>JAHLMG010000007.1:0-2448894 GCA_019914985.1 Auriscalpium microsporum | reverse complement strand
TACCAGGTTCATTACGGACTCAACACCGAGTGGGCGAGAACAACCGGCAACGTGCACCCTGTGCCGGAAAGCGCAAAGCACGCGTGGGTAGCGTTGGTTGTGGTGGGTCTTATGATATTGCCCTACATAACGGGTAAAGACGGATAATGACACAGATATTCTGGGCTCTGTACGGGGCCGGGCTTGCGCTACTGCGGCGCCAGTACAGGCAGGAGAGCGAGAGCAGACATGTACGGAAAGAGGAGGAGGGTATATTGTAAAGGAGCGGTGGGTCGCGAACGTCGAAGGTATCTACATAAAGATAAAGCTACAAAAATCGGAGACTGGGACAGTACGCAGATCGCTAGCTACAAAGTGCTTTGAAGTGAAACTTGTTATGGATACAGAGGCCGAACAGAAGAGTCTGTTCGTTCAGAGAGCAGTGAAAGCAACGGTGAGGACGATTAAATGGACGATAGTGAGAGGGGGAGAGATTATCGTCGTGGCCGACGACGCCGACTCGGATGCGTGGACCGCGTGGGACTAATAAGGGTATGGGTAGCCGCGTTGAGAGGACGACGGGCCTGGGCCTGAGGATCCGTAAGCGGATGGTTGGCCGGGTGCCTGGTACTGCCGCGGGATGACGTCGTTCGGGTTTCCTCGACGCTGCGTGATAGAGCCGGGGAACGGCTCAGCCAAGAACACCACACCGTGCAGCAGCGACATCGAGCTCGCCGTCGGATAGATCAGTATTCCACCGCCCGACCACCGTCCCCCCGTCGGCCAAGGCGCGAGCGCAACCTGCCAACCGTCGTCAGCGCGGCCGGGCGACGCCAGCATCTTGTGGGAAGCGTACCAGTTGGTTTTCAAGCAGAAAGCGAGAGAGCTCCGTGAAGTTGACATAGTTGGCGTTGTTCGTCGCCGGGTTCGGGTGGCGGTCTGGCATGAAGGTGCACACGGGCAGCCGCGCCGACATCATCCTCGCCCAGCGCGCGGCCTCTACGTGGTGCATTGGAGTGCAATATACATAGAACCTCGCAGGCCAGCCACCCGTTTGGCTATGAGACATTGTCGGCACGTATAAGGCGAGTCATCGCAGTCGGACTCACCTGTCCCCAGTTGTTTCGGCAACGGTCATGTATATGTCTGGCTGCGGCATGCCTTGGGAGATTGGGAAGGTCAACGACATGGTGCCCGACCAGGGCCGAGAGCCATGGGTTCCAATCTGGTCCACAGGTGGGGGAATGAGCTCCTCGAGAGGCGTGGGTAGTCGATATGCCATGATTCTTGGGCCAGGAAGAGGATAGCGTCGTCTCCCTTTAAGCGTTTTGGAAACGGCGTACATAATCCAGATGAGGTTCGAGACGAGGAAGATAAAGAATGTGCGGGAGGAGGATAAATCGGTATGAGCGCCGCTCCGGACGTCGCTTCGCACCTTGGAGCTAAATTGCTAAGATTTGCAAGCGATCAAAGTCAAATCCTGGCCTAATTTTTATCCCGGGGAAGCTTCAGCAACCTCCACGGTTCCCAGGTACGCCCAGCACCTAGGCGGTCCTGGGCCTCGCAACGAGAAACCGCTGTAGAATCTTGCCAGATGGTTCTGAAAGGGATGGTCGGCCTGTGGGAGGCCCGAGTGGCAGATTGCCGGTACGCTTCCCCGGAAGTATCGCAGGGATGTTGACCCGTCCTCGGGCCCCAGGTGGCCGCTACCGCTTGGCCTGAAGACATCCTCCTAGCGAGCGATCATCGCTGACCCTATGAGCGAGCACCGAACTGCACAGGCAAGCGGTCGCGAGGGCGGTCGACTTTGCAGCTCGGATGAAATTCGGAAAAGTGGCGACTTGGGGTCGGGGGTGTGGCCCGGAGTTGTGCTGCTTGTGTGATCTGTTCTCCACCTGAGATCCAAATTAAGGTGAACCAGGGTAGTTTGAATGGGTGGTCGTCCATATTGAGATGCGATTAAACACCATGGAAGGGGTGCGACTCAGCGATGGCGCGACGGACGGTGACCGAGTCCTGACCCTTGGATCGGATCGCAGACTGCGAGCGGTGCGAACCTGCAGGCGTTTCGTTTCCATGCGGTGGGCTGGGCCGAAAGACCAGACAAGATCGAGCGAACGATGGGCTGTTTGAGAACGGCCATCTGAAGAGATCGTCATCGTGACGGGAATCGGGTTGCGTTGCGATGCAGGGCTCGAGCAGAAGCATGGCGTAATGGGCAGGTGGCTGAGCGCTGAACGGTCTGGCAGGCAGGCATGGTGGCGAACTCGAGCCTGCCGCTGCGCGATTGTCGCGCACGGTCGCCGGGCGCCCCGTTCAATATTAGTGGCAGGGTCGAAGCGGCGTTAGTATAAGTATACTAGTTGGATCGAGGGCACGTCGGCTCCTTCTTAAGCGGATGCTTATTTTGCCACACAATATTGCCAAGGCGATGCTCCTTACACGTGGCAGCCACGCGAGAGTCGAGACCGCTCCCCCGTACTTGCAGACCGTGGATTCAAGAAAAGCGCGGTGACTGCGTTCTCACGCGATTGCCATGAGTTTCTTGCATCTGATCTCGTCGCGCTCATACATTCAGTGCAAATATCAGGCAGTTCTCGTACTGCAGATACCCGCCGCCGCCCACAACATCATAGACGGACCGACGCTAGTCTCCGTTGCGCGGAAGACAGTCGTTCCGCCGCGTAGCTGGTGGAAGTCGACGGTGATGTCGGGACACACGCTTCGAACACAAAGTAACACGCGGCACTATAGCTCATCGAGATCAGGAACACGGCCCCTAGTGGCCACCGCCAGCATGTCTGCACGCTATCATCGCGCCACAAATGAAAACCACGCCTGCAAGAAGCCCGCCGAGCAAGTTCCCTTGACAATCCCTTGTTCTCGTTCCGTCAGGAACTTTGATCACCGAGCGGCGTGCTGCATAAGATGGGCGAGGCACCGGGGCTCCGAAGTGCGTGAGCCGGAAGGGGAGCAACGCCAGAACCCAGTCTCGCGGTCCGCAGCACTAAACGATCGCTCACGACATCTGCGCAGGTGCATCCTGGTTACTGTCGAAGCCGCCTTGCATCCCATTCGACAGCGAGAACCGTGCCCCTTGCCTGTTAAGGCAGGTCCAGTGGTTGCGGAGCCGGAAGCACCTACGTCCACCGAATAGCGCAGGAGAGCATTCCGTTTGTCCATGCATCTGTATGGTCAACAACTTATGGGCGTCACGGCCCGTCTCACGCGCACAACGCTCGAAAACGGCAAACTAACCGCAAATTGATGGGCAACAGAGCCGCAAATCCGCGATATCGAGGGACGCGGTGAGCACATACACATACAGACGCCGCAGATAGCGAGACGGGCGGCCGTGGAGTAGCAACCGCTGATGTATTCAGTCTCTGGGAAGGAGCGCTGCGATCCCGACCAGAACACCCCGACCTGCTAAGGTTCGCGCTTGGGTCTTCAAAATCGAATGGGTCAATGAGCACCACAGAACACTGCTGCAGCAAGCAACAATTCAGTTGCTGAAGAACGTATGTCAGCCTGGACCAGTAAGACGAGGTGGGTGCGCCGACTATATCATGCCGACGGATGTTGGATAAAGCGAGACCCCAGCCTGGTCCAGACAGAATGCCAAGTCAACGCTCCAGAGGCCGTACGAGAGCTCACTGTGTATCAGGTTGACACTCCGAGGGTCGCGGGGATGGTCACAGTCGGTTGAAGATGTTCAGATCGCGTCCAGAGTCCGAGTCAGAGTCCATGCCGCTGGCGCTTCCCACGGCTTTTCACGTGGCTGACGCGTGGCGCCAGGCGCTGTCGAACTTCCGACATCGGACACTGGCAGTAACCTTCACGGTGATTCATTTCCACGTTCGATTTCCTCGCTGCTTGCTCCTCGGTCATCGGACACTAGGTGGGCACGTCCGAACCCTGGCCGTCTGCCTTCTTTGACGTTTTGTACTCGTAGCTAAGCCGAGAGTCCTACAGTAGTCTCGGGCATGCTGGGTCTCCGAGCACGGGGGGCACGTTCCCCGTTGTCTCGATGTGTTTCCAACCTAACGCTTGGTCCAACAATTCGCCAAGTCCTCGCCTCGCCGCCCGCGGAAGAAGTCATCCAACTGCACGGCTGGGTGCGCTCCGTGCGCCTGCAAAAGCGCGTCGCATTCGCGATGATTCACGACGGAACGTGCCCGCAGAGCCTGCAGGTCGTCTTCGCTGATCCACATCTCCCGCAGAGGTCAGGAACATCACCATCCACTTTGCTGCGCCGCGTAAGCAGACTGACGACGCGCCAGACTAACGAATGGTACAAGCGTGCGCTTGACGGGCCGTCTGACCACCAGTCCTGGCCCAGGACAGGCCATCGAGCTCCTCGCAGACTCTCTTGACGTTGTTGGTGAGTGCGACCCAGCGGTAAGTTTTCACTTTCGTGTGCGCGGAGCTGCTGTTTGAAACCCCGTCATTTTAGCTATACCCCATCCAGAAACAGGCCCTCTCCGTCGAGTACCTTAGAGATCACGCGCATCTTCGAGCGCGGACGGAGGCGCCAGGGGCGGTGCTGCGGCTGCGGGACCAGGCCATTCGTACCCTGCATGACTATTTCGCGGTAAATCTACCGACAAGCGTTTCCCCACTGGCGACAGCGCGCTGATCCCCGCCACTCGCAGCATCTCGATTTCACGTACGCGCATACGCCGATCATCACGTCAAACGATGCTGAGGGGGCTGGTGAAACCTTCCGGCTCGCACCCGTTGCGGCCGCGGCGGGTTCGCATGCGCACGCGCCTACCGAGTTTTTCGGCAAGCCGTCGTTCCTTACCGTGTCCTCTCAGCTTCACCTCGAAGCGCTCGCACACGCCGTCTCCCGTGTATGGACGCTCTCGCCGTGCTTCCGCGCGGAGCGCTCACAGACCAGTCGGCACCTCGCCGAGTTCTGGATGCTCGAGGCGGAGTGGGCATTCGCCGACAGTCTTGATAGCCTGACCAGCGTCGTCGAGGGCGCGGTCAAGCGCGTGCTGCGCCTGGACAGCGCCGACCGCCAGCTTCTGTGGAAGGGCCGCGACTCCGCGGCGCTCGACGCCGCGGCGGGCAGTGCGCCGTGGGCGCGCATGAGCTACCGTGAAGCCGTCGCCGCGCTGCAGGCGTCCGGCGCGACATTCGAGTTTGCGCCGAAGTGGGGCCGCTCACTGGCGAGCGAGCACGAGCGGTGGCTAGCGGAGGCGCACGTCGGCGGGCCCGTGTTCGTCACCGACTACCCCGCCGCGCTCAAGCCATTCTACATGCGCCGCAACGCGGACGAGGAAACGGTCGCGTGTTTCGATCTGCTCGTGCCTGGCGTAGGCGAGCTCGCCGGCGGGTCGCTGCGCGAGGAGCGACCGGACCTGCTCGCGTTGGCGCTGGAGGAGCACGACTTGGATCCTGCGGTGTACGGTTTGGTATGCGGAGCTGCGGAAGTACGGCGGTGCGCCGCATGGGGGCTTTGGGATGGGCTTCGAGAGGCTTATCAGCTGGCTTGGGGGCATTGACAATGTGCGGGAATGCATACCCATGCCGCGGTGGGCTGGCAGGATGTTGCTGTAATGAATCAGAACTATGCTCTTATGCGGCTCCTACAGTCGCTCAAAATCAAAATTACTACAGCAAATCTGAGGGGTGCAAAAGGAAACTTGATTGATATGGAGGGAGAGCCATATTAGATATGTGTGACAATCACCACGTCAGCTATGTACTAGATACTGATACAGAAGATACAGCTACCGCCCAAGACACGCCCACTAACTATGTATTTGGTGATCGTACATAACCACCACGCTCAGTACACGTAGAAGATCCACCCGGCCGTCCCACCGCAGGGACCAACAACACACAACACACAAAGTCAAGACATGGGTATGGCACAAACAACAGTGTCGAATAAATATGCCCATCGAGCTTGCGTCAGTACCTTTTTTACTTTTTTGCTTTCAGTCCAAGATTTCGAGGTACGCGCCCACGCTCATCCGTCGAGTACAAACAAGTCGTCGTCGTCGCCCGTCACCACCGGTCCGCTGAGCGGGCTAAGCGGCGTGCCATGCGTCCACTGACCCTTCCCGCTCGGCGTGCGCGACGCGGGGCCTTGCGACAGCGGCGGGCGCGTCGCGGCGCCGGAGTACGACATGCGCGGGACCATCGCGTCGAAGCCTGAGCTGTTGTGCCCGTGCGCGCCGGCAATGCCCGGCGGTCCTGGCGACATGCCAATCCAGTCGCTAAACGACCCGCCGCCGGCACCCTGCAGGCTGCCCGGCTGGAAGCCAAACGCGCCAGACGTGGGCGACGGGATGACCGGCGGCGGCGGCGGCAGCGCGTGGATGCGCGAGTAGCCCGCCGCGAGGCCCTGTGGGAGGCTCTGTCCGGGCGCGTGCGCCTGCAGCGCGCGCGCGGAGGGCGAATTGCCGTTGCGAAGGTCGCCCTCGTCGCCGAACTGGTCTCTCCGCGCGCCGAACGACTCGGCGGCGCCGTCATACTGCCGAGCGGACGGTGCGGACGGTGGGTCGTTGAGACGTGCAAGAAGATTCGCCGCGTTGACAGAGGAAGCGACGGGAGGCTGGGCTGGCGTGGGTGTGTAGGCTCCGGGCCGTGGAATGCCAGTGCGCTGCGCTTTGGAAAGGTAGTGCGAATGGGTGCCGGGAAGGAATGCCGCAGATGCGTTCGACGGCGAGAGGAAAGAGGTAATGTGCTCATCCACGAGTGAGCGCCCACCGAACGCCGAGGTTGACTTGAACGAGCTCGGGGTACCGCTGCCTAGCGCGCCCACGCCCGCGTGTTCCGCGCCGACATTACGAGGAGAACCGAAGGTCGGTTGAGGATGCTCCGTATCCGCCCAAATGGACTTGATGTCGCCAAGGAGAGATGGGGCGGGAACTGAGCGAGAATAGCGGTGGTGGTGTGTTTCCGGGCTCGGACGTACGGTCCAGTCCTCCCGCGACACGACGGGGTTGGCGGCATGAGTGCGCGAGTAGCGGCGCGATCGCTCTTCGGGGGTCAGAAGGTCGCTCAGCGAGCCAGGTACGAACTCCTCCAGATCCTCGTCCTCCACAACCGTTTCCCCTGCAAGGCCGTCCTGCACATTCTCGCCGCGCCATATGGTGCGCGTCGCCCCGAGGGACGCCGCAATCCCCGACCGGCCCTTGCGGTTCTCAGCCTCGTCGTAAGAGAAGAAGACAGACTGGGGGCCCGGCGCGGAGAAGGGAGAGGTGGATAGCAGCCCTGGATTCGCCGCAGGTGACGTGCCTGGTGAGAACCCGTTGATGCGTGCCGGCTGCTCGTGCGAGGAAGAGATGGACCGCGTCGGTGATCCAATTACCCCTGGGTCGGCGGCCACGGGCACTGAGGTACGTCGAGGACCGGATGGCGTGCTGAACGGCAGCGGTGCAGGAGACGGCGAGGTCGGCTCCTCCGCCTTCGGTTGCGGCGGTTCGAGGGTAGGCTCGTCCGTTGACGACTGCTTGGTCTGCGCGGGTGCGCTGGGCAGTTTGTTCGTCTCATCCGGCAAACCGAAATCGGTATCTTGAAGGGGAGGCGCTGGTGCAGAAGGTGATATGGTCGCCTTGAGCGATACGGGCATAGGCGCGCGTCCAGAGTTTGGCAAGATACGCGTGGGCGCAGTCGATCCAGACAGCAAAGAACTGCTCCGAGGCGCACCATTGCCTTGAGCTGGACCCCCGTTTTGACTGGACTTTGCGGACGAACCCTTTGCAGGCTTCGCACCGCCATTAGCCGCAACCTGCGCAGCCTTCTTGTTCTTCCTGTCCATAGACATGCTCTGCCCGGGCAGTATGTGTGCGAGGGCGCACTTATGCCCGAATTTGCAGTTTCCCTTGACAAACCACGCGCACACGCCCTTCTGCTGGCCTGGCTCGGACGCGGTATGGGAGAACGGGCAAGAGGCGCCTGCGGTGCATGAGCCAACTTTGAAAAATTTGCATGGAACATGGGAGAGGTCCTTGGCTGGCGCGAGCGTAAGCGGGGGTTATCGCAGACGAGCGGTATACTCACTCTTGCCACCAGACGGACCTTTGGACTTGGAAGACGGGCCCTTGTCCCGCTCGCGATCCTTCTCCGGGTCACGGCCCTCGTGTTCGAAGTTCTTC
This sequence comes from Auriscalpium microsporum, assembly GCA_019914985.1. Lineage (NCBI taxonomy): Eukaryota > Fungi > Basidiomycota > Agaricomycetes > Russulales > Auriscalpiaceae > Auriscalpium > Auriscalpium microsporum. The sequence goes on along the minus strand of JAHLMG010000007.1, from coordinate 2,440,798 downwards.
TCCAGGACAGGCATGGCGGGGAGTTTTGGATATTAAGCAAAGAAAAGAGGCGGGCACGAGAAAGCGAGATGGACGAAAGAGTGTCGAGCACGTCGCGAGGACGAGCGGAGGATCAGTCAGGACGGCGAGCAGCCCAAAGAGGTAGACGCTGAGGGCGAAGCGTCCGTGTTTATTTCGCCATTTCCCCTCATTTCCGTCCGGCCCGTCCGTCGGTGCCTTTCTGGGTGTCCTCGGCCCGGTGGCAACGAGCAGACGTGCCGGTACTAGTAAGTAGTACTGGTCGAGAGTCGACAAAGGTCGAGAGGCTGGGATGCCTCTGCGATATGTATATTGCAACACCGTCATCAGCAATCAAACTCGGATTTGATGGCCAGATCGCGGGCAGCCAGCCCTGCATGAAATCGCTGACGAGTCCTATGTAGTTAGTTGGAGTAAGTAGTACTCGTCAGTGTCAGCACTGCAAGCGGGCCGAGCATTGGTTCGCTGGGTTACGCTTTGCTTCTCACCACCGTCTCCGCCACGCGCAGAGCACCGCCATTCGATCGACCACTGTGCTTGGACGCGCCCTGTTGGCGAAAGAAGGGTTGAACAATAGTGCAGGGACATCGGGCATCGGATCTACCCTGTTCAGCTCTACCAATATTCACGCTCATTCTCCCAACCCGCCTTCCCTCCTACCAGTACCACCCATCCCCGCACCCCCCGCTCTCCCTGCCGGCCATGGACTCGCGCATCTCACACTTCTCCGTCGGCGAGCACTATCAGCTCCTCGATGTCATTGGCGAAGGCGCATACGGAATAGTCTGGTATGTCCCCGCGCTTTGTTTCGCCCGCACCGCGCTGACCTCTTTCTCCAGCTCCGCAGTCCATGTTTCGTCCCAGCGCAAGGTCGCTATCAAGCGCATCACGCCCTTTGACCACTCAATGTTCTGCCTGCGCACCCTCCGCGAGATTAAGCTCCTACGCCACTTTCACCATGAGAACATCATCTCTATCCTCGACATACCCCAGCCCCCATCCTTGGCAGAGTTTAAGGAGGTTTACCTAGTCCAGGAGCTCATGGAGACCGATCTCCATCGCGTCATTCGCACCCAAACACTCAGCGATGACCATTGCCAGTATTTCATATACCAGGCATGTCTAAGGCTGCTGTCGCGGCGTCCTAGGTCGCCCGACTCGTCTTGTCTTGTTTACTCACATTACTTGTCTTTCTATTCCTTTACAGACTCTCCGTGCCCTCAAAGCGCTGCATTCCGCAGATGTCCTGCACCGCGACCTCAAGCCTTCCAACCTGCTGCTGAATGCGAATTGCGATCTAAAGGTTTGCTGTATACCATAGCTGCAAGTGTGCCCCCCGCTGAATGATCGTAGCTATGCGATTTTGGCCTCGCTCGCTCCGCACGGCCGCCACCCAACATGGATGACAGCAGCAATTTCCTCACCGAATATGTCGCGACCCGGTCGGTCACCCGCCTGCCTTCCCGCCTCGAACTGTCCTGACACCTCCTTCCGCTTTTCAGATGGTATCGAGCACCAGAGGTCATGTTGACGTTCAAGGAATATACGAGGGCTATCGACGTGTGGAGTGTGGGATGCGTTCTCGCGGAGATGCTTAGTGGGAAGCCCTTGTTTCCCGGTCGGGACTGTGAGTCCCTTCCCCGCTTTATTTCCGGCACCCTCCCATCTCGATTTCGATCTTACACATCCTACTCGCGACCGGCCCTCATATCTCTTGCTCACTCGCATGACACCCGACGTCCAGATCACCACCAGCTCTCGATCATCCTCGACATTCTCGGCACGCCGTCGCTCGACGACTTTTATGCCATCACCTCGCATCGCTCACGCGAGTACCTTCGCGCGTTGCCATTCCGGAAGAAGAAGCCGCTTTCCCAGCTCTTCCCCGACGCGAATCCCTTAGTGCGTGTTCTTCGCTCTGCGCGGTCTTGTGACTCACGTCTACTTCCTGACTTCAGGCTATCGATTTCATGGAACGCTGTCTGACATTCAGTCCAAAAAAGCGCATTGACGTGTCTGAGGCGTTGCGGCACCCATACCTCGAGGTGCGTGGTTTATAGCTCGCTCTGATGGTCGATTCTAATTCTCTGGGACAGTCATACCACGATCCAGAGGACGAGCCAACCGCAGACCCGATCGAACCTTCATTTTTTGACTTTGATTGTGCACCCGCTCTGTCAAAGGAGGAGCTGAAAGGTGCGTATCTTGACTGGCCCCTCTAATCCACCGGACTGAAGACCATGTGCAGAGCTGATCTACAACGAAATTACGAGCCACAGGTCTAGTTATGATGAAGAATAGATAATAAACAGGGGAAATACGTGGTGTGTATGTATGTTGTATGTGTACTGTGTCTATACCCCAAACCTTTACCTTTGTACGGAGACGGGAGGGCAAGGCAACAGTAATCTGGCTGGATTATCTCAATTCCAGCGGCTTCATGATCTTATCTTATCTTTGCTCTTCTTCCAACTTTTGCGCGCAGACCCGCTTAGTCCAAACGCCCTTCCATGGCCCCTTCGTCCCTCCCACCAGCTGCAAAGCGCAGAAAAACTACCACAAAATCCTCTGATAGAATTTTAGATGACCACGCCAAGATCATTGCGCTCGAATCGGCTCTCACCGCCGCCGTCTCAGCTAGAGCTTCGCTCAACCCCCTCGCCGACCTTGTCGAGCTCACGCGCACGGTTGACGACCCGCAGGTGTTGTCCAAAACGATATATGCCACATATCGCGTCTTCGTACTGGTCATATCGGAGGGCAAGCTGGAGGTTGATACGGCCGAGGGCCCGGAGGACGAGGCGAAGGTTGTGCGCGCGTGGATCCTCGAGCGCCTTGCCGACTTTGCTGAGGCCCTCGGCGGGCTCATGAGTGATGCTGAAACGTCCCTACGAGTGCGCTCTACCCTCCCATGTATTTCCAGGTTGAAGCTGACGCAGCGCAGACGTCTGCGCTGAGCATCCAGATGTCGCTTGTGAAGCACCTCTCCAGCTCGCTCAGCAAGGCATCCACGCGCCCACAATTCCACTCATCCTTCTTCAAGCGCGTCGTGCGCGCGCTCCTCGTGTGTCCACCTTCCCCGCGTGCCCATGGCGAGCTGTCGTCTGCGCGGCTCGCTACGGACGTGCGTGACATGTTTGTCGGGACGTGGCTCAGCGTGCACACGGACGTGCGGTGGTTCTTCCTGCGCGACGCGCAGTACGTCGCACCCTTTGCTGCAAGGATTTTGATGCTGACGTTTCGTACAGGGCCATGCTGGCGGACTTCCCGCCCGCGACTCACCCGCACGTCCCCGACAACCTGCTCTCCCTCCTAGAGCGCCTTACAGCCTTCCCCACCGCGCCCGACCAGCTCACCACTTGGTGGGTCGACGAGCTGCGCACCAAGCCGAAAAATCCCCCCTCCAAGAAGGGCAAGGGCCGCGCCCCAGTCGACTCCGACTCAGATTCCGCCGCCGAGGACGCGCAGGACGCAGACGACTGGCGCAAGTTTTTCGACGAAACGGACGCGTCGGCAGGCACGCCGAAGTCTGCGCCGGCCGCGCGCCTTGCGCACCTCACGGTGCACCAATCGCTGCACGCGCTACCCTCGCACCGGGCAGTGTTCACGCGCGTGTGGCTCGCGCTGCTTCCGCACCTCGTGTCGCGCGAACTCTCGTTGCGTGCACTGAATGTCATGCATGCGAGCGTCATCCCGCACATGACGCGCGCGGTGATGCTCAATGACTGGGTGGGCACATGCGTGGATTACGGTGCGCCCTTTCTCTCGTCTTTACGAAGATACTGATCGGGTTACACAGGCGGGGCTATTGGGTTGCTGGCGCTGAACACCCTTTTTGTGTTGATGCAGCAGTATAATTTGTAAGTGACGCATGTGCAGGGAGCGATCTAAGCTTACATCTACGTTCTGCTCGTAGAGACTATCCCTCATTCTACACCCGCCTTTACGCCTTCCTTGACAAAGACCTCCTGCACCTCAAATACAGGGCACGCTTCTTCCGGCTTGCCGAGATTTTCCTCAGCTCCTCGTATGTTTATTTTTCTCTGTGAGTCCCAATATATCTTCACTGTTCACTCCACAGACACCTTCCCGCAACAATGCTTGCATCTTTTGTGAAACGGCTGGCGCGACTCTCGTTGAGCGGCCCTCCAGCTAGCATTGTCATCTTAATACCTTTCACGTACAACATCCTGAAACGACACCCGGCACTCATGGTTATGATCCATCGCGATGCTGATGATGCCTCCAACGAAGGTGCGTTGACATCTTGACTGCATGCACTCTAAAACATCGACGCTGGATTGAGTAGATCCATTCTTGTCTGACGAGCCCAACCCAAACGCGACGCATGCGTTGGAGTCCTCGTTATGGGAGCTATATACTCACAAGAGCCACTACCACGCGGGTGTGTCCACGCTGGCACGAATATTCGAAGAGGCGTTCACAAAACCGGCGTATCCGCTAGAGGATTTCCTGGATCACACATATGCCACGGTACGTGGTGCAATGTGCTTGGATCGATTGCGCACCAATGGAGTGTATTCAGCTGCTCGATGCCGAGTTGAAGAGGAAGGTGAAAAAGGATCCTGTGGTCGCCTTCGAAGCACCGTCCGGCCTGTTCATTGAGGGGAAAGGACCAGTAGAGGGTCTCTGGTCTTTCACGGGCTGAGCGCCGCCGAAAAGCATCTCGCAATGCCAGCTGATTATTTGCTACAACATCGTGCTACAATCGAGCCTTCTATTCCCTACAACGCTGGGACGGATAACCGGCGACTATGCCATCGCCTCTTCCTCGTCTTCGTCTCCGGAGACTTCAGCGTTCTCCCGGCCTGCCTTCGCCATGAGTTGCGCCAGATCCTGCTCGTCGGTCTCGGAAACAGCTTTGGGCTGATGTACGGTCAACAAACTGAAGTAAACAAAGATTGGATACCAGACGAACCTTCATCTTCACGGACAAAGAGCCACCCTGCTCTTCGATGGTGCTTTGAATGTGCTCGATTGCTCGCTCCAACCGCTCAACAGCACCGACCTACAGATAGTCAGGGCGGTCCCGAGTCTCTTTCACCCGACCTTACCTTGTCTGTTGCGTTTGTGCTCAGGACATAGAGAGGAGGCGCCACCAGCTTCGCTTTGATGGGCACCGTCTCCGTGCTGGCCTTCTCGCCTGCGCGCAGTGCCTTCTTGATCGCGTCGATCCCGGCGGGCGTGTAACATGTTACTTCAATGTCGGCACGCAGCTTGATTGGCTGGGGCGTCAGGCGGCGCGCGATGGTATTCATAAGAAGAGTATGCGTCGGCGTGGGTATGGGGCTAGGCAAATTCGCGAAGACGGCCTCCGGTTCACTGCATCACCGCTGCGTCAGTGATACGCAAGCGAAAAAGATTATGAAGCATACGTTAAAGCGAGCTTAAACGCATCGTAGACGTTGCCGTATTTCCGACCTAGCGGCCATGCGACTTGCTCGTAGAGCTTTTCAAGGCGCTGCTCCTCGCTGGGGCCCTCCGACGTGATGATCTCTTCCAGATGCTCCTCCTCCTCTGCCTTGTCGTCTTTCTTCGAATCGGCTTTCGGCGCGGTGGCTGCGTCCGGGTCGAAAGTGGGCAGGCGGGACGCGACGTGCCGCATAATCGAGTTCACCGTCCGCGCCTTCATGAAGCGCTCCTCGCACTTGGTAATGTCTTCGGGCGACACACGGCGCTTGGATAAATCGATGTAGCCTACACAGAAGTGAGCCTCTGTCACTATGCGATCGTAACCCTGCACACCTTTTTCCTTGTCCACACGCAGTACGACGACGACTTCATTGCGACCAACACGGATGAGCTTTTGGATCGAGCGAATGCGCCGGCGGGAGAGCTCGGAGAGCAGGATCATACCCTCGATGTTGTCATACTCGAGCTGCAGGTCCATCAGAGATATTGCCTTGAGCACTGGCAAGGATGGGCGTACCAATTTAACGTAGGCGCCCATCTCTGCGATTTGGCGCACTTGCACCATGACAAGCTCGTCGACTTCTGGGTAACGTTGTTCATAGTAGCGCATGATGCTGGGTGGTGATCTTCGGAGGCCAGGATGTTGTCAAGAGCGCGTCTGCAACTATGACTCCGTGATTCAAATGGCTCTCTGGGCCCTGGGGGGTTGATTACGTACACAGCACTTCACTCATGCCACCACCCGCACGTCGTCCGACCGAACACAAGTACTTGTACACTCTCAGTGTTTATTCCAGTACCGTATGTGTGCTGGCGGGAATATTTATTGCCCCAGGAAGGACTCCACGGGCACACGTACCATGATACCTACGGCTGCCAGTGGGGCGGCGCCTCGTCTCACTGCGGCCAGGCTTCCTGCAGCCAATTATGTCTGGTGACTCTGCATGCGGTCTTGTGGTACCTTCGCAGCAGCACTGTAGCTGCGCAATGCCGGACGCAGGCCTGGAGGGCTTGCTTTGGCAAACCCGTCACAACACGAGGTGAGTTTACGGAACAGCGATCAATCTCGACATTGCAGCTACTGGTTCTGTGAGCGATTCGCGTCTGGCGAGCTTCCCTCCTATCCTATCCTGCAGCTTCTTTGACTGCGCAGCTTGCCTCATAAATACCAGCGTCGTGCTTGCTTTCGTCTAGCCGTCTCCGACCTCCCCTGTTCTCTGACGGTCGCTTTGTCACCGAAAAATCTATGGCGCACCCATTGCTATACCCGGGTAAAACTTTCTTCTACCCATCGGCAACACGCCTCCTTGCTGCTTGACGGATGGGGTGCCTCCAGAGCAGTCCGCGAACCTCCTGCTGTTGGGTTGCGGTGATCCCAGGAACTTACTGTTTACGGTGCACTCGAGCAGAGTATCCGATGCAAATTGTGAGCCCTGCTTCCTAATGATGATTTTCTCATCGTGCTGATGACCTCCAGTGCCTAGAAAGCTGGACTTCACGTGCTGTGACCATGAACCCGCTGTTTTAGGTGGCTATCATTATCCGTAATGCCTTTTCTATTCGCAATCTTACCCACCCATCTTCGTAGCACGAAACGCGATTTTGCTCACGTTGGTCGTAGACGGCGAGATTCCACACAATGTGTTGTGGAATATCTTTTACGACCTCATGATCAAGAAGGAGGCCATGCACTCGCTGGTCGCTCACTGTCAGAAGCTCGTGAAGCTGTCCGCCGACGTCATGATATGGAACAACGCTTACGGTACCTGGTTGAAGATGTGCACTGTCGGCACGTTGCAGGAGCTGCGCCGTCATTGGATTCTATACGCCGGTTTCCCCGACTTGTCCCAGACAAGGAAGAAACAAGTCAATGACTCCTTCAGTCAAGGCATGCGAGAAACCCGTTCAAAATGGCAGAACATTGCATCGATAGCTCGTTCAGCTGGTATCTTTACCCAAGAGGCTATTAAGGCGACCTCAGAACATTTCAGTCACCTTTGGAGGACTGGTGTCCATTCCACGGAGCCCAAGGACACCATCGGAGCGACGTTCCTCAACCAAACCTTCGTATACTCTCTCATGGGCGAGCAGTTCAATGTCCACTATGGCGTCGATGGACTCAGCTCATTTCACCTTGCTCCCGCGTTCGTCACCTTCAAACCATCCGGACCCTTAAAGAAGATCACACCTCAGTCCCTCATCGACTGCGCCCAGGGACAGTTCAAGGACTGGTGCCAGTCGTTCCGGCTGCCATCCGTACAGAGCCCTCAAACGTCGCCGTGCGGCTCTTCGCTGGCGATGCGCTGCATCTCTGCCGTGCGCTCCACATGCATCTCTCGGATCGCTCAATTGCGACCGGCGTGTACGCCTCTCCCTGGTCTGCAGTGCGACTCAATCTTGACGGTGGAGAATACGACGTCAATAATCATCACGCTCCAACTACATTTGACGTGATTGACACTTCCAATTTGAGCGACCATCTAGGCCTGCTCAACGTTCTCATCGCCACACGGCCGCTACTATCTCATGCTCCCTATTCAAGCATTAACACAGAAGCGCTTTTGGCGGTCGGCTCGGACCCTACCTCGGGGCTTCTGGGTGAAGTCGGCGGAGACCTAACCTCAATATCCATCGTCCTGGACCTCACACCGTCCACCTTCGTCTCGCGATTCACTACGTACTCCAATCGTCACGAGGTTGTCATGCATCGCGTAATGGATAGCCGTCAATACCATGAACGGGTGGTCTGGAAGGTCCTGACGGGATCCGACTCGTCAGCGCTGAGGGCCGCCGGCCACGCAGTACCCACTGTGCTCTTCAAGCCGGAAGAATTGTCTCGTTTTCTCTTCCATGTATATCTGCAGATGTTCGCCAGCGAGAACACTCTGTCTGCGATTTTCACTCCATCCTTGGAGAAACTCCGAGCCAGCACTCGCGTCCACTACATCCGCGCTACATTTGCAATGTTCCTCAAACTTGTGTGAGGAACGAACGAAGACAGACTGGGGAGCAGTCATCGACCACCTCCTTGAGCTCATAGAGTCGGACCGGACGCTCATGATGGGCATGAATTACTACCAGGACCTCTGCTGCCACCTCTATCTCTTCGACATCCACACCGTCATCACCCTGACCCCGCGTTTCGTCAATACTGTCATGGGATCCCTTCGTGTTCGTGGAAGGTTTCAAAACTGGGAGGAAGTACCGCCCGTGGTGTGCATCACTCTGGTTGTCCCGCGGCAGAAGCTCAAAGTCATAGAGGACATCAGTTCCGAGAAGATTGGCACCCCGCCCCTGCAATGCGACATACAAGGCTTTCCTTCGCATGCCGTATTCTTTTCCATTGCCGCTGCCTTTGGAACGTTATTCGCTCGGGTCCTGAGCATTCACCGGAGTTGACTCTCGAGGAAGATCCGCTTCGCTGGAGCGGAAATTCGGACCTGATTGTATCGTTCTGGATACCGTCCTGGATCATATTGAAGGAGCCCAACTGCGCCGTAGGGTTTGGTCTCCGAGCTACCCCGCCCCGACGACCACCCTTATCGGTCACTTGGGAGTGGAGCTTCTCATCTTCCGGGCTTCCCTTCTTGACAAAGTCTCCGTTCAAGTCACTCGTACCCGCCCTAGCTTTCCAGATGAGCATAGGTCTCTCGAGGTCCTTAACTACTCACCTAGGAGTCGGACTGGGCGCCCAATAACGGTCAACATGGATGAAGGCGGCGCGAGAGCTGTTAGCATCTCATCTCGCATCGATATCACCGGAGCAGAGGAAATTTCCGTCTTGGAGAGTGGTGGAAGGTATCGAGCCGTCAGATATCGCCTTGTGGCGTTCAGTTATCACTCTCTCGATACTCTCATACTTCATACTTCCCCTTCCCTGTGGACCACTCGCGTGTTAAGCTGAGAATCGCTCGCAAATCGCATTTCGTGGAGGTGAGTTGGCATGCCTCCCTTGCCAGCCTCATCACATATCTGATATCACCTGCCTAGGTTATCATTCCTGTTTCTGGGCCATTTACGGCCGGCGGGTTCAGCGTGGACCCATTCCCTGTCATTTTCCAGGAGCATAAACCGACGGTATGGAACATGCACCGCCTCCACCTCGATAGCCTGCCTTTCGTTAGCATCGAGCGCAAAGCAAGTCTCGATTCCTGGCTGAATACACACATCTCTTTGATGATGTCCGACCGCGAACGAGCGATTATGAATGGCGGGAAGTCGACGGGAAATCAGGATCCCCTTCAGACTCTTGTCCAGGTCAAGAAGAGCTTGCACGCAATCTTTGTTCAATATGCGGGCATCCAAGGAGATAAACGAGCGGATGTCTTTGCTCTGCATGAGCCAACCATGGGCGGCGGATATACACTCCTCTTCATCACTGGCCTTCGCCTCGACTGTTCTGCGCACACAGTCGTGCTGGACGCATTTGTCCTCCCCATGACTGACGTGATCATGCCACGAGTCGGGCCATTCATCCCTCGCCTCATGAAGGCCGGTCTCGTGAGCGTGGTCACTGTGGACAATGAGATGCGCGCCTGGAAGCGCCTACTGCCCGCGTTTGTGGAGAGGTGCCGACACACATGGACTCACGGGCCTGAATGCGCATACGTGAAGACTGGGAGCGTGCCACTTTCTCTCGAAGTCAATGAGAACCCGCTGTGCACTTGTGGACAAGGGAAGGACGTCGCCTTGTTCACGCGCTCCAAGCTGTGGGCCCCCCTCGCCCCGTTAGTGACACGCGCGGCCCTCAGCCCTCTTTTCGCCGTATCGTACCTGGAGACAGTAGGGGGCACCCTGCCCAAAGCAGCGGATGTTAAGAATAGGATGGATGCGAGACAGCGCGCGCGCAGTGCTCCCACTTCCGAATCAGCATCCGCATGCGCGCTCTGCGGAGGCGGCGGGCAGCCCCGTCTGCTGAAGTGTAGCAGATGCAAAATGACCAGCTACTGCTCTTCCGAGTGCCAGAGGGCGGATTGGAAAAAGCATAAAGTCTCATGCCGTTGACAGTCGTCGTTGTATTGCGGTAAAGCAAACTCTCAGTGTTATACGTTACGTAGATAAGCATTTGTGGATGCCCAATTGCAGCATGAGTATTACTACGAGTCTACGACAGAGAAAGATCCATAAGTATGAAGGATTGTGGCGGCAACTATCCGAGAGGCTGCGGGTTAGCAAGGAATGATAGACTACGATGATTGTATCAAAAAAGACATGGAACACCTCTTTCAAAGTTCAGACCCGACTGCGTCAACGACGTACAAAACCTGTTGCGGCCTTACGAAGAGACCCCGCGACTCTACGGTCGTCACATCGGACACGGCGGGTGATACACTCCGCAGCCGCTTGGAGCGGTCAAGGCTCAACTGCTCGCCCTCTCTCTTCAACGTCTTCGTACCCACAGTCCCAATCCAATCCAGCCGTCGGCGGCGCGAACCCCGTTCGTCACTGTAGTCCCACTCTGAGCCGACGCCCAGGTCAAAGTAGCGCACGCCTCCCCATGAGCCGTCGTGCCATTGCCTGATGTCCGGCTTGTCGCTCGGTGCGGGATCAGAGATGGGGACCTCAACGCCGACCCATGGGCCCGCCTCACCCTCGACTTCACCAATGTAGCGAGCATATGCGCGGAAGCGTGCCCGCTTGGAGGTTATAATGCAGGGGATTCCAATTTCGAGTGTCGCGCCACGCGGCTCACGGCTTGCAGGATCAATGACAGGCAGAAGCAGCGGCTGTTCGGAGGCCGACTTATATCGTGTGATGGTATCAGAAGAGCCTCTTCGCTGCGGTTGTGAATGAATCTGTGTGTCGACAGCCACGCTCTCGGCAGGCAGACCCTCGGCAAGGGAGGCAGTGTCTTGACCCACATCTTCGGACTGGTCTAGCTCGGGGGCCTTGCCCTTGCCCTTGATGGTACTCGTCCCGTCCACTTTACGCTGCGCAGTCTTGCCTCTCGGGGAGTCGCCGTTCTGGTGCGGACTAGCTGCCTTACGTGGCACCACCTTTTTCAAAGCGGAAGGTGAAGCGGAAGCCGTGGACCGAATGGAAGTGGAAGAACCCTTTCGTGCGGTCGGGCTGAGTTGGCTGAGCTTTGATGTGTCAGGAAGCGGAGGAACTGTTTTCTTGGGTCGATTAATGGTATTCGTAGAAGCTGTGGAAGCTGTGGAGAGCCTTCGTGCTGTAGGCTTTGCAGAGGAGGTTGCGGTCGTTCGGACGCTAGCAGTCGAAACGGTGGAAGAAGCCGAAACCCGACGCGCACGTGGCGCGGGATCCCCTGCTAACTCAGATTTAGCACTCTTGAATGTTGACGAAGTATCGCTTGTGTGAGTGGACACCGAGGAGGAGGGGCGAGACACTGTTAACGTGGTGCGCGAAACGGAAGATGCTGGGCGTGAAGCCGCAGACACGGGTCGTGAAGCTGCAGATGCAGGACGACTGGCGACAGATGGAACACGCAGCGACGGGGTAGGGGTACTTTGAGTCGGCTTGCGCACTGTCGACGCCCTCGAGCGCACAGAGGTGACCGATGCAGCTGATGATTTCAATTTCGGCTCGGGGCTAGGTCGCGGTCGCTTCCCGTTGGATGATTCAGCAATGCTTGACGAATCGGTCGCGGAAGCTCGTGCATTCTCCGAGGATTCTTCTGCGATGGGCCCTGACCTCGACGTCGGAGAATGTACACGGTTCACCGAGGCACCCGAAGGTGTAAGTTTGGAGTCAGGTCGTGGGCCAAGAGAGGGCGCGACACGGCGTGGAGCAGTGGACGCGCTGCTCAAGCGAGAGGTTGTGGAGTGGGTGCTACGCGCAACCGAACGCACAGAGCTGCCTGAAGAAGTGAGGGGCTCCCGAGGACTTGCCGGTACGTTGTGTTTCGCCATGTTGCGGTTGAGCACGCTTGTGCGCAGTGAGTGCATACTGATAGTGTCGTTGTCATTGTCAGGCCTCCCGACAGTCGAACGAATACCGTTGCGAGCAGGAGAACCCTTAACAGGCGAGGTCGGTGACGGTGAAGCGAGATCCTCAACAGGAACCTCGATCTCTGCGGAGGAATTAGAGTTATATGGTGGCAGGACCGAAAGCTTCCGCACCATGACTGATCTCCTTTAATGCCCATCCGTCGAGGGTATCAAACCCTCCTTCCTGTCGAACACCGACCCACCGTTTTCGCATCCAACGGAGAAGTTCAACGCGAGTGTCTTCCACCTGGCCACGGATGGCGGACGTCGACGGTAGCAATGTATCATTGATGTCGATGGGATGTGGGCGGAGAAGGATAGACGAAACCAGGACCTGCAGAGGCTTCGATACGGATCTCGATGAACAAGAGGTAGAACGCACCTGATAGAGCGTCCCCGCATTCTTATCCGCAAATCCGCGTTGAACGGACTTCATGACCCATTCAACGTGTTCCGTGTCCTCGAAGCGGGCACCATTGGCCTCCATGACCTCCAACCACTCAGGTTGTTCAAAGCATTCTTCGGCTTGGTCACAGAGCACCCGGTCAATCCCATGACGGGCGTCTATGATCATATCGCGAACGACATCAGCCCAGGGGTCAATGAGAGTCTCCAGCCTGGCCAGCGCGGCCTCCGCAGCAAATAGCAACGGGAACACATTGAGAGGTGTTGTCCGTTTGGCAACTCCCTTCAGCGCAGCGTCTCGAATCCTCTTGTCCAAACGCGCGAAATCGGCGTTGCACCAGCCATCGCCGAACAGACCTACAAGGCCACGTCGTGCGCCACGCTCGAGAGGCGCGTTCTTCACGTCGTCTTGCAGTGCGAACTCCAAGACACGGGGAACTCGGCGCGAGCACTGCCGGCAACGACAGCCGCTGACACCCCACTTGCCCCCAGTGATGCGTTCGTACTCGGCGAACTCCAGGAAGGCATGGAAGAGACCATGCATCATCTCTTGCACGATGCGAGCTTGGATCTCGTCAAACAGGGTGTCGAGAGCGATGTACGCTGAGGAGCGCAAGATAGCAAAAGCGGTGTCCAGATCATATGTCCGGTTGGAGAAGATGAGTGTCCCGGTGTAAATGAAGCCAAGAATGAAGTGTAGAGCAGGAGGTGTGAAGGGTGGCGACGGGAGCGTTATGGATGGCAGTTCCTCTGAGTCGTCATCGGGTTTCGAGTTCCATCCAATGAGGGCATTGTAGAAATACGAGGAACGAGAGACGAGGATAAAGCGATGAGTGGTGAACACTGCCGCCGACCCTTCGTGATGCGCAGAAGAGCTGCCCTCGATTATGACGCGCACGTCAGAGTATAGTCGGGATCGCCACATGAACACCAGGTCCTTCCGCAACTTATCGATCCTATTTTCCTCGGCATCGCCTTCCTCACGATAGTGTTCGTTCGAATCGTACAAGAACTCGAAAGCTGCACCGATGCCTTTGCCTGTGTAAAGATACTCGAGCTCCTTTGAGAAGAGAGTAGGGTTGATGGATGTTGTGAGACGCAATATTCCGCCTCGTGTCGTTGATATGGGGGATGCGGGGCGAAAGGGTGAAGGGGAGCGTGAGACGGTGGGTAGGTCGACTCCAAGCGTCAAAGACAGCGCTGACTGTGTGGGATAGCCTGACGGCGAGTAGGGCCTCGGGGAGCCTATGGGAGCAGGGCGGAAGGAAAAATAGCGGGCTTGAAAGCTCGGCGGCGCGCGGGCATAGACGATGGCTATAGCGAGATGCGCGTTAGCATCATGTCGCACAAAGTGAGACGACGGCGCGTGATCAACGCGATCGCTCGCAATCTTTCGTAGGCAAAGATGATAGTGGCAAACGCGTTCGGGCAATGCATCTCAGGGAATAGAAACGCGAGGAAGAGTGAGTTAACATGTTCAAACCCTGAAAGTCCTGTAGCACACTACAGGACTGCGTCGCAACACGCAGCACCACTGACGAGAGTGAAAAAACAGCTACACTCACCCTTGTGTCCCCAGACTTCTTCGCCGTTTCCGCCACCATCGTCATCTCCAAGCAGCTCCCAGAGTACGTCCGGGAAGCGGTCTTTCGCGCGTTGAAATAGAGATTCCAGATCAGTTTGCCAAGCGACGGTGGATTTCTTGGAAGCCTCGGTGAGGCCTGGAGGTGGAGGGGAGGTGGAAGTGGAGGCCATTGAGTGGGAAGGGTAGAGAGCGAAAGGGTATCGGAGAGAAGCGACAGCCGGAAAGCGAACACGAGGCGAGAGGAAGTACGGACAACACGAGACAGAACACGAGGTGGATGGCGCCCGGGGTATACTGTCGCTGTCGGGCAACGGCGACGCGGGCGTCGTCGAGGACGAGGTTGACGACGGAGGCAAATGGATAACGGGCGGCCGCCGTCGACTTATCGAGCAGACGACTGGCGAGTTGGCGGTGGGGTTAGGGTTGAATTCCACAGAGAACAAACAAAGATCAACGAACGACAGTCACGACGTCGACACTAGTCTTTCTCTAGCAATCCTTCCCCATCGTCGCCCACAGCGCACAGCTGCCCCTCCACACCGTCTGTGACGATGCCCGCCCCTCCTTTCGCCACGAACATACAGCAGCCGCTCCCTGCTCTCTATCTCTACCCTCTCAACGACTCCTTCATCCCAAAACACATCCACCTCCCACCAGGTCAGCGGGTGAAGATCGGCCGTCAGACCAATGCAAAATCAGCCCCCGGAGAACGCAATGGCTACTTTGATTCTAAAGTTCTCAGCCGACAGCATGCAGAAGTGTGGGAGGACTCAACCAAGGTGCGTCCTAAATAGCCTGTCACTGCCGCCTTTCCTGACCATAATTCGCAGATCTTCATCAAAGATGTGAAAAGCTCTAACGGCACCTTCATAAATGGTGAACGGCTCAGCCCAGAGGGTGCAGAGTCGGAGCCGTTTGAGCTCAAGTCGGACGACATCGTGGTACGTTGCTCTTCCGCGCTCTGCGCGTTCGCTTCCTCATCACCTCTCAGGAATTCGGCATCGATATAGTCGGCGAGGACAATAAAACTATCATCCACCACAAAGTAGCAGCGCGGGCTGTCTGCGTTTTCACCGAGGCGGACGCGAGCATCGCTGCACGCGTCGAGCAGCACCAGAACCCGCAAATGGGAACCGTCACAGGCGGGAGCAACGGCAACGCCGCCTTCAGCTTTGCCAACGGTCAGGCTGCACCGGGTCAAGGTCAGCGACGGCCAACTGTGCAACCGCAGGGTCTCGCTGGCATGGGTGGCATGGGCGGGAACATGCGAGCTCCTGGCAAGAGCGGGCTCACATTTGATCACATCCTCAATCGATTGCAAGGAGAACTTCAGAAGAGCCGCGAGACGGGTTCCGAGTTGCACTCTCTAGCTGGTGCAATGAATGATATCCACGAGACGCTAGGGGGCAACCTGGTGCGCGCTTCTTAGGCATCTCATATTTACAATCGCTTATTTTCTGCCTTACAGCCCCAGAGCCTACCACCCTACCCACAAACTCTGCCTCCTGTCCTTCCTCCTCAACCCCCTGCGTCCTTGGACACTTCCCTCGCGGCGACGCCAGCATTGGCAGAGCTCCAATCGCAGCTGCAACAGACGCAAAGCTCACTGTCCAGTCATGTCGACAAGATCCGTGCCCTTGAGGGTCTTCTCGCTGAGCACGACGCTATCAAGCGCGAGGTGAGCTCCTTGCGCGAACTTATGGAGGAAGAGAAGAGGGAGCTAGCGGAGGTTCGTGCGGGGCGACATCTAGCGGAGCACCATGGCGGGGTAGCAGAGGAGGACGACTTCGCGGCGGACGACGATGACACGCGGAGCATCGCTACTGTGACCCCGCACGAGTTGGAACGCGTCGAAGAAGAAGAAGAGGAGCAACTCGCTGCGGAAGAGGAGGAAGAGGAACGACGCAGGCGTCGTAACGAACTGCGTCCACGAACGCCCGAACCAAGCCACTACGACGATGAAGAATCCAAGTCCCACCTTTCCGCTCGCTCTAGATCCTCATCACCACCCCCTCGAGAAATCTCCGCGCCTCCCCCCTTTACTATTCCAGAAGAACTAAGCGCTCGCCTGACAGTGATCTCTAATCAGCTGGAGTCAACGCTAGAACTATACCGGGGACTTCAATCACAGCATGCGGTCGCACAGTCCACCATCTCCCTACTCGAATCGAAAGTCGTCGCCCTGGAGTCCCAGGTCCAGGCCACGCAGTCGCAGGCACAATCGCAGGCCGCGGAGGCGACCCAGGAGCGTGCTTCTTTGACTGCGCTCGTCGCAGAATGGAAGAAGGGAGTAGAGGGCCAATGGAGTGGTGTCCAGGAGGAGTGGAACCAGGAACGTGCCCGCTTAAGCAAGGCTCGCGACGAGTGGGAGAGCCGAGTACACTCAGTGGAAGAAGGGCTCGGCGCCGCCGTTGCGAAGGTGGACGCCAGCCTCTCGAGTTTTGAGCAGCAGCGCGCCTTCCAACTCAAGCAGAACGGGAACGGGCGGCTGGGTGGTGGCCTCGTAACGCCGCCTAGCCCGCGCAGCCTGTCGTCGGACTCGAGCTCGGGCAAGCCACGCCAGCGCAAGAAGCGCGGGCGCGCACGATCGCATTCCACCGGGTCCAAGGAGGACGCGGACGGGTACGCCAGCTCATCCGAGGCCGCGTTGCTCGACGACAAGTCCTCGTCCGCGTCGGTGGCAGCGGGCGGCCTCCCGCCAAACTCCTCGTCCCCACAGCAGCGTGTGCAGCGTGCACGCCCGCGCTCGCCATGGCTCCCGGAGGACTCGGACTCGGACAGCCACGACGGGCGCATCGGGGCGGAGCGGCGCAAGGAGCACATCTTGAGCACGTATCCCATCACACCGGACCCATCGGTGAGGAAGGCGTCGTCGGGTTCGTCGGTGACGATGACTACGGAGGATGATGCGCTGGCGAGTTCGAACGAGGCACACCATAGACACTTGAAGCTTCCCCTCGGTTCGGTGAGTCAATCTCTCTTTCTTTATCATTCTTTATCTCCGTGAGCACGACGCTGACCGCAGTCTTCTCCTGCAGCACATATTTCCAGCTACAGAGTATCAAACAGCAATCGGCGTCGTGCTGCTCGCAGGGGCGGCGGCAGCAGTATTATGGCGAGTCAAAGCCACAGAGTAGTCTTTCCCATACATATGAGCAAAGGACCGTCATCGGACCTGTTGCACTGGCTTATTCTCTGCTCTTTATCATTTGCATGATGCATCGGTACCGTTGTCTCTGCCCACCTGGATCCGCATTTTTCTTTTTATTGCGTCTTTTGCATTTTCTGCTGTGTCGTTTTGTCTCTTCGTTGTCAATAATACCTAACCAACTCTCATGTATCACATTTGTCCGTATGCCTTCTCCTTAATCTTATGACCTTTGACGATATAGACTTTTGGCCAACCAAAGATCCCACGACTGCGTCAAGACAAAGTTCTGCTCTCGAAAATCATATATTGACCCACGCCAACATGGATATATAATAAATCAGTGCTTTATGATATACAAGACAAGATGATATATGCTACTACGTGGAACCGACAGCGAAGATCGTAATTGCTCATTCATTCTACTCTCAAGGTCCAAAGCTAGTCCCCAGATTCTCTGCACGCGAACGCGCATATACTACATAATCACGCACTCCTTTTCCTCCAACTTCTGGCTCTGGAAGCCCATCTCCTGGAACGTCGCAGGCCCCTTCTGCGGCGGCGGGGTGCGCCCATCTTGTGGAGGCCCAGGCGCCGGGGCTGGCGCTGACTGCTGCGGGCGCGGGCGGGCGCGTAGTGGCGGCGTGACCTGCTGGCTCGGCGGCGAGCCCTGCGGCGGCAGGCCCTGCGGCGGGGGCGTCGCACCATGATCCGTCAGGCCGTATCGCGGCTGGTTGGCGAACGGTCGTTGCTGCTGCTGCGGCGTCGCGGACGGCTGTGGCAAGCTCTGTTGTGCGGGGCGCGGCGACTGCTGTGGCAAGCTCTGTTGTGTGGGGCGCGGCGACTGCTGCTGTGGCAGGCTCTGCTGTGCGGGGCGCGGGGACCCGCGCCACGCGGGACCAGCGCCGGCGGGCCCGCTGTACTGCCGCGCTTCAGCGGACGGGTGCGGCGCGTGTCCGGGGCTGAAGTTCTGTGCCTGCGGTGGCGGCGGGCCCTGCTGCTGCTGCGGGCCCTGTGCGTATGCCTGCGCGGGCGGTGGAACCTGTGCGTAGGCCTGTGCCGACGGACCGGGGCCCGCCGCGTAGGGCTGGCTCTGCGCGGGCGGCGGGGCAACAGGTGGGGTCGCGGCGGCGGGTTCGCGCGGCGGGCGGTACGCGAGCGAGTTCTGGCGGATCGTCGCGATCATCTGCTGGCCGCCGGCTACGGGCATCGTAGCCGGCGGCGCGCCGCCGCGCGCGTCCGAGCGCTGTTTGGCCTGCGTGCGCTTGCGCACGAGCGTGACGTCCGTGAGCTGGTCGTGCTCCTGCCGTGAGAGCGCCTGGGGTGCCGGGTGCGAGAGCGCGGCGAGCCGCTCGGCCGCGTCCGCGTTGCCGTGCTGCGATGCCTGTGGATGTATGCGCAGTGAGTGCGCTGCGTGAGGACGGTAGGGCGAGAAGAGGCACTGACCCTGGTGTACCACTTCCGCGCGGCGTCGATGTCCTTGGGCCCGCCGACACCGACCTCGGTATAGTACCCCATCGCAAACTCGGCGCTGGGTAGGCCCTTCCGCGCGGATTTCTCCGCAAAGGTGAATGCGAGCGCCTCGTCCTTGTCGAATGCACCCTCCGCGCCACACAGGAACCACTTGCTAAGTGCCATGTCCGCCTCGACCTCGCCCTGCTGACTAGCGAGCGAGTAGTACTGCACGCTCAGCAACGCGTCGAACGGGAACGGCGCGCTTGCGAACTCGTACGAGTGCCCGAGCTTGTACTGCGCGGGAGCGAAGTGCAGGTAGGCCGCGCGTTCGAGGTGCCGGCGGGCGTCATTTGGGGAAAGCAGGTGCGGAGGCAGCTGGGCAGGGGAAAACTCGCCGAGGAGAAGTAGGCCAAAGATGTATGCGGGCTGGGGGACATCGACGGTGGCGAGGGTGGCCGCACGCTGGAGGAGAGGAAGAGCGCTCTCTGAACTGGCGGTGAGGCCGAGCTGCCCGAGGAGATTGGCCATCCCCATCCGCTATACAGTTCAAGTCAGCAGGCGGCTGATTGCGGCTGGTGGATCACAACGTACGTATAAGCAGCTCTCGTCGTTGTTCCTCACGCCGCGCTCAAAGCAGTCCTTGGCGTGCGGGAAGTCGCCAAAGTTCTCGTAGTCACGGCCGAGCTTAAACCAAGCCTTGTGGAAGCCCGCCCTTGCCGCCTTCTCGTAGTCGCGGAAGGCCGCGCGGGGGTTGGTCTGCACATGACGCGGGAACGCACCGCTCGCCTCGAGCGTCGCGCGCAGGTACACCGCCTCGGGGATGGGGTGCTGTGTACCTGAGAGCTGCAGAATGAGCGAGACAGCGATGTCGGCGAGACGGGAAAGCTCCGAGTCTGTGATGTGCACAGGCCCCGGCGGCGCATCCTCCGGCGGAGGGTGCATGCGCTCCACGAGCGACAAGACATCGCGGGACCAGGCAAGCTTGGAAGCGGGGTTCCCGTTCGGATTTTGGATCGGTTGCTCTGCGGCGAGGAGAGATGAGATGGTGGGAAGGGGGGCTGTCAGGGATGGGGGGTCTGCGGCTGCGGCTGCGGCTGTGGTTGTGGTTGCGGTTGCTGGGGGTGGATGGATGGACATGGCGCCCATCGCAGGTGACAACGAGTCTGGGGTGCCCGGTGGAAGGGGCTGATTGCGTTGGGACGAATACGATGGGAAGGGGCGGTGACCCTGCGGAGCTGGTGGAGGGCCCGGGGGAGGCTGCGATTGCAACGATGTGGAAGGCTGGGGCTGGGGGAAGTTCCAAGGACTCCAGTCAGAACCGGCTGGGGGAGGCAGCGGTGTTGCACCGCGGGCAGCCCCCGGAATAGCAAAACCGGGATTGGGGTTGAAACCGGCGGGCGCAGGGCTGCCGTATGCTGCCTGGCCCGGTGGCGGAGGCGGCGGGGGTAGATTGTAGCTGCTGAGGCTGGGTGTGAAGGACGGATTGCGGGAGATCTGGTGGTCGAGAGTGCGGGCCATCTAGGTCGGGGGGAGATGAGAACGTTGGGAGCAAGATCTAGAGGCGGAAACGGAGCGCACCTCTGCCGGCAGATCTGGCTGGAGCTTGTGCGGGCGTGGCGCGGCGAGCGGGGCTTCGAAGTGGGGCTGGGACGTCTCGTAGTCGAGGCCCAGGACGTTGGGAGGCAGCGGGGGTCGGCCTGCGGTGTCGACGGGGTGGCTCGGAGGCGGGATGGGCGGGGAGGACATGGATGCGGCGGAGGGCGACACGCGTATATATAAAGTGGTCGTATATATGTATACGTAGTGTATGTATAATAAGTGGATTGACCGCTAGCATTGCAAGTTTATAATAAGCTGCGAGAGCACCTGCTGTGCATCCATTCACACGCTTGCTCATTGCACAGCTCTCTCGCCCTCCGCCCTCCGCCTCCGCCTCCCTCCCGATATCTCCTACGAGTCTGTCTGACGGGCTGGAAACCGCGTCCGGTCCCATGCCATGCCTGTCGCTTCCTCGTCCACCGTGCGTATTTACGTCGCGTCCGTCGTGCTGTTGCCTACAAGTCCACCGTCTCCGACGCATCTACATCGGCGTCGGCGTCTCTTCTCTCGCGACGCCCATAGCCCTGCCTTCCGACCTGATCGATGCAACAGCCATCATCGCACAGCGCACCTTTCCGCTTTGATCCTCCCGCCTCTTTCGAGAGCTTACCCTTGACAATCCTGGTGAATCCGCGGCCGCGGTTGTGCTTCCATTAATTACTCCTAGAGACATGTGCTCAACCATCGTGCAGTCGCTGGCCTGTCTTCGCGTCTTGTCGAGTTTTGGATGGGCAGGTACGTACCGCCCTGTCGGCCATCTCGGGCGCTTGTTCGGCGCGCTGATACATCTGGCAGGCTGTTGTCGTGGCCCGAGAAAACACGCACCTTGGCGTCTTGTCATCGAAATCCCCGGTGCCACTGATCTGCACTCATATGCTTGCGCTCATAATCATGGCGAAAATGCCAGCCTTGGCTATCTGACTGGCGAACGTTTCTGAGCGACCCAACGTGTCGAGTATAGATATACGTCGGTCAAGCCCCCTGCATGCTCACGGTACGTGCACTGTCTGTCTGAGAAGCCTACATGCGCTGACTCCATCATATTCACGCAGGACTTTCTCGCGTTGCTGGTCGACGGACACATCCAGCCCGGCGGCAATCACGGACGACCCCGATCGTTTGGGGACCATGAGCCACTCTTGCGCAATTATTCAAGATGGGCTCCAAGTTCTACCACTTATTGGCGACGCCTACGCATCATGGCAACGAATATAATTCGCCGTTGGCTTGACCAAATCGCGACGCGCGACGAATTGCGTGCATCTTTCGTCCTTGATAATGATATTGGGGTCCGATGCTCTATACTTGCGAACCCCTTGATCGATGGGCTGGCGCCTGACAGACACAGGAAGGGCCTACAGTGCTACAGTCAACGACCAGGTCTATTAATCCGACAAAGAGCCAATATAGCGCATCCCGGTCGCCTGGCACAGCCAAGACACACACCAACGCAGGTTCGCCTACACCACCGCATACTATATTCGATGGGGGTGTAAGCTACGCGCCACGCGCACTCCCGGCCATCGAAGGCAAGACCACCGGTTCTAAACCTGAGTGCTTTAGCGACGGTGCGCCGGGCTTCTGCCTCTTGCCACCTCAGGTGAACGGGGGCCGGTTGCCCCGACCCCCGTCAGAACTCCCCGGCATCTGGAGCACGCGCGCCGCCTACTACGACAAAGCCTCAGTCGACATGCACTCTACACTAGCCTACGCTACCCAGACCAGAGGAAACGACGCACCTTATGCCACACCCCCGATCTGGGGCAGCAGATGTGAGTACGGCGCTGTGGTGAAAGGCTGACGACGTACCGGAGTAGTTGGGCCCACGAATGAAGTTAGCATCCAATGGAAGAGACAGAGAAACGACTTACCGTCCGCCGCTCCACCTGCGCCGAACCAGACCTGGAAAGGACCCCTCAGTGCAGCGTACGAACGACGGGCTGACAACTTACCAGATGTAGGGGACCACGAGCAGAGTTAGCCCTCAATGGAGGAGATGGAGAGACGACCTACCGTCCGCCGCCCCCCACATGCGCCGAACCAAGACCTGGGAAAACACCATCAGTGCAGCGTACGAGCGGCGGGCGGACAACATACCAGAGACCGATGGCGTACGAGCGGGGTCAACCGCGCAAATGGAGGAGACAGTGATGACGCACAGAGTAAGAGGACGAGCTAGAGCTGAAGGGGCTGGCAGCCTGGGAGGGGAAGTGGGGGGAAAGTGGGAAAAGGGTGAGAGGCGATGGGGGACAGAGGCGGGGGTGCAGATCTTTTTATACCGTTCGGCGGCGGCTGAAGGAATCTATAGCTGCCAGCCAAGTCGCCTGGTCACGTTACACTCAACCAAGCCCAGTCGTCGCGTCGTAAATCGAGTAGAAGCGCGACTTGTCTCAAATACTCTCGCAAGGGTGTAGCCCTCAATGTGCAGAGCATATACTACGCGTCACGAGGCGGGCGGTGTAGTAGTCGGGCGAGCGTGTGTGCCGCCGCACCTGTTTCGCTTGTGGCGCGCTGTGGAGTGTGCCAACGACCAAGTCGGGCAGGCATCCACAGTGTCCGCTGCTTTGATATTTCCTGGATAAGTATATGATGATAGCATCCAAGGCAGCAAAATTTAGACGTTCGCATTGCGACTACTAGTTGGCATGAGCTTCGAGTGGGCAAAACCAAGCCACTGCTTTCACAACATGATACCAGCCAGAACTCGTAAGTCGGCCGTGAGTAACGAGCAGATGCGCTGGTTCCAAATCATGACTCGCGTATGCTTGTTGCTCCCGGAAACTGATAGCGGCTTTCGCGACATGGACTCGGTCAAAACGCAGTGGTGGTTGGTTGTTGCAGGACAGAAGCGCCGTAGTGGGACCGTCGCCGGCATTCGCCGGAAACACTAGGCGCCTGTGACTGCCAGCACCCACCGGCGCGAGTCGCCTTTGCTCGAATATGAGTTGACTAGCGACTACTCGTGCGCCGTGTCTGCTTTGAATCTTTGTAGCTCACTGACCTATGCATGCTGTCGACGTTTGGCATCGTGGTGGCCCGAAACTCCCCGTTTCCTATCATACTACTAGACTTGTCGGCAACTCGCTGGTTCTCTGGCCCGTTCTCAGCTCAACGGACACTGCTGACTCGAATTTCGTCTGAGGCTTTTTAGTACATACTGCTAAAATGAGGGCTCTATGCTTGAGCTCTTGCTCCGGCTACGACGTCGACGGACCGAGTGGCGAACACTTTTGCTACCCGCTAAGGTGTTTCTTCTATGTATTCGCCTGCCAGAAACAGTTGTCGCACCTATTTTTAGGCGCGGAGATTCACCCTGGATTCTCTAGTCAGAGACCGTACTTCTTATGTTTTTGCGTTGCGTTTGAGACTGGCAGCGCGAGCCGTGGTCTGCGACAGCGTCGCGTGCGATTTTCACATGCGTCCCACTACGAGGCTGCCGTCTGTCTGTAGGCCTAAGAATAGCTGAGACAACGTCTTTGCGCTGAGCTACGAAAACACATGTGTTTCATTTGAGGCTGGCAGCCAAGGTCGCGTGCGATTTTCACGTGAGTCCCAGCTGAAACTCCCAACGACGCTGCTGTCCATCAATATCTCTAGATCTATAGCTGGGATAGAACGCCTGCTATTCCTCTGCGCTACGTTGCGATACATCCGTGGCACGCAGCTGACAAAAAGTTGGAGCCCGACTTGGTCGTTGGCCACGCGACTGCGATACCAACTTCAGCCCGCTCGGTCGAGCACAACACCGCCCACCGTGTGACGCGGTGGATATACTCTGCACCTTAGGAGCTAAATCAGCGCGGGTGTATTTGAGATAGGTCGCGCTTGATAATTTACGACGCGACAGACTGGGCCAAGGTGCATGTAACGTGACCAGCCGACTTGGGGCTGGCAGGTGAGGTATGGGTTCACTGCCACCGGCGAAAGGTATAACAAGGCCTCTCATTCCCGCCTCTATCCAACACGGGCTCCGTCTTTCGCCCATTTCCCCCCCAAGTTGCCCGCCTCTCTACTAGCTCTCGCTCATCCTCTCACTGTGCCCACCGTCATTGCCTCACCCCTCCATCTGTTGGGCTGACCACTGCTCGTGCGCCTTCCATCTGTGGGGCTGACCTCTGCTCTTGCGCCCTTCATCTCTGGTACGTTGTCGGCCTGCCCCTCGTACGCTGCACTGAGAGGTCTCTTCCAGTCGGCAGAGTCGGGTTGGTGAGCCTCCGCTCGTGAACTCTCGTCTCTGGTACGTTGTCAGCCTGCCGCTTGTACGCTGCACTGATGGTTCTCTTCAAGGTCCTGGTTCGGCGCAGGTGGGGGGCGGCGGACGGTAGGTGGTCTCTCTGTCTCCTCCATTGGATGCTAACTACGCTCTTGGTCCTCCACATCCGGTACGTTGTCATCCCGTTGCTCGTACGCTGCACTGAGGTGTCCGTTCTAGGTCCTGGTTCGACGGAGATGGGGTGATGGACGGTAGGTCGTTTCTTCGCCGAACGGTAGGTCGTCTCTTCGTTGAACGGTAGGTCGTTTCTTCGCTGAAAGGTAGGTGGTGAACGGTAGGTCATTTATTTGCTGAACGGTAGGTCTTTTTCTCTCTGGACGGTAGGTCGTTTCTTCGCTGAACGGTAGGTCATTTCATCGCTGCACGGTAGGTCATTTCTCCTATTGAACGGTAGGTGGTTTCTCTAAAGAACGGTAGGTGGTTTATCTAAAAAACGGTAGGTGGTTTATCTAATGAACGGTAGGTGGTTTCTTCAGCAAACGGTAAGTCATTTATTTTATGAACGGTAGGTCATTTCTTTGATGCACGGTAGGTCATTTCTTTGCTACACGGTAGGTCGATCCTCCAGCGAACGGTAGGTCATTTTTTCGGCGGACGGTAGGTCATTCTTTCGCTAAACGGTAGGCCATTCCTTCGCAGAACGGTAGGTCGTTTCTTCGCAACACGGTAGGTCATCCATTCGCAGAACGGTAGGTCATTTCTTCACAACACGGTAGGTCGTTTCTCCGCTACGCGGTAGGCTGTTTCTTCGGTGGATGGTAGGTGGTCTTCTCGGCGGACGGTGGGTCTCTTCTTCGCTAGAGGTGAGTCGTTTTCTCGGCAAAGGTAGGTCAATTCTTCACTGAACGGTGGGTCGTGTTTCGGCTCTTTCTTCGGCGGACCGTGGGCCGTTTATTGGACAGGTGGTAGGTCTTTCCTGTCTCATCCATTGGATGCTGACTCCACTCGTGGGCTCACCAACTCCGGTACGTCGTCAGCCTTTCACCGCAAAGCTGTACTGACATCTGCTGCTCCAGGTCGCCGATGTGGCATAAGGTGCGTCGTTTCCTCCTCTGGTCTGGGGTAGCGTGAGCTAGTGTAGAGAGCATCTCGACCGACGATTTGTCGTAGTAGGCGGCGCGGGTGCTCCAGACGCCGGGGAGTTTGGACGGGGCCCGGGGCTACCGGTCGCCGTTCACCTGAGGTAGCAAGAGGCAGAAGGCCGGCGCGCCGTCGCTAAAGCACCCAGGTTTAGATCTGGAACCCATGCAGGCTTGCCGAACGCCCGGCAGCCTACGCCAATGGTTTTGTCCGTGAGAAAGCAAAGAACGTCATGCGATCGCGCCGGGTGAAAAAGGTTCTATGGGTCTCGATTCAGGTAAATGTAACCAATAGGTAAGTAATTATCAGCGAGGAGGTACACATGCAGGGTGTAATACATAAGGCGGTCATAGCCATGCGATGACTGAGAAGACTCTGTTATGCCTTCGTCTCCTGCTCGAAGTACTCCCACAGCTTCTGGCCCAATTCGGGATCATTTGCCTCAGGACGGCACTCGCCAACGCGCGCCCAGGGAATGAGGAACTATATTCACGTCAGTTCACGAAAGCAGGAAGCGCGTGGGTAAGATCACACCTTGCCATTGAGATCGACGGTCTCCGACGATGTGCCAGCCCAGAGTTGCGTGAGCGCTCCGTATGGTGTAGGGTAGAGCATCAGTTTCTTTTGCAACAGATCAGCACGACGAAAGGATTGGCAGGATGACATCGACAAACATCGAGGATGTAGCGGGCAACCGAGGGCACGTGTCGCTGCAGATCGGTACTGATGTTGCCTGGGTTGACAGCAGTCACGACAATGTTCTTCGCTCCATACCGGCGACCGAGCTCGCGTGCGAATACAACATTTGCCTGCAACGTGCGTCAGCGAGTCCACAAACGCGACCGATGCGAAGTGACCCACGAATTTGCTCTGAGAATACAGGTCATATGTCGACACCTTATCGCGTCCGGGGCCGGGTACGAACGTCTCCCAGTGAATGGTGTTCAGGTACGCGGCCGCAGATGACGTAACAACAACGCGAGCTTTGCCGTCGGGGGAGGTGTGGGTGGCGGCTTCGAGCGCGGGGAGGAGCAGGCTGGTGAAGAGGTAGTGCCCAACGACGTTTGTGCCCCATTGGAGGTCGTAGCCGTCGGTCGTCAACTCCTTGTGGTCGGGCCACATCACACCGCTAATCGTGGCTCGTCAGAGGGCACCATGCAAATACAGATCGACAACGAACCCGTTATTAAACAGGATGTGCAGCTCCTTCTCCTTGCTCAGGAACTCTGCCGCCGACTTGCGGATTTTGTCTTTGCTCGCCAGGTCGAGCTCGAGGAAAATGGCGGACTTCCCTGTCTGCTTCTTCAGGTCATTGATGGCCTCCTCTGCCTTCCCCCGCGAGCGCGCCGCGAGGTACACCTTGGCATTGTGGTTGAGGAGCGCCTTCACGGTCTCCTTCCCGATGCCCGTGTTCCCGCCCGTCACCACAACCACACGACCCGACAGGTCAGGGATGTCGTCGACAGACCACTTCGACTTTGGCGGATAGTACTGGTCGAGGAGGCTCCACTGTTGACCCATTATTGGCGAGGATGTGGGGATTAGAAGGATAGAGGAGTAATGGGCATGTGTCCGCAGTTAAATAGCTTCCGGCGAGAACGCGGATTACCGGCTGGGAGCCGAACGAACGTCGAGGCTTAATCGGCATGCGCACGGACCTCGGGCGCTATGTGCATTGTGGCTGAGGAAAGGAAACGGAGGGAAGATGTGGTTGCCGACAGCGTGCGCACTCACCGGCACGGAAAGTCATAGCACTCAAGCAAGTTACGATCAAGTCAAGACCGACAGCCAGGGACTACTGCCGTTATCGCGTTATCGCCGACGCGGACTTTGCTCCCGTCCATGATGTACTTACTCCTTTTCAGCTCGAGAGCGATACTTGAGATTGATAGCTTGAGCGTGAATTCGTAACTGGTCACTGCGTCAACTCGAGGCAAGTCGATTTGTCACCGTGTCACCGGTTCGTCAAAGTTCTTTCTCGTGATCAACCATCTCACTCCCCCTACATATGCCGCAGCGCCTCAAGATCGAGCGATTTCAGCTTCGCGCACCTACAGATGATGCTGGAAAGTCTGCATAAGAGATTCTCCGCCAAGCCTAAGTCCCAACTATTTTCACGCCATCGTGACCCAGCTGCAGGGCCAGTGACCCTCTCGATGACCGCAGAGAGTCGGCCAACCCGTACGCCGCGGTCATATGTATGCACTGTTGTGTGAATTCCTAACAGCTGGGCTTCTATCAGATTGGTTGCACACTGTCGCGTGGCCAGCCTGAGCGTCAAGCTCGAATCTCGATGCCCTCGGCCCGCGCGCGATCTGCTCAGCTGCACCGCAGCTTCACGAACGGAGTCTTCAACGCGACATCTGCGGTACGGGATCACAAATCGCGCCCAAGGACCCTGTTCGCTCTCGATTCACGCAGTCAGTGCCGTTATAAATGGCGTATCGCTGATAGTCCGTCGTTCCGCTCACAATCGCTACAGCAAGTCCTTGAGACCATACTCATTTTCTCTGCGAAGGCTGGCCACGCATTCAAGAAGCAGAATCACATGCCAGCGAACATTCCCCAACGACGTGCTTTGTCCAGCCCTGCAAGCACTAGGGGCGCCTGTGTTGGTCATTTCAACCCAGCGATGCTTACCGTGTCATCTCAGCTGCCAGTGGTTCTACGTCATGCATCATGGCGGATGGCAGGTGCCTCAATGGAGTTATGGGTGTGTCGGGGAAGGGCCTGTATATATACCTAGCCGCAGGAACTGGTGTCGGCGCCATTCTGACATCCTCCACGCACCAATGTTCACTACCACCCTCAGTCCCAACAGCGCAGCGACGTGGACTGTCTGGCGCTGGCTTGAGGCACGCTCCCGCTTTGCTGTCCAGGCGATGGACGATATGATGGACGGCGATTTCATCAACGGCGTGCTGCCCGCCTCGGTTGGCGCCTCCGAGAGCGGCAAGGATGCACTGTGGGCGCTCACGCAGTATCCGTTTTCTGACCTGTATAAGCTAGAGGTGAGCTTTAATTTACACGTTCTGCGAGCGACGTTCAGGAAACTGACGCGGATGGTCTCTCGCAGTTCGAGGTCTACAACTTCGCCGAGAATGGCGATCAGGTGTGGGTGCATGTGAGTGACCATCATATCGAAGCCATACATGGTACTGACGAGCTGGTAGACGAGGCTGACCGGAGAGACCTCGAAGAAAGTTCCATACGACGTCGAATCAATCTACATCTTCACCATGATACCCGGAAAATACACCGTCCAAGCCCCCAAGATCAAGAAGATCGACCAGTTCAGCGATACGGCGGCGGTATCTAAGTTCGAGAGTGCGGTGGCAGGAACCGGGCATTGATTTCATGCGGGATGCGAACGATTGCGATGCGCTGGCAGACGAGATCTGAAGTGTAGTTTGTATTGCATGGACATGCTTAGAGTAGATTCTGAGATTTTGTACGATCCGCGAATGCAGCTCGAGGGCATTACTAATAGCCATGTGCTCTGAGCAGTCCGGTATCGCGTCGAGCCCTGTCGGCGCAGAATGACTACATGTTCCGCGTCAGAATAGAAATACACGGTTTCTAGTCATAAAATATTGCAAAGAAATCGTCGACGTCATCACAGCTCTCCCAATCCCTTTCCAGTGTGCGTGCCCGTGGATGTGTCCAGCTTCCACTCCTTCAACAATATGTCTGCCGCCTGGAATATGCGCGCGAACGTCAATATATGCGTTCGCCGACAACATACAATGCACAGACCTTTTCAGCGACGGCATATACGGTCGGCATGATTGCCACGCCGATCGTGAGCGGAATGATGGATGCATCGACTACGCGTACGTTCTCCAGCCCGTACACCTTCAGCGCTGGGTCGACAACGCCTATGCCTCGCAATCAACGAAGTGTCCGAAGAAAGAGTGATACGAAAGCGTACCACCGAGCTCGCGGGGAGCCATGGCAGTCGTGCCGAGCGGGTGGTTTGTCGTCCTCACGACGCTACGCACGTAATTCTCCCAGTCCTCGCGTGTGGAGGTACTCTCCGGCGGCGTGACGATCTTGTCGACGTAGCTTGCGAGAGGCTCAGTTGCGACCCACTTCCGGATGAATTGTGCGCCCTGAACGAGCACGTTGAAGTCTGTGCGACGGAAGACACGGTGAGTTTCGCGAAAAGCAAGTAAGAGGGACACCGTACCCCAAGGAAGCTCAAGGAAGCGGGGGTCGATCACCGGCGCCTCCGCGATGTCGGCGGACTTGATGTGCACGGACCCTCGACCGAAGGGATGCTAACGGACAAGTTCAGTATATCGAGCAAAGCACAGAGGCGGGAAAGGTTACTTACGAGCTGGATTGCAACAGCGGTGAGATAGCTCTTGCCCGCTTCTGGGGTACTCAGCACCCCACCTGCCGGCACAAGCACCATCTCAACCCATCCATCCTCGCCCTTGTCAACAATGTCGCGAAGGACATCATACTGCTTCTTCAAAAACGGCGTGACTTCGGGTGACGTCTCGATGTACTCGTCGAGCTGCTTGCGCATAGCGGCGAGTTCTTCGGGTGTTGTCATCGATTGAAGGGGAACGGGGCCAAGCGGCGCAGACGTGTAAGTCAGGATACCGGAGCGCGAACTCTTGCTGTGGAAGGCGTCAATGCTCTGTTAAGTATCAGCCGTCAGGTGTGACGCACTAGAGTTCAGCCTGTTCCGAGGCAAATGTACTGTTGTACCCGAGCGTATCTGGAATGACGATCAGCTTGACCGAGCCCCAGTCAATCGGAAAGACGCATACCGAGAGTGACGACGTTGGGAACCACGCGGAAGTCTGAGAGCGTGACAGGGTGATCCTGCAAGTTCTCTCCGACCTCAGGTAGGTCAAGGACTACAGGGATCCCCAAGCTCTCCAACAGAGTCTTGTTGCCTACTCCCGAAAGCTCCAGAATCTGCGGAGTGTGAATCGCGCCTGTCGAACCAGATAATGAGCTCATCGCCTGCTTTGTGACGGTCAAGATGCCGGCCGTACCTGCAGCCATGATAACCTCCTTCCTGACCTCCACAGTGTAGGTCTTCCCACCACTGACGTACTCCACCGCCGTCGCCTTCGTCTTCCCTTTCTTCGTCTCGAAGATGATCCGACTGACAGTCGCCTCCGCAAGCACCTCGAGATTCGGACGTGTCCGCACCTCCGTGCTCAGGTACGCCGCCGATGCGTGATGCCGCAGCCCGTTCGGCGTCACTGTGCGCGCGGTGCCGGTCGCGGGCATCGACGCGTCCGCACCACCATCGGGATTTGAATTCGGCGGGACCTGCGCAGCTGCAACGGCAGCCTGCGCGGCGGGCGCGTCGAGATCGGTCAGGTACGTGTTGTAGGTGACGGAAACGGGGCCCTCGGTGCCGTGGAACGCCGCAACTGCAGAGATGTTGAGATGCTCGGAAGGGAATAGGGGAGCCGCGTTCTTCTCTGGCGGGTGCCAAGACTCAGAGCGCATGAAGAAGGGAAGAAGGGCATCGAAGGTCCACTCCTTGCCATTTTCAAATGTCGTTCCCCAAGCGTCGTAGTCCGCTTTCGAGCCGCGCTGCCAGACCATGCTGTTTATCGCGGAAGACCCGCCCATCACTTTTCCACTGAAACATTGCTGTTAGACAGGACCGCACAGACGACATAAACGCCGCTTTCACGTACCGCGGGTACTGCAACTCCTGTCCATTGAGGGCAGGCTGCGGTGCGCTCTTCAGCTCCCAGTCGTACGTCGGATTGCCCAGCAGCGTGCCGACGTGTGCATTCCCGAGCAAGTTCCCTGCCGTCGGAGTGTTGATCAGAGGATCAGCGGGTCTGTCGGCACCCGCTTCAATAAGCCCAACGCGGAGAGACGACGGGGGCGCGGAGAGCCGATTCGCGAGTACGGGGCCCGCAGTGCCGCCACCCACGACGATAACGTCGAATGGCTCTTGCGCGAATGCGGCGGGGGTGAGTGCATTGACGAGGGAGACCGACGAGACGACGAGGGCGAGGAGGGAGGGAAGGGTGCGTGAAGACCCCATAGTGTCATCGGCGGGAACGTTAGCGAAGGGAGAGAGGGCGCTCGTTAAATGGCGGACGGGTGTGCGCGGCGGGGGCGGTGGTCGCGGTCGAGACGCGGTGACACACAAGACGGACATTTGAAGCCTGGACATACTCATATCACTTAGCCTGGACGGCGCAGGCACGCGCTCGGGCCCGATCAGAGGTACTGTGCCAGAGCATCCGAGCGAAGGTGGGGCGCGCGGGACATGGGCGAGCGTATTCGGTTCGCCTGAAGGGAAGCGAGTAGGCTGCCAATCTTCAAATGACACTCTTGCACGGAGGCGAAGGTAGGCGAAAAGCAGGCCGGAGCGAGCGGAGGGATTGTCCGCCTTTTTTGCACGCGCAATGAAGAAAGGGTTGGCTTGGACAAGTCGTCGACGTCACCTCCGAGTCCGCCACTAGTACTTCCTGCCGCGCTTCCGCCGCCTCTCTCTACCTCGACACCGCGTCGCGTCGTGGGGACATGATGACGGTGGCCGAAGAGAAGTGTGCGGGCCGTACGTACAGTAATATGATATGGGCGTCCTTCAACCGGCCGAGATCAATGGGCGTGGAGTTGTACGCGCCTTGTCGCCCCGGTGGAATGGATGGCTGCCAGGCGGCGCCGAGCCTCGTGTGCTCGCTCGGGTCGCGACGGCGACTGTTCGCGATCTGATAGTGGGATGAGCCTGTGGACGACGCGGTATCATCGGTGGGAAATACTCAGCACTCGGACGGTGAACGCGATCGCGAACGGGGAAACGGCCGCCGGCACGATGGGCACCGAGGGAGGCGCCCGGGGATCCGGGGTCCTCGATCTTGAGATCTCCGAGCAAGTCGTGCATTATCCTTCACTTCCAGCTACTCTGGGTATGTCACTGTCAGTCTCCGAGTGCAAGCTCATGGACTCCCCCAATATAACCCGCGCGCTCTCGCCTGCTCCGAGTACTTCGCTCTCGCTGCCCCCGCCTTGTCCGCAGCATGGCCGCCGTACAACCCACCGGCTTCACCCTGCCCTTCAACTCTGTCCTCAACACCACCACCCTCTCCCCGTCCAACGTCCTCCGCGCCGCTCAGGAAAACAAGACCCTCTCCCTCGGCCTCCTCCTCGGCGCCGCCGTCCTCCTCTCTGTCCGCTACATCCTCAGCCCCCGCCGCAAGCTCCCCCCAGGTCCGAAGGGGTGGCCAATCATCGGCAGCGCACTCGAGCTCCGCGACAAGCAATGGCTCAAGTTCACAGAGTGGAAAAAGACATACGGTAAGGCCTTCCGCTCTGCTCATCGGTGCAGCCATTCATAGGCGTCCACAGGTGATGTCATCTTCATCAACGGCGCCGGCCAGGACATAGTCATCCTCAACACCCAAAAGGCCGCCGCCGACCTCCTCGACCGCCGGGCCGGAATATACTCCGACCGCCCGCTGAACGTTGTGGCGTCCGACATCATGACCGGCGGTCTGCTCGTCGTCTTCACCCGCTACAGCGACATCTGGCGCCGCATGCGCAAGGCCGCGCACGAGGGCCTCAACAAAGGTGTCGTGCGCGACTTCCACACCACGCAGACCAAGGAGGCGCTTCTGCTCGCCATCGGAGGGCTCCAGGAGCCGAAGGAGTGGGACAAGCACCTGCGCCGCACCGCTGCGTCGATGGTGCTGTCCGTGGTGTATGACCAGCCCACGATTGAGGACGAGCAGGACCCGCGTGTCAAGGACATCAACGACTTCGTCCAGCGTCTGACCCGCGCCGCGTATCCCGGTGCCCACTGGGTGGAGTTCTTCCCATGGATGAAGTACCTTCCGAGCAGGTCAGCAGTCCGCTCCCGATGCAAGAGACGCGTTCTGACTGTTGGACTCCTCTTAGCATCGCAAAATGGAAGGCGGAAGCTGAAGGCTGGTATCGCAAGGACTCGGCCATGTTCGAGGGCTTATTCAACTCGGTCAAGGAGAATGTGGTACGTACAAAACCCCCAGTTCGTCGGTACTTCGGGTAGTAATTGCGTTCTCCAGGCTAAGGGCGACGAGCACCCGAGTCTCAGTGCGACGCTCATCCGCGAGTCCGGCCGGCACGGACTGACCAACCGCCAAAACTCCTGGCTGGCGGGCACCATGTAGTACGTCGCGTTTTCATCGGTTCCAATCGAGGCTCCTCTGACCAGATTTCCAGTGCTGCTGGCGCTGAGACGACCTCGGCTGTCATGTCGTGGTGGACCCTCGCCATGCTCGCGTACCCGGAGACCATGAAGCGCGCACAGGCCGAGCTCGACGCCGTCGTCGGACGCGAGCGTCTGCCCTCCTTCGCCGACTACAACCACCTCCCGTACGTCCGCGCCATGGTCAAAGAAGCGCTGCGCTGGCGCCCCGTGGACCCCGTCGGCCTCCCGCATCGCTCGATCGAGGACGACTGGTATGAGGGCATGTTCATCCCGGCCGGCACGATCTGTATCGCGAACGTGTGGCACCTGAACCGTGACCCCGAAATATACGGCGCGGACGCGCACCACTTCAACCCGGCGCGCCACCTGGACGCACAGGGAAATGTTGCGCCCGGTCCGCCCGACACGAAGGAGGAGAGCCATGTGACGTACGGGTTCGGCCGCCGCCTGTGCGTGGGCCGCCATGTTGCGAACAACTCGCTCTTCATCGACATCGCGATCACGCTGTGGGCGGCCAACATCGAGCGGCCGAAGGGCCCTGATGGCAGGCCGGTGTTCCTTGACGTCGACGGCTTCGTAGAGGATGGCCTTGTCGTGTAAGTGTTGCCGTCGACTGCATCTTGGCACGAGCTGACTTGGAACGACGACAGACGCCCGATCCCGTACGAGGTGTCGATTGTGCCACGGTTCCCGGAGGCTGTCGCGCTGCTCAACAGCGAACGCGAGCTGAAGAATGAGACCGGCCTCGGAGCGTGATTGCAGTTTCAACTGTACCATCTAGACGGCTTGGGACTCAATATGCTGATTGATCTTATCGCTCTTATTTCTGCGTCCTAGCATTGTGATTCTGATGTATTATATTGCGCAAATACACTTTTATTTAAATAGTATTCTCATGAAGTGGTGAGAGCTTCTGCGCTCTTGAGCAACGGTCAGCATGTACTGAGATGATGGTCGATGGCACGGGCAATTGGACAGAATATTTGTCGCGAGTCTGTTTGTCTGCGCTTGTCCCTCCACAGGCTTCCAGTTCCACTGCTCGCGATCCGCACATCTCCTTGCATGCACCCTTCCGTGCCAGCCACGATATCGATAAGCCACGATGCTTCAAAACCACCGCGAAGACCCCAGGAGCTGACGCGTCCATACGTAGACTATCGGGTTGCCTACGAGTTCGGGACGACGACGACGGGCATGGAGGATACTTAGGCAGACTTAGGCGGAGCAAAATGCTAGCCGAGCTTGCGAGCTCTTGCGAGGCGGAGTCTTTTACAATTTACAGGGGCCGACACTGCGTCGAAGGACAAGCCCTCACGCACTCGCGCTCCTCTGAGAGCTTGTCCTTCGTCGCCTCAATTTTTGGCCCGCCCTCCATCCGGATCCCCTATCAGCTTGTCAACAATTCTGGGCGCTTGCGGCTTCGCCTGACTGGGGCGCAAGTTCTGGGATCATAGCCTACATGAATGATAGGATATACGAATGCCTGCACTACGCCTTCGTCTCTTTCTCCAGAAACTCCCATAACTTCCGTCCAATTTCTGGATCACTCGCCGCAGGAGGTGCCTCGCCTACCACGGGATCAGGAAGTGTATGGTAGTCATCACCAACATGAACGTGGCAATCCGGTAGCAACAAACCTTTCCGTTCAGATCAAGTCCTTCAAGGGAGGTGCCCGCCCACAACTGTGCTAGCGCGCCGTGGGCCGTGGGGTACAGCGTCAGCCTAAGAAGCAAGCGCGAGATGGGGTTCATATTCCACTGCAGGTCGGAACGCAGGTTCCCCGGATTCACAGCGGTGACCACGAGGCCCTCGTCCCCGAAGTGACGGCACAGTTCCCGCGCAAACACCACACTCGCCTACCCTCTCGTTAGTTTTTAATAAAAAAACGATGCAATGATGAGGGAAACATACGTGCTTTCTCTGGTTGTATAGCTAATACGTCGACATCTTGTCGCGCACTGCACCCGGACGGAACGAGCCCCAGTGTATGCCTTCCAGATACGCTGCCGACGAAGATGTCACGACGACGCGGGCCGCGCCCTGTGGAGACGCCTTCGCCGTAACGAGGAGGGCGGGCATGAGGAGGGTCGTGAAGAGGTAGTGTCCGACTACATTTGTGCCGAACTGCAGATCGAGACCGTCCTTCGTCAGTTGGTCGTGGTCCGGCCACATCACGCCTCTGTGGAATGATCATGCGCGCGCTGAGCATACAACAGATGTATGCATACGGGAAGGCATGCTCACCCATTATTGAAGAGCACATGCAGCTCGTCCTCCTTGCTCAAAAACTCCTTGGCCGCCCTCCGCACGCTCGACTTGTCAGCGAGGTCGAGTTCCAAGAACAGAGCCTCGCAGCCTGTATCCTTCTTCAACTCGTCGATCGCTGCCAGCGCCTTGCTTTCGCGCCGTGCGCGAGCAGCTGGCGCACGGTCTCTTTGCCTATGCCGCTGTTGCCCCCAGTGACAATGGCTACGCGCCCGTCCAGGTCGGGGATGAGGCCGGCTGAGAACGTCGCGGTAGGCGGGAACCACTGGTCGAGGATGCTGGCGATTTGACCCATTGTGACGCATCGGGGATTGCGGACGAGCTGTTCGGGGGCGTCATGGCGTGCAGATGCTTGTAGACGGGCAGTGCTTGGCGAAGTGGAGGTGCGATGGACGAGGACCCGAATGAGCGCGGGAGGCAAGGCAAGCTCAGGCTCGGGTGCGCCGCGCAACTTGTCATTGTACTACATTGTGACCTTCCAATCCGCGTTCCAACCCACTGTCTCCGTGCTTTGGATGTTCGATGAAGGTCATTTATGGCACGGAGGTCTAGGACCGAACAAGGTCAGCCTGGTGCGTTTACGCTGCTGGCAAACGGTCCACTAACGAAGTACTAGTATCCACAGTTAACGTAACCTGTAAATTACTTTCCTGCACACTGCATACTACTGCATATTGCATAGCTTGCCTCAAATTGGCCCAATCCCTTCGTCGTTTCAAGACACGCGTCCGCCCCGAACAGAGTCGCGCCTACCGAGTTCCGACCGACCGCGCGTCAGTGACAACATCATCCTTCCATGCATGCGCCCGACACGCTCGATTATGTATGGAGGGTTGGTTGTTCGCAGCACTCTCTTCTATCCATGATACTTTTGTGTGATGGCAACGGCCCTTCTGCTCCAGCTCGTCGCCGCCGGCGCTGTCATACTCCTTGGAAAATGCCTGCTTGACTTCTTTCAGATACATGTCGCTTCACCTCTGGGGAATGTACGGGGCCCTCCATCTACGTCCTGGTTGCGCGGTAAGACTCTCCCGTCATGCTCTCACGACTACTACACCTGCTGACGATATGCAGGACATATGGGCCAACTCTTTCACCCGCAGGGCTGGGATTTTCATTTGAAAGAACTAGCCAGTTACGGAACAGTTGTCAGATTGCGAGGGTTCCTTGGGGTGCGTAGAGTCCAAGCCCCGATATGACCTTGCGGATAGTCAATGATCTGTATCGGTCGCTTTTGCAGGAGGATGTGTTGTACGTTACGGACCCCGGGGCACTGCGCTCTATCCTAATGGACCATGGAGATACATTTGACGAACCTCCCATGATAATCGAGTAAGTGCGGCCCTGCTGACTACACACACGTAATACTCAAACCCGTCTGCCAGGCGAAACAATTTGCTCTGGGGCAATGGCCTCTTGTCATCCACTGGTGAGTAGTCCTTTGGGCCCTCGCCTCTCCGTCACAGCTCGAATAATCAAAATACAGGGGCAAGCCACCGAAGACAACGCCGTGTACTCAATGCGGTCTTCTCCCCCGCTCGCCTGCGCGACATCCTACCCACGTTCTACTCCGTGGTTCACCGAGTACGAAAGTCTTTTTCTCCCTATGCTATGTGTTCTAACCTACGGACGATAGACGGAGGACAGTTTGACACAGCTCCTCCATTTCGGGTCTGTCGAGTTAGACATGCTCGTGTGGATGTCGCGCACCTCGCTCGAGCTTATTGGTCAAGCCGGGGTTGGCGTCTCGTTTGACACCCTCGCAGAGACCTCGCCACCCAATCCATACATGGTCGCGGCCAAGCAACTCATGTTAGTTTTGCACTGTGCTGTCTAAGTACATGTGGCTAACACTAGTCCAGTCCTTTGTCCTTCCCTCTCCAAGGCTTTATGCGTCTCATACCTCTCCTCGTGAAGATTGGCTCCCCAGAGTTCCGAGGCTTTCTCGCTGGCATTGCACCGCACGCGAATATCAGGAAGCTGAAGGAGATCATCTATTTTCTTTACGAGACGAATTCATCTGTGTTTCGGGAGCGCGTGAAGGAACTCGGGCGCGACGACCGATCAGCCGAGGCTAGCGACATCATCAGCGCTCTCAGTAAGTCCCACCGCAATAGCCAAATGCTGCTTAATGTTGTTGATGAGAGCTGTACAAACAGTTCGGGAGCGGCAGAGCTCCCCTGATGCAGACAAACTGTCTGACGAGGAGCTTATCGCACAGATGGGTACCTTGATATTCGCGGGACACGATACGACCTCTGTTGCGCTATGTCGAACATTGCACGTGCTCGCGCTCAATCTCGAGCAACAGGAGCGTCTCCGGGAAGAGCTGCTCCGAGCGCGTCGTGCACATGGCGACGAGGATCTCTCCTACAATCAGCTTTCTGCTCTACCTCATCTCGACGCCGTCTGCAAGGAAACTTTGCGACTGTGAGTAGGCCTTGATATAACAGCCTGCGTGTGCTCACATGCTTCCACTTAATTCTCAGGTACTCGCCAGTGACTCAACTACACCGAGTGTAAGTCTGCATCCATCATGAATACTTAACCCATGCTGAAATCTCGCGCATCAGCCCACGCCAAGACGCTATCGTTCCACTCTCCCGGCCCGTTTCAGGTGTCGATAACACCAAAATTGACAGGCTCACAGTCAAGGCAGGCACGCTGGTGGTCGTCGGTGCCGCTTCCGTGAACCGCGACCCGGAGATCTGGGGATCGGACGCGGACCAGTGGATCCCGGAGCGCTGGCTCATGCCGCTCCCGGCAAGCGTCGGCGACGCGTCTCTACCAGGGGTTTATGCAAACCAGTAAGTCTCCGCGTGCATGCTCATGTGGATTCTAACTTATTCGGTGGTTAGGATGACGTTTATGGGAGGCGGGCGGTCTTGCATGTATGTTCTTTGCACTCTGTCCTCCGTTTAAACACTTAACCTCAAACGCCGTGTTAGTGGGTTCAAGTTCGCTGAGGCGGAGATGAGTAAGTGTCCATTTGGAATTTGGAGTCTCACAATGCTCATCACGTGGCGCAGAAGTGGTCCTGTCGATCCTCCTATCGCGGTTCAAATTCGAGCCGGCAGACGATGCAATTGTGTGGAATATGTACAACTTTGCGACTCCGAGTGTACGCGTAGCCGGCCCGCCCAGTATGCCTCTGAAAGTGACGCTTCTGGGCTAGACAAATTCAATGTGTGTGTATTGACTGCGAGGTGTGCATTCTTAGCTCTGCGTGCGATCTCACGCCTCTATGCTCAAGGCAACAGTCCTGGACTAGGACTGAGGCAATCTCTGGCCGTCGAGACGTTGAGGTGAGCCATCTTACCCGGGCCACTCTTCAAAATATCACGAGTCCTCGGAACTATCTGTCCTAACCGCCTTCGCGCCTAGATTGCTCCTCAAGGTACAAAGCTTTTGCGGCGATGGGGGCTGCGTCAGCTGTCGGCACGGCGAGCGCCTTACGATGCTGATGTGGCGACACTGATATCGATCTTCCAGGCTCCTCGAAAGAGCAGGATTGACACCATTGTCGTCGCTTGGGCGCGGCCCCAACAGTGACCCTGCTGTGCGACCATCATTATCTACGCGCCGACAAAGCCGGAGGGAACGGCCAGCCTATCACATCTAAGTCAAAGCCTGTAAGAGCCGAAATGCGCACTTCAGAGAAGCATGCTGACAGGACAACTTTAGCGTCATAGTCTCACGTAGGAAGTTTCCCCTTGTGCCCCGCAGAGCTTTTAAACGCTGGTCGGCAACGGCCTTTTGCCAGTTGCTTTCGCATCGATCCCACACTTTCTCTAACACTACACGCACAATGTCTCTTTGGTCTTTCCCGCCCCCGCCGCCCTCCAAGCTCGGCCGATACCGCACGCTCTCGCCGCTTGCGAGCGTGCGTGTGTCGCCGCTCCAGCTTGGCGGCATGAGTATCGGCGACAAGTGGGACAAGTTTGGCATGGGCTCGATGGACAAGGAGAGCTCGTTCAAGCTGCTGGATGCGTTCTACGATGCGGGGGTGAGCGATAAGCCGGACGCGCATTCTGTCGAGTTATATTGACCGCGCTGCGCTTGCTTAGGGCAACTTCATCGATACGGCGAACAACTAGTGAGTGGCGTTGTCCTGTCATTTGATTGGATGGTGTTCTCACGCGTCG
Source organism: Auriscalpium microsporum (assembly GCA_019914985.1). NCBI lineage: Eukaryota > Fungi > Basidiomycota > Agaricomycetes > Russulales > Auriscalpiaceae > Auriscalpium > Auriscalpium microsporum. The sequence continues at coordinate 2,400,260 of JAHLMG010000007.1, read as the reverse complement.
TTCTCAGCCAGGACGAGACCTCGGAGGCATTCATCGGAGAGTGGGCTGAAGCGCGGGGCATCCGCGATCAGCTGGTCATTGCGACCAAGGTGGGAACAAAAACAAAACCCAAGCGCTCGTTCTCATATATGCGTGCAGTACTCGACGAACTACAAGCGCGGCCGTGATGACATCAAAAACCACGCCAACTACGCCGGCAACAGCACGAAGTCGCTGCACATCTCTGTCGAGCAGTCGCTCAAGAAACTGCGCACGTCATACATTGATATTCTGTATGTCCACTGGTGGGACTACACGACCTCGGTAGAGGAGGTCATGAACAGCCTCCACACTGTCGTTGCCCAAGGGAAGGTGCTCTACCTGGTAAGTAGTGCCGTTTCACCGCACAAAGAAAGCGGAACCTGACTTGCTCTCTCTCTTCAAAGGGTATCTCAGACACGCCAGCATGGGTCGTCTCTAAGGCGAACCAGTACGCCAAGGACCACGGCAAGACTCCCTTCGTGATCTACCAGGGACAATGGAGCATCTTGGAGCGGTCTTTCGAACGCGACGTCATCCCCATGGCACGCGCTGAAGGTAGCACCAGTCAATGTACATCCAAACATTTTACTCAATTTGTACCGTGTGATGGCAGGTCTGGCTCTTGCACCCTTCGGTGTGCTCGGCAGCGGCAAGCTTCGCTCAGATGCCGAGGAGCAGCGGCGCAGGGAGTCGGGCGAGAAGGGGCGTCAGCTCTTCGGCCCGAACTGGGAGCGCACCGACGAGGAGAAAGCCGTGAGCAAGGTGCTCGAGGAGATCGCTGGGGAAGTCGGCGTGAACAGCGTTACCGCAGGTGCGTTCCGTTTTTGTCGTGTTTGCCTGAGTGGCTAGCTGGAGACCTGACTACGGGGACTGCCAGTGGCGATCGCGTACCACTTGCAGAAGACTCCTTTCGTGTTTCCGATCATCGGCGGACGCAAGGTCGAGCAGCTCCAGGAGAACATCCAGGCCCTGGATATTGTGCTCACTCCTGAGCACATCAAGCGCATTGAGGCCGCCTCGCCGTTCAGCCCTGGATTCCCGCACACAATTTTGGTATGTCTGCGCGAGCATCGTAGCGTGAACTCGAAAATCTGATGACTTTTCCCTAGGGCGATGGAACCTCTGACAGCTTCATCGCGCAAACTGTGGCTACTTTTGATCGCGTCGCGGTGCCGGTGGCCATAAGACCGGCTAAGTAAATCTGATTGTGAATTTGGCAAGGCAATGGCCGAAGTTGAGCGATGTGCAGTGAAAAGTGGACTGTGTACTAGGCCAATTGTACATTCATCGTTGACTGCTATTGCAAAAAAAATGTGTACCAACATCGTCGTTGTCCGAAAGCCTCTATCAATCGATTAATTTGTCTGGGTTGCATCCGTCATTCAACTTGCGAGCCGTCGGAGTCGGACGTTGCCTGAAAAAAATGCTCGAGATTGGTGTTTCTTCGATAGCTCCGGATCCTTGGAACTGGCAAGTTGTCGACATATCCCTACGGATGCCTTTGTTCTTATTTGCCAGCAGTGGTGCAGAGGTCCTACGTTTGGCGTACTAAAACTCTCACTCTGGCGCAGCGGTGTCTGCAGAGGTCATACGGTTGGCCTAAAGCTCTCAAGGCTCCGAGTCTGGCGCCGACTGCTGGCAAAGCGCACCGCCCTCCATTGCTACGCAGGACTCTCTACAAAAAAAGATACTGGTACGCTGTCCTAATCTCGTCGACGTTGCATCAACGTCAACGGCATGATAGGCAGCTCTGAAGGAACGACTAACTGCCTACTACTTACTAGTAGAGTGCGAGCGCCGACTGGCAGGACAGCCACCGAGCAGGACTAAGTAGTCTCCGTATGGCTACTATTTTGTACAAAAATCCCCGGATTACATGTTCCGGATAGTAGCACATGTTCTATTCGCGCCGCCACATGCTATATACTCGCCACACACGTTCCATATTTCTGCACACCTTCGAGAAGAACACAGGTTATCCAACCTACGACAAGTAACCATCGTACAACGGCGGGTGAGAAGGACGGGCGCGCGCTGGGAGCTGGCAGTGCCGCCAGGACCGGACAGCGACGCCAGGATCGGGCGCCCGCCTGCCCGAAGCGGGCGGGAGGGCAGGAGACTGCGGCGAGGGCGACGGGCGCGCTTTGGAGCCATGAGCACTGCCAGGACCAGCGCGCACCCGCCAGGACCGGGAGGGGTGGGAGACGGCGTCGAAGGCAATGGGCGGGCTGAGGCACGGCCTGAGGGTGTTGCCGCCAGGACTAGTACTGGGCGGAATGCCGCCAGGGCTGGGCAGAAGAATTCCGGTAAACTGGCCGCCCCAACCTGTGTGTCCGGGAGAACAACCTGTGTGCCCGTAAAAAACCCTGTTCACAGTCGAGTAGAAGGTGAGCAATTTCTGCAACATGATTCTCAACATGTGCACGCTGACAGCCTCTGTAATCGATCCTGTATGATTTTCTCACATGTAAATGGTCAACATGTGTAAACCTTTGATTTTTGTACAGTAAAGTTGCCATATCTCCGTAGCTTGACCTTATGGTATCAGAAGATCTGAATATAGAGCAGGACCTCTGGCACCGCTGCCAAGAGTCCGATCAACTGCTGAGGTCATCATACGGGAGTGAGCGCTAGTGAGCCGATAGACTGGCGACTTGCTTGAAGGACTCCGCGATCCGACTTCGCGTCCTGACCGCACCGTCTCTCGCTTCCCCAACTCCACCGACAAATCAACTAATCCTCGAGCCGACCGGACCAAACGCGAGCGTCCATTAAGTCCGCATGTCTTTCCTTGTAGGAGGGCTTTTTGTCTCACTTTGACGGTCCACACCCCTCCATGCCTGTGGACGTGACTCTCATCGCCGCCGCCTCGGCGTTCGCAACGCTCTTCATCGTATGGGTTCGCCAGCTGCTCAATGGGAAGAAGTCGTCTCCCCTACCACCCTCGCCGAAGGGCCTGCCTGTACTAGGCAATATGTTGCATTTAGCATCGGGTGAGGTGTATGTTAAGGCGCGCGACTGGTCGCGAGAGCTTGGTACGTCGTATTTTCTTGTTTCGGTGTCGTAGACTGGCTAAAACTTGAATTTTCATAGGCGACGATGTCATCTCGTTGAACATTTTGGGCAACACGATGGTAGTGCTCAACTCGGCACAGGCTGTCGCTGACATCTTCGACAAGCGAGGCTCCAACTACTCTGACAGACCAGACATGCCCATGATTGTTGATTTGTGAGATTTCTGACCGAGGTTGCTCGACACCTTCTGACACCTGCTCACAGAATGGGATGGGACTGGACGTTTGCGCTGATGCGCTACGGCCCGAGCTGGAAGGAGCACCGTCGAGTGTTCCACAGTCACTTCAACCACAGCGTCGAAGAACACCGACACATTCAGCTTGACATCTCGCGGGAGCTACTAAGCTTGCTTCTACGGTCGCCCGACAAGTGGGTGGACCATCTGAGGCAGTACGTTGCACTAGCTGTCCGCAGGCGCTGTTGGGTTGACGGATAAAATCAGCTACACCGCCCACATCATCATGAAGAGGGTTTATGGTCACACTGTGGTCGATGATAAGGATCCTTATGTGCGTCTTGTGGAGAAGGCCTCCCAGAGCACCTCCGAGGCTGCTCTTCCTGGCGCTTTCTTAGTCGATCTATTCCCGAGTCGTGCGTTTCAGCTCTTATCGGCTTGCAAGATTTTATTGATGTACTTCTTAGTGAAATACGTCCCCGAGTGGGTACCAGGCGCCGGATTCAAGAAGAAGGCTAGCGAATGGCGCAAGCTCTCCCAGGCAATGATCAACGTGCCCTATAACATGGTCAAGGATAAATTCGTACGCCGTCTATTCAAGAAAATGCGAGCTTGATTCTAATGGTCTTTCTACAGGAAAAGGGTCAGGCAGAACCATGCTTTGTTGCAACATGCCTTGAGCAAAACAATGCGAGTCAGATGGCTGGCAAGGGTGAGGTCCTGACCGAGGACATGATCAAGGACACCGCTGCGGTGTCCTACGCTGCTGGCGCCGACACGGTAAGTTTGACAACCATTTTTACGGCCTCATACAAATGAAAGGATACTTGCAGAGCGTGTCAACTCTCAGCGCATTTGTTTTGGCCATGACTCTGTATCCAGGGGCGCAAAAGCGTGCCCAGGCTGAGCTCGACTCTGTCCTCGGCGGCGAGCGTCTTCCTGGCTTCGGCGACAAGGACGATCTCCCCTACGTCGGCGCGCTCGTCAAAGAGGTCCTGCGCTGGATCCCGGTGCTCCCGCTTGCCGTGCCCCATCGCGCAGTTACCTCCGACCAGTACAAGGGCTACCACATCCCGGCGGGTGCGACCGTTATGGGCAACACCTGGTGCGTTTTTGTGTCATCTCCGTCCACGCTGAGCTCGGACTAACGCGTGTGGTGGCGGGCTAGGGCAATCCTGCACAATGAGGTGGTCTTCCCTGACCCGGAGTCGTTCAAGCCCGAACGGTTCCTTGAGAACCCGCGCCTGCCTGACCCCGCAGACAGTGGCGTATTCGGCTTTGGCAGACGGTGAGTCGCGCCCAACTTCCGCCGGCGGGCCGCGCTAACCCCGCCCCAGGGCATGCGCGGGAAAGGGCATGGCGCTCGACACCATCTGGATCGCCATCGCTTCCGTGCTCGCGTCGTTCGAGATATCGAAGGCGACAGACGAGAACGGGCTCATCATCACGCCTGAGATGAAAGTCGCGCCCGGCACGATCAGGTTCGTGCCGCCCTACTTGACAGCGCGCACGCAGCAGCGACTGACTAGCCCTGGCTGGGCCGTAGCTACCCTTCTCCGTTCAAGTGTCAGATTCTGCCGAGATCCAAGACGGCGCTTGCGCTCATCCAGCATGCGTAGAGTGCGTTTTTGATGTACTTAAGTACATGCATTGATCGACGCCTGCGTGTGGGAGCGCGAATCCCGCTTTCCATGTCATGCATTCATGGTGCACGGCGCCTGTGTTCCGATCTATTTAACCACGATATTAGTCCTAGCTTTAGCATGTATGATCAGAATGAATAGACCAGTAACAACATCTTTGGTATACATGATCGCCGTCTCGGTTGCTGCGGTCGGCAAGCTCTCCGGCGCCTTGGTAGAAATTCACACTGCTGAGTTTTGAGTGCAGGCAGTGCGCAACAAATGCTTGGGTTGCTTCTCCCAGAAGATACGGCGATTTGTCATAGGTCGGATTCGAGAGACAAACCAAATACCATGCACAAACTTCGGACGGACCAGAAAACATCGAGGTACGTGAGGAAGGAATCACTTGGGGCGCAAAGACAAGGCCTGTGAGATGACGAGAAAAGCTTGCGCAGAACAGGTAGACACTATTCGGTTCGAATAGCGCGCGCGGGTCCGACGGGATGGAGCAGGGTGTCGACCCGAAACCAAGAATAAGATGAGACCTAGCCCATCGATGGCGCCCTGTTCGGTTTCCTCGCTCATCACGAGCAATCATGCCGTGGAGTCACACCCTCGTTATGTTTTGCAATGCGCGATTATTGAAATCCCGGCTTGATAGGTGGAATTTACGGTCTCCGGTGTCCACGACGCGCACATCTAATTTTTGGCAGCGAAGCGACGGATCAGTGTCCCAAGTCTTTCAAAAGCTCGGCGCACCAGCGTTCATTCACTCTCCCTCACAGCCCTCGTCCCCCATTCAACCCGTCCCAACCTACCCTTCACCTACTCAATTGCCACCGCCATGCCTGAGAAGTTCTACATCCCTAACTGCCTCGAGAACTGGAAGTGGCCTCGCGCACTGAACCCATACTACGAGGAGGTGAAGGCGGAGTCCGCAGCATGGGCAAGGAGCTTCGGCGCCTTCAGCCCGAAGGCCCAGCATGCCTACGACCGCTGCGACTTCAGTGAGTGCCTTCGCCGGCTGCGAAACCTCGCTACTCAACGCCATTTACAGACAAGCTTGCATGCCTGGCGTACCCGCTGCTCGACAAGGGTCAGCATTTGTGCGAAGATAAAGCAAGTAATTTGTGCTGACGAGTATTCAATCCAGCTGGCGCGCGCACAGGATGCGACCTCATGAACATGTTCTTTGTCTACGACGAGTACTCCGATGTCGCGCCGGCGGATGAGGTCCAGGTGATGGCCAACATCATCATGGACGCCCTCCGCAACCCGCACAAGCCCCGGCCAGAGGGCGAGTGGGTCGGTGGCGAGGTGACCCGGCAGTAAGCATGGCCTAGATATTTTCCGAGAGCCCCCGAGCTAAGCGTGCACTTTACAGGTTCTGGGAGATGGCAGTCAAGACAGCCAGCGCGCAATCGCAGAAGCGCTTCATCGAGACGTTCGGGACATACACCCAGTCGGTTGTCCAGCAGGCCGCAGACCGGGACCATCACTACGTCCGCACTGTCCAGGAGTACCTCGAGGTGCGCCGGGACACTATTGGCGCCAAGCCGTCCTTCGCCATCCTGGAAGTGGGCATGGATATCCCCGACGAGGCCATCGAGCACCCCATCATTCAGGAGATGTCGATCCTCTCCATCGACATGATCCTGCTTGGCAACGTAAGCACTTTCTCTAAGACATCTGGCCCGGAATGTAACACGCGCGCCATTGCAGGACATCGCATCGTACAACCTCGAGCAAGCCCGGGGCGATGACAACCACAACATTGTCACCATCGTCATGCACCAGGAGAAGACGGACATCAAGGGCGCGATGGACTGGGTCGTCCAGTACCACAAGACGCTCGAGGACCGGTTCATGGAGCTGTACGAGCAGGTGCCGTCCTTGGATTTTGGCGAGCGTGTGAACAAGGAGCTCGCCGTCTACGTTGATGGCCTGGGCAACTGGGTGCGGGCCAGCGACCAGTGGGGCTTCGAGAGCGAGCGGTACTTCGGAAAGAAGGCCCCGGAGATCCAAAAGACGCGGTGGGTGACCCTGATGCCCAAGGAGCGCACAGACGAGATTGGCCCCCAGATCGTGGACGGCTCCATGCTGTAGATCATTCATACCATTATTGATGCCATGGCGTTGTCGCCGCACGCAAGCTTGTAGTTTATCTTGTCTGGGAGTGGGAGGCGCCTCGAATTTCATAGATTGTAACATGCTGTAACACGTACACCTGCCACTGGCCAGCGATGAAAGCACGACTCTTCGCATACTCTCAGGCAAATCATGGAAGACGTACTGTGATCATTCTATGATGAGATCGTACATGACAGTTGCATGACGGCCTCGCAGACGCGTGCGGCATTTAGTTACTCTGGCGTGTACCAGGTCAGCGTTCGAGGTAGCTTGATGGGAAGACTCTTGTGTAGGCTTTTGCGGACGTCGGCAGCTTGCGGCCGCGCGGATCTCCGCTTGAACGGTGCACGTGCAACCATTCGTTATTGCCTCAATAATAATCGCGGGCCAGCCAGCCTGCCTGCCTGGCCCTGGTCTGCATGCCCGTCATGCTTCATGATTCAGATCAAGCCGAGTACACTGGAACCGACCCGGAACCGTGCGCCTCCCCGATCGGAGACGCATTGACGCGAATTGCCAGTACGCGTTGGTTTGCGCGAGACCCGGCGGGTGCATACAGCTTGCGACGGTCAGGTCGGTAAGATCGTTCTTCCTATGGATTCAACATACGGCCGGAAGGCGCCTTCGCGAAGTCAGGCTGAGTGAGTTACGACCTATTACGACCTTCTGTTGACGTGACCATTCTAGTTCGGTTCCTCTTCGTTTCTACCATGGCCCCGATCCACACGCGGTGCAGTCACCTCGATACGCCGACGGATCTATTTGACGTCGCGAGGTATGATTCCTTGCAAAACGAATAAGTACAGCCCGGCTCTTCCGACGGCGTGCGCGCGCTTTCTGATTCAACAATGGGCTCTTCAGAATCACATATCCACCCAGAACAAGACCTTGTCGACTTGAGCGGTCGTGTGGCCATCGTCACAGGTGCAAAGTGTGTATGTTCTTACTGAGCCTTCGGTCATCCGTCTGACTACGTGTGTGTAGTTCTGGCATCGGCCTGTACATCCTCTTGCATCTGGTGAGGCGTGGCGCGAAGTGTTACCTCGCCGCCCGCAGCAAAGAAAAAGCCGACGCCGCGATTGCGCGATTGAAGGAGGAAGGGTTGGGTTCGCACCCTGGCGAAATCATCTGGTTGAACATCAACCTCACGGATCCGCGGAAGGCGAAGGAGTGTGCCGAGTGGTTCCTCAGTCAAGAGTCGCGCCTTGACATCCTCGGTGAGCTTGGAATCCTTTCTCTCCGCCTCATCTATTCACATTCATTGGCCTAGTGAATAATGCGGCCAAGTTCGTCACATCATCCACTACACAGGAGGTTGAAGCTCATCGGCCCTTCACAGAATTTTGGGCCCATATGCACAAACAGCCGACGGTGTCTCTGATAGCATGGTCGTCAAGTTTGTCTCCCCCAACCTTACCCTACATGTCACCACCTGATTGCTCCCGTCTTCTTAGTCACATCAGCCCTTTCAACTTCACGAAGACGCTCCTCTCTTTGATGGAGAGGACGGCACAGCTCCCAAATTCAGACGTCCGCATCGTGAATGTAAGCCAGTTTTAGTAGCTTTGGCTAGTGCTCTGATTTAACTGTCGAGCAGGTATCATCCGTTACTCACCGATGGGTTCCCAATCCACGCTATGATAGCTTTGAAGCGTTCAACAACGACTTCTCAGATACATACAAGGCCAAAACTAACCTGTACGGTAAGTCTTGAACTGTTGGTATCAGCGTGACATTGGCTGACTTAGCGATAGGCTACACTAAGCTGGCGAACGTGTTATGGACGAACGAACTGCAACGCCGCTTCGACGATGCTGGCATCCCCATCACTGCCATGGCCGTGCACCCGGGCAACGTGATGTCAGGTATGGCAGCCCTCTCGTGTATGAGGATGCGCACTGACTATCGACCAAAGAGGGGAACGTGAAGCTATTCACAAGCCTCACGTTCGGCCGGCTGATCAACTGGGGCTTCTCCCTATTCTTCCTGTCACCCCTTGACGGTGGCTACACGCCGGCCTGGGCGGCGGCGGCGAAGAAGATAGCAGAGAACCGCGGGGCGTACAAGGGTAAGTACATCGTGCCGTTTGGGCTGCTTGAGGAAGCGAGTCCAGATGCGCTGAGAGAGGACCTGGCGGCGGACTTGTGGGCTACGACAGAGCGGATGTTGGAGCAGTACAAGTGGGCATAGACCTTGTTCTCTTTTATTGACATTTTCTGTATTATCATCTACTGGTGAGCTCATTTCAAGCTCTCTCAATATACTGGCGTTGACATCAGCTGTAGTCCCGGACTGTGTTGAAGCAGTGTGGTAGACTAGCGATTGTGCGATGACGATCCACGCATGTGTTGTTCACCTTTGCAATAATTTATCGCATCAGTGGTGCTGCATTGACATGTCGTGTGCTGTATGCAGTCGCCGGCAGCTCTCAGAACTAGCCCCGAGCGCAGGAGATATTGTGCCGATGCATATGGAGTTCATAGCGACAAACAATGAGGCGGCAGAGCAATTCACAGGTCAGTGACCGCAAACGCGGAGGCCCACTTGTCATCTCACGATCACATCGGCGAGCAGAAGGGACTATGAACCAAATCAAGAGAATCTCTCTCCAAGGATCTTTGATAGCATGGGCGTTCTCCGAGGTCCTCATGACGGCAAATTGGGGCGGTTTTACACCCGCCTACGCAGCTGCTGCCAGAAAGATTGCGGAGACGATCGCTTAAAGTACAAGGGCCAACATCTGGTGCCATACGGTGTTATCGAGAAGCCGAGTAAGGACGCTCTACGCGATGACTCGGATCTGGCAGTTATGGCAGACGACGGAACAAATTCTTACCAGGTTCAAGTGGGCTTGCAAAAGTGATGTGGGTGTGGTGGGGAGTCAGTCGGTTAGGAAACATTACCATAGGACCGTAAGGCAATGGACTGAGTAATGCGAACGATCCAAAACACTGCCGTGTACAAGAAACTGTCACTTTCAGACGTGATTATGGCTCTCCTTGAAAACGATCTAAGTCGCTGGTACAATGGGAGCCCACTTCGAAAACAGCTTCGCAGGGTCGTACTTCCTCTTCAGCTGCTGCAGCCGAGGATAATTCTCCCCGAACAGCTTCTCGGCACTAGTAGCCCTCGAACCGCTCCCAGTGACTCCAGGTTCGTCCGCGACTGCCACGGCACAATCATCAACCTCCGCATCACACGCACGTTGGTTGCACAAGACTCACTGTAATTCCCATACCCCGTATTCGCCTCCGGCGCCATGTCCGTCTCGCTCTTCAAAATGATATCAATGAGCTCATTCGAACACGCGAACGACAGGCAGCTTGGCCTCCGCGCTGCCTTCCCACGTGCCGAACACCAGCGTGCTCACGCGAGCGCCGCAGACGTGCGCAGATGCGCTATTCGGTACAGTGAGCACCTTCGCGCTGGGAATATACTTGAAGATAACGATGAGAAGCTGGTGGTGCTCGGCAGAGAGCGCGTGTAGGCGTTCGAGAACGGCCTCAGGAAGCCCTGCTCACGGTCCGCTGATGTATACGCCTTTCATGAAATAGTTGCCTCAGTGAGGGAAATTAGGATTCTGTGCAGAGTTTATCGGACCATGTCCGCTGCGGGACCTACGAAGACGATGATGAGCCTCCAGTGAGGCGCTCACACGCCCGTACGCACCAATGTCGAGTAGAGGCTAGAAACGCGCGCGACCTTCTTCCTCACATCCGTTACAGAACAAGATCAACAGAGTCGCGGGCTGCTCGTTCGATGTTTCAGAAGGAGTCGACACACTGCGACACGTTTGAAGCTCACGTTTCTATCGGGTCCCAAAGTCACGGCGTGCATAATGGCCTCCTTCTCTGACGGATTCTTCCACTTCTCTGACGGATTCTTCCACCACTCGGAAAGCACAGAGTTGATCTTAGTCAATGCGGTGGCTGGATATATCGCGATTCCAGCGAAGACGGTGCGCCTTTGAGGGGTACTGCGTAACGACGCCAAAGTTGCCCCCGCCACCACGGATGCCCCAGAATAAGTCGGGGTCCTCTGCAGCGCTGACGGTGCGAACTTGCTCGTCTGCGGTCACCACCGTGGCCCAGAACACCAACCTTGGAATAGCTGCCAAGCAGAGTTGGAACCAGGGGCGAGCGCACCTGTACGAGATTGTCGAGAGCGAGACCGTGCTGCCCGGTCAAGTAACCATACCCGCCACCAAGAGTAAGACTAGGTAGCATGCTTTAGAAACAAGAATAAGATCAGGGAGTCATCAAACTCACCCTCCGACGCCTGTCTTGACATCAAATCAGTGTTCAAAGCAAAATGACCATCCATACTTCGGCACAGACTCACATGATTGATTGTCCCCCCAACCGTAGCCAGCCCATACTCAATCGCAGCCTTGTCCACGGTCCCCCACACCGCCCCACCCCCAACATACGCCAGCTTCTCCTCCGCATCGACCCGCACGTCGCCGAAGTACCGCGACAGATCGATGACGACCCCGCCCTCGGACGACGATGCACCCGCCGCGCTATGCCCGCCCCCGCGCACCGCCAGAGGCAGATGCGCTGCCTTCGCGAAGGCGAGCGCCAGGCAAACGTCTGCCTCGCTTTTGACAAACGCAACGACCTTCGCGCGCCGCTGCGCGTTGGCAGCCCAGCGCGCAATTGCTTTGGGATAATCGTCGTGATTAGTGGTGATCCAGTCGCCAGAAAAGCCGGAAGCGGAAGGTGGAGTGGACATTGTGATATGTATGTGTGCAACGTACGGCGACGGACGGCTCGTTATATGGACTCTAGAAGCAAGATAGAGAAGCCATGCCCAAATGGACTCGAGTCGGAAATACTTACTCAGAGCCCGGCGATTGCTGTCGGCGCACTCTACGATGGCGGGAAGTGGAGATCAGGAGGGGGCGAAAGGCACGGCGTGCCGTCTGATCATGAAGCAAAGTCAGCCTGTCAGCGGATCGAAAATGATTGGCATGGCCTATGGGTAAAGCCGTAGGGGAAAGAAGTCGACCGTGGTAACCAGTGCAGAGTCGGTGGACACACGTCCGAGATGCAGTAAAGCCTGCATGTTGAGCACGACTTGAGCTACGTGCTAGCTCTGGGATTGAAAGGAGCACTATTAGTAGGCTGACTGGTGTGTTGCCCCTCCAGGTTTCCCGAGGCTGCCAGCGGCAGCGGGCCGGACCATCCGTGCTCCAAATAGAGAAAAAAGGGCTACTTAGGGACCTTATGCGTAAAACATCGTGCACTAGCTAGGGTGTCATTCATGGTGCAGGGTCAATCGGGCACCACTTCGAGAACAGCATCGTTGGGTCGTACTTCCTTTTCAACTTCTGCAGCCTCGGGTAGTTCGCGCCAAACAGGCGATCTGCCCCAACCGTTGAGCCCGCTCCAGGTGCGTTCACCGCAGGATCCTCGGCAACTGAGCACGAACACCGCATGTCAGTCACGTTCTCCAGGCGCACGAGTCCAACATGCACTCACTGTAATTCCCGTAGCCTGTGTTCTCCCTCTCCGAGAGCTTCGTCTCGCCCTTCAAGATGACATCAATGAGCTCATTCGCGGACGCGCGCACGGCCGGTAGCTTGTCGCCGTCGTCCCACGCGCTGAAGATCAATGTGCTGACACGCGCACCGCGGATGTGTGCCGTCGCGTCGTTCGGAATCGTCAGGATCTTGCCCGTGGGGAAGAACTCAAATGCAAGGAAGAGCGTGATGCCGTGCACGGCGGAGAGCGCGGCAACGCGTTGCAGAAGCTCCTCCGAGACGGGTACGGAGGGCCCACTGGTGTAGATGCCTTTCATGTAGTAATTGCGACCGTGCGGCATCAGGTGATTCTGAGAGAACGGCATGAGTTTGGGGCAAGATGCGGGAGTGGGGTACTAGCGTACTTGTAATCCGTTCAACTCCTCATACGGGATTTCGCGAGACATGTCCATAACAGGGCCTTGATATGATAGCGTCAGGAAGACCGGGAACACAACCACACGCCGCACATACCGAGGTCGAACAGAGGCTTATATTGTGCCCGTCCTTCCTCTTCCGAGCCGTTCCAAAACAGGAGCAGCATTGTGCAAGGCTACACACAATGTGATCAGAACCGAGTTCGCAGCACGCCTGATGCAACTCACATTCCCATCCGGGCCCACCGTTAAGGCCTGCAAGATAGTCGCCTTCTCTGATGGGCCCTTCTCCCACCACTCCTTCAGCGTCTCCACGACTTTGGACAGCGCAGCCGCAGGGTAGATCACCATCCCGGCGAATACGGTGCGGCGCTGGGGATGTAGCTGGAGCACGAGCTCGGTGACAACACCAAAGTTCGAACCTCCGCCGCGGACGCCCCAGAACAGGTCGGCGTTCTCATTGGCGTTGACAGTGCGCGCCGTGCCGTCGGCGGTGACAATGGTCGCCTATCCGATGGAGGGTTATAATTGGATGCAGTGAGTTGTGGGAGGAAATTGGCACACCTGGACGAGGTTATCTAGTGCAAGTCCGTGCTGGCCAGTCAAAAAGCCGTACCCGCCACCAAGTGTCAACCTGAAAGATGCCGGATGCCACAGCAAGTCAAACACAGCGAATGACCTACGCTATGAAATAACATACCCGCCCACGCCGGTCTGGCCAGGCACTGTCAGCGCCGCATCCACACCAAAGGCTCAAGGCAGGCTCACATGGTTTACCGTGCCTCCAACCGTCGCCAGACCATGTTCTATCCCTGCCTTATCCACCGTCGCCCATACCGCACCGCCTCCCACGTGCGCGAGCTTGCGCTCCGCATCCACCGTGACGCCGGCGATGTGCCGGGACAGATCGATGACAACCCCGGCTTCCACAGACGAAGCGCCAGCCGCGCTGTGCCCCCCGCCCCGCACCGCGAGCGGCAGCTTGTGCGTCTTGGCGTACTCGAGTGCGAGCGCAACGTCCGCGGGCGTTCGCACGAACGCGACGACCTGCGCGTGCCTCTGCGCGTTCACGGCCCACCGGGCGATGGCCTCTGGGTACTCGGGGTTGGCAGAGGTGATCCAGTCGCCTGTGAAGCCAGCGGGGGCTGCGGGGTCATTGGCTTGTGCGGAGTCGGTTGACATGAAATGGGATAGGGCGGCGCAAGATTTGAGGGGAAGAAGTCGAAGCTGGGAGACCTGGAAGTTTCATCAGGGAATGTGGAGGTGGAGATATAAAAGCGCAAACAAGGCGGCGACTACACAGAGGGCGCGACGATCGAAGCGGGTTACGGATCGCGCGGGCGAGAAGTCTGGGCAGATGGTGGACAAGAGCAGAGTTGTGAATGCCGTGTCGAGACATCATGATCAAGGCAATCGATGGGAACCGAGCGGTGGACAAGGCAAAGATACGCGACATGAGAGCTTGAGTCGAATGGGGTAAATTGGTGGCCCAGACATAAGCGCGTTGAGTTTATTGTCTCGGTTCATGGCAGTCAGACAGGTAGTCTCGGAACGGGAGGAGCTCTGCATTACATATTTGCCGACATGCCGTTCGAACCTTTAGCCCGGGCCACTCCGATTCTGCTGGCAGACTGCTGACTCGTTGCCTTCCTCTCTACGTTCAATACCTTAGGATTGCAGTCAGGCATCCTCGCGAAGTCGACTCGGATGCCGCCATGCTGTCCTGGAAGCGCCGAAGGTTTCCATGCAAGCGTTTCACCGCTCATGTTTCACGAGCGATATCGGACAAAATCCAAAGTCTAGCGGTGAAACACTCGGGATCACGAAGGATCACTCGGGATCCTTCGTTATCCTTCATTATCCTTCGGGAATTTGTCACGTGAGTCGGGATCCTTCAGGATCCTTCCTGATCCCGAGGGAATGCCGAGGAGTTTTGCAATCAACTCTGGAGTTTGCACATTTGCCAAATGATTTGACGACGTTCGGGAATATTCAGGTTCCTTCGGGATCCTGAATGGGCTCATTGGGCTCATTGCACATTGGACTGTGTCCATACCCAACGCTTGTCATTGACCCCAGCCCGTCTTCCCGAACAATCCTGAAGATCCTGAACACCGCCATGAGTTCCCGGCCGTGCCTGCCCCATACTCTGGCGCTCTTGCCCGCAGGCTGTTCAAACCCGTCTTGGTCCGAGTCCTCCATCCACCTTCCCTCTGCGCCTGTCCCCGCTCATGGGGAGCACAACGGACCCGCTGGACCCTCTGACCAACATCCGTGCATCGTACCATGTCTTGAACCACCGCGTCATTACCGCACTGCGAACACAAGTCGGAGACCCCACTCAGCTCGGCCATGTCAGGTCAGAAGTCCTCTCCCTCTCGTCTGCGGCGGATCAGGCAAGTCCTTTGTGTGTTGGGCAAGCGTAGACAATGACCGTTGCGCGCAGCACCCGAATGTGTTTACGGCTGAGGAGTTTGCCACTCTCCAGACCAGCCTTGCCAGCATGCTGTCTGCACTCGATCAGGCTGCGCACCAATCAGCGGACCCTCCGGACGCGCCGTCCCTCCAGGTGATGTCTGTTGTGCCAACCGGCGGTCCCGGGCGCCCTCGCATACACATAGATGAGCGCTTTCTCGAGGCCTCGCTCGATATGCGCGGTGTCACTCGTCTGGCCTCCGTCCTCGGCGTGTGCACAAGGACTGTGCGCCGGCGTGCAATCGAAGCAGGTCTTGTAACCCCTGGCGCTCCCGTCAGACAGGCTGTCACCGGTGCCAACGGCAGCGTGGAACAGGCGCACACCTCCACATCGAGCCCTGTGTCCACCCTGTCCGACGACGCCCTGGATGCTATCATCCATTCTATCTTGACATCCTTCCCTGACTTTGGGCTGAACATGATAGACGGCCACCTGCGAGCCCAAGGCCACCGAGTTCCTCGTCCTCGCATTGCTGCATCCCGTGTTCGCGTCCGCGGCACTCCTGGCATGTTCGCAGGCCGCCGCATCGTCCGCAAGGTCTACCGTGTTCCCGGCCCGAACTCACTGGCACACCACGATGGCCAGCATGGTGCGCAAGTGATCCCTCTGCTCTGCTCTTTGTGTTAACCTCCTCTCCTCTGACGTGCCGCTGCCAGGTCTCATCCGCTTCAAGATCGTTATTCATTGCTTCATCGACGGATATTCTCGCTATGTAACCGGCATTCGCGTGAGCAATAACAACCGTGCATCAACAGTTCTGGACTTATTCATGGACGTCATCGCCACGCATGGTACACCGAGTCGCGTTCGAGGAGATCATGGGACAGAAAATTTGGAGGTAGCTCGGTATATGGAGGAGAATTTTGGCGTTGAAAGAGGGTCGTACATTTGGGGCAGGTGCGTCCTTGGTCCGACCCATATGTGTGACAATCAGCTGACATTACTTACGTGCTTTGCAGGAGCGTGCACAACACAAGAATCGAACGCCTCTGGTACGACGTCACCAATGGCTTTGGGCGCAAGTGGAAGCGCTTTTTCCTTGATCTTGAGGTGAATGCTGGTCTCAATCCCTCTTCTCCTGCACACATCTGGCTTCTGCACCACCTCTTCCTGCCCGCCATCAATCAGGACGCGCAAGATTGGGCGCAGGCATGGAACTCCCATCGCCTCCAACGTCGCGGACAGCCGCGGGCTAGCCCCCGTGAACTGTTCATCTTCGGCATGGTTCGCGAGGGTCCTCGCGGCATCCAGCACGTCCTCGCCCCACCACCAGAGGATGACGAGGAAACCGGGGATTTAGCGGAGTATGGCATTGATTGGGAGGCTGCAAGTGACCCACAAATCATGGAGCACCTCCTTGAGCACAACCCACAGGAACGCACGGATGACGCAGCCGACGTCAGTCCCTTCGCATCTGGCACCACTCCAGCTCACCTCTCCGAGGTTCTATGCGAGGCACCGTCCAGCCCGCTCTCCGCCGAGCAGATTGTGCAACTGCGCACCCAGCTATCTGCCACTGTGGACATGCAATCGGGCTCCATGCTCGCTCGGCGCATCGTCTGGCAGGAGGCATTGCAAATTTGCCAGGCATTTGTATAGCAGAGTAAACATCTTCAATAAAGTACGAGCCAGTAGCCTTGTCGATTACATCCCTGTCAGGAATCCGCAAGTTTGCCACCGGGATTCATTCTTTCATGGTAATATTCAGGGAAGATATGCAATTGCTTCAGCTGCTCATAAGCGTCGGCCTATCCTCGCTGTTTGCCTACGCGACTCTGTTCATCGCCGTGTACGCGCTCATCAACTGCGCTCTGTGGGTGCATCGTGTCTGCTCCTTCTGTCCATATTAGTGCCCCAGGCTGACCGGCTGGTGCAGGTAGCGGTGATGGTGATCGCGCTGTGGCTGTTCTCGGCGTCCGGCCCAGGCATGTTCTACGCGCTGCTGTACGTACTCCCGCAGCTAACAGTGTGTCCTACTCCCGCAGCTGACAGTGCGTTGTCCACGCCGTTGTCCGAGCCGGACAATGTGACCCCCATCGTGTTCGCACCGCCCGGCGTCAGGGTGCAGGACGGACAGCATGGCAGAGGAGAGGGAATGCAGGCTGATATCCGCAACGGTCGCAGCTGGCATGAAGGCACCCAGCTTACTCTTGTCAAAAGTAAACATTTTCTAGGAAGCCTTCATTGCTGAAACATTTTTCTGCAGCCTTATAATTGACTTTCAAACCTGCCTGCCACATTTGGACCATTAAAGTGACAGGATCGCACCTGTATGATATTCCTTAGCACAGGTTCTCATGGTTTAGTGGCACACACAATGACGACGATGCCTGACACATGTCAACATTGCAATCTACACGATGCCAATTCACCGCCACTTCAGGCTGTGTGAATGGTGGAAAGTGATCTAGAAGTAGACTAGCGGTTGCATAAATGCAAGGCATTCTGTATTTTGCGGCGGGAATTCGCGGAAATTCACGGGAACTCGGGGCGCGGGAATTCGCGGAAATTCACGGGAACTCGGGGCGCGGGAATTCGCGGTAATTCACGGGAACTCGGGGCGCGGGAATTCGCGGTAATTCACGGGAACTCGGGGCGCGGGAATTCACGGTAATTCACGGGAATTTGGGGCGCGGGAATTCGTGGTAATCACGGGAATTCGCAATGAAAATTTGCACCGGGTGCGTTCTATGGCTTTCCTCGTTACTCTGCCCTTCTCCCCTCTCAGTGACAACAGCATGGTTCCTCCCATATTCATTGTTCCATCTCAGCGCCCTGCTCCTGTCCCAGATCTGCCAGCTGGCATTGTGGTCGACGCGCGTTGGTTCAAAGTCGTTTCTGAGAGAGGAGCGCCGGAGCCACACTACAATGCCGTCTACTGTGGTCCTGTCAGCCCACCACCTGTAGTCTGGGATAGACCTGGCGATGTCTGGGTAAAAACAAACAATGTTCAAGGGGTATGGGTTTCTCAAATTGATGGCTCCTGGGTGCCATGGTCCCTTCTCCATGGCAAACGAAGGGAAGAACCGGGACCTGGTGGCAACGTGGTGCAAGGGGGTGACGTGGCACATCCTCTGCATGATCAAACCTCTTTGTCCTACAACTGGGGCAAGGGTTGGACATATGTCCGGACGGACTGTCTCCCAAAGAATGCGCTCAAGTTGACGCGCCAGTTGATCGAGAACGGCGAGGGCGAGCGCAAGGCGACAACTGAAGATGTCATCTGCCGATACAAACGAGTCATAGATCTAGATGACACGGGCACAGATAGTGGTAAGTTACCAGTCCGCTCTTGAGATATGTTTACCATTTCAACGTATGCATATAGTGGACCCCAAAATTCGGAGGAAGCGGCAGCGCACATTGGAACACACATCCTCCTCGTCTCCGCCGGTGGCAACCGGAGTGAATAGTAAGCGTTCCCTAACTTGCCTTGTCCCTTGTCCGCTTTTTCTCATCTTACCCTGCATAGTCGAGACGAACGCTGAGCGCGCCCGGGAATCCAGCATGGAAGGTATCATTGATCCGCATCTCACATCAGCTCAGTCAGGGCAGTCTCCGTCTCCGAACTCCCCACCCGGGCCCTTGCTCTTGCCCCCAGCGCTTGCCCCCGTGCAACAGCAAGGCCTATCCCATCAGCACTCCCCACTGTCCCCACTGTCCCCACTGTCCCCCATGTCATCACCTGACGAACCCGTATTAATCCCTGCCTTCACCGCCGCCGCCATGCTCGCAACTGACACCGACCCCGATGTCGGCATCGACGACGTTGACGTTGACGTTGATGTGCATGCCGCCGTGGACGTGTCATGCACAGACCCTGGTCAAGGGTGCTGGCCAATTGATGTGGACTATACCATATGGCACGGAGCATTCAAAACCATTCTGCCATACATTGGGAAAGTGCTTCACATGGTATGTCTCAATATTTGATCATGTCCAAATAGATGTACGCTCATCGCCGGCAGCCTGGTGATTTGGATTTGGACAGGGATGCGGTCCTGAATATGGCCAATGCTCCGCGTGCTACAGACGAAGGCTCGCCATTCGTCTTTGTTGATTGGAGCATCGACCAGCCTGTATCCAACACAGCGACCATCCGCGCATCGCTGGCCAGAGGCCTCACGGTTGTGGTCAACAATGCTTTCTGCGACCAAGGTGACGCTCATAGGCTCACATTTGACAAAGATACGGTTGTGAACCTGGCTGGATCTTCGCAAATCCGGGTTGAAATGCACTGTGCGTGCATTTTCTTGCGTTCATCCTGTTTGATAGAACTGATCGATCGACTCTAGGTATGCAAAAGCGAATGCTTGAGCCCAAGGAGAACCCAACTATCACGGGAACAATGCAAGAGTTTTGGGACAAAGTGAGGGACCCAAACCAGTGTGTCAACCTTCTGGATCTTCCGCGGTGCAGCGGTCCTCAGCCTACATTTTTGCGGTATGTCATCCATTGCGCAGCGGAGCGCAGCCGGATTCCGCTCTATATCTGACTGACACATGGGCACAGAGATATCCAAGATGACGCATGGGGGTGGAACGTCACGCATCGGATGGGTTATTCAACGCCAGGCCTGCAGTTTGCGACCGACCTGGCGATGGCGATTCAGCAGCAACAGCAACGGCAACGACCGTCATCTTCGGAACGGTCGCGGAGGATCGCCGCGGAGAAATGCCACACCAACCTAACACTGGATTGGGTGATGCGAGCAGAAGACCCGGCCCCAGATGTCAACGGACCAGCTATGAGGGCGGCGGACAACTACGAAGGGTGGCATATCGTGTCAGGCGCGGGTGGGTACACGCGCACTCATCATGACTCAAATGGCCTTGCTACCTGGGCAGCCCCACGGTGCGGAGTGAAGATATGGGGGGTGGTCACCATCCACAATACGGACGAAGTCAGGAACAAGCAGGTGATCCTTAATTTATTCAGGAAAGTTGTCGACTCTGGCGCGTCCGGCGTTGTCATGCAGGGCCGCGGTTTTTCACTACATGTTGTCAAGCTGGAAGTCGGCATGGTCCTGTGAGTGCTTCAATCTGCTGTTCGAACCGGCCATCAACTAATCGTGTCTGTTGTATTGCAACAGTGTGATGCCCCCTGGCACCTGGCATATGGTATACACACCTGTGGATACCATAATGTACGGAGGCCACTTCTTGTGTTACGACACCCTACACCTCACCCTCTGGTCCCGCCGCATCGACCACGTGCCAAACGTCGGCGACTATGCTACAAATGCTGACCACGTCGGTGTCAAAAGGAAGTTGGCCAGAATGACAATGGCCATCCAATTTTGGAGGAATCGTGAGTGCGCTGAGTACTGTCCGGTTGTTGCGATCTGACTCTCTATCAGAAATCACGGTAACATTACTCATGGCACTTGCTGAGATGATAGTCCATTGCAACGGCTACATTGCGGACGGTGCCCCGGCACCACCTCCAGGTGCCAAGTATGAGGATGACATCGAGGTGATTGTCGCATATCGAATTTTGAAGCCGATTTGCATTGCCAACGGTATACGCCTTGCGGATTTGTCGAGGTGGTTGGACAAGGCCTTGCCATGGGACCGGCCGGGTACGCAGACAGTAGACTTGAGCATACTCACAGAGGAAATGAATGTGCAGCGACTGGAGTACCTGGCACGCGCAGATTGGTAGCCTAGTGCTTTGCAATACGATGACAATGAATGGAATTCGAACGCATTTGGATTAAGGGTATAATGATAAGACAACCAGAGTTGATGGACAGGAGGGAGGCTTCGAATGTTCCACAGTGTAGACCATGATCTGCCACTCGGCGCTGGGCGTCATCGGAGAGGCAAACCCCTGCGCAAATCGACCCACGCAAATTGACCCATCGTATGCCGCTGCCCCACTGATCCAGACGGTCAGCACCTCTGGCGAGTGCGCAGCGCGCTTGCGTTCGTCGTCTGCGGACATCCAGTACAGCCTTGATGCATGATGCACAAAGATGTCTTTGCGCTCGGACGTGCACATGACAAGCTTCTTGGTGCGGGCCTGGGTGAGGATGGGCGTGGGGGCAGGTCCGTCAAGATGGCGTCAAAGCATATGCCAATATCCTAGAATAACTTCGCTACATGCCGAGCTGTACAACACTGTACACTTCACTCATCCGCGCCCTGGTCCTTGCTGTCCCCGGCCAACAACTTCAGCCCCAGATCCCGAGATCCCGCACGCTTGAGACACAATGAGCAGCGGGTGCGCCAGGTCAAACAGTCGCACAGCACGAACATCTTGCTCATGTCCTCCAGCGTCTGCGCGCCCCGCATCTTGCGCTTGTCCGCAAGCGCACGCAGGCCCCGCTTTGTCGCATCCAGCAGCTCCCCCTCCACCTTTTCATTTCGTCGATGGCCGCCGTCCGGATGCCCACCTGCTGCCGTGCATCGGGATCGTCTCTCAGCCCTCCTTGTCCTCGGCACTTCGTTGTCTTCTGTGACGTGCATCAGCTGTAATAAGTAAGGTGTACCGTAGATCGAGACTTCCGCTTTGATGCTGGCAGTGCACAGAAGCAGGGGCTGCAGTGGCGGGCATCACGACGGGCAAGTACCACACAGAAACCGGCCCCATGGCCTGGCAGACCTTCGCCCATTGTAAGCCGCAAGCCACGCTGCTGCTGCTGCTGCTGCCGCTGCGCTCAGGAACGTGTGTGGCTCCGGCGGCGTTGTTGCCCGGCGGTGACACGTCTGACTGGAAGAGCTCACAGCGTCGGGCTCAGCTCTGCCGGCATTCGATTTGAGGGGAACACAGAGCTCAATGCGAAGAGATGTGAGACTCGTGGTGGAACAGAGTGCAGAGGGTGCTTGCGGTGACAGCCTGAGGGCACGAGCTCCACGCGTCGGCCCAGCTAGGCGTGGGAAACTGTGTTACGGACAATCATACAGGTGCGATCCGGTCGTTTTAATGAACGAATTTTTTTAGACAGCTTCAGGAGCAGATTATAAGAGTGCAAAATTCGATTTAGCAATGAAGCCTTCATATAAACCCCTTCTTGCAGTGAACGGGCCAGGAGCACTTCATGCCACAGCGGAGTGTCAACGTTTAAACTCCGCCTCAAGAGGCTCAGGCAGCGGCGCCTCTAGCAGCTCTCACCGTAACCACCACCATCTTCCCGAACCCAATGTCCAGGAGCTGAGTTCCTCAGCCTGCACTGTGCTCCCGTAGCCGGGTCTGCATGTGTGGACCGAGGAATCTTGGCGGTTGTGCATGGTGAATGGTGAAGAGAGCTGGTAGGTAGAAGATGCTGAGACGCTGAGAAGGTTCAATAATGAAGATGTGGACGCACGCGGGAGTCCGAGTCATGTCGCTAGTGCTAGTGCCTAGTGTGGCGTGCCCTTGATCTGGGTGTTGCATGCCCACAAAAACCTCGCAGCCGGGGGCGGCCGTCTTGCCGCAGACCCGCAGCAATGTCGAGTGCGCGCTTTCTGTGTCTGCTCGAGAAGAGGGCGGTGGCGTCTGAATGGTACGTGTTTGAGACGATGACGATGCGGTCGGAGCCTTCTGCCTCTCGACGTGATGGATCAAGTACTGACAGCGGAGCACGGCCGAAGCCTACAGCACTTGCTTGAGACGCTCCCAGCCCTGCGTCTCCCACGTCTCCCTTTCTCTCGCTGGCCACGGGTGCCTAGCTGCGTCCACGTCGAGCATTTCTGTCGCTCGCTGGCGTGCACGCAGGCTGTATGGCCGGATGTTTGCTCGCACGTAGCCCCCGGGATGTCGAACGTTGCGGACCCTCCGTCGCGGCGTGCTGACTTCGTCCCTAGAAAGGGAGATGACACCCTTCTGGTGCAGAATCTGACGATACTCACAGCTAAACATACAGAACTTCTTTTTCCTTCACAGATCCCATCCACACCTCCTGCTGCGACGACCAGCGCGCTCACCACACTCGCTATTGACAGCTCGGCACTGCTCGAACGCTTCAAGAATGCGTTCCGCGAGGACGTCGAATGGCGCAAAGCGCTCGTTCAAGGCAACTCGGACTTCACTGTAGAGGGTGGACTCGTGTTCCACAAAGGAAAACTGTTCGTTCCTCGACCATTACGCGCTGATATTCTTTGTGCTCAGCACAACTCGCCATCCGCAGGTCATCCTGGACGCACGCGCACGCTCGGGCTCGTCTCACGAGATTAGTCATGGCCCGGTATCCACACCTTCGTGCGTCGCTACGTCGAGGCGTGCGACACGTGTGCACGTATCAAGACACCGCGTCACAAGCCTTACAGCCTTCTCCAGCCGCTCGACATCGGCGAGCAATCACCATCGATTTCATCGTTAAGCTTCCTATTTCTCATGGTTCATCCTGTCTTCCATGTCTTACTCCTTGAACCCTACCAAGATCCTTCCATTTTCCATCCTCATTCCTCACCCGCTCCTTTCGAACTCGACGAAGATCCCGCGCTACAAGTCCAGTCATGCCACGATTCGCGCAAAGTTGGTCATCGCTACGAATACCTCGTCCGCTGGAAGTCGCTTCCCGAGTACGAGAACTCATGGATTCCCCTCTCCGACATTCCCACTACCCAGAACGAGTTAATCGACCACTTCCATCGTCGTAATCCCCGCGCTCCTCGTCCTCATTCCACCATCCTCGATAAACACTTTACTGTACATGATTCCGAACCCGTTGACTCGTCTTTTTTCTGCTCCACAGGTCCCGCTGCCCTCCGTGTCCGAGTCGCCGCCGCAGAGTCGCCATGCCGGAGCAGCTCTACGTGAAGTCGCGCAGAAATGCCTCGGAGACAGTCTGTGTGGTATGATGAACAGTCCACGAGCCGCGGTTGACGATATGTACTACTTACAGCGCCGCAGCCGGTAGGTTCGAGTCGCGGCCAGTCTCCTTGAGGGCGAAGTAGACCCTTCGCGAGCTTGAACCTAGCGATTCTCGAAAGCTTCAAGCCTGTATGCATCAGACGGACATGGGATCGTGCAGAGATACCAAAACCGTTGAGGATGTATTCGTGTATAAATCAACTATGCGCGAGCCGGTCCGTGTGGTATGCCAAGAAATGAAGGGATGTACCTGCAGCTGAGCCTACGGGCCGAGGACCCTATAGCTCATAGCGGAACTCGCGGTTCTGCCAATCCGTCAGATCCAAATATGCCTGTTGATCCTCTACTGCGGACGCACCCTGTCGACGCGCTTCTCGCCGCCGTCGGCTGCGCGCACGTACACCACATCGAAGCGCGTGTCGGGCGCCTCGCGCTCGCGCCGCGCATTCTCGCGCGCTGATGGACACTACCAGATAATAGGGTGGTACGCAGTAGAATAGACACGAACCCTATCTGGCTGAGGTGGTGTCGTGTATCGTTGTGCGAGCGAGCGTCAGGGGTCCCGGAACAGGCGTAGACCGTCTCCGATCAAGCACAGAGTGTTCCGATCGAAAGCGCACAGTCGGAAAGGCGTCCGCGACTGGCGAACGTGCTCCGACTGGTCGGAAGACGAGTCGACGACGAGCGACGGCGAAGAGCGGCGACGCGACTGCGATCGCTGACTCGGGCAAAGGGGCGACGATGGAACAAGATGAGAGCGACGAGATAAGAAACGAGATCGGAAGGCAAAGGCGATGTCGAAGGCAAAGGCTAAGGCAAAGGCAAAGGCGCGAGAGCAGTCAACCGATTGTTGACTACTATACGATACGATGGCGAAGGTAGCACACGAATTGTGCTCTGAGCGATGAGGGGGGGAACGAAACTTGCATTGCAGTGAGTATGCGACGACTATTTATACGTTTCCGACGAGTACAGTACGAGTGCGATCGGAACAATGCTAAGTGGTCGGAAAACAAAGAGAAAGATAGCGGCGCCGTCGCGTATGGTGAGTACAATAGTCGGAGGTCATGCGACGGTCAGACGACGAGGAGAGGGTCGGGCGACGATGTCGAGCGAACGATCAGCGCTGTCACAGAACAAGGGAGTGGGCGTGGGAATCGATCCGCCCTGTCGTCGACTGTGGGAAACAGCGTCGGGGACGGCGGGAATGGACAATGCGGGACGAGCGGGGGCGCGATAACGGTGGTCGGGTGACGATGACACGAGACGACGGCTTCCGATCGCGACTGATCGGAAGACGATAGCTCCGACTGGTCGCAGTGACTGAGTTGCGAATCGTTCGCAAGGCGCTCAGCCGCTACGCTACGAGTCGGAAACGTGTGTCGATAAAGGGCGTGGTGATGGGTCGTGAATCCGCTAAGTTGTAGGCGCTGGGTCGGAGGGCGATCGCGTGACTGGTCGATGGTCGGAGACCATAGTCGCAAGGACAATGGGCGACTGGGGAGGTACTCGGAGTGGCGTGGGAGCGTCGGAGGGGCGTAGCGCCGGGCGTGGCTGTCGTGCGAGTGGGCTGTGCGATTCTGATGGAAATCTGATGGAGTCGTGACGGCGTGGGAAATGCTGTGCTCGTAGGTGTGGCGCGGTGCTCTAAGTCGTAAGCGCTGGGTCGGGCGCCTAGTGCGACTGGCGTGGGAGTCGCGGACGGGTTCCGACTGTGGCGCGGCAAGGGTGAGATCACGTGACCGAAGACTTGGTCGGAAATGCGAAAAGAGAGTCGCGATCCCCTCCCAGCGCGGGACGGGGCTTGTCACCTCCTCCTCACTGAGAACCTGACCGTCCACGGTCAGTGCGACGAGGCGGTGCGTGGGCGTCAAGGGATGCCGTCGGAAGAGGGAGCGACCGTCGGAAGGTCGCGGGGGAAATAGTGGTCGCAAGACGTGAGGCGACTGCGGCGGGAGAAGTCGGAGGACAAATTCGATAGTCGGAGGAAAGCGTGTGAGCGTGGGGAGTCGTTCGAGGAAGAGTCGATGCCGGTTGAAGTCGGAGGCGCCGTGGTGATGTCATGGGCTAGGCGCTGCGCAGTCGTGTGTCCGAAACGGTGTACCTGGGTGCCAAAGTCGCGCGGGAAGAAGCTGAGGGCCTAGGGCTGGTCGCGCGACGACGCATGGGAAGTCGCAAGAGGCGCAAGGGCGCGATCGAAAATTTGACGAAGTCGATCGAATGGTCGGAGGACAAAGGGGAGTGCGCGATCGCATAAAAGGCGGTGAGCGATCGTGAGTCGGAGGCAACATTCCTCCTCCTACCACCATCTGGCGCTCCAAGGAACATGTCCGCTCCCACTCCCGCTCCTCGCAAGATGACCGACGCGAACGTCGTCGCCAACGTTCGTCGCCAAGTCGCGAAGTATCCGGAGAACGGCGACCTTCCGGCGCAACTGCTGTGGGTCCGAAGCTGTGTGCGCGCCTTCGTGAGTGTTCCGCCGAGATCGCGCTTAGTCGCAAGCTGACGATTGCTACCTAGGCCTTCGGCGCGCAGTACCCGAACACCGCGCAGCAAGTCGCAGAACTTATGGCCGACTTCCAAGATCGGTACAAGTCGCACGGATCGCCGGAGTGGATCGCACAGTCGGGAGGGTTGCTGAGGGCGCCGGAACCAGAGCCAGAGGTACGTCGTGGTCGGAGTTCTTTTGCTGAGTTCGCTGACGAGTACCTGGCAGATGGATGACGAGGCCTTCTTCGCGCAAATGGTGGAGAGCGAGGCCGACGTCTCCGCGTTCGTGACACACACCCCACCCGTGCCAGCGCCATCCTCGGTCCGCGCTCCGTCCCTGGCACCAATCGCGGCCGAGACAGAGCCAGTCACCGAAGAAGACGAGGTCGTCGAGGGCGATCGTGATGCGTCCGGCGAGGACGAGCTTGAAGACGACGCCGTGGTAGAGCGGACGACCGTGGTCCCTCGGAGGCGGAAGGGCGAGAGCGCGGAGGAGATGGCGGAGCGGTTGGTCGACGAGAAGGTACGCGCTGACGCACTGTTACGGCGCATTCGGAAGGGGGAGTTCGACTACAAGTCGTACGGGCCGGTAAGTTTTCCTGTGTCGGCTCCTGTGAAACGATCGCTGAACTCTTCGTAGGCTTGCGACTATTGTCGCGTCACCGGAACATCTGGCGATGTCGTTTGTCGTGTAAAGGTCGTCCAGAAACGTACTGGGTGGTTCGTGGAGTGCGATAAGTGTGCGCACGCTAAGAAGGGCTGTCGGTGGAGCGGGACGAATGTGACCGGTACGTATTCGCTGTTCTTTGAAGTAGCGCGATCGCTAACACGCTCCTGCAGTTGTATCACGCTTGCGCAAAGTCTCCGCGACTGCCGCCGCGTCGGATGCGGTTGTCTCGCCCGTCGCTGGTCAGAAGAGGCCGGCGACCGCTACTCCTGAGCGCGATCAAGCGGACGCTACCTTCAAGGCTCCCAAGATGACATACGAAACTCCGCGCAAGGAAACTCGGGGATCGGCACAAGGTGAGTGTTCGGGCTTCGTTCGCGATCGTCCTTGTTTGACTCGGGCTCCGTGCTCGCAGTGTCTCCGCGGTCGTTCATCGGCAAAGCACCGCCTCCTGCGCCGACTGTTCCCGCGCCCGCCGACATGGACATCGACGCGCCGCAAGACGTGCCGCTCGAGTCGCAGACCCAACGGACGGTGCCAGGTGAGAGCGCTATGCTCTTCTTGTCGAGTCCCGAGGCGACGACTGACGCACCGCGCTCAGGGTCGGAACGCGCGGGGTCGTGGATCCAAGACGTCGCGGACTGGCCAACGCCTCAAATCGATCCGCTCGCTGACGTGGACACTCCGGGGGCTGGTAAGTGTTCGCCCTCATTTGCTCGTGCCTGCGCTGACTTGATCGCAGGTCCCTCGCAGTCGGCTACCGCGCTGCCGATCGTCGATAAAGGCAAGGGCCGGGTTGTACGGCGCCTTCGCGTGCTGCCTCCTGGTCCGAAACCGCGCGACTTCGACGGCCTGCCCTTCCTCGCGGACACGCAACAACTCGTCGATGGCGCGATCCGCATTCCCGAGGGCGCTGAATATCCCGACGCGGTCCGCCTCGCGATCAAGGCGTTTCGGGCGCAGCGAGCGGACGTCGTTTCGGCGACGTTCGTGAACCGCGAGGCGTTCCTCTCAAACTGGTGGGGCGAGGTGCGCCTCATCAACCCGCGGTTCTTCGATATGTACTGCGACGGGTTGGTTCCGCGGGTGCCGGGGCCGGAGTGGGACTGGGAAGAGGTCGCAGAGGAGGAGGCGTAGGCGATCGGAGGAACGTCGTATGCGATTTGTATACCCTGTACTTGTAGCGTTTTCTTGTTGCGACTTGCGAATTGACTGCGACTTGTTCGGTACGCGACTTGATGATTCGCGACTTGTGTGCGACTGAGCGATGTATTGCGACTTGACTTCGACTTGGTGATCGCAAAGGAATGTGGGCTAGAACGACTAAGTCGAACTAAATGTCTTTTGTTTAAGCCTCAGTATACCTTCATAGGCTTAGGTCCTTTATCTTGAGTGGGCCTGCGCTACAGCGACGGGTCGCGAGCGACTTGCGATGGGGAGGAAAGGGAAAGGAATGCCGGAGTGATGACCGCGTGATCGGAACTCTTCAGACTTGATCGGGAACTTCGTCTTCGTCGTCGGGAGGCTCTGGGAGGGGTGGCTCTTCGTCGTCATCGTTGCCGTGGTGCGCCGATGCTTCTAGTTCGCGGAGTCGATGGGTGTCGATGTCGACGTCGGCGATGTCGAAGGGGATAGTCTTGCGAGCGAGGTACGGGATGATTCGGAATGCTGCGATCGGACGGTCGAGGACAGAGCCGTCGAGCTCCGATACGATGTAGGCTCCTCCGCGATTGCGCGAAATGACGACTAGAGGGCCTAGGTAGCGCGGTCGCATCTTCCGATTGAGGGCCTTCTCGATCGCAGTATGTCGGATGAGGACTAGGTCGCCGCGCTTGAAGTCGAAGTTCTTGATGGTGTGCGCGTGGTCTGTCTCGAACTTCCTGGCGTTGGCGAGTCGCTCGGCGTAGACTTCCGATCGGAGCGCGGAGACTTGCGCGTGTCGTTTTTGCAGTGCGATCGCTCGTCGCGCGATGAGGTCTGTCGTGGAGAGAAGTGAATCGGGCGGGGGCTGGAGGTACGTCGCTTCGGAGATGTCGAGGGGAATGATCGGGTGACATCCGGTGACAGCGAAGTAAGGGGAGCAGCCCATACGCTTCCGAACAGTTATACGCTCCGACCAGAATACGGAGAAGGCGGAATGCGCCCACTGAGTCTGATCGCCATTCGCGGCCTTGTAGAGTGCTTGCCGAACGTCGTAATGAGCGCGTTCGACGATTCCGTTAGCACGAGAGTTGTAGCCGGAGATGCGAATGTGGCGTATGTGGTATTTCTTCTCTAAATGTTCCAGGGCTTTGACGAATGGACCGCCGTTGTCGGTGACGATTTCCGACAGTGAGCCCCAGCGACAGAGGACCGATTGAAAGATCCAGTTCGCGATGGCGACTGAGTTCTCCTTCTTGAGTAGGGCGAACTCTGGGTAGGTCGTAAGTGAACAGCGACCTTGGACGACATAGCGAAATCCTCCGGAGACGGGCATGTGCATGGTGTCGACGTAGATCTTCGCGAATAGCGGCGCGGGTACAGCGACGGTCGGAGGGATGAGGATCTGTCGCTTCTGGCGCTGTTGACAGAGGTGACATGTGCGAACATACCACATCACGTCCGATTCGTAGGACGGCCACCAGAAGCGTTCTCCGATTAGCGATCGAGTCGCGAAGACTCCGCGATGTCCGACTTTGTCGTGGCAGTCGACGAGGATGGTGATACGGCGATTGGGATGGGGAATGAGCTTGTGTGCGCCGTCGCCTGATCGTCGATAGAACCGGTTGCCTGCGATGAAGAAGCGAGTCGCATAGCGAACGAAGGTCGCGAACTCCTGATCGGAAAGATGGTCTGGTCGCACTGGGTCTTCTAGCCATTCGCGGACGTGGACTAGTCGGTCGTCGGCTTTGATCGATGCGTCGCTGCGTGGGACTTCGTCGTACGATAGCTCGGGCTCCTCCTCCTCACTGAGATCTTGACCGTCCCCGGTCAATGCGAAGACCGCGTGTAGTCCGGGGGTGGGAAGGGTGGGAGCTTGGTCGGGTGCGACGAGCGAACTCGGTGTCGGTACTGCGAACAAAAATCCGTACATTTTGTCGAGCCAATCGTCGTAGTCGTCGTCGGAAGGTTCTTCGGGATCGCCTGGTTGTCGGACACGTCGCGATAGTCCGTCGGGACCATGGGAGATGCCTGGGACGTGTCGGAGGGTGAACTTGAAGGCGAGGATGCCGATGATCCAGCGATTGGTGCTAGCGGTGGGGACGAGGTCGGGGTTCTTGAGCATACCGCCGATCGACGTAGCATCGACTTCGACGATGAGATTGCGGAGACCGATAAGATAGACGCGGAGTGTGCGGAGCGATCGGAAAAGGCCGTAGATTTCGAGCTTGGGCTGGGAGAAGCGACGTTCGCGATCGTTGAGCGATATCGATCCGAATCGGCTGAAGTAGCGACGCTTTGGATTGTCGAGTTCCTCTTGAGCGAGTATGTAGCCGACCGCGATGTACGAAGTGTCGACAGCGAGGACGACGGGGGCTCGCGATTCGTAATCGATCGCTCGAAGTGCGTCCGACTTGACTAGGGCGTCCTTGAGGTACTCCTGCGCCTTGAGCTGTGCGGGACCATACACCCACTCTTCGCCCTTCCTTGTGAGCTTCGTGAGGGGCCAGGCGTGCTTTGCGAAGTCCTTGATGAATATCCTGCATACTCCGACTGTTCCGAGGAAGGCGCGAACGTCAGAAAGATCCTTGCAAGGACCCCAGTTCGTGATCGCGGAGATTGTGGTCGGATCGGCGCGGCGACCTTCCGGGGTGCAGAGATGTCGGAGAACCGTGAATTCGCGAGCGATCAGTATGGACTTGGATCCGGAAAACGTTCCGCCGGCATATCGCATACGCTGGAGTATGCGATTGGCGTTGCCGAGGTGTTCCCAGACGAATCGCCGAATGTCGCTGTTCTCCGGAATCATCTCGTATGATCCGTCGGGGAGTCGATAGTCGGACTTCGGGCCTTTGAGCGGAACGTCGTCGATGAAGGGGATCGTGAATGTCGGGATCTCGTCCTGCAGGATGTAGGTGACGTCGTCGTGGAATATCGGGACCGAGTTCGTCCACCCCATCGGAAGGGTGACTAGGCGAAGTGCTCCGTAGGGGGTCTGGAAGGTCGTGAAGTCGCGGGATCGGGGATCGATGAGTCGCTCGTCGTATCCGACGTAGAGGTCGAGAATACCGCCGCAGGCGCGTCCTCCGAACTGTTCGGCGAGGTGTTCTTGGATCGGAGGTACGCCGGAGTGTGCGATTGTGACCTTGTTGAGCGGCTCGAGGGAATGGACTATGCGGAGACTCTTGCCGTCCTTCTTGACGACGCAGAACCACTTGGATCGATAGGAGGAGTTGGATGGCTCGTACACACCGGCTGCGATCTTCTTCTTGATGATCTGGCAGACCTCGGCGTGCAAGCCTGGGGGGATAGGGATATTGCGATCGACCCATGGAACGTGTGCGACGACAGGAATCTGAATCGGAGGGAAGTACTCGGGCTTGAAGCTGCCGCGCTCGGAGTCGTCCCAAGCGAAGGCCTCGTTCTGCTTTGCGATGACGTCGTGGAGTAGATCGCGCTCAGTCGGGGTGAGAAAATCGTAGCTGGAGTTCTCGTTCATCTTGTCGCGACGTTCTTGTGTATAGCGACCGGTCGGAACAAAGGGCGGGGGATGAGTCGATAGCGGTGGCATTGATGCGAGGGGGTCGCCGATGATATTGCGCTCTATGCGGAATCCATCGGGAAGCGTTCCAAGAACTGGTCGAACTTTGTCTGCGACGGGCTTGTACTTCTTCTTGCCAAGAAAAGAGTCGAGGATCGGGGGATCGGAAGGCGATGGGGAAGCGGGGGATGTGTTCAAGAAAATGTTCGGAGTACGCGCGGAGTGTCCAAGATATTGCGATGTGTCGTCGTCAAGATGCGGGTGTCGATAGCGAGTCTTTGCGGTCGGTGATGCGGTCGGAAATGCTTTGCGATCGGACGAGGTATACTGGTGACCAAGATTTGATTCGGGAGTCGTACGAGATACACGAGGCTCTGCGGGACATATATTGTTCAAGAAAGATGGGGCGGCGTACTCTGGCAATTGCGAACGGGCTTCGGAAGCGGTAACATATGCGGCTTGGATCGCGGACTCGTCCGATGAGTCGATGGGGGTATATGCAAGAACTCGGACATTTTCGCCGTCGCCTTCGATGATCATAGCGACGGCTTCATCATCGCCTAGATCATCAAAGGCGGGGGCCGTCATGGCATGCCGTGCGAAACCGATGGTGGCCTCGCGGGAAGGTCGGCAACGTGAGGGTTTCTCCGGAGTTCGGGTTGCGGATGGTGACCGTCTGGTCCTCGTCGCGGTAGTTGCGGACGATGCTCTCGGTGAGAACATCGAATGGGCGACCGAGGAGAATGTCGTAGGCGACGTCGCGAACGACATGGACTTGCAGGTAGAGGGTCATGTTCCCGAACTTGATCGGAACGTTGCGGGCGATGCCTAGGGAGCTGGAGACTTGGCGATTGGCGCTTTGGAGTCGGATCTTGACGTCCGGCGAATACGCGAGCTCGAGGAAGTGGCAAACGTCTTCCGACATGGCGATGACTTGCGATCCAGGATCGAGCAGGCACTCGATCGCAGCGCGACCAGCGACCAGCCCATCGATCGATCGGAGGGCGATGGAGTCGTGGGCCACGGTGAGCATGTCGGGGTCGGGACACTCGCCTGGTCGGAGATCGTTGAGGTACATCTCGATTGGGTCGGACATGTACAGCGAGCAATCGCGTGGCTGCAGCGACCAGAGTTGCTCCTTCGATGCTTTGCGGGGGTCGGGGGCGTACTTCGCAAAGGTGCGCTCTTCGACTTGGTTGATCGCCGCTGCGGGGGAGACGATCTCTTCGTCGGGGACTTCTTCGATGGTGACGCGACGGTAGGCGGCTGTCTGGACTGCGGGGACGACAACTTGCTCATTGACCGCGCGGCGAGGGGTGACTGCGTCGCGGTACTTGGCGCGGACTTCGGGAGCGAGCGACAAGAGCTCTTCCGGCGTGATGGTGATCTTGGAGTCCTTCATCGCTCGGACGAAGACCTCCTCTGCGATCTCCGATCGATGAACCGGAGGCAAGTTGCGGTACTGGGGCTCGCGGGGGTTCGCCTTCGGAGGGTCGGCTGGGACAGTCTTGTGGTTGACCGGAGCGTCGGTCGCGTCGCGCGCACCGCGGAAAGGATGCGCTGGGGCCGGTGGGTCGGAAGACTTTGCCGACTGATCGGAAGCTCCTGGGGCGACCTCTGCTGGCTTGGGCCTAGGGCGACGCGTGATCTCTACTCCGTCGAAGACTTGCGCGTTGGTCGCAGCGGTGCGATCACCGCGGAGCTGAGCGAGCTCGGCCTCGAGCGTGGCGATGCGATCGGAAGTCGAGAGGGTGAAGACTTGGAGGGGCTCCTCCGGGACTACGCCGACGAACAGCTGAGCTGCCGGGAGCGCAGCTGCATTGCGCCGGTGCCACTCTCGAACGCGATCGCGTAAGAAGTCGCCGGTGATGCGACTAGGCACGAAGGTACCGTTGGGCAAGGTAACCCTCCCGTCTGCGTTCCGAGCGACTATGCCCACTCGGATGTCTTCCTCGACTGCGGGGCACGCGGAAATTCGATGGTCCGCTGAGCCATCGTACAGGCATCGTCCTGCGAGGCGCTGGAGGTTCGCGTTGGGTACAGCGACTGCGGGGGCTGCCGCGACCGCTGGGACTGCGACTGCGATCGGGGGTGCCGCAGCGTACTGCGCTGCACCTGGAAGTGCGCCGCCGCCTTGCATGAGTGTGCGGACGAACGACGCGATGATGTCTTCTGCCTTGACCGCGGTAGCTGGGGGTGGCGATCGCGCTGTCGACGTGGTCGCTGCGATGTTCGTGGTCGTCGATGTCGCTCCGCGAACGTCCCTGCAGGCTGCTTGAAGCACGAACTGAGCCGCGCTGTTGACGTCGGCGACCTCGTAAGAGTCGTCGGGGGCGACGTCGGGCTTCTTGACCTGGAGTCGGGCCTCGATGCGCGGCCAGAGGTAATCGGGGACGCCTCGCGGAAAGTCGCTCTTCTGCTGCATGTTGGAGTACCGGCCCTTCCGAACGAGGAAGCCGGAGATCGCCAAGAAATCGCGGTGATATGCGGCGAACTCATCGAGCGACAGCGTCAAGCTGCCTCGGGTGTCGGCGATGAGAGTCTCGAGGTCTGTGGTCGAGTATGTGCGATCCCCGTCAGCGCCGGGGTAGAGCTTCTTGATCGCAGTCTTGAATGGGTCCCAAGCACCAGCGTACTCGGGCAGCGACTCGAACAAATCGGCGACCTCGATCGGAACATAGCGCATAGTCCAATCCTTCTTCTGCTGGTCGGTCGTCTGATTGGCGGCCGTGCAGAGAGTTTCGAGGTCGTCGAAGAACCTCCTGATGGATCGCGGATTTTCCGGATCGAAGACCGGCGCGGTTTTCGAACCGCGGGGGGGCATAGGAGTGGCCATCGGAGGTATAGCGACGGGTGGTACGTTTGCGATTGGTCGGAAGGGTAGTGCGATCTGGGTTGCGACTGGGATAGTCGCGGGAGTCGGCGATGGGGGAGTGATCGGAGTCGGAGGATGAGAAGGTCGCGGTGGCGTCGGTGGAGTCAAAGGCGATGGCGCAGGAGAGGGTGTTCGGAACCCTCCAGGGATGTGCGGATGGTCGAGGACTTCGTACGACTCACTTCCGGAGGTGGTCGGAAGGTTGTTGTGAGTCGCTTCGGGGCTGGGAACCTCCTCGAAGAGGTCGTCGATGAGCGAAGCGTCGTCGGGGATCGATGGGGGAGGTACGACGAAGCGTTGGCGGACTTCGTCGGCGAAGGCTGAAGCGCGGGTGTAGGGTCGAGCGGCGAAGGGAGAAGGCGCTGGGGCCTGTTTCGGAGGAATCCTGACTGAAACCCCTCGCGGTGGGCTCCAAAAGTGATGGACACTACCAGATAATAGGGTGGTACGCAGTAGAATAGACACGAACCCTATCTGGCTGAGGTGGTGTCGTGTATCGTTGTGCGAGCGAGCGTCAGGGGTCCCGGAACAGGCGTAGACCGTCTCCGATCAAGCACAGAGTGTTCCGATCGAAAGCGCACAGTCGGAAAGGCGTCCGCGACTGGCGAACGTGCTCCGACTGGTCGGAAGACGAGTCGACGACGAGCGACGGCGAAGAGCGGCGACGCGACTGCGATCGCTGACTCGGGCAAAGGGGCGACGATGGAACAAGATGAGAGCGACGAGATAAGAAACGAGATCGGAAGGCAAAGGCGATGTCGAAGGCAAAGGCTAAGGCAAAGGCAAAGGCGCGAGAGCAGTCAACCGATTGTTGACTACTATACGATACGATGGCGAAGGTAGCACACGAATTGTGCTCTGAGCGATGAGGGGGGGAACGAAACTTGCATTGCAGTGAGTATGCGACGACTATTTATACGTTTCCGACGAGTACAGTACGAGTGCGATCGGAACAATGCTAAGTGGTCGGAAAACAAAGAGAAAGATAGCGGCGCCGTCGCGTATGGTGAGTACAATAGTCGGAGGTCATGCGACGGTCAGACGACGAGGAGAGGGTCGGGCGACGATGTCGAGCGAACGATCAGCGCTGTCACAGAACAAGGGAGTGGGCGTGGGAATCGATCCGCCCTGTCGTCGACTGTGGGAAACAGCGTCGGGGACGGCGGGAATGGACAATGCGGGACGAGCGGGGGCGCGATAACGGTGGTCGGGTGACGATGACACGAGACGACGGCTTCCGATCGCGACTGATCGGAAGACGATAGCTCCGACTGGTCGCAGTGACTGAGTTGCGAATCGTTCGCAAGGCGCTCAGCCGCTACGCTACGAGTCGGAAACGTGTGTCGATAAAGGGCGTGGTGATGGGTCGTGAATCCGCTAAGTTGTAGGCGCTGGGTCGGAGGGCGATCGCGTGACTGGTCGATGGTCGGAGACCATAGTCGCAAGGACAATGGGCGACTGGGGAGGTACTCGGAGTGGCGTGGGAGCGTCGGAGGGGCGTAGCGCCGGGCGTGGCTGTCGTGCGAGTGGGCTGTGCGATTCTGATGGAAATCTGATGGAGTCGTGACGGCGTGGGAAATGCTGTGCTCGTAGGTGTGGCGCGGTGCTCTAAGTCGTAAGCGCTGGGTCGGGCGCCTAGTGCGACTGGCGTGGGAGTCGCGGACGGGTTCCGACTGTGGCGCGGCAAGGGTGAGATCACGTGACCGAAGACTTGGTCGGAAATGCGAAAAGAGAGTCGCGATCCCCTCCCAGCGCGGGACGGGGCTTGTCAGCGCGAGGTAGAGGCGCAGCCTGAGGGTGATCAGCGAGGACAAGAGTGACGTGGGAGGCTTTGGCGTGGCCGAGGAGGGAAGGAAAGCGGCGCACCGTGGCTGGTACTCTGCCTTCCACATGAAGGGGACAAGAGCGCTGCCGAGCGCGTAGGCAATCATAAAATCATAAAGATGGTGTTGGTGGTCGTTTCTGCAGAGCAGCAGCGCGGTGAGCGCCGCGACGACCGATAAGTTGTGAACGCTCACTCTTCGTGTGCCCCGCGGTGCCAACGACCACCGCCTAAGACAAGGTCAGCGCGTACGGTACGATCGTAAAAACTACATGGCAATCAGCCCACCAATCCGTGCGGAGGTGTGAACACGTACACGCAGTCCAGTAAGAGAAGAGGAGCCTGACACGGTCACTGTCCGGAAGTAGGATGACCAGCGCGCAGCCCGTTATGCCCGGGAGGACGTCGCGAGTGCAGCGCCGGAGCGCCCAAAACGCGACAATGAGAGAGCGGCGCCGGCACAGAGCACGGTGACTGCGCAGCGCCGACAGATGTGGCGTTTTAGTTGGCACTGGTTTGTTAACCAAGATGTTCAGTTGACCGGATATATCCGCCCGTCTAACTTCACGGGGACAGATATATCCGCCCGTGAAGCTAGACAGGCAGGCTATAGGTAGGACTAGCACTGTAAGATTTATGTGTGCACCGATATTCGAGTGCGCGGGTGCAGATATCGACATGCGTAGGCACGGATATCCAAGTACACTAGGACCGACGGGCCGATGTACCTGTGCCTGTCAAAACTATAGCATCAGCGGGATTCGAACTCGTATCGTTGGAATCCTGTATAACAATGGCGCAGTAACTACTATGCCAAACAACTGTTGCTAGTATAGTATAGAATATGAGTATAAAAGGCCTCCCACACCGACACGCACACACATTCGAAAAGAACAATGCCTAGATGCACGCGCACTGGTTGACGTCGGACAGTAGGCGCAGCCGTAGGCAAGATGTCTCCTCCAACGCGAACCCGCCGAATCCCAGATGACCGCGGAAACGGCGGGCGCCGGCGCGCTCGCGCGTCGCTCAACGCTGCGCTCCGTCTCTGTCGCTCTCGCTCTCGCGCTCGTCTCAGCCTCTCGCCCTTTCGCTACCTCACCCACTCGCTCGATCGCTCTCTCTCGCCTTCTACCTCACATCGACATGCCCGTCATCGCCCACGCCTTGGGCCGCCCGCTACCACCGACGCCCGCCGCTAACTACCCACCGAACCGCCGTGGGATGCCCGGCGCGGAGCAGGCAAGCAGATGGGGAGACGGGGAGCGAGCAATGGTGGGGCGAGGCCGCACAGGTACGGTCACCGGCTCGCATGGCCGCGCGCTCACGCGCGATCCGCCAGCTCCCCGCCGCGCCAGTCCGGCGCCCGCCAACCCCGTCCAACCCTCCAGCAACCGTACGCGCCCGGCGCCCACCGTCCCAGTTGTCGTACGCGGAGACGTCGATGTCGAGCTCGCGGTGCCTGCGGGCCACGGCGTCTCGATTGAGTGTCGCGTCAACTCGCTCGCGATCGCTGCGCAGCGGCCGTTGCGTGGCAGCAGTGCAATTTTGTCGCTACGGCACGGGGTTATATTCTATTAGGCTCACTGAGATACAATAGCTCTTTGGCGCAGTGGTATTGTAAATGGCAGGTCGCCCTGCGCTGTGCGTAGGTTCACGGTTCGAATCTCGCACGTTCCGTATTTTGATCGCAGCAGCGATATCGGGGTGGTGTCTTACTGATATTTGCACACAGATATCCGTATGTGCGTGACCACGGTACCGGATATCGGTCATGGATATCGGCGAGCAGGGCATGCGATATCGGTGCCCTGCCTGTATCCCGTGAATTTTCACGGGCAGATATATCTGTCCCCGTGAATTTACACGGGCAGATATATCTGGTCAACTGAACTGCCTCAAACATTAATGAGCTTGCCAAAACAGTGTTCGACTCGGCAGAGCTGGCCTATACTCAGACTCGGGTTGAGACCCGTTTCAGTGGAGCCTTGAGCATAGCAAGGAGTCCAAGTGAGTCGACTCCCGCCCAACAGAACTCATAGCATGAACTCTACACTGCACACTGTCGGGCGGAGCGGAGCTCCGACATGCCTTGTTTAAATAATCATTCTGACAAAGAGTATCAAAGAGTCGGAACACACCCGCAAATAGGAACCTGTCGTTGTAAGCCTACGCTAGGCTCACTCCGGTCCATTGCCTCATTCTGTCACATGTTATCCGCGCTTCCATGACATCACTCGCATTCCGGCTCGCTACCTACATATACTTACAGTGCTCGACACGTACGTTACGCTCGCTCTCCCCTTTTCCCCCCATCTCTCTCTCTCCCTTGTATCGTTCCACTGTCCCTGTCTACCTTCTTCCGTCACTGTCAATCCAGGCTCGGTTCCTCTTAGCTCCGTGCGATTAGCTGAGTGTCGCCGCACTGCCGCGCGGCTTCCACTTTTTTTTTAAGACGAACCATCGCCCGATTACCTTCCCGCCGCCGCCAAGCTGCCGCCCATTACCCGCCGTACCCGCTCCGCCTCCCACCTCGAGGTCGACCTCGCGGTCACGACTCGAACGAGAAACCCAACCTCGCCCACGCTTCTGTCCCCGCTCTCGAGCATTCCCAGCTCGACCTCCGACCTCGGCAGCGCAACGACCAGCCTTTGGTCGTCACTGGCCCTCGACAGCGCCGCCCCGATCCCGTCACCACTCAGCCCCGACATCGTACTCGCACCAACCACCGTCTCTCTGCCACCTTCCCCACCGCCACCGTCGCCTCCCGTTGTATCACACCCGCTGCCCAACCAGTTCTCCCTGCCGCCTGACGACTCCGACTCGGACTCGGACTCTGCATCACCCACACCCATCTGCCGCACCATGTCCAACTCATCCGCCGCCGTCTTCGAACAGTCTGCACCCACCCGCGTCCCGATTCTCACGCCCGGCATCATCACGCCTGAGATCCTACGGCGTTGGGAACACGGCGCTCTCGCGTACTTCAAGCACAAGAACATCGACCCGCTGAATCAAGTACGCATGGTGTCCGACGGGCTCCAAGACCACCGCCTACAAGATTGGGTCTACGACCAGAAGGACCGACTCGAGGCCTTGACCTTCGCCGAGTTCCTTGCGGAGATTCGCAAGATTTTCCTCGAACGCGACTGGGAGTCGCGCGTCTCAGGACGGCTCCTCAATTCACAACAGGGCAGTGGCCCTTTTTTTCACTGGTACCTCCAGCTCTCCGCTCTCAACAGCACCTTACGCGACACCGACTCCTTCCTTGGCGAAGACGCGCTCCGCCGCAAGCTCACGGCTGGGCTCCACCCGAAACTCGCCATCGCCGTCACCCGTGCCCGTCTCGCCCCGTCCCTCTCGCTCCAGGAGTGGATCGGTGAAGTGGATGACCTCGACAATGCCCGGCTCACGCTCGCCGCGGAGGTGGCAGCCGAAGTCGCGCGACACACGCGACCCTCGGCCGCGCCCGCAGCATATGCGCCGAAGGCCCGCACGTCGACGTCTAACACAACCTCCTCCACCGCCGCGATGTCTGGCGCGGCAACGACACCACGCGTCCTCCTTCCGAAGCTGACGCCTGGCGAACGCGACCTGCTCACCCACTACGACGGGTGCTTCAAGTGTCGCCGTTTCAATGCCGGCCACCGCTCAAACGAGTGCCCGAATGGCTTCCCGTCCGGGGAAGGCTATCGCACACTCACCGCCGACATGGCGCTGAAGGACCCCAAGGTCAAGAAGAAGCTCGCCGGCTTTGTCGCCGCCGTCATTCCGAACACGAGTGCCGTCCTACCTAGCGGCGTCATCGGAGACGGTTCGGACAGCGAAACCGACGACTTGTACGTCCCGCCTTTCGCGCCTGGTCTTTTTCCCCTTGCTCCTCTTTCTGTTGCATCCGTTTCGCCTTCGTCCCCGCCCCATGATATTGCCGATGACCCGCTACATTGGCATTGCGTGGCCCTCGGGCCCTCTTCTCTCCATTCTGGCATCTGCGAGCGTGCTGTCGCAGCTCTAATCGATGATGGCTCGCAGGTGACGCTCGTCCGCGTGTCGATCGCAAAAGCCCTCGGGCTTCGCATGCACCGTTTGCAGGAGCCACTGCCCCTTGGCGAAGCGTTCAGCGCTGGAGGGGAACGGACTCATTCTCGGGACTCGTTGCCTGTCTCTGCCACCCACTGGGTGAAGCTTTCCTTATGTTCCCCCGATCGTGTCTTTCGTGCCCAAACTGTCCGCGCCCTTGTTGCACCCGATTCGATGTGCATGCCTGTAATTCTTGGCCTCCCTTTTCTGCGTTTGAATCGCATGGTGATTGATCACGAGCTTCGCACGTGCGTTGGCAAAGACTCCGGTTTTGATCTTCTTGTCGACGTCGACGAATTTCCTTCCCAATCGTTGCCTGCTCCCGCTTCCGTTACGCCCTCGCCTGCGGAGGTGCTTTCCACGCGCGCTCTCGTGCTTCTCCAACTCGAGGCTCGGCTGCTGTCACAGCGAGCCGAGTGTGACCGCCGGGCTGACACGGTCGCCCCGGTCAATGTCGTCGCCGCGGTTGCGCTTCGCGTGGCCGCGCTCGCTCATGCCGACCAGCTCTCCAAGCTGGATCTTCGCATGAAAAGCAAATACTCTGATTTATTCCCTTCAGATATTCCACACCTCGACGACCTGCCAGCCGATGTCTACCACCGCATCCGCCTGAAGGATGCTAACAAGCTTGTCGCCACCCGTTCGTACGGCTGCCCACGCAAATATCGAGAGGCCTGGCGAACCCTTCTCGATCAGCATCTCGCCGCCGGCCGCATTCGACCATCCTCCAGCTCGCATGCCTCCCCCGCTTTCATCATTCCGAAGGCTGACCCCACCGTCCTGCCCCGCTGGGTCAATGACTATCGAGCCCTCAACGACAATACCGTCCCCGACGCCCATCCCTTGCCTCGCGTCGACGATATCCTCGCCGATTGCGCCAAAGGCAAGATTTGGGGTAAGATGGATATGACGAACTCTTTCTTTCAGACGCGCGTCCACCCGGACGACATTCACCTCACCGCCGTCACGACACCCTTCGGCCTTTACGAGTGGACCGTCATGCCTATGGGCGGCCGCAACGCGCCCGCCACTCACCAGCGACGTATGACTTCGGCGCTGCGTGCTCATATCGGCAAGATCTGCCATGTCTACCTCGACGACATCATCATCTGGTCGCAATCCGTTGCTGAACACATTCGCAACGTCGACACCATCCTGTCGACACTCCGCGACGCGCGCCTCTATTGCTCGCTCAAGAAAACGGATCTGTTCTGTGAGTCGATACATTTTCTCGGGCATGACATCTCTGCCCGTGGTATCGAAGCAGACCCATCCAAGGTCGACCGCATTACCAACTGGCCCATCCCGCAAACAGCCTCCCAAGTCCGCGCGTTCCTCGGGCTCGTCCGCTACATTGCCGCCTTCCTACCCCAACTCGCAGAACACACGCGCGTCCTCACGCCACTCACCACCATCGACGCACAGCACGACTGGCCGGGTTGGTCGCTGGTGCACCAGCGCGCCTTCGACGCGATCAAGTCCCTGGTCCTCAGCCGCGAATGCCTCACGACCATCGACCACCAGAACCCTGGCGACAACACCATCTGGGTGACGACGGATGCAAGCGACTTCCGCACTGGTGCGGTCCTCTCCTGGGGCGCCACATGGGAGTCCGCCCGGCCCGTCGCTTTCGACTCAATGCAACTGAAAGGTGCTCAACTCAACTACCCCGTCCACGAAAAGGAGCTACTCGCCATCATCCGCGCGCTCCAAAAGTGGCGAGTCGATTTACTCGGTTCACATTTCGTGGTTCGCACTGACCATCGCACCCTTGAGCACTTCAACACGCAAAAGGACCTCTCTCGCCGCCAATGCCGTTGGCAGGAATACCTCGCACAATATGATTTCACCATTGACTACGTCCCTGGCGACGACAACACCGTCGCGGACGCGCTCTCGCGCCTCCCTGTCTCCGACGACGCTCTGCCGGTCTCCGTCTTCGCCGCCGCCGTCTCCCTCGCGCGCCTTTCTCCATCGGTGGAGGAGGCGCTGTCCGGCGTCCGAACAGCTGCCGTTCTCCAGGTTTCCTCCGACGCGCAGCTCCTCCGCGACATCCAAGCCGGCTACCCGAACGACACCTTCGCTGCGCGCCTCCTCCGCAATCTCGACAGCACGCCTGGCGCGTCACTCCGCGACGGACTGCTCTACGTCGGCGAACGGCTTGTCATTCCCCGTGTTCCATCTCTCCGTGAAACGTTCTTCCAACTCGCACATGACTCGCTCGGCCACTTCGGAACTGACAAGTCCTACGCGGCCCTGCGGGAGTCGTACTATTGGCCCGGCATGCGACGCGACCTCGACCAAGGCTACATCGCCTCATGCGCCGAGTGTCAGCGCAACAAGTCCCTCTCGACGAAGGCCGCGGGACCACTGCACCCACTAGCTGTCCCTGACGCTCGCGGCGACAGCGTGGCGATCGACTTCATCGGCCCCCTTCCCCCCGACTCTGGCTTCGACGCCATCGTCTCCATGACCGATCGCTCGGGCGCCGATGTCCGACTCGTCCCCATCAAATCTACGATCACTGCGGAACAGTTCGCTGCGGTGTTTTTCGACCACTGGTTCTGCGAAAATGGCCTGCCACTCGAAATTGTCTCCGACCGCGACAAACTCTTCGTATCAAAATTCTGGAAGTCCTTGC
The DNA here is from genome assembly GCA_019914985.1 of Auriscalpium microsporum. Classification (NCBI taxonomy): domain Eukaryota; kingdom Fungi; phylum Basidiomycota; class Agaricomycetes; order Russulales; family Auriscalpiaceae; genus Auriscalpium; species Auriscalpium microsporum. The sequence goes on along the minus strand of JAHLMG010000007.1, from coordinate 2,356,805 downwards.
ATCGGCTCACCGGCGTGAAACTCAAGCTGTCATCTGCCTTCCACCCCCAGACCGACGGCTCGTCCGAGCGCACAAACAAGACGGTGAACCAGTGCCTCCGCTTCCATGTCGACCGTCAGCAACGCGGCTGGGTCCGCGCGTTGCCTCGGGTACGTTTTGATATTATGAGCACCGTTAATGCGTCTACTGGGTACTCACCCTTCCAACTTCGCATGGGCCGCCAACCGCGACTCATTCCGCCTCTCACGCCCGCCGACACCGCTGGCGTGACGCGCGACCTGGGCTCTGACGCGACGCGTGCCGCTGCGCTCCTCGACCGCATCACCGCCGACTTCGCGGAAGCTCAAGATAACCTCCTCGCCGCCAAACTCTCCCAGGCTGATGCCGCCAACCAACATCGCGGCCCCGAGCGTCGCTACGCTGTCGGCGACCGCGTCCTCCTCTCGACCTTCCATCGCCGCCGCGACTACAAAGCCCAAGACCCCTCTCGTGTTGCGAAGTTCATGCCGCGCTACGATGGGCCGTACGTGGTGACTATGGCATTTCCTGAACGGAGCGTTTACACTCTCGACCTTCCTTCCACATCTAATGTTTTCCCTACCTTCCATGCTAGCCTCCTCCGCCCCTTCCATGCCAATGATCCCGCCATCGCCCCGTCGCGCACACTCCCTCGCCCGGGCCCTGTCGTCACCGACGACGGCGCGCAAGAATGGGAAGTCGACGAAATCATCGACGAACGAAAACGCGGGCGTGGCATGCAGTACCTGGTCCGGTGGAAAGGTTGGGGTGATGAAGACGTGCAATGGTTGCCCTCGCGCGAGCTCAAAGACTGCGCCGCGCTTGACCGCTGGATCGCGCACCCCGGGGGACGCTCTTCTCCCCGGCGGGGAGGAGTGTAAGCCTACGCTAGGCTCACTCCGGTCCATTGCCTCATTCTGTCACATGTTATCCGCGCTTCCATGACATCACTCGCATTCCGGCTCGCTACCTACATATACTTACAGTGCTCGACACGTACGTTACGCTCGCTCTCCCCTTTTCCCCCCATCTCTCTCTCTCCCTTGTATCGTTCCACTGTCCCTGTCTACCTTCTTCCGTCACTGTCAATCCAGGCTCGGTTCCTCTTAGCTCCGTGCGATTAGCTGAGTGTCGCCGCACTGCCGCGCGGCTTCCAGTCGTCTGGAGAAGTCTCTGGACTGTTCAGGCGGTTTATAGCACCCTTGTTGTGGGTAAAGAGCTTCTTGAATGTGAAAGCGGCCGCATGATCGGTGGAGCTGGGATTGAGCGTGTGCTGGATCAGATTCTTCCTGGGTGTATTGACGCTCAAGATGAGCCAGGAAAGAGAGTCAGGATGACGCTGAATGGGCCCGCGCATGCCACTTGGGAGAGGACGAGGAGGGAGAACCAAACTGTTGGCCGCACAATGAGCTTGGACCTGATTATCAAACAACTCCCACATGATACCCTCCGCAGGGACGCGGACACGGAAGACGAGGTGGTGCTTATGCAGAGCGCGCTGCAATTCACCGAGCATCGTTGTGCTGAAAGTGAGGGGGGGACTGATGATGTCCGCCTCATTGTCATTGAGCTGAGGAGGCTGCACAGACCGGATATTCAGCATCGGCGGGGCGGATATCAAACAAACCGAGACAGGAGACGCACCAAGAAGGGTATCAGTCCGACAAGGAAAGACACCTCCTGTGCGGGTGGCGTGGGGCTATCTCCGAAGGCGTTAGGGCCAGCTGACGACAGACCTGCGACAGCAGATGAAGGCCCGCTTGCAGAATGTGGAGCGGCCTTAGGAGTAGGTTGGGTTTGGCCTTGGCGAGTGACCGGCTTGTTGCGCGACGTGCGGGCAGCCTGGGTTCCAAGGCTTGCAATGCGTCTGTTCTGCTCCGTGAAGTGATTGACACGGCGTTCGTTCGTAGAGTCTGCTCGATGTGAACCGACCGGGGGGCGATGTTCCAGGCCGGAGAATGCGGTGACAGGTGGGGGCTGCGTGAAGGTGACAGCTGGCGTGACGTTGGCCGGGGCGGGAATGGGACCAGCGCGGGCAACAGCCATGCTGACGCCAACTCCGGTTGCGGCCTCTTGGATGACATTCACTTCGCTGGAGTGTAACCGGCCAGTGTAAGACATCAAGAGTCAAAAGTGAACATGACATTTTTTTTTTTTTTTTTTGGTTCCAATTTAGAGTCCCGTGGCGGCGTACCGTATGTCAGGACTGTGGCTATAGTAAATATCGTCCCGTCTCTTCCTCTGCATGCCCTGTCTGTTCCCTACAACGACTCGTGAGTTTCCTCCGAGTGAATGTGAGCCTTGGCATATCAAGGTTCCAGTGGCCCGTGTGGCTTGATGGGCGCCTTCGTCGAGAGAGTGGTGTATGGTGTCGACGAGAAGATGCTCGGCCATGGCCTGTGCGAGGCGTGCTCGCTGCCTTGTCGTTCGTCGTGTGCCCCGTTGCGTGCGTGGGTTCCGTATGAGGCGTGTAGCTGCGCGCGCGCGACCTCCGTGTCCCTGTCTTCGTTCCTCCGCCCTCTTTCCCGTGTCTGTGGTCTCTCTCCTGCCCCGCGGACTGCGTCCGCCTCCCTCGCCCGTCTCTCTATCCCGTCCCGCCTGCTCGTCCTGTCCTGCCCTGTGCTTCCACCGGTTGCCCCCTCTCCTCGGCCGCTCCGCGCGTCCGTCCTGCACCGCCGCCGTTCTCTCCCAGCTGCCTGTGTCCCCGTCCCTCTCCTCCTGAAGCGTCGCCCCTCTCCCTCTCCGGTCCATTCTCTCCGCTATTCCCTCGTTGAGCCCTGCCGCCTCCTGCGCGTACCCGCATATTGAATCGTGCTTCGAATTCCGCTACGTTTTTCCTGAACGTGTCTTTTCTAAGCTCTCCTTCTTTCTCTGTCTCCCGGAGGTCGCCGAACGTGTCGAGGAAACGCTTCGTGTCGTGTATGTATCGGAAGAGGTGCGGGAATAGGGCCGGCTTCGACAGCAGGTGCGTGATCTGCATCTTGGCGGGTCCGACGGCCTGTAGGAGGCGGTCGCGCGCTGTGGCGTGTCCTGAGCATTCGAAGATAAAATGCCAGACGGTTTCTTCTGCGACTTCTCCGCATTCGAGACACTTGGGGGTCTTGGCTCGTCCGATTTTGTGGAGGTAACGGCGGAGGGGGATCGCTTTCGTGCGCAGCTGCATGAGCAGCGAAGCGTGTCGCCGTGGTAGGCGGGCGGTCGCTTTCCTGTATTTGCTTGATGGCATGGACTCGTCTATACTGTGAATGTGAGCGTATCTCGGAGATCGTTCGAAGTCGGCGACTCTCCTTGCCTTCAACTTTGTGCGGAAGAACATGACATTACTCACCCAAATTGGACGGCTGGAGCTGCATGAACGGACCACTTGCCGCCGCACACGCAGACCGAGTCCCAACCCCAGTCCTCTGGACTCTCAGCCTGCGAAAGAACATAGTGATGGGGACATTAACCGTAAGCAAGGAGCAGAGAAGTACAGTGCGTGGTGAACAACGCACCGCAAAAAACACCGCGCATCGTTTTGAAGGCATAGCACCCCGAGAGTTCGCATGAGGCCTGACGGCCGGCAGCTGTGCGTGAGAGTACCACGGATGGCCGCACGCGCAGTTCTCTCCACTGTGAGCTGCAAACTGAAGGGATATGTTCGTCAGTCATGGAAAAACAGCGTCGACTGTCTTCAATGAATTTCAACGACGTACATAAATGGCTGTGCTGCCACCTCTGAATACAGTGAAGCCTCCACAATCGGGGCAGACCGTGCAACCAGCACGTGGCATAAGATTGGAGTCCGTCATAGAAGACATGGTCTCAGAGAAGAGCGGAATTTGCTATGGAGTGGATGGGCGGTTCGCTGGGAGCAAAGAGTTGGCGGGAGCGTAGAGTCAGCACCAAAAGTACAAAGACAGACGCTTGAAGGGTGCCCGGTAGGCAGAGGGCATACTATGTAACAGCAGGGAGAAAGCGGGGAGCATGGTCCGGGAAAAAACTCGGGATCCTGAACAGTGAAAATCTGGGATCCCGAGCTGTTTGGCACATTGTATTAGCCATGAACGAAAATTTGCGGTGTCGGGATCCCGAATAATCCCGGAGCCCGTCTGAACTTCCTGAACTTCCTGAACTTCCTGAATGCTATGACGATGCGCAAGTTGGGTCGGGATCATGCAGGATCATTCAGGATCCTTCGGGATCCTGAAGGAGAAGTGCAACGTGGCAAAGCTATGAGCATAATATTATTGTCCGATAAATGCCTTCATACTCATGCCAGTGAGCCTGGGATTTCTCGTGCGTCCTACTGTCCTAACTATCCTTATCTAGAGGCAGAGTAGAGACAGATTCAACCTTCGCAGGCTCTATCCTTGTCAGCATAGAGTCCATACTAAACATGAATTCCAACAAGGCGCGCCGGATCGTGGATCACGCTCTGCTCGGAATATTGCTTGTACCCATCGGTGAATTTTACTTGAGCTTCAGAGTTGGACCAGGCTGTCTTCGCCGTACGCAAGTCGCAGATGACCCCGTGTGTCAACGTCTATCTGACCGGAGACGAAGCTTGACGCTGTGCTTCTTGACACCTCATGAATGCACTTCCTCATTTGCGCGCTGTTCTGTATCTGTGTTTGCGCGCTGTGATCGCCTCAGACAGAATTCACTTCGTCTTGCTGAGATGCCCGCCTACGCGTACGGTCTCGAATCCTTCGGCGCTTCCTTTCTCATTCTGAAGCCGTGTCCTCACGACCGCGGCTTCGGACAACGCGACTCGCTGGCACTGCATGCTTCTTCTTTCGCGGCGCCGCAGGCAACCTAGGACACAGCCATGCAGGTATGGAGTACTAATAAGTATGAGCCGCGCCTCCTTGGCGCTTCGAGCTGTTCCTTCATCGTCCGCGGCCTAGTAGAGTGCTGCAATGCGGTGGCCTCGCATGGGCTCGCGGACTCGCGGGTGAATCAAAGTGTCCTCGGACGCCGCTGTCCTTGCCCTAGAAGCGTTGAAGGAGTCCGCGGATGCGTTCCCACCTCTCAAGAGCCTGACTGGCGGCCTAGCATTTCTTCTCACCCTTTCCCGTGTACGAGTACGCGCCTGCTCATTTGGACGTTGACTGATGTGGTCCACAGACCATGAAGTCCATCCAACAAGGAAGATGCGCAGTGCATCGCCGATCGCTTGGATCAAGTCAGCGCTCGACTCGAATTTACTATCCCTGACGCCACAAACATCTCCCCAACTATGAAGATCGCGATTGATTTCCAGTTTTCATCTGTGATGAACTCACAGTTTTTAGGTCTCTCCAGCGAACCAACGAACAGCTCCGAGAAATTTGCATAGCCTCGCGAGCTGTTCGCTTTCTCCGCGCCCGGAAGGATGTGGGCCGCATCAAAGACGTCCGCCAGCAACTGGATGACTCTATTGGAAATTTCACAGTGGGCACTATTATTTATATCTTGCGGTGATAATTCTTGATCTGGGATGCAGATGTCTGTTACCATACAAACAAAACTGCAGCTAGACTTTGTCCGTGCCGACATAAGCACGCTGAAAGTTTGTGTCAACAAGTCTGTAACTATGCAGAAGGTTGGCGTGCTTAATTTTGACATCATGTTCGCTTCTAAATAGGCTTGCATGCAGGGTATCTATCGTTATTTTTACATGCCCGTCTGGCTGTCAAATGCGTTCCCGGCCAGCAATGGTGATCCCGCCTTCACCACTGCATGCGCCAGGCGCATCTGATTGCAACAGGCGGGCGCGAGCAGACTAGCTACATAGCGGGCTTCCTGTGCGTGTACTGAAGTGGGGACCCAAGGCAAGGCGCACCAGGTGACTGGAGCGGGACGGGCATCCCGAGTGCGTTTTACCCTGATGGGCCACATCGTCAGACAGATGATCCTGAGCCTGCGAAGGTTGAATCTGTCTACTCTGCCTCAGGGAGACTAGCTACATCCCGAATTGCGGGATCACACGTTACTGCGACGTGTCTGTAGCAAAGTCTGCTACAGATCATAGAACTTCTAAGCTTCGTTTTGGTTACCATATACACAATATGACCTCATTATAATGCTCGGCCTTCTGTCAATGTCCCTCCTCAGTGAGATCGGAATTAAAAGACTCGTGCGCTGTCAACGGGGGGCAAGCAATAAATTGGTGTTATTGTATAGCTGGCAACGTCTATGGCAAAAACGCTAGAATTGATGTTACAAATGCGGGATATCTAATGCAAAACTCAAACAACAACATCTAACAAACACCGCACATCGAGAAAACAAACGAATAAGTTAATCACGCTGCGACAGCGTACTTCCGGCGCCACTTGTCGTCGATGCTCTCGAGGTAGTACGCGCCGGGCCAGATGTTGTCCAGCGAGCCCGAAGGCTGGTAGGGCGCGACGGCGTGGTTCTCCTCGCGCACCTTGAGCGCCGCGACAAACTCCTCGCACGGGACAACCTTGATGCTCTCGAGGCGCTTGATGAGGTCGAGCTTCTCGCGGATCTCGGACGTGTCGCCCTTGACGCGCAGCGTGAAGAAGGAGCTCGCGCACCCCGAGCCGAACGCGTACATCGACACGCGCTTGCCAAGGAAGTCCGCCGGCTCGATCGTGGAGACGAGCGACGCGAGGCCGCCGTAGAGGGACGCGGTGTACATGTTGCCGCAGCGCGACGCGACGCGCATCGTGGGTGAGACGCGCTTGGCGTAGTCCGCCTTGCTCAATGCCATGAACGTCTTCTCGACATTCTTGTCCGTGATCGACGCCTTGTAAGTCAGGTCGAGGAACTCGGCGGGGACGTTGGCGTACTCCTCGGAGTGTGGTGCGGAGAGGTAGTCGTTGAAGAGCTGCGAGTTTGCGTCAGTCTACGCGTCAAGGGTAGCAAAAGGTGCAACGTACGAGGCGGGCATGGCCCTTTTGCACCTGCTTGCCGTATGGTGAGTGGTAAACGGTGTAGTCGACATCGCGCTTGAGGTTGAAGATAGCCTTGGGGTCGCTGGTCTTGCCACTGGCCTCGCCATTGACGTGGCCGCCGAGCGCCGTCGTGGCGGAGGCGACCTTCGAACGGAAGGCGGAGTACGCGCCATCCATCGCGGTGATGTAGGTGGAGATCGAGAGCGGGCCGTCGACGGTGGGGTACTCAGAGGACAGGTCGGGCTTGTAGAAGTCGTATGTGTTGTCCATGTACGTGCCGTGGATGGCTGTCATCAGAGCACGAGGTCAGCGATGCTGGGGAGCGGGCACTGAAACGCAGAAAACGCACGCTCAAAGACGAGAGGGGCATTGGGGCCGATGAGGATGGCGCAGGCACCCGCGCCCCCAGCGGGGCGCGCGGCACCCTCAGCGTAGACAGCAATGTCGCCAGCGAAGACGATGGCGTTGCGGCCGTCCCACGAGCGGCTCTCGATCCAGTTGACGGCGTTGAAGAGCGCGGCGGTCGAGCCATAGCACGCGTTTTTCGAGTCAAGGCCCTCGATGTCGTGGTTGCCGGACGCGGAGAAGAGGTCCATGAGGACGGTCTTGACGGACTTGGACTTGTCGATGATGGTCTCGGTGCCGACCTCGAGGCGGCCGATGGACTTGGGGTCGACGTTGTAACGGGTCATGAGGCTCGACACGACTGGACAAACAAAGATGTGAGAACGTCGCGAGGGAGGGCAGCAAAGACGACGCACCGGTCAGGGCCATCGAGTTGATGTCCTCGCGGTCGTCGGCGAAGGCCATGTAGGACTGGCCAAGGCCAATAGTGTACTTGCCCTTGGAGACACCATCGAAGACCTCAAGGTCCTCCTCTGAGATGCACTGCGGGGAGATGTGAGCTGTGTTGACGACGAGGCAAGATGAGCGCGACGCACGCGACGGGGAAAGTACATGTCGATGCCGAGGATGCCGACATCCTTGGGACGCGGGCGCTCCGCCTGGGCCTCGAAGACGTTGGGGGTGGCGGCGGGGGCGGGGGCGGGGGCGGGGGCGGTCTCGATGGCCATTGTTGAAAAGTGCGGGTGTAGCTGGGGGGAGGATATCAAGGAGGGTGAGGAGACAGCGGGAGCGGGCGAGGCTTTTAGCAGTCAGGGTCTACGTAAAAAGGGTGATACGATGCGGAAATCGTCCGATGTTTTAGAAAATAAGACGACCCATAAAATTCACAGCTGCGACAATCACCGCCCCAAAGCAGGCAAACATTACCTCCGCCTCCTCTTCAGAACCGAAACCAAGCCTACTTTTCCGCCTTGTCCGCACGCCAACGGCAGTCACGACGCGGATGGCCTTACCTAACTCATCGGGTCCCGCTCTCTCCTCACCTCTCCCTGCGTCTTCTTCGCCTTGGAGCCCCCCGACGACCGGCATGTTTACGACAAGATAGCGCAGGAATGACCCAGAGCCGCTCACGTCGGCTCCAAAGCGAACCACCGCATTGGATTGACGCGTTGTACTATGGAGCACGGCGCGCTGTGGGACCGGAGTTGAACAGCATCGCTACGGTCAGTACGCCATCAGATCGAACATCCATTTGAGTCATGGAACCGCTCGTCCACCGGCCGCCCTCGCCCAGATCTTTCGCAAGCACTGGCAGTTCAGCGTGAAGATCGAGATAGAGCAACGCACTTGTAGACCATCCCAAAGGAGGCTCCTGGTTGCGCCGCCGCCCTGATCGCTGAAGCGCTGACAAGACAAGGTTTTGCAACTGGGCAGGAGCGCCTTCAACGTGTCACTGTCTGAGGTCTGGCCTTGTATGCGAGCGACTCGGAGGAACGTCGAAGCGTGGGACTATCAGATAAGATGACGGTGGCGGTGCGTAGCCGTTTGGTCTCTGCATTCCTCATTCTCAACACGCCTTGGCAGCGGCCGGGCGACCCGCGCGTGGCAAATAAAATGGAGCGACATGTATCCTGCTAGTATCTGTACATGCACCGTCCTCGCCTCCCTCCAGGCCCCGTGCGTCGAAATCCACATGATGCGCTAATAATACAACGATGCGTCTGCCGTCCATCGATTCCCGTCAGCGACTGCTCGGCCATCCAGTTGACGCCACGACGCACCTGTTATGATCATTCGTAACCTATTCATAGTTCCAACCCTCCCCAACGTAGATGTCGCAGGCAGCCGATCACCATCGGCTCATAGCTCGAAGCCCAGAGTTTCCTTGAGACCTGTTGGACACGCGGTCAGCAAGAGCACAGATGCGGAGAGGGGGACGGCGGACTCCTCGAATCCGTCCAGTAGTACCGCCACAATCCGGCGGCTGCGAGCGCAAAGACGGCCGCGCCTAGCCCGAGACGCACGACGACGCTTTGTGAGATGGTTGCCTCGTCAAAGTCGATGTCGAACGATGGGTGCTCGTATACGTCGAATGCGCGCATTGTAGTTGTGTGGTGGGCGGGCAGACGAGTGGATGAGGGTGGGAGGAAGGAAACGGAGACGAGGAGCAAGCGGGTAGATGCAATCAGATGACAAGCATGCGGACGGGCATATATATATATAATAGTAATACAGCACCGAGGCACAGCGAGCAGCTCGGACGCGCACCGAACGCCTGGGCCTTTTGATCCTGCCTCCGGTCTGACACAGCCCGTTTCGAACCCCGTTTCGCCTTACGCCTTTTCTCCGCCAGCCTCGGCTCCGGCCGTCTTCCCTTGCACTGACAAACCTTCGTGACCTTCGCTGGATACGCCACCTGACTAGTACTGTGACTCTCAGGCTATCCCGTGCGGTCTAGCGTGACACGAGCATCAATGGTCCACTACGCGACGGACATTAATGTCATGTGCATTCGAATCTATCTTCCAAGGGAAATTCAGCATCTGCCTGAACCATACGTCCACAGTACGTCTTGCTGGCGCACGACCTCTGCGCGTTGCTTGATATCTCACTGACCAGTGACCGATCTCTCCTAGCCGACCCACGGTCAATTCGATCGGGCCCCATCTCTGGCCGATCCTTGTGCTTCCTTAGGCCGCGATGTTATTCCGTGTCTAGCGTGACCAACTGTGTTTACAGTCGACTCAAGGTTGTGGCTCATCAGCGTCATATCTGATCTCTGCGACACCAGCGTGAGCCTTGACGCATGCAAGTCAAGAGAGCCAGTACCCAAGTACTTACCACTGAACACATGTTCGTCAGATTCTGGTGCCCTTGAAGTCATCCGCCATCTCCAGAGTAGTAGCGGCTCCAGATCCCTTTCACCGTTCATCAGATTCCTTTCCCCTTCGTCATGCTTCGACTTCCTGAATCCTGACCCTGTTTTGGCACCCTCAGCCTGCAACTTTGGCTTTCGAATCTCTGAACGCGTGCTGATGTGCTGTTCTGACAGCATGGTAAGCATCTGTGCAGCCTGAGGTCACCGGTCACCACAGATCACCAGCCTCCTTGATGTGACTCTGCCGCTAGCTTGCTTTCCTCGCCAAACTCCCTCGTACACTGAGCAGCAGTGCAACCTCCAGCTTCACTGTACCTCCTTATCTGGTGCGGAGTTCAATTCAGAGCTTATCTATGGAACGCTGACAATTCTTGACACAGACTTCGCCTGAGTGAAACAGTGGATAGATAAAGACGGCCGAGGCTTGGGCCGTCACGTACGGTGTGCTCGCCTGCCACCAGCTCCACCTCTCACTTCAACTCTCAATTCAGAAACTCATACAATATATAAACCGCTTTATAGGTGCCCTTGACCCGTATAGCCCACCGACATCTTCCCAGCGCCCGCCCGCCCTCCGTCCTCGCCGTCAACCAGAGACACACGCAGCGGAAGCTGGTTACCACGCGCCTCCTCGCCCGCGACCATGGGAAGCATCACCAGGCAGTTCTCCCGACGAATTCGCGCGGCGCGCGGCGTCATCTCAAACCGCAGGTGCGCAACGAGTGCAACAACGAACGCCTGCAGCTCCACGACGCTGCGCCCGACCAGTTCGCGTCAGCGCTGCGCACAGAATATGTCTATAGGAGGTGTAACTCACGCGAAGCGCCAGCCGAGACACGAGCGGTGGCCTGTGCCGAAGGACATCCTGTTAAGCGCGCGGTGCATTAGCAATGGGTCGGAGGTTAGAACGCCCGCCTGCCGCGGCAGACGGAAGGTGGAACGCACAGATTGCCGAGGACGCCGACGCGGGTACTCCCCGCATCCACAGTCCCGTCCAGCCAACGCTCTGGCCGCCAGACATCCGCGTCTGAGCCCCAGATGTGCTTGTTCCTACCCGCGCGTCGAGTCAGCGGTCTAGACCAGCTACACATTTGGCATACCTGTTGTACGCGACGTTGGAGATGATGATGTGTGTTCCCTGCGCTATGGGAAGCTCGGATGAACCCGCTATGGGCTGTGAGAGCGGGATGACGTCGTCGCGCGTGGATACGCGGAAGAGGTGCGGCACGACCGTGTCGAAGCGCAACGTCTCCTGCGCGGTCAGTCAGTATGGGTTTCAATAACAGTGACTGTATTATTTTTATGCACTTTGATTACTGCGTTCAAGAATGGTAAGCTGTTGAGGTCGACGGTGTCCGTCTCATGTGCGCCGGCAGCGAAGATCTCTTCTCGAAGCTTGTCCTGGGCATCGGGGAGCCGTGCGAGCTCAAGGAGGATCCATCCGAGGGAGTTCGTTGTGGTCTCATGGCCAGCACCCAAGATCGTCCTGAAGTCCTGTGAGTTCGACCACTGCAATCCATGCATACAGCGAGATCCACTCACGCGAGCTGCGGGATTAGCTCCTCATCGACCAGCCTGCGGCTCTCGTCCTCGTTCCTGTTCGCCCGGACTGTCCATCGTTGAGCATCCACGTCGACAACCAATATAAGACGGCGCACCAATCAGACTGAGGGCATCGCGCCCTGCGGTATCCTCCCCACGTTCTGCGACCAGCTTCCGGGCGACCGCATTCGATAGGCGCACATGCCGCCGGAGGAACGTCAGCCCCGCAGTCGGGAGGTACGTCATCAAATCGAGCACGCGCGGCGGGACGTGCACCATGACGCCCTGCAGGAAGACCTTCCAGTCTGACGGCAGCCCAAATCCTTTCGCCCTGCGGCGCGGGTGAGTTCATCTCGGGGCGAATGCAGAATGGTGACGCACATGAAGCTGTGCAGCGACTCCTCTAGCTCCGCCTTCTGGCGGTCCAGCTGGTTGAAGTCGTACGCAAAAGCAGCCTTGCCGAGCGCGTCGAGGACCGCGTGCCCTAGAAATGTCGGCATGTCTTCTTCCCGGGAGGTCGACTTCGTTCCTGAAAGGCTGTCGCGGAACTGTTCAACCAGCTAGATTGAAATGGTCAAACAGAGCAATCCTGTGTACACTCTCGGGGTGGGCGCACCAACTGGGCCGACGCACTAAACACCGGCCGTAATGCCCGGCTCTCCGGCCCCCCGAACGCAGGAAGCATGACCCGGCGCTGCCTGTAATGGTCGTCGCCTATGCACGCGGAAGCCGTCAGTCAAGATAATCCCAGACACTGAAAAAACGCTCACCTTCGGCGCCATTGATGCCTTTCCCTGTGGCGGTATTCAGAGCGAAGCGCGCCGCATACGGCTTTACGAAATGATAACGCGACGTCTGCAGGATGTATTGGATCGCCTTTGGGTCTGAGATCCACAGCCGGTCTTCCTGCGCAAGCCTCAGCGTCAGTGCCTGCGCGCCTTGCATATCGACCACTTACACCGAGGGGCGCCCGGAAGCGCGCCAGCATCCCGAACGCCTCCTGCCACCGGAGGTCGAAGTCCCCGACCTGCTCGCGCATCAGTTGGCGCAGGCCGCCTGCACAGCCGCCGCAAGCTCAGCACCATGCCGCGAAGACAGATCACGTAGTCGCGCTAGATGAACGGGAACATACCAAGCCAGAATGACTCGGGCTCGGGTCCCGGGACGTGCGCGATGGATATGTTTGCCCGCCGTGTTGCTCGCCAGAAGGCCAGGAAGAGCAGTGGGATGAATGAGGGCACAAGCCAGGAAAGGGAGACGGACATGGTGAAGGATTGAACAGTGCGTCCCAGCATATGTCAAAAAGTCATATATATATACATATGTTCCCTTCGCGTGCTGACAAGCGGTCGGGCCTGTCGTCCGGCATGAAACCTGATTGATATTAGCAGATTGAAGCGATGCATAGTCGACGACGCACATATAAATGATGAATGTTCGCGTGGAGGCGACCGACCCCCGACCCACAGGCGCCCTTTGGCTCGGCCGGGATATAGCGTGGCCTACTAGGGCCCTCCGCGGAAGCGAGATTGACGGCGGGGAAGTCTAAAGTGATCGCACAATCTTGCAGGCTTGTCCCATTGATCAATGATGACGGCGGTATCTGCAGTAGGAAACAAATACTTATCAGGACGCTGAATTCGCTGCCAAATCGTCGGGGTCGCCGATGTGGACCAAAGTTACATTGCCGGCTGATCATGCGTCACTGCAATCAGGATACATTATACCTGGAATAGGCTGTCGACAAACGTGGCAAACGAGTCGTGCACCTCGTCTGGCGGAACCGAACCCTCCTTGCTCTCATCGCCTGGTCTGTACTTTCCCGTCCTCACTGGAATTTTGGAACCATCAGCGAGGCACCATGCAGCACAAGTTCACGACACATACCAAGCACCCTGAATAACCCTAGCTCCAACGCGCCTCCGCTCAAGTCGTTCTGCACGTCGTCACCCACTATCACTACTCGTCCCTCTCGCTCTCCCACACCCGCGAGCGTTGCCTCGAAAAACGCGCGCTCAGGCTTGCCGACGACCTCCGCCGTGGTCCCGGTCGCGTTCTCGAGCGCGGCGACGAACGGACCAGGGCCAAGTGACAACCGAGAGTCCTTGTCTTCAAGAAAGCGTGCGCGGTGCGTAGCGATAAGCGGGATAGGTGCAGAAGATGCTTGTGAGGAGGACTGGGGACCGTGCTCGCGCATAAGCACCCTGAAGGCGATGTTCAGGTGAGCGTAGTCGAGCTCCGAGGGTGCGAGGGCGACTACAACACCGTCGAAAGGTGCGTCCGCGTCACAGTTCTCGGGTGTGTCGCTCAAGACATCTTGTTTCGCGGTCTCAGATGCAATGACATAGGGACTAGAGATGCTTTGAGCGGTGCATCATTGGAAAACAGACACTACGCACCGCTTGATGCCTCTCGCATGCAGCACACCTTTCACCGCTCCGATGCTGGTGTACAGCTCGCCCTCGCGAGGGCCAAGTCCCATCGACGTCAGTCTTCCACGAAGAGATGCTGTGGACTCTTTGGACGTATTGCTACAGAACCGGAGAGGGATCTGTGCGTCGCGCAGACGTTGGAGAGCCTGTGGTGCATTCGGAGTGGGGTTGGACGCGATGTGTAGGGTCCCCGACAAGTCGAGGAGGAGTGCTCGGATGGGAATGCGCATCCGACGTTGGCCATGGGCATCAGTGGACATGCGGGCAGGAGATGGGACGGGACGACTCGGACTGAGGATGGCTGATAAGCATGCCCGCCGCGGGGCCCGACGCCGCCGCCGTCAAACCTGCGGGTGAAGGAGGAAAACGAAGAAAAATAAATCGTCACAGCACGCGAGAACGCGCTCCCAGAGTTGAATTCATCGAGTTTCGAGTTGAATGCCGGTTGCTCAGCGCTCAGCAGCCTCAGGGCACGAAGAGCACGAAGTAGTAGCGTGTCGGAGTTTGCCGGTCCGCCTAACTCTCTACCACCAACTCCTTTAGTCTCCCCGAGGGACTTCAGTTCCGTGGGTCACCCCGGGGGCCCACTCGGTGTACTCCGGGGGGACCCAGCGGCATCCCGCACGCATCCCGCGGGCTCAGGCGCGCCCAGCCATTCTGGGACGGCTGGGGCCCGTGTGCAGCGCAGGGACGCCGCACGGTCCTCGCGCGACCCGCGAGCACCCCGCGCTGCTGGCAGCGCAGCGCGGCATACCCTCCGCCGCCGTCGTCTGACCTTTCAACGTGCACCTGCCATATATCCCGCGCACCCAATCTGCCCGCGCCGATGCTGAGTAACACACAGGTGCCCTCGTCAATACTGCATTGATAGATGTACCCACCCTCACACTTGCTGCGCGACAATGCCCTCCCAACGCGCCCATGCGCGTCGCCCACCCTCGCCGCGTGCCCGTACACATCGTCCACCCTCTCTGCGCGCCCGTGCGCGTCGTCCACCGTCACTGCATGCCCATGCGCGTCGTCCTTGATGCGCGCCCATGCGCGCCGCCCCTTGGCGGTAGTCTTCCATGTGCCCTTGTTGTCTTGTTGTTGTGCAGCTGACTGGGGTGTCGGTGATGACGGTGATGGTGGGAGGGTGCGGGGAGGGTATCGCGGTCGGGGCTGGTGGTAGCAGGGAGGAAGACGACTTGGCCGCGTTGACCTGGAGGCCGCGCGATCACGTGGTTTGGTTGACTGCAGGTCGTGGGAATTGAACTCGGGCTGGGCCCCGTCCTTCGACAACTTCTTCCACACCCGCACGCGGGGCCATCCGGCACCCACAGCCCCCCGACAACCGCAAGACCCGCTTGCGCCGCCTTGTATGGTGCCATACCAGGTGCCTCCTGGCGCGCAGCGAAGACGACACACGGGCGCGCAGCGAGGACGATGCAGATGGGCGAGCAGGGAGGGCGGCGAGCAGTAGCGCACGGCGAGGGCGATGTGCAGCATGCGCAGTGAGGATGACGAGGACGACGCCCGGCAAGGAGGGCGAGGACCGAGGACGACGCCCAGCAATGAGGACGCGACGCGAATGGGCGCGCAGCGAGGGCGATGCGCTTGGGTGCGCTGCGAGGGCGGCGACAAGGGCGTGCGGCGAGGGGCGCGGGCGACGACGGCGACGGCGGCGGTGACGAGGGGCGGACGACGATGGCGGCGATGGGGTGCGACGAGGGGCGCGCGCGTCAACCAGGCGGGGCACCGACGGCGGCCGCCAATGCAGCATGCTGTGTGCCGCAGCATCCGAGCGGCGCGCAGACCGGGCGGTATCCGCCCGGTTCTGGCGGGCACCCTCGCTGCGCACGGGCTCCAGCAGCTCCAGCATTGCTGGGCGCGCTGAGCCCGCGCGGTACGGGCGGGATCCTGCCAGGACCGGGCGCGCTGCACGGTCCTGTCGGTCGCGCAAGGCCCTTGCGTGCGCAGACGGCGGCGGCGTCGACGGTGCCGCTAAGCCCAGCCGCGCGCGGTCCTGGCGGCTCCCGCGAGGACCTCGCGGCGTCTCGTGCACTACGCGCGAGCTCCAGCCGCTCCAGCAATGGCTGGGCGCGCCTGAGCCCGCGGGGTGCGTGCGGGATGCCGCTGGGTCCCCCCGGAGTACACCGAGTGGGCCCGAGGGGTCCCCCACGGAACCGAAGTAGTACTCTCCCCGAGGGCAGGACAGATCCAACATTAACGCACTAGGCTCAGGATCTATTGAAGTCTGCTCCTAGTATCCGTATGTTTTCTCCCGCGAGAAGAACGCTCCAGGTTTCGGGCGCAAGAAGAGGATTCTCACAATGCTACCCTCGCACCTCGCACGGCCTTTTGCCTCACCAAACCAGGCCATCCATCGCCTTCGATCCCAATAGTCGCCAACGTGTCTGGCAATGGAATGGGATCTATATATATGCGCAACGGCTAGCCAGCTTCACCCTAGTCCACCGTTACTGCCCAGTGCTCTCTCGGCCATGGCCGCAAGCCTCCCGCCCAACTAACGACTCATCACCAACCTCCTTGCGGATGAAAGAGAGTACCATAAGCACTTGATGGTACTTCTGGACGGCTATGCAGGACACGCCCTCCTCTCGTTCTCTGCCTACGCGCACGCCTTTGGCCCTCTTCCTTTGTCGCGATCCCTGATAGCTGTTGCGGGCAGCCTGGCCAGCGCAGACGATGCACTGCGCAAATACGCGGAGAGCCTGGGCATGTGGCAGGCGGCGCTATGTTTGCTGCAGGCCCTCGAGGACGAAGTCGACCATGCCACGCGCAATCGCGACATCCTGTGCGTACAGTCCATATTACTTGTCTGCGTTCACGACGTTCACACGCTGGTAACGCACGCAGCATGGTACATCTTTTCAAATCCCAACAGCTGCCAACTGAAGGCTCTAACGGAAGCGCCGGCACTTCGGCAACGTCGCAAACTGACTCTTTACAAGCAAACTTGGCCGCCTCTGAGGTCCGCCTTGAGGCGAGCAAGCGGAAGCTTGAAGAAACGCAGGCACTGGCTATCCAGAGGGGCCTGTCAGCGCGGTGCAAGGCCATGCTTGACTGTGGGAGAACGTGGCTGCTGATGGGCGAGGCGGGGCTGCGGGTACTGGAAGGTATCCATGTCAACGATCCAAATGCCATCTAGCATGGACCCGGAGGTGCGGGTGTTAACATGGCATGCTCTCCTGACGCCGAAGTCGGTGAGACTCCCAAAATAAAATGTGGGGCTACCAGATATGAGAGAGAGATGCGCCGCTGCTTCGTTACAGGCACTTTCAATCACAGGCGAGGCCCGGTGCGCGATGTCGGAACTATCGACAGTGTACGCGAAGTCTTCCTGAGTATCCTCTTCCCGGGAGTTCCGCTTGCCAATTATCATGATGTGTTTGGCGGGCATTTCGCCAAGCTCCGAAATGAATGGGAAGAAGAGGCAGACTCAGCGCTGGAACGTCAGAGCCCGGCAAGGGCACCGAGTTGAGTGCGACTGGGCCACGTTATGACTTGAAAACTTTTGGTGGCGAGCTGGTAGTACGTAGAGATGCCGAAGATTTTCCAGCGTGTCGACTCAGGTTAGAATAACGCGTGTGTCACTATCAGTGTTCTGCGATATAATGGGAATTGTAGAGGTTTCAAGAAGTTGAGCATGTCGACGTAATGCGACTCGGCAAACGCTCGGAGACTGCCGGCAGCCGAGTCAGTCCTCCTCCGAGTCAGTCACTCAACAAGGCCATCCGAAAGTTGAGCTTTCCAATGTGGCTTGCACGGGAACGACTCGTCCTTCTGTCCTCCGTTGCATCACTCGCGTCAAATAACAGCAGCTAACAGTTTTCGTCGAGGCCGTCATCATCTCATCGCCGCTGTTGCGCAATTCTTGCTGCCAGTGGACCTCGCGGCCCGCGATGGTTCTAGGAATCGGCCCATGGTGACCGCCGCCGGTGAGGACCTATGACCGGAGCAACGCTTGTTGTACGCGTTGGATTCCAATAGTAAGTTATGTAAAAAAGGAACCGCGGTGTCGAGCGCTGAGGAAGAAGGGCGGCGCGGCAGGGCGCGGCTACTAGCTGGCAGCATCTCGTGGGCAGTCATAAGGTCGCGCAAGGTCCCAGCTTCCGATCTTCGAACGCGTACGTTGTCGCTGTGTGTGCGCTAATTCCGTACCTTCAGGCCACTTCAGGCTCGGAAAAATTCTGCCGGTACCCGCTAGCTACCCCAGTGCCGTTGTCGGATTCCAGACCTCGACGCCCAGGAACTGAGGAAGCTGAGAGCTCGCCTGCCGTTGCCAGACTGCGCAGAAGCCTAGCCGAAGCCGTCCGTCATCTCCATTGCGTATATCATGAAATCTGCGAGCATATCGAGGATAAATAGCAGGGAGGCGCAATGCCAAAGGCAAGCCATCCACTATGACTGTCTCGCCCAAGGTCTTCGCCCTCCTGTCAGCCTTAGTCTTCGAGGGTACATACGCCCTGTTCCCTCAATTGTGCGTCGATCCGTCCGTCGCCAGTTACTTCCCCAACGATGCTATGCTGTGCAACACATCTGCCCACTTCATCGACAGAGCCAAGGTCCTGGTCGACTCGTTTGCCCTGAGCGATGTCGTAGTCAACCTGTATACCAGTTCACCTGACGTAGAGCTACAGGGTGTACCGCCGTATGGGTGGTGGAGCGAAGCTCTGGTGGGTTCGATCGAGCAGCTGTGGAAGAGAGAATTGACATCAGTTCCTACTAGCACGGCGTGGCGATCAGCCCGGGTACAAGCTTCGCGCCGCCAGGGGAAGACTTCAGTTCCGCCACGTCTTTTCCAGAGCCTATCGCATTGGGTGCAACATTTGATGACCCCCTCGTACACTCTATTGCCACGGTCATCAGCACGGAGGCCCGTGCATTCAACAACGCCGATTGCGCTGGCCTCTCCTTTTTTACGCCGAACATTAACCCGTTCAAAGACCCACGCTGGGGCCGCGGCCAGGAGACGCCGGGAGAAGATCCATATCGCATCTCTCAGTATGTCTATCAGTACGTCACTGGTCTGCAAGGCGGTGTTGGTCCCGACCCTTACTTCAAGGTCATCGCGGACTGCAAGCACTTCGCGGGCTACGACCTGGAGAACTGGAACGGAAACAGCCGGATGGCGTTCAAAGCGATTATCTCAACACAAGACCTCGCGGAGTACTACACGCCCTCGTTCAAGAGCTGCGTGCGCGACGCGAAGGTTGGTTCCGTGATGTGCAGCTACAACGCGGTGAACGGTGTCCCGTCATGCGCGAGCCGCTATCTCCTCCAGGATGTCATCCGCGATTTCTTCAAACTCGGCGACGACCAGTGGATCACATCGGACTGCGATGCTGTCTACAATGTTTTCAGTTCGCACAACTACACGTCGCTCGTCAACGCGTCGGCGGTTTCTATGGAGGCTGGCACGGACCTGGATTGCGGCACAACATATGCGGGCACGCTATATGCGTCGGTGACCCAGGGCCTCGTCTCGGAAGATCTTGTCCGACAGGCGCTCGTTCGTCTGTATGGCTCCCTCGTCAGGTACGGTCCGTCATTGTAACGCGGGCACGCGTCGTGAGCGTTATTTGTTATTGTTTGCACGAGCCGTAGTTGTAGTCGCGCCTTCCCTTTATGGGAAGGCATCTTCTTGTCTTGTACATCCATTCTACACCTACGGCATCCACCGAGTTAGCTCAATATACGTGGATCCCGTTCTTCTGGAGTGAACAGCAATTCATCAAGATAACCATTTCTTACAGTTTTTTGAACGCCTCAAAGTACGTTTATCGAGTTAACTCAAAGTTACTGAAATCTGCCATCTGTAGTGATACGATGGCGCCCCGCACTGAGAAGAGCCGTGTGTCCCCCCGTACTGGCGGGAACACGAAGCAACCGAGCAACCCCCCTCCTCCCGTTCACGTTGAACCTGAGGAATTGCCGGTTGAGGACCCGCACACGCCCGCACTCGTCCCGGCGGTGGTCGTGGAGCCCCCGAGTTCCAGCTCGAACACCCAAACCAACCAGTCGATAGACATGGGTCTGGGTGGCGGGAGCGCTTTGACGTCGCTCACCGACATCGAGGACACACTGGATATGCCTGACGACGAGGCGACTGCCACGTCACCCGGTGACAAGGGCAAAGGGCGGGCACTGGCCCAGGATCAAGGG
Organism: Auriscalpium microsporum; assembly: GCA_019914985.1. Taxonomy (NCBI): domain Eukaryota; kingdom Fungi; phylum Basidiomycota; class Agaricomycetes; order Russulales; family Auriscalpiaceae; genus Auriscalpium; species Auriscalpium microsporum. The sequence goes on along the minus strand of JAHLMG010000007.1, from coordinate 2,336,535 downwards.
CACCCTGGTACCCTGATCATGGACCCCCGACTGATTACCATGTTAGATGACCTCCAGATGCATGTCGCCGCACATGCGTCACAGGTCGAGACGGCCTCGGTTGTCGCCGAGCAGGCGCGACAGTCGGTACAGGCGGCTACCGTAGTTCGTGCCCAGATAGACGGTATCATCAGGTCCATAGTGAACCAGTACGGTCCACCAGCAATGACACCGGCGATTAAGCAGGAGGAAGAGGAAGTAACCCTCAGCCAAATCCCGCCAAATTCCACGGTGAACATTGTAGTGACGCCGCCGAGTGCGCCGGATACGACGACCACGAGCCCGCGCACGCTGCCGAGTATCAACGACACAGTGCAGAATACCGCCCATGCTAGTCACGGCACCCGCACGCCTGAAGAAGGACGCCGCAACCTGGAGGTACATCGCGCCCGTATGGCTGAGATGATACAGAACACGACACCCGTCGCCAGGGCGGATACGACTGCGGTTCGAGAGATGACGAACCCTCCTGAACGTAACAAAGTCCGAGATCATATCAGACAATTTGAGAGGGACGTCGATAAGGCCGCAGAACGACATATCCGCATCGCCGAACCCTACACGAGTGTGTCCCCCTACAGCGTCATGTCTGCAAAACCACGGGTGCAACCTATGCCCACTCAGACGACGCCCAAGTCCGGAGCGCTGGGCGTGCTTGACCCTGCCGAGCGCATTCGCGAAATGGTATTATCTCGTGTGAGCGAAGCTGTCAGCACTGGGTTTCAGATAAAAGGATTGAAATTCACCATGCCCGAATCTTACAACGGCAAGGACGACCTAATCACATTCGAAGTGTGGCTGGGTGCGTTGCTACGATGGCTTCGCCTGAGCCAGGCAGTTGGTCCGCAGTACGACTCACTCCGACTAGATGCGTTGGGCCAATGTTTGACGGACCGTGCTGCTAAATGGTACAATGACGAGATTGAGTCACCATCCCGACCGCAGACTGACTGGACTTTCCTGGAGGCAGTACTTGCACTATTTCGCCGATTTGTCGTAGGAAGGAGTGACCAGACAGCGCTCGAATATTTTATGCAGACCCGCTACTCCCGGAAGGGAGGGGTGGCTGAATTCTACAACGAGTTGCGCACTCGATCCACACGACTCGTCGAACTCCCGAATGATTACACATTTCGCAAATTATTCGTTAGCGGATTGCCATCGGATATTTTGGAAATTATGTATAAACATAAAGGCGTAGTAGCGGAGGAAGGCACTACGACTGAACTCCTGGCTGCTGCGCTGGAAGCTGAAACAGGCACACGCGCATACCGACAGATGCTAGATAGTTTGAACCGCCCTCGTGTGACTAGCGTCACTACACTGGCCGTGGCAACCCCGCCGAGTGCCAGGGCCACCCGCAACGTCGATGGGGAGACCCGTCAAGCTCGTAGTATGTCGACGTCCCCGCGGGTTCTGAACGCGGAAGTGCGTAAGAGCGGTGCTGGGAAGGGCGATAACCCACGCAACCGCGGGCGCATCGACAACCGCCCTACAGTGGCCAGCCGTGACCGTTCTACCACGAGACCAAAGCGCGATCGAAAGACGGTTACCTGCTTTGCTTGTGGAGGCCTGGGTCATTATTCTGGCGACCCCGAGTGCCCAAAAACTGAACAACCACGAGTGTATGCAGCCCGCGTGATTGACGAGGATTCGCGACCTGCCATCGACCACAATGATCAGCAGGACTCGGTTGAACCGAGCCCGGACGCAATGGTGGACGCTGAGGCATCGTCAGAGGACGACGAGACTGGATTGCTCGGCACTCAGTACGAGTCTGCAGAAGAATTTGCGGAAGACTATGAGACCCGCGAATCTGATGTTGATGACGATGACATCGGTCCCCCTATGCGACTGGCCACGATGAGGATCGCAGCTATGCGTATTGGAGCATCAACAGACGATGAACCTACGGTTCCCATCGACGAGATGTCGAGTGACGAGGAGAATGCCGCACCGACCGCGGTGTCTGCGCCGGTGGTCATTCGCACGAATGGCACCAATGGGCTCCACTCACCAATGGGGACCACCCCAGAGGACGGATGGCCCGCCTCCAATGGTCCGGGGGCGGGAGGGGCCGGAGCCGACTCCATGAACGCATGGGCCAATCCAGGAGCGGAAGCGCCTTGGGGCAGGTACGACGGCGAATCGCCCCGGGACCAGCCCCCTGAAAGTTGGGCTGACCGCGACTTGAACAACTGGACTACGGGCACGAATGTTGATCCCGACATTATGGAATATACTGACGACGTGTTAGTACCAATAGAGTCTAGTAACGACGACTCACCGCAATATGCCATAGTACCCCGTCGTGAGGAGGTCAGAGAGCAGGCACTGGAAGACGAGTACCAGCGCGGTATTGAGGCCGGCATCCGAATGGCCCTGCAGTCGGTGCATGCCCTCCAACGCGGCCTCGAGCCCCTGGACCCGAACGGACCGGGACTAGAGCACGCCAACCGCGTCCTCGATTTGCTTGCTGACCGGCCGTATCGAACCGTGAACCGCGCGGACGAATTATCCCGCCTGCCCGTGGATGATGCGTTAGACCCCGAAATGCCCGAGCTGACCGACGTACCGGAGTTTGCGGTGATGTCGGACATCACCGAGGTGGAACCCGTAAACCCCGCCTCCACAGTACTGCCGGCCCCAGCACGAATGGAGCGGATCGCCCGCGAAGACGAGACAGACTATGAGGTGGAGGACATCTCCGAATTGCAAATCATGGCATCACGCGCCACCACGGTTAAAGCGGACACAGCCCCCAAGTGGGTGTACGCTGCCAACATCCGTCGTCAGTCAAGCGCAGAGGAACAGCCAAATCGGAGTGCACAGTTGCATCAGGTCATAGCCGCGAATCTAAAAATTGGAGGCACGGAGATGTACGTGCTATTTGACAGTGGCAGTACCACGAATGGCATCAGCCATGAGGCGGCGCATGTGGCAAAGATGGATGTATTCCAATTAAAAGAACCCATGACGCTTCAGTTGGGTTGCGTGGGCAGCCGATCCCGCGTGAACTTTGGGACGCGATCCACAGTATTCATGGGGGATCGTGAGTTTCCCTGCTTCCTGGATATTGTCAACATCGAGCACTATGATGTTATTTTGGGCACACCATTTCTGAAGGAATATAGTGCGGTGCTTGACTTTGCCGCCAACACGATCAGATTCGGGAACATCGTGATACCTGCGCTCTCCGTGACCGAGGAACGTTCCATGATGAAGCGCCGCGGACGCTATGCACAGGTCCCACCAATTGTCCAGATGAACGCGTTGGCCACCCCTCGCAAATGAGGGGGCGCGGTGGGGTCTACGCGAGTGGAACCCGCCACATCTGATCGCGCGATACGGGACGCGCGCCCGCCGGCAAAGCCGCCGGACGAAGGGAAGGAACATATAAAAAGATTGCGGGCACAATGGTACGAGGGTACCCGGGACATAATGTGCCCAGTGCCCCTCGAATTGCCCCCCATGAGGGCAGTGAATTACCATATTGCGCTCATTGATGAATCTTTGAAAATACGGTACCACTTACCACGTTGCCCGGACGCACTGAAACCGCAACTTGCGGAGAAACTGCAGAGATACGTGGACGCTGGATGGTGGCGACGTCAGGTGGCGCCTGAAGCCGCCCCATTATTGTGTATTCCAAAAAAATCTGGCAAACTGCGTACCGTAGTGGACGCCAGGAAACGGAACGATAACACTCACAAGGACGTGACCCCGTTTCCTGACCAGGACCAGATTCGCATGGACGTTGCTCGCGCCAAATTTCGGTCGAAGATCGATATGAGCGATGCCTATGAGCAGATCCGCGTAGAAACCGCTGATATTTGGAAGACCGCGTTCGCGACGGTCTATGGCACATTCGTCAGCCTTGTGATGCAACAGGGTGATTGTAATGCGCCTGCAACATTTCAACGCCTCATGACGGTAATCTTCCAAGACTGCATCGGCATATTCATACACGTATACCTGGACGATATTTTCATATATTCAGACTCAATCGCGGATCACGAGTGCCACCTACGGATCGTGTTCGATCGACTTCGCGCGAATCACCTCTTTCTTAGTCGGGACAAGTGCGACTTGTATTCCGATCGTCTTGATTGCCTAGGACATGTGGTGGATGCCAAAGGCATCCATGCCGACACTGACAAAATGGCACGGGTTCGGCAATGGCCTCGGCCCCGCAACTACCAGGAGGTACAGCGATTCCTGGGTCTGGTCCAATACTTAGCACAATTCATGCCGGACGTCAGTGCTTATACCACACCATTGGCAAACCTCACCTCGCATGGGCGCCCCTTCGTTTGGGGCCCGCTCCACGAGCGCTGTTTCGAGATGATTAAAGCGCTCGCCTGTCGTACGCCCATTTTAAGGCCCATTGATCCACGCACAGGAGTGACAATTTGGGTCATCTGTGATGCATCGACATACGGCGTAGGTGCAGTCTACGGCCAAGGGCAGGACTGGACCACGTGTCGTCCTGCGGGTTTCATGTCAAAAAAGTTCTCTAGCGCCCAACGTAACTACCGCACTTTCGAACAGGAGACGATCGCCATCCTGGAAGCCCTAACCAAGTGGTCAGACAAATTGATTGGGCGTAGATTCACGGTCGTCACTGACCATAAAGCGTTGGAGTTTTTCAACTCCCAGCGCAATCTGTCTCCACGCCAGGTCCGATGGTTCGAGTTCCTGTCCAAATATGACATGAATGTGGTTTACGTGGAAGGAAAGCTCAACAAAGTTGCCGACTGCTTCTCCCGATATTACGAGTCACTTGACGACTCGTCTGCGGAAATGGTGTCTGTGGATTCACTATTGGATCCAGAGGGGGAGGATCTATCCCCGGACAGACTACTGGAACTCCACGTGCAAGCAATCCGGACACTGCGTACACGCCAAATCCTGGATGCAAAGTTGCCTAGGGATCAAGAAGCTGAAACACTGGTACATGCCAGTAACAACGCACCCGTGAGCGCGGTCACAGACCCAGTAGAGGACATGTCAGTTGCTGAGATCATAATGGCAACGCCTTCACTGCCTGAGAGGGTGCAGGCGATAGCGGACTGGGAACCGACCATACGGCAGGGATCGCGTGCTGATGGATTTCTGGCGCGAATACTTGACAACCCAGAACAATACGCAGCATTCACTGTTTCGAATGGCACTGTGTGGGTAACCTCAAGAGCAGGCGGCCAGGTACTATGTGTCCCCGAGATGCAAGTTGGTGACCGGCGACTGCGCGAAATCGTGATCGATATCGCACACTCGACAGTGGGCCATCTGGGATTTCAAAAGACGGCAGATTATGCCCGCCGATGGTACTGGTGGCCGAAGATAGGGCGTGACGTAGAACGATTCTGCGCGACCTGCTCAGCTTGTCAAGCCAATAAGACGAGTAACCTGCACCCACCGGGATTATTACACCCCATGCCAATACCGACCCGCCCTTGGGAGTCCATAGGCATGGACTTTGCGGGCCCGTTCCCTGAGAGCGAAGGCGCAAATTACCTATGGGTAGTTATCTGCCGGCTGACATCGATGGTCCATCTCGTACCTATAGTCACCACGACTCGAACGACCGAACTGGCCCACTTGTACTTCCGCGAAATTGTCCGCTTGCATGGCATACCAATGTCCATCGTATCAGACCGTGACTCCAAATTTACTGCGCTGTTTTGGAAGGAACTCCACCGACTAGTGGGCACAAAACTGCTAATGTCAACGGCATTCCATCCTCAAACGGACGGTGCGTCCGAGCGTGCCATACGAACGATCGCGCAAATACTGCGCACGTTAGTGAAACCCAATCAAAGTGATTGGGTGTCGAAACTTCCATTGGTGGAATTTGCCCTGAACTCCAGCATTAGCTCGAGCTCAGGGTACGCGCCGTTCGAGCTGAATTACGGCTATATGCCTACCATGATAACTGAGCTGCGACCTACGGGCATGTTCGAGGGTGTGAAGCAATTCGCCCGCACAGCCATCGAAAACCTGTCACAAGCCCACGACGCGATCATCGAGAGTCGGGTACGCCAGACCTATCATGCTAATCAGCGCCGGCGAGACGAACCTGCACTCACCGTGGGTGACCGGGTCTATCTGAGCACTGCGAATCTTCGTCTACCCCGCGGACGCGCCGGTAAACTACTCCCCAAATACGTCGGCCCGTACACGATCATTGAGACGCATCCGGGAACATCCAGCTACAAGCTCGAGCTCCCCGACACACTGAAGCGCCGCCGCATACATCCCGTGTTCCACGCATCATTGCTTCGCCCACATGAGCCGAACGATGACTCACTTTTCCCCAATCGCGATGTCAGTGCCGCCTATGACTTCGGAGAACCGGACGCCGACGAAGAATGGGTCGTTGAGGCAATTGTGGCCCACCAGTGGAAAGGACGCAACGTGGAGTTTCAAGTGCATTGGGCCATGGGTGACTACACGTGGGAGCCTCTGAAGAATGTCAATGAGCTCGCTGCGCTGGATACGTACCTGCAATTGGCCGGAGCCGAGCGCTGGCAAGATCTTCCGCGTCCGCGGGCCGCCCCCCGACGATGACGATCGCGTACCTTCTAGATCTGAGATCTACGATCTCGGCACACGATTTGATTTTAGCTATGCTCCGACAGTCCGCCCGCTTAACGCGACCCTTCACTCCCTGAACCATCGATGGCCACTGAGTATAAAACTTCCCTCGTACTCCCCGCGCGCTGGCCGCATTTTCATCCACTGCATGCCCGAACCCACTGAAGAATCTCCAAACCCCGCCCCCGGCGAAATGCCGGAGGACATGAACATTGACGCGACCGAGGATGTCATCATCGACACATCATTGGAACCCCCGATTACACTGTCTACGACTATCGACAGCACCGACTCTGGGCCCACTGTACTTAGTACACCCGGTACGGAAGCTATCGACACTCTGAGCCGCGTTGGAGCACCCTACTATGTCCTCCATCCGACTCTCAAGATTCCCGTGCACTCGCATGGTTGCTCGGTCTGCACGGGCTTCATTGATCACCAGGACCCCACGCATCCATCGTGGGCACATGTCCAGGATCAATTCCGCCATCACCGCCGTGCGGACTTCGATTCCGGCGTATCACACGGCCTTGCGGTTGCATCTGAACGCATCGCCGCTGCTGAGGATGTCCGCCGTCGCGCGGAAGAGAACGTTGCCCGGCTCACACGGCAGCGAAACATCGCCAGGACGTCCGAGACTGCCGCGAACGAACGTGTCGCTGATCTCCAAGGACAGCTCGACATGATCCGCACGGAGCACGCAGCACTTGTGCGTGACCATGATATCACCACACACGCTCTCGATCGCGCTTTAGCGCCATCACGAACCCGTTCCCCCGCCCGCGATCCGGCCGACACCCCTCATCATCGCCGTCGATCCCCGCGCCCTGCGACCAAGAAACGCAAATTATCGCCTCGCCCGCCATCTGATGATGGCTCACGACGATCGTATGCGTCGACTGCGGCCGCCTCTGCGCCCGGCTCGAGTCACCCGAGACCAGCGGCCAGCTGGACGTCCACACCCCGCTCTGAGATTCGTGGGGCGCAGTGGGAATTCTGGGTCCCCATTGCGACCGACGACGTTACATACGCGTTCTCGCGTGCCACTTCCGATCCGCACGCCACGGCACGTTTGCGCGCCCTTGCCCTGGACGCTAGTGACCTCGCCGTCAAGGAACGAACGGCTGTCATGCGCTTCCTCATCCAACAATGGGGCGTACATCGTGATGAACTCGCCTCCCCTATGGCATCGGCGCCCGCCACGGTACGACTGCCGCCCCCGGCGACCGGGTCCACAGGGGGAGGGCACAGGACGTCGACGAAACAGCCGCGTCCGTCTGCGCCTGTGTCAACAACCTCACAAGGAGCTTGGACTGTTGTGAAGAACAACAATGGCGCTGGACAAGGCAAGCCCACCGCCGAATTGACGACGGCGGCACCCGCTAAACCCGCGACTCAGAACGCCGGTACGGGTATAGCGACGCCGAAGCAGCACAAGGTACCAACGCCGACGTATGCATCGCACATCGACGAATGGTTCGACTTCCTCGTCGAGAACCCCGACCGTATCCCACACGGCGTACCACTGTACCCCGAATCGAGCCCACTACACGGCAAGCCTGACCGCCGTGTTCTGGCCCGCCATGTGGAACTGCGCTTCAATGGCCCCGACGGACGTGATCAACGAACTCGTTCAAGTCGAGGACACTGGGTGACGCACAGTATGCTGCTATTCTCGATCCGAGGATTGTTTGGGTGTATTGTTCACCACTTAAAGATCCCAGTGATCGGGTCCATCCCGACACCAAGCCCGTACGTTGGGGACACGCGCAATATCACCATTGAAGTTGTGGCTAGGCATATGGCCAGCAATGGGTACCACCCCCGATCCATGCCTATCACGGAATTCGAAGAGTACGCCGCTATGCGCCGTAATATCATCGAAGGACGACACCCTTCCTCCACTGCTGAGTGGAAATCCGACCCCACTCTCGCCGCCATGAACAAGCAATACCCGCTCATTCATGCCGGCCAATCATCCGGGCCGCCGCGCAACCTATACACTAATATGTCTATAGACTTCCGCACCGCACCACAACCTGATCGCCCGTCGACGCCTGAGGGACCTGTGATCACGCGCCCCCCTGGCACAATATCCCCCGATTTCCCTGATCACTATGTTCCCCCAACTCCGCACTCCGTCCCCATTGCTGACGAGGCCGCTGGACCGCTACCCCAAGCCTCGAGATTTTGGGCAGACGACGACTTCGCTGTGAATAACAGCTTAGGTGCGTCCGGTACGATAGCCCCGCTAGCGTCGATCGCTGAAGATGTGCAGGGAGCCAATGTGAATAACATTACCACCTCCGCCGACGCGATCGACCCAGCGACGCTACCGTTGCCCCCATCTCGGTCAGTGAGCCCCATGGATGCATCGGAGTAAACCATATGGACCGTAGTTCGGTCCAGAGGGGGAGGGTGTAACGCGGGCACGCGTCGTGAGCGTTATTTGTTATTGTTTGCACGAGCCGTAGTTGTAGTCGCGCCTTCCCTTTATGGGAAGGCATCTTCTTGTCTTGTACATCCATTCTACACCTACGGCATCCACCGAGTTAGCTCAATATACGTGGATCCCGTTCTTCTGGAGTGAACAGCAATTCATCAAGATAACCATTTCTTACAGTCATGGCCTGATACATCCTGATACATCTCCCATGTGACTGACGCTCGTGGTGCAGGCTTGGCTGGTTCGATCCTCCGGAAAATCAGCCCTATCGCCAGCTCAGTTGGTCCGATGTCAACACGCCGAGCGCGCAGCAGATTGCATACACGGCGGCCGTGGAAAGCATCGTGCTCCTGAAGAACGACGGAACGCTACCGCTCTCTAAGAGCGTGAAGTCCATCGCCTTAATTGGACCATGGGCAAACGCTACCGCCGAGTCGGCACGCGGAAACTACGCCGGCGTCGCGCCCTTCTATGTCAGCCCTTTGGCTGCGTTGCAGAGCGCTGGTTTCAACGTCAACTTTGTCAATGGCACGGGCATTGACAGCAATGACATGAGTGGTTTCGCTGCGGCAGTTACAGCTGCGGCGCATGCAGACACGATCGTGTATGCCGGAGGCATTGACCAGACCATCGAGGCAGAGGGCCTTGATCGCATGAACATCACCTGGCCAGGAAACCAGCTCGACCTGATCACGCAACTTGCGGCGCAGCACAAGCCTCTCGTGGTCCTCCAAGTAAGCGGCGGACAGGTGGATAGCTCCTCACTCAAAAGTAACCAGGGGGTGTGCGCTGTTTCTACTTCTCTTGTATAGATCGCTGACATCCAGACTCAGGTGAACGCCCTTCTGTGGGCCGGCTATCTCTCCCAGAGCTTCGGCACCGCAGTTGTCGATATTCTTACCGGCAAAGCCGCACCTGCCGGCCGCCTGCCCATCACGCAGTACCCTGCCGACTACGTGAACCAGATGTTGGATATATCACGTGAGCGAGCTCAACGCCGCGTCGGCAACTTCCGGGTACTGTACAGTTCGCACGAACCTTATTTCGTATACATGTAGCTAGCTCGTAGCCTACACTGTTCTCTACGCGATTGTAACCCAATCAACCTCATTCCCTCTTTCGTCGTCCTTCGAGTGCGTCGCACACTCTCGTCGTAGGTCATGCGGACCCGATTTCCCCAACACCAGATCCCCATGACCGACATGACGCTCCAACCGAACCCGTCCACTGGCTCGCCGGGGCGAACATATAAGTGGTACACTGGCACGCCCGTCTTCCTATTCGGCTTTGGGCTGCACTACACGAACTTCAGCCTCTCTTGGGCCGCGACCCCCAAAGCCTCGTACAGCATCCAGGACCTGCTGAGTGCTGCACTGAACGTCGAGTTCATGGACCTCGCGCCATTGGACACGTTCCATCTCAGCGTGAAGAACACAGGTCACCTGGCGTCCGACTACATTGCGCTGCTTTTCAAGAACTCGACGGCGGGCCCGGCGCCGGCGCCACTGAAGGAGCTCGTGTCGTATGCGCGCGCGCATGGCGTTGCAGCTGGCAAGGCCACGACGCTGGCGCTGAACGTCACGCTGGGCTCGATCGCGCGGGTCAACGAGAACGGTGACTACGCGCTGTTCCCGGGCACGTATGATCTCTCCGTGGACACAGCTGTGAAATGAGACAATCTCGTGCGAAGATCTAGAAGATACAATCTAGCTCAGTCTCTGCGCACGATAGTGGACGAGAGTCTAATCTTATTCACCTAGAAGATACAATCTAGCTAGGTAAGGAATGAGCACGATGAAGAACACAAGTAAAGGTCCGAATACTCACCTCAGTCTCTGCGCACGATAGTGGACGAGAGTCTGAGGTGACGTCGTAATGAGGTGCCATATTTATAGTAGATTTATTGAGTGCGAGGCCGCCGGCACGAACGGTGTACGGAGTGAGTCGGCGAGCTTATCGTATGAATCAAGACATAAGTGAATAGAACCTGTGCAGAGCACGCCGGCCGAAAGTTAAATCTATAAGAGTGATCGAGAACAAACACGAGGTACGAATGTCGTAGAAGGAAAACGGCCTACACGGCCACGATAAGGAGATAAGTACATACTGTCATCACAACGAGACTCCCGATGTCCGTGCGAGGCGGGCGCGAGCTTGCCAATTTCCAACACTCCCCCTCAAGCCGCGCGCAGTCCGAGCTCGGACACAAAGTGCTTGACCTTCGCCGAGGGCAGCGCCTTCGTGAGCGTGTCCGCGACCATGTCGTCCGTGGGGGCAGTACACGAGGCGGAGAGTGCCGTTCTCGACAATCCAGCGGATGAAGTGGAATCGGATGTCGATGTGCTTCGTGCGTGCGTGGTACTGGTGATCCTGTGCGAGGGCAATGGCAGACTGGTTGTCGGAGAAGAGCGTCGTGGCAGGAGGAGGGTGTGAAGAGTTCTGCAAGAAGGTTACGAAGCCACAGGCTTCCTTCGCGGCGTGAGCTGCAGCAACGTACTCACTCTTGGTTGTCGATAGCGCGATGATCTCCTGGCGCTTTGAGCTCCATGACACCGCCCCACCGTCGATCAGAAAGGCATATCCGGAGATGGCGTGGCGTGGCGATCCTCTGCCATATTCCCATCGGCATCCGCATACCCCATCAACTCCTTCTCCATTCCGCCGTACGACAGCCACAAGCCTTGCGTTCTCTTCAGGTAGCGGAAGACGCGCTTGACGGCGTTCCAGTGCGCGGGGCCGGGGTTGGTCGAGAAACGGGAGAGCGTGGTGACGGCAAATGAGATGTCGGGACGAGTGGCGATAGAGGCGTACATAAGCGCACCAACGGCTTCGCGATACGGCACGTCGCGCATGATGGCGTGGTCGGCGGTCGAGGAAGGGGAATCGGACGTGGACAGGCGGGCTTGCGTGTCCATAGGCGTGGATACCGGCTTCAAGTCTTCGAAGCCGAAGCGGCGGATGATGGTGTCGAGGTAGGAGCGCTGCGAAAGGTGAATGGTGCGCGTGTCGCGATCGCGCTTCACCTCGATGCCCAACATCCAGTGTAACCACCAGTCCCTGTAGTATAATAAGAAATAACACCGATGACTATCGGTGTGCTAGTTTCAAAGATTGACCGATAAGGATATCATTTTAAATGGGTCGGCGTAAGAGATATTTAAAATGATTCCGACGGTAAAAATGTTGCAATCCTATTGGCTATAGAATAATCGGCTAAAATCCGATAAAATAGCGAAAAAATTCTGTCTGCGTCGATTCCCACAGGTACGGGACCGAAATAAATCATTTTAAATGCTTTCCAGCACTACGAATAGCTACCCGTAGGGCTTAAACAAATAGGGATAAATTTGGATAAATCGGAATATATTCTGGGGCACCGATTGCCGGCCGATATCCCTTCCCACGGTCCCAACAAATGTCATTTTTGATCATTCGCGCAGGTATATAATCCTTCCCGTAGGGCTTGAATAAATAGGGTAAATTTAGAAGAAATCGGAATGTACTCGGGGACATCCATTCCCAGCCAAAATGTATACCCACGCGTCGAAATACTCTCACGGTCCCAAGTAATGTCATTTTTAATCATTTGTGCTGGTATATAATCCTTTCTGCAGGCCCTGGGAAAACCTATTGATAACATTACAGTATATGTATGATGTAGACTTAGATGTTGATAATATATACAGACTGCTTTAAGCTCAGTCCATTGAACTGTGAGCTAGACGGAACCACAAACCGAGAGAGTATCTGATAAGGAATATCCTGCAGTTATGATCTTCTTTATCTAAGCTACCAGAATTTGTACATAGATAGCTCTCAATACTTTAAGACTTATAGTATTCTCTCCATGACCCAAGCCCCCCTTCAATTCCTCTCAAACACAAATTCTTTAGTATGTATGCTGTTGAAGCAGTATTGATACATATATTTTGACTACTTTTGTATATCTTTTGCATAGTCTGACCGCTGTAGACACCCAGTCAGAGTGCACCTAGTATCTAGAATTACTTTCTATATTTACCATGTTATTCATTGAAGCCATTGGTAGGCTGCATTCAACACATATATATATATTATTTATTTGTTTTAGCCCAAAAGAATGGAGTTTGCTGAATAGCCCCCCAGGACTTTGTCAATACAATCCCCAGATATTTTAGAGCACTCACAGACTATGCCCCACCAACTGGTATAAGTGTTGAAATCCTACAAAGACTTGGTAGATGGCACTGTACTTCCAATCTGATACAGCCTTTACAACTGTCCTTGTCCCAGATGCATGTGCAATGGCACATGGTCCTTTCTTTTTCCACTGAACTATGACATTTGATATAAGCTTAGATGAAAATACACATGTGCTTACTGAGCACCAGGCCCTTCATATGTACTTGTACAAGCCTGGGACCATTATATATATTGGAGGGTATGTCAGAGTGAAAGTACAGTATTACCTACCACATTTTTGTATGATTTTGATACTTTTGGGGGCTGGTGGGGCATGGTCTATGAGTACTCTGAAATATCTTGGGATTTTATTCACAACATCTAGAAGAGCTATTCAGCATACTCCATTGTTTTGGGCTAAAATATATGAATAATGATATATATGTGTTGAATGCAGCCTACTTATGGCTTCAAGGAATAACATGGTAAATATTGAAATTATTAATAGATACTAGATGCACTCTGAATGGATGTCTACAGCACTCAGACCATGCCAATATGTACATAAGTGGTCAAAATGTATGTATTAATACTACTTCAACAGCATAAATACTAAAGAAATTGTGTTTGAGAAGAAATGAAGGGGGGATTGGGTAATGGAGAAAATACCATAAGTCTTAAAGTGTTGAGAGCTATCTATGTACAAATTCTGGTAGCTTAGGTAAAGAAGATCATAACTGCAGGATATTCCTTATCAGATACTCTCTCGGTTTGTGGTTCCGTCTAGCTCACAGTTCAATGGACTGAGCTTAGGCAAGTCTGTATATCCGGTCTACATTTAATTCTACATCATACATGTACTGTATGGTCGTCAATGGGGTTTCCCAGGGCCTACAGAAATGATTATATACCAGTACAAATGATTAAAAGTAGCATTTCTTTGGACCGTGGGAATATGTTGACGCGTGGGAATGGATATCGGCTAGAAACCGACGCCCCCAAATATATTTTGATTTCTCTGTATCATTCCCTATTTTGCCAAGCCCTACGGGCAGCTATTCGTAGTACCGGTAACCATTTAAAATGATTTATGTCCGTCCCGTACCCGTGCGAACCGATGCGAACTGAATTTTTTCAACATTTTATCGGATTTTAGTAGATTTTTCCATAGCCAATAGGATCACAACATTTTTACCGTCGGAATCATTTTAAATATCTCCTACGCCGACCCATTTAAAATGATATCCTTATCGGTCAATCTTTGAAACTAGCACACCGATAGTCATCAGTGTTATTTCTTATTACCCTACAGGGACGCCTGGTGTAACTCACCGAGATCCGTGACCTCGACATGCTTGCCCAGCTCCCGCTTGAACTCCTTCACCGACTTCTCCGAAGTCGCAGCGATCGTGCAGTCATCGACGTGCACGACGACGATAAGCAGCGAGGCGCCGGCCCGCCGGAAGTACACAGCCTGATCGACAACACAACGGGCCAAGCCCATTGCATCGAGGAAGATGCTGGTCAGCTTCTGGTACCAGCGCCGGCCCGACTGCTTGAGGCCGTAGAGGGTCTTGCGAAGGCGAGCGACGCGTGCTCCTGCGTCGGCAGGGGCATAACCGGGCGGATGTTGCATATAAATAACTTCACGATCGGTCAGGTCGCCGTTGAGGTACGCGCCCTTGATGTCAACCTGGTGAAGCTCGAGGTTGAGTCGCGCTGCGAGTGCGAGGACGGTGCGGACGGATGGTAGCTTGGCGACGGGCGCATACGTGTCGAAGTAGTCGACACCGGGGACTTGGCTGAAGCCTTGAGCCACGAGTCGCGCCTTGTACCGAACGATCTTGCCGGCTGCGTCCTTCTTGGCTTTGAAGACCCACTTCGAGCCAACAATGTTCGCGCCGGGAGGTGGTTGCTCGAGCGTCCAGGTGCCGGCGTCGCGCAGCGTCGCGAGCTCCTCGTGGATGGCTGCTTCCCAAAGCGGCCAGTCCGGGCGCTTGCGCGCCTCTCCGAGGGTCCGAGGCTCCAGCGCTTCGGCGTCGGCCATCTCCGCTGCCAGCGCATACTCGAATGCGTCACTCACCCAGTCGTCGACCATCTCTGCTCCGCCGTCGTCGCCTCTGCGCATGCTCTCCCCCACATCCCTCGACAACTCGGTCACCGGCTCCTCTGCCTCCGGTACTTGAAGACCACGGGAGAAGAGCGGGTCGGACGGGCGCGCTGACGCAGTGCCAGCGCCGCTTCGAAGATCGCGCACATATCGCGATGGTCTGCGAATACGGGGCGCTCGGGGCTCGAATGCTTCGTCAAGGACGTCTTGGAGCGTTGGCGCAGTGTCGGGGACAGCGGGGGAGGTCGAGGGAGCCAGGGTAGTGTCTGTCTGAGGTAAGTCGTGAACCGCTGGCATCTCGCCCTTCTGACGAGCGTTCTGCAGCTGCGAACCTTCCTCCCCTTCACCCTCCCCCTCGAGACGAACAGTGGGCACACGAGTGTCGTCAAAATACACGTTGCGCTCGACCGTTACCGACTTGGTGGCTGGCCAGTACACACGCATGCCCTTCGACTCGTCGTCGGCACCCAGCCAACGGCCCTCTCGAGCGCGCACACCCAACTTCCCAGTCGACGTGTCGTGCACCCACACACGGCACCCCCACTCGTGCAACCCGCCGAGATCAAGCTTCTTACGAAGCAGAGCTTCGTACGGCGTCTTGCCGTCGAGCGCGCGCGTCGACGTGCGATTCTTCAACCACACCGCGTGACGGATGGCCTCGCCCCAGAGGAACTTGGGCAAGCCGCTCGCATGAAGCATCGCGCGCACCTTCTCAACAAGCGTGCGGTTCAGGCGCTCCACAACGCCGTTGTGTTGCGGGGTGTCGTGGACAGTGAGCTTCTGCGTGGTGCCAGCGCGTTTGAGATGGAGGGAAAATTCCTTCCCCATGTACTCGCCGCTGCGATCGGAGTGAAGCACTTTGACCGGCACACCATGGTGAGTTTTGCACCAGGCTTCGTGTGTCTTGTACGCGTCGAAGGTCTGATCTTTCGACCGCAGGAGGTAGAGCGAGGTGTAGCGGGTCATGTCGTCCGTGAACGACACGTAGTAGCGGCGCCCACCCTTCGTCGCAACCGGCGAAGGGCCCCAGAGATCCGAGTGAATCTCGGCGGCAAACTCCTGGGCTCGCTCCCCCTCGCGCTCCTTTCCGATCGGCTTCCGCGTGGCCTTAGCATAGACACATGACTCGCAGAATGTAGGCTCGTCCGCAGTGAAGTCAAGGGTCACGCCGGTGACGAAGCCCTTCTCGACAAGACGCTTGGCAACACCGGGAGAGATGTGCCCCATGCGGCGGTGGAGCTCCATGACAGAGAGCTGTTCCGTGACGGCCTGCGCGTGGTCGCTCTCGTGGTCGACACGATAGAGTCCGCGCATCGTGCGTGGGATCTCGCCGACCTGCGCATCATCGATTGGTGAGTGTATGACACACTTTCCATCCGCAAAGGTAACTGAAAACCCTTGCTCGTCCAGGCGGCCGATCGACACGAGCGTGTAGCCGACCTCGGGGGAATACAAGACTTCGGTAAGTCTCAACTGCGACGCGTCCATGCCATTAGGCACGTCGATGACCATCTCGCCGACGCCCGTTGCAGCGAAACCTTGCTGGTTGGCCGCCGTGAACCTGCGCGGGGGAATCTCGCTGTAGTTCTCGAAGTCGTCGAGGTACGGGGAGATGTGGCGCGTCGTGCCCGAGTCGTAGAGCTCGCGGCATGGCGCGGAAGTGTCGTCACGAGCTGCGCTGACGTGCGCGGCTTCCTCCACAGGTACGACATCCTCGACGTCGGACAGGCAATCCCAGCTGCCATCCGTGGACGGCACGTCGGCATCTGACCAATCGTCGTCATGGTCGAGACCATCGTCGCCAATTTCGGAGAACCAAGCCTCTGAGTCAACGTCACTCCAAGAGTGGTCCTCGGTGATCTCGTCGGATGCACTGTCCGACAACACGGTCTCCAGGCCCGGCATGGACCTGTACGATGCTGAATCGGAGTCGTCGTCAACAACCCAAGCCTCCTCCTCCTCGAAGTCCTCGACGACGTTGGCAGTCGACGTGCTCGGACGCGTGGCGCCGTGTCGCGGTGCCTTCAACGGCTTCGGACACTTATCCTTGAAGTGCCCAGCCTCGCCGCAGTTCCAGCAGACGCCGCGAGGCTTCCGCACGAACTTGCCGCCCTTGGGAGGGCCTCGGGACGTGGTCACGACAAGTGCCTCGTCCGTTGCGGCAGGCACGGCGGACTTCGGGGTGCGGCGCTTCAGCTTCTGGCGCTCATACTCTTGCGAGACGAGTGTCGCGAGGGTGTCCGGGTCAACGGAGGTGGAAGGGCTGATGAGGGAGACAGCAGCGAGCTGCGCGGAGGCGAAATTTGATAGATATGTAGGGAGGGATGCGAGGATGGTAGAACGGTAATCGGCGTTCTCGATGTCGACTCCAACAGCAGCAAGCTCTTCCCGCCGAGTCCGCAGGTCGTCCATAAACACGGCGACGTCGCCCTCGTTAGGGCACTTGGACTCCAGGAAGACTTTCCGGAGGTTGGTCTGCGCATATGCGCCCTTGACTGTGTACTCCGCGACAAGCGAGGCCCACTGTGCTGCGACAGTGCCTAGCTTCTTGAGACGTACGACAGTAGAGTCGGGCAGCCGCTGCGTGAGCAATGACTTCGACGTGCGTTCGTCGCGGTCCCAGGTTGCCTGGAGTGCCAGCTCCTCCGCCGTAACGGGATTCGCAGCTGCAACGGGGCGCGTGGTCGTCCCATCGAAGTGGCCCCACTTCTCCTTCGCCTGCACAGCGACGGTGAAGCGTGTCGACCATATGGCCCAGTTATAGCCCCGAGCGTCAAGCTTCGGGACTGCTGAAGACAGCGCGTCGGCAGCGATGGTGGTCATGGTCGATGAGGAGTGGCAGCGGCAGTGTTACGCAGGGTAGCAGGGCCAATAACCTGTGAAATGAGACAATCTCGTGCGAAGATCTAGAAGATACAATCTAGCTCAGTCTCTGCGCACGATAGTGGACGAGAGTCTAATCTTATTCACCTAGAAGATACAATCTAGCTAGGTAAGGAATGAGCACGATGAAGAACACAAGTAAAGGTCCGAATACTCACCTCAGTCTCTGCGCACGATAGTGGACGAGAGTCTGAGGTGACGTCGTAATGAGGTGCCATATTTATAGTAGATTTATCGAGTGCGAGGCCGCCGGCACGAACGGTGTACGGAGTGAGTCGGCGAGCTTATCGTATGAATCAAAGACATAAGTGAATAGAACCTGTGCAGAGCACGCCGGCCGAAAGTTAAATCTATAAGAGTGATCGAGAACAAACACGAGGCTACGAATGTTGTAGAAGGAAAACGGCCTACACGGCCACGATAAGGAGATAAGTACATACTGTCATCACAACGAGACTCCGATGTCCGTGCGAGGCGGGCGCGAGCTTGCCAATTTCCAACAACAGCGGGGTTGCTGAGGCACACGTTCGAGCTGACGGGCCAGGGCGCTGTCATCACGTCGTGGCCGCAGCCAAGCTAAGGTAATCTTGTAGTGATGGTGGGGTAAAGGTTGTATTGTA
This sequence comes from Auriscalpium microsporum, assembly GCA_019914985.1. NCBI lineage: Eukaryota > Fungi > Basidiomycota > Agaricomycetes > Russulales > Auriscalpiaceae > Auriscalpium > Auriscalpium microsporum. Next base: position 2,317,679 of record JAHLMG010000007.1, on the reverse strand, counting down.
GTTGTCTCACTGCTCCATTTGATGTGCACGAACGAAGAAGTGACTGAAGCTGATTCGTATGAGACTTGAGTTTAGCAAGTGATCCGGTCTTGACAGTCCGAGTGACAAGCGCAGGAGTGAAGGCGGCAGCGGGGATGAAACCGATAGTTGAGGCCCCTTCCACTGAAGATGCCAGGCTCATCCCAGAATGACCAAGAGCGATGATGAACATGACAACTGAGTCAAGCACAGCCACTACTGCGGTCCCGGGACCTTGACTAGGGTTCCCGCGGTTCCACACGGACTCCGCTGAGAGGGTTACTCAGCGTCGGCGGTCTCTGTCATCGGTCCATACAAAAAGCTCCCACCGCCCATCTTCCCTCATCACCTCTTCCCCCCATCTCAGTCGTCATGGGTCGCCGTCCCGCTCGCTGCTACCGCTACTGCAAAAACAAGCCCTACCCCAAGTCCCGCTACAATCGCGGTGTGCCCGATCCCAAGGTGCGTCCTCTTGCTTGGAATGGGAAAAAAAATCGCGTCGTGCTGATTCATGGCGACGACCACCTGTGTGTAGATCAGGATTTTCGATCTTGGTCGCAAGCGTGCATCCGTCGACGAGTTCCCCTACTGCGTCCATCTCGTATCGGATGAGTACGAGCAGCTTTCGAGCGAGGCTCTCGAGGCTGCCCGCATCTGCGCGAACAAGTACGTGACCAAGACCGCGGGCAAGGATTCCTTCCACTTGCGCGTGCGCGTGCACCCCTTCCACGTCATCCGCATCAACAAGATGTTATCCTGCGCAGGCGCCGATCGGTTCGTTCTGTCTCCCTTTGCTCGCCAGCTATCATGTGCTGACAAAGTGCTTTGTGCAGCCTGCAGACTGGCATGCGCGGCGCGTGGGGCAAGCCGTACGGCACTGTCGCCCGCGTGAACATCGGGCAGATCATCCTGTCGATCCGTTGCAAGGACCAGAATGCGCCCGTCGTCCGTGAGGCGCTGCGCCGCGCCCGCTACAAGTTCCCCGGCCGCCAAAAGATCATCATCTCCCGCAAGTGGGGCTTCACCAACGTCGACCGCGAGCAGTATCTCAAGCTCAAGGAGGAGAAGCGTGTCCTTCAGTACGTTCAATATCACCAGAGAGTAATCGCGCATGCTGATGTACTTTTCAGGGATGGCGCGTACGTGCAGTACATCCGCCCGAAGGGCCCCCTCGAGCACAACCTGCGTGCGCAGCTCCGCGCCTAAGTGTGGGCGTGTTGTCGTTAACCACGGCTGTATCCATACATTAGCCCGGTCCTTCCTCGTACCTTTCGTCGTCGTCTGATTGCATTCTGCATTGTATCGCTGTAGAGTAACGGTTGGAATGACGAAGTGGTTGGGACACGTTATTGTCTGCATTGCCGAAGTGACTATAGCTGAAGCTCCGGCGAAATGAAGTTCGGATGCAGACGGACGTCCGGGCAAGGTCCGGGTCCTCGAAAAGCCGCTCCGTCATGCTGTCCACCTCCGAGTATCCAAGCTCATCTTCTCCCTACGAAGCACTGCCGGTGCTACTCACTAACCTTCAGCAACAAACAGACCCGATACTTACCTCCCCCCAACTCTCTACATGCGGCGAGCCTTCTCAGCGCGACCCCACTTCCCCGCTTCGTCGCCATGCCGCGCCCAGGCCTTACCCCGCACAATAGCCACATCAGCCTGCCCTGCTCGCCCTCGCCCACCACTCCCGAGGGCGATTTCAGCGAGAGCAAACTCGACGCTTGAGGCTGCGCGCACGGCGCCGGGCAATGCGGATGAGGAGGTGTTCGTGCAGCGCCAAGCGCAGCAGGCTCAGGAGGGTGATGACAGACGTGCGTCTGTCTCCTCGTCTGTAGGTCTTGGGATGTGATGCTGACGACGTGGAGCAGAAATGCGCTATTCGACGCCGATGCGCGAGTATGAGAAGCTTGTGGAGAGCGGGACGCTGCGGGCGGACGACCACCAGACCCGCATCGTGCAGCATCTGCAGGACCTGCACGATGCCCTCGCGACGTACGATCCACCCGCACACCGGGTTGCCTCCAACTCTCTTGTATGCCCCTCCACCCCTTCATCGCTCCCCAACTCACTCTCACCGCCGTAGCTCTCGCGCATCTTCTCCACCTCCACCTCCACTTCCGGATCCTCCTCCCAGCGCACGCCGCGCGGCCTGTACCTATATGGCGACGTCGGAACGGGCAAGACGATGCTCATGGACCTCTTCTTCCGCACCCTCCCGCCGCGCGTGAAGCGCCGCCGGCGCGTGCACTTCCATGCGTTCATGATTGATGTGCACAAGCGCGTGCACGCCGCGAAGGCGGGCGGCGGCGACCCGATCGCACCGGTCGCACGGAAGATCGCGGAGGAGGCAAGCGTTCTGTGCTTTGACGAGTTCCAGGTGAGTTTCGCGGGAGTTGGATGGAGGGGTAGGGAAAGAGTTGTGCTGATGAATATTGGGTAGGTCACAGATATTGCGGATGCGATGATCCTGCGCCGACTTCTGGAGGTCCTCCTCGATCACGGCGTGGTGTGCGTCATCACCTCGAAGTGAGTAGCTGCGTCGCTCTCCTGCGTGGTCGGCCTAATACTTGGATGGGTGACCTAAGTCGACACCCGGACGATCTTTATAAGAACGGGATCCAGCGGTCAAGCTTCGTCCCCGCCATCGAACTCCTCAAGACGGAGTTCGACGTTATCGACCTAGACTCCGGCACTGGTGAGCCCGCCCCTCATCGCCCATCTGCCTTCTTCACTCACGACCCGCCCAGACTACCGCCGCGTGCCACGCGCGCTCTCCAACGTATACTACTCACCACTCGACGCGACGTCGCGCGGGGAAATCGGCAAGCTCTTCAAGGCGCTGACCGCAGATGAACCCGTCGTGCGTGGGCGCGAGCTGCATATCTGGGGCCGCGCACTGCGCGTCCCGCAGAGCACGGAGCACGTCGCGATGTTCGGGTTCGACGACCTCTGCGCGCAGCCGTTGAGCGCGGCGGACTATATCGAGGTGACGAAGACGTTCGGGACGGTGTTCCTATGTGACGTGCCGCGGATGGGCCTCACCGAGAAGGACAAGGTGCGCGCGCGGTTCGGTGAACGAATGAGTGAGGGTTGCAGGCTGACGTGGGTGTGCAGGCGCGGCGGTTCATCACATTTATTGATGGTACGTCGTGCATATAATACTGGCGTGTGCGTCGTGTTGACCGATGTCCTCGCAGCTTGTTATGAGAGCAAGGTGAGGCACCCTCGGCTAGGTATCGCGCCTGGCGCGTATTGAGACCCCTGCAGACGAAGCTGTTCGTCTCGTCGGAGCTCCCAATATACCAAATCTTCTCCGACGACTCAAAGTCTGACGGACAAATCCCGGACCACATGCGCAGCGTCATGGACGACCTGGTGCGCCGCGATTCATCTCTCACGAACTCCTCATCTGAAATCTGCATGGTGATAGGGTCTGCCCGCGGACATCGTGGGCGCATCGTCGATGTTTAGCGGCGAGGAGGAGCTATTCGCGTTCGCGCGATGCTGCTCGCGGCTCGTGCAAATGGGCAGCCGCGAGTGGGCGGAGACGGCGGGCGTGCGGTGACGCGCGCGCGCTACACACATATATCCTTATCTTCAGCTTGGATATGGTAGAGCTTGGCTTGGATTTTGTAGATCTTCAGCTTGGATTTTGGTAGAGGATATCCGCATACCATATTTGTTCGTTAGACCGTTGGAGACTCGGTTTGGATAGTCCGACATTCTGCGACTTGCTTGTACTACTGTATCAATTGAAATGATACGGCCACTGAATCGCAGAAGTCATGACTGCTGCCGACGTCGTCGAGACAGCGAAGTGCCAGTAAGAACATAGTCACGGTCTACTTGCCTGCCAGTGAAGCTGTTTCACCGTTGGTAATTATAAGGAGTGACTCTCGCTTATGTCATCGATTCCTCCAAACTTCGCTGAGGCTCGATCCTTTTTTGCCATCTGCCTGCACACTCATGGACCCGCATTCGCGACTCTCCCAGTTCAATCAACGTCCTCCACGCGCAGGACCGGCCCCAAGACACATGGACGTCATGGGCTCGACATCCAAGTTGCCCTCGCTCGACAGTGCGAAGAAAGCACCGCGCAAGTCTTCGCCGGCGACGGGCACGGGGCCGCGCATAATTTCCTCGAATTCGCGTGTGCGGCAGGACGAACGCTTGCGGAAGGATATGCACCTCGCATTTGTGAATAACGCGCTGCAACAGAAAGCACTGGTGCGTGACACATACTGATGATCAGTTTCCTGGGTCACCGAGATGCGTTTCCGCATTGCAGGGGAGCAGTGACGCCTACGACGAACTAGTGGACCAGTTCTCGCCGAAGAAAACGGTCGGCGATGCACCATCGCCGACGCCTCAGCTGCGCCTGTGGATCGAAGCGCTCATGCACGTCGTCTCGCGACTCGATCGCTCACATGCAGCGCTTGTGGATGCGATCCTGCGCATGCCGTGGATGACAATGGACTCCAGCTTCGTGAAGACTTATACATCCTTCGTGCTAATTCTAGTCTCGGCGCGCCCGGAGTACCTCTCGCTCGTGCTTGGCAAGCTTGCACAAGGCTTTACATATCGTGCGTGCACCATCGATCTCCAGTGCATGTGCTAATGAATATCCGTCATTTATCCTTGCTTTGCATCGCTTAGAGTCCGGCATTCAAGCTCTCGATGCGGGACTACCCGAGAGCTCATCCGCACCACTGACGCGCCGTGTGGTGTATGAGCGACTTCACTACCTTCTCCGACATCTCCTCGCGCTCATCCCGACTCTCCCCTCCACCTTGCAACCCCTCCTCGCCCAATACTTCCCGCACAAGCGCCAGACCCTTGCGAGCCAGGTTACATACATACGCAATATGCTGCAGATCACTGAGTACTGCCCCGAGATCGCGGACCGCCTGCTCTCTACGATCGTCGACCGCGCAATACAAATTGATGTGGAGATACAGGTCGAGCTCGAGGAGCTCGAGGCGGTGGGGCCTGCGCAGGAGCAGGCGGAGCTGTTTGACCTCGATCTGTTTGATACGCTCATTGGGCAGGAAGGCGATGGAGACTCAGAAGATTCGGAGGAAGACGACGGTGGCGGCCTGTCGGACTTGTCGTCAGACGCAGAGGAGCTAGATGACGAGGACCTAAAGACGCCGGATGCACCTCTCGATGTAGATCACATCTCGGACATGGTTAGCAAGCTCGACGCAATCCTAAAACTCGTATTCGAACACCTCCGCCGCACACACAACGCCCCCACTGCCTCCGTTGCCCCTCCCACACCACCTGCCTCACCCCCACCGCCCGTCCTCACCGATACCGATCTCAAGTCCATACAACGGACACAGTTCCACACACTGCTCTCAATCTTCGACCGCACGATCCTGCGCACATTCAAGTCGCGCTACACACAGTTTCTCGTATTCTGGTTCGCGTCCCTCGATGCCGAGTTCAGCGACACCTTCGAAGGAATGCTCATCTCTAAGGCGCTGCTCGAGCCCGCGCAACCCGTCGTCACGCGCGCGGCCGCCGCGAGCTACATTGCGAGCTTCGTGAGCCGTGCCGCGTTCGTTGACCGCACTTCCGTGCGCAACGTCGTGCGGGTGCTCTGCCGCTTCCTGCGCCGCCAGCTGGAGCTGTTTGAGGCACCGCATGCTCTTCGCTCGGACCCGGAGCAGGCACCGCCGACGGTATTCTACGCTGTTGCGCAAGCGGTGTTTCTGGTATTCTGTTTCAGATGGCGGGACCTGATGGAGGAGCAGGATGAGGACGAGTTTTCAGCGTCGCTGCTGCACAGGACGGGCAAGAAGTGGATGGACGAGTTGAGCATCGTGCAGCGCATTGTCACATGTGCGCTGAACCCGCTCAAGGCAAGTACTACCCATACCGCTCATTGCTTCATCTCTCATGTCCCGTATCCCTATGAAGGTATGCTCGGAGAACGTCGTCCTCCAATTTGCACGCGTGGCTCAGGCCACAGGCTTTGTGTACATCTACCCGCTGCTCGAAGCGAATCGCCGTCTCGAGTTCGCGATGTCTACCCCCAGCACACCGCACGCCCACGCGCCCGTCCCGCACGCCGCGCTCTTTGGTGACAGGGTCATCAGCGAGCTCAACACTTTCTTCCCGTTCGATCCGTACAAGCTACCGCGCTCCGCAGCGTACATCGAGGGCATATACCGAGAGTGGGCGGCGGTTGCGATTGGGGAAGACGAGGATGACGAAGACGAGGACTATGCCGAGAGTGACGGTGAGGAGGAGGGTAACTTGGAGCATCATGGAGCGAGCGCGATAGGTCGTGGGCGGACGGTATCAGTATCGGTGTCGGACGATGGCCTGGGTGCGTCTTTCGGTGGTATGAGCATCAGCCCCGCGGCACCGGGGCTGCGCCCCATTGTTGTATGAGCTTATGGTCTTTCGCTGTGTTTTGCATATGCTTTGCTGTGGCGACACTGTCCATAATCATCTAGAGTTTCTCGTTACGCATATATTTTTATGCTTCGATTTGTCGGGGGCGGAGCGTTTCACTTGCTAAACTCAAATGAACTGGCTTCAGTCGCTTCTTCGTTCGTGCACATCAAGTGGAGCAGTGAGACAACTACAATACAACCTTTTACCCCACCATCACTACAAGATTACCTTAGCTTGGCTGCGGCCACGACGTGATGACAGCGCCCTGGCCCGTCAGCTCGAACGTGTGCCTCAGCAACCCCGCTGTGTCCACGGAGAGATCATACGTGCCCGGGAACAGCGCGTAGTCACCGTTCTCGTTGACCCGCGCGATCGAGCCCAGCGTGACGTTCAGCGCCAGCGTCGTGACCTTGCCAGCTGCAACGCCATGCGCGCGCGCATACGACACGAGCTCCTTCAGCGGCGCCGGCGCCGGGCCCGCCGTCGAGTTCTTGAAAAGCAGCACAACGTAGTCGGACGCCAGGTGGCCTGTGTTCTTCACGCTGAGATGGAACGTGTCCAATGGCGCGAGGTCCGTGAACTCGACGTTCAGTGCAGCACTCAGCAGGTCCTGGATGCTGTACGAGGCTTTGGGGGTCGCGGCCCAAGAGAGGCTGAAGTTCGTGTAGTGCAGCCCAAAGCCGAATGGGAAGACGGGTGTGCCGGTGTACCACTTATACGTTCGCCCGGGCGAGCCGGTGGACGTTGGGTCGGAGCGTCATGTCGGTCATGGGGATCTGGTTCACGTAGTCGGCAGGGTACTGCGTGATGGGGAGGCGGCCGGCAGGTGCGGCTTTGCCGGTGAGGATATCGACGACTGCGGTGCCGAAGCTCTGGGAGAGATAGCCAGCCCACAGAAGGGCGTTCACCTGAATCTGGATGTCAGTGATCAATAGATGGGAAGTAGAAACAGCACACACCCCTTGGTTACTTTTGAGCGAGGAACTATCCACCTGTCCGCCACTTACTTGGAGGACCACGAGAGGCTTGTGCTGCGCCGCAAGTTGCGTGATGAGGTCAAGCTGGTTTCCCGGCCAGGTGATGTTCATGCAAGACAGCGTCAACCTCCGGCTCAAAACGCACTTTCAGCAACGCGGGGGCATCCACCCCTGTCAGGCGCCCACCTTGTGCTGCTCGGCACTGGACTCGACTCTCGCCGTCGGATACATCCCCTTGCCCGTTCGGCCCGTCCTTTCGGCGTGGGCTGCGCCGCAACGGCAGTATCGTATCCATAGTCGGCGCCCTAAATAAGTGGAAAACAAGTCCGATCTGCATCGTCAATGGGCAACGGATGCACAACCCTTCTGATTGACCAGGAAAAATCCGCGTCAAACGCGGTCTCGGGTGTCACCTGCGAAAAGAGATCGGCAGAAACGAGCTACTAAGTACCCAGAAAGATACGTAGCTATTTGTGGCCCAAGCCTCCACAACGGTCTCCGTTGTCCTCCACAGCGTCTGCGCAAATACTGGATCCTTCGCCTCCTTACGCGTGAGCGGCGTGACGACCCCGTACGGTTCGATGTACGCGCCCTTACGCTGCGCTCGGCGGTGACACGTGGGGACGTCACGGCGAAGAGGGACGTGAGAGAGCCTTGGAGCGGGGTGACGTCGACTCTGCGCAGGAGGAAAGGGAGAGGCCAGGGGAGCGGGTTGGCTGCGTTGTATATGTCAAGGGGGACGGGACAGGTAAGTGTAAGTGTCACGAAGTGACTCACATGGCTAAGGTATGTGCGCGCTGCATCAGCCACTGCTGCATCACAACCCAACGCACAAATGTGGGACCGTGACGTACTTCACAGCAACGCTCTGCTCGATCCCCTCCTCCGTCAGCACGTATTTCTGGTCGCGAGCAAACCGGCGTTATTCAATGTCCCGCTGCGCCATGAGTTTCACGTTATTCACTGCCCCGCTGCGCCATGAGTATCATATCCACATCCTAAACAAAGGTAACTGACACAGTATATCCAGCCTCTTCTCCAGCGTCAGAAAATCCTCCGCATCCGCCTTCGTACGGCGCAGCGACGCGAGGTCGAGCGGGAGCCACACGAGACGTCCCGAATCCTCGAGCGCCGGGTGCGAGCGCGATGTGATAGCGTCGAGCGCCTTGGACTCCGTGCGGCACGCGAGGTACACCTTGGCGCCGTGCAGTGCGAGGTGCTCGGTGGTGTGGTACCCTATGCCCGTACTGTACAATCAGCGTGTCAGGTCGCACTAGCGGAGGGTTCTGAGATACACACTTTGCGTCCGTGACAATCGCGACTTTGCCTGCGAGATCGGGGATGTCGCGGTCCAGGTTTTACGACGGCTTGGAGAATAAGAAACCCATCTCAATGTGCGGGGGCCGTGCAAGACGAGGTCAGACAGGGCTTGGATTTTTCAATGAGGGTCGTCTGAAATATAAGGACTCACGCGCACGGCCGCGTCGACGCGTCACAGAGTGAAATTAGAGCCTATCTCCGATATATCAGATTCATAGAATCAGTCAGCTACGTCCACAGTTCCTGAGTCTTCTCGTAAGCACTCGCTACGGGCAGATAGAGTAGAACGCACCTACTCACGTCATGTCTGGGCCGACAGACCACCAGCGAACCTGATATGCTACATGTGTTTACTATACAATGCCGGACCACCAAAACGTCAAAACCAATGCAAAGCGTATGCACGACAACGTCCAAGAAAATGAAAGGGACTGTGCATTCGCCCCGGATCTACCACACAACTGCGGGGAATCGCCATGGTCAGGGTATGCGCTCACGGTGCGCCCCACCGCCGCTTCGTCGCGCCGCTGTCCGTCGTCATGTACGCCTCCGCAGCCGCCGCCACCGACGCCATATTCATGCTGCTCACGCCTGCGTGCACAACGGGCATCGCGATAGGCTGCGGGTACGCGAGCATCCATGACGGATCGGCAAGGCTTTGCAGATACTCGTTGACGAGCGCGCTCCGCCCGCCCGGCGCGCTCTTCACCTCCGTCTCCGCCTTCGCGGCCGCGGCTGGGCCCCCACGCGCGTTGAGGACGGCTTCAAGCGACTCGAGCTCCTGCTCGAGACGCGTGTTCCCGATCTTCAGTTGCTGCAGCTCGTATTGCCACGAACTCTCGCGCGCGACGTTCAGTGCATCGAACATGTCCCCTTCCTCGCCAGGCCCATCCTCCCCGCGCGGCAGTCGTCGCGACAGCGGCATGGCGTCCACGCTCGGAGCCTCGACGAACTGGCAGACGAGCGGCCGATCTCCGCCGCCGGCGGGTAGCGGGTACACGGTGATCACGAGGCCGATGGCACCCCCGACCTTCTGCGTGGCCCGGAAGGCGACGCGCTTGGGCGCGTGCGTCTGGCGTCGGCCGACGCGTCGTAGGAGTTCATGCAGCGCCGCTTGATCCGCAGGGTCTTTCACGAAGTCCCGCACAGACATTCCGATCGCCTCGCCGACGGCCCAACCGAGCATTTTGATGATACCCTGATCCATGAACAAAACGGAGCCGCCGGCGCTTAGCAGGCCCCAGACCTCCAGCGGGTCAGTGCTGTCGATAGAGGCTGTGGGCACCCATTTCCATGTTAGAGAAGGCATGGGGCGTGGCCGCGCTGTGAGAATGATAGCTTTGCGTCCCTTCCCAGGCTCCACGTGTAAACGGCCGATACACTCGATCCAGATGTACTCTTCGTCGGAGTTCCGTGCGCGAAAGAGAAGGTTGACGATGCGTGGGACGTAGGGGGTACTGCCATCGTAGGGGGCCATACTGCTACTCTCCTTGAGCTCCCGCATGAGCGGAACAGTGTCGGCAGGGTGGCAAAAGTCGATGATGGACTTCCCAACAAGGGAAGAGGGCAAATGGCCGAGGATATCGAAGATACTAGGCGCGACGTAAAGGAAGGAACCCTTGAGGGAAAGGACGATAACAGGGTCAGGTGATAGGTGCAATAGAAGCAGGCTCAGTGTGTGATTGCCTTCGTACCACTCTCCTTTGTCTGTGGCCGTGTCCTTCTTGTCCTCTAGAGCCAGCTTGGAGAATGCGGGATTGTCGAGCATGATGCGCAGATCCGCAGACACGGAGTTCAATTTGTAATTCTTCCGCTCTCGCGAGCCGAAAGTGACTACTTGGGCGGATGGGGTCATGTTGAGTGTAGCGCCATAATTGACCATATAGCTGCCATCGCGTAGTTTCTGGAGTATGGCGTTTGGTTGCTCGGTCAAGTCTACCTGAAAGCCGACGTGGAACACGACCTCCTCGTTCTTGTCATCAGGACTGCCGGTGCCTCCCGGCACAGGGATAACAGTGACGAGGTTGATGAAGGCGCTGCCGTCCTTTTTGTAGTTGACCAAGCTCGTTTGGCACTCCTTACCGGCATCGAGGGATTTCTTGAGACACGAGACAGACTCGGGGGCCGTGTATGTGCGGCGCTCACTACGTGCGACGCGTCCACCCGGAGCTTGTAAGAAACGGCAGTTGCGGCCGAGTACCTCTCGTTCAGAGTAACCAGTGAGCCGATAGAATTCGGGGCTGGCGTATACAATAGGAGAGTCGTATCTTCGTGTATCAACGACGACGAAGGAGCATGACATGTCTACGGGGCCAAGATTGATGGTCGGGTGCGGGCGAGTTGCTACTCGGGCGAGGATGGTGAGGAGATCGAAGCCCGAGGATGAGTACACGGGAAGGCCAGAAGGAGCCTGCGCTGTGCTGAAAGAGGTCCATGGGGAAGCCTGAGCGACCGCGACAGCCGCTGGTAACGGCCGGTGCGCAGAGTGGTAGTCCTGTGCAAGAGATTGTACTAGTGTTTGGTCGACAAGGTTAGATTCGAAGACGTTTGAAAGCATTGATGCGACGCCCCGGAACTGATGAGCCTGATGAAGCTGGTGTGTCTGGTTTGCAGAGGGAATGAGATTAGACGAAAGAGGCGTCTCTTCACCGCCGGGGAGATAGTCCTGCGGCGGGGGATCGGGCGGTGCGAACCACTTGTTCGCGTGCAGTGACGAAGCGCCATACCTAACAAAAGGTTACAACGGGGTCAACAAGGAACAGCCATGGCGATGAGGGAGACGAGTCGCGCACGTTTGGTGGGCGTCTTTCGTGGAGAAGCCGTTGTACTCGAGCCAGGATGCGTCGCCCGAGTTCAACATGCCGAGGGGAAGAACCTCTGCGCCACCGCCTGGCGCGAGCATCGGTGTGCTTGCTGTGATGAAGCTGGGCATCTGGAAGGAGAGCGGTGTCTGGGCGGGAGGTGCGGGGTAGGGGCGGTGGTAGGGCAGCTCTGACGAGGAGTGGGAGACATAGTCGGACGAGGAGGAGGCGGCGGAGTGGTCATCGCGGTCGTCTTCGAGGTAGCGTTGGAAGGGCATGAGGGAGGGAGGCAAGGCGTGTTGTAGTGCGAAGGACTCTGTGGTTCCTTCATATTCGCGCCGGCACGCACGGCACGCCCCACCTCCCGCCGTGGCGCACGCGTCATTATTCCTGCATTTAGCCTCTTTGCGGCCACCTTCAGGGGCTAATGCTGTTCGGCCGACACTTTGCTCACTCCGCGCGCACACTTAGCCAAACCACGATGCACTCCTTGTCAACGTCAATCTATCGCATGTTCTCACTCGCCGCGCAGAGCCCTGTGGCTATGGCGCGGAGATAGACGTTGAAAGACACGTACAACCACGGCGGGGCGCCCGCGGGTGGCATACCAAAGACGGCCACCGTCACACTCGGTCTTGGGTTACCCTACCTGGCGAGCGTGGTGAACCCCGGATTTGCAGCGTGCTTCCCTCGAAGCCTGTTTTTGGGGCACGAAAGCCGAGGGGCCCCTTCTGGTGCGCGCACGCACAGGCCCCCTCTGCCCAGAGTTCCTCTCCAGTGTCTGCGGGCGCGCCACGCTGAGTTATATGAGCCTCCTGAACCGCCACTTTGTACGCCGCAGGCTGCGTTTCATTTTTGCTGTCCCGCGGTGCGCATACAGTGCGGGGGTGCGACTGAGGCGCTTCATCTCTTTTCATCGCTCGGCGGCCGGGCTGGTGAAATTCAAAAGGGCTTCGACACCCAATCTTCACTTGACCATGAAGGCGAAGGTAACAGCACCTGGCAAACAAACGTCATTGCCGCCACCGGCAACAACGGATGCGCTACAATTGTACCCGCTAATTCCACTGAAACAGTCTGCCGACCGCTATTGGAGCTATGTATACTTCATCACATCATCAAATCGTACATGCTTAAAATGAGGAATATGTGCCGTGAATGATAATGTACAGTACAACTGATGCTGTTCGTGCGTGCGTACGCGTGCTTGAGCTAATTTCGATGGTGGCGGCTAAGGCAGCGGCTCCTTGCTGCTGGAGAGGCGGTTGAGATGGATATACACGTCCGTGCCGAACCCATCCATCGAAATGAGCTTCAGGTCGCCGCCGAAATACCGTGCATACTGAGTATCAGAAGAATGAGACACAGACAGAATCACCGACGAGAAAAAACGCACCAGTCGGGACAGCGGGAGCCCGTACCCGAAGCCTGCCATCGGCGCGTTGAAGTCGCTCGCCTGGAAGTCCTGGTCGATCGCTTGGCCTTCCATCGTCGTGTACATGTATGTCCAGATCAGGGGTACCGCGCTGCGCACAATCCCGCCGCCTTCGTCGGAGATCTTGATCGTAATGTCCTCCGAGCCCTCGACCACGACGACCTTGATCGGCGGGAAGTTCTCCGGCTCCGCGCCCGCGATCTTGTTGTGTCGCTCAATGACCGCGCGCAGCGAGTTCTTGAGCAGCTCGAAGACAATGTGCGACAGATGCCCGGGCACGTAAGCAAAGTGCAGGTCCCGCGGGCATATGAGCTGCACCGGCGGCGCGGCGAAGAGCGCGTAGTGCTCCGACGCGACGAAGCGCGCGTTCTCGATGGCCTCGTGTACGATGTCGTGCACGTTCGAGCGCGTACAGATGATCCCGACGTAGTCCTTGTGAGGCTGAAGCGTGTTCAGTGCGACGTCTGATGAGGAAGACGGCTCAGTCGATGTGCTCCCGGGCTCGTGCAGTATGGAAGGAAGACACAAACGTTGGCCGATCAGGAATCGAATTCCGATGCGCGACATATAGAATCGGTCCAGCCACGCCTGCATGTCCAACCCTATGCGCTGCGCCCCCTGGGAGCGCTTCCACTCCAGCACGCCCTGCGCCACCGTCGTTACTGTCGGGTCGTGCCGCCGCTTGATCGATTCGAGCAGCTTCGTGAAGCGCACGTTATAATCATGCACCTCCGGCGGCCAGCTCGTGTTCGTCGGGATGCTCGCGTAGTAACGCTTCTCCACAGGTATCCGCAGCTTCGAGCGATTCGCATTCCCGTTAGAATTATGCGAGTTGTAGTGGTCTTTGAGGTCCTCGAGAGATGGATTCGGCGTAGACTCGGGGAGGTATGGGTCAATCGATGGTGCGTTCGTCGGTATCAATACGTTGTGAAGGTGGGCCGGGAGTTTGACGGGCGGGAAGCTGACGAGCTCGTCGAAGGATTGTGCGTACCAATTACGCACTTTCTGGATGGACGGCATGTGAGACAGGTTGTGTGGTAGCTCGTCAAGCTCCTTCACGCGATGCGCTAAGCGCACTGGCAATTCCTCTGCGACAACAATGCTTAAATAACAAAATATGACGTAACAGGTAGGTACGCACCGACAAGGAACTGTGAAGCGCGGAGCAGAGTACCTTGGCTGGGATTCTGGCCGAAGCGCACCATTTGCTGCAGCGAGACGCCTGTCTGTGGGAAAGACGCGAAGTGGTGGATGCGGTCCCATAAGGAGGGGGTAATCTTGAACATGGACATTGTAGCAGACTGAGGGTGTCAATCGCCTCGACCCTTATTCTTTATATCTATATGACCGATGAACGCCACCGAGAACCGCATACGTAGGCACGTACATGAACTAGCGACCGTGGTTGAGTGTGCTGCTGACTAGTGTCCCAAGACCTCAACGCAGCGACGTTCCAGCTGATGCAACGGAAAAGTGAGCACATTACAATAGTCGCGCCATGCACCGTACAACGATCGTGACTTGCAACGTCTGATCAGGGGATTGTGAAGGACGTGCTACTCACCGTAAGAAGGGTAAACCTACGTAGCCAGGTCTCGATTGCTCGCCGTGATGAAGATGTAGAGAAGCTAAGACATCAGCCTAAGTCAGTATGTGAAGATAGTTCCAGCAAGCACCACAGGTGCGTTGTTGCCATCAATCCGGCAGCAACGTGTCCCTGACAAAACGACAGCATGCAATACGTGAGGGAGACAACAAACATAAAATACTTCAGGATGCCGGTCCCGACTTCAAAAATCAACGAGGGTGGTATGTGCAAACACAAGTTCTCGGAGACGTGTAACTCGAGGACGTGGATGAAGCGCTCACCAATTATCTCGATGCAGAGTTTGACGAGACTAACACAGCAGAACGTGGTCAGGCTAAGGACAGGACAGGACAATCCGGAAACGCACCTGCTCGAGTGGGACACACTGTCGCTACGACAGCTAGTGACTGCTCTGTGCGGACGATTGCGGGAGGTCCGAGGATCGAATGGGAAGAAGGAAGGAGGGTAGATGTCGTCTGCGGTGCAAGCTGAGGCTCAGGGTTAAGTAGGGAGGCGACCATCGCTGCCTGAAACGGAGCTCACGAGCAGGTGACCGGTACTAGACGCGTCTGTGTCGTACGTGGCCGTGGCGCTACGTCAGAGTTTCGCCGGCGAAGCACAGAGGAGAAAAGATGCTCGCCGTGGGGTTAAAGAGACAGAAAGCGGTCCTGTGAGGGAGGAGAATTTAAGAGAGGGGAATGCGGAGGGGCGGAGGGGGCATAATACTTAGCGGGGCCCCGCATGTGATACCCGACGGCTCGTGAATTTGGCCAGAGAATCGGACGAAATTCCCGGCTCATTTCTGCAGATTCGGCCGGCAATCACATTGGGCTCACTTCTCGGCCGAAAACGCCCCCACACCTGACTCTTCCTCCGCTTGCTCCGTCTCTGGACAAGCCGAGACGCTCTTCCTCGACTCTTCCCTCATGTCGAGACCGCGACTGGCCGTTCATGTTCTGGCACGCTGTCGTCCTTCGCTCCGCGTCACCGGGCTGCTGCGCGCTCCCCACAGCGCACCGCGACGCGCCCTCCATGCCACTGTCGGTGAGCCATCACGCGCTCCCTTGGCGGTTTTGCTCATTAAGTCACTAACGCGCAGTGCGCCAGCATGGCAGCATTACACGACCTGAGCCCGGTACTGGGTGCGTGCGACGTTATTCATCGGCCGCGCTGACGCGGGACTGACCGACGTGCAGCATAAAGCTCAATTTCCGCGACGCGAAGGGAGACGTGCTGAAGGTGGTGGAAGCGAACGAGGGCGACGACATCCTCTCCATAGCACACGAACACGACATCGACTTAGAAGGTGCGTTCCCCCACTCGAATAACCTGCCGCATGCTAAATGGTGCATAGGAGCATGCGAAGGCAGCGTCGCATGCTCCACTTGCCACGTTATCTTGTCACCGCAGCATTACGACCTTATACCCGAACCCGAAGATGACGAAAACGACATGCTCGACATGGCTTTTGGCCTGACGGACACGAGTCGGCTAGGGTGCCAGGTGAAGCTGACACGAGCCCTGGACGGCATGGATGTGCAACTTCCGTCAGCAACCCGGAATATGTTCGTAGACGGTGCGTACTAGAAGCTTCAGTTGTAGCCAGCAATCCTCATTGCCATTGGGGCTACAGGCAAAAAGCCCACACATCACTGACAGGTCTGAAAACCTGGGAGCGGCGATAGATATTCAGATTTGGTAGGATATAACGGTCGGGCCAACCGCAGTAATAATTCATTCCCATCATGAAACCCCACTGCTCATACATTCTCACTGTACCCTACCTCAGCCCCGGTTTGGTGGATGCGTCACGATGGCTAGAGCCTCGTCTACAACCATACATCGCTCAGTAGTCTTCCCTCGTAGTCTTCGACGCGAAAGGGTAGGCTTTTTACGACCGCCGTCACATCCAGCTCCGTATTCCTCGCATGGCCCCAGAGCCACCATCGCAGAGTATCATCCGGTAGCAAAACCACCACCTTCAAGTTCGGCATCTCTAGTGCCTTCAATACCTCGAACCATATTGTTGGCGTCGGGAACCCGTTTTGCAGCCTGGGGTGACCGATGGTGAAATGTAACTCTAGCCTCGTCACCGACTGCGGCATGTTTCCCTTCGCTGCAACCTCCGGCTGCTGCCAGTCTCGCAGCACAAGGGCGAGCTTCTTCAGCTTTGTGCAGTACGCGCGCAGCGTCGCGAGCGCCTTCCCCACGTCCTTCGCCTTCATGTCGCACGGCGTGTCCAAGACGACGGAACGGAGCAGCGGACCCTGCCGCGCCGCAAGATGCCCGCACGCGCGCAGCGTTTGACTTAGGCGGCTGGTGTATTGGATGCGCCAATACAGCGCGCGCAGTGCAGGGAGGGGCGGCAACAGGTTGGTGGGACACGCACCCTCCGAGCCCCACGAGCTCAGCGCATTGCACCCGAGCGTCAGCTCCGCGAGCTCTGGAAGCATAGGCAAGCGACACGGGCACCCGCCAAGGCGCACGTCGTACATTAGCGAACGGAGCCCCACTGCCGCCGCGAGCAGCGCATGCCTATCTCGGGGCGCGGGCCACACGACGGAGTGCTCGCCCCAGTGCAGCGTGCGCAAGGTCGGCGCGCACGTCTGCCGCAACGCCCTGAATACAGGTTCGGGGAAGACCGACAGCACGTGCCAGGACATTTCCTCGCGCGCGCTCACCTCGAAGTGCAGCGTGTGCAGGCGTGGGAGGCAGCGGAAAATCGCTGCGAGCGGGGGGTACGCGCGGTCGTACTCCGAAAACGGGCGCCGCGGCGAAGAGAGGTCGAAGATCGCGACGCGTACATACGCGCCGAGCGGCGTCCCACCTGCGCGCTGTGACGTCGCGAGCGTGCGGGCGAGGGCCTCGCACGCCGCCAGAGACGTGACACGGACGCATGCGTACAGCTCCGGCAGCACGAGCGCATGAAAGTATCGACACGCGAGGCCCGCGCTCGCGTACACGGAAAACCGGTCGGCGAAGGTGCGGTGGGCGGGGCGGCCGGGTTCACGGTAGTGGTCATACAAAGCATTCCACCGCGTCGTTTCGAGGGCCGGCCACGGGTCGTATGGGAAGCTCGCGGCTGGTGCGGGGTCCATGAGGCCGGGGACGTCGGCTGCGAGGGCGAAAATGTGGAGCCAGAGCTCGGGCGGGAGGCGTGTGGGGTTGCGAGTGTCTGCGTTGCTGATCTTGACGCATTTGTTAGCGTTGGCATGTTAAGTTAGACGAAGTCACGCTCACTGTTGTGTACAGGGTCATGGACAGGTCGGCATATCCCAAGATGTCCATGGTGGTGCAAGCGGCTTCGATCTCGGCTTCGAGAGTGGGGCGTCGCGTGTCGAGGTTGCGACGCACTTCCTCGAGGGTGCGAGAGAGCGGGTTGGTGAATGGGAAGACGTAAGACAAGGTAGCTGGGATCGGAAGTGAGCGTGGGGCGAGCAGTCCCAGCGAGCACAACATACCTCGTAACTGACTGTGTTGGCTGTGGACGCCCCGAACGGCGATGCACATTGATATAATGTCCCAATACAGTCCCGCAATAGCCTTGTGCGGGCCAATAAGGGTGAGATCGCGGAGATTGCAGACATGCGGCTCTTCACGTACCATTATTGCTGGAGACGAATCCCGGCATGACTTGACCGCATCGTGGTACAACGGCAGGTCTGCCTTGATCTTCGCGAATATATGCATCGTTCTCTCTAGATATACCGATGGTAGATCAGGGATCACCTACAACCCTCCTTGAGCACACATCGAGCATTTGGCTCAATCTCGCTCACCTGTATCACGAACTTGAGCGCGCCGCATACACCGTTGTTCACGACGTCGGGTTGCCGCATGCGTCTTCCCGCATCTCCTCGCCCCTCCACAGTGTCCAAGAAGTCCAGGAGACTTGCAAGCAGCTCGCCGTAGCGGCGCAAACGGTGCACGCGCTCGCGTGGCTGGAGGTGTACCTTCAAGTTGAACCTATGTGTCAATCTGCGAATGTCCTCGGATGTCGCCTCGCCAAAAATGGCTCGCTCCTTGGCGGTGAGTGCGTCGATGCATTCCCGGAGGGCATGGGTGAAGGGATCGGGTGATGACATGGATCAGTGAAGCTAACGTCGGACTCAGGGTAGACGTCGCTGAGGAACATGGATAGTTGCTGTTGAGGCATATTGCTGTGTGTGCCACAGCCACAGCGACACTGCCGTAGACTTCGTAACCAGTCCGTATTGACGACGCTGCCCATCTCGTTGTCACGGTCGCCGGACAGACGGCGGTCACCGGTCGAGTCTACTACTACTGTAGGTACAAGTGTCCCGCGGTCCCGGCGAGTGGCAGTGCACGTGGATAGGATAGGATAGGATAGGATAGCAACCCGCCAGGGGGTCCCGATGAGGAACAGGGCGGGGGTCCGCGCTACGTAGACGGCGCTGTACATACAAATACATACAAAATCCACGCCACGGATGACAGAACCCCAAAACTGCTTCGTAAATGCCGCACACAGGAGACTGGACACAACCCACCAGTTGGGACAAACCTGTTAGAAGCAAAAACCCACAGAACAGAGAACAATCACGATAAGAAAGAGAGAAAGTAGTGCAACGGCAACCCATCTTAGTCCACCACATGAGGACCTAACATGTCGCGTCATCAATCAGGGCAGTAAAAACCCCAGTGGGGAAAAGCCTCCGATCTCGCGCGCGAGCATGGAGTCGGTGAAGGACGTCACCACCAATTGGGCGGCGTCGTCGCCCGAAAGCCACAAAGATGACAGGGCCGATGTGCGTGCGGGCGATACCGCAGGCTATGAACGATATCATGGGCAGATCTAGCCCGAGCGAATTATCACAACACACATGGCGGACCAAGCGTCCCTAGGGTTGCTGCAAGTGCAACACATACAGGAAGTAATCGCAGCAGGAGTTCTGCAATGCAATATAGGAAAAGGGGAAACGAACAGGAAGGAGAGAACCCCAGCAAGTGACCTTAGGCCATCGGACACTGCTGAGGGTGCCGTGCGCCATACGGCTACCTCTCCACACACCATGCCACGCTACACATACATCTCCAGGCCATCGAGGTGCAGTGGTAGCAAGGCAAACCATCTGGACACCATCGGAAACCAAGGGAGGAAATGCGCGGCCGCCGACGGACTCAGCCCCTGAGGGCGTCACTCGCCCTACGACAGCCTCTCCAAACACCAGACCGCGCTCTGCACACGTCTCCAGGCCGTCAAGGTGCAGCGGCAGCGCTGCTAGCCGTCATGACACCGTCGGAAACCAAGGGAGGAAATGCGCGGCTGTCGGCGGGATGAACCCCTGAGGGTGTCGCTCGCCATCGTGACACGACAGACTCTCCAACACCTGGCCACGCTCTGCATACATCTCCGGGCCATCGAGGCGCAGTGGTAGCGGTGCTGCCATCTGGACGCGGTCGGAAACCAAGGAGGTAAAATACATGGTGGTGGTGGCAAGGTGGGAATAGGTTCCGTTGACAACTTCAAGGCACAGTACCCACCCCGTCGTCACTGTTGATATAAAGCTGGTCACCAGTCTAACTTCAAGGTGAGTCGCAGCTTGACTCGAAATCGAACTATAAGTACGGTTGTCGACTCCCCTTATTTCTTCACCCAGCGCACCGTTTGTCACCATATTTTTCACATAGGTCCCACCATGTCGACGCCGGGACAGAGTAACCCGCAGGTTCGAAATAAGCAGCGCAAAGTACGAGCAACAGGCCGGCCGCCGACTTCCTTCCATGAATTAAGTCCTAACTTGTGTTCGCCATCAGATTCGCAAGACATCGACATCGCAGGAGAACGCGAATGAGCCCGCTTCGTGTCCGAACAAACTACTACTAGGAGATATAAGGCAGCGACTGGCGTTTCTCTGCCATGACCTGCGTACCTTCTCCGCTAGCTCCGAAGCAGCTGAGCGTCTGAACTCATCTGTATGCACCCACTTTCTTAGACCTCCATACATCTCGACGAGCGACGCGGAGTTCGTTCTCTCCTGTGTTCCAGGAGGCGCCCGACGGGCTTCCGCGTGCGCCAACACTCGGCGCATTCCTAGATGAGCGCATGGCCGCGCTGCTTGAAGCACGCCGCGCGAAGGCTGCGCTGGAAGGCCAGGGACAAGAGAAGCTCGATTTCGTCCTGTGCACTTCGCATGACCTCGCGCCACTGCTGCAGGAGGCTTGTGGCCTGCCGAAACAGCACTTCGAAGAACGTGTGTTCAAGGACGCGTACTCCCGCTAGGAGAAGGATCTGCGAAAGGCAGCAAAGAAGTCAGCTCGACGAGAACAGGCGCCATAGCATCCACGTGGAGGGTGCGGAAAATAGTGTTTTGGTCGAATTTCTACATAGTTGGGTGACCAGTGTTTCTCTGATGTGACACCACACTAGCTGACGCTCTACCATTCAGGAGCCTTCAGGGTTTACTTCCAGAGCACTGATGTGGCCAGAGTGATTGTACGTACGGCTGAGTACCTGCCATCTCGCCGGCAGCGCCTCTTTCCATTTCGCTTTCAATGTTCATCACTAGAGAAGAGCGCGCGCTTGACGTCCTCCTCAACTCACTTATTCAGTGCCTCGTTGTTCAGCCACTCGACGCGGCTTGGCACTGCTCAGGCGACCGCGTGCATCAACGATATTGAGTTGCAGCGTGTCGCTATACATTGATGAATTAGTGCAGTCGCTTGCCCAGACGAGGCTGTTCAGTGTTACTAGTGTTCGACTGCGGCGTTGCGGCTACCACCTTCCCTCTTTCCCCCTACCACGACGTTGTCTTGACCATCTCCACTGCCGGAGAACTCTGGAGGGCATATAAAGCTGTCAGTGTCGACCACTTTTGCTGGGAGAGCCCCGTCTGAAAGCCTCCTTCGCGGCCAGCCTCTCTGGCAGATGATACGGTGTGCGCCCATACGGTCAGGTGAGCGTGACGCAACGCTGCCTGCGGCGAGCACAGCGATTGAGGTACAATATCTCCTGCATCGATATCTGCCAAGCACGCAAGAATGCAAAATCCACGTAGCTGCGTTTCTCCTTGTACCTACAGTATGCGGAATCGTCTGGGTCTTTGCGACCACCACCATAGGCCCGCTCGGTATGCTGCCA
The DNA here is from genome assembly GCA_019914985.1 of Auriscalpium microsporum. Lineage (NCBI taxonomy): Eukaryota > Fungi > Basidiomycota > Agaricomycetes > Russulales > Auriscalpiaceae > Auriscalpium > Auriscalpium microsporum. The sequence goes on along the minus strand of JAHLMG010000007.1, from coordinate 2,296,030 downwards.
GCCCGCATCTGGTGGATACAAAGCTCACTAATTCAGACATTTTTCAATTTTTTGCACGGAGACTTGAAGGATATCTGCGGGCATGACCAAAACTGTAGTGACGTCATGCTGTCTGGGCACGCGCGGCGCCGGTGGTCGCAGACCTCCGACGTCCCACATTTGCTCCGTTATCGCTGCGCAGGTGCTGCACCATGCAAACATAAGTACGACGAACTGGACGACGAACTGGACGACCGGGCTTCCGCTATCCAACAACGCCAGTTCTTTCCAAAAATAGACCACCAGTCGACATGTCGGTCAGGTCGCACGCGGCTCCTTGATTTCATACCTGACCATTCGTTTTCCCCCCAGAGATCCAGAGAGACTCGGCCTGCAGCCTCTTTTCCTCTCAAACCCACGCTCTTTCTTGTTCTATGCGTTTGTTCAGCGCATCTCGTCTGCAGCACTCTTTCCTCCTCTCGGGCTGCATCGCATTCGCGAGCGCCCAGAGCCTCTCTGAGGATCAGGTTAACGCCGTGAAACAGCGTTTGGCAGAGGGGGCCACCCACAGGTGCGTTGAACCCATTCGACGGCTCACTGGGCCATGCTCATCACCTCTTCTTTCGCGTAGCTGGGAGCTAGGAACACGCGCGCAAACTTTGCTCGAGCTCGAAGCGCCTGACTTCTCCGTGCTCACCGTCGGCGCTCAGGTGCCTCCTCCAGCACCACTCAACGCCTCCTCGACCTCGGCCCTCAGCGAGGTCTTTGCCATTGTTCAAAAGGTCGTGTCAGAGCAGTCCAAGACAGGCGCGACCGACGGCGAGCCTCTAGTAGACGGCGACGGCAGCTCCGGTGACCCTGCCAGCCTCGGTGCGGCAGTACTGCTAGCAAACTGGACCGGCCTAGGGGGAGAAGATTATGCAAGCGCGGCGCAAGGCCAGCTTGAGTACCTCTTCGGGAGCGCGGTGCCGAAGACATCAGACGGTGCCATCTCGCACCGGGTGAGCCAGCTGCAACTATGGTGCGTCGAGTGCTGTGAGGTACTGGAAAAGCGTGCTCACTCTCTTGCAGGAGCGACTCTGTGTACATGGTGCCTCCATTTCTTGCCTCCTACGGAGTCACCACCAGCAACCGCTCTATGATTGAAGCCGCGTACACACAGGTGCGTTGGCGCCCGTTGTCCCACTCACTTCGTACTCAAAGTCGGCGCAGATCAAACTCTACCGCAAGTATTTGAGTGATTCTTCGGCAAATGGGCTGTGGAAACACGTCCTCTTGGGCGACGGCATCGACGAGGGACACTGGTCGACAGGTGCGCCCGCACTACTGCCTTTGCCACTGTATCCTCGCACTTCCTGATGCCCTGAAACCTACCAGGTAATGGTTGGGCGGCGGCAGGAATGCTGCGCGTCCTCGGCACGATGAAGAACTCCCAGTTTTCGGGATCGTTCAAGAGCGAGATCAAGGACCTCGGAACGTGGACACACAACATTCACAGTGGAATGTTCCCCCTCCTGGTACGTCCCTCCCCAACTTCCGCCGATTTTCCGTCCGAGTGACGCTGTCTGTTAGCAATCAAACAATCTGTTCAAGAATTACCCCGACGACACGAGCTCGACGAACTTTGACGATGCGGCGTCGACCGCGCTGATAGCCTCGACCGTCTACCGGCTTGCGTTGCTCACAGGCAACCACCGTTACATCCCCCAGGCCGAGCAGATCCGACAGACCCTCTTCTCAGCATCTTCCTCCAACGCGCGCCGGGCATACGGCTACCCTCTTCACCCACGCGCCACCACCTCCTCCCCCGCGCCCTCTTCCACCGCCACATCGCCCTCCCGCCCCACCGCCTCCTCCGCCGCCCCCGAGCCCAGCGCGTCCGCCTTCGCGTCTGCAGCGCACTTCTCCGAGGACGGGTGGCTCACGCCCGTCGTAAACCCTAACAACTACGGCACGCAGGGCAGCGACAGCCCGGAGGGCGAGGCGTTCGTGCTCATGCTGCACAGCGCGTGGCGCGACTGGGCTGCCGCGGGCAGCCCCGGCGCGAACGGCGCGCGCGCACTCATCGCCGGGCGCACTGGCGTCAGCGCCGGGCTGCTCGCTGCGCTTATCGCAGCGGTGTGGCTGTAGTGCGCACCTGCATATTCGCATATGATATTGGACAGGCATAGACCCCTGTACATGGATGGGTTGGATAGTTCTGTACGGCTTGTGGATATCGGAGCACGGATGGCTTCATCTTTTCGAATTTAGCACCATCTCTATTTGTTAGTTAGTTTGCGTAGTGCCGTTGTTGTGCGCAGTCCCCATTGATACCGCGGTTGCTCTAATTTTACTCCCGGACCCCAGGATACAGCACCATCTCTTGGCCGAGACAATCTCTGACATTTGAGATCTGATGAGCCTGGGCGCAACAGACACATCGCACTTCGATCAACCCTGGTGAGAATATGCCGCGTTATCAGCTAAGTATGTATATTCGTTTCAGTACTTGATACTTAAGTATCACTGAAAGGTACACCGAGGTACACGGCCGGCGTGCCCTGATCATGATCGTGCGCGATGATCTCTCCAGAAATTAGTGGTCGTACGTCCGAAGCGGATTAATCTTCATCATCATGCTCTGGACTACTATCTTCTGTGCCAACTTGAAGGTCAGTCACGGAGACAACAATAGCGCTCAGCGCACCAGACAGAGGACAAGTGGCAAAGAAAATTCTCCGACGCTCACGAAAGTCGACACACCGATCTCACAGCTCGCAAACGAGATGATTGCATGCGTATAATATAGGAAGTACCAATTAATCTACCGTACACACAGCTCCTCCCAAGCCCCAAGTAAGTACACCTGTGTACGCACTCTACCACGTCGCCGGGCCAAACGCCTCACCCTTCGGGAGCAACTTGTGCGCGATACCCGCGGCATCCGCAGTGTTGTCGAACACGGTGTTGCCCCACCACGTCTGGATGCTGTTGAGGCCGATGGTGCCGTTGCTCGGATACTGCAATGCGAAGAAGATGATGATGCAGCCGACTGCGTACCCGGCGTCGAGGCCGGCGGACAGCACGTAGTTGTACTTGGACCACCAGCCGAAGTGACGGCGACGGATGACGTAGTTGAAGAGGAAGCCCATGAGCACCCAAGGGATGTAGTTGATGGGCGTCGCGGGCGGCATGTTGCCTGTGCCGGTGAAGATGAGCGGGAAGTTGAGGTACTTGAGGATGTTCCACTTGAAGCGGCGGTGGAGGATGTACTGGCCGACGGGCGCAAGGAAGCCGACGAGGAAGAAGAAGACGAGGCCGTAGTACATCTGGCCGTGCGAGAACTGGCGCTGGGGCCCGATGACACCCCAGATGATGGAGGCCGTGCCGAACACCTGCGTGCTCGGGCAGATGAAGCCGTCCTTCTGGTCCGAAGAGCACATGTCCTCAATGTTCGTGAACATCCACGCCTGCACGCCGAGCTGCACGGTACCGGCGATCACGGTCGCGACGACCTGGCACCAGAACATCGGGCGCGGGGGGATCTTCATGTAGTGACCGAGCTTGAAGTCGGACGTGAACTGCAGGGCCTGCGCCATGGTGATGTAACCCCAGGTCTTGAACATCATCATCGCGACGGGCTTGCCGGGGAGAGCATAGCCGATGATGAGCTCGGTGATGACGTTCAAGCCGACCTGCTGGTTGGTGATGGCTTGGATGACACCAATGGGCACGGTGTAGACGAACGCTGGAGACGGAGGTGAGGAGGGCACGCACGCGAAAGATGCGAAGGGGACATACAAATGATGAGCGCGAGCACGAACGCCCACACGGGGAACTGGGTGTTCCACACCTCGATGGCGACAACACCAAACACGAACATGGACACTGCGCAATGAGCGGTCAGCACAAGTGGGAGACAGCAGAAGCGTGGACGACTCACGGAAGATGGCGGCGTACCACCAGTCAGGGACCTGAGCGTAGACGGACATGAGGCGGGCGTGGATGTCGGGCTGCTCGGAGAGCGAGCGGCGGGCCTGCGTCCAGATCTGCTTGCGGTAGTAGAGGAACGTGTGGGTGAGGGTCGCGGTGATCGAGGCGAATGACAGGCCGTAGGAGATGGCGAACGACGCGGAGATGAACAGCGGGCTGTACGCCTCGTAGGCCTCCTTGTTGAACGAGGCGTCGTCGTTGATGATCTTGGTGACATTGTACTTCTTGCCGAAGCGGTCAAACGACGTACGCGAAACGATCGGGAGGTACGCGCTGTACCACACGTTGGTGTAGTAAAGGATGGGTGTGAGGAACCAGTAGAAGAACACGACGGCGATACCGATGTTGGCGGCAGCCCACCATGGGACGGGCAGGGGCGAGCCGTTGTACGCGATTTGGCCCCAGTCGAAGGTGATGAGACCCATGGCGAGACCGTGCTCATAGCCGAACATGGCGTTGAGGGTAACATTGTTCGGCTTGATCCAGCACACCCAGGAGAAGACGGAGAGCGCCGAGAACAGGTACGTCGGGAGGAAGTCTGATTTTGGACGTCAGAAAAGCCCCAAGAGCGAAGAGGGCCAAAATACGCACTGTAGATGAAGTACCCAATGAACACATAGGTGAAGAAGCGCTCGCGGGACATGCCGGTGGCAGCCTTGGTACCGGCGGTCTCCTGCGCGTGCAGGGTATTGAAGAGCGCGGCGGTGACCAAGTTGGCGGGCCAGATCATAGACGGGGGCGACACGAGGAAGCGCTTGCAGATACCAGCGATGGAGAAGCCAATCATCTGGGTCGACATGACGAGCAGCCATTGATCTGTGGGGTAGGATCTCATCAGCGACGGCAAACGGAGGAGCGCGGAGCCGAACTCACAGCCGAAGTTAGTGGTCTGGCCGTAGAATGTGCGCTGGACGGCGATGATGTCCGTGGCATAGGCAGACTGGGCGCCTACGCCGGCCATGATGGTGACGATCACGTGCTCCTTGATTGTGAACGGGCCACCGTTAATCGACATTCCGAAGATGGAGTACTCAGGAACCCAGCGGGCCCAGAGTTTGCACAGAGGGAAGGTGAGCAGCTGGGGCACGATCTGGAGAGGGTGAGGTGAGGAAGCAGCCGCTGCGGAGGCGGGGGAGAGACTGACCTGAGAGACGTTGACGGACGGATAGCGGAAGAAGAAGAACTGGTTGACGCCGGGGATGAGGATGGCCCAGATGAGACCGAAGACCCATGCGCGGAAGGTGGAGACGGGCATGGTGGGGTCGTCTGTGTTGGCGACGGCCGAACGGACCTCCGGGTAGGGAGACTCGTCCTCGAGGGCACCCGCGGTGGGGTCATAGTTGGGGTCGAACTCCTCGACGGGCTGGGCCTATAGGGAGGGGGTGAGGACTAGCGGAGAGGTGGATGGGGGAGGGAACGCACGTCGAGGTCGTGGAGACCATCGCCGAGCTTCTCGACGTCGACGGAGGACCGCTTCTCGTCGACTGGGTAGGACATGGCTAGCTACCTGGTTGTCGCACGGGGGGACTGACACAGGAAGGCGGTAGCAGTCTGGCTCTCGCAAGCAAAGGCGGAGGGACGAGGGAGACGGGGGGGAGGGGGGGGGGTTTAAGTACCCGGGGGGAGAGCGGGGGACCCGGCGTGGAGGCTCCATCAGAGAAGGTCGGTCGTATGGCGCAAAAAGATAAGCGGGCGGATCGCAGATTTGTGCAGGGCGTGAAAGTGCGCCCAGGAACTGTGCGGCCTGCACTGCCCATGCCCATGCGCCCCATGCCCGCCCATGCGCCCAATGCCATCCCATCCAGCCCCGTGCTCACAGCCCCCTCTAGAGTGAGTGAGTACACACGGGCTGCGACCCGGCTGCTCGCCGCCGCGTCGGGCCCTTGCGTCCGCCGGCCGGACGGGACCCTGGACACACCGGCCCTCGGCCTGCTCGGCGGCAGTTGCGCTTTGCTGACGTGCCCACATGCTGCCCACATCCATGTCGTGTGCGTGCATCCATGTGGCCGCCCACACTGCACATGGCCGGCCCTAGTACGGCCCTCCGAGTCCGCGCGCAGCCCCGCCAGCCGATCAGGACCGCCTTGTGCGCTAAATTTGATCCATGCGCGCGCATGCGACTCCGAGCCCTGTTCCTCCGAAGAAGTACACTCACAAAGCCAGGGCGAGCTGCGGCGGACGGCTCAGCTCATCGCTGAGATCTCGACGACCACCCTCATCGATCGCCTGTCCCGTTGCCGACTCGACCGTCTTCTCCAGGTCCAGGCATTGAACTTGCATGTACGCATCGCGATCGCACCACGGGCACGGGCACTAGCGGAATATTAGTGGCCCCCGCGCCCGGGCAGGTTTCATCCTTCTCCCTATCGTGTGCTCCAATATTATTTTCTCGGCGCACCAGGGCCTGTCTCGCACTGGCCTGGATCAGTGCTGTACTACAAGAAACCGGGCAGGCATACCTCCCAATCTGACTTGACATCAATTGACGTCGGGCAGATAACATCCATCTCCGAGGCATCAGCATCCCCCACAATTGCGCTCTCTCCGCCTGGGATAGGATGTTGCGCCGACCGCGCGCGTGCATCGAGCGTGCACATGGCGCGCGGGCGGGGCTGCGTCATTGCGTCGTCTAGATTGAAAGTAAGCGGGCGGTGAGAACGACAAAACGGTGTCCGGGGGCACGCCAGCAAACCGACATGCGCGGCGCGGTCTCTGATCACGACGTAAGAAACGCAGGGAGGAAGTTCAAGCACGCGCACGGGGAATACTTGGACAGCTGTCGCGTGCACATGCTGGCATCAGAGAGTACGTGTTGCCTGAGCCTGACAGACCTCCCCCCGAGATATCGGTGGGAATTCAAACCGGATCCGGAGCTGATAAGTGTGGCGTGAGGCGTGGCGCACCTCGGCGCACGCACAAACAGCAGCGACCATTGGCCTGCGCCCGCCGCACAAGCACAAGACCCCTGCCCTGCCCTCCCCTGCCCTGCTCGGCGCGAAGCGTTTAGAGTTAGCGGCGCGGGTGAACGAAGCGCGTGTGCTTTGGGGATCGCGATGCGAAGCAGCGCGGGGCGGCGAGCAGCTTGCAGACCTCACGCGCACGGTGTCCACGCCTAATTGACGGGCAGGAGTGCAACAGGGACGCTGGGAAGCGGGCCTAAGGATAGCAGCTGAGAGCAGCAGCGAAGGGAAGCCAGCTAGCAGATTAGGTGTGGAGATGGCGAAGCCGGTACCGGTGCGGTGCAGGGAGGCTGCACCGGTCGGTCGCGGGCTCGGGGCCACAACAGGGCGGTCGGTGCGCACCGGCGGAGACCGGCGGCCGGTCGGTGCGGGTGGCGGCCCTGGCGGCCCTTGACTTGGTGGAGTGGAAGCATATGGCGGTGGTGGTCCGCACGCGGGTCGCAATCGGTCCACAGGAGTCGCCACTGGAGTCGCCACTGGAGTCGCCACTGGAGTCGCCACTGGAGTCGCCACTGGAGTCTGGAGTCAACGAGCGGTGCTGCGTCAGCTCGACGTCGACTGGAGGGACTCACAGTGATGCAGAACGTCCGCGTCGATCACGCCGGACGACGGGAACGACCTGAGTTGCACAAGGGTCTCCGGCGACAAGATACGAGCCGAGCGCGCACCCGACGCGGACTCGGCAACCATCGCAGTGACCATCACTGCAAGGTCTTTGCGCCGATCGTGATTCCCTTGTATAGCAGATCGGGCAGCGCAGTGCGCCGCGGCGGGGAGCGGCGGGGGCTCAGAAGATCGGAAGGGGCGACATCAATCGGGCACCACGCAGAGGTCTAGTCGTAAAATGGCCCCGGGCAGTAATAATGTTATCGCAATTGGCCAGATGCATGCACCCTAGCCAAGAGCGTGCCTGGCAAGGCCCGGCCGTGCGCGGACGTTGCGCACACGACTGTGCGGAGACAGCGAAAACGCGACCGGTCGTCCGCCAAATGATGCCAAGGCCTAGGCGAATTGAGACAGCGTAGAGTTTGCCGCCATCTTCAGACCATCTGCGCGTACGCTTGCATGCGCAGTACGCTTGCACGTCTCAATTTTGTGAAAAGATGTGTCGATCGACTGAACGTTTGATCCGCCTTGATGGTGATGAGCCCTGATGCGCTACGCTCGATTGTGTTCCGCAAGCTATTAGTATAAGATAAGCTATGACGGGGCCCTGCAGGGATACGCATTGTACGTACAAAGCAGCAGACCGCTTGATAAATGCGCACGCAGGAACGTGATGGGTGATATATGATATATCACGTTGACACGGATATGAGAAGAGAAGTCGAAGCGGAGGATAGTCGAGGTACTGACCAGGACTAGCCAGCAATTCAAATCGCCATGAGATTATTGCCACAAATTCTGTGATGGGCTGCGGCTGTAGTTGAGTCGTACCGGCGAATCATTGCGAGCGAGCAGCGCGTCGAACGGCCGTGGTCAACGAGGGTCAACGGCCATCGTCGCGAAAGTTGAGCGCTCTGAGCATTGACGCGAAGCTGGCAGTCGAGGGACTTCAGGATGTAAATCAGAAGCCGAATTTGCGGTTATGAAAAAGACAAAGGAGCATTGATGCAGGTGAGTTGGCATGCAGCTCAGCAGCTGAGTGCGCAGTGCTGCGCACAGTGCGCAGTCGCGTCGCCACACGTCAGTCACGTGCACTGCACTCGTTGGCGAGGACGTGGCCACCAGCCTTGCGGCCAACTGAAGCACTGCGGCCAACCCATAGCCATCCTACACTCCCTTGTAGCTCATCAGTCGTGTAAGAACCTTGCATCTGCCAGTGGGCGGTTATTCATGGTGCGCAACAGAGCAGCCCCATCTTACCGTTCATTGATAGAGCCTCGTGCTACCCAACAGTCTGCGCTCTTCAACTTCCAGTCGCTCCTCCTCGTCATCCTCCTGCTCATATGCACGAGCACATACGTCCGCGCCGTTGCGCCGCGTCTCATCGACAGTAACAAGGAAGGGTACGTCCCTCATTCGCCTCGTGCTCCCTCCCCGTATATCTGACGCGCCGCGGCAGGTTTCTCGGCATCTTTTTCATGTCTGCGCGCATAGGTGCGTCGCATGCTCTCATTTCTCTTCGGCACACGATGGTTGACAAAGGCTGCAGGCGAGCGGCTGTCGCCGTATGTTGCATTAGCATGCGTCGCAATGGCCATCCGAATACTCGTAACATGAGGCGGCGCAGCCGGCCGTGTTTCGTTGTCCCTGCATGACATACCGCCTACCCATCCTGGTGTCCGATATCCTTTCGCATTATGTCTCCTATTGTTGAATGTCACCTGCGTCTTGCCAGCGTCCTCGCTACCGTCGGGGTCCCACGCATGACTCAGTCACCACCACTCGGCGAGTCGGCATCACTGTGAAACCTCCGCCTGTGATGGCAACAACAGCTGACTGCACAGCTGCCGATGTTGCCTTATAGAACGGAAGCTCACCTGTTAATTGAAAGAGCGGACGGACTTACCCCAGCTGGCCTCTATAAATTTGTCCAAGCGGAAAGCCTCCGAGTTTCCTCGATATCGTACAAGACGGTCCAAGTAATAATGATATGATGGTACACAATAGCTATGGATATGATAACAAGCAGGAAGCCCGGATAACATGGCAATACATAAACATGAATGAATCATACACCTCTGCGCCCGCGCCGGGGCACACCATCTGCCGCCTGCTCCTGCTCTTGCGCCGGCGCATACAGCGCCGACGTGCTTCTCTGCGCCGTGCGCTCCACAACACTCGTGCCGTCCCGGAACCGCGTCCTGAACAGCACGTTCGCATTCGTGAACAGGCCCTCCTTGAGCGACACGACGATGAACTGCGCGCCGCGGAAGCGCGTGCGGAACAGCTGCCCGATGTGCTGCGTGTGCGAGAGGTCCAGCGCCGCGTCGATCTCGTCGAGGATGTACACCGGCGCGGGCTTGAACTGCAGCAGCGCCAAGATGAGGGAGAGCGCGATGAGTGACCTAGAGGCGCGCGCGGGCCGACCACGAAAAAGCACGGTGGGATTGGAAGGACAAGAAATGATGCGCGTGGGAGGGTTTATCCGAGAACAGCGCGATAAGACGTCAGTAAACGATGGCAGCATATGCACAGGGGCAGCGAGGCGCCGCACCTTTGTCCTCCACTCAGCTCCGTTAAACTTTGTTTCCATACGCTGCCGAGCTGCACCTTGACCTCAAGTCCGTCCATGAGATCCTTGTCTTCAGGCGGCTGGAGCTTCGCAAAATTTCCCGGCAGTAACTCCGCGAATATCGAGCCAAACTCACTGTCCGCGTCATCAGGGTTAGCGGCAGAAGTAGTTCGCAACTGCGAAACGCACTGGTCGACCTTCTGCCAGGTCGTCGTGAGCGCGTCGCGTTTGTAGCGGTCGAGCTCTTCGATGGTCTCCTCGATCTTCTGCTTGTCCTTGAGCACAGTGTTAAGCATCTTCTTCAGGTCCTTCTCGCGCTTCTCCACGCTGTCACCGTAAGTCAGAACGCGTGTTTGCGCGCAGGCAGACAGACAGAAGTCAGCCGGGTAACTGATCTGTCTGCCTACAGTCGTTGGGCGCAGAGGTTATCGCACCTGTCAATCATGTTGATCACCTTCATGTTGACTTTCTTCTTCATGCCGCGCTGCTGCCCCTCCAGTTCGCGCGCCCTGTCCCGCAGCTGCGCTATGTCCATCTGATCAAAATGGTAGTGCGAACCTGCCGTGCCAAACAAGCTGACGTAGGATAAAAGACATCAGTCATGGGACCGTATCAGGCGGGTGAGGACGTACTGGCTCTCCCCCACTATCCACTCGTGCTGCTTCTCTAGGTTGCTGACGAATGTGGCAGCGGATGCCTTATCCTTCCCTAAGTTCTGGACTTCATGATCGAGCTTCTTCAGCGTTAGTTCCGCGTCTCCTGCCTGTGCCTTTTTCTCCTTGATGACCGCGTCTAGGTCTTTGAGTTCATCATCGAATCGCGTCAAAGTCGCCTGCTCCTCCTGAAGTTTCTCGTTGGCCTTCGCGTGGGCATTCTGGAAACGGCGGAAAGAATTTGCATGAGAAAATGACTGAGGTGTAAGCAGGAGACCTTACCTCTTTTGACGTCACATCATTTGCTAGGTTCGTCAGCTCTTTCCGGAGCTTGTCGACGCCTGCCCGGGCATCCGAGAGCGTGCCGCTAGCCTTCTCGATGTCCGACTCAAGTTGCTCTGCGCTCTGGGGTGAGCGATTACGCTTACTACATGTCTTATTAACGCACCCATCTCAGCAGTCGCTGTCTGCAAGTCCTTATGCTGTGTCTTGACGACGACGGCCTGCTTCTGAAGAGCAGCCTTCTGCTTCACGATATCAGCCTGCCCACTATATGTCAGTACGCCGGTTGGATGTGGTCAGCTTTTATCACACCTTGAGTTCCTCTGTCTTGCCCTCTTTGTTATCTTTGAATTCCTCCATGTCCTTCTCCAGCTTCTTGATTTCGTCCTGCGCAGTCTTCTGTTTGTCCTTTGCGCTCTGCACGGACGTCTGGAGCTCAGCGATTGTCTTCTTCATCTCCTCGACTTGTGCGCCAATCTGCAAGGGACCGCTTCTATGTGAGCCCAGATCGCTGCCTTGTCGCCTATAGAAAGAACTCACGCGAGTCGCATTGCTGCCCCCCAGCTGGTCCTCCAGCAAGCGCATCTCATGCTCTTTGATCTCCAGCTCTTGAGAAAGCACTCGCCATTGCTCCCGCTTGCTCTTGCTTTGACGATCCTCTGCTTCGAGCGCCTCATACATCGTGTGGGCCTCCCGCAGCCGCTGCTCCGCTGCTTGAACTTCCTGCGCGCGCACCAGCAAGCCACTCCCGCTCGGCGCCGACCCGCCGCTCAGCATCCCGGACGGGTCGTACACGTCGCCCTGAAGGGTGACCGACCGAACGCCGACCTCGCGGGAGAATGTTACAGCCTTCGCGGATTCGGCGTCATCGCAGATGATGGTATCGCTGAAGACAAACTCCATGGCCGCTCTGACCTCGTCAGGGTAACCGACAAGGGAAATTGCAGGGTACACTTTCCCGGGAGCGAGGTGCGTCGCGCTTTGCAGTTTCTGTATAAAAAGAGATGAAAAGAAATAGCGGGCTATGGGGGCACTTGTACGCACCCCTGCAGTCAAAGTGATAGCGCGGATCTTGTTCAAAGGGATCAATGTAACGCGCTTCTTGAGTTTGCCGTTCTTCAGCAGTTCCCCACCGACGCGCTCGTCCTCGACGACAACATTGTAGAGCTTGCCGCCAGCCGCGATCTCCAGCGCAGTTGACTTGCCGTAGTCCTCGGACTTGAGAGAGATAAGAGAAGCGACCAGGCCCTTAACCTTGCGGGTGTCAAAGTTCGGAGACGGAAGGGAGTAGTTGAAGTCGAGCTGAGACAGTCTTTGTTTGACTGTGTCGCGGTCCTGCGCATCCATGAGTGTCAAAATTGGACGGGTAAATAGGAGAGTTCAGGCGGACCTGTGTCAACCGAGAGACAGCATTCCTACCCTCCTTGAGCGCGGTCTCACGTTGATGCTCCAAATCGGCGTTCCATCCAGAGCTCGCGATTGCCCTCTTGCGCTTCTCGACCTCTGCCTTGATGACGCCGAGCTTGCGCGCGTCATCGCCGGCTTCTTTCTCGACCGATTTCCATCTGGCCTCGAGCGTCTTCAGCTCCTTCTCGCTCATAGAGAGCTTTGTGCGCAGCTGCTGCTCTTCTGCCGTGGCATGCGCCAGACGAGCCTTCGCATCCGCAAGCTGCCCCAAGTATCCGCCGCCGGTGTTGTGATTGCTGCCTGCAAGGCCAGTGAGGAGCGTCTGGAGAAGATCTTCCGAGTTCACCAGCCGCGTCTGTGTCTCTGTGTGCTTGTCCTTGACTGTGGTGTAAGCCGCAGTGAGCTTCTCCACCTGTTGCTTCTTCGCGGCCCATGACTTCTCGAGCTATGATGGTGGTCAGTGGAGATCGCAGACAAGAAAGCGGAGGCGTACTTCTTGTACTTCGGCAGCCAGGCCAGAGACCTTGCTCTCTTCGTCGGCGATGGTCCCGTTCTTGATCTCAACCTGCGTACGGAGCTTGACGAGAATCTTGTCGAGCTCGGCTACCTCCTCCTCCACTTTCTTGAACTTCCCGCCTTTCTTCAATTCATTGTCGCGCTGCCCACGGACTTTTTCCGCTGTCTTCTCCGCCGCTTGACTTTCCTTCAAGGAACGCTCCATGTCCTTCCTCACCTTCTCATTCTCCTTCTCCTTCTGCTCGATTGCCGCTTGCTTTTCCTGAACGCGCTTCTGGGCGTCGGACCACTCCCATGCGCGGAGGACACGGCCGATGCGATCAAGCTCGGAGACCGCTTTCTGATACTGAAGATACGCACGTTTTTCGGCGCGTAGAGTGTCGAGCTTTGGTGTGATTTCCTCCTTGAGCAGAGCATTGATCTCCTCCACGCGCTTCTCTTTCTTGGCCATGGTCTTCCTTGCCTTGTCTTTCCGCTCCTCGAACATGCGCGTACCCGCAGCCTCTTCGACCATCCCCAGAATCTCTTGCGGCCGCATGTTCAGGACTTTGGTGATGCGTCCCTGCATGATGAGGAAGTTGGGGTTATTGATGTTGAGCTGGACACTCTGGAAGATGCTGTGTATCGTGTTCTGTTGAGTCTTGTGACCATTCAACAGGTACTTCGTGACGTTTGGTAACAGAATCTACGGGGAAGGAAATAAAAATGGGATCATACGCAGATCAAAGTGTCTGAACACGCACCTGTCGCGTCACGGTGATTTGGGCATGGTCCTCTAATCCCACCGGACTGTTCTGTTGGTCTGAATTGTCAAAAACGATGGTCACGCTGGCCTTGGTGATGCCAGCCTGCCCTCGTTTGTAAATAAGGTCCTGTTGGTTCTGCGCGCGCATCTGCGAGCGACAAGCCCGCATGAGCCTTTGGAAGAAATGGGATGTCGTGAGGGCGCACTGAGGTCATGTTCGTTATCCCAAGTACGAAGCAAATAGCATCCAAGATATTCGATTTGCCAGACCCATTGAGACCTGTGATGGCATTGAAGGACGCGTCCCAGCCCGTGATGGGTGTTCGAACGGGGTAGGATTTGAATCCCTCGAGGACGAGCTCCTCGATACGCATGTTGGACGAGATCGCCTTCCGCTACTGTAAACCGATGGTTTCCGATGGGTGATCGAGGGGGTACGGGGAATAGCTGCCAATGAGAATGGAAGGGAGAGACAGGTGAAGCCTGTCCCCGTGTTGTTGAACGCGCCAGCCACAGGCGCGTCGCGTGCCAAGCGGGGACTGCCGGCATGACAAGCTTCGGCCGGATTCGACGCGACCCATCGACAATCCAGCTTGCCTTGAGGCTTTTTGCACTCCGTTGTCGATTCCCTTTTCGCGCTTTACCGCTCTCCATCGCATGCAGACTCCCCGACCCTGCCCAAACACCAACCAGAGCATTGATTGTACCCTCCTTATTGTCTTCCGAGAGACTGGCAGGTGCAGATTGGCGCAGATCGTTCAGTGGGGTTTGACCTAGGTGCGTCTTCGTACGACGACTTGCATCTCTTCCACTGAAGTTCTCATAGCCTACAGACTTGCTTCAAGCATCTCCTTCTGACTCTCATCTCTCCCTGCACCACAGCGGGGTCAAGAAATGTCATTGTCTGACTGGTCCCTGTCCGACCTTACCGATCTCTCCTCGGATGATGATTACGATGCTCCGGTGTCTCGGAGCAGTAATATCAAGAAGTCTGCGCTGAAGAAGACGAAGGGGAGTACTTATACCATATCCAACTCCCTCAGACCGCCCAGAACAACGCAATATTCGGCGAAGTCTCTCTACGGTATGACTGCCGGCACTAGGTTCCTGCGAATGCTCATGTATGCACATTTCTTTTTAGAACAAATCATGGACAACTCCATTGACCTGGAAGCTGATTATCAACGCGGTTTGTGTCCATGACACCCCGTGCCCCCATCATGACTTCGAGCTGAGTACCTCCGCAGATGTCGTATGGCCAGAGCCAAAGCAGGTTGGGCTTATTGATTCAGTTTTTCGAAACTATTACGTTCCTCCCGTTATCTTTGGTGCGTGAATTCTACTCGATAACAGTATCATGGTTGAATGCCCCGCAGCTGTGACTACCGCTGAAGATGGGAGTGAAACACGGGTCTGCATCGATGGCAAGCAACGCTTGACTTCGATTCAAAAGTACGTGTACATATTTACATGCATGGCGTGGTTGCTGACATTACCTGAATTCTCGTGACGGAAGGTTTATGGCTGGTCTGGTGCGTCTTCCTGAGTGTTGTTCGGACTACACCTCAATTCACACTCCCCGTCCCAGATTCCTCGTATGTCTATTCCCTCATTGATATCTGCGGTCTCTTTGATGACCTTCTGGCTCAGACAGAGACTCGTAAGTCAAGAGTACTAACCTCAAGTTGCCTAAATCTTTAATCGGGTCTTGCAGTGTAACCAACAAGAAATATTGGTACAAGAGAGAGGGCGCTGGCGCGAAGACGATGCTTCCCGGCCCACTGGTGGCAAGCTTTGCGAACAAGCAAATTGTATGCGTCGAGTACGATTATTTGAACGACGACCAAGAACGTGAGATATTTCAGGTAGGCGTCCCGCTAGGCTCAAAATATCCATTGTCTGACATATCAACAGAGAGTCCAACTAGGCGTTGCTTTGACCCCTGCAGGTGATGGATATTGGACCGACATTGACCTTACCGGAGACTAATCGTGACTTGCTCAGAGCGCATGCAGGCTATCACTGGACCATGGCCTTCGTTTATCCGGGAGCTACAGTCGCAAGTGGTAGGTGTGGACGGCTTTGGAGATGCGCTTGACTGGGGTCGCGCTCGTGGTCGTGACTTCCAGGGCCTGGCATCCATCGTATTCGTCATTGAAAAGCTACCGACGTTTTCTCTCCCTGTCTCTCCCGCTCTCGACAAGTGGCTTAGTCGAACGATTGCCGTTCCCAAGAAGTTGCGCAACGATGTCTTCGAAACCTTCCGAATTTTCCTTCGTCTCGCCAAGGACAAGAAGTACAACGCTGCGTTCCACAAACCGACTCGCGTGTCGCCAATCGAATTTATCATGATCGCTGTGTTGATCTATACACGCCGCCAGAAGTCGTCGCTCATGCAGCTGTCTTCCGCCATCGAACAGATGCGCGCCGACGTGCGCACCAAAGAAAAGGACGTGCGCACCAACGCCCGAGTATCGAAGGCCCTTTTGAAATTCATCACAGAGAAAGTCAACAAGCTGGACCTGAAGAGCGATGGCAAGGGCGACAAATCGGCGGCATCTGCTGTAGCAGCCGTGAAGGCCTCATCTCCAACCCAAGCACGCTCGAAGAAGCGAAAGCGAATTGAATTTACCAGCGATGAAGGCAGCGACGATGAAGATATGCAACCCCCAGCTAGGAAGACACCCACATCGACGATTAAAGGGAAGCAGCCGGCGAAGTCCCAGGTGGTCAGTGCCAAGGCATCATCATCGAAGGTCAAACCGAAGAAGGTACCTTCTCCGAAGATTGCTAATGGGAAGGCTTCCACAACTGCGACGCCCGCGCGAACGAAATCCTCTCCATCCGCTGGACCCAGTACTTCGACCACGGTAGCCAGAGTTCGCAGTACGAACGGAACATCTGCTCGACCACAATTGCCTCCCGTGAATACACAGATTCCCGCTACATCCGTACCGGCTCCCACGGGGGCGCAATTGGGATCTGCATCGAATTCCCAAGCACCTACTCCGACATCGACGAGTCGTTCTCCCGCCGTTCCGTTCGCTGTGCGACCTACAGGGCTAGGTCAGCAACCAGGTCGAGCCTCCGCATCCTCTCCCGCACCGTCGCAGCCCAAAATCACTCCTGCTACTAGCTCAGCAACGCTCTCTACGAAGCCGATGGCGCCGTACATCAAACCAGAGCCAATGGAGGGTTCCATCCCGCGCACAGACCGTATGGCTGCCATTCGTAGAGCCAAAGCTGCTGCCCAAGAGCCTTCTGCATCATCGCCTGCGGTATCTTCGCCAGTGACGGCGCCGGTGCCATCTGCCCCGCAACCTATGCCTGTGCCTGTACCGTCCGCCGTGCCATCGATATCCCAGGTCATGACGCAGGCCGTCGCTCCCGCGCAGTCGGATCCCGAGGCTGGTCCTAACCTCCAGTCGAATGCAGCACATCAAGGAGCTGTCCTGATGTCGGACGCACAAAAACCGGTACCACTGGCCGCATCGCAGCCCATGAACGCAATCGCTTCCCTCGGGCCTAGCGTATCCAACGGCCAAAATGAGATCGATGCTAGCTCTATCGAAGCCCTCTTGAGGACGGCTGGGTACAGTCCGAACAATCCCTTGTCAACTTTTGGGCAGGCGCAAATACAAACCAGTGTCGGAGATAATGGTGCCCCGCAGGGCACACTACCGCCCGCTGTGCAGATCCCGACTAATCTACAGAGCATTCTCGAACGTGCGAACTTGTCGCAAACGTTGTCTCCCACCAACATTGTGCCAGTGGGAAATTTGCCGTCCAGCCAGAATAACACCATGTCGTACCCGCCGACGCAGCACGACAGCTCAGTTAACATCATTCCGAAGCAAGAACAATTCGAGTCCGGTCTACCTCCACGGCCATCTAGCGGCTCCTTCGCCAGTGGCCTCCCGACAGCGCCTCGCTTCCAGGCGCCTCCTACGCGCGTACCTAGCTACGCTGATCTGCCTCCCAACTCGGCCTCTTCTGTTTCATCGTTCGATGAGGCGCGCCGAACACGATGGCATCAGGAACCGCGGCGCTCTCGCGAGAAGAGCTGGGAGCGTGATCGAGACCGAGAGCGAGGCCGCAGTCGAGAATACGACCCCAACCACGGACGCGGTCGACCGTACGACAACCGCGGACGCGGCGGTCGCTCGCGGAGCCCCGATCTCTCGAGAGGCCGGAAGCCGTCATATGGCTACCGTGATAATGAGTACGATGGCCGTTCGCGCAGGGAAAGCGATAGGGGCCGTAGCCGGGATGGAGATTGGCACGGTTCAAGTCGTGGGCGAGACTGGGATCGCGACAGGGATAGGGACCGTCGAGAGTCCAGCCGGGAACGCGAATGGAGCAGAACCAGTGGCGGGTTCTCTAGTGCCAAAAAATGAACCCTGTTCTTCCTCCGCGGTCAGTCACATCCCCCAATCATACGTCTCTCCGCCTGGCCACTCGCGAATGTGGGAGATGTCACTGCACTTGCGCGTCGGTCTTTGTTGCTCAATGTTATTATTCTTATTACCAGATACACACCCCTTGCGACTCATAGACTCGGTTCCTGAGGTTCCTTGCTACTGTACATGCACTGGCCAAGACGGGCTGATATCATATCACAACGTTCCCTTGCTGCGTTCTATCGTGCGTGGTACATCGTCATTTTATATTAGTTCCTATATGCTTCTGCGCCACGGCGTCGTAATGCGATGGCTCTCAGACTCCATTCTCTTATCCGTTGTCACTACACCCGACCACCAAATTTTGCAGCAGGTGAGCACGTCGCGTGGCTCATATCCTCCATCTACACTACCGTCTCTTCTGAATACCGCAACACAATTTGACAGAAAGACGTTAAACATCTGGCAGTAAGCAAGCGCGTGACTCGAGATCAAGCGCTCAGCGCCAGCCACTCCAGGCTGTACTGTAGGTCGTCTGCGAGACCCCGCCTAGGCATCCGAACCGAAACAGTGCATGATGCCTGCTGTGCCTTGGCAGGATAGCACAATACAATGCATTCCCGACGTAACGGTACAATGCCCAAGGAAGTGCAACTTGACGCCGGGATCGGCCATGCCGCTTACCGCACTGGCACATGCTCGGAGTATTAGTGTAGGCTTCGTTCAAGTTTGAAACCGCACATCTTATCCAAAATACCCTGAAAACTAAAGCAGCTATTGCGTACCCTATAGATCAAAGCCTCCAACACACGTTTACCCCGAAATCAACCAAATAGTGTGCACGTGAAAGGACAAAACAAAAGGTCATGCGTTTGAGAGTGTGAGGGTTGAAAGCAGAGCACGCCTAGTAGCTTGAGATAGAGCCACCGTAGAAGACTGCGACGGGCGGTCGTGAGCAACTAGCGGTCACGACGTCGAAACGACTCACTATAATGAGCAGTGTATTTCACAGAAATAGGATCGGACCCGGCATCACACTGCGAGTGCATAAGCACCCTGCAGAGAGAAGATAAGACTCGATCATACCGAAGAAGGAGGCTGGCCAGCGACTGTGTTGACTACGAAAACCTGGTCCGCAAGGGAACCGGAGGTCTGGTTGAGCTGTTGCCAGTCGATGTCCGAGGAGCCAGTGGGGGCAGGGATGCTGCCGACCGGGGCAGTCACGACGAACGCATCATCGTCGAACGTGGTGGATGTGAAATCGAACTCCGGGTTGAGGCTGCCGTCGCTGCCTACGACGTGGTAGAGTAATCCAAAGAGGGGGAGCGTCGCCAAGTCGGAGACGGCGTCCGATGTTTGCAGGGAGATGTTGTACCAAAAGGAATAAGCATCCGTTTGGATGGTAGAGAACGTATCACTGCCGTAGAGGCAGGTGATATCGAAGAGCTTCGTAAGGACGCCGGAGGACCTAGAACGATGGCATGGTTAGAGAGCAAGACTAAACAACGGGTGGACGATGACGCACGTATAGGTTCCATCAGACCCGCAAGTGAAGTTCTGTACACCGACACCTAGGGCAAGGGAGGAGGGGTCGCTTGTCGGACCCACCAGACCGGTCTGGTTGTCCGGCAATTGCAGCGCGCTGGCTGGGACGGCGCAGCCATCGCGGCGAGAGAAGGAGGCGAGGGCGGGGGTTGCGGCAAGGGCAAGAGAAAGGACAGACAGGTAAAGCATTGTGAAATGAATGACTGTGCGGCGAGGACAAAACAGAAGACTCAAGAGTACTGCTCCGCATGCGCATTTATAGGAGCTCACCTCACCAGTTACTCGCCCTCCATCTGGTGTTTGTAATCTCCGGGGAAAGCACCCATTGGGGCAGAACTTTGAGGTAAGCTAGACGCAAAGACGAAAGCCTGAGGCACTCCTGAGGCACGCGTAGTGATTCAGGCACCTGTAAGACGCCGTCCGACTACAATTACAAGCATCGCGAGTTAGATGAGTTTGGGCTCACGGAAAATGGCACATGCTATGCGCCGGCCTTTCTACCTCAAGAAAGAAGTGTGAGGTTGTGTCGGCTTCGCTGAGTTCTGATCCGTGCGCGTCCTCAAGCTCAAGGCCGCACTTCCGGTACCCGAAGTCAACACCTGAACTTACCGGCCGAGACTTCTAGCGCGAAGATGAAATTGTCGACAAACAGCTCATCATAGATTTGATGGATAATACTCATTACGCTAGTTGAGAGGCCAAAGAGTGTGACCAGACCTTTTTATTTAACGTCGAGCTGGCTGCGGGTAAGAACTGCAAGCTAGCTGCACAACCGGCGGTTGACACCGAAGAAGCAAAGAAGCCCAAGAAGGGAGCGGCTAGGCCGGGCGGGGGCCGCCCTGACCGCACATGGAAGAGGCCGCGAAAATTCTGCTGCATAAGTCCGACTCGCATACAGATCATCTTGACTAATGTTGGGAGGCTAATTCACTTTACCGCTCCGTACAAACCGGCGGTCTCCATGAAGGAGTCAAGGTAGAGGCAGTCCAAAGTGTTGACGTGTGGGAGTGTAGGCGAGCATAATTACTTACTGCGATTGTAGCCATCATCAGGGTCCATGTATTGCCAGGGTCGTTGGTTGACCATTCCATGGCGGCGATGTTTCCATAGATACAGTACGCGTGAGCCGGCAAACAAATGGTCCGCCATGTATGCAGAATAAAAGCCATCGGATGAAATGAAAGCGCACGTGAAATGAGGTCTTGAGCACCGGGTAACGACCAGAGAACAGCTGTCGGCGAAGATGCACAACTCGACCATCTGAATTTACAGCGGAGGTGGACCGAGCGTCGGCGTGGCTTAGTACTGGATCTCGATTCTCGGCAGATCGACCGGCCATCAGCCAAGAATGCGCCATCTACGTGGACGCGCGCTAAAGCGCGCTCAGACACATACTAGTATCTCCCCCATGTACATCCACTCTGCGCTCATGATTTAGTACGCTGGTGCCAGACTCTCAGGCGATGCTGATGACGGATTCGTGAGAGTGGGAAGCCGCTTTTATGAAGGAGGATTCCGATAGCAATATACGCTGGTGCGCAAGCGAGACTTGTGCTGCATGTGCTGACTTTCCTGACTACTAGACCATATGCACTGTCCTCTTTTTTTATCCATGTTCACGGCAATATTACACCAGATCTCACCCCTACCGCCATGCATCACTGCCCGAAGACTTATAGATACCGACGCGTGGGACACGGCACTGGGCGAGCGCATGTCCGAACCTCTGCGATGGCCGGTGCAACGCAACGCAACCCCTTTGCGTCATTGTCGCTTCCACCGTCGCGCACCTGGATGTCGAGCTCAACCTCCGCACTAGAACCTCGTCAATTCTTTGCTTAGGGTGCTGTGTGTATACAGAGTACGCTTTCCACGTAATATAACCGTTGATGAACGTACAAATATCCCTCCCTGCTCCCTCCTCACGAGAAGGCTCTTCGCGGGTGGCGGGACTCAATTTAAGTACAGGCTCGAGTGAGGTACCCAGCCGATCCGAGTCCTACCAGTCTAGTTCGAGATGCCCACAATAAGTCTTCGAGCTTATTCGAGATGGACAGGTACTTCTCTTTGATATTGGGGATGTGCACTGCTAAGCATCACAGCATTAGGTGAATGCGACCATGGGCCGGTGTCCACCTAGTCTCCGTTGCCGACCCCGCGCGGAAGACAGTCGTTTGTCCACCGTCGCCCGGCGAGCACACATCAGCAAGGCTATGCGAAGGCCCGAGAACAGACCCCGGGCGGCTATATATACTGTTCTCTGTCAAATAGTCAGTTACCGGACACGGACATATGGATTGGGCAGGATCCATACGAGAGTCTAGTTGCGGGTTGAACATATATGTAGCAGGATACCCTTGGAACAGCCGGGTCCGAGTAAGGATGATCTGCGTCCATCTTCATTACTGACAGTACCTGCCTGCCTCGTCACTGGCTCAGTAAAGTAAAAGCCTAATCACCAATCTATAACGTCCTGTGCGGAAGGCCAGTTAAGTATCCTGCGACGGTCAAGCAGTTGTCGAAGTTGATCGATCGGCGAAAGATCTGTAGCGAGCCCAACAGAGCATGGGGACAACACCGGCGGTGTGAAGCGACATCCAGTGCTTCGCAGGGATTGTTCAGAGTAATTTGCAAGTCTGCAAAGCCAGAGACACTGCCAAGGCGTGAAGCCCAGGGTGAATACTCAGTACTCAGAGGTTTAGGCGGAGCCGGCGCGCCCCGCGCATTGCCGGTCGCTATACGACAGGCGCGCTCGACGACTTGGAAGCAGTGGCCATGCGGCGCGTCCACCCTCGTCCACCTCGCTTGCCCTCCGTCCTCTAGCCGCGCCACGTCGGCGTCGTCGGGTTGAGACTGCCCTGCGTCTGTCCGGGGAACGGTGCGCGCAGTCCAGTCGCTCTCCCGTTTGTTCACTGACTCGCAAACCGCCACGTCCAGCTCTTACATCGTGCGCCAGTCAACCCACGCGTTCGCCTGTCCTCGTCTGTTACAATATCGAGCGCATCGCGTGGAGGCCACCCGGGGTCCTGAGTGGGACGCAGCAGGTGCGTCGGATGTGTCACAGACACCACGATTGTCGAGTCTGACTGTTTAGCGTGCCATCCTCGCTTTCGTCACCAGGCTCTTTTCAGGCGTCGGACGCTCTCCATTTGCCTCAGGCTAAGGGACCTTAATTGCGTGTCCCGGAGCTGGCGTAGCAGCCTGTATAGATCGTGCACACCGGGCGAGCAGCTTCTTCCACAATTCCCAATCCTCCCCGTCCTCAAGCGTCTGCGCCGCGTTCTCCATGTCATTCTTTTCCCGCCGGCGCGACCTGGACGCGTCTCCGTCCTCCTCCGGGTCAGCCTCCTCCCTGCGCAAGCGCGTCTCGATCTTCACCTCCCGGCTCGTGCGCCCACAGTCCAACTACCCCAGCTACACATGGACGCCGCGCTCCCGCTCCCCCTCGCGCTCCCCTTCACCGCCGTCACCGGACATTCGCCGCCCGTCAGGCCTCGGCCGCCGGGCGTCCCTCATCTCCCTCCCGCTCGCATCCCCGTCTCCCGTGTCCCCGACGTTCCTCGCGCGCGGGCGCACCCTCAGCACCCCCCAGCTCGCGAATTTTCCAGTCCCACCGGCCCCGCGCGTGCACCCTGCGATAGTGCTCGCACTGCCGTACGCGAGCCGAGATGTGCTCGCCGCCTTCGCGCGTGTGTCGCGCGCCGCGCGCGCTACAGCTGTCCCGCTCCTGTACGGCAAGCTTGACATAGACGAATACGTGGCGGATGAGTGTATCGCGACTATTGCCGCAAATCCACCGCTCGCTGGACATGTCAACGTGTTCTCGCTCTCTTCATCGCCAGCATCGGCGACGTTCGCATTAGCGCTCTCCCTCGCGCTACGGTCCATGCACCACCTCACGAGCCTCACCCTCCCGTATTTCTCATCGGACCTGCTCGCCAACCTCCCTTACTCCCTCCGTGCGCTCAGGTTGCTCAGCACTGCACTCCCCCCGACCTTCTACACGACATACCTGCCCTCCCAACCCGCGCTCAGGCACCTCGCCCTCCCGAACCTCGTGTCGCCCGCCACGCCTGTGTCAACGGACCTCGAGTCAATCTGCGGGTCACCTGCGCTTGCGATGGCGCTTGCTCCGCACTGCAGGCTGCGCGAGATGGAGCTGTACGTGAACAGCACACTGTATGACGGGTTGCGCCCCGCTGCACTCATGGATGCGCTCGCGGGTGTGCGCACACTGCGCATGGTCCTCGGGCACAATGTGGACGCACGCACGCGGGCGCGGTTGGTCGGCGCTCTGGGGCACGTGGGGCAGCAATTGGAGCGGCTGGAGCTGCGGATGGAAGGCTCTGACGAGGTACATCATCTCTTCTCATCCAAGCCCGCGATTAACTTACGAGGAGGACACAGAGCCTGTACAAGCAAATCTCTGCCCTGCTTCCCCACACGCCCACACTTCACACCCTTCACTTTGTCTGCAGCCTCCCATCCACCGAGTGCCGTGATACGAGCACCCCGCCCTCACCGCCTGCGACACCCGGCGCCGTGTCGCCGCCACCTTCGCCGATTCCCGCCCCTGTCACGCTCTCAGACTCGCCTGGGCCACCACCTTTTTTGCTCCTGCCGCCGATGCCGCATTCGCCAGCCATAATGGCGAACAGCCCCCATACCTCAGTGTCGACGCAGAGCCGTAGCGTGCGCGACGAGGAGGATGCGGAGGAGCGGGAGCGCACCACGCTCGCGGGGTGGCTCAGGCATGCCCCGGACATGCCGATGCGGAGGGTGCAGTTTTGGTCTAGTAATATCTGGGAGAGGAGGTATGAAGGGTCGGGACTGGGGGATTGGATGAGAGTGGAATGAAGGTGTAGTCTTCCATCCGAGTTTTCTCTGGCGGTGGGGTAATGCGATTGGATATGCATTTACTCATCGTCTTGCTTCTTTGTTCGTCGGACTCACTGTATCATGCCAGTCTCTTCGCAACTGTCGAACGCAGCAAAAATTTACTTTACAGCCGCATAGAGTCGTTCGTTTTTCTGTTCGGTGTCTCCATTATTCGACCTAACAATAACATAGCACCATACTTACTAACTGTCACTCCTTCCATCGCGTTTCCTAGAATCTCATCCACAAAAGGAGCAGGCCTCCACATACTGTCTCGGACTTAAGCTTGTCGGACGTATATACCCCCAGCAGCCACATTGGCCACGTCTAGAACCTTACTTAATGTGGGTAAAGCGATTAATCTCGACGTGTTGTAAACAATGCACTTAATCTTGACTGGTCCCTGGGGGTAGCTACAAGTAGCAAGCTTCGGGGTGTTTATAGATCCCGGGCCCGCATCTTCTGAGTCCCAGCTTCTCCCAACGTTCCCTACTTCTTCTATTGAGCTGTGAAGGTCCTGTACTCTTGATGGCCATCTTGCACTGATTTGTCACTGCCGTAGGCAGCGTCCTTCGGATATTGAAATCTCATTGAAGTTACATGACCGAAGTGCTACTCTCGTCGGTGGCTGTTATGGCATTCCGAGACTAATCCCGACTCAGATTGCGCGGCGATCCACAAATCTACGGCACTCTGCCTTCCAGATGTGAGTAAGTACGTACGCAAACAGTCTATCGCTTCACACGCACCCCACCCATCCCGCCGAGAGGTTTCAGTTGCCCTGCCTTTCATATTCATTAACGACCCTGCGCGCGCATGCCGCTCCGCTTTATAAAGCTTCAAAGTTCTCGTCAATTCGAGGATGCCACATCGAGAGATCACCGATCAAACCTTGAACTGACCGACCATGTCTTTACAGTTGCTCTACTGGCTGACCCCGCTCTCGCAGTCGCAGGTGCTCTTTTCTCCCTGGGCGCGCTTATCACGTATCAAGTCTGGTTGGTGATTTACAATCTCTATTTCCACCCGCTCGCGCATTTCCTGGTCCACGGGCAGCAGCGGCTACCGAGCTATGGTTGCCATATCGAGAACTGTACAAGCGCGAGTCTCTGTCAGATTTACGTATCCGACTTCACAAGAAATAAGTACGGTACGCCTAGCCCAGCTGAAGGTTAGTTTTGCATTTTAAAGCAGCTCTGTAGGTGACATTATTCGCATCGCACCGAACGAGGTGAGTGCCCCTCCTTGCGCTTTCTGGCGTGTCGGCGGCTCACGGTCGCCATATGGGATCCAGCTGCATTTCGCTCGTCCGAGTGTCTACTACAATGAGATATACAAATGAAGAATAGATGGGATAAGGACTACAGGCTCTACCGCGCATTCATGTTGGACACCTCCTCATTCGCGACAACGAGCATAGCGAAGTCAAGGCAGCGCCGACAGGTCCTGAGCCCTCTTTTTTCCCGAGCCGCAATTCTCCGCTTGCAGGGCGTTGTGTGGGATAGGTGTGTCCGCCAACTTATAGCTGCTCCGCAAATGTCGTTACGCGTTGGGCTAGATCGTTGATCTTTGTGCTGTGCTAAAGGAACGTGATCATGCTGGTAATGCCCTTACGGTCCTCCAACGATGCGGCTAGCTCACAGAATCTTTTCAGGCAAATCAAGCGACCTCTTGTTTGGGTTCCGAGCATTTACTACCGACACCATTACCTCTTTCTGTTTCGCGCAGAACTTCCATACCACCCTCGCACCAGACTTCAAGGCCCCTCTCATTGTCGCCTTGGAAAACGGCCTCCCTTCTATTACGCTGCGGAAATACTCTGCTGCTGCCCGTTGGATTATGCGAACGATACCGGAGTCGTTCCTCTTAAAACACGGTCCGCCATCTATAATCGCTGCCTTAACTTTCATCGGAGTAAGCCTCAGCTCCGCGCACCTGAAACGAACAATAACGACGTCGCGTAATCTGCAGACACTCCGCCAACAGATCAAGGAAATCCTTAGCGATCCCAGCGTACTTCAAAACACGCCCCATCCGATCATTTATCACGAGCTGCTCAGCCCTGAAGCGAATAAGGGGAACGTACTCCCCGACGAGACCGAACTGTTGGGCGAAGCACGCGTGCTCTTTGCCGCTGGCTCGGACACGGTGGGGACGGCGCTCATGTCCGCAGTGTACCACCTCCTGCAGAACCCCAGCATGCACAAGCGCCTCGAAGAGGAGCTACATGTAGCGTGGCCGGTGCTTCCACGAGCGACTCAACTTCGAGGCGCTGGAGAAGCTTCCGTACTGGTATCTTTCTTGTATTGCTCCATCCGCACAGTATTGAGTGCAGCGTCAGACCGCGGTGATAAAGGAGGCACTGCGCGTCTCACCTGGGACGCCGGCAGGACTTTCCCGAGTCGTCCCCAGCGAAGGAGCCACAATCTCGGGCACACGGATTCCTGGCGGGGTGCGGGTCATATGCATTATTGATTGACAAAACTATTTTTGGCTCACTGAGCCGCAGATTGTCGTCAGCCAGAGCCCGATCTTCGTTCACCAGTCAGAGGCGTTGTTCCCTAATCGCAGTCAGTTCGATCCCGAGAGATGGATGCAGGAAGACTCCGGTCAGCTTGAGACCTACTTGGTGACTTCTCGAAGGGCCCGCGAAGCTGCCTGGGGATCAAGTAGGACCGTTTGCCTATCATAACATAGAATATTCGACGCTGACGTGGGCTAGCTTGGCGTATGCGAACTTTACTTGGGGCTGGCTGCCGTGGTTCGTACATTCGAAATACGGATGGACTCGACCAAGTAAGACATCTCAATTGGCACTGGTGAAATGCGCTGATCGAACGTCTCTAGACTCCCGGACTTATCGTGGAGAGAGCACTTCCTTCCTCAGTTTGGAGGCAAGCATCTTCACGCATTCTGCACGCCGAAGAAAGAGTAAGACGTCGCACCTTCGTAGAATGCAATGTGCAGTCTCTCTCTGTGTTTTGCGGTAGAGTGGCGCGTGTGTTCCGCGCCGTGGTCACCTCAATCCCCGTGGCACGAGTGCGTACTGGCTACCAGGCTTTTACGGAGCCAGCGAGGAATTCGTCTGTGTTAGGCTCACCCTCGACATAATCAGTGTGTGGCATCTTGCCAATGCGAAGCCCGGTGGACCCATGGATCGAAGGCCAGGCTCGATATGTTTCTCAAGCCTGATCGAAATCGCTGCGGTCGGTCAAGTGACAAGCGGCATGGTGTCATGGGCTAGGGGATCATCCACCTGTTACATTGTATCGCAGCGCGAGTCGCAGCACCGTGTGGTGTGTGATGATATGGGTCATCTCAGCTGCATTGTAGTGTGGGATTTGTGCGGCTACTGATTGTTGATCGTGTGCGTGCAGGGAGGCGTTGTGAAGCCTCGGACAAGCCCTCGGACGACACTGACCATCAGAATCTGGGATGACGAAAAGCAGATGAAACATAACCCGAGGACGTGCCCATCATGAGATATAACAGCCCGAATCTGGACGTGGAATTGACGGGTGGCAGCGGTGAGCTCTTGATGCTTTAGAGTTGGGTCCGCCGGGCGTACCAGAAGTTGTATTGCAGCAGCAAGTCTTGCAAGGAAGTCATAGGATTAGTAAAGCGTAGGTTTAGAGTCTGTGGACAATCTGCGATCACCCCTACTTCGACTAGTCGCTGGAGCCACAGTTCAATATCATTCTTCCGTACTACAAAGCCAGTAGACTTGTTCAACCGACGATGCGAAGCCATCATCATCCTGTGGTGCGGGGTGCGCGTCGTACCGTAGCCGGGAAGCTATGGAAGAGGAACCGGGGGCAGGGCAGCGACAAAGTAATCGTGGTTCGTCCAGAGCTCTCATCCAGTATTGTCGATCAGAAAGGCCGAGACGAGCGCAATGACATACTGCAGCATTTCATCGGTCTACGCCATGCGTGACAGGCAAATTCAGCTCCTCCATTGCATGACGACCCTTTCTTGCCCAGTAGCCCACCGTCTCTGGATCATGGAACCACATCGACAACGTGCCGTCACCCGATGCGCCCGCAAGGGGATGCTTTGCGTCATTGCCGGGTATCTTGGGACCGTCCGACTGGGGATCCCACAGCCCGCCACTCCGCACCCAGGCAGCGACATTGTCCTGCAAACGGACAGAGTGTAGAATTCCGACGACAGCGAGGAGCGTCTCGTCGAGCTGTGGGTCAGGGTTTGCGTTGGCGAGAGTTTGTTCCGAGGATGATGAGGTCGAGCCGGCATCGGGATCAGCTTGCCCTTGCGCGCGTCGTGAGGCGTCTTTCGATTTCTTCTTCTCCTTTCGTTTGCGCTTCTTGACTATCGTTGAATGTTCGTCCGCCCCTGCGTCCAGCGCAGGCGTTGAGTGCGCTACGTCGTGTGCGTCATCTTGTAGCGCTTGACGCGTTCGAGTTCAGCTAGGTCTGAATTCCGTTGCGCCTGCGTATACTCGGGTACACAAAGGTGATTGTAGGGTTGGAGTACGGCTTTAAGGGGAGAGTCGTCCAGGAGGAGCGTGGTAAGAGCGGAATGCTCGACGTCATTCGCGGAGGGTAGGGCGGAAGGTGGTTCGGGATGTATGCGTGGGGAGTCTGGAGAGGACGATGCGATCGATGAGTGCGAGGTGGCTGGGGAAGGCGGAGGAGAGCATGTAGGAAACGCGGCCCAGGGTTTGGCGAGGTCTTTCACAGTCTGCACTTTGCGGTCTGCGTGAAGCGTCAGCGAGCTCATGACTGGGCGGCGCCACGAGAAATGACGCATATATCCACACTCTAAATAGCACAGGTAAAGGGAACTCACGATAGTGATCCTGTGCCAATCCGAGCGTGTTGTCGCGCGCCCACACAGCGAGGAGATTGACGCGATCGCCTTCAAATGAGTGCTCGACCATGTCGCTGACATTGTGTGGCTGTGCGGAGCTCCAGACCATGACATCGAGCCATTGACGTGTCGCGTCGCTGAAGAGGTACGCGCGTAGCGTGGTGAGATACGGCCTGCGGTGGACCTTGCGCGGCTGGGGAGGGGCCGGTGGGGCGTTTCGCGCTGGCCGTGGCGGGCGGACAGAGCGAAGGAGTAGGGCGCCATCAGATCGAGGATGAGCAGCTTCCGCGACGGCACAGTGAGACGTGCAGATGGTGTTTCGGACAGGGCGAGGTAGGAGGGGGTCGGGCTACCGGGATCTGGGGGCGTGGCTGATCGGGAGCGCGGACGAGAGTCATCCACGTTGTCTCGGGAAGGGGGATAAGAGCGCGGTAAAACATACGGGCTGGATGCGTAGGGCGGGGGCGTGTGGCGGGACGAGTATCGGTGCTGAGAAGACGACGGCGCGTCGCTCCAGCGGGACGGGGACGAACTCCTATGCGCATCCGTAGAGTAGAACCTTCGGGAGCTCGGGCTCTGGTATGGATGCCCGGAGCTGTTTGCATCGGATCCCCTGCCGCCGCGCGAGTAGAACGCGTCCCAGTAATGTGCGTCGTATGCAGCTTGGTCGGCGGCGTACCGGTCGTCTCGCCACGCGGGGCTATAGGCATCGTACCCGTACTTCTCGTTCTCCCGGGCCATCCTTGAAGAAGATCGGAGACGTCGAAGCGACGGCGCTCGTACGGAAAGGCGGAGGGCAGACAGTTTGCTGTCTTTGCGAACGGACCACAGGTCTACAATTTACAGCAGTGTCAGGCAATGACAACGAGCACACAGACTTCACACATCTTACATCGAATGGTTGAGTGAGGATGGAGAGTTACTGAGCGGCGACACGTTTCGGGCAGGGTCTTGTTATGAGGGACTGCGCAAACTGACGGGCTTCTCAGCGCGTGCTACTACGCCCTGGTTCAGCCTGAGGCGCCCAGCCATACATACATAGCAGGCATGTGCATGGCAAATGTTCGCTCTCATCTGGTAGCCGTGTTGATAGCAAGTGCAGCGTGCGCAGGGCGACACTAATAGTTTATAAGTAGATGCGATGTGGGTACCAGCAATTGGACGAGGCGAAATGACCAGTGAAAACGGCTACGACTCTGCCTGTTCTTCCTGATTCCTCTTCCACGTCTCGTAGCATCCCAGTGTCACACTCGCCAGGAAACATGGAATGCTCTGCTCCATCTCGACCCAGTTCCGCATCAGCTGCGGCAGTTCTTCCGGCCCGCCTTCGCCCTGCGCAATCAACTGCATCCGTGCGCCGTCGTCCCTGGAGGTCGGTTGGAACACGAACGCTGCGTTCAAATCGTACTGCGACGTGACGCGCACGGTTCCGTTCTGCTGGAACGCGAGCTTCACGCCCATGATGGCCCCGATGGCCTCGCGGAACTCCGCGCTCTTAGCGGTGAACACCTGCACTCGCAAAGGTCAGGAATCCGGCGGGACACAGCTCTGTCAAGGGAACGCACCTGGCGCAAGCGCAACATCTGCTTCTCTTTTTGCTTCAGGGCATCTTCCAGGGTCCTCTTTTCCTCGCTAACCACGTCTAAACTCTCCCGCGGAATCAAGTCCGCCTGGCCGTTCGTAGCGGTTGTGTGCACACCCTGCGTCTCCAAGTCGGCCAATCGTTTGAGTAAAGCGTCGTTTTCGCCTTTCAAGCGATCCAATGCGGCTTGTCTCAAGTCAAACCACTCCTGAGCGGGATTCTCCTTCATGGAGAGGATGCGGATTCCAGGCGGCACATGGTGACCTGCTCCAATCTCACCGCGCAGCTCAAACAGAGCTTGTTCCAGTGTTTCGATCTTCTCGAGGTACTGCTCTGTAGCGGCCTCGCTTTCCGAGAGAGCTAGATATCACGTACATCTCTCAATTGTCTGGAAGGGAGTGGTCGGGAACCCACCTTTCTGCGCTTCTCGTGCTGCATACCGCTCCTTCTCAAGCTCCTCGATCTGGTCCGGTTTGGGGTCAGACAAAGGAGGTCGCTTCTCCAGTTGCTCAATTTCTGCTTGCATCTCGCGATTTTGGGACTTGTACTCGTCAACGAGGAGCTCGAGCTCCTTGATGTGCTGCTCTTTGGCCGTATCGAGTCCATCGCCGCCTTCCACTAGTGCTTCAGACACATAGCTAGCCTACGGTTTCAGAGCGCCATCAGCCATCAGACATATACCACAGGAAAAGGACTTTGACTTACGTTCAAAGTTTGTAAGAAACCGATCTCCCTGTCGGCGAGAACAGCGGCGCGCTCTAGTCGAACAATCTTGTCCTGCGCTGAACGAGCGGACTGTTGCAACTGCTCTATGACAGCACGAGCCTCGACCGTGCTGGCGAGCGCGTTGGCAAGCTCTGACTCGCGTTGCCGGATGAGGGCAGTGTTAGAGCCGTGCTCCTCAAGAAGGCGAGCGTGAGTGAGGCGAAGTGCGGTCAAGCTTTGCGTGACAGAGACTGGTGTCTCAGAAGCCGAGTCTGTACGAGCAGCTTTGCTAGCCCTACGCATACGGGATGTAGTCAACTAAGAGTGAAACCTGACAGTGCTAACGACGTACCAGTCTTCGCGCTCCTTACGCGCTGCTTGCAATTCGGCCTCGAGTCTGAAGACCCTTTCCCTGAGGTCCGAGACACCAAGAACTTTCCGCTCCAGGCCCCGCTTTTCCTCGCGCAGAACCTCGATACTAGTATTCCGCTCGCGCAAACCAGTGAGCTCCACGCTCATACGCGCGTTCATCGCTTCAAGTTTCCGTACGTAGCCGGCCTGGCGTTGCAGCTCGTCACGGAGTACACCCCAGCTCTTTTCCTCGAGACTCCGACGCTCTAATTCCTCCGGCGCAGGGCCCAGGCTGTCCAGTTGGCTCTGTAGCTCCTCGACTGTATGACTGCGCGCGTCCGCTATCCCCCTGAGCTCACGCAGCTCATCATCGAGGAGCAACGCCTGCCGCGTCGCGGCGGAGAGCTGGGCCCTCTGTGAGTCGATGGTCTTGGAAGATGCACGCGAGAAGGTGGCATGCGTGTCCTTAAGGTCAGCGTGTTCCTGTTGTAGCGTAGCCAGCGCATTTCGCAAACGGCGCAGCTCCTGGTCTGCTTCCCGCTGTTGACGTGCAATCAATGTGTAGCAGAGCAATTGTGAAGAGATCGGCGCACCTTTTCCTCTTCGCGCTCGGTCTGCTCCCGTTCTTTCTCTTCCCTCTCCTCCTTCTCGCGTTCTGCTAGCCACCGCCGATCACCCTCGAGTCGCTCAATTACGATGTCCTTCTCTCGCAGCTTCGACTCCAGTTCCATCTTCGCGGTATGCGCTGCCACTAGCTGACGTTCGACGGAAGCATGCGCGAGGGTTGATGTGAAGGCTTGCGAGCGCTGCTGGCGCTTCGCTGACGACAGGTGGGGATCTGCAGGCGTGGAAGACGGGGTGAGAACTGGTGTGCGATCTAAGAAGCGATACTGGGTTGTCCACGTCCACTTCAACCGAGACGGACTACAGGATTTTCGTTGACGTACCCCGTTCGAGTTCCGCTGCGAAAGAGTCGCGCTTGGAGGCAGTGGTTCTGACCGACGCCGGGATGCGACTGGATGAGCTCATCGGTGTGGAGAAGTTACTTGAGTTCATAGTGGCAGGCCCAACTCGCTCAGCGGAGCGCAGAGGAGGGGAGTACCAGTGAGTAAGAATAGGCGACGAACGTTGAACGTTGAAGGACAAGTGAAGTGGCCAAGCGCGAGTGTGGCCTCGGAGATTGAAGCCACGACCCCGCGTCATGGACTTTTGTCCGTGACCACCACTTCGCACTCAGCCCGCTCTCCAATGCCTCGAGACCTTGATACCGACGTATCGTCTGAGGACTCCTTCAGCGACGTGCCGCTAGCTTCGCAGAGTAAAGGAAGAAAGAAGGCACCGCAGGAGTACAAGATCAAGCACGCGCTGAAGCCGCCCCGCACCACGACCTATACTGCACAGGCCCTCTACGGTGCGCTCCCTCGTGTGCATACAGTCTTGCCAACTATAACTCATGAGTACACAGATCAAATTGTCGAAGACGTCATCAATTTGAACCCCGAGTATCAGCGCGGTAAGGACGCCCCGAGCGCGCTAGCGCACGAGAGCATTTGGCCTGACCTGTTTCTCAGATATCGTATGGTCAGACGAGAAGCAAATAGGTCTCATTGACTCTATATTCCGCAACTTCTACATACCGCCGCTCATTTTTGGTACGGGTGCTTCGTCGTCATCGTCTTACTTGGCTAAATGTGAACTCTTGGCGCGGAAAGCCGTGTCTATCGCAGATGACGGTTCTGAAAAGCGTGTTTGCATTGACGGAAAGCAGCGTTTATCTTCAATACGAAGGTGCGTAGGATCATTCTGCCCTACAGACGACCTCGCTAATATCAGCATCCAGATTCATGGAAGGCTCCGTAAGTCGCCGGCGTGCTTCCAGCTTGCTAGCAAGTTATTGACGTGCTTCTCCCTCGCTCAAAGCTTTTTCGTGAGTGCACTGTCTCAGTTTGTGCTTCGAGGGCATGTGCTTAGCATTGCCTTGCCTCCTTGTTCTACGCATTGCATGCTGCCAGATCGCGACCAGTAAGTCCTCAATGTGTCCGGGATTTATGACCGGCGGTGATTCTGACTTGTCCTATCCTAGAGAGACGAAGGCCAGATACTATATTCGCACCCCACGAAACAAGAGCTTCCCCCAAAATATAAACGGCTCTTTGCGAATAAGCAAATTGTGTGCATAGAGTACACCAATCTTACCGACGACGACGAGCGCGAGATCTTCCGGGTAAGCCTCCATTTCGACCTCCTGACCAATGAGTGTGCGGGGCGCTCATCCTCGCAATCGCAGCGCGTCCAACTCGGCATGGCGCTGACCGCCGCCGAGAAGATGAAGGCCGAGCAGAAGACCGAGCGCGGCGAACTCGTGACGAGCCTCTCCGCGAGCTACACACTCTCCCTCGAGGTGCTCGGCTTCAGCACGAAGCGCGACAATGCGTATCGCTGGACTGCGCAGTCGGTATACATGATTACCAAGCACCCACACGCGAGCGTTGCGACGACGTCGGTGCAGCTGACCAAGTGGCTCTCTGACCCTGCGCCCGTGGCGTCCGAGCTCGCTGCGAGCATCCGCGAGACGTTTCAGCTGCTCATCGACGTGCTCAAAGAGGATGAGTCATGCCTGCATGTCGTGAGCGGGCCCACAACGATTGCGCCTGTCGACCTGGTGATGATGGTACTCCTCGTGGATCGGTGTAAGAAGGTGCTGAAGAGGAAGAATCTCGGGAAGGCCATCAGGATGCTGCGTACGGAGGTGCGGAAGGAGTTCTCAGATCTGATGTGGAAGAGCACACTTCTGGAGGCATACTTTCGGGTCATACAGAAGCTGGAAAGAGAGGGGGAACAGGCTCTGGAGGAGGAGATGGGGTCACAGATGGATGTTGACCTTCCCACCCAGTTTCAACAAAATGGTGAGTAATCCATGAGCAGTATGTGAGGAGCTCACTTTGACTGTAACAGGAGGAGTGCATGTGATTCCTAGCAAGCCTGCCAGTCATGCTGGGCCCATACACCATAGTCCCACACCTCCTAGAACCCATGGCTCTTCAAGGATGGACTTAATTAGGATGGCCAAGGCAGGAAGTCATCTAGCTCCCATTCCCACCCAGTCATCACAACTTGCTCCACTTGGTGGCCAACCCCTGCGCATCCAGACCCAGTCTGGCTTGCAGCAATATCCACCTTCCCATCTCTCTTACACACAAAATGGTGCTGGCCTGCAGAACAATGCTGTGGTGGGCAGCCCTCCCAGCCCTTCACTGTTCTCTCCAAGGTTGGAGCAGCCTGGTGATAACAGCCATGCAAGAGGAAATGGGAGTGGCAGAGGCTCTGTTGAGAGGGGTATGAAGGATAGGAATGATAGGTTTCATCCTTATCAGGGCCAGGATCCTAGGAGATGATGAGGTGGTTTTTCCTTGCCCTCTGCATGTTACACCTGTTTTATATGCCAACATTATTTGCATCATGGCTTTGTACCACATATACACTCTAATGCCAGTAGCTCTCAATAACAGTGATGTGATAGACAACATTACTTGGAGACTTGTAGTCATGACTGTTTTATTGAAGATGAATCACTGCAGTTCATCCTGTAGTAATACTTAGTATTTAGCTGTTCCATTGGCACACACAGAGATTAAGTTGGTAATTTTGGTAATTTTGGGTATGGCAATTTGGGTATGATGATCTGGGTGTATGGTAAAATTCTTCAAAATGAACTAGTGCTAAGAAGCAACTGACATTACACAGCTGGATGAGTGACTGTGACAAACACTCGTTGCCCTGTGATCCCCACTGGATGGGACATGTCATACTCACTCGAGATGTAAACAAATCCCCCACACTTCGCCGTGCTCGCGGGAGCCGCGTCCTGCCCTGGTGCAAGCCACTTGCTCAAATCGCTCTGCTTACGCTTCAGCGGAGCGGGGCCGCGAGGCAGCGCGGGAGCGTGTTTCTTGTCGTCCATGCACTTGCAGCGCCGCTTCTCCCCCAAGGAGCGCGGACGTGCATAAGAGCTCGAGCCGGGCGTGAGCGGTGTTGCGTTAACTCTATGCGTGAAGTGTCAGCGGACGCAGAGCAGAGGATATGCGGGCATGACGCACGAAAAGCGCAGAGAGGTAGAGGTGCGGAGGGCGCGGACAACGAGATCGATGCGCGCCTTATTGTCAATTGCCGGGTCGGCGATGATGACGTAGGTCAGACGGAAGTTCAAAAACGACGGCTTGGGGAGGGACGCTATCCTGCGCAGCTGTTGGGCGAGCGTAGAGAAGGCCATGTCGGCCGTCAGGTACTCATCGCGGTCAACAACAGTCTCCTTTGAAATGCCTTCATTGGAAAGAGGTACGGATAGATGAGCATGTGGTGCGTACCGAGGCCGCGAGCTTGCCGGCTATCATCGCGTTTGATGCGTCTCCGATGCCCGCGAAGGTCTGGTGGCTGTTTCAGAAAACAAAACAGGGAATAATCCACATCGAGGATGCGACTACGCACCTTCCCAAGGCCCACTGCGCGCGAACGTGCCTTGTCGACGCGGTCGGGCTTGTGCTTCTTGCGGGGCGGGGCGACGGCAGGCGTCGGCGACGGGGAGGATGCTTGAGGCACATGCCGTACAATGCGCTGCGCCTGCTCCTTCTTGGCGAGCTGATTGGCCTTATACTGCTCGTTGTACCTGCGCCTCTTGTCGCGACAGGCCTGGCACTGTTTCCAGAATGCGTCCGGCATTTGGGCAGAGCATTTGGAGCATGTTTTTAGTGCGCTGGTCGGAGTGGGCGCTTGTGGAGGAGGCGAGGAAATGGGAAAAGGCGCGAGCTTCATAGGCAAGGAACGAGGCTTTGACTGGTGGACTTTGCGGTGGAGGCTGGACGGTCTGAGTCCGAGTCGGACGCGACGCACTCGGCAAGCAAGTCACGGTGACGCGACGCAAGTCACAGTGACGCGACGTGTTCGTTACCGTGACACAGCCATGCCGCGCGTGCCGGCCCGGAGTATCCACTTCCCACTCAGGCTCATCCACTACACTCCGTCCGTGCCATACATCCACACGACCAGGCCTTTCCCAGCAGACCCAATGTCCTTTGTAGAGACTGCTTCTTGCCCGCAGGTGAGTTGTTCTGTCTGCTGCTTCAGGCAGCACAATGCGACCACTTACAAACTCCATCATTCTACAGTTATCAATGGCCGGACTCTCACCGGCCCACTTGCTCTCCCTGCCCCGGAGATTCTCGAAGAAATCCTCATCCTCACCACAATCTTCGGCTTCCCCACTGCGGTCTCGGTTGCCTCTCAGACTTGCCGCGCGCTGCATGATCTCGTGTACCACCAGTTTCACAAGCACCTGTGGCGGGAAATATTCATCCGGGTCTTCGACGACCCGCGGCCGGCACGCGACGTGGCGAGGCATGGCGCGGACACGTCCTCAGGGATAGGAACCAGTCATTTTGACAAGGAAAAGGCAAAACATCGACTTCCCAGTTGGATGAGTTTCCATGGGAAGAAGAGTACAAGGCCCGCATCTGGACGGCACGATTTATCCACCATCTCACGGATCCAGCATCTCACATTCTGCACCCACCGACAGCGGGTGAGCTGCACAAGGCAGTCAAGACGCTGCTCCACGTTGTTATCACGTTGGCACCCCTCCCATCCGCCTCGCTCGCCGGTATATCGCCCTCATCGCATCCGCACCCCGTGTTTCCTCCTCTATCTGTCGCGACGCACACACAGCCGAGACTCATCTCCAAGTCGAAGAATATCATCTGGCTAGCGGATGTACTCTCCTCAGGGCTCCCGCAAGCCCTGAAGAACAGACTCTCTGCCGTTGAGGACGGGCGTGTGGAGATCGTCAAGGTTCCCGAGGTCTATGATGGCTTGCTAGCGAAGTTGATCGCGCACACGGGGCTCATGGAACATGGCCGTGGAAGCTATAGATCATCCGGCTTACACTTGCAAGACGCTGCTAGCGCAGGATTTGCCGAGCACGGCGGGGCTATTTTGCAGACTGCCAACGAATCCGAGGCCAGCGACGAGGCCGTCGCCGGAGGCAGCTCCGCTTCTGCTAACAGCCCGGTGTCATTACAAGCGTCTGACGACGACGACTATTCTCATGCAGTCCCGGGCGAACTCGAACCCAACATAACTGTCGGGGAGCTGCGCGGAATACGACGCATAGCTCGAATGCGCGTTTATAACATGTCTTACCTCCACAGGGACCGACAATTCGGGCCATTCCTTCCCATTCCACCCTTACCTTCTGCGCCCTGCGACTCCAGGTCTCCATCCCTCGCGTCCTCGTACTTCTCGGATGACGCCCCACCCCCGCCGGCCATCCCTGAAGCCAATATCTTCCTTTCGACCCTCGAAGACGACGAGGGCCCCGAAGACCCGTTCGACGCAGACTTCGACGACGACGACGAGCTTGAGGTAGCAAACCCCAACAGTTTTCACACTCGGTTACGCGATTCCGCGCTTGTGGACGTGCCGGCATCCGCATTGCGGTTCGACTGGGCGTGGATCAGCGCAGCACGGCAGGTCATCGAGTTGAACCTGCGCGACTTGCTCGCGGAAAGGCATAACAACGTGATGCGCGCGCTGATGACCTTGGAGAGCCTGCGCGCATGTTCGGCACCGGCACTGCCGGAAGAAAATCTCACGGGCAGCGACGATGCGGAATCACCTCGGCCACAAGTTGGGGAGGACGGGCGGTTCGCCGAGGGTGAGGGATGGGATTGGGCGGGTGTGGAAGGGCAGTGGAGGTGCGTGATTGTAGCAAGCCCGTCCTCCTAATGTGCTGACAAGCTTTACTTTGTAGGCGGTGTGTTTGTTGGCTCGATTATCGTGATTTGATCGGTGAGTTCCGTAAGGCTGCATGTGTACCATACTCATGCGTTCCCTTCGACAGCCAACAACGTGTGTCTAGGACGAGCTTAGCAGAAACCGACACTAACGACTCTTTAGGTCCGTGAACTACACACGCGGTTCAATGACCCATCACTCTGCGAAGTCATGCGCATTATTCCGTTCACGCTGCGGGTCGCGTCATACTCGTCCGCACCCCCCGAATGGCCGGGGCGCCCGAAGATCCACGTTGAGGGCGAGATCTCAGGTAACGGCTCGCACACGCGTCGGGTGCGCGGGACGGTCGAGATGGTCGGCGAGGGAGACGTGCGGTGGTCCATGGCAAGTGCCGCCCTCCTACGTCTCCTAGATCACGTGGGCTGATGCGCGTGTTGAGGCAGATTACGCTGCGGGAGGACGGGGATGGTGAGTGGCTGTCGGAAGGCGTGCAGCTGGGCGGGCTGAGGTCCGCGACGGGCGTCATCGGCCTGTGGACCGGCGCGGAGCACGAACAGATGGATCCGCTCGGTGTGTCGCTCGCCCTCCATCGCTGCCCGCTCTAACCATATAGCGCAGGGGCATTTTGGTCGTGGAAAGTTGGCCCGATCGGCGACAGGACGCGCGAGGCGCAGACAGTCCAAGGCAAAGCGCTTCAGCTCCGTACGCCCCCGAAATAGACTGACCGACCTCTTGCTCCTGCATGAATAACGCGAACGCTCCGCTCAACACTTGCATACGCCTGCTTTCGCTCCTCCCGCGCTCGTTGACTTCGCTTTTCATACCGACACTCCCTTATAGCGGCGCTGCGTTTGTTCGAGGAGATGTCACAATTGGCAGCGGCGAACTTGTAACTTGGACTTAGAGTTTGTGTATTTCTCGGTGAACACCGCAAGTGTCTTGTTTATGTGATGCCTTTCAATCTGGTTTCTTTTCCGCTGTTGTCTTCTTCGGGGATTATATATTGTACATTTGTTTATAGTTTACGACATGATATCACTATGATGGAATAGAGTATGTTCGCTTTTGGTGCCCCGATGGTGAGCTGTTTGTATCTCCAGATCTGCACACGCACAAGGGCGATGAAGCAGTGGTTCAGCTCTCGACCGGTACAGATCCAAGTTCGGCGGTCAAAAAGCATTAACACCGCCACGCTTGAAACAATTCCGATAGTAAGGAAGGGCAAGTACATGATGAATAAATAAGTGAGCCGACGGCACTAAGTAATATGTGCGTGCTGATACTACAGAGCAGTCGGCATGGGTTGGCGTTGCCAGGGTGTAGTTGCTGGCCGCACAAGGTGTTCCCTGGACATCTGCCAGACCTGGATCATACGATTTTGACGTCGCTGCGAGCGAGAAGGAAAATCTGCAGATTCTTATATCCTTTACACTGGTTTGTTTCCGGTGTACAATATGCTCGGCCGGCGTTATTTATTCAAATAAAACGACCTCGGACTCCCCCTCCACTGTCCGCGAGACTCGAGTTCCCACCGGCATTCGTGCCCATACTCGAGTACTTCGAACCCCCCCCCCCCCCACCCCAATCACACACACCGTCGCGAGCTCTCTCGAGACTGGCGGACTCGACCCCAGCACAGTGGACCAAGTGTGCTGCTCACAACGTGTACTTCGACCACATCGGCGACCCTGCGCCCTTCCATCGGCGCGCCGGCACGCGTGCGCTGCTCAAGCACGCGTACCCGGCTGACCCGCAGAGCAAAATCCCTGCCGGACACTTCCCTCTTGCACGCACCACCTTCCTCGACAGCGCCGATTGGGTGCCGGTTGGCCCGTTCCTAGCGTGTACATCGTCGACGCACCGGGACATATGCCCGGCCATGCCAACCTCCTCGCGCGCACTTCGTTTGATGGCGGATGGGTGAACCTGCAGGGGACTGTTCGCATGACTGGCGCATCCTCATGGGCGAGGCGAAGATAGCGCACTATCATGATCCGGGGACGGATAGCCATTTCTGCGTGCATGAGGATGTGGAGCAGACGGAGGAGCACTGGGCGGATCAGGGAGCTGCGAGCGCTGCCAAGGGTGCAGGTGCTGCTTGCACACGATGGGCTGTGGTACAATGAGAACCACGGTGGAGCAGCGTTCTTCCCCGGACATCTGCTGCCTCTGTGAGAGCTAGTTGAGGAGGAATCGTGAGGGACACGCGATGTGACGGTGACGGACGACGGCAAGTCCGTACTTTGTACGGTTAAGAAAGGTGTTCCATTCGCAGTGTAGTTGCCAAAGCGGTGACCTAGGCGCTGGACTGTCGAAGTCAACCTGAGGGGTCAGATCATTACCACCAGAGCAAGGCATTGTATGTGCATTCATCAGGCGCGAAGTCGGAGGCTAGACGCGCAGAGTTATGGACGATCTAACGGATCTGTCCATTCTTTCGAGTGGACAATGATGAGGCAGGATAGGCTGTTGAAGCAGAAAGTGCAAAGCTTTTCTAGCTGTATTGGTTGCAACGGTCCAACAACAAGGAACGGCCAGGACGCCGAAAGATGGTCTACTCCTCATCTTCATACCCTTGCACTGGTCGTCGTGGCCGATTAGGCACTACGGCAATTGAGCCCCGCGAGTAAGTGTAAGATTCGAAGGGGGTGAATGCAAGCCACGCACGAGGATAGCTATTGGGGATACGCTCCGCAGCCTCGTAGCCAAAGTGCTTGCGGATGGGCGGCACACCAAACGCGATTACGGGACCAATGGCACCGATGACTACGGAGTAGAAGATAACGGGCTGTTCATGCGCCTGGCGTTGCTGAGAATGTGCATAAGTAAATCACGCAGCGGCATCGAAGACGACGGCAAACGAGAGGTTGACTACGGTCACTGAGATGCGGGAACGTACCAGGTAGCGATACGCCCCGCGCAGCGGTGCCGTTAGGGATGCCATGCTGTGATAGTTTGACGGTGAAGACGACTGTCCCGTCGACGTTGGCGACCGGCGCGATGTTTGACGCTATTTGCCCTGGGCGCCTCGGCGGTAGCTCTATGTACGGCACCTTTAATTGGCCCAACCACTATGCAAGCGGCGGAGGGTGAAATTCACCGAGGGATTCACCCATATCTACGATGTTACGCACCGTGTTACTAGATGAATATCATCCAGACCCGGTGTTTGTAACCTTTGTGTTCGGTGATAAAATCTCGTTGAAAATCACTCGGATTTTGCATCGTTTCACCGTGTCATTCTCGAGACCTACGGGGATTATTTTCACCGTCTAGACAGGTTAAAAGACACTAGTTTCCCGGTTCAGATAACCGTGGGTGACACGATGAAAGTGACCGCGCTGAGCACGGTGACATTCACCAAGACCTATTTGTTCGTGTTCACCGTGCATTCGGGTGAATTTACACCAATTGTGAAGTGAAAATCAATTTAAATTGTTGTACTACTGTGCTACGGTCATTGCAGTGCTGCCTCAAGTGCACAGATCTCGATCAGATCGTGCGGGCTATGGCACGTCGGTCACTGCAGCCGCATGAGCAGCCTATGCGCAGAGGAGACTACGCACCAACAG
Source organism: Auriscalpium microsporum (assembly GCA_019914985.1). Classification (NCBI taxonomy): domain Eukaryota; kingdom Fungi; phylum Basidiomycota; class Agaricomycetes; order Russulales; family Auriscalpiaceae; genus Auriscalpium; species Auriscalpium microsporum. Next base: position 2,253,686 of record JAHLMG010000007.1, on the reverse strand, counting down.
CAAAGGGGACGGAGCTCGCGGCAGCACTGGGAGTTGCGAGGGAGGCGCCAGTGCATCTGGGACCGCGCAGGTTAGCAGGATGGCATGTGCGGAGACTGTACACGACATACCGCGAGCAGGCACCCCAGTCAACTACCGATACCGCGTCGTTGGCTCGTGCGGCCCTCGTGCATAGACAGCGAGCGTGCATTTAGCTGGAGTGATGGTCGACAGTGATATGTAAGCGCAGGGGCCGAGCTATTGAGAACGGGGTGCCCTCACCTTTGCTTATCATGATTCAGATTCATTAACCAGAGTGCGCTGATTCGCGCTCAAAGACGCGTTGAGTATGGGGCGAGTAACCAGATGTGTAAGAAGACATACCTCGTCCGGCGCCTCTCACGCAAGGTGCAGCGCAATAGAAGGGCGGGAGCAGAGAACGGACGGAGAGTGTGCAGGCGTAAAGGTGGAAGTCGAGTGGAAAAAAGATACAAGGCTGGTTTCTCACGCATCGACATCAACAAACAGCATGTGCGGCATCACGCCGTCACGTCACGATCATCCGGCGTCGCCTCTCGAGTCTCCTCCTCTCCTAGTCCTACTGTACGCGACACGTCCGCGCTCATTCACTGTCAGCCCCAGCTTCCACTACGCTTCTCAAACTGGCCCACGCTCGAATATCCTTACGCTTCCCTCCCGATTGCGCCCAGGCTCAACCGCTTGAGCGCGTGCTCGACGACCGACCGTTCCCGCGTCTGCTGGGCTCTCATGCACGCTGCGTCCGACCCCGGAGCTCGCGCATCGACTCCATGCACTGCATTCAGTCAAGAAGAGAAGAATTCAGACCACCGGAAGAACAGAGAGGAATGGGGACTGAGCCATAGGGTGAGCTGGAGTTGCACCTGCACCCTTGCGCACCCTTGCTCCGTACGCGTTCTCGCATACTGTCTGGCAGCTCTCCTCCGCAGTGCATGTGCACCAACTGTCAGTTAGATCTTTTGGAATAGTGTTAGATCTGAGAAATATATACATAAATTTAGCGGCACTACATGATATCGATGCTTTTCATCGAGTTGGAGTAGTTGAATTTCACCGACCTAGACATGCTGATGGTGGCATGTCTGCCGTTCACCGCCTACAGTGGAATATCACCGCAAATGCAGGTGTCCGTGGCTCGGTGATTATCAACGCTGAACACCATCACCGAGTCATCACCGCACATGCCGGTGAACGTGCAAAATCACCCATAAACCCGGTGACCTTAACCCTGGATTGGCTTCATAGTGAACCTTCCGCCTAGCCTTTTAGTCCGACAGCATTCTCTTTGACACTGCCACATCATGGACCCGGGCATCTGCATCAGTTCTCACCTCAGGCTGGCTTAGATGGCGACCTCGGCTTGCAAACGTTCCACCCGCCTTCCGACGTCGCCGACAAATGCTTCTCAAGACGATGCACTGTCCCACCATGGCCATGTGCTGTTGTCCAGCTCCCGCGCAGCAGCGGGACCTGTTCTGGAAGCTGGACGCGGTATCATGATGAGGACATCACCGGGCAGTGCGCCGCGCCTCTTCATCCGCTCAACATACACGGCCGACAAAATGCCTTTGCTGTGCGTCTTCCCGGCGGGTCGGGCGGCCCCTTAGTTCCGGACCAGCCTCCTGCGCCTCCTGCGCCTCCTTTCCTCGTACGGCAGCCTTCCCCCTCCCTCGGACACCTGATGCAATCTGCATCACACCGGCATTGTTTTTATTCCCCAGGGTTCGCCCTTCAGAGCCCCTTCGTGCGCAGGCGCCCACTATGTTCTGTTGTGTTACGAGCTTCGTGTTCATCGCGCTGATGATGGGGCGTCGCACCATCAACATGTTGCGTGTCGCGGGCCTAGGGCTATTCCCACTGCGGTGGGCGACGCAATTTAGGTGCAGGCTTCTCCGTCGGCGAGCGGTTCATGGCCCCCCGTTTGTGCTGCTGCTACTACTCTTGCGAGGTTGCTTTCTGACCACCAGCATGAAAGCCGTCCCGTCGGCCGCTACAGACGCAGTCGCAGACAGTCACAAGCATAACAGCCAGTACGTTTCCTTGCCATCTTTACATCTAATATTATATTGAAATACCTTTTGTATCGTCCCCGCCTCCTCTTGAACATCAACAGACCCGTGGCCCCCATTGTCGTGTCCTCGCTCGTCGCATGCTTCCTTCTCATCGTCGCTATGCTCGCTCTCTGGCAGCGGCACAAACGCGCAAAAGTTCCCGACCATCTGGTCCCGCGCCCCTTCATGCTCCAGGCGCCCTCACGTTCGTTCGTAGGAAGTGCGCTGCGGCGCGCAAGCACAAGTTTCCGTTGGAGTGACGGGCGGAAGCGTGGCAGTGGCGGCGGTGGTGGGACGCGGCGCGGCAGCGGCAAAGGGGACGGGCTCCGGGCTTCGTCTTCCTCACCACGAACACCTCACTACCAGGACTCCCACCACTTGCTCGCCGATATGCACCAGGGCTCCCCCCACTCCCCGTACACACCTCCCGATTCCGCAGCTACCCACCAGCCCTTCGACTATCCTTATAACCACGCCTTCGTCGAGACGCTTGATGACGACTACCTCCCGGACCTGCGCCCTGAGTCACCCATCATATTCCTCCCGCACGCTATGGACGTCTCGCCCACGGGGACGTCTGTCATAGCTCGCTCCGCATCATCCAAGCGCTCCGCACTCTCACCACCTTCGCCTGTGTCTCCACTGAAGCCTTCCCATACACACGAGCACAGCGGGCCCGCGCAAAAACCACGTCGCATACGTCCACTTCCACCACTGCCGCTACCCTCAACAGAACCGCTGCGGGTGAAGCGCTCGGGCGACGAGCTGCGCAGCCCGAGCAGCAGTCACAGCGACATCGAGATGCGGCCGTCGCGGTGGCGCATGCCGGGCGCTACGGACCCCGTCATGCCGGCCCCGCATTATTGGAGCCTGCACAGGTGGTACAAGAAGGAGGCGGAGCGGTTGGTGGGATATCGATTTGACGAGGACGGGGAGGGCTGAGGTCACCGGCTGGATGGACTGGAACGAGTCTTCTGGAGTGGGTTGGATATCTCCGTGGGTAACAATCCTTTCTTTCGAGTCCATTCCTTCTTTTCTTTCGCACTTCCTTTGACGATTGTCTGTGACGCTGGGATATCCGCGATATAACGTCCACGTATGCACGTACTGGCACGAGCAGTACGCAAAGAAATTGGTATCATGTATCTTCAATACAATAAACTCACGGTAGAGCAAATTACTTTTGAACTCGTAGCGTAGGCCTGTAGCCTCCCCTCATGTATATAGAACGCACGCATCCCCGACGGTACACTGACATTCCTTCAATCAATCATCCTTTCTGGCGCTTTGTTTCACGCAAGATCTCTTGGATCTCTTCGTCAATCAAATCGAGCTCGATGTCCCAAACGGGGCTCTCTTCGCGAGGACGTTTCGCCGCTGGCGGGTGCTGAAGCTCTGGTGGTGGGCCTTCGGATGGAGAAGGTGGCGGCGAGGGTGTATTCAGGTCTAGTTCGATGTCCCATGTTGGGCTGGGCACGCGCGCCGTGACGGGCTCCTTGCTCACACCAAGGAGTGATGCCGGCGGGACCTTGCTTCCGCTGTCATTGTTGTCGTCGGAACGAGCAAGTTCCTTTCCCTTTCCCTTTGACTTGATGCTTTGTGTGCGCGCCGCCTGGTATTGGGACGCGTCTTTCGCATGGGACGTAGACAGGAAGTCAATCGAACTCGTCGCATTGTTGCGAAACGGCCGCTCAAAGGCATCTTTCATCCGCGCTACCTTCTTGGGACCGAACCCTGGCAGCTGGGAAAGCTGGTCGCTCGTCGCGCGCGCGATATTTGCGAAGCTCTGTGCGGCAACGGGTTCGTGAGCGGCCTGATCATGAAGGCACCCTGGTATGAAAAAGAGATACGCACGCCAAACGATGTCCGCAGGGTCTCAACGTCGGTCTTGTTGACCTTGCTGATGCCCGTAAGCGTCGCACGCATGAGCGCGGCAGGTGTGCGTTCCACTCGTTCACGTATCAGCGTGGGCGGCTTGTGCTCGAACTGCTTGTATGTGGAGAGGTACTGGCCCGCCTCGTCTTTACTGTGGGGACAGGCGTGAGAGCGGCGCAGAGAGCAGGCACAAACGACACACGTCCAGGCGACCACGATGGTGATATTGTTGATGAGACAGATCTGCGGGCACACGATTGTATGCGCTGAGTGCAGATGCGCAGGTAGCGGAGCGCACCTTTGTCAACTCACGGATGTGTTCTTGGTGCTCGCTCTGTGCGGAGTCAGATCGCGACGCTATAGGGGGTAGCGCGACGACATACGATGTCGCAAAGAAGGAGCAGGACGCGGAGGTTGTAGGAGTGCCCGAGCTGCTCGATGCGCTGGTGGATGTACTCCGGGTGCAGCCTGTGGTACTGCAGACTGTTCCACGCATTATTATTCGCGCGCGCAGGGAGACAAAAGCCAGACGCGCACCTGAGGTAGAGCACACCCGTGGTCCTGCCGACCTGAAAGTCAGGCAGGATATCGCCGAACTCCTTCCCGACGTTCCGGATGGCCTCCAGGACAGGATTGAGACGCTGCATGCGTTGTTGGTCAGTGCTCTCAGGCTCGGCAGCGCGGTGGGCAGCGTACTTGGCATGGGTTGATGATGATATTGTTGCCTGTCCCCGGCTGGACAACGGGTGGTTTTGTGACTGTCGGCCGTGCGGCCATGCAGAGGACGGTGGTCGCTCGCACGCGGGTCACTGGCAGCGCGCGCGGGTTTCGCTCGCATACAGAGGCATACAGTAACATAGATCGGACAGGCACCGCGGCAGCCCTGGCACTCCTCGCGCATTTCCTTGCTTTCCTCGACACTGGGATGGTGCACCGTACGACTTGATGGCCCCTCAGACTCCAAGACGCAGAGTCTCCTATGTCATCCCGCGCCCGACAGACCCCGTCCCTCGCCTCCAGCTCCCTCCGCACGGTTTCGACCGTACAAGCTCGATAAACCCTCTCTTAATACCCTCCCATGGCCACACAGACCTCCCACAGAGCCCTCGCCTGCACCACCACCCCCGACATCGCCTTGGGGTCGCAGCCCTCGCCCTCGACACCACCACCCAGCTCGCAGGGCGTCCGAGCCCCGAGAGCATCCTCTACACCGGCGGACGCGACGGCCTCATCATTTCCTGGGATCTTGGCATCCCCATGAAGCCCCGCAATCGCAAGTACGGCAGCGCGAGCCGTGGGGTGCCAGGACGCTGGGAGTTCCTCACAGGTTGGGGCGACGACATTGTGGACGACGACCACGATGAGGACGAGGTACTCCCTAGCGACGGTGACATCTTGGGAGAGGTCAAGGGTAGCGCTCGCCGCCGCAGACGCAGCAACACGGCAGACGGTTCCATCCCTTTCGGGGAACGCTGGGAGACAGACGTCGACGCGTTCATCCCAGGCCATGTGCGTATCTTTAGCTCGTCGGCTCGTGGCAGCACTCTGAGCGTGTCCTCCAGGCGTCCACATTCAGGCAGTCCGCGCAGATTCACGCCGACTGGGTGAACGACTTGCTCCTGTGCAATCTCAACCAGACCGTCGTGTCCGCGTCAGCCGACGGATCCATAAAGGCATGGAGTCCACATCTCACAACCCCATTGGAGCCCGTCACGATCGGAACCCATAGTGACTATGTACGCTGTCTGGCGCAGAGGTACGAGCTACAGTCTGTTCGACGTTTCCAGGACTGACCACCCTCCGAAGTCGTGAGCAGGAGTGGGTCGCGTCTGGTTCATTTGACCGCACGGTCAAGCTTTGGGACCTGTCCAGGTCATCTCAGGATACGTCACCCATCGTTACGTTGAACCCTCCCGAGAGTTCTGGCCCTAAATCATCGATATATGCGCTCGCAGCCGACACTCTAGGCCACACCATCGTTTCAGGTGGCCCAGAGCGCGTCATTCGCATGTGGGATCCAAGAGCGGGCAGGAGGATCGGTAAATTGGTCGGGCACACGGACAACATACGTTCGATTCTCATTTCAGAGGACTCCAAATATGTACGTGTCTTCGTTTTCTGGAACATGCTCGTCCTTATGTTTCAATAGATGCTGACAGCGTCGGCGGACGGCAAGTACCTATACCCGTGGCGGGAACTTTTGTACTCACATCTTCTGCAGCGTCAATCAAGTTGTGGTCTATGCTCTCCCAACGGTGCCTTCACACGTTTACCCACCACACCGACTCAGTCTGGGCACTGCACTCTACACACCCGTCGCTGGAGATCTTCTACTCGGGCGACCGATCTGGCTTTGTGTGCAAGGTTGATGTCGAAGGCTGCACAGACATGTCAGAAGGGGAGTGCGTTGTTATATGCCAAGACACCGGTGAGCATGGCACGCAGTCGGACGGGATTAACAAAATTGTCGCGATGGACGACAACCTCCTCTGGACGGCGTCGGGGAGCTCGAGCTTGAAGCGTTGGCGTGTTCCTTCACGACGAGCCCTACGTGCAGCAGCGCTGACGGGCACAGACAGTGAGACTCTCCTCGGCCCCCCCGAGTCTCCTTTGCGCTCAGCCTCGGCAAGCCTGAGGCGGAAGTCGGGAAGTATCGACACGTTCCGTTCACGGCCTAGGTCCATCACTCTCGACCTACCGTCCACAACACCTCCAGCTGCTCGCAGCCCGCGACACTCAAACTCAATGAGCGCCGCATATCCTCCACACTTGGACTCCAGCGACAGCACCTCTGGCCTCGACCACGGAGAGGAGGGCGAAACCAAGTGGTATGGACTACCTTTTGAGAGTCTGGTACGCCTCACGTCCCCACACGACCCTTTCACACCTTTCTCGCCTGTGTATCGCGGCCGCGATGGCGGCGATGTCGCCACTCTTTACTCCGCCGCCTCGCTCATGTCTGTGACACGCCCGCCCGTCATGCGCTCGCCGCTGCAGTCCATCTTTCCATCTCCCCCCGGGCAGCTCCCGCGCCCCGGGAGCCCCTCACAGAGTGAGGTCGCTGTGCCCACACGCTTCGAGGGCTTCATTCGCAGCGCACGTGCCGAGTTTGAGGAGCGCGAGGTGGTTGGCGATGCAATTCCGTTGGACAGCGTCCCTGATGAAGTCATTGAGGGCGAGCGCGGGCTCGTGCGCGCGGTGATGCTCAACAACCGCATGCACGCGCTCACGGTCGACACGTGCGGAGAGGTTGCGGTGTGGGACGTTGTGCGTGGGCACTGCGTGGGGAAGTACTTGTGCACAGACCTGAGCTCTGCGAGTTTCAGCGGGAGTACTGTGAGCGAGGGAAGCGCAGGGCGTGATCCAAGCCCGAGGGAGTCCTTGGAAATCGTGCGCGAGCGGATTGAGGGCGAGGCGGTCGTGCTGCCGTGGTCGACGGTGGACACGAAGACGGGCGTGCTGACCGTGCATTTGAACGACAAATGCTTTGAGGCCGAGGTATACGCAGACGAAGCAGGGTGTCCTCTCGACCGGCAAGGCCCGGACGACCAACGAGGTGAGTTAATGGCGTCATCTGTTAGATGCCGTTGAGAATTGAGCCTTCGTTCTGCAGTGAATCTCGGGAAATGGGTTCTTCGCAATCTGTTCAGCGGATTCATACGAGAAGAACAGCGTGCGTATTCCCGACGCGTTCGGGGGCACGAATCGCCGCCACCCACCAGTCCGAACAGTACGCCACGCCCCGCGCACCATGTGCCAAACGGACTGCTCGAGCGCTCAACGCCGCGCCGACGCTCCTCTTCATCCCTTCGACAAGCATCTTCCCCTACTAACTCCACGATACTTGCCTCGCCGACAATGCTCCCCGCCCTGCAGCCCGACTCGGCTGCGCTCTTCAAGCTCGCGCTGCCAGTGGCGAAGCGAGTCAGCGCGACCCAAGGGCTCTCGCCCATCATGCAGTCGCCCCAAGCTGTGACGGGCAGTAGCGAAGCGACGCCTGTCCCTGCTATGCACCAGCGCGCTCAAACGGAAGTCGGGCTCCCCGCTGCGGTGCCGCCGGGTCCGGGGGTAAAGGAGAGTGATTATTTCTCCCTGCGAGTGAGGCGGCCAAGTCTGTCTGCAAACGGACAGACGACACCGGACGATTTCTCTGGTTGGTCGGGGCCGTCGGGGAAGCTGGATGCTCCACTGTCGCCGACGACGCCTGGTGGGGGGTTGATCGGAAGGCTCAAGACGTTTGGGAAGAGGAAGGGGCCAGGAGAGTCGGGTGCCGCCACGCCGAAAACGGGACCAACCACGTCTGTCGTGCCGCAAGACTCTTCGGTATGTCTCCTCGCATATGTGGGTTGGGCTCCATACTAAGGCGAATGCCCATTATCCTTAGGACTCTGCAAGACCGGTGGGCTCAAATGAGCCAACTCCCGCGCAAGCACTGCTTGCGGGGGTGCTTACTCCACCGACTGCCGCAGACGGTCCAACCCTCCACTTATCTCCCAATATCCCGCTCATCATGTCCGAGGAAGTGCCGTCCGGCTGGAGGGTCATATATAGAGGCACGGTCCACAGTGCTAGCCAGGACATACACACTCTGGAAGAAGCGATGCCCATGTGGTTGCTTGAGTACTTGCTGCTGAGCAAGGCACCCGCGGTGACTGTCACGAAAATTGGTTTCGTATTGCTACCGTATCAGAGCAAAGATCCGGGCGACGAGAAGCTTCCAGAACTGTTGAATACGTATGTGTGGCGCATTCATTGATTTGACGCTGTGCTGAGATACATGCTACCAGATCACAGTCAAAACTAACGGCCTCTCGGTTCCTGCGGGTACGAAAATTGACAATCCACGTACGTGTTGCCCTGTTCTAAGGTGGACATTCTTTGACGTGGTCCTACAGGTCCAAGACAAGCTAGACAGAATTTCCGGAACGCAGAGCACTGCAGGGTCTCCGCGCCAATCCCCAAGATCGTCCCTCGATGGACGTACCTCTATCGCCTCCGGACGACAGCCGGCAGAAGGCCGCCCGCGTCCAGAAGACGCGTGGGAGATACTCTGCAATGACCAATTGCTTCCTCTTGACATGACGCTGGCTGCTGTGCGCCAGTACGTTTGGCGACAGGCGGGAGAGCTGACGATGCATTACCGTCGCAGGCGCCCTTCTCCAGCACGGACGCCCCCTGTTCCTGCATTGCCCTCCAATTTGTCTGCACATCTACATTAGAACAGGAACTGATGTACGTATTTGCCTGGTCACGACGACGCGGAGTGTTTGTCGACATACTAAACATATATATGTTATCTATCACATATGGAGGCCTGGAGTGATCAGCTCGAAAAAGGCAATTATTGATGCCATCAGTGGCGGGACCCCGGCCACCGACAATGTGGCATTCACCTTCCCAATGTGGCAGGCATGCCCATATCCAGTCAACTAACACCCTTATCAGTTGATATGGCAGGGTGGCATGCTCGATAACGCAGTTCTTGTCGGATAACTTAGCCACCTCGTGTTTGTGATAACTACTCAGTTTCTACCAGTTGTCAATACATGTACCACTGTGCCGAAACAAGGGCAAGGAGCTATGTGCACTGGAAGAGCATGATAGATGTGGTGCAGCACAGTGTCAAGACTCGCGTCAAGGAACACACAAAGAGCCGCCCAAGTCACCGACCGGACCAGAGGGACGAGATGAGTGAGAGTGCTGTGATCAACAGCGCAGGCAATAGATTGCGTACGGTGTAGACGAAGTGAACAGTCTGAAGAATAGAGAGCGAAATGCGAGTCCTTATATACTAAGTAAAGCCAAACAAAGGTAAACAAGAGAATAATAGATAGCGGAACAATAAGGGAGGAACCATGACAATGGAGAACAATCAGAAGTGAGAACAATAGTGTGCATAGCCTCGCCATAGACCATCATGGATGGGTCCGGAAAGACCTGGATCAAGGGGAAGTCTGGATCATGGTCCGTGATTGATGATGGGTGTGGATAGCAGTCAAGAGAGTCGAAAGAAATGGAGCGATTCGTGACACACAGCCTGCCGCGCGGAGTGAGGGAGTCGGACTGCGTGCGGGAGGTCGCGATGCTTCGCCCCAGTGTCGTCGTGCGCACATTTTCTTCTTTGTCTTGCCCCATGCGCTAATGTTGCTGGTTTTCCGTCCGCCTATTGTCAGTTCTCTCGACCGCATGTGCCCACGGGACACACAGGGTGGGGGGGTCGGACTGCACGCGGGAGGTCGCAATGCTCCGCCCCAGTGTCTTCGTGCGTACATTTCCTTCTTTGTCTGACCCCATCCGGTACGTTGGATGGCTCCCCGTCAGCCCATGGTCAGATCTGGTGATCTAAAGTGCCGGCGGGATGCTCGGAGCGGGCGGGTCGGACTGCACGCGGGAGGTCGCAATGCTCCACCCCAGTGTCATCGTGCACACATTTTCTTCTTTGTCTTGCTGGACGCGGAGGATGGGAATTGGCAGGTCCCATTTGCCTGGTGGCTCGCACAGCACCGCGCGCTTCGCTTCATGCGCCGCGTGTCTTATTTTTCCGGCGGCCCTACGCTAATTTCCTGTCTACTGCATCCATGTTCAATGGATTGTGCTAATTCCCTCTGCACCATGGCGCACTCAACCATATGGACGATCCCACGGCACGGACTCGCAGTACTTGAGTGGTGCGCTTGTTGCGCCGCGTTTTGTTCTTTCCGGGTACCTACTCTGACTTTCTTGTTTTCACAGCACTGAACTAAGACAGACTGGCCTTGTCTTTGGTTCTGAATGAGGCCTTGGTTATCCATAACAAGCCCACCATACCGAATCGCAATATGGTGCATGGCTCGCTCGGTGCACCGCATGTCGTGTTTTCCGGGTTCGTACGCTTACGTTCTTTTTCCCTGCTCCAATACTTGCCACATTGGCTTTGTCGTACCCCAATGTGTGCTTCCCCATCCGCAAGAGCAGACCTATCGCACACAGTTGCAGTATGGTGCGTGGTTCACTCGGTGCGCCGTGTATCGCGATTTCCGGGTACCATACCGCTGACTTCTTTTTCACTCCCCAAATTTCGACGGATCGTGCTCGGTTTCTTTCTCCATGGTAGCTATACCCGCAACAATCCATGCGCCACACGGAATCTCAATCTGGCGTGCGGTTCGCTCGGTACACGGCCTGTCGTGCTTTCTGGGTACCCTTGGCTAATCTATTTTTCATCCCACCAATTGTTAATTGATTGTCATGATGCTCTTGCCCACATGGAGACATTTTCCGCGGTAGTAGGCCCACCGCACCAAATTCGATCTAGCTGGGCCTTCTACCCAGAATCCCCAACACCATCCAATTGGTCGCGTTCGGCCTCTGAGAGGGTACCCGCCGGACGAAAGCCATGTCGGACCCACCTCAGCAGCCCGCCTGAGCAGTACTGCGTGAACGAGTACCTCCTCTCTCCGTCCTGGATGGGAATGTTTCCATGGCAAAGCCCCGCAGAGGACAGAAGTATGGTGGCGCCAGCGGGAAACTCGACCTTTTAACTTGAGGTCCCAGAAGAGCATATGGCCTCCACGCTTGTGATCAAAATTGCCAAATGCAGTCACCGCACATGCCAGTCCCGGGTAGTTCCGAGTGTCCTTGTGCAGAACGCAGGTCGTATTGGGGCTGAGGTTTGCGGTGGCGGCGGGGTATGTGCTGCAGCGGAAATTCGGCTTGATCTCCGGATACCGCTGGTATAACTCCGCAAGGTGTAACCGCATATGTTCATACGGCTTTGGGAAGAAGCTGGCAAGCCCCTCTGCAATGGACGGTCAGTCAAACGCTGCTGGGCTCGGGACGGCCCATGCATCGCTTTGATGCTTTGCGACTCGACCCATGTCTACCGCCTCTCGTAGACCGTTCACCATCTCCTGCTCTGTATCTCCGTGGCGGACCATTGCAGGGGCCTGGGCTTCTGATCAGCTATCTGTAAAACGGCTCAGAGACCATGTTGATGGACCGTGGCCCGTTCGCCATAAGATGCGCCGAATGACAACGGCACGAAACGGCCTCGGGGGTTGTTTTCAACTTGCTGATTTGTAAAGACGCCCTGCTGCTCCCCTAGCAACCGGGTTCTCTCAAAGAGGTCGGCCAACCTAGCCATGACCCGGTCCCAGCGCGTCTCGTCCGATTCACCTCGTGGGACGTGCGAAAACGCAAATCAAGCGTCGGAAAAACCAGCAAAGAGCATGTCAGCGTCGGTAGGCAGGCAACACAACAACAAACGCACCTGGTCAGCGGAGCGCCCAATCGCGAGTCGGTCCGCACCATGCACTCCTGGGGTTGGCGCACGCTCCATGTGGCACAAAATACAAACTCATTTGATATCCAGATGGCAGAGAAACAAGGCCGGTAAGCGTACAGAGTGAGATAAGACATCGTGCAACGCACCAAGTGATCGGTGCTGCAAGTTCTGTCGACGCACGCGGTGTCTGGTCCGCCGGGTGGGGGCTCCAGGTGACAAAAAGAAAGACTTGATTTGATGGTCAAACGGCTCAGGAACATGAAAAGAAAGGAAAGTGTACCAGTGGTGTTTGCGCTTGCGTATTCTACGTGGCTGCGCAAGTGAGGGTGGGAAACAAGCCGACTTCTGGTAATTCCGTGGCACGTCTCTTACATCCTCCTCTGTCCTATCCACCATGCGCATTATCATTCTCTTGCTCCTTGCGCCATCATGGTCCGCTGGTGTATTTATCTCGACGAGCTGTAAGTCCGGTATTCGCCACATTTCCGCATGCTGACTCGCTGGCCAGCCCGACGTGCTACACGTACCCTGTTGAGAATGAGCCGGAGAGTCAGTTGGAAGGTGTGCAAAGTGCGTACCTGCTGCTGTCTGTTTGATTGTCACAGCTGACCTGCCGATCAGCGCTTCCTGCCTGACGCGGAGTGTGTAGAAGGATGTACTTCAAAACAGCGACGGTACAACCCGTCTTTGCAACGGTCTTTCGAGTCTGAGCTGGAGGCCAGGTCCGTAGGGTGACATGTATGGGTGAATGGCCGCGTAGATAGGTCTGTTTTCTTGACAATCCGAGATGTTGGTAACGTCCACGGTTCCCCGCTGCGCGGTGCGCGGCCATGGTTTGACTTGTCCGCAAACCGGCGTTCTGCGATACCGTCCGCTAGCAAATGAATTAATTACCTTCTTGCGCGAGTTCCTGATATTTTCAGCTGCTAATATATATGACTACTATTGATCAATCGCCGAAATGCATTGCTGATGGTTTATATTTGATATATTATCCAGGGGTTACGGGGTACTACATATGCCGAGCGTGCCGGGACGTGTCGATCGCAGCTGATCACTCCAGGCCTCCATAATCACATGACCCATTGTCATCTTGATTCTTCCCCGTCGGAATCCACCAGCAAGGGCCTGTGTATCGCAGTGATGAGTGAGCTGGACGACATCCGACTCGGCGACTCGGATTACTGTACTCGGCCACGCTGCAGTGCATTCAGATTGCCGCTGGTGCCGCAGCGAGGGACCAAATCCAGAAGCACAGTTGATCTTGCCTTCACACTTACTACTACGACGAGCAGCACTTGTGTCCTGCTTGCCCCGCTGACGGTTGAGCTTTCCATCCCACAGTTCTTTATCTGCTGGCTCATGGGTCCCTTCAGAAGTCATGAATTTCCTCGGTGACATGTTCAGCGAATTCCGTCCGGCAGATACGTCCACTGCGCGGTATCATTACGAGAACGTCTACCAGCAGCAGCCACACAAGGCTAGCTTGACGCACGAAGGTATGCTTCACTTGTGAACGCTTTCGCCCTGACACAACTAGCTGAAAGACTCTCTGCAGCGATCGCCGCTGCTGCCGGCTTCGCTGCGATGCACGCGTACGAGTCGCACCTGCGCGCTACAGGACAACCCGTCTCTCACGGGAAGATGAAGGTGCCCATTCATCTGATTCCATCCATTGTCATCGTAGCCATCCCCTAACCACAAATCGACGTCCAGGAAGTGCTCGCCGCAATCGCTGCGGCGGAGGTCACCAAACTCTTCGAGACCAAGGGGCTCGACGCGCTCGACCGGCACAAGGCGAAGAAGATGGCGGTGCATCAGGCACATCACCTCGCCGAGGAGCGCTACAGCGGTGGTGCCGGCTGGGAGTATGCGCAGTCTGTGCAGGGTCCGAGCCAGGAATACGACTTCCGAAGCAGTGCGTCGTATCCTGGCGGATACGCAGGCGACGCTCCAGAGTACGGGTACCAGGGTAGAGGCGGATACGAGGGCGGAGGGTACGCCCCGGGCCCTGCGTATGGAGGCGGGTACGCCCCGGGCCCTGCGTACGGCGGTGGCTATTCCCAGCAGAACCAAGGTGGCTATGGACCTTCGTATGGATCCCAGCAGGGCTATGGTGGAGGCTCGGGCGGATACTACGAGCCGCCACAGGGCCCCCCGCAGGGCACTTATTACGAGAGCGGGTATGGACAGCCGCCTGCAAACTACTACGGCGAGCCTCCGCGTGGCTATTGACCGGGATACCATTGGAAGGGTTGTATGACTAGCGGTGCACTGGTGTATGATGTTCTCATGTAATGAGCTGTAGTTTATGGTCTGTGTTGCTAAACGATTGGTTGCGCTCGAATACATGACGAGGCAATTGCAAAGGGAACAGTCTGAATCACCGTCATCGGATACAAGAAATAACCACACAACTAACGAAGGTGATAAAGGCAAATAAAGGCAAAACTAGCAAAGTATAAATGTGAATAAGCAATATTGCTGCAGAAAGTACATAAATGCGTGGGGTACTGTATGATCGAATGAGCTACAAAAGCGACGTAATATTAAGCCTTTCCGAAGAGGCGGAAGCCGACGATGACCCGGTGACCCGCAAGGACGGGGTGCTCGCGATCCAGAGCAACGCGCACCTCGATGTCGCCGATCATTTTTCGCGTTATTGTAGGGCGCGAATTTGCCTGCATAGCATCGTGTGTGTTCGGTGAGGTGAGGCGTGCCGCATTGGGGCCATCCGCGATGGGCAGCGTCAGACTGTGCACGCAGCGGAAGCACGACACGATGTCTCCATTGTCGAACGACGGAAACGACATTGGGCTGTGATCAATATTAAACTCATGGCGGACGAATCGCGGAGGATGGGGACGCACCTGAAATGCAACCCCAACACGTCCTCAATACCCTTCTTGACACTCAGCATTTCCTCGCCCGTGTACTCGCTGTCGAGCTCCGCGTCCGTCGCGGTCGAGTACTGCCCACCAAATCGGAAGAAGATCGATTTCGGCAGCGACGTCTGGGAGCGCGTGTAGTGGATGAGCCCGCGCAGGAAGTCCGCAACAAGCATGCGTAGGTCACGCAGCAGGTGGGTTTTGTCCTGGAACATCGGGATGAACGCGTCGTTTTTAGAGTCGGGTTTACAAGGAGGTGATGGCAGGTCTGCACCACTGGGCTGAGCATCTTGCACCATCGGTGGCGGAGGGGAAGCCAATTTCTTGACTTCGGCTAGTTGTTGATCGTTCGAGCCTGAGGTAACATCTCCCGCAGTCTACAGACAAGACTGGTCTCAGCGGCTGTCACCACACCGAGCGTTAAAGTTTACCTCGACCGCCTTCTCCTTCTGCTCCCTCGCTTGCATGGCACGATACTGCTCGATAATCCGCCTCGATAGCCCAACCTTTGCCTTCCCATCCTTCGGATGCGCATCTTGTACCCCAGGCAAACGAAGGAGCTTCCGGCGCCTTGCCTCCAAGCGTGTGTGCGTTCGACACCGCTCACACAGTTTGTAGCGGTATTGTGCGACGGATGGCAGGGTGGATTTGCATGATCGTATGGCGCATATACGCACTGGGTTGCCGTGCTCGTCTCCTTGGGCTGTTGAACAAGCCTTCATATGGAGAAAGGTCAGCGGCGGCACAAGCACAGGTTATTAGCACCCTACCTGCTGCTGATATTGCTGTTCTAACGTCGAAGATTGCTTTGCGGCCTTGCGATATGCCTGCCTCTTTGCCCGACACGGCTGACACCGCTTCCATCGCGATGCAGAATCAACAACGCGTTTGCAAGACTTGGTACTGCATGTGCGCAGCCCGTCTGCCGTCGCGGCGCCTCCCAGAGGTGTGCTCGTGCTTGAACCCTCTGTCGGCGCGCTAAATCTGAATCCGGGTGGGACTTTGATGCAGATCTTCAAACCTGTTTTTGCTGGCTCTGTATCCTGAGCATCGATAAAGTACATCAATCAAAGCTCGAATGTGTGGCATGTGATGGATTCGATGCTCACTTCGTCTTCGTCTTTGTCTTCAATCTCCGACTCCCCAGAGTCGGTCAACTCTGTGAGTTCAGAGATATCCGATTCCCAGCCTTCTGGCAGATCAAACACGCTTGGACCGGATGACTTCTCGGGCGAGTCGGGCGGTGACGAAGAATCTTGAAGAACTGCGTTGACATCTGGGTCTTCCTGTACATTTGGGTGAGGCGAAATGTCGGGGTGATGGGACAATCGCGCGCACCTCCGGATATGCCAGATCGAGATCGTCGAAGTCGACATCCATCTCATCATTTGCCTCAAGACTCGTCTCTGGTGCGGGGGACTCAGCCGGCGGCACCACATCCTCCCTTGGCGAAAGTTGAGGTTCAGACGCAACAGGTACAGTGCCTGCACCGAAGTCGTCGGCCGGATGGGTCCGTTCTGGCACCGCAGGAGCCTGCCAACGGAAATCAGCTATCAATCACTGTAGACATGCACTACACATACCTCTGGGCGTTTGGTCACCGCATGCGGAGACCTGGTCGTCGCGACTATAGGATTCAACTCATATGGAGGCTTGTAGTGTGCGCTAGGACTTGACAATTGAGGAGGCGCATTCAAGTTCAGAACCATCCACGACAAGGTTGGTGGGTGGTAATTACTTGCAGCGGTCGCGACCTTGAAGCACTTCGCGCAGAGGAGCGGCGTGCTCGCATCGTAGCCGGGAGGGACAATGACGCGAGCCCCGCAGAACTTGCACGCCACAATAGTCGGCGGGACCTGCGGAACCTGCGGAAAGCGCACGTCACTCATTTTGATGCCTGGCATGAGGAAGAAAACGCACGACGGAAGGCGTGCGCTTCTGCGGTGCGGTTTGAGGGGGATGAGGGGGTGCCGCAGTGCGCGTGCCGCCGGGCCTGTCATGTCTGTGGGAGGCCGGTACCGGCGGGGAGACTTGCGCGCGGACGTCGCGAATCTGGCACATGCAGGGGCCGCAGAGCTGGTGGGGCCAGCCAGTTGGGATCTGCTGGCGACCACACTCGATGCGTGGGCAGCGCGCGACCTGCGGCGCGTGTTGCCAGCCAGAGGCGGCAGTGGCCTGGGGCACCTGCTGCACCTCCATTGCGATCACAACCTGGGTGTATGCGCGGGTCGCAAGCCAAGATCTGCTGGACTCGTCAGAGTTGCATCTGCGTGAGGGTTAACGGGTACGCACGAGGGCGGCTGCGATGCTGCTGGCAAGACACGGGATGGAGGGAGGAGGAAAGAGCGTCGTCAGCGACGATCGCCTGGGCAGAATGTGAGTATCATGCAGATATATATTTGTTTTTTTTTTTGCGTCTGTATATTTCGGGGCAAGTGGATTTCCAATTAGCGAGAACGCGCTAGCATCTCGATCGCCTGACCAATCGCCATCGGCCGCTCCGAGTCGGCACGTCTCCATCATGCAAGGCAAGACAGCCTGTATGCAAGTTCGTGCGGAAGATACTTATGTACTTACTTATGGCGGCAGCTTAGGGCAGCTTACATGCGTTCCGAGGTCAAACCCTTGTATACCGCGTACATGGATCCTACACTATCCTACACCAGTGAGCTTTGTAGGAGACGGCAAGGTGAGCCCGCAATTACAGGAACGCTGGCAGTATAATGAAGACCTGTTCGTGAAGCGTGAAGCGATGGTAGCCGCCGACCCTGGCGAGCCCTGACGACAGCCGTCCTGCGTCAAATGAAATATGGTGGCCACCAATCTATGCCGGGCGATTAATGATGATTCCTGGCAAACCCAAGACAAACGAAAGCAGAGAAATGCCAACCTATGCATGCAGATGGGTACCTCTATGCGAGTCAGGAGCTGTTTGGGTACAGCGGTCAACCTCGCTTCACGCCCCAGCGTTGCTTGGCCGCATACAACCTCCACTTCTGTATATCATCCCGTTCCAAGAGCTTCTCGACAGTGTAGAACTCCCGAGCGAGCTCCTCGGTTCTCGCGACGCGATGTACCGCCGTATGGCAAGGCCTTTAACCGCACGGATAAGCATCCGGACGTCCACAAGACCATGCATACGACAGCTCACCGACACAGCCAGGCAACGGCATTGATCATGGACTCGGGATGCCACTTCCTCTTGAGCACCTTCGCGTGCATCGAGCGCGGGATCAGGTGGTGATACGTCAACGGCACCGTGCGTGCACAGATCTCGCACTCCGTCGTACGCGTCGCGGCCCATATCGGGGGTGGGGCGCATGCCTCCGCGACGTATGCTGCGAGCGTGCGGCGCAAAAGGGCCTCGACGCCGTCGTCCCAGTCATGCGCGAGACCGTAGGCGATCAGCGTGTCGGTGACGGACGGTGGGGTGTGGTCGAGGGGCAGCGTGTCCAGGTCAGGGCACGTGGCGCGGGTGTCGTAGGTTGCGGAGCAAAGGGCTGACGGGAGGTGGGACCACACTTCTGAGGCGAGGAAGGTAACAAAGTCGTCGAGGTCAGCCGTTCCAGTAGATGCGTCGGCGGGAGAACGGGCGATGATTTGGTGGGCAAGGCAGTCTTTGAATATGTGAAACTGAGGCTCCATGATGGCGATGCGCTTGTATTTTATATGAGAGTACCGCCGGGGGGATATCGCAGCAGAAGGAGCGTTTGCGAGTGTCTATAACTTCAAGTAGTTCGTCAAGGAGAATGCGAAGGATACTGAAGAAAAACATGAGGCGAGACAACATCACGTGACGTAAGCCCGGGCTGGCCGACAGAACTGAGGACGCGACGCGCGTCTCTCTGAATCCGCCGACCTCTCTAAACGCATTCGAACAGGCCCGTATAACAATGCTGGCAAGCATATCTCGTCGTGTGCTCCTACCCGCAGGCCGCCAGATGGGACATGCTTGCCTACGAGCGCGTCCGTGCACCCAATCTACTACACCTGTCCAAAATCTAGGTCAATCCGCTCGGCTGCTCACGTCCTCAGCGCCTGCACGTCAGCGCGTCAGATACACCCGTTTTGATGACCCAAACGACCCGCAACAGCAAAGGCCGCCAGATAATCCGCAGGGGCAAAAGCCACCAGATGGCCCAAAGGGTACCTCCACCCTCGGGCAAGTCATCGTCCCTGTGGTGTTGGGTTCGGTAGTCCTGTACTATGTGCTGCAGTGCGTTCAAGTTACCCATCTGCATACTAGGATCTAACTTTACTCTTTATAGCTTAGAAGAGGTTCCAGAGACGGGTCGCTGGCGATTTATGGACACGAGCGAGAAGACGGAAGCGGCCGTACGCACGCTGTCTTGCCAATTGCATATTTCATCCTCATTTTCTCAAATTTCAGCTCTGGGAGTCATCATACGGCGCCCTCATTGAAGAACACCGCGGCAAGATCCTTGCGCCCAACCACCCTCTCACTGTCCACGTACACGACGTTGCTTTACGCATCCTAAGCGCGAACCACCTCGGCACGCTGCAAGCGGCTGACCCGCGCGGCAAGCCGACCCGTAGGGATGTGTTTGGCTCCGAAGCGACGCCAGAAATGTCGGACGCGTGGGACCCGGACGGGAAGACACAGGCGGGCAAGCAGAAGGTGTGGAACTTGTTCGTGGTGGATGACAAGAATGTGGTGAATGCGATGGCAGCGCCTGGTGAGCTCTGTGCCAGGGGGTGCTTTATGATAATAAAGGCGACCAACAGGCAGTATCGTCGTGTTTACGGGAATTCTTCCAGTTGCTCGGGACAAGGACGGGCTGGCCGCAGTGCTCGCGCACGGTAAGCCCATCCACCATCTCCAGAATCTTCATTAGCCTCACTCTCTCCGCAGAGGTTGGCCACGTCGGTGATGTTATTACCAATACTTGATGTACACCGCATCTAATCTTCGCCCATCCAGTCTTGCGCCACAGCGTCGAGAACCTTTCGTCTATGAAGGTCCTATTCGGTCTTGCGTTCCTCCTGCAGTCCCTTGGATTTCCAGATTTTATCACCAGCGTCGTGACGACGTACATAATGGAGTTGCCCAATTCGCGAACTAAAGAGCTCGAAGGTCTGGCGCATTCGCTATCTTGGATGGAATGCGAATCCTGACTGTGCCCATATGCAGCGGACACGATCGGATTGAAGCTCGCCTCCCGGGCGTGCTTCAATCCAAATTCCGCACCTGAGTGAGCATCTCGCCCATTTTCCTGCCTGTCGTGTATCATAGACTCACACGCGTGCCACAGGATGTTCCAACGTCTAGGCGCGACGGAGGGCTCTAGCGGATTTGAATTCATTCGCACACATCCAAGCTCCGACAAGCGCGTCAAGGCAAGTGATCTCATGAATCTGCGATTTCACTGACGGTGTGTCTGACTACGGTGTAGGCACTGCAAAGGCAATTGCCTGAGGCGTATGATGTCCAGGCTGCGAGTCCTGACTGCGGCGGCATGGCTGATCAGTTTGGGGCGTTCAAAGAGACATTTGCTACAAAGTGGTAGCTGCGCGACTTTGTGTAGGGATTGAAGCCGAGTGTTGCACTTTGTTCTTCCATCCGACTCTCACATTTTCTGGCAGGCAATATATTGTTCGACTGCTTTGACAATGACAGTCTTCATCTTTACTTTCCAAATTCTCCAGAAACATCACAAGGCCGCCGTGTAAGTAATGACCGGGTTCAAGGTCCACTCAGGGTGGAGCCCGTTGTCAGGCGTCCCCACTCACGCGCTGTTCGCCGCCGCTAATTGCAAGGATGAGAGGAAATCGTGAGGGTTCGTCTTGAGGCGCGCCTTCAGGTCCGCAAGGGAGATGTAGTTGACCTGCAGCTTCTTGCCTGTCTTCGCCTCGTAATCTTGGAAGACCTGGTTCGAACGAGATGGGGTGTTATAATGCGGGCGCTGGCAGGGGTGATATACGAAGACATGCCTTGCGCTCCCCCTCAAGGCGGAGGACGGGCAGATTGGTCAGCTTCTTCGCAGGGAGCGACGTCAGGATGTATTCCAGGAAGCGCGCGATGTCCGGGAGCAACGTGAACGCAATGACATAGGCAGCCTGATTATCTCCTCAAGACGGGTCTTCGACTTAGTCTTAATGCCGCTCGCATTGCGCTCATAGTAAGGCGCTTTCTCAGCAATAGCATCAGACATCGGAGTGATTTCCTTTGGGAGATAAAGAAAGAATCCTATCCAGTGGGGGCTACTCGCATAGGCAGATGCCACTCGCACTGGCACGCAGTTGATCTCTTGCGAAGGCGAGTCGGTAAGTGCCGCCGCCCCTTTCGCTTCGGCGAGTAAACGCAAGACGAGCACCTGTGAGATGTGGTGGGACTATGATTAATTGAGATGCGATAATGGTATAATCCTTGCCTTCATGGTTGTCACACCGGCCTTGCGAGGAATGTCCGTGCCTCCTCCCAGCCCATCCTCTCCCTCTCCTTGCCCTTCTTTGCACCTCGTTTGATCTCCTCCGCATCTACCGCCTTCCATTGCTCATAGCCTACCACGCGCACATCCTCAAGACCTTGCTCGACTGCCGCAGGAATGCTATTGAGCACCACATTTTCGGCAGTTAACCGCTCCTCCGATATAGCAGGTGATGCCGTCGGCGCGATGCTCGTCGTCGTGCCAGTGGCGCCCAGAAAATGGTCTGCGATGATTGTATCAGCCACTGCGTACGCATCTAGCAGCGTCGACGCCAGAACCCCACGTGCGCCCATCGCAGCCCAGCCAGAGGCATATACGTTCTTCACAGCGCGGCCCAGCGGATCGATGATCCTACCCGACAGCGTCCGTAGATGTCGGAGGGCAGGATCGTAGAACGCTTGCGCAGGGTCCGCGTGGTGTCCGACCGCAGTAACGACCAGGTCCGTCTCGAGCGCTGACGTCTTGCCCGTCGAAATGGCACGCTCATGCAGGTCCAATGAAGTGTGCGCGAATGAGATGCGCAGTTTGCCAGACGGTAGTTGGGAGAAGGCGGCCGGAGAGCGGAAAAAGTCCAGCGACCACGATTTGGGCGTCGACCTAGGTGCATTTACGGAGCCCTTTTGCAAGAGTTGCAGGATCCGCGATTGTTGCCGACTGAGTTTCGCATCGGGAGGAAGCTCCAGGACTGCGGGGTCGATGGGTAGAAGAGACGCGTCCTTGAGGTTCATCATTTCGCGAAGTTCCTTCGTTGTGAAGGCCGCCTGATGTGGTCCGCGCCGACCCACGATGGATACATGCCGGACAGTAGAACGCCGCAGAACATCCAGGACGACCTCCGGGACATCGTATTGCTCTAGAGCAGATGAGCCGCTGAGAAGCATGCGGGCGACGTCCAGGGAGACATTTCCTTGGCCTATAAGGGTGACATGGGAAAGTGTGTCCAGAGGGGGTGGGTTGGGGTGGCTGGGATGCTGGGTGTACCAATGTACCAAGGAAAGCGCGGACTGGATGCGGTCCGACGGCGGCAAGACTTCATGAAGAGTCGGTATCGTGCAGCCCGTAGCAAAGAGAATGTGAGTGTAGTGTTGAGATAGCGCATCCAGTGGCAGCGAAAGCGCATGAGGAATAACATGGGATGACTGAGGGCCGACTTGAACGTTCCCAAAAAAGCGGAAGCGGTCGTCGGCTGCCGCTTGGTCGAACTTATGGGTAACATTCTGCAGAATTTGAGAAGAGAATACGAGGGACATAACGTCACGCTTACTTTCACTTCTGGGTGATCTGGCGCGACTCCGTAACGCACTAGGCCATGAGGCGCCCAAAGCCGGTCATATATGTGGATTTTCAGATCCGCACCGTGCGGCTGATGGTGGGGAAGCAAGTTTAGAAGACGTGAAGCTACATAGAAAGCTGACGGGCCACCGCCGACAACCGCAAGTTTCAACGGAGGCATACGCCGCGTAGCCTATAGTCGACGATTCAGCCGTTGTTAGTACAAGTAGGAGATCGCTAACAGGTGGTGGTTTGGGGAATGGAAGTTGTTCAAGGTATTGTTCGTGCGCTGGGGGTGACTTGTGCCAGTACTTGAACTAGCCTGATGGTCCGAAAGCGCACGTGATACGCGTCTCGACCATTTTCCAAGTCTGGCAGCGTTCTGCTCCCCGCACTCTCCCTTACCCGACACTTCGTTCCATTCGCGCTCCTTCTCGGTCTCTGAGGTAACCAGAACGTCAGCTGTCATTCTGGGCGTCGTAGATCTGACTATGCTTTCCCAAAGACTGGTTGTAGGGAGGAAGACCTGCCAGCTGGAGAGCAATGCTGGCCGTTACGAAGCTCCGCCTCCCGCGCAGGCTCACGGCCACTATTTTTGAGGCACCCGCGCGCCCACTGGTGGCCCGCGCAGGTCAAAAGCGCCATGCGTCAGTCGCGACAGCCACGAAGGCAGCCCCTGCCCCGGCCTTAGACGCAGCGCAGGAGTCGGCCGAGATCGGCGCCGCCCTTGCGAGGAATTTCAAGCTCACTGAGGCGGACAATGCACGGCTGCGGTTCCAGCGCAACATTGGCGTGTCCGCACATATCGATTCCGGCAAGACGACGTTGACAGAGCGCATTCTATATTACACGGGTCGGATTAGGGACATACATGAGGTGCGTCTCCTCACTTCGTCTCAAATAGGCCAGGTTTTTACACTTCACTCTGTAATGGTTAGGTTCGAGGGCGGGATAATGTGGGAGCGAAGATGGACAGTATGGAGCTTGAGCGGGAGAAGGGTATCACCATCCAGAGCGCGGCAACATTCTGCGACTGGACACCGATTTCTCCCATAACGGGGGAAAAGGAAGAGTACGCCATTAATATCATCGACACTCCAGGTACGTTCCTTCTCCGCACACCATATTCTCGCCGTGTCCCAAGTATGCCCGTCAGGTCACGTCGACTTCACCATTGAGGTAGAGCGTGCGCTGCGGGTCCTGGATGGTGCTGTTCTGGTGCTCTGTGCTGTTTCTGGTGTCCAGGTGCGCACATCGCGACGCATGCTTACAAAGTCTCTACCTAACATGTACACTTCCGCAGAGTCAAACAATTACTGTGGATCGTCAAATGCGTCGATATAATGTCCCTCGAATATCCTTTATCAATAAGATGGATCGGTGTGTCCATCCTCTTACCTGCGCAAGGATCACATTTAAAATGTTGTTGTACTAGGCCTGGCGCGAATCCCTGGAGGGTTATAAATCAGATCAGGACAAAGCTTCGCATTCCTGCCGCAGCTGTACAAGTTCCAATTGGCGTTGAAGACGAGCTCAAGGGCGTCGTTGATCTCGTTCGGTGGAAGGCAGTCTACAATGAAGGCGTTAAGGGGTATGTCTTTACGGCTTCCATGATGACTGCTCGCCGACAGTCCATCTTAGAGTCGACATCGTTGAGTCTGACGAGATTCCTCTGGATGTTCTGGACTTCGCCAAGCAGAAGCGCACAGAGCTTATTGAGCAGCTTGCGGAAGTTGACGATGACATCGCCGATCTCGTCCTGGACGACGCTGAGCCATCAAACATCCAACTCGCGGAAGCCATTCGCCGGGCCACGGTCAGTCTCAAGTTCTCGCCTGTCTTCCTCGGCTCCGCCATCAAGAACACCGCCGTGCAGCCTCTTCTCGATGGTGTATGCGCGTACCTCCCAAACCCCGCCGAATCTGATGTCGTTGCGCACGATACGACCCTTGCAGTCACGGCGCCCCCGGTCGCGCTCGTCCCTGCTGCCGCCGCCCCGCTTGTTGCTCTTGCGTTCAAGCTGGAGGAGGGTCGCTTTGGACAGCTCACGTATATGCGCGTCTACCAAGGCAGCATGAAGAAGGGCCAGTTCATCTTTCACGGTAGAACCGGTAAGCGGATCAAAGTTCCCCGCTTGGTGCGCATGCACAGCAACGAGATGGAGGTGGGTTAAGGGTTTGTCCCTGACCTCGAACAAAGTAACTCATCCTTGTGCACCATTTAGGATATCGAGGAAATTGGCCCGGGTGAAATCTGTGCGATCTTTGGGGTGGATTGCGCGTCCGGAGATACCTTCACTGATGGTTCGAGCAATTTCTCCATGGTGCGCACCTTTTTAGTACTGGGCTCACCATCTGATTGACGCGAACAGACCTCGATGTTCGTCCCCGAGCCCGTCATTTCGTTGGCCATCAAGCCCATTGGAACCGAAACACCTAATTTCTCTCGTGCTCTCAATCGTTTCCAGAAGGAAGATCCTACATTCAGGGTCCACGTCGATCATGAAAGCAAAGAGGTTCGTCGTAATGAGCTCAAGCCCAGTGAGTCTTTCGTTCACACCAGACTACGATCCAGACGATTATCTCCGGCATGGGTGAGCTGCACCTCGAAATATACGTTGAGCGAATGAAACGTGAGTACAACGTCGCATGCTCGACCGGGCGGCCACGCGTCGCGTTCCGGGAGACCGTCACCGAGCGCGCGGACTTTGCGTATACACACAAGAAGCAAACGGGTGGCGCTGGCCAGTACGCGCGTGTCATCGGTTACGTCGAGCCTATGGAGCCAGACGCGGAGACAGGCAAGGACACCGGGTTCGAGAACTTTGTCATGGGTGGGAACATCCCGACAAACTACATCCCCGCGGTAGAGAAGGTACGTTGTGCTCATCATGTGGGCACCCGGTGCGTGTGCTGAACGGGTATGTGATTTTCAGGGCTTCTTCGAGGCGCTGGAGAAGGGCACGCTGTCGGGCAACCCGATTTCGGGCGTTCGCATGGTGTTGAAGGATGGCGCCTACCACGTCGTCGACTCGTCTGAACTCGCGTTCCGCCTGGCTGCCATTGGCGCGTTCAGGGAGGTGTATGCAAAGATGAAGCCTGTAGTCCTCGAGCCGATCATGACAGTCGAAGTCGTCGCCCCCGTCGAGTTTCAGAGTGCGTTTGTCTTTGATCCGCTTTTCATGTTCACTTGATGGATATATCTTTGTCAGGCGCGGTCATAGGAGGGCTCAACTCTCGCCGGGGCACAATCATTGACAGCGAAGTCCGCGAGGACGAGTTCACTGCGATAGCGGAAGTTGCATTGAATGACATGTTCGGGTACTCGAACCAGCTGCGTGGCGCGACGCAAGGCAAAGGCGAGTTCAGCATGGAGTACAAGGTCCGTCTTCATTTTGTCCTTTATCTGTCAGTCATCTGACTTCGCGTCCAGACACACATGCCTGTCCTTCCGAATGTGCAGATGGAAATAGAGGACGCTTACCGCAAGACAATCCCCCAGGCCAAAAAGTAGAGCTTTGACCGCATACCACCCTTGATTATCATCTGCACTCGCTTCTCTTATTGCACGCTACACGTATCCACAACCAATCATTAGACACGCTTAATGCCCGCTCCCACACCGAAATTCCGGACCGCGTAGTACGGTACAAGATGGGAAAGAGGGTGCCAGCCCGTGGCATATCAAGCGAAACAAATATCTTAGGGTACACTCTCGAACAAGAGATAGACAGCACAATTTAGCTTGTGACATCGCTCACACATTCCCACCCACCCTTGAGATTCTCCTTCCATAATGTCACCTTGCCATCACCGCAGCTAACGGCTAGGATGTTGCCGGCGAGGCTCCAGGAGACGCGCCACACGACGTCGGGAAACTTGCCGGCAGGAGCGCCTGTAGGAGAGATGCCCGAGGGATCGAGCGCGGTCTTCACCCAGGGCGCGGTCGGCGAGTCTTTTGTCCAGATCAACACCGTCTTATCCTGCGTTACCGTAGGTCAGCCCCATATTCAGCCATCTAGATAACGTGCTGCACGCACCTGCGACGCAGTCGCGATGTAGCTCCTTGGCAACCCGATGTTCGGGGCCCACGCCACGTCACGCACCCAGTCAGTGTGCCCCTCGAGCACGTCCTCCTCACCCCACGTCTGTGTCTCCTCGCTGAAACCCCAGATTTTGACGACATTGTCGCACCCTGCGCTGGCGAAGCGCTTCACCGGCGCTGGGCGCGTGGGCGCGGGCAGGCCGGGCGCGACACCCGTCGGCGTGATGAGCGCGCCGGGGCGCGTCGCCGGAGCCCACGAGACAGCATTGCATCCGATCGCATGGGCCTCAAAGACATCGGCGCCCCACTGGCCGTCGTCTGTGATGCGCAGACGAAGATTGGCTGATGTGCGGTAGGACGGAGTGGTAGGGTACGTACTTTTGAAGGTAAGTACGGAGACTTTGCCGTCGGAGGAGGCGCAAGCGAGAATAGCGCCGAGTTCGTGCGGGGCCCAGGAGACAGAGTTGACTGGGTGCGGGTCGGGCGGGAAGCGTGAGGCTGGGGAAGATGAGAAGACAATGCGGGACGTACCAGACGCAGCGTGTAATGAGTGTTCTTTGATCCTCTGCCAGCCTTGCGTCGGCGGTTGTTGCTCCTTCCAGATGAACACCTTGCCATCGTACGAGCACGACGCCAGGATGTGTCCGTATTTTGGATGCGCCCAGGCGACCTGCCACACGGGGCCAGTGTGCCTGCCTCGGGCAGTCAGTTCAGGAATCAGCCGTTGTCGGAATCCGCAAAACGCACCCCTTGAGTGTTTGGCCTGCACCACGCTGCGCCTCGCCGTCAACGACGTCAAAGACCTTGACGGTGCGGTCGGAAGAGCAGGTCGCGAGTCGCTTTCCATAGTAGTCCAGTTGCGCATCGTGCTAGAACATTAGCAACCTATGAGATGACCAGACTGGATTGCAGGCTGTTACGCACAATCATGTCTTCATGGCTAGTTTCGATAGGTACCGGATCGGCAGGCGCCTGCCAAAGACCGCATACGTTCAGCAACGAAGCCGGCTAGCATCTTGACATCACGTCGGGTCAGACGCACCATGTCGCTGTGTTGGAGTGAAAGAAAATGAAAGCGCGTCCACGACGTAGTCCGACCGACACTCGGACGGCAGACGTGTTCGGTCCACGTCACGATTCGGTCACATATATGTGACTCTGTGACGCTGCCAGGTTGTAGCTTACATCCTCAGACATCCTCTCACTAGCACTGAGTCTCAGGCAGGTGTCTCTAATTGCAACGAATTATGCATGCCATAAATCTAATCGCGATCACTCCTGGAAGGATCAAGAGCGGGATTCGAGCAGTACGCTTATCACCTCCTTCCTGCGGACTGCCCAGCCTGCAAGCAGCTACTTCTTTGAGGCCCAAACAACCACGGCAATTTCACGGCGCTCTGACTCCAGTACTTGTCAGGATGGGACGCTGTATCATCATCCTGAACCTGAAGTCGAGTCAGGAAGTGGACGCCTGCAGGACTCCAACTTGACCTTTATCCGAGGTTTGTCCGCATCCACCCAACCATCGGTATCCTACCTGCACACAGTAGGAGTGTGCCTACCACATTCGGTCTCGCCAAACGATCACACGGACAACGACATGAGGTAACATGTCATGGTCGGGACGCCCGTGCTTGTATAAAGGCAATGCCAGGGGGAATTGGCCGCTTACCACTGTTGCTCCTCGCTCGCACTCATTCACCTCTTCACGCCAATGACAGTAGTCACCGTCGCCTCCCTTCGTGCAGATGGAAGTAGTGCCCCTGAAGATATAGAGCTTTCCGTTCGCCCAGGTCTGCTACCGGGCTTTGTCGAGCCAGACATTGGCAATAGCGTCAAGGATGCGGAAGTGTCTCCCGCCGTTGACGTCCAGTCGTGTATCGACCGTGGCAGCGCTGATGTCACCCGGATGGACACACAAATCATCAAGGCGAGCTCGCAGTGGACAGCGCGCATACAAATGGGTGCAATCTGTTGGGCAATGTTTCTCCTTGGATGGAACGACGGCACTAGCGGTCCTTTGCTGCCGATAATGCAGCAGGAATACCATGTCAGTGTGTTGAGTTCCCAGCTCTTGTATTGGAGCTGACGGCCGTGCGTGCGATTGGGGGACAGGTCAACTTTTTTGTTGTTTCACTCATATTCGTCGCAAACTGCGTCGTCAGTGTGTCTATCGCTTCTGCCCTTCGTAGCTTCATCTACCTTTTCGCAGGGTATAATCACAGGCAGTCTCGTCAATGTGTATCTGAATGAGAAAATTGGCTTCGGGAAGGTCCGTCCAACCTGATCTTAATGAGTATGTTCCCCCCTCACTCAACGGTGGATCTTTTCAGATTTTAGCTCTTGGTGACTGACGCACTAGCTCGAAAAGAGTATCCACTGACATGCATTATTCAGGTGGCACGTTGTCCATGATAGCATACGCAATACAGGCACCAGCTCCACCTTTCCCCATATTCGTCCTGTCGTACGTTTTACAAGGATTCTCAGGATCTTTCATGGTGAGCCTCTAGCTGTCATACTCCCGTCTATGTGTGCCGAGCTCACACTCCAGCAGGATGCGCATGCGAATGGTTATGTCGTCAGCTTAAAAAACCAATCGTCGAGTCTCGGAATCGCGCACTCTGTTTACGGTCAGAACAGCTATTTACTTTGTGCACATCATATGCGACTGACATCTCTTCACACCCAGGTATCGGCGCATTTGCTGCCCCTCTGGTTGCCACGCAATTCAGCCAAATGCGACATTGGTCGTTTCAGTACCTAGTGTCTCTCGGGATATCCACTCTGAATCTGGCGATAGTTATCGCCGTGTTCCGTTTTCGAACTCAGAACGGTATGAAAAACGACCAACTGTCAAGAAACTGACTGACTTATTGAATTCTTCCCTGCGCTGCGCTTGAGAAGAGTGCCTGTCGGAGATTGGAGAGACGATCAGCGAGCCGAACACCAGCTCGGAAAATATGTACCGCCAAATCTTCCGCATCCGGACCGTACACTTGTTCGCCCTTTTCCTACTGGCCTATGTCGGTGTAGAAGTAACGATCGGAGGTACGTGCTGATATGTTGAAGGATTCCTGATTGTGAGGTCTCACTCGATCCCCGGGATAATCAATCAAGGATGGGCTGTAACATACACCATCCAAGTACGTCATGGAGGACCGGCGTCAGGTTATATTTCCTCTGGCTTCTTTGGAGGTGAGCAGCGTCTGTGGCGTTATGAAACAAAATCAGTATGGTTGAGGAAGTGATCCCTAGGTCTCGCTTTAGGCCGCGTCGCACTTCTGTGGGTGAATGCGAAGGTACTTCTGCTTATGCCCCTAGTGCTGACGCTAATAGCCGACTCCAGCTCGGCAACCGCCGCGCAGTGCTCGTCTACGTCGTCCTAGCCATAGGGTATGTCTGATCAGAACAAACTCCCAGTGTTGTGTCCTATGTTGACCGCCCTTCAACAAGCCTTGAACTCGTTGTCTGGCTTGTCCCCTCTCTCATCTCGGGCGCCGTCTCCATCGCGCTCATCGGCCTCATTCTTGGACCCATATTCCCTATCGTCATGAGCGAGACGAGCAAGGTCGTGCCGCGCTCTATCCTGACCGCTACAATCGGCTGGATCGCAGCGTTTGGAAACACGGGATCGGCAGCACTTCCGCTCGCGACGGGAGTGCTCGCGCAAGCTAAGGGTATCTGGACTCTCCAGCCTCTGTGAGTCGTAGCACACCCATGTCCTCGCACCTGAGCTGACCACCGTAGCATGATCTCGATACTGGGATTCATGGTCATACTGTGGCTTCTCATTCCAAAGGCCCGCGAGCGTATCGACTGAGGGGAAACAAATATTGCAATTCGATCTGCAAAACATTGTGCTGTGACGGTTATGATGTAAAGTAATCTGCCCCGAAGCGTCTCGAAAATGCACCAACGACACGGCCGATAGCTCAACGCCAGCTTTTGTTCACACTTCCTTAGGCTGTCCGCGACGTTGGTGTGCTTGTGCCCGAACTGCTGCCTGTGCTTGGACTGCTGCTTGTGCCTGAACGGCCTGTACCCGAGCTTGACGCACGACTTGTGCCCGAATGGATAGAGATCGCAGAGCCCGCCGCCGCTACTGTGGCGGTGAACGTACTGGCCGGCACAACGAATCAGATGGGCGGGAATATAGAACGCTGACAACTTCTTGAGATGACCCGGTGCAGCTTCCCCCGATGCCGTGCTATGAGAATACAGGCGTGTGATGAAGAATGAGCAATTACCCTGCACGAATCCATAGCCTATCTCGCGTGATGGCCCGCGCGAACAGCCTACCTGCCGGACCAAGAAAGTTAGTACACTCCGCAGCGACTCGCTAGTGCTATGAGAAGAACGCCAGTCAAACCAGCAGAAAGTCTCATTTTAAAGGATATGGGGGGAGAAGTGGAGGGCGGTCGATAACAGCAATGGAGCCCTTTAGGCAACTAGTGTGCGCGCCCATCGCTACAATGTGATGAGGGTCAGCCTCATTTGCGACCCGTCGAAGTTTTAGATACAAGCCAAATGCCTAGTAGGCAAAGTCAGTACATTGACAGACCAGGATGTTCAATGTGGAAGCAGAAGGGCCACATTTTGCAGAGTGAATTGACATTTGGAGTGATACAGCAAGGAATGTTTGATCGTCGAAAATATGAGTTTGTGCTCAAGACGTCTCGAAACTAATGCACTGCACTGTCAAAAACAAGCAACGATTTAACGCCAGCTGCTGCTCGTGCTCTGCGTCCCCGACTGCGGTGTCGTTAACATCCTGTTGGGGTCCGATTCCCAAGAAACCTGATCCTGACCTGTATCAGCAAGCAGTCAGTGAAGCGTTGTACAGGGTGCTCACGCTGCCTCCATTGATGCGGATGAACTTATATTCAAACGCTGTGCTGCCCGGCAGGTCGACCGTCGCTGTCCATGTCGGATAGCTCGCCGACGAAAGAGGGATCTGCACAAAGACGTGCTCAGTGCCTATGGAATGTCTAGACATGCGACGACGACGGGAAAACGCACCGCACTACTTGGATTCCACGAGCCAAGTTGACGCAAGCTACCCACCAGGAAAACATTCTAACATTATTTCGATGCCAGTCCACTGTCAGCGCTCCGTATATCCATTGTTCGGGATCCACTCACCTCTCCGTATACAGTCGTCGCATATTCCGAAAACAACATGGACACCGTCCCCGACGAACCTGAGCCCCCACTCGAACCACCTGAACCTGAGCCCAGTGCGCCCGTGTGGAGAGCAATCGCCGAGCGCGCCGCGACTGTCGCAGTGAACGTACCGCCAACGGCCACCGTATAGCTGGTCAATAATGTGATTTAGCTGGGCAGGTACGTGGAATGCTGGCAACCTACGAAGACCCGGTGCAGCTCCCCGTGGAAGCAGCCCCGCCCACGACATCGCAGTAGGACCCCGGAAGAAGCGATGTCGAGAATGTCGCAGTCCAAGCGGAGTCAGCGTTGTTGATCGCAACGAAGCCAAGAGAGCCTTGAACAGCCAACGATGCACCCGATCAGAGGATCAAGTCGCAAAGAGGTGTTGGACTACACACCGCGACCGAAAGCAATTTGTTGTGAGCTCGAAGAGACCCAATTCGTCAACGCCGCAGCACCGACATTGTTACGGAAGCCCACCATGCCCGCGATCGCGGACCACCGGTGTTGGCACAACCTGGTGAGGGGCGGACTGAAATGAGGTCCGGCCCAATGCTACACGCGGCAGATCACGTACCAGCCGTTTGATCCACTGTTTCCTGAGCACGTTCCAGCACCTTTTACGTAGCGTTCGATCACGACGAGAAAGGCCAAAGAACTCAAGTGGGTACAGACCACCGTTGGGCGCCCCTGCGTCGGTATCCGTGAAACCGGAATAGCTCGAGAGGACGGATGGCGTCCCATATGGATGCGCACTGCCCGATCAGCATGGTATGAGCCGCAGAGATTCCGTCCATGTGCAGAGGTACTTACAGCGAGAAGACATGTGCCAGCGTGTAGGTGTTTGACGGTGAATTGGCGTTGAGCGATGCTCCATTCTGAGATATGTAGTTCAGTACGAGCTAATTTGAAGACGTTGGATTACATCATGAACGCACCCTCTCAGTATCATGGTTGCTGACAAAAACGTTCGCCCCTGTACCAGAAACCCAGCCTGCGGTCACATAATTAGCCAGAGGAGGACGACGACAGGTGGATCACATACCCCTGTTGTCTAGGTTCTGCAGACCAGAAATTCCGGAGCTCAAAAAAGCATCTTGAATTGTCGAAGTATAGCGGAATCTGATGCCATCAGCATTGATGGAGTCTCACAGTAGACTACATTGTTCAACGTACTCTTGCACATCGCCTGCAGACGGTAGAGAATATGAACGAAGTGGATGGAAGAAAAAACTAATAACCTACCAATACTGGTAAACATGGCTGGGGTGATAGGCTCACCGGAACCAAAAACAACCTGCCAAGGCGGCAAGGGGTCAGATAACAACTCTCCCTGTCGATGAAGTGGTGCGCGCACCTCCTGCGTAATGTACGGCTGCCTGGAGAAACGAGAGACGATATTCGCGATGTCTGCTGGGGGCATATCTATGACCTCCATCAATTACAGCAGGCCAATGCACAACGGCAGAGGATGTTTACGCTTCGCTGCGTCCAAACGCAAACCGTCCACGCCAAGACTGAGCAAGTCATTCGCATACTGCGCTAACCTCGAGCGGACATATTCCGTGTCTGTCGCAAGGCTGCCAGTCATGGCCACATCAGCAGATGGGTTACCCGGCGTGTACAGAGAAGAACATACTCGGCGAGGTTGACGAGCTCACAAGTCTGTACCTCGACGGCATTGTCATAGTTGACAATGTCATCGCCCGGCTCGAGACCGCAGTGATGGAAGTCCTGTCGATGGCGCGCACGGGTGAGGCGGGGAATAATAGATTATTGTATAATTTGCGGCGCTAACCTGGTATTGGTAGATGCCAGGGTATACATAGTGGGTGAATGCTGCAAGCGATGTAGCTGAGCAAGCAGCCGGATTAATGTCTGGTGAACTACATACAGCTTCCAGCAACACCCGATCCTGCGAATAAACATCAGCTGCTTATTCCGATCGAGATGTACCTCAGAGAGCACACACCCGAGTCGATCCCGGACATGTGGTTGAATATCGTATCTATGAGTACCGTATCGCCGCATGCGTGAGCTCCTGATGAAGAGATATCGAGCTCCAAGGACGCACGTACCGGCTACGACACCGACGCCGGCGGCATGACAAGCATTGATCATATTTTGATACTGGGATCTATTGCCGCGCTTCGAGGTGATGGTGTAGGAAACCGGCTGATAGTCTGTCCACCACTGGGTACCTGTGACCAGCAGGAATTGAATGCCTTTGTACGTTGGAAGAAACGGTGTTTTATACGCACCTGTGATGTGTTCCTGCGCAGGGCTTGCTGCACTCCACGTATAAGTACGAGCGGATGGGCCCAGCGATAGATTTATTACCCTGAACGAACCCATAGCCTATAATCGCCTGCGATGAGCTCCCGACTAAACCCCCATGATTAACAATCAACTTACCTGCTGGACCAAGGAAATTAGTACATTCCGCGGCAATGCTGTCCCACGTCCACTCGAACATCTGTGCAATGACGTCTAGAGCGATCTCAGTGACCTCGCGCAGCTGACATGAAAGCCGCCGTACGCTTGGTGCCCGACGGTGCGCGGGGTGCGATGATGCTGGCAGGCCCGGAGGTTGCCAGCCCCGCCATGATGAGGACGATTGCTAGGCCAGCAGGGGCCCTCATGCTGGGATGAGGTTACGCAGTGGGGGGAAGGGGTGGACAACAAGGAGCAGACGGGCCCTAACTATATAGGAAAGAGGCCAGCGGTGAGCTACTAAGTAGGAGCAGACCCAGCCGCTGATCTGCGCATCGCTATACAATGGAATGGAGCGACAGCCTGCAGCTGCTTCGCGACGGGAGGAGTTGGTATCGGCCAGGAAGTAATCAGGTCACCTGATTACTTCCTTCAGGTGCTCTATCTATTCATAGCTCCACCGGAGGCGTGTTTGTAGCCCTCCAGCGTTCTTGCACAAACGCCCGAACCTTCCTTCTTACTCTCATCGTCCGACCGCTGAGCTGTCCTCCAGTCTCCGTCTCGCGGACTATCACCACCGGTTGGTTCAAGTTCCCGTTATGCGCCATCGGTCCGATACCCGCACCGCCGCGCTGCTCGTAGCTTTGCTCGCAGTGTCGGCCTTCGCCCAAGACCGGACCACAGAGCAAGGCGAGGCGCAGATTACTGGTGTGTGCTTACTTCCGCACGCCCCGGTTCGCGGCAGCGCAGCTCACCTCCGGCGCAGACCCGACCCAGGAATGCGCGCCATACTTCTACGCACCGTCATCAAATGCAATCAATAACTTCCCACCGATCTGGACAGTAGCGACGCTCCTCGCAAACGACACCGCTGGCCAGGCAAAGTGGAATAGCATCTCCGCGAGCATCCCGACCGATATCCAGCCCAAAGGCCAGCCGAACGGGAGCACGATTGGTGTCACGTACGATACTGTCAACGACCCAGACTGCTGTGAGTCATTCCCTCCATTTTCAACCCCCTGCCAGACATGCGCGCCATGCATGCCGTTTGCATGCTAGTCGTGGCCGCGTGCTGCTCGAGCTCGCGGCACGCGCCCACCACCAAGCTTCCCAGACTTCACTTCATTTCCTCCATCTAAAAATATACTCTGGGATCCGTCGGCTTGCTCACTAATGCCCGATTTTCCGCAGGGTGGACGATTAGGCAATGCACGACTCCAAAGCGCAGTGGCATCCCCTCGGACATTGCCAGCATCCCGGAGCCCAAGACGATGGGCTACGCGTTCGATGACGGCCCGAACTGCTCACACAACGCCTTTTACGACTTCCTCGCCTCACAAAACCAAAAGGCGACTATGTTCTACATTGGGAGCAACGTCATGGACTGGCCTCTTGAGGCGCAGCGTGCGGTTGCGGACGGACACGAGATCGGAGCCCGTGAGTACACTTCTACTTATGTGGAGGATGAGTGCTGACTTGATGCACAGATACGTGGTCGCATCGCTACAGTGAGTACTTGCTCTGAAGGCGCGATCATTACCTTGATACGATGTCGTTTGCAGTGACAGCGCTGGCAAGTCAAGACGCGTTCGCCGAGCTGTGGTACACAGTGCGTTGTCCCTCCCACGCGCTGCGATCAGCTCACTTATGCGGCGCAGATGCAAGCCATTAAGCTCGTGACGGGTGTCACCCCAACCTCATGGCGCCCGCCCTTTGGAGACGTCGATGTGTGTGCTTCTCCGATACCTCCTCCTCAGCTATTGGAATCATATCCACTGCTCACGATTCATGCTTCACAGGACCGCATTCGCGCAATCGCCGCCGGCCTCGGCTTGGAGACGATCATCTGGAAGTACGACTCGAATGACTGGCGCAATGGCGTCAACGGCATTACGCCTGCGGATGTTGATACCGACTACGGGTACTTCATCAGCAACTCCACGTCCGGGACGTTTAATACCGTGCGGTTCTCTCTGTCATCGGGTGGCGGGATCTACTAAACCGTGCTTCCGTCTCATGTCCAGGTCGGCGGCATCATGCTCACACACGAACTGAATAATTACACGATGTCGGAGGCGATAAAGTTCTACCCGCAACTCCAGAGCGCGTTCTCGGTGCGTGCTTTCTCCTACCTCCCTCTGTTGTTTCCTACCGATCATGCACAATACAGCACATTGTCCCGATCGGTGTCGCGCTCAACAAAACGCAGCCTTACGTCGAAACGAACTACTCCCTACCTTCGTTCTCTCAATGTGCGTCGTCTGCCTTTAGGTTCTTTGTAGTATACTGATTGCATATTGTGCGGCACCAGACGTTGGCGGCACAACAGCCACCAACGGCTCTAGCTCTTCTGGAGGTTCCAGTTCCGGCGGCTCCAGCACCAGCACCGCTAGCTTCAGCACCGCCAGCTCCACCTCCGGCGGCTCAGGCTCTTCAGGCAGTAGTGGCAGTTCAAAGAGCAACGGCGCCGCAATCGCCGTCGCAGGCGTGACTCCGGTGCTCGTCGCGGGCGCTGCATTACTGATCGCGAGCCTCGCACTGTGACGATCTACATACTCGAGCTATTTGATATCTAATTTTACATACTGCGTCCACGGGCTATGTATGCCTTCCCCTCACTGACTTTTTGTTTAGTCACGTACTTTCTACGCCTCGAAACGACCCTCGGATTTTACGCGCGTTGCTATACTTGTATTCACCTTGAGGATTCTGCTCACGACGATAGCTAGAGTATCACTACGTATCGTGTCCCATTATGTTGCGACGAACGGATTTTGATCCCAGTGAACAAGTCTCGGTTGTTGAACGAAGCTAGTATTCATCACGCCGATATTCAACGGCTTAGACTTCGCTGTGCTACTTCTCTTGCATCGGATATTGCATCCCTGGCATTGATCACGATATGCTCATATATATGCTCATGCCTCCACAACCATGTCCACGTTCACGTCCGCATCTACCTGCATCCCGCTGCCCTCCCGCCGGACGTCCCGCCGCCCAGCCTTCGCGCCCTTCTTGCGTGCCAAGCGTGCCTCGCGCCGGCCCTTTGCACGCAGCACTTCGCTTGCCGGCGCGGATGCGGTGCGCGCCGCGAGGCGACGGAAGCGTTTGGGGGCGCGGCCGGACGAAAAGTCCCCTGCGTCTCCGTCGAGGGCGTCCTCGAGGTCCTCCGGCCGCGGGCGCTTTTTGCTTTGCGGACTGCGCGAAGAAGGGATGAAATGAGGCGTAAATGTGAAGAAGAGGGAGAGGGCGGCGTACAAGTCGTCGACGGTCATGCTGTCATCATTGTTATTTTTGGGCGAGGGATCCTCGTCCATCCACCCATCATCGTCGTCTGCGTCTGCGGCCGGCGTAGGCTCGGCATCCATCGCGGCGTCTGCATCCCCGAAAAGCCCGTCGAGCATGAATGGTGCGGAAAACGTGCTGAGGATCTGTGCTTGACCGGTAGACTCAGCACCGGGCGCGACTACTGCGGGACCTTGAAATATATTTAGCATCAACAACGAGATCATACAGACGAGAGCTGGAGCGAACCATTGGCGGATGAAGACATCACGGAGGGAATCTGAGAAGGGTGCACAGTGGGCGGGTTTGAGTAGAACGGGATCTTCTGGGTATTCCAGTCACCCAGTACTTGCCGTGCGGCGGCGAGGACATCCGGCGTGCCACCCTGACTCGTGCAAGTGAGTGGGAGTCAAGTTGTTGGGCGAGTAGCG
Organism: Auriscalpium microsporum; assembly: GCA_019914985.1. NCBI lineage: Eukaryota > Fungi > Basidiomycota > Agaricomycetes > Russulales > Auriscalpiaceae > Auriscalpium > Auriscalpium microsporum. Next base: position 2,215,508 of record JAHLMG010000007.1, on the reverse strand, counting down.
CGAACGTACCTTGAGAAGCCGGCCAGTAGTGAGTGCGATCATAGTGATGAACTCAATCGTCGACTGGAACTCGGGGATCTTGTATATTTCCTGCAGCTTCTCGTGTTCTGTGCGCGCGAGGATTTGCTCGACTGTAGCGAGTGAGTGGACGAATAATCAAGCTTATATAGAAAAAATGACTTACCTACGGTAATGGGGTCATCTACGTCTTCCACTTTGACGACATTGCGGAGTAGAACGGAGGAGGCGGCGTCTGGCGAGGCGTCGCCATCGTCGAATATCACACCCGGCGAGTCGACTATTCGCAGTCCGCGTTCGAGCTGCACTGACTGCAAATCCTTCGTATGGCCAGGTTGCGATGCCACAGGGCACACCTCAATCACACAGTATCTCAGCGGACAAGTTGAACGAAGTTTTTTTATTGGTGTCACCTTTGCGCGTTTGAGAGTGTTGATGAGGCTGCTCTTGCCGACATTCGGGTAGCCGACCACGCCGACTGTGACGCTCTGTGCCGCGCTCGGCTTGTAGGCTTTGAGAAGGCGGAGGAGGGCAGGTGCTGTTGAGGATGAGAGGTTGTTGCGCTGGTGCGAAGTGGCGGAGCGGAAGGGCAGAGTCGGTGTGCTGTGCCGTAGATATTTCAACCACGCTTGGGCATTCTCTCGGGGGACTAGATCTGTCAAATGGCAATCCGTCACCATTGATAGGTGACCGCAAAAGTACAGGGCCACGCACCGATTTTATTGAGGACGAACACGAGTTTCTTGCCCTCCGCCTCGCGCCGGCGCACCTCCTCTTCGACGAGCCGGCTCCGACAACCCTCTGGATCGCGCGCATCGAGGACAAGCACGATGATTTCCGAATCGTCTACGACCTTGTGCAGCGCGCGGATGTAGTGCCGGCGCAGCTGCTCCTTTGTCTTTTGCGGTGCACCGGGGACGTCTGGTTCGTTCAGTGAATACGGGTCCACGGCGGAGCTGGAAGCGAGAAGCGCGAGGGAGGAGAGGGTCGGCTCTGAGGCCATGGTGGCGTCTTCGTCGCGATCATGGCTTGGGGACTAGTGGTCGATGAATTCCGGATCTCGAGGCGCGGAGCAGAGCGAGGGGCGCACCAAGCGTATGCGGTTCTTCTCTGCGTTTCGCACCTTGATGTCAGGCAGGCGCGGAACACCTGGGTCTTTCTTGAGCTCTGGGAGGGAAAAATTGCTTGCAAAGTCAGTGGTTCTCTGGAAGGCTGTCGAAGAGCTAGCTACTTGTCTTCGTCGGGAGAGCACCCGGCTTGTGCGTTTCTGGTTGGATCATCAGAACTCGTCCAAGATTCCAGCACTGATATAAGAATAAGCTCACTATTTCGTCCCATGACTGATAGTGTTGAGCCAGTCGACGACCTCGAGGCTGCAGAAAGATTATATTAATATGCAGGCTGCCGATTAGATAACACCCGGCGTGCTGACTCAGCCACCATTGTAGATCCTCCTTAGGAAGCATGCACGTCGTACGTTCCCTCCGCTCGCCCACCCGGACGCGTCAATTTGTTAACAAGGTCGGACATCCCGGACATGTCCGGAATGCTCGCTGCAGAGCAGCAAGTCGCGATTGCCGCAGTCCGACGCGCGTGCCAGCTTACCACCGCCGTCTTCAACAACCTCGTCAAGGGCGAGACGCTGGTGAAAGGAGACAAAAGCCCTGTGACAGGTAACATGGACACTCTTCTTGTTTCTACCACGGGCTTAATACTTGACCCTTACAGTCGCTGACTTCTCCGCCCAGGCGGTCATAAACACAATCCTCACCCACGCCTTCCCCGAGGACCCCATCATTGGCGAGGAAGACGCTGCCGATCTGCGCTCTAACACATCTCTCCGCGACCGCGTCGTCCAGCTTGCTAATGAGGTGCTTGAAGCAGAGCCGCAGGACGCAGGCGAGCAAGCAGCGTGGGGCCTCGGGCGCACGTGGGGTGCGGACGACCTGCTCGCCGCGATTGACAAGGGGAACTACGAGGGTGGCCGGAGCGGACGTGAGTGCTCTCACTGCATGCGTTGTACGTCTCTCATGGTACACTATATCGTATCTAAGGCATGTGGGCACTCGATCCGATCGACGGCACGAAGGGTTTCCTCCGCGGCGGGCAGTACGCCGTTTGCCTCGCGCTCCTCGTCAACGCGCGCGTCGAGCTTGGTGTCATCGGGTGCCCTAACCTCCCCCTCGACCCATCATCCCCCGACGGTGCACGTGGCGCGCTCTTCGTAGCCGTGCGCGGGCACGGCGCGCACCAGCTCCCACTCTCCCCCGCGTCCTCCTCACCTGCGCCGGTCCGTCTGCAAATGCGCGAACTCGGCATCGCGCAGCTACGCTTTCTCGAATCGGTAGAGAAGGCACACGCCGCGCTCGACACGAACACGCGCATAGCGCAGACGCTCGGCGTCGCCCGCGACCCGATGCGCATGGACTCGCAGGCGAAGTACGCCGCGCTCGCGCGGGGCGACGGCGATGGTGGCGTGTATCTAAGGTTGCCTACCGGCGTGGGCTACCGGGAGAAGATATGGGTATGTCTCTCTGTGGTCTGTGTTATGCGAAGGATGACATTGCGTGTTAGGACCATGCACCCGGCTCGCTGCTCATAGAGGAGGCGGGTGGCGTTGTGACGGATTCGCGGGGCCAGCCATTGGATTTTGGGCTTGGACGGACGTTGGGTGAGAATTATGGGGTGATAGCCGCCGGGAAGGGCGTGCACAGGAAGATAATTGAGGCAATCCAGCAAGTCGGTCAGTGGTAGGTGGTTACCCGAATTTGCTTGAATAAACACTGACCTATCCTAGATGTAACAACAGGGCGTAGTATGGGCATGACTGGACGTCTGTAAGATATGGTTCTCGGGCACGTACAGAGGGGAAGGACAAACAGCTTCCCGACTCACACTACAATTGTACAATGTACACAGAACAACGGTCATCTTCCCTCTTTGTATTGGCATCCATCCAGAGGCACCGAGGTCACAGGGAACGGGCGGCAGCGTGAGTAACTACTATCAGAACATACAATAATCGATCACATCCGACACGAAGTACGAAAAACGGGTTACAACGCAGCGATGATGCATATGCGCAGCGAAAACAGGAACACAGAGCCGGCGGCGTTGATGCTAGTATTTGAACAGTGATTCAGTGAGTGAGCGAGTAGGCGCGCGTAAAGTAAAACATCGAAATGGCGAGGAACTGATGCGAAGGCGAAAGGAATATCGTTGCGTGGATATCAACATGCATGGGGTTCCGGGGTGAAGCTTGGCACCCCAGTGTGTATGGAGAGGGAGGATCAGGGACGATAATTGGCGAAATATGGATGGATGAGAGCGCGCTTGGCTGCAAAAGAGAAATACTTGAGATAACAGACCACAACGAACGATCGAGGGTCTTACCTGAGATGCGCCGGGCAGTGTCGTAGTTGAGCAATTGCTAGACGGACGGTTAGAAGAATGGGTCAAGAGCATGGCTACAAACGAACTTTAATTAAGTCTATGCCCGCAGCATCGAGGGTCGGAACATGCTCGGTGAAGTTTTGCGCTGACCACTGGGGGAAAGTTGGCTTGTAATCAGGAAGCTGTTTGACACCGGGCCAGGTCTCCTCGTTGGGCGTTCCTAGTATCCTGCCAAAAATATCAGCCACCGCAACGAGACGGCGTCCGGACCGGGAACTTACTTGAAAATTTTGAAGATCTGGTCAATCTCCGAGTCGCCCGGGAAGAGAGGGTTGCCGCGCATGACCATCTCCGCGAATATACAACCCACAGACCACATGTCGATCGCGGTCGAGTAATGGCGCGAACCAAGCAGGACCTCGGGCGCGCGATACCAGAGCGTGACGACCTGCAAGTGAGCGGCACGAGAAGATCAGGCGACGGTAGCGACGGCAATCAGAATCGATACGAACTTCGTGAGTGTACGTCCGCATGGGAATGCCGAAGGCGCGGGCGAGGCCAAAGTCCGCAAGCTTGAGGTTGTCATGCTTGATGAGCAGATTCTGTGGCTTGAGGTCGCGGTGGAGAATGCGGTGGGAATGGCAATAGAGCAGTCCGGATGTGAGCTGATGGGTAAATTTCTGTGGGCAGACAAGATCAGACACGTCGTCGCGTTATTGTTTGCATGCCGTTCAAATTTCCGCAAGCGGTAGCGCTGGTATCACGTGTTGGCGTGACTGGACGCGCGGAGCACCGAAAAGCGACCGCTGATCGCCTCCCGCACGCGTCCCACGCCAGCGCCGCCGTCGACAGGCTCCTTGGCGCCTCGCCCGCCCGCGCAACGCGTTCTACACACGTACATTGCCGCCCGGCCGCACCGAATTGTCGAGCGCAGTACACGCACCTGGCTCAGCTCGAGCGATATTGGCCGGCCTGCCGCGTTGCCCTGCTCGATGTAGCGCTTGAGGTCCACGTCGAGAAACTCGAAGACGAGGTACAGTTTCTGGTCAGCGTGCACGATGTCGAGCAGTCTAGCGCACCGCGCAGGGAGGGTTGGGACACTATGAAGGTCACGAGCCGCACGGCGGGACGCACCTGACGATGTTGTCATCCTTGAGCTCCTTCAGCAGACTGATCTCGCGGATGGCGGTGCTGGGCACGCCTTCGTCCTCCGCCTCGAGCCGAATCTTCTTGAGTGCAACGACTTGGTTCGTGCCCACGTCGCGCGCTTTGTACACGACGCCGTAGGTACCTGACCATGCAATGCACAAGATGCTCAGGACCCGCGCGAGAGAGGGCGCGTGCAGACACTGACCTTCCCCTGCAGCAAGTGTGAGGCCACGACTAATAATATCAGGACACCGCGAAGTACGCACCGACTTTCTCGATCTTGGCATAACTGAGTGGCACAAGGTCATCATGGGAGCGCTACTGAGCAGGACGAAGCTGACCGTTCCATGGATGTGCAAAAGGTGCTTGCACGAATAGTCTCACGTGGCGAAGGAGAGTGGATCACACAGTCGACGAGGTCGAGATAAATTGCGATGAATAGGATATGAAGTTGGCCCGTGGGGGCGATGTCTTGCGCGTGCGGGCGAGCGAAACGGCGGGTTGAGATGAGGGCCCTTTGGCTTTCGTTTGCGCGGTTTTGTTGGGCAGGCTGACTAAGCTGCTGAAACAGGCCTAGGTGTTCAACTAGTACTAAATCATCATGCCCCGGCCACAAGTTCCTGTGGACAGATGTCACTGCATGGACTGCACATATCTAGTCATGAAACTGTCAGGAGACATTCATCCATGGAATTATATACAGGCCCTTATATCCGAATGTACTTGATACACCACGCTGTGCAATCTCACCTCGCGTTGACGGGCTGTTCGGAGTGGCATGGGCTTCAGCCCTGCCAAATCTATGAATGCGTACTCCTAGAGCGCTCAGATCAGGAGAAAGTCACAGCTGCTCGGCATGGTGACTTATTTGTATCCCGCTGGGACTTTATACTTATAGGAAAAATGACCAGCCATTGATTGAGTAGACATAATTCGCATGCACGCATCTGATATGCGAGCTTCGAGAGCACAACGGACCCCACTCATCCCCGTCGGAGTCAGCTTGTGTTGTGAAGGCGACGATGTGACGCAGCGACGGCCAAAAAATAGGCGTCCAGCAAGCACACCGTTGGAGAATTCGAAATGCGCCTCAAAAGCACTGCGATCAAATCGATAGCGCATAATCATAATGCAGCTGCATTGGATAACGTATGGCAGGGTTTGCGCGGGTGGTTAGACACATGTACTGATACACCATACCGTCAACTGACGTCGGCAACGACGCACGCCAGGTCAGACTCCCGCGGTGCCGTTTAAAACCCCAAGCAGCCCGGGTTCTTGATGTCTCCTGTTCTGGTTGCCATGGTCTGCTTCCGTCGCTTACATATTGAGCGCTGTGAAAGTGGCAGTCCAAATCTGCACCGGGGCCGCAGACATCAAGTGTCAATGTAGATAGGTTATATGGGTAGTACATTAATGGGACATCACCTCGCAGGGAAGGGGGCCGACAGCTACGTAGGCCGAGGCCACGCCATGCCCTCAGTTTGTCCCCTGCGCGATTGGGTTAGATCAATGTACTGCCCAGGCCAGGGATCATCGCCTACGGGAAATGCACACGTTAACGACGTATTCCGATATGAGCGCAAGATCCCAGGAACATATAGGAGAGGGTGTACGCACTGCGATCAATGAGATTAAGCTCGCCGCCGTCTTCCTCCTCCTCCTCTGGATCCCAGCGGTCGGCCAGCGCGGCGGCAGGATTGCGCTCGCGATCGACAGCGAGATCTATCATCACACGGCTCATGGACTCCTCCTTTGACCTCTGCAGCGTCTGTTCGCGTACGGTGCGGGCGCGAGCAAGCTCGGGGAGATATTCTCTGCGAATGCCACGGTCAGAACGTGTATCGCGAAGGGAAAATGAACGTACTTCTCGTACTCCTCGCGAGACGCCTCGACGGCTTTGAAAAACTCGTCAACACCGTCTCCGGTCATACTCGACACACCGACTGCCTAAAAACCACGTCAGGAGGAAAGCAAATCGGTCACGCTGGTCAGTACCTTCAGGTGCTTGTAGAATTCATCCAGGACTAGGCTCATGCTATTCATGAGACTGTTCATATAAGTCGGCTCGCCTTCGTCGTCCGTGGTACCCTGATGGCCGGCCAGAGCCATTTGAAAGGCTTCGAAATCATGCATCCACTCCAGCGCAAAATCGTGCTTCTGTACGTCTGTCTTGTTGAAGACGAGGATGAACGGGAGTTTTGTTTTGTAAAGAATGCTGAGGGCAAATGTCGTCATTTGATGAAACCGACGGCCGTTATACATGGAATCAATAAAGGGCTCAGGAAGCCCCAAAAATCAACAAAATCAACAGTGAGAAATTTGTGCGGCGTTCCGCGAGATCCGAGGGGAAGCGATTAAAGGGGGGGAGGTTCTGCTTACCTGCACGCATAGAGCATATTTGACATGAAAGTGGCGGGGGAAGAGCTTCGCGGCGTATCAATGATGTATGCAATGACGGTCGGGAAAGATGAGGCGACAGCATCGGTGATGATCGCACCCGAGGCAGACCAAGTGAAAATCTCAATCTGACCAGGTGTGTCGAGGATAACGTAGCTAGACACAAGGCTCAATACATTTCGAGAAGACACAGAAAACAACGCACTCGACAGTTTCCGCGCGTTTTTCTACGAGCTCGAGCACCTGATCAAACTTGGTGGTGAACAGGTTCAGTGCAGTGAGAATGCCGCCGTTGGGCCCAAGGTTATACCTTACGAGGGGGTTACACCTCAGGCGTGCAAAAAGCGGAGTGGAGAACCACACACTGCTTCATGACCTCGTGGTAGTCCACAGTGTCCCGAATGTCAATGTTGGTCTCGAAGGGCGTGCTCGCCACCGCGGGGTCGAGATTGAGGATGTACGGAGGCGCGGGCGGCGTTTGCGCGTGCAAGTGCGCGTTTATGCGCTGGACGAAGGTGGACTTGCCCGCACCAGCCATGCCGATGGTGATGATGACAATGGGCTTTTTTTTCGCATCGCCGAAGGACGAGGCGGCGGAGGTGTCTGTGTCCATTGTGGTCTGACGAAGCAGAACGCGGCGAGCAAAGCGGCAAAGGAACCCTGCGGAGTTTCAATCAATTCAACTCTGCAATAGTCTGCAACTTTGGGCTCCTGCCACCACTCCAGCCTCGTCAAGACTCCACCGTCGTTCTGAGTATTACACCTCGTCGAGCCGCGTAACACCCTATGCACTGCGGGATTGAACAGCGCCGGCACAATGGTGACGCTTAATGCACGAACGTTCTGACACGAATAGGTGGACCACTGCCTCGAGCTGAACGGGATCAAGCGCAGCTTGACTAGTACTGATTTACACACACTTGCAATAGATTTCGCAGAGCGATTTCATGCGACGGCCTCGCATAAAGGTAACTCATGTCCACCCCTCATCATCCTGACACGCAACGCCGAAGTCACCACAGTACTCAACCAATGCAATACAGCCTGATAGTCGCTAGCGCCGAAGACAAATTGTAGCCTAGCACATAAACATCTGATGCGCGCCACGAAATTCATGTTGAAGATTGTGTGCGTGTCAGCTTCACTTTCCGCTCCGCGAGGGGGCATTTACGGCGATGATGGCCTGCGCAAGGGAAGGAAGAAGAATTGGCAGGAGGGGAAGACGCCCAATGCCATCGCCAACAAGCATGGAGACCCAGCCGCGTCGTGATCATCCAGGTGAAGCTTGATCACCGCGAGGATGCCGCCGATGGAGAGCACGAACACGACACGAACACGACAATGCCGTAGCAGAAGTCATGAGGCGTAGACCTGACGTAAACCACGGATGTTAGATGTACTGCATTGAACTTGAAGCCAAGGGTGTGTAGAGGAGGATTTCTTAAGTGCTTGCACCAACGAAGTGTAGGCAAAGAGGTACAATGAAACAGGTAGTTGCGTACTATATCCTCAGCACAGCCCTTCACGCGCAGGCCACGCGCGCTTTCCGCCGGGTGGCAGCAGATGCACGCAACGGTCTGCGAGAGCAGAGGATACCCAATACACGACTGTATCCCCCACAGTACGTACACACTTCGAACCGTCGATGCAACATCAGCGCGCGGACTCTTAGAGTCAAGTTACTTAGTTAGAGGCCCTGCGTCGGCAGGCGGCCCGACGTGACGGTGATGTGACAGTGACTCATAAAGGGGGTGCATACGCTCTCCTCAGCTCTCCCTCTTTCATCACGTCGCCACGCAACCTGCACACCCTCAGAACACCCATCGATGAATCAAATGGACGACGAAATACAGTATTTGGGCAGTAACATGCCTACAGATTCTATGCGGTCGAACCATGGCCCCATCAAAGGTCAGTCACGATATTAGCATCGATTACACGTCCCCCTCTAACTACCCAACTATCACAGGGATCCAGCTGTGGTCTCCAAGGAGCGGTGACGAGCCCGGTCAGACTCTTTACTTCTACAAGGCTTGCACCAATACAGTCATGATCGGCCGCACCTCCTCGTCGACGGCGACCAAGGAGCGCGCGGGAGATAGTGCAACCTTCCGTTGCCCTGTCATCAGCCGCCGCCATGCAAAGATCGCTTTCCACCCAGCAGGTCACGTACGTTGCCACAGTCTTTTACTTCGTCGTGGCGAATGGCTCACGCAATGGTGCGCGCAGGTGTACATCGTCGATCTCTCGTCGCATCATGGTACCCACGTTCTCAAGCAGGGCGAGACGGTGTCTAAGATGTTGGCACCCGGCGTGCCGGTCTCGCTGGATAATGGCGATATCATCACGTTTGGGAAGAGCGTCGGCAAGGACGATTTCCTCGTCCGCCCGGTGACGGTGCACGTCAAGCTGCTACACGACGAGGCCGACAAGGGTAAGCAGTCTGTCAGGAGCAGGTCTGGCAGATATGGCGTCTATTCTCGCCCCTCTCCTTCGCCCATACGATCCGTCCACACCTCTCCTTCATGCTCGCCGTGGTCATCCTTCTCTTCGCCAAGCGACGTCGAAGAGTCGGATCGTCCGGAGGAGTATCCGATCGCCCGATCGCAGCCTTTTGAAGGACTTCCCTCGCTGAATCGCCTTGGACTGCTCAAGCATTTGATCCCTCCCATGCACGCAGAGCAGCCTTTCAGCCCTTATCAATCTCCCGTTCTCTCAGGTTCTCGCCATAACTCTGTGAACCACTGGCCATATCCCGATGACATTGAGGCCTTCCCATCGAGCACTCCTCCGTCTCTGCTCAACCCGCTGGATGCTCCGATTGATTGTGCCGACGCTCAAGAGCCTGTTGACGAGCCGCTCGTGATCGGCGCCTTCCCCAATTCGCGAGCGGTCTCGCCGTCGCACACTGCGCCAGCCCGCCGAATTATATCCATTTCTCCCGACCCGGAAAGTCCTGCCGAGGAAGTGCCCTCGGTAGCGCAGCAAGCAGAGAGAGTTGATGCTGCAGAGATGGATGTGTTAGATGATATCATCAACGCCGCTATCGAAGCAGCGGGACTTCCTCGTGAAGAAAGCGTCGAACCGATGCCCCCTCCGTCGGACGCCCAAGTAATGGCTTTACCCGTCGCAGAGGGAACTACGGGCAACGCTGCTGATGAGCTTCCCATGGAGGCACGGATTGGCGCTCTTAATGACGCCCTTGTCAATCTTCGGGTTCGTGGCACTCATCCTCGCGTCCTCCAGTCGCTCATGCCGACTCTCCTCAACATGCAGGGCAGCGTCTTGAGGGTGCACATCGCGCACCGTAAGACACAGAATGAACAGAAGGCTCAAGCGGATCTCGCGATATCGCTCGACAACCGCATTGACGAGACTAACGCGCTGTTCGAAACTCTGAAAGACCATGTTGAAGATAGCTCGCGTGTCCTGCATGACGAGCTCGTGGCGTTCAGGGAGCGCATGGACAGCGTAGAGCAAGCGATCGAGAGCATGAATACCAGTGACGCTCGCCGCGATGATGGGAATTACGCCCCTTCGTCCTCGGACGAGCTCGCATCCCTCGCAGAGCGTGAGGATGTGAAAGCCAGCGTCGCGGAGCTGCACGCGCTCGTCCATGGTACGTCCACGTCTGCGTTGACGACATGAGGGCATCTTTATACCCTCTGCGCAGAGCTAACAAGCCTCCGTCAATCCGCCACCGTCGACCTCCGTGCCGAGCTCACGGCCCTCAAAGCGGCTCGTGTCCAAGCCGAGGCACATCGCATGGAGATTGATGACATGTTGCAGGTAAGTGCCAGGACGCCAGCGGCTGCGGCAGCCCCATCTCACCCAGCGCAGACCGCGACTGCGGCGTCGCTCAAGCGCAAGCGCTCAGAAGCAGACGACGAGGTTGAGGTCACTGTGGGTAAGGTTGACACCCCCCCGCCGACGAAGCGGAGCAGACTCTTACTCGCGGGAGTTGTGCACACCGCGGCAGCAATGGCTGTCGGTGCCGTTGCGACATGGTCGGCTCTGGCTTTTGCCTGATCGTCGGCCAAGGAAGCGAAGGATGGGAAGTGTAGGTTCTGATAAACTGTGACATTATTCACCGTGTACAATTGTAGCGACGGGCTCCTGTAGTGTGTACGATACATGATATATATTTATGTTGGCCGCTGCCCGCATTGTGGTTCATCGGGCTGAAATGGTCACGTGAAGGACAGCGATACGAGCGGCCAGTGAGCCGCAACTTGTCGACGCGCCATGGCCCGCCTTCGTCCATCACCCTCTTCGTCCTTGACCCCTTCATATGCTCCCTCACAACATGTAAAACCGCTTCGAGTTCTCGCATCGGGCACTGTTTTTTTCACCCACACACTCACAATACCTTCGCATCCGAGCCCGTCGAGCAATGTTCGTGCAAACGCGTACGAACGCTCCCGGAATGGTTCCGCAAGCACTGTGCTGGCGGTCCTGGCCCAATTCCACGCGGACGCGTGCTGGCTTGTTGCGAGCCTCGGAGGGAATGACGAGGGAAAGGAGGTTGTACGAGAGCTAGAGAAGGCAGGCGTGAGCACGCGGCACTGCAAGATATGGGAGGGTGCGGGCGTTCCAGGCGCGTGGGTCCTACACGCCAGTGAGTGTCCTCGTGTTTTCTTGACACTCCCATACATTCTGTCCTTTCAGCGGGATGTCGTGTTGTTCGCGCGTCCTGCGGCGCGAATGAAACAGACGAGCGCGCCGGTTCTCATGTGGCAACCTTCATTCGCCACGCATCCATCCAATTTCTGAAGCATACTCAGATCCCCTCTACAGATGACACCGACTCGCAGACCGTTATCAATCACAACCCGCTGCCAGACATCTCTCATGAAGAGTTCATCTCCCTCCTTGGCCCTCTTCTGGCTCCCGAAAACTATCCGGCTCCGCCAGCCACTCCAGTAACTCCCTCCTCTCCTGCCTATCCGGCATCACGTCCTTCGCTCTCAGCAGTCAATAACAACGTGCCGCCGTTTGAATGGTTACACTTTGAGGGTCGCTCAGTGAAAACGACTCTCAGCAATCTTATCGGCATCGACGGTCTGGCGCGAGAGCGGAAATGGCGTTCACAGTGCGTTTTCAGTGTAGATGTGGGGCGGCGTACGCGGCAGGGTGTCGAGGCGGTACGAACATCATTTCGCCTGGCCCCACAATACATGTGTCGATTGATTCGTCCGTCTTCAGCTCATCCCCCATGCCGATGTCCTGTTCCTCAATAAACACTACGCTCAGTCTCATTCACCGGCATACGCAAGTACTCCGCGTGCCTTTCTCCTCTCCCTCACCCACAGCGCGCCGCCTCACGCACTCCTCGTCGCGTACTGGGGCAAAGACGGCGCTGCCGCGCTCTCTGTGCCCACACGGGAGTACTTCCAGAGCTCCGGCTGGGTGGAAGAGACGCATCCACCACCAGGCGCGCAGACGCCCTCGTCACCGACGAGTCAGCGCGCCCCCGATGCTGACGCAAGTGGCGCGCGGGGCCACGGACGCGGGAAGGATGAGATCCTGAGCGTGCGTAGCGGGAGCGATTTCTGGGCGGGACCACGCGGGCACAGCTCGACCAACGGCAGCACGAGCATGAGTGCGTTCTCCGCAGCGCTGCTGAACTCCTCGTCCTCACCCGGCGCGTCAATGTCGCTGTCCGCTGCGGCTCCATCCGGGCATGCTCGAGGTCGGGGCAAGGAGCCTGAACGGCGTGGGCACCGCGAGCAAGCGCTTGAGGAGGAGGACTCCGACTCGGATGCCGACTCCCAGGGCACGGAGATAGCAGGGTCGAGCAACAGCAATAACGGCCCGGCGAATGGCGCGCCACACAACTCAGGCGAACGAAAGACGAAGGACGCTGATGTAGATGAGGTCGGAGCCCAGGACGCGTTCGTTGCGGGCATGATATATGCGCTCAGTAGAAAGCTCCTGCCGGGGGCACCGTACTCCCCGGGGCTTTCCAGCACTGATGGCATACCAGCCACCGCTGCTGAAGGCGGCAAATGGCGGCTGGACGATTGCTTGAGGTACGTGAAGTGACCACCGTCCCCGCTCAAGCAATCCTTATCGAGTAACGCATAGGTTTGCCACGGAGTTGGCTGGGAGAAAAGCACGTCGGCGGGGCTGGAAGGGACTGGCTGCTGAGATGGTGCAGTCAGGGTGGTTTGATACGTGAGGGACATTCTCTCTATCGTTTATGATGTCTGTTACTTTAGGCTTTGACATGTTAATTCTCTCTTCGACTGCCGTTGTTATACCTTTTACTCTATCGCAGCGCGTTGCCGCTGCCTTGTATAATCCACACTTCTGTTCCCAACCTTTCTCACACACGTCGATTGCAAAGCTCCGATGCCGCAGTCCCTGCCTTTCCTGCCAATGCCATCGTCTTCGTTCGTGTGTTGGAGCCTCTGCCCGCAGATCTACGCTGTGCGATATGGCACCTCTCGACGCAGCTGACAGACATACTGGCGGTTGCAGAAAAGGTAGGACTTAAGACGTCAACCTGCGGCTACATGACTACGTACATAGGAGAGAAGTGGTGCCGGTCTGCCCCAATTGCGGGCTGTCACTGGCGTCCTGGACGCCCTCGAGCCTGGACGAAAACATCGCGGACGATTTGGGTGGAGCTATTTCATTCCAACCCATTGAAAATACATGTAAAAAGAAAACTAAGATATGATGGATCATGGCACAAGAAAAAATCAACACTAGACCAGACATTATAGATATATCATCACGAACGCACCCCATCTATTTCTTCTCACACCAGATCTCCAGCTTGCCCTCTGGTTTGCCCTTGGCGCTCTCACGGGCCGTCTCGATCGCGAGCTCGTAGTCACTCTCATCACGCAGTGATACGCGGCCGCCGTCCTCGTCGCGGAACTTCATCACGATGTCTCGCTCGGACATCTCGAACTTGTCCGCAACGCGCCGCATGAACTCCAGGAAGGACGTTGACGCATCCAGCGCCATCCCACGCACGTCGTCCTCGAAGTGGATCTGCAAGAAATACGCATGGTCAGCGCATGGACCGCCCGAGGCAAAAGCAGACGCACCTTGACGCGGATCTTCTGCAGCTCGTAGCCCTCGTCCCATTCGCCACTACCCGTGACGTAGCCCTCCTCTTCCTCGTCGTACATGCTCGGTGCCGTCCGCCGCGTCGTCCGCCGTTTGAGCGTGCCGGATCGCGTCGAACCCCCGTACGCGCTCGGGGCGCGTGATGGCGCGGAGCCGGGACCCCCGTTGTTGCGCGCCCACTGGGCGACGCGGTCGCTGCCACCGGGTGCCGACGGCATCGGCGGCGCGGGGTCCGCGTATGAGTCGAGATACGAGTCGTAGAACTCCGTCATGCGCGAGTCTGGGTTCTCTGTGGGCAGGTTAGCCATCAGTTTCAACAGAGGCTGTGGTGGAAGGCGACGCACTGGGCTTAGGCGGCGGGGCGGGGCCTGCACCTGCGTCGTCAGCTGGGGTTCGGCGCATGCTCATACCACGAGCCATCGGTCCGCCTGGCGGTGCGCGCCCGGGAGTAATTTGTGTACCGCTGCGTGCGAGACCCCCCGCTGACGTCGGGGACGTGTTGGCAGACGCGGCGTTGCGTTCGCGGGCATTGGAAGGAACATTGAGAGTGGTATTTGCACGTTCTAACCTACGCACTGGAGTGGCCACGTCCAGGTCTGGTCCCTCTGTATCAGTCAATCAATGAGCTCGGTGATTGACGATGATAGGGATACCAGGCGTACTGGGCATACGAGCAGTGGCGCTGCGGGCAAGGCCGCCCGTCTCATCGGAGCCATCCACGTAGACACCAGACGGGCTGATCCCCTGCTTGAGGCGCGTGACACCGGTGAACGTGGTATATGCCTCCGCTGGGTTCTCTGATGCGACCAGTTTCTGTAGTGGATGGATGAGCTGGGCTCCAAGGCCATGCACAGAAGTGGGATTCTTACAGCCTTGCCAAGGAAATCACGGGTCTTCGCATTCTTTAGCTTGTTCTCGGAGGGTCGGTATAAGACGCCAACAGGCTTGACCGGCAAGGTCAGCTTGGCTGCAATGTATAGCAGATATCACGGTACATACGATGCTAAACACGGTGTATCCTTCTCCTCGGTCACGGATGGCTTCGTCTATGACACCGTGGTCGTCAGTCACTTTCTGAGAAGCGGCATCTTCGAGCTCGGCCATGCCCTCAGGCAGTTGGCCCATATAGATCAACGAAAGACCTGCAATCGATGTCAGTCCACTGATTATCTCACGCGACACCTCCTCACCTTTATTGAAAAGGACCTCCGCAGAATACAGATTGAATGCTAGGCCGAGCTGAGTATAGTTGCTGTGACGTAAACAGTGAGCAACGACCCGGGTCACGAAGCGACGTCAACTCACATTGACTGATTTCCCCGTAAATAGAGTAAAGCCTCTTCGAAGTCCTTGGATGCCAGCTCATACCGACCAAGGAGAAAGTTGGAGACGCCGCACTGAAAGTAGCTGGGGGAAAATGAGTCATAAACTATTGTTGATGAGATGGCACACGCACGCAACGGCGAGATATTGGTCGAGGCCAGTAGCACCGATGAATTGCTCGACTGCGGCCTCGTGCTCTCCGAGAGTAGCGTAAATGAGCCCCATGTTCGTGAGGATCTTGGAATTGTCTGCGATACCCTGCAGACCGCGATGCGGCGGTTTAGATATCGCAGGGGGGAACCGACGAGAGTAACGCACCGAAAAGAGATCGAGACTCTTCTCGAAGTCCTCCTCCTCGTACGCCTTGAGGGCTGCGGCCCATGCCTCGAGTTCAGCTTTGAGGGACATAATGGATGATGAAGTGATGGGAGAGAATGCGAGAGTGAGGCAGGGGGTCTAAAATGATCTTGTGGTCTAGCGTCTAATTTGGGTCAGGGAAACGTGCTGAAGCTCAAGGGCGTGCCGGACGCGGACGAAGACGAAAAGGAGGACAAGAGAGCGAGGGCAGCGTCAAGCTGAAAGAAAGAAAGGAGACAGCCGATTAGACGGGGGCGAGGATATAGGTCGAAGGGAAGAGTAGTTTGTGCTGCAAATAATTGTTGGCAAAGTGTCAGACTCCGCTGTCTGAGTGTCTGATCGTTACCAGGCGCGTCAATATCAATGTAATGAATGATCTAACCCAAACGTTCTCCCCTCCCCGGTGCCCGCCTACGTCAACGCAGCCAGCTCGATATGCGGGATCCATCCTGTCATCGTCGTCCTCAGCAGCTGCGGAATGGTTCTCTGCACGCTCTCGGGGGCTTTTCTCCATGGCGACGACCCCGGACGATCCATATCAGCTCTGCAGAGCATTCCTCCTGTGTTTGATCTATATAATATATCACGCAGCACGCGTCAAGCTCCGACCTCCTCGACATCATGTCTGACTGTTGCACTGTCTCTCACCCGCCTGGCATGTCTTGCTTACCGACGGCCTTCCCGGCCTTATCGTCACCCTTATGTACCCGTATACCCGTAATTGCCGCAAACATTGCCTATGATTCTCCGCGCCTCTTTCGTCATTGGGGTGTCTACTTGGGTGGGAGGCGTCGTCCTGGGGATTCTGCGGAAAACAAGGTGCGTCCGTTGCTATGCCCTCGTGCTGCCAGTGCTTCCCGCATACATTACGTCCGCTCCTACCCACAGTAGCGATCAAGCAATCCTCGGCGCACGTTTGCGTGTATTCTTATTTTTCTTGAATGCAGCCATTTATTCCTTGAATGCAGGGAGTTGTCTGCGCCGTCTCTGCGGCGTACAATGGATGGCGCCGTATGGCATGTGTGCAGGTCCGCGAAGACGGTGAGCAGTTAATGCTTCGTGGTGCCTTGTCATCGATCATCTTTCAGGCTTGTCGTGGATGACAAGCTCAAGCGTTAACAATCAAATCAGCTGCAGTTTGTCAAGTCTCTCAAACAGAACTCCCGTCAGAGTTAACCCGTTTGCAACTTCGACGGCGGCGGGCAGGCAGGCGGCGCTGTGAACGTGTACGGGCATCATGCGGGGCTGCGCTGAAGGACCAGTGTCCGATTCTCCTGGGAACGCGACAGATATGCTTGCGGATTTGGAACGAAGAGGGCGCCATGGTATCATGGGCACAGCCATGCGCACAAAGCCTCCGGAAACAGAAACAAATGAGTGTTCCTGTAAAAGCTGCTAGGGTCCAAGCCCAAGCGTAGATTGCCCCTGGCCACAGAGGGGTTTGTAGAAGCAAACCACGGGAAAGGCAGAGAGTGCAGACGGAGTTCGAGTAGGTCCTGACAGCGTAAGGAGTGGCAGAATGCTCCGAGTCAGTCGATCGCACTTGGGCGCGAGAGGATCGGATTGCGGCTTCAAGACGGCTGCATGAATGATGAGCACAATTCCTACTTGATGTTGAGTGACTCACCTCGATAAACGACGAGTGCGACAGCTCCGGGGGGCATCCGATGTCTAGTCTATGCGCAGCCCTCCGGCGATCGTGCGACGTGCAGGGTGGTGCAGCACGGTATGGAACGACTAGACGGAATATATTCCGCGGTGGATAGCAAGATGCGAGTCGACATCGGAATATGTTTACGCTCGCCAGGAAGCGTGGCTGCAAGGAACGTGCACTAATTCAATAATTTCTGTCATTTTGGAGGCATGGAAGCAGGGCGGAAGGCGTGGGCCGTGTCCGCGCCGGCCGCTTCGCCTTGCACGGCCGTCGCACGAACCGGGCGCGTTCCTCCGTCGCACGACACTCAATTACGCTCACGGTGACTATTTAAACGCGGCGATGCGCCCCCTGATCCCTCAGTACCTCCTCTCCTCCCAGCGCCAGAACCGCCATGGCTCAACCCGGCCAGTCTAGTAGCAACACCAGCGCTGATGAAAAGCAGGCAGCGCGGCAGAAGTTCCAGGATGTGTACATCGTGGTGCGCGACCAGCTGCTCGACCAGTTCGACGAACACGGCATGCCAGAGGAGTCGATCGCATACTATCGCAAGGTATGTCTCTGTGTCCGGCTCTTCGTGCCTGCCTCGCTGTTCAAACTGACGGTGCTACGTACAGAGCATGGACTACAACGTCCCCGGAGGCAAGATGAACCGTGGGCTCAGCGTTATCGACTCCGTCACCATTTTTAAGGGCCGCAAGCTCACGGACGACGAGTACACAAAGGCCGCCGTGCTCGGCTGGTCCGTTGAATTTGTGCGTACCGGCGTTTGTCACGCGCGGCCGCGGCCTGACACCGACGCCCGTTTGCCAGCTGCAAGCATACTTTCTCGTCGCAGACGACATGATGGACTCGGCCATTACGCGTCGCGGTCAGCCATGCTGGTATCGCGTCGAAGGCGTCGGCCTCATGGCGATCAACGACGCACTGCTACTCGAGGCGGCCATCTACCAGATGGTGCGCAAGCACTTCAAGAAGGAGCCGTACTACGTGGACCTCGTCGACCTGTTTCATGAGGTTCGTCCGCCCGCGTTCTGGCGGGATCCGGTACGTAACTGCTTACTTACCTCGCAAGGTGTCGTTCCAAACTGAAATGGGGCAACTTGTTGATCTCATAACTGCGCCGGAAGACAAGGTGGACTTGGCGAAATTCTCGCTGGACCGGTGTGCCTGCCCTGTTTCTTCCAATGCACGGTGATGCTGATGGGCGGCCGCCTTTACAGCCACAAACTCATCGTCATCTACAAAACCGCCATCTACTCTTTCTACCTCCCCGTTGCGCTCGCAATGCTCATGTGCGGCTTCCCCACGGAGAAGACGAATCCTGACGACCCGGACTACTACAAGATCGCGCTCGACATCCTCTTGCCGCTAGGCGAGTACTTTCAAGTCCAAGACGACTACCTCGACTATGCGGGCTCGCCCGAGCAAATCGGCAAGATCGGCACGGACATTGTCGACAACAAGTGCTCGTGGTGCATCAACGCCGCGATTGAAGTCGCGTCGCACGAGCAGCGCGCCATCCTCGACGCGAACTACGGCCGCAAAGACCCGGAGGCGGAGCTCAAAGTGAAGGCCGTGTTCAAGGCGATCGGGATAGACGCAAAGTACGAGGGGTATGAGCGCGACGCGTACGAGCGCATCAGCGCGCTCATCGAGAAGGTTCCGGAGGTGCCGAGCGCAAGTGGGGATTCGGTAATGCGGAAGGAGGTGTTTTGGAGCTTCTTGTATAAGATCTACAAGCGCACGAAGTAGACTACTTACGTATATGTACCGATCTCGCTCGTTGCGTGTGCAGATGTTGGAGGGAGTGGCCACGTACGACCTCGTTTTATCTACTTACACCCTACCATACTACCAGTACAGCATCAATAAGGCACAGATGCATAGAGAATATTGACGTGACACGTCTTCCACAAGCCACCATAGCTCTACGATGTCCAAAAAACTGCATCACAAGAAATGACAATCGCTTTCTGCCGAGAGAAGCTTTCAACAACTGCACATATGTTCAGAGGGAGCCAAGCGCTTCCAAGACGTCCTGGATCACCAAATGTACGCTTCAGCTAGTGGGTCGACATATCCCAAGACGACTCTCTTACCCAGGCATCGTCCTCCCAGGGCTTCACACCCTGAGAGATGAGTTCTTCAAGCTGGTCATCTGTGAAGCCCATATTGTTGAACCTCTGCTCCATCAGGTCGTCCTCCAACTCGTCGTATGCATCATACGACGACCCCTGATATGGCGTGAACTGATGGGCTCCGCGTAGCCCGGATGCATTGACGACGCCACGACCTTTACCTTTACCTCTACATCGCGAAAAAGACCGGGGAATTCTGGGCGGTTGCAACCCGGCAAAATCGCACGCGATCTGGTTGCGACCCCTTACAACCCGCGAAATTGCTTGCAAACACGACAATTGGATGCATCTTGATAGCGTGGTTTGCGACAGGTTTGTGTCCTCATCCCGAACAGCTCGCAGCACCCCGCGACCCGGACTCAACCTTCTTGAGACCCAGTTCGTATCAACCCTCAACTGCATTGCATACAGGCCCCGGCACATTGTCAGTGATAATTCCAGCACTTATACTATCGTTGGCCCAGAGTTGAACCAGTTTTCACATATCACCTCGTAACTCTCTCAGCACATGACATTCCCTCGCAAAAACTTGACCATTTGATTGGGAACCATCTTGCCTATACATTTCACATTTTTCAAGATTTAAATGTGTGCTACGAATACTGTCGGAATGTTTCCGCTGAGGAGACCTCAAAATGAGGGGGGGTCCCAGAGTTGAACCAAATTCTCCGAGAGCATCAGTCACAGATGTCACACGATGCCGCACTTGCCGATTTGAAGTCCGACAGCCCGCTCGTGGTCGCGTCCGAGTCGTCGTGATCGCCGTGTCCACTGGCTTGCTCGTCGTTTACTCCCACCATCTGCCCCTCCACTGGTGAAACCTCGTCAAGCCTGAATGAGATGGCCGGTAAGCATAATATATGTGATTGTTTGCTATTTGTCGTACACTGATGTGTCGCCTTCACTGCGATCAGATGCTGGCATCGTGGGCTTGGTGGGGCAGGAGCAGCGGATAGGCGAAGACAGTGTTAGCCTGGAGGCCCAAGGTGCGTTATGGTGGTGTCTTCCATGATGTCTAATGACATCCCTCTTCCCTACAGGTACTTCACATATCCTCACGACGCATGGCACACCCGCGATCGGGTCGTCGACTCCGTCTCCACGCACCATCCATTCCAAGCTCCCATCCACTTCTTTGACACCACGGACGCCATTGCGACATGCCCCGTCGTCTCACCCCCCGCGGTCGCCCCTGTCAGGAGCAGCAACACCGTCATCCGCTGCACGTACCGTGCTCGCTGCGGAGCGGCTCGCTCGCTTCTGGCACCTGAAGTTCCGCGCCCTCAAGAAATCTGCACGCGACCAGATTGATATTCAGGATGAGATGCTACGTCGTCTTCAGCGACTGGTTGTCTATCACGAGCAAGCGACGGCCGACGCGGAGGCACATGCTCATATGCTCGAGCGTGGCATACGGGCCATGAATCTTACCGTTGAGAATGTTCTTGCACTAGCGGAGCCGGATACTGATGATGGGGACTCATTAATTGGTGTAAATGCCTGGGAGAGGTCAGGTGAAGGGCACGGGCTTCCTACTTACAGCAGCCCTCGGACTGAAGACCTGGATAGTGCGGATGAGTAGACTACACTGTTCTCATGTGCAATATGATGAATTATTTGCTACGTAAATTGGAAGTACATCCCAAATCATGACAGGTGGCTACGAGATGGGCTGTAGAAGGGCTCGTCGACATCTGCTACATCCACTTGAGCCTGCATCCACCCATGCTGATGACGAGGAGATGGAGAGTGAATGACAAGAGGCTGCTGCGAGAAGACAAAGTGCGAGGAGGCATCCGAGGGCCCGACATTCTGTGCGGAGACACGCCGTGGCTGTGGGCGGCGTCGCGTTGGCGTAGCCGGCACATGGGATGAACGGTGCGTGGATGACGAGCCTCCGGGTTCAACATAAGAATAAGAATTATGAGAAAATGAGTTTGGCTCATGAAGAGTGGTGGTAGACGGCAGTGTGACAGAGGGATTCGGTGACGGGGTGGACATGCGACCATCTGGTGGTGCATCCGGTGCGTCGGTGTTGTCCATCGAATCGGCACGCCGCTTTCGACCGCGCCCACGAGCCATACTTGTGAAAAGCTCTGGAGATGGGTGAGCAACTCAAACTACCACTACAGACCGTGACGCACCTGTGAAACGCTGGTTTTCCGCCAATCGCGGGTGCCTCTCGAGGTGCTGTCGGATCCGATCTTGAATGTCCGCCTTCAGGCCCTGCTCGGACAGGCCCAGCGCATTGGCAATGTCTTCAAGTTCTTCTTTCTTCTTGCTGCTAAGAGAGCCGCTAAAAACAGTTGTCCCAAGCGCACGCGCTACTAATCGGGCCTCCGTTGCCTGCTGCTTCTGCTGCTTGCTCGCTCTCTCCCTCTCCTCCTTTTCCGCCCGTTTTTTGAGATCCTCTCGATACTCGGCCATGAGTGTACGAGAGGTGAGGACCTGTGACGTTGTCCTGATGCGTCGCACTGTCTTCTCTTTATTCTTGCCATTCAACTGCTGTTGCAGCATCTCGTTGTTTTTCTTCATCAGGATTGCGTGCGTGTCAGCCGCGTTGCGTTCAAATATGAGATCTTGCACCTGTTCAGCCTGTGATGCCACTAACCCCCGTAGCCGCGTGATTTCGGCTTCCAGCTCTCCGCGCGACACAACTCGCGGAGCGGAGAAGGGTGAGGGAGAGACACTGCTGGTCGCCCATGAACGTGTCCTCCGTATGGACCGCTGCTGCTCCGGTGGCTGTGTCGATGCGCGTGTTGAGGACAGGTCTGACAAAGGCGAAGGAGACGGAGTCGGGGAATCCACTGGCACCGGCGACGGGATGTAGCGAGAGGGGGGCTGGGTCCAGGACGAAGGAGGAATGGCAGGAATGGTGATGTCGCCGAGCTCGTGCGTAAGTTGAGGATCAATAACTGACAGCTCCGTGTCCGACTCAGACGACCCGATGTCAGACTCGCTATCCGAGTCTGTCTCTTCATCATTGGACAAGGCATCATGATGATTGTCGAGGTGTGGATCGTAGATATCATCTGAAGATGGTGCGTCGAAGAACTCGGGTGCATGTGAGGGGTAGCTGTCAGGAACATGTGCGTGGTTGGATGAAGTATAACTCGGCGCAAAATCGTCTTCGGAGAAGACATCCGGGTTGATAGGATTGAGGCCACTCTTCCGCCATGCCGCCTTGATGGTGTCCTCCGTGATGGACCTCTTCCGTGCGTCGGTGTAGACGCGTACGACATCCTTCAATCCGACTTCCGGCTGTCCTGTAGCAGTGGGAAAAACGGTAGTGCACTCATGCTGCCAGGCCCTTTGAACTGGCCCAAAGATTCCGACGTCGAGAGGCTGCAGACGATGGGTAGTGTGGGGTGGAAGACAAAAGAGGTGAATGCCGTGCTCGATAGCCAATTCCCGCATCCCGACAGCCTCATGCGAACCATGCCCATCATAAATGAGAAGGATTGGCTTGCCGGACTTGTTCATCTTCTTCACGTGAGGGATGAAGCACATGCGAAACCACTGCAAGCATAGAAAGTCTGACGTCCAACCGTTTTCCGATGTCGCAAGACTTGAAAACATTGTGTTAGCCTCCATAGCTGGCCAGATTAACATAGAACACGTACAGGATGTCAGCATTAATTTCCGCCCACTGTGGGAACATGTCGACGCCCGGAAAGACGAAACCCGGCGGTGGATTGCGTTCGCATGTTGCACCGGGCTCCGCACACACACACTCGATGACTGTGACGAGCTGCAAATTGGAGCTCTGCACCTTCAGACGAATGCGTTGATCTCGAGCAAAGAAAGACTTCTCTTGGTTGCCTTTACGGCCGCCACCTAGCTGAATCCCCTTCTCATCCATGTTGTACACATTCTCCCACGGGATGTCATTCTCGGCAAGAAAGTCCTTGAGAAGGGCGAAGTGGTGGCTGACGGTCGTGCGGTTGAAGGCCTGGGCACGCTTAGGATCGATGCCGGTTGGTCTCGCCAGCGTCAAGCTTGGATGCCGCTGCAAGAAGCGAGAGATCCACTTCTTGTTCTGATGCGTCTGACCGGACAGCGCGAACACCTTCTCGCCAATCGTCTTCTTCGTCACCGCATGGCCGGTTCGACCCATGTGTTCCAGCCATTTGACGAGGACAATTTCCTGGGCATCGTTCAGCAATTGTTGGGACTCGTGGGCAGCTCTAGGAGGGCGGGAAAGGCCGAGGATACGACGACGGAGAGTAGATGGAGGGACATTGAATTTGCGTGCAGCAGCACGCATAGTGTGAGTTCCTGCTGCATAAGCGTCACATGCAGATTGTAGATCATCCTCCGACGGTCCTGTGGGAGTGGGTTGTCGACGAGGCATCAGACGAGGAGGCGAGCCCGGGCCGCGCGCGGTGTGCTCAAGCGCGCGCGTTGTCGACTTCATGCAAAATGCAGCAGGACGGCAGAACCCGACGGAGTTTCAACATCCAGCCCGTTTGCCGACATGCCGCTACCCACTGTCACGCAGAATCACCTCCGTGAGCTCGAATTCTTATTACTCTATATTGCCTTGCTCACTCCCTTCCGGAGAAATTTCTCTCATGTTTCAATCTTTACATTGGTTTACTTGTCAATTTTCTATCAATTAAAACCATGTCAATCTTTTGGGTCTCGGCCATATGACCCCGCATTCACCGTGAAATCCTCCACATCGCACATTTTCGGTGGCATACAGCACTCAAAATATTACAGTATGTAAAATACATAGCCCCAATCTTGTGTAAATATTTTCAACGGCAGTAGTTGCCTAGGACGAGAGCAATCCGAGTGGTTCACCTCTGGGGCCCGGTTCAACTCTGGGCCAACGATAGTACGAGCACTTGCGTGAGAAACAAAATGGAATATTATTTGGTTTATGAAATGACAACGACAACCTGTAAGTATCTAATCCCTACTGACATCAACTGAGCGATCTAAAAGGGTCGTGCGTCGTGTAGCAGGGCCGGCGACGGCAGGCAGGAGAGGGGGAGGGGTAACAATGGGGGGCCACCGTCGCTTGCTCCGCGGGCTGCTACATACACTATCACAATCACACTATGCCAGCAATTTCGCGCGGCGCGCGGTGTCCATCTTCCATGTCCAGCATGCGATCTAAAAACGAAGTGCATCAATCAGGGTCCATACGCGGCAGCGGAGACCGGGTACATACCAGGGTTGTCATGTGCGATGCCTCCACTGCGGCTTGGTGGATAAGTTTGATGATTTGCCGGCGCCGTCCGCGTCACCCGCCAACAGTACTGTAGCTGAAAAGCGAGACTATGGAGCAGGATGGAGCTCCGAGAGTCTGAGCAGTAAGCATAGACCAGATAGACGTCAGAAGATGCCCTCGAAGGAGACCGAGTCGTCGTTGTCCGAGTCCATGCGCTCGTTAGCCCAGAGGAAGGCCGGCCAAGCGTCGGTGCGAGGTGACGACAGTCGCGAGGCTAAGGCGTTAGAACGTTAACAAGGGGTGGGCGGCCGGGTGGCGATGTTGCGGAAGGAGCCGTCGACATGATGGGCAGGAGAAGGGGAGGGAAAGGTGCTAAGTCGCTGCTGTCTGTGGGTGGAAGGCTTTATGCTCGGCGCAATTTGTCTGTGCTGATGGAATATCAGTCGGCGAAATTCGGGTCGATCGTTATGGAGATACCAATATTCCCGACCCTGAGATGGCGCGGACCAATCGACCATGGTATCCCTGTCCACGAACGCATGAGTCCCGAATACATGAAAGGTGAACACAACGACTCTGAGCATTCCTGCATGAAGGCGGGACACCTTGACGCAGCTATACGCGCAGGCTCGGGTTCTAGTAACACGGGTTAGAATGTATTCTTCACCACAATGAATAGAATGGGTGACTATCTACCTAGTAACACGGGTTAGAATGTATCTAACAGGTAGACAGTCAGTATGGGAATGTAGAATGAATGTGTAGCGTACTTACTCTTCACCACAATGAATAGAATGGGTGAAGAGTGTAGGTAGCGAGCGACGAACGAAAACTTTGCGTGTTACGTAATCACCTAATGATGCGCCACTGTCCTGCAGTGAACGCTCGACTTAACGGTCTCACTTCAACACCCTCCCTCGAGCTGAACTGCTCCCCGCTACGCCCTCCCTCACTCCTCACCTATCACCCCAGCCATCTCCCTGAACTTCTCCAGCTTCACGCGCCCGAGCGGCTTTGTGAACATGTCAGCCACCATCTCATCTGTAGGACAGTAGAGAATCTCCGCGTCGCAAGAATTGACGACGTCGCGGATGAAGTGGTAGCGTATGTCGATATGCTTCGTGCGCGGGTGGTAGACCGAGTCCTTGGCGAGTGCGACTGCGCCCTGGTTGTCGCAGAAGAGCGTGGTCGTGTCGTCGTCAAACGACTGCGGGAACAGCTCGCGAGCCAGTTGGCGTAGCCATAAGAGCTCCTTGACAGCGTGTGTGAGTGCCACGTACTCCGCCTCAGTAGAGGAGAGAGTGACGATGGGCTGCTTCTTCGAGCTCCAGGACACAAGGCCTTGACCCATATAGAACGCATAGCCGGAGATCGAGTGGCGGTGAATCTGCGTCGCCCAGTCGGAATCAGAGTAACCGATCGGCAGAATGTCGAATTCGAGTCCGCCGAGGATGAGGCACATGTCGATAGTGTGCTTGAGGTAGCGAAATACGCGCGTAAGAGCGCGCAGGTGCGTCGTGTGCGGCTGCTCGAGATATTGAGACAGAGTCGCAACAGCGTACGTGATGTCGGGGCGAGTCGAGACGGACAGATACATTAGCGCACCAACACCTTGACGATAGAGTGAATGCTCTCGCGCACTGAGAATGACGGGCGACAGTGCCGGCGAACCGTAGTTCAGGTCGACGCTGGGCTCCATCGGCGTGACGAGAGGTGCAGAGTCTTTGAGACCCATGCGGTCGAGGATGTCGAGGATGTACGCCTGTTGTCCGATCGAGATGGTGCGTTTGCCGTAGTCGCGAGTGATATGCAGCCCGAGTAGCCATTTGATAGGCCCAAGGTCCTTGACCTCGAAGTGCTGATTGAGCTGCTGAAGGAGTATGTCAATGAGCTCGTCGCGCGGCGCCGCCATGGTGAAATCGTCCGTGGCGACTGCGACAATGATGTAGTCGGTCTCGGATTCGCTGAACCAGTAGAAGACGGCCTCGTCTGCCTTGCAGACGCTAAAGCCGAGGTCGATAAACGTCTTGCGCAGGAATAGGTACCAAACGCGGCCTCCTTGCTTGGTGCCGTAAAGGCCCTTGAGCAGGCGGGCGACGATGAGGCGTCCCGGGTTCTCGTCGCAGATGCGCGCGTATTCCGGGTCGAACTCTCTGTATCGCGGCGGAAGGCGCATGTAGACGGTCTCCTTGATGGGCGCATTGAGATATGCATTCTTGACGTCAGCCTGACGAATGACATCGCCGCGGCTGCTCGCAACCGCGAGGATTGAGCGAATGGACGCGTGATGTGCAACCGGGCTGAACGTGTCCTGATAGTCCACGCCCTTGCGCTGGCTGTAGCCCTTCGAGATGAGGCGCGTCTTCTCCGTCGTCGTGTTTCCAGCCTCGTCGTGCTTCGTCCGGAAGACGTAGCCACTGTTGACGATGTTCGCACCTTCGGGTGGCTCGACGAACTCGAACGTCTCGAGCTTGTTGATCTGGTCGACTTCGCGCTGAATGCTAGCGCGCCAACGCTCGGACTTTGGGCCACTGAGTGCCTCGTCGATCGTCCTGGGGTCGTTGCCAGAGTTGGCGACAAGTGCGTGCTCGATGAAGCTGCTCGCCTCATCCCAGCCGATGATGATGCCGGGTGAGCTGATCGTGGTGTCGACGTTGGCGGTCGCGGCGGCTGCGTTATGATGCATACGCTTGTACTCGCCAGGAGGCAATGCGGCGTTGCGCTTTCCGCGTCCGAAGTTGTCGTCAGCCGGTATAAGACCGTCATCGCGCTTCTTGTTGCCCTTGGACTCGATCGCAGGTGTCGGCGTCGGTTCGAGAGGTGCAGGAGGGCTCGAGGGTGCTGTGGGGGTGCTCGCCGGTTCGGTTCGCTGTTCCTCCGGGCTGCGGAGAGCGGATTCCACTCTCCCTCCCTCGATTTCCGCAGTTTCCGGGGCGAGTGCCTCATCGTGAGATGGGTACACATCCCTCTCGACCGTGACGCGTCGCTTGCCTGGCCAGTAGATGCGGCACGCCTTCGACTCCTCGTCGTATCCAACGAATCGTCCTTCGATGGCGCGCGGCTCCAGCTTCGTGGCGTCGAGTTCCTTGACCCAGACCTTGGATCCCCAGGTGATTAGCCCAGAGAGGTCCGGTTTGTGTCCGGTGGCGACCTCGAGCGGCGTGCGGCCGTCCGGGTTGGCACTGGTCGGCGTGCGGTTTCGCATCCAGACCGCGTGGTGCTGAGCTTCAGCCCACAGATATTTTGGCAGGCCGGAAGCGGCTAGGATCGCGCGTGCGTCGTTGAGGAGCGTGAGGTTGAGACGTTCTGCCGCGCCGTTGGACTGGGGCGAGTCGTGCGAGGTGAAATGTCGGACGGTGCCCTTGCTCTCGGTGTGCGCGATGAACTCCGCGCTCATGTATTCTCCTCCGCGGTCGGAACCGAGCGTCTTCACGTGCGCGCCGCGCTGGACGTTGACCCAGGCCTCATAGTTCGTGTAACACTTGAAAGTGTCCGACTTCTTGGCCATGTGGTACTGCCGGATCTCGTGGGAGTGAAGGTCGATGAAGTTGAGGGCGTAGTTCGCGCCTCCGAGCGATTTGACTTCCGCGGGTCCCCATACGTCGGTGACGATCTTGTCGCCATAGACCTTGACGTTGGCGCTCGTGCTCTCCTTCGGGAAAGGCTTGCGCACGGCCTTCGCGCGGGTGCATATGTCGCATGGCTCGGGCGTCGAGTCCATGTCGAGGTTGATGCCTGTGATGGCGCCGCTAGCGACCATCTTGCGAAGGGTGTCGTGGCTGATGTGATTCGCTGCGCGATGCAGCTCACTAATCGACATCTTGCGCGGCGCGGCGGCGGCGGCATGGACGACGTTGGCGAGGGCTCCTGTACCGATGCGGTACAGACCCTCCCTGAGCGGGATGCGCCCGACTATGCGGCGCTCCGGGCGTGGCGTGCGGACTGTGCAGATGCCGTCTTCGATGCTCGCAGAGAAGCCCTTCTTGTCGATGACCGGGATCGAGATCATTGCGTAGGCGGCGCCCGGCGCGTAGAGAACGTCGGTGATCGTGACACGAGTCGGCGCTTTGCCTTCTCCCATTGGGAACTCGAGCTCGACGTTGCCCGTGCCGACGGCCTTGAAATCGCTGCCGTAGGCGGCCGTTATCTCGATGTCGGGGATCGTGCGGAACGTGACGAATTTGGAGCGGTCGGGGCATATGTGGATGCTGGCGCCGGAGTCCATGATGATGCCATAGTACGTGTGCGCGGCGGCGGCGGTCGGAGCGATGGCGAGCGCGACGCTCTGCTTCGACTCGGAGCTAGCGGCGGCCGCGTTCTGCTTCGACTTCTTGCGGTTCCACGGCGCCTGGGATTCCTTCGGTCCACCCTTGGCATAGCAGTCCGCTACGACGTGACCGTCTCGGTCACAGTTCGAGCAGCGCTTGTCCGATTTGGACTTGCCCTTGCCCTTTCCTTTGCCCTTTGCCGACGTGCCGGCCTTGCGTGCCTCCGCACCGAGCGCGGCGTTAGCCTGCGTCTCGTCCGTGTTCTTGTCGGCTAAGTTCGAGTCGTAGAACATCTTGATTTCGGCGATGACGGACTCGCTCGTCGACGGTGTGCCGGTGGCGCGCTGGACGGTGTCGAGCGTGTGGAGAACTTGTCGGTAGGAAGGGGGCATGGCGGCGCGAATGTCCGCGGCAAACGTGGCGTCTTCGATCGGAACGCCCATGAGCTTGAGGCGCTCGTAGTAGTTCGACATCTTGGTGAGTGTCGCGTCCGGATCGGCGCCGTCCGGGCAGCGTAGCGCCCGCATGCGGCGTAGGAGCTCGCGATGCACGTCGACGCTCTTGGTCTGCTGGTACTTGACGAGCTCGGCCCAGAGGTCCTTCGCGGTGGTCGTCGAGCGAAGTTTGCTGATGACGAGGGGGGGAATGGATTGGAAAACCATCTCTCGTACCGTCGCCTCCTTCGCGCTGTAGTCCTCCCACTCCGTCTCCGACTTCTCTATCTCCGCATCCGTCAGCGGCGGATCCTTCTTCGTGTCTGCCCCCTCCTTGAACCACTTCCCATTCTCCGTCTCCTTGATGACCACAGGCTTTCTTGCGGTGCCTTTGACGTGCCGCATGAGCTTGCGCCGCGTGAACGCGGTCTCCATGTGTTCCTTGAAGATGTTCCAGTTGGATCCATCTTCGAGGAGCTTTTCAATCTTGAAGACTGAGGAGGTGTAGGTGTCGAGGGAGTTGTCGGGCATGATAGCAGGGCCCATAACCTGACGCAGCTATACGCGCAGGCTCGGGTTCTAGTAACACGGGTTAGAATGTATTCTTCACCACAATGAATAGAATGGGTGACTATCTACCTAGTAACACGGGTTAGAATGTATCTAACAGGTAGACAGTCAGTATGGGAATGTAGAATGAATGTGTAGCGTACTTACTCTTCACCACAATGAATAGAATGGGTGAAGAGTGTAGGTAGCGAGCGACGAACGAAAACTTTGCGTGTTACGTAATCACCTAATGATGCGCCACTGTCCTGCAGTGAACGCTCGACTTAACGGTCTCACTTCAACACACCTCTGCGTAGAAATTTAAAACATCACAATGCATAAGTAAAATGATGACTTAGAGCCCTCAGCAAGTAGGAGGGAAGCTCGAGCGGGGGGGCAGGGGAACGTCGATGTCGTCGCTGTTGAAGTGAGTCGAGACTCGACGGCGCCGAGTCCGAGTAAGCTCAGCCTGCAGTCACGCCAGTGGCAGTGCTTGAGTGGGGAATAGCCTTGCAAGGTTGTTGCGAGGTACTCCAAGAGATCGCAAGCGACACGGTATACTGAATGAATTGCGAGCGGATTGCAGGGAACCGAAACTAAGCTACGACGATGTTGTGACTTTTTCGCGACCGGTCGCGAGAACCTCACAACCTGGCAAAATCCCTTAACAGGTTACAAGTCGCACGGTCTGGCACAATCCGGCGAAATCACGGCGCCTTTTCTGCGATGTACCCTTGCCCTTGCCTTTGCCCTTGCCCTTGCCCTTGCCCTTGCCCTTGCCCTTGCCCCTGCCTTTGCCATTGTTTTTGCCATTGTTGACCCTGAACCGGATCCGTAGGGTGACTAACATTTGTTGCCCCCAGTGCCGCAGTCTCGAACAATGTGTATGGGCTGAGGGCCCTCTGTTGGCGATTTGCAGCGTACCAGTTGCGCGCACCCATCGAGCTGGCGAATTTCCAGGCAAAGCGTTCGTCTAGCATGCCGAGCATGTACGAGAGCAGGCCCGGCTCAGTACTACTTCGGTTCCGTGGGGGACCCCTCGGGCCCACTCGGTGTACTCCGGGGGGACCCAGCGGCATCCCGCACGCACCCCGCGGGCTCAGGCGCGCCCAGCCATTGCTGGAGCGGCTGGAGCTCGCGCGTAGTGCACGAGACGCCGCGAGGTCCTCGCGGGAGCCGCCAGGACCGCGCGCGGCTGGGCTTAGCGGCACCGTCGACGCCGCCGCCGTCTGCGCACGCAAGGGCCTTGCGCGACCGACAGGACCGTGCAGCGCGCCCGGTCCTGGCAGGATCCCGCCCGTACCGCGCGGGCTCAGCGCGCCCAGCAATGCTGGAGCTGCTGGAGCCCGTGCGCAGCGAGGGTGCCCGCCAGAACCGGGCGGATACCGCCCGGTCTGCGCGCCGCTCGGATGCTGCGGCACACGGCATGCTGCATTGGCGGCCGCCGTCGGTGCCCCGCCTGGTTGACGCGCGCGCCCCTCGTCGCACCCCATCGCCGCCATCGTCGTCCGCCCCTCGTCACCGCCGCCGTCGCCGTCGTCGCCCGCGCCCCTCGCCGCACGCCCTTGTCGCCGCCCTCGCAGCGCACCCAAGCGCATCGCCCTCGCTGCGCGCCCATTCGCGTCGCGTCCTCATTGCTGGGCGTCGTCCTCGGTCCTCGCCCTCCTTGCCGGGCGTCGTCCTCGTCATCCTCACTGCGCATGCTGCACATCGCCCTCGCCGTGCGCTACTGCTCGCCGCCCTCCCTGCTCGCCCATCTGCATCGTCCTCGCTGCGCGCCCGTGTGTCGTCTTCGCTGCGCGCCAGGAGGCACCTGGTGTGGCACCATACAAGGCGGCGCAAGCGGGTCTTGCGGTTGTCGGGGGGCTGTGGGTGCCGGATGGCCCCGCGTGCGGGTGTGGAAGAAGTTGTCGAAGGACAAGGAGGGGGCCCAGCCCGAGTTCAATTCCCACGACCTGCAGTCAACCAAACCACGTGATCGCGCGGCCTCCAGGTCAACGCGGCCAAGTCGTCTTCCTCCCTGCTACCACCAGCCCCGACCGCGATACTCCCCGCACCCTCCCACCATCACCGTCATCACCGACACCCCAGTCAGCTGCACAACAACAAGACAACAAGGGCACATGGAAGACTACCGCCAAGGGGCGGCGCGCATGGGCGCGCATCAAGGACGACGCGCATGGGCATGCAGTGACGGTGGACGACGCGCACGGGCGCGCAGAGAGGGTGGACGATGTGTACGGGCACGCGGCGAGGGTGGGCGACGCGCATGGGCGCGTTGGGAGGGCATTGTCGCGCAGCAAGTGTGAGGGTGGGTACATCTATCAATGCAGTATTGACGAGGGCACCTGTGTGTTACTCAGCATCGGCGCGGGCAGATTGGGTGCGCGGGATATATGGCAGGTGCACGTTGAAAGGTCAGACGACGGCGGCGGAGGGTATGCCGCGCTGCGCTGCCAGCAGCGCGGGGTGCTCGCGGGTCGCGCGAGGACCGTGCGGCGTCCCTGCGCTGCACACGGGCCCCAGCCGTCCCAGAATGGCTGGGCGCGCCTGAGCCCGCGGGATGCGTGCGGGATGCCGCTGGGTCCCCCCGGAGTACACCGAGTGGGCCCCCGGGGTGACCCACGGAACTGAAGTCCCTCCGGCTCATCGGAGACATTCCCATGTGTGTGGACGATGCTCCGGGCAGCCATCGTCTTCTCGTCGTCGTCGTACCACCGGCCCTGGTTGAGGAACGCCCGATTGTGTGAGTACACGCATTTGACGGGTCCGAACTTGCAGTCGCCGATGAGGAAGTACAGGCAGATATTCTTACCACTGACGAAAAAAAAAAAAAAACCAGCACTGAGCCTAGCGCGGGTCGTGGCACAATACGGGGAACTTACAGGGTGTCCCGCATCAAGCAGAGGCGACAACGTGAACCACATCGTGATACTCATTTATGAGGCAAGAGCAGGGCAAGAGTCATAAAATCAAGCGAATCCACTCAGTCGATCGGCAAAACCCGGCGAGATGATCCTCCTTCTCCCACCGTGCGCCAAAGTCCTCGTAGATGTTTCTCGCTGCGAGCTGGAAGCCTCAGCAGAGTACGTCCATTGATATAAAGCTTTTCATTATCTAACCCCTTTGCCAGTTTCTGAGAAGCAGGCAGCGGTAGCACTGAGGGCGGTGTCTTGCAGAAATTCAAGTTCCCGCCCGACAGGCTTCAGTTGGCTTGCAACTTCATTCTCGGTCAGTCTTATCTCGGCGGCTCGCCCGTTCCCACTGATCTGGCCTGTCAAATGCACTGCACCACTACTCGGCGCTGAAGCGGGTTCCGCTGCCGCCAAAACCACATTGTGGCAGTGTCGGGCATGGTAGACGGAACTTGTCTTGTGCGCAGTCTGCAGCAGCGATGGCGCACCGACCTGAGCAATCATATGGTGTTTTTGGATGTCATTCCCCCGCCCCCTAACCGAAAGCCCATAAAATCGAAGAGACTGCTAAATAATGCTGTTATATCATGTATAGACCTTGATCCATATGAAAGTGAAGTGCGCGTTGAGGAACGCGCTCGGGTTGTTGTTGACAAAGTCTGTTCATGATGAAGTAAGTGACGCACATGTAACGACAGGTGTATACTCACCAACACAAGAGCCGGGGCAGTCAGAGGAGCCGTAGGCGCTGCCAGCCCAGTCGCCGCCTAAAATGCAATACAGTCAATCCGAGCCTCATCGAAAAGGTGAGCGCGCGGCACACACAGAATGTCAAGTTAATGACAATCTTGTTGTCTGAGAAGTGCGAGGCAATGTCGCAGCTGGTACCTGTTCGGAAAGTACGCATCGGGGGTGTGCTGAGTGTGCGCTGTCAGCGTGGATGCAAACGGTTGTGAGGACAGTTACCCAGTTATCAGTATTGATCGAGCCGGAGCCAGTCTGCACATCAGTTGGGACGTTCGCGTCGTCACGCTGCGGGTTGCTATCCTATCCTATCCTATCCTATCCTGCCAAAACCAGATGCGGATGAATGAGGAGGTACGCTCCATCAGGAAAAACGTATATTTACGTAGCGGCCCAGCAAGCTACAGTACTCTACAGCACGTGCATAGACTCCTACCGAGGACTAAGTAGTCTATGATGTAGGCAGCACAAGTTGTGGAGCCTTGGTAGTACGCTGCAGTAGCTCAACACCCGTTCTATATTGTAATGTGGGAGCTGGTAGTTCAAATCCAGAGCATGTCACAAAATATGGGAAACTTTCTTTTTAGTCTGAACATGCATGCATGGCCCGCATATATGGGAAGAATTGCTCTTACAGTGAGGAATCGATTCCAAACGATGCCGAAAGGTCAACTCGATGACGAATAACCGTAGTTCACCAACTCGCCTGTTCGAGCTTGAGCTATGGCAACACCAGCGATATGGATGCTAATGTGGATTTGGCACACTGGGACGATCACATACACATGCCGCCTTAGCGCAGGGGTTCAGCGCATCGCACTTGTAGCTCCGCTTACGTAACGCTTATTACGTAAGCGCAAAGCCGTTCAATGCGAAGGTCACTAGTTCAAATCTGGTAGGTGGCAGGTATTTTTGACACTTCGCTTACATAAGCGTTGCTACGTGAGCGGCGTCAATGCGAAGGTCACTAGTTCAAATCTGGTAGGTGGCAGGTGTTTTTGACACTCCGCTTACGTGAGCACCGTCCCATGCGAAGATGTGGCAGCGTTCTTTAAAAGAATCTTTTGACAATGTAAGCAATTTATATGAGCATGATCAAAGGTCGATCCTGGCAGGTGTTTTCTTGACACGGTCATGAGACACTCAATGTATGGCAGACCCTAGGTCATGATCGTCCAAGGGTCGCGCGAAATGGTTCTTTGCTCCATCACGGCAGTGGAGTGCAAATGTTTTGTTTCACTAATATTAATGGCCATGGGGGGACGCGAGAAGGAGCTGCACCTTTCATGCCCGGATATTCGGCAAAACCCGCGACTTGTCTTCTCGCAACTTGTCTCCTCCAGAGATGGACCTACTTGCGTACATCATAGGCTTTGCCCACAATTTCCGGATGTGTTGAGGCCGCGGCGGGGTCGGGAGGGACTCGGGGAAGATGAATGCCATTGTGGCCGCGAAGGTGGCGCCCGCAAGTTGGTGCCAGTGTGCCACTAAACATCTCATATTGTATATTGTGTGCCGTGCTGAGCAGCGAACCTCCCAGAGCCTTTGTCCGTAACTCCGTGAGGCGTTGAGGCCAGGGGAGGGACTCGGGGAAGATGAATGCCAAAGGCTTTGGGCCACAAAACCCGCCAAGGTGGCGCCCGCAAGTTCTCGTATCGTTTGCTGCTTTCTGCGGAGTACCAAACAAGTGAGCTCATTACACCACCAGTGAATCTCAAGGCGCTGAGCGTGTGTGTAGCCAGTGCTCGTGTAGGCTGTGTCATTGCGGCGGGGTGACAGTGCTATGCGATACAATGGCATGACGGCTAGAGTAAGATAAATACAGAAAAAATACACGACCCTCACAGCTTCCCTTGCACCTGCCGCTGACTCTGGGCCACCAACGCACGCCCCCGCTCCTCCCACCATCTATCAGCCTCCAAGTCCGTGTCGTACCCGAACAAAGCCTGGCTCTTCGAGCGGTCCGCCCACTGGTTCGGGTTGCCCTCGAGCGCATTCGATGCCGCAGCGGGATCGAATTCCGCCGCCATCGCATTACGCATCGCCGCGTCGCGGGCGCGCTGTTCGGGGCCGTCGGGAAGGTGGAATATGTGCTGATTGAGCCGCGACGAGCTCTGCACCTCCGACGCGCGCGCGTACCTGGACATGGGGTCAGCACAGCGCTGATGCCCCGCGCTCGTGCTTAGGCGCATTCGCCGACTCCCGCGGCGTAGTAGAGTCGAAAAGCACGATAGACGCACCGTATTTCCTGATAAGCGTGTAGGAAGCCGGGCAACTGTTCCTTCGCCGAAACTCGAGAGAGCAGATTGCCGAGGACAGCCGCGTCCTCAATTGCCATCGCAGCGCCCTGCGCTCGGTAAGGCTGTGGCGAGGTCGTTACCAAAAGTGCGGGGTGGGCGACGAGATGGCGTACGCACAAGCATGGGGTGGCACGCATCGCCGAGCAGCACAAGGCGGCCTTTGGGGTGCACCCATGTGGGGAGCGGTGACCGATCCATGAGACGCCATTTAAGCGTGGAATCCACGAAGGACAGTAGTTTCTTCACCCTGGGTTGCCCTTTGGCATACACGAAGCAAGCAAAGCCATGGTACACACCTAGGCTCGAAATCAGCAAAGTCGGCGCGCATCTTCTCGGCGCTTCCATCGGCTGTCCATGATTCAACCGAGCCATCGTCGGGGTGCAGTAGGACGAGATTATACTCCTTCTTGCCTCTCTGCCACGCCCAACAGCATCAGAATCAGTGCACGCACTCATTGCCGGCACACTCACGATACAGTACGCCATGAGGTGCCGCCCAGGAGCCATCCATGCGGTCATGTCCGGTGTCTCGACAAACTCCCTGAGCTCTGGGTCCTGCATCATCAACTCGGTCGGCACCGTCGCGCGATACGCAGCGTCCCCCGTCGGGCGCGGGGCGGCCTCGCGCCCAATCACGACGGCTTGGAGGCGGCTCTTCACGCCGTCCGCCGCGACAATGAGGTCCGCGTGCACGACCTCGCCGCTCGCGAGCGTTACGCTGGGTCTGCCCTGCGCATTTGGGTCGGGCTGCACGTCTACGACGCTCGCGCCGAGGCGGATCTGCACGCCGGGCGCAGCCTGCGCGAGGCGCAGCAGCATCGCGTGGTAGTCGGCGCGGTGAATGTGGTAGTACGGCGCGCCGTAGTCGCGCGCCATGGTCGAGCCCCAGCGCGTGTAGCCGACGCGCTCGCCGGTGTCGTACCGGCGGAAGACGATCGCCTCTGGACACACGGCGCTCTTCTGGAGCGCGGAGGTGAGACCCCAGCGCTGGAGCAGGCGCGTCGCGTTGGGCGAGACCTGTATGCCCGCGCCGACGTCACCGATGGCGGAGGCGGCCTCGAGAAGCGTGACGCGGTGGCCTGCGTGGGCGAGGGTGTGTGTGGCAGCGAGCCCGCCAAGACCTGCGCCGACGACGACGATGTGGAGGTCAACAGCAGCCTTGCGGCCGGCGTAGAGGGGTGGGACGGGGTCGATGGGGATGGCGGCTGGGGAGATGGCGGGCGGGGTGAAGGCGGCGGGGGCGTGGTGCTGCATGGCGGGCGATAGAGCGAGTCGCCAGCGGGGAGGGGTGTATATATACACAAGAGCGATTTGTGCTGGGGCCGGATCATAGGTAAGGACTCTAAAGGAGGTGCAACCTGCGACGAGCGTCACATGCGCGTCGTTGGGCTCATCTGTTTATCCTCAACGTTCAAACACCACCTGCCGCTCACCAGCGTACGTCGCCCCGCCGACGCGCGCGGCCGCGCTGCACACACTCAAACTGCAAATAGGCTCTCATGCATGGAGGTGCGAGCAGCTCGGAGGTGCACCGACCAAGTGCATCACCGACAAGCGTTCTCCAAGTCCTCGACCTGATGCGACTCGGACACCATCAGGCAGATTCACACACGTCCTGACGCCCGGCCATACGCGCCGGCTGTATCATGATGGTCGTGGGCTGACCACGATAACAGACCATGTTTACCGTCGGCGGCCGCCCTCTCGGAGGCCGCCAACGCTCGAGCGTGTTGTCCATCTGTCATGCAAACAAGGAACAAGCGTGCACTGACTGCAACTGTGGGCTTCTGCTCCCGCCGCGCGCGAAAAGAATAACGGCGTGGTACTCGCCAGGTACATCTCCCCATCTCATGATCCCTTTCCTCCGTCCTCATCATCCTGCTCCCGTGGCTTCTTCTTGACGATCTTGACGCCCTTCAGCCCCGCGCCGCCGGCCTTCTTCGTACCTGCCAAACTTACACCGGCCCCAAGTACCAGGGGCAGTGATGGCGCGGGCCGCACCTGCGGGCGCATCAGCGCCGACGTTGACGGTGCACTCGCAGGCGGCGTAGATTTGGGCTTTATCGCGATGGGAAGAGGCGGCGTGTTTGTACTCGAGGGAGGGGGCGGCTTTGCCGGTAGAGATGGATGCGGCCGTGGCCTGTGCGACGCCACCGAGGCGTTCGGGGGGCTTTTCTCCAGCTGCCGCAGCTTTGCCTCCATCATTGCAATCTTGTCCTTCATGCTGGATGCGTAAATGAGTCAATACGAGGGGTGCAGAAGAGTGACCGGGAGGCACGGAGGTAGGCAAAGAGATAGAGAGCACACGCACCGGTCCTTTCCCCCTGCGCTCTTCAGCATGCTCAACGCCGTCGGGCGCCCCGCCTCGCTGACATTCCTCCGATACGCATGCGCTCCGCCCGCATCGGGCGGCGCTTGGTGCGCATGCGTGACGACGAGGTGCCGCCCGCGCAGGACCTTCCCGTGCGCCGCCGCGAGCGCCCTGTCCGCATCCTGCCAGTCACCGCCTGTCAGTCACTTTCTAGTCCACTCCTGCCCGCCAGCTGCCACCACGGCCCCGGGTCTAGGGCGGCGGAGCGCGTGTGCATCAACATAGACAAGACAGACCCGGGTTGAGCGAGCGCCGCGTGCGAAGGTACAAGGGGGCCACTCACGGATGCGTCGGCGTACTCAACGAAAGCGAAGCCGCGCGGCTTGCCCTTCTGCGGGCCCGTCTTGTGGAAGAGGAAGTCGAGCCGCGCGAGCTTGCCGTACTTGGCGAAGATCTGGATAAGTGTGCCCCTGCGACGCGCCCCGTCAGCACCATAGATGCGATGAGGCAAAGGCACGAGTGACGCAGTGAGGAGAGGGGGAAGAGGCACGCACTCGTCGACTGTAGGGTGCAGATTGCCGACGTAGAGACGCTCCTGGAGGAGCTCGCGCTGCTTCGACGGGGGTGCGCTGCTCGAAGAGGCGGCAGTGGCATCGCCTTCGGGGGCTGGGTATGAAAGCAGCGTTGTCGTGGTCGAGGACGGGATGGGTGACCCGGTGGGTGACATTAGGAGGGTCAATGAGGATACGTGCTGTCGATTTGCGTTGGGTTACCAGCGGTGCTTACTGCGACTGCAGTGGCGGCGTACGGTACTACAACGGGATACGGCAATTTGGGAGAGCTTCAATCCGTGAACGACATGGTGCAGATAGTGGTGGGAGACGAAGAAAAATAGCGGCGGTCCAGGATGGACGCCACCGCCACGTGCACGGCGCAGCTAAGCGGTCAGAGTCTCTTGCTCTTGTCGACGACGACGAACAGGTCGATTCCTCACCAACGCCGGTACACTTTGCGAGCACAAGACGTTATTTGATACGCATGGGGTTACATCCATAAGCGGAGCGACACCACGATGGACGGACGTACTTAATGCAATGGATGGTACATATTGATATGGTAGAAATGCTATGTACAAGATATGATGCGAGCGAGGCATGGCCTTGCTCACAGAAGCTGTCGGGAATAAGACAACGCCACTGCGAATCCTGCATACGAAACGCTACTTGATACCAGGCGACCATGCTGCCCGACTGAGTGATGGCGTCAATACTTACATATCGCCGCGTCCTCGCCAGGCGTTGGGACGTGCGATGTGTGATAGTGGCTGCGGGATCAGCAGTTGCCTTCGAGGCCAATCGAACCTGGGCGCGATGGTGGATTGGACGGCTTTCGCTAGATGTCGGGCCATCATGTCCGAGAACGAATGTCAACGACTGTGCGCTCGGTCAGACAGAGCGATTCCGATGCATGTCGCGATCTATACGTACTGATAGGGCATAGGCAAGGCCAGGTTGGTCGCCTATTCAATAGCGGGCTGACACGCGCGAGAACGTGTCGACCGTGGTGGAACTGGTCGGTAGACAGAATGGCAGTATGACCAGGAGCGACGACGTGCGGGCCCGCGTTGGCGCCACTGAGTGGGACCGCGATCGCCGTGACGGGCGTGCGTGCTGGCGATAACGGAGAACAGATGGAGGGAGACAATGGCCGTAGCTGTGAGGGCGCATGGGTAGCGTGCCGTCGTAGGGTAACGCCCGCGCCCAGTGGCGGCTACTTAGAGCGACAGGGTGCACGACAGGGTGCATGGGACGATGGCACAATGGTGAACGAAGTGGGCAGGAGGCAGCGAGCGGAAAAGGCGAGGGGATGGCTGTGGCGGACGCTGGTGGCGGCGAGACGAGAGGAGCTGGGAAGAGGACAGTATAAGACGTCTGACAGACAGGTTGCGGGAGTGTTGGACGAAAGGATGTTGTTCCGCCAGAGGCGGCAACGGCCGGGAGGAAACAGCCACGAGTTGCTAGTCGTCGCCCGCCTTCGCCTCTCGACCTCGTCCTCCCCGCCCCATCCCATGCCCAGCCTATTCTCCCGCTCCCGCACAACCTCGACCCCCGCCAACAAGCATCTCCCCGACGCCCCCTACGACGAGTTCGGCCGCGTGCCCTCCCGCGGCTCCAGTCGCGCCGTCGCTATCCCATCCCTCGTGGGGAAAAAGGCCGACAAGGCAAGGGCGCGCACCCTCTCTACCCCCAAGGGAAAATCTCTCCCCGCACACCCAGAGGAGGATGAACCCCTGATTCCGGACGGTAGCTTCTTCCCGCTCAACATCGACCCTCCCCGGCGATCAGACACAGAGCGCGAGCAGGACTATGGCTACCTCTCCTACCAGCGGCACGTCATCCTCGGCCTCGCAGAGACTGATCGCCTCGTCAAGGCCCTCACCGACGAGCTTGCCAACCGCGGCCTCACCACTCCTTTCATCTTCTCCAGCCTCGCCCTCGACGTCACCGCCCTAGGCGTGCGTCGCATAGTGCAGGCTTTCTTAAGAACCTGTGTGGCTTTCCCCGCGCCGGACGCGGAGGCCGCCTGGCGCGACGAGGTTCGCTTTACTGGCATCCCAGAGCTCGCGATGGCGCTACGCTGGGGGTTAGCGCGCGTCGTCAGGGTCATCGGCGGGCATGCCGTGCGAGGGTTGGTGGCTTGGGAGAGCTATGCGGAATGGAGCGAGGCCGAAGTTGGTGAGTAGCGTGCACAATATTTGCAGCAG
Source organism: Auriscalpium microsporum (assembly GCA_019914985.1). Taxonomy (NCBI): domain Eukaryota; kingdom Fungi; phylum Basidiomycota; class Agaricomycetes; order Russulales; family Auriscalpiaceae; genus Auriscalpium; species Auriscalpium microsporum. Next base: position 2,174,523 of record JAHLMG010000007.1, on the reverse strand, counting down.
CTGTGCTGACGATCTCGCAGCTCGCGGATATCCTGCAGCATGGTTCGCGGCGTTCCTGGCGCCATTACAGCCGCATCTGCAGTCAATCATCATCAACCTGATGACGTTGCTGACCCGTCTCACTGCACATTCCGCCTCGTCTGGACACACCCCACCGACGCTGTCCCCGCTGTTCGGCCCCCTCATCTTTGGTCTTGGCCCCGCCGCCCTTCCCTTCCACCCCACCTACATTCACTACCTCCGCGCCACTAACGCAATGGAGCATCTTATACTCGCGTTCATTCGCTGGCAGGATGCACCGAGCAACGAGTCTGCCAACAGCTTCGGCGGCTTCGGCAGCGCGGCGTCTCTAGGCGTTCCCGCCCGTCTGAAGGACTGGATTCGGGGCTACCCGGCCATGCTGCCAGACCCTGCGACGCGCAGCAAGAAACAGGACCACTTACAACCACGGCGTGGGGCACGCACGGTGCGGGTAGTCAGCGTCAGACGCAACGTGCGCATGTACACGCCTGACCTCGTAAAATCGGCTTCGACCTGGGCGAGTCGTGGCCCCCAAGCCGCATCCAATGGCCTGCTAACTGCGAAAGAATGGGAACGTGTGTCCGTTCCCACCTTGAAATTGACGCCACGCTATTCGGATAGCTACAAGAAACGCATGGACATGGCGCCCAATTTCCATCCACAAACTGGCCCCGGCTCGAGCTTGACGTCGTCGTTGTCATCGAGCACGTCGTCCAGCACAGAAGATTACTTCGGGCTGGGAGGAAAGCCGCAGATTGGTGGGGAGGAGCGCTTCCGGAGTTTGACAGATCTGAAATGGGGAGAGTTCGAGGCGCTGGGTTTCGGAGGGCTCGACCAGAACGAGAAGAAGCTTCAGTTTGACCTGACAGAGGGTGCACGAACAGTGAGTGCTGTGCAATCCTGCTGAGAGGCGATTTCTAGGCTGACCGGAATACAGGCGCGGGCGGCGAAGCGCACGACGCTTTCTTGGAATGATTTCTCCGCCTCTGGGTTCTCCCGTATGGATGCCCCGCTGAATGCTACTTTGCAGTTCAGTTCACCGTTGGCGACCACCATTTCTGCCTGGCCAGAACAGCAGGCGGAGATCCAGCGCAAGCTCAAGAAGACGCAGCGGTCTCTGCCGCCCTTCGGTTGGGACACCGAGCCTGTGATGGGGACCGAGCAGATTGTTGAGGAGGCCTTTATTGACGTGTTTTGCGACCTCGTGTATGGCGGTGGATGGATGGACGTGGAGAGGGAGGAGGAAGTCGATCGTGAATGCAACTGGGCCATCGTGCGTGCTCTCGTTTTACTCTACCAGGTCCTCTCGAGAAGACTCGTCTGACGTGTTCAATCGCGTACAGGTGGAATTCAAGTCGCTTCCGGTGGCGAAGGGCACTGCTTCCGGAGGCCAGGATCCCCGCACATCCAGCACCGTCTTCCTGTTCGAGGAATTTGTGCCCTTCGAATACCGTCAACAGCTGTCGGAGGGCGTGCAAAGCAAGGGCCGGCTGGCATCGTTTTTCTCTCCCAGCAAGGCTAAGCAGTGGAAGCCCGCTGCGACGCTCAATGGCCGCCCTTACGTCGTCGGACATGTACCTAAGAGCCCAACATACCGCGAGGCGGAGTTCGAAGGTCTCCTGCGCAGTAACAATAGCTCTACGAAAATCATCACGTTCGACCGCGGCGGCGTCAAGACGGTGCAGCCTTCTCCACTTGATCTACCTCGCTCATCTTCTGTGACAGTTGACACCTCGAAGCCTCCTGTTTCCATCTCCTCGCCTCTTTACCTCAACGCTGACACAAGATCAGCCACCCCGACACAAGTACGATCACCTTCCCCATCCACGCCAAACGCCAACAGGACAACCAAATCGCGGTTCCGGCTTCCGACCGGTCTACCCCTCACCAGCCCATCGCGCACGTCCGGGCTGATTCCCTCCGAGTACGAGAACGTGGATTTTGAGACGCGCCTTGCGAGCTACAGCGACGACGAGCTGAATAATGGGAAGGGCAGGGCGCCCATGACGAAGGAGGAGCGACGGCGGTCAAAGGACGACGCGTGGGTGGACATTCTCGTCGCCAACCACTCGCGTCGGATGGGCGGGCAGGACGCACAGCTACGCAAGCCCAACGGGCGCTCGGTCAAGACTGGCGGGCTGCCGGACCCCGAGGTTGCCAGCCAAGAGGTCGCACAGGCCCTCGCCGGCGTGCGCGCGCGTTCGCCGTCGGACGACGAAGCGGAGGGCGAGATTGAGCCAATGAACATCCCGCATCGGTCGACGATCGAAAGCGCGAATGTGGACGACGTGGCGTACGCGTCGACTCTGGCGGAAACGGATCCGAACCAGGGCTCTATGCACACGCACGACACAGCAGAGAGCGAAGAGGTAAATGACACGCCACGCTCGCTCGCTCAGAGAAAACGCATGGGCTACTTCGACCTCCACCCCGAGCGGCGGCCGCCAGGCACATCGCGCACGAGCGAGGAAGACGACCCCCGCGAGCGCATCGCCCGCGACTCTGAGGACAGCGTGGAGCTCGCATACCGGCGCTCTGGCATGTCCATGAGGGAGGCATCCGAGGGCGACTTTGAGCCAGCCGAGCAGCCTATCGACATGCCGGACTTCCGCCTGCCGGACCGTGTGTACCCTGAGGATGCCGCGAACGCGAAGAAAGAGTCGCTCATGCTCACCGGACTTGTCGTCAGTGGGCTCATGGACTCGCAGGGCGAACGCACGCAAGCGGCGCCCGCCGGCCCACGCCCTCTAGAATCAAAGACCGGAAAGACCGCCTCGCTCATTGAAATGTACCGCGAGCGTGAACGCCTGGCGGCCGCCGCGCCGACGCTCGCCAGCCCTGCGCCACGCACGCCCCAGCGCTCTCCCGCACTCCTCGCCAAGGACGAGGCGCCTCTCCCCGCACCACCACCGCGCTCGCCATCCCCGCCCACGCCTACGCCCCCCGAAAACAGCAGCGCGCCTGAGGACGACCTCATCGAGCCGCCGCCGCTGGACTTTGAGAGCGGGCGCGAGAGCCCGTACCGCTATGTGCATGGCGCACCGCTGCACAACGTTGTTGAAGAGGACGAGGAGGAATAAGTCCCTCCACCTCATGCGCGTTGGCGTCGTACTAACATCTCTCCGTTTCTTCACATTGATGTCAAATCGCGCCAAGAGTATGCGCAGCAGCGTCGGCCTCAGCCTGCTGTAAGCCAAAGCCGCCGGCAGTAAATTTCCTCTAGTATCGTCTTCACTCCATCGCGCTGCCCTCGCTTCATACTCATCATACCACGTGCATTCCTGTCTGCTTTGTTTCTTATGGATTCCCTTGTGATATATGCCAGTGGGATACCACGCCTGCTCGATACACTTACTAGTACGCTCGTTCTCACATATTCTGATCCAACTACCACATACTCCGCCCAACCCGCTTTATACACACGGACGCTCATCCTCGCGTGTGTCGTCCAGCTCATAGTTTCAAAGGCTCCTTACGCCGCTTAAACGCCGCCTTCCTTCCCCACTGACCTTCCCTTACCCCTCTGTTATTGCGATGCTGCCATGTGTTTAATATCTCACGTTGGACCCTTACTCTGGTCTAATTTAAACATGCCTTTCCTTAACATGCCTTTCCTTTCGTGCGTTTTCTCAATCGAGGTAGATGAGCATGGGTCAAGTCATTTTTGAGTGTAGTACCCAGGATGGAGGAGGATGGAGGAGCATCATGGCACGACGCCGGACGAGGTAATGGTGACTTGCGTCTTCGGCCGCCCGGAGTCAGTTCCCACAGCCTCGACCTTCTTGACGACATCCATGCCTTCGACGACTTCGCCGAAGACGACGTGCTTCTGGTCGAGCCAGCTGGTCACGACTGTCGTGATGAAGAACTGCACGAAGTTCGGTATGACGCATCGACTGAATGGCCGTGACATACCTGCGAGCCGTTGGTGTTCGGGCCGGCGTTCGCCATTGACAGGAGGCCCGGCTTGTCATGTCGCAGCTTGAAGTTCTCGTCTAGATGCCATTCAGTATGCGCTATCGTGTGCGTGCTGGGTACACGCACCAGGGAACTTCTCGCCATAGATCGACTTGCCGCCCGTGCCGTTGTGTCGCGTGAAGTCGCCAGCCTGGAGCATGAACTACCCACGCGCCCGTTGTTACACGCCGCACACCGCGCGGGGAGTTAGCTGCGGCACTCACGTTGGGGATGATGCGGTGGAAGTGGCTGCCGGAGTAGCCGAAGCCGTGCTGCCCGGTCGCCAGCTCACGGAAGTTCTGGGCGGTCTTGGGCACCGTCTCGTCAAAGAGCTTGAACACGATGCGCCCGGTCGGTTTGGAGTCGATCGCGATGTCAAACTGGTATGCAAAGAGCATGAGGGCAGGCGCCAGCGCGCAGGACGGGAGGCTACTCACGAAAACGTTCGCCCTGCAGCGGCGTGTACCAAAGTGCGTTAGAGTAAGACATTCGCGCAGACCTGTGCACTTACAAGGGCTTGCTGGCTGCTGATGCGGCGGTGGTAAATTTGCGGAGGAAGGAGGCCATGGTGCGAAGACGTCGTTGGACAAGTTGAAGAGGCGCGTCACAAATTTGGTGCAAGGAACGCGCTCAGTCACGTGATGCCATTCGTCCGGACAGCTGCAACTTACGTGCGGACATTGCAGAGACGGCTACAGACAAAGGCTACGAAGCGGGAAATAACAGGGGACGGGGAGAGGCCGCTGTCTTATAAGTGATCCCGCTGACACAAGAACCAGGGCTCGCAGGGTGAGCTGCGCGGCCCGCGTGCACTGCCCATTCGCAAAAATGGTGTGCGAAGCCATCGCGAGTCTCGGAATGCATGCCAGGCCTCGTAAGGCAACGACGAAACGGCCACAGCCAGCCCTGGCACCGATGGCCGCAACTTCGGCACCCGGCCGGCAGTGCGGAACCTGAAGAACACAACGCGGCTGAGCAGTCGGCGGAGGCCTGATTCCGTCTACAACCTTGGAAACGTCTGCCGTGAGTGAGATCCCGGGAGAGGACAGACCTGCTACACGGACTGGCCATCACGAGTCATTGTGCGATGCGGAGGTGGGCGGCGAAGCTGCGATGAGCCTCGTTGAGCGCGAGCAACGCTGCCGAGCTGCCGCTTTCCACTGGCGACGGCGCCGAGATCGTTGGGCGTGCCGCCAAAATGCCGAGATAGATTGCCATTCCTGCCGCAAGGGAGAGTGAAGGCACCGATAAGTCGATAGAGTTGTGATGTCGGACAGCACATGTAAGACATCATGACGGTAGCGCGCTCATAAATTGAGACTCACTATGATACAGACGCTCGTCGTGTGCTGGAAGCAGAAGAAAATGAGGGCGCAGACGTCAAGAAACCCTGCAGAAGAGTCAACGTGGGCTCCAAGACTCGTGGACGAGTCGACGTGCAAACCGGGGCGGAAGGTCTGATGTAGATTTTCCCGAGGCGGTCGGTCCAGTAGCATAACCGATAAGTTATGTGTATGGCCTCACGGAATTCGGTGGCGCCGTGAAGCCTCCAGCCAGCTTACATGGGTGCCGATACTGCCGTCACAGAAGCAAAACACAAGGTGGTGAAGTCGGGTGGAAGTACGACGACCATGCAAATACTGAATGCAGTGCTTCAACGACTACCCGTTGAGCCAAAAAAAAAAAAGGGCCAGTACATGTGCAGCCGCACTGCCGGCAATACAGATGCCTGGCGAGGACAACGACCAAGGTAGCCAAATTGTCATCACCAGTGACGCTTGAGTTCCGCGTAAGCAGAGCTAACCAGATTCCAGTCTTTTGTAGCATTGCCAGCACGCCAAGCAGCAGAGTTGAGCAATCCCAGCCGGGCTGGCTGAATGTACGCCTGAACGGTCTCAAACGCGACGTCGATTTCGCTTCGTGCCGTGTGTGGGCTCGGTGCTGAGGTTGTTGTCACTGATACATACCGTTCAGAGTGTGATAAGACACACCAGTGCTGAACCAGTCAGCAAAATCTAGCCGGCAAGTAGCCTGGGCCCCGGAGATGCCAGCTTGAAGTCACGGTGTACCACTGCAGATGCCTGAGCAGTTGCCCGGCAGTATACACCGAGTCGTCATCCATACACCGGTCAAGATCGAGAAAACAAAGACTGTATTTGGATTAAAGGCGACATTGACTCGGAAGTTCAAGTGAACAAAGCGGACGAGACAATGTACTGTAACTGCCTTACGTCATGCAAAGCACCGCCTCCGTTGCGGATACCTGCGAATACGGGATGCTCCAAAGTCTTCCTTCCCACTCACTTCATCCTTCCACCAACCCTCCTAACAGCAACTTCCACCCAACTCATTGTCGAAGAGATTTACGAATGACTTGTCAGTGATGTTTGATCTTCCAGTGTCGCCTTGATGGCTGACTCAGTATACTCACTCATCTGCAGATCCTGTGCTCGCCATTCTCGGCGTCGCCTTCGCACTATTCCCTACTGGCGTCAGAGCAGACTGCTGGATTGACCAGTACGTACCGTGTTCTTAGCACAAGCTACTCGCTCACTGTCTCCTCAGATTCGGCGATGAGCGCTGCAACATGTCGACTGCGGCACGCGCAGGCGTTGCCATCGGCATATGTACGCCTTTTTACTTCCTTTCACCCATTCACCTCTCACTTTGCGTACATTTGCACTGCAGTCGTCGTCATACTTGGACTCCTATTAGTTGGGAACACTTACCGTCAGCGCCGCATTGCGCGTGCCAACGCCGCGTTTATCCCGACTCACAACACCGGCCGCCCGCCCCCGCAGCCCACGTACACAAATAGCAACTTCGGGTCGCCGTACAACGGCGGAAACAGCGGCTATGCTCCTTCATACCCTCCTCAGTCGTACGGGAGCCCCGCGGGCGGATACGACCCGGCTGCCGGATTTGCTCCGGTGCGTAGCGTTTTAGGCCACGGCCAAAGGGTTCACTGACAGGTCTGGATGTGCATCACAGCCTACGGGCCCACCGCCCGCGCACCACGCCGATGCCCCTCCGCCACAGTACTACCCGCCGCCATCCGGCCCGCCGCCGCTCGCGGACAAGCAGTGAGTGTGTGTGTTACTTGCGCACCGGCATGGCCACGGCTGTATGAAGATCTGCACCCGAGGAAGATATAGTTCTATGTACACTCTACTGTATCATTTGTTATATGCGCTCCCATAATGATTCTTTTCGCTTTAATGCTCTATGCTCTTGACTTACATTGAGAGCCCTCAATCGGAAGCATGTGACATTGACGGACAAGTCAACGCTACTGGACTCTTCGTGTCAGTCCTGCCTCTGCGTCGGCTGTCATGAGCTATCATTCACTTAGCTGCTGGTGAGAGATGGATTGGGCGGCGGTATTTTCCAGCAAGGTCGCCCCGCTCCCCGTACCCTCACATCCCCTGGAGAGATGATCCAATCTAATAGAGAGCTGCATCATGTTTGGCACGGTGGTTCCAGCCTTCGCTCAGAATTCAGCAGGATTGGCGTAGAGTGGCCCGAATTCTCGAACGCTCGGCAAAAAGCGTCCGTCAGGCCCAAAGTCGGTCATGGGATCAACACGGGCGACGTCAAAATCTGGTCTGTCTGGTGTGCAATTGTAGGCATACATTCGGAAAAGTGTCTCGTCTGACGAAGGAGATATATTACACAGACATGTGCCACCGATCGACGAAACGGTGTCCTTGTAAGACTTATTTTACTAGGATACATACCATCGGCCAAACCCTAACTTGACGATACAGAATCTCCACACCTCACCGTGACTGCCATACATATTGCGTAAAAGGAGTGCTGTCGCCCTTCTGCAGGAGGCCGATCTACAGACACAATGTCATGTATGCCATGCGTCATGCAACCGTCGACGTACCATGTGGATCATGCCTGCCATCACACGGACTTGGTAGGCTGTGCGCGAGAAGCCTGTTGCGGGAGTCAGGCAAAGAGAAGGACAATCGAATCGACCTGCCTCACACCGAATAGAAAGATGCGGTCGCCGTCCTGGTAATTCTCGGACAGGCACTGGTACTTAAGTATGCGCGAAGCACAATGCTCTTGAAAGTCCTGAGATCGAACATGAGTGAGACCACTGGCAGGTGATGGGCTTACAACGCATTTGCTTCAGCTCCAGTAGAGAGCCCTGACGCCTTCACGTATGTCCCGATCTTGGTGTGGGATAGGTAAGTGGGGTGAATGTACAGCTCGGCGACATTCATGTTCTAGCGCACACTGCGGGTCAGAAGATGTTATTTACAGATCGCCATCACGCACACTACGAGGTTTTTCGTGGCCAATCCATAAGGCCCGTTAGTGCCCCTGGAGTAGCTGTCCCGGCGTAGAATGCGATGGTTTGTGATGAAGTATGCAGGGTGTATAGCAAGGTGAGACCTTTAGTAGCCACCGTGCCACAGTTGATGACAAGACGCTTGTGGTATAGTCGGGCGCATACTCCAGGGCAGGTAGAAATACAATACCTCAATAGCTTGAGATGGCCGACTGTACTGTGAGTGCAACACAGCATAGAAGACAAGGTAGGTGTCCGCAGGCATCCGCGTGTTCCGCGTCCAGTCCGAATACTAAAATGTGCCGAAAACATGCGCGGCAGCAACACGGATACGCCTTGCGCTCGTCTCGCGCTCGTTTCCTAGGCACCCATGATCAGACACAGTGATACGATTTTCTTATACCTGTATTTCGAGTAGAGCGGCTGGTCACGGTCAGTATCATGAAATGCGGGCGTACCATGTATAGTTGCACAATGGGGAGTGAGCGACAATAGTTAGTATCCACTTTGCTCGCGAATAAGGCCGCCGTGATACAACAACCAAAAAACAGCTTGTCAGTCATTGTGGCGCTCACATATGAGAGAACAAGGCCCGGGTGGTAGTAGAATGCACGCAATATTGTTCTGCTTGGCGACTCCGAGTCGCGAGGTCGCAGCTAAGCCCCGGGGTGTCCGGGGTCTGGTGGCGGTGTGGCTGCGGGTTCCGCTATATATGAAGCTTGAAGCGGTCCGAATACGCCCTGCCCACCATCATCGACGTCCTTCAGCTGGCTCTCGACCATGGCGGAAACCAAGGTTTGCTCGTTTCTGTTCTTCATTCTGGATTACAAGTCTGACCTCACTCCTAGGCGGTGAATGGGCCTAACAATAACAAGCTAGCCATGTCGCGCGCTCTCGGAGCTGCATTCCTGACACACCAAGTTGAGCAGCTCGAGAAGACCGTCTCCGCAGACACCAAGACGCAGAACTGGAAGGAGAGGAAATTCAATACCGGATACGGCGGGGGAAGGGGAGCTCCCAATGGGCGGGCGGGCGGAGGAGGATACGGAGGGAAGCGGGGGCTCGTCCCTGTCGGTGGCATCAAGGTCTCCACTCGCAGGAAGGGTGGCGAAAGCGAGAAGGAGACAGCACCGGTGGAGACAAGGGGCTCCAAGAAGTGGGGAGACGAGCGGAAGGAGTGGAATGAGAAGGATGCCGATATCGTCGTCCTGGATGCGAGCGTCCTAGTCAATGCCCTGGCCCAGGTGAAGAAGTGGTGCCGGGACGGCCGCACAGAGGTTCTGATCGTGCCCCTCGAAGGTCAGTGCTCTTGGTTATATGTAGTCCTCGATGTTGACAACAGCGTTTGCTCCGTATACAGCCCTGAACACCCTTGACCTCCTCAAGAAGGGCTCGAGTCATCTTGCGCAGCGCGCGCGTGCCGCCTCGCGGGTCCTGGAGGCCCAAGTCGGCGCGAACCCGCGCGTGCGCGTTCAGCAGGACTCTGCCTTTGTTCTCTGGGACAGCATCCCTTTCAAAGATCAAGCCGTCGAGGGCCTCGCGCACACCTCCATGGCATCCCCCGAGTGGGTTCGCCGAACCATATGCTGCGCCCAGTGGGAAGCCAACAACGCAGACGCAGAAGTCGCTGTCGCGCGCAACCCTGCGACGGACACCACAGACAAGACCGCCCGGCCGCATGCGCGGGTCGTCCTCGCCACCCTCTCGCAGGGCGGCGCCGCCAAGGGCACCGCTTCTGAGTCCCCCGTTCCGCTCCCTGCGCCACACGCAAGCAAACACGAGCCACGTGCCACAGGCACTATGGTCTCCTTCTGGGCGAAGCGCGCGCAGCTCGACGTCTTTGAGGTCGCCCCTGCGCCCGCCGACGGCCCGCGCACATCCGAGGAGGACGAGCGCGAGCGGCCCAAGCGCGGCCAGTCAGTCCACATGTCTGGTAGTGCAAACTCAAACCCGCACCGAGGACGCAAGGTCTCGGCGCAGGGTGGGTGTGGTAGCGACCGCGACAAGGGTGCGCTGGGTGGCGGCGGGCTTGTAGAGCGCCCGCCGGCGGTGAAGACCATGATGGACATCGTCGCGCAGCCGAGCAAGGTCGTTCGCGTGCTCGCGCGGGGGGAGAAGCTTGATCCGTGAGCAGCAGGATATGCACGTTCACACATCAGTCTTGAAGAGGTGAGTCGCTCCCGATCCTCTGCGCCGCCGTCACTGACGGACGTTGAGCAGACTGGATCTCGTATCGATCATGATCGTTGGCGACTGCGTGCGGCGGGGCATGTATCTGTTGTCCCCGCCTCCAAGTGGCTCGGACCGTAGAGGTGGGGACCTCGCGCCCCCGTCCTCCTTCGTACCTGTGTGCCGTGGCGACTCGTTTGTTGGGTCTGCGTCGTGGGAGCAGCCTCGCAGGACTCCGTTATCTCTCGTGGGCTCGCAGGGCTGCCTGCTCCCAGGTACAGGCTACGCGTGTGTGTACCTGTACTTCTGGTTCGTGCCTGCAGTTGGTGAGCTGACGCAAGTCGTCTTTGCCGTGGCGTCAGTCCTATGTTAGTCTCCGGGGCCCTGTAGCATTATTCTCCATCCTATGCCTGTGATTGCCTTCTGCTACTATCGGATCAACGCCATCTCTTTACCTTGTATTATGGATTGGAATTGGGAACCGCTGGAAGTAGGATCATGTGTACTGTTTTTGATAGCATCTATCGTTGACTTGCGCTTTCCAAAACATGTTATTTCGGAATGCCAGCAGCCAGACTATGATTGTTCCGCCAAGTAGCAACTACGTAGGTAAAACAGAGTGCCACAATTTTCTCTGTTCCCTCGTCCGTCTAGATCACCCTCAGCACTAACATCGCCGTCTGCACGCTCAGGTAATCGCCACACCGTTATCGCTTTCCACGCGTTGCCGTTCGGGCGCGCGTCGCGAGGGACACGCCCGTCCGCATCGAGTGCCTCGTTCTCAAGCTGCGTGGGGCTTGCAACTGTGACTGGCGGTGTTTGCATAGTGCCCCCTTTGCCTTTCTCCGGTAGCGCGGATATATGTGTTGGGACGGCGCGCTGGGGGCCCGGAGCAATGATAGCACAGATGGTGTGGTCGCATGCACTAATGGAGGATATCTGGCACGCGGTGAGACTACGGAGCCAATCAGGGAGATGGTGCGTATGGCGGACGCACAAGTATGTCTTTCTCGACAGTGAGGCTATGTGCAGCAAAGCGGCGTTTGAAAGCGAGGACGTCGCCAACCTTGAGAAACCCACCGCGTGCTAGGTCAGACAAACGGCACTCCATGCTGCTCCCATTGGGACACGTCAGGCACGACTATCTAGCAGAGTGGAACACACATACCTTGGTCGCGAAACCTTTCCCTTCTCCCCGGCGACCAATGCTGCTGCCGTCGCGACCGTTTCAGCCGCCGCTTCTTCCTCCTCCGCACGTGTATCTGCGGCCCACACCTCGTCCTTCCATGGCACGCTGATTGATGCCGCATTCACGCCTTCTTGGAACTTGCGCACGAGCTCACTGTGCGTGGGCGTGCGCCAGCCGCTGTACAGATGGTCCTGGAACGTGCGCACGGCGGAAAGAAAGTGAGGGGAGGTGAAGATCGCCGAGGCGGGCTCATGGGGCGGGGGCTCAGTGGGCCTGGTGGCGGAGTGGGAGGGTGTGGGAGGAGACGATGGGAGAGACGAGAGAGGGGATGAGGGAGGGCTAGTGGGTGGTGATGCTACCATCTTAGGGCCAGGTTGTTGCTCGACGGGATTTTCAATGCTAGAAGGTGTAGCGACCGGTGCATGTTGGAGCGATGGATGTGTGGCTGCCAGGAAGGGAACAAAGTCATGAAATGCGGTCGGCGGAAGGAAACCTGCCAGCCGTGCGCGGACTGCAGGAGAAAGCGCAGCGAACGTCGATGCGTTGATCAGATCCTGGAAACGCCGCTCGACACTCAGATATTATGGCCGTTTAAAGACGACATACGAGCATGTCAACATTCACAAGCGCGCTCTTCGGGTTGTAGAGCAAGACGCGAAGCTGCTCATCGCGATCAACGGGTTTCCTGGCCTTCACAGGCGTCTGGGGCTGTGGGTGGGGTTTGGGCGCTTGCGTGCGAGTGCTGCGACGGGGTGCCAGTGCCGAAGCGTCGTTCGACATGAGTGCCGGCGAGCAGGCTCAACAACGTGATGGATCCTGAGAGAAGATGTATATCCCTATGACACTGATGAGCAACGAACATGCCCTCGTGGTGACCACGGGATTCGCGGGCGGGGTTCTACTCACGACCGAGACGATGTCAAGTGCGGTATATGTTGCTCTGGCCCGGGAGGTGGTCCCGCGCAGTCATGCAAAATACTGTCCAGAGACAAGTACCGAGGCTTTTAAGCTGCAGGATCGAGATGGCGGTTGAGTTGAAGAAGCGTCAACGTCTGAACATGCCTGATTCTCACTACCCGTGCCGCTGCGGCGCATTTCCACAGGGCTCAATGGGTATGTAGGCTTGCTCTGTAGCTTCAAGTTGTGTTGGTTGCGAAGGCAGGGGGTAAGACATCGAGACGGTGATGATGAAATGCTCAGACGTTGCGAGTTGCAGACTTCGCGGGCTCCGGTGTACAGTACTGAGTACTACATATTTACTTGCCGCTCTGTTCTCTCTTTTATGCACTGACCCGACCACCCTTCGCGTTCGCCGTCCCCACCGTCCATCGTGCCTCTCCCCCTCCAACACCACGTCATAGACGCGTGTTTGGTCTTGCCGACCCGGAGTCGTTGGGTAATACGCCTAGGCGCCAAGTCACTTTTGGCTATTCTCCAAGGAGACCGCCCCGCCCTTGCGCGTGTCTTGTTCTCGTCCACAAGCCTCAGTCCTCCTACATGCATTCCGGCTGGTCCTTGTCTGCATAACTATGGCTACTTTGCCTGCTCGCCGGCGACCGTCAGATCGTAGCCCATCCTATGGCAGCCGCGACTCCAATACCCTCCGTGCCTCTGTGCTCGATGCTGCGCTCGAGCTCGGTATCGGCTCCAGTCGCACTGTCGAAGACTGGATGTTCAATTCAGTGGTAGAGGAGGAAGAAGAAGAGACAGAGGTGCGTCTGGATGCTTCGTGCGCTGCTGCTTCAAGCTGAACCACCTTCGCTGCAGCACGTCGTATCACCAGGTCTGACCTCGGGCTCGACGGCCACATCCGAAGAGTCTTCTCTATCTGCATATCTCCATCAACAGAACACGTCGCCGGTTGCTGCTCAGCCGCCCTTGCACATACATGCACTCTCCGAAGAGTCCATTACGAGCCGCACTGTGATCGACTATGCACCTCCCCCCGTCTCCGCACCTCCAACGCAAAAGGTTAACAAGCTGCGCAAGACCAAGTCCCGCAAGGACAAGAACGAGGGCGATGGTGGATATTTCAGCGATTCGGGGAAGAAGAAAGGTACCAAGAAGGTCTCAAAGGGCGGGGAGACAGAGTACGAGACAGACGGAGAGGTTGTGAAGGACAAGAAAAAGGCGAAAAAGAAGGAAAAGAATTCTGCGAAGGACGACGCCTCAGGTTATGCTACCGATTCCTCTTTCAAGTCCCCGAAGAAGTCCTCAAGAAAGTCCCCATCAACGCCAGACAGCGGCGACGTTTCGGACGGCGGGTACATATCTGAAGCCAGTACCAAGAAGAAGAAGAAGTCCTTTTTCCGCATGCCGCACATGTCGTCCTCATCCTCCTTGAAAAGGTCGACCTCCAGTCCAAGCCTTGCTGGCGATGCACATGTGGTACCCCCGGTGCCCGCCCTACCGGCGATGCCATCCGTACCTGCGGCCTCTACGATGCAACATCCCATAGCCGACTTATTTGCTCGCAACGGCGCCGACGGCAATTCGCGCAGCGCACCTGGTGGGTCCGGGCCTATACCCACAGCCGCTTCGCGCCCATCGGAGAGTGTAGTATCTCTTTACGAGCCGCCATCGGCGCCAAGCGACACCATCACAGGTAGTTTGCAGCCCCTCACCTTGCGCGACCAAAGTCCGCCGGAAGGTGAGAGCCCATCCCAGCCGCAGAGCGGCCGCCGCCAGGGCGTGCGCTTCACGCCATCCACTCGCTTCAGTCCTTCCGATGACAAGACGTTCGTCCCCGCACCTCCTTCCCCAATGTTAGCGCCACCAGCTCGGCCCACGATCTCCCTCCCCATCACTCGGCTGCCCAGTCCCTCGCCTTCACGCACCGACTCACCGTCCTCCGCAAGATCCATTCCCTTCCTTACGCGCCCCCTTCAACCGCGCAAGATACCCTCCCCTCTCGCGCTCCACTCGCCCTCTCAGTTTGTGGGCCCATCATCCTCCCCTGTCCCTTCCGACTACTCCGTCATCTCTTCCTCTGAGTTTGTCGTGCCCTCGCCGCACCCGCGTGGTCTCAGCCCTCTGCCCAGCCCGCGTTCGCGCTCACACTTTGAGATTCCCCCGGCCACGCCCCCTCCCGTCGGCCCGCTCCCTCGGATTCCCTCTGGACTTGAGCCTGCGTCCGCTAGTGCGCTGTCGCGCGCGCCCTCGCCTAGCGCCGGCCCGGGGCTCTTCGCACAACCGATACCATCAATTCAGCGAGGACGAGAGTTACCGTTCCCCTCGCGCCCGCTACTCCCCGCGGCTGAATCAACTGAGCTTGTGGAGCGTGTGCGTCTCCAGCGCATGGCCCGCGCTGCGGATGAGGCGGAGACGCCCCAGGCGCGTTTTGTCGAGGCACACTTTGGCGGGCTCGTCGTTCGCGATGAGGATGATGTCCGCTCGGACGTCGCGCAGTTCTTCTTCGCCCCGGAAAATGGCACAGCTAGTCACGGGCGACACAACGTGGGCATGGCTGCGTACCCGGAGGAGATAGAACCAGCGTACGATGAGGAAGACATGTACGATGCGGAAACATACGGGGACGACCGCTCGATATACCCCGAGTCGGAGGCGCATACGCTCGAGGCGCACCGCTCGCGCGCGGACGTCGAGACGTACTGGCAGGATGCTGCGGGCCAGCGGGCGTCGGTGTGGAGCGGGCGCGCGAGCTTCATTGACGATGAACGCAGCCGCGAGATCCGGGCGCGCTTCGTCCAGGGCGTGGGCGCAATGTACGGCGAGGAGGGTGATATCCCCCCTGTGCCGAAATTGCCTGTGCCATTCTGAGCGTGCGTTGTTGTTGACTTTTTGAAGATGGGGGCTACAAACATTGAACTTCAATACCACGCGACGTCCGCTGATTTCTCTGTGACCAGGACGCGCTCGACGCGTGTCGCCGCTTCGCCATATTTCGTGACAATCATACTTGTATCCATTATCGGCTCTCTTTTCTGCTGTGTATGATCTTGGGGCTGTTGAACCCCATCTCACTGGGCCCTCACTGCATACGTTCGTTCGACCCTTACAATCGTGACCCTTGTTATCTTTCTTGTCAGCCCAGTCCTTACCCATCCATTTGCATGCGATGGATCAGCATATGAAGAAGCACTCGACCAATATACCTTCCACTCTCTTGATCAAAGTCTTTGAAGCTCACTCCGCAAGGAGGCGGTATAGCATAGACTTAAAGCTGCAACATCCACGTCGTACATGTGGTTGATAAACTATACCTTGCCCGATAAAATAATATCTTTAACTTTGCGCCGGTCACACATTCGGCGTGTCGGCAATTCGGTAAGTGAGCTTCTCCGCGCTGACCTGGAAATTTCAGTTAGACCAGCCGCCACAACCCGACCACAGTCATCCTCACTTTCCCGTCGAGCATATATTGGTACCCGTCAGGAACGCTTGCAAGGCCATTCGGGAAGAGGTGCACCGGGTTCGACTTTATTTGGCCCGTTGCGAGAAAAGTCTTGAGCAGCTCAACATATTCCCTGCTCTGCTCGCGATATCGCTCCTCCTGCCATTCGGACAGCGCTCAGCATAAAGGGAGAAACGAGAAAAGGGAGCGATGAGGATATGACGAACCTTGCCCAGAAGAATTGGCGCTGCGCTGAAAACCGTCTTCACGCCAGGCCGCGGGCTTTCGTAGTCGAGAATGGTCGCAACATCGCCGCCCTCGTCGCTCAGCGCATCTGAAACGAGCTTCGGAGTCGGTCCCTCCGATACTGTGTCGATGGCGTGCTTCAGCGCGCCACCCGTCGCGGCCTTGATCTTTCTTGCGACGTCGGGATCGTGATAGTCGTACACCTCGTCCGCGCCGAGCGCTCTCACCAGGGCAAAATTCGCGGGGGACGCGGTCGCGAGGACGCGCAGGCCGATGACCTTGGCGAACTGCACAACGTACTGTCCGACGGACGTCGAGCCGCCGGATACGAGCAAGGGCGGCGCGCTCCCCGTGGAGGTCGACGTGGAGGGGATCTGCGGCCTGGGGAAGTCATGGTGTGACTGGTAAAGCGTCTGGAGGGCGGTGAAGCCGGCGACACCGAGAGAGGCGGCTGCCTCGAACGTCCAACCCTCCGGGATGGGCACAATGCCAGCGTCTGCGCCGGCGACGACATACTCTAGTGCTCATCAGCGCTCTCCCCAGCCGACACATCCCCTGCCCGTCACGCTTACCTGCGAATGCGCCGTTGGGCTCGGCAGCTATCAGTGCGTGTGCGCAGCCCCACAATGAGCGATGCGTTGCAAGCAAAATTTCGGCAGGTACGCACCTCCCATCACGTATCCAGCGACGCGTTCGCCCACCGTACGCACGCCATCGGGAACTGCGCCGCCAACCTCCTCCACGGTGCCAGAAAAGTCACATCCTGCGATCCCTCCGATCAAAGGTGTCCTTTTAAGGATGGCCTTCCCTGCGTACAATGTGAGTACTATACCAGAGGACAGAAGGCAGGTCGCACAATCGGTGGGATTATGAGCAGCGGCGACCACCTTGATAAGGACTTGGTGGGGGCCATGCGTTGGGACGTCGACGTCGGCTTTAAAAGCGACAAGACCTGCATCCTGCCCTGTCACGACGACAGCACGCTGCTTGGTAGGTGCCATGTGTAAAATGGCTGGATGCCGACGACAAGGGAACTCCTGTCCGACATGCAGAGATCCAGAGGCTCGCGATCGGACTAAGGATATTCCGCGCGTCCGGTCGGCAAACGCGATAACGTGCTATTAATCAGAGGCACATATGTAAGTGTTCAGGCGGACCACAGGATAAGATAGGGACTAAGCTTGTACTTACAGTATACATCCACACACACTGCGGGCAGTGCCATTGCGACAACATCGACAGGCAACCAACAATAGCCGGGGATCGCAAGAAACGATTAGCAAACAAGGTATCCAACAGCTATCAGCAAAATAGAAAATAGTCCGCCTATTACTCTGTCCGTCCATTGAATCGCAGAAGGAATTACAGTATCCAAGCCGTCTACACGCCCCCAAATCCAAATACAAGACCCAATATATCCCGCCAGCTCCGTCGCACCACGACCTGCGCGCCGCCGGCATACTCATCCGCCAACCACTCCACAAATCTCGCGTCGAGGCCGCTCAGTCCGCCGAGCTCGAAGGCCGCGAGGTCCTTCGGGGCGAGCACGACAGTCCCGACGCGTTCACGCTCCTCCGGCGGCGGAAGGAACATCGCGAGGCGCGACAGCAGGAAGCCCGTGTGTGCGTGGAATGTCTGCAGCAGCGCGAGCGTAGTGAGCAATTGACGGTCCAGTGCTGCAATCCTGGTGTCGGCATCCGTGGCTTCGTCGGCAATATTGTCTTCGCCGTCCTCGACGGGCGAGACGCTCACGACGGCGGAGCGCGCACCCTTGCTGGCGCTCGAGTTCATCGACATCCCACTCGACCTGCGCATGGCCTTGTTCGAGGGTGCTACATCGCGAAAAGCGCCGGGCATTGGGCGGCCTTCGATGCCATTTCCAATGCTGCGCACACGGATGGTGCGCAACGTCAGGTCGTCGTCGCCCTCGAGATGGACGTCTCCCGACGCTGTGCTGCGCCACACGCTGGTCCACAGGCCCGCGCACATGATGCAGACATCTTCATATATCCGCCAGACTTCGTTCCACGCGGAGGGCGGGTGAATCGACGTGCCCGCTTGGCCGTGGTGTAGACTTGTAGACTCTTTGTCTAAATGAAGAATGCGATTGACCTCTGTCCACTGAGTATGAATGTCAGCCACGCGACGATCAGGAGGGCAGAGTTGGGATTCGCACTAGTCTGAGATCACTCCATGTAAATCGTACGGAGGAAATGTAGTAGGAGGGCCCGCGAGAGCCGGAATGCTGCTGCCGTGAGACATACATAGATGGACGGGTGGCCTTCGCTGCGGAATTAGTGGTCAAGTCAATGATGAGGTCATAGTATTGCGGCCTCTCCATGAAAATAGCGTCTGTTGTACCTGTGAGCGACAGTGAGTTCGGGCGGCTTGATGACAACGAGCCAAATAAATAAACGCACATGCAATCCACCCTCGCCCCGTTTTCGACTCGCGCTCCATCATGTCGATGTCGTGCAGAGTCACCATGCCGAGTACGTTGACCCCCTCCTTGTGCTTCCCTTTGAGCCGAGTGAGCAAAGGGTCTGGGGTAATTGAGTCGCCTGATATATCTAGCACGGTGTTGCTGTCGATCTGGTCCTCGTAGCATATGTCAGCTGCTACTTGGCATAGTACACAGGCGGCCTCGACCGGCGGGAGGGTATAGATGAGGATACGGCGGCGTCCGAGTACGTGCTTAAAGAGAGTAAGGCACGAGGGTCCGAGGATGCGTAGCAGGTGGGGCAGGTGTAGTGTCGGATGGGAAGACAGAGAAGCAATTTCCTCCTGAGCATTAAGTCATTATTGCATATGCGAAGAGAGTCATCTATATCAAGTGACACGTACCACGCAAAGCTCTTCACTCCAGTGCTTCCAATCCATACTCCCGCTCGCATCAGGCTGCTGCCTCGCCTTACGCTCCTCGAAGAACGCCCGTGCGGGTTCCCAGTCCTCCTGCATGAGCTCGAGGATATCGCGCTCCTCCAAGGAATCATATATCTTACTGACGAGTGCTTTGAGGGCAGGTACATGTATCCATGGGCGTGGTCGCGGAGATGGCGCGAGTAGGATGCCGAGGGAGGAAAGGCGAAAGCCGCGATGGCCCTCTTCAGACGTACGACGCCTTCGAAAGACACACACGCCGCGGTGATTATCTTTCGTAAAGTAGCTGAGAGCTGATGTATAAGTGTGACAAAAAAGCAGACGCAAAAGACGTACACAACGTCCTCGTCGATGAGGTGGAGACCGCTTGGCAGAGAACTGAATTCGACGCCATCGAGGCGTAGACCTAAATGAGACCTTGATATATACATTCAATTCGGGTAGTTTCATATGCTCTCACCTTCGCTCGCTTTCAAAAACCAATCGACTATGTTTCCCTGCGTTGGATGGAATGATGTATGAAATATGGCAACTGACAACTTGATGCGTCAAAGACCTGCACTGACAGCAATTGCCCATCTTTAAACACACCTATGTCCTGTGGCACGTCGGTTTTGGAGTCCACATCGGCCATGGGGTCAAAAGAAGGAGTTACTCGGGAGACGCTGTTGCGGCGGCACGTCGTCACGTCGCGGAGGCGGCGGTCCGGCTCCCTCCGGCTCCCTGCGGCTGGCACGGGCGATGCCGAGTCCTTTTCGCTTTGACGAGTCACGACCATCTCAGTCTCTGTGGCACATCCAACACACCCAACCCTGCCATACTCCACTCTCGGCAGGCTCACATCTGCCATTGAATACCTGGCATCGACTTCACAGTGCATCTGGCTTGATGGCGAAACTCGTACGCACCGAGATCGGGACATTCTCAGCGTACATTCCCATCCACAAATGCTCTGGGTTTGCTCTAGTCACGGACATCTCTCTTATGCGCAAGGTCGGCAACGGAGGCTATGACCGGTCTTCAAAGCCAAGGCGCGGTCTCCCTATTTTGCAGCGTTTCCTCTGTCGCTGGTCCGCGCAGAGGCCATGCATGCGCCAATTGCATTTGCTTCACCTTCCATTTTCAGGGCTCCGAGTCAACAACGCTGTCACGTTGTTTCGGTGTCTCTATAAGTCGCGGACAAATCGATGGAGATCAAACAATTGAAACAACATGTACGTTGAAATCCACGAAACAAATTATGAGCTCACCACCACCCACACTTCGATTTCCAGGGGGGGTGGGATGAAAGAAAGGTCTGCTCTCCCCCGGTCAACAAAATTCACGAAATTTTGACTGCCGATAATCTCGATATTTGACTTCAAGGGCTCTCTCTCAAGAATTGACAATGTCTGAACGCCTACCATGCTAGAGATGCAGGTTTGAACGCCGCTGTCACTCTTGCCGCACAACGATATGAATCTATCACCCATTCGATCAGCCATCTTGTGCGATAACGCATGACTTACCAGGCTCACCGTACTTGTCCGATCTCTTGGCCGACGGTTGTTCTGGAGGTTGATGCGACATAGGAAGCCTTCCTCCCCATCGTCGATCATTCACTCGGGGTCTGCCCCTCTGACCTCCTAGCCTTGGGCGCTACTACTGTGACCATCGCGTGTGCTACCGAATGACATGATCTGATTTGGGGCAACAGGGACTTCTCACCAGCACATGTCAATTCAATTATCAATTACCCTCCAGTACTTCATGTCGACGCACTACCCTACCGGCCAACATGTCTATCCCGACTATTCATTCATGTCACTACCCTGCGCTTGTACCACCTTGGAAGCGGCTCATCAGCGTTCTCGACTGGCATTTTCCATCCGCATGTAAACAGGACAACTTGAACTGTCTTTTCTCAACAGCTAGTCTGCTCACTCCCCACTCTGGTACAGGTTATAATTTAGCTTTCAACGCCTTCGATATGCTTTTGACGATAACAATCGACTGTCCTTTTCTCATCATCACACGACCATCTCATACTCTCCAACAAACATGCGCATCTCCGTAGCATTTGTGACTCTTGCTCTTGCCGCTGCGTCGGCACCCGCCGTCGCTGCTCCGATCGCTGCCGCCACGAAATTGAGGTGAGCATGGTCATCCGATCACTTGTGCTCCCGCCACCGGATAGTTCACCATAGCCTGCAGCCGCCGTCAGGACATTCCCGACGCGGACACCCGCCTCTCCCTCGGCACGTTGACCAACCTCGGCAACGCGTTCATCCACGGCCTCTCGACTGGCAATGACCTCCTCAGCGCCATCAACGGTGGCCAGCAGCAGCAGCGCCGTCGCCGTCAGGACGGCTTCGCGGACATTCCCAACACAGACCCCAAGTCCAAGTACAACTCGAGCAGCTCGACGACCAGTGGCGGTGGCTCCTCAACGGGAGCAACGGGAGGTTCGGGTGGTTCCTTCACCGCCGGTGGCTTCGGCACAGGAGGTGGTGCTGGCACGGGTGAATCTACAGGCACCGGCGGTGGCACAGTGTATGTCGCAGTTTGCAATCTTTCCACTTGCCCTCCTGACATGACATCTGTCCGCTACCACAGTCAGACGCGCCAGGACTTTGCGGACATCCCTGACACAGACCCAAAGTCCAAGGTCAACTTTGGCGGCTCGACGACCAGTGGCGGTGGCTCCTCAACGGGAGGTTCGGGTGGTCTCTTCACCGTCGGTGGCTTCGGCACAGGAGGTGGTGCTGGCACGGGTGAATCTACAGGCACCGGCGGTGGCACAGTGTATGTCGTAGCCTGCAATCTTCACATCTACCCCGCTGACACATCGGTCCGCTCCTACAGCCAGACGCGCCAGGACATTCAGTTCCCCCCGGAATCCTAGGCGATGATTTCTTCTTCGAGCACGGTCTTCCCCCCTCGCGCGAGGAAGAGGGTCCGGTGCTGCATGTGACGCTGGGGTGTATTCAATCAGGATGAGCAGTGATGATTATGTGACTGTTATGTCTTACTACGAATGATGAGTATAATGTTCTTGGGCTTGTAGCCTTGTCAGTCAGTTTCTGTATGTCTTTGCCGAGGCGGTCTGGCCACGGGCCTCATTAAGCCACTGACCCGTTTCTGGAATGGCAACTCGCTCCGTCCGACTCGGATGTATATGCCCGCGCGCCGTGAAACACTGCGAATGGCAAGCGCGAAATGTAGTAAGTCGCGGTCTCGCCGATGACTTTGCATGCAGTACTACGACTAGAAAGACGTAGCCCACTGGCACAGCCGCGCGCCGCATCCTGAAGCGCTCGTGAGTCACTTGTCACATTCGTGACATCTGCGCGTCGAGGCCGTAGATTCTGAGAAAACGTTTTGCGCGACTCGTCCATCTGCAATACTGCGATGGCATCAACAGCAGGGCAGCCTCAGCAAATCAACGTCGCGGATCTTGACATCTCACAGCTTGCAGAGGTCAAGCGACAGCTCGAGGAGGTACGTACCTACACCATTGCCCCGCAGTTCCGCCCGTCCTCACCTCCGGGCGCATTGCAGGAGCTCGCCCACCTCACGAACTCCTTTGGCCAGCTGAAGCAGGCGCAGGCCAAATTCAAGTCATGTATTGAGAGCGTGCAGCAGGTGAACGCGGCCAACCAGAGTACGTCCCTGTGCCATTTCCTGTGCGCAGCCGTGCTCATTGGCTCGCAGACAAGACGGTGCTCGTCCCACTTACCAGTTCGCTATACGTGCCTGGGAAGCTGCGTGACGTGGAAAATGTCATCATCGACATCGGGACTGGGTACTATGTGCAAAAGGTGCGCCTGCTACGCTGTCTGTCGCGGTCGCTTAGCTGACTCCACCGCCCTTCAGAATCGCGCCCAGGCGGTGAAGTACTACGAGACGAAGATCGAATACATCAAGGACAATCTTGACACACTGCAGGGTACCATACAGAAGAAGCAGGATAATATGGGCTACCTGGTGAATGTGATTCAGTCGAAGCTTCAGACGCAGGCCTCGGGGTCGGGAAATAAAGAATGATTGGACATATTAACGTGCGTGACTGGTGTTCAGAGACTGACATGGCATTGGGAGTACACCTTGAGTTCACGGAGTGCCGTCGTGCATGGCCGGACCGTCGCTGCCGCAGATGAGATCTGGGCTCCCTTTCTTATTTATAGACGATAATGACCGCTGTCGACGCGCTCCTCTCTTACAACCTACAACAATGGTCGATAAAATGAAGCAGTGGGACCAGGACCTCGCAGAGCTTAGGAAACGCGAGGGCTTAGAGACAATCATTAATTGCATCCCCCCACTCGACAGGCAGGTCCGACTCAGCCCACAGGTAGAAGACTATCTCAACGAGAGAGGCGAGGTGCGTCGCGCTATGCAGTTCTTTCTTCTTCGTCTCACATTTTATAGTCTTCGGCGGCCCTACTTCAGTTGCCAACCATTGTCCAAGAGCCGCAGAACGACAGCCTTCCCCTTACACACTACTTCATATCGTGAGCTCCACTCCTCGCCCTCGGATCATTCCCTCACGGCCCCCACCAGGTCTTCGCACAACACCTACCTTCTCTCGCGCCAGATCCTTGGCCGCTCCTCCGCGCTCTCCTATATCCACGTTCTCTGGCACCACGCGCGCTGCGTCGAGATGGACGTCTGGTCGTCCGACAAAGGTCCCATCGTGACCCATGGTTACACCCTCTCCAAGTCTGTGCCGTTCCGCGAGGTTTGCGAGGCCGTTGGTGGCGCCGTGCGTGAGCATGACTGGCCCGTGTTCGTCAGCCTCGAATGCCACGTTGAGGCCACGGGGCAGACAGAGCTCGTCGAGATCATGAAGGAGTACTGGGGAGAGCGTCTCATCACGCACGAAGTAGCCAGTGCATCGGCCGATGTGACACCGGGGGACCTTAGGGGGAAGATTGTGGTCATGGTGCGTATGTTGTCATCTGCCTTCCGTCATACCAGTCTTATCCTTGCAGGTGGAGTACTATCCTGCTCAGATCATCCCGGTCAGCACAGAAGAAGAATCCTCCTCACAGGCGAGCGACCCATCGCATTCGGATTCTTCGGAAGCCGAAGATGACGACAAGGCAGATGAAGAGGAGCGCAAGACACTCGATGAAGAGAAGGCGAAGCCCCAGGCTCCTCCGAAGATCTCTGACGTGCTCGCTTCCATTGGCATCTATGCCCGCAGCATGAAGCCCAGCAAGAACTGGCTCACTGAACGTGAGTGCCAACGTCCTCACTAGTCCATCTCTCTCTCATTCGGGTCATGTACACGGCAGAGCTCACGTACCCCGCCCACGTCCTGATCAATATCTCCGAGTCCGCACTGTCTGCGCTCCTGCCAACGCATCTCGACCCGCTGGTGCAGCACTCCCAGCTCCACATGCGTCGCGTCTATCCCCGCGGCACGCGCGTGCAGTCGACCAACTTGAATCCCATCAAATTTTGGCGCTGTGGGAGCCAGATAGCCGCCTTGAACTGGCAGAAGTACGACAAGAGCGTGCAGGTTCGCACTAAGCCAACATAGACCTCTATGCCGCAGCTGATTGCCGATTATCAAGATCAACGAAGCGATGTTCATCGGAACACCAGGCTGGGTGGCGAAGCCCACCAAACTCCTTCCCGGATATGACGCGGCGTCCACTACTCGTGTCCGACTGACCGGAGAACTCATTGGTCTGAGCTCCTGTACGCACCCCAGACCTTTCCTTGTTTCGTATGTATCTGACAACCGCTATCAGTGCCCACGCGTCAGGAGGGCTCGATTTCCGTGTATATCCGCGCGCAGCTCTTACACTTCCATAAAACAAACGAGTGGCGGAGCAAGACAATCAAATGCAAGGACCTGAAGGACTTGCAAGGCAAGGCCGACGTTATGTTCAACGAGCATTTTGAGTTCACATACGAGGGGGACGAGCTCGCGTTCCTGCGGTCGGTCCCTTCCTGTGTTATATCTGAATTGCATTGGCTCACCGCGCCGCAGGCTTTTAGTCGTGGAAAACGTCGCATACGGGCGGGACGTGAAGATGGCTGTGTTCGTGGCGCGCGTGGAGCAGCTGGAGGAAGGGCTGCGCTTCGTCCGACTGCTGGACATGCACGGCAAGGACTCAGGGGCGACGCTGCTCGTGCACTTCTCTACGAATGCACAGGAAGCCTGACGTATTTCTGGAGCGAGCTGATCATGAGCAGACGGACGGCCATTTACGTGCTGTATGTATCACTGATTTAGGAACATCTTCATACTATAGTATAGTGTGGATATGTGCATAATGTATGTATTACTTATAACAATTCAGCTCAATCGCACGAAGATCCGAACGGCTCCATACACCCGTGCACTCATACAACATCGAGCAGCTCCCCGCCCGCCGCCCGTTCTATGCTCCGCGCCAGCCCCTCCAGCCTCTTTTGCGCCTCCTCCTTGCGCTTCTTCTCCACGCGCCGCCGCTGCCCCGCGTCCATGTCGTCGTCGCTCTCCCCGCCATCTGCGGTCTCGCCGCCCATGCGGTCCGCCATGAACTCCGCGACGAAGCGGGCAACGCCCGCCTCGCCCACCTCCGCGGCGGCGCGCGGGCCCCAGCGCCACTCGCTCGACGCGCCGCCATCCGCGTCGTCTGCGCCTGCGCGCGCGCGCTTCGTGCCCTTCGCGCCCTTGGGCCCGCCAAGGCGCACGCAGTCGAGGTAGCCCTGGCGCACGAGCTGCGCAAGGTACGCGTCGACGGTGATGGGCCCGTGCGTCGTGTGCGCGGGCTGCGCGAGCGCGGTCTGCGGGTGCAGGCGCAGGCGGCGGAGCACCGTCTGCAGGTCCACTGCGCACAACCCCAATTCCGTCAGCGAGAGTGCCAGCAGGAGGGAACGGGACACGCACTGTCGCTGAGTACCTTCCCGTTGACGAGGATGAGCGCGAGCACGACGTAGAGAATGCCGACCGACGCGAGCTGGTCCGTACTGTTCCATGCGAGCAGGCTCCCGTAGCTGAGGAGACCCACGCCGTCGTCGTCGATGTCCTCCGGCCCGTCCGCAGCCTCCTCCTCCAGGATCGCCGCGTCGGTCTGCGCCGCAAGCTCGATGAGCGCCGCATCGAGGACCGAGCGTAGTATATACGTCTTCGAGCCCTGGGCCGCCGCTGCAACGCGCGTCAGCTGCACGCACGGAGCGCAGGAAGAGGATACATGCCCTTCTTCTTGAGGCCGGTGACGGTCTGCCGGTCATCCTCAGGCGCGTCGGGCTCGCCGTTCTTCTGAGTGCCGCGCTTGCCCTTGGCCTTGTCTTTTTCCGTGCCTGCGGCCGTCTCTTGCGCGCGGCGCGCGTCTGCAGCTCGACGAGCTCCATGCCGAACTTCTCGCGCAGGATGCGCTGCGCGGCGTCGAACACGGTTTTGAATGCGCCGCGCTGCGAGCCCATGACTGAAAAACCTGCGTGAGAGGGCAACGAAGTCAAAAGGGGGACAGCCCGCACCTTTCTTGGAAATGTCGTCTCGGCGCAGAGGGACGCGCTTTTGCTCGTTGAACAGCGCGAGGCGCACCAAGTCCTGCGCTCTCTTGACGGTCTCCTGCCGAGCCACGCAAATATAAGTAGGAAAAATCATGGAGAAGGAGAAATGACTAGCCTGCTCGCCAGCCGTGCCTTCGCCGTCGCCGTCCTCACCGTCGTATGCCTCACCTTCTGCATCCTCGTCTTCCTCTTCTACCACCGCGCGGTTGTTCCGTCCTCCGCGCTGCGTTCGCGGCTGTGTCTGAGTGGGTGGAGCCTGAGAGGCATTGCGGGTACGGGAAGGGCCTGCACGCGCCATGGTGGTCTGTGCAGAGCGGCAGTGCCAGTGGCGTCGCGGCCATACACCGTGACGCGACGCGTTTCGCCACGGTCACATCGCGTCACGGTACTCGAAAGCTGTCACACAAATGGCGGTCCAAACTCCAAACAAAATTCGTGTTTTTACACCTGACTGCACCACTTCACTTTCTCTAGCTTCACGCCCACCGCTGCACAATAACGCTGTTCACCAGCCCCGCAGCCTCGATCGTCGCGTCCTGGTCCTCGAGCGTGCGATTTGGGAACGTAGTCCCGATCGTGTATGCGCGCATAGTGTTCTCTCGCGACGCCCTGCCAAGCCCCAATCAGCAACACACACACGAACAAGCACGTCCACTACGCCACTCACGCGTTGATGAAATTGCGCAGATCCCCAACAGTGTGCGTCAAGTTCATGCGCGCGACAATCCTACACGATCCAATCCAATCGTAATCAGCATATACTCCTAGATAGCACAGAGGCAGCCTCACCGCGTCCCGTCCGCGAGGCGCACCTGCACGCTCGTCATCGGCTTCGTCTGGTCCACCTCGAAGCGCGTCGTCAGGCTCTCGCGCTCCACGGGCGGCGCACTGGGGGCCGGCGCGCTGCCCGGGAACGCACCGGGCATGCCCGAGAGCGCACCGGCGCCCGAGCTCGCGCTCGCGCTCGTGCCAGCAGGCGCGCCGAGGCGGTTGCCCGAGCCGTGGAACGCTGCGCGGGGGCCCGTCGGCGGGACGTAGTCCTCGTCCGTGCGGCGCGCGACGCGCAGCTCGACGGGCTGGTTCGGGAGCACGTTCATGATGCTCGGCGGGGCGTTACTGCTCGGCGGCGGCGTCAGCGGGGCGCTGGGACGGCAGGGGGCTACGCACCCGGAGCTGATCTCGTTGAGAATGCGCGCCTGCTCGGGGTCGTCGTACCGCCGGAGGTCCCCGTCCTCGATGCTGAAGCCGTTGCGCCAGAACGTGACGTGGCGGATGGCGGTCTCCAACTCTACATTGCGCGCCGGCGACCGATGTTATGTTAGTCGACTACGACGAGGGTAAAACATGCAGGGGCGTACCCGCCGCCGGTGGCGCGTTGGGATCGGGGATGAACGAGCTTTCGATGTCGTCGGAGCCGAGCGTGTATCCCCCGCCTGAGAAGACGCCCTGGCCGCCCTCGTCCTGCGGCGGCGGGCCCGCCCTACCCACGCCGTCAGCGATCGCATTCAGGCCCCCGTGCGCCCGCGAAACGAAACACTCACTCGGCGGCGCGGCGCAGCAGATCCCGGACGACCGAGCCCCCGGGCGTGTTCCTGTTGCTGTCGGGATTCTGCACCGACAGGCCGCTGCCATCGCGCGTCCAGATCAGGGCGGAGAGAAAGAGGAGGAAGGAACGAGGGCGCACGCACCTCCGCTCACCGCCCGCGAAGAAGTTCTGCGGGGGACCGTCGTCTTCGTCGTCGTCGTCGTCGTCGTCGTCACCGCTGGGCCGTGGCCGGCCCATCCCTGGGGGCGGGCCTCCGCCGCCGCCACCGCTCGCGAGGTCGCGCAGCGTGGCGACGCGCGCCCCGGAGCCGCTGCGGCTGGATCTGGCGTGAGCGCGCCGCCTGGCGAGATGAAAAGCGGCCTGCGCACCTGGATGAGGCGGGCCCGGTACTGCCCAGCGTCCCGATGCGCCCGACGCGCTGCCCTGCGGCGGCGGCTGCGGGGCGGTTCCAATCCGAAGGAAGCTGGTCGTCGACCTGGCCTCCGCCTAGTGTGTGGCCTGACATGGTTCTGGGAGGTTTTTTTGCGGTGGCTCGGGTTCTGTGGTGTGAGGTCGCTGGAGGGCTGCAAGTGGCAGATGGCTGAGTGGACGTCGATTGCAGGGTCGCGGGCACTGACGCGGCGTTCCTGCGCGCCGCGGGCCGGGCAATCCGGACCTTTCCTCCTCGTCAGCAGGGAACGAGCCACACACCCCCTCATCGAAGATACAACGGTCGTACAATTTGAAAGGAATGTATTGATCTCCACAGCGCCATATGTATAAGTAGCGTATGCGGCCGACGACATGCATGTACGGTAAACCCCAGCCAAGTCTATTTATATGCTCCTCAGTAAAAATATATATACGAAGCGTCCGTACCAGCGCATCCCCTGAGGCTGCCTGTACAATAGGTGCAGGCAAGGCCAACGTGTCCGAGTCGCCTCCACCCCAAAATAACAATGCGCGCATGATAATCAAACCTAGAGTCAGGAGCCTCAGCACTTCTGCCACATCTTCACGTAGTCGCTGTGGATTGTGTCAGAGAGGAGAGGGCGCGCGTGTGCGGGGGAAGGGCGTACACAATCATCGCGCGGTCATTGGGGCTGTCGGGCCAGGTCTTGGACCATTGGCTCTCCGCAAGCGCGAACTGCTCCATCGCATCTGTTCATACCGCATCAGCTTGCCGCGCGCGCAAGATACAGGGGCGCGTACTCAGGGCACCGTTCAGCCACGGCTTGTTCCCTGCACCGTCCGGGAACCACCCGTTCGTGCCACCGATCGCGACGTCCAGAATGAGATAGAACGCTGCATGCACACCGTCAGCAAACACGCGCACGGCACGGCACGGTGCGCACGCACGCTGGTCGAACGGCGCGGAGTTGCCCGAGTTGGCCCAGGGGTTCTCGAGGATGATCTCCTGCGAGGCGTTGGAGACGGCCGCGGGGAAGTCGCCGCGCTCGAAAAAGGGGATGTTGAAGCGCAGGTCGAGCAGGTGCTGGAGGCGGTTGTCGACGTAGATGCGCAGGAACTTGTCGGTCCACTCGAGCGCGTACGTGTGGAACGCGTCGCCGTACGAGGAGCGGCGGACGGTCCACCACCCGTACGTCTTGGCGACGGCGTTGAGCCAGGTGAGCGGGCCCCAGTTGAGGGAGCCGCGGACGTAGTTGATGCCCCTGCGTGCGGGTGAGTGTGCGCGGGGAGCGGGAGACGGGGGGAGCGTACTGGGCGGGGTAGGAGGGGCTGTTGCCCCGGGACTCCATGATGTCGATCTCGCCTGTGATAGAGTTTAATATGCGCATATGAACGTCGCGCAGGACGGAACGCGCACCGCTGAGCGGCCACGGGCCGTACGTGTTGTTCTCGGGGAGCATCCAGATGGCAGGCCACATCTGCGGGGCGGGGCGTCAGCGTCAGCGTCGCTTACTCGCGGCGAGGGCGAGGCGCCGGCGACGTACCCAGTCGCTACGTCATGCCGCCGCACCATTCAAGAACAAACAAACACACAACGCCAAAAGGCAAAAAGTCAGAGTGAGCAGACGCCACAGCAGACGAGTTCCGGGCGCACGCACCCGCGGGGGAGCTTCGCGCGGACCTCGACGCGGCCGTAGCGGATGCTCTTCTTGCCCTTGGTCGAGATGCGCGCGCTCATGACCGGGTTGATGACGGTGCCCGTCGTGCGGTTGCTCACCGTGCCGCACGCGGTGAGGTTCGTGTTGGTGCAGTCGGTGAGGTTGAAGGTGTGGCCGTCGAAGATCGCGTCGTGCCCGATGACGGCGGACGTGAGCGTCGGGAGGAGGTACAGCTGCCCGTTCTGGATGTACGAGTTGTTCGTCGACGCGGTCGTCATCTCGAACTCGCCGTTCCTGCACATCGTGATCGTTCATCAGCGCGCCCGCCGCACGACAGGTCCTGACGCCACCCACCCGAAGCCGCCCATGTCCGCCTCGCGCATCCAGATGCCGTCCGTGTCAAGATCCGCGCCGTCGAACTGGTCCTCGAGCACGAGGCACAGGTCCTCGAGGAGCGGGACGCTGCGCCAGCCAAAGTAGACGCGCACCGCGCTCGCGGCGACGCCGAGGAGCATCATCGAGTAGGTGATGAAGTACGCGATGCGCGCGGAGCGGTCGCGCTTGCTCATCCAGGGCTTCGCGATGGGGCCGACGAGCATCGTCGAGCGCGGGCGCGGCTTCTTCGCGAGGCGGACCGCGCCGCTGGAGGGGTACACGGCGGTGACGGGGCGCGGCGGCGGGGCGGCGAAGGCAGAGTCGCGCACGCGGGCGCCCTGGCGCGGGGACGCGAGGCTGCTGGACGAGAGGGTGCTCATGCGGCGGTGGACGTCGGAGAGCGGGTAGTGGCCGCCGCCGGACGGGGTGTCGGCGAGCGAGAAGGAGACGACGCTGGCGGGCGGCGAGAAGGGGTTCGTGTGCTCGGAGGCGGGGGTGGCGAACGGGTTGGACGGGGCGGGCTGGCTGGCGGAGGAGCCGGCGGTGTGGGTGCGCGGGGTGCTCGCGCCGGACGCGATGCTGACGGAGGACTGGGCGCGGTCGTGGGGGCGGAGGCCGCCGCGGGAGCGGGGGGCGGTGCGCGGGTAGGTGGGGTCGTCGGGGTCGGGGAGGTGGTCGATGAAGAAGGGGCGGGGCGGGGAGAGCGGGGCGTCGGTGTCGGGTGCGACGGCGCTGGAGGCGCTGGAGGCGGGCGGGTCGGAGGCGGAGGCGGAGGCGGAGGCAGGCAGAGGCAGACTCGGACATGGCTGGGAGCGGGAGCGGGCCTGGATGCGGGAAGAGTGGGCAAGCAGGCGGGGAGAGACTTTATGGCCACGGAGGGTGGGCTGAGGAGGGTCCGGGGGTCCATAAGGCGGGGTGTCCCGGTGGGGGAGCGGGGACAGAGCGAAGCAAGTGCGGTGTCGTGCTTAGAGCGCTGCAGGGATGCGTGAGTGGCACGCGTGGGACGCCAAGCGGGAGTAGAGGGCGTCTTGTCGAGCGCCGTGGCCGTCAAGTGATTCTTGCCTGGAAGCGCGGGAGGGGATCAGGCAGGACAGCGGGGGCTCGGGGAGTCTGGACAGATGCCGACGCTCCGTCCTTCGCGCACCGCACGCGTCGACGGAGATTGGCCCTCGCGGCTGCTGTTCCGTGCATTCCCCGTCACGAGGGATTTCTACGGGGAACATCCTTCGTGGCCAGCCACAAAGGCTGTTTGTCTCTGCTTGTCCCGGCCCCGAATGCCCGGCGCACTCCTGCTGCAACCCTCCAGAGAACCATCGGCTCAAAACCACGGCGTGCTCTCACTGCCTCCGGCCCCCGCGCGCACAACACTTTCCATCTTTTGATAGAACCCGTGCGGGAGGCCTCACCACGCGCCCAGGGCACCTCTCGCAAGCTACTTTGACAGCTATAATTACGACGTGTACGTGAGTCCGTGTCCTCCTCAAAGTACAAGCGTGTCCGTGCGTGCAGACAATGGCGGCCGGGAATGCTGCAGTGTCGCCCGCGGAGGCACCGCGCTGTCGCATTCCGCCAGGTCCGCGCGTCATGCACGTACGGGACAAAATAACAGGGACCACGCACGGCACCCACTTTCGGCCCCGTGCAGCCAAGCTGCCGTCAGAGCTCCCGGGCTGCCGTTGCGGGCCAGTCGATGGCCGGCCGGTGGAGTGGGATGCGAACACGAGGCAAGTTGGAGTCAATGCAACGGGAGTTCTTCATGCACTGTGCGCGAGTCCAGCGGCGACGATGACCGGGTCGGTGACGCCAGCGGCGAGCAGCGTGCACGTTGACAGGGCGAAGCCAGCGCCGCCGTCTGCCACCGTTCGGCTAAACAATGAGATACTGTCGCGACGAATGCCTCTGCCCGCCGCCGCCACCGCCGCCCGCCACGACCACGACTCTTGCACGACTCTGCACAGCGGCCCATTGCCAGCAGACAGGATGCTCTCGCAGACAGCCGCTAGCCGGCGGCGCTGCAAGCATGCCGGGACGCGCTGCACGTGCACGTCGCCGCCTGTCCGATGCGATGCGATACTGTGGGGAGTTATTCGTGCACTTCACGGGCTGTCAGCGAGAAGCGCAAAGCAAGCACCGAGGAACAAGATGGGCGACCGATCAGGGGAACGCGATGCCCATTCCGCGCGGCTTCCGCGATCAACAAGCCGACGTGACGAGTGAAGCTGGCGGGGACCGTGGCGCGCTCTACGGCCGCTCCGGGGGTGGGAACTCCCGCCGGTTTGGGCTTTGCGTTCCGCCACCGCCACCGCCACCGCGCCCCGCTCATCTTATCTTCGCCACGCACGCCGCCACCGTTGCTGCAATACCGCTTCATGCACCCCGGCGTGGACGGAGGTGGGCCTGGCGGCGGGCGGCATGCACCCTCGAGCTCCTGGGAGAATCTCGCGGGTTCGCATGCCTCTCTCGCGCCGCCGGATGCGGCAGGCGTTGTGCTGCCTATCGCGGGCATCGACCCCAGGAACAGGATCTTGGGAAGGCGGCAGTGAACGGGGGTGCGTGCGAGGAGGCTTCCCCGCAAGGCCCGGGCGTGTCGGCTCGAGCGGATGCTGGTGCGCAGCTGCGGCGGTGCGCGGGAGGGGGGGCGGGTGACGTCCGCCGCCGCACTCGCCCCGTGCTCACGGCAGCCGCGTGTGCGTCGCGGTGAGTGACGGCGTGCAGAGCTACGTATACTCGGAGTGGGAGACGGAGATGGCGGGTGGAGTGTGTCTGTGCGCGCTGTAGCCGCACGACTGAATGCCTGTGTGCCCCCGAGGCCGGCGGGCGGTGACACGGGCTTCTGTGATGGATAGGCAGCGCACGGTCCAGCCCAGGGCCGCCAGTGGGAACACACGCAGCCCCGCCAGTCCGCCTTCCCGCCGATCAGCTCCTCCGTCCCGGCCCCGGGCCACACACTTCCTGCTACCCCAAGCAGCCGCCCGCCGACGCTGCCTCTCCGTCCACCCATCCACTCTTAAGTCGACCCGCCCGCGCGCATCGCAGCCCCAGCCGCCCCCCGTGCTCCCGTCCTCCTCGTTCTGGCCCACACTCCTTGCTGCACCCCATCCCCTGCCAGCCATGGACTACGACGCGTATGATGCTTTGCTGCACCATATCTTCAAACAAGTCTCTCTACACCTCTCTCCCCCTCCGCGCATCTGCTCACCCCGCCACAGACACAGGGCGACGCCTGGTTCAAGCCCTCCGAGGAGAACATCCACGCCGGGGTCTGTCTGCGCATCGCTCCCGGCCACTTCCGCGTCTTCCCCTACGAGAACCTCTACCTCCAGCCCTTCGAGGCCGCCGTCCGCGTCCTCAACCCCGTCGTCGCCGTCAAGGTCCGCAGCGCCGCCGTCCACGTCGCCCTCGGCAGCGTGTAAGTCTCTCTCTCTCTCCGATGCCGGCGTCTGGCTCACTCGTGCGCGCCAGCGGGGAAGACGCCACCGCCATTTACGTCGATGACGACACGCGCATCCAGATCCTCGACAGCATCCTCGACCTGCCCCGTGCGGACAAGGAACAGTGCGGCGCCTTCATCGTGAGACTCCCGCCCCGTCCCGTCCCGCCCGTCCCGCCCGCTGACCCGCCCGCTCCCAGCGCGACGAGCGCGTCCTCGTCGTCTGGTCAGACAACCTCGACACCATCATCCCCCACTGCCGCGACTTTGAGGAGAACCTCATCAAGCTCGTCTGGTCCCAGCGCGTCGCCCTCTCCGCCCTCCCCGTCCCCCCCAGCATCGCCCCCAGCGCCGGGCCCTCCACCGCCGCCTCCGCCGTCAACTCCGCCTCGGACGTCCAGCTCAACGAGAAGCCCCACGACGACCCCGACAAGGAGGCCGAGCCCGCACCCGCCAAGCCCCCCGCGAAGACTGGCTCGCTCTGGGGCTGGCGCATCGGCAACAAGGCGGCGCAGGCCGTCGGCGACGTGGAAAAGGGCAACGGCGCAAGCTCCCGGCCCACCCGCTACTTTGCGCCCGTCTACGGCGGTCTCGGATGCGCGCTGTCCCTCTGTGCGTGCCCCTCGCGTCCTCTCTGTCTTCTCTTCCGCGCATATATGCTCACCCTGCCCCTGCAGTCTTCATCGGCAGCGGTGTCACGATGCTGCTGCAGGAGTGGCGCCTCGACCACGACTACAAGCGCTTTGCCCTCTTGGTCACCTCGCCCTTCCTTTTCTGCGTCGCGCTCGTAAGTCCCGGCGGATCCTCGCGCTCCCTTGTTCGCGTTTTCTGATGTGCCCGTCGCCCCAGTTCTTCGCCCTCCAGGTCATTACGAACATCTCCTACGTGTACGTGCCGCCGCTCGCTCGTCTACATCATGCATGCATGTATGCTTATGCGCCCGCCCGCCCCCGCAGCTTAGGCCCTGTCGCGCAGTATCACGAGAATTCAAAGTACTATTCGGCCGTGAAGCCAGGCCCGAACAAGGAAGTCGATGCGCATCTGCCCCACATCACCATCGAGCTTCCCGTGTACAAAGAGAGCCTCGAGCAGACCATGTGCGTCCTTCATTCTTCATTTCCGCCTGCAGGCCGTCGCCCGAGCACGCACCCTGCCTTTTCCAGACAAGGTTGGCAGACGCGCCGGGCTTTGCGAGCGTTACCTCCGCGGCGCGCGCCACTTACGCGCCCCGGTCCCTGCGCCGCTCCGCACACGCTGATGGCCGCCTTCCCCTAGCGCGCCTTCGGTGCAGTCCCTCAAAAAGGCGATGCAGACGTACGCGCGGCAGGGCGGGACGTCCACCATCTTCGTGCACGACGACGGCCTGCAGCTCATCTCCGAGGCGGACCGCGAGGAGCGCGTCGCGTTCTACGCGGACAACGGCATCGGCTGGGTCGCCCGCCCGCGCCACGACGACACGGAGGGCGGCTTCAAGCGCCGCGGCCGCTTCAAGAAGGCGAGCAACATGAACTACGGGCTCGCGCTGTCGCTCAAGATGGAGGGCTGGATCAAGCGCCTCGAGGCGGGCGAGCAGGCGGGCGAGAAGGACGCGGGCGCGCCGGACGGCGAGGAGGAGCTCGAGGAGAAGGCGCTCCGCCTCGCCATTGAGGAGATCTACGAGGAGAGCGGGAAGCGCTTCAAGCCCTGGGCACACAACGCAAAGGCGATCCGCATGGGCGACATCGTGCTCATCGTCGATTCGGACACCATCGTGCCGGAGGTGCGTCTTCCTTTACCCCCGCGTTGTCTTCTTGTGCTGACGGCACGGCACGGCGCGGCAGGACTGCTTCCGCGACGCCGCGCGCGAGCTGTCCGAGTGCCCCGAGGTCGCGATCATCCAGCACGAGTCGGACGTCATGCAGGTCGCGCACCACTACTTTGAGAACGGGATCGCGCACTTCACGCGGCGCATCAACAAGTGCATCTCGATGGGCTGCGCAAACGGCGAGGTCGCGCCGTTCGTCGGGCACAACGCGTTCCTGCGCTGGTCCGCGCTGCAGGACGCCGCGTTCGCGGACCCCGGCGACGAGGGAAAGATGAAGATCTGGTCCGAGACGAACGTCAGCGAGGACTTTGACATGGCGCTGCGCCTGCAGCTCAAGGGGTACATCATCCGCTGGGCGACGTACTCCGAGGGCGGCTTCAAGGAGGGCGTGTCGCTGACCGTCGACGACGAGCTCAACCGCTGGCAGAAGTACTCGTACGGTGCGTGGCGCTGTTTGTTTTTGGTGTGCTGGGGCGGCGGGCTGACGGCGCGCGCGCGCAGGCTGCAACGAGCTCATCTTCAATCCGGTCATCCACTGGTGGAAGCTCGGCCCGATCACGAAGCAGCTGCGCACCTTCATTTGGTCCGACGCGCCTGTCCACTACAAGATCAGCATGATGTCCTGTGCGTGCCCTCCCCTCCCCTCCCGCGCCCCCGCTGACCGCCCCCGCAGACATGTTCTCGTACTGTGGGTGCTGCGCCGTGTATTGCAGCTCAGTGTGCTTACGGTGATTGCAGATGGCCTCGCGGCGGGCGGCGTGCTTTCTTTGATCAACTACATCATCCTCGGGCTCTCGCTCAACGTCGACGGGTACTACGAGCACTCGTTCGAGATCTGGCTCGCGTGCACGGTCGTCTTCCCCGGCGCGGGCAACATCGGCTACACGCTGCTCGAGTACCGCCTCGGGCAGCGCAGCATCCTCGCCTCGCTCATGGAGAACGTCACCTGGATCCCCTTCTTGTAAGCCCGCCCCACACGCACGCGCGCGCCCCGCTGACGTCCGCCCGCAGCTTCTTCTTCTTTGGCGGGCTCTCGATCCACCTCTCGCAGGCGCTGCTCGCGCACCTGTTCTCGTACAACATCACGTGGGGCGCGACGAAGAAGGAGGTCGAGCGCTCGAACTTCTTCATCGAGGTCCCGCGCATCCTGCGCCGCTTCTGGCTCGCGTTCCTCATCTGCTTCACGGTGTTCATCGGCATGGCCATCATGGCGACGTCGCTCGTCCCGCCCGAGTGGCGCATCCCCGGCGTCGACTGGGCCGTCATCTTCCCGCTAGCGTGAGTCCCGCGTCCCGCGCTGTCCCTCTCGTTTCGCGCGCGCTGATCACTGGGCTGGACGCGCAGGATCGTCTGCGGGAGCCACATCCTCTTCCCGGTGCGTGCTGTGCTGATTCGCCCGGCAGATGGATGCGAACTGACCACCGCGCATCTCTCCGCAGATCGTGCTGAACCCGTGGCTGATGATCTTTTCGTACTAGAGGCGCCGCCGGCGAGCGGCCGCGGGCGCATATTCTATTTTTTTTCCCTCGTTGTACAGCATACTTGATACCGCGCACGGACTGTCCCCGCACACATCGTACCCACCAGCCACGCGCGCTCGGACTCTTCTCTGTGCATGCACCCTTGCTTGGTTCATTCATTCGGCCTTCGCGGCTCGCTCATATTATAGACTATCTACCACGGTCCTTCTGCGGACCACCTCTAGACACCCTGGCGTGTGGCTGTCAGCGCTGTATTATGTATGTAGTAGGAACGCTCTAGTTATTTCCTCCTTTCACTCCTTATGGGATGGATGCAGTCAATTTATAGGCGATTGAACTTTGACCGTCTGGCTTTTGAGTCCCTGTAGCAATGTCTTTTCTGTGATGGCACGCTAGGTAGCCAGATAGATGATCCCTGAGCTTGCGAAGGGTTGAATCTAGCTACTTTGCCTCAGGGAGACTACGCTAGGTGGGAGTTTATACAGCACTGAGGCACTCGGCCCCTTTGTGCACGCGAATGTTGGAAGGGCAGGATTCAGGAGACGCATCGGGTGACTTCAGATGTTGTAGTCAATGATCCAGTCTGACTCGGATCGGAATGTATTCGCAGGCTTTCTAGGTGACCCGCTCCAGCGCATAGCAGTACTGATTTTCTAAATTTTAGTGGGGTATCGAGTTCCACAGCATTGCCAGAAAGATCTCGGGCCTGGAACTTGACTAAGTATATGTGTGAGTCCTGAGTAATTCAATACATTGACGTGCTTTCATGAAAAAGAGATCGTCTTCCAACACGGCGGACGCGACTACCGCCGATACTGCTGCAGTGAATTGCACGCAGCAACAAATGGGTAGATGGAGTGATTGCACGATACAAAGACATGATATGAGGATACATTCAGCATTAGACAGATCTTCGGACGGATATCTATGTATATAGTACGTGGCGGAACAGGACGGAAGTTTGGGCGTCTTAAGTGTGTGTCCTGTTCTTCAGAACGGTCTGTGACAGGGAACGCAGCATCGCGGTGGTAACAATTCCCGGGGAGCTATCATCTGCGACAGTCATGACAGAGGTCGATGGCGAAGCTGTCATTGACGGTGGGGGCAAACCGCCGTTGCCATTCGAAACGAACGATCTATCCTCAAACGTCGAGGTCGAGAACGTCGAAGCAGATGACTTGAGCCGCTTCGACGAGGGAGACGGACTGGTTTGAAATGCGATACGTGAGTATAGAGATCATAGATATAGATAGAACACTAGCGCACCTGAAGCCGCTACGTTCGTCGTCGGGAGCCGGTCGCTTGGGCCGCACATAAAACGCAAATAGGGTGCGCAGCTTGCCGGCCGAATCGGCAACGTCTTGATCCATCTCCTTCTTCATAACTGTGATATCGGTCATTGGCACCGAGTACGCCGTCTTTTCCGCGTGGACCGTGGCTCCAATCGACCGTAGCGCCAGATCATATAGATGTTCAAGGAATGCGTGGGCGGGGAAGTCTGATCGATGTCTTGGTCACTAGGGACATTCGCACGCAAACTCAGACCGGCTCACCTCCTCCCAATGCCTGGTGCGATCGTAGAAGAGCCTGGGCGTCCTGCGACAGCGGTCGCAAGGCGGGGGAATCTAGCCAGGCATGGACCTCATCGTACAGCATGCTGATGACACAAGATTGGAAAGAGGCACGTTAGGAGATAATTACGGACGTACGGAGAATCCCTGACGCTGTCCAGTGAGATGGGGGGCATTGGAGTGGTGCTCGCATTTGCCTTCACTCTTGTGACGAAGTGGCGCGACAGTGTATTTAACAAGTCGACGAGGGCTTGCAGGACTTGGCCGAACAGATACCAGTCGACTACGTTCGAGTGAGCACCTTCCACTTTTATCATATTCAAGTTGCTTACCTTCGCCATCCGCCAGGCATCGTGACGTCCAATCGGGGGCAAACTCGTTCCAAG
The DNA here is from genome assembly GCA_019914985.1 of Auriscalpium microsporum. NCBI lineage: Eukaryota > Fungi > Basidiomycota > Agaricomycetes > Russulales > Auriscalpiaceae > Auriscalpium > Auriscalpium microsporum. Next base: position 2,135,266 of record JAHLMG010000007.1, on the reverse strand, counting down.
GTGAGAGAACATGCTTGAGCAGCTCTGCGGCACTAGAATGAGAACCGCGCATGAAGAACAGACACAGAGACACACCTGCAGGAGTAAATATGTCCGCCAGTTTGCCATCAAAGTCAATATCGAGGGCACTAAGAGCAGCCGAGAACTTTTCATCCGAGTTCATCGACGAGGAAGTTACGGCGAAAGTGGTACTAGCTTGGATAATACCCTGTTTCTCGTAGGCAGAGACCTTCGCAATCCTTCAGTGCCAGTAGTGCAAACACGACAAGGCATCGTACCATGTGCGAAAGGTCGTTCGGCATGGATGATGTTTCGTCTTCACCCCACACGATAGACAATATGGAAGGGATGAAGTGTCGATCCTCAGGAAGAGCCTCGACGATGTCGCGCAGGCGCACACAATCATCTAGAATGCGATATTTCCTGAACGGATCGTGAGTCAAAACAGAGCTCATCGAAAACCACCATATCGAACTTACGTCTCAATCTCATCATCAGTATCGCCCAGGGGCGAGCACTCAAAGACAATGAGGCCAGGAGAACTTGACTTTTCGTCACCGGGGGTCAAGGGGATTGAAAAGACGCGTTCTGATAGCCAGGTACCCGAAGCGGGCACGTCGAACTTTTTATCAACCCAGATGGCAATACCGTCGTGGTTCGGGTTCGTCGACAGCCATATCCGCCAATCAAACGGATACGCGCCGTTTGTGGCTTCGGCATGCGCGCGGATCCCTTGCAGAAATGAGCCCTTGGCCCATCTCCGCTCGTGCTGCTCGTGGTTCTGCGTTGATAGGGTTTATGTTCAGAATTGCCCGCGCTGTGCCGCATGGAAAAGAAAAGCACCTCTTTCAAAAGTTGAGCGAGCTGGAGATCCGTACGAGGCGCGGTGTACTGGCCAGAGATCCGCCGTCGAACGCGCCGCGCAGGAGACTTGGGTTCGGCAGCCAATCGCGAAGCCTCTCTCCGTTTCCTGTTGTTGACTACAGGCAGGTTCAGGTCTCCTGTTTGTCGTTCCTGTTTTATCCGCTCATTATACTCGTCGCTGCGTCGCACAGCATCCGTCCAAGCCACGCTGTCCTTCGCTTGTTGGATCCACAGACGCAGGGTACTGCGCACGAGCCAGCTCTTGCGCAAGAATTCGTCGGCCCATTCGACGAGAAGTTCCGGTTCAACAGCCCGTTGCTTACCCTTGCCGTTCGTCGCGGGAGCCGGTGGAGAAGAGGGGTTGACGGGGGGCAGTGCTTTGTCCGTTGGCAGTAACGGAAGCGATGGCGAACTGGCCAGCGGTAAAGCTATGCTATCGGTAGAAGGGTTCGCTGACCGATGGGACGGAGAAGGTATTGAGAACGAGCCCCGCACTCGCGAGTTGGAACTGGCACTACCCGATAGCTGCAAAGGGCTCAGAATCTCGGGGGCCGAGACGGAGGACTGGCTTGGCCAGCCAAACAGGGCATTTGAGGTGCTCCGGTTGATTTTGGTCGGCGAGTCGAAATTATTTACAGTTGGCGTTGGCGGCAGAGAGATCGGATCGACCTTCTTCAAAGGTGGTGGCGGCGAATGCGGGCCTGGAGTGGGGGGACCGTCAGGACCTAGTGGAGGTGCATCGGAAAGCTTCCCTGGGGACGGAAGCCCGGCCGCGTCTGTCAACGTCACCTTTCGAAGAGACTTAGAATCTTTGGCAGACGCTTTGGGGAGATGATACGAAGAGGTGGGCGGAAGACTGGTTGTGAGGGGAGCGAGGATGGGTCTTGATGATGGTGTAGACGTCGATGGAGAAGGTGATGATTGCTGCGCAGCAGCGGATGGGGCGACAGCCAAGCTTGGCGGGGTGAAAGTGGGAGCGAGCGGATCCAATGAAGTGGTAGATTTTTGGCCATGGTCATGCAATGATGATTCGACACCAAGTCCAGCGGGCGCACTGTGTGAGGACTGTACACCAAACAGGGAGCTCGAACCAAATGTTGATGAGGTTGAGACGCTGTGAGAGGTGCCGATGTCGACGTCGCCAGCCCACTGAAAGGTAACTTGGTTGGTCCGGACCCATTCGCCACAGGAATCGTCGAGGTAGAAGTGGAAGCTCCAGGCGACGGATGAAATGGACTTGTAGTTCCGAATGCTGTTCCGGTCGTCGCACCGAAGACAGAGCCGGTGCCAACGCCAAACACAGCACCAGCCCCGCTACCGAACACAGGTGTCGATTGAGAAGTCCGAAATGCAGATGTTGGCTTAGCAGTGCCATTTGAAGAGGCCACAGTTGAAGTCGAAGGGAACGTTGCGCCAAAAGCGGATGTTGGGGCGAAGGCAGAAGTGGGTGCGAAAGCGGAGATCGCGGGGGTTGAAGTCGATGTGCCAAAGGGAGATGGAGTAGGGCGTACATCGAAGTTCGACGAAAGCCATTCTGTAGCACTGGGCTTCAAAGCCTGAGATGCAGATGCGGCTGACTCTTCTACCACATCCTCCTCTGGAGACAGAAATCCGTCGTCGTCATACGCGACGCCATTCGTCACTTCTGCGCCATCAGCAGCATCACCGAGGTCTTCATCTGCAGCGCCGTCGATGATTTGCGACAAATCCATGCCGACGCGCAAGTTGTCGATATCTTCAATCTTCTCCGGACCAAAAAACCGCTCGAAGATGCACGCGACCAGGTAGATCATCACACGATTACCCTGTTCCCTCAGCACGGCTGCGAGCTGATCGAATATCAGCATGCCCTCCTGACCGACCTTGAGGGGTGAGTTTTTCTGAATTGGAGAGGACACCTGCTGCACATGCTCGCGGAACTGACTGGTGAGTAGGAAGGCGGAGTGATTGCGGATTTCATCGGGGATGTCGTCGTGCCGCTCGCGTTGATCGCGCATGTGTATGAGGCGGTGGTATATGCGCATCTCGAGCTCGCAAGGAGACGCATATTGCCCTCGTTGGTCTGCGTAGAACTCTTTCAAACTTTGCAGGGCTGCGTGCAACATTAGCAAACTGTTCGCAATTGACGATGGAGCGCCTACAATTCATGAGAACACTCTCTTCCATATGCAACTCAAAGCCTGGAGTAGTACGCATGAAGTGCATCACTAGGATGTGATAGCGCACACAGCGCTCGTGGCACTCCATTGCCAACGCATCGTTTTGCATCTGTATCGTGAAATCGGCGCGCACTTGTCGTGTGCGGTCACGTACGAAGCCGTACGTGGATTCGAAACCCTCTTTTGGCAGCAGTTCGTGGAATAAGTAGTCGAGGGTACGCTGGAGTTGTGTAGTCAGAGATGCGCTCCGCCGCTGAGATGATACGCACCTTGAGCACGGGTGGGGGCCGCAAATCTGAGGGTAAAGTCTTGTCTCCGCCGGCTCGCTCATACTGCTTCACGGCACGTTGATGATCAACATGCTTCGTCCCCGGTTTCTACAGAGAATCAGCACAAAGACCTGGAGTATAACCAGACATGGCACGCACCATCTCCCATCGTATGAGCAGATTGCGCTTCTCGCGCGTGTAGCGCTCGAAACGAGGGCACATGTCCGCGCATGTACCAACCATAGTAATCGCTTCGTCGAGGCGTCGTGGTTTCGTTGGGTGGTTCATTTTGCCCTCTGCGATAGCTGTTTCCCGCTCGATGTCTCGCGCTTTCTCCAGCTGGCCCAATGGTGCGCGCACCTATGAGTAGCACGACGTTACCCGTCGAGTAATCAGAAACTCACCTCCTTATAGAAGTAGTCGAACTCTTTCGGATTGTCGAACTCTGGGTTCTCCTCATCCTGCTCCTGCCCCGTCACTGTATGCGCCGGCGCCCCTTCCTCCGGCGCGGCATCCATGCCTTCCGCCTCCTCTGCGCCATCATACGATTCGTGCAGTAAAAAGGCATCTTGCCGCGGTGACTTGGACGGTCCTCTGCCGTGGTCCTGCCCTCGTCCGCGAGGGCGCGGAAGACCGCGACCACGCTCCCAGCGTCCGACGGGCGTACTCGTGCCGCCCCGGGAGTTGGCCACGTCTGCTGATACCCAGGTCTTGTTCTTGGAGTGCCCACGTCGCCCTCTGTCAGGGCCGCCGTTCAGACCGCCTCCACCGCGTCCGCGATGAACGCGAGCAGTGGCACCGGTAGAGAAAGAATCCATGTCCAGCGCGAGTAGCCAGGTGCAGCCCCAAGGCCGCCGAGAAATGGGCGGCGAAGAGAAAATGAAAACGTGGAGGTCCAAAGGTAATCCGCGAGGAAGGGACGGAATATAGCAGAAGTTGGTGAAGCTCAAAGACCTAGGGTTGTTGTTGAGCGGCTGCTGACTTCCTTTCTAGGCGATGACAAATGTATCCAAACCGCCAGTGATCCGGTACCGTCGCCTCAAATTCTATAATTCTGGTCCAGCGACCAGAGAAAACTAAGTCATTATCCTAAGATGATTCAATACAAGACGAAAGTAATTCAGAACGTAGGATAAAGCACAATACAAAAACACTGTGTACAACGAACGGAAACTCGACGACACGAGATTGAACGAAGCCCGGCGGATAGGGTGGAGATCCAATGAAAACGAGGACAGCATGAAATGAAAGCAAAGTCGAATGAGGAGGTATCACAAAGCAGATGTGAGGGATAGGCATGAACGAAAGCAACAAAACTATACAGCACGCAGGCGATCAATGCGACGACGCCACGTTGACCTCCACTGGCAGCCCTCCTTCACTCTCATCTCCAGTCTTGATCTGAGCCTCGACGGCAGACGCGCCGATAGTACTGGCGCTGTCTGGCGATGTTGGCGACACGACCACCGATTGCGCGCCCATAGCCTGCGGATAACCCGAATATGGCGGCCAGTACGGCGGATAGCCTGGTGGAGGTGGGTAGTAAGGGTAAACGACCTGCTGCTGTGACACGTCGCCCGGCGTCATGTATGGTGAGAAACCCGCCAACGGCGCCGGCGACGACGGGGAGCCTGCTTGTGGCGGCGAGCCGGGTGGGGGCGATATAGCGGGAGGCATCGCGTACATAGCATGCGGCGGATGAGGCATGGCGTACCCCAAGGGGTAAGAGTACGGCGCGTACCCGAAGTGAGCAGGATGCATCATCGCCATGTTGGGATCGGCGGCGGCGGCCTGCGGTACCGCAAACGGCGGGCTTTCGGTAGGAGAGGAGGACGGCTGGCCCGTCTGGCTCTTTGATTTGCGTTTCCCTTTGCCACCGTAGGGCTCGAAACGCTTGTCGCGACGCTTGCTTGCGGCGGCTCCGACGTCGGTCGGGTCGCTGAGCAGGGGCATACCGCCAGAAAGAGAGGGATTGAGTACGTGGGGTGAGGGCTCTACGTCATCGGCTTCGCCACGATATCGCGGGAAGCCGTCAACTCCAATCTCAACCTTTGGCGGGTTTCGAAAGTGCGTCTTCTCCAAATATTCAGGGCTAATGTCGAGTGAAGCCAATTCTGGGTATGAGGAGGCAGTGCGCAGGCGACCCTGCTCGACGTCCTCGATCTTGTAATATGAAATGAGATGCTGTGAGACGCCGCTGATGGTGAGGGAGAATGTCTGTGCTAGGCGTCAGTACAGATATCGGCGGCGAACAGACCGCGACGCACCTTTTTCATCATACCGCCTTGCTTGAATTTGTAGCTATTCGTAAGGCTCCCAACGAGGCTGCGCTCGCGGCGTCGGTCGATACCGAGACGCCCCGCCTCTCCGCGGGGGCGGCTGAGCGCCTGACTCTCTGCCTTGCCGCCCTCGTACTCGCCCGAGTCGCCTACAACCTGCTCCGAGTTGCGGACATGTCTGTGGGCGGCATTGCGCTTTTCGGTCTCGCGATAGAGCAAGAAGTTGCCCAAGATGCGACTGGGGCTCCAGAAGAAGCCGTCGGTCCAGCGCTTGATGCCGCTCTCGTCCTCGTCGAAGACAAACACGGAGCCCGAGGTGATCATCTTGCGCTCCGAGTCGACGAGGCGGCGCGTCACACGCGGGATGAGACCGCGGCGGGCTGCTTCGAGGATGAGGAGGGCGTCTCCGGTGGTCTCTATCCAGCCGGACCATGGGGGCTCCGTCCATGTGTTGGCGGAGGCATGGGCAGCGTCTGGGGGGGAGGACATGCAACTGGGCGAGGCATTAGGAGTTTATTGAACAAGGTTGAACGGAGAGTTGAACAAGTAGACTGGTTAGCCAAGATCAAAAGTAAGGTTTAGCAGAACAAAGTTGGCTCACCGAGCAGCTAAGATTTCGGTGGAGGATGAAATGTGTAAAGCCTATTTAGGATTCGACCCCCGCTTGCTCCGCGATTTCCTCTGGCTTCGACTTGTCTGGGCGTCGTTGTTGGTCGAGGGCGTCCGTTTGGTCAGGTTTAGGATGGCTGACAGCCAGGAGAACGGTCTGCAGCGTCGTACAGCAGCACAATGGCGGCGACGTGGTTGAGTCGAGGGAATGTGGCGGAATGTGGCTGAGGAATCGCGGCGGCCGAATCGTGCCCGCGGCATCCCTCCGGCCTCTCGTCGCCCTCGACGACGACGACGGCAAACATATCTTGCAGGTCCGAGCATCTCTTTGTATCCGTTCTTGCAGCCTGTGCGTCCAGACCCGGTCACATATCAGAGCCGGTGCCCACCTCCCGCAAACTACACATCCAACGCCCCCGTGTTACCGTCCGCCGAATCTCATGATGGGGTCATGCAAAGGGCACCTGGCGTACGATGGGTCTCTCAGTCATTGGCAGCAGCTCGTTGAACGAGTGGGGTGCAGTAGCGTCGACGGAAGTAAGACAGGTATGTTAGTTCACGATGATCCAGAGCTTTCCGACTCAACGCCTGGCTTTTCCAGTGCAGGGGACTATGTCCAGACCCTCCATCATGACCTGGCTAGCCACACTTCCTCTCAGTGGCTACCCATATGATCCACCCGGATTTTCCCTACACACCTGCGCGCACGAGAAAGACACCCTCCGGCAGATGTGCATGTGACTATGTGACTCAATGTTCCACTGTGGCCTGTTGCTACTGGGTGCGATCCTGAGAATGAGGGCGATCCTGGGCCCGTCTCGCCCTTTTGCGGTGTTGTTTGTTCTAATCGTGGTCGTGTCTTTCCGAGACCTAGCCTGCGCGAATTCGGCCGTTTCAAGTGGGTGTTGTGTTTCCTTTGCCTTCTCGATCCCCGGTTAACCACTTGCCGCCTTGTCTCCGAGCCAGCCTAGCCGAAACTGGTCGGCAGAATATCAGGATTGAAGTTGCGGAATGTTTCAGCAATAGCACCGTACAATGGCCGCATACTGGGAGGTGGTAAAGTGCGCAAAAGAGGTCAATTAGGTCCTGCCGTCCTGTGCCGTGCTGTCAGAACCTCACCCGGTCGAAGTCTGATATCAATCAGGTCTGATCCACATATGTGGAGACAACCATGTGCCTCCGTCTCCGTCGTGCCGAGAGCAACACGACCACGCTCGCACGCTGCCTCGGAGGATGACACGATGCTCCGGATTATCAACTGTCAAACATTAGCCGTCGTTCAATGTGTGCCGCTTCATATTGTCGTCCATCCTCTAGGTACTGAGCTGTCCCATGCTGGCGATATAGGATTGCTTACGGTGCTCAAGCGCCCGACAAATGTCTTCTTTCGGCATCAGCACATGTACGTGGCACAAGTGTCAGATCACGTTTACTGGACTTGGTGTGACTCTGGCCTTCAATAACCCGACACCCGGAAGCTGACCAGAAGCTGCTGGATCGACCTGACGGCCTCGAATGTTGCATGTTGCGGCGTGGCAGTGGCAGCTCGCGTGAGCTGGGCTATCGAAATGGCACCACCCTGCAGCATTGTGCCCGAACGATCGCCAGCGCCGAGCATCGGCGCAATGCTGGGCACATCTCCTACCTTAGGGAGTCAGAAGCCCGCAGAATAGGAAGTTTTCTAGCAGCGCTCGTCCTCCGGACACAGTCATCAAAGCACGAGGTCTTAATGTCCCAACCTACCTTGCCGGGCTGGGCCAAAGCCTTTCATGAATCGGTCAGCCTCCAAGCCTTTCCGATGCCGTAGTTTTCCTTCTTCCCGTCGACGAGTCCCCAGGCGTCGCCGGCAGCGAGCACGGCGAGAGTTTGCTGCCCCCGCTCGGCATATGGGCCCGGCGAGGGGTACGGCACCACTGTCTCACAGGCCCGCCAGCTCAGATGCACGCTCTGCGTCAGATTCACTTGTTCTGTGCCTGCCGCATCGTCGTGGGTACATCGGCGTTCTCTTGAGCTTCGCGCCAGCCGCTCAGGTTCAAACACCCTCGGCGCCAGAAGAAGCTCCGTACTGCCCTGGTTCCTCCAAGGTGGTCTGATCCGACTTCGCCCCCTCTATCAACGCCTGTACCAAATTCATCATGGGCATCTCGTTCCAGCCGTGTAGAGTTGAAGAGCCTCAAATAGGGACGCCTCGTGGGCAGAGTCGCCAGCATCTCCTGTCTGGTCGCTCGCGACATACACGGATTCGCTATGCGTTCCATTCTCTTGCCTTTTTCCTTGGCCCTCGTCATTCCTGTAGGCCCTTCATCGTCGCCTCTCCTCGAATTCACACGCTTATGCTGTTCTCCTTCAGTTCATGCTTGCTTCTCATGTACCCGTCCACCACTACAATCATTTTCACCGTCGCCAGACCAACATCTTCCCCCCTCCCACTGACCTTCCTGGAAACTGGAGCTCTGCAGGATGCTACACGTTCGTCCTCCAAATCAATATGATCCTCCTCCGTGACCAATGCTTGCTCTTTAGGGACAACCCTGCCACACGGACTCTGTCATCAGCCAGTTTCACCGACACGCAGAACATGACTGTCGAGAACTGTGTCACGTTCTGTGACAATCAGGCTTTCATTTTCGCCGGCGTCGAGTTCGCCCAGGAATGCTGTAACAAGCTTTTACATGACTTCGCGCTTGAGAAGTTGCTGATCATGGGTATCTAGATTGCGGTGATATCATCGCTAACGGAGGCACCAATGCAACTGCGTCAGACTGCAACACTCCTTGTACAGGCAACTCGAAAGAAGACTGCGGTGCCGGCGGCAGGCTTAATCTCTACTGGAGCGGAAAGCAACCTCCCCCGCCTCCTATCACCGACCCAAGCAACGGCCTCTGGGTTTCCTTGGGATGCTACAAGTAAGATGTCCTCGACCTGCTTGCTGGCGTCACTCTGCTCACTCCGAAACAAAGCGATACTGCCGCGTCTAGGGTGCTGAACGTCCCCACGAACGTCGCAGGAGGAGCATCGAATAATAGCGTTCAGAGCTGCACGGATGCCTGTTTCAATTCGGGCTATCCCCTCTCCGGAATGGAATTTGCTGATGAGTGCTGTTCGTATCTTCGCCTAGTGCCTGAGCTGCGACGCTGATCGTCGACACGGTACTCTAGATTGCGCCCTGGCAATCACCAATGGCGGGGTTTCCGAGCCCGCTGCCGACTGCAGCATGCCCTGCTCGGGAAACAGCTCTGAGTTCTGCGGAGGTCCTAACAGGTTGAACGTCTATAATTATACGGGAACAGATTTGCCTCCCGTCACCAATCCAGGTGGAGGCGGCGGCGGTAATCCAGGTACTCCGGTCTTCCCGGTGACCTCGGGCCTCCCCAAGCCGTGGAATTACTCCGCCTGCTATATGTACGCTCATTTCATCTTCATTGCGCGCATTTTCTCATATGAGATCACATCAGCGACAATGCGTTCGGTCGCATCTTCTCCACAGAGTTGCCTGACAATCAAAACGTGACTGTCGAGAGTTGCATCCAGTCTTGTGCGAGCCAGAACTTCACCCTCGCAGGCCTAGAGTTCAGCGTGCAGTGCTGTATGTGCTTAATCATCTTGCACGTATATGAGTTAACTGATCATTTTCTCAGTCTGCGGAGACACTCTAGTCGATGGCGCCGTGCCCACCACAAATGCAGACTGCAACATGGGGTGTGGAGGGAACACCACGTAGGGCATGCGTACTCCTCGCAGATGGACGGTGCTGACAGGCACTCCAGTGAGGCGTGTGGGGGACCTAACAGGCTTTCTGTCTACACAGCAACAGGAAATGTCACAGCCCTTCCAGTGCCAGTCGTGCAATTGACTAGTCTGCCCGGACAATGGCAGTACTCTGGGTGTTTGGCGTAAGTTTCCAGTCTTGCGCGTACACTTTATATCTGACGTCGTTTGGCAGCGAACCGGGTGCCGTCCGCGTCTTCCCTTACCAAATCATCAACACCAACAACAACTCGGCGGCGGGCTGCCTGGCACAATGCTCGACCTTCGGATATCCCGCTGCTGGTATGGAGTTTGGTGACGAGTGCTGTACGTCCTGCTGTCCCGATTTTCTGACCGACTTCTCACCATTGGCAATAGGGTGCGGCGACGTGGACGATATCACAAACAACGGTGGGAAGGCTGCTCCCGAGACAGACTGTGTCATTCCCTGCTCGGGCGATCCCATTCACCTCTGCGGTGGAGCCGAGCGGCTTCAACTGTACCTGTGGAATGGCACTATCGACGTATGGAACACACCGAAGAACATTGGACGCTATGAGGTGAATCCATATCGCTGTCATTTTTTATCTTGATACTCACGCAATACCAGTACCTCATCCCTGGCCTCGTTCCGCCCCTTGTTGCCACCGTCGGCATCAATGGCAAGGTCAGCTTCCTCGAGAAGGGCGGGACTTCCGAGTTCTCCAACTCCACGGGAGCCTACGAGCTCGACCTGAGTTTGGTCGACAACTTTGACCTCGCTTGGCGCGAGATGCATTTGAAGACCGACGTCTTCTGCTCTGCGGCAGTAGTTCTTCCCGACAAAGCTGCGCGTATCCTCAATGTTGGCGGATGGTCCCTCGACTCGACTTTCGGCGTTAGGCTCTACGCTCCCGACGGCGTTCCCGGCGTGAACGGAACTAACGACTGGGAAGAAAACGTCAATGAGCTCTCTCTACAGGTGAGGGTCAGCCGTTTTCGAAATTCCTGCGCGTGTTTGACATGCTCTTCGGCAGAATGGCCGATGGTACCCCACTGCTATGGTCATGTCCAATGGTAGCATTCTCGTGGTTGGCGGTGAGAGCGGGTCGAATGCGCCTCCCGTACCGACTCTAGAGATCTTACCGCGCATTCCCGGCGGCGACACAACGAAGTTCCTAGACTATCTCAACCGGACCGATCCCAATAATCTGTACCCATTCCTTGTCACGCTGCCTAGCGGCAATATCTTCATAGGTGAACAATTCTACACTTCTGCCTTGTCTTGTCGACTGACGATCTTGAAGGCTACTATAATGAGGCCCGCATCCTCGACCCCGTCACCTTTGATACTATCAAGGTTCTCCCGAACATGCCTGGGTCTGTTACCAGCTTTCTCGCTGGCCGAACGTATCCCATGGAAGGCGCTGCCGTGATTTTACCTCAGTCTCCGCCTTATACCGCCCCTGTGACCATTCTCGTCTGTGGAGGCTCCAACTTTGGCATCGCACTCGATAATTGCGTTTCTATCCAGCCAGAGGCGAAGACTCCGACGTGGGTTGTCGAGCGCATGGTACGCTCCCCAAAGACGACCGCGTCATGACGTTTCTGACCTGCGTTCAAATCCAGCCATCCAAGAGAGTCATGTCCTGCATGGTCGCATTGCCAGACGGCACCTTCATGATCATGAACGGTGCCCAGGAGGGCGTTGCCGGCTTTGGTTTAGCGGATGACCCAAATCTGTCGGCGCTCCTCTACGATCCTTCTCGTCCAGTCCATAACCGCATCTCTATCCTCAACACTACCACTATCGCACGCCTGTACCACTCTGAAGCCACTTTGCTTCCCGACGGTCGTGTTCTGATCTCTGGGTCGGACCCTCAGACCCTTAATGCCGACGGCACGCCGAAGTTTCCCGAGGAGTTGAGAATCGAAGTCTACATCCCTCCTTACCTTAATCAAGGCTTCGTTCCGCCGTCTTTCAACATCTCTAATACCGACTGGGCGTATGGTAGCAAGTATCAGATCACTGTAAAGCTGCATCAGGGTACGACTTCGAATATGAAGGTCTCCTTGGTTGCTGGTGAGTGTCACATATACTTCTCGCATTATTTCCTCAGAGGTTCTGACTGTTTGTGAAGCAACGTCAAGCACTCATGGGAACACTATGGGCGGTCGCACCATTTTTCCGACTTTCTCGTGCTCGGGAACCACATGCACAATCACGGCCCCGCCGAGCGCGTCCGTCTCGCCGCCGGGATGGCATCAGCTCTTCATCCTAGATGGACCCACACCGTCGTCATCTCACTGGGTGCGCATCGGGGGAGACCCCGCCAAGCTGGGTAACTGGCCGCAATTCCCGGATTTCACCCTCCCTGGAGTGTAACCGTTCTGTATTGAAAGTCATTCGTTCATATTCTGCCGGTGTACTGTGTAGCCCAGGACTTTCCCTCATTCCTTATTACTGTCATTTCTTTCGGGACATATGTACGAAGTACTAAGTAATCGGACAATATCCTACCAATTTGCCTTCAAACTGGATCTTACTAGCAACATACTAGTCGTGCTGATGCGGCCCGCGGGTAACGCTCGTGACGGCGCGCTGCTAGCCTGAGTACTCTCTTCATCACATCCAGTACTAACGCATCGACTACTTGAGCAATGACGAGAAGCAGTCAACGATCTCTTACATACGGTCTCATGTTGGGCCTTGTGTAGTGTATTCCATCGCCGATCCTAGTGAAGGACACCAATGCTGCGTATAAGTTTTACTCGGTCTTGGCAATTGTGACATCATAGTCGACGGATTTCCATGTCCCACCGCACTGCTCGCAGTACTTGACACCATCCTCGACAACTGCAGGGCCTAAGACTAACTTCAAAGGCCTGCGCCCGCGCCTCTGATACCTACATACTGTATAAGGCTGTGACATCGCCGGCCATAGACCCAGGCGATAATTCATACTACTGTATGCGCGGGTCCCTGGACCTACTATCCACGGCCTTAGCCTTGTTGACAGATGTCAGGCGATTTGTCTTCAATGTAATCCAGAGGCGCCGTCCGATAGACCGTCCATAATAAAGAGAACCCGGCCGCGAAACGAGTCTCCTCGACCTTGCATCCCGCCATGAAGTCAGCGACGACCCGCTTCCTCTCCCTCGCCCTCCTCCCGTTGCTTGCCGCTCCGGCGCCGAACCCTTCGCCACTCGCGGGGCTCCTCGCACAACACGACCAGGCGCGCGCTCTCCACACGCGCCAGCTGGACCCGAGCGCGATCCCGCCCGCGTGCAGGCCGACGTGCACGGTGGTTCTCGATGATCTGGATGTACGGTGCGCTGGGTGTGTGCACTCCTGACTTGTGCTGATACGACGCGGCGTAGGCGTGCACGACACCCACGTGCACCTGTAGTGCCGCGAACGCGAAGGGACTGGCGGTGAGCCTCTCAGTCTTTCCCTTGTGGCAGGTCCTGACGCGCTCACTCAATGATCCAGGTGTGCGTGAACTGTATTGTAGGCCTGGACCCGTCGCAGGCCGTCATCGACCGCGGTCAGCTTGTGCTTGTTGGTACGTGCATCTCCTCCCTGACGCACGCCCGACTATCATCGATTTTGCAGAATATGAAGACGCTTGTGCAGTTGCTGGTTTTACTGAGACTGGATTGTCGGTACGTTGTCCGCATCGCGACGGGAGTCGACCGCCATCTAACCACCCGCACAGGTTACCATTGGGCCATCAGCCGCACCAACGGTGACTCCCACTACCGACCCCTTCTCCGTCGTCTACACCCCCGTGAGCTCAAGCAGCGGTGATGTGACATTCAGTACAAACGTCGCGCCGAGTGCCTCCTCATCGGGGGTCACTATCAGTGTACCAAACCCGACGTCTAGCGCGAGCGGTGGGGGGCTTGGAGGACTGCCGGGGCTTGGTGGCGGTGCACTCTCAAATGGAGCTGCGCTGGGATCGATAGTGGGTGCGCTGATTGTAGAGTTTGTGGGGATGATTGTGTGGTGATTGATATTGAGAATGTGAGGGACTTGAAGGGATTCCCTCACGATATACCCATACAGAACACATTAAGGAATGTTGCATTGTCCTGCGGGCTAAGGCGGAGTATTAACACTATCAAGCGGTCCACGCTGTGTGCCTGGGAAACGCTTCTCTATTCGTCGGAGGCGTGCATGAGCACTCACCGCCGCAACTCGCCCCCACATGGTTCAGGCGACGAAGCCCTCGTAGACGGTGGGACGGGAGCAAGAGCTTCCAGCCGCTTCGACTTCTTGCGCATGGGACCGCGCCGACTAGCTGCTTTTCGGTGCAGTAGCTCGCCTGTTAATACCCGATCCATGTGGACGCCATCTTCATCCGACGAAGGCGTCGGGTACCGCCAGTCTCTCGGGCGCACACTGGCGTCGTCGGAAGAGCATGTACTGATACTACGCTTGCGCTTCGCACTAGTGATTTCGCTTGCGTTGTCCTCCACGATAGTCGGGCTTGTCCCACGAGTGCTCGCCTGCGTGAGCAGTCGTAAGTAATCTGACGATGAAGGTGGCGCTTGCGTTGGCTGTCGTGCTGCCGCGGGGAGTGGTGAAGGGTCTTCTATCTAGACATACAATGCCCTGGTTAACACGCTGGATATGTAGAAGAAGGAGCCACGCACACTCTCGACGAAGAGTTCTAGGGTCATCGCGCTCTCCTCGACAGGCAGAAATACAGACTGCCTTGTCTCTTGGCCGTCAAGACCGATGCGCAAGATCGCCTGTCGATACTTCCCGCGCATAGTGAACACCTTCCCCGAGCCTGTCTAGACATGGGCGCTGCACATTTTGTCTCAATGCAGCGAGGACTGACCTTCAATCCTCGACGGCCCGCCCTGCAGTTGGCTACAAACATCGCTCGCGTTGACCCAGTAGCACGACCCCAGCGTTGCATCGACACCGGTATCCATGCACACGGCCACTTCGGCACGCTCGGCGACGCCTCTTCGCCAGTCTTCGATGAGCACGATAAGAGTACATTTTTTAGGCGGGATGGATGTTGTGGCAATAGTGGGCACGGTAGTGAATACAGGGTTACTCAAGTCACCTTGAGAACAAAAACACGGGCCTATCAATCGCTTGAAGACCATCGAGTCGAGACAAAGCTCACTAGCAGTCTTTGTTACGCCAAACATACGCTTTGACTTTGTCCGTCGTGCTTCAATGGAAGCTGCCGGTTGCGGTAGCGAGGAGTCGGAGATCCTGTTCGCTGGGTAGAGATGTACAGAGCAGTTCTGGCGGGTCTTGATGCTCTGCACTGAGTTCACGGATTTAGGCTCTGATGACAAGGAAACGTCCGAGTCCCACATCAAGGCAGACGTGCTTGGTGCCATTTGTCGACAGAGGGCGGGAATCTTGACGAGCAGGCTGCCCTGCAAGGTGGTATAAAGAGGGAGTCTGGCACAGCCGAGGAAGCATATTACATATGGGTCCAGATAGACGCACGAGGCTGTGAGCGGCGGTGAGGGCACATTCGTAGTTCAGATAAACATTTATTGGCCATGGCTGAGATGCAAACGAAGGGATAAGAAGGCGCAGCTGATAAGGGCACCAGGACGTGGCCCTCAGACGAGAATTTCGACCTTGCAGAAGCTTCAGAGCCAAAGGGACGCCGAGGGCGTGGGAAGTTCAAAACGGACCGCTGCGGCCGAACTGCGGGTGGCGGCTCGTTGTCGAGGTGAACCAGGCGACTGAATTCGCGAGTCCTACGCACAATAAGTTACCCAGAGCGGGTTAGAAACCCCCGCCAATTCAATCCATCTCATATGAGACAGAGACCGCCGACCGACAGGGCCGTAAGCGCGCCGAGTCTAACTCTCAGGGTGTCGGGAGATGTGAAGTTCAAATAACCATGGATTTTCCCTGGCTCATATGCGCCATGTCACGAAGTCAAATACCTACCAATAAGTTTCACAGCCCGCGCGACCTGCCCAGGCAGGCTATAGAATACATTTGGAACCAACATCAAAAACTCACATAACTCAGACTCCACATCTCCGCCTTCACCGCCCCAGCATTAGCGTCCGCGCTGAGCACCCTCGCCCCCATCCCCACCAGCACATCCACCGCATCTCTTAGTGCCAGACGCTCGCGCGCGCTCACTGGATTCACCACGCGCAGATCGAGCCCCTGGAACGCTGGTGTGTACGGTATGCACGCGCGGCGAGCTCCCAAAGCGAGGAAGACAGGCGGAGGTGCGGCTGGCGCGCTGCTCCCACTCGCGCTGTACTCGCTGCCCGCCGAACCAAAGCCCTTATGGTCGGATGAAGATGGGTTGCCAGGTAGCCAGAACTGCACGGGAGGTAGGGGTGGAACAGGCGGGAGTACAGGCGGAGTCTCATCCTCCTCTTCGCCGTCTGACGCACGCGTTGACGGCGGTATCAAAGGGTCTTCGGCGACGGTATTCTTGTGGTGCCGCCGGCCATGTGGCGAGGATGGTGGCACGGCAGGTATGCGAATTGCTGAGCGCGCCGACGGCGCGCGGTGCGTGCTCTCGTCATCGTCCTCCGTGGACGATGCCGCGCCGCCGAATAGCCTGAAGGGGCGGTACGAGCGCACAGGGGTGGGCACGGGCAGCGCGCGTTGCGTCGCAGTACTTGCACTCGCACTAACACCGCGTTCGGACGACGAATGCTCCGGCGTCGTGAACCCAGACGACGCACCATGCCGCTTTCTCCTACCGTGCTCGCGGCGACCTTGCCTGTGTTCACGGGCTGGAGAGCGCGCGTGTACGACAGATGGGCTCGGTGTCGTGAGGCCGCCTGATGAGGGCGACAGGTCGGATGAGATAGCGATGTCTTCTAGAGAGTTGGTGGGGGAGCTCGCGCGGGTTCGCTCAGGCGAGCGACCGCGTCGACGCGGAGGATTGCGCGGGGAATCGGGTGCTGGACGGACGGCAGGAGATTGATGGCGTGAAGTGCGCCTGCTACCGCGGGGAGAATCTTCTTTGGCGAGGGCTTGTGAGCGACGCCGTAGATCATGTGCAAGGAGTTCCTCGTAGGAAGCGAATTGCTGTTCAGGCGTTGGCCGAGAAGGTGTTGAGTTTCCTGGAGTAGGGGCCTTGGACTGGGAGACCTTGGGCTGCAAATTCTTCCGAACAGGTGACGCTGAAGCAGTAGGCCCTTGCGAAGGACGTCGGGGTCTTTTGAGCGGAGCAGCCTGTATTGCTTGCCTCTTCGAAGAAGTAGAGGCCTTCGTTGAAGGCTGAGGAGCTTGGGAAGTAGAGGTGGGATGGTCTCTTTAGGAGGAGGAATGATTTTGGCTTCCGCCTCTGCCGGAGGGGAAGGTAGCTGGGGAGCAACTGGCGGCTGCGGTGACACAGGGGAACTAGGCAATACCTTCTTTGCTTTGGGCGGGGACACAGCTTTCGCTAGCACCTGGGACACAGGGCGTGACTTCGGTTTTGTAGTACGCTTCTGCGGCGAGCGCCGGACCCAGAGCGGCTTTGGCTCTGGCACAGCAAGCAGCGGCGGGGACTTCATACCATTCGCTTTCCGGCGGGGGTCGCGCGCGTAGAAGTCGGCGTACGAGTCGTATTGGCCCTCAGTGATGGAGGTGACAAAGTCTGCAGGTGTCGGCACGGGCTTGGAAGAGGGCGGGGGTTCGAGCATCGAGTCATCGGGCGCAGGTGCAGGTGCAGGTGCAGGAGTGGGATCCGGAGTCGGTGTGGGATCAAGGGTGGGTTCGGGATGGATGGCAGAGACACTGTATGTGAGGAGGGCCGGGCTGGATGTTTCGCCGGCGCTTGTATCGGCTTTGGCAGGATGGGGTAGCGGTGCGGGTGACTGAGAAGGAGGTGGGGGTGAGGGAGCCAGAGCTTTGCCCTTACCTTTGCCGTCAACCGAACCAGAGGCACGAGCGACGCCGGCATTGCGCACCGCTTCCTCCTCCTTGCCTATGCCCACGTCAAGGCTGTCATCCTGGGCACGCTCTGTCTCCAGGCCATTCCCTTTTCCTCCTCCTCCCTCCTCCTCTCCTCTCCTCCCTCTCACCTACCCATTCCTCGCCCTCTTCCCCGCGCGCCTTCCCGCAGGAGCTCGTTCAGCAACCTCGCAGCTTCCTGGAAGGCGCCTTCTACCCTCCCATCCGCATACCACTTCGCAAACATCTCCCTGGCCCACATCATCTCTCGCTCCTCCTCCTCCCTCTGCTCTCTCCTTTCCCGTTCCCTCTTGAGCTTTTCCAGATCCACTTCCCCCTCCCCCTCCGCCCCCGCGTCCTCCCACTCGCTGCGATACTCCCCGTCTATGCGCTCGTCAAGGTCGAGGGCATCCAGTAACCCACGCACTTCGAAGACACCCTCGCTTACGAGGCGCCGCCCAGTACGCCCAAGCTTGACGTACTCTTCCGTTGCCCAGTCCTTGACGTCCGCGTCTTCTGAATCGAGCAGCATGGCGAGGCGTCGGGCGCGCTTCTCGGCTGGAGTGAGCTGAGGAAGGAGGTGCAGGGGCAGGCCAGGGTCTCTGAGGGTAAATGGGGGAGGGTCTCGCGTTGATATGTGCGAGAGGCGGTAGGCAGCGAGGAATGCGGAGAAGGGCTCCAGTTGGAGTGCGGGCAGCACGTCGGTGCGGCCGTGGATACGGTGCGGTGATAGGTCTGCATTTGTTTGTGTGAAAAGAATGTGGACGAGAGTAAATGGCTACTTACGACTTCGATCAGAGTCGGAGGACCTGCTGCGGTGTCGTCGGACGCTGCGGTGATGCGTCCCGGTGCCCGTATATGATGAATACGTGTATCCGGAGGAGCTTGTCACAGAGGATTGTGTCACCGACGACTCGCTCGATGAGAATTCGCTGCCAAGGGTGTACTTTGGCAGATATCGCCGCACAGCGTAGTCCCGCTCCGGACTGTCCGAGCGGGGTGAATAGGGCACCAGCGCATTGTTTGGCGAGCCTTTCGATTTTCCAGTCGGCTCTGTGCGCGCGAGGGTGTCGCTGCGAGATGTGGAGGGTGAGTACCGTGATTCCTGTCGACGTTTCGACGCATCGCGGGGTCGCCGAGACTTGGACCTGTACCGCCGCCGCCTGCGGTAGTCGTCCGATTCCGAGCTGTAGCTTGAGAGGCTGCTCAACGACGCAAGCGAGAACGATCGGAACATGCTGCGTAGATGCGTGTGACGGCGTGGAACGACGCGGATTTTATGATGTGAGGGCGGTATACGTAGAGAGGGAGTACATGGCCGAGGTTATATTGATTTACGTGCAAAAAAACGTGTCGGCCACGCTGCATTGATGCTGCTTGTCAACGTGCTTCATCTCTTGTTCTCCCATCAACGAGTACAATGGCCCGCAATTGTCTCGGCAGTCTGCATAGAGAGCGCTATATGCTCAGACGGTCAGACCCCTCTGGGCCCACATCAGGTTGTTACTAGGAGGGCCATTGAATGTCATGCAGGACGCAGCGCGTCATCCCAAACTCAGAGTCAAAGATAACAGTATGCGATTACATACTCATACTCTAGCAGATCGAACGATGCTGTACATTGCCAGTGTGCAACATGCCCGGCCGTCGCGCAGAGAAGGCTGTATCTGAGCAGGGCATGCGAGCTTTTATGCTGCGCAACCGGGAGCAAGGATGAACAGAGTCGTCAATAAGTCACACAACTCATGACCAAAGCTCCCGCGATCGTGGGGATTCAATTGCAATGATACAGAAGAGAATGTCAAGAAAGTTGCCATCACTAATCGTCGGTATCTCTACGCATAGCTATCGAAGTATAACTTCTGGCTATCGACGTCCTGCAACCCGTCGGAACCCACAAGCTCTCGGGAAAGCTCCAGGACGGCGGCGGCATGCCCATGTAGGTATCCACCGCACCCAGGGCGGCTGCCAGACCGCAAATCATGCCATGCGGTCCGAACGGCTCACCAGCCTGAGTCTCCCTGAGGACAGACATCGGCAGGACGAAATCGGCAGGCGTGCCCTTCGCTGTAATAACGATGATCTCATATGCGTTCGAGCGAATGGCGACCATGAGCTGGCCGTACGTCTTGGAGTTCTTCGCATATGTGCCGACTTTCACGTTCTTGTCGAACTGAACAAAGAATTTGAGACACAAGCGTGATGGTCAGTGATCCGATCTTGTCCCAAGTGTTCAGCGCAGCGTACAGCTGCTCGGCGGCGTTGATTGTCGAGAAGAATTGAGGCTGTTGTATACGCGTCGGTTGAGTGGCTCCAGAGACGCGATATAAAATAGATGCCTTACCTGGCCTTCGAGGAATTCGTCCTCTGTAAAGAAACCGAACCAACCCAGCTTGTCGGCGGGAGTATGAACGGTGAGGGGGTGCATGGCCTTGGATTTGTCGCCGACGACTTTCGAGGCAGACAAGGCCCTGTCGGAACAGGGTTGGAACGTCAACGAGTCGCAGCCGAGATTCTGGTCGTAGTTGTAGACGGTGACGGTGAGGGCGGCGAAACCAACGCCAGAGAAACTGAGGGCAACGTCGGTAATCGTTGTCTCAGTCATGAAGCCCTCGACGGGAATCCAGAAGCTCTATGATGGTTTATACTGAGTCAACATACCACTCCGCATGTGAAAGGCGCAAATATACCTGCATGTAGTCCAGGACCAAAGCAGCTTTCTTCGGGCAATCGACGATATCACGCCCTATCTTGTGGCCGAGGCGGGCGCCAGCGATGAGGGCGCGATACTGGAGTGCGGCGGTCCAATAAGATCCACCCCACACTGGCGGCCACCACAAGTCGTGACTGCATGCTCGTTAGCGATGAGATGCGATAATCAAGGAAAAGATTACGAGCTTTTATCCCAAGTTATTCCAAGTGTGAGCGATCCACTGAAGATCGAGATTGATGGCAGGCCGTAAGTTGTCTGCTACCCATGTCCCGTTCTTCTGCGCAGGCACCAACAGCCAGTGCGAATATTTAATCAACATGGCCGCGCAGAATGAAGGGCCATCTGGGAGCACAAATTCGTGAGACGGGTTCGATAACAGGGACCCGACGAGCTTACCAGCTGCAGGAGAACCGGGCCTGTGTGTCGCGTTACGGATGAGTCAAGACAGGCATTGGGCCGCATCTCAACATCAAGGCCTTTGTGAGTGGCTTTGGCCTCGTCCTTTCCCGTAGCAAACGGCTCGACACCTGTGTCTCTGAACTGCGGCGGAGTGCTGTGAACAGACGGCGCGTCGCTCGCGAGAGGAATGCCCAAGGAATGCCTCGTGGGGGAGAATGGAGGGGGAGTGCTGATGGGCAACATGGTGGCTCAGTGACGGGGAGAACAACCGGAAGGAGGCGTCACTTCCGTAGGGAATGAAACTATTCACTACGCTGCATTGTGTGTGGCAGGCTGAGATCGCGGTCCTGCAGAGACAGGACCTCGGGTCCAATATCCGACGCCGGGCATCCTCCGGGAATTCCCATATTCCCGGCGTCTGCCCGTACCCTGCCCCTGCAGGTCCGGACATCCTCTGGGCATCCTCAGGATTTTCCGCGTGTCAGAGGATGCCCGGAGGTGGGCAGCCAGGATATCTACAGCTGGCCAGGGCCTGGCTCATTATAACTTATTCTTCGCTCATTTTCGGTCATATTCTTCTGAAGAGGATTAAATAGTGCATATATTTGCAATTTATATACTACTGGGTATGACTATGCACGACTAGTACTACAAACATGGTGTTGTCCCTAGATCTAGTACACGCAGCAATACAACGCCTGCCTGTTGACAGACGACTTCAGAGCGAAAGGGCGGACGAGGAAGTAGAGGCGCGAGTGGTTGGGAGCACGACTTGGAGACGCGTCGCGCGTTGTTGTAGGAGACCAGATAAACAACACACCTGCCCGGCGCCGGACATCCTCTAGATCTGGAACTGACATGAGAAAGGAACAGATCAGGGCCGTACGAATTCCCTGACCTGCCCGGCGCCGGGCATTTAGGGCCGATGCTAGAGAGAGCCATTCAGGCGCCAAACACGTCGGGCCAGCACCCGCAACTCGGCGCAACAGTGCAGTCTCGGCCCGTCTATCCCTAATAGGCAAGCATCGACGTGACTGAACAGAGAACGGCCGCCCTCGGTGAGAGACAAGTCCTTACGAGGGAGCTACTGCGCACTAAATACGCAGCTGCTAATCACGGTAAGTACTGAGAGACATGCCTGGGCCTGACTCACAATGCTTCCCTGCGCACGCACTCCATGTCAAACAATGCAGTGGCACATGAAGCTGAGCTACGCTCCTTGACCGTCGTCTCACCGCGCACTTCCTAGATGTCTCACACACTTGATCTGTTATACACAGCAAGGTAGTCCCCGACATTCCTTCCACGGCACCAATGAACCGTGGAGTTTCATGACACAGCCTGGGACGTCAAATGGATACAGTTTGTGATAGCTCGTTGGTAATATCGACAGACAGACAAGAAACACAAAAAAAGGATGGTGCAGCTAGTGGATGGTAGAAATTAGACGATGGAAGAGGATGTACAAAAGGGCGAGCTCGATGACAGTGACGGCGTTTCAAGTTTGAGGCGAGCGCAGTCAACACCCCCCAACCTCTGTACAGCAACAGAGATTCGTCAACGAGGACCCAGAGGGATGTCAAGAAACTTACGTTCTACCATCACATCGATCGTGTCTGCACGGAAGGAAATGAAGACGGCGATTAGGAGGCGAAAGAGGGAAGTCGTAAAGAAAGCCTACCATTGTCCTCCATGTCCAATGACGCAGGTGTATCCTCGTCGTTGATGCGCGACCCATCATACAGGAACCTGCGCCTAATTAGCCCCGGCCCAATCTCCCCAGACCTGCGCATTGACAAGCAAACGCAACCCAACTCACCGGATGCTTGACACGTCCTTGCCCACCTTATTCGCATACGCGCCCTGCAGCTTGCTTAGCTTCGTGTTGCGCTTAATCTTGAAGAACACCTCCTCCCCCGATGACGAGACGACCTAGCGGCGGCGATGCCCCTCCGATCAGAATCCCGCCGGTTCGGGCAGTGAGAACGGGATATCGAACAAACCTTCACGTTAATGGGGGCATTGTCGCCTTCGCTCTTCACGTCCTGCCCGGTCTGCTGTGCCTGCTCCTCCTCAGACATGGCGTGTTCCTAATGCTCTGAGGCGTGTACTTGGTTTGTGTGGGTCCTGTGCGGCACTGCATCACACAAAACGGTTAATCGCGCAATCAGAGGTGACATATCGCACGGAAGTGCGCACGTACGTTGTGCGAAGCGTCTGGAACGAGTGCAGACGACGAGGGCGGCGAGCAAAAGAGGCGGGGACGCGCCTGGAGAAGTGGCGGCTCGAGCGATTGCGCTTGTTTGCGCTTACATCATAGCACCACGTGCCCCTGCGCCCGCAAATGGACAATCGAAAGTATTCGTGGATATCCAAACTATAGAGCAGGTAGAATATGTACGCAGCTATATATGTGCACGGAGGGAGAATGGGAATGAGAGGGAAGTATGCGTTAACTGGAGAAATGGAAGCGAGCAAAGAGCACAACCAGAATAAGTGAGGGACTGTGAAGATGTGCGCGGAACAAAATACGTGAAACAGATGAAAAACAAACAGAATCGACGACCTAAACATCTAGGGACGGCGCGCGGCACATCACCACTTCTTCTGCCCCACCTTCTTCAGCGCAGACTTCGCGCGCCTGTACTCCTCGTCCTCGCTACTCGAGTCCTCCCACATGTCTTTCTCTTCCCTGCCACGCACCTCCTCCAACTCAGGAACATCGTGGCCGCCCTTGAAGCCTCCGTTCGCGGTCGGCGTCGCATGCCCATTCAGTCCCCACAAGTCCTCACTGTCTTCGTCCAAGGCGGGCGGCGTCGGCGAAAATGTCGGCCTCAGAGACATGCGTACGCTCTTCCGTCGTCCAGGCTGCCCGCTTGCGTCGATCGTCGACGTACTCACGTCCGAGTCGCCCTGCCCGTGCGCGGCGATATCCTTCTCCGGCGGCGGCGGCGGCGGTGCATCCGTCTCCGTGTCCTCCATCTCCTCGTGCCCCGTCTCGTACGACGATATCGACGATGTGTCAGTGTCGTTGTCCCCGCCGATGTTTCCGTTGACAGGCTGCAGAAGCTTCGGAGGCGCGCTGGGAACGACAAGCGGCTTCAAAGGTACGCGTGGCGGAGACGGGTTGCGCAGTGCGCTCCGCAGGGGCATCTTGCTGGTCAGACGCGGCGGGGACGCCTTCGCGCCGGCCACCGCAGTCGAATTTGAGCGGGACACGGGCTTATTTGGTGCCGTGTTCGGGCTCGTTGGGGTGCGCGCGGACGAGGCGCGCGAGAGACTCGCGCCGCTGTTTGCGCCCGATGCTGTGCCGGCAGGCATGAACACCGTCTCGTACGCGAGACCCTTCCCGCCCTCGCCGCGCAGATTGTACTTGTCCACCGACGGGGGAGCGCGAATTGACAGTAGCCCGCCGCTCCCGGACGCTGTGAGAGGCCCGACGCCTGCGCTTGCGCGGTCCCACCCGGCACGGTTGTCGCGCGACACGCCCTCGACGATCGCCATAAGCGACATCTGGCCGTCGCGCCCAACATCGGGGTGCGCACTGCTCCACGTGCCTGCCTTGCTCTTCGCCTTGCCGTGCGCACTCGCGGCGGCTGGGGATGACGAGAGGGCCGAGTTCGCAGATTGCGACGGCGGCAGGCCGGGCCCACGCGTGACGGAAGCGGAACGGCGGGGGGCGGCGGTGCGTGACGCGCCGTTGATGGGCGCGCTGGCCGCGCTCGTGCTGCTCCGCACGGAGCCCTGCCGCGAGACCTCGCCAGACCGCTTGACCGCCTCTACGCGCAAGTTAGTCGTTGTGTCCGCCGTGGCCGACCTTGATGGCGGCTGATGGGATTTTGGTCTTGGCTTCGGCGGAGGTGTGCTCGAATTGGCAGGCGAGGACACGCTTATGGGTCGGAACGGCTTGGGAGAGGATGGAGTCTGAATCGGGAGGTTGACATTCGAGTTGCTGCGCGTATTCTGCTCAGTGAGCTGCTTTCGTGACAGGCCCTGTTTCTTTAGCGAGCCCTTGCGCGCGCCAGCCCCGCCAACCGTTGCGCCATCACTAATCCACCCCGAGTCGTGGTCCTGCTGTTGCGCCCCACCTCCGTATTCCACCGCTGACCCCGCCTTGCGCTTCAGCTTTTTGTTGGGCGAGCTGCGGGGCTGCACGTCCTCCGACGCCCGCCGACGGAACGCCCACCGACTGCTGCTCCCGCCGGCAGCCTCCTCCTCGTCGTCACTGTCGCTATCCGAGCCCCTGCGCGCATTCCGCACATTATGTGCGGTGCGCGTGTTCCACTTGTCGCCCTTGCTGCCACTACCGCCGCCGTGGCGGAACAGCCCAGCAATGCTGCCAAAGAATCCACTCGTCTTACGCTCACGTACAGATGACGCGGAAGTCGGGGCGTTGCGGGGATGCGATGACGGCAGACGCAGCGGGCCATGCGGAGACCACGATTCCTTTGGCGCGGGCTGGACGAAAGACCCTGTTCCGGTTCCCGTCGCGCTGCTTGTCGTCGCGCTGCCGTCCCGATTGTGTTGCCGCAGAGAGAAGTGACGTCGTGCACCCACTCCACCACCCTCTGGGGCGAGACGGGTCTGCGACACGGACGTAAAACGCGTATTCTCGACGACCTGGACCGGGCGCTGGTCATCGTCGCTGGAGTTTTCTTCGGGCTCTGTGACTTCGCTGATCCGTCTGCTCATAGCAAGGTCCACACGTGTCGGAGGTTGCGCAAACTCGGAGATGGAATGCGCTGGCGGTATTTGTAATGTGTAGGCGGTGGGTGACTCAGGAAGGGGTGTCTGGGCGGGTGGCGAGAGCGGGGTATATGTCGGGTTGGCGCTGGTATTGGGAAAATATGTGTGGTCTTTATCGGCGGCGAGGTTGAGGGGCGAAATAGGGAGGTAAATCTGGGAGGCAGATTGAGAGGGGCCGAGGGATGAGAGATCTGATCCCGGAGGTCGATCAGGGTCAGGAAGGGGCTTGTTGGCGTCGTGGCCAACCGCTGTGTGCAATACGTATGTCAGAACACGAAGGAAGTCCACCGGCGTAGACACATCGGCACAGCCTCACGACCTTCCATGTATGGATAACTCACCGGGGTCGATACCCTCGAGCGCGCGCAGGCCCTCTTTGCCCATCTCGCCCCACGTCCAACCACACTCGACCATCGCCTTGCACCGTCCCTGCAGCCCACGCCGCACGGCCTCCACGCGCAGCGCGTCCAGCTCGCGCTCCTTTGCCGCAAGATGGGTCTCACATGCCTGCAGCTCCGCCTGCGCTGCGCCAAGCTTCGTCGATGCCGGTGAGCCAATGGAGCCCATGGAATTCAGCGAGGTCTGCGAGAGGGTGCTGGGCGACGGGCCAAGGGACCCGACGAACGAGTCCCTCGTGGGCTTCTGGTTCTTCGACAGCTTAATCAAGCGGGTTACACTGAGCGCCGGCATGGAAGGGATGAGGGAGGAACTTGACGCGGGAGAGAGATGATGACACGTACAGAATCTCGCGGTCGCGAAGAATGTTGTTGACCTCCTCCTGGAGGTCTTTGAGGACGTGCAGCTCGTCTTGCCATACTTGGACGCTCTGGGCATATCTCCGCAATGCTTCATCCGCGCCGGCCAAACTCCCTGCCACGCCTATAATGACACGAGAGACGGGCGCTGAGGATGCAGAAGCATATGCAGCAAATGAGGAAAGCGATTGCTGGGAATGGTTGTCGACGAGGAGGAGGAGGTGTTTGTGATAATCCTTTTCGTGTGTAAGGAGGGTTGTGAGAAGACGAGAGTCGCTCGAACGGTGGACCATGGTAGTAAGGAGGGGATGTCGCTCGCAGGGAGAAAGAAGGGAGAGTGGATGGTCAGCCTAGCAGCAGTCACAGCTAGTGGGCCAACATGATTTGGTCTCAGACGAAGAGCCTCCGGAGCCGTCCGTCCGGCCGCCGTCCGATCACGATTCGGCCCTCTTATGACGTATGCCTCCAAGGCGCCGTTACATAACCCCAGCCCGAGGCGCTTTTACCCTAGGTTCGGAACAAGCCGCCTTCTTCGCACTCAGATTCCGGCTCCGCCGCCCTTCGAAGAAGGGGCTTGCTTCAAAGTAAGAGAATTGGAGGGTTTGCTCGCAGGCCTGTAAAATATTTACGTTGTCTCCCCTCAACAAGAAAACTAGGATATCTATTCTACATATGTTACAACACATGCTCAGGCAAAAATATCGACAGATGAGTTCATTCGGACTGATGTATAGGCGCTGTGACGGAAGCCATCTTCGGATGTTTCTAAAGTAGTGTATAATATATTCAGCAAGCTACCAATCACAACCCAAGTACATTGACAGCTTTTGAGATACCTATGGATTGTGTTCATGCATTTTTGGACTCATATCTCGCCGGACGAGCTCTCTGTTGAGCAGAAGGTCAGTCGTGCCTGTTCAAAGGATCTGTGTCACGTGATATGACCTACGCCACCAACGCGTCGCACATCCGTCGAAGCTCTCGTACTTGCCTTCCTAGCATCCAGACACCGTTAGTGACATCATGGAGACACCCAAGGTAGCCTCACCTTCATTACCACGCCCTTCTCCCTCGACTCCGCCAAAAGGACGACGCCATAAAGCGTACGTCCCTCCGACCCCTCGGAGCCACAAGCTACCCAGTGCAGCGAGGTTGTACGACATCAAGACACTGCAGGACAGCCCTAGTGACATCAAGAAACAGGTGGCAAAGAAGCTCGGGCTTACATTCGAACTAGATGACTGGCAGGCCGAGATGATACACAAAATCAAGTCGGGGTACGATGCCATGCTCGTCGCGGGTACTGGGTACGGCAAGAGCGTCGTCTTCGAGGGATTGGCAGCTCTGGACAAGTCAAGATCTGTCATAGTAATCAGCCCACTGAAAGCATTAGAACGAGATCAGGTGAGTGGGCAACTATACGTACTCGGACAACCGGAGCTTATGGCAAACATCCAGAAAGGGGAGGCGGAAAAGAAGTAGATCTGTAGCCCATGAAGAGACCCGCTTTGTGCTTGACGGACGCAATCGGGCTCTCGAAGAAGAAACACACGAGTTCTCGGAAGGAGAGGTCAAAGTGACAGACCAAGGAAAAGATGATAGTATGGCATTGAACCAATGAGTTTTTGATGTCCAGATCTGCAGGTACAGCTGTAGATAGGACTTCTGCCCAGTCGGGGCTGCAGAGAAGGTCCTCGCTCATTGCGAACAGGATATCACCTCTGTCTTTAGACGCAGACAGAGTAGTCTCCCAGAGGCAGAGTAGACAGATTCAAACCTTCGCAGGCTCAGGATCATATGTCTGACGTCTGCTATCAATACCCTGGGTCTTGTCGATTGGTGAATTTTGATGTCCGACGGCAGCTCGGCATATCACGAATGGCCAATATTTTCGTTGATGGCGCCCTGAGTATCGACGCGTCGACGCGTCGTCTCGCATAGAACATACCTTATTCCTCACGTCATGTCCTTATTCACTCTATAATGCATGGATGTCGAGCCCGCACACTCCTTCCGACTCGTCCCACGCGACTACCTATGACTGGACCTCACCAGAGGGCCTGGAGCACCTCAAGACACTCGTTGAAAAACACCTTCCATTTGAACCTCGTCAATTCCAGCTCTATGACTCTGCCTGCATTCTCAACGGCCGCGACGTCTTCTGCATCACGGCGACAGGGGACGGGAAGAGTGCCCTCGTCTATATCCCGGCACTTGCACGGCCGGAGATGATCACGATCGTGGTGGAGCCAACAAATGCACTCGAGAGTGACTTGGTGCGTTGGCAGTCTGCCCACCGAAGCAATCGTGCTCATGGTGTTTCTCCAGGCTGCTTCCCTACAGGCAAAAGGCGTGACATCAGTTGCAATCAACGCGGGAACACTGAAGGAAGCGGCCGAAGCAAATCCCAAGCGCAACCTCTGGCGGGAAGCGCGTGAATGCCGTTACCAGGTCATCACCACTTCCCCCGAGAACCTCAAGGGAGAAGATTTTCGCAAGCTCGTAGAAGACAAGATATTTCGCGCGCGCTGGCAGGTGCTTGCGACAGACGAGGCTCACCTTGTCGACCAGTGGGGTGCGGACTTCCGGAAGGCGTATGCCGACATTTGGACGCTTCGTTCGAGAGGCCCGGAGCACCTCACATTCCTCGCAATGTCTGCGAGCGTCGAGAAAGGCCGTCAGTTCAATCAAATTATCCGCTGTCTTGGGTTCCGGGCAGGCACCTACCACCTGGACAAACGCGACTGCGAGCGCCGAAATGTTCACCTCGTCTTCCGAGAGGCTCAGTACGCGTACACGGGGCACGCATTTCGAGACCTAGACTGGCTTGTCCCCGCAGAGATGTCTCGCCCGTCGAATCTGAAAAAATGGATCATTTACTGCGACACGATCGAACAAGGTCATCGTGTCACACAGTACCTTCGCCGTCTCCTCCCTGCGTCCCTCAAGCCTGCCGCAACCACTGTCATCCGTCACATGCACTCTATGAACTGCCCGGAATGCAAGAAGGAGGGTCTGGCAGCCCTCCACGAGACGGGAGAGGACCGCAGGACCGCTCTCTTTGTCGCGACGGCGGTATGGGAGGTCGGCCTGGATGCACCGGATATTTTTGGTGTTGTACTCTTCCTCATACCGAAAAGTCTTGCGTCCCTACTTCAACGGGCTGGCCGTCCCGCGCGGCTCTTCGGTATGATTGGTGTGGCCATCATATACATCCGAAAGTCGGATTTGGAGGCTGCTCTTGCATTCGTGCAGTCAGAAGAAGATTCCCGGATTCTGCTGCCTGCATCGAAGACAAAATCCGGCTCACCAAGCAACTCGGAGCCGGCTCCTCTCAATGCCAGCGATGCGACTGCGGCCAACTCCAACAACGTCGCCTCGAACACGGATCCGGACAAGTGCGGCAGCAATGGAGAAGAGGTCCCGGCGGCGGGCGAGTCAACAGTGGCTCAGATCGCCGAGCAGGAGTGCGTGAGCAACACTAATGTGGAACCCGCCGTGGATATACCAGAGTCGGCGGCAGAAATACCGCCAGCTGGCAAGAAGAAGAAGGGAAAGACAACAGGAAAAGCAAAGCGCGCGCCTGCGAAGCAGCCCTTACCTCATGGTGATCCCGGCAAGGCCGTAACAGACGCTGCCATCCACCTTGTTATCGCCGCTCACGCTCGTGGTCTTTGCGTCCAGCGACAGATCAATATCATTTACGACAATCCTCGTATTGACAGTGATTGCGGGAACTGCAGCTCTTGCTCACCACGCCCTATCCCTGAACCTCGACCTCTTCCTCCCATCGCAGCCAAGCAACCCGTGATTCCGGAACTGGAAGACAACACATACAAGTACGAGCGTCCGCTTGTCAAGGACATGGACGAGGTCGTGGCGGCGCTCGAACACGCAGCTGTCACCGTTCGTCGAAAGATGCCGTGGCGGCCAGAGTGGATCATGCTCTCCGCCCGGTGCTTTCTCGACCAGGACACACTCAAGCTCATCACGCCCCAGTTCCATCTTCTGCGGTCTGCGGAAGACCTGGAGGCACGCTTGAAGGGACGGTGGAGGTATTGGGAGGACGCAGGGCCTTCGTTATGGGAGGAGGTGAAGGTGATCGGCGACAATCTGCGCGAGCGGCTTGAGGAGCGTCAAGAAGGCAGACGCGCACTGCAGAGAGAAGCGCAGGCGGAGAAGGCACAGACGGAGAAGGCGCAGGCGGTGCAGGCGAAGGCAGACGAGGTACACGCAGCCCTGGAAAAGGTGGGCTTGGGCAATGTCAAGCGGGTTCACCTTCGACTAGGCCCCAGAATTGCTGCACCCGCTGCACCCGCATCACCCTCTGCGGCGCCGTCGGCCAAATCCCAGGATCTGGACACCGATCATGCACCGGAACGGCCCTCCACTCCCCCGCAGATCACCGCACCCATCGCTGCCAACACACTTTCCCCTCCGACCCAACGTAGTGATGGTCCAAGGACAGTCACCCCTGCTCATTTCTATGGTCCGCGGGCTCCGAAACGGAGCACATCATCGCGCAGTGGGGTATCAGAGCCGGTGGCGCACAAGGCTGCTCGGACACAGTATGAACAAACGGTGAGAGGTCAAATTGTAGTCATTTGTCTTTAAAGTGCTCAAGTACTTCTCCTACTAGGCTGCAGAATCTGTGCGGTCATCTGGAAGTGTGCGTTATGCACCACAAGGAAGTCCCCGTAATATGCGCAAGGAGAATACATCACCGCCGCAAAGTCCCAATGCTCCAAGACGCTCGAGTCGTCGCTCAAAGAATAATTAGAGTATGATAAGTACGACATAATACAACATTGATCTCCCATTCTGGCCGCTTTGCTCCGAACGAGAGCCCCTCACTCGTCGCCGCTATCGGTGTCTACATAGCTCGCCTGTGGCTCTGCTCCGGAGACGTCGTCGTCGTCTATGTTATTGTCAAATAGTGCTTCGAGAGTCTCGCCATCCACAAGCTCGCCATTGACGATCATATTCGGCAACGGCAAGTCATCGGGCGCCACTGTTTCGGGCTCGGCAGTTTCTTCGGCACTATGTATGTCCTCCATGTCTTGCACAGTCCGCGTTATGAAATCCCTGATCTTCTTGCTGTCATTCGAGGCCAAGCTTCGGTACCCGACCTCAAAGTCATCTTGCGCCACATGTGCAGATGTTCGGCCGGCTCGAAACGTCAGCAGACCGACCTCGTCTATACGCCTGGTGAGCTCTCGCGCGCCAGATTTCTTTTCACTGCGCTGATGTGACTCTCCTTTGGTCTGCAAGCGGACCATCGACCGCATTGACTTGATGGAACCGATGAAGGCACGAATATTGAGAGAAACAACTTCTTGGAAGAAGGGGCCACCGAATGAGGCATCACGACGCTGAGACATTTTTTTCAGCTGTTTGATGTTCTTTTCTTGCAGGAGGTCGAGCGGGAACCAGCACCCTTTAAAGCCAGATAAGTTACAAAGCCAATTGTTCTTGATTGCGAGTTGAAGCTCCGCAGAATATTCGAACTCGAAGTTGCATGCGAGCTCCAACATCTCGTTTGCGTACTTGTTGCGGCCCGATCCTGGAAAGGTGAAGGTCCAAATCTATGCAACCATTGGTGAGCAGGTCTCATTTTCTGTAGTGCGGCAGATCCTTACTGCCATTATGTTTAGGCCTCGCCCGATGTCCCCATCGGCAAGTCCGTGCTGATATTCTAGGTGGAGCATGCTGTCACGCCTCCGTAGGATTCCATTTGCGAGTACCTGATCCCCAGCGAAGGGCTCCGATGCAGGGTCTGATTCGGTCGTGCTCTTCCACGGGTTGCCGACAGGGAAGAAGTCCGCCGGTGCTCCGTCCGGATGAAGCGCGCGTTCATATGCATCCATGCTCAAATACTTCCGATGTAATTTCCGAGCTTGGTCAAATAAGTCTTCAATTTCCACCTCGTTTGCAGCGAAGTGGGCTTCAAGGTCGTCTACACCAAGGCATTTCCTGGTAGGAAGGTATCAGCACAGCTGCTCGACAATCATTATGCGGGACTAGTACTCACCGCCAGCAGTCGAGGATCTCGACCTTCAAATTGTCGAACACAAGGTGCTGAGCAGGATAAAAGTCTGGCCGCTTCACATCTTTGACTTTGCGTCCGAGCAAGATATTTGTCGACTTGAATGTTGAGGGGTCATCCGCAGCAGACCCACCCCAGTGCGTATTTAGCACGCGCTCGAGATCTGCCCAGCCCATATGCCATAGCTGGATCAAGGGCAAGACCCAGCCATATCGCGGATAACCATGCGGGCAGGACGCCATAAATTTTTTCAGCGTGCGGAGCTTTTCGACGGTCGACTGGTCACCTCCGACAACGATCATCAGCTTCTCAACCTCCTCCTTCGGCATATTCAGCTGTCGGATGAGGAGATCATCCAAGACGCTTGCGTTTCCGCTCGTACTGCCTTCATCGAAATCGGATGTCGCGAGGGGGTGTAGGCGTGTCACACGTCCGTCCTTCATACGATGGATAGCGGCAGTGGTTCGAAAACGAAGGGTTACTATGTCCCGATGCGTCTCCAGGGCTGGAACAGCTTGGACCAGAAAATTGACGCAATGAAGAGCGAAGACTTCGTCCAGATGCACCCAATTGATTCGCTTCAGGAGAATGTCCAGATTGAGGGCACGTCGGGACTCCTGTTCGCGCTTTGCTCGAAGTGGCTCGATGTCGAACGCCCGCTTGACGTTGCAGTCCTGCAGCTCGATCAATGTCGACGCAGTGCCATTGTCGATGACGTCTCGCTGTCCAAGGTCGGGGTCCCATGCGCGCCTCATCCTATTGATGTTATCGTAGAGGAGTACAAAGGCTCGCGCCTTGGCCGTCTCGCGTATTGTATCGAGAGCCGAGCTTCCTAGCTTGCGAAGAAGGTTCATGACGGAAGTGTACGATACGGACAGGCCAATGCGGCTGAGTACGCCGTAGATACTGTTCTGGGCTGTATTTGCAAACAGCCATACCCCGACAAGCTTCTGGAAGGCAGTGAATCGCAGATTGCGCGCTGCCATGAGAAGCATGTACGCAACCAGCACGATCTAATGTTTAAAGGCACAATTAGACCCAGAAACGTCTCAAATACAAGTCACTTACAATGAGAGGGTTCTGAGCATTTTTTCCAGTGCCTTCTTCGATGGGCTTGGACAAATATGTCCCATATGGTGGGATACCGGCCGGAGTTGGCTCAAGGCGCCTGCCCGCCGGGATCGCCGCAGATGTGAGCAGTCGAAGGAGGGTGGGGCCTTTGCGCTCGACAATAGAAAGGATATGCGACATGGAAAGGGTGTGTATGAAGTCCCATGTCGCGTTCTTGCTCGGGAGATGGAAGCCGCCATCCTTGCCTGCAACCTGCGCGGACTCGGAGTCGACCATTGCCTCGACAGTGGATATTGCCCACTGCTGCAGACGCCATCGTGACATCTTTGTGGAATCTTGAGGTGCAACGGCACTCGCAGGCCTATTGCTAGAGCTGCGTCGTATGATCGGCCGACTGTACGAGCTCTGGTACATGAGCTCTACGATGTCGACCGCTGTTATCCTGGCTTTGTTCTTGCCGCCAAGAAATGATGCCAGGACCTGCGAAATCCGCTTGCTGTTGCTGTCGGCACGATCCTCGGAAAGAAGATCGCGCAGGAAGGTGGCGAGGGTCCAGTTGCGCTCATCGAGAGCTTGCAGTATCTCCTCGATTAATTGTGCGCGTCTACTGGGAGTTTGAGGTGCACTAGGATTCGGATCGTCGTCGACATCCATAGGCTCGAAGGAGGTCGAGTGACTCATGGCAGTGGGAGGGTGTAAATCGCTGTATTCATGTGTCGAAGGAACATGCAGATGGTAAGAGTAGAGATAGTACGAGTACGGAGAAGTCGCCGCGCTCGGCGCGCCGCCTCGTTCAAACTCAGCGCAGAGCGCGTCGGTGGCGCACTGCCCGTAGAAGGGAGCGGACTTTAAAGTCGTCACCAATCGTTAAGACCCCCGCGACAAAAAGCAGACTAAGACAGAGGTGACCGAGTCGGAAACGCGACGAGTAACACCTGTCACACGGTGTGACTCCGTCCCATTCTCCTCGTCAATGGTCCGTTGAAGTTCATCACAGCATCCTGAAAGCATTTTGAAGCCCGTATGACATTTATTGCACTCCGTAGGTAACCTGTTAATATAAAAAACATTTATGGGAAATGAGATCGTGTGCTATGCGCCAGATGATCACGAGAAGCGTGATGGTAGCCGTTCAGCCTTCTGAGAGGCGGGACGCCCACGAGGGACGCCCAAAAAAATGAGATACGGTAGATATGCATCTCATAATAATAATTCACTTTACAGATCTAGAATACATGGTGTAGTGAGCAAGTAACACGTCTCGCACGAACCCCCTCGGCGAATTGAGCGGGAAGCAAGCCCCTCTGCGAGGGCCCGCGGGACGCGGCCCGGAGCAAGGGCTTGCTCCGAACCTACTTTTACCCACCGTGACACTAGTACACAGCCGCCACGGTATAGCATCTGAACGGTATAGCACTGCCGGCCTCTATCTAAGTACTACTACCAGCCTCACCTAGCGGCAAGGGAGCTTCTTGCTTGCCTCCGAAGCGATGGAATTCGACTCGGACTCGTCCTGCATCTCTACATCGAAATCTATGACTAGTATGTTCAGTGTCAAAACCAAGCTGAACGAATCGCTGCACTATCAGTCCCCGGTGAGACAGGTCATTATTCCCGACCTGGGCACTACAACATGCGTTCAGAGCGGGACTTTCGTGCACACTGGACTCGGCGTAGACCGTCAGATACGTGCAAGTGCGTCGTATCGCGTGGACCTCGCTGACGATCTCTCATTGGCTTCTCAGACGCCTCCGAGTTGATTTCCCAACACCCCGCTGCCGATCCACCTCTAATCAATGTTTCCTCTTCATCACCCAACCCTTCCACCATCATTGTCCTCATCGAGGACCGTCGCACCGGCGTCGCGGAGCGCGCTGAAGTCAGCGTCCCCGTCGTCTCCGCCGACGGCGCCTGCACGGCCGACGCGCAGGACGTGTGCGCGCAGTTGCAGAGCAGCCCTTCGCGGATCGAAGGTGCGGGTAAGGTGTACACGATGCGTGGGGCACACAGACAGGCGATCATGCGCATAGACGGGGATGGGAGCGAGCTGTGGGGGTCAGTGCCGCTGCCCATAGATGAGGGGAGTATGACGTTGGAAGTGTTTGTGGAAAGCGTGCGTCTCCTTCATTTCTCTGTACATTATCTTCGTATCTCATATTTGTGTGCAGTTCGACGACGTAGTCTCGCCCAGGCCTATCAGCACCGCCCCCAGGACACCGTTATCCAGCCGCGAGGCGCCTGTGCACATCTTCGGGATGTTCACCCCCGCCGCCACCCCAAACGGCACGAGCGTTCTTGTCCAGCAAATGCTTTCGCCAGGCATAATGAAGCGCAAACAGACATCTATCCCTTCATCTTCTACTTCTTCACCCCACTCGAAGCGCGCACGTACGCTGCCAGACGCCATCAGTGGCGGCCGCCCAGACGCCGACCACCCAGACCGCGTACTGAGCACGTCGTCGTCGTCGACCGCACAACTCCGGGCACCCCGCGCGCTGCGCGTCAGTCCCGCTGCGCGACGGCAAGCCAAATCGGCTCCCGCTCCAGTTCGTATTTTCGGAGTCAAGAACAACGAGCTTGCCGCGCAGCCACGGCTGACGTCGCCTTCGGACGGAGACGATGAAAACAGCGATGGCTCAGCAAAGAGACGACTTGCAGTGCGAGACCGGAAGGAGAGCTTGACACGGTGAGTCTTCTTGCGCACTGCGTGAGGTTTGCTGATTGAATGGTGGTAGTCGGGCTACGGTGCGATGAGCGATGGGCTGTTAGGCTAGCGTCAGCGCTGCTCTCAGGACTTAGGGCCTATTATTAGGGGCGCAGTGTTCAACGCCGACAGCCCCTGTGACAGTCAGCTCACGCGCAGGGACGAAACGACCGCGATCATGTTCCTTGAATGTTCATCCTACGTTTTCCCTCTACGGCATCGGCAGTACAGTACAGTACACCTAGACGCATTCCAGGTTAGAGTCAGAGACATTTTCTCAGTCGTATCGACCTCATCTTGAGCCTTGGAAATCTAATGAAAGCGAAAATGCAACCCAAATAGCGATTTAGGGCCGGTCGATACGCGTTTTGCTGACATAATGATTTGTGGAATTGTCTGTGCGCCCGCGGTTTCAGACCAGCCTTGACCGCCTCTCCTCTTCTTCCTCGTCGTTCTTGGCCCTTCGTACTCCCATGTCGTCTATACCCTCCAGCCGCAGCATGTCTGCCACACCCTTTACTATGAGCTCTCCACCGCGCTCGAGCACACTTGCGTCCTCGCCTCCACTCCACTCCGACGACTACGTGGAGGATTCAACCAAGTCTGTGCCGGCTGTAAGACCATGGGAAGCTTTTGACGCATTCAGAGTAGAGGCTCATTGATTATTTAGGGCGCGAGTGGTTCTGCAGCTGTCGAGGTATGTCTGATATGGTTTCGTCCACCTACATCTGTCTGACTATGTGGCGTGCAGGACGTCAACTCGCGTTACCATAAGCTCCAGTTCCTCCTCACCCGCTCCTCTCACTATACCAAAGTTGTGGGTGATATAATGAACAGTGCGCGCGAGAAATACGCGTCCGTCGCGTCGCAGCCTCCCGCGCCGTCCAAGCGTGGCAGTGCAAAAGCGCGGGGTCGCAAACAGGGGCGTAGCGCGCGAGGACGGGGAAAGCGGACGCGAGTCGAGAGCGACGAGGAAGAAGATGAAAGGCGTGTCTCAAAACGCGCGAAGGTCATGGAGCCCGAGCGCGAAAAGCCGGCTTTCATCCAGCCGGCGTTGCTGACGGGCGCGACACTGAAGGGCTACCAGCTCGAGGGTGTTGCGTGGATGGTCAGCTTATGGGAGAATGGGATTTCGGGGATCCTAGGTGCGTCCCAAGTGGACTTTGCTGCGACGCAATCTGACTTTGCAACCAGCGGACGAGATGGGTTTGGGAAAGGTACGTTTCAGTGCCCGTGCCATTTGACAGTCTTCTGACACTTTGGGTCAGACAATACAGACTATCGCATTCATTGCGCACCTCCGGGTGAACGCAGAAGCGCCAAACTTAATTGTCTGCCCACTCAGCGTACTTCACAATTGGGTCGACGAATTTCAACGCTTTGCGCCCGACGTAGGCCTCCTGGACACTCACGGCACCTCGGTATACTTACTGCGCGACAGATACCGGTGTGCATGTATCATGGTACCCCCGCCGAGCGGGCGGAGCTGCGGGCCACCGTTATGAGGAAGGAAGAAACGAAAGAGAAGACTACTAAGCAGCAGCCTGAGCGTCGCAGTAACCGTATGCGCAAACGCCATCATGCAGACAATTCGGAGGAAGAAGAGGAAGACGCGGAAGTAACCGAGGACGATACAAATAAGATGAACTCTACGAAGCAAGTCTCGAATTTCCCAGTCGTGATCACGACCTACGAGATGGTCATGAAGGACCGTGTCCACCTCGCTCAGCATGATTGGGGATACGTTGTCGTGGATGAGGGCCATCGGCTGAAGAATATGAACAGCATCCTGATGCGCGAGATTCAGAAGTATCCAAGTGCTGGGCGGATGATTCTCACTGGCACGCCGCTGCACGTGCGTATCTGTTTTCTTCTAGGATCCGAAATCCACAGGCTGACGTATGCTTAGAATAATCTGAGCGAGCTCTGGTCTCTCCTTAATTTTATTCTTCCTGACATATTCGACGACGTTGATTCATTCAAGGATTGGTGAGCTTAAATCTTTTGTAACAGGCGCAACACCCTCAAACTGCCTCATCCAGGTTTGATCTTCCCTCGCTTTCGGCGGACATCGGCGCCAGCGATGGCACCGCGGTACTCCAGACTCTCCACGATATTTTGAAGCCGTTCCTGCTGCGCCGGCTCAAGTCGGACGTCGAGCGCACACTTCCTCCCAAAAAGGAGTACGTGCTCTACGCCCCCCTGAGTGAGCGACAGCGGGAACTGTACGACGCGATCGTGAAGGGTGGCCTCCGGGGCCTCCTAGTCGGCGCAAAGCCGGACTCAACCGAACTGGAGAAGCAGCGTGCAGAGGAGGAGCGCATGGTCAAGGAGGAAGCGGCGAAGGATGGGGGAAAGCGGAAGCTCAGGAAGCGTACCAGTGGCCGCAACTACGATGTGGATGGCGACGACGACGCTTATTTCGCGCGTCTAGAGAACGAGGACCTCCACGGCCAGCGCGACGCCATCTCAGACAAGACAGCAGAACAGCTCGGTGCTGAGCACGCATTCAAGGCGAAAGGTGCGCCTGTCTCAACACTGCCTGCCCGCGTTCGTATTACTAACTTCTTCGAAAGTCAAGAAGATCAACAACCTGCACCTGCAGAATG
Organism: Auriscalpium microsporum; assembly: GCA_019914985.1. Lineage (NCBI taxonomy): Eukaryota > Fungi > Basidiomycota > Agaricomycetes > Russulales > Auriscalpiaceae > Auriscalpium > Auriscalpium microsporum. The sequence continues at coordinate 2,096,420 of JAHLMG010000007.1, read as the reverse complement.
CTGTGATGCAGCTGCGCAAAGTGTGCTCCCACCCGTTTCTGTTTGACTGGCCCGTAGACCAGGACACCAATCAGTACGTTGTGAACGAGGAGCTCGCCAGCGCAAGCGGGAAGATGATGGTGCTCGAGCGGCTGCTCGACGAGCTCTTCAAGCGCGGGCACAAAGTACTCGTCTTCAGTCAGTTCAAGACCATGCTCGACGTCATTGAGGTTTGTCCTTGTTCATTGTGACCCGTGGCTGTTGATCTTGATATCTTTCGTAGGATTGGGCAACTGAGTTCAAGGGGTGGCCGCTGTGCCGCATCGACGGGTCGACATCTGCGATGGATCGTCGCGAGCAGATGTTGCGCTTCCAAACGGGCGGGGATGCGGCTGACGCACCCCGCCTGTTCCTCCTGAGCACCCGTGCCGGCGGTTTAGGAATCACGCTCACAGCAGCCGACACCGTGGTGTTTTACGACCAAGACTGGGTACGGGCTTTGAAATCGGCTCTATCGTGTCTTCGGTCACGCTAACATGGTTGCTATCCCAGAATCCTCAAATGGACCTGCAGGCGCAGGACCGTGCGCACCGTATAGGACAGACGAAGCCGGTGCTGGTGTTCCGCCTCGTGAGCAAGCATACGATCGAGAGCAAGATCATGCAGCGCGCAACGGAAAAACGCAAACTCGAGGCGCTCGTCATCGCTAAGGGTAAGCCTTCCATCCTCCTCGCTACAAGATATGTCACCCACATTGATTCGCAGGCAAGTTCAAAATGCCCGCTGGTGGTTCCAAAGCCGGCAAGCAGGAAACGATGGCCGAGATGGCTGCGTCACTCCTCGCACTGGAAGGCGAAAAGATTGAGGTCGTGCCGAATACCGAGGCTGGCAAGAAGAGTGTAATCAGCGCCTCAGACTTGGATGTGCTACTGGACCGCAGCCCGGAGGTGTTCGAGGACCGCGGTGTGGGTTGGACGAGCAAAACTGCACAGGCCGAGGCGGCGGGTGCCAGTGCGCCGCGGAAGAAGGGCAAGAAGGTTCGCGGGGCAGGCGGGGATGGGGATGGTGGGGCTTTCGAGGTGTACGAGGTACCGGCAGATGAGGGCAACGATGCGTTGGGGAGAATGCTAGGGGAGGATGTAGATGTTCCCCCTGAGGAACTAGATTATTGACTTCATATGTATCTTCATTGCTTCGCTCTGTGTACACTACATCAATGCGGTATACATACCTATCTTCTCAAAAATACTGGATCCAATTTACTTTGCGTAACTCGCGGCCTGATCCCCCGGCCCACGGGCGAACGTATTGAAGCAACTGTGCCATGCTCTAAGTTAAAACTCAGCTTTCTTGCATCCATCCATTCCATTACTTGCCGCGACGACACCGGGGCAGAGCCGAGCCTGAGTCGACAATCAAGAGGGTGCTTTGCCTGGTGTGCATTAGTTGTGCACCGAAATCTCTGACTCGGACTCGGAGCGGGCCGGGCCGGGCCGAGCAAATGAGTCACGGGATGTGAATTTCGCACGCGTCTGGACTCTGCTGCTGCTTTGATTTCAATCTGTGACTTGTCTCCCGGCATCACTGCATATGCCCCTCGCAGAGCTTTGGGACGCCCACCCTGCTCCGTATGACACGCTTTGCCCATCATCTGATTATTCGAGGTGAACATCACCCGCTTTGCATCGCCTTGTTTTCCGCTTTACCCGCTTTGCGCCTCGTGGCACGAGCACCCTCCGTGGCTTGACCTGCCCCGAACAATAAGGCCGCTGTGCTCTTAAAGTCCGTCGCTTTCCTTGCCTTCGCCCATCTTCTAGCTCTGTCAATATCAACCATCTCCCCGAGTCCAATCATGTCGACCACAACATCGGTCCGCGAAGACACCACAATGACCGAACCCATCCAGGATATGCCATCGACGCCTATACGTCGAGACACTGTCCCCAAGACTCCTACATCACCGTCATCGGGAAGGAAGCGTACCCGTGCTGAATTTACTGCGTCACAATCTCCTCACTCCCCATCACCACCCTCAGCGCCCCCGTTGTCGCTCCCCTCCTGCACCTCCGGTTCACCGTGCCGCAAGCCACCCGTCCCACCCCTCATCTTCACCTCCGAAGCAAGCCCACTCGATCATGACTCCCCAGCGCCGCCCTCGCCCACTGGTACCGAAATACTGGAGGACCTCGAGTCGCCCGATGTCATTCGCCGCACGCTGGAGCGCGAAGGCATCAAGGTGCGCGACTTCGCGCACGAGAATCCCTCTCATGAATTGCGCGCGCCCGAGGTTTATAACCCTATGCCGGCGCTCATCTATAACGACTGGCGTATCCGCAATCCCGTGCGCATGGGCAACGGTACATCGCCGCGCGAGCTGTGGCGCCTCATCAAGCTTGGCTGGGTGGTGCTCGAGGAGATGGCCCCGTACTGGACGCCCGAGGAAATCGCAGCGGTTGAGCGCTATGGCGCACGCACGGACCCACCACCGTCCGAGTTCGTCGTGGTGCCGCAGGCGCACCGCGAGTTGCCCACGCCCCAGGAGCGCGTCAGGCTGCGTAAGGTGTCCGGCTATCCGAGTCATCCAGACGACCTACCGGATTCACACTTTTTCGGAGCCGATTTTGTGGAGGAGGAACCCCAGGCCAAGCGGCCCAAGAGGTCGCCACAGCCCCTTCGGCGGACCAAGCCCTTGGGAAGATCCTCGTCTCGGACCTCGTGCTCGAACGTGATCTTATAACAGCAGCGGGAGCGGGGTGTACGATGGAAGGCATTTGTTGTACCTATAGCTACAGCGGATTATATTTTTATTTCAACTAGGAACTGTGTTTACACGCGCTATGTATTCATCATCTCTCCATCACACAATCAATCTGCCTTCCTGACCGCCCTTAGTGAAATGCAGTACATCGAAACCTTGACCGTAGCCCTGCTCCCAGTCGAAGTCACTGTCATGGTTCTCGCTGCCAAAGGCAGAGAGTAGCCTCCGCGCCTCTGGCCCGCCGTTCACGACCGGCCGCGCGTGCGCTTTGTCCTTCGCCTTTGCGCCTTGGCCCCAAATGCGCTCCTCGCCGCGCGTGACGAACGTGCCGATGAGGCGGAACGTGAGGCTGATGCGCTCGCCTCCGCACACGCGCTCGGCGGCGGTCTTGATTGTGGGAGGACGCTTGTCCGTATGGATGCTGTGCATCCAGCGCGCGTTCGTCGCGAGGCCCATGACGAACATCGAGTTGTGCGGAAGCGGCACGCGCTGCGTCGTGCGGCCCGCGCCGCCAGCAGTGAGCGCATCCTTCTTGGTGCGCACGAACATCACGCGCTGTGCGCCGATGCTCACGTTCACGATGCTCGAGCCGCGCACAACGTCAACGGTCTTGTCTGAGTGCTCGGAGATGTAGTCCGCGCCAGTACGGTAGTGCTGGATGAGCACATGATTCACGGGATGTTTGAGCACCTTCTCGACGTGCTGCCGGATGAGCGAGACTGTGGGTGAGAAAGGTAATAGTGGCGGCGTCGAGTCGGCTGGGTGGCGGTAGATTGGAAAGCTATCACGTCAGACACAGATGAGACGTATGATCTAGGACAGGTGGAGAACATGGGCATACCTGCCATCGGGGTCTACTTCGCCTTCGACTGCGACCAAGCGCGGTACCTCACCTCCTGAACAAGCATTCAGCACCGCCGGCAATAGTGGCCTATCTTCGCAACTCACCTCGATGATGCATCGTGTTCCACGCAACCTCTTCCCTCAGTTTGGCGAACGCGACCTCAGCCAGGTCTGACGGGAGAATGTCCTCCACTAGGAAGGTATCGCCTTCGCCCATCCGGTCACCCGCACGCAATACGCCAAGCATCGTCGCCGGTCCTTGACTCTCCGGTGCCCCGTTGATGCTGTTCATCGATGTGTGTCAAGTGGAGGTCAGAGTTAGGGGGTCCCCGCACGAGTCACCACTTAAAGAGATCATGCCGAGTCAGACTGGTCCTTCTTAGGACTTCTGTGATGTTCACTGTCGCTTCAAGCTTCAAGGCTGTTCGTGGTCGAGTGCGAGGTCCTCGCCCTTGAGTAAGTAGCAGTGTTCGGCCGGCGGTCCTCAAGCTCAAGCCCTCAAACCAGAACGCTGAGTGAGCTTGAGTCTCGTTCAAGAGCTACATAGCTGGACATACCGAGTCCTTCGCAGCCTCTCTGGCTCACTCCAGGTTGCTTGAGGCCTCATGTGCGCAGCCGGAAACCCCGCGCTCGTTGCTGCAGCGCTGGCTCCATCTAGAAGAGTTATAGAAGCGTACGCCGAGTACGCCGAGTACATAGTAAGTAGCTACCAGTACTACTACAGGCCTACAGCCTACTCGCCTCCTTCCGATATAACTAGTAACTCGAGCATCGTTCAGCCTACTGTACCGGCCGCTTATCCAAATAAGCAGAGGGGGACAAATTACTTATCTGCCAGTGCCCAGAGGTTTTTCAAGGTGACACGTTGAAGTACATAAGTCACATTTCCCGCGTGAGCCGTTGTCATCTGATTCTCACTTCGCTTCCACGTCCGCTGCGTCGAAATCGCACGAATCTTCAGCATGACAACAAGAGCAAGATGTTCTCCATGATTTGGGTGCTTCCTGACTATGGCTGGCGTCTTCGGGTTATACTTTGACGCCGCTGAGGTCAGGCACTGTGCGCGGGGCCGGGTGCGCAGTAACTGTCTTTCCCAAAAAACAGACAGCCGAACAAGAGGCCGACAGCTTCTTATCGTCAAGGAACAATCATCAAGCTCTGCAGATTCAAAATATCGTCTTGCCTTCTTATCTCCTGCTCCAGAGGGTCGCCGGGCGAGATTACAGCATGCCTACTTATCAGAAGCTCGCTGGGACTTGATAGAGCCGCTCTTCTTTTCCTGCACCTTGCGAGGATCCCATTCGACTCGCTCTTACCACCATGCCCTCCTCGAATGCGTCGACGAAGGATGCGACCGTCACCGCGGTCATGCCCGGGTTGGATATGCAAGCAGATGAGGCGGAATTGGCGCGTATGGGTTACAAGCAGGAGCTCAAGTAGGTGTTCGTCTTCTAGGGTGGCCATGAGACTCTTATGCCGAAGCTCGTGAAGACGAGATCTTAGCTTGTTGCAGGCAAGTAACCTTTGGCCTGCATTGGTCGAGGTGGCTCTAACCTTGATTCGCAGAACTTTGGCGTTTCGTTTTCTATCATCAGCGTCATCACGGGTATCCCATCGCTCTTCCTGTTCGGCCTGGTGAGTATCCATATGTGTTGCGCATCTGTGTATTCTAAATGGCATCATCAAGACGACAGGCGGCCCGGCAGTTATGGTTTGGGGTTGGGTGATCGTTGGTGCGAGCTATTCCAGGCGCAACCCCACAGCCACTACTTAACCTCAGTCTTTGTAGCGTTTTTTACGTTCATGGTTGGATTGGCAATGGCAGGTGCGTGTTGTCAATAGGCGTCAACTTGGTGATGTCCTGACGAAGTAGCATAGAGGTCTGCAGCGCACATCCGACCAGTGGCGGACCGTACTTTTGGGCGGCGATGCTCTCGAGCCCGCGAAGCGCTGCGTTCGCTTCCTGGATCACTGGGTGGTTTAATTTACTGGGTCAAGTGGCGGTGACGACGGGAATCAGGTATGTCAATGGAGCGGGTTGTGTGGTCAAATATTCGATGCTCATGGCGACCAGCTTTGCATGCGCGACCTTCATCTCTACGGCGGCTACCATTGACAACGACTATGTTCCAACTGCTGGAAAGACAATCGGAATATATGCGGGAGTTTTATTCACACAAGGTATACTCCCTGCGCCTTGGCGTCGTCACTGCCTCACATATCTATATAAAGGCTTAATCAACACGTTTGGCGTGCATATCCTGCGGTACCTCAACAATGTTTCGGTGTGGTGGCACGCCGTGGGCACAACTGCGGTCGTCATTGCCGTACTTGCTTCGGCACCAAAGCATCAGAGCGGGAAGTTCGTATTTCGCACATTCATTGACGGGACTGGCGTCGACGGCGCGGAAGGTTGGTCGCAGCGCGCGAGCTCGGCTTATGTTGCTGTCATTGGGATCCTTATGGCCCAGTATACGCTGACAGGTAGGTTCTGTTGGATACCTGCTACGAGCGTGAGATGCTGAATTGCTTGTAGGCTTTGATGCCAGCGCTCATGTGAGGCTGAGCTCCCTCGATTGCATCTTGAAACTCACCATGTCTGTAGATGACAGAGGAGACGCACAATGCTGCTCTGTCCGGTCCGCTGGGTATCATCATGGCCATCGGTGTATCTGCGGTCCTTGGCTGGTTCTTGATCCTTGGCTTGCTCTTTTCCATCCAAGATTACGACGCCACGGTCGGGACAGCCACGGGGGAGCCTGTAACGCAGATCTTCCTTGACACTGTTGGAGACAAAGGAGCGATTGTTCTCATGGTATGTCAAGGTATAGTAGAGACTATATAAAGCTGACATATTACTAGGTCATTGTGATCGGCGCTATGTTCTTTTGCGGGTTAGGCTCATACATGCAGATCTTCCTTTGTACGCTAAGCAATTTTCAGGACGTTCTCAATCACTTCCAACTCCCGAATGATGTATGCATTCGCTCGTGACGGCGGTATCCCAGGCCACACCTTCTTCCACAAGGTAGACCGGCGCTGGCAGTCGCCTATCCGGACCGGTACGTAGCGGCCAATGTTGCCTCAGAAACTACGCGCTAAATTTAACGTAGTGTGGCTCGCGTGCACTCTGAGCTTCTGCCTCGCTCTTCCGAGTCTCGGAAGTTCTGTAGCTTTCTCTGCTGCAACCAGCATTGCCACCATTGGCCTCTACATCTCATACGGTACGGCTCCCGTTCGGCCTCCTTTGACGGTCTCTTGACATATACTTAACGCCTAGGTATTCCTATCGCCCTTCGAGTAATCAATCGTGCCGACTTCAAGCGCGGACCATTCCACCTGGGTGCTTTGTCGTACCCTATCGCCATCGCTGCGGTCACCTGGATTGCGTTCATCTCGATCGTGTTCTGTCTCCCAGAACTGAACCCGGTCAATTCGCAAACGCTCAACTATGCCCCTGTCGCCGTCGGCATCGTCGTCACATACAGCCTCGGCTTCTGGCTTATCAGTGCGCGCAAGTGGTTCTCGGGCCCAATCAAACAAATTGCAGGTGCGGTGCCACTTTGCTGTTAGTATCCAATACCACCCTAATGTAATTACAGCCGAGGAGATGGGAATCAACATCACGGACCCGTCGGTGTTGGCTCAGCACCCAGAGTACGAAAAGTCATAATTTCAAACACTACAGGCTACCGGCAAACCGGCGCCTGCTTTCATGTCCACATAGATGACTTCAATGATGCACGAACATACACAAATATTTCGATGTGATGACTTCGTGTGCGGCGTATGTGTCCGCAGTAAGGTGCCGGAGAGCGGACAACGGCTCGGGCAATTCGGCGCGGTGTGCAAGGGCAAAGGGTAAATGCGGATGATTACTTTCGCAATGTAGTATCTGGCCATTCAGTGAAGTCTTATCAATCCCCTGTGCGGCCCATGCATGCAACTACGGACTTCAATGGGCAGACCTGAAAGCAGTGTTTGCGATGGGAACGCCACGATATATGTATTGCCCAGCAACTGTACCATATCAACGTCAACGTCCGAAATTCAAGAGGTCCCTCTCGCCGCGTTGTGATGGCCTGCACTGGACTGCACCGTCCCAGGCCATCGACAATTGCAGATCGGCCGTTGCGTGTCGTTGACGTACCATACTTAGGCGCAGGGTTGTACTATTGCAACACACGCAACTGTATATATTGGCAGGATATCGTAAGCTACGCGGTCTTAAGAGGACAGGTTAAGTTGTCTCTTCAGTGCATCTAACCGTCTTAGAAAATACACTCGTATCGGCATCTCACTACGTAAGATGCGCTGTGTATGCGCCGTGCCGCTCCGTAGCATCTTGTTGTCCCCGTCGGTGTCGCATGCGACACCAATAACTGCGAAAGTCATCTAGTCCTCGTAAATGCCCCGTCCTTCGTACTCAACTGGAATTCTGTCCGTCGGACGCGGAAGCCAAGTCGTTGGCGACGTTCCGGGAGAGGTGGGCGGTTGCGATGTAGTCGCGGTGCGATGATGTGAGAGCGTTGGCGAGGAGGATTTCGCAGGTGAGGGGAGGGGCGGGGCTGGTGAATGGAGAGTCGGGCAGGCCAGATCCTGAAAGAGGGCTAGGTATGCCGGATGACGTGTCCATATAACGGGGGCGAGGGTGACGCCAAGCGGCTCGACGGTGGCGAGCTCGGACCCACTTCGTCCACCAATATTGTCACGGATGTCGTGAAATCGGTGGGGTCAGAGAGCCGTCCGAGCGAGCGACGGGGCGTTGGGGTCACCTACGCGGTGACGCGACGGGTTATAATGATTATAATTATTCTCTGATTTTGCCGATGGTGTCGCATCAGTATGCACCAGAGCCTGAGCGTTGCATAGAGAGAGTTTCCGTTGAATTCTGTCGAGTGACGAGTCCCCCGCCCACGTGAGCTTCGCCTTCAAACTTCGCCATCGCAACCTTTGCTCACTCTTTCCGATGCCCATGATACTGTATTCTATCCCGGGCCAGAGGCACATTCGGAGCATTGATTTGGAACAATTGATTTGTTCAGTCATGTGATCATGTTGCTCAAGCTACATAAATTAAGACCGGCCTGGCTTTCGAAGTTGATCCCACTTTGCCAACTCTTGGTGCTATACTTTCTGTACCCGCATCCCGCTCGCCAATCCGACTTTTTGTGCAAGTGACACTGTCCGCTGTCAAATTCTGTTGGATCGGGGGCCAAGGTTTGAAGTACGACTGGAAGTTCGACGCACCCATATCCGATAGCTCACGGTAGCTTGCAAATAGCTTGGTTTGTGACAGGTACGTAGACTCTCTAGCTCTGTGAGTTCATTGTCTTGTGCTTATGAATTTGTTCGCGAAGCGAAGTCCGCATTCCAGAGATGTCTACGATAGGCCTCGCGCCGAGTATCATGATCCACTGTAAGAGGACTACCTCTACTCACGCAGGGACTGAGGCATTCAGCTGAACTGGACTATAGCTCCATCAACCACGGACGATGTAACAAGATCTACCCACAGTGATGATATATCGCGCTCTCCTACCTCGTTCGGAGACACGCCCATCGTGCAGCGACCTCTGTCATTCCAAGCTTTCCACCGCGAAGAGTTGTCCAACAGCAGCATGACAACGCCCATCTTCTCCCCTAATCCTGCTGTTAAGGACGACGATGTTTCGTCCATGCGCACGCTCGAAGACGTGCGCGACCAAGTTGCGGAGAAGCTCGCGGTGCGCGCCATCCGCAAATTGAAGGTCGTCGACAACACGCGTGTGGCAGTAACATTGACGTTGGCAAAGAAAGAGGATGCGGAATTCCTGCGCATGGTCGCGATACACTTGCGGCGCATTCTAGCGGAGAAAGATCACCTCATGGCGGTCGCGACGACCGGGGTCGGAGACACCTCCTTGGTAGTCTGTGGCTCATCTCCTGCGCAGGTCCATCGCGCGTCGCTCCTCGTCGCGTCGAAATTCATTGGGCGCATTCAAGGTCTCTACGATGAGGGCACGCTTTGGATAGCGCGCGTGCACGGCGTGGACTGGACCCCGTATGATGAAGCCGCGCTCTGGGACGTCATGCAGAAGTCCGCACGGGACCTCATCGACCCCTCCCAGCCTCCTCCAGGATCGTGTTCCATAGCTGAGATCCTCGCCGCAGCACGTACCCGTCTCCAGCGCCTCACAGCGCGCCAGGCGTTCGAGGAGCTGCAGGACACGTCGCTCATCATGCCGGTCCTCTTGGTGGACATCCGCCCACAGGCGCAGCGGCTGCAGCACGGCAGCATACCAGGCTCGCTGATCATTGAGCGCAACGTCCTCGAATGGCGATTTGATCCGCGCAGTTTAGACGGACGACTGGACATAGCCACGCGGTACGACCTGCGAATCATCGTGATATGTCAGGAGGGATATACGAGCTCGCTGGCCGCGGCTTCCTTGCAGGACCTGGGACTGCTCAATGCCACTGACATAATCGGAGGGTTCAAAGCCTGGAAGGAAGAGGGCTTACCCTTTGAGTTGGAGTCGTCGGATGGTGCGGTCTAGTCTCGTCCCATTGCATAATTGTGCATTGCTTGTATTTGCATTGTTGTATACGTGCTGTGTCCTTCATCTTGTGTCCTTTGTTCTGAGAGTCGCTTTTCTTCACTAGTGACAGCAGGACTCGTTGCCCTGTTGTATTACATCAACTTGTATTGCCGGAGCCTTCGAAAGCGACATGGCAAACCTCTACGCTCGACGCAGGGCTTCACGATCGGCTTAGCATGAGCCCAAGAGATGTCGATGACCGGTGACCCCAACGTCGGGATAGAAGGGTCTGTCCTAGCCCAGCCAACCACCCACAAAAGCACTGTGGACTCGGAGAGGTCATGTGACGTTGCCAGGAGCGCCCATGTATCCGAGAAAGGAAAGCACAAATGCTTTTACTTTCTTTCTAGCTGATCTCCTTTCATTTCCACAGGCCGCCAATACCCATCCTCATTCGTTCTCACCGTGAGTACAGAGCCGCCTGCGTACTACTAGTATAACTGACTGGGTCGGACATCCTATCGACGTTCGCTACGACAGCGGGCGTCGCATTCCCAGTCCGTCGCGGTGCAACTTGAACCAACCGTCGCCATGTCGTTCTTGGACCTCCCAGTCGAGCTTCAATTGCTCGTTATTGGCTCCCTAAACCACTTGGACATACTCAACTGCTCACTGGTGCGTTGTCCATTCCTACGCCATATTGGTCTTAACAAAGAGAAGGTCACAGGTATGCAAACACCTCCACGACCTCGTCTTGTCCACCGCAGAGCTGCAGTACCGCATTGAACTCGCCTATGATGGACTCATCGATGGTCTAACATGCGATCTGCCCATCGCAATGCGCTTGCAACGCCTTCTCGACCGGCGCAACGCATGGCGTACACTCTCCGCACACTCCCACTCCACTGTCTCCGTGCCGGGGGAATGCCGTGCATACGAGCTCGTTGGAGGCGTCTTCGCGAAGGTTCTTGAGACGAACGGCTTCAATGCCGCGTGGCTCCCGTCAACAGGCGCACACGAGTTCGTGCCTCTGCACATAACCCTACTGGACATACCCGTAAAGGACTTCGCCCTCGACCCGACGCAAGACCTCATTATGCTGCTGGAGCAGACACCCGTGGAGGGCGCAGCTCAAGAGGTGCGCGTTCACGTACGCCGGCTATCCACGGGCGCCAGCACGGTGCACTCCGACGCGAAGGAGGGCGTTCTACACGCGTGCACAACGCATCTACGTGGGTGCACCATACAGGTCGTCGAGGACGTTGTAGGGCTGTATAACTGGTCGCCAACTCACGGAGCTGTGGTTTGGAATTGGAAGACCGGGGAGACTCTCATGGCAAGTCTATATCTGTCAATAAGCGCAGGGAGAACTGACAGAACGAACAGATGTTCGACGAAGCCACCTCACCGCGGCACATATGGGACTTCGCCTTTCTCTCCTCCCGCTCATATGCCGTCACCATCATACACAACGGCCGGGTCGATCCTCGCAGGTTTGGTGGCTCTATCGAAATCTACACCTTCGGCTCCACACCAGGTCCTGCGCACGTCGCTACGCTACAGTTCCCGGATATCACTCCGTGGTGCCACGTAGCCGAGATGAACGCAATGAGCGGGCCGTTCACCGCGCGAGTATCGCCGGGGAAGCCGTTTGGCACGGCTCCAACCACACGCGTGCATACATTCACGGTGCGCTATGCACTGCCCTCATTCGGGGAGGAGGCAGCGGTGTGCTATGCGGTGCATAACCGCACATTGACAGGGTACGGAAGGGCCCATGATGGAGAAGGTCCACGTGTAGTTGCCTGGGAGGAGTGGGGCGTGCAGGGCTCGCGTGCTTTTCGGTTGGCTGTAGCCGTGAGATGGCATCGGTGCGTTGCGCTCAGCAGACATCCTGACTCACGCCTAACGTCGTTGTCTCCGTCCTTGTCAGATATGTCTATGGCGAGCACTTTGCTTACCCCTTGGGCGAGCCTACGGACGAGCAGAACGTGCCGAAGTACCATCTAGTGGACTTTAACATTCACCCGAAACGCGAGCCGGACCAGGACGGGCTTGTGGTGGGCCCGTCGACGGTGGACGCAGACAAGTTCTTCTGCGAGCCCATTGTCACGGAGCTGCCTTACCATTCAATCGTGATACCGGACCATGACAAGCCGTATCTCGGGTTCATGGTTGACGACGAACGGCTGCTGGGTCTTTCGGTGCGTCCATTGCGGAATCGCGTCATTGCGTCATTTGTTCTGTGCTGACGCGCTGCGTTCTTAGGGCGGCCCATTTTTCGATGATCTGGGGCTCATTGACGTGTTTACGTTCTGAGTAGCCTCCACTCTGCGCAGAACGCCGACGCGGCCATGACATCAAAGTTGCCGCGTTAGCATCAATTAATGTTTGACCGCATGCATAGTCAAAAGCATCTTGCATTGGTTCATCAAACGTGGCGGAATGCTACAACAAGCTTTTTGATCCCGATGCCTTTGTGGCACTGTCATCGATCACAATCGATCACTGCTTTGTGGTCCCTTACGGGGCGACCCCAAGTTCTGGTGCGCGCAACGCGTATGTAGACCTTTCGGGCTCCTGCACCGCTGGCCACTGCCCAAACGATGAATGTTGTTCTAATACAAAGAAATACCCAATTACAGCAAAAATCAGAAGAAGCGTTTTTTTCAGCAGAATAATTGCGCGCCCGTGTTCATGGCAACGCGGACTCGTCTAATGCAGGCTCTGACTCGAGAACTGTGCCGCATGTCCACAGACGCCCACAACTCTTCCGAAACCACCACACTCGTTTGCGCTGTGCGCTCGCCTTTGCAGCGTCGTTGAGAGACGCTGCGTCCACACTCGTTTTTTCTTGAGTCGTTATCGCAAAACCTCGTGGTCCAGGGCGCCTAACACCAGGGCAGGAAGCTTATTAGCGAACTTCCAAATCTGGCAGGCCAGTGAGTCGCGTGTTGTTCGCGTTTTCGCCTCTTGTTCGCCGTTGCCCTCGTCGTTCCCCTGCGTTGGCAAGCCACGAGGCTACTAATAATCGCTGCACGAGGCGATTAGCACGTAGCTGCCACAAGACGTCCTTTGTCTTGCCCTCTGCGTCCTCCTCCATCATCCCCCCCAAAAAATCCCCAAAATCATTAACGCGACACCCCACGTCTATCCGCTAATTCTTCACGACCCCCTCCCTTATATACGGACCTTTCTTGCGCATTATTTGTATACTTACCATGTCACGCCCACAGACTTCATCTAATTCTCCAGCCGACTCTCCGACCGACCGGCGTCAGGCCGAAGACACCCGTCTTCAACACGTCAACACAAGCGCGCTTGGTCGCCAGTCTGCCTCCTCCACCCCCGTCTCTGAACCCCGCGGTAACAACTCGAGTGAGGGCTATCCCTCGTGGCTCCCCAAGCGTCCGCCACCTCCCGCGCCTGCGTCGACCTTTCGCTCGTCCACCGCGAACATGTTCGGCGAGGGCCCCAGCGACGCGCCGCCCGTCTTCGGCGGCCGCAAGCCCACTCCGCGCTCGGTGCGCATTGTCAGCCTCCAGGACTCGGCGCGACGGGAGCCCACGGAGCAGACGCGGGTGAGCAGTGCTCCTTTGCATTCTCGCGTGTGGTCTCGCGCGACAGGTGCTGGCGTGTCACCTACTCTCTTCTCCCAGGCGGGCGCTCCCCGGCCGCCGCGCCCAAGGTTCAATGCCCAGGGCCTGCACCTGGAGCTCCTTCGCAACCCCTCCTGGAAATCTCGTCTTCACTTCTACCTATTCCCCTTGCTCGTATTCGCCCACCTTCCCCTGCAAACATTCTTCGACTTCAACGCTGCATTTATATTAATCGAGTGAGCAATCAACCCTCATAGCGATTTACTTGACTGATCAGTGTTCTCAGGGTTGCCAAGTTCCCCAATCCCGACGCTCCCGGCGTACCCGGGTCCGGTCGTAACTGGGCTTTCGCATTTGCTGCCTACGTTGCATGCTGGGCAATCTGGGTGTTCGCAATCTTTATTGGTTACGAACTGATTTATTCCTTCTACCGGCGCTGGAGATTCCGTGAGTGCCACCTTCTTTGCGAATGATCTCTGCGCGTTTAACTTGGCTTCCAGGACGCCCCCTTATGCTTCCCCTCTACCTGTCGTCTCCTGCATTCAACTTCGTCTCAATGACATCGTACACCAACTTCTGTGTCATGCAGCACATCCGCAACTCTGCCTTCCCCCATGTCAATCCCAACGCGGCCCTCCCCTCAACAGAAGGCTCGTTGCGAGACGCGCTTGCAGAGACGTGCTACTTCTACGCGCAGAACCTGCCCACAGTGGTTACGCTCCTCCCGCGCGCAGGTATCGCGCTTGCCGTGCTGCTGGAGTTCTGGTCCCCCGAACACCTCCCCGGCGGCCTCTCCCTCGGCGACGTCGATCAGAGCATCGGACGCCGTGACAGCACCTTTTTTGACAAGAGCGATGGCTCGCTATCTGGCTACGCCAAGGGCGTCCTGATTGCAAACGCCGCCTGGACGGCATGGAGAGCCCTCGTGCTGCTCCTAAGCTGGTAAGATGCCGTCATGCCATCATGTGTTAAAGGACGAATGTATGTTGACATTGGCGTATGTTAAGGCTTGGTCTATGGATCTTCAGCGGGCACGGCTGCGCCGGGGTCTGTGGCCCCGCCACGCGCTGGGACGAGGAAGACGCGGAGCGCACACTGTCTGTCTACAGCGAGAAAGAGGAGGAAGTCGGGGAAACGCTCCCGTGGAGCTGGAAGGAGTGCACCTTTGTCCGCGTGCAGGAAGCGTACGACTTTTGCCTAACGCTGCGCCCGCCTCGGGCTGTCAAGAAGGAGGTGTCCGAAATGGCTGCCGGTGAGCCGACGTTCGAAGGCATCGACCAGGTGCTGGCAGCGGTTGGACTCGGTGGAACGCCTGCACCAGCCAAGAGAGGTATGCTCTCCCAGGACCTGTTTGACAGTCCGACGGACATGGTAGCCCGCAATAGCTCGGCCTCGCTCAAGGCAGCCGGACCCGCTGCCACTTCCGAGCCGTCACCCAGTGCAAGCGTCAAGGAGGCCGCACAGCAAAAGGGCCCGTATCCGTTTACTGGTTTTGGAGCGAAGTCCGAATCTGACCTGGAGCCCATTCCGTTTCCGCCATCGCCAGGGCTGCCTGACGATGAAGCGGAGGGGGCAGCGGGCGACGAAGAAGGAATTGAATACGAGATAGATTACGAAGAAGAGGAAGAGGCAGAGCCGCGCACTAGCGGCGAGCCGTCGTCTTTCTCTGGCCGCGCATCCAACTCCCTCTCAAGCCTTGGGCAGCCCATTCCGTCGCGCTATCCCTTCCATTTCCGCCATCCCGGCCGAGGCGGGAGCATCTCGTCCACAAACTCACCTGGTGCCCCATCGCACGCGACGCCTCACTCCAAAGCCACATCGCACACTACGCACAACTCGCGCTCGTCTCGCAGCACCGGCAATGCCGAATCGTCTGACTCGCCGATGTCGGTCGGCGGCTCGTCGAATGCGCCAAGCCCGCTTGGCCGAACGAGCATGCCGATGCCACCGCGCCATCCAGGGTCAGGCGGGCAGCGCAGACAGCGGTCGGGCACGGTCCCCATGCCGACTTCTCCGTCGCCTGCTGGCTTCGCATACACGCATAGTCGGTCTCGAACGCGCACGGACACATCGGGGACCGATCTGGAGCCGAGCGTGGTGTACGAGTCGGATGGAGAGGAGCCGCTAACTGTTGGACCTCTGGATTTGGAAACGGCGTCGCGGACTGGGCAATCTTCTCCGGAGCCAGAAGGTTCGCAAGAAGCACTTGAGCGCGAGGACAGCGTTGGACTACTCTCTGGTGCGACCAGCCCGAGCGGCTCGTCGTCTGGCCCCCGGAATCGTAACGGGAGTGCGGTATCGTTGACTCGTCTGAGCATGTATAACCGGTCTAGGTCAAGGCATGGCAGTTCGGCGTCGGGATCGCGTAGCGGCTCAAACTCACGACACAACTCACACCATTCCTTGTCGTCGGTATCCGTTGGCGTCGGTGCTCACAGCGTAATCCGATCGCGCGCTCAGTCGCTCATCCACAGTGTGGGCTCCGCCTCGCGCTCAAGTATCGATCTCGTGCTCAGCAGCCGGACGCGTGCGCAATCGGTGGTCCGGCTGGAGGACTACGAGGAGGGCGCGGAGAGCTCGAGCTCGCCGTACTTTTCCGAGGAATTGAGCGGCCCGGAGAATTACACCTTTGGGCAGCCGGTCTTGGGCGGAGCGGGCATGGCGCGTCGCGCCGCACGGGCACGCAGGAGTGATCCAGAGTCAGAGAACGAGAAATCCGCGAGCGCTGGTGAGCAGGCACGGTCGGAGTCCTCTGGCTCGCCACCCCCACTGCCTCCACAGCACCTTCGTCCTTCACCGTCGGCGCTGTCTCAGGTGACTCCTTCCGAACACAGCACATCGACACAGCACGCACCTCCACCGACCTCAACACCGAGCGTCCCAATCCCGAGGGCTTCGGTTGCGAGTCCCACAGGCATGCAGTTTTTGTCAGTTGAGGGTAGTGAGAGCAGCCCGCCGGGCATCAGCACCGCGCACGCGTCGTTCGTCACTGCGCCGGCGACCATTGAGGGGCAGACCGAGTCGAGTGGGGCGACGCCGTCGAGCTACGGCGGTTTTGAGCGGAGAGAGGGTTACGTCCAGGGCAGGGGCTTTCAGCCTATGTAGGCTTTTGGATCGGCGTCGCACGAATACCACACGTTTGGCGCATATGATTCTTGGTTGAGGGTCATGTTCTTACGTCTTGACGGAGCAGGTTATGATTTACTGTCTTGCTTAGTTACTCTAGTTCGGATTTACTTACACTCAGTGTTTGGTTCACGCATGTAACTACTTATTACTTCAATTAGACACCATGACCATGCTCGATTTTTGACTGCCCTCTGATAGCTTGTGCAATGTGTCGACATTTCGGTGGAACAGCCATCACACTACGTGACTTGAATATCTCGAACTTTTTTGCTGTCGGATAAGCAAACCCTCAGCCCTACGATGCAATGGAAGTCGTCAACAAGCTACTGAAGCGGTGCTCAAGAAGTCATACATAGCCCAGTACTAACAACTTGAAAGAGCCCGACGATAGCCCGACGCCCAGGCCGATTCCAACGACGGTTTCCTGACAACCGCTGTCTCATAATGACCGCGCAGAACTTACATCCACCGAGTTCAAAAGCATGAGGCTGTCTTGTACAACATTTAATTCTGTCGCGATCGGGGGCTTGTGCGTCGTCATAAGTATCCCTGTTGGTTGAGGTACTCCACAATCATCACGACTGCCTCTTCTACATTGCATTCGTCGGTCTTGATATGTATATCCGGAATCTCGGGCGGCTCATACGGCGCTGTGATTCCCGTGAACTCTACATAACAGGTTGTGCCAGTGGTCAGTGGACTGAAAGATGGGGACATTTAGACCTCTGACCTTTGATCTCCCCAGCACGAGCCTTTTTATATAGCCCTTTGGGGTCGCGTCGTTCTACAACGTTCAGCGGAGCATCTACGAAGACCTCGACGAAGGCTAGGCCAGCCTTCTCATGGATTTCACGAGCGATGGCACGGTCGGCACGATAGGGGGAGATGAACGCCGTTATAGTGATGCATGCCGCATCAGCAAAGAGGCGGGAAACCTGGTCTGCGTTCACGATATTCAATCTCAATACTGACCAGAACACACACCTCGCCAATCCTCCTGATGTTCTCATTGCGCGACTTCTCGTCAAATCCAAGATCCCGATTGAGACCAAATCGAATGTTGTCTCCGTCTAGTCTGTAGCTGAACTTTCGCATGTGGAGAAGATGCTGCTCAAGTGCACAGGCGATTGTGGACTATGGACGTGGTCAGCGACGAAAGATAGCGTATGGTTATACCACACCTTGCCACTAGCACTCAATCCCGTCAACCATATGGTGACACCCTTTTGCTTCAAAATATCTTCGCGTTCGGTCAAACTGATCGACCCTGAGATCACGGCAGTAAGCGCACTACTGATTGCAAAGTCTGTGGGTTCGCATACCAGAATGAAAGGTGATATGAGTTGCCATCTGACTCCGAAGTGTGGAGTGCCAGCGTAAGGGTACCTTCAATCTGTGAAGGGGTTTATCATTCGACCAGTGGCGGGATCGATAGACACGTGTCACCATGTCACCCCAAAACGATCCCAGAATGTCTACGCTTCGATATTGAAGTTCACCTCAAGGCCTATGCAGTATTTCTGTTTGGCCGAAATATAGGGAGACAGCTTCAAATTGACCAGTGTAGATCACTGCCGGGCCGGCAGTCCTCACTGTGTTACATGAACCACAGTGCATCCCTCCATATATCCCAGCACTCGCCGCACGCTGCTCAATGTTGAGTATGCGCCCGGAGTGTGCCCGAACTGTCTCACTGCATAATGTCAAACAGGTGACCCTGCCGGTGTTGGACAAGACGTGACATTGCCTGTCTACTACGACACTGCCATCGACGTATCCTCCCCTCCGATATCTTCATGCCGCGTCGCCGTCTGTCTCGACCAGCCCCCACCTATACTCTTCTGGAGCTACCGCCTGCCCGCGCAGACAGGCCATCCAGGGAAACAAGCATTCTGTTTGCATAATGCGCGGTGCGAGCGAACAACTGCCCCGACCGGCGGACCATCTACCAGTCTTCATGGATAACATGCAGGTTGCTTTGCTTTTCTGACCAGAGCTGGAATGGCGTACACGTGAGGCCCATCATGCAAGCTGTCCCGAACCACCATACTGTCAACAATCGCATTACACTGGAACGAAATCCAGCGTTGCGACATTTTGTTGCAGTGTAGCCAACCACGTTGCATCCCGATAAGTTTCCGGAATTTTCAGGTTTTGTAGGGTGAAGCCTTCCACACGACGCGCCGCCAAACAAACAACAGTCAGAGTTGTGGCCACGGCACCGGGTAACAGGCCACGGATGATGAAAGTCTTCAATGACGGAAACATCACTGAAATACGCGCAGGCTTTCCGGTTCCGTCCTCAAGCTCCGAGTATGGGACCATAGCCGACAAGATAATACCCGTCATTGTGCCAGACAGCACAAGCTGGCTGACCTGCGTGGCCGTCTGGAATATTGACGTCCATATATGGACCGGCCAGAACAGAACCGCGTCTTTCCCCCCATTATCGATGTAGACCTCCCGTATGTTCTGGAGTTGTAAGGGGGGAGACGTCAAGGTGCCAGGCAGGACGAAACTGTGGTTCCAGGAGTCGATGAGTGCGAAGTTCGGTTGATCTGCAGGCATCTGGTAATAGAGAAGGGCCGGCGAGTTCTGTCCATCCGTCCAATACTCGAAGCGCACGTCTTCGGATCCGGGTGTGAGTGAGGTGATACCGACTGCCTTTATCTGCGCCACCGTTGCGCCCCAGCGGGATACAGGAGGTAGAGACGTCGGAGGAGCTTGGGTGCGGGTGTTACATATCCGACGGTGTGCCGTCGGGGGTATGATGAGGTGATCCAAAATGTATATGCAATCAACGACATCGGCCACCAACGAAATTGAAGTTAGAAAAGGGAGAGAGATAACTTCTTCTGGGACGGATTCGCCTGGGAGAGGAGCGATGCGGCGAAGGGTGTGGGGAGAGAAGGGTATCAAGATTCGTTGCTCGAGACAAGAAGTTGAACAAATCGCGCCTCGCGGGAAGGTGTTGACTCTGGGATGCTGGGCACAGACTGATGTTGAGATGTGTTAAGTTCTCGAACAGTGGCGAATCCCAGTGAATGATGGCATTTCTCAAAGACAAGCTGCGCAGGCGAGGCGTCTTCGTGGCCACGAAATATGCTGGTAGAGTTATGTTGAACTCCCACCGATTCTCCACTGTAAGGGACTCCAAAAGGGGCGCAGGACCGCGTGTGTCGGGGGCACTGAGCTGGCGCTTGACAAGGTTGTTGTCACCCTCGAGATCAATGTTCAGGTCGTGAAACAGAGTAAGGGTACGAAGACGGCGGGTCTGCTCAGGATGGAGGGCCCATTGTGCGGACGGTGTGATCATACGGCCGTACTGTGCCCAGTCTATAGAGACAGAGAGCGGGGCAGTGGTCCCCTTCGCACGCTCAGTCATCATGTCGAACCACCTCCACGAGAGGCGGCGGCCGTCCAGCTTGCACCACAGTCTACCATCTGAAAGCGCGGCCTGTCCTTCAATGAATACGATTCATGGTTGAGCAGGAGCTGACGGCGCTCACCTGGCGCCATTTCTGACAGACATGGCTTGCCTTGATCCATCCGAGATCCCATTGCCAGCGGTTGGTGCCTAGTTTCGCAAGCAGCGGTTTCTTCCTGCTTGGTGGGTCGATGACTGATGCCTCCAAGAAGATGCGGGATAGTATTTCAGGTGGCAGCTGGGAGGCACCTGGGGTGTCTGCGTTGCGCAATGTTTTCGCAGAGTGCAGGATGCGGGCGATCTCCTCAATCTCTCTATCCCATAGCCTCCATAGTGAGGCAGACTGCAGGTGATCAGAGCCCTGGACACGACGGCTCGGGTTTCTGTTGATGAGAGCAGATGTCCAGTGCTCTCTAAGTAATTACTGGCGTCAGTGGTGATGTGCTTCTCAGAATTATAAAAAGACTGAACCTCACTGCATCTACCTCCAAATTGTACATTTCGGAGAGAGGGTTTTTGGTGGTTACTATGGGAGTCCTTTGGACGAGGTGAAGACAGTGGCAGGGCACGTGCAGAGTTAAAGGACAGCCGACCTCAGCCGACTGGTAGTGGGTCGCCTCGGGCCTCGGCCAGCTCCGAGTCCTGTCATGTATTCCAGCTCATTATTTAACATTTCCCCAACAACAATCGACACGGCCTCGCTGGTCGACTGACTCTATGTATATTAAAATGCACCCAAACCTGTCTCTCCACCAATACTTATCTCCAGCACCTTGGCTGACGACATCGACTTGGACTGATTTACTGCCTATGTCCTTATACACCGTCTCACCAGCTGGCGCAACGGTTAGGTCATCGTCGCGTTCGTCGCGTCCATCTTCGCAATCTTCCACTTCCTCGGTCTTCGCTCTGGCGTGCTCGTACTCCAGCGGTCTCTCCGTGGCGCAAGAAGCAAAGGCAGAGAGGTCTGGCCAGTCCCGCAAACAGCCTCCCTTCCCTCCAGCGCACAACTAAGTACTTTGCTTGCTCGGAGTCACTTAGCTTCATAAAGCCTAGGTAGCCAGTCTAGCGCCCAACTCTCTTTTCTGATCACCTTCAGCTTCATGTTCATTGGCCCCGATCACATCTCTCTCGCGAAGAACCTCTGGCAGCTACGACGCGCGGTTTTGCCTGACTCGTTCTTCCCTTACCAGCCGCAGTACACAATTCCCAAGGCCTGGTAGACATCCGGCGGACGGGCGTTGCGTTTGCGCTCTTCCCCCTCTGCATCCTTTTCGCCCTGAAGGTACACACCGCGTTCTGGAGCATACAGCCCGCAAACGACAGGCGCTTCGCGATGGGCTCCATGTACGTGTATGCGTGGATATACCCAATATTATTTATGCCTGGACGGTGCGTACTTTCACTATGGCCCAGATTTTACGAGCCTTTCTATTTCTTGCCGCACTTACATTGATTTTCATTCGATGCGTGCTGAGGCATAGTGCGAGCACGACTAGCTAGGCTAATATGCTGCGACAGTATCTTCACGGATCGCTGACTGCGAGCGTGCGTAGGTCCGCTTGGCATGTCGGAGCAAGGCGACAATACCTTTCGGCGTAATTCCCTCCATGCGCTTTGCAGCGCCCTGTGGATACCATATGAACAGCAGCTTCAGGACAAGAGGAACGGGCACGCACAATGCTACGCGGCTGCACGCGTTCAAGGCGTTCCTTCTCCTCAGAACTCAGACCTTCGACGAAGGCGTAGTCCAGATCGGACTGCAGTACTAAGGTCTCATCCGCCATGAACAGACGGACATCAGCCTCCTGACGACGGAGGTGGAAGGAGTATTTGCCTGGTTGAGAGTTGTATTTATGTAGCACGCAACGATGAGTTGCCAGGCGTACCATCAATATCCACCCTGGCAAGAACGGAGGGTTCAACGTCCTTTAGCTGAGGAATGACATCGAGGAAGGAAGAGCTGCGCAGATGAGGTAGAGCGATCATATTGTACGCGCTACATGCAAATTCGATCAGAATGGGCTGTGCATAGACTTTGCCAGGCGTGTACGAACCTACGCAGGACGCCGTCGTGATTAATTGTGATGCCGTGCTGGGCCCAACTTTGTGGACTGAGCGAGAAGTTTTTCAGAAGTTCCGTTACCTGGTTCAGTGCGGCCCGTGTGGTGGAGAATGTGCGCCACCTGGCCGCAGAGACAGCGCCAGCGTCGCGACCTGGTTCATATACGTTGATTTAACAAGCTAATAAGAGTCAAGGAAGTTGGCGAAACCTTTCTCGGTCAATCGCAAGTCTGCATTATCACTGCGGAGCGTCATGCGGTACTCTGACCTCGATGTAAACATACGATCTCCAGGGAGTGTGAATTCAATGGGTTGCGAACGGAAAAAAAGAGGCTCACATGGCTCCTCGGCGCCTCGCGTAATAAGATCGTCAATCATCACGCCAGTGTAGCCATCTGCGCGAGTGAGTAGGAGCGGGCTGCGGTGTTGAGCAGCTAGACCAGCGTTGATACCGGCGACGACGCGCTTGGGCACCAGCTTCCTCGTACCCTGTGGTGCCGTTTATTTGCCCAGCGAGAAACAAGCCCTATAGATGTTGATGGGTCTGAAAAGGAGTTGTTTGGGAGAAAATGACCGACTTGAATCCGCTTGGTCTCGAGAGTCACTGGCTTTGGTTCAGAACGAGAACCTAGAGCTAAGGCTGGCCCGACTTACCGGTTAGTTCCCTAGGGTCGACAAAATCGTATTCAACACCATACGCCGGTCGCACCATTTTCACGTTCTCGAGTCCAGGGATCGTTCGAAGCATGGGTTCTTGGAGCTCTTCGGGCATGCTATTCGACACGCCGTTAGGATAGATAACATCTAGGGGGCCAATTTGTGAGGAAAGTGCTTGCGGGATGAATGGTTAGCTCACCAGACTCGTAGCCTTCCGGCTCCAGCCAGACGCTATGGCTATTCTTTGACGAGAATCGCGTCACCTTCGCCTCCAAAGAAGGACAATATCGTGGCCCTACATGTAATGAGATACACGCTCGTGATCGAGTTCCAGGTGATGAACTCACCTTTCTTGGATTCCTGCAGATGAACGCTGAAGGGCATGCTTTCCTGGATGAGCCTGTGCGTCTCAGGCGTTGTGGCAGTCTTGAAGCAAGAGATTTGGTTGTGCTGCATATGCAGGCTGATCAGGATCGCCCACATAAAAGACATAATGTCAACGAACCGCGTTATCCACACTTTTATGAACGAAGCTGAACGGTTGAGGCTCGGCGTCCCCAACCTGCTGCTCGAGCCCATCGAAATTGACGGTCCGGCTGTCCAGTCGCGCTGGGGTGCCGGTCTGTAACCGACCGAGCTTAAAGCCAGCGCTGTGTAAAGATCCCGACAGCCCCGTAGAGGGTGCCTCATCCATGCGGCCAGCAGGGAACCGCTTCATTCCTACAAGGGACCATCAGGTCATTCTACTTAACAGAACTGGATGCAACGAACCAATGTGGATCTCGCCTGACAGGAAGGTCCCTGTACATACAACCACCTGAGAGCATTTGATTACCTCTCCAGAGTCCAGTCGAACACCTTGGACCTGTCCCCAGACGCGTTGACTGGTGCTAGGCTCCCCTGGTTGAATCGAGTGATCAAATACAAGGTCGAAGACGCTGCCTGCTCGAGCCTCGAGGTTGGGGTAGTTGAACAAGGCATTCTGCATGTGCTTCTTGTAGAGCGCACGGTCGATCTGTGCACGGGGCCCCCACACAGCAGCACCTTTGGAACGGTTCAAGATTTGAAATTGGATGCCGGCCTTGTCTACAGAGCAGAAAAGATAAGCGTGAGTTGAGGGGTTTGGCAGTGACACACCTGCTACCCGAGCCATGACTCCGTCCAGTGCGTCAATTTCCCGCACAAGCGTCCCCTTCCCCACACCTCCAATGGATGGATTGCATGACAGTTCGCCGATAGTATCGAGTCTCTGCGTTAGAAGCAACGTTCGAGCTCCCGTCCGAGCTGCACCTGCAGCAGCCTCGCAGCCAGCATGGCCTCCTCCAATGACGCACACTTTGATTGTACATTTAATTGTCAGCGGTCGCCAGCCACGGAACGTTACGCACCGTCATAATGCTTAGCAGAGAAACTGGAAGACGCGTAGCCACATTTGCGCGCGAGTATGGGGCGTATAGTTGGTGGTGTTTGACGAAACATCTGGAGAAGGCGGGCAGACACGACCCAGCACCGGATACTTGATTTGTCAGACAGTATCAGCCGGATTAGGGCCGAGGACATTCGGGTCCGAGAGAGATAAGTAAGATGAAGTGACTTCGGGATGGAGTTTATCTCTCTCACGGCCATAACGATAACGTTACAATGCCTTGCCAGGATATGCCTGGATCATTGCGAGCCGGGTATATATCCATCCCATCTACGCTCCGAAGGGTGTCTCAGAGCTCATCCCGATCTCTATCAATCATCTAGGTGCGTTTTGCGCATGACCTGGCTAATTAACTTTGCCCTACTCAGTCAGGTACATCCTGACGGTAACGGTCGTGTACTATAGCTCAATCTTTTCAAGTTCATATCACCCGATAATGGCCCCACACGATTCACATGACACACCTGTCGCTCCTGCAACGGCGACCACCGTACAGCGCGAGACACTCACAGGCAAGCCTGTTCGCCTACCTGCGCACCCTCTCGATCCTTTGACCGGAGATGAGGTACGTTGCAGGTCCACGGGTCCATCATATCCACCCTCGTTTGACCATGGCATATCTAGATCGTGGCGGTCTCACTCGCCGTCCGTCGCTACATCGCGGTAGAGACGTCCATCAAGGCCGTGCGGTTCATCACCAATTACCTGCTTCCGCCGCCGAAACGCGCTGTCCTCGCGCATCTCGGAATCCCCCTTTCCGTCGGAGAAAAGGTGAACGAAGAGGATAAGGTCGAGATCGTGAGGAAGGCAGAAGTCGATGTAAGTGAAATTTGAGCATGGTGCCTGTCTCCAGTTATGTCGGCGCGGTGTTGGCTCAGGCAAGGTCATGTGTAGCAGGCATGCTAGGCAACTGGCCTCGTCTCTACCTCAGTCCAGTCTCTCGGACATCTTGATCTTTATAGATCAGGTTCCCGAGGCAAACTGTGGTCAGCGGTCATACCCAAGCCAGTTGCTTTTCAGCGACTATCGGATGGATCTCAGCCACTTGCTCTCTCTCTTTTCTTTCTCCTTTTTTTTGGAAGCAAACTGACATGTCTTTGCCGACTACATTAGTTCATTGATGTCATCGCTGGGTATGCTCTACCATCTTTCTGGAGTGTAACATCCGCATATCTTTGTTACCACCATTAGAGACGCGTACAATGCCTTCGTAGCTCTCGAGGCCAACACTGGGACATGGAGTGTAGAGAAGATTGACAAGCTGCCCGAAGGCACTCAGCCGCAACTCTCTCCCGGAGAGTTGCTGACATGTGAGGAGATTGTCAAGAATGATCCTGGTGTTCAGCAAGCTGCTAAAGCCGTTGGTAAGTGCGCCGCATTACCCTCAATGCGTCAACTGAACACAGCTTCGAATAGGCGTCGAGCCGCACCAAATATTCGCAGATGGGTGGAGCATCGGTTACGACGATCGTTTCCCCAAGTCGCAGCGCTTGCAGCAGGGACTCCTGTTCGCACGCTTTTCGGAGCATGATAACCTGTATGCTCACCCGCTGGTAAGTCACTCTCACCAACAAGAAATTGTCCGAGGTCTGATTGATGTTCCGCGTCCTTCATGCGCAGGACTTTCTTCCCATTGTGGATATGAACACAAGCAAAGTCATTGCAATCGAGTTCCCTGCTACATATTCTACCACGGCACCGGATGCAGTACCTTCGCTGTCTGTGCCTACGACAAAGCCTCCTGCCCTTGATGTAGATTCCCTTACGGCATCGAATCGCGCGCGCATCCCGCCGCCGTTAGGTCCCTTCAACTTCTTACCCGACCTCATGAAAGAGGACGCTGCTAAGGAAGGAAAGGAGTACAAGGAACGTGAGGCTCCGAAACCGCTGCATGTCGTGCAGCCTGAGGGCGTCAGCTTCAAAATGGACGGGAACGTGCTCGAGTGGCAGAAGTGGAAGATGCACATCGGTGAGGCGATTCTTATTCCATTGTATATCCCTATTGACGTTCTGCGTCGTAGGCTTTAGTCATCGCGAAGGCATCGCTTTGTCCACGATCACGTATAACGACGGCGGTGTGATTCGTCCGCTATTTTACCGCCTTTCCCTGGCGGAGATGGTAGTGCCGTACGGCGCTCCTGAGCATCCTCACCCGCGCAAATTCGCCTTCGACACGTATGTTCTACGTTTCACACAGGAAGGTCACATTGTCTTTTGCTGACATATTCGATTCAGCGGTGAGTATGGCATGGGAACGATGGCCAACGAGCTCTCGCTTGGTTGCGACTGTCTAGGACAAATTCACTATTTGGTACGCATCCTCTACCTTCCCTCTACCTTCTAAGAAGGTCTTGACCGACACCACCATGCTCAGTCTGGAGCTTATACCGGCCACGATGGTTCTGCGGTCGTTATTAAGAACGCCATATGTATTCATGAAGAGGATGCCGGCCTTCTTTGGAAGCACAGTGACTATCGTATCGGCGGCAGGGCTCATTCAGTGCGTAGTCGGCGACTGGTCGTGAGTATGGTATGCACTCTCGCAAACTACGGTACGTGTTCTCCTTCACATACCTCCTCGGAGAAGACTAGCTGATATAAGACCCGCTTTCATTAGAGTACATATGGAATTACTACTTCTACCAAGACGGCTCCATCGAACTCGAGATCCGGCTCACAGGCATCCTTCAAGTTTATGTCGCAGGCCCGAATGAGCCCACGCCGTACGGCACGCGCATTGCGCCAGGCATCGACGCGCACAACCACCAGCACATCTTCTCTGTCCGCATCGACCCCATGATCGACGGGCTCGCAAACTCCGTGATCGAAACCGACGTCCTGCCCGTGCCGTTCCCCACCGGCTCCACGGAGAACTTTGCCGGAAACGGCTTCGTCACGCATGACCACACGCTGCGCGCCGCGAGCGAGGGCGGGCGGGCGTGGGACGCAGCTGCGGACCGGCGCTGGCGCATCGTGAACCCTGCGCACACGCACTACGCGACGGGGCACCCCGTCGGGTACGCGGTCGGCGTGAAGGGCGGCGCGACGCCGTTCCTACCGCGCCCGGACGGGTGGGTCGGGCGCCGCGCGACGTTCGCGCACAAGACGCTGTGGGTCGTGCGCGAGCGCGAGGACGCGGCAGGCGGGCGCATGTGGCCGTCGGGCAAGTACGTCCCGCAGGCACGCGAGGAGCCGGTGGACAGCCTTGCGCGGTGGGCGCGGGAGGACGGGGAGGAGAGCATCGATGGCGAGGACGTGCTCGTGTATGTGACCGTCGGGACGACGCACATCCCACGCCCGGAGGATTGGCCTGTGTACGTCGTCCCGTTAATCTGTGTCTTCGTTAGCCCCACAGCTTCCGCCGCCACCCGCCCGTTGGCTTTGCGAATTGGCAATGGCGACTCGGGCGATGCCATGATGCATTCCCTCCCCACTGTTCCTGTGTGCTGGCACTGCGGTTGTATTGCTTGCTGACTTGCCCCTGGGTGTGTCCCGACAGGATGCCTGTGGACCACGTCCGCCTCACGCTTAAGCCGGTCAGCTTCTTCTCGGCGAATCCCAGCATGGATGTGCCGGGTAGCAGGGATCCGAAGAGCGTCGCTGCGTTCGACGCTGCATCTGCGGGAGGCGAAGGTGAGAGTTGCTGCACGTAGAAGGCAGGCGTCGTGGTGCGAGTTTCAAGCGTTTAGATGGTCCCGGATGAGATGTACGAGAGCAGCCTCGGATGCACATCGGAATGTGTTTTGTGCGAACGTAGTACCTATCAATTGCTATCTGACGGAGGAAGATTCACAGAGAACGGTGCGAAACGCGATAGATGCCTCGAGGATGTGCTCACCGACGTGACGATGAGCCCGGATTGCCGATGGAGCGATGAAACAGAGATAGTGGGAGAGACTGCACAGATGGAGAAACCGATCGCTCGACGTGAACAGACGCGCAACTGCGATGTTCACGTCCAGCGCTCGCACACTCTCAAAGTGTCCTGCTCTGCAGCAGTCCTAGTGATCCCGCACCGCCACGCCAAATCTGCATTCACGGGCGCACGCCCTGGCGAGGTTTGCCGCCCACGGTATGACGCGACGCGCTGCTGCTACGTACACCGCGCTCCCAGGAAGCGTGTCACGCGCCGCCTTGCTCGACCCGAGCCTCGCGAAGCCCTGCAATCGGGAGAACCGACGTCAGCATTGCCATCAACACCCGCCATCGCCATCCACACCGCATCCCATATCGCGGGGCATCCATTCATTCAACGCGTGAAAACCCTCTCACCTTATCCTCTAAGCTCTATATCCAGCGCGCAATCTCGCCGCCCATCACGCGGGCCCGGCACCCTGCGCGCGAAGCCCACGCGCGCAGGCAGATGCCCTGGGCGACCACAGCAGCGGCTGGCGCTGTGCGTGCTCGCACCCCGCGCGCCCGGCACGCTGGCAGCCAGCTGTCGCCAAGCGCACTGCGCCGACTCAGAAGCTCAAGCCGCCCTCGGGCGCAGGCGCCCCGTCGACGCGCCAGACGCCCTTCTGCGGCCGGCGCGGCCCCGCCGCCGCCGCCGGGACCTCCGCCTCCACGCCGTCCTCGTCCCCGGCCGCGGCGCGCAGACTCGCGCGCACGCCGACGGACGCACAGAGCGCCTTGTACCGCGAGCGGATCTGGCGCAGCATGCCCGCCATATCGACGCCGTCCTCCTCGCGCGGGTTCGTAAGCGGGAACTGCGCGATCTGCGCGAGCAGCTGGCGCGCGTGGTGCATCGCGCGGCTGCGGGAAAAGGGCGTCAGTCAGTATGACGCAGCGCGACAGCGAGGAGTAAGAGAATTCGGAGATTGCGCGCGGGGCAGATTGAAAGGGACAGAATGCGAAGTGCGTGAAAAAAATGGAAGGGACGTGCGCGGAGTCCGGACGTCGGTGTCGATCACGGGCAATAGAAGACGAACACGAGGCCCGACGCAGCCGCGGCTGGCGTCGGTGCAGGTGCGGGCGCGGGCGCGGGCCCCCGCAGCCGACGCGCGAAGAGTGACGGAGACGGGTCGAGACGAGCAAGGAAATGCACGCACTCAGCATCGCGTCCCCGCGCCGCATAGACGGCCGTCCACATGCGCGCGGCGCCCTCATAAAAGCCGAGCTCCTCCCATATTTCAAAGCCTTTTTCGCGGCCGAGCGCGCGGCCCTCGATGAGCCCGTGTATGCGCCCGTGCGCGTGCCCGTCGGCGTACCCGGAGTCATAGAACCTGCAGGGCAGGTCAGGTCATGCACAGCGAGATCGCTTGGGGGTCCGTACGTCTGTTCAACGTGCACAAGATCCTCGAGGTCAAAGTCGGCCATTGCTGCTGAGCTAGTAGGATGACTGCCGTGTGCAAGGTCGTGCAAGGGATGGAAATTGGACAAGCCACTTACCGGAGGCAAATTGGCTTATCCAATACTTAATCTGACATCTGTGGCAAGTCCACCTACTTGTGTACTGTAGATACCTGAATTCACATCTTCCACTGTCGACTTCACACAAACCAAAGCTTCGATCTACCGTGTGCAGCGGCGCCACGGCCGCGAGGACAATAGATTGTTACCGCTGGCGAATTCCATACACAAATCCTATCATTCTCTCGGGCACAATAAACCTGCCCCTCTTTGCAATGTCACCGTCCACGTACGCGCCGCGCAATCGCAGAAAGATAAACTCCGTAAGGATAGGACAGTATTTGCAATCGCAAAACGTTCGAGCGGGAGCAATCATATGTCGCGAGCTTCTCCAGCCGGGTGCGTCTGATGCATGCTGCGAAGCAATATTGCGCGTAACGGCAGGGACTACTACATATGTGCGGCCGATTGGTCGATATAACTCTGATTTTTGGATGGTGTAATCTGCCTGCGCAATTTCGGGATGCGGAGTGGACTCATGGGTGATGGTAATCTGTACTTGTATACCCGTTACGTTTCCTGCATCCGATGGACCGAGTCCCTTCGCAGATGAAGCCTATACATAGATCTCACCGAGCGGGATGACCTAAGTCAAGATCACTCGCAAAGACGATACGCCGTAGGTTTCTCTTCGAAGGCGAGGCGCGGCAAAGCCCGGAAGTTGAGGACACAAAAAGGTTGCTATTACGACTAAGTAGACGATGTGTGGGTATCTGTAGATAATGCATGCATGCGGTAACTGTGACTGTAACTTGCGCACAAACGTTAACAACAAAACACCGAGGAAACACCAGAAGTTTACGTGGGCGCGCTGCGCGGAGAATATGGCTCGTGAATGATTGAGGTACATCGGATGAATGTGATGAGATCGGTCATAGGCGAGCGCGTCATGTCGAGGCGAGCCGGGGAAAAGTGCGAGGATAGCCGATGCTGGCGGCTTGGGTGTTGGCGGGATAGGGTTCAAGCTCAAGGTTCAGACCTGGCAGGAAAGGAAGCACGTTAGCAAAGATAAGCGTCGCGGAGCGCGCGCAATTGGGTAAAATGCGGAAAATGAGAGGGGGAAGGGCGAGAAGAATGGCGGGAGGGGTTAGGAGAGGTAGAGACGTACCAAGCTAAGCTCGAGGGTCCACACGCGGCGCGCCCACAGCTTGATGTTGCGTTGCGCTTCGCCGGGTTGCGCCAGGTCGACCTCAATGCCGTCCCACCAGCACTTGCGCTGTATCACCGCATGCACCACCACGCAATCACACCACCAAGAACCAATCCAGCACCGACACAATCAGACATAAGAAGCAGCGTGACGTCAGCGCCGCGCTCGTGCCGCGAGGCAAACAGAATGCACGCACCGCGGGCTTGCGCCAAAAGAGTAGAAGCTTCTGGGCGGTGGCCATTTGGTTGTAGTCGACGGTGACTTGCGGTTGTTTGCTGTCGCCAGTCGGCGGCGGGTGCACAATGCCGGTTTTGAGGAGGACAAGGGCGATGGAGGAGATGCAGCACCGCGAGGGCTCGAGCGCGCGGAAGCCCCACTCGTCATCGCGGTCAAAACCGCTGGATCACGCGCAGGGGATGAGCCTTCACGTCGATCAGAACGAAGAGTGGAGCGCACCTCATACACAACATGTCAATCAGGTGCTGCTCCGCAACGTTATTCTCTTTGTTCACGTTCCGCTGGAGTGCAGTGAATATGCTCTTCTTGTCGAGCAGATACCGGCCGCACGCGCGCTTGAGATCGAGCATCGCCTCGTTGGCGAGCCCCGCGGCGTCCGTCTGGGCGCCGCCGGCCTTGGGGGGAATGGAGAAGTACTCGAGCTCCTCGCGCAGGACGATGATGGCCTGCTTGGAGAGGAGCGGGTTCTGGTTGGGGGCAAAGTCGGAGATGGGGGTGCTGTCGACGAGGTGCTGCTGGGCGGCATAGAGGCCGGGGTTGCCGGCTGAGCCATAGAACGCGTCGGAGGCCTGGCGAAAGAACTGGAGGACGTAGGAGAAGCAGTCTGGGTCGAACTTGCCAAGGGGTTAATTGGATTTAAGAGGAGAAGCGGCTGCACGCACGTCGACGCCGTAGAGCTCCTCCTCCTCGGAGTTGTCGCCACCGTCTGAGAGGGCTGCGCTCTGGCGGGAGAGGACGAGGCCGTTGGGGAAGAGGCAGAGGAGGACGGACTCGGGGAGGTTCATGATAGTCTCGCGGTCGACGGAGAAGCGACTGCCGCGGAGGTCGAGGGAGAGGCGGGTGAGGAGGGGGGGCTGGAGGTTTGCCTGGACGGGGGTCTGCGAGACCTGGGTGATGGGAGAGGAGGACGTGATGGCGGCCATGGCGGGCGGGGGGGACGGGTGGACGGGGACGGGGACGGGGACGGGGACGGGGACGGGGACGGGGGCGTGTCGGACGTCGTGACGGGCGGCGAGCCACTGCAGGCGGGGGCTGTGTTTGCGCGAGGCAAACAGAGGAAGTTCGCACGGGTGCCGGCGCCGGTGACCGGGGCGGCGGGGCGGGGCGCGGTGCGGGGACGCGAGGCACGGTAGAGCAATAAAAGGACGTCGAGGGCGACGCGTGCCCAGCCCCGATAGCTGGCGACCCAGCAGCGGTGCGTCGGTCGGTCTGTCCCACTGATGGCTACTGATCTTGTCTTTCTCCAGCCCCCGGCCCATGCCACCAGCCACCCTCGCCTGAGCCTCAGCCAGAGCCAGAGCCTCAGCCAGAGCCAGAGCCAGAGCCAGAGCCAGAACCCCCGACCCCGACCCCGACCCCGTCCCCGTCCCCATCCCCATCCCCGTCCCCGTCCTCCCGTCCCCATGGCCGCCGTCCCCACCGGCATGTTCAAGCCACACTCCCCCGGCCAGTCCGTCGCCACCCTCGTCCTCATCGAAAACTCCGCCCCAATGGTCCCCCGCTGGCCAGATCTCAGGGATCGCTACCTCCCCACCCTCCTCGGCACCATGCGCATGGCAAACCCCGTCGTCCCCGTCCGTAGCCACACTCCCCGCACCCGCACCCCCGCACGCTCACCCCGCCCCCGCACAGATACAGGTCCTCTGGCTCACCAGCAACCCCCCGGCCGCCGCAGACGAGCGAGCCTCGCCGCCGCCCCACGGCTCGCGACAGTTCAACCAGCTCCCCGAGCTCCGCTTCAACACCCAGCCCAACAACCGCATATCCCCAGCCACCATGCACCACGGCGCCGAGGTCCGTGCCCCGTCTGCACCGTCCGCCGTCTATCCATTATCATTTTTTCCCCTTGCAGTTGCTCGCGCGGACCTATTCGGACAGCCAGACGGCACGTCACCTCATCATCGTCGCAGCCTCTCCGCCGTCCGACAGCGTCGAGGGCTTCCCCGGCAACTTCGGCACCGACACGAACGCTGCTTGGCTGGCACTTCGGAGCAAGCTCGTCCACGTGCGCACGTCCCTGCGACCTCCTCCTCCTCGTCTGACTTCCTGCAGGAGAACATTCACGTCCATATGATCCTTAACCCCAACGAGAACATGCGCGGCTTCGTCGACCTCTTCTACGACATCGTGAGTTCCTGCCCCCACTGCGCTGCTGATCGTCCGCTCATCCACCCTCCTCGCGCACCCCTGCTGCTCTGCTCGGAATCAGATGGGCATGCAGAATTGCGCGGAAGCCCCGTCGTGGTTCCCGATCGACCACCTCAACTACCACTTTTACCTCTCGATCGGCCAGCAAGCTGCCCTCCAGCCAGGTGAGTTGCGTCTCGCCCTCTAATCTTCTACGCTCATCCCTCCACCCTCCATCCTCCATCGCCCATCTTCCCCGCCTGCCGCCTTCTCCCCGTGCCTGTGCCTCCGGATCCCTGTATGTTCTCTAATCGCCCTCATCGCTCATCGCATCCGTCGGCAGGCCTCACGGCCGCGTCCGTCCTCCCCCTTCTCCCGGCACCGTATCCTGACTCGCACCCGCACACGCACTTCCAACCACCGTCGCATCCGCCGCCAGCGCGCGCCCCGCTCCCGCGCAACAACTCATTTCCCCCCGCAGGCCACTCATCCCCCTCGACCCGCAATTCGCGCTCTCCCTCCGCCTCTTCGCCGCTCGCGCACGCGCATCCTTCCTCCGCCGCGACATCCCCAACCGCGGACACGCCGCGCCCGTCGCTTGTGAAGCACCTCCAGAAGATCCACGGGCTCACCAAGAAGCGCACGTACGGCCTGCAGCCGTCGCGCCAGCCCTTCATCCGTGACGACCCCACCGACCCCGCTTCGCCCGCCGACGTCGAGCCGTCCCCGCCGCCGCTCGCGGGCTCCCGCGCCGCGCGCCGCGCCGCGAAGCCCGGCAGCCGGCGTTCGTCTGTGCACTTCGCCGGCGCGGCGCCGGGCCCGCCCGCACAGCGCGTGTCGTCGCCCGAGTCCGACACGTCGACGCCCGCGTCGTCGCCCACGTCCGCGCCGCTCGCGATGCGCCGTGTCCGCGCGATGCTCCCGCCCGTCGACGTGCCGCCGGCGCGCGCGCCAGAGACCGTGTACCCGTCCGCGCCGTCGAGCGACACGGTCGTGCCGCCGCCGCTGTGGTCGCCCGAGGAGGCGATGCAGCTCGCGCAGGTGCAGGGGTCGTACGCACCCGCGTACGCGGAGACGCCGGCCTTCCCGCACGAGCCGCCGCCGCCGCCCGCTGCGGGACCGGCGTATGCGGCGTACGCGGCACCGGCTGCGTATCCCGCGAACGGGCACGCGAACAACGGACTGAACGGCATCGCGCCGAACGGACTGAACGGCGTCGCTCCGAACGGTGTGAACGGCGGCAGCGCAGGCGGCGGCGGCGGCGGCGGACGCGCGAACCTGACCGCGTCGCCCGTGCAGGCGCCTGCGCTGCCGGTGGTGCCGGACGACGGCGACAAGCCATTCATCTTCTACCCGGGATACGCGGAACCCCAGCCGCTCTCTGCTCAGCAGTCCCCGCCTCAGCCCCAGTTGCAGTCCCCGGCTGAACCGCAGTTGCCACCGCAGTCTACATTGCAACCTGCGCCGCAGAATTTCGCACCCGCGCTGCCCTTATCGAACCTCCCCATACCCATCTCCCCGATATCTCCAATGTCTCCTGCACCCATGTCGCCGCTATACCAGCAGCACCAACAGTCGGTGGAGTACGCGCAACCGCAGCAATACACGGCGTTCGCGCCGTGGGGTGCGCCGGCGCAATCGGCGGCGGACTACTCGCATATACTCAACCCAGCGGTGTCTCCCGGGCTACTGCGCAGCAACGCGCACTCGCAGGACGCGGGCATGAGCGTCGGCGGCATGGTGTACGATGGGTACCCGGCGGAGCCGTCGTCATCGCTGCAGTCGTGGGCCGCAGGCTATTAACTGTGTCTTCCACGAAAATGCTTGTGTGTGTGTGTGTGTGTGTGCTGTTTCTGTAGCGCCGCCGGGTCCAATATTCATCGTCATCGTCATCACTTTGGGGGTTTCTTGGTCGTCACTACCTGCTGTATTCACATCAATGCTCGCTGTCACCATGGCTGTTGCTTTCCATCACGCATCCCCACCACCCCCTTACCCTCATTCCCCCCACGCTACCCTTCGTCGTCTCACGTCGTCTCATGCTCTCGAATTCCGCTCGTCTTTTGTCTTGTCTGTCTTGGTTTGGGCACTTGGGCGTCCTTTTCTCGTGGCTCGGCTGTATGAACACGCGTAGATCCCCTTTCCCCTATCATTCTTCTACATCGACTGTTCACTGTACTGAGTTTCCTGTGCATATGTAGGATACCGCTTCTGGTCATCCATACCCGGACAGCGCTGTAGCCACCCCATTCCATTCAATTGCTTATTTATTCTGTTATAAGCTCCGCCGACGCCGGCGTAGCTGCTGCTGTATGTACGCTTGGTTGGGCACCTTGCGCTGCCCGGAGTGAGATTTCATTTGCAGCGCATGACGGCGCTCCGTTATTTCCAGTGGTTCCTAGGGGCGCGTCTCATGATGCCACGCCCCGGCGTGACTGCACAGCCCGCCTTGGGGCCCATCGCGCCAGTGCACTTGGAGCCATTGCGCTGCCCGGCGCGTGTTGCTCGGCGGTGTTCATGATCGCCCCCGTCGC
Organism: Auriscalpium microsporum; assembly: GCA_019914985.1. Lineage (NCBI taxonomy): Eukaryota > Fungi > Basidiomycota > Agaricomycetes > Russulales > Auriscalpiaceae > Auriscalpium > Auriscalpium microsporum. Next base: position 2,060,557 of record JAHLMG010000007.1, on the reverse strand, counting down.
GCGCACAGGAAGAGAAGGGCAGATATGGCAGAGAAGTCGCGTCCGCAGAAGCCTCGCGCCCGTGCGTGAGAGGCGGCTGATATGCACTCTGCGAGTCCGCCTCTGATAGGGGGCCGACACGCTGCAGCTGCAGGACGGATCATCCAGCTGCGGCCTGCCCCAGTGACCGGGCCAGCAGAACCGCAGCGAACAGCGCAGAAATGCACGGGGCCTGCGCGCGATCAGGCGGGTGACTTGCAAGGCTGCAAGCGCAGCACGGCCTGCATGCAATTGTATAGCGCGCTTGCGGTCGACGTCACGGAGGTTCCTGGCGTTGCAGCGCGCTCGGCGGCCACGGTGCAGTGTGCCCGGCGCGCGCAGCTGATGCGGACTCCGGATGGCGGCCGTGCAGGTCACCGTGAATCATGCGTAGTCCGAGGGACCTTCGCTGATCAAAGTCATCTGGCACACTCGGAAAGGCGTATGGATGACGGTGGGATGGCACAATGTACGCGTGCGCATACACCATGCCGTATGGACGTGATATATGACTTGCTAGGTGGCGGAAGGCTAATCGATTATCAATTCATTGACGAAGCTATGCGGGCGTTGGCAGCGCTGGACAGACAGTGAGTTGGTGTCATTCGCTTCCGTATGAGCATGTATCTTCTTGCAGACAACTTTCGAGTTCGCCGCCTCTGTCATAAAAACAAGGGACATCCATGTACTTCCATATACCTGTTCCTCAGAAATCACGTTCGTTCCGACAGTGATGAATGAATGTTTTTCCCGAGACTACATAATTACCGTGCATAAGATGTCCCAGGCTACGACGAAGATGCGAAGATTGCCGGCGTAGGTTCGAGTGACGTCGGCTCGACACTCAGTACACTGGCGTCTTCTGAGCAAGATACTGGCCCTTAGAATACCCGTTTCATCCAAAGGGTCCTTGAGGCCAGCACTAATAGTAAGATGCCACGTGCGGGCTCATACAACGACAGAAAGACTACCTCAGCTGCAGCTTCGGTTGTCTAGTGCGCGGGGATCCCGGCGGTCGGCACGCCCTCGAGGTCGGCTTGCAGGGCTCCGGTGTTCTAGGAGTAGCGCCATGTTTTGAGTGCCCTGGGTTCACCCACACGCTCATGCATCGATCATTGACGGAAAGCAGCTACATTGCGGCGACGGACGCATTACACCGAGCAAAGTGTAGCCGCCATAGTGGCCCACTCGACAGAATGACGTGCGGCAAAGACACTGTCTGTCGTGTAGCACCTTGTAGCACTGGCAAAGGTATCCCAAAGCTGCAAGCCTTTGAAGCCGAAAGAACTCCGGACAACGTAGAGATGCTGTCAGACCATAGGTGTGTGAGCTCGGGTCCAACTCGAGATATGAAACAGGGTAGTGACCCCCAAGGGCCTCGATCTTGCGGTCCAGACGATGCAAACGGCTGTAAGTGATCCAGGGTTAAATTAGTGATGCTAAACAGCAGGACCAGAGGCATATTAAAGGCAAACGAAGCTCGATGCGTTCCAGATTCTCCAGAACGTGGGCAGGACTCGGCCAACATCTTGGGCGATGGTTCTCCCATTTAGAGAACGTGGTGACAAACGGAAACGGCGCAGACGACTGAAGGAGCTACCGGGCATGGATTCGTGCATGTGAATTGGACGATGCCCTCGAGCCGTAATCAATTGTAACAGCGGAGCAAAATGGGACAAGAGCATTTCCTAAGGGGCCTAAGTATGTGCGATCGGTGGTATTGGCATCGAGAACCGACCCCACAAGACACAAGCACACCAAGTTAATTCCCCTTCATAATAGAGTCAATGCGGGCCGTCTGGATGCGCCGGCGGAGGTCGAATAATACAGGGTAACCGAACACGAAGACGGTCAGTACGTAGGAAACCTGTGGTCAAACGGTCAACTCGTCTCAGGGTTCCAAAGCCACAGAGTACGTACGGCAACAGTCAATGGCATCCGGTGCTTCCTCGCGAGCCGCACGGTCCAGAGACCCTCTCCGGAATGCGCCAGCGCCACAAAGCCCCAGCTCAGATTGAGGAGGATGGGCTGCGCGAGGAAGCGCGCGGGGGTCCACAACGGGGACCGGTCGTCTTTGGGAGCAAAGGAGACATAGCACAAAAGTGTGAGCAGCGCTGCGGTCTGCCAGATGGCAAACGGCAGGTGGAAGGTGGTGACCTGTGGGGATTTCGCCTGGGCGCCAGGAGCAGCGGCATAAGTTAAGGTACGAGTTGACGGGACTAGATGGACACACCATCCCGAGCGCCTCGTTGGCGTCTGCGGTCATCCCGAGTAAGCGCGGTTTGACCTCGTCGTATCCGAGGAGTGGGGGATCGAAAGGTACACGGACGGAGAGCTGTCCCGGCGCTGAGCCCTTCGTCTGATACGACAAGTCCATGCCCTGCGAACACTCAAGTGAGAGCCAGGCCATGCACGCGACGAAAGAGGTACCTTGGAGTCGATGGTCGTCATCTTAGCGCTGACGACGTGCTCCTTGATCTTGCCAAAGTACTTGACGTACGCCACGAGCGTGTCAGGATGGTTTGACATGTACATGCACAGAAACCCAGACTTGTCAGCGACAGGGTCATCGGACATGGTTCAAAGAGATTCTCTGTCGGCGTTGGTGGTGGTCGTTTCAAGAGAAAGGGCGTCGTGGCAGCTCACAGAGCCGACGGGTTATGTACAGTCGCCCGGCAATAATGGTCGCGTTCGGATTGGATGGGCACAGCCCCAAATCGGGTGGAGGCTTGCGATCCTAACAAGCGCAAACAACGTCTTCTCAATCAGGCTGATATATAATGACTAGGCATCGTCCAACCAGCATCAAATAATCGTCGCTAACATCGAATGACGAGGCCGCAAGATAGGAACAACTTAGCTGGCTTTTTCAGTCAGGGCAAGACCTCCCTGGTTCGGCACCTTCCTGATGACCGCGAGGTTACCGTGCCGTGTCGATACCTACTTATCAGTACCAATCATGGGCTCAAGGCTCCAGACGGATGTCGCGACACTGCCGCACGTAACTCAAGGCGGGGCATATAATATTACGGTACAGCCAGAGCGGGAAACACAAGAACAACGCAATGACGATAGCGAATGCCGCTCAGTCAGTAGCTATATGAAGGCGAAACTATACACGAATAGATATTAGTGTAACAGGATCAGTATAGACCGAGTCGCCAGTCCAGCGCATGCATTACAGCGTCTTCTTGAACCACGCGACGGCTTGCTCGAGCGCCCCCTCCCAGCCCGCCTTGACATCTGGGATCTCAAGGTTGGGACGGGCGGCGAAGCCGTGAGCCGTGCCTGCATCGCATCAGTCGCTGGCATGACATGGTGGTAGACAGGAGCGCAACGCACCTTTGTAGACCTTAAACTCGTAGTCGACGGCGTTGTCCGTGCCCTTGCGCTTTTCCAGACTGCTCTCAGCCTGCGCGCGCTTCTTTTCCCCAAATGCCTCGTCCTCTGCACACGTTGTCAGCGCGGGGAGTAAGGTCAAGAATAAGGGCGAGGGGGTTGCCTTCTGCACACGCCCACGAGATGGGAACCTACCAAGGCGTAATCATTAGGGGCGGGCAACAAGGGAAGCAACAGGCGCACCTTGATCGTCTCAATCTGCGCAGCGCTGTTGCCACCGGGATGCGCAATCACCGCAGTCGAAATCAGCCCTGTGCCCGCGAGCCGCACTCCCACTGTCCCTCCGAAGCAATACCTGCGCAACACGTGTTAGCTTCTCGTCAGCCACGGGCACGGACGCAGAAACGCACCCGACCGCCCCAAGCTTCGTGTAGCCCTTCTCCGCCTTCTTTGCCTCGATGAACTAGCGTGTGCGCAGATCTTAGTAAGAAGACACGGTGTGGGAGTGAGGAGACACACGCACGGCCTTGACGCGCCTGTCGACAACGGCGGCCCGTGCGCGGTACAAGGCCGGAATCGCAGGGATGATGGTGGTGGTGAGGAGACGGAAGGTCTGGCCATAGGTGCGCTTGTCGCCTGCTTTCTCCGGGACAAAGGGCCCGAGTTTCTCGACGGTCATGGGCGGATGGCCTGATAGCGTACGAAACGGTCAGCGCTGCGTCCCGGGGGGCAAGGGCACCGGATGGAGGATGATACGATACACACCGTCGAAGAGGTCCAGCACCCACACGTCCACCCCAAGTCGCTCAGCAAACGTGTCCGCCATGATCTTCGAGTTGACGAGCGCGAGTCCGAAGATGTCTGTGAGCAGCAGGACGGCTTTCTTCTCCGCGCCCTCCGTCTTGTCCCCGCCCGCGGCGGCAAAGTACGCGCCGTCGACGAGCGTGCCTTTTGGCTCACCAGGGATCACATGCCCTTTAAAGCAGTTCTCGCACGACATTGGGCTAGAGGAATTCGGTGACTGGTGAGAGGATAAGAAGGTCGAAGATATGCGAGCAGAGGCTAGCAGAGCAGGCTAGCAGAGCAGGCTAGCAGAGCAGAGAGTCGTAGAGCGAAAACACGAACGAGAAAACGAAAGAGGCCGAAGCAAGAGCTTATATTAGGCGCGCTGTTTATTGTCGCGCGAGAACTAGACGTGGCCGTCCATGCGCTGCTGCAGGAGGGGGGTAAATCTCGTAGATAAATTAAAGCCAAAGCCAATAAAGTTGAATATGCAATGAAATTGCCGACCCGTCGGGCACGTGCAGTCCCGTCGGCTAGTCGCTGTCGCGAGCGGAATACACCATCGCTACCAGCAGCCAGCAAGCTGAGCAGCTACTAGGTAGCCTTACTCTCGTACGCTCGCCTTTTCTCGTCTTCTGGAGTTTATCATCTGCTTCGTTCGATCTGCCAGAGGACCTTTGGTGCTTTGTGCCACTCCGCGCCTTGGTTTGTGGCGGGTTCTGGACCGGCAGCGTGTTGTCCTCGTTCATGGACGGTGTTCCGAACGGAGTGCCTAATCCAGTAGATACTGCGAGGTGTGCATGCGTTTCCCTGCTGGTCTAGTTTCCCATGTTGCTGACGCCGGTCGATGATTTCACATGTACTATGTAGGCAGGCATTTCACCTCCTCCCGGAGGCTGGTATCCTTGTTCGGAAAGTGCGGCAACTTTTAGCATATCTGCGTCGAGAGTATGTCGTATCCGCAAAGCTTTCTTGATGCTAAACGGGGTCTCAGTTGAAGTGATCACATCGAGGCAGCTTGTCACGCGCTCGAACTCTAGGTGGCCGATGGTATGTACACGACTCATGCGTCTTCTACCGCAGACTGGTCTCGCGCATTCTAGGTCAGATTGTCTCGAGCGAGGGCGACCTAGGGCCCGTAGTCCTGGTGATAGCTATCTGCCGCACATGCATGGTCTCCAGAGCGCGAGCAACACCGAAGAGGCAATCCACAGGGTATGGCGCCGGGTGCGGTGCGTCGATGCCCTTATTCAAGATTCCCAAGCCCCCTTGTGCAAGTACTACAGTAGCAGTCTCCTTCGAATCCCTGCACGGGAGGAGTCCAGCGACTGTCGGCCTAGCAAGTGACGTCAGTGTCAGTGGCCAAGACTCCACGCGGTTGCCACATGCACAAGCAGGGCTCGCACCTCCCAAGGCGTCATCGCGCCCACCTGAGCGAACGTTGGAGATCCATCTGATGTCATAACTCGTCATGCACCGGGACGTCATTCGTGGTGGGGCCTGCCACGTCGCCGTATATAACCTGCCAGCGGTGTCAAGCATTATCACAACACCCGCCGTCTTATCCAAGGAATACTCACATCCACCTTTCATCAACCTCTTCCTCATCGACTCATAATGGTTAGCACAGCCGCCGCGTATGTGTATACGAGTCCCGACCTGATTTTCCATCTCTACAGGGCTCCATCTTCTCTGCCATCGGCGGTGCCATTAACACCATCATCTCTGCCATCGCTGGCATCCTCGAGACCATCGTCGGTGTCATTGTCACCGTATGTCTCTTTGTACAAGGTCATTGGTTCCCTTCGACTTACATCTGCGCTCAGATCTTCGTGACCATCTTCGACATCATCATGGACATCTTGTGCTGTCGCTGCTTCGGCAGTTCTCGTCGCACAGGCAGGCGCTCAGGACGCAGCCGACGAGGCGGAGCAACTGCCGGCGGGGCGTATTGAGAACGCTTCAGAACATCGTGCGGACTGTCTCGATACCCAAGCTCACGATACACGGGATGAAACGCACGAGTCGACTGTATCATACATTGGAAGTTTACGATACCTTATGCACTAATAACGCTTAGCAACAATCACCCATTGATTAGAGTGCACAGCTTCCTCACAACTAAGTACTGCTTAGGCCGACTCATTTTCCCAACAAAGAATCAGATCGTCTTGCCAGGTCTCTGATTCACGGGGAGGGTTCGCCTTCCCGCGAAGTAGTGTGCCGTAGCGCATTGGCCGCGGCGACCACGCGACAAGGATACTTGCACGCTTGCGGCCCGCCCGATGGCACTGCTCTTGAACAGCTCAGCTTGCCGCGCGTGGGGGTTCGCGTGGCCTGGGAAAGCTTGCCGGAGTCTTCGCGCCAGATCAGCGAAGGACTTCTCCGACCCTGCTCACAGTCGCGATTAGCCGTGCCCTCGTCGCGTCCACAGCGAAAAATGAGACACTTCAGTCGAGGCTAGGCACGTCGCTATCTCCACGCCGCAGACGACCGTAAACGCGCCGCCAGTACCACGACGCAGGCGTCGACCATGAGCCCACCGGAGAAACACCGACACCCAGTAAGATGAACCGTGCAGGGCGATCGGCGTGGGGTGGAGGCGCCACGCCGCACGGGCGATTGTACGAGCGCGATAGGGCTACGCGTGCAGGTCGCATCCCCGTAGATGTAATGAGCGAGGGCTTGTTGGAGGGTGAGTGATCGTCAATGACGGTGCGCAGGGCGCGTCATGCCTGCGGCAATGGTGAGAGAGGAGAGACGCGTAGAAGCCAGCAGGCAGGCAGCGCGTGCGTGTTGCTCAGGATGTTAAGCAGATCCAGAAAGATAGAGTATTTTTGAAAGATTATAATGATCAGCCCGGGGACAGCAGAATGGCAACAACTGCATTCCCGCCACTGAGATTCACCGTGCAAAAGTTCGGGCGCAGGATGTAGTCAGTCTAAATTGCAACCAGATCGATCACCTTCGCCAGCGGGATGGGATGTAGCAATACTTAGAACTCGTTAATCATGCGTTTCGTCGGCGGAAATCCCAACTAGGTACTTTTCTGTCAGAGAAATCAAAACCAGGGTCCCAACGCAGACAGACCACGTACTATAAACAGAACGAGCGCGGACGTACGTCCATAATGCAACCCTCCTTGACGAAGACCAGCAAAAAAATGCCTCGGCCTCGGGTTGACATGTCAACCCTGAGGCCTCAGTCCTTGCCGGAAATAAGGGTGCCCGTTCGTGAGCGAGAGCTGAGGGGTATTCAGGGGTTCTGCGGGCACGCAATGCGATCAAAGTCTGAGTGCGAAAGGCTCGACTCACTCAGCGCACGCATGAGGCAATAGATGTGTGTGTGCCATAATGGGCCCCTACTTATGTTTGACGACTCTTTGATGTTACAAGTAACGTGTCTTGCCGGAAACGAGCTTCAGGACAACGAGTCGCCCCGCCTCCGCTCCAGTGAGCCCCGTCTTCGTCAGTGCTGTCACTAACACTGCAGGTGGGGCGTAGTTGGAAGTGGAACGCGTGTTGAAAGGACAGTGCGATTGCGCTCCCTGCGGACTTGAAGGGCTTGGTGGGGACGCGTTGTCTGCTGCGGGACTGCGACTCTGACCCAAATAAGTGAAAGTTGTAGACGAGCAGCTGCCACAGCAGGTCGACGTCAGTCGCTACGCGGTGCCCCGGGGTGAGCGCGAGTGCAATGGAATGCAATGAGAAGGATGTCTACGACGGAAAAGGCGTTCCGTGTTTGCAGCCGCACACCGAGGTCCGGGGTCTACTTCGCTAGTAGGGATTTAATGTGATGGTTGAGTTCTGGAGACTGTATCACCTACAGGCACGTGTACACCGTCTGAATCCATCGAGCTAGGAGGTCAAAAGTGGACGTATTGTCAAGTCTCCGTTCTAGATGATGGAGAAGGGAGGGGTGCATGCCATTCAGAGTAAGGAGTTGATGCTGGAGGTGGGCGAGGCGATGATGAGGCGTCTTGAGTGCGTGTTCAAGGTACTAAAGGGGGCTCGGAAGGAAAAGGCTAGAGCGTACGACGATGCATCTATCGTGCAAAATGAATCGATGTCTGCGTTGGAGAGCATCTCGACCACCAGCTCTTGTGGCCCTGGGCAGTCTCTGTTGGCAATATTGATTCCGCCACGTACGGTAAGTCCATGCTCTGCGAAGTATACAGCTCGAGGTGTGCACCGCCACTGGGCATGAAGCCCAGACTTTTTCCCTTTTGGGACGATATTGTATGACCAACTGTGACGTCAGAAAGGGCAGCTCCAGCGTCGACGTCATGACCCCGCAACGCCATTGACATCGTGCAGCTGCAAGCCTATATAAGCTGCGACCAGAGGATGCATCAGCCCACGCATACCCTTCCAGCACAAACAAACCTTTCTACCAAACGCATCTCCTCACCCACACATCACAATAATGGTGAGCAGCCTGCTGGTATTTTTCGTGGAGACATACTAACCCGAAGTATCCCTCCAGGGCTCCATCTTTTCTGCTATCGGCGGTGCCATTAACGCCATCATTGGCGGCATTGCAGCCATCCTCGAAACCATTGTCTCCACCATCGTCTTCGTACGTCCTCTCCTCATCCTGCGCTTCCGCACACCAACTCACACGCTCTGGATCAGATCTTCGTGACAATATTCGACGTTATCCTCGACATTCTCTGTTGCCGCTGCTGCACCTCGCGGCGGCGCGCAGGCACCCGTTCGTACGGGCGTCGGCGTCGTACGGCCCGCGCATATTAGTCGGCTCTCGCGGACGAAGGGGGAGTGGTGGAGGAACAGATACCCACGAAGCTACACAACGATATAATGGCTGTATCTTTATCAAATTGACTCCGCGCATAATATTTATGTAGCAACGTTGCGCACCATCATGTCAAGCGTCAAAGCAGAGTACAATGGTCCTTGTGTGACGTTTCCCATCGCTAGTTTATCGAAGGGTGAAGGCCGTGCGAGTTTCACTGAGCTGGGGTGAGCCTGAGCCGACCCGGCCGAAGGGTCGAACGAGGTCACGTGATTGTGCGAAGGACTATAATGAGTTCGAGTTCGACCTCTCATTTGAACTCGGCCCAACTTGTCTCTCCAGCACCATCTCAGCGCCTCCGAGCGTTGAATACAAGCTCGCCCAGCATCGACGCTCCCACACCTGGAGAACAGACCTCTAGCTGCTCTCTTGGCGAAATGCATCCAAAAGATAGCGTCCCCCACGGCTCGGCTATGCTGTTCGCTCCCGAATGTCTCGCGCTTTGTCTACCTCCATGGCCATCGCAGACGCTCGGAAATGTTTATATCTCAGATCTGAACCATCTGCCTCGAACTTCCGAGGTGTCCCTCAACCCGACGTCTTCTGGTAACCCGACGCCCTTCTTTGCCCTCCGACGGAACTGCAGACACCTTTAGCGCCCGCCTTTCCTCGCTGTCGACACATCTCCCGAGTCATAGCATCTGGAGGCGAGTAGTGGGGGATGTTTCATGTCCTTCAAGGTCGACATCGTCCGACGGTTGCGGTCGCCGCCTGCATCCGAGCATAGAGTTGAATATTCGCCTACTCTGGAGCTGCTGAGATCTAGATTGAATCGAGACCACCTCGATTGTCGAGTAGAGTCATAGGTTTTCTTGTCACTATCAACGCGCCCCTCGTTTTTGACGTGCTCACATCCAGAGAAGCCGTTTCTTCACGTCATGGCGCTCAGGTCATGTCATGGGAAATCGTCGCAGTGGACCAATATAGTAGGCTGTCAATCCGGTTTCACTAGCAGACTTTCTAGCCACTCAAGCGTATAATACAAGTGAGTCTTTTAGTAGCATTGTTCTGCTCAGTGACCCTGATCCTCGTTGAATTGCCTGATTGAATCAATCTTTTCAATTGCAGTTGTGACAACAGGCACATGTGTCTCATATTGCCGCTGGTTTCGTCACCGCGTCACCTGTTGATCCGTTTAGCTGCCCACATCCAAATACGTCGCTCTGTTTGCGATATGGCTAGTCAATCTATGTCGAATTTGATACACGCATACACCACTGACGCTTAAGGGACTACGCGAAGTACCGCATCTCCTCTGACCACAGCGGCGTGTAACTGTGTTACGCTTTATCTCCTATAGACCCGACAGCGGTATCATCAATCACATGGCCTTCCTCAAAAAAACGGCTTTATGCAGACAAAGAGGTACAACACACGCTCTCATGGCTTTTTTGAACAATGTTTGACGGGAGAAGCATATTTTTGCGCTCACGCAGGCAGCCAAGGATTTACGATCTTTCTGAAGTCCGTAAGCAATGAGCGCCCGTCACCCGACCCGAACACGAGCCTGCCAACGTATCTTCGATCACTGCGGGGATTTACAATGCAAGACATCTTGAAACTTAGCGCCCGTTTCCTGCCTCACGGTTGCTTTTTCTCGTGCAGATTGGGGTTATTGCCTCCTTGGGCCTCCTGCAGGCAGTTATATAAGAGCAAGCTTCGCGGCGAGGTAGCATCTGCACTTGCCATCTAGCGTCTGCCGATCATGTCGAGCGCGACCTTCTCCCTGGCCAGTTCTGGCTTCAGTTTCACCTCGAATTCTTCCGCCGTCAACAGCGTCGTGTCGCGGGTCCAGGACAACCAGACCTTGGTCATCGGGATCGCGGTTGCGCTCGGCGTTCTCTTCACGGTTCGATACCTCCAGAGCCCATGGAGGAAGCTGCCCCCTGGCCCACGCGGCCTGCCTATCCTTGGAAACGCACTCGATCTGCGCAAAAAACCGTGGATTAAGTTCATGGAGTGGAAGGAGAAATATGGTGCGTCTTGGGTCTGCGTCTGCGTCGGTGGCAGGATTGCTAATTTGGCGACCTGTAGGTGACGTCGTTTATGTGAACGCCGCGGGGACGCCCATGATCGTGCTCAACACCCAGAAGGCTGGCGGTGATCTCTTGGATCGTCGCGCGGCCATCTACTCGGACCGCGCCAATAATATCGTAGCTGGTGTCCTGACGAATAACCTCATCCTTCTCCTGCAAAACTACACACCATTGTGCGCGAATTATGTAGAGCTGTTGCGCTGCCCACTCACAGTATCAAATTTCTCAGGTGGCGCCGCATGCGGAAGGCATCTCATGAAGGCTTGAACAGCCCCGACGTCGAGGAGCACATTAAGCACGGCGCGACGGATGAAGCGCTCATTCTTACGCTTGGAATGCTTGAGAACCCCGCTGAATGGGACGAGCATATGCGCCGCTCCTCCGTCTCGCTCATCATGTCCACCGTCTACGGAACGCCCCCAATCGCGAGGGCGGACGACCCCCGCGTCCAGAGCATCAACGCTTTCATTGAACGTCTGGGTCATGCCTGCATGCCCGGCGCATATCTGGTCGAGTTCTTCCCGTTCCTGCGCCATTTCCCGTCGTGGTGCGTATCGCGTTCAGACAGGGCGATCTGCATGCTGATAAGAATGCAGGCTCGCTGGTTGGAAGCGTGAAGCTGAAGAGTGGCACGTCAAGGATTCGGCTAAGTTCGAAAAGCTATTCCAGACCGCTAAGGCCAGTGTCGTAAGTGTATACAAGTGTATCGCTTCCATTCCATTCTCCGAACAGTGTTCCGCAGAATGCAGGAGATGAACGCATGTACCTCACGAGCAAGATCATCAAGGATCACGCTCGTTATCAGCTGACTCCACCGGAAACGACTTGGCTAGCTGGACAGATGTTGTGTGTTTGCCATCCTGTCCTCTGTTCAATTCGCTTACTCATCTCACCACAACATCTTTCAGCGCTGCGGGTTCCGACACCACATCCGCCACTCTCGCATGGGGCGTGTTGGGGATGCTCGCGAACCCGCACACGGTCAAGGCGGCCCAGGCGCAACTCGACGACGTCGTCGGACGTTCTCGCATCCCGACGCACGCCGACATCAAGAACCTCCCGTACATCCGCGCAATTGTCCGCGAGATGCTGCGCTGGCGTCCGATCGGCCCCGCTGGCCTCCCGCACGCTGCCGCCGTTGACGACTGGTACGAGGGCATGTTCATCCCGAAGGGCGCGATCATCATGCCGCACGTTTGGGCCATGAACCACGAACCTGCGATCTACGGGCCCGACTATGCGGAGTTCAAGCCCGAGCGGCATCTCGACGCGGCGGGGGAGATTGCCCGGGCCCCATCGGAGACGAAGGAGGAGGGCCATGTTGGGTATGGGTTTGGGCGCCGCATCTGCGTGGGCAGGTCAATGGCGAACATCTCGCTTCTGATGGACACGGCGCTCATACTCTGGGCATGCAACCTCGAACGCGAGAGCGACGCCAATGGAAATCTCGTTCCGCTAAATCTTGATGACTGGGATGATGAGGGTCTGGTAACGTGCGTTGCGTGCCGCTTCATATAGATGGTGGAGTGGCTGACCAGACTGAACTTCAGGCGTCCTATGCCCTTCAAGCTCGGCGTAAGCCCTCGTTTCCCGGACGCTCTCCATCTTTTGCGCGAGGAGCGAACTCTTCGTGTCCAGTGAAGATCGGGGGCATAGACATCTGTGGCCGCCCGGTAAGACATCCCTTCACATCTTCATCTATCTGTACATCAATCACTACGGCTCGTGTCTGTGTTGTTTCCCAATGAATAAGTATCATCTTTCCGACAGGAAAATCCGACATGATTGTGTAGGAAGAGTGAACTTGCCGAGGAGTGGAAACGGTGCTTCGTATTCAACCAAGGTCGAGATGCTTGCCGTAGACGATGGTATTAGAGTACCAGTCCAGCGGGACGCCATTCATAACATGAAGACCTCCAAATGCTTGCGCCGATTCTGCAAGGGAAGCTTGCAATAACCGGTTCCAAACCGCGCGTTCGAGTTGACTCGAGGCGACACTTAGGAAAAGGGTGAGAGGGCCCAAGAATTGTCCATCGTGAGTCAGATTTGGAGAGGCGCTGTATTTCGGAGATGGCGTAGTGTGTCCTGCGTCTTGTGCCGCTCCTATATGGCAGGAGTACATTGTTGTCCAGTAAGTACGTGCTGGTGACTAGGTCCACTCTGGCGGCATCGTCAAGGGGGGACACGAGTGCCTGGATGCCATGATCTGTAGGGTGGTGCCATCGCGTGCCATCATAATGATACTTTGGACAAGCTTCAGTTATGCAGTAGTCCACGCACATATGAGAGAAGATGCAGACAGGTAGAAGGGCAGAATGCTCGCCGTTGCTCTGCCTAGACAGAGTCAATGAGGCGAAATACGATTGACGGGCCGTCCCTTGCTCTAGGCAGGTCTGTGAGTACAATCATATGAACATAGATGGCCTTGCAAGTACGTCAGGGGGGTGTTGAGGGAGTTCCAATTGAATCAATTTGCGGTCGTGTGGCAAGAGCCTAGAGGGACCTACCCAGATTTCATTTAGAGATAAGGACATGGAATTCACTCAGATCACCAGATCCGAGCCCTGCAAAATATGATCGGCCGCCGAGTACTGCTTCTGTGCCCTGCGTCCTGGGGCTTACCTGCTAATTGGAGAATGGCACTCAAGAACAGTTGTTCCGCTCGGCAATCGAAACCGTTGGATGAGTAGATGAGGTCTCTCAAACAGTGTCTCCGAGCATAGTTAGCAAGGGAGGCTCATCTTGTCTTGATTTTCGAGCCATGCTAGAACGCGGAAGGGGCATGGACCTGCCACGATGTCAAGGTTTTAGTTGCCGTGCCGTGACCGTGGAGATGCGCACCGGCCGCTCCTAAAAAGCCGGGTCGCTACGAGCACACTGGCCGAAAAGTTAAGGCTCGTTAAAGACAGACACTCGTTATGAACGGATCTGCCGATGTGTATCTCCATCCTGCGAGTCGCTGGGTGTATCCGAGGTGGGCTCGAGGACAGTTGTCACTGTGGATCTGGGAAGATCTGGGATCCTGTGGCAGGGCTGATTAACGGTTATTAAACGCGTAAAAACACACCTAAAACCGAGGCGTGGCGTATAGCAGGTGCAGCCGCCCTCACTCAAACGCATAACAAGGAAGAACCGTTCCTGGATTCACAATCTTTTTCACGGTCGGACGCCGTGAGTATCCACTGTCGAATATGACCACACATGCCGTGCTATCCCTTGCTATCCTCGCGTTCGGCTCCAGTCATACATCAACGGGAATCAAGACCAACTCAATGGTGCTTACTCTGTCGAGTCTGCCGTCCGCGGAAGTATGTTTTATTTGCGGCATGCATGATAGCCTGACAATCTCAATATCGAGTACAGTAAAGGCCCAGATGTACACCAGACACTGTAGTCATTGAAACAGAAACGTGCCCTTGTCGTGGCTATAAATGAAATTCACTCGATGACATGCGATCTGAATTGTGACGACAAGTCTCGGTCTCTGTGATCCACTCAATCAGCGCGCTAGTACTGTGCCACCGGCGGCAAAATGATACGGAGAGTGACCCACTTTGCGAGGCGAGGAAGCATGTTGAATCGAACGGGAAGGCGGAAATGAATTGTTTGGCTGGAGCGGGATGAGAATCGGGGTGGCCGAGGCTCCGTGCGTGGGTGCCCCTGCATGCTCTTCGATCACAGATCTAATTTGCGACGTCGGCAATCTCAGTAGACCACCGGCCAGCTGCAGCCAAACTCCACATCAAAATAGGTCGGGCATGACGGACAGCCCTTAACTGGCAATGTCGGGGAATACTTTGAATCACGGCTAGCGATGTGACTGTGCATGAACGGCGCCGTCCGGTGGGTCACTGTGGGAAGCCAGGCAGATTTGACGCACAAGATCAAAAAGACTTCGCTGTCATTTGGCACACACCCGAGGAGTCAGTACAACGGCTGATAAGATGACACTATGGCCAACCGGTGCATCATCATCTCTTCGTCTATGAACAAATTTCCATCATTGAACATTGCCCGAGATTTGCACCTGGCGATGCACGTTCTATCTTGCGGTACACGCGCAACACCAAAAGATACCGTGGAACGGCTCGAGCAGGCCAGGCGACACGACACTCATGTGTGAAAATATTTCGTAGTGAAACATCTACACACCGTCACCGCACCGGCGCCGCCGATCTCGAAGCTGGTTGGACAGCCAGAAGAAAAGGCACATCGTCGAAGCTGATGAAGAAGGCGATACCAGTTGCGAGCCAGCGCGAACCGCGCAGCCTGCGGTGTTCCGGGTCCCCTCTTTAGTATCCCGACCGAGTCTCAGTGACTGCTGGCCCAGCTGACGGTCAATTCTAAGGATACTAGTAGTTCACGTCCAAGGAGTCGTCGCCTAATTATGCCCCATTGCACCGTGAGGTCGATCATGAACATGCTACAACGGTGATACTAGTAGGAAAAACATAACGATCCGACAACCTGCGGGCATCCGTTTCGTCAATCGAACCGAGCTGAGGAAGTTGACGCCTGTCTGAGATCGCAATACGAGCTGAACGGCACGGCGAGTTTCCTAGTTGCCAAAGTGCAACCTTCTCCAGTATCTCTGTCAATCAAGTCTTCATGCTGTCATCCTGCCGCCATGCAGGATGAAAGAATGCCCACTGAGTCGCAATTGTGTCTCAGTAAGCCTGGAGTCGTACCCAAGGTGCGCGTCCACGGTTGGTAATCAACTTCCGCCACACTGTTTCATGAGGTATTGACCGACAGACCCCGCGTCGACCCTGGCTTCCAATCTGAGGAGCGATTTGAACAACCATCATATGCAGACGCACGATCAGGCTCACCGCAAAGCTGCAAGCTGCCCAGAGCACTCAATGAAATGCACCGCATGGCCAACGTGCTTCCCAGTCCCCGTGGTAATCTCCGTCACTGCTATGGGGGGTTCTCGGGCGACGCTTCGAACCCAGTGCAACGGAGGACGTCGCCACTGGGTAGCGACCGCCGCGATACGCCGCCAGTGGCGTCTGACTCACCCACCTGTCATCCAAGTCTCCATCTGCAGCTCGAACATAGCTACAACTCGATGTACCACAGAGAGTGCGTTAGTCTATGAGCTCATCTATCTCGAAGCGGCCGAAATATTCGTTATCAGCGCAAAATCGGACCTCATGCAGCAATTGCTCACACGCCCTCGTCCTTCCCTTCCACAAGTTTCATTTCCATCCCCCGTGCCCGCGTCGTCTCGAGTAATCCCTCTTCTAACGCCGCTTCAGCAGGGAATTCCAGTGAAATCTGTGTCGACCGCTTAGGAGTTGCATTGTCTTTCGTGAGCTGCGTACGGGGCCAGCCGTCGGTATAAAGCAAACGCGGTGATAAGAAGCGAATGACTTACGGCGACGTAGATTGCGGATGACATGATGATGATGGTCCCTGCGATAGACAATGCCGATGGAGTGACATGGAAAAATACGCGCTCAAGGGCGAGAGCGAAGATGATCTACAAGAAGGGTCAGCCATTAGTGGCGTGGCTTACAGATGCCGTACCCCAACGTACCCCGATGTAGAGAGCGAGGGTGCCCCTCCCCGCTGTCTCCCGCTGCAGTCCCATTGTGAGCAGTGTCTGCGATTGTTTCAGATTTTACTCGGAAGCGACGAAAGTGACGGGCTCACCTGCGCGATAAAACCAAAAATCCCTATAAGGAGAAGAGCCACCAGCCATTCTATCTTGGTGGGTATCACGGGGGGTATCCGTAGCACGATCATCCTGCGGTCGAAGATGCATCAACAAGGGCACAAGCAAGGAAATAAAGGCGGGGATCACGAACGCAGCAGAGGCGACGACGACACATTGTGAGGAGAAGAAAGTGAGAGAGTGCAGCGGATGCGCGCGTTTGCCGATTGCGCGGATGGAGGTATCTACGCCCAAGGCACCCTGAATGACATGCTATTTGTCTCTGAGACAGCGATTCTGCGACTTACAGGCACCAGTCGCTCCAAGCACTCCAATGAGCGCCACGCTAGTGTGTATTAGCGATGGAGGGTAGAGGAGGCAAGGATGTAAACGTACCCAACCGCGACCAGCCTCTGATGCGGCGTGACGAGATCTGTCTCGCCCACATTACCTTGCTGCGCAGTCTTCGAGCCAAAGATCGCTGCCGGGCGAGCAATCAGAATAACTCCGAAGAAACTGCACACTGCGGAAAGTCAATCACAACGTCAAGCAATATTTCGGCGAGAACATGCTCACAGCCAGCCATGAATTCTTTCCTTGAGAAGGGCTCTTTCAGAAATAGCGCGCCAGTGAAGCCCGTAAATATCGGCGCGAGAAATGTCAGGACCGTCGCGTCCGACAAAGAGAGGTATTTGAGCGAGAAGTACATCCCGAACAGGCCGAAGAAGCTGTAGGAGCACAGTGCGTCAAGAGGGAGGGTACCGCACGACTGAGTCGAACATGGCGTACCCTATGAATCCTCTGAAGAGCAATAGTAATCTAACGCCCTTTGGCCCCAGAATTGGGTCGGGGACCTTCTGCCAGAACCTGCCGACGTCATTAACTCGTCTGTCTGACAAGGTCACTGAAGCAAGAGCGATGACGCACATGTACGACATGCAGAAGACATATGTGATTACCTGCAAGCTGCTCAGCACGCTTGCCTTCGCACGGTGCCCAAGCAGGTAACCCTCACCATTCGCACGATGACCAGCTGCAATCACAACAATCACAATTCACACCACCGTCATTCACCCGCGCGACGGTACCAAATTGAACACACGCACCTCCAGCGTGGGAACGGGCTCGTCGAGGCCGTTCAGCAGCTTTACGGACACGTTCATCAGCGAGAAGAAGAACTGGGATGCCGCGACGAGCAGCAGGCCGGTGTTGTTGTCGAACATCGTGCGCGCATACGCTGCCATGGCGCGCCACTTCCATAGCAGGGAACACGATAGCGAATATGGTGGCGATGTGGGGGCGGGGCTGTCGTCTTCGTCGTCGGGCTCGGGGGCGGGGATGAAGGTGACGGCGCTTGGGGAGAAATTACCGACTTCCGGGGTGAGCGCAGTGTATGCGGATCGCGCTGCCATGTCGTGGGGTGAACCGTCGTCTCACCGCAATGAAGAGGTAGAGGCTGGTCGTGTGAGGAATACGAGAGGGAGTTGCGGCAAAGCCTGTCGGCTATCTCAAGCATTAGTGATTGCGGAGATTTTGACGTAAAAATATGTGGCCGTCTGTTCTGCCGCTATTGCCGCCCCGTGCGCCGTAACTTACTCGAGGACAGGCACCGGCCCGGAACATCATGTGCCGTCGATGGCTCGCGTCTCCTTCCTCCCGACTTACCATCCCATGGTCAGATCCTATGGTTAGACGGACCGCTCCGCTCTCTCACCACCTACTTCCACAATGCTGATGCCTTCGCTATTTCCACCTCCAAGAAGCTTTCCAGTGGACGGTGGCCTCGTGGCGGTGGACCTTGGCCCGCAACGACGAGGATGGCGCACCACGAGTGTACTGTGCCGCTCGAGGTTTCGAGACGCTCCACGCATTGGCGAGTCGTAGGTAGGAGGCAAGAAGTTCTCTTGCATGCGATGATCGAAGGTGGATGTCGTGCTGGAGCCGCGCGAGTCTGGGAGCCCGTATTGGGAGAGCAACTGGCCTGCATAGCGCAGAACACTTATCGTGTCCTGCCCTCTTGGATGCCCCCGCAAGCGCGTTGCGTGCGCGAATGAGGCTAGAGCGCAGATGATTAAGCCTCAAGCGCTCAGTGCCAGCACCTCAACGAGCCCCATCGCTACACTGAACCCGCACCCCGGGGAGTGTGACCGCTAGTAAGCACGCACCTTAAGTTCTTGTTTGCAAGCTGGATCTCTTTACCGCCCCCAGCGTGCAGCGTGCTACCTCGACTATACGGAGATAGAGCATGGGGTGGAACTAGGTCCTGTGCGCTTGTCCAGAATATGTCCGATTATTGACCTGGTCAATGGCACGTAGCGGTTGAAAACAGGTGCTTAGTGTTGCCCGGGCTCGGAGTCGCATTACTAGTGCGCGCTGTTTGACACGCGTGTGAATGTCTTCCATAAAAGGCAGGTGCAGTATACAACTCGCCGGGCGACAGATGTTCTTGAAATTTTTCATCACCATTTTGACTCTCTTGCGGCCCTATATGAATGGCTCTTTCTCTCTCCAACACCCTCCTTCTGCACCCCAAGTTGGCCGCGCGTGTCGTCAAGGTTTTCTGGCTCGATCCCGTCTCTCGCACTGCCCGCTGGACCAAATTGCTCCCGCCATCCGGGCAAGGCATTCCCCAAGTCCGAGCGCCTTTGACCATGACTCGTACTGCTCTTGTGGCTTTGCTCTCCAAATCTGTGCGCCTGTCCGTTCATCCAGCAACGATCTGTTGCCCCTCAAACAGAGTCTTGTCGCCCAGACTCTGAAGTGGCCTTCTGCTCGCGTCTGGAGCGACCACGCTACCGCCCTCGACCTATACCGTTAGTCCCGTTCATGGATTCGTTTCTCCATCCCCAGACTCTATGTGTCGGACACCCTCCGCATGGCCCCGCCTTCGCCGGCAGCGCCTAGGCTTAGGATGTCGCGTGGGTGTTGTCTTTACAGCAGCGCACTCACAGGCGGACCGAACTGGCGCGGGACCCCGTATACCTGCTCCTCGAGGATCATCTGAGCTTGTCCTTCTTGACAGGCCAACCGAACCGCAGGACTGCCACGGATGCATGACGAGGGGCCTAGGTTCATCTCCGGGTTTGCATTGGTTCCTCGAAGTCAAGCCATGCGCTCCGTCCGTCGCCCCACTATGCAGTGCTCCGAAGGGAGAGTCTCCGTCCGCCTACAGTCGTTCCCGTGCCGACTTACGACGTAGCCATTGGCGGTGCCCCCTCGATGTTCCCCGCCCTCCTCCCGCTCCCCCGGCACTTTCGACCTCCGTACTTCAAGCCCGAACTCTAACGCTGCGCTTCATCTCATCGCCCCTTCATCCCACCCACGGCTGCCTGTTCGGACGGAACATCCCAGTTGGGCGGCCTCGTTGCGCCTAAACGTGCAGGCACGCCGACGCCACGCGTTGTCGACCTCCATCGATGGGAAGGTTGCGGCACTGCCCACCCAATGCCCATCTGCGCTCGTTGTACGGCGTACCCTCCATCGGGCGAGCGCACGTCAATCAAACGCGAGGGCGCCCCGGAGCGTTGCACGCTGCCCGCGCCTCGTCGCTGCGCCGCGTTCCGTCACCATCCCGCCACGGTGCCCGGTGGGCGTCTCCGCGCACAAACCTCGGCTCTTCCCACCCCGACGTGGTCCTCCATCCCCTCCGATGACGCCCAACAGCCGCCGGCCTCTTCTTCTCGTCTGATCCCGTGCAATACCAACCCGCAGCCGCCTCGAGTTACCCATACCGTAAGGCTGCAGGCTTCCATCCTCGCGCATTGCCAGCCAATTGCACGCGGTCTGTGCGCGCAGCCGCCGCCGCGCCTGATGCTATCTGATCCGTGCTCGCAGGCCAGCGAGCAGACCCTCCCCGGAGTTCCGCGCGGTCGCCACGCCCTGAGACGGGCATCACGTCACCGAGTCCCAACTCCCGCCAAGGCGCGCTCTCCCCGACGCACAGACACAGGACACATTGCACCCGGGCCCCCAACCCCAATCCCAATGGCCTCGCGCCACAGGACGTGACGCCACGCACACGCTGCGCCGCGCAGACGTAAACGTGGCACATGCTTACGCCTCGCGCGGGGGCAGGCACGCGAGCCTCGTGGGCCGATGGAGGCCGATGGCTCGGGGCGCCTGCGGGTCTCGGACGCGCGCGCGGGCGGGCTGATGGCCGGCAACCAAGCACGTCTCCTGACGAGATAATTCGCCGCCGACGAGGACCCCGACACGAAGCCGCGTAATGCGGCAAATATCCCGCCGCGACGGCCGCCGATGGCACTGGGCACGGATCTCGCGCGCGCGCACGCGTCGCACGACCTCGCGGCGGTGTCGAGACGACAAGGGACACGGCGAACTGGCTCGCGGACTGCGCTGACTGCGCTCGCTCGCCCGTTGCGTTGTCGCTCTCGATCGCGGGGATCTCGCCGCGCGCGCGCCCTTGCCAACGGCGCATCAATCTCGCCATCACGACGCGCATCGGGGGTGCGGCATGTTCGGCGTCCGCGCGCGCTCCTCCCTCGCAGCCGTGCACCGAACCGCGCGCGCCACGCTGGCTCTGGGGTCGGGGGTAGCAGCCGCCGGGCGGGGCTCGAGCTCGAGGCCTGGTGGAGAGTGGAGAGGATCGGTTCATCCGCAGCCCGCTTGCCGCGCCGCGGCCGCACCTGGCCCTGTAGATCGCCCGCGTCGTGCCCGATTCTGGTGGGCAATAAGCACGCACTGGCAGCGCCCCAGCCGACGTCCCTGGGCTGCCCCGTCCTTCGTCCTCACCGTACACCTGCTTTACTTATGGCGGCAGACGCCGTCTCTGCGTAATGATCAATAGCGCGGCCCTGCGAGTGTTCCCGGCTCGAACCCGAGGTGCCCGATACTGTAAGCGTCAGGCAACGCGACCGTCTGGCGCATCCACGCGCGTACGTTACTTACGACGGTGCATGGAACGCGGGGCTTGCAGCCTTGCACGCGAACCTCGCGTCTGCCCGTGATGGATCCGTGTGCCGTGCATGGCACCGCTCAGATTGTTCTATACGGCAGCTGCGCGGTCGCATCTGATGCACATGCAGCGGGTGACGACGAGCACATCGACATCACTCGCCGCCGCCCGCGTCGCGCACCGACGCTAGCGTGAGCGCGACGCTATATCATGCACCGCCCATCACGACGATCCCGAGCCAAGTCTCGCTCGCATCATGCCCACCGACCGCCTCCGCCTGCGCACGCACCAGCACATCACCTCTGGTACGTCCGGTATTATCAGGGTGCCCGTGTCACGCCGGACTGAAGTGAATGCCGGGCGTATTGGCGGGGCCGCGCGGCAGGGGGCCGGGGGCTATCACCGTCGATCGCTCGATCGCACCCGATCTGCGCTTCCTTTGTGGGGTCCAAAGTCAAACTGCGAGTTCTCCATTAATGCGTCTATCGTACTTCAACCGCTAGTAAGTACCCCAGTGCTATCTACAGGTAATTCCCCCCCAGCCAACTCAAAACACTATGTATATCGTACGGGTACTTTTGACAACGCCCGGCAGTAGCTGGCAGAACGTAGATGTATATGTATATCACAAGCCAACGAGCGTAACGCTAGGACATGGCAGACAAACGAAATGAGTATGTGTGCGCATGCGCACGAGTGCCACAACGAAGAGCCGAAAGGAAAGACCGATTATCCGACAAACATATTATATCCGACACCCCTCTCGTACACGACTCGCCGAACCAGCGCGAGCCCACCTAGAACTGCTGTTGTATCGGCACCTGATACCCGTACGCTTGGCCCTGCTGTTGGCCTTGCTGGCCCACGTAAAACTGCTGCTGCTGCGGCACCGCGTACTGCTGCCACTGCTGCGCCTGGATCTGCGCGGGCGTGGGGTGTTGTGCTGCTGCTGCTGCTGCTGCTGCTGTGGTACGGCGTGATGCGTGTGCGTGTGCGTGTGCGAGGAGGGGTGGGGCTGCTGCGGCGTCGCGGCGCGCGACGGCTTGGCCGACGCGCGGGGGGTCTGGGTGTGCTGGAGGGACTCGTGCTGTCCGCTCGCCAGGAGCTGCAGCCCTTGTGCGCCGTGCTCGCCAGAGTGCTGATAGTGATAGCCTGTGATGCGCATCCAGTCAGCATACAAAGTCTGTGAGGGGAATGGAAAAAGGACGCACGGAGACCGTTCATGTTCTTATACCTCCGCTGGCAATCGCCCACCCCGCATGCGAATGGGCGCAGTCGCCGCTCCGCCTCGCGCTCGACTTCGCGCATCTCTCCCTCCGTCATATTGCCCGTGCCCTCGCCGCCGTCCATGCCCTTCTCTGCGAGCAGGCTCGCGAGCGCCTCGAGGTCCTTCGGCGGCGCAAAGTTGCACGAGCCGTGGGTCATATGGTACTTGAGGCCGTTCGCCTGCTTGTACGACTTGTTGCAGTTCGGCTTGGGGCAGCGGAAGGGCTTGGACAGGAGCAGGGACGACGCGGGACGCGAGAGCGTCGTGGAGGCGCGCGCGGTGTGGACTGAAGACGAGGCGGTCGAGGAGGAGGCCTTGGAGGTCCCGGCCTGCGCGGACTTGGGCGAGGCCTGGGTGACGTCCGTCGGCGAGCCCTGGCGCGAGGTTGCGGAGCCGGCGTAGAGGAGTGCGGGCTGGACGCCGGCCTCGGCGCCGTGCGCGCCTGGGAACTCGGCGTAGCCCGAGTACGCGTTGAAGGCCTCCGCGGGGGGTGTGCGCACCTGGGGCTGGACGGGAGGGAAGGCGGCGACGCCTGCGCGAGACGGGAGGACGGCGGTGGTGTCGAACGCGCTGACGGGGGACGGGCAGGCGCTGCTGAGGGGCGTCGGGTCATATGAGGGCGGGTAGTAGGCTGGTTGCTTGGCGACGTACGCGGGGGTAGAGTAGGCGGAGGACGGGGTGTGCGAGGGGCCGTACGACGAGGGTGCGGCGAGGGAGGGGGTGTGCGGGGGCGAGGAGGACGAGGACGAGGGCGGAGAGTCGTCCATCTCGAGCTCCATGTCGTCGGGGTCGAAGTAGCCCGGCCGGGGCTGCTGGTACTGGTGCAGCTGCTGGTGGTGGGAGGGCGGTGGGGCGGGGTGGGGTGGGTGGGGATGGTGGGGTTGATGGGGCGCAGGGATGTTGGCGAAGAGCTGGGGCTGCTGGGTGTACGGGTCGAGGACGACGACGTGGTGCTCCTCGAAGTGGTCGACGAGGGCGTGGAGGTCGGGGAGGTTGTAGCCACAGCAGGTGTAGTTGCGGCACTGGGTGGGGCGCTGATGAGCAAGGAATGGGGGGGAGAGGGCGGGGGCGGGCTTACGAGCTCCTCCTCACGCGAGGAGATCTGGAGGGCGTTGAGGATGCTGCCACGGTCGCTCTCGATGGAGCTGGACATCCTGCCACCGCGGAAGTCGGTGGGACTGGGTGCGGGGTGAGGTGAGTGGTCGTGCGTGGGTGTGTGTGTGTGTGGGAGGACGCACTCTAGAGGGCCGAGCAGCTGCCCGGGGGACTCGCCTGGGTAGAAGCGGCTGCCAAAGGAGCTGGGGCGCCAGGAGACGGGGGAGCCAAAGACCTGGCGGGTGTAGGAGGCGGGGTTGAAGGGATACGGGGGGGACTGCATGGCGTGGTCGAGGGAGGGGTGTGCGGGGAGTGCGATGGGCTGGGAGGACGGCATGGGATGGGATGGGATGGGATGGGTTGCGGGACGCGTTGGAGAAAAGTGCGTTCTGTGGACGGGGATTGGACGGTGAGAGGGCCGGCCTATTTGAGCATGCGCGAGTGCCTCGTGGGAACGCACCCGGTCCGATCGCGTGGGCAAACAGAGACACACAAGGTCACCGCTCCGGCCTGCGCCCCCGCCGACTCGCACCGAGCCACCCACGCCCACGCCCACGCCCACGCCTACGCCAGCGCGTACTCTGGCCCGCACCCGCACCCGCACCCGCACCCACACCCGCACCCACACCCGCACCCGCACCCGCATCCGCATCAACATCACCCCCACCCTAGCCAGTGCACAGCAGCAGCGTCCCCGCCCGCAGGCCCTGCCCTCCCGCCGCACACACGCGAGCCCAGCTGCAGGGCTGCCGTCCCCACCCCATTCGGCAATCGAGATCTGCCCTCCCCTGCCCGCCCCCCGGCCACCCACCGAACCGCTCCGCCCGCCGAACCGGTCGCCCTCAGGCTCCCCTATCCTGTCCCCCGCTCGCGACGTCAGTCCCTCCAACGCGTGACCTCACATGCCTCCCGTTCGATCGCAGCGACTGGCCTCGCGATCAGGTCCAGTCGATATCTCCTCTGCCATTCCAAGACCTCCCCCGCCCCCGCCCCCACCCACGCGGCGCGCTCGCCCCCGCACGCGGCCTCACGGACTGCCACATGCCCGCCCCGAGGGCTGCGTAATCGCTTCATTATTTCATTGCATCGATCGTTGTAAGAAGCACCGCGTGCTCACTTCCCACTTGCCCCAGTCCCCAGGAACTGGCCCGTGCATTGCGCGTGTGGGTGGCACTGTGAGTCCGCTACGCGAGGTTCCTGTGCGTGCATGTATGTGTCCGTGTGGCAATATCACTGTATACCGATGCACCTGCGTGTGCGTGTGCGTGCGCGTGCGCGTCCTGCACGCCACACATCGCGGCCGCCGAGTCACTCTACGGGTCGGTCGCACCGCCGTCGCCACCCCCACTGCGTCCTGGCCTCCGGTCCTGACTCTGCGCCTGCGCCCACACTATGGGTAGGCTGATCCGCACGGCCACCCGGTGCGCGGAATCGCATTCCGAACGGGGTTCTCTGTCCAACAAGGCAAAGAGGCGCGCTCGAGGGCGTCGGACGGGTTTGAGCGTGGCTGTCAGATCGTGCCATGCGTCGTCGGCCGAGCGAACGCAGAGGCGCCAGCCATCGATCGGGGCGCAAGGCTCTGGCAGGTCCTGTGCGGTGGTGGTGGCCCGCGCTACGCCATGCAGTGCCGTTGCCCCTCCGCAGGCAGGCACTTTGAATGGCGGCGAGACGCCCCCTGCTTCGTCGGACCTTGCGCGCACATATGATCTTGTTGTGTGGGATCGGCCCGGCGGCCGTTGTGTGTGGGCGACGAGCGCGCGCTCCTCCTGGAGATCCACCAAGCTGAACTGTAACATGGCGCGCGGCGGGGTCGGTAACGCGCGCACGCGTCGACGTCTGAGGCGGGAGGCCCGAGGACGCGCGACGCGCGAGGACTGCGCGTCTGCGACAACACGACATCTCGAGCGCCAGGTCCGTTGACGCAGAACGTAGCCTTCGACTCGGCGCGCGGCAACATCGACATGTCGACATCCTCGCAGCCGCCTTGGCGGCGCACAGCTTCAGCGCGCACGGCGCCACGCCGATGTTAATGCGGCGTTGCCTTGCGCGAGAGCAAGTAGCTGCTGTCATGCAAGCTCTTGAGCCTCCCTTTGCGCGCGCATCGTTTCGGTCGAACAGACGTCACATCTCAGAGTCGAGCGCCGATCGTGATGCGTGAGCGAGAGTGATGGCGGTCGCCCCGCATCACCCCGCAGGCGGCGCGCATCCCGCCGCGAATCGATCACGCCTACGCCTGCATCTGCCTCTCCGCAGTGCGGCTGCAGTTGTCAGCGCGGCCGACACGCGCATCATGATGCTGGGCCCTTCAAGTCGCAGTCGGAACCCAGTGCTAGCTGGCCGAGGGTGCTGACTGGCGTGCGCTGTGTCGCACATCACGTCGCATACTTAGGCCTGGCCGACGTCGGGATCGTGCAGCGCCAGAGCACCGCCCCGCCCACTGGCAACGCGAGTGCGGCCGTCGGCGACCAACGGGCAGCCCGGAGTCCTTGTTCCGGATATGGAAATGGCGCACGCTGTGGACTGTCGCGCGGCGGGCCGGTCCCGCTCAGTCTGTTTCAGCAGCGCATCTGTCAACCAACCGCGCACTGGGACATCTCGACCACTTGCAGGCCGTCCGGCGCGGACATACGCAGGCAGCTGCTCTACACATGCATGCAACTACTGAGTCGGGGCCTAGGCTTGGCCCGCCCGCGCAGGCATCTACTTAGCATTGCTGCATCCGGCGCATATGGGCGCGATCGCCAGCCCGCGTGTGTGCCAGTTCGCGCGAGCGGTCGCTCGCCCATCCGCAGCGGACGGTCTGCCATACAGCTCGGTCGCTCGAGCTCGCTCCGGTCAGAGCTACGGACGAGGGCGAGAGCGAGAGTACTCGGGGGGCGAGGCCCGGATGGTACCTGCAGCCGCTGCAGCTCGCACCGCATGTGCTCTCGCTGAGCTCGAGCCGCACGCGCATGACATGGAACGTACGCCGCCAGAACTTGACAGAACAACAACAGCCTGCGCAGCGTAAGAACGGCCCCGAGCCACCGGCTCCGGCAACTCTTCCGCCCCGTCCCGACCTCCGTCTCCCTGCCCTGTAAGCTTCCTCCTGCCGCGTCTTTGTAGTCGCTGCCGTACGGCTATACTGTCCTACGCCCTCGTGCAACCGCAAAGTTTGACGACCGCCCGCAGCTGCGCCCCGGTCCGATGCTGAGATGGTGTCGAAGATCCCCCCCCCCCCCCCGACTCGGCACGTGGCGGGCCTCGAAGCCTTTCGAAGCCGGCCCAGAGTCAGACGCGGTGCGATATCATGGACGTCTCTATCCTCGAACGCACGCCGCTGACTGATATGTCCGTCAGCCGTTGGTCAATGCACCCCGCCGCGTGCACACCGGGCGCTCTTTGAGGCGTGCTGTCGACCCACCGCAGCTCGACGGCGGCCAGCCATCTTAGATGTGTTTCACACCGTGACCTGACGGGTGCTTCGCTGCAGCTGTTATTCAGCAGCTCTGACGGAAGCGGGGACAGGATAAGGGCGCTTGTCGGGGCGTGCGAGATCGACGAACTAGCTCGGAGGTGTCGCTCGCGACTCG
The DNA here is from genome assembly GCA_019914985.1 of Auriscalpium microsporum. Classification (NCBI taxonomy): domain Eukaryota; kingdom Fungi; phylum Basidiomycota; class Agaricomycetes; order Russulales; family Auriscalpiaceae; genus Auriscalpium; species Auriscalpium microsporum. The sequence continues at coordinate 2,033,058 of JAHLMG010000007.1, read as the reverse complement.
GAATACCACTGCCTATCTCCGCTTGTCCAGGCCAGGAGCCCCCCGCCTCGATCCGACCACTCTCTTCCTCTGTACCGCCTCATTCGATGTTCGAACAATCATCCATCACTTGATTCAGCACATTGTGATGTGCTGTGATGGACGGACGGTCCAGACCCCCTGCACGTCCGTGCACATCGCCGTGCTAGTGTTACTTCATTCGACTCAGGTCGGGGCTAGCCACAGAGGTGAGCCAGAGGCGCGATGCCCGAGGGCTCACCGACGCTATGTAAGCGCGCAACGGGCTTGGCTGCGCAGTTCCAGGGCAGGCATGGACGCGTGGTGGCGCAAACTCCTACACCAGATAGGACAAATTGTGTGAGATGAAGGGGAAGTCTCATAACTGATGCTATGATATGATGTTTGCGCGCCCGTGCTGCCACGGTCGACGCGAATGTGCAGGCATACAATACGACGGAGATGCCTATTCTGGGCATCTACTGCAACGCCGTACGACAAGGTGCGTGCAGCCCTCCGAACAACACCCGGGCCCTTGAAGGAACAGAACGACGGCTCACACGACGCGCGCACTCCACGCGCTAGGAGGCTCCCACTTCGCGACTGGGCCATCCAAGCGTAAAGCCTAATCCCTCGCGGATCCAGCGTAATCGACCGCGATACATTGCCCACCTTCCCATGCATGGCCATTCCACGTACAAGAAGTGGAGAGCACAAGGGCTGTTCCTCGGTGAGATGTATACAATGCGCACACCATGCGGCCGTCTTTCCTACGGTCTGGGTTCTATTCTATCGGCATACTAGTCGACGGCGACCAAGAAGCAGCACACCCCTTTGCGCTGCTTCCTTACGCGCACGGAAAGGGATTGGAGCTCCTATTTGTGCAGCCAGTCAGTCCTTTCAATTGAGCGGCGTTGGAACTTGGAACGCCGTGCGTTCAGTCCAGCAAGTATAGAGTGACATCGTGTCGGTGTTAGGCCAGGGCAACACGCGACTGGGGCGGTACGCCCTCAGCGGAGTCGCGTCCGTGATTTGACGTGTAAGAATGGGGGTTGCTTCTGGTGCGGGGCAAGAGAGCGCAATAATTGATCAGGAATGGAATGCCCCGTGTTTGAGACCTCAGAAACCAAGCGCGCGCGTCGCGACCGACGATGGGGAGGGACGCACTCAGCGCAGCGCAATTGGGCACGATCAGGCAGTAGCGATCGAGCGCACGCTGTCGGGGTTCCGGCGCTCTTCGGCGCGGGGGGCGGGGGGCGACGTCGACGCTGGCGGGTGGCGTCACGAGGGAATGAACGGACTGGGGACACATCCAGGGTAGCCTTGGGCTGTCTCCTTGGCTGGACCGCGGTATCCTAGCACCGGACTGTCAGCGGGAATAATTAGCAACTGGCTGCCTGCAGCAAGTTCGACGACGCGAGTCGCGCCTTTCGCCGCTTTAATTTGGGCACGGCGGCGGGATAAACATCGGGTGATCGGGTAGGAAGGCCGCGCGCATGATGTTGAGTTGTCGCGGAGTTGCAGGCGCCGTGCCACGCGAACCCGGAAGCAGTGCTGCGCTGCATCAGTCGATCGCAGACTCGGAGTCGAAACTGCTTCTCTCGATCCACGCGGACATCCACAACGTCTCAGGCTCTGGCGCGACAGAGTAACCGTCAAGGGCCAGCGTACCCGTGCAGGCCCCCACCGAGGCCTTCATCATAAGTCTTTGATGCCGTGAGCAATGAGGCCTCTCCCTCCTAGCACTTTCGGTGAGACCCAGCGAGACCCTGCCTTCTTTCCGTCCCGCTCGCACCGCAAGGGTTTACGCTTGATCGCAAGTGTACTCCCTATTCCTGGCAAGCTCGCTAGCGTGCTCCCATTCGACCGGGGGCGGTTGTGCGGCGCGAAGTGCAGAGGCGGGGCCAATCGCAGGCGGCGCATGTGTTCGGTGGCCTGAAACCAGGCGAACATGGCGACGTCGGGCAGGGCAAGTGATGATCTTGCACCCACAAAGCCAGGGATGAGGAGGGCATCCATCATCAGAGGTGAAGAGTGACGTCTGAGTACTAGGGGCGAGGCACGGTGTGATATAGTCTGCATCTTGTGAGAAGCTCCTGCTGATGCGTCATATCCGTTACGCACAGTGCACGCAACTTCACGCGGTACTCGCGTCGGCCGCCGCTTGCGTCCGACTGGCCTACAGCTGATCCTGCGCTCGCGAAGGTTGAAGCTGTCCAGTGCCTCGAGGAGACTAAACTGGCCCTCAGGTTCATGCATGATGGATGACGCAGTGACGCGTCCTTCTACAACTTCTTGCATATGAGAGTTCATAGTTGTAAGACTGTTGGTCTCGGGACATAAGCAGTTCTCACAACTGCGCAGATGGTTTCTGAGGCTGTCAGCACGACGCGCCGATGTATGCCGGGCCGGCTTTTAAGCCAGAACAAAACTTGAACGTGAAGGTGTACTTAACGTGGTTCAATGCTGCAGTCCTCTCTCATGGTCTACATCCTCGAACCAAGCTTCTTGGCGATAGATCGTGGACACCAGCTCGCATGCAATAACATCAATATCCTTTATCCGCGAAGGCCCAGCTGTTTCAGACGTCATGCCAGTGGTCGTCCTCTTTGCCAAGTTTATCAGCCCCCGGTGCCGACGCGAGCGACGCTTTCTGGGAGTCCCGCGCAACCCCCGCGCGGAAGCAATCTCGCTGAGAGGAGGGTCTGCCCGATTAGGCTTGCCGGCATTGGCATTGGGCACAAGTCGAAGTTTCGAACTGCGGCGGTTCGAATTATTGGCGCGCACGTGCCAGTGGCGCTCTTTCAACGCGAGTTCGACACACCGCCGGGGCCGTACTCTGCTCATGCCACATCGTTCTTCGCCCCTATGCCTCCATATGCCTAGCTTGCGGCCCATGCACGACTCCGGTACGGCGTCCGGGCACATGGCAACCGGTAGTCTCCGTGTAGCATTTTCCTGCCATCCCGGCTAGTCCATTGAGGCGCTGGTTCCGTGCTGAACCTATGCCGGTCATCCCGGAAGCAAATCTCATGGCAATGCGCGAGCAGGCGAGGCCATCCTGGACGCGCATCATCCGTGTCCTCCTTGTGGACATACTTTCTGCCAATTTCCAAGCTAGGCTGGAGTCTGGAGTGCTGCGAGACCTGAACTTGGCAAATCTGAAATTTTGGTGCGCAGTGCTCGGCCATCTCGTATTTCTGATAGAATGCCTAGCAAGACTTACAGATCACTGCGCACGGTAGTGCCTCCTGTGCTTGAATAACCTTCCGTGGGCCAGCATACCCCAATTGAAGATGTGCCAACGAGCTCGACACGTCGGAGCCGACGCTGCCATCGACATCAGCACGGCGATTAAACATAACTCTATCAAGAAGCATTTGATCGGTGGCGATCGTCCTGTCGAACACGTCGATAACCTTCATGGCAATATTGCACAAGGTGCCGCCCCTGGCAGGATGTCGTTCCCGCAGCCTCTCGGCACCACATGGACTCCGGCATCCGGACGTTCCAGCCACATTGATTTAGTACCACGATGCGCACCTTGCAACAGGTTCCGCACCGGGGTGTCCTGGAAACGAGGGGCTACTCGCGCCAAGCAGGGGCGCTCGTCTACATGAGGTGGTAGCTGCGCGTGGGCCAGGCCCAAGGTTTTCACTTCTTCACGACACGGCGCATCGAACTGGGTGTCCTTGCTGTCACATTCATGCCACAGCGGATCATGTCAACTCTATTCTGAATACGTCGCCTGTCCGGAACAAGGTATACTCGGGATGGCGCCGAGTAGCATGTGCTCGGGATGCACGCGGTTTCGATATGCTAAGTCCATTCTTCACATCGTCGTATTGAAGAGTCCAAGTAGTGGCTTCATGGACATCTACATAGGGACATTCGGCAGGTTGGCGGTCTCAGACAGACCGGCAATTGGTCTGCGTCCCATACGACTTGAAGAAAATCGAGCCAGTCTCAATCCGCCATAGCACCTCACGCTTGTCTATCTCCATTGGACCTCAGAAACGATGCTGATGTCGTCCTTCACTGCGTTATCATATACAGCTCCCGATTCTCTTCTCAGCACCTCTGGCTGCCCGTTCACATGGCCGAGACTGCTACAATCATCGGGCTTGGGTCACCGCGTCACCTGTGCGTCCTGCTCTTCCTGCCGTCGCTGTGCTTCCCGATCACACATACTTAGTAACACGGACTCTGGATGTTCCTGCTCATGATATCCATGACGCAGCGCCAGGAATCTTCCGGAGCTTCGGAAAGCTGAAAAAGCATGTAACGTGTCGACGTGACGTGGATGCGATCTGGAAATCTAGAAGGGCACTTTCGTACCTCGCTCATCGGCGTACGGGCGTACGTACCGTCGATTCATCCTTACCAATGAGCACAGCATGGACGGTACTTCTTTGAACCCAGACGCCGGTCTTAGACAAGAACTTAGTTCGAGCTCATGGCTTTCTTCGCTGTCTCGCTTCACAACTTGCGCACTGCTCTGCGAATTGCTGCACTCCCCGACCGCGCATCCAGACACTTCATGGAGCATGTTTTTCTCACAAAACCCAAAGGCGCCTATATTGTACTATGTGGCAAGTTGTACATTGTGCAATGAGTGACTACTATTCGTGACCGTGGATTTTGCTGCGGAGCGTTCGAATGCTGATTGATTTTGCTTCAGATGGTAGGATAGGATATTGAGAGCATTCGAACGAAGTCTGTCCCAGAGTCTGAATCGGCTGGCTGACTGAAGGGACCCCGAAAACTAGCCGCATTTGTTCAAACACTCCCCATGCCTCTAAGCTTAAGCTTCAATCCTGTCCTGCAGCTAGCCCGACGCTCGCGCGACGCATCGATATCCCGCGACACAGCTTCTTTGCCGCCCTGGTCAGTAATTGGACAGGAAGTGTCCGATTGGCATTCAATTTCGATACCACCAAGTTGGCGCGAAGAGCTGCTGGCCTCGTGTTTTCCTCCACCACGTCGGTACCTTGGGCTCTCGCTGACTGGGCGGCCTTTGAGCGCTATCTCGGTTTCATAGAACACCGCGGTCTGTCGAAATACGCCTCAGAGGCGACCTGTCTCCGATTCTGTTGGCACAGCACTGAAGTACTGAGGCCCCGTGGCTACGGCACCGTCTGACATCCTCGCGCTGCGCTACCGGACACATCATCTCTCCTGCTCGTACCACCAACTGTATTCGTGTGTCGGCGCCCTTGCATAAATAAAGCTCGGACCTCAGGTCTGCCCTCCCGCGCAAGTCGGAGGCGGAAACTCGTTGCAAAAAGGACATGGACAGGTCGATTTTGTATTGGCAAAGCTGCCTAATGGCCGAGCTTGAAGCCAGCATACATCGGGCTTCGGTCATCCGAGCCCCGTACTTCTGGAAATGTTTATGTTCACTTGCTTTCCATCTGCGCTTTCCATCTGCTGCGGGTTGTTTTCTAATCCTAGTTTGATACCCTCAAGTAGCCTTTTCCCATGATTCCAGATGAACAGGATATCGAATATTTTATGAGGCCTTTACGACTGACAACTGTCGTGAGTCAAGCTCTGGATAATCTACTGCGCGAGCCTCAAAAGTAACATCAAGACAGTGCCATCGTGCTCGACTCTTGAACCGCGTCGCGTCTCAGTATGCATCAGCCTGTATGGCCTCATCAGCTGCACAGTGCGACGTTTCAGATGACTATCGTCCCATTGCTGATAAGCAATGTTGCGAAGAATGAGCTTTGAACAGTCCTTGATGAGTTTATCCCTGACATGTTGGAACTTTCAATGAGGCCGCGCAAATCACTTCACCTTTGGTGTCGCTGTGACTGGGACACGCCTGCGTCGGCGGCAACGTGTGAGGTAGATTCGGCAAAAGGACTACGGTCTGGCAAACTGACAGAGGTATACACGCATAGGCTTAGTAGAAGCCAAACGATCGAATAAGCGCGGGACGGGGTAATAGAACTAAACGAGTCTAGTGTACGGGGCGTGGAGGACCTCTACGAGAACTTCCATCTACAGAAGTGTCAGTATATTTATCCAACCAGGCGAAGGGGGGCCAAAGTACCTGTTGTTACAATTTGTGCACGTCACGAATGTCTGTTGGCTGTTAGCGTGGCGATATCGCAGGTCGGTTAGGGGCTGTACTCACTGTCATGGGCTCGTCGGCACTGCGTGTCTGCGCCTGGCGGTAGCGGCACTTCCTCTGTGTGGTGTTTCAGATAACTGCGAAAGAAGGTAGCTGTTTCAAGTGCGCACCTGTTTGCATCGACCGCATTGGAATGCATCTGTCTCTGCCTGCTGTTCCGCCGCTCCCATCGCCAGGAAGAGATTGTCTTCCTTGATTTTGCTATCGGCTGCTTTGCGCTCCTCAGACGCCATGTCCTGGCTCGACATGCGCGCAAACTTGGTGGCAGCAATGTCACCGCTGACGACGTTCTCGCGGAGGCTGGGGTTGTTCTTATCCTTGAGATTGACGTACAGTGTGCGGATACGCGACTTGTATGCGGCGGTCGTCCCGTTGCTATCAGCAAGCACAGTCTCCTCGATGGCGCGGGCGCGGTTTAAGATTAGCTCGGACGCTAAGAGGTCTATGAGCACATACGCAGGCAAAGTGGGCAGGCGTTGCGTACGGAACACGGAGTCGGCTGCAAGCCCATCGTAGAGCAACTCAATGCACCTGTCTCGGGTCTTGTCCTTGGTTACATTGATATCGATACCGTCAGACTTGGTAGTACGCTGGCCATTGCTGAGCGATGTTGGCGTGGGTGGGGCAGCGGACGCAGTGGACGCTTTCCTGGGTGCTTTCAGACCACCATTGAATGAGAAGCAACAGACTGTTTTTCGAAATCGCTCACCTGCTGCTGCCTTGGAGGCCTGTCCAGGGGCCTTCGTCGCACCGGTGGCCTGCTTCTCCTTGTCCACCTCCGTCTTCCACTTCCTCACAACCTCCTTCGCAAGCTCGGACACCTCTTTCTTGGCATGTGAGCGCAGCTTGCCGACGGCCAATCCGACTCTGCTTTCCTGTTGTTCAAAGTCGGCATCATGAATCGTGTTAGCCAGACGGGCTCGGGACGCACTCGGAGAATTGCCTCTGTGATTTTTGCCTCCTTCTTCAGCAGCTGCAGCAAATCCACGATCTCCTAGAAGGGAAGCAACGTCAGAACAAAATGAAAGGGTTTATCATGGGATATTGCGCACCTTTTCGTCCTTAGCACTTTGCAGGGACTTGGTGAGCCGTTTGAGCTCTTCGATTGGCGTCATCCTTATGCTTCGCCTATCTACACTTGCGAACACAGTATCAGAGCTATCTCCCCCTTGCACGAACAGCCTTTATGCGCGGAGAACAGCAGCTCATGCAGTGGTGACGAAGCAAAGGCCACCGCGTTGCTCAAAGCGGCGGATAACCAGCGCGTAAATAACCGCAAACACTTGTCGGCGCGGTCTCAGCTCTGGAGGTCCAAGTCGCAGGCAGCTGCACGTCTTCGACATCACCGCCGACTCCATCGCTCTTTCGACACCGTTTCTTTTGGTCGGGGCAGAACTCATCATGGCGTCAACAAGCGGGCTTCCACCCCTGGACCCTTTGTTCAAGTCCAACGCAAAGCGCACTTACAGTGTCTTCGCGCCATATCCAGATGCTGGGTTGAAAGAGGACGAAAAGAGGTGTGCACCTCGATTTTCGCACTCAATCAAGGTACTTATCTATATCTCAGCGCGAGGTTGCGCTTGTCTGTAAAAATCAACGACGAATACAAGCACTACAGGCAGCTGCCTTCTGCTCTACTTGCCCAACAAGCACCTGTGGGTCCGGCACGCCCCAAAGAGCAGCGGAAAGCCATCACGGCAGGTCGTGCGTCGGACGAGTCGTGTTGTTTTTTAATCTGGCTAACATATCTTCCCTTTAGCATCCAGCGACACGAGTCGCATGATTGCTGCCATTGACACCACGCCAGAACAAAAGCCCTCCACCTTCTCCACTGCCTCGACCCTGTCACAGGCTCTCACCTTACACAAGACGACACGGACTATTAAGCCGACATACCACGCCCCATGGAAGCTCAGTCGCGTTATCTCAGGTCACTTAGGTTGGGTGCGGAGTGTCGCGATCGAGCCCGGTAATAAGTGGTTCGCCACGGGGGCGGGCGACCGGGTCATCAAAATATGGGACTTAGCGTCTGGAGAGCTGAAGTTGTCATTGACTGGCCACATCTCGACCGTTCGGGGCCTAGCTGTGTCCCCACGGCACCCCTACCTGTTCTCATGCGGGGAGGACAAGGTGCGTAGTTTGTCCTCGTGGCGAGCTCAACACTCATGCTCCCGTAGATGGTCAAGTGCTGGGACCTGGAAGCGAACAAAGTGATAAGACATTATCACGGACACCTGTCGGGGGTGTACGCGTTGACTTTGCACCCTACACTGGACGTCCTCATCACGGCCGGCCGGGATGCTTCCGCGCGTGTATGGGACATGCGAACCAAGGCGCAAATACATGTTCTTTCGGGTCACACCGCGACGGTGGCAGACGTGCAATGTCAGGACTCGGATCCACAAGTAATCACGGGCAGCATGGATTCGACCATCCGGTACGTCGTGTCGTGGCGATCTTGTCGGGCGCGACTTGATTGCCGTGAATACTAGGCTGTGGGACCTTGCTGCGGGAAAGACGATGGCGACTCTGACACACCACAAGAAGTCCGTTCGGGCGTTGACAATCCACCCGACGGAGTACTCGTTCGCTTCCGGTTCAGCAGGTGGCAACAACATCAAGAAGTGGAAGTGCCCAGAAGGGACGTTCGTCTTCAACTTCCCAGGGCACAACGCGATTATCAACACGATGTCCGTGAACGCGGAAGGCGTCATGTTCTCAGGAGGTGAGTAGTCTCTCCGGAGAGGAATAGCGTGTGTTGAGACCCTGTTTTCCAGGTGACAATGGCTCACTCACGTTCTGGGACTACAACACTGGGACGCCATTCCAGCACACGGACGACATCCCCCAGCCAGGGTCACTCGAAGCAGAAGCCGGCGTTTTCTGCTCGACATTCGACATGACAGGGACCCGCCTGATCACTGGCGGCGCCGACAAGACCATCAAGGTGCGCCTTTCCACTCTAGTCCTTACACGCTCGCTCACCTCACACAAGGTTTACGCGGAGCAATCATCGTGATCGGCCTTCACTGCATGTGGATTTTTGTACAGCAACTGCGCATTACTCTTACTTTAAGATTATGACGACCGTCGGTTGTGATTTTCTGTCCTTACACGCATGACCTGCGTGCACGCCGCCACTCATTTTTCACCATCAGTTCGAGTTGATGCGCAATTTTCGTGATCTGCTCGCGCTCCTGACCGTCAAGCATATGGCACCGTTCGAACCAAGCTGGCCACCCGTCCACGCGCCGCGTCGAACGTGCAATGCGCAGCTCCGTTGTTCCATCAATGATGGAGATGGAGACACCGCAGAGGCAGGTGGCAAACATAAAGAGCTTGCCAACAGTGTTCGACTCGGCAGAGCTGGCCTATACAGCACTCAGACTCGGGTTGAGACCCGTTTCAGTGGAGCCTTGAGCATAGCAAGGAGTCTGAGTGAGTCGACTCCCACCTGGGCCTGCTAGCCCAACAGAACTCATAGCATGAACTCTACACTGCACACTGTCGGGCGGAGCGGAGCTCCGGCATGCCTTGTATCATATATCCATGTCTGCGCACGCGTTTTCCGTGGGAATATATACTCATCAATCTGTCCTGTTTTTCTTGAGCCTGCTGGCCACGCTGCGTATTACATACGTCACCCGTCGCGCTGGCCTCCCTCGCTTGCTTCCCCTCATCTGTGCCCATCTCGGAAGTGCACAGCGTAACCCCAGCATGCAAGCACCAGATAGCCGTCTGCTTCATTACCCATTGGCCCCCGCCCATTCGGTGATCCGAAGATTGGTCGCTCGGTGAAGGTCTATGTCAACGTCATCAGCAGACTGCCTAGAAGAAAGTTCTATCACTATGATGGTAACTGTCTTGATGGCTTATCCAAGATTGACTCGTTGACGTTGTGCCATGTGCTCACAATTGGCGCAGTTGGTAAGTTGATGAATTTCTACGAGAGCGTGAAGTTGGGAGAATGCGCTATCTAACTAATAACAGTGTTCGTCGACAAAGAAATCAAGGACCCTCACAGAGCGCAAGAAATCATTGAGCGACTGCAGACTCCGACCCCGCGCCGCCTTCGACGGCAGGAAGAATATGTACACGTCGATGCGGATTGACCAAGGTGGTCTCGTAGAGGTCAGAGAAGATCTGGTTACCTGGCTTGTGCACTTTTTTTTTTGACGAAGTTGTGATCCAGTTCTCTTTTCCTATGTCGACGCGCCCAACCCCAGTCCGGCGAGCATCATCCGCGTCCAGCTCAAGTGGGTCGCAGACATTCCGCCCATGCAGTTAGCTGCTGTACACTTCTCGTTCGATACTAGGTGATCTAATTACGGGCATATTTTCTTAGCCTCGGTAATCTGAACAGTGTCATCGAGGGCTATAACCCTAACGACTCGTCTCCATGGCAGCCCGCGGTGAATTTAAGTTCTGCTTCCTCAAGCACCACTGATGTGAGCTGAGATCACAAGTGACGCTGTCCCGCACTCTGAACATTCCTTTACAGGAGGAGGAGCGCGTATAACCGTATATCAGTGTTCGAGCCGACTGGTCGTAATGGTGGCTTCGAGCTCTGGAGAGGCTTCTTTCAGTGAGCTCTTTAATTTCCTGCATGTGAACGTAGCTTGACTTGTCACATTGTCAGGAGCGTGCGGCCAACGATCGAGAAAGTGAGAGTCAACGTGGACATCTCCACAGCAGTCATGTACGTGTGCATGGAAGTCCTTCGCTGAAACTAATCGTGTCTGCTTCCCAGATACCGGGACATCGACGTCATTGAGTGGTGTCTTCATCATCTCGATGTCACAGATATGCGGTATTTACAATCACTCACACCGCAGACTCAGCTGTGGCGGATGCTCAAACAGGCACTGCGCAAGGTGCGCGTGATCGCGAAGACACCCACGAACAGGCACAACAACGGGCGGCCAATCAAAGATCTAATCGAACGGGGAGGTGAGTATGAGTTCGACAAAGATGGGCAAACTACGACTGTTAAGGTGCGTGTCTTCCTCCAGGCGCGACCCAAGAAGCACAGCTCATCAAAATCCATAACTGACTCCAGAAGTACTTCCGGACGCAGCATGGGCTCCATCTTCAACATCCGGCTCTATTCAGGATCTGCATTGAGGGCAGGCGGGCTGACATTCTGCCGGCGAAAGTCTACTTCATCGAAGCGGGCCAGATGTACAAGAAGCAACTCTCTCAGGCTATGACAACGAAGGTCCGGGAGTTTTCGACCAGGCGCCCCAATGACCGTTTGAGGGACATAAGGACTGCTGTCACCGGCCAGGTAAGTTTCTTGTACCACCGGACATTAAATAAACGACTCAATATTGTCCAGTTCCTGAACTACAGTCAATCTGACTTCGTGTCGAGTGTCAACATGACGATTGACCCGCATCCAATGAGAGTGCAAGGCCGAATTCTGACGCCACCCGCCATACAGTATAAGTCAGAGTCTGTCAAAGTTGTTAGTGCACGTTCTCCGACGCTTGATGCGTGCTCATCCGGGCGCGCAGCAGGATGAGCCAGGTGCCTGGAAGATACGGCCGCAGAAGTTCTTCGTGTCGTGCAGGAGTAACTGGGCTGTCCTCAAATTGTCTTCCCTGTCTCCGCGAGACGTCTCAAACTTCATCAACAATCTGAAGACGACGTGCGAGGGCCTTGGTATGTGGCGTTTGGCATCGACCGCCTCCTCCGCACTTAATTCTTTGAATTTAGGCATGCGTAAGTGAAGACCAGTCGTTTAGGACCAAATCTCAATTCTCGACAGCCGTCGTTCGGGCACAAGGCTCGGTCCGAAGTGGCAGTTCTCAAGGCGGAGTCGTCAAGGTGAGTTGCAATGTTGGATGACCAGTATCTGTAACTGACGGACTGTGCAGGCGCTCGAGGAAACGTTCAGGCAAACGCCGCAACCTCCCTTGATCGTCATAATACTCCTGGATCAGGTACACACGATTCCCCAGAGGAAGATCATCAAAGTCTGGGCGATACCGCAAGAAAGTTGCGTCTTAGTGTGTGGTCGGTCGTTGTTCCATTTTCTGGAGACAATTGGTGCCGATGCCTCGCAGATAGAAGGGAAAATCAAGGGAAGTCGAGCAAATAATTCCTACTGCCCAATGTCGCCATGAAGTCCGGATACTCTACTTCCCTGTTGGCACCTAAGACTCTACTAATTGCTTTGCGGACTCAATGTTAGGCTGGGCGGCATAAACGCTGTCGCCACGAATGCAATCTATCAGAAGATGAAGGCAGCACCCTGCATGGTAGTCGGTATGCGTGCCTTGTTTGTGTTACGAGTTCATCGCACATCTCCTGACTTGAATGAATGTAGGAGCCGACGTCGGGCATGCAGGTCCCGGCATATATGGTCGACCCTTCCATCACTAGTTCGGTTTCATCGTATGAGAAAACCTTCGTAAGGTATGCATCATTCCGCCGAATCCAGCACCCACGACAAGAAATCATCAACAATCTGAAGCCGATGATGGTGGTGAGCCGTTACAATCAGTTCTGTCAGTTCATCATCTATGGCGCTCGTTCAGGAAGCCCTGCATGCATTCTGCTACAACAATCTGACATTGCGGCCAGACAATAAAGGGCCGTGTATGCAGACGATATTCTTCTATCGCGATGGCGTTTCCGAGGGTGAGTACGACCAGGTCTTTGAGACTGATAAAGGCAATCGAAGGTCCGTCCCCAGAGCAAATTGAAGTATATTTACCGAAGAGTCTCGCGCGCCAGATGCTTGGGTAGACTTTCACGCCAGGAACAAGTGGCCAACGCCATTGTTGAATCCAACCTTCATAGTCGTCGGGAAAAGATGCGTATATCTGTTTGCAGAGCACTGCGCGGTGTACGGCTGACATCATGGTTGTAGGCATCACATTCGCTTCTTCCCCGATTCCAATGTCAAGGACAAATACGTACCAGCTCGATAGCCTTCCGAACTGATTCGACTCTATAAACAACAACAGTGTCTGCGACAGAAGCGGCAACGTGCATGTAGGCTTCGTTGTTGACACAGTTATCGCAAACCCGACGGTGCTTGACTTCTACCTGCAGAGCCATAGCGGGCTGTTGGGGAGTATGCCCATCAATTATGTGCCTCATATTGTATTACTCACTAACTATTCATGTGACAATTGCCAGCCAGTCGACCCGGCCACTACATTGTTCTCAAGAAACCAGACCGCGTCACCGTTGATGAGTTCATGATGAATATTTTCTTCTCAACCAGCATGCATATTTTGGTGCGTACGTGCTAGCTTACAGGAACTGTCTTTCTACCTTTGCCATGCCTACGCTCGCGCTGCGCGCCCTGTGTCTATCCCGGCCCCAGTATACTGTATGAATTTTTCTGGGTTGTATCTATCCTTTACTCACTACTTCAAACAGATGCAGACGTAGGATCATATACCATCCTGAGCTGACGACCCATTTCAGCTTGTATGCGAGCGCGCGAGTTACTACTTCAGCGAAGAAGTGCTCGCGTCCGAGATGTCGAGCATGGATGACAGGACCCAGCCATATGATCTTGAGAAATGGTAAAAGGGATTCCGTCCTCCTGGTCCAGAAAGCATGCACTTCGTATGAGGGATACGTTACGGGGCACCTGGTTCCAATACAAATCCTCGGTGTCCTTATCCCTCCAACCAACCAACAGAGCGCAATAGGCATATATATACCCTATAGCCACCCTCTAACCTACACCGAAGTCTATATCTCTAAGATTTCGTCTTGTCGTTCCATCTAAGGCGAGTTAGTGCAGTCTCACTGGGCAATGATAGAATATGGACGCACATATCTAAAAAGAGTTTCCACAAGATGGAGAACATCAGTCCCTGCGCACCATTCGCAATGATGCGTGTCTTCAGCCCGCGTCCAAGCAAGCCACGGATGCCATCAGCCGCTACAACCGCCCGCGCCGCATCCAAGTATCCGATACGCGTTGCATTCACTTGACGATATGTCTTCACGACGCGGAGGGAGTTTGATACGCTGTCGGACACGACAGACGCGGCAAAGCCAATGAAGGCTTGCCGCAGGAGCTTCTCGCCGAGATTTGTCGGGTCCGGGAGTCTCTCCCCTAACCAGTTGTACGTGCTGAACCACTGGCACATCTAAATTAGAGACGAACGGAAGGAGGACTGTCGGAAGAACGCACTGGGTAATGTCCGACGAACGTTGCGGCTGCCGTAGCCCACGCACCGTACCAAAGAGAACCTATGCCGTGCACTTTGATCCTGTTGCGCAGGATTGCCCACCCTGGTTTTCCCTGCGTCTGCAGAGTAGTCTTCAGCGTGTCCACAGGTGTGAGCACCATGCGGAAAAGAGCCGCGGCGATGGACGCAAAGACCGTCTTCGCAGCTGATGGAAGCTTCTTCATGACTGAGTTTGACTGTAGAAGGGCAAGAATGCCGACGTTTGCTGCGGTGTCCCCGAAGCGTGAGACGGGGCCCTGTATGAGTGCGGCGCCGAGGCCTTGGTAATATCGTGATAAGCCACCATCGCGGTAGAGGGTACCGATGGCTTGAGTTGTAGAGGTGCCGTATCGGTATTGGTAGTTCATGACGGTACGAAGCGGCTACGGCGCGAGAGTCAGAGTCAGGACACACAATCGAAGACGGGAAGGTAGAAAGGAGGATTATGTCGACCTTGACGATCAGCATTCTCCTGAGCTCAATGGGCTGAGAAGAAAAATGATAGAGTCTGAGGTCTCTCGATAGAGCCTACAGATATCGCTTATAAATAGCAGCTAAAAGGGTGCCGCTGGCCAACAAAGGGACTCCAGAAACAGTCCGCTTTCAAAAGCAGCGATCTCTTGTACTCAGGTATAGCTTTGGGGGAGAGATGGTCCCAGAACGTTGTGGAAAACGCACCATAAGAGTCAGCACTTGCAAGACCATGGCTATTACAAACGTCTTGATCAATCACAAGGCAAAGCAAAAAGTATAGTATCACTCACCAGCCGCACCGCTCAATCCTCCTCCGAGCGCACTCTTAAAGGATTTCTTCCAATCAAACTGGACACGGTCCTCAGCACGCGCGCTCGGCGGTCTGCACCGGCAGCGGACTCACAGTGACATCGTCCGCATCAATGAAGGCCTTTATGAACAGGGCAAGCAGAATGCTTGTCCCTGACGCTAGAACAATGTACCACACCACCAGCCAGATACTGGTTTTCTGCTTGGGAGTGGCCTCCGACCCGTCCGCCTCTGCTTCGGTAGCTGTCACAGTCGCAGGGTCAACGTATTTGACTGCATCTTCCGAGGACAATAGCGGCTGCCTCTCGGGGTCACTGCCTGTCGCTTGCCCTGCTGTCGTCGACATGTTGAGGGATGAGAGAAAGCGCAACCGATTCGCGACATCGTGGGCTGGGATTTCGCGATTCGGACCGTTCGGCATCTCAAGTACATAATCGCTGCCGGCCCGGGACCAAGCATCGGCTTCGTGAGTGACTAGGGAACTAGGGACTAGTGAACACCGAAACATGAATCTTTACATCTGCTTGCTTCAAGAAAGTTGTCACCCACCCGGTGGTGGCTGCTGTATATCCTATAGCACTGACGTTCGTATGGTGGCTGGTCGACACCCAGAGACCGGCCCCCGCGCAGAGCTCGGCAGTTGTCGACATACTTACTCAGTTTCGTTCGATGGTACGCGAAGTCCGCGTGTACGATCGTAATATAACGTGTGGGCGGTCAATTGAGTGCACAGACCGACAGGGAGAATGAGGCACGGAACATCAGGGCGGCCCCGCTGAATACTTACGACGACGAAGGGGATGTAACGTAGTATGGGTTAGGGAGGCAAGTTGGGCAAGCAGTGGCACCTGCGAATGGTGCGTTGGCCTTTCACGGTCGATTTTGACTCATTCGACGACGAGGGAGATCTGCCTCCGCTCACATCCGTGTAAGCTCAAGGCTGGTCCACGAATCCCGGAAGCTACATGTCCGGAAGAGGAGCGCAACCTACGGGTGCGGTGAGAGTGCAGATGGTTACTACGCTCCGCGGAGACTTATAAAACAGCGATTATGATCGGATGTGAAGGTTTGATCCATCCCAGCGTTCAGGTCGTGTGCACCCTGTTTGCTGCGGCGGCCGACTAGCTGCTGATCCTTCGGAGTCGCATTAGTCAATTACGCGCGTCACTCTATACTCGAAACGCCCCAGGGGCTGTAACCTTGCTCTAGTGCATATACAGGAGCGAGTAGAATAGCTCACAAGGCTAGGGGGGAAGCAAACACGCGCAGATATATAATCTGCTTGAGTCAGGAGACCTTGGCGAGCAAGGTACTAGCTATGGCCACCCACACCCAAGCGTTAGTCAAAACCGACATGCTCTACAGGGAGGAGTCACGTACGATGCTGATTACGATGATTGATGTGATGGAGTGCGAATGGCAAAACCTTTTACTTCCAAGTCTCGGCGTCTGCCGTCGATGACCCCTCCGACTAATGCGTTGCAAGAGTCAGCCCCTTGGTATAATCAATGAAGCAAGAGGGAAAGCACAGATGCCAGTGTAGATCCAGGTGGTCCTGATTTGCGGCGGATACCCCCTTTCAAAGAACCACGACGCGATCGGCGGGTCTACGTCCGTGTCCACCCACGCCAAGCAGGTGAATCTACAAGGATCGGTGAGACACAGGAGCGAATCAAGGCAAGCATTCGCGCACCACGACACTCACATCACGGCGAAAATGACACCAAGCAGCCATTCGAGCACAGTAGGAACCGTGGACTCGCCTCGGAGGAACGCGGCAATCGCTTTTCCAGTGCCTACGCCGATGATGAAAGTGCCGGTGCTGTAGCCCGTTAACTTGATGCACGGACGCCGGGAATTGGAGATTTCGAGGTCGTGTGCCAGCATCAAGGCAAAGAGATAGCAGAAAGCTTGACGGCTCTGCAGTAGTCTGGGACCGAGTGCAAGGAGTGTGGCGCTGAGGCTCTGAGTCCGACAGATTCCTGATACACGGAAAAGGATATCTGGCGCTGGCGGAAAGCAGTCAGCTCAGCCAGAGGTCGAAGTTACCTGGCCAACGGTACGACCCATGCGAATGACGCGGGTTGGAAAGTGGTGGCGGTGATGCAGCCATACTATGTGTCAAATCTCATAGCCTTGCACAGGCCGGTGATGCATGTCTGTGACAGGACTGGCAGGATGATCAGGCATACGCAGACCCACACATACAATAAGACTTCCTGACACTTCGTGAGCAAGGCCAAAAAGTCACTGACTCTGTGACTTACCTAATAGTCGACGGCTCGCACCCTGGTCACACAAAGATACAGGGTATCATCAAACCAAGTATGCATTCACACTCGGCCGATCATCTTCGTGAAAGACGTCTCTTATAAACCGTGACCTCCGTGTGTCGTCGAAGGGGAAGAGAAATGAGAATGAGAGCGTGAGAAGTAATGCAGAATGGGGTAACGTGGATAACAGGAGGAGGAAAAGACATTGCAATGAGGTAGACGGCGAGGGAGCGAATGGACGGCGAATATAGGGGCTAGTAAAATTTTGGATATACTGCATGGAGAGGGGATGGAATACACGGCGAGCTACGCTCAGCACGTTTACTCCTCCTCGACGGGAACCTCCTCCTCGTACTCGCCCTCCTCCTCAGCACTATCAAAAGATCATTAAAAATGATCCAAGGTTGAGACAGAGAAGATACTAACGTCGCATCCTGGTATTGCTGGTACTCAGCAACCAAATCCTGCATGTTCGACTCGGCCTCCGTGAACTAGATAGTTGACACCGATGAGTACATATTCCAGGGCAGTTACAGTCAGGGCTTACCTCCATCTCGTCCATGCCCTCCTGGGTATACCAATGCAAGAACGCCTTCCTCTTGAACATGGCGGTGAACTGATCGCTGACGCGGCGGAACAGCTCCTGGATGGCGGTAGAGTTGCCCAGGAAAGTGACGGCCATCTTGAGGCCACGGGGGGCGATGTCGCACTGCGCGGTGAGCACGTTGTTGGGGATCCATTCCACGAAGTAAGCTGAGTTCTTATTCTGCACGTTCTGCATCTGCTCCTCGACCTCCTTCATCGATACTTTGCCGCGGAAGACAGCAGCGACGGTGAGGTACCGACCGTGCCGGGGGTCAGACGCAGCCATCATGTTCTTGGCGTCGAACATCTGCTGCGTCAGCTCGGGGACGGTGACGGCGCGGTACTGCTGGCTTCCCCGGGCAGTAAGTGGAGCGAAGCCGGTCAGGAAGAAGTGCAGACGAGGGAATGGCACTAAACAAATCCATGAGGAGCAGTTCAATGACGATTATGTAGACGTACCCATGTTGACGGCAAGCTTGCGGAGATCGGAATTCAGCTGGCCGGGGAAGCGCAAGCAAGTCGTGATGCCAGACATGACGATGGACACGAGATGATTGAGGTCGCCGTAGGTAGGCGTCGCCAGTTTGAGAGTGCGGAAGTGGATGTCGTAAAGCGCCTCGTTATCGATACAGAAAGTCTCATCCGAGTTCTCCACGAGCTGGTGAACTGAAAGCGTCGCATTGTAAGGCTATTGAAGAATGATAAGCAGCGAAGTATGACACGGGTGTAATTGAGGCTCACCTCGACGACAGTGTCGGAGACCTTCGGACTAGGCACAACAGAGTATGTGCACATCATCCTGTCGGGATACTCCTCCCGAATTTTTGAGATCAGGAGTGTGCCCATGCCGGCACCAGTGCCGCCACCCAGGGAGTGAGTGATCTGGAACCCTATGGGACGAGGAGTAAGCTCGTGTCTATTGACACCACGTGCGTGACGCGTTGGTGTCGCGATCACGCCGGTCGCGTTGAAAGAAAATCACTCACCCTGCAGCGCATCGGTACCCTCGGCCTCCTTACGAACGACATCAAGAACAGAGTCGACGAGCTCAGCTCCCTCCGTGTAATCTGTGAAGACGTCAGTCATCGGCGAGAAACGGTATCATGACGACAAAAGGGAAGGTGACAACGGAGAGTAAGAGTCCAGGCTGGAAGCCGCAATAAAGGCCGCGGATTGAAAGGTAGCAGAGATTTACTCACGTCCTTTCGCCCAGTTGTTACCTGCGCCACTCTGGCCGAACACGAAGTTGTCCGGGCGGAAAAGCCCACCAAGAGGCCCCGAGCGAACAGCATCCATGGTTCCCGGCTCGAGGTCGATAAGGACGGCGCGAGGGACGTACTTGTTGGCGCCGATCTCATTATAGTACACGGAGATGCGCTCGAGTTGGAGGTCGTTGTTGCCCTTGTACAGACCGTCGGACTCGATGCCATGCTCGTCAGAGACGACCTCCCAGAACTTGACACCTGTGGACAAAGGGTGATAAGAGAACAACGAGTGGGCACACGTGTCGTTAAGCGGGCGCACCGATCTGGTTACCGCACTGTGAAAGGGAAAAGGCATCGCGATCAGGAATGGGGAGGAGGAGCTGACACGACGGGATATACCTGGCCGGTCTGGAGGTGGACGATTTCACGCATTCTGTGGGACGTGTCAGCGCGGTGATATGAATGGTACGACAAAGGAAACGCGTCATGAAACGCGTCCCAGAGGAGCGAGAGCGTTGCACGCCGCGTGCAGGCAGAAAAGAGAGGATAGACACGGCGACTCACATGAGAAGCTAAGAGGTCGAGGGTATTGGACGGGAGAGGCAGGTGTGGAGGAGAGAGTCGTCAAAAACGAGGCGGAACGTTCGGTTTGGGGGCCCCAGACTTTAAAGCGGAGTCGGAATAGCGTGGCTGGTGGCGCACGCGTGCCCAACGCGAGGCCTATGTTGCCGACGCGTTCCCCGACCGCACACTTACGTTTGACCCATGCCTGCCATCACACAGCCAGAAGTTGACGTCCTCTTTTTGCGGCTCCAGCGTCGTCTCGTTGAGTCGGGCGATTGGGACCGGTGAGTAGACCTTTCGAAACGCGCGTCTCACTCATCCGACTCGCGTTCAGAATTTGTCTCCTGCTCAAATACAAGCTCAATGATGCAGGCTGGCTAGACGTCGTCCAGGGTCAAAGTAAAGGTCCGCTTTGCTGTGGGCTCGGTCTTTGGACTTCTTTGCTGACATGTCGTAAAGAGCATGCTCGGAGGATGGAACCCATGACTTTTCGTACCATCATGGCTACTCTGGAGGGTTCTACTGGTGAGCGATCAATCCCTCTCTTCGTGTTCGGCGGTTTCTGAAAGAACATTAGCCTCCGTTCCGGAGAATGTGCGTCAAGAGGTGACTACGATCATCCGACAGGCCTTGGAGAGACAACTCGAGTGAAACTTGGGCAGACCTGCCACGCTTCGAGCTATCGGTCATCGTTCACCTACGCCTGGCAATCCAGTCCCTCTACAAGCTCCTGGTCACCCATGCCGCTCTGGATCAAGACGCCCGCTCGTCGACAAGCTCCTGACCAGATGCTTGTTCTGCGCCTGAAGAACACAACCTAGGCATCGCAGTGTATAACTATGTCCACTCCCCTCTACCTCTCCCTCACTTGTGTACCGCTTCGCTCTGGGACATTATTACGAAGGCTGAACCCACTGCAGAGAGGTGAATAGCTCACGCTGCTAACCCTGATCATCAACCTCATGTACGACATGCAGGAGATGCAGCCTCGACGCCAGTTGCCCTTTCACCGAAATGGTGCCCGCCCCTGCCCGCTACCTAGGACTAAGCCCATGGGTGTCACAATCACAAACGCACGATAGCTTGCCGCCGAATCAAGCAGTCGCTGCTACCTTCATGACGGCTTGGTACGAGGCAGGGCTACGATGGGGTTCTACCGGCAAATGCATCCTCTTGTATTCGCCATTGAGGTCGTCGCTGTCGACAACAATTTAAGATGCCACGCGCATGTGCGCGCAGGCCTCGAAGCGAGTACTAGCGTCAGGAACTGCGCACTCTGGTTGCACCCATACGCAAGTCTACGTAGAGTTGTTCTCCTGGTTAGCTCAGCAACAAAGTACTCTCGCTAAATTTATTTGTATTATGGACTCCGTATCAAAGGGTGCGGGATGATGCCCATTGTCTCAAAATGTGTGGGCCATAAGTCACGCGACGGCTTGAAGCGACGAAGAGAGGCAGACGCAGAAGGTCGGACTCGCACGTTTATTGCACCATCGGCAAGTCTAGCTGTAGCAGGGAGTCTACTTTATTTTGAGCCAATCGCAGCTTGGAGCGCCTCATAGACGTCCGCCTCGATGCGTGCCTCGGCCTTGTCCTCTTCAGACCCGTTCCCGGCAAGCACCTTCTGCGCCTCCGACAAATTTGCGCGGATGGCCTACACGTCGATTCCAGGTCAAATTTGCGCGTCGATAGAAATCATATATATGCGCACCTCAGTGGAGAAGGCTTCCAACTCAGCAGCCTCGACGGCGTTGATAGTAAGCTTGTTGTTCGGGTGAACAGTCGCAAAGCCTCCGGACACTGAACGTGCACCAGACAACTCAGTAAGATCGTATATGATGGCGAGAGCATGGGGACGCACCGAACCACTTCTTCGACGAGCCAGCAGACTCGACGACCTCTACGATGCCGGGACGCAATGCCTCGATTGAGGGAACGTGGTTCGCGAGGATGCCCATGTCACCAGTCGCAGCGGAGACATTGACCTGCACAACGTCCGTTGACGTGAAGATAGACTGTGCTCGGCGTTAGCAGCGGACACGGCAAAATGGCATGGTCGCGTACTTGGTGAGGCAGAACGAGTGAGAGCTTAATCTTATCTGTGGCTTCAGCGTATCCGCGACGGCCAAGAGTGACGGTGCGGGGCGCCCGGCGCGCGGCAGAGGAAACGAGGCGGAGAGCAGACATTGTGCAGAGGTGGTGGACGTCGTGATCTGGCCGCCCGCCAACAGCGACGACAACCCGGGCATTGCCGGGGGACCTCGGGATACTTGCCGCGAGACCCCGGAAATTAGTGAACTGCGAATCTACAAAGTACAGCCTTGGTCAATGGAAGTCTGCATAGGTACGCTCATACAATCTAGTCACTACTCTTCGAACGCATACGCTCTCGGAACCAAATTTGTGCCTCCAATTTCTACTACGACCTTGTCTCCTTTATCAACGCGATGGCGGCCACATCCTGAAGCTTGATCTTGATCAACTAACGTCTTCAGCTCCGGACAGCAGGAGCCCGAAGCGGGCGCGGACAATGGCGTCTGCCACGTCTAGCTCTGGGAAGAGTCTAGCTCTGGGAAGAAGACGAAGAGGGATGGGCCACCGAAGCCCGATGCTCAACCTGACGGGACATGGAGCGAGTCTACAATACCTGGAGGCGCAACAGTACGCTCTAGTAGTTTCATCTGGCCATTGATCCCCTCAAATGTTTGGCGGCATTCACAGATCACCATTGGAGATACGTTCAGAGCGTACAGGGCTTGTTGATTTAGACATTTGCATCCGAGCTCCAAGCTGATTTGGTTATCTTCGACGCAGTCGAAGAAGAGTGAATCTCTCTGTTCGTCAATGTTACTGGCCTTTATCATGTATGATTGAAATGATAGCCTAAGGGGTTGCGAAGACTAACGCGCGCCGTTAAAGTTTGGGTCGCCCTGGTCAAACTCGACAGTATTAGTAAAAGTCCTCGAGCAATCTGTACAAGCAACGTCCAAAAACGTCGTCTCATCATGCTAAACAGCGCTTTCATGTAAGGCCAACAAATGACATGGACAGCCAGCCGCAGCCTGATTTTTTCTCGCACAATTTCCGTGCCACAACTTGTTGAGATGAGATATTCCGAGTCGAGCGGAACTAGCGGTGACGCCATCAGGACAGTATTATGTAATCGAAATCATTTTCTTTTCGTCGTCCTTTTCCCCTCCTCTTCACCCGCTATCTCGCAGGTGAAGAGTGAGTACTATCCATTATGCATTCCTTTTACCTATGCTAACTACCTAGCTAGATACAGGACTTATTGTCTGTCTACAGGTAGCTAGTTGACCCGCTATCTCGCAGGTGAAGAATACAGGACTTATTGTCTGTCTACAGCTTCGGCTTTCCCTGCTATCGCTGTTAGGTTATGGGCCCTGCCCCCACTAGTATGGTCGACATTCATCCCAAGATCGAGAAGCTCCTGGACGACGGGTCTAACTGGCCGTCGTACAAGGACATCGTCTTGAACGCGTTCATGAAGCGCAAGTTGATGCGACACATTCGGGGTACCGCCAAGAAGCCGAAGAACATCGAGCTCCGCACAGACGGAAGCTACTACGAGGCAGGCGCGCCTGAGACGGGCGCGACGCCGCTGGCCGATGACGTGGCAGAGAAGAGGTTGGACGAGGTGGAGGAGTACGAGTCGAAGGAGGCGACGATCCGAGAGATCGTGTACAACTCGGTGAGCCCGGGCGTTCTCGCGTTGATTCGGAAGGCGGAGTCCGCCGCCGACATGTGGAAGACGCTCGAGGAGGACCAAGAGGACAAGGGCGTCGACGTTCCGCGCGAACTCGCGCGTCGCATGCGCTCGCTACGCTGCGAAGAAGGCGCCGATCCCACTCCCGTTATCACCAAGATGGTCGACATCTTCGACCGCCTCTCGCTCATGAAGTCCCCCATCGACGACATCACATTCGCCGCCGACATCCGCACGGCTATGCCGTCTTCCTACCGCATCATCCTTCACAGTCTCGACTCCGCCGCTCGCATCACGAAAGTGCCGGTCTCCAGCGCCGTCACCATCGCGACTATCAAAGCGTTCTACCAGAGCGAGAACAACAGCAAGAAGGTCGAGGAGTCGCAGGCGAACACTGCGCTCGGAGCGGAGACACGGAGGAAGGAGAAGGGCAAAGGTCGTGGCAAGGGCAAAGGCAAGTCCGACAAGCGATGCACGAACTGCAATCGCGACGGACACCTGCTCGCCGACTGCTATGCGAAGGGCGGACCGAAGGAAGGTCAGGCGCCGTGGAATCGCAAGGGCAAGCAGAACGCTGCCGCTGCGAGCTCCGAGAAGAAGGAGACGGTCGCACTCGGCGTTACACTCGATGCATCCCCCGCTCCGACTCACACCGCCGCCGCCACGCAGCCGTTCTACGGCATCATCATGGACTCCGGCGCGAGCATCCACATCTGTCCCGACCGCTCGAAGTACGTCAACTTCCGCACGATATCGGACGTCCCGATCACGGCCGCGTACGGTCAGCAGTTTAACGCTGTTGGCACGGGCGACGTTCGGCTCGAATTCCCGATGGGTCCAGGCCAGGAGCCGATGCCCGTCACCATTTCGGACGTGCTCTACGCACCCGGCGCCGCATACGCGATGATCTCCATCCCGGTCATCGACCGCAAGGGCTTCGCCGTCACCATCGAGGACGGCACGTGCACAGTCATGACGCCACGCCCGGCGCGACGTATCATCGGACGCATACCGCTCAAGGACGGCCTGTATCGGGTCGCACCTGGCGCACGCACGAACACAGCCCACGCCGCTGTAGCCACTACGCGCAAGATGTCGATCAGCGAACTCCACCGCGCGATGAACCACGTCAACCACGATGCGCTACGCAAGATGGTCGTCGACGGTCAAGTTTTCGGCATCGAGCTCGACATGGACTCGACGCCCGAGCCATGTGACATCTGCACACGCGCGAAGGCGATTCGCAAATCGTTCCCGAAGGAGAGCACGAGCGACCGTGTCCACGCATACGGTGACAAGATTGTCACGGATCTCTGGGGACCAGCTGAGGTAACCTCGCTGGGTGGCGCGAATTACGCGCTCAACTTCCTCGACATCCATTCGCACGAGGTTCGCCAGTACTTCATTCCCAAGAAGTCCGACACGTTCGATCGCTACCAGCGATTCGAAGCTTGGGTCGACGTTCAGCGACGTGCGCAGATCCGCATTCTAGGCTCTGACCGCGGAGGCGAGTACATGAGCAACGAGTTCCTCACGCACACGGAGCGCAAGGGCACCGTTCGCCACTTCACGACCCACGACTCACCCCAGTCAAATGGCGCAGCCGAGCGTCTCAATCTTACCCTCCTTAACGACGCTCGAGCAATCCTCACCGCCTCCGGACTCCCGAAAAATCTCTGGGCCGAGGCGCAGCATCATGCTGGTTGGGTTCGCAATCGCACGCCGACGAGCGCGATTCCTGACGGACGCACGCCGCACGAGGTTGCTACGGGCGAGAAGCCGAACCTTGCGGGCATTATCCCGTGGGGAAACAAGGTCTGGGTGAAGAAGCTCGACGCCACGAAGCTTTCGCCACGCGCCGTCGAAGGTCGATTCATTGGCTACGACGAAGAGTCGAAGGGCTGCCGGATTTACTGGCCAACGAAGCGCAGCATCACGGTCGAACGGGATGTATATCCGTCGAACGAGCAGGCGCTAGCCCCCGAGACTGCGGACATCGAGGGAGGGAGAGTGGAATCCGCTCTCCGCAGCCCGGTGGATACACCAATCCAGCTGTCGGGCACCCCTTCGAAATCATCAACTCCGAGCAGCACGCCTCAGCAGCCGAGTACGCCCAAGAGCGATGCGCCCACTGCAGACGCCAATCCAGGACGCGCACCCACGCCGCCGCCGAACGCGAACACGCAGCCGACGCTTCGAAAGAAGCGCAGCGACGGTCTCATACCAGCAGACCCGAACTTTGGTCGAGGCAAACGCCAGGCCGCGTTACCTCCGGGCACGTACAAAATCCTGGACAATCCGACCGCTGCGGTAACAACCGCCAACTATGACATCGACCCTCGCTCACCCGGCATTCGTGTCGGATGGGACCAAGCCGCGAACTTCAACGAGCACGCGCTCGTCGCCAACTACGGTGGTGATCCGAGGACGCTCGACGAGGCGCTCGAAGGACCTAACGGTTCTCGCTGGCGCGCGAGCATTCAGCGCGAGGTCGATCAGATCAGCAAGCTCGAAACGTTCGAGTTTGTGGAGGCACCCGAGGGCGCGAACATCGTCGAGAGTGGCTACGTCTTCCGCACGAAGCACGACGAGGTTGGCAACACGACGACGGAGAAGACGCGGCTCATTGCGAAGGGCTATAGTCAACGTCGAGGCACCGACTTTAACGACACGTACAGTCCGGTCGCAAAGCACTCATCCATCCGCGCCATCATGTCTGTTGCGAGCAGCCGCGGACATGTCATTCGCCAAGCGGACGTCAAGAACGCATATCTCAACGCGCCGATCGAGGAGACTATCTACATGAAGCTCCCGCCGCGCTACGAGGAGTTCGACGCCGCCTACGCCAAGATCAAGGCAGAGAACCCAGGTCGCCGGATCGTCGCTCGCCTATGCAAGGGCCTTTACGGTACCAAGCAGGGCGGACGCGCATGGTACCAGTTCCTCCGCCAGACGTTCATCGACATCGGCTACATCGTCTGCACAGCGGACGAGGCCGTGTTCTACTGGATTGACGAAGCGGGCGAAGACTACGTCATCTGCGCAGTCGCCACGGACGACTTCTCGATGACAGCACCGCGCGACGAGCTCATTGACGCGTTGCTCGTCGAGCTGAACAAGCACTTTGAGGTCGTCGATCTCGGACCGGTCAAATGGCTACTCGGGCTACACATCACGCGCGATCTCGAGCGTCGCACCATTTCGATTGGACAGCAGGCGTACATCCGAGACATTATTCAGCGCATGGGCCTCGAGAACGCCGCGCCGATCACCACTCCCATGGATCCAGGCAGCGACCTAGGTTACGGTTCGCCGGCGCTCTCGCCGACTCTACTCGACGTCCGAGGGCACTCGCTCTATCGCCAAGGCGTAGGTGCACTCATGTACCTATCTGTTGCGACGCGCCCGGACATCACATTCACTGTAGCGACGCTGTCTCAGTATCTCGAGCAGCCGCACACGACGCACATGCGCGCGCTCACGCGCGTCTTCCGCTACCTCAAGCACACCATTGACATGCGCCTCATCCTCGGTGGCACTGGCCACGACTACCAGCCGTTCGGTTACTCTGACTCGGACTGGGCGTCGCAGATCCATCGCCATTCTATCTCAGGCTACGTGTTCTACATTGGACGAAGCCTCGTATCCTGGAGCTCCAAGAAGCAGCCTATTGTCACGCTCTCGAGCACCGAGGCCGAATACGTCGCAATCACGCACGCCAGCAAGGAGCTGATCTGGTTGCGCCAGCTTGCACGCGAGCTATTCCCTACGTTGTTCGACGAGGACGCCACGACGCTGTTCTGCGACAACCAGGGCGCAATCACACTCACGAAGGACTCCATGTATCACGCGCGTACCAAGCACATCGACATTCGCTTCCACTTCATTCGCCAAGTCGTAAATGCTGGAGACGCAGAGATCGAGTATTGTCCTACGGACCATATGATCGCGGACATTCTGACGAAGCCGCTCGGACGCGTGAAGCTGGAGATGTTCAGGGAGATGTTGGGCGTGCAGGACGAGGAGTAAGGGAGGGCATCAGGAAGCGCAGTTACGCTCGAGGGAGGGTGTTGAGATGAGATATTCCGAGTCGAGCGGAACTAGCGGTGACGCCATCAGGACAGTATTATGTAATCGAAATCATTTTCTTTTCGTCGTCCTTTTCCCCTCCTCTTCACCCGCTATCTCGCAGGTGAAGAGTGAGTACTATCCATTATGCATTCCTTTTACCTATGCTAACTACCTAGCTAGATACAGGACTTATTGTCTGTCTACAGGTAGCTAGTTGACCCGCTATCTCGCAGGTGAAGAATACAGGACTTATTGTCTGTCTACAGCTTCGGCTTTCCCTGCTATCGCTGTTACAACTACCACTGCAGACATAGCTACAGACCAGCACCGAGACCCGAGGTACCCCACACTTCCTTCCCATATCGTCTTGCCGCACGTTTTGCCTTTGATGCACTTTGGCGGCTCATAGAAGTTAGGGTGAATTTTCTCGTATCTCACCCTGAGGTTGTCTAGAATAGGATAATCTTACCTGTTGAGCATGCCACAGGATATCGATGCTCACTACCATTTCCAGCACGCTGGTCCGCCGGGCTTCCTCCACGCGATGCGCTCCACGTCACGGGCTTCGTAGATATGCATGTCGTATGGTGGGTCGAACGCCGACGTGAGCGCTTCAAGGTCAGAGGGCCAACATCAGTGCGATACCTGCAGACAGACACCACCTGTTGAGATGAGATATTCCGAGTCGAGCGGAACTAGCGGTGACGCCATCAGGACAGTATTATGTAATCGAAATCATTTTCTTTTCGTCGTCCTTTTCCCCTCCTCTTCACCCGCTATCTCGCAGGTGAAGAGTGAGTACTATCCATTATGCATTCCTTTTACCTATGCTAACTACCTAGCTAGATACAGGACTTATTGTCTGTCTACAGGTAGCTAGTTGACCCGCTATCTCGCAGGTGAAGAATACAGGACTTATTGTCTGTCTACAGCTTCGGCTTTCCCTGCTATCGCTGTTAGGTTATGGGCCCTGCCCCCACTAGTATGGTCGACATTCATCCCAAGATCGAGAAGCTCCTGGACGACGGGTCTAACTGGCCGTCGTACAAGGACATCGTCTTGAACGCGTTCATGAAGCGCAAGTTGATGCGACACATTCGGGGTACCGCCAAGAAGCCGAAGAACATCGAGCTCCGCACAGACGGAAGCTACTACGAGGCAGGCGCGCCTGAGACGGGCGCGACGCCGCTGGCCGATGACGTGGCAGAGAAGAGGTTGGACGAGGTGGAGGAGTACGAGTCGAAGGAGGCGACGATCCGAGAGATCGTGTACAACTCGGTGAGCCCGGGCGTTCTCGCGTTGATTCGGAAGGCGGAGTCCGCCGCCGACATGTGGAAGACGCTCGAGGAGGACCAAGAGGACAAGGGCGTCGACGTTCCGCGCGAACTCGCGCGTCGCATGCGCTCGCTACGCTGCGAAGAAGGCGCCGATCCCACTCCCGTTATCACCAAGATGGTCGACATCTTCGACCGCCTCTCGCTCATGAAGTCCCCCATCGACGACATCACATTCGCCGCCGACATCCGCACGGCTATGCCGTCTTCCTACCGCATCATCCTTCACAGTCTCGACTCCGCCGCTCGCATCACGAAAGTGCCGGTCTCCAGCGCCGTCACCATCGCGACTATCAAAGCGTTCTACCAGAGCGAGAACAACAGCAAGAAGGTCGAGGAGTCGCAGGCGAACACTGCGCTCGGAGCGGAGACACGGAGGAAGGAGAAGGGCAAAGGTCGTGGCAAGGGCAAAGGCAAGTCCGACAAGCGATGCACGAACTGCAATCGCGACGGACACCTGCTCGCCGACTGCTATGCGAAGGGCGGACCGAAGGAAGGTCAGGCGCCGTGGAATCGCAAGGGCAAGCAGAACGCTGCCGCTGCGAGCTCCGAGAAGAAGGAGACGGTCGCACTCGGCGTTACACTCGATGCATCCCCCGCTCCGACTCACACCGCCGCCGCCACGCAGCCGTTCTACGGCATCATCATGGACTCCGGCGCGAGCATCCACATCTGTCCCGACCGCTCGAAGTACGTCAACTTCCGCACGATATCGGACGTCCCGATCACGGCCGCGTACGGTCAGCAGTTTAACGCTGTTGGCACGGGCGACGTTCGGCTCGAATTCCCGATGGGTCCAGGCCAGGAGCCGATGCCCGTCACCATTTCGGACGTGCTCTACGCACCCGGCGCCGCATACGCGATGATCTCCATCCCGGTCATCGACCGCAAGGGCTTCGCCGTCACCATCGAGGACGGCACGTGCACAGTCATGACGCCACGCCCGGCGCGACGTATCATCGGACGCATACCGCTCAAGGACGGCCTGTATCGGGTCGCACCTGGCGCACGCACGAACACAGCCCACGCCGCTGTAGCCACTACGCGCAAGATGTCGATCAGCGAACTCCACCGCGCGATGAACCACGTCAACCACGATGCGCTACGCAAGATGGTCGTCGACGGTCAAGTTTTCGGCATCGAGCTCGACATGGACTCGACGCCCGAGCCATGTGACATCTGCACACGCGCGAAGGCGATTCGCAAATCGTTCCCGAAGGAGAGCACGAGCGACCGTGTCCACGCATACGGTGACAAGATTGTCACGGATCTCTGGGGACCAGCTGAGGTAACCTCGCTGGGTGGCGCGAATTACGCGCTCAACTTCCTCGACATCCATTCGCACGAGGTTCGCCAGTACTTCATTCCCAAGAAGTCCGACACGTTCGATCGCTACCAGCGATTCGAAGCTTGGGTCGACGTTCAGCGACGTGCGCAGATCCGCATTCTAGGCTCTGACCGCGGAGGCGAGTACATGAGCAACGAGTTCCTCACGCACACGGAGCGCAAGGGCACCGTTCGCCACTTCACGACCCACGACTCACCCCAGTCAAATGGCGCAGCCGAGCGTCTCAATCTTACCCTCCTTAACGACGCTCGAGCAATCCTCACCGCCTCCGGACTCCCGAAAAATCTCTGGGCCGAGGCGCAGCATCATGCTGGTTGGGTTCGCAATCGCACGCCGACGAGCGCGATTCCTGACGGACGCACGCCGCACGAGGTCGCTACGGGCGAGAAGCCGAACCTTGCGGGCATTATCCCGTGGGGAAACAAGGTCTGGGTGAAGAAGCTCGACGCCACGAAGCTTTCGCCACGCGCCGTCGAAGGTCGATTCATTGGCTACGACGAAGAGTCGAAGGGCTGCCGGATTTACTGGCCAACGAAGCGCAGCATCACGGTCGAACGGGATGTATATCCGTCGAACGAGCAGGCGCTAGCCCCCGAGACTGCGGACATCGAGGGAGGGAGAGTGGAATCCGCTCTCCGCAGCCCGGTGGATACACCAATCCAGCTGTCGGGCACCCCTTCGAAATCATCAACTCCGAGCAGCACGCCTCAGCAGCCGAGTACGCCCAAGAGCGATGCGCCCACTGCAGACGCCAATCCAGGACGCGCACCCACGCCGCCGCCGAACGCGAACACGCAGCCGACGCTTCGAAAGAAGCGCAGCGACGGTCTCATACCAGCAGACCCGAACTTTGGTCGAGGCAAACGCCAGGCCGCGTTACCTCCGGGCACGTACAAAATCCTGGACAATCCGACCGCTGCGGTAACAACCGCCAACTATGACATCGACCCTCGCTCACCCGGCATTCGTGTCGGATGGGACCAAGCCGCGAACTTCAACGAGCACGCGCTCGTCGCCAACTACGGTGGTGATCCGAGGACGCTCGACGAGGCGCTCGAAGGACCTAACGGTTCTCGCTGGCGCGCGAGCATTCAGCGCGAGGTCGATCAGATCAGCAAGCTCGAAACGTTCGAGTTTGTGGAGGCACCCGAGGGCGCGAACATCGTCGAGAGTGGCTACGTCTTCCGCACGAAGCACGACGAGGTTGGCAACACGACGACGGAGAAGACGCGGCTCATTGCGAAGGGCTATAGTCAACGTCGAGGCACCGACTTTAACGACACGTACAGTCCGGTCGCAAAGCACTCATCCATCCGCGCCATCATGTCTGTTGCGAGCAGCCGCGGACATGTCATTCGCCAAGCGGACGTCAAGAACGCATATCTCAACGCGCCGATTGAGGAGACTATCTACATGAAGCTCCCGCCGCGCTACGAGGAGTTCGACGCCGCCTACGCCAAGATCAAGGCAGAGAACCCAGGTCGCCGGATCGTCGCTCGCCTATGCAAGGGCCTTTACGGTACCAAGCAGGGCGGACGCGCATGGTACCAGTTCCTCCGCCAGACGTTCATCGACATCGGCTACATCGTCTGCACAGCGGACGAGGCCGTGTTCTACTGGATTGACGAAGCGGGCGAAGACTACGTCATCTGCGCAGTCGCCACGGACGACTTCTCGATGACAGCACCGCGCGACGAGCTCATTGACGCGTTGCTCGTCGAGCTGAACAAGCACTTTGAGGTCGTCGATCTCGGACCGGTCAAATGGCTACTCGGGCTACACATCACGCGCGATCTCGAGCGTCGCACCATTTCGATTGGACAGCAGGCGTACATCCGAGACATTATTCAGCGCATGGGCCTCGAGAACGCCGCGCCGATCACCACTCCCATGGATCCAGGCAGCGACCTAGGTTACGGTTCGCCGGCGCTCTCGCCGACTCTACTCGACGTCCGAGGGCACTCGCTCTATCGCCAAGGCGTAGGTGCACTCATGTACCTATCTGTTGCGACGCGCCCGGACATCACATTCACTGTAGCGACGCTGTCTCAGTATCTCGAGCAGCCGCACACGACGCACATGCGCGCGCTCACGCGCGTCTTCCGCTACCTCAAGCACACCATTGACATGCGCCTCATCCTCGGTGGCACTGGCCACGACTACCAGCCGTTCGGTTACTCTGACTCGGACTGGGCGTCGCAGATCCATCGCCATTCTATCTCAGGCTACGTGTTCTACATTGGACGAAGCCTCGTATCCTGGAGCTCCAAGAAGCAGCCTATTGTCACGCTCTCGAGCACCGAGGCCGAATACGTCGCAATCACGCACGCCAGCAAGGAGCTGATCTGGTTGCGCCAGCTTGCACGCGAGCTATTCCCTACGTTGTTCGACGAGGACGCCACGACGCTGTTCTGCGACAACCAGGGCGCAATCACACTCACGAAGGACTCCATGTATCACGCGCGTACCAAGCACATCGACATTCGCTTCCACTTCATTCGCCAAGTCGTAAATGCTGGAGACGCAGAGATCGAGTATTGTCCTACGGACCATATGATCGCGGACATTCTGACGAAGCCGCTCGGACGCGTGAAGCTGGAGATGTTCAGGGAGATGTTGGGCGTGCAGGACGAGGAGTAAGGGAGGGCATCAGGAAGCGCAGTTACGCTCGAGGGAGGGTGTTGAGATGAGATATTCCGAGTCGAGCGGAACTAGCGGTGACGCCATCAGGACAGTATTATGTAATCGAAATCATTTTCTTTTCGTCGTCCTTTTCCCCTCCTCTTCACCCGCTATCTCGCAGGTGAAGAGTGAGTACTATCCATTATGCATTCCTTTTACCTATGCTAACTACCTAGCTAGATACAGGACTTATTGTCTGTCTACAGGTAGCTAGTTGACCCGCTATCTCGCAGGTGAAGAATACAGGACTTATTGTCTGTCTACAGCTTCGGCTTTCCCTGCTATCGCTGTTACCACCCTACAGCCGACGCCGACACCGCAGCGCCAGCGTTCGGGACTGACGAGCCCGGCGCCGCGGGTGATGCCACCGGGTTCGACTCTGTATTCGTGGCGACGCTGTGAGCCATGAGGGCGCGGCGGACGTGACGAAACTTGAAGATGACGGCGGCGCGCTGGATGCGGGCACCGATAGGGAAGGTGACGGCGTCGGTACGCTTGCGGTCGAGGAGGGGAGAGAGGAAGCAGCGGACGTCGGCGCAGGCGCAGGCTGGCCGCCCTGCCGCACTATGAACGGCGCGGTGGCGTGGTGAAGTAGCCCACGGGGGCGGTGCATGCCGCGACGCCGTTCTGGAGTCCACACTCGATGTCGAAACTGAGCGAGAGTTCCCTGTTCGCGTATGAGACGTGTGCATCGTTTGAGATAAAACTGTCATGGGGATGCTTACCGGTTCCGTAGAACGCAGCCTCTTGCCAGGTGCCCGTCAGTGCGCTGGGGCGATCGCCCAGGTCATCCGCCCGGCCGCGTCGACGCCAGGGTTCACAGCGCTCAACGGCTACTCATCAAAGCCAGGGATGGATAGAAATGTGTTCGCATGAGCACCTGAAATGACCGGAGAATATTTGATCAGTAGCCTTTGGAGACAGAGGAACAACAGCTCGCTTGTCAGGATTGCAAGAAATTCAAGTGCGACCGAGAAGGAGAGCATGATTTATGGGTAGGGAGCGCGGTGCAAGGAAAATCCTAGAGAAAAGCGAAAGCGAAACGAGGCAAGTTGCAACTGGTCGAAGGAAAATCGTGTTCGTGTGTACACATCACTGGCATGTTTCGCGGTGGTTACCGCGCGAGCTTGTCATTGTCAATGTCCTGGTTACGTGCCCCATATAAGTACCTCTTGCCCTTGAATCACATCTGCGAGGAAGGCCGACGACGGAGACTAGTCCTGCGGGCGATGAGTGTAGAGGGCCGCTCGGCGACCTTGCACGCGACTAAGTATACTGATCATCATCTCGCCCGACTGCAGCGCTGGGCAAGTGAGCGCTTGGCGGTCAGCTGCCACTGCAGCTTCGCATCCCAGCCACCTTATCATGAGCTGTCGGTCTAGGATATCTTGCTGCTGTCGTACTGCGGTATCCTTGAATCGTACACCGATCCTATACAGGTTGAAGGTAGGCCGCGCGGCACCCCGACTGGCACCTGCCCGCAGACATGGACTCGGACGCGGACGCCTTCACCCCGCCCACCCCAGCCCAGATTTCTTCCTACCACACGCACGGCTTCCTCATCCTCCCCGCGACTACCAGTGCCCTCGTACCGCCGGCCCTCTTTCCTGCTCTCCTCTCCGCGTGCGAGGCAGTCACTGCGCGCACGCGGGCGGGAGCATGGCCACATAGGCGCGTCGTAGGCAAACAATTCCCGCCGTACTGCAGCGCGCATTCGGACTCTTGGGGCGTGCAACATGTCATGCACCCCGACCTCGGCGAGCGTGCGTTTGCGGAATACTACGCGGGAGATCGGGTGCGGCGCGTGGCGTGTGCACTGCTGGGGTGCGAGGAGGCGTGCTTGCAGATGGGTGAGTCCTGGAGGTGCGGTGAATGTGAATCGAGGCTGATTAGTGGGTGGGTGGTGTAGAGCTGTTTAATTTGCTGATTAACCCCACAGAGAGCAAGTTTTCCTTGAGATGGCATAGAGACGACGTTAAAGGCGAAGCGACAGAGGATGAGGAGCGTAAGGCGCTCGCTATCCCGCACCACGGAGTATGCCGCTTCCTTTCCCCTCCCCTTCCACTATCTCGCTTTACTCACGTCACCAACCACTCTGCAGGTCCAGTGGAACACGTGAGTATACATATCTAAGACATGATTAGGCTCTTACCGTAAACTTCTACACCGCTGAGCGCGCTCTACGAAGACGCGTCGCTGTACGTCGTCCCCGGTTCGCACAAGGTCCCGCGCACACCCGCACAGCGGGTGCTGTCGACGGGGCCCGATGCACCTGCGAACCCGATCGACATGCCCGGCTCCATCTGTGTCGTCCTCCACCGTGCGTACCCGCCCGCCCCCGCCCCTCTCACAACCGCTGACTGGCGCGCAGCTGGCGACACGGTCTTCTACAACAACAACATCGTGCACTGCGCGACGTATAGCCCGGCGGCGCAGCGAGCGACGTTACATGCGTCGATTGGGGACACTCGTGGCGGGACGGCGCGTGCGCGGAATATCTTGCAGCACGGGCTGACGTGGATGCGAGAGGACAGATTCAAGGAGACATTGAGTGCGGATGGGCAGGCAATGTTGGCGCGGCTGGAAGATATGCAGCGTGCGGTGGGGGAGCAAGGGAACCTGGGATATTCGCTGGACGGATGAGGGTACGTGCACGGCAGGCAGAGCATGTGGATCAACATCAGGAATTAGGCAGTTACACGGAATAAGGATAAATTTACACGAGTCAGAAGACTGCAGAACCAAAAAAAAAAAAGAGAGAGAGGGAGAGAAAGGTACCCCGAACCAGATTGAAAGCAACGCGAATCGAGTCGTTTGTACACATAAGGACCAGAAGGCTCAGGTAGATACCTGGACAGCCTGGGCCGCTGCGGGCTCGTCTACAATGTCTGCAACTAGTGGCGTCAGCACGCCGCGCGAGGTATTGCGTACACGGCACGTACCTGCCTCGCCATCCGCGTCCGCAAGTACCTCGTCGATCACATCGCTCACTGCATCTGCATCTGCATCAGCGTCTGCGTCTGCGTCTGCGTCTGCATCTGCATCTGCGTCTGCGTCTGCATCTGCGTCTGCGTCTGCGTCCGCATCGCCATCCGCATCGACATCGACATCGGCCTCCGGCTCCGCGTCAGCGTCCCCATCTGCGTCCACGCCGTTCTCCGCGTCGACCTCCGCCTCGACCTCCGCCTCGACCTCCGCTTCCTCAGCATCCGCGTCTTTCGCCGCGCCGTTCACCTTTATCTTCGCCTTCGCGCTCTTCGAGCCGCGCACACGCTTATTCGTGGACAGAGTCACGCTCTCCATGGTGCGCGCCTTGCGACCGCCGCGCTTTGCCGGCAACGCTTTCTCCTTCTCCTTTTCTGCGGCTGCCGCGCGACCACGCTTGGGGCGACCGGGCGGCGCGTCATCTTCGCCTCCTCGCGTGCGCTTGCTCGTGCGGCGGGCAGATGGTACCTCTGGCGCGTTGTCCTTCGGACCCTTCTCTGGTTTCTCGGCAGTCTTCTCCTGCTCTGCAAGCGCGGCAAGATGCTGCAGCGCCTCATCAACTGTAGGGTGCCACAGAGAAAACGGCAAACACGTGAATAAGAAAGAGCACAGGGAGGGGGCGGTGTATACAGTACTCACGACCGGCGGTCTCGAGCCTGGCCAGGAAATCGACCATGTCCTCGCGCTTGCGCTTGCCAGGCTGGGCGCCGAGGTCGCGGCAGATCATGCGCAGCGTGTCTGCCCTGAGCTGGTCCCAAGGGATTTTTGTGGACATTTTCGGGGGCAGCGGTGGGAAAGAGAGGTGGGCGGGGTTGGGTTGGACTTGGGATGCTGGGGCTTGCTCGGAGAGATCCTCCGTTGCCGTGAGCCGAAGGACCGGGACCCCTGATCGTGTTAGATCACGTGGACGAGTTGTGGGGTCCATCCAGGGTGGGTCCTGCCACCTGCGCAGTCAAGCACTGCAGCAACTCTCTTGACTCGCTGCACACCAACTTAGTAGGGCAGCACTTGACTCAGGCTGCAGCCTCATAACTGAGCGTACTCAACTCTATGCAGTACTCCCTCCGCGCTCGTCTCCCTCCAGAGATCCTCTCACACATCATCTCTTACCTCGACTCGCCGCACGACTTATATCCACTGCTCATCTCATCCACCCAGTTGTACACCATCGCCCTGCGCACCCTGTACCGCACTATCCGCCAACTTCCGTCTCCCACAGCCATCCTCCTCCTCCGCTCTCTTGATACCTCCCCTTCAACGCCGCGACACACCCTGCTCACGTCCCTCACATTAGACCTTCGCTACAGCCGTCCATTACGTGCACTTCCACAACTTGTGCAGCGCGTGCTGCTCGTGCTCCCCAAGCTTACTTCATTATTTCTCGACCTGCTCCCCACCAATGGTGCTCTGCAAGCGATGCTCCCGCACGACGCACCGTTCCGTCTGCGCACGCTACGTATCTCCGCACAGTGCGTCATTTCCTGCGCTTACCTTCCTCCGCCCGCCCAGACACGCTTTCCAGGATCGACGCGGCGCTGTCCGCCTTTTTGGAGGGGCAGGACGACATCGTCGAGTTGACGCTGCTCGGATGGACGACTGCGCCGTTTGCCCTCGCGCCCCGCGCGCTCCCGCGCCTACGCTCGTTCCGCACTGAGAGATCCCATATTCTAAGCGAGGTCAGTAATACTTGCATCCCTCCGTACCGAATTTGAAGCCGAAAGTTGTTTGCCAGGTGATCACCGGCCGCCCCGTCGAATTCGTATCGCTGTCACTCTCCGCAGATGGCATCTACGAGACCCTCGAGGCGCTCACGCGCTCCACGAGCCCTATCACGCGCTTCACCGCAGTGGTCGTCGACTCAGCGACCTCCGCGCCAACATCTGTCACACATCTCATCCCGCAAATTGCGACATGCCTTCCCGCCCTCGAGTCCCTGAGCATCATCACAATCGTGCAGAACTACGACATCGTGAGTTCTCCCTCCCTCTCACGCGCAAGCAAGCTGATGTTCGCTGGGTAGGGGACGATGCACGCGTCGACACCGCTGCTTGCAGACTTCGCACAACTGCGCTACCTGACATTCATGGCGTCCGGCGAGCCGGAGTACGAGCTCGCGGACGAGGCCGACGTCGCGGCGGACTGGGGACGCGCGTGTCCTACGCTCAGGACAATTATTTTGCCCAAAGGTGGTGTATGGTTTCCCAGGGATGGGCAGTGGACGTCGTCGTGAGTAGGTGAGAAGGGGTGCTCTATAAATACCCATCATACTACTCGCCTCCGCAATGCATGCCTGGATCAACGGCCACACTGGAACATTTCTCGCTCTCCCCTTGCGTATGAACACAGTGTGTTACAGCGCTTTGCGTATATGATGATAATGCCCGATTTTCGTATGGCGCAAAGCTCGGCAAATCCCGGTAGAGTGATTTGGCCGCAGCCTGTTGTGCTTACCTTTCCCCCTTCCTGTTTGTTTCTGACTTACAATGTGATGGGCCATGTAACAAACCGATAGCGATGATAGCGATAAACAAAACGACATTAAACCCACAGCCCTAAATCGTCTCCTGCCTACTGCTTGTTTGCCTGGTCACGCAGTCGCACGATCACCTTCTTTGAAAGGCGGTCCTCGCCCTCCTCGACACTTGAGAAAGTGGTTGGCAGCTCCAGCTTCTCCGTACCTATGATCAACCACACCTTGTACCTCTTCCCTTCCAGCCCCTCCTCTTCGCTGCTTGAAAATTGCGGCGCCGGCTGGCCAAGCTTTGCGCAATGTTCTATCGTTCGATATGTTAGCAAAGTGGCAATGGAGATCAAGGTCGCGGACGACCGTACCAAGCAACGCTGCCTTATGGGACCTTGTGGGCTTCTCTGGCGGGGAAGGGAGAGCCGGTAACGGGCTCGGCTCATGCATCACACTAGCGGGCACCGCGTTATTCGCACCACCCGTGTATGTCTTTGCCCTGACAGAAGGGCCTTGCGCAAAGCTCGTACCAGACCCAGGAAGTCCGTCACTCGTGCTGTGGGACCTCTTCGATATCGCCGGAGAGGTCGGGTCAGCCTTTCCCTGGCCCCAAGACGACGATGCCTCCGAGCTTGAGTGCCTAGGATCTGGCCCTACACGTGACCCACGCTCCCAGCTTTCGGGGCCCTGGTAGCGCCCGGCGCCCGTAGAGTGCTGCGTCGAGCTGGGGCGCACGCGTCCGTCATGAGGGCCTGGTTGCCAGATCCTCGGGGGCTCGGGCGCAGCATAGGCTCCGTATCCTGCGCCATGCCTCTGCGTGGGCTGCGCGACAGATCTGCCATCGCGCTGGGGATAGTATGCGTCGTCGACAGTCTCCGCGCGTGGTGCATAAGCATGACCAGATATAAACGCTGCGTTGTAGGTATCATACGCACGAAGCCCTGCGACTGGTTCGTAGGAGGCGTAGTACGCTTCTCGCACAGGCGGGCGTGACGTTGCGACATACGATTCGTGGTTGTTGTAGCCAGGAGCATGCGGCGCATGGTACGTGTCGCCACCTGGCACGTACCCGTCCGCACGCCGCGGTTCCACCGTAAACGGCGGTGCGGGCGGTGCGTACGGATCGTAGTATACGGCCGGGTCTGCGCCGCGCGGGGCATAGCGCGGGGCAGGCGGTGAGGGATGTGGGTGATGTAGGTGTGGGTACGCAGCCGAAGGAGGGGCACGAGGCAGCGGTCCGGGCATGTAACCGCGCTCGCCTGCCTCAAGAACAGGGGCCACTATAGTATCCCGGCCGACCTTGTACCCCGCGTGACGCGCGGAGGACGCAAGGTTGGCGGCGTCTGCGGGAGGGTGAAGCGCCGGTGCAGGACTCCGCTTGCTCGTCAGGGCGAGGGGCAGCGCTGCAGGAGGCCTCGACGGGAGCCCAACGCCGGGTGGCAGCGAAGGTGTGCGGGGCTCAGACTTGGGGACTGTCGGATTGAGTTTCGGGCGCTTTTTGCTCTCAGAAGGGGCACCGGCATCCTCCATGTCCTCGGCGGCCTTGCGTTTCTTGTTCCTCTCCGCCTTGGATGGCGGAAGCAGGACGGTGTACCCAGGCGGCGGTGCCTCGCCCCGGAACTGAAGGTACTCGACGGCACCGTTCGCGAAAGCGTGCAGGACAACGCCAGTTTTGGCGTCGTTCTTGGTGCGGTACTCTGCGGGTACCGTCCAGGTGCGCGTCTTCTTGCTCTCCTCCTCGACTTCTGGACCTAGGCGCAGTGTCATGGTGCAGCCAAATGCTAGACGATGACATCAGCAGAGTACTGATACAGATGTCATACAAACCATACCGTCCTTGTCCTTCGAGTACTCAAACACGTCCAAGTGCTTACCAGGGAAAATCTTTGTATACTCCGTGATTATAAGAGGAAGGATATTCTCGTGCGCACGTCGCCGGTCCTCGGCGGGGATCTTTAAGTCCAAATTCGCATTTACGCTGCGAATGTAGTTGCCAATCCCTTGCGACATCGCTGCCAGACACACTGCTGCCTTTGCGTCGGCGCGCTTGAGGAACTGGGGGTCGACGAGGAAGGATTTGCATTCGCCGGGGCGCAGTATGCGCAATACGGCGCCGTGCACTTGTAAAAAATTTCAGCAATGGGCTCATGGAAGCAAGGAGTGCACACACGGCCGTATTTATTGTCCGCGAGCCATATGAACTGCAGTGACAGCTTTCCGCCGCGGGCAGACTGCACCAGCTGGTTGAGCCAGGACGGCGCGTTGATCTCCGCTGCTACTGTGGCTTCTATGGGCTCGGGGAGCGGACGCGGAAGAGCATCAAAGAACCCTTGAAGCGTGATGCCAGTGGTTGGGGCGGTGGACGCAACTGCGCCCTCGTTCTCGGATATATAGTCCCGCTCTGCGGGCTGCGTTTGACCATTCCCGTGCTGGATGAAGTCGATTACACCGTCAGCGATGGCATCCTTCGCACAAGCATTCTTCGCCTCCTCAAAGGTGGAGAATGTGGTGTCAACGGAATACACGCGCATAGAGTGAGGTGACAGCTGGATGCGAAGAGCGCATCCAGTCTCTGTGAAAGGAGGTTTGCAAACGAACGGTGAATACAGTTATAGGGCAGGTACGCACGTCCTCCTGGTTTAGTGTCTGTCAACTGGACCCAGTGCGGGCGGACATGGCCGGCACGCCAGTCTACGCAGCACTCTTCTACTTCCCGGATGAAGCGAGTGTCTACGGGGGCAACAGCTTTGATGGTGCTGGGAGCGTCAAGAGGAGCTAGTACCAAGCCCTTCTTTGCCTGGACATCAGGCGCACCATGCTTGATGAAGTCCAGAGCCCCCATCTCTACAGCGACAGCAGCCGCTGCCGCTCTAGCGTCGGCTTTGCGGGCAAACTCAGGCTTGGTCGTGTAGGAGCGGATACTGCCGTTCGGACGCGTGATAGTCAGGATGCAATGTTTCTCTGGATAGCCCATGAGCTGCAGGACACGGGCGATAGGATGTCCACGTACTTTCTTTGCCATGTTCCTCCAAGATCTCGTACTTGAGGGGCTCAATGCTTCCAAATGCCTGAGAACAGACCTGATGCAGGACAAAGATCGGGGTGTTATGGTGCGTTGCGCGCTTCTCCTCTGTCTTTGCTTCAGTGGAGGAAGCAGCATGAGCGTCGAGATAGAAAGGGTTGGTGCCACCAGCAGTGGGGTAGAGGAAAGTATCCGGGATAGGAGGCTCTGCAGAGGGATTGAGCAAGAAATCCTCGAGACCCATCGTGCCTAAGCGCATGAGGTTTGCTGTCACTGCGTCAAAGGAGTACTTCGCGCGTGGTAGCGCAGGCTCCACATGCTGCGAGAACCCAGCTGCCGCCATTCTGAACAGAGAGTTCGGACGGCGGGTTCAAGCGAGATATAAAGAAGGCCACGATGGGGCTTGACGTGTTGCGGGCGGCGGGGAAGGAAGCGAGGCAGGGCAAGTGAGGCTTGAGCACAGCGATGAACAGGCTGCCACGACCGCGGGCGATCGTGACAGGGCTGGCTGGCAAAGATCCTCAGTGACTGCGATCGCCCGCAATGAGTGGGTGCGATGCAATCTCTGCAGGACGGAAGCCAGCGGAGGGTG
The DNA here is from genome assembly GCA_019914985.1 of Auriscalpium microsporum. NCBI lineage: Eukaryota > Fungi > Basidiomycota > Agaricomycetes > Russulales > Auriscalpiaceae > Auriscalpium > Auriscalpium microsporum. The sequence continues at coordinate 1,991,086 of JAHLMG010000007.1, read as the reverse complement.
AGATAGGTGCAAACGGTCGCGAGATGGTGGGTGATCGCAAGACGAGAGGCCACTGCCGCGTCGCCGTCCCGGCGTGCGTTCAACATAGTAGCCGTCGGCATCGTCCGCCGCGCTGCACCCGACTCAGTGCGTACAGTACATGGTTACTGACTGATAGGATTCGATGTGAATAATGACAGCAATAATCAGAGCAGACGACGATCGCCGACCATCACACAGAGGTCTTTTTCCCCAACAAATCCCCCGACACCTTCCTGCCCAAGGCCTCGACTGCATGCTGTATGATAGCTGTGACTTTGACCCTGATCCGTCTATTTTCCTCGCCCTCTGCACCTTCGTCACTCCGGGTTAAACGGTGGGGTGTCCATTTTTCGGACGTGTTCGCCGGTAATAGCGTTTCGCGTTTGAGCGCGTCAAGGACGTGCTCTGGGGGTATAGGGTCGCCGAACGTGACGCTCAGCTCCGTGCCCAAGCGAGGGAAGTATTTATAAGGCCATTTTCGGCCCTCAGGCATCAGATCTTCAAAGCCTGGCATATCAAGTGTTAATCTGAACGTGTTGAGGCGCGGAGTTTCGCTCACCGGTGATCCACATGGGTATGATTATTGGAGGACGAGGCGTCTCTATGAGTATCCTGCCTCTAAAACACCAAGGTTGTCAGATTGGAAGACGAAGGAGCATACAAGGTACGCACACGCCCCACTTGAAGCGAACCAACCGAGCCATGCCCTGTTCTACTTCATACGTGTCGGGCTGGCAGACCTTCCCTTCGCCAAACAGATGAATCTATTCTTACCATGGTTCATTGATCACGCAAGGAGTCAAAGACATCGTACCCATGAACCGCTACTCAGTTTCTCAATTGCAGAGTCCACCGCAGGCTGGTAGACTCCCTTTCCCCGGAACGTTTCGAGGACCTGGCCGGTGCGAAAGAAAGCCGAGAACAGACTTGCTGGCAGCACGCCGGTCGGTAAAACAGATAAGAGGGATTAAGAGGCGCACACACGGATTTGTGAACATGATATCGGACGCGCCGAGCGACCACCGCGTCAAGTGTGTGCTGAGGTAGGTACGCGCTGGCATTACGCCCCACGTCATTGGGTCGTCGAGCCTGCGGCACTAAATATTGGTGTTCATCGAATGCAAACATGAGTAACGTACACAGAAACGTGGTTTGACACTGCACGAACAACATATCAGCGGTCAGCGGGCACGCAGCGTCCGCTGCATTGATCGCACACCTGTGACGATACCGCGGCCCTTCCCCCTTTCATCGCTCTCCAGCGCCTTCATGAGGTTGGAAAGCCCGTTGACAGACATTGTGCATAGACCAAGGTTAATGAAAGTCTTGCATGTCAGCCCGACCGCGGTCACCGTCACGACCGACAGGATGTTCGGCATGCATGCGATGGTGCTCGTCGAGTTTGTGGATGCAGGGTGGCGCGACAACTATGCGCGAGATATTGCTGAGGCTGAAAGAGTCGGTGCTGAAGCCAGGGGCAGTAGGGAGAGCGAGCTGCCGGGACAAGTGCCAGCATGGGACGCGTCTGTGACAACGCGTCCCGGGCCCACTGCCGGTGGCGCTCCGGATCGGCACGCCTACGAGTGAGTAGTACACCGTGACCACCGGTACGACGATGCGTATGCAATATATCAAGCAAGATCATGCAATGAACTACTACAATTCCAACAGTACTACAATTCCAACACTACTGCATATTCAGCTGCAGCAATTCCGAGCGCGCCGCAGTGAGTCGGTCCAGCTTCCTCTGGTAGTCCTCCCGCTTCGCGGAGATGTGAGGCGGCTCTTGGACATACTCCTGGCAGATCGCCATCCCATCCGGACCGGTGATCATCAGGCCCGCATACAGCGCAGGCACCAGGTCGCGCTCGAGACCGAATGCCAGTTCGTGGTCGATGGCGAGCGGGATCATATCTGTAAACCGTCTATATGCAACTATGCACGTGCCGTCAGAGAATTTCGCGGTGTACATGGCAAAGCAGACCTTGGAAGTACGCAGAAACATTGGCCATGATGTGGAGAGCGGGGTCCATCGTGTCCTGCCCGAGCAAGCGAGCTAGATCGGGGACTTTGGTGCCCGTGATTCCCATTTGCGGTAATGCCGAGATGACCTGTGCCACCGCGATGTCGAAGGTAGACCGCGCCTGCGCCGATCTCAAACTTGACGTGGGCGGATGTGGATCATAATCTTGAAGCTTGGTCAACAAAGCTCCCTCCGACGACCCGGAACGGCAGCCACGGTAGAACGTAAGGAACTTGTCTTTGTACTCGGCATAGTAGTGATCATTCAGTGTGAAGGGATGTTCTTCGATGTCCATAAGCCAGGTGACCTTTTCCTTTGTCCGAGTCCAGCACTCATGGAGGTGCGCATTGACGACGAGCCTGCAATGATTGTGTGAGATCCGAGGCCAATTACAGAGATGCGAAAACTTACAACACCGCCTGCTGAAGTGCACCCCGTCCAACAGATCCGAAATGCTTTACAACGAGCTTTCGGACAAAGTCGTTGAGAACCACTTGTTCCGTGTTGACAAGCTCCAATGCATGGTTGCGCCAAGTTTGAGTGATCGCTTGGATGTAACTCTTCTGGACGCTGTACGGGTAGTTATCGGGGAGCTCCCGAGAGCGTGCTCTGAAAGCGAGTTTAATATAACTTGGGAAATCGTGTACCTAGGTGCTTACTCTTGCGCCTTCGTGAATACTTTGTCGACATGAACGACTTGCAACGCATACTGTTGGTCTTTTCGTACTTCCTGTTCCTGCGCCTTTTCGTCCTCGTTCAGGAAACTTGGGATCGGAATTGGGTCTGTCCTGGTCACATGAGAGTCGATAGGACTGAATTTTGGTCCAGTCTTCCGAATAGTTTTCAGGAAAGTGGCCTGAGAGGGCCGGAACAACTGCATGAGGCCATCGCTGTCGCCTGTCCCTTGCAATTGATGGGTCAGGTCGCTCTTGAAATTCATTATGGCATGCGAAACTTCGGCCAGTGCGTCATTGGAGGGTGGCTTCGGAAGGCTTAGAAGGTCGACTTCGGTCTTGCGAATGAGAGCCTGGACCTCTTCATGAATCTCCGGAAGCCTTCCAAGCCAAAATGAGTCTTGTGCAGACCGAGAAAGAACACAAGCAACCAGACCTCTTGGAAATTAGGTCAGTGAGAACGAAGCTCAATCGCTCAGTGAGGTTGCTTGTCCGGAGGTAACGTTGGTATACGCTATCGAGCGTCGACCACGGAGGCGTTGATGAGAAGTATTCGTCCTCCTCCGCCCTGGCCTCAGGCCACGTTATACCCTGCGCAATGGATATGGCGTTGGGTTGCTTGACGCAGTACCAGCCATTCTCGAGAACCTCACACTCGCTACGAATGAAGCGCAACCAGAGATCCTCCTCTCCAGCATTCATGCGGTCAGGCTTGGTGAGAACCCCTTCGCGAATGCAATGAGCAAGCTAACTCACGAATACGATGACATGCTTACCGATCGTGCGCTTGCCTTCGGGATCGTACAGTTTTGCGAGGTGGTGTGCTCCTTGATTCTCAAAGTCGGCTAGCGCGTAGTTAGGAAGACAGGAAGGCATAGACTGCCGCAGCACTTACTCTCACACGCGACAGTGCAGAGGACGATACAGCTTGGCTTTTGTATGTACGACGTCACGAGGTTCTTGACCAGGTCGATTTCGGCAGCGCTTCGACCTTCTCCCGCTGCGGAGATGAGCCCTACCAGAGCCAAACCAATCGACATCAACAAGCGGTGAAAATATGTGTCCTTGTCGTACCGGGAAGGTCACAGAGCGACAAGTCTGCTATGTCTCTTCCACTGATAGAGAGAGAGACATAGTTGGTCGAAAAGCCGAGCTGGCGACGGGCTGGATCCTCGTCTTCGCCGTCGAGGAACTGACGTGCCGGCGTGGACGGGTTCAGGATGGCTCGCTGTGCGCGACGCACCCGCTCCTCGACTTCGTCTACGTCGTAGATCGCGTCTCCGAAGATTTCGTTCCTAACTTGTCCCAGGGGCTGCCCGTTCGTGTCCGTGATGAAGCGAAGAGATACTATGCACTGCCACAGGTCGTCCGCATATGCTAGGCGGATCTCTGTCGGTATCCTGCCGATAGCCTTGAATATATGTGGTAGTATGTTGATGGTTAGGAAATACCTGGTGCAAGTGCCTCCAGTCCGTGGAAGGGGCACGCCAGCGACAGCCTGGACGAGGGAAGACTTCCCGGCGCTTTGAATACCAGTGAAGACGATCTGTGGCAGATCCAAATCTATCTGGACACTGCATAAAACGCCCGCGTCAGCGTTTGGACGTGTTATGGGAGGCAAGTCTCACCCTGTTGTGTGCAGACGATTCGTTATGTCCAACATTTTCCGGCGTCCTTGAGACAGCTGGCGGTTTGATAGCCCGACAGCATCATCCTCGCTGCCCGCAATGGATGCAGAAGATACAGTAGCCGAGAAGGTATCGGGATCGGTGGCCATGTTTGAGGGAATGGGAGGGAATGGGAGTCCAGTTCTCCGCGCAGCGCAGAGTTTAAGTATGTGTACTGGGGGGTGCGCAGCACTATCGTGTCTTCTGTATTGTTGACGCTTAATATCGTAGCCAATCTGGGAGAGGCATCGATAGCCTGTCTAAGAGAAAAAGACTCTACCTCAATCCACATCGACACGTCAAACGACATAGCCCTGTAACTCATGCAGTGAGGTAGAAATCACCTCCCGAGGATGAGCTGTAGATTGTTGTGAGCAGACCACACAATGACATTAGAGAATGGAGGAGTTCTCACCGAGACCAGGCGCCAGGCGAATTCTCGACGTAAGGCATTTTCACGATTGCACTCCGTAGTTCCGCATTAGTGAGCAATCTGCTGAGAGCACATCCGCAGCCTGCGCAGTGGAAGCAAATCAGACGCCACGAGAGTCCTGAGAATTACGTCTCGTATCGGAAATGCTCTTGCGGCGCATGCTGCAGAGTTGAAGGAAGGAAGCATAGTATGAGCGCAGCACAAGACGTCGAGGGCCATGCTGCGCAGCCTGAGCATCAGTAAAACTGAGAGGTCGCTTTCATTGACAAGGCACAGTACGCAGCCGGTAACTTCTGGTAAAAAGTCGAGCGGATAGGAAAGTCTCGAAGATATGTAGTTGTTGGTGACATCATGCCCCCGGAGTCGGAGAACGGCGGTGCTAGGCACCGGCATGTGCCGAGAGAGGTGAACTCTAATTTTGACATCCACTACTAAGCGACACTGTCTCCGGTGCGGTCTCGTCACTCCCCTCAAGCATCCATCAAGTTCAGCCTCAATGGTGAGCTCAAGCTTTCTCGTAGACGTCCGCGGCGGCAACCCAGAGCTCGATGCGGGTCATCCACGGTGAAGCAGATGTCCACGTCGATGGATGGTGCGTAGAATTCTTGGATACGGTTGCTCTCACTGACCGTACTCTCAGACTCGTATCGCATATAGAAGAATGACTTCGTTGTCATCTTCGTGCTGAGCCTTCTGGCAATGATGCATTATGCTGGGCTCGACATGTTCAGCATGTCGAGCGTTAGAGCTCCGTGGTGCACGCGCGATGTCAACGGCCTCCGCTGCCTTGCATTGTTGCTAACGTACCTCGTCTCAATGACCAGCCTGCCAAGAAAGCCGGAACTGGCAAGAAGCCCGCTGCTGCGCCGTTCGGCGCCAGCAAGACCGCGAAGGTCACGAAGAACCCCCTCTTCGAGTCTCGCCCTAAGAACTTCGGTATCGGTGCGTATCCAGCCGTCCATTACCAGTTGTGACGGACTCCAACCCGCGTCGTCACAGGCCAGGATATCCAGCATAAGACCGACCTCACACGCTTCGTGAAGTGGCCCGAGTATGTTCGCCTGCAACGCCAGAAGGTCATTCTCAGCCAGCGCCTGAAAGTCCCCCCGGCCATCGCCCAGTTCTCGCACACACTCGATAAGAACACCGCAACACAGCTCTTCAAGCTACTTGACAAGTACCGTCCCGAGACGAAGCAGGAGAAAAAAGCTCGTCTGGATGCTGTCGCAAAGGATACTGCGGAGGGCAAGGAGCCCGCAAAGGTCCATCGTTGCCTTATCTATGCCTAAGTCTTGGCCTGATCGTACCTTCTACAGACCAAGAAGCCTGTCTTTGTGAAGTACGGTCTCAACCACAGCGTCGCCCTCATCGAGGCCAAGAAGGCGGCTCTCGTTGTCATCGCTCATGATGTCGACCCCATCGAGCTCGTGGTCTTCCTCCCCGCGCTCTGCCGCAAGATGGGTGTCCCTTACGTCATCGTGAAGAGCAAGGCCCGTCTCGGCACTGTTGTCCACAAGAAGACTGCTGCTGTTCTCACCGTGCAGGATGTCCGTAGTGAGGACGACCGGGAACTCGCCACGCTCATCAATGCCGCTAAAGCCAACTTGTACGTTGTTTAGCTTTAGAATGTATGTCTAACCATCTCTGATTAAGTTTTGCAGCACTGAGAAGTACGAGGAGCACCGTCGCCAGTGGGGTGGAGGTCTTCGCGGCAACAAGTCTACTGAGAAGCTGCGCAAGCGTGCTAAGGCTGCAGGGCAGACCGTTTCCGCCGCCGCCGCTGGCAAGCTTTGATTGGTTGCGATTGGCGATGGGAGGGTCGGTCGGCTTCACAAAAGTATGGGCATGTCCCGAGGCAATCAATGATCATGATGTCGCTTCCTCTACCTTCATGCAATGTATGAATTTGTTATACCTCGAAAAACAATTCAAAATGCTTTCCGTGGCACATGCGCCGTGCGTTCGGTTCATGTGAACTACGACACCTGCCATTTCTGTTGATATCCCGTTTCAACTTGTCTTCCGCTAAAGCATATGTAGGAGAACGCCGCAGGGCTCCTCCGCTTACAACATCTACACATCGGCGCTCTGGCCAACATACTCGGATGGGCGCTTTTAGTGACGCTGAGATGAAAGGCCTGAGAAATCGCCCACGCTCGGCTGATGTCTGCTCGGACGCGGTGCTGCACACTGATTGCGGCGTCGGCCCCTCGGACTCTACGGGGAGAAGCCTGACGGTAACAAAGGCGGAGTGGGGAGTGAGCGCATGAATGCGACGATTTCACTCACGGCGAGCCCAGGCGCGGTGATGAAGAGCGCAGAGTCAACACGGATGCTCGGCACAATTACGTCGGGCGGGAGAAGGACATCCTAGAAGATCTAACGCCGCAGCGCTCTCACTCTAGCTTGCATATGGAGAGGAAGAAGATGGAGACTCTCGAAGCGGTCTGGCTATCCCCGTGCAGTACTAGAACATGCGCTGACCCTGCCATCCAATGGCATCCATTGGCCCAACGGAACGGGAGCAAGGACACGGAAGAAAGTTAATCGCCTTATGACATCCTTATTCCCGAACAAATATTCTGGGGTCGGGTTCTCGTAATGTCGATGCCACTGGGCCGATTACTTGCGTCCTGCACAGGGGCAGGGCATGTATGCGATCCTGATCCTTTGTGCCAAAAAAGCTCAATCTCTTCTTCGTACCATAACACAGATAATGGAATAAAACGGCCAGAACATCTCGTATGTAACGTATGTAACATCAAGAACACGCGAAGATAACGATCATCGAGTCTAAGCTGTAATAGACTCAGGCTCTCACGTTGCGTCCATGTCACGTCCGCAAAAAATTAAAAATTAAAACAGAACAAAACAATAAAAAAAACCCAACAATGAGAGGAACGTCAGCGATCGACGACGCTTCCAAACGGCATTCGGCATCAGTGCTTCAGCGGGACGTGCTCTAAGCCATATTGAATTACCGGCGGGCCCGAGTCGGGGCCTGACACGGCGGGGGAGAACGTCTTGTTGGGGATGCAGTGGGACGAGTCCCGGGCGAGCTTGTACCCCGGCAGGCAGCGGAACACGACGCACGAACCTGTCGAGCACGACACATCCGCGACGCCAGGCAGCGCGGTACAATCGATGCCGACCGGGGTGTACGGCGTCAGGGGGAGCACGCAGCCGCCACCTGGAAGAACGGAACGGTGAGTTGTGGCACGCCAACGGGCACTGTCTGGCTTACAGCTCTCCAAATCCTGGTCGGTGTTCAAGCACTCCCACGCTCTTCCCGCACCGCCGAACACTCCGCACGCCATCCACCCTTCGCCCATGTCGTTGCAAGCGCCGCTTCCTTGCCATCTCTTCTCCCTCTTCGAGAGCGGCTTCGTAGTTGGGCACGATTTCGCGGGTCCGCAAACGCCATTGCACACCACGGAAGGCGCCGCGCAGACGCACGTGGTGGGCTTGGACGGAGGGGATGGGGTGAACCCGTCTTTGCATTGGAAGCCGCAGGGATTCTTGCCGTCACAGATGGGGGTGCCGTGTTCAGGATAGGTGCAGTGTGCTTTCGGGGCAGCGGTTTCGATCTGGGGTCCGATATTCTGTGAGTTGAGTGCTATATATCAATAACGAACTCGGGCGTACCAGGGCTGTCAATATAGCAGTGACTTTATCATTCCCAGCAATCGCGACGGCAGCGATGGCGATGACATTGGTCTCCAGGAAAACCGGAAGGGCTGAAAGACAGAGACATACATCTTATGACGCGCGTGAAAGCGTGATCAATCATGCGGCGACATAGTGATGGATAGGCGGTAAAACTCACCCAGGAGACCGACGGGAATCGAGATGCCGAGGATTCCAGGAACCGTGAGTTCTACGTCGACGGCGGCGCAAATATCGAGAACATCTCGGGTGTCGAGGGGATGTGCAACCGGAGCTCTTCCGTCGAGCGACGATGCGCGAGCCCCGGCGAAGAGTGCAAGGGCAGGAAGCACGCGGAAGATACGCATGCTATCAAACCAAGGCAGGACTTGTGCTGGTTCGAGATGTTGGAAACTGACACGGGTGTAAGACTCTCAAGCTCGTAGGAAGGGGAAACGAGTGAGGTGCGTAGCGTACAGCCAGTGTTCATATACCGTACGCAAAGCATGTGAAAGAGACATAGAAGTCCACAGAGAAAGAGACGAAAGCGGCAACAACGTAACCCAAAATAGACGTATGCCTCCGCCACTGTTCCCGGACATCTCAACACGAGAGATGGTAAGTAAGAGCAGCAGGAGAGTCTCCGAGTCAGCCAAGGGAGCTGAGGGCGCCTAGATAGGTGTTTATATATCCTCAAGATCGGGTCAAAGTGGAGGATGTAAATCGGCGGTTCCTTCGAAGCATGTAGGGGGGTGCAAGCGCTGGGGCAATGCCTGGCGCACGGCGCACGGCGGTGCTGAACCGGCGTGCCACTCGGCGCATAGACATCTCAGACTGCTAGCCCCGGTATACTCGCATTACGCTCGCTGTCTATGCCGTGCAAGCAGGGCCCGCGCGAGACATGATCGTCATCTTGTCAGATAAGAGCAGCACGCAGCACTCACTGGACCAACGTCAAGTGTTATCGCCGACGGTAAGTGTGGGGTTTGGCCCGATGTCCCAGTTCCTGAATCTATCACCCAAATGAATGAGGATGAGGATTGGAAGCTTTGCTCTTGACAAGGCAGCCTGATCTCGGCGCGGGACTGTGTCACTGATAGGTCCTTGATGTCCGTACAACTTGCGACGACGTCACGTCATGCAATGTCGAGAGCGTCTCCGAAGACTTTCGTCCTTGGGCTATGCGGAACGGAAGCGGCGAACGCGGGTGGCGGGACGGAGGGAGTGCAGGTTCATCATCTCACTGGCAGGTACTGTAGGTCCGTCTGCTCGCCGCCGCGGGTCTTCAAGCTTCAAGCGGCGCGCGGGCCGCTTGTTCCGGGACCTTAGCGCCGACTCATACTTATAGTTTGCTCTGATCAGCTCCAGTGGCCTCATCCCACCTTTGTCCCATACAGCACGCCCCGTAACTCCCTAAGCCAATAGATTGAAGACCGTCCACGGCATAGGAGTGGTTCGTCGCCATGTGCAGCAACAGCTCTCGATGTGCTGGCATGATGCATGGACTCTGTTGTATCTATAGACAAGATCTGCAACGCGATGAGGTCACATGGGTAGGTCAGAAACTTGCCCAGCCCAAACCCATCTGCCGCACCTGGTCGGCAGATTGTTACTGAGAATCGGCGGCGAATAAGAGTCGAGTGGCCAACAGATGGCAAGGCAGAATCAACTTTGACAGTTGGAGGTTGTATACTCAGCAGGCGTCGGTAGTTCACAATCCAGTAAGACATGAATTCCGTCAAATGCCACTGGTTCCAGGATCACAAGACGACAAATTAAAAAGAACACCGCACGCAAAATAACGGTAACTGCATCGGTAACAGAACTCACAATACAATAATCATCTATATGGGACCCATCGAGCGAACTGCACGCTCAATACAACTGCCAAAATTCCGACTTCGCGTGAAAGCCAGCTTGCAGGCGCGGGGCGTAAGTCTCGCGGCGCGAGTAATTCGGCCCTTCCCACTCGTCGAACCCCCACTCGGGATCCGACGCCTCTGTGTCTGGCTCTGTGATGTCTTCAGACTCGTACGACGTAGCGTCCTCGTCAATCTCGAATGTGGGGTCCAAGTTTGCAGACACCACGGCTCTCTGCCCGCGCCGCATCTCGCGTGCCAACTCCCGCATACTGCGCCGCTTGCGCATCCGTTCGACCAAGTCGTTGTACTCGGCGTCGTTGATGGGCACATATTCCGTCCATTCCGTAGGATGGACATACTCGCCGGTGGCCTTCCTCTCTTTAGTCTTGCGCACTGCATCGCGCCGGGATTTCTCCTCCTTGCGCTGGAGCATTGCGTTCCGGCGCGCCTGCCACCACTCAAACCACCCGCGCTTCCTGTCCCTGAGGTTGTTCCAACCACCGAACGAAGGCTCAACCCCTTCGTCCTCACTCATGTCGCACTCGTCCTCGTCCTGACGGAGCGCATCGTACTTGCGGACGTTCCTACAGACGCGTTTGCAGCGCTCGTCGAAGGTCATCGGCGGTCGCGCGCCAGGAAGCACCGGAGCGACGGGAAGAGGAGAAACAGGGCGATTGCCATGGGCCGCACTCACAGGAGCCGCGTGATTCTTGGGACTTTCAATGGATGCCTCGCGGGGGGCGTTAGCGACGGGGGGCGATATGGCAGTCCCGTCGACGCGAGAGCGTTTGGCTTGCGGAGATTGCTCCCCGTTACCGTCCACGGCCTCGTCGTCAAGTGACGTCTCTTCGCGAGGCCGTTTGCGTTGGGCGAAAGAAGAAGGCCCGGCAACACCGACGGCGGGGACGAGGTTCTGAAGGTGCTGTTGTATGTGCTTGGAAGAGAACACTGGGGGTGGGCTTGCGTAGTGCGGAGGTGAGCGAGCGGGTATCGCCTTGGCCTTCCCCTTCCCCTTGTTTTTGATAGGAGCGGGAGTGAAGTGGCTGGGACTTCCGTAACGCGCCGCGAGGGGTGAGTCGTCGTCGGCTGCGTTGCTCTCAAGTTCGTGGCTGAGAAACTTCATCAAATCAATGGACGCGTATACGGCGATCGGAGACTTACAGTAGAGACTCCCCTTCGCGGAAGGGATCTGAACCGAGATCCAGCGGCAGTGAATACTTGGAAGAACGGCTAGAGATTAAAGTCAGCGTGAGGCAACGATGATAGTACACTGGGGCGTACGTTTTCAAGAGAGGTTGGGAGGCGTCCTGGACATTGTGGCCTCTCAGGTTCGGCATAGGGATCGGGGAGGTGAACCCAGTGACGCCTCGTTGCAGAGAGGATGTCTGGTCCGGTGAAACCCAACCGTGGGGCTTCAAATTCGCTGGCCTAGCAGGCGTGCTACTGATCCCTTGCATCGCATCTGATGGTGCGTTCGAGGTGTAGACAAAGTCGGTGTTGACTTCGGAAGCGCGGAATGACTCGGGAGATGGCGGAAGCTGGGACGATTTTCCGTTCTTCGCAGGACTTTCCTCCTGTTCAACGGTATCCAGCGGGCTAGAAGTGTGACCCAGCGAGCGCCGCATGGCATCCATAAGCCTCGACCCCATAGAAGGAGGCTCGGGAGAGGCTGCGCGGGTGGGTCGGGCACTGGTGTTCTTCGTGGCGGAGGGGGGCTTAGCCACGCTAGCGCGCGTGTGTGTCTTGGAGTGCTCCTCGAGGATGAGCTGCTTGGTGGAAGAGCGCGTCGAGCGCCTGGGGAGGGGCAGAGACAGGACATCAGTGCCGCCACCGGCACGAACTGTCGGGGAAGGTTCGCTTTTGAGAGTCTTGGCCATCGCGCACTTGATTGAGCGGGTGTGAATACGTGGAAGATGATGTTATGGGACGAGACGGAAGGTTGCTAGTATGGTGAAGGCTGGAGTCAAGGGGAGGGTGCTGTCGAGGATGACTGGAAAGAGGAAGGTGGGACGGGAGCCCTGAGGGTCTTTTAATGTGCATTGTTACCGGCCACAACCTGTGCGGCCTAATTAGCTTTACAATACCGTGACCTAGTTCATTGTCCTCACGACGCGGCGTGCCTTGTCCAACTTGAAGCTGTTGCGCTTCGGCCATCCTGTTCCAGATAAGGAAAGTTAACGATGGCACTTCAGATTTTACTGCCCTCCGAAAGAAGTGCACTCACTAGTCACTAGTCACTGCCCCTGGTCTGTCCGAATTTCGAGAGCCATCCGACGGTAGTGTGCACTGTGTCTCCTTACAAACGGTTGCGGCGGGAAACGGGCCGCGCTGCCGTTCTGCCGTTCTGCCGCCCTCCTCGTCGAGTATTGGAGAATTACCGCTATTCTGTCATCAGCAGTTTTGCGAAAAATCCAACTGGGGTGTTGAGGTCCTGAAGGGACATTTGTAAACAGATCACCACTGCCTAGGCGCATACTTACCCGTGAGCCGGACGCTATCATGCAACAGCGCGACGATAGAGTCGTCATATACAAAAGTTGCGCAAGGGTATCACAGGAACATGGCACCAGTGAGAAAATGGTCATCAAGTTTTGACAGTGTAGCCCGAGCAAGTCCGCGGACATTTCTTTCCGGTCATGCAGACCTCCATGATTACAAGACCCGATTGGCTTGGAAGGAGTCAACGGAGACTGTCTCACCCGAGATCTGCCAAAAGCACGAATCATAAGCCCCGAGGCACCCACGGACATGAGCCGGGGATCCTTGCGGAAGGGAGAAGGTGAAATGCGAACCCAAATATTTGAGGACTGCAGCAAATTAGTTCTGCCGAAAGTGTATACTTAGTATATGTATGACATCGGGAGACCAAAATCTCACACGAGCCTCAGGTACAAAGCAGAGATGCTGCATGAGTAGGCCGGCACCCATTAGCCATGTCAAGATTGCAAGCTTTGAAGTGCATCTCAATATCACTCACTGGCTGCATGCGAAGGTGAGTCGACAAGTACAATGCATCATTTGTGGAATACAGCAAAAAAATACAGTGGGCAATGCGGCGTACAAAAATCCCCCAGCGTAAGTCCTAACGGTATCCATCCGGAGGATACGCCTGCGGGGCATACTGCACTGCCCGCATCGCTGGCGGGTTCGGGTTCGGGTTCTTGGCCATCTGCAACAGCGTTGCCGGCGGCGTAACGAGCATCTCCGCTGCAGGTCTTTACGTATGTCCGCGGGTCGGTCAGCTTCCATCGCACGCGCACACAACGGGCAAAGTAGTACGTACCCGCCCTCGCGCAACACCGCGTCCAGCGCGGCATCCTTGCCTGCACGCATCTCACGCTCTTCCTCGTGCAGGATGCGCAGCTCCTCTGCGAGCAGCCCGTTCTGCTCAAGCGCGTAGCGTAGTTTCGCCTTCATAACCAGGTAGTTGACGCAGGGGATCGAGCGCCCGCCGAGGAGCTGCGTCTCTGGGTCGACGGCCTGCGCAAGGTGCGGCGGTAGCGTCTCTGCCTCCTCATCGTCGGTATCGGTGGGGTCATCGTGCTCGCCGTGGGCGGCGTCTTCGTCGTCAAGCTCGGAAGCGGTCTGTGGCTCCACCTTGAACGTCGCGAACGACGACGCAGTCGATGGGTTGGCAGAGCCACTGGGAATGGAGGCGGTGGTGGTGGTGACTGACGGCGACCGCTTGCGTTTGCGCGAGCCGCCGCGCCCGGGTGCTGGTGGGGAGATGTTGTGCTGCATGCGCATGTGCTTCGCGAGCGCGTCGGAACGTGTGAACGACTTGTCGCACTCTGGGAGCAATGATGAGGGTCTATGCAATGGATACAGCAGTGTGTCATACGCACCAGGGCGGGAGCAGATGAATGGACGTTCGCCGGTATGCGAGCGTATATGCGACACGAGAGCAAAACGCGAGGTCTGTGCGAGGCCGCGACGGCTGCACGAGGCCCATTCGCACGTGTAATTGCTCTTGTGGACGCCTATATGGTCTGTCGGAGGGCGAGAGGCAACAAACGTCAGAGCTAGTGTTTGTGTGTGCGCGCACGAAGAATAAAAAGGGCGCACCTTCCTTGAGGTGGTTGATGAGGGTCGGAAGGTGGTTAAAGGCAATTCCGCAGTCATCCCACTGGCATATTACGGCGTCTTCATGAGGCTCGGAGCCTGTGCGGGGGACTGAGGGATCAGCAGGATCTGCGGGCAACAGATCCTCCTGGACAGAAGACGTGGATGTCGAGGACGACGGTGACGGAGGGCCCGGCGATGGGGAGACGCTGGATATGCTCATCGGAATCGATGACAGCCTCAGCTAGGTCAATGGGGCGCGTGTCGGCAGAGCTCGCTGTGGGATACGACGGGCGCGACGTTGGCCACGTTGGCGATGGAGGAGAAGCGCTATGACGGCGTTTGCCGGCGAGCAGTGTGCGCGCTTTCATTCATCTCGATACATGGAGGCTATCAAGGACGTTGACGGTCTCGTAGCCTACACACATAGTACCGCCCTGCTTCATATAGCGTCGGTCGCATCTCATGGATCCCGCGTTTGACCAGCACCGTCTAGCGCAAAGCACTATGTATTACCGATTGAACAACTTCTTGCCATGCAGCGGCCGTGCGGACCCTACGCGGCCAGTCTCCAGCTGGTACAGGTGGTAGGCCTCACGCAGATGGTCAGGGGCCAGTGGCCCTGTGTCGCCGCGCCGCGCTTGTACAGCCCGGGCTATAGGCGGAGCGAGCGAGAGTATAACAATTGCATTGTGATGAATGGTTGAGAGGAGGTATGCCAAGACGCGCACGCACCTTTTTCAACAATCTCGCCTACAAAGACCTTGGAGACACCCGCTACAATTTGCGCAACAGGCTGTGACACTTGCTGACCTAACGATTGTTGGATTACCTAGACGAGATGGTCGCGTTGAAAAGAGAATTTGTGTGATAGCCAGGCGAAGTGGTCGTAAAGATGCTGATACTGGAGCCAGACAGCAGAAAGGACTCGCCTTTCGAACAGCCTGTTTGGGGAGTGCATGCCGACGATAAGCCTCGAAGCGGTCGTACTGTGCCGGCGAGAAGTTATCCATTAGGACTCTGCACATTCATTAGAGCCATCCACGCCTCAAAATAGGGAATCAGTCGACGCACTTGAGATTGTCCTTTGACTGGCTCTGCCACGACTGCTGCGCCGTAAAGTCGTCATCCGCCATCGCCGGCAGCACTTCATCGTCATCACCCTCCTCCTCCTTCTCCACGCCCGCAGTGGCCCCTGGTGCTGCTGCGACCGCACCTGGCAACACCGCACCTACAGGCACAATTGGCGAAGATGACGACGGAATGGCACCCTCCGACACGCTCGCTACAGGTCCGGGAAGTGCGCTCGAGCTCGCGCGAGCTGCATCCACAGGGCTCGCGTCGCCGGCGGGCATCGCCCAGCGGATGGACGTCGGTTGCCCCGGATCGGTGGGGGCACGAGCTTTGCGACCGCGCTTGGCGCCACGACCGCGCGTCGGGGTGGGGCTAGAGCCGGGATGGTTGGTGGTGGGGAAGGGAAATGCTGGAGCGGATGAGGAGGGAGTCAAGGGGACGAACGATTTATCGGAAGAAGGGATGGGTAAGGATGGTGCGGACATGGCAGCGGAGGAAGGACCTGAAGCTGGACCGCTTGAATGAGAGTGTGCAGACTAGTTGTATTCTAGTGCGCGAGTGGCGAGACCAGGGCAGAGTTGTGGCTGAGGCGCCCCGCCGCGCCCAGCGCCTGCAGGCATTCAATATCCATATTCAACCCTCGAACGCGTTTGCCCCGACTTTCAACGTCCAACGTCCACTTTCACTCTCATTCTTAGACAACAAGTAGGTCACGCTGTGGAGCGTCAAAATCTTATTTGGGTTATAACGGACGTTGTTGAACAGAATGAGCCGTAACAACTTCCAAACACGCAGATCTGAGACAGCCGCACCACTGGGACGAGGGGTGGCGACCCTCAGAGCACGATATTGATGGGTACGCGACCGATGGTATGATGCCAGCCTATTGGGTACGAATGAGAGGGATCCTACTGGAAGCGATCAGGTTGTTGCTCTCGCAGCAGACAGCCTGCTGCGTGCACGCTCCCTGCCCAAGGCCGATGATGATGATGATGATGATGGGGGCACAGGTGATACCGACAAGAACCTCCAAACTGCGGAGGACTACTCCAAGCAGACCAAGAATCGCCCCAACGACGGGAGTATCGGCCTGAAGTCAGGTCAGAGCCAGAGACATTGAAAACGGGGACTCAGTTACTGACCAGCAAGGTGCTCTTACAGCACTGCAATTCGCCTGTAGTGCACTGGGAGGTTGGTATGGTCACGGTAGGCTCCGGGGCAGTCTAAAATTCATCATCGTTTTCGTTTTGAGGGACAGGAATGCGTAACCCTTACCACGGTGACGACGGTCATTGCGGGTGGAGGTGGCGTGCCCCCTGCCGCGACGAGGGCGACCAAGGTCAAGAAGAA
The DNA here is from genome assembly GCA_019914985.1 of Auriscalpium microsporum. Lineage (NCBI taxonomy): Eukaryota > Fungi > Basidiomycota > Agaricomycetes > Russulales > Auriscalpiaceae > Auriscalpium > Auriscalpium microsporum. The sequence continues at coordinate 1,974,275 of JAHLMG010000007.1, read as the reverse complement.
TACGAGGAAATTTGGACGCGGGCGAGCATACTGCAAGTCAAGTCGCCAACGTTGCACCACCCTCTTCTTGTGCTGCAGTTTATAACTACAGCCGCTACACCGACAGTGATATCCAACGAAGTGCCAAGCGGATTAGGATGCTCGGCCTTGCGAGATATTCCATTGAAGCGGGCGACACGGGGGGATAGTCGGGCGAAGGACAAGGCATCCTCAGACTGGTGTCCCAGACGCGGCCCCTCAACGGCACGCAGCCTCAAGGTCAGGCCGTCGAAGTCCCGCACGGAACCCACGCACCGCAATTATAATGAAGCTCCTTTGAGAAGGTAGGTCCAATATCAGTGGGCGGGCGGTTGTTCTCCGAGGACGGCGTGGACGCGGCATCCAGTCTCATTATGATCCGGAGACCGGTTCGGCGGCGCTTCAGATATCGGTGATTAGGCTGGGATTTGTTTGCACGGCATGATGGGAACCGTATCATGTCGTTCGGTCACGCGCGGGTCCGATGCCGGCCCTCTGATTCTGAACCTCGAGGATATGCCGGCGACCCCTAGCTCTTGCTCGGCTTACTTCTCCTATTCAGTAAAGAATCTGGCAGAGTCATGGCCTCTGTGACCTGTCACGTTCCAACCGTTGGTGGGTATCTCGTCTGGCCTGTCACCATTTTACCGCTGAAGGTATGCCGCATTCTTTGGAGCTAGCAGGGTTATGACACACGACCGACGGCACCACAGGTCTTTTTATCAGCACTCATGGCGCCAATCAGAAGGCAATTCGGAGGATGAAGCTACTCCGCCCCGTCACAAGCGCACGCTGCAGTCGCAATATGCCTCACTCCCCTACCGGTGCGGGTGAGTTATGCCACCCACCCTTGACGTCACCGGAGGTACTCATCAGCGTCGTGTCACAGCAGTACTGTCCGAGCACAGTGCAAGCTATCTGGGGGCAAGCTATCTGGGATTTTCCACCGGTCGCAAAGCAGTCAAAGCCAACGAGCGCATTGGTGTTCTTGCACAGCGATGCATTGGGACCTCCGGCGGCTGCGTGCGTTGAGAACTATGCGCCCTCAAGGTAAGGGCTCATCAGAAGAAAATCATCGGGAATGCATCATCACTGCGTCTACCTGCGGACAGCACAAGGTCGGCAAGTTGTCGGGACAGGTAGCGGGGGCTTCGCTCTAATCCGCACCGAAACTAAACCCTGCTCGTGAAGCAGATATACACTCTCGGAGAGTAGATGGTACATACGCTGAGCTTGTCCGAGCTTATGGGGGCTGCGAAGAGCAAAGTTAAGACGGCGTTGATGGCGAGATGCATGATGGGTGACTGAGTCGCTACCGCTCGGCTACCGTCGTGTAGTTCTTTTCATGGTGAGCTCTCGTCATGTCTGCCACTCTGTGTTTGCCCTCAGCATTTACAGGTGTCCATCACTTCAGGGACTCAAGGCCCCCGAGCACGCTCACGCTACACTTGGCCCGGGCATGTCGGTGCATGTGATGAGTTGTCGAAAATGAAGGCAACTTACGCTACTTCTTACACTTACCGTGTGACAGACTATGGCGTTTTGTGCAGCCAAGTCAAACTAGCAACCTCTAATTATCAGGCAGCGAATGTGTAACACATTAGGCCTTAATGCTGGCAGAGCAAGACAAGGTACTATAGACTCGATGCCTTCATATCATCATTCCGGTTTCGACGCACAGAGTAAAGCCCCCTGAGCCCTTGAAGCCAGCTTTCTGAAGATCTGACCGGCGACGCTGTAGGCTCTTGTAGGCTGCGCCGACAAGTGCCAACCGAAAGGCGCCTCGATGATTGCGGCACGGCTTCCATTCGTCATGTCTTCATTTCAGACGTACTAATCTTAGGTTGCGAGCCTCAAGGTGTGGCGTCTTTTGTTACACCGTTATGTAACTTAGCACTTACAGGTATCCGGCCTTTGGACCAGACTCTGAAGACTCCCTGCCTTTTCCCTTTAGCAAGGTGTCGTCCTTATCTTCATGACTGCCGTAATGTATCCGAATCCCCAGAACCGAGAAGACGTTCGTCGCCCTTATCTGAGCAAACTTAATGTTGAAATTCAGGGTGAATCTCGTCCGCGGTGCCGCGCCCAAGACCGGGCATTTTAGAGAAAAGTCCGTCTCAAATTTCTAATCAAAGAAGTCGCGATGACTACATTCACGAGAGTAAACCAAAAAGGGCGACATAGACTTCAAAGCAAGGTCATAATCCTTCATCCAGCGCATCGAAGCCTGGGTACTGAGCGTCGGCACTGCCCCCTCAGAGGCTGATGTTGACGGGCGTGCAGCCGATGGCAACGACGCCGTTCTGTAGAGCTGATGAGTCTCGGAAATATTTATCTAGAAGACACCACTGCAACGTACGAAATCGTCGTCGTCGCAGCACACAGTCTGCGCAGAGCAGGAGTCTGAACCGACACCAATGACGGTGATTGGGTCGCAGGTGAGGCCGACGATGACATCCACGCCCTGGACGACGATGCCGAGCAAGCCCAAGAGTGGAGCGACCGCAGTAGACGTGGCCTGTGTTAAAAAACTTGAGCACATTTTAGAAAACCAATGGTATCTATTTGCGCTTACCGGAGAGGTACTTTCACAACACTGAAGAGAGCCAGTCGTGCAAGAGCTGGCGGGAATCGTCGAGGTGGTTGGCGGAGCGGTCTATTGACGATGCGATAGATTGAGCAGGAAACACGAGCCGATGTGCTTCAAACTTACCACAGTGACTGTCGTGGTGACGGGTGGCGTGCTCGTCGTCGTCGGCTTACCACCACCGGGCAGGGCAGCGGCGTAACCCGCGAGAGCGACAATGACAATGGTGGAGAGACGAGAGAGCATTGTGAGTAGAGCTGAAGGCAGGTGGACGACTGACGACTAGTAGAAGGGCTGGAGCGACACAAGCTACTCTTTCGAAACCTTTTATATCCATCTAGACGGTACGGCGAGATGAAGCCCTCCTTTGTTGCACATTGGATACACTGTGGGCAACCAGTGAGTTCAGACGAGTGCTCCACAGCAGCTACGGTGTGGAGTGCGAAGACGGAGCAGCAGCACCCTCAAACGGTGGGACGCGCAAATTGCCAAGTACGTGATCATGGAACCGTTGAAAGGCGCTGAAGCGATTCTTGCAGCACCATTATATCACCGCTTCCTGTAGTGATACCCCCTTTGCTCAACAGCTACGGTCGGTCGCGCGTCTGCGACTTCACGACAAGTCTTCCTAGTCAACTTACAGCGGCCTGACCAACCATACGGCGCTTGTCCCAAGAACCGTGGAGCCATGCTGGAAGATTACCGCGTGCACCGCGGAACGGCGAGGGATGGACAGTGACTCGGTGCCAACGGCGATTCCGAGTAGAGACTAATTCCGAGATGAGTCCTGGACAACTCGGTTGTTCGAACTTCGGCTCCAAGGGACGGAAGAGACAGCAGCGAAGGGCTACACTTTCTTGTAGTGCGTGAAACAGTAGAACAGTATCCGAGAACAATCCGCAGGTTTGCCGCAGGTGGACAAGGTTCCGTTCAGAGGCTTCGGATGAAAGGCCCACGATTAGGTAACTCAGATGGTGGTCGTAACCCAAACTTTACTAAGTATAGTAAGTACGTCCCGCATCTTTCCTCCTCTCAAGTCTTTGGTCATTTCCTTGGAAAACATCTCTTTGTTTCTCGTTATGACGCGATGCGCTCACCAACAATGTCGGGCATAAGAATCGATGAGTCAAGGATGGCCCTGGAGAAGCAGGGTGAGCGCGAGACTCACATGACACAGTCAGGCTCTGGCGCAACATTTTGGGGCTGGCACGGTGACAACATGTTGGAGGAGTCCCCCAAGTATGTTATCAGCGTTCTCGGTTTGAGAGCTTGGCCTAACTGTTTGCAGCATGCCGGCTGGACGAAGGAGACCAAGGCCGGTGTTGTCAAGGGCAAGACTCTCCTCGATGCTATCGATGCCATGGGCCACGCTCACGGCCGTCCGACAAGCCCGTCCGCCTAGCTTCTTGATTAAATTTCATTCGTTAGGTTGCTCACAAGTCTTGCACGGTTTACTCTGTCGGGAAGCTGAGAACGTGTACTATGTTTCCAGCCTCACGAACACGGGCAAATGTGCGGCAGGTGCGCTATGGGGATAAACAGCGACCCACCGCGGTTATTCACGACCTCGCAGCAGCATTTTTACTTGGGAATCTATCATATGATGAATGCAAAAAATATCCACCCACATCTGCTTCTCCGATTCGACCATCGCATGACTGTATCGATGCAAACAAACCCCGGAAGTGACATGCATGCCAATCGGTAAGTAGCCCCATGTCGGACAGTCTCACGCATCCGTAGCGTGTCCCGAACGTTCTCGAGGAGATGGGTCTGTTTATGCGTGATTCACCCGCTAGTTGATGAGTGTTAATCATTCTTGCTCAGGCGCTTCGGATAATCTCATCGCGAGCATAGTTCACCATGGATCATGGGCTTTCCGCTGAGATCTTTGCTATAGCATTATGGACTCCAACCCCAGTGGCGTCCGGGCGTCGCAGTATTGGCCTGGTTGCGCTCTCGACCTGCGGTGGGCGCTTCCGACGTGACAGGCGCAGTTTGCACGGACCTACCAGGCCTTCATTCGGATGCTTTCGACGCACGACCCTTGTCACATTGACGACCCTGCTGTACGGCTTATTGAGCTGGATATGCCCCTCACGTAAGTGGCGGTTTGATTGAGGTAAGCAAGGGCTTTGTGCGGTTTACGGATAGTTTAACCAAAGGCGAATGGATTGAGGCTATCCTCTGCTTTCTGATCATCTGCGGTCTCTGCCCCACTTTGACACAGAGCCTGGTGGCTCCCCGCGGAGCCGTGGTGCGCGGAATACATCGGTGATCAGGCCGTTTGTCCTACATTCAGCTGAATTCTCCGTCCCCGATGCCTCGCACTTGTCCGAGGCTGATCTCTGCCGACAACTCGCGCACGCGCTCCACTCCAATTGTATAGAGGATCTAGGGTGCGTCCTTAATACCGTACACACGGGCAGACATGCCTACGGTTACGTTAAGTCTACGAGGCGATACGACCATGGACGACCGGTGACATTGTGGAGTGGGTTACTATGTGGCTGGTGCGGGTTGACAATGAAGGTCGAGGACATCGGCTGCTGGTTCCGACGTCTGCTAGGGTACGTCGTTCTTCTTTGACCTGAAATCCCACCACATCACAGTGCAACGAAACCACGAACGCACGACGCCGCAATCTCGGACGCAATAAACTTTACTACAACATTCTTGACATTGGGAGAAGTGCTCGCCGGAGTCGCATGTCAGCTTTCAGCTCTTCCTCGTCACTGCTGCGCATTTAATGAAGGTCGACCCGCATAGTGCACATGCCGTTGTCGAGATTTGAAGACTCGCTTCGAGTGAGTTACTCATAGCCGGAGAAAACCTGGCACAGCGCGCTCGATGACCAGTAAGTACTGCCTGTACCCTCATCCATCGCCTCTTGACCTGCTCTGTTCCCTCTCAGTCTACTGTATATCTCTGTACGCTCTGAAGCCAGACAATTTGCGCATGCGGTGGTTGTTGAACGTTGAAGACGACGGCGTTCTCACTGGCTATAAAAAGCCGGGCCGGGGACCTTTTCCATGCGTCCGCGGTGTCCACTACTTAGCGTCTTTTGAGAATGACGACTGTTTAGGCTTCATTAGGCTTCTTGGGTTACCTCGGAGGCGGCTTCTGTTGGCATCGTCGTATGATCATGGGATGAGTAAGTACGGTTTGCGTACGCCTCGGGGGCTTTCACTATTATTTGGCGCGATGATCAGTTAGTGTACTCCGAGTCTAGAGTATCTAGTGCCCCACCGTGCATGCAGTGCATCGCACTCACAATGTAGATGAGGTGGTTGACTGATATAGTAAGTTACTAGTAAGTTCTTCGCCCGACTTCCCCGAGCCGGCCGAACCCATCAGTGGCACATCTAGGGTCAGAACGAGCAAGGGCCTTCAAATGCACTGCATGCACCGCCGCTGTGTGCAGGTGAGGGCCCGGTAACCGTGTTCGGTGTCAGGGATAGGCGGTGATAATTGCGGAAAAAACTTGAAACTGTGCGCTAGGCCTGATCCGAGTCGGAATTATTGCGCGCATAGATCAAGCGGTGTTGCGTGGCCCTGCGTGGCCGTGCAACTTGTACTGCGCTTCCCACATTCTAAATGCCTTCAACAGGCGGTCTTCATAACCCTTTCTCTCCCCTCGACGACGGCGACGACGCCATGGAGGGCCACAATTTGCTATCCCTCAAGTCTCCGTCGCTCCAACTGGACTACGACAATTTTTCGGCGCGACCGCCACGATCCAGTTTTCGAAGCTCTGTGGCCCTCATACCAACGCCTGGGTCGCTTGCAAAGCGACGACCGCGATACGTGTGTACACTCGCCTTCCGTCTCTATCGCCTTTTAGCTTACTCTAGCTGCATCCTCGCCCCAGGAACCGTTCACCTTGAAGATATGGACGGTCTTGCTTGGGAGTGCATTGATGGTATTGACTGCAGTTGGGCTCGAGATCGCAGTGAAGATATCAAAAGAGAGGAACGGTGCGTAACCAAGCCTGTGACACACGCAGAGGCTGAGACCGAGGACGTCTGCTAGGATTCAAAGTCCCCCATAAAAACGTGCTCTCTTTCGTATCAATGGATTTTCTCACAGTGTGTTTGCTATCTGGACGTTGGCGCACAGTGGATACTGACGGTCTGCTTCGTTCAGTCCTTCTTCGCGGTGCTGTTTGTTATTCCATTGGCATACCTGGCCATCAACTTCGACTGGCAACTGCGGGCATGGCAGGTACGTCTACCTTTGCTATGTATATCGTGCTATCTCAACCAAGTATCCTAGCCGTACCTCATATTGTCGAGGGGCAATGCTACGGCCCAGGAATCGTTGTTGTTGGATTATGTGCGTATTCGCTGCCTATTCTTTGCATGACCAGGCTCAATCGCTCCCTTCGGTACCTCTCGGTACTTGCAGATTGGCATGAGGTATGTGTTCACATCCACCTCTCCTTCTTGCACGTCGTGGACACAAAATCATACAGTAAAATCATGATCGTCTACAACTCTGTGAAGTTCAAGCACCCACTCATCACGATTTCAATGCTCGTGACGTTGCTCACATACTTGCTACAACCGTTGGCTGGATCGGTTCTCTCCATCCGTCTGCTTGACACGTCCCAGAGTAACTGCATTTTGTTTATCGCGGCAAGGCAATCTGACAACAATGTCATTCCAGCGGCGTCTGTGGATAGCATACGCGCTATTGGCCTTTCACCTGACATCAACGATCTCAGCGCTTTCGCGTCGTCTGCTGGTGTATGTCATCTTGTTTGTCAAGCAAAAATCGTCATTGACATCCTCTCTAGTTCGCCGAAGCTTCTGGTATATCCTCTGCAACCATCTCGTCGCCCGTTTATTGACCCCGACAACTGCAAGCGTTCAACAACCTCACCGACCCACCGTTTGTTTACCAGGGATGGACAGTGGCGCAATTTGTGGTAACTTTCTTCCTATCCTCTCTTGCACACGAACGATGCTCAGCATATGCAGTTTCCCACAGACCCCTCCTTCAACGGCACCATGGCGGTCAACACAACTGCCATGCAAACAGACGTCAATTGCGCCAATCCCATCTCTTTGAATCTGGATACCGCGGTCCCAGATGACTTCAACATCACCGCTACCTCCGTTGAGGGGTGCTCTTTGGGTCCAGTGACCTTCAATCCGACGAACAGCGAACAATTGTACGGTGTCACGGCTGTCCCGAATTGCGGGAGCACCCCTCAAAATGTCTCTTTCGAGCCTGTGTTCTTCTGGTACTATCAAACACGACAGAACGGGCAGCATGACGCGCGGGGCATTTTGTGCCTCCCGAAAATGCAGCTCTTCAATGTCGTCGCATTTGCCTTCCTTAACAACGGGTCTCTCACGAACGTCTCCGTCGTCGACAACTACCCAGCATCCAACAACGTTACCGGCGCTCCCTTAGATAGCAACATCTACAATGGGTATGTCCTCTCTGTCGGTGCTGTCGACGTTTTTGACACACGCGTGCCAGCCTTGTTTTTGATGATAGCAGCAACCCGAATGTGCAGGCGAGGGCATTGTCTATCAAGACGGGCATTCCAAACGCCATCTTCCGCAGTGCAGCACAGTCGCCAGGTGGATTAGACGCTGTCTTCGATGACAAGAATGGGTTCCTCAGTTACACAAAACAGGTCTATGTGCGTCATCTACACATCCCGTGAACCTCGCTGATCTTTGTCGAAAAAAGACGCAACACCTTGCCCTGGCTGCCAAGGCCAACTATTTCTTACCCGTCGATCGCATAGTGAGTGCAGAGCTCACGCAGCTTACGCCGAAACTATGGTTCGAGTTGAGTGGTCTCCACATGCGCCTATGCTTATCGGGCTGATGACGAATCCTAGCCCCCTCCCGTCGCATTTTTTGTCCGGAGTGCTGATGATAGTTGGCTTGTCGATAATGGTCATACACGTCCAGCACTGGCGGAGCAGGCGACAAGTTTACCTCACGCACTCACCCGGCGCGATCGGCACTTCCATCGCGCAAACCGCACGGTCCGGCTTCGGCGAGTTGCTCTACCCTTATGATAGTCTTGAGGACCTTGAGAAGAAGTTGCGCGCCCTGCGGTTCCGCCTCGACCAACGGACGGGGGCGATCGTCGTGGATGACAGTGCCATCTTGTTCTCCGAGCCACCGCCTGATGTGAACGATGAGACGACGATGGGGCTCATGGGGCAGAGGCACCGCAAAATACCCAGCTCGGAAGACTTGGAGGAGCATTCATCGCTGCCGCACACCCCAGGAAGCGTGGTGGATAGGGAGGCGGACGCGTAGTCGCCTGACATGGACATTTCCTTACGAGCACCCTTGTAATATGTAGGATCACACGAGGTATTCTAATCGGACAGACTGCACTTTTAACATTCCCGGACGCCATGTGTCTATTTTGAAAGCTGCATTGATGTTCCCAGTTTCATTTGACGGACTGTGTGATCCCGCAACTATGCGCACGGAGACCCCCCGTAATCGCGTGAACTCGGGACAGTGGGCCGGCAGCGATAACATCCCTTCATCTCGTACACCCCGGACTGCATGACGCATGTGCGTAAACGCCGGCGAGGCGATATGTAGTACGGTCGAATACTACCGTCGGTGCTACAGGCGCCCATGTCCTCACGAAAGAATCACGCTTACGAGAACCCCTCGACAAGAGTGGCGCCCGGGCAGGGTAAGGATCGATTGTTCACAGAAGCGCAAGCATGTATGACTGGCCGCGTGCCATGGCGTTGTGGAGGCGGTGAGGACAGCAAGACGGCAGTATGGCGAGAACAGCTCCTCCTAGAGCACAAGGATCCCACTCCAGGGGACATTTCCGCGGCGCGCGCGCGCTCTACCCGCAGGGAGCTGAAGAATTATCGAGCGGCAGCGGTAGGGCCCATTTCAGAAGAAAGGGAGGGTCGCAATTACGAGACGCTTCGAAGACGTCATGGGCATTCGGGGCCATCTCTTGACTGCGCCTGCGGGTACGCTGTTTTTACACTGACGGTGCCATGAGGTGAGGGTCATAGGACACCCCGCCAAGATCAGATACAAGTCTGGCAGCCAGGACGCGAAGTAAATCCGCAGGCTCGGAGACCAAGCACCATCTCGTTTGACGGATCATATGCATGTGCGTATCGGGTACCATGCGTGCGGACGTGAAGGGGCCGGCGTCACTGAGCTCGTATTTGTCATGGCCTGTGTAAGTTTACCGAAGACGCTGAGACGAAGCCCGAGGAGTGTCGCATTCGGTGGGAGCTAGGTCGAGATGCAAGATGATGGTTGCCGGAGAAGTAGCCCACATCCCAGAAGCCCGTAGAACCATGGAACGCCGAGGACTTGCAGGGCCAGGACAGGGCATACAAAAATGCTGACGGCGGTCTAGGAAGTACGCGAGTGAGTGAGTTGGAGCCCATGCGCATCGCCATGAACGACTCAGGTCGGTGGCATCGTCCTTTTCGTCGCCATCTCCTAACCGCAAGTATTACACGTTGCTACAAGAGGGTTTCCAAGAAAACAACAGGCGAAGAAAAGGACCCACACCTGATCAGTGGTCGGCACCGAAGAGTACGAAAGCAGCGACACTTTGCGTCAGCGCACGTTGTGTCAGGATCACGTACAACTAATACAAGGCGGAAGACATAATGACCGGTCGCCGTGTAGAGCAGGGATCTGTGAAGGGATGTCGGAAGCGATGCGAATGCTGTCAGCTACCAAATACGTTCGATTCGATAGCTCCACAAAGTGATGAACGACTGGCCTTGCGGACAACAATCAGAGAGCGCCTTAGTACTGGGACATATCAATGCGCACGAGAGTGCAGGGACCATGGCTCCAGAAAGCTACCCACGATGCAAGCGCTCTCGTGGAGTCCTGTCAAATCAAGAACTGACAGTAATCAAATCTGGACGTGATTCGGTGGCGTCAAGAGAACAGAATTCTGACCTTCGTAGCCGGAGCGCGTGTATTCTCCATGACCAGAATAAGAGTCCTCCACACGGCTGACGGTCGCCAAGTGGAGCCTGGTGCACGCCAGATACTGGGAACGACAACCACGTACTTGGTGACCAAACAACTGCGAGAGACATTCCGCTAGAAATGAAGACCACGGTGAGCAAGGTGAAGCTCGATCAACACATGTACAGCACTTGCCAGTCGCAGAGGGGCTCGTTGCCTCGGTGCGCCCTGTTATGACAGCTTTACGGCTGCACCGGCTGCACTGTTCGTGAGGAGGCGCGGGTGCATTCAATCATTGTCGTTGAAGCTCTCTGAACCCTGAGGACCTCCAGCCACGACCAGAACTCTCCGATCACGTTCATAGACGTAGTTTGGACGAGCCTACACGTGACCACATTTTCGAGATGTCCGTTTCAAGGAAGGTGTGAGGAGCGGGATCCATCGCTTCACGAACGATAGCGGCGAACTCTGTCAAAGTGTTCCCGCTCCATCAACGCACGGTGGGCATGGTGTAAACTCTAGTTGATGTCACCCGGGACTCCCTGGCCGGACTGCTCTGCGCGTATAAAAGAGGGCGAGGCCAGCTAAACAACCTCAGTTCAGCAACACACACCGTTGTCAGACTACCGCACTCGCATCTCGCATACCCACTCACAATGTTCTCTCGTCTCTCCAACCTCTTCATCGTCTTCTTCCTCGGGCTCATGCTCATGGTGTCCGCCTCCCCCGCCTCCCCGGCGGTGGTGAAGAGGACCGAGCCCGCGAGTTCCTGCTCCACTGGTGATCTCCAATGCTGCAACAGCGTCGAGCCTGTAAGGACATCTAATTAGCGCTACAAAACGTGTCATTGCTCACTGTTTTGCTAGGCTTCGTCCGCGTCGGCCACCAAGATCCTCGGCCTGCTCGGCATCGTCCTCCAGGACCTCAGCGTCATCGTCGGCCTCACCTGCGACCCCATCACCGTCATTGGTGTCGGTTCTAACAGCTGCTCTGCTCAGGCAGTCTGCTGCGACAACAACAGCTTCGTGAGACAACTGCCCGTTTGCAACTGATATGACACTGACCGTCTGATAACAGAAGGGCGTCATCGCCTTGGGCTGCACGCCCGTCGACCTCAGCCTCTAAGCGAGCACTCGCCAGGCAGAATGGGACGCGTTCTGTCGGGAGAGATAGTGTTAACGAACGTTTGCGAGGGCGGACTTTCTGACAAATGCGTACCAATAGTTTGAAAGCGGCTCCTAGCTACGAAGGATCTATGTGTTTTCGATTGCCTGGAAATGTTACTTTGTTTCGTCGCGACTGAATCCGGGATAGCTGAGTGTACGAGAGTATCTCGAGACTCGCGGTCTTGCACGGCCTGTCTGGCCTCCGTCTAAGCGAGCCCGGTCTGGACAGCAATGAGGCCGATCTACGGACCATCCAGTAGAGTTTTGCAAAGCGCAAGTCTGAGAAGCCGCTCAGAGCCCGGACTTGACACCGTGAAGCTGTTCGTTCATTAAAGTGATGTCTGGCCCAGACACACTGGCGAGACCTCGCCGTCGACCAGAGCCGCAGTATGGTCGCATGGTTGTCACTGAATAGTCCTAGCCTGAGGACGTTACTTGCTTCCGGCCGCATCTACGACACTTGAAGCAGCCTTTCAGGATTCATTGACGTTAATGCATGAGATGCCATGTCTGGAGGATTTCGTGCATCGCTCAGTGAAAAGAAATGGAGGCGCCGTGCAAATGAAGACGTACTTCAGGACGTTGCTGCCCCAATGGAGCACCCCCACTACATAGTCCTCCAGGTCCATCACAGCACGAGGACACTGAATGCCCATGGTAAGACCGGGTAAGACTCCGCGTCGGCGCGCAGGACTCCCAGTCGAAGCTCGAGTACCCGGAGACGCCCGCGAAAATTCAAACTCAAGGCGCGCCTATATTATGTAATGCACCCACCTCTTGGCACGAACGAGTCACGCAGCACACTGGCAGCGGGTCCTCAGCAGATCGTCTCGGGCAGCTGCACAACTGTCCAGTGGAGTACGAAGTTTCTTATTTGACAGACCGCTTGCGCGCTACTCGCCGCATGACCCAACGGCTAGGTCACTTTCCTTTCGTCGGATCACTATGATGCCCTCACCAGAATTACAGTTACATCATCATGTGGACTCCCGGCATCCTTCACGGCGCCAGGGGCGCGTTCGCTGTGATTTTGCGCATCTGGAAGGTCCATACGGCCGCTGAGCAACGCTGTCCACGGAGCAATTCCATTGAATGTTGCAGCTCAACGTGTTCGGCCTCCGAGGCTTTTCCTGCATGCGAGAAAAACACCCTGCATTGTAGACCGTGCGGCATCAGAAGGAGTTTCTCTGCCCTGGCCATAACGCTCCCGACGCCGTAAGACGGCTCAACGCCTTTCTCGTCTTCCATTCCATCCGCCAAGGAGCGTTGTCGCAGCGCACCTCGGGACAGCATCCCACCGAGTGCATCGACATGCCGTCGTCGTGCCATCGTACACACAATCCAGTGCCAAGAGGACTCCCACAACTGTCTGGGCCATGGCAGGCTTACCTGGCGCCGACAAATTTCTGCGCACCATACCAAAGGTGGCCTTGCAGTGAGGCGACCTTACTCCGATGCGCCGTGAGGTCCTCATTTTCATTGGCCCCTCCCGCGCCGATGCACGTCTCTGCGCTCCGGACGACAGTGCATGCAGGTTGCTTCCCTCCGCGCATAAAAGGCCCTCGCGTTCAGCACAATGTCGCCAGCAAACATCTTTCCTTCGCCCCGCGAGCTTACTATTGCTAAAAACTCAATTATCCACGATGTTTGCCCGTATCTCCACCATTTTCTTGTTCGCCGTCATCGGCTTCGCCGCCGCCGTCAGCGCCATCCCCGGAGGCTCGCCCCCGCCTCCGACGAAGACCGTGACCGTCGTAAGCTTGAACAGGCATTATTGCCCCTGGAGGTTGCTAATAGGTCGTAGACGGCTACCGGCCCCACGACCACCGTCCCCGCCAGTGTCTGTGGCGGCGGCTCGCTGGAGTGCTGCAACAGCGTCCAATCTGTAAGTGTTCCACTTCACCGTTGCGCGATGCTACATGTTGACAAGTAGATTTCAGGCTTCGTCTAACGCCGTCGGCCTCTTGCTCGGGCTTCTTGGCATTATCCTCCAGGACCTCAGTGTCCTGGTCGGCATCACCTGCTCGCCCATCACTGTCATTGGTGTCAGCGGCACGAACTGCGTCCAGCAGACCGTTTGCTGTGACAACAACAACTTCGTAAGTCTCCGTCGGGTACTCATATGACAGTCTTTCCAACCGAATTCCTCCAGAATGGCCTCATCGCCATCGGTTGCACGCCCATTAACATCGCTCTCTGAATGGTGCAAGCATCGAGCGCACAAAGACCCAGCACTGTGCTGGATGAAGGATTCAAATTACTTTCTTGGGGTCGCAAGTTGGTTCTGTAGTTCATCTATACATCTTCTCGGGCAGGCTTCGTGGAGCTTCGCCTCTGATGTCGACGTTGGACAATATAAGCTTTTAGGCTTCCACATTGTGTTGTTCGGCTTTCAAGGTGGTCAAAGTTGTTTTGCGCCATGGATGTTGCAATGAGCGTGCGCGATGTCGCGAGCGCGAACGAAGCCTCGGGTATGGCGGCGGCGGCGGCGGGTTAAAGCGACGCTAATTAAAGTTCCGCCGACGGCCTGGGCTCGCTAGTACGATGTCTGGCATTGCGTCCAAAGGCCTGAAGAAAACGGTAGGCTGCGAGCTCTACGTTCGCTGACTGTAAAGGCGTATAATGGCGGAGCACCAGAATTCTCACGCGCATTGCCGGTGGACTCGGGACAGCGGGTACGTTGTCACCTGCAAACACGCAGACTGCTTGAATTATGATTGGACTCTATACAGGTGGATGGGTTGTGGATGAGCAGGCCGTCGTCGTGCGACGGCCAAACGAGCATCCTCATATCTCGGTTGTAGGATGGGGCGTGCTGTGCGGACTCTCTGATAGTCCGAACGATGCACAGCAGGGAGACGCATGACTGTCATGGCGCTCGCATATTTCTCAAGCCGTCGTCATTGGCTTCATGATGACGACGCTGCGAGGAGAAACGGTGTGATGGATGTCAACGAGCAGCACAGACACGACCGCGCCTCGGGCCCGCAGGAGCTAGGGATGATGGCAAGCGGCAAGAAGGAGCTCATTGGCAGGCAGGAATGTCAGAGACGATGAAAATGCGACGCGGGTATAGTTGCGCGATAGTTCCCTGATTGGTGCGGTCAAATGACGATGATGTACAGCGGCAACAATACAAGGTATGAACTTAGCGTGTGAGCGGCTGCTAACGGCTCGTCACTTTTAACAGACATGGACATCAGCGTCAGCGTCAACACGGTGACGGACACGCACCATACCCTTTCCTTTGTCTTCATTTCGTACGCGCGCTCCACGAGACGTGTGCCATATGGTGAGTAAATGGAAAACGCCCACGCGGTACGACGAGCGAACGCGCAAAGCGTCCAGTGTGCCGTACACAGCCTGCATCATGAGGCGTTCGTCTGTGTGCGGGGCGAAAAGCGCTCGGGAGTGCTGTGAAGTCGCGAATGACCCGCGGATGCCAGTGGAGACGGGACACGGCCCGACACGCCGCCTGCGGTTTGAAATTTGATGATTGAAATGACTGCTCTCACTGGCACCTGCCGCCGCTCCTGCGCATGCTGCGCCGGTTTCTCTGTGTCTTTCCAGACAAGTGGATCGCATGAAACTAGGTTTTGTTCCTAGAATATGTGGAGTGGGAAGGCTGCGTTGTCCTCGGTTGATCTGGCGCGACCAATCCAATTGCCTTCCACTGCGAACCGCGGCCAACTTCGCACCCCGTTTCTGTCCATTCAGCGCCCGCTGCATGACCCTGTGCCCGGCGCGTACACTGGCCAGTTGCCTTCACTGTGGGGCATCCTGCCAAACCCGCAGACTACCGACACTCCCACGCACAGGCCAAAGTCCTCTAGCGGTTCTTTGCCTTTGTGCATGGCCGTACAGGCGGGGATGTGACCGCCGGTCTCCGCGGAGGCATCTGGAAGCAGCCGAGACACGAGTGCCCCGTGTGCCCTCTGCCGCATCGGAGAAGAAAGACGGTAACAAGGCGGGTAGGTTACGCGGGCCTTGAAGAGAACTCGTCAATGTGGTCGTGGGCGACATCAGGGTTCGCCGTTCCATTCTATTGGCCTACGTTGCTCATCTGTCTGATTAACTCGCCCATGTCACGCAGGGTCTCTGTTGAATCTGTAGAAGCAAATGCAAAAGTTTTCTTCTGAGCGCAGGCCAACTGACTGTCCTAATGAGGTTGCGCTCCATGCTGTCACTGCGCTCGGTGCGTGTATGTGACAACTGTTTTCTCGTATGCACTCCATTGGCAGACGACTTCAAGCACAGTTTGTGGAGCAACACATAATTTTTCGTTTTGAAGAGAGCTGCTGCGCCTATAAAAGCATGCTGAGCACGCAGTTGTTCCTCAGCAAACAGCTTTTCACTCCTAGTCAAACGCAGCTGCTAACCTCACTTCACAATGTTCTCTCGCATCTCTCAGCTGTTCGTCTTTGCCATCGTCGGCTTTGCCATGCTCGCTTCGGCGAAGCCATGGGCCACGACGACGACGCCGGCGGCCACGACGACGACTGTCACTGTCGTACGTCGGGCTCAATTGTCTACACGGGGCCGCTGAATGCTGACAGACTCGTTTCATAGACGGCGCCGCCGGTCACTTCGACCGTCCCGGCCAGCACCTGCTCGACGGGCGACCTCCAGTGCTGCAACAGCGTTGAGCCGGTAAGCTTTTATTATTCATTCACTTGTCTGCATTGACTTACTGAGTACGCTATCCCATCAGGCGAGCAGCTCCGGCGCTGCCCTGTTGCTTGGCCTGCTCGGCATCGTCCTTCAGAATGTCGACGTTATCGTCGGCATCACCTGCTCGCCTATCACCGTCATTGGGGTCAGCGGCACCAGCTGCAACGAGCAGACCGTCTGCTGCGAGAACAACACCTTCGTACGTCTTTTCTCATGGACAGTCGTGAACCGCGCTGATTTCTTGCTGTGAAATTGTAGAACGGCCTCATCGCCATTGGCTGCACGCCGGTCAACCTCGCCCTCTGAAGGGCTCACATCCGACGCTGACCACTGTGCTAGTGCACGCGTCTTATCACAAGGAGTTCACGTCTATCACGATTTGATTCACAGTTACGATTACGGTTACGGTTGTGGCGAGTTGGTTTCTAGGTCGCATTCCTCCTTACTACCCCTTGTGCTCGTGTTCTCTAGTTCTCTGGGTGTTCGCTGGCAATCAAAGTCGATCGTTTGGTCTTTTATGTCTCGTGCACCTTGAAGTTGTGTCTCCAGTGCGCCTCAACGGGCTTAATGACTCGCCCTGTCATGTGTAATCTTATAGCGCCTTGTGCGACTTGTAAAGATAGCACGATGCGAAGGCGACATGGTGCAACACCCTTGCTCCCCGCCTCCTTTAGGTCCTTCTCAGGCTGGGCTCTCCGGTACTGCTCGACGCCCAAGACGCGCGGGTGAGCTGCCGCCTGCGGCGGTGTCGGGATGCCGATGCGCGGCACGTCTTGGGGCGCGGTTTCAATTGCATGACAGCGCGGATCGTCCGAGTCAAGCTCACCCAGGCTCTGACGCCTTCGAGTCCGAGCCTCCCGCGTCAGCCTTTCAAGCTGACGTGGATCTGGCATACATCAACACCATGACGTCGGGACTGACGTGCAGACGGATGAGGGCGGCTTCATACCCACCCATAAGATGTGGCTCTGAAGCTGACATATGCAGCCTTCAGTGAGTAGCCATATGCAGCCTTCAGTGAGTAGCCATATGCAGCCTTCAGTGAGTAGCCAGCCATATGCTGATCTATGAGGTGAGGGCTCTAAATGTCCCAAGAGTCCGGAACAGCGCACCTGTCAGTGTCAAATGCACGTCACCGGGGCTCATCAGGCCCATTTCATTTCGAACTGACGCGATGTAGACAGGTCTGAACGTACGCAGGTTCAGGTTTAGGACTTAATACGCTTCTGGTCACCATCATGGGTTCGTCGTTCGCCCTTAACACCTGTTTGCTCAAACACGCAGGTCTTGTAGAAAGAACCTTTGTGCAAGCCAACAGGCTCTCGGATGTTACCCTACCGCTCCATCTGTCACCACATGCGGATCGTGTTTCTTCTATGCATTGCATTGGCATGCGACCTCGCGCACATTATGTGGAGCAGCACAGAATATCTGTCACCAAATACTTCCTTGGCGCGTATAAAAGCCTGCTCAGCACTGCCGTCTGTCCCTCAGCAAACAGCCTTTGCCTCCCAGTCAAACGCAACTGCTAACATCACTTCACAATGTTCTCTCGTCTCTCCCAACTCTTCGTCTTCGCTATCCTCGGCTTTGCCGTGCTCGCTGCGGCTACGCCGTGGAATACGACGCCGAAGACGACGCCGACGCCGACGACGGTCAAGACGACGACCACGGCGACGACCACGGCGACGGACACTGTCACTGTCACTGTCGTACGTGGGGCTCGATGTCCACACATCGCTACTGACCGCTGACCGACCTCTTCGATAGTCGGCGCCGCAGGCCACTACGACCGTCCCGGCTGGCACTTGTACGACGGGCCCCGTTCAGTGCTGCAACAGTGTTCAGCCCGTAAGTTATTTTATTTGTCTACGTACGCTTATTTACAGTGACTTACTGAGTACGCAATCCCATCATCAGGCGGGCAGCTCCGCCGCCGCCGGTTTGCTTGGCCTGCTCGGCATCGTCCTCCAGGACCTCACAGTCCCCATCGGTCTTACCTGCTCGCCCATCACCGTCATTGGGGTCGGCAGCACCAGCTGCTCCGCGCAGACGGTTTGCTGCCAGAACAACAGCTTCGTATGTCCTGTCTGATGGACACCTGTGAACCGCGCTGATTTCTTGCTGTGAAATTGTAGAAAGGCGTCATCGCCATTGGCTGCACGCCCGTTAACATCGCCCTCTGAAGAATTGATGGTCGACGCTGCCCACTGTGCTCTGTAGTGTGGCAAATCTTTAACGGTTCGATTGGAAGTTACAGCAGTTGAAGCGGTGTGAGGCCGGGTTGGTCACGTTTTTCGCGGTCGAGTCCTCCTTGCTGCCTTTGGGCTCATGTTCTCCAGTTTTCTTGGTGTCCGCTGGCAATTCAAGTTGTTTGTTATATTTCGCGCAGCTTCTTCGAAGTCATACTTTCCTCAAAGCTGAGCCGCTCTTCTCGCGCCATCAAGCGTAATCTACTGGTCTCTTCGTGGCTAGAAGGCGCCATGCGCCGCACTAAAAAGGTTTTACGCCGCTAAACGTGACCGCCGCAAGAATACAGACTAAACTGCAGACTGGATATACATCGAGCGCTGAGCGGTGTGCCAGACGTAGATAACATAGGCAGACAGAGGCCGTATACCGTCGGACATATGATGCGTTATGGCCCGCTGGGGACGTGCTGCGGGGGCGAAGCTAGGCTTACTCCGGCTGCGTACATAGGGTCGATAGGAACGTGACTAGTGCGCAGTGTGAGTTGCATGCGTATCCATCAATCGACTCATTCAGTAGGATTACCCACAATGTCCGGAAGTAAGCACTGCACCGAACCGAACTATTAGAACCGCGAAAAAGGACACGCAAGTGTTCAACCCTCCTCCACGCACACCGTCCGTGCGATTAGTAGCATACAAGCTAAGCACTGCCAACCGGCCACGATTCATCAATCAGAACCCAGGGGAGGATGCAGCGACAGCGATTGCAGGAATCATGAACGCTACCTCTGAGAGCGGCCGATGGTCGCCGCCACGACCGCCGGCGGCAGGCCCTTGCGCGACGGGAGCGATGTGGTGGTCAGCAACTTGATCGAGCCGGCTTTCTTGGGCTGTAGGCGCCGGGTCAGCGGTGGCCACACCAGGGAAGATGGCAACGCACGGTGTACGGTGGGAAGCGCCCGCCCAGGATCATGTCAACCCTGCGGGAGGGTGAGGACGAATGCGGAAGGAAGGAAGGGAGGGAGGGAGGGACGGACAGAGGGACTTACCATTCAGGATTGTCGAGCGAGGTGCGGAAATGCGTGAACGTGTCGAACGAGAATTTTCCTCTGTACCCACCGGCTAAGTGCATGTTAGGATGTGCATGCGGGGATGAGGGGCATGATGAACCTACAGCCGCTGGGCCCGATACCTCCGATTGGCACGCCCTCAGCTACACAAGGTACTGCCATGAGGCGCCCAACTGCAGGGATCATTTCAATGCAACGCACCCCCAGCCTGGAGGAGGACATCGTTCGCAACTGCTGCCCCGCTCTGCGTATTGTCGAAGACTGATAGTGATAGGGTGATACCGTTAGCAACGTGAGCGGATTGCACAACGGTCCCCGACCTACCCTTCTTCTTGTAGGCCGCATTTGAAGAGAAGACGTAGAGCGCGAGGGGATGGTCGCTTTGGCAGAGAGTTAGTGCATGTATTCACTGAGTATGCGGAAAGCATATGCGAGCACCGGGAGTTCACAAGCTTGATGGCTTCGTCGACGTTCTCAACGGCAATGATGGGGAGAACAGGGCCAAAGATCTCCCTGTCCAACCAAATCATCAGTGGGCTGCATACCGGCGAAAACAAACAGTGCATATACGCACTCGCTCATTAAAGAATCATTGAAGTCGACGCCTTTGACTATCGTGGGCTCGACGAAGCGTTTTTCGATGTTTGACGTTCCGCCATAGACGATGGTGCCTTTTGTGCCGTCAATCAATCCCTTCAGGCGGCTGGCTGACGCGGGTGATATAATACGTGAGTACGACTCAGACGCCTCTGCTCCGTCGGGATAGAACTCCTTGAGCCTGGTAGAATATGCACCAAATTAGCAAGGATGTATAGAAATGAGGGAATCTGCGGCTAACGTATTCTTGCACGCTTCGATGAAGGGCTCGACGATATCTTTTTGCACCAGCACATAGTCGGGTGCAATGCATGTCTGTGATGTAAGGAGTTTCGTGAGCGGGTGGACGATACTCGTTTGTTCTCAGATGCGCACCTGACCGGCATTCGTAACTTTACCCCACATCAGCCGTTTCGTGATAGCTTTGAGGTCCGCCGTCGGATCGATGAATACCGGTGATTTGCCTCCCAGCTATTGTCCAAGTCAAAGAAAGCCCAGCTAGGGAGGATAATTAAGTTGCAGCACACACCTCGGTGGTCACGGGGCTAAGAGTTTTCGCAGCAGCGGCCAGAACGATGCGTGCAACGCGTCCGCTTCCGGTGTAAAGAACTGTAAAGAGCCGGTGAGTAATGATGAAGATCAGGAAGAGGTTTTATGTACTATGATCCCATTGAAGCTCAAGAAGCTGTGGAAGTCGGGGCGTGAGCCTAAATTTGAAGAGCCAGACATCAGAGACAAACCTTTGTTGTCTCTGGGATGGCTCCATTGACGACAGAATATAGCTCTGGGTCGAGGTACTTGGGAATCAGTTCGGCAAGCAGCGCGGCTGTTGCAGGCGACTGCTCCGACGGCTTCAGGATACAACCATTGCCCGCAGCTATCGCACCTGCCTGCATCGCTTCAGCACGCGACATAGCCCCATAGACGCTCATAACGCACCACGGGATTGAGGGTGCAAAAAATTGGATAGTTGAAGGGCCCGATTATGAGCGCGACGCCTTTCGGCTCCTTCAACACTTTGGGTTTCATAGCAAACCAGTTGCGAGACCACGCTGCGTACTCCGGCTTGGACCACTTTGCGACGTTCCCGTACATCAATTTCACCTCTGCGATAGTGGTTCCAATTTCTAAGCTACATTTCGCGCGTGCGCGTGTCAGCCAGATCTGAGAACTTGGAAGTGATGCGAGGGTCCGAGTCCGTACAAATTCGACTCAAACACGGGCCTGCCCAGGTCAGAGGTGAGGGCCTCTTGAAATCGTGTTGCATTGTCCTTGAGAAGGTACGCGAGACTGAGGAGCTGTTGTTTGCGGAACGCAATGGACTTTGTCCGTCCAGAGAGGAAGGCAGCACGCGATTTCTCGCGGATCTGTTGAAATACCGGGACCGTGAGCTCCGAGCCTACAAGCTTCCACTGCACAGTGTATGACGTACAGTTGGGATTTCGTCAACAGGGGTATACCTGAGCTCTTGCACGCTCATCCTTCTGTCTGAGTCGCGGTTGGTGGTCGAGGGAGGTGCGCAACTAGTACTAGTACTAGCTAGTACGAATAGGCGCCGTCCGTCCGCGACTGACTTCGGCCCACCAACTTCCCACACGTCTGATGCTAGTCAGTGTTGGCCTGTCAAGTCAGCATTATGTGAAAGCCATCCATTCCAGTCCACCAAATCCTCTACCCATGCTCCATCGACGAATTCGTTGACCCAGGTTCGAATCCGATTTGATTTTCCATGGCTGCAATTGACCGTGACCACATCTCGTTTTTGCCTGCGCAGTTGCCACCAGAATTACGATGCCAGCAATTTCATCGACTGTACTCCTTGTGGGCGAAATTGGACGGGCCAGCTGGCAGCGAGGTTAGTGAGCACCTGCCTGCCAGTGGCTCTCCGAGTCAGTACTACACTCCTTGATAACAGCAGCTCTAGCGTCTGAGCTCTGTGACCTCGGCAATGGTACTTACCTGCCAAAGACTATACCTTCTCTCTTTTATGCAGTCAAGCTACGGAGACTAGGTCACGGCAATTTTTTGGATAGTGAGCTCAGGGTCGCGAGCTGATGATTATCACGGGCCCAATCGCCTTTTCCCACCCATCCACTCTTGCCAATACCAGCCATAGGCTACGGATTCATATTCAACTCTGAACTCGATGGCCTCCGTATTAAACTCATCCAGCTACGCGTCGCCGTCTCTGGGCTTTGCAAAGCTCCGGGGGGCAGCTGATGCAATTCATTCTTCAGTCGGACTCATCTGCTCTCCTGCCAGCGGTGTCATCTCAAACT
This sequence comes from Auriscalpium microsporum, assembly GCA_019914985.1. NCBI lineage: Eukaryota > Fungi > Basidiomycota > Agaricomycetes > Russulales > Auriscalpiaceae > Auriscalpium > Auriscalpium microsporum. Next base: position 1,951,743 of record JAHLMG010000007.1, on the reverse strand, counting down.
TGAGGTTTACTCCAACTGGTGACAAGACTTCTGGGTATCGCCGATAATGCCATCTTCATTTTCATCTTGCTGGGTGCTGTTACTGTACTACTGCGCCTTGCGCTGCTACCGGAGCCTGGAGGGTCTCTAGTGGGTTGCCCTGAGCGGAAATTCCTTCGTCAATGGATACCTCCGGGCATATGATGTGATTTCCCATCTTACTTTGTTGCTCGCCGCTCACATATTATTCCAGCCTAAGTATGTGACTCTGTTGGCAGCTGCTTGGCTTGCATCTTCGACGGCCTTCACTGCTCGTCCAACTGAACGTCTGGCGCGCCTGTTGTGTCCGATTGTCTGATGCATGCCAGTGGCATGGGCTGAGGTCTGTCCCATCGTGGTCTTTCCGCTTCCTCATTGAGAATTATCATCCTGGATTGGCTCGTGAATTGCGCCGATACGGATGCCACGATGCAAATGCGCAGTCGCTCTCGTATCCAAAGGCGCCGGTCTATCAGGATTGCACGATAGCGCCACTTGAAGCTTGACCTTTTACTGCCCTCTCCATGTCTACAGCCTTGGATCCAGGCGACGCGGATGTCGACTCGCTGCTCCTCATCGCACAACTCAGCTTGGACGACCTAGAGGAGGTCAACAATCATCGCAAAGGCAAAGGTCGTGCCGGTTCAGCACTACCCGACGACCAGCTGGCGGTCAATGAACAGTTGCGCTATTTCCGGGACTTGCGGTCACAGCTGGAGGACAAGGCCCTTGCTTGCAGTCTGGAGCGGGCATGGAGGACAGACCGGAACATCTTGAACATAATCGCTGCGATCGATCAGGCGGAGGGTGATGACCGCAATGCTGCTGTCGCGTTGTCTAATGGCCAGCCTTTGCCGCCTGCGAGCCAACACCAGAGGTCGCTAGCTGCTCTCAATGCCTCATTGTGAGAGATTTACAATCTTCTCCCATCTTGTCTATCTTGACCTCGATGTCAAGGGCCTCTTCAGCATCATTGGAATCGGAGGTGGCGGTCGGCGGCGCCGTCATCGTTGAAAATGACGATAGAGGGGAAGAACCTCAGCGTGTCGATCTGGCTTCGGCGTCCTCACAAAGCGAGGCAGGAAACTACCTCGTAGACCTCGACGCGCCTCCCGCGTATTCTCAACACAGTCAGCCCTCAAGGTGCGTTGTATAACCTCGACAGTCCACTTCTGCATCACTCAAGGGCTCGTTTCTATCTCTGTGTTAGAGTCGATTGCATTATTTGTACTGAAACCAAACGCAAAACGCACACCCTCCGCGCGCCGTGCGGACACTATTATTGTCGGGCATGCATCGTCGACCTCATTGACTCTGCCACACGCGACGAAACCCTCTTTCCTGTCCGCTGCTGTCAGCGCCCCTTCCCTGTGGACGATTTCACACCATACCTGAGTGCCAGACAACACGACCTCTTCCGCAAGAAAGCCTTCGAGTTTGGGACCCCGCCGGAGGCCCGCCTTTATTGTTGTAATCCAACGTGCTCGATCTTCCTCGGACCGGCCAGCAGCTCCCGTGCTGACATCGTATGCCCGGACTGTCAGACTATCATCTGTACAGAGTGCCGAAGCGCTGCCCACCCTGGAGACGCATGCACAGTCGCAGCCGCACTCCTGGAGCTCAAGGCCCTTGCGCAGGCAGAGCACTGGCAGACGTGCCCGGGCTGCAGCGCTATGGTCGAGCTCGTGCAGGGTTGCTACCACATGACGTGCCGCTGCCGCTCGCAGTTCTGCTACCTGTGCGCGGCACCGTGGAGGACATGCATGTGCCCCCAGTGGGAAGAGGCCCGGCTCGTCGACGACGCGGAGCGGAGGGTACTCAACGAGCATGGCGAGCGCGCCGCAGCGGTGCGGCCAGAGCAGTTCCGTGCGCGCGTCGAGCAAGCTGTCAGGCAGCTCCGGGCGAACCATGTCTGCACAGACCATCGATGGAGATATCGCCATGGAGAAGGTGCATGCGAGGATTGCCACTTCTATCTTCCCATGTTCTTGATGGTGAGTGTTGAGCGTTCACCTCTGTGAGAGCTCTACGCTGAAGATGGCTTTTGCTTTGTGACAGCGGTGCGTGCACTGTCAGCTGTTGGTGTGCAAACGATGCTCGCAGAATCGTCTGTGATTCGCACCGCGACGTGCCCGATCGTTCAGTCAACATCATGGGGGCTGTTCTCGTACACGGTGCGTTTTCAACGTCCATCTTCATTGCGGAAATCTGATCTACGAACAAAGTCAAGTAAGTATCTCTGCGGCCCTTGTCCCTCATGACGAACAGAATGTTACCTCCTCCTCGATAGTGAATTACGATGCCTACTCTGCGCCTAGTGACTTGTCGAACGTCGTGGCGCCGGGCTTGGTTGTTATGAGATCCTGATGCACGTAGGTACAAAGCAGACCTGAATTAGATGCATCGGCCTAAGTCAGGGCCTGGCCGATTTAATTTAATGTTTGACCCTGGGCTCGAGCTATGTAGCGCTGTACATGTCTGCCTTCCCTGCTCATCCGATCGTCGGCCCCTGCCGGCCCCCCTCCGTGCGCCGCATCAATCGGAGTCGACAACTCATGATTAGCTGAGGGAAAACGCGATGTGGTTGGATGCACCTTGAGCTCGTTGGAACGGGGGCCTGCGAGCATCGATCGGCATTCGTCGGAGGGTGGACGGAGAGGGCAGAGTGGGAGAGCAATATCATAGGTGCGCATTATTTTAATCGATGCGACGGTCACGGTGGCGGTACCGTAACATGACAGCTGTCAGGCCTCTCCCAACCGCCGACCTCCATATCCTTACAAGGGCAATGAAGCCATCCTTCAAATGCCGGCCTGGTAGGCAGACCAAATCATCGTTGCAGCCTTCCGCTCGTCCCCCACATCGATCACTGCCCACCTCCGTCACTCCAAGTCAGTCCCCCATGATCGTAGCTTTCGGTCCGACGAACGGGAGCTACTACCTCAATAACGGACGCTTATCCAAATGGTAGTGTGCTTCGTTTGTCTTATACCCTCAGTCCTGACGATCGTGCTTTCCTCTCAGGTCAAACCTACCCAACGACTTGGCAGTGCTGCTCAAACAGGACCCTCGATTCACACCAGACAAAATCGAGTCGCTCTGTCTCTTCCCGAACAATGGCTACTTCCTCGTCGCGGCCAATAGCTGGGGTGAGTCCTTCTCACTTGCTCGTGCACTATTTACTGATCTTCGACGCGCTGTTAGCATCATCGAAGGTCCCTGCCCCCATCCAACGCCGCATTGACGCCATTGGCGGCAGTGGGGTCGTGCGCTCTCTTGATTTCAATGGCAAAGACTTCGAGTCATTTATCCTTGCGACGCGATCGGATGCCATCCACCACCAGAACCTTCCGCAGGGTCTTCGCGACAAATTCGTAACCTACAGCCTCTGCAATGTTGGGTACTTCGCCATCGGGGCGGACTCATCTTGGGCTTTGGCGACCTACCAACCCGCCTTCAATGCCTGCTCAGGAAATCTAGGAGACGATATCAAGAAGTTCTTGGCGGCTACCGAGACTATCTACGTGAGTATATCCTCAGCAGTATAGAGGACCGAAGGCTGACTCCCGCCCAGACCGCATATCTTAGCCCGTATGATACTCGCCACGGGTATGTCATCTACAGAAATTCCAGTGTCTCTTGGTGCGTTCCCGACGAATGGGGAGACGAGGCGCTGAGGAGCACACTGCCCACGACAACATTCCCGGCGCCGTCGATCGCCGAGACCGGTCTCATATTCCGATTATCTGTGTCGTTTGGCCCTCCCCGCGAAGAATCTTATCATGTCGAGAACGGCATGGATTGTCGATGGTAGGTCTGCTTGTGCTGGATGGCCGAGTCAGTAGATGACGCTCTTGTTAGGTCTCTGCCACCATCACTGAGCAGGTTGCTGCAAAACGATGCGCGCTTCAGGCAAGACAATATTCTATCATTGTCGCTCTTCCCACAAGGCGGCTATCTGGTCACTACTCTCACCGACTATGGCAAGTACCACGTTTGAATTCACTTCCGTGTAGAACTGACAGTCTTAAAGCGGCGGTGAACGTGCCTCCAAGCATCGACCGTTGCATTACAGCCGCAGGCGGCATCAACAACATCATTGCGCTATCCTTCGACGGTCAGAGTCTGGAAGCCTGTCCGACCATCATTCTCACCAAGGACTTGAGACTCGTACATCAGTATCTCCCACCTGACTTCTTTGAAAGTGTCATCTCGGACATATTCCGTGGCTTCAAATGGATGTGCCTCGGTGCGCACGGCGCATGGGCATATGGGACTCGCAACCCACCTCTTCCTCGTTGTTCTATGGTGCACGACGCCGTCAGGGAACAGCTCAATGACTCCCGTGGTGTTCAGGTATGTTGCAAATGTCCGTCAGTTCACCACAGAATTCATTTCTTGCCACATAGGACGCGTTCCTTAGCCCGTACACGCCTCATGCCGTCGTCGTGTACAACGGCGGTGGAATGAGGTTTTATATTCCGAGAGGAAATTTGTGGAGTGCGCTTGAACAAGTTGTTCCCGCCTCCACAAGTCGGACGGGGAGCGCTGCTGTCGAAGAACTTTCGCAAAAGTGGTTGGACATGTTTCAATCGCAGTCTGGGCCTGCCCTATCATCCCCGCCGTCGTCCGGTTATACGTCACCTAGCACTGGTAAGAATTTGGTGTCATCATAACGCCATTGAGAACATGCGCTGATATTGTCGATTTCTTATTTCTCAGGCGCGTATCCATGGGCATCACCGCCCCCTCCCTATACCCCTCCCAGCAAACCGGAGTCTCATAGCGGCTTGGAGACGGCTCAACACTACGTCGAGATAGGGAATACTGCGGTCGACGCTGGGAATACCGCCCTCGACGCCGTAAATCTTGGCATTAATTTTTTCAACACGGCGTCTGTCCTCGCAGGCGGGTGTGGTGCGTTATTATCTTCTAGCTAACTCTTCCCATGCTGATCAGTCGTACCCAGTTGTACAATAAGGTAGACAGGAGAGATCAATAGTGGAGGCTCTTACGCCGCGGTGTTTTATATGTTGGCGAACATCTTCGACTGTTTACAATAGGCTTTGACACGGAGCTTGCTGAGCCATTCATTCACTGTTGGCGTGTTGCGTTATGCATAATTTATGGGTGTAACTGCGAGTCATATGGACGATTGCATTGAAGGCGATCGAGCTTGTTGACCCGTTGGACGACAATGTCACGGTTAGCATACAGTGAGATACTGAGAGTGCGCGCGTCGGGCCACCACTGGCATGTCTCTCCTCATCCTCTCCGCCTCCGACGTCGACCGCGTCACCGCATCATGGCAACCAAGCCACCTCCTCTCTAACGCCGCGCGCGTCTTCTCTGCTCTCTCGCCCAGCCAGGACCTCGTCTCCGCGCCGCATCGAACGGCCATCGCAACCGACGCGCACCGCGCGCTCTTCATGCCCGCGCGCATCGCTGGCACCGGGACAACGATAAAGGTCGTATCGGTGCCAACGCGTGTCGATGATGTGGGTGGGCTGCCCGCGTCCACGCTGGTGCTCGACGAGCGCACAGGCGGCGCGCGGGCGGTGGTAAATGCGCGCGGACTGACGGCGCTGAGGACGGCTGCAGGTACGTGCGGGCCGTCGCGTTGAAAAGAAAGCTGAGCAACATATGCGTGTTAGGATCGGTGCTGGCTACTACCCTGGTGCACCCGCCGAGCTCTAGCCAGCCCAAGCATCTCGTCGCGTTCGGCGCGGGCACGCAGATTCAAGCGCACATCAGCCTCCTGCTCGCGACATACCCCTCCTTAAGTACAGTCACCATCGTGAACCGGACGTACAGCGGGCGCCTCCTGGCTCTTGTCTCACACCTCACGGAGCGGCATCCATCCACTCAATTTGCCACGATCCCAGCGTCCGCGGGGGGCACCCATGCCGGTCCCTCAGTGCTAGACGCGCTCAGATCGGCAGACTTCATCGTGACCGCGACGTCGTCCACCGCTGCGCTGTTCCCGTCCGAGTGGGTGCCGTCTGGGGCACACGTCATCCTCGTGGGCAGCTATACGCCCGAGATGCACGAGATCGACAGTGCGCTCGTGCGGCGCTGCGCGCGCGTCGTCGTGGACTCGCGCGCCGCATGCCGTGTCGAGGCGGGCGAGCTGATCGCCGCGGGGCTCGCCGATGCGGACATGGTGGAGCTGGGCGAGCTGCTCGAAGCCAGTCCGAGGGACGGCGAGCAATGGAGGCCCAATGAAGCAGCTTGCGAGGCGGTCCGGCATGCGGGCGGAGATGTCACCATCTTCAAATCTGTCGGGGTTGGTGCGCAGGACGTGGGCATCGCGTGCGCTGTCGTTGACCGCGCGCTGGAGCTAGGTGTCGGCAACATAGTGGAGGAGTATGATCCGTAGGCAGCGACGAGACAGATGACGATGGAGCTGCCATTCAATACCGAGAAATTCCATATGGTGTGCCAGATACATAGTACAACGCTCCGCTGCAGTACTGTCTACTTGTAGACGGGGCTAGTAGGACGTACGGGTATTGAGATGCTACAAGTACAGCAAGGTATATTTACTCTACAAAGCGAGAACATTGAGGGATGTTGGTAGTGCTGGGAAAGTATAGACACAGAGCGAAGCAAGAGGATGGAGGAAATTCGCAAATATACTGTAAGGGTGCCTGATCGGAGGTGTGTGCTCTTTTTCGTCGGGAACTCGATGCACTGGCAGCTGCTGCCACCTTGTTAGCAAACACCCGCAGACCAGTCCCGTATCCCCACATACCATAGCTCACGGCGCGGCTGCCGTGTATATTGCAGCATCGCGCTCCCCAGCAGTGATGATATCCTCGTCCGCCGCACTTCGAAGCAGCTGGACGACCCAATTCTGCCCGTTCCACCAACCATTGGGCTTCATCACACGCACACGCCCCGCGAGCTTCTCAAGCGCGCGCCTGGCCGCGCTGTCGAGCGTCGCGACGGGCACGAGGCGCGCACCGGCGAGGTCCGCGGAGGGCACAGCGCGGGTGACGGGGCCCCAGAACGTGTGGTGCGCGCGGTCGGGCTCGCGCGTGGCCTCGAGCACACGCGCGACGGGCACGGTCACCATGCGCTGCGCGGACGTCGTGCCGGCAGCGCCATCCTCGGCGATGTCCGAGTCCGAGTCGTTATCGGAGTCCTTCGTTGCGCTGGCGGCGGCCGTACGCGTGCGCGCGCTGGTGAGCGCAACGCCCTGCTCCCAGAGGAGCGCCCAGCGGCGATCGCGCGGGCTCGGCTGCGAGGGCTTGGGGTACGCGTGCACGGCGAGGTAAACGGTGAGCGGCACGTCCGCGTCGGGGTACCGCCATTCGAGGTTGGGCGGCGGGATCATGCCTGGGTGCACGCCGTTGTGCGGCTCGTAGAAGTCGACGGGGTATATCATCATCGTGTGCTGTGTGCGGACACCATGGTCAGAGGAGTGTGGAGCTGGGCAAATCAGACATACCAATCAGGCAGGTCTTCCCAGGTAAGTAAGTATCGTGACTGTGAGCTCGCGTTCTAGGTCGTGGGCCGCGTCGACAACGTCTGTCCCCGACGACGGTGGTGCACGCAACTTGCAGAGGAGAGAAGAGGTGAAGGTATCTGTAGAATTTGACTGAGCGACGTCATGCGGTCTCGATGCCGCCCCATCGACTATCAGGCGTCTTTTGTGGTCCCAAAGGTCCGCACCCTCGTTCTCCGGTTCACGCGCACGCTGGCAGGCTTGCTTCGACGCCTCGTTGTCTATCAGCCCTTCAGCAGCCTATCGGAGTGTCTGCGGGGTATTTTGTTGGTGACTGCTTTCTGCGCAGAGCTTCTTCCAGACGCGGCACGATGGCCTCGCCTCTCCGGCCGCTGAAGAAGAGCAATCGAGGCGCCAATCCAGCCCTTCTCCATGCTGTGTTTTCCTCCACGGGCAACGTACTTATGTCAGGATGTAAACGCGTAAAACTGACGGCCGTCCAATGCGCGAGCATGATCGCTGGGCTTGCGGCTGGACTCACACAACCGATGGCCATGGGACCATACGACTTGTGTGTCCTTTCAAGCGCTGATGCTCCCTCGACGAATCAGAGGAGCCGAGCCAATCACCTGTTTGTCGATCTATGCCCTGGGTGAGCCTATCATAGCCAATCCTGTACGCACCCCGTTGTCCTGAGAAAATCCTGAGAAAATCCATGATCTGTGGTTAGTCAACGTACACATGTATGGGTTCTGGCCTGTTCTGTCAAATCCGGACCTCCTGCGTTGATCACACAGATAGAAGGCAATGAGAGTTGAGCAGTGCGTAGTAGAGCATAGCATTAGCAGATAGCGTGGAATAAGTAAATGGAGAAAACAGTCCGGTGAAAACAAGAACGGGGGCTGCTGTTATGCTCACATCCCGGATGCTAGCTGGCTGAGTTGGCTTGCGAGCTCGGGGTAGTTCTTCATAAACTCCAGCTGCGCATACGATGCCTGGACGAAATCAGCACATTGCCGTCAAAGACCCGATAGGCAGAGACGCACATATTGGTATGTCAGCGCGTTGACCAGCTCCGGTTCATTGCGCGCAAGCTCTGAGTGCCGCTCGAACATGCGCACCGCCTGGTCGACCTTGCCCTGCTGCAAGCTCAACTGCGCGAGCGTCGCGACCGCCGCCTCGCACTCCGCGTCGATGCGCAGCGCCTCGTGGCAGCATCGCTCTGCCGCGTCGACGTCCTGCTTCCACTGGAACAGCGCGAGACCCTTGTTCACGAGCGGGAGCACGTTTGTCGGGGTCCTGGAAGCAGATTGAGCGACACATTATTAGCCAGCCAAAGGAGCGCGTACTTATTGCGCTCAATCTCTATCGCGCGGTCGAACTTTTCCACGGCGTCTTGAAAGCGCTGCTGGTCAAGGAGCAGCTCGCCGCTAGACCTTCGTCAGCACGGCCTGTAACAGATAAACAAGCTGGTGGAATGCTGACTAGTAATTTTGCGGCTCGCTGCGCTGCGGGAACGCCTTGAGTGTGCGCCGGAACGTCGCCATGCTGTTCGCGAGGTTGCCCGACTTGTACTGCGCGACGGCGAGCTGTATATGCGAGAATACGAACTGGTCGTCCAGCGCAGTTGACTTGGTATAGTTCTCTGCCGCCTGCGCGAAGTCATTCATAATAAACAAGACTGCCGTAGCCCCTTATTAGGAAAGTTCATTATGGACACTGCAGAGGGGGCGCGCACCTTGTCCACGGTGGTAATAGATATCTGGGTCCTCGGGGTTGTGCTTTATTGCCTCCTCAAAGCACTCAAATGCCTTCGCGGTGTCACCCTGCTCCATGTACACGCTCGCGATCTTCACCCAGCTCTGCGTCATGGACGGCAGCAGATCAATCGACGCCTGCAAGTCTGCCTTCGCCGCATCCGTCTCGCCAATGAGGAACCTATATTGCATATAATGTGTGAGCACACAAGGTCTTGGATGTAGAGACAGAAGCGCACTTGAATGTTCCACGGAGGTTGAATGCTTCGGCCTTGCCTGCATCCCATGATATTCCCTGCTCAATGGCCTCATTGACGAACGAGAGCGAATGTGCGTAGTCTGACGCGCCAAGGGCTTCAAGTGCCAAGATAAGCGTGTTGTCGCCCGTCGACGGATTTTCTGGGAGTGCTGGCGGTGCCCCTGCAACCAAGGCGGTGAACAACTGCACTCATACGCGTGCACAGCGGGCATATATACGCACGGGGACGGAAGGCAGCAAAATACGCGTAGATGAAGGTGAAGGAGGGTAGGCGCGGTTCTCTTGTCTGCCGAGGGGTAAGAAGAACGCCCAGAATCAGATGCGCTTCGCACTCACGGCAAGAATTTCCGCCGCTTTTTGTGTCGACAGCTTTTTCAGCACACGCTCTACCGCTTGGCCTGCGGAGTCGTTCTGGAACTTGCCCAGGATCGTCGTTGCGGTATAATCTGCCCTTCGTCAGCCGCGCAGCACGGGCATCACAGCGCGGGAGCGCGCACCTCGCAGCGAGGCCTCGTACAGTTCCAGCGCTTCGAGCGCCATCGCGCGCCGGTTGAGGGCCTTCAGGTAGTGCGAGTCAAGTTTGAGCGCGGCGTCGCAGTCTTCGACAACGAGCTCGTGCTTCGGCGGAGTCATGTTCACGTAGCAGGCGGCGCGGTTACTGTAATACACGGGCTCTGGCTTCGGCGTCACCGCAATCGCGCGTGTGTAGTAGTCAGCGGCCGTAGTGAAGCTGCGCGCCTGGTATGCTTCATTGCCCTTCTGTTTTAGTGTAGCTGCCAAATTTGTGCGCTCCTGCGGCAAATGAGTGCGTGGCGAGACGAGCAAAATGAGAGGACTCACCTCCGTCGAGAGCTCGGCAATCTCATCTGCAGTCAGCACCTTGTCATCTGCGCTGCATGAGCAGGTGTGTGACACGCGAACCAACGGCGGCGTACCTTCCAGCTCAGACGACACTTCCGGGGCCTTCGGCTTGCGCTCCTCGATGATGGGCCCGTCCTTGTCCTTCACGGTCTTCTTGTGCTTCTTCTTCCGCTTGTCCTTCTTCTTGTCCCCCTTGAGGTTCTCCTCATCACCCGCGCCGCGCGCGCCGCGCGTGGACGCGACATAGTAGGCGACACCGCCTGCGGCGACAACGACTGCTGCGGTGCCTATGAGCAGGGAACGCTTGTTGTCCGAGACGAAGTGCTGAACGCGGTCGACGAAGGAGTCGTCTGAAGACATGCCTGGCAGCCTGAGGAGGTGGAGAGCCTGATGACGCGGGTCGCAGGCGAGAGGAATTTGTTCCGTGGGAATGTCAGCGATATAGACGCTCAGTGCCAATATTCAAGTAATATTCCAGGCCACGACGACTATGCAATGAAAACAACGTCGCCTTGAACGTAACCATTATGGATGCGGCAAAACCCTGAATGCATTACGACGATGAGGTGATCACTGGGACTTCTAGAAATACACAAATATGGCGCGAGGACAACAATTTGGACGTGCACAAGCTCCACGACGGGATGGAGTCACTGATAGATGAAATTATAGCTGAGGTGGGGGTAAGGTCAGTCACCGTGCAAGCCGAAACTGTAGCGCTGTGACTCACCGAGACAGCAAGTGGGGAATTGCAGAGAGTTGGGGGCCGTATCTATGAAATGGGGAGGTATATGCGCGTCAACAATAGAAGACGAGCGAAATTGGCTGCGTACATACCGAGCGGCATTGTCGTACAGCTCAAACAGTGGGATAGCAAGAAGCTTCATATTTTTGGGGACTGCTAAGACCTCTGAAAGGACGAAACAGACAAGTTTACAGGCGGAAGCGTAAGTTACCAAGGTGCGAGGAGCGAATGGACTGGGTGAACACGAGCCTATGAACAGGAAACACGCACTTTTTTCTGGCATCTGCACAAGGAAAAGTTTCTTGCACTCCTTTGGCTTGGTGATATGTGCAGGGATGAAGGGGTACTGTGTACACAAGACATGCGTGAGCACAAGCATGCTTGGAATGCGAAGGAAGCTGGCGCACCATGAACGTCTCGAAATTGGGCCGCCACCATTGTGCCAGGCAGTCCCCAATCTCCCAGTCGTTGTCAACGCCATGTGACGCGTTGAATTGGCGCGACTCGGACGGCGGGGCGAGGCGCTCGTCGAGGTGACGCTTGAGCCCGTCGATCTCGTCCTCGCCAGGCTTTAGGTAGTCGCCAGGCCTGCGCAACCGCCAAGTTAGCACAACACGTCCACAAATGATATGACATGCATACAGCTTGAAAAACGCGTTGGCGATCTGAAGCATGAGGATGTGCGGGTGCCCGTGGTCGTGCACGACGAGGATGCCCTCTACTGTGCGTCGCATGCCAAAGTCCTCGTAGTTGTTCTGCAGGCGCTGCAGGCGCGCAGAGACGGAAGGGTCTTCCTCTGGCTGAGCCTCCTTCGTGCTAGGAGAGGGGCAACGCGTCAGAGAATAAGAGCGGGTGCAGAAAGTCGCGGACGGACCTGAAGGTGAAGTTGGAAAGCGGGTAGCTAGGTGGCGGTCAGCGCTGTGATTGCTGCAGTAGCGAGAAACGTACAGAGCGATAGTGTTGGACATGGTGCGCGAAGGGGCCGATACACGACCTTGCACGACGTCGCGACTGACTAGCACGGTGGAATGGACCCCCCCGAAAGGTCTACGATTGTGCCCCAAAAGTTCGATCACGTGACACACGAACGCGCTGACGCGGTGCCATTTTGAGCCTTCAGGTTGATTTTCAAAGTTTATCTTTTATTTCCAAGCACATTGGCAGGCCGCAGGCCGCAGGCCGCAGCTTCATAGTCAGGAGCTTACGACTCTGCGAGTTATTGTCCTCTTTTACAATGCGGGACGGCGTAGGGCCCGAGCGTGCCTCCAGGCTCTTACTCTGATGCGCCTTCTATATGATTATCATTACAGTAATGGGACCTGATGGCAGGGCCAGACTGAGATGTGTCACCGACTGCAGTTCTAGGCATTGGCTCAGGGAAGCGACCCCTCCACGGCACTCTTCTGTACCCTGACCCTCAGAAATCTCCCTCTCGTGTCAATCGCGAGCAAATCAGGCGCAAACCAACCCACGACGTGGCAACGACAAATCGAACCATTCCCTTCGCCACGCAGCGGACGATGGATTCTTTCACAAGAGAGCGCGTCAGAGAACTTGGGTACATCATCATTGAGGGTAAAGTGTACGATGCGCGCGAGTTTGGGCGAACAGATCACCCAGGTGCGCAAGGATGCACCATATCTTCGTTTCCAGCTGACGTGGCATTCTGTTTAGGCGGCGAAGTGCTCCTCACTCAGTTGGGGAGAGATACTGTGCGATACCTCTACCTTTGAAGCTCGAAGTGTTCTGACGTACCCTCCAGACCGACGCGTTTCGCGCCTTTCATCCTGACTCGGCGTACGAGGGACTAGCGAGCTTCTACGTCGGTGATCTCGTATGCTCTGAGGAGCCAGAAGTACATGGTAAGTTTTTCGCGTCTGAGGTTGCTCGCTAGCTTACGCGTTTTGTCCAGCATTCACTTTGGATATGCGTGCCCTGGAGGACACCCTTCGAAAACATGGCTACTACGAAGCATCGCTGGGCTATTTTGTTTTTCTGCATCTCATCGGATTCGCTCTCCTCGGCACATCGGTCCTAACACTGTATCGATATGGCCACACCGTCGGCGGCGTCATGTTCTCCGCGACAATGCTTGCTCTGTTCTTCCAGCAAGCCGGTTGGCTGGGACATGATTTCTGCCACAAGCAAGTCTCCGCCAACCCCGCTGTATCCTACGTCGGTTCGCTATCATGGGGTGCTCTTGCGCAAGGATTTTCCATGTGCGTGATTCCTCGTCGATCGCAGCAGAGCAGGTGACGAACCTTAAGCAGGAGATGGTGGAACGACAAGCACAGCCGACACCACTCGACACCGAATATCCACGGGTGTGATCCCGACATTGACACCCACCCGTACTTGACATGGTCCGATGACGCGCTCGAGCTGTTCACCGACGTATCGCAGGACGAGCTTACGCACACGCTAGGAAAGCTGCTCGTGACGCACCAGGTGCTGTGCTACTTCCCTCTGCTCACCTTCGCGCGCGTTATGTGGAACGTACGCTCGCTCCTGTACGACTTCCGCTCAAGCACCCGCGCTTCGTACATCGAGCGCGCATGCCTCGTGCTGCACTGGGTGTGGGTGATCGCGCTCATGCGGCTCGCCGCAACGCCTGCGCTGCGTGCGCTCTTCCTCGTCGGTACTCTCGCACTGAGCGGGCAGTTCATCGCCATGGTGTTCTCGCTGAACCACAACGGCACCGTCGTGATTTCCAAAGTGGACTGGGACGCGTCACTGCTAGGATTTGCGGAGCTGCAGGTGCGCACGAGCCGCGACATCGCGTGCGGCGCGCTCGGTGCGTAGCCCTGAAACCATGACCACTAAAGTCAAAGCTGACCCTAAACCTGACGTTTTAGGTGCGTGGTTCTGCGGTGGGCTGCACGAGCAGGTAACGCACCATCTGTTCCCGCGTATGCCCCGACACCGCTATGCGGATGTGCAGCCAGCTGTGCGTACGCTGTGCGAGAAGCATGGCGTGCCATATCGCCGGACGGGATTCGTCCAAGGCACGAAGGAGGTGCTAGCGAGGTTGAATGAGGTGGCGGATAAGGCGAGGAGGATGACAGTGAAGATTGGACAATAGGTGTGCGGAGTGGATACCAGGGACATATAGACAGTAGAAAATCCAGGACTTTTAGAAAGGGCTCTTGAGAGCGAGGAAATTCCCGCTGTAGGCTCTCTGCAAGTACTGGGGCTTGTTGGGCCTAGTGGACCCACAAGTGCGTCAGTGGCCGCGCGTTCGGGCGCTTATAGGCGCGCCAGAGTCGCGCGGCCTTCTACTACCCAACAACATCATCTGCCAAATACCCCAAATACCAAATACTCGTGCTCTCCCTCTACACATACGCTGTAATATCCCCTAAGAACCCTTGCATTGCCTCTGAGACCCACGAATATCAATCCCCGGAGACACCGTAGGTCCGTCCGCACTTGTTCTCCTCCGCTCCTCCACCGCCTCAAAGCCCGCAGCGCGCCCATCATGCCCCCAGCACCACAAGACCCTCCCATCAATGTTAAACTCCTCCTCATAGGCAACTCGTCTGTCGGGAAGAGTAGCCTGCTCCTGCGCTTTTCCGATGAGCAGTGGCTACCCGAGGATGAGGCGAGCGCGACCATCGGCGTCGACTTTCGCGTGCGTGCCCTCCACCCCACCGCAGGCTGGCCCTGACATCTGCTGGTGGAGACAGGTGCACAAGATGGATGTCAAGGGGAAGAAGGTCAAGTTGAGCATATGGGTGAGTGGCGCCATGCCGACCGAGACCCGGCCATGCTGAAATGAGGCAGGACACGGCAGGCCAGGAGCGCTTCCGCACTATCACCTCGTCGTACTACCGCGGTGCGCAGGGCATCATCCTAGGTATGTACCACCCACGCCCGCCCAACTGCGACCACGCGCTGATAGTGTTGTCATCGGCGTGTCCGGAACAGTGTACGACGTCTCCAGCAGGGAAACATTCGACGCATTGCCGCGGTGGTTCTCCGAGCTCGAGACATACGTGTCCGAGTCGGTCGTGAAGATCATAGTCGGGAACAAGGTCGACAAGGTGCCTGTCTCCCTGCACTCCCTTTCTTCCTCTGTGATTCGTGGTGATTTGAGTTGTTCACTTACGTCGCCACATACGCTGCAGGAATATTCGCGTCAGGTGCCCACTGCCGAAGCAGAAAAGTTTGCCGAGCGCATGGGCTCGCTCTTCGTCGAGGCGTCCGCGAAGACCGCGGTGGGCGTGCGCGAGACGTTCCGCAACGTCGTCGAGCGCATCATCGACACGCCGGAGCTGTGGGGCACCGCTTCTCCCGCGGAGGGCAAGCGCGGCGCGAAGACCAAGACAGCGACCCCGGCGAGTGGGCGTGGAAGTGACGGGACAATGCCAGGGAATATAGACCTCGGCGCGCAGGAGCAGGTGGCGGACGGCGGGTGCTCCTGCTAGTCTGCACCATGTCAGGCGAAATTCTGGCCGACAGTGAGTGCCAGGCGTAGGACGTTGATCACCACGACTCGACGACACGACCGCTTCATACATAACGTCTAGGATACTCTTTTTACGACCACTTGTAATATTGTAGGACCGAACCACTGGCATATTACCATTGCTGACCCAAGCAGCCGTAACATTAGCAAGTTTGGCTCGGCTGCTACTGCTACAGCCGTTGTACTACCAGGACGCTTCGAATTCGTCAGGCAATGCTGGCCAACCTTCGGCCTAGTACAGTAGTATGTCTATTCGTTCATGAATGGTATTCCGACAAGTCCCATAGATAGGGCCACAGAAATTCATCCACAACCTATGCCTTATCCATAGAAGATACTACAATACAACCGGGCGGTCCGGATGCAGCACGATTGAAACATGGCACGTAGGACTCCTGGGAGCACATAACCACAGCCCACCATTTCCACAGCGACACGGACTAGTGGTAAGCAAACCTGACATTTGACTGCGACGCGCAGCAATCGATGCGGGCACAGTCGACCGCGACAGTCAAAGTACGGTCCCGTTGCAGGAGAGAATAGAATGCTGTGATCAGTTGCTACCTGAGCACGATACAACACGACTCATCTCTCTGACCTGGTCTCCGACGGGGAAGACTCAAGGGTGTCCTTGGGTACCAGAATATACAGGCACGCAAATTCTGTCACAGCGCCAGGAGATGACTTGGGATAAAGATCATCAATGCGGGAACTTTGAGGCCGCGCGTTGCACTCAAGCCCTGAATCTGCCGGCAGAGGTCCGTCGGACCCTGTGGTAAATCTCGGTAAGGAGGAGCATCCATTTCGCGAACTATGAGCATTTCATCTAGCGGTATGGAGGAGCAAGCGACGGTTTGCTGCCTTTTGTCTGGGGAATCAGCGCAATGTATGCTGGCGCCCTAGTGCGCGCCCGTGGATCCTCCTTCTTGCGCGAGGCCCTCGTGGAGGCTCGAAGCGAAGAGGAGCGCGCTGGCGTGGGCGTTCTGGAGTGCAAGTGGGATTCGGAAGCCTAGACGACCGTGACTGGGACACCTTCCCAGTCCCCAGACTCCTACGTATATTACGACCCCGTGTGCAAACTCTTTCGGGATCAGAATGACACGCCCCAACAGAGAAGCCGGCTCGGCGACGGGTCCCCGGGTACGGCGTCTATGTTGTCCCGAACCTCTGCCGAACCAGTCCGAGTCGGGGCGCAGTACTTACTGGTGACACCAACAGCTCTCGCCAATTTTCCTGTTCTTCACTCGCTTCTCAGATGTCAGCGTGTCTCTCTTCCGTCTCTCATGTCCTTGCGCCAAATGACTGCCACAGCGGCGCTGATATTTCTACCTCTGGAGCTCGACGGCCTGCGTCCATCTCGACGACTGCCTGATCTCTTCAATCGCGAGCTCTGAGAGGATGACTGGTAGTCTTGTGCTGGATCTCTCGTGAAGCCTTGGAAAGTCGTGTCCGGCAGTCGTTTGGCAGCGATCCGACGGGAATCCGACATTTATTGTATTCCACTGGGACACCGCTCGAAGACGTCCATTCCTGACTGCGCGCTGCGAGACTGTCTGGAAATTCCGACTGTCGAGTGTCGACTTATTAATCCTATTGTGTGGCGCGTGAGTACACTTAGTCAGATAGTTCTTGGTATGAAGCATTTAAGTACATGTCGTGCAGCCAGCAAAGCAGCTGCATATGCACTTGGGTGCGCCGCATTCGGCCTTGACCATATCGCGCATATCGCTGTCGCGGACATTGAAGGCGAGGCACGGGTCCTGGGCGCCGGCCCGCCGCGTTGCATCTGCACGCCTGCCTCGACACGCACATTCCAGTCAGTAACCTTCCATTTTCCCACTTTTTAAAAGACAGTCAGCTGCCATAAATCACGCATCGTGCTTCCAAGCGAGCAAGAGGCAAAAACGGGCACGAAAAGTCGTCGCGGATGAGGTGCACGATCGGCGACTGATCTTCCGATCGTTCGGCCACGACGTGCTGGGCAGTAAGTTCAAAGCAGCAAACCCAATGAGGTGCGAGCGACACGGTGCAATATGATGGTCCGTACCTCATAAACCTGAGACATCGGTCAGTCATTGACATACTAAACAACAGGCGACTTGCATACCTTTTCACGACCGCACTCAAAGAAGACTGGCCGCTTGGTACGTCGTTCTATTCCGTCAATATTCTCGGAGAGCTAGTGTAGCGGGCATCGTTGACCGTTTCTACTGTGCAGCTGTCACAGATGGTCGACAGGTGTCAAGTGAGTCACCACGAGCAAGCAGGCGACAATCGACCATGGGTTCATTTTTATTTATTCGATTCTCAGGTACCTACCCATCTGGCAGGTGTCTATGGACGCTCATATCAGCCGCGTTCCAGACATCAATGGCAAGCGATGGACATACCAGCAAAGCGCCCTGGGCCGGTCGACATGAGCACCAATGGAAGCTGTCTTGTCTGAGGAAGCTCTGCCTGCCTACCTACCCCCGCTCCTGCCCGCGAGGGGTGCTGTGACGCCTCCTCCAGCCGTCGTGATGTGACGGCAACGAAGCATAGGAAGGCAGTACAATGCGTTGCCCGGCGCATACCCACTGTGCACTGCATGCAGAACAAGGACAGCTTGCCATTCCGGTGTGAACCCTGTTCACAATCACATTTTATCCCTTTCTGATCTAGATCACACATGTTACATCTAGGATATGGAAAAGGCCATCAGCATCAAGTCATATCAAAATCGGACACAATGCGTGCAGGAACGAAGAAGTGACGCGGCGGCTGTGGGCCTTCGCTTCCAGCGCGCCAACCATGTGCACAAGGATATAAGATGGCAGCGGGATCACTTACAGTCTTACACGGTCCCCTCCTCCTTCTCGGCCACTCCTCGAACACTTTTCAAAACACTCACGCGGTGGCCGCGAATGCTCCGGGCGGCCCACCGGTCGCTCCTCCCTGCCCGTTCCTACGGGCAGAACCAGATGGCCGCGGTTGAACCACCTGGTTGACGGGCATCTGCTTCAATTTCTCCGGCACTGGCACATACTGCTGGTCGTGCGGGGCGTGCGCGTTTACGAAGCCGATCTGTCGGTAGGCGGGCTGGGCATATGGCCCGTTGTTGTTGGCGCAGTCCCGCGCTGGGTAGGTGGGCTGGGCATGTGCGCTAGTGTTGTTGGCGCAGTCCCGCGCTGGGTAGGTGGGCTGGGCATGTGCGCCAGTGTTGTTGGCGCAGTCCCGCGCTGGGTAGGTGGGCTGGGCATGTGCGCCATTGTTGGCGCAGTCCCGCGCTGGGTAGGTGGGCTGGGCATCGGAGCCGTGGTTGTTGGCGAAGTCCCGCTGTGGATAGGCGGGTTGGGCATCGGAGCCGTGGTTGTTGGCGAAGTCCCGCTGTGGATAGGCGGGTTGGACGCTCTGGACCTATACAGAGAACACAATCCACCGATCAGTATTGAGCGCTTGCAATCGCTAACAGAAATGAATCGCCCAGCTACGACGGTGGCAGAAGAGAAAGCGAGGCAACCTGCACATCAAAACGGTGCCGACCGTTGACCGCGCCCACTACGAAACCACTCAACCACTTCAAACGCTCGAGCGAGGTCATTCGGTAGGCAATAAAAGCGAGACACGTCCCCGACTACGACAAAAAGAGAGGGAAAAGGCGAGAAATGAGACCACTAGCACATCGGACTCGTGGCGACCGTTGGTGGCGCACTGCATGCTCGACAATGCGCTAAGTGCCCTCAATCACTCAAGCGAAGTGCTCGGTATGGCAGGGCAGGCTGATGGGCATGGAAGGAAAGGAAAATATCGTCAGGCGAGAGGACTTACGGGAAGGGGCGCAGGCGCATTTGCACGTTGCGGCCGTCCTTGTTTCGGAGCCGCTTGGGGACCACTTTGAGCCTGTGAAGGTAAAGTGGTCTATGTGAGCGGTAGAGCACAAAAAGAGAGATCCATTTGCAAGAGATGGCGATGTATGAGAGGTCAATGGGCTGCGAGGTGACTCGTATTGGTAAAGACTGTTGGTGGACATCGAGTGCCTTTCCAAACACAAAAGACATCGAAATCCGTCGGCAGGGTACACAGCCTCTGCCTGACGGTGCGCACTCACGGCGAGGAAGGGAAAGAAGTCGAGAAATAGAGTGCACATACCGAGGCGCCTCTGTATCCCTGCGGCCACTGAGGCCATTGAGAAGGCTCAGTCCTTCCCACTCTATCTAGTCCGAGCTCTCGCAATCCAGGAAGTTTCGGTCTTTGCTGCATTTGTGCAAGAAAAAAAGAGGTGTGCAGTGGAGATGACTGGTGTCAGGTCGATAGCAAGTGAGTCGAGCGCGTCGCTGGCTGATTTTTGGGGCTTTCCAGAACTCTGGGGCTTTCCAAAACTCCGACGCAGAGTATGCTGCCCACACAGCGGCGAGCAACATCAGGACATGTAACAGACGTCCAAAAAATTCCTGAAATACTCGCTATGTCCTCCTCGACCGCGCCGAGTTCACTACAGAGTCCCGCTTGTGCAGAAATCACTGCAGGCGCACAGACACTACTGGGGCCGCAGGCAATAACTGCAAACGCCGGGAAACTGCGAACGTGACCCGAATGCGTGCGAAAAAGGGTCCCAGACGGCGGTAGCGCAAGCCGTGGAAACCGATACTCGTGACCGTCGCCTAGCAGCATCGGCCGCGATGACTCCCCTGGCGGCCGCAATGCTGACGAGAAAGCGCCCCGCAGTTGATGACCAGTGATGGGTGACAAGAGAGCGCGAGAACCGGAGTAAAGCAGTGGGGAGACCAGGATGCGGGCGAAAACCTGTGTTGGGATATAGCGCCGGACGATTGACGCCGACAGTCAGCACAGCGACGGCGATGCATAGCAAGCAGCGACGTTGAAGGCCATGCAAGAATGATCCTAGAAGAAAAAAAAAACAAGGCGTCCACAAAGACGATGAATGAGGCGTAAGGAGAACAAAGCCGCCAGGACTTACCAAGCTGCCGTCAGGGGGGCGAAGAGTACCAGATAGGCAAGGTGGTGTCGTGAGTGCATCTGAGTATTTTATCTGAGCTGGGGAACGCAAGAAAGAGCCAGAGAGGGGGACGGGGAGGGGTGCCGCAAAAGAGCCAAACGCGGGACACCTGCGGCACCTTCTTATAGCCACCCACATCGCTCGCTTTGCTTTGCCATGGCTGTGCAGCCTGTTATGGACGTTCCCAAGGAATGTTCCATCTCCGGCGCTGGTGACTTGTGCCTTGATCAGATTGGACCCCGCTGTTTCCACGTATGGCAACCCACCTTGCAGCACCAAGCGGCTGCCGCAGCTGCCGCGTGGAACGACCTCACGGCGGAACCCTCTCTGTGCCTCGAGTCGCTGCGTGGGCTGCGCGAAAGCATGTGTGGGAAAGGGGAACGGGGGTTCCAGGGTCGAATGGGGCGAGCCGCCTTTATGCGGTCGGCGTGGGCGGCCGCCAGGGCTCCACTGGTGCGATCAAACACCACGCGACCGGTGCCGATACTATCGCCGATAGTACCGGTTGTGGCTCAAGCGCTCATGTGGCTCGTATCCGTGTCAAGCTGAGCCTCGACAACGGTCCCCTCATTTATCTGGCATTGAGGCTGATAGTGACGTCCAGTCTAATCGTTGGTCCTGCCACTACTGAACAGTTCGAAAGAGATCATGAAGGTTGCATAAAGGACCGTCCTTCAACAACAGTGCATCGCTGCCAGTGCATGTCAAGCTGGCAGCTCTCGCGCACTCTCGCGAGCGATGGCCACCGACAATGCCATCCAGCGCGCCACGTTTACCGCCCGTGCAGGTGTCTACGTCCTGCGATTGCTGGCCGTGGGCTTCACGGCAACCGTGATTTTCAGAGCGGGGGTGGCGTCCACGAGAGCCGGCGCGTACATAGTCAGCCACTGGTCCTTGTGCTGACAATATACCGGGTGGTGTCCGTACGGGTTGCAGTGATCCAAAACTTGCACCCAGGAGCGTACCACAACGACATGAGTCAATGACGGCACAGAGCTCCATGGTCACTTCAGCGCACCATCGTGGGTGATCAGAAAGTTGGGGCAGACCTCGAATCTTCTGCAACGCAGCGCGGAGCGGTAAAAAAATGTCCGGGCGACAGTGAGGAACGAGACTCGAAAGCTTCTTGAAGAGTTGTATAAACGCGGGGACAGACTGGGCGCAATTGTCCGCAGGGAATATATCCTTGCCGTTGCTCCTCGAAGATGGCGCGACCCGACGGGCTGCATATCCGGTCTAGTCCTCGATGCGCCAGTGAGGATGATGATTCGTCTGCGGAGCACGGCCTCGAGTTCGCCAGTTGGTCCCGGTATATCGCAAAGTGAGAGAGCTGCCGACGCGGTCCGATGCGTCGTCGCCGATGCTTCCGGCGTATGCGACAAAATTGAGGTGCAGCAATGTGGATGAGACCTGTTGAGACCGCAAGCCTTCTGCAAACCAGCAGTTGAGTAGGAGCTCGCCGGGCATCTATTCGAATCAGCCGCCTGCCTGAGGCGTCGGTCGTTGGCAAGAAGAAGTTGTGCTGCAGAATTGATCCACGTATTCCTGTAACAATGTACGTGGTACCTATTCCGATACGACATCGTCGAAAGAGTAGATGTTGACGACAGCCATTGAAGTGTGCGAGCAAACGTATATAGCGATCTGATCACTACGTTGAGCATCGGAGGCAACGTGAAGACTGACTACGGACACACCTTCAGACACATTTTCAGACAGCACTCGACTGGGAGACGAGTCTAATAGTTCTCCTCTTGATCAAAGTACACCGGACCTGTCCGGGCGGTATGCGGATACGGAAACGACGCCCGGGCGATGACTTGTTCCCAGTCGTCTAACGTCACCAAATACACCTGAACAAGGTTCCGCTCATCAGCATCTGTACCTGTATGACGGCAGAAAAACTGAAACTTGCCTGATTGAGCCCGCGTTCCGCCACCCACTCGATGGCAACGCATCCCGACTTCTTGGGGAATCGACCGCGCGGCGCAGGGCAGGATAATTGACCAGGGCCGTGCGGGCGTCGGAGATGGCGTCGAGACGAAGCCCAGCAGCCCCGTCGCCAGGTTCGAAGAAGTCAGCCGCCCAGGGCGAAATGGGCGCCGTCGCCGACTCGAGGCCCGGCCCGTAGCGCGCAGTCGAGCGATGGAAGTTGCATCACAGATGTAGCTCCGAGAAAAATTTCCAAAGCCCAGGTAGCGCACTTGAGATGTGTCGAGGTGAAGAGCAGGCCACTGCATGGTCTTTATAAAACGAAACAACTGCCGCCACAACCTAGGATGGCATCAAGCGCCTACTATGCCCCAGTCGGAGCCCAAGCCCAAGCAGAGGCTTCAGATCTCCAGATACGGAGACCTGGATTACGACAAACCGAATACACCGAATCCTCGGGGACATGCGTGCCGGAGGCGTTGTGATCAGAAAACCTCGGGTAGAAGCTCGCGACGAAGGGCGTTGTTGTTGCGGCGCCGCCTATCGTGATGAATGGATCGGCTGATGAAAACAAAACAACAAGAACTTGAGCGCGACCAAGGGCTTGTTGCACTAGTCAGACACCGGAAGCAAGGAGGCGCCTGTAGATCCGTACCTTGTGTTGTGATATCCCGAACGCTCTGCTTCGCTTGGGGGTCACGGCTCCCTCCATTGGTAGCCTGTGTGGCGTATTCCGTGCAGGGAAGAAAGGCCGCTGTCGCCTTAAAATAGTGTCTAGCGAGCTTCGAGGTTGATCTAAGGTCGACTTAGACCCGCGACAATATGCGGCGAGTGCAAACAGTCTACCAGCCCAGGGGCAGCTTGATCAGAGCGAAGGAAGAGAGCATACATTGGTGATCATAAGACATATGCGAGAGACTGAGAGAGAGAGCAGAAACTTGAATCCGGGTTTTCGAGTGCAGCGGCCTCCCTGGAATATCGACGGCACCTTTCACAAACCGCCATCGGCAGCCCGAAGAGCGACAACGGCCACCGGCCATTTACCCCACCCTCCCCGTGATGTGAGAATCGGAGTACCAGGCGCAAAAAACGAGCGTGCCCGCATTCCCGCATCGATTGTGTACACCGAAACTTGAGTTGCGGCGTAGCGCGGGGAAAACTTGGTCGCGTGGGGAGACAGGCCGTGATGATTGAGACACCCAGAGAAAGGTATGCTGTCCATCCATGCCTTCTTAGAGATTGGCTACTCCTCAGGACCAGCAGCTGGGCAGGGCGGCTGGCAGTCAGAATCGACCTGCACCAAGTGGCCACAGGGCAGTGCGCTCGGTGAAGTCAAAGTATTCGAGTGACAGTACCTTGACGAGGGAGGGCAGCACTGGGAGAGCCCAGCTCCGCCTCAGAATAAGACAATAAAGGCGAGGTCGCGGTCAGCTTCTCCACGACTGTCCGCGCAGCCTAGGCACGGGCGAGTCGGCGTGGTCTGCCTTCACAAAAGAAGGACGGCGGATAATGGTGAAGATACAAGGGAGCGCCAGCCGAAGCGAAGAAATGGACGGATGAGGGATGTTGCCCGACTGGGTGCTTGGCAGCCGCACGAGCGAGGCAATGGTGGATGAAAATGTGGACCCCGAAGACAAGTGCGGAGCAGAGAAAGACATCACAGAGAACGGCCAACGCGAAGCGAAGGAGAATGATAATGCCGATGTTGGAAATCGACATCTTAACGGAGGGTGGTGTTGGTGGTGGATTGGGCGCCATGCATGCATGGTCATTCGATTCGACGATCTGAGTGTTTTGCAGGAAATGGAGGCATCCAGGGCTGCGGGGCAGGCGGGTGAGCGAAAATGCGACGCGTCGAGGGTCATTCACATGGCGTTAGAAACTGTACAGTGTAGCGTTTGGAAGCCTGCTCGAGAGGTCGATCCCGTGCCACATTGCGTGGCAGGCTGTCCTCTGGATCTGCCGCGATGTTGATGGCCGTCGTAGAACGGCAGGACCTTGACTCGTTTATCCGGTGCTCTGGACTGAAAATCGACAATTCAATAAGTCCCCTGCATCAGTGCATGCACAGATACGATTTGAGGGTCCGCATCCGAACTATTACTGATCCAGTAGTCAGAGCTCGCAGCGAAAATCAGCAGTCCCATCTCCACCGGGGCATGGCGGCTCGGACTTGTAGATTGGGGAGCGGTTATGTTCTACGGCTTAGGGCCTGCATGGGCGCGAATCGAGGGCTTGTAAAATTCTCGCTAGAAGATCGCTGTGAGAAGTTTCCAGAGACTACGTACAGATAAAGCCTAGTGTGCCGCGTCAATGCCACGCAGGGAACGTGCTGTCGGGGATTCTGCAGTATGGTATAAGAGGTCCCGGAGAGGGACGCCTGGCCATATCGCTGATTCTTGGAAACTAGAATGGAACAAAGAGCCAGGTGATGTGGGGGAGTCGATTATTTATACCGCGATATGCAGTGTCATAGTATAGAAATCGAGGTTGCTGAGCTGGCCGGTACTGATGCGGGGCATGGAAAACGGTCGCGGAGGCGGCGCGCAAAATCATAAAGGCGGCGAAGGTGGCAACGAGTTGGATCTGTTGGAGAGTTAAGGATTATAGAGCCACGAGGCCTTGCCAAGGCATACCGCGGGCGGCGGGATGTATCTCGCACCGTTTGTATTCGACCTAGATGACCACCAGTGCTCCTCGTCTTCATCGCAGACGCAGTAAAGGACTGGCCAGGCTCATGTGATCCGACAGGGCAGCTGGACGCTGCCAAGGGCATCCGCGGCGGAGCAAGCAAACACAGCGCCATGATTGGCCACGTCGTGACTGATGCGGTCCTCTACCTGCATCCCCCGCGAAAACAAAACCATCACCTCCCAGCGTCCGACATACACCGCCCACGTCCGGCCCACCCCCTCCAACTTCACCCCCTCCATCTCCGTTTCCCCTCGTATGCGTTTGTCTGCAAGTCATGTCCCAATCGACGATGCCGCGGCCATAGCCCCTCTCCACGGCTGGACGGCCGCAGAGCTCGAGACGAAGCTCTCAGTCCGCATAGGTATGATGGCCGTCATCTTCTGCATCTCATTATTCGGTGCGCGCATTCTTTCCTGCTGGAGCTAGCATGGGGTGCTCACAATTGAATGAATGCAGCCGCCTCCTTTCCGACCGTATCAAAACGGGTCAAGTACCTCCACATCCCGCGCATCGTCTTTTTCGTCGGGAAACATTTTGGAACAGGCGCGTCGTGCAATACTTATCGCTTTCCGCCATCTGACGAAATAGTTATAGGCGTCATCCTGTCCACAGCATTTGTCCACTTACTACAAGACGCGTTTGAAAGCCTCCTGGATCCGGAGGTGCAGCGCGAGACCAGTGTCGGCCATTGGACGGGCTTCATCTTGTGCGCCTTCTGCTCTCCTTTTCTGTCATGTCCTCCTTATGTTCTTCCAAAGGCTGGTCTCGCTTCTCCTCATATTTTTCATCGAATGTGCGCCCTATGACCTGCATCGCCCGCCAAGCACACCTCGCTGATCCTCCTGCAGACTCCTCCACTTCATTTGTTGACTACCTCCACTCCTACCCCTCCGCTCCGTCATCCCCCAAGCTCGAAACCAGCAACACGCCGCTTCCGCCCCTCTCCGAGTCCACGCCGCTCCTCGCCGCGCCAGTCTCCGCGCCAGTCTCCGCGCCAGCATCGCCCAGCGCACGCAGGCACACCATCGCATCTTTGCAGGAACCCGCGCACGCACACCATGAGAACCTCGAGATATTTCAAGGCCACCACCGACACGAGCCACGGCTCGCCCACGCCGAACACCATGAGTACCCGAGGCGGGGATCAGTGCTGCTGCTGGACACAGAATTGGGCGTGAGTCCAGGGGATGCAATAAAGCCGGCGTTATCGCAGGACAGACATGCTCCGCGTCCTCAGCACAATGACCACGGACACGGCCATCAGCACGGGCATGCACACGCCCACTTGGACTTGGAAAGCTTCGCAGAAGAGGACAACGACGATGAAGATGGCAGCTCGGACGCTGCAGCCGCCGCCCTGAAGTTGGAGATCGGTCGCAAGCGACAGGTCGTTGGAATTTTGGTACGCTTTCACGCATCCTGGTGGCTGTCGGTCAGTCGTTCAATGACGCGCTTGTGTGAATGGCACAGGTCTTGCAATTTGGCATCATGATCCACTCACTAGTCATCGGGCTTACCCTCTCCATCGCCTCAGGCGCAGACTTCAGTAAGCCAATCGTTTCACGTTCACCACCTGGTCTTCTCCGCGCATCTCGGGTTCGTCTCTGCTGACACCGCATATGCAACTATAGCCTCCCTTGTCGCCGCAATCGTCTTCCACCAGTTGTTTGAAGGCCTGTCGCTGGGCATCCGCATCGCGGGGCTCCCAGCGCCAAGAGACCCCTCACGCGGGTGGTTATGTCTCAAACCAACCCTGGCGCTCCTCTTCGCTGTCACTACGCCTGCAGGCATCACAATTGGGCTGCTAACTTTCGGCGTGGGCTCCGGCTCCGGCGGCGGTGCGTCACTCCTTCCCTTGCCCCCATCATACTCCACACGGTGCCTATAGCTGCTGACACTGCTTCGTTCCACCAGTGCGCCTAAAACTCATCGAGGGTTTGATGTCCGCGATTTCGGCGGGCATGCTCATCTACGCGGCGTGTGTTGAGATGCTCGCGGGCGATTTCGTGCTCGATCCGACGCTGTGGCGGGCGGGGGTTGCAAAGCAGCTGACTGCGCTCGGCAGCCTACTCGCAGGTGCCGCGGGGATGACGCTACTTGGGTGCGTGTTTGCCTCCTTTCGAGAGAGCTGTGGTACTAACGTGGTACGCTTGTGACTGGCATGTAGAATGTGAGTATTTTGCATGTGTGCTTGGTGATGTCGCTAAGATTGTTTCTCGGGTTGTAGCGTCCATTAGGCGCACTGAGCGGTTGGCATCTCACCGGCCGACTGCAGCATGCCTTGTATGATCTACTCATATGTCGTGTATCACAGCACTGGCTTGGTTGTAATAGAAATTCATAGTGTGGCAGCAAAGAGAAGTGCGGTTCAAGATGATACTACGAAGGTTGGATCCGTCTACTCTGCCTCAGGGATACTAATCATGCGCGCGCGGATATGGTGAAAGCCCAGCGTACCAGCGAAGTGTACGAACTGCACAAGTAACAAACCCAGGCAACCGCTCCTGGTCCAGTCACATCAGTCATGATGCCTGACGACCACGACCGTGGGCCGACCATCGCCTCCGGCGTTGATGGCGATGTTAGATTTAGGACTCCTGCAGCATCGCGGGGGCTACATGAGTACAGTACATAAGTATACAGTCACTCTGGTAGAATCCGCGACTCCCTAAGCATCACGTGGGAGAAAACATGATCGCGTCACCCAGTCACTGACTCGCTGACTTCTCTTCCTCACCACCAATATTCTGTTCCTGTCATATGCTAAGTGCTGCATGGCAGAGAACACCGCGTTCTCTTCTTCCGGGGAGGATGCCATCTCACGCCCCGTCATGCTCGACTCCCAGGAGGCGCGACCGACCACAATGTCTCCGGCCGAGTTTGCGGAGTACTACGAGATTGATAGGACCGTGCAAGAGATCATTTCCAGCCAGTTCAAACGAGTAGTAATTGTCCCTTTTGACCAGGCGCGATGCTCATGGATGTGCTGCAGATCGCGCTGCAATTCCCAGACGAGCTCCTTTCTGATGCAGTGCCTATTTATCAGCGTCTTAAGGAGCGCATACAGGCCGACGCGGAGCTCTATGTTCTAGCGGACACGTCTTATGGCAGGCAGGCCCTTTCTGCTTGTGATCGTCAATACCTTGACACGCGATCTATACAGCTGCTGTGTAGACGAGGTCGCCGCGCAGCATGTCGATGCTGACGCAGTCATCCACTACGGACATGCGTGCATGAGCCAGTGAGTGAAACCACAGGATGCGCTTTATCGCAATTATAATTGTGGGATCCGTAGGACGTATCGCCTTCCAGTCATCTATGTTTTTGGGAAGAAGCCTGTCAACGACCTCGATGACTTGACCCACAAATTGGTTTCCTCCTTGACGGCGACAGGTGTCAGTGCCAGATCGGTTGTGCTTCGGCACGATATAGCCTACACGCACCTAGCAGGTAATGCCCTAATTGTAATCACTGGTTATACTGGGCTTAATTGTGGGCTGTTCAGATAGCATCCTGGAAACCCTGCGAGCTCAGCTGCAAGAAAGTCAAATAACCGTATCCTATAGTGCTATTCCCCATAAACTTGATTCATCCACGACGTCTCCACAGACAATACAGAAGCCTGTGGAAGCCATATACTCCGATCCTCATACTTCCCCACCAATTCTATATGTTGGACCACCTAGCCTTGGGCTCACCAATCTCTTACTGACACACTCGTCGGTCCCTGTGCGTGCATTTGGCATCTATGGAAGCCATGTTTACGCATTTACCTCAGGTACATCGTTACGACCCATCGACACGAGAAGTCCACCTCGAATCCGTACGGACGAACAAGTTGTTGATGAGGCGATATGCTGTCGTGCAAAAGGCCCGCGACGCTGATGTGGTCGGCATCCTGGTAGGGACGCTCGGCGTCGGTACGTCTTCCCGCTCATGGATCGTCTCCTCCAGTTAATCGTATAACTGACATAGCGTCGTATCTACCTTTAATCTCACATCTGCGCCAATCATTGAAGCTCGCACACAAAAAGTCGTACACCATCAGCGTGGGGAAGCTCAACCCATCGAAACTTGCCAATTTCATGGAGATCGAGTGCTTTGTCCTCGTGGCATGTCCGGAAAACAGTCTGGTTGAGGCGAAGGTAAGCGTCGGTATACTACGACGGGCGTTTTCTGATGCTGCATTCATGCAGGAGTTTCTGCGGCCTATCGTGACACCATTCGAGCTTCAGATTGCTTTGCAACCTGAGCCGGTATGGACGGGAGAGTATATCTTGGACTTTGAAAAAATTCTCGCCCAGGATGCTGCAGCACCTAGCACACCAGAAGCTGGGAGAGATCTGGACGAGCCCACATTCTCTTTGGTGACCGGAAAGTACCGACACGCAAAACGATACGGCGGTAAATCTTCCGTTTCAACAGATGAAAGGCGCAAGCCTGACCATTTGACATACAGAAGTCGACATGCCATCGGACGCAGATCCCAACCAGACTTCGGCAGTCATTCTACGCGACCAGAACGGCACGGTCACAACTTCAAAAGACAGTGCTGCAGGTAGCGTCCATCTTGTCATCTAGTGCTGACAAGACCTAATCGGCGGTTACACAGGTGCATTTCTGCAGTCGCGTACTTTTCAGGGTCTCGAAACACGGATCGGTTTGGACGCGCCGAGCGTGCTCGAACAAGGACGAAGTGGGATAGCTCGGGGATACGGGGAGACTGTTTAATTTGTGTACAACTATGTATATTTTGTGAGTAAAACGACTGCCGTGTCTTACAACAATGACCTTCATTGTTGTGCTGATGAAAATAAGTATCGCACAACAGAACCTTGACAATTATGATTCGTACACGACCTTTGAACGACAACGTCAATGCCAGAATCACTTCTTTCGAAGTTGTATCTGCTCATTATGCGGGACTCAGCGAATATAAAAGGCTGAAAAGATGTGTGCAGCACTCACGGCGTTTTTCAGCTTCATGTATTCAAACATTGAGAATCCCTTTGCCATCAGCGCGCCGCCGACGAAGTCCAAAAACGTTTCGTTCATCTCGGCCAATCGATCTAGGTCTGCAACCGATTTGATCCCTTCGGACAACATGATGGTGTATTGATTTTCATCCAAGCCCAAGCTCCGGGCAAAGGTCCATATCTCCTCTACGTGCTGCAGCCGCGACGGCCAACTGCGCGCTGAAAAGGCCAAAAGCTGGCCATCGGGCGCGGGAAATTTCCCAGCTACGGGTTGAAAGCCGCTCGATGTGCTTTGGCTCAAACTTGCAATTTGTAGTTTGGCGTCTTGCTTTGCACCGGCTGGTCGAGCGTATGGCAGAGGCGAGGCCCTCGACTTTCCAATGGGTTAGCGTCGTGCCGAGCATTGATTTGTGTGACTTACCGATATCTGCCGTCGGATATTTAATATGGTCGCAGTCCCAGACCGCAGACGTGAAGACTCAGTCCTTGGGGTACGAACGTCTTCAGCACCGTTCTTCAAACCGGAGATCACCACAGCGAGTGGGCTACTGTTGCCTGGTACAACCGCACTATCGCCTGGCACAGCGCTATTCAGCTTGTTATCACTGAAGCGCGGAGGGGAAGCAGAATCTAGCCGAGTTTCCGAGTTGCTAGCAGCTGTGTTTCCGAGTCGGGTGCCTTCAGAAAAGAGTCAAGACATACTGTAAGCTCGGACTTTATTGGAAGTTGGGTCAGCTGTACCTTGATCCTGTATGACCTTGGTCCCCTTCCGCTTGGCAGCTGCGTGCCCGATCACTGAGGGCTGAAACACGGGTGGGTGGGGGGGAGGGGCGGTACTAGTCGAGGGTGTCGTCTGTTCGGGGGCTCCATCGTCGCGTGATTCGAGGTTTACACGATGACCCTCGCTGAGTTCGGGGTCGTCCGTGTCGCCTTCACTTGGCGACTCTTGTTTAGGAGGCAGGTGATCGGGCAAGCGACCTGACGCATACGAAACATCTTCACTCGTATCGTCGCCCTGCATGTTCCGGAGCGCGTATTGTATAGCGCTCGCAGAGACGCCAAAGAAGGTGGCGAGGGATGATTGCGTACATCCCTTATGCTTCCGTAGGCGAATCAGAGCGCGATCACTGCGAGATAGCTTGCCAGCCCTTCCACCACCCTTCGTGCTTCGTTTAGGACGTGGAGGCCTAGGTCTGTGATTAGATTATATTGAACGATAAAGCCAGAGAAGAACAACACGGACTGAGTGACCATTGCTCTTGACGGTGGTGTGGTAGGTGAGGTGCAATCAACAGGAGGGGACGGGCACGAGGCTTTAAGACACCTCAAGGCAAACCCCATTTCCCCGTCGTGTAATGATATTTAATGCTGCAGACCTTACACCATGTTTCCGCCGACCGCCACCCTCTGGGGTAGCGCCCGAGGCCTCGAGGCCTCCCCAATTCGCCTACTGGTGTCTAAAAAAAGTAGATAGAGATATCGGCGTTACCTAATCATATACACCACCCGACCGCAGCACCAACGTCACGCAGCGCGCGCCCTTCCGAAAGGCCAAGCGCAAATGTCAAGCACTCTCGCTCCCGATCCCGCAGGCCACGCATCCCATTTGCCTTGCCCAGGAAGTACCATGCCTCTGCACAATCCCAACCGCAACCGCGAGTGAGGTCTGAGAGCAGGCCAGCCGCGAGGTCGACATTGTCCGCGTCCTTATGTGCGTCGACAGCTGAGGGTACGCCCGGCGTGGTCAATGAAAGATAGACCTGGCTTAAGTGGATTGTCGCAGGAATGCTGTCTGGAGCAATGAAGAGTGCCTTGTTGAACGCCTGGATAGCGCGGTGATTGTGTCCAAGTGCCATGTAATAGAGACCCAGCTAATGCAAGACCAATTAGTCAACGCACATCAAGTTTAACTCGTGAAATTGACCTGCACCCAAACTGAAGGGTTTTCTTCGTCCCGGACTTCCGCTTCCTGTATAGCTCCTCGTGCCTGCTCGATCTTCCCAGACCGTCGGAATGTCGCCGCGCTCATGAGCCAGAGCTCGCTAAGCAAACGCCGCTCCCGCTTCGACCGCGCACCCCTTTCTCGAGGTGGAATCGAAGGCGGGGGAAGCGGGTGTGGCGACTCCGCTCTGGATAAGTCATGAGATGAAGTGTACGGGCTGTGTCTTCGCGAGTGTATTGACGACGCTTGATAGTGTTGGGTCATAACGGAGTAAAAGTCCGCTGGGCAAGCAGCCTCAGTGAGCACAGAACGACGTGCATGACTGCAACCACATACCAGGCGTCGACGTGATCCGTCGTAAGTTCAGACTACCATTGTGCCGCCCTACACCTTGCCCCAGCTTCTTCCCGATCGTCGTGATGCGCTGCTGGCCTTTATGCACCCTGCTCTTCAGCATCTTCTGCACCTTTTTCCCCGCCTTTTCCTTCTCCTTCGTGCCGTCATCTAACGAACCACGTGGCGAAGTAACACCACCAGATCCTACAAGCCCGTTTTGCGCAACGGAATCGTCGCTCCGCAGTGCAGGCGTTGCGGGCGTCAGGGTTATGGGGACGGGCGTTGGAGGGTACTGGTCATCGTGAAAATCCTGTGTCGACTCTGCTTGGTGGTTTTGATAGCCGTGCAGCGATGCTGCGTCAAGTTTAAGGTCCTGTGAGCGTTGGCTAGCCTCCATCGAGTTGCGCTCTGCATAGACTGTCAGAGAAAACCCTTTGCCAGACAAGAGTAACCCACGACTTTGATCTCGCTCTGTACCCTTCCTGTCTGCGAACCACCCAAACACCTCGATCCACTGCTCGCCTGCGCCTTCTGGCCCTTCCATCAGCTCCGTCAGTGCGAGCTGCGTCATCCTCAGCTGCAGCGCGTGCTCGAACTTCTCTGTCCGTGTCGGCGGCGGATGGTCAGGGAGTGGCAGAAAAAGAGATGCCGCCTCTGGCAGTGCGGTGACGTCCTCGTCTAGAAGCAGAGGCGGGTCCTTCGGCCGCACAGTTGTGGGAATCTTCGCACTTTCGGATGGCTCGGAGTTGTGTGCCGTCGCGAAGTCGATGGCAATGACCTCACCTGCCGCATGTGCGCTGATCGTGCTCGAGTCCGGGAGGTCACCATTCGTAGCTGATGGCGAAAAGTCCTGCTTGACTAGGCCGGCCCACTGCTGGTCGTCCAAAGTAGCACCAACTTCCAACACCTCTCTAGCCCCTCGCCAGTCCTCCGACGCCACCAGCAACAGCCCAAGGACGTGCCAGTACCGAATCTCGTTCGGTTCCGACTCGACTGCTAATCGAGCATTGGCAATGGCGCCATCCAGATCACGGATGGGAATGGGCCGGTATAGGGCGAGGGCGAGATGGTGATACGCTGATGCAGTTGGTAGTGTTTCGACCGATCGCTGAAATGAAGAGAGGGCGTGTGATAGGCGAGAGGTTCGTGTGAGATGGTCTTGCTCTTAAAAGAGATCAGCGAAAAAGTTGCGTCTACGAGATCGAACTCTCACCTTGAATGGCCATCGCCGTACTCCATATCCCCTCCGCAAGCTCCAAACTAGCCTTCGCCATGGTATCGCTCGAGTCCAGCCGCGCTCTCGCTTTTTCAAGAAAGACGCCCGCCTCTCTTGCCTCTTCGATACCGCGCTCGCCCTTGCTTGGGTCCGCAGAGAGCGAGACACGACAAAGCATCCGCGCACCCCACACAAGCGTCGCGACCCACGTCGTGTCAGAGTCTGTCGGCTCGCCTGCCTCCTGTGCCTTCCCGACCGTCTGCACGTATAACCGCAGCGTACGCGTCGCGAGTACCGTGTCCCCACTTGCAGCAGCAACGCGTGTCATGTGCCGAAAAACGCGTGGGCAGTTAAATGTCAGGCGGGTCGCCCACCAGAGAATCTGTGGAGATGGAGTTAACACGCAGTAAATTTTGATCGTGCGACACGTACATCAAGAACCCACCCGGCATGCTCCTCTGAAGAGCTACTGGCGTCCCAGACCGCCACGCACAGGTCAACTAGCTCTTCGACCTTGACATTGCGTTCGCCCGCCTTTGGGAAGACAGTGCTCGCGTTGAGGATGTCCCTGTGCTCTCGGATGGCTTTCCGTGCCGTGGATAACCAAGGTGCCGACCCGAATGTGTCTTTCGAAACTGTCTGGGAGGACGATCCGGGGAGGGGGGGTGGGCCCGCCAGGCGAGAGCGCTCCACTAATGCGCGCAGATGTAGCGTGGAGATGGTAGATCTATGGTCTGGGCGGAATGTCGGTGGCCAGTGCGCACTGCACGTTTGGTAATGGGAGAACAGCGCCCACATAATGGGATCATCTGCGCTCCCTAGAGCGCAAAAACGCGCCGCTACGGTGATTGCGCGCCAGAGGAGCCTCTCCACCCATCGCCATAGCTCGCGGTAGCGTGTGAACGAGGCGAGGACAAGCCTGCCAGGTCCGGTGCCAGACACTTGAGTTGAATTTGGTGGAGACGTGCGTGATATCTCGGACTCGATGGTAGGAAGAGACGTGACAGCGGAGAGGTACACCCCCAAGATTTTTGAGTGTTGGGACGGGGCAAGCTTTTCGTAGGACATGCCTGTGAAAAGGGGAGACGGTGAACTTCAGGGGCATGCGAACACAAGGCGAGGTGATGACCTTGCAGGCACACGCTGCGAATAACTTCGGTCGCCGCCCATGCTTTGCCGTCTGCAATCTCCGCGACGGATGAGGATGAGTCGAGGGAGGCGAAGCTGCCAATGAACGAGCCGGCGGAGGATGTCTCGCCGGAGACGGATGGCACTTGGAGGGTGGACGCGGCAGAGCGCACGGAGTCGGTGGGGTTCAACATGCTTTGGGCATTGGCAAGATCCCGGACGTGACCCAGATACGATAGGCAGTCCTCGAATCGCCCTAGTGAATATGCATAGTAGGCCAGGGCCAATTTGAGGGACTGTCATCTGTGAACCTCAGTCCTAAGGCTGCAGAGACGGGGACTTACGTCGGACTTGGGTGACTCTGCCTCGAGATGCTTCAGCGCTTCATACCCTGTGTTGGCCTCCTCCTCGTGCTCCTGCGCAAGCATACACTCGTCCGCCAGCGCGAGTGGAGCGTTCGCGTCGCGCGCGTCGCCGTCAAGCTCGGTGTCTGTCGAGCCCCCTGCAATGAGCAAGGCCAACGCTTGTGTCTGATTGGAAATCTCGGCGATGTCGCGGTATCCATGGTTGTGTTTGTTGAATTTGCGGAGAAGTTCCGACCAGGAAATGGGAGAGGTATTGTAAGCCTTGGCAGGAGCCGGTGACCCCCAGAGGCCGCCTGTGAGAGCGGTCCTCAGCTGCGCCCAATAGTACTTGTCCTTCGGGTGGGCCATGGGAGAGTTAAGTTAGGTGCTCATCGTCGGATGGGTGGACGGAGGTAAGGGGTAAGTGCAATATATTGGCCGGACTCGGCGGTGACGCGGTCAATGTGACTCTCGTCCAGTGTCCATGCATCCTGCTCGCTCTCCATCTCTGCTCTCGCCTCGTCACCCTTGCGATGTCTGATCCTTCGTCGTCGACGCCGCCCAGCCTGTCCCCATCGAGCCTCACGCCGCAGTCTACCGGCACACAAGACTCCTCGCCTGGCGCAGCCAAGAAACCACGCCCGCAAGCGGCCTTCTACCCGAATGTCAATGCGAGCAACAAGCCTCAGAAACCTTTCAGCCGCAGTGCGGCGAAGCGAGAGAGCGTCATGGCGCTGGGGAGCATCGAGCATCTGCAGCACTACTTCACCAAGACAGGGATTGCTGCCAAGAAAGAGTGCGTCTGTCTCGATGCCCATGATATCTCTCGCTGATATAGCTCCAGGGCCACTTCGCAACGCAAGGGCCTCGTGCCAGCTATTGGTGGCTTGCAGGATCACATAAAAAACAATTTCCCGCTCAGCAGTCTACCGGAGTTCGAGCTCCCGCCATCACCGGCGCTCCCTGCACAGCACAGACCCGCATTTCCACCGTACGTGAAGA
Organism: Auriscalpium microsporum; assembly: GCA_019914985.1. Lineage (NCBI taxonomy): Eukaryota > Fungi > Basidiomycota > Agaricomycetes > Russulales > Auriscalpiaceae > Auriscalpium > Auriscalpium microsporum. The sequence continues at coordinate 1,915,619 of JAHLMG010000007.1, read as the reverse complement.
CCTTCGAGACGGATCCCGAGAATCTTCGACCAGGTGTCATCCAAGACCTCTCTGCTGTTGAGCAGGTATGGACACTGGATCGGTCCGACCATCAGCAAGACCCAGGACTACTTGGCGCGGACAATCACGCGTCTGACAGATTCGATATTCTCCACGTCCTCAAGACAACGACGCACGCCATTCGTTCTGTTCGCAATTACCTTCTTTCACTTCCCGACGACACCGTGGACACGAAACGCCAACCGTACCGACCCATGACAATGTCACCAGGCGACATGCCGAAGCGCAGGGTCTCTCAACCCGACGACCGTTCCAATCCAATCACGCTGATCCGGCGATCCGCACTTGAAGTGCTCACCATCCTCCGCGCGCTCGAGGAGTCGTCTCGGGTTCCCCTATCCGACGAAGCCTACGACGCACAGAGCGATCACGCCTCAAACCAGGGCTCGCATTCACGCGTCGCCTCGCCGTCTGGGTTATTGTACGACGACCCCGACACCACACTCGATCTCGACGTGGACACATCTTTCGCGATCTCTGTTGTGCAGGTGCAAGGGCGCAGGGATTCTGTACTCGTTTGGGACGAGGAAGAGGACGAGTTCCAGCAGCCGCCCGACGAGGAGCGCGACCCGCGCGAGAGGTGGGACGAGCGTCTGGTGCTCGGCAGTGGCTGGCTGTACAAGCAAGACGTGAAACTCGAGCACCTTGTCAGGGAGCGGGAGACATTGGGACGATACCTGGACGCTGTAGACGAGGTGCTGTTTGGCGGGCGGAAGGGCGGCGTGCGCGGATGGGAGCGCGAGCACGAGAGGCTCGAGCGGAAAGAGAGACTTGATCGCGAAGCCCGTGCCAAAGGAAGACGAACCGGCACACCACTTCCTGACCCCGACCGCGATGGTACAGCCGGCTCCGTGAGGCGGATCGCATCTACGGGCATCCTCGACGCAATGCAAGATATGTCTGTCCTGGACGAGCGGGATCCGCTTGGCTTCGTTGGCGAGGAGGACGAAGAAGGCACGTTGAGCATTGACGACGATGAGCTCCCGCAATGGGCAAAACGCAGCGCGTTCGCCGACGACGCGCTTGGGCGAGCGCACGCGCTCCTCGTCGCGCTGCTTCCCGCTAACCTGCTATCGCACATTGGCAGCACACCGGAGCGGGGTAATTTGTTGCAAGTGCTATCTTCTGGCCAGCTGTTGTGTGTAGCGTACAACGCGGGGGTCCGTCGTTCGCGAAAGCCTTGGGGGTACATCAGCAGGGACGCGGTTCATGATATTGTTGCGCTGGAAGCTGCACAGTCGTCTGCGTCAGCCGCGCCGCCGGAGGACAAGGAGAAGGAGAAGGAGAAAGAGTCAGCGCGCAGCAAAGGTTGGACATTCCGGCGCACGGACAACTTGAGGCTATGGGCAGCGTATGTATCCGTTGACTTGCTTAGTGGGGCTTCTATCCGACTTACACGTTTTCGTTTTCTTAGTGCCCTTCGCCTTCGCTACCTCTTACCTGTCGTCTCGCCCGCACCCCCGGAGACACTCCTGCGCTCTTCATCCGGTGATACCGGCACGCCGCTCACGTCGCCGTCGCCGTCAAAGACCAGGTTTCCCACCTCTGAGCCTCCAGTGTACTTCGATGCACGCGTTGTCGCGCGACGCGATGATGGCTGGGAGGATATGCTTGAGCAGACACTTGAGCGGTGGGTTCAAGTCGTCGTCGACGAGCGCCGCGGCGACTCCCGCATGACCTCCGCGTAATTTGCTTCGACATAGTACCGGATGAATCTAAGAGAAGTAACTAAGCGGAGAGGCATTTATACCTGCATGATTTATACCTACTTACCTATCTTCACACATTCACTCATTTTGATTCGACCGGTCTTTCCTGATTCTCGTGCCCATGCCTGCATGTTTCCTTAGCTAAGCGGTCAGACTGGCGCAGTTGTACTGAAAGTGAATGTACGCTTTTTTCCGAGAGATGCCGTCACTCGAAAAGCGCCGCTGCGGGCGGCCGCTACCTTGCCCGCTTGTTGCCAGAACATACAGGCGCAGCGCACGGATAGGATAGGACTCTAGTGTGGGGACGAGATACAAACATAGCCGTTGAAAATGTGCCTGACTCATTACGGGGGGTGAGAGACCTTGCCAGGGCAAGGTAACAATTACAACATGGCGGTAAATGCAGCAAGAGTTGCGCTTGCACTGGAAGGAAACAAAAGTACAAATTACACGCATTCATGACTTCATCGTGAAAGGGCTTTGACCGCCCTCCTATAGCTGCTGTTCAGCATTTTTCCCCACGCAAAACGAGAGCGACTTACCTGCTCTATATGTGCCTCAATCTCGTCTTCCTCCTCCATACCAAGCTACGGTACCACAGTTAGGTCCAACACAGAGAGCAACATCAAGAAGCACAAGAGCATCTGCGTACGCTTTCCGGTGTATCGTCGTCCTCTGGCTGAAGTCTGCGTCCATCATACGTGAAGCGCAGGGTACCTATCGCAAGCATGAGACACATGGTTCATAAGATGCATGTCAATATGCACCTTTCTCCATGTTGAGCTGTTTCTGGAGTGCAAGTCAGGGTCGTATGGCCCCGAACGGAGAAGTATGCTCACCGCAGCGGCTTCCATCACCTTACGCAGCGGATTTGCGCGTTTCAGCCGGAACTTGATCACTGAGAATATGCCATTAGTTAGATTATGTGACCTTGTGGAATGTAAGACGTTTTCAACCACGCACCGCGACCCTGGAAGGAGACTTGCACTGATATCTTGTCGAGGTCGGGTTTCTTGTCCACTTGCTCCGCATCTGCGATCATCTTCGTTGTTGGAGGGGAAGAGAATCAAGTATTTTGTGGAAAGTACTTGGCCGAGAATCAGACTCGAGAACAAGTTGTTCGTTGACGCGCCTCCCCGCGCCGCGTCGCGTCACGCGTTTGTCACGCTCAAATACGATGTTAAATCCGATTACGATTCCACGGATTCCATCGTCGAGGAGAGCACTACAATGGGATCATATATACATATAGCTTGAGAGTTGCGCAGCAGGAGGAATTATGGCGTGGTTACAGGAGGCAAGGTGACGTGCTACTTTACAAACAGCTGGCGGATAGTATCGAGAGAGCCATTCTAACATAACAGCAACAAGACGTAGGAGTTGACGGTTGGAACACATGCGGCAGGAAATAAGGGCATCAAGATATCGTTCAATAACTCATAGCCCCACCAAGCTGTGGGAGAGTCACGCCAGTCAGCCATATACCTCAGAGCGTGGATAGAGCAACGTTGCGAACCTGTTCCAAATGAGCATCGATGACATCACCTTCCTCCATACCGAGCTGATGGACGAACTGGTCGGTTGATGAATGATCCAGAGCAGCAAATGAGACATACTGATGCTGGTGTTTCCTCCGGCTGCACGCGCTCCCCTTCGAAAACAAACTTGAACGTGCCTAGTGATACAATCAGACACGGCACAAGTCACTGGGTTATAGAGGAGAACACACCCGGATCCTTTTGGAATCGCTTCTGCTCGACGAAGATTGAAGGGAGCGAACGGCACCAGGCACATTCAGCTGCAGCGCTGTTTACGGCATTGGACCGCGCACCTCTGCCACCTCAAATATCTTCTTGAACTGCATGCTGGCCTTCACTTTGACCGTAACGACTAGGGAGCTCAGCGATCAGGACACGCACATAGACACTCGCCCCATGCGGCTAAGCTCCAACCGCCACTCACGCTTTCCTTCATAATTGATAGTGATAGTAAGTTTTGGTTTCGCGTCCTCGGGTTCTGCAGACATAAATGAAGCGGCGGAGATGCTCAAGCAAAGAAAAATTGAAGATGTGTGCGCGATCGTGGTCGCGGTGTGAGACAAGCGCACGTTGCCGAGAGTGAGCGTGTTATTTGTTGCGAACAAATACCGCGGCTGCGGCTGCTCCGGCTCCGGGCCCAGGCGGGAGAAGCTTCCCACGCTCCTCCACGTCTTCAAGTTGTCGAAGAACTTAGTATGACACCGTAACCGGGCTCCGTTGAATCTTATTTTACATTTCTTACCGTTTGTATTAGTCCTATGTACCTACTATAAGTATCCCGAGACCAATCCACAAACATGTTTTTCCACAATTGTCTTAGTGTTTTTATCGCGAGGGAGCTCGTGTAACACGTGCCGCTTTCCGACCGTCTGCCGCCATGAGCGATGGCCAGCACCACGTCTCCGCGAAACGATTCAGGCGCGAGCTCTGGGGCTGGTTGAGCTACGCGTTCGCTAGGTGTGTTTTCCTCGCGGGCGTTCCGTCCTGGCCGTGACTGACGTGGATCGCAGCGAGGGTTTCGTGATCGTGTCGCTGACCCTCTTCCTTCCCATCTGCCTTGAACAATTCGCTCGCGACAATGGCTATCTACTGCCAGACAAAACTGTGCCGTGCTCCTCCGCACGGGGAACCGCAGATGAAGACATACGCTGCGTAGTGAAGCTGGGCTGGGCATGGGTTGACACAGCTAGTTTCAGGCAAGTCGCCCTGAGCTTTCGCACTTCTTATGCTGATGGCACATGCCGGCAGTTTATACGTGTACTCCATCTCTGTGGCATTACAGGCTATTACTGTTATTTCGATGGGGGGGATAGCTGACCACCGTACGTCCTAAGTAACCGGACCCAGTCGCTCAACACTGAATCTACCACCCAGCACCGCACCGCAAACCTCTCCTCTCTGCCTTCGCCATTCTAGGCTCGGTTTCGTCCCTACTATTTCTCCTGCTCCCATCTTTCTCCCCTTTATGGCCACTTTCTGGCCTCCTCGCCATCTTCGCCAACATCGGCTTCGGCGCCTCCATCGTCGTGCTGAACGCATACCTGCCATACCTAGCTCGTGCCGAGCTCGCATCATCTGTTTCACACTCTGGACCACCCGGCTCTCTTGATGCGGATTTTCCCGATTATGCTGCTCTTCTTTCGCGCACGACGTCCCGAATATCCTCCTTGGGCATAGCGCTAGGCTACTCGTCCGGCATCCTTCTTCTGCTGGTCACCCTCATACCAGTGACGAAGATGCAGGGCTCGACTCTTGCACTGCGTCTGGCTATTGGTGGCAGCGGCGCGTGGTGGGCAGTTTTCTCGGTACCGGCAATTTTCCTCCTTCCCAGTGTGTCCAAGCAGAAGGAAGAAGGCATCGTCTCGGAGGAACAGGAGGGACTGCTTGCAGACGTAGACGCCAACACGTCAAGTCCCAGAGGTCCTCGGGCATGGAGTGCCTGGAAAGAAATCATCGCTGCTTGGAAGCGCCTCGGAACCATGCTACGGTGGCGAGAGATCAAGAGGCTGCAGAATACCTTCCGATATCTCGCGGCCTGGTTCATACTTTCCGATGGTTCGTCCTCACCCCATTCCTTGTTCACGCCCGTTGCTCACTTCGTACAGGCTTCACGACGATCACATCAACTGCATTGCTGTTTGCAAAAACAACGCTGCACCTCCCCGCATCTTCACTCATCCTCGTGGGCGTCCTGACGCCATCTGCGGGCATCCTCGGCGCCCTCCTTTGGCCCATTCTTCAGCGTCGTTTCACCTGGAGCAACCTACATGTAATCATCCTACTCGTCAGTCTTGCGAGTCTAATACCGGCATATGGATGTCTTGGCCTCTTCTTTGGTGCCAGTAAGGACGGGAGCGGAAAGGGGTGGGGTCTGAGGACCGCAGCGGAGATGTATGTCCTTGCGATATACTTCGGTGAGTGTCCGGTTTAACCTAGAATTGACTTTTGAGAAGCTAACTTGTACTGTGTAGGTGCGGTCTATGGTGCCTTCCAGAGCTATGCTCGCGCTTTGTACGCGGAACTCATTCCGCCAGGTGAAGAAGCAAGATGGTACGGATTGTTCTCCATTACAGACAAGGTATGTGCCGACCTGCGTTCTGATATTAGCAGAACTTGGTGCTCAGGTCTCCGCAGTCCAGCTCCTTCCTGGGGCCCCTCATTGTCGGCATCATCGCCGACACCACTGGTAACATCCGTTACGCATTTTTCTTCCTCGTCGTCATGCTCTGGGTCGCGCTGCCTGTGTTATGGGGCGTGGACGCTGTTCAAGGTCGCTTAGACGCGCAACAGTATCAAGCACAGGCAGTCGACCAAGGACGTGTAGTTCTCTGCTAGTTTTACAGTACTGTACAGCGATATTTGATGATTTAGATTACAAAAATAAAGCAGAAGTCGTTTACGGCGTCAAGCACCACGGAGCCTGTCAACATAGCTCCCAAAACGTCCGACGGGGTCCTGCTCCCAGCTTGTGAGGTCCTTCAGGATACCGTACGACCCTCCAGGGTTCAGGCTGGTCGAAAGGGCACCCAACGACACCGCCAGGATGCCCGCCAGCGCAGTCCACAACGCCGCGCTCTTCACAGTCCGCCTTCTCTCCCAACCGCTCTTTCCTTTGCCCTCCAAGCTGTAGTCGTTCCACTGCACCGTACGTAGCCACCACCAATACAGTGCCACGGGCCCGGGGAATGTGCCGATGATCTTGCCGCTGTAACCTGCGCGATACCACGACACACAGGACATCCACACGGTCTGCGTGAGGCGGGCTTGGATGAGCTCATTGTACGCGTCTGTCGCTGCGTGCGTGGGCGCGACGCTCGAGAGTGCACCGGAGAGGACGGGCTTGAGGAGCTCGAGCGCATAGTTCGTCTGCGTCTCCTCGGTGAAGATCACGGATGCGTGGCCGGTACTGGTGTTAGGACCTGTCCGAGAAAATAGTAAAATCAAGTATAGTACGAGTCAGGCATACTAACCTTGGATCAGGACGAAGTTGGGGAATCCGGGTACGGTAGCGCCGAGGTATGCTGTTGGACCACCATGTGCGTTGAAGTACTCGTCGAGGGTACCCTCGGTGCCCTTGATTTGCAGAGGGAACTTATCCTACAGACTTGTCAGCAGTGGCGAAGATATAAAGAATAGACGTTATACCGTGACAAAACCCGTTGCGTATATGATCACGTCCAGCGGCACTTCTCCTGGTGCACGCGATCAACAAGCCGATGGGGAGGAAAGTCTCGATGTGGACAAACCGGTTTTGGTCCGAATGCCGCTCTCTGTGATGCGCTCGATGCCGTCCCAGTTCAAAGTCACGTTCGGCCTATGGAGACACTCCAGGTAGTGATTATCTCGAATGATGCGCCTACAACCGACCGCTGGATGTTCGCATCCGTATGAGAATCTCGGCAGCGTCAATGGGGTGTAGAGCTCACAGTAGGACGGGATGAGCTTCTCGTGGTACTCCACTGGCGCTTTGTCCTTGATGTACTTTGTCATCCCCTTGTCCCTCCGGTCAGCCTCCTTTCGCAGCAATCGACGACACTCACACTCACTTTCGCCTGGAGCTGATTCAAGAACCTGAACCGGCGCGGGAAGATTATGTATACTGCGTCGTACTGAAATTCACATGCACGGTGATATTCAGACTGTGAGTGCCGGGGAAGTAAAGTCACGCACGGTAGCAGCAATTAGGTACCGATGCAGCTTCAAGAAGAACGGGAGGTAGCGGAAGGCCCATCTTGAGACCGAAGAATATGGGCGATGCACCTGGCGACGAGCGTCAGTACGTAAGTTAACGACAAGCACGCCTCGGAGACTCACCCCTTCGACAAACCACATCGGCGTGCGGCAGAACTGGAAGATCTGTGTGCTCGGGTCCTCCGAGATGATGGGCATGAACTGAGCTCTGAAGAGCAACGTCAGTAGTGCGAGACGGTTGAAGGGAGCACGACGCACGCGGAGCACCCGTTCCCGATTACGCCAACCCGTTTGCCCTTCAACTCAAAGTCGTATCTCCAGCGTGCCGAGTGGAACACCCGGCCTTTGAATGCATCCGTCCCAGCGATGTTCATCTCATTTGGCACACACAATATCCCGATGGCTGATATCAAGGCCTTGGCGGTGGCGCCGCTAGTTGCCTTCGTCTTGACGTCCTGAAGTACAAGGCGCCACACGCTAGCCGCGCCGTCCCAGTCCGCAGAGATGACGGACGTGTCGAAGCGACAGTGCGGGCGCAGGGAGTGCTTGTCGACGAGGCCGTGAAGGTACTGCTGAATTTCGGGCTGCAAGCCGTGAGAGCGAGCCCAGTCGGACTTGAGTTCGGTCGAGTACGTGTACCAGTGGATGGGGATGTCGGAGGCGCATCCCTGTGCCTGCCGTGAGCGTCGCAACAGCAAATTTGCCTCACGAGGTCGCTTACCGGATAGATATTATCCTGAGAAAAGGTCGGTTAGTTCTGACAGAGACAGAGAACCTTGCCGCGACGTACCCGCCATGTCCCAGCAATGTCCGGAGCACTCTCGTACAGCTAGAGCGCGTCAAGGATGCGTCGCTGATGAGTACAGCACACGCACCACAAAATTAGTGGACAGCCGCTGGCGCTTCAGCGCCATGGCGAAGCCCAAGCCGCCCATCCTGCAACGCAACTTCCGTCAACGATGCCCGAGCCTCAAACGCGTTCATGAACGCACCCGGTTCCGATAATGGCGACATCTGTGTGAGTCGTGGAAGACATCTGGGTCAGCGAGGAGGCGTGCCATGGAAGGCTCTTTTATATCGGCTCCCCTATATCCTCCTATCCCAAGTGGATAGGAAGTTACTGACAAAGTTGACATGCCAAGTCGAGCGTGTGAAATCAGGACCGACACATGATCGCAAATCAGTCACATAGAGCCGAGAAGCTTGATGAAAGCGAAATGGAAACTCGAAAAGCGCCGCGCGCCGCTGTTGCCACCCACTTGAAGGCGGTAAGAGGAAGACGTTGCCGGGAGTTGCCGGATGAGAGATCATGAGACGTCCAAAGAGGAAGGTGAGAGGTGCCTGGCAAGCTTACTTAACGTAACGAGCTCCCCTATTGTGTGACCTGGTCAATGAGGCGGGAGCAAGCCTGCGTCAAGGTGCCGCGCTGGGTTGAAGTCACCTGCGTCCGCACCGTAGATGGCCGAGTCATCTCATGACTGGGATGACGTGGGTGTCATCCCAGTTTCGCATGCGCTCCATGACGACACCGGCGACTCGGACAATGAGCTTGCGTGCAGTGGGCTTGTCTGCGGAGGGTGTCGCATGCTCAGGTTGCGTGGCGCGAAGTACTTGCGCAGCCCCGTCTGTCTTCACGAATTCCGCGGCGCGTGTTCATCGGCGCACTATGTAGGCCTCTTTGCAATCGTCCACTCAAACTTGTGGTTGTCGTGGTCATCGTGATGCGTGCTCATGGTCGGGTTGGAAAAGCCCAGGGGTACGGGGTCGGCTGTCGTGGTCAAAGCGAGAAGTAGGTGGCTGGTAGTGCCCAAACAGCGTCAATTGGAAGTAAAGCAGGACGTAGGGCGGTGACAAATGACAGCACGGGGCAGAAGGTGTACGCACACTATGCCATTGCAACCAACGTTCGGTTCCCCCAATCCACCCTCCAACACCCGCGCGTCCAGAGCCTCCCACTGCGTGTGCCGCGCCCAGCTCTTGACATCGAGCGGGCGTGTCACCTCCATTGCCTACTCCAAGTCGCCCGTTGCGGCGGGAGTGGCGAAGGTGGGCGCGAGCCTGGCGAGAAGCAGTCAAACAGCAAGTACTGCGTGATCAATCAGATGTTGTCTGCGTGAAAGTGTGCTAGGAAAGTTATGGTCGAAAAGGTACAGTAGTTCCAAGGCGCTCCCGATGAAGGGAAAGCCTCGTGGCCCGGGAGGGTATTTCAGGGTCGCGTTCCTCCATGCCCGGTCAACTCACCATAATGCAAGGAAGACTGTCACCGCGAATGCATAGCTGTAGATTGTTGAGGTGCAGGAATCGAAAAGACGAAGCTGTGTATGGAGCGACAGATAAAGGCTGGCGACATCGCATGGGATCTATTTGTACACGCAGACCATTGAGCCCGCGACCTGACTATATCACCTACGCCACCCATAGTCTACTTTATAATGTCCATCGCGGACCCGTGGCAAGATGCATTTACCTACACTGGACATCCACATCTAGCACAAGGTATCACATGACAATTAGCATGTCTCTCACTCGATATCCAAAAGATAAATCTATCAGGCAAACACCTCAACAGCACACTACAACAGACCACCTATTTCTCGGTCTCTCTCATGTCAATCTCTTTTTGAGCATGCTCCTGCGATGCCGAATCGACAGAAGCACGATCGTCCGGCAGTGTCCGCACTTTCGGGACGTACGGGCTGCCTGTAGCCCAGCCGTAGACGTAGCGCCTGTCAAAGTCAACTCCAGTCAGTTTCGACCCCACACAGCAAGAGTAGGACGACGCACATCCAGATGGGGATGATGCCACCGGGCGGGATGACCCACCGCTCTGCGGCGTCAAAGTTCGGCGGGAGGATGCGCCCACCGGTCGCTTTGCCCAGGAGCCACGGAACGGTGTTGAGGAGGACGTACGAGCAAATGCCCGCAATGACGCCATATGCGATGCTAGCCAGTCGGCTCAGCGCCGTCCCGGGACGAGTAAGGAGAAAGGGGCTTACTTGTACGAGAGCGGGATGATGATTATGGTGAGGAACGCGGGCACAGCGTCGCCGACGTAGTCCCAATTGATGTCCCGCACGTTACGGATCATAAGCGTGCCGACGATGACAAGCGCGCCGCCAGTTGCCCAGGCGGGAATTGAAGCGAAGATTGGCGCAAAGAACACGGAGATGAAGAACATTAAGCCTGTTGATATCGCAGTCAAGCCCGTCTTGCCACCCTCTGGACAAATAATATTGATATGCGCCATTGCAGACAAACACAATGACTGACCGCTGATACCGGTGGCACTCTCGATGAAGGCAGTGACCGGCGGTGTGCCGAGCAGCGACCCGATGCTGATCGAAAACGCGTCGACGCAGTATGCAACTGTGCTGCGCTCGAAGTCCAGCGTCACAGGGTCGCGAAGGCCGGCGAATTTGGCCATAGAATACAGCGTCCCCGTGGTGTCGAGAATGTCAACATAGAGCATCGTAACCAGCGCGTACCACACGCGCCCGTTACCGTAGTTGAAGTCAACCGCGTTGCCGATGTGCTTGAGGGGGTGGAACGCGACGACCTTTTTGAAGAAGTCGAAGGCTTCATCACCTGCGTCGGTGTGGGGGAATGCTGTCACTGACGTGGGACGCGGCCAGGAGATAATGGACGTCAAGAAGATGCCAATGAGGATCGCGCCTTTGATGCGGTACATCATCAGGAAGACTGTGAAGAAGCTTCGCGTACAACATTAATATAGTTTACACCACGATGAATGCGCGAGCTCACCCTCCAGTGAAGATACCGAGCCACATCGTGGGGCTCTTCAAAACCTCGTTGTCACAGTAATATGGAAGGTCCGGGAGGTAATGCTCGGGCTTGCAGCCACCGATGCCGACAAAGTTCACGGTGTCTCCACCAATGACGCCCAATCCGCCCGAAGCTACGTATGATAATGATGAGCACATCGAAGAATGCATCGCGAGAGCTGCGAAGAGAGTGACCTACACAGGCCGATGAACCTGGAAGAGAGAAGAATGAGATCAAGTTTGATGACATACTGTCGAAATGGTGACTTACGCAATGAAAAGACCAATACCAGTGCCAACCGCCATCACAAGCGACTGCGGCATCACGCGCGCAAGCCACTGGCGCAGACCAAGAAGAGACAAGAAGAAGAAAATCCATCTGTAGGTCGCCAGATTCAATACTGGTCTGCTTCTGCACCGAAGCAACTCACCCCTCCATGAACACCGCCGCGAGAGCCTCACGATAAGGCGTGTTCCCCGTTCCGTGGAAGCCAACAATTGAGTATGTAAACTACGCGAGATAAGCAGAAAGATGATGTGGCGGTCATGGAAGCGGACTCACATAGGCATTGAGACCAAGTCCAGGCGCAAGACCAACTGGAAGGTTGGCAAGGAGGCCCATGAGGAAGCTCGACAGCGCGGAGATGGCGGCCGTCGAGGTGATGAGATCTTTGCGAACCTCGTTCGCACATGCGAGATAGACGGTATCTGCGACGCAGCCGTCATCTGTGGGGCACACACAGGTTCCTCCGGTGTCCGAAACGATGGACGCGTTCACGGCAATCTAGTAGAGTACGCGAGGTGTTAAGTTAATGATGACAAATTGTTGAGGTGCAGGCGAGCTCAATTCAATTCCAGCACGCGTCCGCCAAAGGCCCGCAGGTAGTTGTTTGTAGAATGAGGAACTCACGATGTACGCCATTGCGGCCTAGACGACATACATCAGCGGGGCTTGGACTGCACACTCTGGCGTAGAACGTACCCATGTCGTTACACCCGCACGAATCTCAGTCTACACGCGGACCATGTGTGAGTCGCTGAAGAACGCCTGAGTGACAGAAAACGCACCAGAAAGCGAGAGCCTTCACGCTCTTTGCTCGCGCCAGATCCCTCGAGCTGGAACCAGCGCCCCACGAGCGAGTCTGCCACCTATGTATGATCGAATCAGCACGCATTGAATGGGCATGGCGAGCGCTCGCGGACGTACGGCGGCATTGATCCTATCGAAGACGGTGATTGTCATGTCTGTGGACTGTTGGATAGGCGCAGGTCGAACGCGTCACTGGGGGCGAACGAGCCGGGAAGCCAGTGGGAAGCCCAGGGAAGAGACGGGGGCAGAGAAAGGAGAAAGGGCCGCCCAGGAACCCAGGTAAATGAAGCCTGGGCAGGCGCTACGCTCCTTGAGCTTATCGCAGGGCCAGCCGCCGCCTGGCAGACATGTTGTGGGAGTGTTGTGGGACGGTCGCAGACGGTCAGCCCTGATTTGGTGCGACGCTATCGTCCCTGCACGCGATACCCGCGCCGGCACTCACCGGCTCGCGGGGCCCTTGCAAGTTGCTACCAATAATATTATGCTGGCGGGTGCAGTGGCGAGTGGTACTCCGAGTCGGCCGCGCCCACTGCGCAGCACCTGCCGTGCACTCCGCATATCGGGCACTCGTCCCTCCGGCCCTTATCGAGGGACCCACATGTCAACCCGTGGGTTCCTGTGGCACCCCGATCGCAGCCGCAAGTTATTCGCCCATGACGACGACCCCAAGTGGCAAAACTTTCCGGCGCTGGACAAAACTTGGACAAACCGTCACAAGCCACATCGGAGCCAACTCAAATGGGCCAGCAGCCTCTTAGCCCATCGTCACGGGAGTGACAAGTATTAGTACTTACGCCCCATTGTCGAATGCCTGTCGCCAGTCAAGCTTCTTCCTTATGAGCTGGTTTGAGAAGGAGCCTGGAACACCGGCACCCGCATGTATCGATTGCACAGAACCTATTCAACAGAGGCGACACCGATGCGCCAGTCTGGATGGGGCGGACGTGAGCCATAACGACATTACAGGCTGCCAACCACAACCATATACTCCTGTCGGCAAACGCTCACGCGATTCATATCTTGGAGGACATTGTCACTGGTCAAAAGGCCATGCAAAGCCCAGTGGGAATGCCGGGAGCTCTCGCGAGGACTTGAGAACGCGAAGACCGGCGTTCGCCGCGGCGAACGCCGCCGGAGTCCATCATGAATCAAAGGACAGCGAGCCCTCGACTTGATACACACCTTGGACGGCCTCAAGCAGCCCCTGAAGACAGCCGTTCCGCAAGCAAGTCTCAAGGGGTAGCGGGGTGGGGCGGCCCTGGCATTCCAATCCAGCGTCTTGTGGTAGGAGGTAGGGCATCGATAAGAGCTGCGGTGGTGGGGACTGCCCGCAGAGGTATGATGTTGGGAGGCAGTGATCTGTGTTTTCCGGAAGAGTCAGCCGGCTCTGTCGAGGGAGTGTGCAGGGAGCTCGAGCATTAGGGCGTTGACGTTGAACGACTTATTGTGGAAGTCAGAGGCGGAGAGAATCAAAGTAATGCTACACACTTTACGCGAGAGTTTCCACCTGCGGGGGGTTTCTGAATCTCAGTAGACTGGCTCTGCCGCGCGCCCTCCGGAGTCCTTGACGGGAATCAAGCTATCGGGATCAAACTTGAAGAGCGCACCATGGTCTAGGGTGATATACCGCACGAGGCGGCAGTGCGCGCAATGTCAACTTCCTGTGGGTCGATGCAGGCAACAGCAACGAAGGTATGATGGCATCGTACGATCAGTTCAGACTGGCGTTCGAGACGAGTTGAGGGCATGCGAGAAGGGCCTCGCCGTTGTGGACGACGTCGCGCGTCGAGTCGCGACCGCGCATAAGCGAGCTGAAGTAATCAAATCCGTGCCGGTCACGCCACGCAAAAATAAAAGACGCTCGCAAAAAGCAGACCACTTTCCGGCTGCACCACCTCCGCTGCCCTCCCTCTTATACCACTCCTGCCATCGCAGCGACCTCCCCACCGTCGTCTGCTTGGATCCCATCTCACCGCCCGCCCGCTTCCATATGTCGTACGTGAACGTCAGCGCGCCTGCGCACACCGCCGCGGACCTCTACGCGTCCGCTGGCACAGACTTCTCCAAACTCAACTGGCTCGAGTCTCAATGGGCTGCCTGGTACCTCTACTTTGGCAACCCTGTCATTGCGACGGGCCTCGCCAGCTTCCTCGTCCACGAGGTTCGTGCTCCCGCCCGTACCGCATTACGCACTCTCACGCGTTGCACGACTTGGCAGATTGTCTACTTTGGCCGCTCGTTACCGTGGATCATCATTGATGCCATCCCGTACTTCCGCCGGTGGAAGCTGCAGCCAGGAAAGATTCCTACAGCAGCGGAGCAATGGGAGTGCACGAAGCTTGTCCTCCTCTCGCACTTTTCTATCGAGGCGCCCTTGGTGAGATGATCCTTGCAGCGCGTCTTATGCATCTGCTCATACCGTGATGCAGATCATCCTTTTCCATCCTCTGGCGGAGCTCGTCGGCATGAGCACTTGGCAAGTGCCATTGCCAGGCTGGAAGATCATGTTGCCCCAAATTGCATTCTTTTTCTTCTTCGAGGACATGTTCCACTACTTCGGTACGTGCTACCTGTGTATTCGAACGGTGACTTCTCATATGCGCGTTCAGCACACCAACTCTTGCATACCCCTATGCTGTACAAGCACATTCACAAGATCCATCATAAGTACTCCGCACCGTTCGGTCTTGCTGCTGAGTACGCGCACCCAGCCGAGGTCATGATTCTTGGGACGGGTACTATTGCTGGCCCTCTCCTCTACACGTTCTTCCGGCGCGACCTCCACATCTTTACCGTCTATGTGTGGATCACGCTCCGCCTTTTCCAGGCCATCGACGCGCACAGCGGATACGGTACGTACTAATACCTGAGTGGGGAACACTTGACTCAAACCTCTCTTTCACGCTAGACTTCCCCTGGTCGCTTCAGCACATCCTGCCCTTCTGGTCTGGTGCTGAGCACCACGACTTCCACCATATGGCGTTCGTTAACAACTTCTCGACGTCCTTCCGCTGGTGGGACCGCGTCCTCGGTACAGATGACAAGTACCTAGCATATCGGGAGCGTGTTAAAGCTGCCAAGGCCGCAGCGAATGCGAAGGGCCTCAACTCTGCGCAGTGGAAGGAGGTTGAGGACCGCATGGTGAAGGAAGCAGAGGCGGAGGGCGTGCGCGCCGAGTCAGAGGTCGTCCGCAAGGCCGAGGGGAAGAAGGTCCAGTAGGCGGCGAGAGTACAGGGATGTACACTAGACGCTGTGCGCACATACGATTCATATAATTAAGATTATCAAGATTCAGACTTAGTAGTCCTGGATAGGATACAATATCATGATTCGTCATTCTATGAACTCTTAAGCACAGTTTGTCATCTATATAAGCTCTTCCTCAATGCCACGAAAGATGCGTTGACAGGAAATCGCAGGGAATAACCACAGTTTTTCATGCCTGGAGCCCTTCAATCCATGAGTGCAGGTCCACGTTGAGTTCTTCAGGGTGCGATAGGTGCACGTAGTGCCCTGCATCGAACTCTTTGGTTGTTAGCGTGCCTTTCGAGAACTCTTTGAGACCGCTCCGGCCGTAGATGGGTATGCATACGGCGTCTTTAGAACAACCTGCAAAGTACACGGGCTGGCGAAAGTGATACGAGCCCTCCGGTACGACTGAACAAAGTGAGCTATCAACAATGCGCTCCAATGGATTGAGCGGAGAGCACGAACGCTGGTCATCCGCAGCAACAGCTCCAAACACGACGCTCTTATACCACATGAGCGGCGCGGCAAGACCGTTCTTCAGGAGCTCTGTACGATATCGATCCTTGTCCTGCAGTCGGAATCACGAGAAGCAAAGACGTTAGGTCGCAGGAGACATAAGACGAGATAGACGCACCTCCTCGGTCAGGTATGAGGGTAACGGGGCCTGTCGATTACTCTCTATCCAGGCCTTGGTCTTACCCGCCGGGCACAGATGATTTCTCCAAAGCGTCGGGTCATGTGGAAACATCAGAGAGAAAAACGAATCAAACTACTCCGCAAGTATGAGACAGGAAGAAACACGCGAACGGGTCATCAGCGACAGCGGCAGGTGATAAAGCTTCGGAGCTCACGTTCTTCTCGATCGTTACATCCGCGCCGTCCTCACTGAGGTAATCCCAGAAGCCATACAGCTCGTGTCCCAGCAGAGTCTTCACAAAATTGACCGTCGTTGCGTACTCGAAATGCGGCCGAGGGGGCACATATCCCAGCGCCAGAAAGGCGAACGCGGAGAAGCGGTTTGGGTGGAAATTCACGAGCCGCGAGGACACACGAGAACCCCTTTGAGATCAGACGAACAGCAAATGCCGGGGTCGATATGTCAGCGCAAACGGCGATCGACGGGCAGGACAAAACACGCACCAGTCATGAGCGATGGCGACCGCCTCGCCGACGCCCTCCGCGTCCATGATGTCCACGATATCCTGTGCTAGCCGTGAGCCGACGTACTGCGCAGGGTCGTCCGTCGGCTTGTCCGTCCCGCCGTATCCTAGCATGTCGGGCGCGAGCAAGCCGTACCCGCGCGGCGTAAAAAACGCGACAATGTGCCGCCAGTCGTGCGCGCTCCCCGGAAAGCCGTGCAGGAGCACGAGTGTCGGCTGCCCCGCCGCGGCGGGCGCTCTGAAGTAGCGGTACGTGAGCCCGCGAGTGGTTGTGTGGTGTGTGAATGCGGCAGGGTCCATGGGGAGCACGATGCAAGGGTGGGCGTGGTCGACAAGAGGACAAGCAAGCAACTGCAGGTGCGTCGTGCAGCAGCGGATGGGCGGTCGCTGAGCGGCAGGTGCGGCGGATGCAATTCAAAAAACACAGCTGGGGGGCGCTGGAGGCCTCTACGACTGTCCGCCCGCTTTTAAGCCTATGGGTGCATGGCGGTGTCCTATCGGCGCTTCCGGTCCACTCGGGTTTCTGAGAGACTCTGCCGGCAAGTGCAGCTCGCATTAACGGCACTCGTTGCCAGAGCCTTTGATGCACCTACCGCGAGCCACTACAAGGAAAGACGTCCGGGCTAGATGTTGAGGGACGCGACGTGGGGCAGAGAGGAGCAAACGCTGTGCGAGTCAATTGGTTTCAGGTTGACTTCTGTAAGGTAAAATTGCCGACCTCGGCGACGTCACCGACCCGCGCGACTCCCGCGCGCCGACAGCAGAACGGCAGACAAAAATCCTATAAGTGTCACGACGCCATTAGCATCCTATACCAAGAGGATACTATTGTAACCGCCAAGGTACAACTGAGTGGGCGTCATACGAGTGAGACACGCAGGCTTCCGTTTTCCGAGACTATGAACGGAGCAAGCCACCTTCCGTGATATGTCCCCAGAGCTGCATTCGTGTCTCGCTGCATGGGTCGACCCAAGACAATCTGGCCGTCTGGCATCCCAACCACCCAGACATCAATATACGCCAGCTTGAGCGCCAGCAGCTGTAGATCGGGCAGATGTGTGAGATCTAGGACGGTCCCGCCAGATCTCGAGGATGACTGATGATCGATGAAACTTAACCATTGTCTTGCTCTTGTTGTCTTCGGAAAGGCCCGGGGCGCGAAAATGAGCCGGGCACCACTGCCCTTCCGCCGCCCGCGCTAGACTGGTGACCACAGACCAGGCTGAGCCAGTGACGAGGCAGGCGTGTCCTACTATTCGCAAGGTCGGCTAGTGCACTAGCTCAGAGCGAGCGCACGCCCCTGCGTAATTGCACTGTATAAAGCATGCAAGGTACCGCTAGTGGGCGCCGTCGGCAGTCAGGTTTCGCAGCAAGGGTGGTAAAATGACGGCCTCGAGTATCGCGCGCGCCAGTCCTTACCTTCCCTGCCGCCCCTACGCTCGTTCTGTACGTCAGCCCCAGCAAAGCAACATTTGTCGGGAGCCGTCTCAATTCATGACAGTACCAGAGCGCCGTGCGCCCGTACGCTGGGTAGCCTACCAGGCAGCCGAGGGCAAGGCACAGAGGGTGTTGGCCACCAAGCCGGCGCGCTCAGCCCAGCGCATGGGCCGCGCGGCATCACATCATGGGACAGGACGTAGCATATGAAACAGACCGTAGATAGCCAGAGCCATTTGACCGCCTTGCGTGTTGCAAGTAAGTATCCATAGCACGCATCAAACGATCTGTTGCAAAGGATACGAGATGAACATGTGAGTCCTTCTCTGAACACACCAATCGCACCTCCTGATATACTTCCTCACAAAGGCCAGCCATAAGCATGTATGAGAGCATAACAGGAAATTCAATAAAGTTCAAGTAGCGGCCAGATCGCAAGGCGACGTACGTCAATCAATTCCCCAGACGGCCGATGAGTAGATTGTGCCAACAAGTGGGACTTTGGAACGCTTCTGGAGCACTGTGGGCAGGTCCTGATGTTCCGGCGACTCAAGGACACGCCATTGAATGAAAAACACCATGGCGTACGGCATTATAACAGTGAGACATAAACGACAGGATTGTGCAGTATTTCGAAGTCTTCAGGACACGCTGAGGACTTTTGTGACAGCGGTATTGTGCAGGTAGTCGACATGAACATCCTCTAGGTAGTCATCGAAATCCTTGAAATCCTCGTGGACATAGGTGTTGCGGACGATGTCGACTATGCGCGAGGGAAGACCCGGTGTGACATGCAAGACAGATGACTGGGCAGGCCGGAAAGTGGTGGCTGAGATGGAAGTATACGGCTGCCGAAGGGTGTCAGACAAATATGTAACATCGGCAGGAAGGCTTACGACAAGAGCGTGCTCGTCGTCCTTCCCGAGCTTTGCGCCGACAATCTGAGGGAAGGTGTTCTCACGCGAAGCGGACAGAGACGCGTCGCAACAGCACTCACCACCAATGCAACGGCATCCGGGAAGGATTCCTTCAGTTTCGCGGCCACACGCTCGCCCACAGGGCTCAAAGCCGCTTCGTCGACGCGCTCCCATGCGTGATAGAAGCCGACGATTGCCAGACCTCTCGTCTCGGCGTGAAGCGCGACCTATTTCGCGCAGCGCATCATCAGACGCGTGTTGTAGAACTCGGCGGACTGTCACGCACCTTCTCCAGGCCGAGCTCCATCATAGGGCTGAGATTGACCCAGTGGTGCAGCAGCGGCACGGCGTCCACGATGTCTACGGTCTTGCCGCCAGGCTGCGCCGTGCCTAGGAGGACGCCATTGACAGCAGCGTGCGGGTGCTTGAGGGCGTGAACGATGAGCTTGCTGTAGGCGAGGTCGGTGAGCTGGTAGCCCGTGGAAGGCGACATGGGAGGTGGATCGGCGGGGGCGGCAGGGGGCGTGGGTGTTGTGCGGCGGCGATGCAGGGGCGGCTGCCAGTGAGCCTGAGGCTGTACAGACACCGGAATCTGCATGCGCGCCTTTTTCGACGACGCCAACTTTTTCGGCATCTTCACCTTGCACTGGCCCGGGGATACTAGGTAGGGTTGCTTTGGGTTCTTGCTGTCGGCACGGCCCCAGCTGCTTTATATCTGGTCGTGCGTGTACTAGGCGCACGCCCGCAGGTGCAAGTAAGTAACGCCGCCAATCCCTTGTCAACGAATCGATCTTTCTCTATGGCGTCCAAGTATGTCCTGCAATGCCCTACAAAGCGCTCCCTTCTTCCTAGAGAAGACTGTTGCGTGCCCGACGACGCGCCACAGATGGGCAGAATACAAGCACACCCTTAGGCTCTTGTTGGTCTGCTACCCAACGTAACGCTAATTGTGAAGCATCCATTCTGACAGATCAGCGTTTCAATGATCATCAAAGGACCCAACGGCCTCGCGATCGCTGCTATCCGGGCGACCAAGCACTTACGCCCACAGATCAGTACATGTGCAGCGTCTACGACTATTCGGCGGCGAGAGAAAGGCATATGTTCCGTGCTTCTGATTGTCTGTACACCTCGGGCGCAGTCCTCCCCAACACCGGCTGTCCTTTCTCCGATCAGGATACCTGGAGCCCCCTGGCCCGCGCCGTATGGTACGCCATCTTCTTGCTTGTTCTCTGTTCAGGCTTCTGATTCTATCAGGCGAGGCTCGGTTGCAGCCCCAGGTGTCCACGACCGCACTTCTGCAGTGGACCTCAGTAGACCGCTCTTATGATCAAAGCGACTATCTTTCGAAACTATAAGGTCAAGCTACAGAGACCACTAGTGTGTAGACATCTTTGTTTGATCGTCGGATGCGAAACCTCCATACGCTTTCCTAGTCCTCACGGCGCGCTCGATTGTTTGGTTGAGGATTTGAGACGCTCTAAGATCAATGACAGCGCCAGGGCCGCGGGAGATGGAGCACTTGAATGGCTCAGGATGGCTGGCGACGTTTTCAGTAACCAGGTACACAGGTGCTGGCGGCCCCTCACCTGATCATGTCCCCGATATTCTCGTCCTTGACCAAAATAGCATTTCCGTCTAACTTACATCCTTCGCCTTCCTGACATTCAAGGTCGACAGCACCAAGGAAACGACGCTAAACAATGTAGAGTCGACGATGGATCGTCCGGGGCAGACTCTGCCAATGCATACCCACCGTTGTGAGGTCTGGGGTGATGCGCAAACGAGTCCCTGCCTGCATACCGTTTTCCGAATCCGAAAAAATAGTTGAGCAGAGGGTCTTTAAAATTCTCCGCCCGCTCCCAAGAATCGTTCCGGCCGAAAGACCTTTGGGTCGGGATAAATGGAGGGATCATGGAGGATGGCCCAAAAAATAAAAATGGGCATGAACATCGCGAATTGTCGAGCTATGCGTGAGGTTACCAAAGGTTTGCCAATACAATAGAGCCTACTTAAAAAAAGGTCAGCGAACAGTCGGAGGGTAGGCACACCGTGCGACAACCTCTCGGGGTGAAGTAGTCTTCATATATATCATCTTCGGTCGCCGAATGTGGGAGACCTAGAAGCCTGTGAGGTCCGATTGAGGGGAAAATTTGCGCAAGGCGCGTACCCAACGGCAAAACCGCATCAGCAAATGTGCAGAGAAATTTCGGCCGGTTGTAGGTGGTTGTAACCTTCACAAGGCGGCCCAGCGCCGCAAGATTTGGGTCTCGAATATCAGCCGGCAGACCCGGTTACAAGTACTTAACTTAAAGCCCTTATGGCTGTAACCCTCCATAAGCTTCCTAAGAGTGACTTGTAAGCGGCTGCCAGCCACCACCAGCCTTGCATCGCTCGTCTGCTTGCCAGCGCTGGCAACGGGTTGCAAGCGGCACCAGGCGTGGTAAGAGCCTCTGGGGTCTACAAGGCCCTCAAGAGAGTGCGAGGCTTGCAAGGACGTCGAGCCAAAGCACTTATTCCATGACAATCACAATCATTTATGTACATCATTCTACGTAGCACAATGAGAGAGTACGAGAGTGAGTGCGAACGCACGAGAGAACGAGCAAAAAAAGTGCAAACAGAGTGCACAAGAGCACATCACCATGAAAACAGAAAAGCGAAACTGAGCGCTGAGCAGTGTGGAGATGAAAAGTACAAACGACAGCTCACTTTCGCTTCTTTTTTCCTCCCGTCTTGCAGTTCTAGTACGTGTACGACGGATGTGGGTTCTCCTCGTTCGAGAGGCGAGGGTGGAGGTGGCTTCGACGACTCGGAGAGCACGCTACATCATCTTCGTCCTCTGCATCAGAGGCGCGCCCGCGACGTACATAGGGACCGCTGCGACGGGCTGACGAACTCTGGTGAGGCCATTCATTAATAGAGATATATGCGCATATACGCGCAAGGTATCACTCACTCAGCACACAAAGTCCCCCTTAGCAAGGCTCCTTGCAAACGTTCGACAGGAGGCGCCAATCTCCACGTACACCTGTGTGTATTAATCCTGTGGGCTGTCCGCGGCGGCGCGTGAGTACATTGGCAAGGTCGATGAAAACACGTACATGTTCTTTATCGTCTTCTTTGATTCGCTCCGGTTGGTTGTTGAGACCTTAACAGCGAAGACGTTGTCATATGGGCGAGAGGGATTGGTCAGTCGGGGACAGCGCGGCATATATGCGGGAACTTGAAGGACGTACTGTCTCTTCCGTGCCCCGCGTCTTCTGCTCACTTTGACCCTCGTGCGTGTCGATCCCTTTGGCCAAGGATCTCTCTTGGTCATTCCTTACACACTATGGGAAGAAGTTGGGCACAAATTGAGGGCGGAAGGTGACGACAATACATATTGCGCCTTCTGCATTCTCTCAAGCTCTTCTGCGCGCTGCGAGCGCGTCGAACCCGAAGTTGATGGAGTCGGTGTATGAGTTGGCTTTTGATTCATGAAATTTCAGGCGATTTGGAACGGCCGGGGGGTTGGGAGGATGACAAGGGCATGGTGGTGGTGAGAGGGCAAAAGAGAACGGTCTGGCGTTTCACGAGAGGTCGCGACGTCATATGCATCATAACAACCACGTGACCGTCTCGACTTTGTCGCTCTCAGGCTGCTCTTCTCACATTGACCGACTGCCAGCTGCGCTTCGTCTGCAACTTGCGCTCTGCACTGTCCACTTGTGCACCCACTTAACCTTCCCCCAACACGGCCAATATTTGATCTGGCCATGCGAGACTGCGCAGCAATCACAAGTTGACGGCTTCGCGGCTCACCCGGGCCAGGTGCGTCTTCAGTGTGATTTCTTTGTGTCTGAAGTTCTGCCTAATCACTCGCGCTGCCACGTTAGCGCAGACGCACTCAACATTCATGCAAATTGCGACACACCATTGTAGCACACGAGTGGGGCTTAAAGGTGTGTTTGCGATCTCATTGTCGTGTACTGGCTCGCCATCGCTGCCTTACGACCCTCTGCGTCGAATGCATAGCTAGTTTGGTGAGCAGGACATCTTCATCTTTGCTAATTGTTCTTGTTCTATCTAGTGCGTGAATCGGACAATCTGGGCGTACATATCCTACGCGCCCATACGCAGCCCATGTCTTTCGACTGCGTACTCTTCAAGGACGGACGATGATGTCGCCCCTGCGCGCATGCGCGACTGCGACTCGAAGGAGCCTGCAGCGTTTGAAGACTAGCGAGTGATACTCCCGTATGTGCTGTACTATTTCTCTTTGCCCAAACTTTGCTCACCGTTACGTCCCAGACAAGACCGTGCCACCAGTTTCCGCCTGTCTCGGCGACCCCGTTACGCTCACGCTCCTCAGCACTTATAAACCATCCTCATCAATTTCATCAGCCGTCAACGAGCCTGCGCAAGCAGACCGTTGTCCACGCGCCCGCGCGTGACAACCAAGAAGACGCTCGCCACGGACGCCGACGTGCGCGGGCTCTCGCCGTCCTCCGTCAGTAGCGCTTCGACTGCGGTGTCCACGTGTGCGCGCTCGTCGCCTCTGTGCCCGCCATGGTCACCAGGGTAGATGTGTCTGCGAAGAAGGCATGGATGAGAGAAAGGAGGTAATCACCGGTCTTAAGGTGACCGTTGACGACGATGCAGACGAGGAGTGGGTTTCCGGGATTCCCAGGTGTGTATTTCATGTACTGGCTCATCGCCTGCCGCCCTACGACCCTCTATGTCGAACACATGGCTGGTTTTTGACCGCCGTTCGACGCAGAGTGCTCTCTTAGCTGGTTTTGGACCGCGGGGACACTGTCCCACTGGTGCGGCGGGTGGTGGGCATGACTTGGATGCCTTTGAGCTAACTCATTGTTTCTATGATTCTCAAGACTACCTTGACCGTCTTCTGATGCCATCAACTAGACCTGTTCCCCGCACCCATCCTCACCCTCTCTGAGAAGCTCGTCATGCGCACGTCCAAGCGCAAGGACGTCTTTGCGGAGAGATTCACGTCCCCGCAGGGCACCCCCGACCCTGGCCAACGCCCCAGCCGTGTGCGGATCACCCACCGGCCGACGCCGTCGGGCGGCTCGCACTCGAGCTTCGATGAAGGCATCATGCACCGCACGGGTGAGCGCGAGCGTTCGGTCGCGGAGGCGCACGCACGCCCCTCGTGTCGACGCACCAGTCGAAAGGCCAGCACTCGCTTTTCGAGAGTCCGTTCTTTCTGGGAGGGAGTGCGGTGTGGGTGGGTGATGAGAGCGGGCTGCTGAAGCACGCCACGCCTCCAGCGGGCGTGTCATCGAGGGTCGGGAGCAACGGCAGCGTGATGACAGCGAGGCGCATCCGCAGGTCGACGGACACATCTTCCGCGTCGTCGCATGGCATGAGCACGCAGCTTCAACAACGAGCAAGTAAAAGCGCGTTGCTGCGTGGCTACGGTGCGGAAATGGAGTGCGCGCTGGTGCCCAACCTGCACGCTGGCTTGAAGACTACGCGCAGCAAGTTGTTGGCTGCTGCTCCTAGCGCGGCTCCCACTACTACATCGGAGCTCTGGCCTGCTCCGCACGATTCCGGTTCGGTCTCCCCGGGTTCGCGGGCTGCTTAGTCGTGCGCGTCTCCTCTGCCTGCTCGCCGTCCTGCGCGCGCGCGCTCGTCCCGTTGCATCACCTCCGCAACCATGCCAGCTCGCTCCCGTCGTCCTCCTCCCCACCTCCACTCGCGCTTGCGCTCAATACTCCACCCACGCCCCTCCACGGCTCTCATTGTGCTCTGCACCTTCGCCTCTGCGCCGACGTGCTTCACACTCCCCATCCCGCCGAACCACTCCACAAACTCGGGCTCCGTGTCCGGCACGCTGAAAAGCGCACGAGGACGAGCGCGTCCGGCTCGCGCTTGCGCAATGCGCGTATGTGGAGCTTGCTCGTCGCACGCCCTGCTTCCCATTTTTCCGCTGTCCTTCTTGTCCCTGCGTATTGCAATACCACGGTCCTGGTCATCCGAGTCATCCCCATCGCACCGCAGTGCATCGACCTTCCCGCCGCCTAGCTCCAAGAAGGCGCGCTCGGCCTTGGAGAAGCAAGCACACAGACTACACCGCGCAGCTCGTGCCGCCGCTCATCGTCGAAAAGCTCCCCACCCGCATGCTCAGCGAGGCCAGCAATGACGCCGAGGGTTGGGATGACGAGGGCGAGGGCAGGG
This sequence comes from Auriscalpium microsporum, assembly GCA_019914985.1. Lineage (NCBI taxonomy): Eukaryota > Fungi > Basidiomycota > Agaricomycetes > Russulales > Auriscalpiaceae > Auriscalpium > Auriscalpium microsporum. Next base: position 1,890,300 of record JAHLMG010000007.1, on the reverse strand, counting down.
ATGACGAGAACGGTGACGACTCAGACGGCATCGGCGAGGGTCGCGAGAGCTGCGGCGCGGTGACACTGCTAGCGAGGAGGCCGACAGCGGGGACGAGGATATCCTCCCTGTCCATGGGTTTGCTGCTTTGTAGTATATATTGCAAATATACTGTAATACTTTACACGCTGCCTATCAGACTTGTGAGCGGCTGACATGTCACCTATCAGCCTTGCGTCGAGTTGACAGCCGTGCGCCAGACTTGCGGCCAGGCTGTAAGCCCACTGCCAGCCTTGCACCCAGGCTGTAACCTGTTCGCCAGGCTGGCAACGCGCATGTAACCCTACGACAGCGCTTGCAACCGCGCCACGTGGCTGGTGGCCGCTACCAGCCGCCGCAACTTTTCGGTACTTTTGCTGATGCGGTTTCCACCTAAAGAGTTCCTTGCACTAGGCCTCGGTATATGGCAGATTTGGACGGTCACTGTGATCAGGCAGCCTTTCCCCACCAGTTACGGACAGTCTCTCTGCACCCGCCTTTTCCTGAACTTCCGGATAGCACGAGCATCAAGAGAAACGATCTCAGCGACGAGACGGTCTGTATGTAGTCAGCGAATTTCTGTCGAACAAACGGGGGATTCGCACAGATACTGATGGTGTCCACGCCAGCTGTGCGGCCTGTCAGAAAGATTTCTGTCTCGTCTCCAGTAAATATCATGCTCACCAACATACATGGATCCTAGGGCTTCGACAAGGTCACTTTCTTCCCAGGATATCTCTTGCTCTTGGATCCCACGGAGCGCCATTGAGATATGAGCGGTCCCATTTTGCTGAGGCTCATGAGTGACGACTTTGCAGGACATATGATAATGGATACTGACCACCTCTGCTTGGAAGAACCTCCAAGGTCCCCAGATGGTCGTCTGCCCGAGCTCATAACCATCCCGTGCGCGTTTTATGAAGCTCATTCCTGGCATCCATTCGGTTAATTGGCGTACTGAGAAGGTATGATCTTTCGTTAGAAAGTAAGCAGTGTCATCAAGCTCGGCATATAACGTGGCAGTGAAGGGGAGCGATGGTACTCACCTGTAGCTACAAGACTGAATCTTCTGACATCTGCCATGGCATTCAATGCCAATGTGCTTTCTCTCTCGTACTTACCCATGCACCCTGCGTAACTCTCTCAAGCACCCCGCTGTCCACCGACTGTAAATATTAGATTGATTGATTCGAGCGAGGGGGCAGGATGCTGTTGAGTTCTGTCGCTCGCGAATACTAGTACTGCCAGTGTATTTCCATAAGTATTGCAGAGCCGAAGGAAATCACAAGGGAAAAGGTCGCGGCTTGGCGGCAGGACAGCCTAGGCGCGCAATGCGCACCTGCTCCCACTGGCAGTACCAAAGGCGCCCTCCCCAGCGACCCCGATGACCATCACCACGATGCTGCACTACGATTTCCCTCTCATTCCCTTTCTCTTCGCCACCGCCCTCGCCGTCGACGGGTTGCGCAAACGCTCCCTCTCCCCCTCAGGCGGCGCAGCCGCATTCCTCACTGGCATCTCAATGCTGTCCCTGCCCCTCCGCACGCCTGGCATCGCCCTCATAGCCTTCTACCTCATGGGTTCGCGCGCAACAAAAGCCGGCCACCATCGCAAGGCCGCGCTCGAGGAGGGCAATGACGCCGCCGGCGGAGGCTACCGCACCGCCGCGCAGGTATTCAGCAACTCTGCGTCCGCGCTCGTCGCGACGCTCGCGTGGGGTGCGCTGCATGCACCTGGGTACCCAGGCTCGAGGACGTTACAAAGCCTGCTCGGCGTGCGGGGACTGCCGTATGTGCAGGACTCATGGTGTCCGCTGGACCCGGCGGCGTCGAATGGCTGGAGCCGCGCGTTGCTCTTCGTGGTCCTCGGGTGCGTCCTTCGTGTCCGCTGAGATGCCATTCCTGACCCCGCGCAGACACTTCGGGTGCTGTCTGGGAGACACCCTCGCCTCCGAGCTCGGCATCCTGTCGACAACGCCGCCGATCCTACTCACGACGCTCAAGGTCGTGCCTCCGGGTACCAATGGCGCCCTGTCTTTACTCGGTACTGGCGCATCGATTGGCGGCGGTATGGCGATGGGATGGACGATGTGGGCGACGCTTTCTGTTGAGAATGCGGTTTGCCGTGAGCAGACTGGCGAACTGCTGCTGGTGCTGCTGGCGTGGGGTGCTGTTGCGGGGGGCCTGGGCTCGCTGGTGCGTCATCAGGGACATGTCGGACCTTATTCTTTGCTGACTGCGAGAAACAGCTTGATTCGCTGCTTGGCGCAACTCTTCAGCGCACGCAGTTTTCGAATACCACCAACCGGATCCTCACAGATTCTGCGACTGCTCAGAAGGGTGCTGACATCAAGACTGTTAGTGGCATCGACCTCCTTTCCAACAACCAGGTGCGTTGACGCGTTGATCATCAACAAACCTCCCTGCATCGTCCTGACTTCTGTCTCTGGTCAGGTCAACCTCATCTCGTCAACTCTCACAGCGCTCGCCCTGGGTTACTTTGCGTGAATCTCATATACCGCTGAGCCGACAGGAACGCACTCCGTTCAAGCAAACCGCTATGCAATCTTCCAACGAGCAACGAGCAACGATGCCTCGAAGTACCTGTACCGTGCTCTCACTTTCTTGTTAAAGTTCGACTTGCTGATTGATTACCTGGCACCATACATCTCTGTATACTACTGTACTTTTGGAGACTGCCCAGTATCTGGAACTGGAACGCGAAAGTTGCATCCCCATAGATTTAAATACCACCATTAACTGAGTAATGCATTTGTTGCCGTCAACGTTGATCGCTACTACTTATTGCAATCTGTCGGTCATGTATCGAGGTCACGCGCACGTCGTGGACTCCTTGAGCGGCTGTCGACTCATGTGCTCCTGCATCCACCTCCACCGTCTCACCGACCATGGCTGAGGCATCAACATCGCTCGCAGGTTCCTATGTCGAAATACCTATCAAGGGCAAGTTGGCCCTCATCACCGGCGCAACGTGAGCACCTACTAACCAGCCGCCTTGATGCACCCCATCCTGTGTCCTGACCTGGTCCTGACTCACTTGAATTCTGCAGCGGCGGCATCGGCGCCGCGACCGCGCGCCTCTTCGCCAAGCGTGGAGTGCACCTCGCGCTGCACTACTTCTCGCAGCACGAGAAGGCACAAACACTAGTCGCGGAGCTTACCGCCCTTGGCGTGCGCTGCGTCGCCTTCAAGACAGACCTCGCGGACTTTGACGCGGTGCACAAGCTGCATGCGGACGTCGTGGCGCAGCTCGGCCACCCGGACATCTTGTATAACAATGCCGCGATGCCGGGGCGCATATTGGGCATTCACGCAAAGATTGAGAACGTGGATATGAATGAGATGGAGATGTGCTGGAGGGTGAATAACGGAGCGAGCTTCTTGGTGCGTCCAATGCGTGTTACGAGGCGGGAGCAGTGTAGCTTACGATCGGCCATGCAGTTGACCCAGCTGTGCGTACCTCACATGGAGGAGCAAGGCTATGGGAGGCTTGTATTTTGCTCAAGCATTGCAGCAGGTGTGTGGCCTGTAGCCTACGCACAATACTTGCCAATCACCTCACACAATTTTGGAACGCGCTCCAGCTACGGGCGGCGTCGTTGGCCCACATTATGCGTCCTCCAAGTCTGCCATGCACGGTGTCATGCATTGGATTGTGAAGCAATACAGCAGGTCTGGGATTGTACGCGCTTAACGTTTATTCGCTTTCGGCCTTGGCTAAGAGCTGGTGATAGACATGCAATGCTGTCGCGCCTGCGCTTATTGCGAATACCGAAATGTTCAAGAGCCCAACTGCAGCTCACCGGGTACGTGCTCCTTCATATCATGTGAGGAGCGAAATCATTGACCCTTCCGCGTGCAGGACCTTATCCCGGTAGGACGCTTCGGCCAGCCGGAGGAGATCGCGTCGATCGTCGAGCTGCTTATCACGAACTCGTACATGACAAACAAAGTGCGCATTCCCACTGACTTGCATGGTTACTTTTGACTTACCATGATGCAGATCGTGGTTGCGGACGGAGGGATGCTGCCTTCTTCTCTGGCATAATATGGCAGCCTACAACTTCACGATATAAAGCAGGAACGAAGTGAACATTCAACGTGTAGGCTACAACGATAGATATATGCTACAGAGCAGTGTCGAGTATGTGAACGAAGAAGCGAAAATGTTACAGAGTGGATCGGTAAGTAAGGGAGCGTATGTTCGGAGATATTGGATCTGCAACAGCTTCGTTCGTTCCCTAGTAATGAATAGATGGCACTTGCGATCCCCTCACTGGTGACCCAAGCGACGATGGCGGGGTGCGCGTGTGTGCGCCGCTCTGGCCAGTGGTTCGATTGACACGCGGGCTGCGCGAATGTGCAGGTCGTGTTGTGTCGTTAGGTGGTGTCCGCTGCAAGTGTCCCTGGACGAATGTCCTGATTGTGCGCGGCGGAGTACGGGGGCGGTCGGGCATGCGCGCGCGGGATCCGGATGCGGGATGAGACGAAGGCACGCCCCACCGCTGCAGGTCCACGAAGTCCATAAATGAAGAGAAATTCGGGTCTTCACGAACCTGCGCCAGCGGGAACGGATGGCGGCTTCCAGCCCACTGCCATTCCACGCCATCCATCGGCGACGCCGGCCGAGACTCGCCAGACGCAGAGTCGCTGTCAGGACAAGAACCCAAAAGACCACAGCCCCCAAACTCTGGGCGTAGATCCTCCAATCCTTCTTGAGTCAAGCGATTAACCTCCGTCAGGCGTTCACTTTCGGACCGCACATCCTCATCAGGAAGGGATATCGCCATCAAGCGATCTGCAGCAGGTAGGTGGGCTGTATGGTCAGTCTTTAGGAGGTGTTCGTCATCGGGGAGCAGCCGCATGCGAGCGACGAGGTACCTGAGGCAAGGTGTTCAGCAACGTCAGTAGTCGACTAGCACGGTGCTTACTTGGGGTCGAATTCGTCGACAAGTACTCTGTCGGTTCCGTCTGGGGCATCAGGCTCATCGTCGTTGTCAAACTTCCAGCGCTCGAGCGGTCGGCTCTGATCTTCGGCGTCCTCTTCGTTGCCCCGTCGTGATGCTTGGAGCGGCGATGTCTCGAGCGCGGGTCGTGAGGTGAAACCGCGCCGGTCGACGCGTATCACGCCCCCACGGCCGACTCGGGAACGCACGGCGCGCGCTTGCTGTGGAACAATCTCCGCACAGTCGTCCGGTTCGAGGCAGGAAGGCAGATACTTGAAGTACTGTGATTGAGTGTCGCACAAAGGACGTTCGTAAGGATCCTAAGACGATCAGTTACAGGGTGGGCTTTGGACAGGGTGTAGTGGAAGACATACATCAATGACATCGTGCCAATCCTGGTCACTGTCATATATTTCGCTCACTCCATGCTGCAATTGAGTCTGCAGCTCAGTAGCATCGTGCCGCGGATGCCTCGAAGGCAAAGCATCGCGCTTTTTCTTTTTCTTCTGCTTGGTTGCAGCAGATTCAGTTGCGGCGGGAGGCTTCGAGGCTCGCTTCCGTTTCGTCGCTTTGCGCGGGGCGTTGAGGGCTGCAGTGGCGTTTGTCGATGCATCGGCCTGTGCACGTTTCTGTTTCTTGGCTTTCGGCGGCAAGCCCGATTGGCTTGAACCGGCGGCAGGCCTCGCCCGTTTCTGACCTTTGGAAGAAGTTTGCGTGAGTATGATGATTATAGTCATTCGTAAAGAAAACGCACGACCTGACGTCGACGACTCTGCCACTGCAATCGAGATCTCTGCCACCGCTGGTCCATACAGGATTTCGTCGTCCTCCTTCCCAAGGAGCGGAAATTTGGCCTTCTCCACGGCGAATGCACATCGGCGCTGCCAGATAGCGCGGTCGTGCCTGTGGGACAGCTGCTTGATCTTCTCACGCGCATGGATGTCGCCCACCAGTGCTACGGAGTTGTCGAGATCCTTATGGATGCGCCGAAGGTCTTCAATAGTGGGAGCGATGGAAGCGCGCGTTCTGCGCTTGTTTTCTTCCGGGCGTCGCCGGAAGCACACATATGCTTCATTGGCTGTATCAGTGACATTGAGCTATAAGCCAAAGCGACATGAGTAAACGATGAGGCTAGAGTCATATGCGGCTCACATTGAGGGTAGGGATGAGTCTCTGGTTGTTACGTGCGAGGCGGCGGTCTCTCCAGTGTGGATAGATCGAGTGGGCAAATTGCAGCAATGTCTCTGGCGAAGGGAGCCAAGAGGGTTCAGCAAACGCCGAGAAAGCGTAGGATGGCAGTGGGGCCTCGAATGCCTTCTGCAACTCAGAAAACGATGGTATGGTGGACACCTGATGACGGGTTCAGCTGTCATGGTCAAAGAACGGATAAAGATCGCAATAAGGCGGACCTGATGACGGGATCCCGTCTTCTCATCCGCCGCCTTTTCAAACCAACCCATCACGAGCTCGAATTCGTCTTTTGTGATATAGATATCCCTGGCACGATCTTTGTCTTTCTCTTGGGACGGATGTGCACTCCCACCGGGTTTGGCGGCAGCCCTCGCTTTATCGGCATCTTCTCGTGCCCCCTCGTTATAGACGAGTAGCCAGGCTCTGTCGAGCTCGTCCATATAGTAGGTGTATCCGCCCGACAAACTGTAATCGATGGCCACTTCGACCGACATCGACTGCTTGATGAGCGTGAAAGGGTCTTCCCATTGTATACCGGCATACCATTCGTCGTACTCGATGACAATAGAGGTACTACCTGGCGTTGGGATAGATAGTTTGTCTGCACTGTTCTCTGCGTATATGTTGGTGCTTTGTTGTGGATCAATGGGCTGTGTCGCGGCGGCAGACAGGACAGCCTGTAGGTGGTGTTCCTGCGTCGAAGAGCTGAGTCTGTGGCTTTCGAAGCAAAGTTTGGTTCACTCACATTGACGTCTTCCTCATCGACTCCTGCGGTGGACACGACGCGGAGCTTCTCAGAGTCCTCGTTCGTGCCATGTGACTCAGTTGGGAGGTCGCCTCTAATAACGCGCAGGCGAGTCTTGTTGGTGACTCGGGTGCGAGTCGGCGCAGGCGTCCGCTGTCGGGGTGGCATTGCATGGAGGGCAGTGCGAGGGCCTATGAAAGTAGGTTAGGGAAAGAACAGCGGCAGACGAGGTGCTGCCACAGGATGTCAGGGCGTTGTACGGCGTTGCGGAGTCGTCAGAGGCTTGGAAGGACTTCTGTTGAAAAGAACCTGTTATAGAGGACACAAATCAAAACAGCTTTGTCCCGCCTGCCACAGTCACGGAGCGTGCCACGCACGCAAGACATCTCTATTCCGCGGAATGCTGAAAGCGCACATTGTTCGGAGTGGCTTGACGCGCGCAAAGCATATTGCGTGATTGTCCTCCAGCGCAGCCAGTGCAAGATGCAGCCATGTGGGGGACGCAACCATGTGGAGAAGCCAAACATGGGCTGAACGATGGACTGAACGGCCTGAACGATGGGCTGAATGGCGCCGAGAGAGGCAGGCTGGGTGTGATCCCACGCCACACACCTCGGCGCGACGGCGCTTATTTATTCGAGCGCGGACTCTGAAGAGTCGACGCGCACACTCAGACTGTCGCCAACATAGCTGTCGTTGTGTTATCGTTCCCGCCAGGCATGTCTTCCGAACAGCTAGGCTTACCTTCTGCTCTCGACTGCGACTCAGCGTCCGGCCCTCATCGGTACCAGGTGCTCGCCTGCTCTACTGCGCCCCCGACGCTGCGTCGCGCCGGCGCCCGACGTTTGGTCCGCTCTCACAGACGCCTACCCCTCGAACAATCGCTTGGTCTTCTCTCGTCTGACATGACCTCGGCGACATCGAGGGTGCTCTGCGACGTTCAACTGAAGACCGTCAACACGCAGCGTCGGGCTCTCATGCCAATCCAGGTCAGGCAAGGCGTCGCAGTCCGCGCCACCCCGCCGCGCGTGCAACGCCTATACGAATCCCCGCGAAACTCTCACAAGAAGGTCCATGTTCCAGCACAACTGTCACCGAGCGCCAAGCGCCTCAGGCCGTCGTCCATTCGTGCAGATCGCCACCCACTACCGAACGCTGGTCAGCCACTCCTTCGATCGTCCAAGACGAAGCTCCCCAGAAGCTTACCGAAGTTCGACCTTGGCGCCGCCTTCGATATGTCCATGCTCGATTCAAGACTCCGTGCCCCAGGTCCTTCGCTTGAGCTGGCTAGCGTGCCAACGAGCACTCTTCTCTCCTCCTTTGGCGCCTTCCGCACCTTCGAGAGCACATCCTCCGTGCCTAGCTCCCTTTTCAGCTCCGAATCTTTCCGTGTCATCACTATCAGTATTCATGACCGCGGCTCGGAAGAATTCTCTACTGCATCGCCGATGGCCAGCCTCATTCGCAACTGCGTCGACGAGCTGCGTGTCGAGAGAGGGGAGCCTTTGTCCGCGCGCCGGGCGGCAAGTATCGTTCCGGTGAAGGAGGTGCGGGCCCATACAACGGCATCGATCATGGCGAGCGACGGCGGCGTTGTTCTGATGCGGCGTGCTACCGACTCCCGGGTGCCGCCTCGTGGTCGCCGGGACCGCCTCAGTGCCATCCATGAGTGCCCAAACCCAAGATACTCGAGCGGCTCGTACGTGCCTTCCTCTCCATCGCGCCTCATGCGCTCCGCGAGCACGCGTACCGCGAGGAAACCGGCACCTCCCATCGACGACAACATCTACTATCCCGACACGCACATCAATAGGCCAGTACGCCCTGATAGCTTCGACTACGGAGCCTCAATTGCGCCCATGTCTCCAGCGACGAAGCACAAGATGAAGGCGAAGGCGCTGCTGGCGAGACTCGCAGGGAAGCGATCCAGCAAAGCCATCGCCCCGCTCCCGATGCAGGCTGGCCTCGGTTTTGTCGTCTCCGCACCGGCTTCGAGGCCGAAGGATGTCAAAAGCTCAGGCGGGCTGAAGGTCCTTTCAGGTGCGTTCTCTTTGTGTGACATCATTGAATGTGCTGACTGGGGCCGCAACAAGTCGAGGCCAATATTCCACGGCTCAAGTCTGTCCGTAACTTGTTCCGAAGGATGTGATCTTATGGACAGGGCGCATCGTCACAGTATCACCAGTCGTCGGCGATTGTATGCCTTGGACTCACTGGGCTTCGTTATTCAATCTATATTCTGTGGCCTCGTGAAGTACCAAATTTCTACGACACAGACTGAAGTGCATCTCTTGCCTCATGTATTCTCATGCATGCATCATGTCGAATGTTCAGACGGCCATGCCATGCGAGCCGCCGCTGCATCAGCTAAGTAGATGTGACATACTGATACTTATCGCTTTGGGTTTCGGACTCAAGGGCGGAACCACGGAACCACGGACTCAAACTGAATGGTTCTTAGACATCTATCGGTCACTTTCCCGAGTCTTCACAATCAACGCTTAGTGGATAGGATAAAGCTGGTGAAGCGTAGCCTTTCGGAAACGAACTCGCCTGCCTGCATAACCAGTTATCTTACTACAAACCCATTTGAGAATTATGCAAGTTGCTGATGTGAGCCGTTTCAGAGTATTCTCACGGTGTTTCTGGTTAGATAAGTCAAGGATAAGTGTGTCATCCGCCGAGGATGATCGGTACCTCAGGTGCTTGCACTCGACAGAGTCGTAGGCGACGAACGGTAGGCTGACTTCGTATTTATAGGAGGACCAGAGCACACCATGGATCGCATTAAACTCTCTATCCTATTACTCCTCAACCCCCATCTCCTAGTAGTACCACATGCCTGCCATCACCTCCGACAAGGTTCTCGTCACTGGCGCATCTGGCTACATAGGCGCATGGATCGTCAAATACCTGGTCGACAGCGGTTTTTCCGTCGTCGCCGCGTACGCTTTGACGTCTGCTTTCATGATTGTCGACGACTGATCCGATCTGATTTCCAGGACCCGAAATACTGAGCAAGCTACATTCATAGAGAACCGTTTTCCTGAATACGAGGGGAAGGTTACGCACGTCGATGTTCCTGATATCCAGAAGGTCGGTGGGCACTCTGTCGATTCCCTGACAGTACAAGTCTCATAGGCATCTCGAATGTAGGAAGGAGCATACGACGAAGCAGTCAAAGGCGTGGACGCTATTGTGCACAGCGCCTCACCCTTAACCTTCTCTTGGAAAGACCCCTCAGGTAAGACCTAAGGGTTGTCACAATTCGCGCTTATGCACTGTCCTAAACGATACTCCAGAAATCACAGGACCAGCCATTACAGGTGCCATAGGAATTCTAAAGAGCGCGCACAAATATGGGTGGGTCGTCTGTATCTATATTTCAAACCTTTCCCAACAATTCGGCAGGACGAACGTGAGGCGTGTCATTCTCACTGCCTCTGTCGTTGGCGTCCACAATCTTGACTATGGCGGCGAGCAAAAGCCTGACATCACATATGATGAGGTACAGCGTCGTCTTCCGAAATGTGTATAGAAACGTTCAAAAACAGCGTTACAGACGAACTGGAATACCACTGCTATGAGCGCAAGCCTCGACAAGGACTCGTCTCCCATCTTGGTATACCACGCCTCCAAGATTAGGGCTGAGAGAGCTGCTTGGGACTTCATAAAGGCGGAGAAGCCCTCTTTTGATCTCGTCACGATCCTTCCTTCCTTCAATTTCGGGCCTTTCATTCATAAGGTACGCTGTCGTTTACTCACCTGCGTCCGCAGTCACAACAATTCAAGAACGATTAGAACCTTTCCAGCACTCCCGGCCTTTTCCTTAGCATGTTCCCTACCGGCGACACCAGCGGAAAGCTCATCGGCGACTGGGTTGACGTTAGAGATACAGCAACCCTGCACGTCCTCGCCCTGCAGAAGGAATCTCTTGCCGGCGAGCGCCTCGCGGCTGCGAACGGTGCGTAGGCCTACGTACTGCAAGACCACGACGCTGACTAGGTCCCCTCATAGGTTTGTTTGCGTGGCAGGACCTCTACGACATCTTCAATGCCGCAGGATATGACGCTCCGGGGAAAGACACCAAGGGCGCCGGTGCGAAGAAGCAGAACACGCCGATCATCAACGACAAGACATTCAAATTCTTCCCTGACTTCAAGTATCGTAGCTTCGACGTGTCTGTCAAAGACATGGGCGTCGCTTTCAGGACGGCCGGATTGATAAATTAGACGATGGGTGCGCTCTGACGATTGTAGTCTTTTGTAGTATGTTGTGTGGAAGAAATTCGCAAATGACGCTGTCGTTTGTTGTAAGTTAGGGCTATTGATGTCATAAACCCGTACTACGCTAGGTTGACAAGAAAAGCAAGTGCAAGTTGTGATTAAAGATCGCGAGTCGGCAGTATACTCGCTACGATACCTAAATGAGACGCCTTCGATGCAGGTAATTTTACAAGTGCGAACAAGACGACTACAAAAACCCACACACGATTAGATGGGGTGAATGAGGGACAGATTGGCAACGAAGTCGAGGGCTTGGTTCCGGTAGTTGTCGTCAGTGACGATCATCGGCCAGAAGGTGCTGTCCTGGAAGACAGCTGCCTTCGGCTTCGTCACGTCATACTGAGGCCAGTTGATGCCCATACCCGTCTTGCCATTGGGGTCAAGGTTATTGGTGAAGCGGATGACGTAGTCCTTAAGCTCTCCGTTGCCAAACGAGTTGATGAGATCCGTGGCGTGCGCCGAGCCGATGAACGGGGTGTCCTTCATACGCTTGTTGACTTTTTATTGGAATTAGCGATGATACCGAGCAATGTAACAGGGACACATACTGAAGGCCCAAGACTTCTGCTTCGAGGAACGCTGCTTCATGAAGAAGCGGCGCGGACCGTGGAAGACGAAATCTCCTGAGACAGCGGCGACGCGCTTGAACTGCGGGCTCAGCATGTTCTTGAGGCCGGTATCGAAGGGGCATCCGGCAGCCGGGGCATCGGGGTAGTACTGGAGCAGTAGGTCGATCTGAGGATCGGAGGCTGTCGGCATCATGAACAACTTCAAGTACGCCTTGAAATCTGCCGAAGTACTGCAGCAGCCTTGTCAGTGCCGGGCTGTAGAGCAGCCAACCGTCGCATACCTGATGTTGACGCTCGCGATAGAGAAGAGGGAGCCCTCGTCATCGCAGTTACCTGCATGAGGTGAATAAGATTGACAAGCTGATGTATGGCGTCACTCGGCTTTGAATTACATACCGGAAATGAAGGGAACGTTGGCCACGCTGCCTTGGAGAACGAGATGCTGCGGAGGCGCTTTCAAGAAGTCGCCATCCACGCGGGGCAACCAGGCCAGCACGAGACCCTGCGCAAGAACATGTGTCGACATTCAGACAGTACTGAAGTTCCCCGGGCGTCACACACACCTGGTAAGCGAAAAAGTTGGGGCTCATGTTGACGGCCCTCCTGAACGTCTCGTAAGGGACCGTCCTCAAGCAGGCTAGTGTGTCTTTGCTTCGGTCGCATCCCGTAAGCTTGACGATTTCGTCGTACTCCTTCTGTCCGTCTATTTGGGCGTCAAAGATGAGAGCTCCGAATTACACACAGGAAACTTACGAGTGATATCACCGACAGGAAGCGGGCCTCCAGACTGCATGATCGCACCGCGGAACAGGCCCTCGGTGTCTCCACCGTTAGTGAGCATGTGCATGTTAACAGAGATGGCACCCGCGCTCTCGCCCCAACTAAAGATAGCAGTCAGCAGTGCCAGCCATTGTAGAACCAGTATTACTTACATTGTGACTTTGCTTGGGTCTCCGCCAAAGTTGCTGATGTATTTTTGCACCCAGCGCATTGCGAGTCGCTCTGGAAATTGTCAGATAATGAGGGGGAGTGGAGATGTCATACTTACGATCCTGGAGGCCAAGATTGCCGACGCCAGCTTCTTTCACCTCCTTTCCAGCAAGGAAGCCATACGCTGCGTCCAGAAGCACAATCAAGCACTGTCAAAGGGATGACCGTAAAGCGCTCACCGGAGAGACTAGCGTATAAAGATTATGAGCCAAAGATCAACGAAGGTCAGGCTAGCGACTCACCGGTAGTTCATGCTCACAAAAACAACCGGCTGTCCGAGGTCGAGGGACCTCCCAACGACGCTGCTCCCGTCGTACCTGATCATAAAGTTGTCAAGTTATGAAACTGCAGCGTCGAACTCAATCGCCGCTTACGTCGCAGTACCACCGATCTCGAAACCACCTGGATGAGGTCAGAAATATATTTCGGGAGATACGAACGTTCTCCGTGATCTCACCTCCGAATATCCACTGTGGAGAGAGGCCAGCGTTAGCTCGTGAGTTAGAAAAAAGGAGGAAATGACGCACAATGACGACGGGAAGGTTGGACGTAGGGGTGGCACTGGACGGAGTGACAACGTTGAGGGTGAGGCCTTCGCGATCGATTAATACTGAAGCCAGCACAATCTCATGATGACCTACAATCTTCGCTGTCCGGCGTGAAGCTTTCGTACATCGAACCGACGACGCTGTTGAGGGCCTTGGACAAATCGCCTTCAACCCAGCTTGGCAAAGTCATGGGCATCTGGGGGCAGGATGAGCCGTATGCGGTGGCTGAGCGGTCACCCTCGTAAGGGGGAAGAGGCTCAGGCTTCCGAAGGCGTCGGTCTCCGATGCTGGAGACATAGATTGAGCGTAGTCTCACCGTAATAAGCCAGTGTGGACGTACGGAGGCTGGGCAAAGGGGATGCCGAAGAACCTGTTTGTCTTGCCCGACGTAGTGCCCGTGAAGAGGGCATCGTCGAGGCGAATGACGGGGGGCGGAGCAGCGGACTCGGACGAGTCGTTGACAGGGTACTGGTCGCTGGCCGCGTCCTGTACGGTCAAAGGCACGGAAGGCATGGCACATGCTACCATGGCCTGAGCAGCCAGGACGGCCGCTAGCATACGAAGGTTGAGCATAGCAGGCAATGAAAGGGGGGAACCTTGGCGGTGTCGGGGTGCCCGCTGGCCATTTTATGGCTGGAGAGTGACATATCCTGGAAGGCAAATTAAATAAGCGATGTTGTACAAAGTAATGTTAAAGCAGACATTTTTCCCCGTGGAAGGTGTGAAGCGACGAGTAAGGCAGTCGAGATGACAGTCCGGAACGTGGAGAGGTGCGATGATGGCAGATCAAGTGCAGAGGCGCGCATCTCGGGCGTAAACGTGGACGTCCATACAAACGTCAGTGAGCTTCCGGCGATAGACACAGCTAGCGCAGCAACTCGGCGGGGTGGGCGGTGGTCACCTTACCGCCACGAGGCATGGCCACCTGCATCTCAGAGGTATCCAGGGCTATCCAGCACCCCGACATCATCCCTTGGTACGCCACATGGCTGCGCGCATTTGACTCACACAATCCACGGCAATAGGTCGACCAACAGGTGCATGGAAGCCTGTAGACGCCGTCAGCCAGGGGGGGCCGCTCAGCCTGCACACCCGAGGAATGGACAACGCTTGCCGCGTGCAGCCTGCCATCACCCGACGACGGCGACCACGGCTCAGAGCTCTGAGCTGAACGTGACGTTGGTGTCGAGCAGAGAGGTGTTCGACGAAGAGTCGCTGAAGCTTAGTAACATAGACAGTCGTAAGTTCTGTTGGGCACTGGTCGAGAGCAAGCCGAAGAAGCGCGTCGGCCGCAGCGCGCACGCACAATGAGATCACTTACACCTGGACGGCGATGAGCACCCCAACGATTCAATCACGGCCTGTGTATCCCCACGTCCAAGCAAGCTGCTCGTCGTGTCACTATCAGGTCGAGTTCCCTGTGCCCAGTCCACCGCCACGCCCCAACACTCTCCTGCGTGTGCAATGCTTCAATTGCAAGGCCGTCTTCAACCATGCATTCTACCCCACTCAAGTGCCTGGTCACTATGCATCACAGGCCGCGGAATCCTCCGGACCGTCATCTTCGCAACAGCAACAGCAGAACGGGAACCCAAACGTGAGGAAGGGCAGACGCATTGGAACGCAGGAGCGTCCATTGGAGACAGGGTACTACGACATTCTAGGCGTCACAGTCGACGCAACGTCGGATGAAATAAAGAAGGCCTATCGTATGTCTTTCATCGCCTGCGCCTTACAATCTTCATGTGCAGAACGGTCGGACAGGGCGGCTCGCGATCAAGCACCACCCAGACAAGAATCGCGACGACCCGAACGCGGAGGAGCGATTCAAGGAGATCGCCATCGCGTACCAGACCCTCTCGGACCCCGCCCTCCGCAGCAAATACAACGAGTTTGGGTCAAAGGAGAGCGCACCGGATGGCGGTTTTGTCGATCCAGAGGAGGTGTTCGGGGCGATCTTTGGCGGGGACCGCTTTGTGCCAATCATAGGGCATCTGAGCCTGGCGAAGGACATGAAGACTGCGCTCCAAGAGGCGGAGGACCTGGAGGGGCAGAGCGGTCAACCGGTACAGCGCGATGCCAAAGGGAAGGAGATCCTCAGCCCGGAAGAGAAGGCGCGCAGAGATGAGAAAGCCCGGAAGGCGTCGGCTGAGGTATGTACTTACGATCCACTCCCTCTTGTGCGCGGGATAGAGCTGAGTATGGTGGAACACAGAAAGCCGCAGCACGGGAGGAACGTGTCGAAAAGCTCGTTGAGAACATGGTTCGCAAGCTCAGTATCTTCACGGAGTCAGCAACAGGGCCGAACGACAAGGACGTCGCCGACAGCTGGAACACGATCTGCGGGCTGGAGGCGGAGTGAGTTCCCGCGCTCGCTTCCCCGCGTATTGCGATTAATTTGGCTCCAGGGAATTGAAAGGAGAATCGTACGGCGTTGAGCTGCTACACGCGGTTGGATTCGTCTACGTTTCCAAGGCGAAACACTTCTTGGCGACCAATCAGACCTTCCTCGGTGTCGGAGGCTGGTTGCACAACGTACAAGGGAAGTACCACGTCTTCAGCGAAACGTAAGGCAACCCGCTCCTTGTGCAGCTTTGTAGCTTGGGTGACTGACATCTGCTTCACAGGGTGTCAACTTTGCGTGCCGCAATTGAGCTGAAGGCTGTCTTCGATCAAATACAAGCCGCGGAGCAATCTGGGACGCTGAACCCCGAAGATAAGAAGCGTCTCGAGGAGCAGGCCGCCGAGAAGGGTCTCCAGGCGCTCTTCAAGGCAGGCATCCGCTAGCTACCGTCCCAATTCGGCCGTTACTAACAAGTGACCCGCAGGGCACCAAACTCGAAGTGGAGTCCGTTTTGCGTGAGACGTGCGATCGCGTGCTGGAGGACCCCTCCGTCCCGCGGGAGAAGGCGGTGCTGCGCGCGATCGCGCTGCAGATGCTCGGACATGCGTTCATGAGCGTGCGCAAGGACGCGGATGAGGAGAGCGAGTATGTGCGTATTGAGACGAAGAAGAGCAAGGCGCAGGCGGCGGCATAGACGTCACTTTGTGGCGGCACCATATGCACATCGACCACAACCAAGAGTTCATGTTCAATCATTTGTTTGTATTTTACAAGTCCAATCGCTATGGTGACTAGCACTATTCCATCCCAGTCTTCACCCCAACGCAGCAAGGGTACACGACTGTACAGATAGACGGAACCAAGCTGCAAGAACAGAAAACGTCAGAGAGAATACCGCTTCCCCGTGGAAGAAACGACGGGAGGAACTACTGCCTGTGGCATAGGTCCGACACAGCATATTCTGGCAACAAGTATCTCGGGTGTGTTGTCAGTAGCTGCGCCAGATGACAAGATACTAGAGGGTCCTGCTCACGCGTGCTAGATTGTCCGCACTCCTCCTATGGCAGCACTGTATAGCAACCTGAAGCCTGAGAGCCGCAATCTAGAAGATGATGGAAGACAAGATGATATCGCCGTCAGGTTTTCCATGTCAGATTCAGACCCGCAGTATCAGACACGTCTGTGCGCCGCCATGGGTTCAGATAGAGGCGTCGACACTTAAAATAACCTGCCGCCATGCCGTGAGCTATGATATTGATTGACGATGTGGGTGCTCCTGGTTGTCCCAATTGTCCCGAGGCGTTCCTACAAGACCCGCACAGCCTAGCCGCGAAGACACATTCGACAAAAAAGAGATCCTTGCCTCATCTGTTGCATTGTATAGGTGTACCCACGGTCATCTGGAGATCAGACTGCAGTCAGCGCATGATATTGAGGTTAAAGGAAGGCGTACCTTGCGGTCGCCCATGTGTGTTGACGGGAGAGCGAAAGTGTAGGGACCCTCGATTCGCAATTACGTCTCCTCTTCCTGTGAGCTACGAGGTCTTGGGGCGCCGGGCGGCTTCTGGCATATGAGGATATATCGCCGTGGAGCGCGTTTCAGATCGACATGTGCCGGCCATAGGGCGTTGTAGTCACTAGTCGCAGGGCCGCTGACCGCACTGACGGGCAAACGGCGGGGGGCGCGAACCTTCGCGTACGAAGATCGTCGGGCGGGCGTGGGGGACTCGTGGCTCTTACTGGTATCCCGGGTGGTTGTCTAAGATCTGGGCCAGCGAGGCGGATGTGGGCCAGGTGCCGGATGTCGCGAGGGTCGTGCAGCTGTGTACTGGATTAGCTTTGCAGCACCGCCTGTCGCACTATCGGGCCGCAGGAGGGACATGAGCGCCCTCACAGTAAGCTCGCGCTTCCAGGCGCCGCGAAGAACCCGGGATTGGTCAAACAAAGGCAGGGGATTATTCGGCTTGGCAGAGATTGTGTTTGCGACTGGCGATCGAGCCTACGCCCAAGAATCTGTCCTTTGTATTTATGAGGTGAGGCTTCTGAGGGAATGGCAGACATACGAGATGCTGCTGACGACATGCAGAAGGGCGACGGTCGCTCGGCGGCCAAGGGGGCCAATGGCCTGGCCGGGGCAACAGGGCGCATGAGGCAAGGATGTCTTTGAATTACGGGTGAGCTGATGTTCGAGCGTACGATGCCACTCTCACTTTCAATACACACTTTCGGTACCTAGAAGAGGGAATGTTAATGGCCGCCGAATGAAGCTGCTGCACTCACGGCGTAGAGCAGGCTCCGTGATTGGTATTTCAAACGAGCCCTATCCTTCGACAGGTATCTCGTCGGTCGGAGATGACGAATGAGGTTGGATGACTGTAGAAGCGCTGATGGTGTACGAGGCGGGGCGAATGGTAGCACGAGGCAATATCGGGCTGCGTGTCCATCATGATCATGCGCCCCATTGAATAAGTTATCCTAGGATGGCACCGCATGTGTTGTCGGTAGCGGCGATGCGCGGGAAAGAGGGTTCCTAGGATTCTGTCATCAAACCAAGTGCAGTTGTCGTCGCGCCACAGCATTAGGTTCGCCGCCTCGAAACGGGGATGAAGCTGGGTGAAGTTCAAGCTGATCGGACTCGGAGACGGTCACATCTGCGCGTGACGTGATGGCAGTGTGAGCGTGACACGACGCGTCGGGATATGTGGCCACGCGCCACATCGCACAGTTGCCGAGACGACGGCCGCACGCTTGCGCACGTCCGTTCTCCCGCCCCAGCGTCGTCCTTCACCGTCGCCCTGGAGAGCTCTCCTGCCAGGACACACGGAATTGCCGTGTCCCCAGTCTCCAGCCGCATGCTTCTTGTCACAGACCCCGACGTCTGCGACATGCGTGCCGTATGTCGGCATATCCTCCCGCCTGGCTATGCCCCTTCACAGCGCTCAGGCCAGCTATATAACCTCTTCCGCTGCTGCCCTCGCTGCTACTTGAGCCTCTCGACGTCTCCATCGTGCACCTCCTAGGACATCAGGGCTAGGGTGCGACTCTGTGCCCGATCAACCTCCCATCCTCGAGGCCGCTTCGCAGCTCACACCCATCACTTCATCAGCTTTGTCGTCAGCACCCCCCCTCTCTATAACCCACCCTCGATCTCCTCTGCATCATTCCACGCCCCACTTTGTCCCCCGCGTCTTCCCCAAGTCGCCTTCCTTTCATCCCCCTACCCCCTTGACCCGTCCCTCTACTACAATGTCCTTCGAGCAACAGCAATATGGTCGCTCGGCCATGTCCAACCGCCGCCCTTCATTTTCTGGGCCTCCGCAAAACTTCCCACCCATCAACGACCAGTTTCACAACAACAACCAATTCAACGACTTCCCAACTGTGAACGATCAATTTCGCAACAATCAATTCGACAATGGACCTGGCTTCCCTGAGGTGAGCGGCCCGCCCCCGCTCGTGCCGCCTCCGCCATTTCCGCCCTCGGGGCCGCCGCCCTTCCCGCCCACGACGGGTTTTGACATGTCATCGTCTTCTCGTGGTCAGTCCCTCCCTCCGAGCAGTGGTGGCTTCATGCCTGGGCCATACCCTCTCCCGGGCGGCCAGTCCTTCTCGGCGAACACACGTGAGCAGCGCCCCTCCCCCACGGGTTCGTTCCCGCCCCCGTCGAGCTTCGATCCGATCGGACCTCTTCCTCCGCCCCACACAGCATACAATGACTACAACGACCTGCCGCCCGCGGACGGCTACTTCCCCTCTCAGCGCGCACGCACGCACAGCAGCGGCGCATACGGCCCGCCGCCGTTCGTCGGCCCGCCCATGCCGCTCTCGCAGTATCCGTCGCAGTACAACTCGAGACGCTCGCGACGCGCATCCACATCCGGCGCGTACGCCGCGAAGGAGCCGTACCAGTACGACGGCATGCAGGTCAAGTTCCGTGTCAAGGGGTCCCACAGGAACGGCATCTCGCTGAGCGAGGCGGTGGGCAATGTCCGCCTGTCCAGCAGCAATGCATACACTTTCCGCGACCTCAACACGGACAGCCGCGGCAGGGTCCGTCTGATTGTCCGGGTGCGTCGGTTTAATTCACTCACTTTGCCTGTTCTGAGGCGTGTATGTGCTGCAGTGGACGGGTTATCGCTCTGGCAGCTATGAGATACCGATCAGTGGGTACTCTGACGGTCGCACGGTGGATCTGCAGAGCCTCGCGCGCCGCATTACCCGCGGTGTCGTCCACTTCCTTTCTGTAAGTCTTCTTTTGCTGTCGAAGGATCCCGCAACTAATCTCATCGATTTATCCAAGGCAAATCACATCTCCATCCCATGGGATCGTGTTGTCCTTCACCGCCTCGAAGAAACATCCGTCGGAACCTGGATGCCCGTGCTTACCACGTACTAAATGTGCTCATATGTCTTTGTCACTCGACCGCCAACCATCCTTACAGTACTCTATGACCTGCTTCTCTTCCCCCCACTGTAATGACTCCCTGGCCCACAAAACGTTCAATGACACCAAACGACTTGTGAAGATGCTGTCTGCGTGCCGATTGTTTGACATTGTGCTCTAGATACTACTCGCGGAGGTACGCAGGCGCATGCTGTGGTCAAGATCTGGGCCACAGCACGGTGACTAGCGATGACGAGTAGCCTGCGTTCAGTCGAAGGACGAGTTGGCGTTGAGCACAGAACAAATTTCACATGTCCAAAGATACCTAAAACACAATCGCAAACACGATTGATTCAGGCTCGAACTGACTGAGCCTACGAAACCCCAACCCGTCGAACCGCCTCGGCCCACACGCCTCCTCCTGGGAGCGACATGCCCGCGCGCCGCAGCACCACCCCACCGAGGCTGGCACCCACGAGCCCGAGCACGCCCAACCACCGCAGCACGCTCTTCACCTTGCGCCGGCGCTCCCACGCGGCTTTGCCCTTCCCCGTGAGCGTGTAGTCGCCCCAGCGCGGCGCGCGCAGCCACCACCAGAACAACGCCACCGGCCCAGGAAACACACTGAAGATCCTTCCCTGCGCGCCCACGCGATACCACGACGCGCACTGCGTCCACACCGACGCATCGAGCCGCCGCTGGAGGTGCGAGTTGTACGCGTCGCTGGCCGCGGCGGTCGGCTCGAAGCTCGCGAGATCGCCGGAGAGAACAGGCTTCATGAGCTGGAGGGCGTAGTTGATCTGTGGAAGGAGCGGTGAGCGAATGCGCGGGAAAGGTACGCGGTGGGGCGTACCTGAGTCTCCTCGGTGAAGATCACAGAGGCGTGGCCAGTGGCGGTGTTCGGACCTGGTTCGCCTGATAAGCAGCAGCAGGCTGGCAAGGTTGGAGGAACGGACGCACCTTCAATGATGATAAAATTCGGAAAAGTAGGAAGGGTGGTGCCGAGATATGCTGCAGGGCCGCCGTGGCGCTCCCAATACTCATTTACCGTCTCTGAGTGCGTGTTCTTGATCGTGACGGGGAATTTCTCCTACGACATGGTGAACACATAGTCAAAAACGCAGTTGGCTGTAGAACTGACAGTGACGAAGCCAGTCGCGTAAATGATCACATCGAACGGAACCTCTTCGCCTGTGGGACGAAGGTTGACAATGCTGCTCGTATTACTAGAGTAGAAGGCGTACCTGTCTTCAAGCGCAATCCGTTCTCCGTAATGGCGGCGATGCCGTCCCAATTCTGGCTCACATTTGGCCTATGTAGACTGGCCAGGTAGTTCGTGTCTCTAACAAGCCGCTTGCATCCAGGAGCTTGACACAGGACGCGTCAGCACGCGAAGAGAAGCGGTGAGTATGAAAGAGACTCACGATACGTCGGTATGATCTTGTCGTGATACTCCTTCGGAGCTCTTTTCTTTATGTATTTCGTTTGCGACTCAACACAAGTCAGCAGAATTCAAGTCCGGATAAGCACTCGCAACACACTTTGGCAAGTGCGCGGGTCAGGAAATTGGTCTTGCCTCGGAAAAGTAGAAAACGTATGTCATACTGTGCAAGAGACATTCAGATTTGACTAGCTCACGGCAGAAAGGCTGTCTAACCTGGAACATGATCTTGTTGCGGTGTAGGCGCATGGCGAAGGGGATATGCGTAAAGATCCATCTAGACAGTTCGGAATACGCGGGAATATCCTGGATGAAGTTGTCAGGTGCTACACCAGGTGGGCAAGGAGGGGAGACATGCCCCCGGGACAAGCCACATGGGCGTGCGGCAAAAATTGACGACATTTACGGCGGGGTCTTCAGAGATTACGGGCACCAGCTGAGTTCTGCATATACGTAGGCAATGCTTCATGAGTTCTGCGATGACTGAGACCTACGCAGAGCAACCATTTCCGATCACGGCAACCCTCTTGTCATGCAGAATGACGTCGTGCCTCCACTGCGCTGAATGAAATGTCTTGCCCTTAAACTCATCCGCTCCTGGGATCAACGAGATATGCGGCTGCGAGAGCGGCCCAACGGCAGAGATCAGAATCTTCGCCGTGGTCGCGGTCTTGTTCCCATTTCTGAAGTTCTCTGTGACGATCTGCCAGAGGCTAATAGAAGGATCCCAGTTGGCCGATACGACTGCGGTGTCGCACAAGCAGTGAGGACGTAATGCATACTTCTCTGTAACGTCGAGGAGGTATTGCAGAATCTCGGCCTGCGAGCCGTGCGAGCGCTTCCAATCAGGTTTTAGGTCGGTCGAGTACGAGTACCAGTGTATTGGGACGTCCGATCCGCATCCCTGAGCAGGTATGAGCAATGAAACCTGTCACAGAAAAGCCGTGCTCACTGGGTAGGTGTTGTCCTAATAGATGGCGTAAGCTGGCAGAGTTAGGGCATGATGTCACTGCACTGCGTACCCGCCATGTTCCACCTATCTCTGAGGCCTTCTCAAATATCTGCAGAACTCCAGTAAGTAATCACTAAGGACGATGATCGGGGAAAATACGCGCACGACGAAGTCTTCGTACCCCCATTGACGCTTCAAAGCAATGCCTACGCCAAGACCCGCAAAACTGGCCAATCGATGTGACTCGCACAGAACTGCAGGATTGTAGAATGAAGAGATGGCTTACCCTGCGCCGATGACAGCAACACCTACAGAGTCTGACTGCATGTCAACAACGAGGATAGATATGCGTCGTGACCGTCTTGTAGTAACTGCGCTCAAACCCCCACAGGTCATCTGATATAGGATATAGGACCTTGATTATATACCAACCGGAACGAAGCTATATCTGGATGAGAATTCGAAGCCGTAGCCACCTCGATGTGGCCAGTGCGCAGCAAGAAGTGTCGGTAAGCGCGCATCCCAGGCCAACGCATATCAAGCTATCAATCTTACTCACCGATTCCAATGCCAGCCAATAAGTGTACTAATGATAAATGACCCAGGCCTTCTCACAGCTGAATGTAGAGTGCTCTGATTGACTCTGTAGTGGGAGTCCTTGCATGGAACAGATACCGTCTCACTGCAAACGGGCGAATCACTCTGCTCGCATGGAAGGTGGAAACGTTGCGTGAGGGATATGGCACTGCACCCCAAAACTCGCCTAGTCTCCGCGGCTGAAATCACGCACAGAAGTTAAGACATGTCTAAGACATTCCAGCTCAGCTTGCTCAGCTCGCTCGGGGAATTTGACACGCACAAGAGTACTATGATTTGCGGGGGATACTCTACATGTCTGCAAATCACTCGCATAAGGGCAATGGCACCTGTATACAATAGTCGGTCATCATCAATAGCAAACAACAGGTACAACAGACCTTCCCAATGATCACCTTCAGTTCCCTCGCGACAATCTCGTCGACCATAGCAAAAAACTTGTGCCAATCGCGCGTCTTGCGGCATTGCTGACACGGCACCGGAATGAGCTTCACGCCCTCGAGCGTGTCCTGGAATGGACGCACGACCAACGCGTCCTCGACCTTCTTCAAGTACTCCCACACGGTATTCGGCGCGTAGTACGTGAAGATACGGTACGTGCCAAGCGGCTGCGAGACCCAGCAGTGCTTGCACTGCGGGAACGGGGAGATGAAGTCCTGCATGCGGTCCGAGTGGTCCAGGAACGGCTTTGTGCTCGGCTGGAAGAGCCAAGAACGGCGCGCCATCATGTCGCGCACCGCGCGACTGCAGCGCACTTGGTACATGACGAGCTGCGTCGCCGCGGCAGCATAACACTGCGCAGATGGCCAGGAGGTGCCGGGTGTCGAAATTTGCGCGTTGGGAAGGGTCTTGACCGTGCAGGGGACCTCCCCACGGGAGTAGGCATCGAATACAGATTGCGCATAGCGCGCGACCGTACCGGCTACGAGCTCGTCGAATAGGGGGAGATGCGCAGCGGGGACCCCACGCCGGCACGTCTCGTAGTGGCGGATAAGGTCGGACTCTGCGACCGGGGTTGTGGGGAATGAGTCGTCGGACGCGGAGAAGTCCACGAGCGGCCGCTTCAGCGAGGCAACGGCCGCCTGTGCTGCTACCCCGCGCAGACCATACGTCGACGCTACATCGAATGCGCCCCACGGGTCCTGTTGCACGAGCGCAGCAAGCGCCTGCTCGATATGTCGATCCATCGTGCCGATAACGTACTTGCGCGAGACCTCGAGGAACGCGCGGATATCCTCGAGGCTTTGCACGTCCGGGGAGACCACGGGGTAGCACCACCGAAGGACGAGCTCGAGGGCGCGTGCGTTCTCGGTGACGGGCACGATGGGGACGCCCTCGTCGGCGGGCTGCGGGAGGGAGAACATGTCCGCGAAGACAGATGAGGCGAGGCGCAGGATGACTTTGTGCACACGGTAGTCGACGCCGTCGCACGTGCGGAGGATGATGTCGGCGTCGGCGCTGTTGAAGGGCACACCCGCGTCCTTGGGCTTGGGTGGTGCAGTGGTGGGGGCAGATGAGGCTGGCGACATGGACGCAGGAAAGACGACGGCGTTCGGGAAGGTGAATGCTCCCCGAAGCGAGTAAGTATGGGAGAGCCACTCGGTACCCCAGGCATCATCTTCCCTTTCTTTGTCCCGTGCACCCCGGGGGAAATCGTACAGATAGACGCGCAGATGACAGATCAGTTTTCGTTCCTCTTTTGAGTAGCACCAGCAGTTCTGCTCAGCCGGCTTTGTCGTGGAGATTTAGTGCGGAAGGCAGGAGTGCCCTTGCATGTGAGGGCCGTGTCCGTACACGAGGTTCATTCATGGTCGGCGATATGGTGCCCCTCCATCTACGGGCAGCTACACATCAACGTTCAACGAGGAGGGTCACTGCGGGGGAGCCGTGGTTAGGCGGGCATCCTGACTGGCAGCGATGAGCGACACATACACCGAGAGATATGTGAGCTAAGCGCACCGGTCGCCAGCGAACTCTCCTCCTTCATCCACTGAAGATATTCCGAAATATTGATCGCGTGCGCCAATTCAGACCGACAGTACCGAACTTGACGCCGAGTGAACGTTGTCCGGACAGCTTCAAGGACAAGAGGATTGTCTTTGGTTTCCAACAATTGGGTGAGAGCAAGCACCGTCGTATTCGATATGCCGTCAGACTAAATGCACGCAGATGGGGTGTGGGGAGGAGTGAAAAGAGGGAGAAGCGCGGACGGTAAGCCCGGCACGATCGGCGCCAACTAGACTGGTGACAAGCTTTATATCAACAGTACTGACGACGGGGTGCTGTGAGATATGAACACTAGGGTGGGACTTGGAGTGGCGTAGCCGGGGCCGGCCGCCGGGGCCCGCCGGCGGCCTACCGGCGACGCGCACGTGATGAGCACGCGAGGCTCTGGAGCCTGGGCAACATATGTATATCCAGCGTGGAGCGTACGCCGAAGCACAACCATTGTTCAATCTAAATGGCAACAACGGGGGAGAGCTCGGGCTGTCTGGACTCGAGCTCACAATGGCTAACCCAGCGTCTCCAGAGTTGGAGGCGGCGAAGTTCAAGACGGCACACGACCGAGTGACTCTCAGTAAAAATAGAAAGTCACCTCCCAGTCCGATTCTGTGTGACATGACCTGATTGGCGTGATTTGAGACTATGATATGACTGGAATACGACTATAATGCGACCCCAGATGACCGGAAAGCATTTTCAATACTTAATTTCCGGTTTCCAAGTCAGAATTCTGTATCTACATGACTTTTCCCGCGTGTCTAGGGACTTGCCAGGACTGCAGCGCGACTTCCGTTTTTACTGAGAGTGACTCGACATTCACCTCCGAGTCGTCAATTAGACATTATGAAAACAGTATAGTAATACACCTTGATCCCCAAAAATACAGTTATTGCGCCACCCACTCCCTCCAGCTGCTCCAGAGAATGTGTATAAGGAATCCACGCATTGTCTGTCCGATTCGTCAATGTCCTCATATGGAATGCGTATGCGTATGCAGCGACACAATGGATCAGTTCGTGGGGGGAAGCGATGCTGTCGAGCCGCGACGAGAGTCCGAAGGCCGTGCGAGACGGTACGGGTGCATGCGGACGTTCGTCTTGGGGGCCTTGCGCAGGCGTTCTAGGCCAGCGCCGACGACCAAGAGCGGCTTGGTCGGGTCGACATTATCGAGCGGCCCGAGCATCGGCAGACTGTGCGTATAGGGGGGATATACGAGCACGGCGTCTGCATGGTCGATCGAATCGGTGAGGACAATGCGGACCTTCGGGCCGTTGCGTGCGGTGCCCGTCGGTGGGGAGGGAAGCCGTGCGGAGGGCGGAGGGGATCCTGCGGAGGACGGCGGTGGGGAGGCGGAGAGTCGTGATGCTACGGATGAGACGGAGGTCTGACGTGCACGATGTTGCCATGTTGGAGGCGTCAGGGCATTATTAAGTGGCTGTACGACGTCGGTCAGATACGGCTCGCCGGAGCCTATATGTGTCTGTGTGTGCTCACTGATAGCTTGTGCTCATGACCGTCGTACATTTCATTGATTCCGGGAAGCTTCGCGGGTGAGCGACGGGCGGGCGCCGGAAGGCCGAGAGTGTGGAGAGAGGGAAGAGTGGGGCGCTCGGAGAAGGGCGTGAGGGGAGACATTGCTACAGTGGTGGCTGAAGATTGCGTTGCAGAGGGAGGAGGATGTGATGTGATGTGATGTGAGAGTAGTCGATACAAGTGTGGGTGAAGATGGTATAGGAGAGTGTGAGTGGGTGTCCGCCTGGGTCCCGAAGGCCTGCCTTTTATGAGATGAGAAGAGATGGGTATCTGAGACGGTGTTCCGGGTCAACTGGCAGAGGAGCTGAGGAGGATGGAGAAAGCACCGGTGATATGCGTGCATCTTTATACCTGCCCGGAAAGGAGCGCGCCCTGGCAGGAGAATGAAGAGCGGGCTGGCTATAGTCCATTGAGCAGACAGTGACTCTCCTGGGAGCCAGGGCGGGCAGCGCTGGCCCATTGTGCAAAGGCGAGCGTGACAAAAGAGACGCGCAGCATTGTCCGGCGGCCCGGCCCTGGCCAGTTTCGCTTGGCGAGTTGCAGCCGTCTCTCCAGTGTTGCGCAACGACAGCAGCAGTCTCCTCCCAGGCCTATTGTGAATGCTACTGCCATAAGGAATGAAGGTCCAAGTTGTGGGCGTGCTGGCAGCTGTACGGAGGCAAAACAACAACGAGGCAGCTTTGGTCGTGTTTGCACTCTCCCCGATTGGGGAGCGCTCTTTTGTCGCCTCGCTTCTGGCTCTCGCTTCCTGCACGAACAAAAATGACGGAGGCAACCCCCAAGATTCGAATTGTGAGTGCCTCGGCACGCTTTCTGAAGGACATACTTTGACAGGGAAGTCTTCCGCCGCATACAATGTCGCTCCTGCGCCTTTTTTGTTGTCCAGATGAAGGGCGCCGAAGCAGACTTGTCTGCCGCGACATACCAGATCTTCAACGAGACACATACGCTCGGAAACGCGCTCAGATGGATGATTATGAAGAAGTATGTCTAGGCTTCTGCTCGCTGAACAATATGCTCTGACGTATACCTAGCCCGAAGGTAGAATTCTGCGGATACAGGTGAGAAGTCGCGTCTTGATATTTCCCGCTCTATTATCCACCCGAACTGCGTATGCCATTATCTTGTGCGCACCGCGTGTGTTGCTACCGTGGACCCCATTGTTTCTTCCCTGCGCCTCGTGATAGCTGTGCGCAGGCTTCGCGCTGAACGCTTAGACTGCCACGGCGCTTTGCCGTTCAAGCCATTCTCTTCGGACGCGTGGTGCATACGCTTGCTTTGTCCAGCGCTATATGCGCTCGGCTAATAATGTGGACCTACTTGCGCAAACAACTGGGTCTTCGACGCCCGCACTTCTCCGAGCTCTTTTGTTCAGCCCTCACCTCCGTTCACAGCGCACCCCACCCCTCCGAAAATCTCATTCAGCTGCGAATACAGATGTATGGTACGCACCGCCTCTCTCTTACCCCCTCTACGCATATCGTTTGAACACAACACGCACATTCCGCGTCAGATGGTCTGTCATCTCTGACGGCCCTGTTGACCGCATTGAGTGACTTGGACTCGCTGTTTGAGACCATTGAGAAGGCGTATGAGGCGAGTCTGCAGGACGACACTTATGTGAGGTGGGACGAGAAAAGTTGAACAATTGGGGGCCAAAGTATATGTAGATCTAGGCTATCCAGGTCCGTACCTTTACCTCTCGATGCCTCCTAATGCTCATCGTACTCTCTTGATGGCTAGGCATGACAGCGACCTTACTGTATCCACAACCCTCTCGCAGTAGACCGCTCTACCATCATCTTCACCTGCCGGCATATTAGTCTAAAGCCGGACCGATTCACCTCGGTCCACCTGCATAGTCTGGACGACCCACGTGCTCACCGTCCATGCTCATTGCTGGAGCGACTCCGAGGCACGCCTTGGCTTTACAGCCACCGCTTTCGTGGCGCCGCTCGTTCGGGACATTCGTCTCAACCGCTCCCAGC
This sequence comes from Auriscalpium microsporum, assembly GCA_019914985.1. Classification (NCBI taxonomy): domain Eukaryota; kingdom Fungi; phylum Basidiomycota; class Agaricomycetes; order Russulales; family Auriscalpiaceae; genus Auriscalpium; species Auriscalpium microsporum. The sequence continues at coordinate 1,861,744 of JAHLMG010000007.1, read as the reverse complement.
TGCAGATGATGTTCTTCTAAATACCCCGAGCCAGGGCCGGCAATTCCTGCGAGAAAAAACCGCTGTCTCACCACTACTACAGCGAGGTCCCACCTTCGCGATGCAAGACTGCGACCCTCGTGCTCTGTCCGCTCTGCTCTGAGCATGGCCACTCTACGTCCACATCGCCCGACCCATACACCCTCCGCGACCTGGTGACCCTCTCCCCAGTCACCGTGGCTGCCTCAACTGCTCGTAGGACATACATACAGGGCCCTTCTCCCTGTTGTAGCTCAATGCCTGCCACCACATGATGCAACTACGTTTTGTCGGCTGAGATCGAAGGTGCGCGTGTAAGACGGGTATCAGCGTGACCTTCGACAATCGATTCTTGCTTCGCTGGCAGCCCGGGGTCGCCGATTCTATCGGAGCCGGAGAGGATTTCGTCGAATATAAGATGGTGAAAATGGGAGATCCTATGTTTTCTCTGACACGGACGAAAATGAAACCATTTTCTTCCCTCTCCGGTTCACTTGGGTTCCTTTGCGGCCTGGGGCTGGCGCATGGTCTTAGCAATGGCGTCGCCAGGTTGCCAGGTATGCTGCTTCGCGTATCGTCTGGCTTGATGTCGAGCTCATGGATAGAAATTGCGGTATCTCAGCGCTGGCCTACAACAGTAAGTTTTGAGCGACTTCGCAGATACTCAGCTTGAACTAAAGTTCTCTGCAGCATGGAACGCATACCAGGTTACTCACGCACGTTTTCTGTCCGTCTATAACTAACCAGACTGAAATCATCAGTGCAACATCAATGAAGACCTCATCATCACGACCGCAAAGCTCATGAAGTCCTTGGGTCTTCAGGTACCGTTTCGTTCTCTCGAGCATCGTGCGCCAAGCCCTGACTAGTTGTGTAAGGCGGCTGGCTATGAGTATGTCAACATCGATGACTGCTGGGCCGAGAAAAATAGAAGCTCCTCTGGGGAGCTCGTGGCAGGTGTGTATCTGTCTTTTTGCCTATGCCTATGATACTGATTGAATTCGCTCGTATCTAGACACGACTCGGTTCAAGAGCGGCATGAAAAACCTGACGGATCAAATTCATGGTCTTGGGTTGTGAGTAGAGACACACTTCTGGACGTTTTGCCAGTTGCTCAATCAACAATATTCTCCAGCAAGGCCGGGATTGTATGCTCTCGCTCATTCTCCTTACTGTGAATGACCGTGACGCTTGCTTAAGTATAGCGATTCCGGCTGGTTCACCTGCGCAGGGTACCCTGGCTCTTTCGATCACGAAGCTCAAGATGCGGAAACGCTTTTCGGGAAGTGGGGCTTCGATTACTTGAAGTACGACAACTGCGCTAGTACGTGCTTCATTGGTCTAGCCCGCCTGAAACTCATGTCCCACAAACTTCACTAGTTCCGTTCGACGATATCACGCGTCAGGGCATTGTCGGGAGTAAGCAACGATCGAAGTGGTGAGGTAAATATATGCTGATGTCGCTTTGATCCCCGGAAAGAGTACGCGCAAATGTCGACGGCCTTGGCGAACTTTGCGAAGACGGGCAAAACAATAGTCTTCTCCCTCTGCGAATGGGGATGGGTGAGTACATTGACTAGCATATGGAACACGCTGACCAAGATTTTCGATTGCAGAGCCAAGTATGGCTGTGAGTGGCACTTTTTCTCGCATATTCGCCATGTAGCTTAGTAGTACCCGTTAGGTGGGGGGCGACGCTTGGACACAGCTGGCGGGTACGTGCTTTACAGTGGTGACATAGCCATCGTGCTGTCGCTGATCATGAGCCCTATACATAGACCACCGGCGACATTGGCCCAAATTGGCCATCCCTGGCGGCGATTATCAACTTGTACGGCGAGGTTTGATATTTCTGAAATTAGACCACTCGCTGATAAGTATCTACAGCAACTCCTTCATCACACAGGCGACGAATTTCTACGGCCGCAACGATCTGGACATGCTACAGCTGTGAGCTCACCGCCTTCTGCGCGAGTTGTGCAGCGTCTGACTGGCTGTCTGTTGCCAGCGGTAACGGCGGCCTCACATTTGACGAGGCGAAGTCTCACTTCACCGCCTGGGCACTCATGAAGTCGCCTCTCATAATCGGGACGAATGTACGGACGCGACTCTAGTTGCAAGATGCGCATCGCTTACTTATATAACCCATGTAGCTCTCCGCCATTACACCTGACATCCTCGGCATTTTGACCAACCACGAGATCCTCGCGATCAACCAGGATCACGTTGAAGCCGCCAGCGTTTCGCCCTTCCGCTGGGGAGTCAATGTGAGTTCTCGAGCAACATCTAGAGTCACGTTACTAAGTGCCCGTTAGCCCGATTGGACGAGCAACAACACTCACCCCGCGCAATATTGGAGTGGCCCAAGCCAGAACGGCACCGTCTTTATGCTCGTGCGTCTGATCAGAACTGGCTTCGAAGGCGTGACTGAACACACCGACAGCTGAACACCCTCGACGAGCCGTCTGACATGTTTTTCAATCTGACCGAGTCGCCTTGGATTCGCGCAGGCAGGCAATACTCCGTGCGCGTACGCTATCTTCATTGTGTCATTGCCATTTGCATGATGAGACTCACTTCGACATTGCCAGGATCTCTGGACGCACACAAACAACGGAACTGCGGTCAGGAACTTCACTGCGCACGCGGTCCCGACGCATGGCGTCGTCGCGCTGCTGCTCAAGGATGCCGGTAATGAGCCAAATGGTATCTTCCCTCAGTGTGCGGTCTGGTGGCAGTGTACGGCGGAAGATGGTACCCGGGTTGGCGGTTAAGGTCGAGTTGCCTGATGGGTCGCCAAAAGAAAAGGGTCGCCAAAAGAAAAGGATCGATCTAGTTTGCTATGGTCTGTACTTGTACTTGTGCGGGAACAAAACACTTTGGCTTCGTATAGCTGTTCCAACTGCGTGACTACAGGGAGCTTATTGTTCTCGCCTTCTCAACTTGACCATTGCGTTCACCGGCGTGATGGTCACTCCGGTCGTCCACTTCGTTAGCCACACCCGCCTCTCGGCGATATCCATTTTGACCACATGGTCGGGCAGCAAGATGTTGGATAATAGCTCATCGTCTGTCAACGCTTTAGCATCTCCCTCCTGTTGCATATTTGCTTGCACCAAGCTCTGCAGGATTGCCGCATCGCCAACCGGAAGACCAGCAACAACCGTGTCCCTTGCCGCGCCCACGATCTCGAGCATGTATGTTTGAAGCTCGAAGAAGGCGCGTCGCGTCGCATCCAGACGCCACGAAAGTCCGGGAATCGGACAGCCGCAGAGAGATCGCTCAGCCAATTCGGGGTCAAGACTTTGACAAAGAGGTTACCGACTGTGCCGGCGACGGCCTGGGAGAAGGAGAGTGTATGCCCTAGAGGTATTTCTTGGGCGGCATCCTCTGTCCAGGAGACGCGCCGTCCGAAGCCCGCCCCCGCGATGATAAGGAGGGTAGCCTGTGTAGCCGTACGGTCAATAAGCTGCACGAGGGGAGATCAAACGTGGGAGGCCGACCTGAATCATTCGAGGAACGATGTCGAGGGTGATTCCGTTTGTCTGAGTCTCAGTATTGGCCGCGAACTCGGCGTCGAGTTCTACAAACCATTCGTGCATTATTCGAATCGTCTCAGACCACACCAGCGCGTTGTTAGCCTGTTGACTAATATGAATACAGAATCATTCTGCGCAAGTTTGATGACACACCTCGTTGAAGGCAGGAGACGCTATGGCTTTGTGCCGCTTCCACTCTGAACCCTCTGCTCCAACCAGATTCTTGCCATATATTTCAAGGACTTCGTACTGCAGCACATCAGGATAACACATTTTTTCCGAGCGGCGCAAAGCTCACCGCTTCCCAGTCCTTTTGGAAATTAAGTCTATCGGCGAAGACTGTCTTCAAAGCTTCTCCATCCGCGACGTAGTAGTACAGTCGGCCGGAGATTGGCCGGACGGCAGATTATACGGTGCTGCCCAGTCGCTCGTACAGTCGACGATATGTTGAGCACTCGCACTTAGAACAAGCCATGGAAAGAGCTCACAAGTGATTTTGCCATAGTAGGCACCAATTGAGCCAGCCTTCGGCCATAGCGGCCCCACAACGAGGGACAACGTGCGGAAAGGATCCAGCCACTGGATCTTCTGACCGGGCACATCTCTGTGGACGGCAATAGCAAGGGGTTCAGCACACGTTCATACCCAACAGCCCATTCTCGTCTTGGGCACGACGGATCGTTCACGAGCAACCTGGGAACGGAACGCTGCTCACTTGATGGTGGCGAAGGCCTGCTGCAGCCTCAAGATCCAGCGAACTATGTAGGATAAGACCAGCTGTAGCAGCCAAGGCGGTCGACGCCTCTCACCCAAAAATCGCTGACGGACATGATGCGTTGCGGGTGTATAAGGAACTGGGGGAAATCTAGGGCCGCCAGCAACCGATGGCGAAAGAGTTACATTTTGGCGCCCAGTCGCGTCAGAAACACGACGACTCCGGGAGGATAGGTGCTGCTATACTATTAGACAAGTTGCACGCGTTGCCGTATACTTCCTTCGTCGTGACCATCACTCGCTTGTGCATCTACACGCACTTTCTGGCATGTCGAACAGCCCGGCAGAGGCAGAGCTCAACTCATACGAGCTTCTAGATGTTGGCATTGAGGCAACCGAAGGAGAAATCCGGACTGCGTACCGCCAACGCTCACGGAAGGTCCACCCAGATCGAGTGCGTCTGACCACCCTATGCCACTTCTCATTTGGTTCTCAATCCTGCCTTTCAGAATCGAAGCGATCCTGAAGCCGGTTTGTCTTTCTGACATCCTCGTCTCACGTTCGCTTCTGACATCTTCTGCATCCAGGTCGCAAGTTCCACGAGCTGAACCAGGCATACGAGCTTCTGCTAGACCCTCTCCGTCGTCTTGCCCTCGATGCCAAAATCCGCGTCGTGCAGGCTCGCAAGCAGCGCTATGAAAAGTATGATAGCAAACGGAAGCATATGCTCGAGGAGCTCGAGCAGCGGGAGGCCGACTTCAAGAAGGCGCGGATGGACAAGGCAGCAGCGGATCGCACGGCCGCCCATGAGGCAGAAAAGATAAAAGACAAGGGTCGTAGGATGCGCGAAGAGCGCGAGAAGGAGCTGCGGAGGAGAGACGAAGAGGCAGAGCAGGCTGCTGCTACTGCAAGGGAGGAGAACGAGCCGCCACCAATAGGTATGTCTACTTCCATCGCATTCCGTTCTCTTTGTGACCCTGCCTACGTACAGGCCAGCTGGACACTACTGTCCGCTTCAAATACCCTCTCGCATCCCACTCCGACCTCACCACCCCCGACGCGCTTAGCTCTTACCTCTCCTCGTTTGGACCAACAGACGCATCTTCCATCGTCCTTTCCATGAAGCCCCCGAAAAAAGCTCCACAAAAGCCGCCAAAGTACGCCACTGCCCTTGTGCCGTTCGCGCGCATAGGTGACGCACATGCAGCGGTCTGCGCGAGTGGGCGTGCAGAGCGTGGGCTAGGAGACTTCGAAGTGTCTTGGGCTGGAGGTAGCGAGCCGGAAATCCTGGGTTGGCTGCGAAAAGCGGGAAAGTTTGGTGGAGGCGAGACCAAGGCTGATGATGAAGGGAAGGCAAAAGGAGACCACGGAAAGCTCAAGGCTGACGCCGGAATCTTGCCGCAGCACTCACAGTCGAAGTCATCCGAGACACCATTTTCCTCGTTCCCTTCCACATTTGTGCGTGTCGTAACTTCTCTGGAGGCAGTCTCGAGACTAACAACTATCGTCTAGCCCGACCTATCGACGCCACCACCTGCTCCAATCGCAATTGGCCTCGACTACGAAACATTGACACTCATGCGCATGCGCCAGGCAGAGCGCGAACGACTGGAACGAGAACTACGCGAACAAGAGGCCGCTGAGCCGTGATTTGGTCGCATTGCAAGCCTGGTGTATTCATAGATGTACTAACAGACACGCCTTTTCTTTGATTTAGACCTCTCCCGTCTCTACTTGAACATCATCACAGAACTCTTTGGCGGCCAGGGAAATTTAGGTGTTCGTTCCGTCGACGAGTTCAATAAACTTGTTTAACAGCCGTTCCGGCTGATCCCACATAGGCTGGAGCAGATTAGCTTGCCACGCTAGAGTAGAGAGCAAGCAGAAACTCACAATGTGATTCGCGTCTCTCATGAGATGGAATTCCATATCCCGCCCCTTCATATCCCCAGCCTGCCGTCGCCGTTGATACTCAGATTCAACCTCCCACATGACACTAATCATCTCCCACAGACTCTCCGAGCATTGCAGGAACTGCACACGCGTATCTCTCCACGCCATCAGCGCACCGTCATCCCCAAAGAATGCACGAAGCATGTTCCGCTTGAACACCGCGGGATCAATCACTCGTACGCGCATATCGGAATGGAATAATGCGTAGCGCGAAAGCACTCCGTCTTTTTCCTCCTGTGACATCCTGGCGAACGTCGCAACTTTGTCGAGCGATGGGTTGGCCGGGATGTCGCTCGTAAGATCGGAGGGCACACGCGCATAGGATGCGCGCGAGAGGAACGGGTGCTGATAGTATGCGGACACCCACTCGCCGAAGACAACCATTCGCTCGTCATCAGTGAGATCAGGATTTGCGAACGGGCGCGAGAACGGTTCGAGATGTGGGAACCCAAGTGCCCAACGCGGTCCATCTGTGTCCGGGGCACGCCTCAGTACCCATCTCCATCCCACAGCTCGAAGAACACGCACCGAAATGGATATAATTGCGCAAATACGGCCCTACCGTTTTGCGCACCTCTGTACGCACTGCGTCAAGATTTCCGAACATTCCGGCGAGCGTCCCATTAGCAGATGACCAGCCTATCAGCGCGAGCCCGCCAACCTTGCGCCCATCAACATGCTGGACGGGCGGGACGTCCTTCTCGCGGATAAAGCGTGCGAGGAACTCGGCTATTTCGACGCCGCGCGAGCGTACGAATGCGGCCTGGGTGTCGTTGGTTGCATTGGGAGGGGTGATAGGCGCGAGCTCCTCGTCAGTTAAGGGAGAGGACCCGGGGTAGTCACGCCGATTGACCAGGACGAGGCGCAATTTCTTGGACTGGGCGAAAGGCAGCAGGCGGTGGAATATCGCTGTGGTAGACTTCTTGGAAGTGTCAACGAGTAAAGCGACATAGATCGCGCACCTCCATGAACGGCAGTGCCATGTACGAGTATGTACGTTGTGTAGGGACGCTCCAGCGGACCTGTGTCCTCATAATAAAGATACGTCCCCTTGTCACTTACAGACAATGTGGACATGGTTGGCTGGTGTGTAGGTCGTAGGGTGGGGGATACTGGTGAGGCAAAGTGTGAGAGCGGGCGTCCACCTGCCTAGGAGCAGTGATAGCTATATAGCTTGAGTCTTGCGGTACACTTTCTGCGCTGCCCACATTAGCGCAGTCGCTGGAGGCACATACGACAGATATGTTGCTCACCGGCACCATACACAGACCTCGAGGTGGCGCGGCACGCATGTACGAGTTGAACTGAGGGTTCGGGAGTACAACAAAAGTTATCCAGCAGCCGTCACAGCTCAAATAGTATTGCCCGCAGGATGTCATGAGACGCACTGCGGCTGAGTTGTGGCCCGTGCCAGTGGGCCTTGCCTAGTGGCTGGGAACGGCGCCTAAATATAGAAATTAGACCTCGGCGTTTAGATGTCGGCCTTACCGTGCACCCTCAAACCCCTGCTGTTCTCGACCTCCATCGCACCCACCCGGGCAGCAGTACAAGACTCACTCACAGCAATGGACGACGTCGAGTTTCATCACATGGACGAAATTGTACCTGGCGTCTGGGTCGGCGACATTCACAGCGCAAAGGACTACGAAACGCTGCGGGAGAACAACATCCACAGCGTCCTGACCGCGATGCGGGGCAAGGTATCCATCCATGAGGTGCGGAAGATATCTTGATTCGGTTTCTGAGACTGACTTTGGTGCAGACATTCATGCAGCAGCAGATCCTCCTAGACGATACATACGAGGCGGACGTTCTGCAGCACCTCATCCCCGCGATCACCTTCATCCAGGCCGAGCTTGAAAAGGGCAGAGGAGTGTTGGTTCACTGCCACGCAGGCACTAGTATTTACTCCGACTTTTTTCTATGTCTCCACAATTCTGAAGAATCCATAGGCCGCAGCGCAACGATTGCTGCTGCCTACGTCATGTATTCGCAGAACCTAGACGTTGCTGGCGCGTTGGAGGTCATCCGCAAGGTTCGCCCCAGTATCCAGTGAGGGCTCTCGAACATACCTCATCGATATTGGGCGCTCACATGCCGCAGACCCAACGAGGGCTTCATGGCGCAGCTGGAGATTTTCCACCAAGCGTCTTACAAGGTCTCGCGCCGGGATAAGGCCACACGAATGTTCTACTTAGAGCGCGCCGTGGATGATATCCTCAGTTCGTTTTTCGCGTTATTCAGGATTCCTGCGATTCCTGATACGCATACAGATGGCGATGGTACGGCAACGGAGACGGATATGTTTGCGAGGTTCCCTCGTACACCCACGGACTCTGCACCGGCCACCCCTGGCGGACCTCGACGACGCATCCGCTGCAAGATGTGCCGGTAAGTGCGATCATCTAAGTCATCTGTGCGTCTGATCCTCAGGTCTTTTAGCTATGAACTAGCCACGAGAGAACACATGCTCGATCACGGTCAACTCGGTCCGCCGACACCTGCTGTCGCGTTCTCTCCCGCGACGTCTCGACGGCCCTCTATGCATGATGTGATCAAGCGCCGCCCGTCCGCCTCTGCCTCTGCGGCGGCCTCCCGCCGACCCTCCTCCAGCCTGCAACTGCCCAGATCCCGTCTAGGCTCCGCAACCGGTCTGCAGCGCCCGGCATTGATGTCACCAGCCGAGGGTGGCAGCGGTGTCCTCGCCGGATTGGCTGCTTCGCTGTCGATGTCGGCACTGGAGACAGAGGACGATGACGAAGTGGACGGAGAGAAAGAGAAGGCCGGCCCTGACCGGAGGCGAGCGAGGATGCCCTCTGGAGGGGCAGATGGTCGCCCGCGACGACCATCCGCGCCTGAATTTCCTAGCGGGTTGAGCCAGTTCTCGATGTCAGCACTGGAAAGCGACGACGAGGACGCGGTAGAAGTAGAGGAAACACCAAGGGTCAAGACAAGCGCTCTCGTCGGGCCTGCGCCTCGAACGACCGGCTCTAGCGGCAATGGCGTCCTATCACCCCTCGTCACGTCGCCTGCCCCAGCTCCTATGTCCGGCGGCTATTTCCCGTCTACCACGACCGAAATAATTCACGAGGATCCGACGAGCCCTGCGGGCCTCCCTGCGGCGGGTCCTCCGCCGCCCGCGCCTTCGTCGGCCACTGCGCTTCAGAGCCCTGCTGATCTCGCCGCACAGTTGTACGCAAACCCCAAGCTTGCTGCACTGCGTTCACCCATAATCGGAATGACGCCCATGGCCCCTCGCATCGACAAATCGAGCATCAGTCCGCCAATTATCATAAATCCAAAGTGCTCCGGTTACTTCGTCGAGCCGGTGAGCCGTTCCGACCTTTCTATCGCCACGCCGAACTCATGGACCTGGTGTGATACAGATGAAGTGGATGGAGTTCTTTCTGGAAGACGGACAGCTCGCGGGGAAGATCATATGCCCCAACAAGAAGTGCGCCACCAAACTCGGGAACTACGACTGGGCAGGTGTTTGCTGCAGCTGCAAGGAGTGGGTCGTACCGGTAGGTGTCTCGTTTCGATAGTAATGTACTGTCTAACAAACAATAAATCAGGGCTTTTGTATTCACCGCTCCAAGGTAGATGAGATTGTATGACTTTCCCTCGGACTGTGCCATAAGTAATCTCTGGTCGTATGACTCGCCCTCCTCGTCTTCACGGATCACCGACACACTTCACCTCCTGAGGAGCACTGCCTATAGCCCTAACGCATGTATTCAATTCGAACACTGTAGCAGTTCAATGTAGCAGCTAGGATAGCCATTGCTTTTTGTACACGCCCCATAATGGTTGTCTGCGGAACCTGGACGTCCCTTGTTGCAGACCAACAACGCGTAGTATTCCCGCTACTATTAGTAGTGGGTCTTATAGTGCACTACTCGCCCATTTTACTGCAATCGGGGATGGATCTTGCGAATGCTGTGCTCTGAGTTTCAATCTCGGTTCTACCCGAGTCGACGCCCTTGTTTTCACCGTTGCCGCCTTTATTGTTCGCTCCTCCAATATATATACGGTCGTCTCTCAGCGCGATTGTCGTAACACATCCCGTCTGCTCAACCAACATGCCTCTTGCCGTCAATGGTGTCCTGCTCTCTGCCACTCTCGACGGCACCCTTCCAACGTCCATTATATCTCTGGACTTTGTCCTCTCCACTCCTGCATTGCGAGAGCGCTGCCCTCCCGGGACTCTCAATGACGGCACTCTCTTTCGCGCCACAGTCACGGACGACACCTCAGGCGGCGCTCTGACCGCCGTTCTTGACTGCGTCCTTCGTTCTGCCGCCCCCTCCCATATCGTCCTCGGGCACGACTGGCTTTCATTGTCAAATCCTTTTGTGGCTGCTCCAATTCCACGAGGCGGCGGCGCCGTTAACGGTACGTCTCATTCCAACTGTGCTCCTGTCATCTTTTGAACGTGTTTTCTTAGCCGCTGCTCACATGCCCCGTGTCACTCCATCATACACCCACTCTTCGCTTTCCCATGCGGGATTCATGCACGCGGGCTCGTCCCACGCATCCTCAGCTTACGCTGCTCCATACTCTCTCGCCAGCATTCTTGTTGCCCATCCTGATCCTTACCTCCAATGTCATTATTTGTTCTCATCTGATGCGACTGTTCTGCGACGACAACTACATGATCACGGTTTGCCAGTCAATGATGGCCCCCTCGAGGGTCTTCAGGCAGCGATCACTGGCCACATCTTTGGAGGGCAGTGTGCGCGTCAAGGCCGTGCCTCTCGTGGCTGTGTACAATTGAATTCAGCATATGCATCACAATCATTGCTTGTCACGGCAGTCTTTGATGTCGTACTCGCAAGGGGCTATGCCCTAGACCTCCTCACTCTGTTGTGTCGTTACTTACAATTGTTGCCTTACGGCTCGAAAGAGAAACGACGCGCATGTACCAATGCTCTCAAATTAAGGCGAGATGCCATTTTGGCCTCCTTGAAGTCGGTTCAGGAAGTCGACACTGTTCTCGCATCATTAGAGAGGCACTCTTTCCGTCAGTTGAGGGTCTTGGCTGCCAGCCATTCTGTTGCCATCTCTGCGAATGATTGTGAGGAGTCCATCCGTGACGCTCTGGTGCACCACTTCGTGGGCGGCTCTTGTCGAGTCACAAATTCAAGCATGCTGCAACCAGGGGATTGCACCCTAGGTCTCGCCAGCGACTGCGTTGATGCGACGGATGACACAGCGTCTTCAGACCTTCAAGTCCACCTGCTGTCATCCGTTGTTATGAAACTTACTCGAAACCCCTTGCGCAGGCTCTTGCGCCTCCACAACGTGCCCTTTGAAGCAGATGCTTCCGTTGGAAAGCTCCGCCGCAACTTGAAGCACTATATCAATGTACTGAAACGGGGGAAAAGGCCCAGTGTTCAACGCCGTCGGTGGCATGAGCAGAGGACGGCTGCTGACGAAGCCGCAGATAATGCGAGGGCTGAGGTGCGTCGTCGTTGGCCTCAGCTTGTCCGGACTACTCTGAAGGATAAAATACTCAAGCTCTTCAAAGAGCAAACATCCAGCAAAGCCCTGGCACAATTCACATGCGCCAGCTGCGCTCAAGGTACGCCTGTCAGTTGCCAGCAGACTCTTGCTGTTGCTGACATTCACATGAACATTTTGCGCGGCAATGCCGCACATGCTGCCTTCAAGGAGCTCGACATTTCTCCACCACTGCCTTTTGAGGACGGTCCACTCAAGGACGCTGTCGTTGATCCAGCCGGTGTCTCATTCTCAGATGGTCCCGACATGCCCCATTTGCTGCTCTGCCCGACGTGTCATTCAGCCTTGAAGCGCAAGAAGCTGCCGCCGCTGTCACTCGCAAACAGGCTCTACCTTGGTCCCGTGCCACCTGAGCTCAAGGACCTCACCGTTGTCGAGGAGGCCATGATCGCGCGCTGCCGATCCAAGTGCTGGGTTGTCCAGCTTCGGGAGGACAACCAGGAGCTCTCCCTTCCGAATGCGCAGCGTGGCATGAAAGGCCACATCATTGTGTACCCACAGCGCCCTGGTGAGCTCGCCACGATGCTCCCTCCTCCTGTTGATGAGCTCATCACGCCTATATGCGTCCTGTTCGTAGGTTCAACACCACCGACACAGGAATGGCTGCTTCAACATGCCAAGCCGCTTGCTGTGCGGCGCGAAAAGGTGCGCGCCGCTCTGGTGTGGCTGAAAGCTCACAACCCACTTTACAAGGACGTCACTATTGCACACGAAGTGCTCGACGGCCTCCAGGCGGAGCAAATACTGCCCGTGCATGTTGAGCACGTTCTTCCCTCAGCTGCTGGGGACTCGCTCACTGCTCGCTACGACGCGTCCGAAAGTATGACCGCGTCTTTGGAGCGCTCGCTCCAGCAATCACAGTCCGAGACCCCGGTTACATTCCAGAATGTCGTCATAACAGATGTCGATGGTCATGCACCCTCAAATGAACTTCGCGCCGCTGCCGTGCGTCACGTCAAGCACAAGGGTGGTGCGTACGTCCAGATTCCACATGATCCCGATCCTGTCAATGAATTCTCGCATCCAGCACTGTTCCCAATGATCTATCCAACGCTTTTTCCGTACGGGGTCGGCGGCTTTGACGATGACCGGCGACTCGCCAAGCTATCCATGAAGCGCCAGGTCAAGCACCTGTTTGCGTTATCTGACCGCCGCTTTCAGGAGCATTACTCCTTCCTTTTTACGGCCTTCAACATGCTCCAGCGCCGCGCGCTCCTCCTCCACACAAGTCTCAAGGTGAAGCGCGCCCACTTCCCCAGGCTCGCTGCTGACTTTGCCTCAGTGTCAGTTGACGCTGTTCACCGTGTGTCGGAGCGCGTGTCCCGCGGCGACTATGCCACAGCGAACAGCGACGAAGAGCGCCAGGTCCTGCGCCTCATGAAGGAGGTCAACGTTGTTAGTTCACATGTACCGGGCTCTTCTGCGTCCCGCCTTGCCATGCGCAATGAGATACGCGGCCTCATGATGGAGAAGGGCCTGCCCAGTTTCTACATTACCATCAACCCCGCGGACACATTCAATCCCGTTGTGAAGTTACTCGCCGGCGGCGAGATCGACATTGATAACCTCCTGCCCGGCGATGTTCCCGAATATTGGGAGCAGACCTTGCTTGTCGCAAAGAACCCGGTCGTCGCCGCGCGGTTCTTCAACATATACATGCGTGCGTTCATCTCGACGCTGCTCGCTTTTGATCCGAAGCAGCGCAACATGGAGGGTGGCATCCTCGGTGTCGTCAAGGCGTACTACGGTTGTGTCGAGGCGCAGGGCCGCGGGACGCTGCATTGTCATATGATGGTTTGGGTCGAGGGAGGCCTGAATGCGGACGAGATCAAGCAGAGAGTCTTGCGCGACCATGATACCGAGTTTAAGGAAAGGTTCTTGAGCTTTCTCGATGACACCATCTCAAACAGTGTGCCACCAGATCCGGATCCGTTGCTGCAAATACCATCGACACGCCACCACCCGTGCTCTGTGCGAGGATTGCATCCACTGCCGCCCAGTGTTGACACCGCTACAGCGCGGCAGAAGGACCTGCACCAGTTGGTCAATAAATGTCAGCGACACACGCACTCAAACACATGCTACAAATATTGGAAGGGGCCGCCACATCCCAAGGAGTGCCGCTTTGATCTCAGCGTGGACAATGTACGTCCTGAGAGCTCCATCAATGACGAGACGGGCGAGATCTGCCTACGTTGTCTTGACGGCCTTGTCAATAACTTCAATAGCACAATTATCGAGGCCATAAGATGTAACATGGACATTAAATTCATTGGAACGGGTGCATCCGCAAAGGCGGTGCTGCACTACATCACCGACTATATCACGAAGTCGCAGCTGAAGACGCATGTCGCGTACGCCGCCCTTGAGCTCGCGGTTTCCAAGCTTGCCAGCTACAACCCTGTCACCGACGATATTGCCATGCGCGGCAAAAGGCTGCTGCAGAAGTGCGCGTACGCCATGTTAGCGAAGCAGGAGCTGTCCGCGCAGCAGGTGTGCTCATACCTGATGGACCTGGAAGACCACTTCACCAGCCATGATTACCATAACTTGTACTGGACGAGCTTTGAGGCGTTTTTGAATGCGGAAGACCCTAGCCCAGAGTGCTACGCCACGCTGCGGACCAACGCGCAGCCGTCAGACGATGCACGCGGCGATGAGCCTGACATGAACACACCTGCGAGTGAGAGCAACCGTCCCGCCACCGATGAATCTACCTCGACTCCAACAGGGTCTGATGAAGAGCGCGAGGACGAGGAGCAACTCGTTTCTGGGGTTGACGCAGACTCCACGGATGACATTGCTGTCGGTGTGAACAGCGAGGGCCAGCTGGTTGCGAAGGCTGCGCAGGTTGCTGACTACCAGATGCGAGCCCCAGAGCTGAGTGCAATTTGTCTGTGGGACTTCATTGCCCGCGTTGAGAAGGTCCCGAAGACCGTCACGAGACGGCGCCCTGTTCCATGCGACGGCGCTGAGGTGGAGGTCAATGCTGATGATGCGGAAAATGACGCCGTACAACTTGAAGATGGTGAAGTTGTTGAGGATGACGACTGCGAGCCGATGGATGTCGAGGATGACTATGACACATCATCGCAAACTGCTGGTGATGCCGATGCACCAGAGGCTCGCGACCTCTGCAACATTCTTGCCGACACTTCCCGCCGACGCCCATACTTTCAACTGGCAGACACACATCTCGAGTTCCACAGTCATGTCCTCCGCGTGCGCGCGCCGGTGCGGCGACTTGTGCCCGTGCCCATTGGCCCTTCCATCCCACGACGCGACCGCGATGAAGTGCGCGCACGTTACTGCCGGCTGATGCTCATACTGTTCAAGCCCTGGGTGCACGCGGGAGACCTGCGAGACCAAGGTCAGTCCTGGGTGGACGCCTTTGCAGCTTTCCATGCCACTTGCTCACAAGACCTGGTTAGCATAATGAACAACATGCAGCTCCTGCATGAGTGTCGAGATAGCCGAGACGACCACTTTGCCCAGCGCGCGTCGCGTGCCCGAGCCCGGCCTGGTCGATCTGGTCCTTCCAATGGCGACGAAGGCCAACCGCGTGGTGCGGACGACGACTTCACGGACAGCTCGCATTCGGAGGCCGACATGCTCGCACACTTGGAGCACATTGACAGCTTCTATTCACGCAAGAAGGATGCCAGCGAGCAGACAGTGCTTGACTGCCTGCGCCATGCTGATGCCGGGGGTGTATTCTCGGCCACGCATAGTTTCCATGTTGATCCAGCCTTGGGCAACGCGCCCGCTCCCAACACAGACGTCGTCGACATCATGAACGGTGAGCACATGCTCGAGGATATATGGCGCCAGGCGTACGATGACCGCCGTCAGCAGTGGAAAGCGAACGCGGCTGCAATCCCGCCGCCTGTTGCCAATAATGCGGCGCCTGTTACGCAGGCCACCGTTCCTTCGTCAATTGGCTCCATAGCCTCTGCAGCGCTGAGCACCCTCCCACCCGCGGCTCTTCCAACCACTATGGCAACCATCCAGCAAGACGTGATTGCGGCTCAGCCTGCTGTGAGTTCGCTTGAGACGCTCGCCGCTGTGTCTCGTCAGTTTACGCTGAACACCGAGCAGGCGCGCGCCTTTCGCATTGTCGCCGAACACAGCCTTGTCGGCAACGCCGCGCCTCTGCGCATGTTTCTCTCCGGGCCTGGGGGAACGGGCAAGTCACGCGTCATCAACGCGCTTGTTGAATACTTCAAGCAGCGCGGCGAAGAGCGGCGTCTGCGTCTGTGCGCCTACACTGGCGTTGCGGCACGCAACATTGGCGGCATGACGCTCCACAGTGCACTGAGCCTCAACCAGCGCTCCTCAGGAACATCCAAGGCGCGCACGCGCAGCAGCCTCACAGCAATGTGGCAAGGCGTCGACTTCCTCTTCATCGACGAGGTCTCCATGGTAGGCTGCGAGCTTCTGCTGTCAATCAGCGATGCGCTCATGGAGGCCAAGGGATCCACTGAGCCGTTCGGCGGCATCAACATCATCTTCGCAGGTGACCTGGCACAGCTCCCGCCGGTCAGTCAGACGCGCCTCCATGCGCAGATCAACGCGCGCTCGCTCGCTCAAGGAGGAACCAAGCGCGGGCAGAATGCCGTCTTCGGCAAGTTGCTCTGGCTGTCCGTGCGTCTGGTCATTGAGCTCACACAAATTGTGCGGCAGTCAGGCACCGAGAATGAGCGCTTTGTCGCGCTGCTCTCGCGCCTGCGATTTGGCCGGTGCACCGATGACGACTATGACCTGCTCAACACGCGCCTCCTCGAGCGCGCCGCACCGGATTGGGCCTCCCCGGATTGGCAGTCCGCACCCATGATTGTCGCGGAGAACGTTGTCAAGGACGCGCTGAATCAACGTGCCGCCATTGCGTTCGCGGAGAGAACGGGCAGGCCGCTGCATTGGTACCACGCCATGGACAAGCACCACGGCCGCGAACTGTCCGACCCCGCGCTCCTTGAGCACCTCGCGCAGGTGCACTCCGGCACGGCCAACCAGCGCGTGGGCAGGATCCCGCTCGTGATCGGGATGCCTGTCGTAATCTCGCACAACTTCGACGTCGATGGTGGCGTTGTCAACGGCAGCGTCGGCACCCTGAAGCGTGTCCGCTTCTTCACCGACGCCGCCGGCGTGCGCCACGCCACCTCCGTCGTAGTTCACATTCCCGACTCGTCCCCTGACCCGCTGCCCGACCTCCCGCCGCACCACGTCGTCGCCCTGCAGGAGACCATCGGCATCTCATTCCGCCACCCCGCCAGTGGCAAGATGCTGAACATCAAGTGCACGCAGGTGCCCGTTCAGCCGGCGTTTGCCCTCACCGCCCACAAGGCGCAAGGCCAGACGCTGTCGCACGCTGTCGTCGACCTCCACGACTGCCGCGGCACCGAGAGCCCCTACGTGATGATCTCGCGTGTCAAGTCGCTCGACGGGCTGCTGATCCTGCGCCCGTTTGCCCGCAAGAAGATCATGTGCCGACAATCGCAAGATTCTCGCCTGGAATTCCGCCGACTGGATCTCGTCCGACTGCAGACCCTGGTTGACCATGGGTCTGCGACAGAGGCCGCACGCGCCGCCGTCGAGCTCTCGCGCACCGCAGTCGTGGCTGCGCCTGACGTGAATGGGTGGTCCCAGACAGCGCGGGCATCGGCGTCGACCTCGGCGCATGCAGCGCTTCACCGCTTCCAAGTGGATCTGTCGAAACAAGACTGGGATCCTGAGACAACGGCCGCTGCGCCACCTCCGAAGCGCTCCGCTCGCCGTGCTCGCCTTCCCGTAACAAAGCCACCCGGCGAGACAACATCTGTTGTTCCGATGGACGTAGGTGCGTACGAGCAATTTGCCACAATACAAACAAGGCTGCTGACGATCGCCACGGCCTGTCTCACATGCAGACCCTCCGTGTGACGTCCCCGCTGTCTCATCCCAACAATTGTCAATGGTCTCATCTAGAAAGCGGACGGCCCAAGTGTTCGACTCCGAGGACCAGGACGACACGCCACCTTTTGTGCTTCCAACGAAGCGCGTGCGCGTGCGCGCGCCGCTGTGACCATGTGAGTGCCACCGTTTTTTGTCCTGTCGGCTCGTAACTTGTTTCTCATTATGCTGCGATGCTCAGCGCACGGGCCTCATCACAGCAACGGTCTGTGCTGAGACGCCGCCACGCTGTCATGCAGCGGCAAACCCTTAAATTGGCGTCTTTAATGCTCCCCCAACCCCATCACCATTCCCAACTTCTTTCAACGTTCCCAGCTCGCTTGCATCTCCTGTCTACCCTACGCTACCCTTACAATGTCCACCACTCCCTCTGCCTCCACCATCCCTGCCCACGGCGCCGCCGCCGCGGATCGCGCGGCCTTCTTCGAGCACCTCATCAAGGAGCTTTCCTGCAACACCCGGTTCATAGCGAACGAAGAGAGCGGTGCTGGCGTCAAGCTCGTCCCGCGGGCGATCAGCGCGGTCTCCAACCACCGGGTTCTTCACGAGCAAATTCCTGGCAAGGGCGGCGCGCCGCCGACGGAGCGTCCACATGTCGCCTTCATCCTCGGTCAAACGGGCACGCACGCTGAAGGCCAGCGCCTCGGCGCCGCCGGCACTACACCGGCCAATGTCAAGGTCTGTTTTTCCTTGCGCACATTGTCCTATACACCGGCTCACCTGCGCACAATTGCAGATTGATGACCAGACCCACGTCAAGTTCACCATCATCTGCAAGGCCGCCGGCGACGACATACCGGAGCTCGCGGATTTCTGGACCGACCAGTCGGTTGGTCTTTACGAGCGCGCCTGCGCTCTCGTCGGCGGCGCCGATGCGTACCAAGCACTGCTTGGCAACCGTGCCCAGGTGCGCGGTCCATCCTACCTCTGCATTTTCCCGCCTTTTGCTGACCTGAGGTTGTGCATCAGTTTGTCCGCCCGTTCGTTCGCGAGCACAGCGGCAACAAGCGCGACGTCAGCTCCATCGGCGGCCTCTTCGCCAACCAGTTCTTGCCTCTGGTCACGAAGGACATCTACACTACCGTTCCCGTACGTCGTCCTCCTGCTGTGCCTCCCTCGCCGCGCTGAACTTACTGCTGTGCAGCCGTCCGCGAGCAGCCGCAACGCTGCAGCGCAGGTGCCCGTTCGCACGGCACGCAAGCGCCGTGCGGCTGAGGTGCAGGACCTCGACGGCGAGGTGCCACCCGCGGAGATGCAGGAAGGTATGTGTGCCCCCAGTCTTGGTTATCACGACTCTCCCTCACCTCGTTGAATTTGACAGAACCTGCGGCGCCCGCAGTCACGCTGGACAGCCGCTACGACCCCACCCTTATGCCCGACCACCGCGGCTCCCAGTTCCGCCACGTCCACGCCCAGCTCCTGCAGCCCAACATCACTGACATGAACGGCGAATTGATTCCGCCGTGGGACCTCGCAAACGCGCTGCGGCCCGGGACGCTCTTCATTGCCGCATGCAACCTGCGCCTCTGGGACATGCCCGCTCAGGGTGCCGGTGGGAACGGGCAGTCGAAGGGCTCCATGGTATGTTATGCACATTCATTGCATCGTCGGCAACGTCTGCTGACCGCGCTGCACAGACGTTCCAAACGTGCATCGAGTCGCTGAAGGTCATCCGCGAGTCGGACCTCCCCTTGATTGATGCTAGCCACCCGGTGGTGCCTGTGCAGTCTGCGCAGACGGCGGCGCAGCTCCCCGCCGACATTGCCGAAGACTTCAACAGCTTCGCGGTCTCCGTCTCACCTTTCAAGATGCTGATGCCGTCCGATGTCGACATGCCTGATGCCTCGGATGGCGGCAACAAGAAGGCGGAGCCGTCCGCGGTCGCGAAGGGCAAGCGGCGCAAGGCTTGAGTGCCTGCAACGTTCAGCACGACCCGCTCAGGCTTTTCTCTTTCATTTCTTATTGGTGATGCGGTGTCCATGATCTTGTTCTCACTGTAGCAGTCCGCATTGTACTATTCTACTTACAAATTACGATGCATCAATGACCAGTTGCTTCTTTTTTAATTGTTATTTTGTGAGCCTTAGCCAAAAGACTTGAGCATCCGCTGCAAGTCCATGAGCGTGGAAGGCCGAGTCTCGTCTCTGTGACTATGCGCGCCCAACGCGTGACACGTGGGGCCGCGTGCCGTCCGCGTCATTGTTGATGTCACACGTTTGGTGTGACCTTGTCACGGTTCAAATATCGCGCCCACCCTTTTGTTCCTGCCAGCACGGTAGCCTCGCCAGAAGCGCGCTCAGCTTGAGCGGGGCGCCGCGCCCACTCGTCTGCCTCATACGCCCTCACCGCGCTCTCTCTTGCCCTCTCCCCCAGCTATCAGGTACGTCACCTCGAGCAGTGTTCGCTCCGGGCTTCACCCACTGTCCGGAGCCTCCAGCCTCGCCATTCTCGCGCCGTGCAGGACTCATTTCCACCTCGCACGGACGCATCTGCCCCATTGGCCCACAGCCGCAGGTCGCGCGCCACAGAACAGCTCGCCTCAGCGTGCTCCACTTCTGTGGCGGGTTACCAGTAGGGCGCGTACGCAGACTGCACCCTCGTGCAACTCGACACGTCGTCTAACCTATCTTGCAACCTACAGGCTCGAGCTCGGGAATACCATGGAGAAAGGAGGGTGGCACTGTGGGCGCGACCCATCGAGCTCCTTTCGCCGGAGTCTGCGGACGTTTTCCTCCAGGTGAGTGCTTCAGTTTGGTGTCAGCCCTACGCGTTCCATAACATCGCCCCTATAATAGCGCGTGCTGGACCAATTTGTGCTCAGGCTGAGCTCGTCGACACCCTCGGACATGACCGGCTGGTCGTCGCGGCGGATCTGGAGCAGGCGGCCGCGCATCTGGCCGCGCAGGAAGCTGTCCATGCCGACGGTGTTGAGGCGGCCCACCTCTACGCGGCGACGGCCGCACACGCTCAGGCCCGCATGTCCTTGACCCCTGACCGCTGACTGTGCGTTGGCATTGAGATTGCGAGCCACTCCAACATAAGAGACTTCCGCGGACGACTGTGTGGGCGACGCGCTCGTTCGCCACATAGTTGGTTGATTCACATAGTTTATGTACCTAAATTGGCATTGGATTTGTGCCATTGAAGGTGCACACACCCTGCCCACGGCCGAGCTGCAGTGCTGCCTCGAGCAGGACGGAGAGCCGATCGACACCGTCGTAGTGGACCGCGGAGGTGTCATCGCCACCGGTATGCTGTCTACCTGGGACTCGCACAGTGACTTCGGATTCAGTGACGCTGGGTCTCACTCCAGCTGAACACCTCAATCTTGTTGAGTTGTATACAAATCGTGCGGGCCTTGTCTGGCCGGATCTGCAGAGGTGGGTTTCAATCTTGTCTGTGGATATTTATTGTTTTCCTCATGCATAAAATCCGCCAGCGTCGTCTGAAGTTGACATCACCGGCGTCTCCTTTTCACTTTTTCACTTTTCACTTTCCTTCTTCCTTCTTCCATCCCTTCATTCCAACTCCCACACACTTCTGCGCAATGGCCGGCGAGCTCACCCGCAAGGCACGCAAAGAGGTCAAGGCGGCCCTCAGCCTCGCCAACCCCGACTTTTTCCGCTCGGTGCAGTGGGCTGGTCCTCCTGAATCGCAGTATCTGGTTCATTACACCCTTTCCTCCGGCGACGCCGGCGCCCCGGCCATCGTGACCGTCGTGGGCGAGATTGCCCACAAGCACTTTCGTCTCTTCCTAGGCGGCCGATGGTCCGCGCTTTCTGGCGAGCCACTGGCCGACGTCATTTCGACGGCCCTGCTGCAATGCCCGCACAGCGTCCACTTTCATGACCAGTGGGACACCGTCATCGCCAACGTGCAGGCGATCACTGAGTCCGCTGTGGGGGACGACGCCCTCGTCACTGCGGCTGTCCGACCCGTGATTGACCACGTCTCCTGCGCCTCTGGTCCTGCCCTCGAGATGGGTCACAAGTTTTTACGCCTGGTTAGTCGGTGATTTCTTGCCTCTCATCTCAGCCTTCACCTGACCGCCTCATTTTCCAGAAGGAGCACCCCGACGACGGCGAAGACGAGTTTCCCAGCGTTCCCCTTATCGGCCAGGCGGAGTTGCCGCTCGGTGAGTGCCCCCTGCCTGCGTTAATATTCTTGCGCTGACGCAGCACCTTTGACTGCAGAGAAGCGCAAGGCGTACGAGTTCAACGGCTGGCCTCGCAGGACCGCCTCCATTGCGAAGGCAGCACGCGACGTCGTGCGCGGCTACCAGCACGTCCCGCGTCTCCTGCCAGCTTTCACCCAAGTCAATCCCCACCCTATCTCCCCGAACGACTACCATGACCGCCTCCGCGGCGCGCTGGTCCACGTCAGCCTCATTTTTAAACATACGTCCACCCCGTTTTCTACCCAGGGCCCCGTCGCGCATGCATTCTCCGCCGAGATTCAGAACATCCGCATCCTGCAAGATCCGCGCTACGACAAGTACACGTCGCGTGTCTCGTACCTGGGACCGTGGGATGATGAGGATGGTGCGTCGTGCCTTCAACCTGTTCTGACTTGTCATGGACTGACTATGGATCATAGACGAGGCGTACTAGACTCAGCCGACGGTCTTCCGGCCTGCAGCGCGGTGCCTTCAATTGCCCTTCCGGGATGGCCGTATTACAACTTAGCACTCACTTGACATGTCGTACATACTTTCTACTAACTGCGCGATGGGCAGGCAGGCCTGCTGAAGTCTCGCGCGCGCTGATGCATTCATTTGGCCGCTTATGTACCACAATAAATTGTCATCTGATTGGTGCCGTATCATTTGCAGTCCGGTATGCAGGCTGGCCTCGCCCCATCGTCACTTTGCATACTTATTCACCACAATAAAATGTCTTATGTTTGTGCTGTTGTGCAGGCATACTGAGATAGCCAAGTTCCCACGCCCTCTGCTTTCCCATGCCCTCTGCTTTCCCACGCCCTCTGCTTTCTCACGCGGCAAATTCTCTTTGCTGGCACTTGCTCCTTCCTTCCTCCTTCCCTCTTACTCACTTCTGTCGTAAACCCGCCAGGAATAACGGGGCTTGCGTGTATACGTAGCCTCCTGGCGTGGTCAGACAGTCATTGATGGTCTCATCCACCTATACCTACCATCTCCAACATAAAAGTGTTCTCACAAAACTTGATCAACAGGCGAGTTTTTCCCCTCTTACGTTCTCAGCCTCTCATATCACTGACTCCCTTGTTCCCTTACTGTGAGCTTGTACCCTTCTCACTGCCTCAACCATCCCATGTCATCCCTACCCTACCCTCTCCTTCCTACCCTACCCTCTCCTTCCTACCCTACCCTCTCCTTCATGGCCCGAGGGCGGCGTCTCACTGCTGCTGGCAGTCAAAGAAAGTCACGTGACCCCGCTGTCATGTATGTGCTGGCGCCGTACGACTTTCGCGAACAATGCCCAGTGTGCCCTTCCAGAAGCTCGACGTTTTCTTGCCGTACGATCGCCATGACGACGCCATCCCCCGACACCGCAGCGTGGTCGCGCGCGCGGCCAATGCGCCTCCCACATCGGACTTTGGTACAACAGCGGTGAGCATGCTCCCCATGACGGCCTCACATGCCTTCCACTCGTAGAGATATGTATATTAGTGCAATATCAGCATTATTATTGTGTGATAACAACTGTCCTCGTAGACAGAGAGGACACCTGATTTGTCCACAATAAATTGTCGGTTGATTTGTGCCGTATCAATTGCAGGCCCGTGCGCACTGCGCATAGGGAGAAGGAGCTAGGTAGCGGGCCCTGCCGCGAAGCGGCCCTACGCAATTATACGTATACTGATAGGTCAAGCAACGCAGACTTATTGTATACGCGTCCATGCCCCCTGTTGCAAGGCGTCAATTGAACAAGAGCACGGGGTCGCCAATTACCCCATGAGACTGATTCAAAGTTCAAGAACCCCGCTGAACCCTTTCTTCGCTTGGACTCCTTGACAACACGGGGTTGTTGCGCCTCTTCCTCAGCGCTTCAGCGTCTGCCAGAGACAACACGCGCACTTGTTTGTCTCGTGGTTGTCTGCACTTGCCGCACAGCTCTTCATGTCCTAGATCCGTCAACAACCCTTATAACGTCGACGCGACCCCGGCGGCACTAGCACCCTTGTCTCTCGCTGCGCTTTGAGGCCCTACGTCGTCGCCGCGCTTTGACAACTCCTGGCAGAGTTTTTCTAAAAAAGCTGCGCTTTACCCTTGCAATGCAGACAGATCCCCACCACGGACAGCGAGTCCTGTCCCCCGCGCCGGCCAAGCCAGCCTCTTCTGAGAACGCTCTCGGTCTCCTCCAGGCGCTCCCGCCCCTCCTCGCCTCATTCGCACGCAAGCAGCTTCTGCACCAAGAGATGCTTCGTTCAGTCCTCCGGAGCATACTGCCGACGCGTAGGCGGCCCAAAACTGTAGTGCCGAGTGCCGTTGAGGTGTGTGGTCGTATGCCGTTCGGCCTTTGTGTGTCCACATTGGCTTATTCAAGCCCCTGGCTTGCCAGATACCTCTTCCGCAGTCGCAGTCACCACCATCCACGTCATTGTCGCCCTTGGAAGATCTCCCTCACGACACGCACCCCCACGACGCGCCGCAGGCAGACTCTGCCTCTCCACCGCCGGAGCATCTTCGTTCGCACCGTCGCAACCCTGCTCGAGACCTTCGTGCCGAGATTGCAGAGCACACAGTCGCCAACGTACGTCTCATTGGCTTGTGCGGTGGTCCAAAAACTCACCGCATTCCCATAGCCTCTGCTTCCATTACCTGAGATGTCACAAAGCCTCAGCAAGAACGCCCCTAGAATGCCCGTGATTGAGGAGTTGGACGAAAACGCAGTGCACGAACCCGTTGTCCCCTCGACCCCTGAAACAATGGGTGTGACAACGAGCCCCTTGGTGAAGAGGCGCGGTGGAATGACTGCCTTGACTTCCCTGGCAGAAGAGGACGAGGAGGACGCGGATGACGAGAGCTCTCTCGGCTCCTCCGAGAGCGACTCGGACTCCCACCAAGCTCAAATTATGTTTGCGCTGCCTCGGGAGGCGGAAACGCTGGATTCGTACTATCAGCTCTTGGAGAAAGACAACCTGAGGCTGCGGGCAGAGATTGTCGACCTGCAAGCGCAGGTTCGCGCATTGAAAGAACGCGAGGGACACTCTTCGGTACGTTCAAATCACGCTCTGGGTGTCTTTGTGTCGCTCATCTGTATGCTCTCAGACGAGGCCTTGGAAACAAGCTCGCTCGCCAATAGCGCCGGTATTTAGGATGCGGCCATCGCATTCCACGTCCAGCTCGACCAGCAGCAGTGACAGCGACTTCGCTCCCCGAACCCCGCTTCCTTCTACCCCTTCTCGCAGGCTGCCCAGGCTTTTTTCGCTGTCGGATGACGAAAAGGTACCGCTCTCATGTTGTCTTCGTTGTTGTTTGCGAGGTATTGACTTAGCGTGTGGTCAGAATAATGAACGTGATGACTTTGATGAAGACGACGACGACATGAACGTGGAGAAAACGATGGCGCTGAGAGAGGGCGCGATGGGTGGGCGGACGTCCAGGCTGGGGCACTTCGTGAATTCGAATGTGGAGGATGTGTTCGTTGCCTGAACTCCAGGGTTCAGATGCAGTATACTTACATATATCTTGGACTAATTTTGCACTGATAGTCTGATACCACCATGCAATGTTTCAAGGTTTTTTGTTGCTATCGTTTTTTCCTAATATTTGCGTATAAAAGAACGCTCTCTTCTGTGCCAAGGTCAGCCACGGAGACTAGTATTTGTGATGTTGTGTGTGAAAGCCAACTTGAACGCATTTGTCACTACAGCAGTGACCAAGACCCATGCACCTATAACCATGCGCTTTCGTTCTCTGCCACTCGCACTCCTGGTTTCCATCCTTAGTCTGATCACCCATGGGCAAGCAGCCTATCCAGTGACTGAGGAGGCCGCCGTACGCCAGTTCTTCGACAGAAATGCCGTCGGCGCTGCGTCCGAGTCTACGCACACGAACAACTGGGCCGTGCTGGTATGCGCATCGCGCTACTGGTTCAACTATCGCGTACGTCGTCCAACGCCCGTTTGTCCTCCGTGGCCTGACCATAGCGTGACGCAGCACATGGCAAACGCGCTGGGCATGTACCGCACAGTGAAGCGCCTCGGCATCCCGGACTCAAACATCATCCTCATGCTCGCGGACGACGCGGCGTGCAACACACGCAACCGATACCCTGGGTGCGTGTTTGCGAACCCCGGACGCGCGTTGGACCTGTACGGGGAGAACATCGAGGTCGATTATCGTGGTTACGAGGTCACCGTGGAGAACTTCCTGCGTGTCCTGACCGGTGCGCCGTGGTCATCTCTGTCATCAGCGAGGTTCATGCTGACTTTTGGCTGGCCGGTGCAGGTCGTGTGGAGCCGAGCATCCCGCGGTCCAAGCGGCTGCTCACGGACGACCGCTCAAACATCTTCGTGTACATGACGGGCCACGGCGGAAACGAGTTCCTGAAATTCCAGGACAACGAGGAGATTAGCGCGTTTGACATTGCAGATGCGTTTGAGCAGATGTGGCAGAAGAAGCGGTGCGTGTCCCTCTCGTGTCTCGGTGAGCGATGGGCTAATGAGAGTCTAGGTACAACGAGATATTCTTCATGATAGACACCTGCCAGGCAAACACTATGTATTCGAAGTTCTACTCGCCAAATATCCTTGCGACTGGCTCCTCGCGAATCCATGAGAATTCATACTCGGTATTGTCCCTGCCCTTTCCCCCCCCGGACTTGTTCGCTCAAACAATTTTGACAGTACGAGAACGACGCAGATGTTGGCGTAGCCGTGATTGACAGCTACACACACTTCGTGCTTGAATATCTGGAGGGGATCAACAAGACTAGCTCAAGTAGCATGAAGGACTTCGTAGGTTGTCTCGTATCTTTCGATGAACAAGCCCTAATGCATTCGTATATAGTTCGACAAATACGATCCCGAGCCAATTCGATCACACCCGGGTGTTCGCTCCGATCTCTTCCATCGACCGCTCGAACGCACCCTCATCACCGACTTCTTCGGCGGTGTCGCCCACGCGGAGGTGGACGAGTCTTCGTCTGTCGAAGCTGATTTCCATCTCCCACTCGCGGCGCCTCTCACAAATGAATTGACATCGCAAACATCGACAGTTGACTCTGGACGAGTCGAGCCACAACCAATAGCTGCCATTGAAGCAACAGGGAATATCTCGCAGCATCTGAGAGCATGGGCCTCCCTTGCGATAGTAGGGAATTTAGTAGCATGGGTACTTCGCAAAGGTAATCGGCGCGGACCGTCACCATAGCGTAGAGGCTCGCTCGCTCGATACGTTTGCCTGTAATTCAAACGTGCGCGGATACATGGTACGCACATCTGAGGCCACGCCAGGGCCACGCACAGAACCTGCTCGAGGCTGCAAGTCTGAAAAACATTATACACAGGCGGGCGATGCAGCCGGCCGCTTTTGCACAAGCAAACAAACAAACGTACGACATTCTCAACTGACCAGGCTCTTGCGCCGAGGAAGAACACCCGCGAGGTGCGCCTAAGCCCCTGCCGCTCAGAAGCCCCGCCCTCTTCCCCTGCCCCGGCCGCGTGCCCGCCCACGATCCAAGCCGCGGCCGCGCCCACGCCCGCGCGCCTCGTCCTTCTTCCGATTCTTGGGCTTCGGCGCGTCGTCCACAAGGAGCGTGTCGAGGGGGAGCGAGTCCGGCAGGACGAAGTAGCGGATGTTGTTGCCGCGGATCGATAGCGAGTCCAGGGCTGTCGGATCGCGGTTCCGCGCCGTCATTTTGACGGTTTTCAGATGGGTGTTCATCTGCATGTCCACGCCTGCAAGGATAGACGCGCAATGCATTGTGTGAGCAATGGGGGGCATATGAGGGCAGGGCACGCACCTGTGATCGTGCCGTGCACTATTGAGCCGTTCTTGAGCTCGATCGTGACCGTCTCATTGTTCAATTTCATCAAAAACCTGGAAAGGAGAGTCGGTGAGTGCTAGTCCTCGACTGGTGGTATTGTAGTGAAAAGAAACGAGGCGACCGCGTTTCGCATTCTCCGGCAGCGTCGAGTCCACCTTCGGGGCAGAGATCTCAAATATGTCTCACCTGACGAGCTTCATGGCGACGACGGTAAGAGCAAGACAGGTAAAATGGGAGGATGGCCTGGATGGTGGCCGCCGTTGAGTCTTGAGCGCGACGATGGCTCAACGCGGGCAGGATTCAAACCCTAACCCATCTCATTGCGTGTGGCGTCCCTACAGCTGGATTTCGCGAATATACGGCAATCGAACATAGCAAGTACAGTAGGAGGGCATAGATTCGCGTCGTACGTACTGTCAGAGCAGGTACATGGAAGTTACATGGAAGTGCTGGAAGTGCTTTAGCGCCTCGAAGCAACCGTCATGTTTATTTCTTCTGCACAAAATTTGTCCTAGAGCACAAACCAGCCGTCCCCAAGTACACAACGGC
Organism: Auriscalpium microsporum; assembly: GCA_019914985.1. Taxonomy (NCBI): domain Eukaryota; kingdom Fungi; phylum Basidiomycota; class Agaricomycetes; order Russulales; family Auriscalpiaceae; genus Auriscalpium; species Auriscalpium microsporum. The sequence goes on along the minus strand of JAHLMG010000007.1, from coordinate 1,833,525 downwards.
CGCGATAGTTGAAGGAAAATGCCCACCCCACCCTACCATTCCCCAGGCTTTCCAATCCGCACGATGAGACAGATGTCAGCATACGTCCAGCCCATGCTCGCCTCGTTCCCATAAACGACCATCGGTTGCGACACCTTCGTCCACGAGACCGGCATCGTGATCCAATTGACCCGCTCAGCCCTACGCCGCGCCTGCGGATCATACACGACCGTCCCCCCCACGCGCACCTCGAACGGCTCCTCAACCACATGTCGTCGAAATCCGGCATATCGTCGCGCATATAAAGCCTCTGCTCGCCCAGCGCGTCGTGGAACCCGCCGCCGCCGGCCAGCCCGAGTCCTTCTTGCCGTAGATGTAGCGCAGCTGCGCCTTCAAGCCAAGCGCGGCGCACGCGCGGCACACCAGCGCGTCCGTGCCCTTGAGGAGCCGCCGGACGTGCGCCAGGGACGCGGAGGTCGGGTCCAGCGGCGCCGTGAAGATGGGGTAGACGTGGCACAGCCCGGAGCCAAGCGTCCCGCCCGCCGAGAGGGAGTCAGGCGCGGCGAGCAGCTCGCGGAGCGCGGACTGGAAGGTGTCGGCGTGGCTGGACGCCGCGCGCGGGTCGGCTGGAGGGGCGCCGGCGGGGACTCTGGGCCTCACCATGTGCTTCATGCCCCCCTGAGGACTTCATGCATTGTGTCGGTGACCGCTTCTTCTGGGAGCAGGTGGACGGCCTCCTCGAGCTGCGAATACAACGAATGTAAGCTTTTCGGGCCGCCCTCCTCTGGCTCTGGCTCTGAGTCGGCGTCGGCGTAGTATATGTTGTAGGTGAGCGTGAGGCGGTGCCCCTTGGTCGTCACCGGGAGGGCCTCGTGCTCGACGTCGCTAAAGAAAGTGATATAGACAATGAGGACGGATCTTCGGCATCATGGAGGGCCTTGGATGAGTCGAAGGTCCATTCTTCGCCTCCGTGGCGCAGGACGAGTGCCCGTCCTTCGTGAGAGGTCGGGAACACGACCACGAGCGACGCAAAGATAGTCTCGCTCCTAGGGGTGTCCTTGTATCCCTCGCCTAGTCAAGGTGTATGTCAGTATGCATGGCAGCCATGAACAAGTATATGCCGCTGTGCACACGTTCAGTTTGTATAGCTCGAGATTCACGGGTCGCAAGGCGTCGTCGCCTTCCAAAAGGTTGGCCCGGATGACCTCGACAAGGTTGTTGCGCTCGGGCACGAATGGCGTGGCGAAGTAAGTACGTGGTGTCCAGCTTGCCCGCCTTGTCATCATGGACGTCGTCCGCACCTGCGATGTTGGTCAGATGGAATGTGACTCTATGACGCATTTGAGCGGATCACTTCATGCACAGCGTGCGGCCATGTGGTGCGAGTTGTGTGCGAGGCCGCCAGACGCGTATTGCTCCACACTTATCAGGCATGCGACGTCATTCTGCGTCACGGCCACACGGACGACGTCAACGTCTGCTCCGCCGCGTCGCCCATCTCCTGACACTGGGCCCGAGCTACTTACGGCCTTGCTTAGTCCGCATGCCCGGGTCCTGTCGCGCCGAGGGCGTCCTGCAGCGTGGCCTCGAAGCAATGAATGAATCCACGCCGGTTTATAGCTTGCCACACTGCAACGCGGCGGCGTGGAATACGTACAGCGACACTCAGAACAAGTCCGGCATCCGGCGCGTCGCCTTCCCCTCGTTCCGTGCATGCACAGCAAGCCTTTTCAGCAGCGCGCTGTCCGCCCATCGTTCAGGAGCCGTGCGCTTGCCCGTCGCCCAGTAGTATATGTCCCAGTCCGGTTCATCCAGCAACTACACACTCGTCAGCTCCGCCGACACACCACACCCCGCGCGCACAGGGAACGCACCTTGTCGTACTCCCGCAGCTCCGCCTCCGTCATGCCCGCGAGGTGCTCCTGCGCGAACGTGCTCAGCAGCAGGTCGCTCTCCAGCGTGCCGCGCTTGCGGCTCTGGTACACCAAGCGCGCGCGCATCGTCTCGACCGCCTCGTTCGGCCGCGGGAGGGGCGTCGGCGGGGGAAAGTCCGTCGGCGACTGGGTCGACGCGATGTGCTCGGGGGTGTGCGGCAGCGGCCATGGGTCTTTCCGCAGCGCGGCAGAGAGCGTCAGCCGGCGCACAGGTGTGAGTCGGGGCCTTGTGAGGCGCAGGTATGCGAGGGAGCGCTGCATGCTGAAGAGGACTTGCCAGGTTGCGCGCCGAACGACGACCTCGACCCGTGGGATATGTAAGCATACGTAATACGCGTCGAGTCGCCTCACCTCACGGCCTCAGTGTACCTACGTCTAATGGACTCTGCACCCCACAACTCGATCTGGCAGCTTGTGTTGGACCCTCTATATGACTTGCCGCTTTTCAATGGCGCCCGCCCCGCCCCTGGCAACTCATTAATGCACCTGCTTATGCACGCGAGCTCGGACCCTCCTCGTCCACACATCCCCATCAGTTCCTGTCTGGCCTGTCGTGCCCGCGCATGTTCTCACCGCGCGCCCGCATTGACCAGCCACCAGCACAAGCAAGTAGTTACGCACACGAAGCCCTTCTCCGGCTGCACAACGTGCCGGCGCGGCGCTTCCAGACGCTGTGCGCACCCTCTTCTCGCGCCTTCACATCGCAAGTAGGCGGGACTCGGATACCGCTTGGACAAGGCATTGGCAAAGCAGGCAGCGCGCTGGAACGCCCCGGCCCACGTACGGCGCTCGAAGCTCTCACAATCGCCTCGGGTCGCCACGGTCAATCAACCTTCGAACGGGATCGACCGCCATGCACGGTTCTTCGCAGCTGCAATAGCCACGCACAAGAACATACCCCGTTCGTTCTGTCACGCTCCACTTGTGGCCGATCCATCTGGCGTCCGCCTTCCCGCGTTCGTGATTCCGCCTTTCACTGCTCGCTGACTTCCCCGCGCCCCGAGATCTTCTTCGCTGTATGAAGTTCGTCCTTCGAACGCGGCCCCTATCACTCAGCCCAGTCGCATCCTCGGCGAACAGATTTCCGGCGGAAATCTCCTCCTCGACATACGCCGTACACTTTGCGCATTTCATATCCCGGAGACTGCCTGGCGCCACGGCTCGTTCCAGTGCTCCAGAGCTCGAGCCCTCGATCCCCCTATCGTGCATCCCCAGCGCAGTCCGCGACGGTGCAGAGGGTCACGCGCCAGGGCATGCTGGCAGAGACAGAGTCTAGAGACACTCGGACACCGCTCACCCCAGCAGCATCGATTGGCCGGACGCGGGCGGCCCGGCCACTATCGCATGAAGGCTGCGAGGATGACGAGGCTGTACAGCACGCGAGCACCCCCGCGCCAGTGCCGACGCAAGAAGGGCGCGGGCTGCCATCCTCCAAACAAACCTTCTCCACCTGCATCATCAACGCGGACGTCGCTGTCAGGCCTGTCGCGCACGGACGTCGACGCGATATGTCGGCCTTCGTTGGACTGCAGAGGACGCCTGTGGGCTTATCGCGTCGGCGTTCTCGACGCGATTCCCGACCGGCGCATCGCGTCGCTGGATCTGCTTCTGGCATCGGGCGCCCGTCCGTGCCTTCCTGCTCATCTCATGCTGATGCGTCCGTTCGTAGGGTCTCGGCATGCCGTAGGCTGCGACCCACATACATAGCGCAACAACTCACTTGCGAAGCACAGCGCTTCATTGACAGCAAGACTATCATATGACATGATGTGTTCGTGTGTGCGTACTAGGCCCCCTGCTCGCTGTCAAAATCAGTCAGCGCTACTTGCTCACACGACCGCGTTCAGGAATCGCGGGCCAGGGAGGGGACGGAACTAGACGCGCTGGCTCCCGCAGTGCCCCCGGGGTTCCGCAGCGCCCCGGAGCCGGAGACGGATATGCGTCTCGCGCTCCCAGGCGCGCCGCGTCGAGGGCTGGCGCGGGCTTGCTGCTCTGTTCTGATGGGTGGGTGGGCCTGCGGTCGAAATAGCGCGACGCTCAGGCTTCGTGCAGTGCATGTCGGGGCTGACTGGATCCGTGACGCGAGGACCGTGATGCAGGCGAAGATGCTCGCGGACTCCACCTCCTCGGACCAAATGCAAACGGCTCCCTCGATCCTCGGGCCACCCACCCCCACCAGGCTGTGTGCGCGCGATGAGGCCCTGCCTTATCACTGCCACCCGAATGCCCTCCTTCCCTCTCTCAGAGAATGCACCCCACACGTCACCCGGCCAGTGCCCTGCACCGCGGTGGGAGATATATATAGCCGCCGACAACTTTCGCAGTGCTACACGTTGGCCGCAAATCAGTTGCGTGTGGCGTGGAGTATCGGGGGATGTAGTGCGGGGAGTCAGCTTGACGACGGGGGTGCGTCCGGATGATCGTACAGTAGGCGGTTTGTATGGATGGATAGATGCTGCTAGCCTCTGCGACGTAGCACTGACGTAGCCCTGATTGAACGTAACGGCGAGTGCGTGCCGGCGGCTTCGGCCCGGGTGGCCCGCGTCGCGTCCGCGGGCGTGCGCGGCGATACACATGGACCCACGGCGCCTTGCAAGTGTGGAGCCCGGCCTACCCGCAGGGACCAGTGACGTCGTGCACTCCAACATCGAACAGCAAGTCGATTGATTAGGCGGCGGGCGCGTAAGACTAGGGTACTGTCCGTGCGTATATACGTTATCTTTGGAGGCGTAACATGCGATGGGAGCGGGTACAGATGATGGGATGCGATCGATGATGATGGTGCGCGTGCGTGGGTGATGCGAGACCAGGGAGCCAGCCCATGGATTGTGTGTAGGGGGAGAATAAGAATATGGAACCCAGACCCGAGAAAAGGATGAGAAAGAAACCCATAAGATACGGCGAGACGGATGGGGGAGGGCGAGTGCGTGCGCGGGCGAGGGCATGGCAGCGACATCGATGTTGTGCACGATGGGGTGGATGGGAAGCGTGCGCGCGGGGGATATCGGTCTGCGGGCGACATCCCTCGTCGAGCGCCACCTTGGCCCGCGCCCCGCGCCCCGCGGCAGGCAGCCGGCGGGTCTTGGCCCGGCGAGCGCGCAGGTGACATGTGCGCGGGATGTGTGGGCGGGTGCGCGGATGCCGGCGGAGGGAGGGCAAGGCAGATGCGCACGGCGATAAGCGAGCCAAGGCATGATCCGACGCCGCGCGGGCGGGCGCACATGGCCGCATGCGTCGGGGGTGGGGTGGGGGTGCTCAGCGATGACGCAGCGCGCGGTGGGGCGGGGCGGGGCGGGGCGGGGCGGGGTAGACGGCGGTCACCGCCTTGCGACGTAGCGCCAGTAGATGGTGTTGGGCGGCTGGGTGCCGGGGGTCGAGTTGTCTGGGGCGGGGTGAGTGTGGGTGTGGGTGGGAGAGAGGTGGGAGACGCACGGGCGCGTATGCATTCCCAGATATCGACGCCCCTTCCCTTGGGATCCCATACTCCGCACTGGGAGAAGAGGGCCCAGTGTATGTTGAGCTCCCAGATGCGGGTCGCGTTGCTGACGACGGCGGGCATGGCAGCGGGCAAGGGGGCGGGCAAGGGGACGGGCAGGGCAGGGTGTTGTGTGTTGTGGTGTGAGGGGAGTGGTCGGGTATATATACGAAAACGGGGTGGCGGAGGCATTGGCTGCGGCGGCGGCGCTTACGGCACGTCACTCCACACCCGCTGCTCCTCCCGCGCCCGTCCCCCGGCACCCGCGCCCATCGCCCGCCAGATCTGCCTCGCCTCGCCTCGCCTCGCCTCGCCTCGCCTCGCCTCGCCTCGCAAGCCGACTTGTCCCGCATCCATCGATAACCTCCAGCCGTCGTCGCCCGCCCTGCTGTCTCGCATCTCCTCTCTGCCACCCTTCCGCTCCCTTTCCGCCCATCATCCTCTGCTACACTTTGCAATACACATACTGTACGCCCGCTGCTATACCAACCCGCCCGCGGCACGCAGGCCCGCATCCCGACGCCTAATATCTAACGCCTCCGCGACACACATCTCGCCATGATGATGCCGCGCACCCGCCGCCGACGTGTCTCGCAAACTCCTGCGCCGAGGCCCGCGGCGACAGCGTCTCTGCGCCAATTTGCGCGCGCTCCGGTCTGCCTCGCTGTCCCCGTTGTCCTCTCGCGAGACCCAAGCTGGCGAATCACCGCCCGCCGTCCAGCGTCCGTGCCCGCCTGCACGCACTCCTCGCGTTCGCCTTGCTTACAACAACAAGGTGTCTGTAAGGTCAGCGACCTTCTTGTTGCAAGGATGCAGCGCGCAACTGCCGTCGGGACGCCCGCGAGCCTCCGGCGCGGCCGATGCTCGCAGTCGCGCGCCACGCAGGCTGTGCTCAATAATAGCGATCAACTCTGCGCGCCAGCCTCAAAGCCGACCATGTCCGAGCGCGCGCTCTTCCTCTGCTCTCCGCGCTACACGGTACACCGCTGTGGCAGGGGTGCCCGCGTCACGTTAAAAGATACGTTTAGTGAGTGAGTAGTACTAGTGATGAGCGATTAGGGTCGTTATCTACGCGGTCCCTGACCAGCATTCATATAGCGACGCGAATTTGTAGTGGCGACTGCGCACAGCTGATGGCTGCGCACGCCCCGTATCGGCCCCTGCTCAATCAAATCTTCAAGGGCCCTATGTACATGTGCTCCCACAACAACAGAACCCATGGGTGTGTAAGGTCGGCAACGGAGATCCTCTGCGCCCGTACATTGAGCGCCACCGAGCCCGCTCTGGCCCAAGTACGTCGGAAATGTGGCGTCTGTCTGGCAGTGAATGTAGTGAATGCGCGCGCGACCGGGCGGGGGACGCGGGCTGCGTCGTCCGTCCGCCAGGCACTTTGATGCGGAAATTTAGAGCCTCAAGGCAACCCAAAGGCTCGCCGGGTTATAGCCTCTGAGCCGGAGTGCTGTACGCGCTCCGGTCGTTGTGCTGCGCACTCCGCCTCGCGCGTCGCGGGCAGCTACCCGCACGCGCCTCCTCGTACCCCAAGGTGCAGTCGGCCACAACAACCCTTTGTGCTGGATATATTCTACTGCGCACCTGCCGACTCGCCTGTCCGCCTCAGAGTCGCGGTTGCGCACGGGCTGGATCTCCATATGCCGGCGTCGGCGATCATCCTTGCACGAACGCATCGATCACGATCAGGTCCCGAGGATGCAAGCAAGCAACAAGTCGTGGCGTGAAGACTTAGCCATGAGGCCTTGAGAGGAGGGAGTCTTTGTGCTGCAGCACGTAACTGCAGCACGCAGTGATCGCGTAGGACAAAGCAAGCCTTGGCCCTAGCGGACACGCAGGCAGGCGTCGTACGACCTCGTACGACCCTCCGCGTCTCGTCGCTTCCGTGCTGGGCACCCCGGATCTCCTGACCCGTCCGAAGCGTCCCTCCGACTCGCGTACTTCATTTCAGCAGGCGTCTTTTCTTTCTTTCGACGCCACCGTCACCCGCCTGCTGATCCCTTTCTTCCCGCGACGCGTCTTGCACCCTGCACCTGCACCGGCCTGCACCTGCCTTGTGCGTACACACGCGCGGGCGAGGGCGATGCGAGTCGGCGAGTCGAGGCGCCCCGCCCGGGCTTCAGCCTGCTGCACTACAGCTTCGACTCGAGCTCGCCTAGCCATCGGGAGCGCAAGACGTAAAATGTGACCCGCGTCAGCCCGCAGACACCTGCAGCTGCTAGCCTTACTGGGGCGCGCGCACATGTGCACTTGCTGCAGGCCTGCAGCCCTGGTTGCCATGCTTGCTATTGCGTGCCGACGGCGCGGCGCGGCGCTCGGCCTCCGTCGAGTGGCGGCCGTAGACACGCGCACCGCGCGCCTGACCGCCCTCCAGGAAACGCAGTCTCCGCGTCCGGCGCGCGCCCGTGCTGAGTCAAGTCAAGTCACAGTTGGCAAGTGCTGGAGGGCGGCCGCGTGGATGCCTCGTTGCACCCGTACAGCTGCGGGGAGTGTCAATGGATTGGTGCGCGCCGCAAGCTAAGCCTGAGCGAAGCCGCCGCGCCGCGCGAGCTGTCGACCTGGGAAGCCGAGGTGGAGGCCGAGGTAAGTGCGTTCGTTATTAGGACCACGATCCCGATTAATTGTGCGCGCTTGGCGACAAGATCTGTGTTTAGCGCTCTGGCTAGGTGATATGGGGACAGACCCACACTTGCGACCCACAGGTGCGACGGTCCTCCGGCCGCAATCTTGAGATGGTTATTCGGTTGTCTTTCTATGGTCGCTCTTCTGCTACACATGTTCTCCATTCATGGCCGATGGCCGACACTGAATCAATGTGGGTGCGCGATTCGACTTCCCTGAAAGCATGCTCGGGCTGACGGCAGCGGAGGGCCTCTTTTGTGGCGTTCGCGGTCGCAGATGCGTGTCTGTTTGTGTCAACGTCAGCGAGGAAGCACCAGCGGCGGCTGACTGAAGTCTAACGAGTTACTTATGAACGTGTGCATGTGGGAGCGTTGCCGCTCTATGGACGCTGTTGAAGGTTCGGCTGAACTACTTACTCTAAGCTGACAGCTGTCCTCAAGTCCCGCCGCCCAGCCTCCGATCCAGCAAGCCAGAAGACCAGCGGGCAGGCTGCGGGCCGCCACCTGCCGGCAACTCGACACATGGTGCGCTGATTGGCTCGATGCGCAGGGTCATTACGCCTTGCCTGACCGTGCTGCGAGCACTTCGCACTCGTCGTGACGTGTCGTGCTTGCATGCAATTGGCAGGCTGGCCAATGGTAAGCTGATTGGCCGCCGGACCATCAAGCACTCACTGCCATTCAGGAAATGCGCCGTCTCTTTGCAGTCGCAGCCGCGGTGCATGAAAAGAAACTCGGAAAGGCTATGTACATCGAACACAAACTCGGAAAGGCTATGTACATCGAACACGATCCTCGCCCAGATACCCGAGCCAGGGCAAGGCATAACCATAATTAATGATTTGCTTCTGAATAGAGACCGGACTTACGTGTATCATCTCCTCACGTCCAAGCTGGAGAGGCGCACGAGTTTTCCGGAAAGCAGGCGCAGATCGACCGTGCGTCCGTCCGAAAAGCCGACGACGAGCTGAACCAGCGTGCGATGCTCCTGGCTGATGCTCCCTTTCGGTGGACCGCCTCCGGTGGTCTCGCCTTTCGACTCGTGTGCTCTCGTGTGTCGGATATCCGTCCCTTTTTCATAGCCGCATGCTCGAGCACGTATCACTCTTGATCCGGCCTCCGAAGCGTCGTCCCGCCAAACCCGAGGGCACCAGCAGCCTTTTCATCCAGTGCTCTGCAATTCCCCATATGTTGAGCCTGAGTGAGTAGCAGAAAAAAGTCTAATAACGTCGGGGCCGCTGCGCTGGCAAGGTTCAAGCTTTCAAATCCTCCTTGTTCAGCGCGCGAGGCGGCAACTCTGTTGGCGTCCGAATGTACAATTGGGATGGATCTACGGTCGGTCGTCTTGCCACATCTGCCACGGAGAGTGAGTCGACTCGGACGTCCCGGCTACCTAGACTCCAAGATCCCAATGTCGGCCACCGTTTTGGCCTCGGTCCCGACGTATATCTTGAAGTGGCATCTGGTCTCGTCTGGTCCAGGATGATGCCAAGTTTATCATGTCGAGTCCCGACTCATGATGCGCGGCGCCGATTCTGGTGATCTTCGTTAGAAAATCAAGATAGACAGCAAACCACTAACACACATGCCATCGATTCGAGCTTGCCACGTGTATGTTTCCATGAAAGAATCGGAGAACTCTGAATTGGCAAATTTGTTCTCTCGACACCGGACGAGGCCGGAGCCTGAGGAGCTGAGTGGCCTAGACTGCCAAGACTGGTGACCAGATTGTCAGTGAGAGTCCAGCGAGCTTGGTATTTTTGTTACTGAAATGATATACAGTGACCCACTAAAGCGGATCGCTCTGATCAGGCTCTGATACACGTCTCGGCGCAACACGGTCATCGCAGACACCATGCGACAGAGACGAGAGTATTCTGCATGATTATATCCAGAGAAAAGCTACTGCGGACATCGCCAAAGGAAGCCCTTCCAGCCTTCAAGCGCTGAATGTGCCGTACGACTGCAAGTCAGCAGGTGTCAGTCCACACCATGGTCCGTGGTCAGTGGCGTTTGGACACAGCAAGTAAGGGTTCTGCGGGCTGCCAGGGTGGTCTATTGTGATGCCCGATGATCCGGGAGGGCATGTGAGGAGGCCTGTCAAAGCCGGATCAACAGGCGTCGCCGAGAAGGCAGAGGAAACTAAGCGCCTTATTGAACAAATGGGGTGGGCATCATCGGATAAGTCAAAGTTTAAATACTGGAAACGCGCCCTGGAGGCCGTAACCGTGCTCTGTTGCATATGCACAAGTCAGCACTACACTCGAGCCGCCGTTCTGACTTGGTCTATGCCTGCATTGGTGAGCGCGGCAGAGACAGCACGGAAGGCAGTGCTCGCAGCAAACATGCGCAAATATACGGAGTGCCTGACACACTTTCGGGCGGGAGAGACCCTGGCGAGCAAGGTAAAGGTCGCGAGGAAGACGTCCAACCTGTCAAGACCAGTGAATGTCGAGCCCGCCTGCACGCCGTGCCCGCACCAAGTTCATCGAGATTCGAGACAGCTAAGTTCGACGCCAACCCTCGCGTTGATTACGCCGTGCGCCAATCGAGGACAGATCATCATTTGCAGCCGGCGTGTATTCCACTGAAGTGGGTCGCACTGTTGCACGGGAGTCGTCGGAATGCAAACTTCCGTGGACATAATCGTTCGGACTTAGAGAAGAGAGAACCGAGCAATGCACTCCTCCGGGCGTACGACTTGCTGTATACCCGAAGGAATGAAGGAAGTGACATGAGAACGCGCCCATGGAGGAAGTCTGTCGGTCTTCCCATTAGGCCCATGATCAGCCTGCTGACGCCCGAGACAACACAGGTACACCACGTGGACATGGGTATCCATCGACTCTTCCATTGAAGACGAAATGGGGAGCTTTGAGGTATTTCTGGTAGGACCGAGATGAAGCTTGGTAGGTCATTCAATAGAAAAGGCGTCTTCGTAAGATCTCGTGAGAACGTTAAAACGATGCAGTGCATACGCGACAAGGTAGCACAGGCATGCAGAGAAACTGGGACGCGTTTGTCATCCGGATGGAAGGGGTGCTGGCACAGGTGACGATGACATTGTCCGAGAGATGATCGCCTGTTGTGCAGAAGGGGCATGCAAGCTGGGGGCCGGCGACGACCTTATACACAAGGCTACGTCTGCGATACACGTTCCATCGACCAGGCGATCCGCAATAGGAAGCAACATGTCGACAATAGTCGCATAGGGTGGTTTTGCGGAGAGGACGGGTGTGTGCGCATGTCTTGTGGCACGTTCGAACCGCTCCGAGTCACGCCGAGAGAGGGCGGCTTGGAAAACAGTAACAAAGCGTCTCTCTGCATCCACAGAAGGCGTCTCATTGCGAGAGAGTTGTTCGTCTACCAGGATCTTCAGAGTGTTCCACACTGCCGTCAGGTTGCCTTCTGGGAGGGCATCTACATGAGGTAGAATGGCATCGCATAGGTCCGTCACCGCCACCAGCCGCCCGTCCCGAAGCGTCTCCTCAGGAGTACGACAATGATCCTTCACCGCTTGCGGCAACCACGACAAGACCTCTGCCTGCTTCTGCGGATCTGGCTGCGGAAGATGCTCACACTCCTCCAGCAAGCCTGGCACGCGGAGCATGGCGGTGCAATGCGCCATCGCGGCCACCACAGGTGCCGGATCGGCGCGTAGGAGCTTTAGTGCAAAGATGAGCTGTCGCGTGGGATCGATATGGGAGTACTGCATGTGGTGTCTGCGGAATGAGTCGGTGATGTCCCAGACAGTATTCAGAGTCATCAATGCACGCTGTGTGTGTAGGGGGGTGACCGGTCCATTGATGGATATTGCGAGCATGGTTGCAATGCGTCGGCCTAGGTATTGCTCGCGTAGAAGACGCCATATGGTCATGGTGCCAAAGTACATTTGGTTCGATTTGAGGAAGCCTGAGATGCCCTCGACGAGCGGACCCAGCTCGCTGTCCTCGTATATGGAGCGCGTGAGCCACCCGAGGGCGCGTGCATCCTCTATTGTCGAGGAACGAGTTGCATTGTCCCAGAGTCCGCGCGTGAGTCCAGCGGACAGGTTCTGCTTGCATGTGTACGCATAGGCTGCGATGCGAAGCTGGAATGATGGGGAGAAACGGAATTTTTGAGTCACTTTTGCTGTGCTGGTGACGAATGGAAGTAGCGAGAGGTACATCGCCTTCCAGAGCGGGCTAGACAGCGGCGTTAGGAGGGGGGCGTCCACGTGCAACATGGGCATTATCGTGACCAACACATATGCGCCGGTAACAAGAGCGACGCAGGCCACAGTGAGATAGGCAACCGTGAGGTTCACTGTGAAGAGGAATTGAACGAGGCCCGCGAAGAAGAGGAAAACCGATGCGTGCAGCAGGACGGGGATGGTCTCGACAACCTGGACCAAATGAAAACGGACCAAGCCGTTGTAGAGGTAGGCACGGATCCGAGCGCGTCGATATGGGGCAGCAGGTCGCTGAGTCATGCGAATGTAGCGCCGAGCCCACTGCTGGATAAGCACCGCACCCAGCGCGCAGGACACACTGAGGACAAGGCTGAGGAACCAAAAGACGTTGACCCTGACGAGTGACGCGGGCGGACGAAATAAGATATCTGACGGGGAGAGAGGCGGCACCGTCGTCTGCGAGCCATTGGCACTTGCGGCCAGTTGCAGCGATATTTGCGCCAGAAGCTGCGTCGTGACAATGCCAGGATCTTGCTGAAGTCCCTTGTAGCTCTCGATCGCGAAGGCAGAGACACTGGCAGAAAAGAGCCCCGTCTACCAGACAAGAAAACACATTAGATCATTTGTCTGGGAGGACAGTACGTTCGTGACTCACGAAGATGAGAATCCCATCACTATCGCCCTTCCAACTCTCCGCCAGTGCAGTATCAAAACTATCCGCAACTCCGAGGTAGACAGACCAAATCTTTCCGGCCGGGTCTCCGTAATCACTCCCTGTCGAAATATTCTCAGCAGAAGAAGTTTGAAGCTCGAGCGTTAGTACCTCCGCCGGTGGGTTGACTGTGACTGGACGCTTCTGTAAGTATGGCGGGAATCAATGCACGAGCTACTCAGAAGAAAGGATTGCCTATAACCTGTATACCCGCTCATACTAAGGCCCTCAACAGCTGGTTGGTTCGCCTTGAGGCTCGTCGGAGGCGAGCCCGAAGGACGCTGGCGAGCACGTGATGTCTGGTTGCGAGCGAGCCGAGAGCCGGCCCGAGACTCAGTCGCCAGAGGTCGCCAGCTCATCCCGCACACCCCAGTCGACATTCGTTCAAGCCGACAGGATGACAAAAGTAACGGTCACATCTGGTGGGAAATCTCCGCTCACGCGGGGCCTACCCATTACCCTCGAGGTAACAAAGAACGTCGATGCTGCCACTGTAGCAGACGTCAAGGCTGCCCTCGCGGCCAAGTTCCCAAGAGTACGCCTTCTGGAGGTTTACGCTGCCATTCACTGATATATGCTGGCCTGTAGCTATATGTTGAAAGACAAAAATTAACTTTGAAGAGTGACCGGAAAGCGCTGAAGGATGAAGCAACGCTTGCGTCGGTCGGCGTTCATGACGGGGTTGAGTTGGCTGTGAAGGATCTCGGTGCACAGATTGGCTGGCGTAACGTGTACTTGATTGAATACGTGCGTCGTTTCTGTACAATGTTTCGGCAGCTGACCATTCATTCGTGCCTTAGGTTGGACCTCTGGTCGTTCACCCTCTCATCTACAATTTCCCCGAGGTGTTCTATGGCAAGGCCATAGAACACAGTCAGCTGCAACAGTGAGCCTGAGATACTTGTGGGGCTATGCTTTCTGACGCTCTGCAGAATTGCCTACGCAATGGTCATGGCGCATTTCTTGAAACGCGAGCTTGAGACCCTCTTGTAGGTCCCATCCCCCTTCGCAAACGTTACTCGGGAATCAAATCTCTCACTATAAACATCAGCGTTCACCGATTTTCGCATGGTACCATGCCTATTTTCAACGTGTTCAAGAAGTGCGCATTCGACCTCTTACATTGCGTGCTCGTCTGACACCTCATCAGCTCTGCCCATTACCATATCCTCGGAGGTGTGTTCGACGAGGTGCCGCTGACTGCCAGCTGATCCCTATGCCGGCAGGCCTCTTTCTCGCGTACCCCATATACAGCTCGACCTATTCTACGACCTCGCCGTACGTTAAGGGCACCATTCGCGAGAATCCCCAGTTCTTGTGGGCCTGCTCGGCGTTCTGGCTCGTACGTCTCCCTCACTTCCGCGAACTACATGCCGTTTTGATGAAACGTGAAACGTTAGTTCTGCGAGCTCGTGAACTTCAACGCGCACATCATCCTGCGCAACCTGCGCCCGCCAGGCACACGCACGCGCGCCATCCCATACGGTTTCGGATTCTCCCTCGTGTCGAGCCCGCACTACTTGTTTGATTTGCTTGCGTGGGTGACGCTTGCATCCATGTCTGGCAGCTGGGCAGGTTTGTCCAGTCAAAATTCCCTGGGACTGACCACGCTGATGTCGCCCTTCCCCTAGCCTGGCTGTTCTTTGTAGTCTCAGCCACTCAGATGGTCATTTGGGCATCGAAAAAGCACAGGGCGTACAAGAAGGAGTTTGGGAAAGATTATCCTAGGGGACGGAAGGCGCTAATTCCTTTCATTTTTTGAGCGGTCATTATGGATCATCCTTTGCTTCTGAACCGACCGAGCGCATGTCAGAGGTTAGGTGTGGGTACGACATCATTGTCCACACAATGTCCATCAATGCTGGGCTGGAAGAGATAGATCTTGATCATTTCAGATTCTTTGCAATTGATCACTCTGCCCGCCGTCAGCTCAGTACTCATGCACATGATGCCGACCTCGTTCTTGACCGAGACCCGCGTATGCACCCACCGCCAGCCAAGGATAGGTCAGTGCATACCAAAGGTGAACGCGACGAGACGCTGTCGTCATCGATGGATGCTAGTGATCGCTGCCGCGGCGGCGTGCGTACACAACCCCACCTCATCTTCACCCTCCATCTCCCCCCGTTCACATTGACTCCAATCAGCATGGTCCCCAGGCTCCCCACTCGTAAGATTGGCAGTACCGATGTTACAGCTATCGGGTACGGCGCCATGGGCATCGCTGCATTCTACGGCACGTCGCTCCCTGACGAGGAGCGCTTCAAGGTGCGTTCAAGGTGTATGTAGCAGGCGTGTGTCAATGCTAACACCCCGCGTCGCTAGGTCCTCGACGCCGTATACTGCACGAATTGGGACACAGCCAACGTCTACAATGACTCCGAGGACCTCATAGGGACCTGGCGCGTCAATCTTCCTCGAAGTCTTGCTCCGGCAAACTCGCCGCGAGTGTTTCCGGGTTCAAGCGAGACGAAATTTTCTTGGCGACGAAGTTTGGTCTCAATCCACCGTCCGGGAAGCCAGTCGATGGATCCCCCGAGTACGTCAAGCAAGCCTTTGCCAGATCCCTCAAGCGGTTGTGTACCGACAAGATCGACTTGTACTACCTACATAGGTGTGCAGGTGAATAGCTCCGTGTGGTAGGCGAAACTGACATGTCTGCGACGCAGGCCTGATTCGACCGTCCCCATCGAGGTATGCACCGTGTCGCCGCTCATGAGCAACAAGCTAAATATGCCATGCTTCCTTTTAGCTCACTGTTGGAGCTATGGTTGAGCTAGTCAAGTCAGTCATATTTCGACTACATCCTCGAGCCATGCGTCGCTCATATACCAGTGCAGAGAAGGGAAGCTGAAATACCTTGGTCTCTCCGAAGTGTCCGTATCCACCCTCCGACGGGCGCATGCCATACATCCTATCTCTGCAATCGAAGTCGAGTACTCGCCATTCACACTCGACATCGAGGCCAAGGAGACTACCGTCCTGCAGACTGCCCGAGAGCTTAGCGTTGCGGTCGTCGCCTACTCCCCACTCGGCCGTGGCTTGCTCACAGGGCGATACGTATGTTCAATGCTCTTGTTGCTGTTGTTTGCTATTTTGGGACGCTGATGTTTTCGTGCACAGAAAGGACTTCGGTGAGGACGACTTCCGGCGGACTATCCAGCGCTACTCAAAGGAAAACTTCCCTAACATCCTCAAGCTCGCAGACGACCTCAAAAATGTCGGCGAAGCTCACGGCGCGACAGCTGGGCAGGTTGCGCTCGCGTGGCTTCATGCGCAGGGACCCGAGGTCATTCCCATCCCTGGCACACGCAACTTCAAAGTGAGCTCTCAAGTCACCTCCGCGGCCAATTTGCTCACGCGACAGTCTTCGTTGTAGTGTCTGAATGAGAACCTTGGCGCGCTCGACGTGAAGCTGACAGATGCTGAAGTGCAGGAAGTCCGGTCAATTGCGGAGCGCACAGATGCGGTGCAGGGCAACCGGTATCCGCCTGTCTTGGTAGAAATGCTGCTCGCAGATACGCCGCCGCTGTCTGATAAGTGAGCGGATTCGCTGAGTACGGGCTGTGGCGACCTGGTTCGAGACGCTGAGATGGTCGGGACTCGGTATACAAACCAGCCCATAAGTATTGTTCGTTTATGGCACCAATGTACGTGAATGCTCCCATTGATGGCCTCCATAGCTGAAGCGATATCTGTTTGCCTGTCACTTATAAGTGACATCGCCCCTCCACGTTGCACTCATGAGACCTTAGCACGACGCGAGGCTTCTCTCCCAACTCCCTTTTATGGTAACCAAAATTTGCCATAAGAGGACGTCGTCGGCTCTGCTGAATCAGTGCTGATGGGTGGCGGCGGTGAGTGGACCGTATGATCCGTGCTAACATTGCCCCAGAATGATTCGGTTCGCCACCTTTCGCTACATATCGGGCTGTGTCCTAGGAATTGGGGACACAAAAGCGCGGCCCATGGCACGAGGGGGTCATCAAAGTCAGCTTCCTTCGCTGTTCATCGACAGAATTATTCTTCGGCCTTGTTCCTGCATCTCCCTCACAGAATGTCAAACGCGAAGATCTGTTCATTTTGCCAGCGACCGGCACCACATAACGACAGCCCAACATGCCACTGTACCTCGTACTGCCCTCCTGGCGACGACACCTGGCGCGCTGACGGCATCGGACCTGGAAAGATGGTCTTTGACGGCGGTGTCGTAGAACACTTCGAGGGTGTGAGTCTTGGCATTGATGCTATGGGTACAGCGAGCTCATAACATGCGCCTTGATCACCTAGTTCCCGGGGCTCGGTGTCCAAAATGCGTTCAGCCTCGATCCTGGTCTCGTAGTGGTGAACGAGTACTCTGCCAGCTCCGTACCAGCTTGGGACGGCGCGAGCATGGGAGGTTCCGAACGTTCTGCTTCCCCCAACAATGTGCATTCGATGCAACATAGCGATCATGAGATGGAATTGTGCTACGACACTGTACCGTCCGAGTCCATGAGTGAGCACTGCTACAGTTTGCCTGCAATACATACTAACTTATTCACAGTAACGTCGTCAAGCGATTACTTTTGTTGCGGCCAATACTATGCGCTACTGAGTAGTGTCCGGAGACATCAAGCAGGATCAAGGGCGCATAGGGACAGGCGCGATACGACGGCGGCTCACTGATAGTCGCTCTTCCTGACTATGATGGTACGACAGGCTTACCTACACTTGTGACGAATGCGCCACCACTTTTACGCGGCGCGCTTCCTTCGACCGGCATCGGACAAGACTGCATGACCAACATATCCAAGGGCCTGGAGATGATGAGGCTGCGAGCGGGACAAGGGACGTCGCTGAGATGCACACCCATTGCTGGTTTCTACCGCGGGCCCGAAGGTTGGGAGCGAAGCTTTGACAATGACAGTACTTAGTACCTTATCAATGAGCACCAGCGACGCATTCCCATGTCGATTCCAGCGATTGTTGATATTGTGTATGACGACTTCCTTTTAACAAGTGACAAACATACTTCCCGGACGACGGGTCCACTGTCGTGGCCGTTGTTCTCCAGCGGTAGTCAGAAGCCAGGATCACCAAAATTCGGCTGTAAAAAATCATGTTTGTCTCCGGGGCAGCGAATTGTGAAGCATGTGAAGGCTTGGGGGAAAATAATGGCCAGGAACGTAGCCGACCTGCCCAGGTTAGCGACGCACAAGGGTGTCAAGGGCCCGACGGAACGTGAGCGCTCATGTAGATCGTGGGCTGATTCGTATCAATCGGTTATGTCATTCGCCTGTTGTTCTTGTGAGAGAAATCAGGAGGGAGCGGGGGAGGGCGCTATCGTCCCGACACGAGGCTGGTCGTTCTACGCGAGTTGCCTTTTATGGGCAATGAGATTCACCATATTGAGCGTCGATGCTGTCTCTGACGATGAGCAAGGCTCCGGCTGCTTGAGGACCCAGGTGAGGCCGGTGGGTTCGGCGGCTGCTCGCCAACAAAAGGGGGAGAGGGCGGAATGATTCTGTCGTTCCCTTTTCCCCCCAACCACCACCTGCCCAGCACCGCGACCTACTTGCGCCCCTCCATATCCTCTCATACACCAAAAAAGATGAACGGGAGCTCACCTATCGACTTCTACTTTGAACCTATGCTCCGTACCACTGATCACAACCAAATGTCACCCGCCACCGCCTTCGGGAATTATGAACCGGGCAACGCGGGAGTTGTCGTGCACGGTCCTTTCGAAGACCTGGTCATCCCCGGCGGCGACTACGCCAATCCTACAGCTGGCGAAAGTTTGGTGAGCCTCCAGCGCATGTCTAGGTGGCGTGTACTCACCGCCACCCTCTTAAAGCCCTTGTACACATCCATGCAGCACTTGTCCTCTCATTTCGGCCTTGAGCTGCCGCAGCCCACCGCGTTCTCTCAGACGAACAGCTTGCAGATCAACACGGCCACGTTGACTTCACTATCCCCCCCCAGTCCATATCCCACTGAGTACTGGGAGGCTTCTGGCCCTTCCTCTCCCTACCCTTCGACGCCCATGACAGCGAGGAGTGACATGAGCATGCGCACTCCTCAGGATGTCCCATCTGCTTTACCACTTGCCTTCGAGGGGCATAGCGCATCCACCTTTAGCTATGAATTTACTAATTATGGTGAGCACCCAAGACAAACACGACCTCGACAAATGCTCACCTGTTGCGTCCAGCGGAACTCCTAAAGCCCATGACAGGACCACCGCTCCTGACCAACGGGTCGTTGCAGGTCTCCTCGACGGAGTGCCCAATCATTGGATCTCCCAGAAGCCCGGGGCATCTCCGGGACTTCGGGGCGAAGACAAGCGGCACTCCAGCGATGGACAACAACGGGGCTGCTTCATTCCAGAGCGCCTCGTCGCTTTCGTCCAATGCGTACAACACGCCTTCTGACACCCCATCCGGCGAGTAGCACCATTTGGTTGAAAGTTTCGTTGACTTACCGTGTTTCGTCATTGCAGGTCGCAGTCGAAAATTACGACGAAATGCACGCCGACAGGCAACTGCGAAGCAAGGTTCTACCCGTCATCCTTGTGACGAGTGTGGGACAGACTTCAGTCGTGCCTCAGACCTGCAGCGGCACATGGAGACGGCTCGAGCACACAGGAAAGGCAGAATTCTTTGCCAATATTGCGATGTGTCGTGCAGCCGAGATGACGCATATACTCGTCATCTGGCTCATATACACAAAATCGGGGAACGGGGTTGAGATGCGTAGATGATCTACTCACCTCCTACATTTATGTTTCTTCGCCTACGTCCACATCACATGTGCCTTTTCTTTCCATTTGTTGAAGTGATACGACGCGCCGGTCGCTAGACGCGACAGCAACTCTCATTTTCCAGACTGTCAGAAGATCTAGTTAGTCGGGGAATTACCTAGTCATGAGATCGAGACATGAATGTCGCAGTATAATGATGAGCGTGGGCTGTGCTCACCGTGACCCTGCGCGTATGATGAATTACACTCCACTTCCTCGCCGATTTTTGCTTCAGAACGACTAGAGAGTTGCAGCAGCACTATTGCAGCACCACATTCCTAGCTAATTGCTATGAGCATTGCTCATTGCAAACACCTTCGATTGTGCACTCACCGCTGATTGAGACCTGTACCCATAAACGCCGAGCGCTTCGCCACCCGTCGGTAAGATCAGATAGAAGACCATCTCACCTCCGGAAGTGCTTCAATAGGACATACGTCGTGCATCGCTATAACCCATGCAACATCCACGAGGCGCAAGTCACCATATTAGGGCAACAGGAGTGACCATATACGGACGCGGAGAGCTTTCGACGCGGTGAGCAAACGTCGGTAGATGGACGCCTTCGGGCCACCGACAAACCGAAGGCGCATGTACAAACCCTGTCGCACAGCACGAGAACAAAACAGAAGGCGATCGCTAATGTCTCCTGCCCGCCCTTCCCTCTTCTGCGCCCCCAAACGTCCCCGGCACCAAGTGCGGACTAGGAACGAGATAATAAATGAGGGGCAACGCACCGAGATACTCAAGCAGTCACCTCCAAGCTGGTGCAAGTGGCAGCAACAGCCACCCGCCAGATCCTGGCCCAGGTGATAGCACTGCCAATGTTTCCACTGCCAATTCTTCCCCCGCAGAGCTAGAGAGCGGCGGGCCTTGGCAAGCCTACGGAAGTGCTGAAATCCAAGGAGTGAGTACACGCTTGCATCAGCGGTGAGAAGTGACTAATCCCCGGAACTCCACAGCTGCCGTATCCACCTCTCGAAGAGTTCCTACGAGATTTCGGATCGTGGCCGCCTAAACTCCTGGGCGGGGGATCGCCTCAGCGTCCAGAGGGAGAGACGTCGCGGTTGACCCAAACTTCCGCCTCTTGGCTCCAGGCACAGACTCCGTCCTTTCCAAGCGACTTGCCCTTGCCGCCACCTCATAAGATGATGGCGACGGCGGCGGGTATCCCGAGTCCATGGCCAGGCCTGGGAGCTTCTCCGTATATCGGCACGCTACCCAGCGTTCGAGACGGCTCTGAGATAGCCTCGGGAAGCGTGAAATCCTTCAAAGAAGAAAGCGTGGCTGGATCTTCTCCGCAAAATGACATGACACCTGCGTCGTCACTGGGGGAAAGCACTTCCGGTATGCTATTCTGTTGCTTACAGCGGAAAGAACTTACCTGAACACGCTTCATTCTCAGCTCGACTATCAAAACGACGTGCGCGCAACACGGGGCTATATCAGAGTACTACGTCCGCAGGCCATACGTGCGAATGCGGGCCGCATGTGTTCGAGCGCTTGAGTGACCTGCGGCGGCATCGTCAGACGGCAAGGGTGCATGGTGGGAATGGACATTTCGAGTGTGAAGAATGCCTCACGACGTTTACTCGTCATGACGCACTCTTGCGACACAAACGAAAGCAGCATACGTGGATTATGCCCGAGGACTGACGGACAATGTGGAGTGTTCTTTGGTTGTCTTAGACACAGACGTTGCAGATAGTTTCCGTTATCAGTGCAGCCTCTGCTCTTGCTATCAGTTCGTACGCTGTCATATAGAGGTATAATACGCACATATAAACCCTTCTTTCTCCACTTTCAGCTTCATAAAAAGTTTGGGACTCGCGCCGACGAGATGTCGTGATAGGTGATGCAAGAGGGACAGGGGATAGCGGTCGGCTTGTTGTTTCAAGAAAAAGAAGAAGGGATGGCATTTGGCGTTCTTAACGGACGATCACAGCTTGTTATATAGGAGAACAAATGCGCTCGATGCTAGGATTGCATGGTGATGAGGCGTAACCAAGTGAGTCGCGAGCGCGACGGGCCGCCACCCCAATATATATCCGAGCCACCCACCCTACGACCAGCCACTCCAATAAACGCGCAGAATCCACAGCATCACTACATTCGACGAAATGCAATCAAATCTAGTACTAAATATCCAATCGTCAAAGTGACGAGGCGTTAGATTGGTGACCAGGCTTTTACTGACTCGCCAGTACTTGGCGAGGTAGGGTAACGAGCTACTTAGTCATCACTGCCGAACGATTTGCCTGATGCGCATTTGCGCCGTGGCGACTCGACCGTTCAGAGTCATAACTTGAATGTTGAACAGGGTCCTTCAATCAGCCGCTCCTGGACTGGTGGACATATGATCTCGAGGCTTACGAGTCGGACTGCCAGCAGAGGCTGTGCTGATATGTCGTGCTGTTTCAACATATACTGCTGCATACATACGTGACCCGCCCCGCCCCGCTCTGGCGTACACGATCAACCCACGTGAGCAAAACAATGCTACTATAGCGCTAAGTACCATCTCAAAAGGCTGTAAGGCCGTCTGGACCTACCCCAATGATCAGAAGCACCGATATACTTATACTGTATGCCACTGGAACTGGAACTGGAGGTGAGATCGGAGAGATATCAGCCAGTCCCGTCTCACTAAGTCGTGGAACGCAGAATCATTGATCCTGCATCGAGCTTCCAGGACGGTGACCTAGCTTGCACATCGCACGGTTGTTGCAGCGCCCGATAGATCGGTATATATGGATATCATCTGGTGAGCATGATGCAGTAGCAGAGATGACACGCTCACACCTAGTCACCGTGGCTGACCTTGGCACAGAAGACAGTCTTAACATGTACGCAGCACCGCTCGTCCGCATCATTTCGCACATGCTCAGACTAATACACGTACAGCGAGCGCCCATCATGGGTACATGAGCGCCCATGAGCGCCTATATCGTTGCGCGGCGCAGACGGAGCACGCCCGCCGCCGCCGCCAGCACCGCCCATCCACTGCCCATCCGCACGCGGCATCCGCGCGTTGTGCGTGAGGTGTGCGCCGCCCCGCGAGTTGCCAAAAGTAGGCAACTCAGCGCACCATAATTAGTATAAATCGTACGTTCCGTCTCACTCCCTTGATGTCGATGCTCGGGGAGGCGGGAGGCGGCGCACAGGGCTGCGACAAAAACCACGAAGGGCGCACGATGGGATTTTGTTACTCTTTCCCCGCACTTTCTTCTGCTGCTTCACGAACAGCACGGAGGAGTCTTGCAGAGAAATGTACAACATCTGGGACTCGGGTATGCCGCAACCCTCGGAGCTCACCGGAGCGGGAACTGCGTTGCGCCAGGACGAGTCAAGGCTGGCAGAGGCAAGCTCTAGGTATGGCTCGGATGGCACAAATGCCTATGCCAGCAGCTCTACGAATGCGCACAATGTAAGCGTTAGCGTTTCGATGATTCACTGACGGCGGACCTGGCAGTTTACTTACATGCTGTAGTTCACGTCGCCGTCTGCGGAGCAGTTCCTGAGGGAGTTCATATCGCACACTTCCGTGGAGGGGCATCCCAACGAAGGTGGGAAACATATTTACCCCCACTCCGGCGCGGTCAACGAATTTCGCACCAGAGCCTCCTGTTGGAGCCGGCACAGTCGTGCGAGAGATCCACACAACAACCACGGCACCCCGGCCAAATGGGCTCGCATCCGCTGCTACACGCGGTGAGTACAGGGAAAGGCCGGAAGATGCGTAACATACTCAACTCGCACGTCCATAGCATCACACCACTGGAAAGACGCCAACGTACTCGTACACAGCCCAAAGAAGCAAGGGTCGCACTTGCTCAAGCCTCCTAATTGCATGTGTTGGTGCGGCCCGCGCGTGTTTGCGCGCGTCAGCGACCTCGACCGCCACCAGAAGACGTCCTCCAAGCACAATGCTAGAGCGAAGTTTATCTGTGAGGCGTGTTTTGCACTATTCACGCGCAAAGATGCGCTATTGCGGCATCAGAGGAAGCAGCACGGGTCGGAACCCTGATAGGTGGCTAGGTTGATGGTGGACGGCATTCATAGACCTTTTGTAGACAATTTCCTTCGTGAGTAGGAACTTGGAAGGCTGCAAAAGTCTATCTCACCAGCAGTCTACTACTTGATGGCCAATCTTGAGTAACTGCTGGAGTAGAGAGATTTAATCAAGCAGTTCAGGTGCTTTGAGACGCGCCAAGTCGGAAGATCTGCTCACTACAATAACATGATCACAACGAGGAAGGAGGGCGAGTACTCTGCCCAGCGGCGTTGACGGGCTGACAATGTGTCGGCCTGCAGTATCCTTGATGAGGAGGAAGTACAGGGAGTACTCACTAAGACGCGTCGCCATGAGCATACTTACCTACGTTACGTCGCTGGCATGACACGACGAACGATCAGGATGGAGGAGGTCACTACCACGGACCGCGGTAAAGGCTACGCTCCATTTCATCACTGCTGCGTCATGTACACGGCTGATTTTACATATCTTCGCGCTCACATTCGTCATACATCATCATCCCTTTGTCTTCAGATCTTTCCCGAGCAAACCCCTTCCACCCAATCAACATCGCTCCTCACCGTTGTAAAATTCTCCGCGCCGTCAGCGGTGATCAACACGACGTCTTCGATCCTGACACCGCCGACATTCACATATTGCGCCAGTACGGCCTGGTCGACGTGCTTTGACTCGCGCGCCGGGCCAAGGAGATGTTCGTGGAAGTATATGCCCGGCTCGACGGTCTGCCCGTTGTCAAGATACCGTGCACAAACACAAAAGGTTGGTCACTCACCACAACCATCCCCTCTTGTAGCGGCAGTCGCAGTCGGAGGTATGCATAGAACGCTGAGTTGCCGAGCTCGACGCCTTTGTTGATCGTGTCGTTAACTGCCGGCTTGCTCGCACTTGGTACATCGTGTACGTCCATGCCAAGCGAGTGCCCAACTCCGTGCGGGAAGAATGCCGCGCTGATACCTGACGCGAGGATCGCCTCTTCGGAGTTCCACGAGCCCGATCCAGGGGAGTTGGGCGATTTGAAGAGGCCGAGCCGTTGAAAGCCGCGCACGAGCGTGCGGTGACAAAGCAGTTGAACAGCGTCCCAGTGCAAGCCTGGCTTGAGGATCTCCAGAGACAGCTGCGCGGAGTGATCAATAAGCGAGAGCATGGTCTTGAAGAAAGTACGCACGCGCTGCATTTCGAGCACGAGCTCGTAGATCGCGCGCGCTTCCGGAGAGAATTTACCACCGTTTCCAACAGGCATAGTGCGAGTGACTAGGGCAAAAGAAGTGAGGTGATGCTAGGATGGATCCGATGACTGACTGACTGTCTGATGCGTAACAATCCCACTCGCAGCCAGCGTCGATTAAAAGCACTTGCGGGAGCAGCGTGCGTGATTCGTCGTTCGAGAAGGCAGCCCTGTTTTCATGGTCGTGCGGGCCAACGGGGCCCCATGCGAATTCTCGGTCGTTGCAGCAGTAATGCAGTGTCGCCGCGCGCGTAGACGCAGCCACAATCGGCAAATATGCTTGGTGCACGGCTCTGATGAACTGTAGTGAGTCATTGGTGAGCATTTTTGGTAGGATCTGACCCACCCTTCGCGGCGACACGAAGCGACAAAGATGGCCTCCGCTTCGGCTTCCTTCTCAATAAGCCACTCGCCAGGAAGCAATGGCCGATCGACGCCTGCGCCCTTTCCCTGCGCAATACCGCGGACACCGGCACCAAGCACACGCATGACAGTCTCATGCGCGCGCGAGCTGATCGCGTTCGCCTTCCTGATTCGCGCGATCTCCTCGGGCTCCTTTGTGAGACGCGCGCGATGCAGCGCAGATAGGAGGTACACGTCGGTCACAGCGGCGCCGACCTGGGCACGCTGAACAATGTCAGTTGGGACAGAGGGAAACAGAGGGGAGCCCAGAGGGAGGGTATGAAGGAGCGCGCCTGGCGAGGCGGTCAGCGCGTCGACAATGGCGGTAGCGAGCTCGGACGAGTAGTCGACGTGTGCGACATCGTGGATCTCTCGAGCAGCAGCGGCTGTTGGTGGCGGCGGCGACCACATGAGGTCGGCTGGCTCGGCCTTGGGGATGAACAGCGAGAGCGAAGAAGGATCGGAGATGGCGGAGGACGCTGTGAGCAGCAGGTATGAAGCAGGGATAGTGCATCCGGACAGATAGTGGAAGTTGGATTCCTAAGAAACAACCTGAGCCGAAAGGAAAGAATGGATGACAGTAAACCTCCTCACCTGGCGGAATGGCATCTCGCGATCTGTGTCATTGCGGTATGGGGTCAATGCTCCGGCGAGGAGGATGATTTGCGGCTGGTAATTGCCAATTTGAAGCAATAGAAGATTGGAAGAGTGTGAGCAAACCTTCAAGCGCTCCTCAGGCGGGAGAAGTTCTGAAAGCTTTTGCAACGTCCGGGTCGCATGCTTGCGGGCTGGATAGATCCGAGTTCAGAGGGAGAGCGAGGAAGAGTCGAGGCCGCGTACCTGGGTAGACCATTCTGAGGGCGTTCGACGTCTTCGATCAACCGAGGATTGGAAAGGAACTTGTGGGCAAAGTTCCAACTGCCTGTAGCGAGTCGTGAACGGCTCGTGGACAAAGTACACTGAAGAAAGAGTCAGCGCCGGCTGGCCGGGCCGTGCGCGTGAACAGGTGAACTTGGCGGCACTTGGGCGGCACAGGAACTGCAGTGGCCTTGGGTCGGTTTCACCGTTTCACCGCCACCAACACACACCCAACCGCGCGGCCACCAACGCGTATTTACTCCCCCCCTCCTCCTGAGTCCCTTCAGCTACCCAGAATCTTTGCAATCTTCTCCCGACCTTCCTGCATCCATGCCACTCAAGCAGTCGTCGAACAAGCGTCGCTGTCTGTCGCTTTCGTCAACACCTTCTCCTTCCAACCTCATCGAGACTACTCCCCCGAAGGTGGCCAAAAGTGCGTGTGTGACCTGCCACCGCATGCTCAAATCTAGCCAGCTGCTGTCCTGCGAGAGGTACGCTTTTCCACTATGTCATGCATCCGTCTTGGTCCCACTGATGTTCGTCGGGCGTATGGATGTGCAAATCCAGATGCTCTGCCCTTACATGTGCAATATGCTCCCGCACTTGCATCTCTTCGTTTGCTGCGCCGGCATCACCTCTTCAAACCACGCATTGCACGCTTCCACTGGGACCGACCGACACCAATCGCCGGCGCAAGGCGGCTGATCTAGAGCCCGAGCACGTCCTCAAAATCAAGGACGCGGAGGCTTTTACTGGATGCGCGCGCGTCGTCTGTCGTGCCTGCTGCCATGAAGACCTGGAAAAGTGCGTGCTACCCGCATGACATGCGATTGCGTCGTGTTAACATGCCGTGAAGGGAGTCGACGACGTGTATCGACTGCTTGGCTCGAACGACACACGCTGCCCTGCCATCCACGCCAACACAGCACCTCGCTGCGATTTTCGGCCCGATTGTATGAGGATAGGCTGTGGTTTGGCATTTGTTTGCCAATACGCTGCGCGTCGTCGTTAATCTACGCATCTTATCACGTTTACCTGGGATCATGCAATACAGTACAGTACTTACCTCACTTGCAACAGTGGAGTCCACAACGGGCGCGGTGGCACACAGGTTGCTGCGCAGGGGTGAATGCTCCACAGGATGGATTCAATTCAGTGGCTGAAAACTGCGTCGCAGGCATCGCGTCGCTCGCCTAAGTTCGCGGGGTCTTCGCAACTTGTCTGTCGTAGTGCACCTCGTCCGGAAGGTGAGCATGGTGGCCGTTTCACCGTCCTGGGTGTACGTACATTACTCATTTCATTTGAATAATAAGATCCAAAGCAGAGGATATTAATATTGTTGGACATAACGTAACAAAAGCAGCACGTCATCGTAGACGTGCCAACGTCTGAGCTTCCTTTGCGCTACTCTTAACTGAGTGTAGGACAGTAAGTAATATCGAGAAGGAAATTGAAAGGATATCGATCCGGTCGCGTGACAGCGGGAGCACGTGAGCACTGCACAGTGCTGAGTGCAGTGTGCACAGCATAGCCGTCGGCCGGCGGTCGCTCATCTCCTCCGTTTCCTGTCGACGCGACGACTCGTCAATGTCCATTCAAAACTTCGGCAAGGGCGCACTGCGCGTTGCGAAGAACTACACAAAGGGCTACTCGGACGTACAGTCCAAGGTCCGCGAAGCCACGTCCAATGACCCATGGGGCCCATCTGGCACCCAGATGAACGAGATCGCCCAAATGACTTACAACCAGTGCGTCCGTCCTCGATATCTCGCGCGGTCTCGGCGCTCACACTGCCGTGGCGATGCGCAGAAATGACTTTGTGGAGATCATGGAGATGCTGGACAAGCGGCTGAACGACAAGGGAAAGAACTGGCGCCATGTATTCAAGGTTCGCTCTACATGTCCTTTTTGTACGGCGAACCATCGCCAACCCAAATACAGAGTCTGACAGTCCTGGACTATCTGCTTCATGCCGGCTCCGAGAATGTCGTGGTGTACTTCCGCGACAACGTCTATATCATCAAGACGCTGAAGGAGTTCCAGTTTGTAGACGAGTATGGCAAGGACCAAGGCGCCAACGTCCGCCAAAAAGCCAAGGATATCACGAACCTGCTCGCAGATGATTCTCGCCTGCGCCAGGAGCGGCGTTCGCGAGCGAACATGCGCGACCGTATGCTGGGTGAGGGCGAGGAGGATGATGGCGCGCCAAAGCGCTACTCGCCGCCACCACGACCAGAGGACGAAAACGTGGTGCGGAGGAGTGCTAACGGTGGCAAGCCAGACGACGACTTGCGCAAGGCGATCGAGGCAAGCAAGCGCTCCTTGGCGGAGGACCAGGCGCGCACCGCCGAGGAGCGGGACTTGCAGGCGGCTATCAAGGCAAGCCAGGAGGAGGAGGAAAGACGAAAGCGTGCCATAAACGACTCTGGGGGCACATTGTTTGACGACCAGTGCGTTCGCATCCAGCTCTATCTTTTGCAGTCTGACGTTGTGTGCATAGATCGAACAACCTCCTCTTGGACACGGAACCACAATTCAACAATGTGCAACCCCAGTTCACCTCCATGGCACCTCAGTTTACGTCATTCAACCCGTATCAACAGCAGGCGCAGCAAGAGGCGATGCAGGTACGCCCTACTCTCACCTAGCCTGGCCATTGCTCACCTGGCAGTGTAGGCTGAGTATGCACGCCAGCAGCAGGAATGGATGCGCCAGCAGCAGGAGGCAGCTCAGCTCCAGGCACAGCAAGAGGAGTGGATGCGCCAGCAACAATTGCTGCAACTCCAGCAAGAGCAGCAGCAGCAGCAGGCGCTCCAACAACAGCAATACTTGCAGCAGCAGCAACAGCTAGCGGCGCAACAGAACTCTTTCGCGTGCGTAATTGTGGTCCATCGTCCTAGCTCATGTGTTGACGTCGCTTCACCTTCCATTAGCTCCAACAATCCATTCGCACTCTCTACTGCCGCGCCGGCCGCCCAAACGCATTCGCCGCAACCGCCTCCGTCATCGCTTTCCAACTTCGCACTTCCCTCTACTTACGATCAGCACCAGCGCACGACCGACCTGTCGTCATTTTCGCCCTCCCCCCAGCCACAACCCCAGCCACAGCCATCGCGGTCGCCCCAGCCGCCAAAGGGGCCCACCCGCGCCGATCAGCAGCATGCGAATCTCGCGAATCTGTTCGCTGCGCCGAGAGACGATGGCCTGGATACGTTTGGAAATATTGGCCAGCTTCGCTACGGCCACACTGATGCAGGACGAGTCATTGCGCAGCAGACCGGCGCTCCGCAGCAGGCGAGCTTCAATCCATTTGCGCCACAGCAGCAGCAACAACAACATCAACAGAGCGACCAACCTTTCTTCTCTATCTAATCGCGACCTTTCCGCTCGCACTCTGGCAACGCGTTATGTACGATGTGCAGGATGAGTCCTCTCCAGTCTGACGTGCTCTTAATTTGGTTCGCTACCACATCCCGCTCTATATTCTGCCACTATACCCAACCTCCGTCCCTCGTTCTCAATCATTTGTTACTCTATCCTCTATCTTCATGTCTTTCCATGTTAGTATCTGACTTTTACGAGTCGGGGTGAGCATGAGTACCACGTTTCGAGGCGGCGTTTGTATGTAGGCATTGAAGGCCCTGGAATTTGACACGTTTGGTTAGGAGTGGGGTTTGGATTTTGCTCGAGGCCGTCGGCACGGTCACGGTAACAGTAAGTGCTCCGTGGCCATGACCTTCTATCGTCACTCACTGAGTTCGCGCCAATAGATGGGCGGTCACTTGCTCGCTGGTGCAACATTTTCTCACTTCCGAACCACGAGAACGCCTACCGGATTTCCGTCACCTGTTGAGAATCTGTCTTATCTTGCCCCCTGCATTCGCTTTGCTCGACGAGCCCTCGCTTCTCTAGTCCGAGGATGCTCCAAACGTCAATGGGTTCTGTCATCCCAGCCCTCGCGACCGTCTGCCAGCTGACCCTCCTGCGGCATGTACTCGGCGCATCTCGTGAAGCTGGGTGGAGAGCTCTCTGACTTGATAAAGACTCGGAGGTCAATATGCGATCCCTTAAGACGCTATCATGGACGACAAGCATTTCGCAGACACAGACCCCACGGAACCCGAACTGGTGCTCGTGGAAAATGTCTCAGAGCATAGTTTGAACAAAGAGGAGACGGCGCGCATAGCAAGGGCGGGCAACGGTATGTGTTCTGCGTGTTCATTTTGTTCTTGATTCTGGCTTATGTCACTCATTTGCACGTCTCTGTCTGTAGTGCAGTTTGCTGTGGCGCTAGCAAAGGGGCATGTGGATCCCTGGACGCGCTCTGCCCTGGTCATATATGCCTGTAGAGATTGTATGAATACCCCTAGGCTACTTCTCTGACGAACGGTATAGGTGCTGGTGTCGCCTTCCTCTGCTCGATGGGAAATGGGTATGACGGGTCGTTGATGACCGCAATCAACGGCATGCCATTGTGAGTGTGCATTGGCTCTGCACCAGGTTTTGGTCGCTGACAAGGGTTTTCAGTTACGAGAAGAAATTCACCCAAGGTGCGCATATGCGACTCCATTGTCTACCGTGCACGGAAATTTCTTGTCAGGCTCTCTCGGTGTCTCCACCGGTATCATATTTTCTATATACACGGTAAGCCGGTTGTCCCATGCTTCCAACTTTTGTGTTACATCCCTTTTGAAGGTGGGACAGATGTCCGGCTCGTTGTTTGCAGGCCCACTGTGTGACAAGTGCGCATCTACCAGGTCAGAAAGACGACCCCAAACTAACCCCACCAGATATGGCCGGCGTGCTGGGATGTTCACAGGTGTGTGAAAAGACAGGAAGTCTCCGCCAAAGTTCACTTTCTGGTGCCAAGGCTGTCTTTGCATCATGCTTGGATCAGCCATCATTGCATCGTCCGAGCAGAAGAAACAAGTGCGTTTCTTCCACGTCGCGACTGCGACTGCCGCTTCACGAGAGCAATAGTTCATTGGCGGACGCTTTGTATTGGGCTTTGGCATCGCTATCGCTACGATCGGCGCTCCGACGTTCACGGTGGAATGTGCTCCCCCGCAGTGGCGGTGAGTGCAAAAGGTATACCTATCCTGGCCGCGGTGTTGATGGAAGCCTCCCATCCAGAGGGCGCCTGACAAGTCTTTACAACACCGGATGGAACGGCGGTGCAATTCCTGCCGCCGCGATTACTTTAGGCTGCTCAAAATTGCAGTCAGACTGGAGCTGGCGGATTCCTTTGATCCTGCAAGTAAGCAATAGTTGCCTCCTTGTGGAAGCGACCTTTACATGTTAATGTCGCCCAGGCCTTCCCGGCATTTATGGTCGTGTGCACAGTCTGGTTCTTGGTATGTAAGCACTTTCATGCAACGCCGCCGCGCACTGAAGGATGCATCGTGACTCAGCCTGAGAGTCCAAGGTTTGACACCCCCGCAGGTTGGAATTCACTAAAGCAATTTTGTTCATAGGTGGCTCATGGCTCACGGACGCACCGAAGAGGCCTTCGCCTTCCTGACCAAATACCACGGTTTACCCAGTTTCGCGTCCCTCGCGCCATCTAACTCATACTAGGGTGGCTTTGATCAGGTAACGGCGATCCCAACCATTCCATCGTTCAATTGCAGATGGCCGAGTTCGCAGAGAGCATTCGCACGGACGGCTCGGATAAGCGGTGGTGGGATTTCAGGTAGCTCTTCACGTCGTATCAACAAGACCTCAGCTGATTGCTTGAAAAGGGCTCTTTTTGGTAGGATGTCTGGAATCTGTAGCTGCTGGTCGTCGGTATTGACTATAGATTAGCCACCAAGAATGCGCGATGGCGATCCCTCGTGAGTGGAAGCTACATTCTGATGTAGAGCTTCTTGTAATGTTTTGCAGATGGTCGTCCTGATGGGTCTCTTCGGTGAGAGATGCGTGTTGTAACAGATATAACTTAGTGAATTTCGATCCATGCAGGACAAATGAGCGGGAACGGTCTCGGTAAGCGGGCTCTTGTCGCGCAGAATGCGATCATGATATTTATCATATTTCATAGGATACTTCAACGTAGGACCCTAGTCCCAGTCCTTAGCAAGATCATACTGACCTTACCCTTCGGCTTAGTTGTCGATATATCAAGTAAGATTCATGTAATCTCAGTGATTCTTCACTCACATCTGGCCTAGAGCCTTGGGTTCGGTAGTGGGTGTTGTCGAAACATGTTCAGAATTGGAAGCCTAACAGAACCACTCTTCAGAACAGATGCAATTCAATATGAATCTCATTGGTGCGACCAGCCAAAGCTCAGGTATAGCTGTGATCCTGACAAGTGTTCACACATCCATCAGGAACATGTGTGAGTGGGGTGACAGCCTGGGTGGCGGTGTCGCTTGAAGGTTCGTCTTCGGGCCAGCCCCACACCGAGATCTAGTCATTTAGGCACCAGGGAAGACCGTATGCCTCGCAGGAAGGTTCTCATTATAGGGACCTTCCTGTGCGCGCTCATGCTGGCTCTCAATGCGGGCCTCAGTGCCAAGTGGGCTACCTACGCAGCCGGGGAGAAGAATTTGGTTGCATCATTTCTTTCTTCATCCCAATCTCCGCTGACCAGACCGAGAATAGGCCATCGGCAATGCAGCAGTTGCCTTTTTCTTCCTCTTCAACGTGGTATATGCCTTCACCTACACGCCGCTTCGTACGTGCACTGTCCTCTTCGATTGGACTCATCTGACGCTGAACGCAGAGTCCTTGTATCCGGCGGAGTGCTTAGAAACGACCACTCGCGCAAAAGGCGTGTCCATGAAGATATTCGTATGCCCCGCGATGCTCTCTGGCCCGATGGTACTAACGAGCGGACAGGTCATAAGCTGCACGTCATTTATCAATCTCTTCTGCACCCCGTAAGCAGATCTCGAATACCGCAGGTTATTCTCTTACTTATGAACGATGCGAAAGGATCGCATATGGCCGCATAGGCGTAATCCACGTTTCTCTATGTCTGCCAGCAACATTACTGATACAGCTATGAGCAGTGGAAATACGTACTGGTCTTCGTCGGATGGGATGCATTTGTAAGGTTTCAGGACTTGGATGTTTCCCTCCACGAGTCTGATGAGGAAGCACCAGGAAACCGTCATATGGCATTTCTTCTGTGTAGAAACTCAGGTAAGTTGAAGTACACTCGCTTAATTTAGTGGTACACCACTCAATCTTGATTTTGATGCCTTCCAGGGAAGAACACTGGAGGTGCGCGGCATCGCAACGGGGATCTGCACAGGTCTCAGAGTGTCGTCTGCCTTCCTAGGAACTCGACGAAGTCTTCTCCTCCCCGAATCCTGTCAAAGCCTCCATCCAGAAGCGCAAGGTGAGGACGAGGTGCCGCCTTGGTGTTTCATCCAGCGTGCTGACGGTAACTAGGTGGTTGTGAATCACACGGGAGGTGTGAAAGTTGTTCATGACGGGGCGTAACCCTACCCGCGATGCACATGTGAATTTGTCTTGGTTAAGCAAGACTAACCGCGTGCAGTAACGTATCTTCAAAGACTGCCTCTACATGCACGTGACTACGCGTGTAGTAATGCCTTTTTAACGAGAAGACAGCATGTCTTTGCTGTGTTACGGGACGGCGGAGACGCTAGCTCAGCCCCACCCACCAGGGGGCAAGTCCATAAAGCCAGTCACGACGTACGTCGTTCGTTCGTACTAGCCCTGTACGCCACGGACAAGTTGCGTTCTACAACGCGTCCATCTGCTGTGTGTCGTTCCGCGTCCGGCCGTGTATCATGTGCGCAACAGTTTCAGATGGTCTCGCGGATCTAGAATGGAGCGCTTCAAGGACGGTTTACTTAGAAATGAGATGGAGGATTTGAGGGGAGCGGTAGTGCGCTGATGCGGAGTGGACGTGGGCCTAAGGTGGGTCTCGCAACTGGAAACGCGTTGCCGGCACCGGTGCACAGAGAGTACTGACCACCAAATCTGCCTAGAATACATGAATACAAGCTTTGGATGCTGTACTGATTAGACTCACCGACCAAACTTGGCTTGTTATATCTTCACTCTCAACTGAAGCCCGACCTTGGAGAGTCTCCCGAAGAAAATGAGTATAGCCCCAGCTAGAGTAACTGAGGCACCAAATGCCTGGGCGCGAACGAAATCGCCTTCTTCGATGTTCAGGATGGCACCAGCGACAGGGTACCCGACAAGGACACCGAGCCCGGCGATGCAGAAACTCATGCCCAAACGCGTACCGACGAGTCTGACATCTGGTGACAGATTGGCAATGACGGAAGGGGGAAGCGACACAAATGAGCCGGAGAAGAAGCCGTAGAGGAGCCCGAACGCCAGGAGGTCGCCTGTCGTGCGGACGGCCATCCAGGTGTACGCGAGGATCGCACACGCAAATGCACACGGGATGAGGACGTTCATCGAGCCTGCCCTGTCGGCGAGGATGTTCGGGAAGATGCGGCCGAAGGCAGACGCGGCATTGAGAATGGGAACGAGGTAAAACGCAAGGTTCTCGTCGGCGTCGGTCTTCTCAAGCGCGTATGCGCTGATGAAGATGAACGGGACGTAGATGCCCATGAATGCGAAGAAATTGCCAGCGGTGAACAGCATGAACGGGGCCTCTCGGACAGCGGTCCAATCGATGAGGCTGCGTGTTGTCTTAGGGGTGATGCGGCGACGCATAGTGACGTTGCTAATGAAGAGCGTTGCAAGCACGATGAGTCCGATGACTCGTGTAGCCCAAGCGAAGCCGATTTTTGGCTGCAGCTGGCGAAAAACGATAGGGTAGAGGACCCCGCCTGTATGGACATCAGCAATCATTCCGCGCTAAATCAGGAATGCAATAACTACCCAAACTGCTCCCGCTGGCGGTGATACCCATGGCCATGGCACGCCGTTTGACGAAATACGTTGACAAAACGGCAACGCTGGGAATAAAGAGGCACCCGGCTCCTAGACCAATTGTAACTCCTTGCGCTAGGAAGATCTGGTAGTATTCCGTTGCGAGGCTCGTCATCATCAAGCCGAAAACGACTAAGAATGATCCTGTGAGAAGGAGACTGTGAAGATAGCCTCTGTCGAAGATGGGTCCGGTCAAGCTGCCGACGAGCAGCAAGAGAAAAGCTTGGATGGACCCGATCCAAGATATGGCCGAGGGCGATTGAGAGCTCAATAATTCCATCTGGTAGTATGTCTGGAAGGCGCCAAATGAATTGACGATACCCCTGGCAAGTTCAAGCAGATATCAGCCGTTTGTGAAACGGTAAGAAATCGGCAATTTACCATGTGTTCACGAGAATGAAGAAGCTGGCGAGGACCTGAAGCCATGCAAGGGGGCCGCCCTCGGGAGCCTCGAGAGGCGAAGGAACCTCGGGAAGCGGTGGGTCTGAGATCGGGCTCTTAAGCTCGGTGTCGAAGCTCTTCTCGAGCTCAACCTTGCAGGAGCTTTCTTCCGTGGACATCGAAACAAGAGGACACGGCACGGCCTTTGTAGTTAAAGATTCCTCGGTCATGTTATTAAAATACAGTGAAATGCGTGGAACACACCTAAGGATCGAACTTCGAGGGCACCGTGAGGCAAGCTCAAGCTTTAAGATTCACGCGCCCAAACGCCAAAATTCCGTGGAGTCCGAGCTGTAAGCCAGCGGTGCGAGTCGCCTATAAGCGAAGAGATACGAATGACATTCCAGGCTGAGCTCGTCACCTTTATGCAGACCTGATAGCGCAGGATATACTCACGAGCGTCGACTAGTCTGATGGATGTCTCCTGCCTGCTAGTGTAACCGATGTCTTCTGGAACAGTATGAGTCTGCCTGATTGGCGGGCTAGAGGAGCGTGGGGGAGGCGACAAGGGTTGGCATGCCACGCCCGAGACTGCTGGCAATGCATTGAATCTATATACTGCAGTGGAGGTATACAGAAGAAGCAAAGTGTGGGAGCGACGCGCGCGGTGAGTGCAACGCATTGCCACCCCCGCGGCCCTTCCCGTAAGTACACGCGGTTGTCCTCCGCGCCCATAGCCTCGTGTGCCCGCCATGCGTCCCACGCAATCTCTCCTGCAGTCGGCGACGCTCATCTCCCAAGGCGCTGAAGCAGCAAGTACAGATCACTCAGTGTCCCCGTCTATGCCATTTACTTAGCATCTTGCCTCCTGTTCCCAGAAAGTTTACAAGTGCACCATTCATAGCCCTGCGCCCTCCGCGTCTTCCCCGGCCCCTGGGGGCACCCCTGTGCTGCTCAAATACCGCTTCCAGAAGCAATACCGGCACGCGTCGCTCGATGCTTCACTGACGAAGTCGCGCGTTGCTGGCGAGGCCAGAGCTCTCATCAAGTGCCTCCGGTGCGTGGTCACTGGACCCTCGTGTTTCACGATTGACGGGGCTCACGATGCAGGTCTGGAGTCAATGTGCCAGGCGTGCGCTTGGTAGATGCCTCCGATGGTTTGTTGGGCATCGAGTGGATAGAGGGGAGCAGCGTTCGCTTCTTACTCGGGGGAGATGAAGAAGGGCAGGATCTCATGCAAGACGGAAGCGAGGATAATTTGGATGAGGAAGCCAAGCACGACCTTCTGGTAAAGTATGGCGTATCCCAAGGTGCGCATACTCCACGGCTCTGCTTCAATCTGTTACAGAGCCTGACTTCCCCAGACGAGCTCATGTCGATGATTGGTGCGGAAATCGCCAAAATGCATCTCGCGAATGTCATACACGGGGACTTGACTACCTCAAATATGATGCTGCGACTTCCAACCTCCACGCCGCAACTGTCCGCGACACAACTGGTAGGTCCTTTGACGATTCCCTCTTAGGGTTCTGCTAATTTGTGGGGCCAGGTACTCATCGATTTCGGCCTGGCATACATCTCCACGCTTGTAGAGGATAAAGCGGTGGATCTGTACGTACTGGAACGTGCATTCGCGTCAACGCACCCAGAATCGGAGCCGCTCTTTGCATCTGTTCTAAGTGCGTATCAGAAGAGGATGGGAAAAGACTGGAATGCCGTGAAGCGACGTCTGGATGATGGTGAGCTCAGTGCTGTCTCACCTCGTTGTTGGGTCCTAATCACCGGGCTCCTCAGTACGCTTGCGAGGGCGCAAACGAAGCATGGTCGGGTAGCTGGGGCGGTAAGAAGGGACGAGTAGTTTGTATAAATTAATGTAAAGACCAAGAGCTGTATCTTGTTGAGCCAAGTCCATGGACTGAGGCTGTAGCGGACCGTGGACCGACGGACCCGAGGACTGACATGACTTGAAGCCTGCCCTAAACCAACAAGACACCGAATCTTTTTTGTCCTCTACGCCGTCATCGACATCGCCCAGACGGCCTCGCGCTAAACACACCTCTTCGCAGGCACTCTCATACCGCGCCACCGAGGTCAAACTGTATTCCTACGAAGTAGGAGTATAACCCGGAAATTAGTGCGTGCCACAGAGCTCGCACTCTTGCACCCAGGCTAACCTGCGACAGACCCGCAATCATGGCGCCCATGACGAAGCCGGAGACGGTCCTCAAGCAGGCTGAGGGTCTCATCTCCGTTGGACAAACACACGCAGCCTTGCAATCGTTGACGGAAATGTTCACCTCGAAACGTTTCCGATCGACCCCACTCGCGTCCCTCGAGCCGATCATGATTCGCTTCGCCGAGCTTTGCGTCGACATGCGCAAGGGCCGAGTCGCGAAGGAGGGTTTGATGCAGTACAAGAATATCGCCCAAAACACCAGCGTCGCGTCAATAGAGGTCGTCATCCAGAAGTTCATTGGTTTGGCAGACGCGAAGGTTGTTGAGGCGCAGGAGAAGGCGGAGAAAGCGGCGGCAGACGCGGTGGCGGATGTTGACGATCTGGAGGCCATTGAGACCCCGGAGAGCATTCTCCTAGGTGCTGTGAGTGGAGATCAGAGCCGCGATCGCACGGACAGAGCCTTGGTCACGCCATGGCTCAAGTTCTTGTGGGAGAGCTATCGCACCGCGCTTGAGACGTTAAAAAACAATGCGCGGCTAGAGGTCATCTACCAGGTGCGTGATGGCATGCTCGCTGGATCGATTGATCTGAATGTCACTTCGCTTCCAGACAGTCGCGCAGCAGGCTTTCCAATTCTGCCTGAAACATCAGCGCAAAGTCGAGTTCCGCCGTCTTTGTGAAACTCTGCGCCTACATCTCTCGAACGTAGCGAAATATGCTCACCAGCCGCACGCTATCAACTTGCAGGACTCCGACATTCTACAGCACCACCTTGACACCCGTTTTGCGCAGCTCAACACCTCCGTTGAGCTCGAACTGTGGCAAGAGGCTTTTCGTTCCGTTGAAGATGTCCACAATCTGCTCACGATGGCCAAGAAGGCTCCTCGTCCTGCGATGATGGCGAATTACTACGAAAAGCTCACGAAGATCTTCCTCATGAGCGGCAACGCGCTCTACCACGCAGCGGCATGGGGCAAGTACTATGCGATCATCACTTCGATTGGCGGCAAATCCGATGAGGAACTAGGCCGGCTCGCTGGTCAGGTCCTGGCAAGTGCGCTCGCGGTTCCCGTTAATCAAAGATTGGAATCCGCGGCAGAAGATGGCAAGGGCAGGACATCGCGTTTGACCACTCTACTAGGCCTCCCGAAACCGCCTTCGCGGGCTAGCCTTATCAAAGATGCTGTAAGTGGCTATTCTCTGAAAGGTTTCATCTGAAGGTGAACCATTTCCTTCACTAGCTTTCGCGCAATGTGCTGAAGCTGGCGCCGGAAACCATTCGCTCGCTTTACATGATCCTAGAGGTGACGTTCGATCCGCTCACGTTGAGCACCTCGGTGGCCCCACTCCTGCGGACCCTAGCCAATGACCCAGCTTATTCAGCGTACACCCCTCTCTTGCAGCGTGCTCTACTTTCTCGGCTGCTTGCTCAATTGGCACAGGTGTACTCATCTATCAAAGTATCGAATCTCCTTGCCTTCTTACAGCCCGTCCGGGACGCCATTACTGAGGGCGGCGGCGATGCGTCTGTCTACGACGAAGAACAAGTCGAAGCATACATCATGCGCAGCACACATGCCGGCGAGATCAATGTCCGCATCGACCACGCTACCGGCGAGGTTACCTTCGTCGACGATGCCTTTGCCAATATTGACGACGGCCCACTTCCCTCGTCCTCGAGGGAGACTATCGTCCAGCCGTCCGCATCGGCGCTCGTCCGCGATCGTCTTAGCACGATTGCTTTTGCTCTTCATGATTCTTTGGCCATTCTGGAGCCCACGCCTGAACCGACCGAGGAGGAGCAACGGGCGCGCGTGTCCGCCCTTATCACCGCTGCTCAGACCGAACGCAAGGCCTTGACCCTTCGTCGCGCTCTCGTCGCTCGCCGGCGTGAGCTGC
This sequence comes from Auriscalpium microsporum, assembly GCA_019914985.1. NCBI lineage: Eukaryota > Fungi > Basidiomycota > Agaricomycetes > Russulales > Auriscalpiaceae > Auriscalpium > Auriscalpium microsporum. The sequence continues at coordinate 1,793,974 of JAHLMG010000007.1, read as the reverse complement.
TTTCCGAGCTCTCCCTGCGCAAGGAAAAGGAGGAAGCAAGCAGACGGGCCGAGGCACAGAGACGCGATAAGGAGGAGGAGGCCCGGAGAGCCGTTGAGGATCTCAGGAAGAGGGAGATTGAGCGCGCGCGCAATGAAATCCAGAGCAAGCGGACTGAGGAGGCTCGTCAACTCGCAATTAGTCTCAAAGAGCGTGGCAACTTGAAGGTCGACATCGAGGTAATGTGTATAGGTTCCTTTTGTGCATGCGATACTAATTGGTGATTAGGACATGGACAATCTCAACACCGACAACCTCATGCGTCTCCAGGTGGAACAGCTGGAGAAGGAGAAGAAGGACAAAGAGGAGCGCCTGCGGATTGTCTCGAAGCGCATCGACCACATCGAACGTGCATACCGCAAGGAGGAGCGTCCGCTCCTCGCAAAGGACTACGAACGCCAGCAAGCCAGCGACCGCGCTGTGTTTGAGGAAATTGAGCGGTCTCGCATCGAGGCCTCAAGACTCGCGCACGAGCGAGACCTCAATACGAAGCAGCGGTTGGCGCGCATGCGAGGCGAGTATGAGGCGAGGAAGGAGATGATCTTGAGCAAGCGGAGCGCGGAGTACGAGAAGAAGCAACAACTCGCTCAAGCGAAGATCGACGAGGAAAAAGCGAAGAGGAGGGCTTTGATCATGGCGGACCGTGCGGAGGAGGAACGCCTTGCGGCGGAGGCGGAGCAACGGCGTGTGGAGCAGGAGGAAGAGGAGGCGCGTCTGGAAAGAGGTACATTTGCTGGTTCATCCGCATGCATGCTTTACTCAATTGTCACACAGAGCGCCTTGCAGAGGAAGAACGGCTACGCGCGGAGGAGGAGGCGGCCGCGGCCGCGGAGGAGGAAAAGAAGCGGCTCGCGGAAGCGGAGGCGGCTGCCATCCGCAAAGCCAGAGAGGACGAGCGGCAAAAGGCACTGGAGGAAGCACGGCTTCGTGCACAAAGAGAGGACGAGGCCCTTGCCCGGGCTGCCGCCCGTGCCAGCGAGCGGAAGGCCGCACCTGCTCCATCCAAGGCCGCGCCGGAGGCATGGAGGCGACCAAGTGCCCCGCCAGTCAACACTCCTCCCCGTTCGGAGAGTCCCGCGCCTCCAAAGCTCGTTCGCCCAGCAGGCGCGTCCGCCGGCGCCGGCGGAGGATGGAGAGAGCGCGAGAAGGCGCGGACGGCGGGCGGCGCTGCGCCGTTACCACCAGCTGCCGCGTCTCCTCCAACCCGGGAGGAACCTAAAAAGGAGGACGATGGCTTCCAGCCGGCGAAGGCTGTCTGGCGGCCGAGGCGTCTGCAGGGAAAGTAGTAGATTGTATGTAGCGATACTTCTATGTATCGAGTAGTGTTTCATGCGTGTTATCGTCAGTCTGTATGCTCTATCTAGGTCGTTTTAGGAGGCTAGACCGGCTCGACCTGTCTGAAGACAATAAAGAGGCAGAGGATTGTCGTCAGACACGACGATTCCTCCCCCTCAACATCGTCGTCTGATACCATCTATAAGGCCAAGCCACGTATTATGAAGCCTGCGAGGCTAGTACTAGTAGCTCGCCGCCGAGCGCGTTCCACGTGACTATGTGACTTGCAACTTTTCCCTCGACTCCAGCTTCCTTGGGAGTCTTCCTTCAACTTGACGGGCGTTAGAATGGCCTTCAAATCTCTTTCAAAGTCTGAGAAGGCCTACATACAGGCGTCTCTCCAGTCGAACTCACCACTACGCGGCGACGGACGTTCCTTACAAGAATACCGAACCATATCTCTGGAGACTGGCGTCGCGCCATTGGCGAATGGCAGCGCTCGTCTTAACATTGGCAAGAATGACGCTGAGGCGGGAGGAGGGACCGAGATTCTTGCCGCGGTGAAGCTGGAGGTGGAGGACATTGAACACAGGGAGCGTGTAGACCAAGGTCGAGTGACTTGTTCGGTGTCCTGGTCCGTACTCCTTCGCCTGCTTAGCGCGCTAACTCACAAAGTATGGGAAGCTAGCTCTCCAGCTGCCTACCCGCTCTCATCTTCTGGTGGACTTGACGATCTTCAGCATGACTACTCGACATTCCTGGATGACATCCTGTCCCACCCTTCCATCACTCCGGCGAACCTTGGGATCGTGCGAGGCAAGAAGGCGTGGCTCCTTGCACTTGACCTTGTAGTCTTATCCGATTCTGGTAACGTCTACGACGCGTTGTTCATGGCAGCACGCGCCGCGATCTGGGATACCAAAGTTCCGCGTACGCGCAGCGTCGAATATCGTGCGCAGAAAAAGCAAGAGGGCGACATGGATGTAGACGAAGAGAAGCAGAGCGGGCTGGACACGCGACAAGTGAAGACAGCCACGGATTTTGAGCTAGAGGATTATTGGGACGAAGGTATACCGCTAGTTGGACGCGAGGCTTGGCCGATATGCGTCACCCTCAACTTGGTGCGTTTTCCTGCCATAGCTCACGATTTCGTTCTTACGCCGTCTACAATAAGCTACCCAGCTTGCATTTCTTAGACGCTACATCGCAGGAAGAGGCAGCCACGCCTCTTCGCCTCTTGCTGGTCTATTCTGTTGCCTCGAAATCGACCCCAGCACTGCAGGGCATGCAACTGCTGGGTCCCGGCGAGGTGGATGTTACACAGATCAAAAAGCTTATCCAGGTGCGGCTTAAATTCTTTGCATTGTCGATGCGTGTTTTAAGAGGATTTCCCGCAGGACGGAGAGAAGTATGCCTCGCAGTTGTTGGCAGCCATCAACTTGAAGTTGAGAGATGAGGAAGTCCGCCTCACCGATAAAGCTCGCCTCAAATTTGCTTCAGTACGATGACTCGCCGTTGGAAATACACAGGATTCTGATTGGCCTTCGGATTGTCGCGGTCATGGAGATTGAGTCTATATCCCGACCTGTCGACTCACCACCGCGGCCCGATCTGCCGATCTGATCGGATGTGAGCAGAGTAGATGCTGATTACTGTAGACACGAACCTTCATGTCATTCTTACGGGTTTCGGGCACCAAGATTTTAGATGAGCAGGGGGAGGAGCTCGTCCTGCGCGGCGCGGGCTTGGGAGGATGGATGATGTGTCTCCTCTTGTCTCCTCTTGACTCACCTTAACATCGCTAATGAATTTACTTCTAGGATGGAAAACTTCATATCCGGTATGCGCCCTGCTCATTGCCGCTCAATGGTGCTTAGACTCTCTAGGCTTCCCCGGCTGCGAGTTTCAGATACGTGAGGCCCTCGCGGAGGTCCTTGGCGAGGAGAGGTCCGAGTTTTTCTTCGACAAGGTGAGCGACTCTCAGCTCCTATTGTACCACAATATATCCCGACACGGATTTCAGTTCTTAGAGCATTTCTTCACTGATGCCGACGCAGCCTTTATTCACTCGCTGTCGCTGAACTGCATCCGTATCGCTATAAATTATCGACACTTCGAGTCTCCCCTCGATCCTCGGGTCCTGCGGCCCAATGCCTTTGCACATCTCGATCGTGCCATCGCAGTGTGCGCTGCGCACGGCCTTTATACTATCATCGACCTCCACACCGCTCCCGGTGGTCAGAATGGCGGGTGGCACTCCGATCATGGCGCCCACCTGGCAGGCTTCTTCCGGCACCAGCACTTTGTTGACTCGGCCGTGTGGCTATGGGAATGCCTCGCGGAGAGGTACAAGGACAACGCGTGGGTTGCGGGCTACAATTTGCTCAATGAACCTGCAGATCCTAGCCCGACGTTCTCTGGGCTGATCAACTTCTACGACCGTGCCATCGCAGCAGTGCGCGCCATCGACACGCGACACATCATCTTCCTCGATGGGAACACTTATGCAACCGACTTCTCTCATTTTCCTGAAGACGTCCGCACGAGGTGGGGCGAAAACGTTGCGTATTCGATCCACGATTACTCTGTCTTCGGGTTCCCGAAGGGCGGTGTGTACGAAGGCAGCGCCGAGCAGAAGGAGAAAATGCGGCGTGGATATGCGCGCAAGCGCGAGTGGATGGATGCGCGGGGGCTGTGCGTGTGGAATGGCGAATGGGGACCGGTGTACGCCCGCAGGGAGTATGAGGGCGAGCAGACGGACTCGATCAACGAGCGTCGCTATGCCGTGCTCAAGGACCAGCTCGAGCTCTATGATAAGGTAAGTCTACCTGCCCCTGTCCCCCGCCGTAGCTGAAATTATACGTGCTCTTTGTAGGACAACCTCAGTTGGTCCATCTGGCTGTACAAAGACATCGGCTTTCAAGGCATGGTCCACGTTTCTCGCAACACACCGTACATGAAGCTTTTCAAAGACTTCCTCGCTAAGAAGCACCGCCTCGCGATAGACTCGTGGGGTGCAGACGCCACGTCCGTCGCACATATCTACGAACCGATCGTGCAACTCATCAAGGACGCGGTTCCCGAAGAGGAACGGCGGCGCCTGTACCCATGGCCTGGGTGGAGCTTAGAAGAGCGCGTTGCAAGGCTCGCTCGTGCGACGCTCGTAGCAGAGTTCTTTGTGCGTGAGTGGGCGAAACACTTCCGCGGTATGGGGGAGGGCGAGCTGGAGGAGCTGGCGAAGAGTTTTAGGTTTGAGAGTTGTGTGGAGAGGGAGGGATTGAATGAGGTCTTGCGAGCTCATGGAAAGAAGTGGTCCTAATGGCCGAGTCGACTCGGAGTCTGTTTCGCAGAGTCACAAGCTAAGGCCCCGCGCGCTCTTGCTCGCTGCGGCGTACGGGCTATATTCCATCCCTACTTATCCCTGGGATTCACTGCGTTCATCGCTAGCACTTGTCGTAGCAAAACTCACGCGTTACTATCACAGTACGGGGTCAGGTGCCTCGAGTCAGACCATAAGAAGTAATCGCAAATTTTGACTCGCAACCTCTCGACCTCTTCCTCCCCCTCCTCCTCTCCTCCTCTCAAAGCTTGAGTGAATAATCTTCTGCCATCATCTTGCCGACTACAATGGGCGCATACTACGACGAAATCGAAATCGAAGACATGGCTTGGGATGAGGAAAAACGGGTGTACCACTACCCGTGCCCGTGCGGCGATCGCTTCGAGATTTCACGCACGCAGCTGGCCAACTACGAGGACGTTGCGACATGTCCGAGCTGTAGCCTGATCATTCGAGTGGTATACGACCCGGTGAGCGCATTTGACGTCTTCGTGCGAGCCGATCGTTGACTAAGGGGGTAGCTGGACTACGATGACGAACCTCCGGACGAAGACGATGCGAGTGCTAGTGACGAGGAAGACCAGGAGAGCGAGGATGAGGATGAGGAGGACGAAAAGTTTGAGGAGGCTATGGAGAAGCTGACGATCTCGGAGGGTTCCAGCGAGGTTGCTGTAGCTGCATGATATCCGAGTCCTTTCCTATCCTCATGGAGAGCGTGTGCGTCTCGGATCCTTTCATACCGTTCATTCGTTACGATAGATGCATCCTGCCTCCCTTAAGCATCTCATCCTACATTTGTATCACTTATCAACTGTATCTAACATCGCAGTACTAGTGACGCCTGGTTGCAACTCACGAACGAATATAATCTATTCCAAAGATACGTATGGCATATGCACCGACTGACCGAGAGAAACGCAGACAGTGACAGAAGCATCAATGCATCATCAAGAAACGCTCTAGTACCTGTAGCGGGTCGAGTAATCTGAGCACAAGCCATCAGCATATGGACGCTTGAATGCAAGGGCATCGAACTGACCTTTGGGAGAGACCACGAGACCACGACCCTTCGACGCACCACGATAGACAGTCTCTATAATGTCGATCATCTGATTGACAGGGTTGAGTGAGCAAGGAATGACATCGCGAAAGCAGCTCTGGCTCACCTCTTGCTTGTTATCCATGGCCCAGTTGCTGATCCAGAACGTTTCAATCATCGTCGTACCTAGCAAGAACGGGCAGCTGTGCTCACATTTTGTTATTGTTACCAGTCCCTAGATCAATCATGATGTGCTTATTCCTGGTATACGACGGCGTCAGCCATTTCGTATGAGTTTCCCCGAAGGAAGTGGCCTACCGGTAGAAGAACATCACAGTGCATGGGTCGTACAGCTCGTACATCTGGCCGCGCATGTCGTTCAGTATGACGGTCAGCGGGCACTGTGGGGAGATCGCTCACTTTGTTGAAGTCGGGCACCTCTGTGATATCGCAGAGGTAGATAACAGCAAAATTCTGTACCTTTTCGGCGACAGAGTAAAGCGTCTCGTCCATGGTCATGCACTGGGTGTCCCAGTCGTGCCCGAAGCGGATCACGACGATACGATCCTCCTCGGACTTGATCGCCTCGTCAACATGCCAGCCGGAGGGGAGGTGTGGGAGGAAGTAAGACATCTTGCCGTGTAGGACGTGGTCGACGTGAGAGTTGAGAACAAGGCTGCTGGGATGGGCCACCGCACTTGCCGAGTTCGGACGGTCTCTATTCCTCTCTCCACTACCATCGGCTCCTCAATATCACGCTGAAATGTCATCTAATCAGCGACCAGTCGTGTTCATGGACGTCAACATTGGGGAGACGCCCGCCGGGAGGCTGAAGATGGAGCTCTTCAGCGACATCGTGCCAAAGTGCGTGCCTCCCTGTCTCGACGCGTCTGATACTCAACAAGCTATCTTTGGTCAGGACTGCAGAGAACTTCCGCCAGCTGTGTACAGGGGAGTACAGGTACGCTGTCTACTCGCTCTCGCCTGAGGTGCTGAAGGGCCGTTAATACCGACCAGGCAGAATTCGCGGCCGCAGGGATACAAGAACGCGACATTCCACAGGTGCGATCGTGAACTGCCCCTGTCTTCAACGCCGTCATGTTGCTGACAAGGGACTCCCTGTAGAGTGTGAGTCAATTGCTGCTTCTCCTCACCAAGTCGCTGAGGAACGTTGCAGAGTGCCCAATTTCATGTGTCAAGGTATGTGGCACGGCGACTCTGGAGTACACAATCGCACTCACGATGGCATTTTTATGTAGGCGGTGACTTTTTGAATGGAGACGGGACGGGAACATTCTCGATATATGGCGACAAGTTCCCCGTCAGCATTCCCCTTTAATACTCGTGAGCCTCTTTTGACGACCCCTACCAGGACGAGAACTTCCAAGAAAAGCACACCGAAGCCGGCCTTCTCTCGATGGCGAACTCAGGACCTAATACCAACGGCTCCCAGTTCTTCATCACGACGGCAAAGTGCGATTTTCTCGACGGCAAGCACGTCGTGTTCGGGAAGGTCATCGACGGCATGCTGACTTTGCGCAAAATTGAGCACGTGTCGACGGGCCCGAATAATCGCCCCAAGCTCGCCGTTAAGATCGTTGGTACGCAGCCCTTTCGTGGAAGGCATTGGGAAAATCTGATGTCAGATGCAGAATGCGGGGAGATGTAATGTCGTTGTGGTTTTGGGCTCTTGCCTTAGTGTCATGACAGAGAAGTTCTGGTCATTGCTACATGAAGCCTCCGTCCGAGCATCGGCCGAAAGATACATTGAGTCGGTATGTGGCCGGCTGGCTGCACGCAGGCCGTCGGTGTCCGTTGGGGATCTGAAGGTTTTGAGCCCAGTTTGAGCCACATTCGGGTCAATGTATGTCACAGGGAGAGATTCGTCCGAATTGTGTTGTGGCCTTCGCACATTGCATGACGTCTCGCGTTGGAGGCAGCGCGCACACCGCCATCGCTGCTCATAGTAACACACTTTCCATGCCCACACTCAGTCGTGACACATCGCTGGCAACACGACCAACGAGCGTGAAACTACTCACCGTCGAAACCCGCCACCACATTCGAATCTTACTCGATACTGCGCTAGAAGAAGAGACCGCATTCGATGGCAGAGGCGGGGAGTGGGCGGGGCGCATAGAGACGGCGCTGTATGACTTGGCCAAGGCTGTGCAGGATGGTGGCTGGCTGGCCGGCGTGAGGCTCGCGAGGATAGCGCATGCGGAGCGGCGAGGTCTCGAGGAAGCAGCGAGGCAGAAACAAGAGCAGGAACAGGCGGCGAAGGAGGCAAAAGAGGGAGACGGACGCAGCAAGGGCAAGCCCAGGACGTCGCAGGTCGCAGAAACAGCAAGGGTGGGGACGTTGTCTGAGGTGAAGCTCCCGTTTCCTTCCGCCGAGCCCGACGTCGAGGAGCGCAGTGTCCTTGCGCTCCAGCAGCTCCGCGTGCTCGCAGCTCAGCGTGGCTCATCGTCGACGGCGTCGAAGCATCTATTACTCACTGCCGTTCTGCCTGATCAACTCCCGTTGGCGGATAACTCTGCCCCGCGTTGCCAATTTACGCCCGGCGTGTTTTCGCTTCCCGCCCCTGACCTCTTTGGCGAGGATCCCACAGGCAATGGCGCCGCCGCCGCTGAGAGTGCTCTGTATGGCTTCAAGGAATGGGACAGTACGTGTCGTGCTCATCGTATGCGGAGTTACCTGCGCGCACTATACTGACATCCACAGCAGCTCGGTTTCCAGAGTCTTCTGAATTGGTCGGCGGTACATTCTCGTTCACAGGGAAGCTCTCCTCGGACGTGCACACCTCTCTGCGGAGGGTCCTCCGCGTTGCCGTCTACGCGGTCCTCTCCCAAATCCTCGAACAGCATGTTCTGTCCAATTTCGGCGTCCCATTGCGCTACCCTGCGCCCACGCTGCCGCCTCCGGCGCCGCCCGCCGCGCAGGCCATTCATGTGCCTCACATTGCGCCCCTACCCCATCGTAACTCGTCGCCAGACGTGAAGCACCGGCATCGAGACGCGTTTAACCCATCCGCGTTGTGGTCTATGTTCTCGAGGAAGACGGGCAGCCTTCTGCACCGAGCAGCCACCGTCAACCCATATGGCACTCGCGGTGGCTCGCTGGATCTTCCACGGCTCGTGCCCGAGTCGCCTCCATTGCCGTCACCCCGCACGTCTGTGGAAGGCGGCCTCATTCGTCGCTTGTCAATATTTGGCGAGCAGCGCCCGCCCGCGCCGCCGCCGCCTCCACAGCCTGTTGAACCGGAGTTGCCATTCCAGGCGGCACTCCGCCGGATAGAGTCCCAGAAGGCGCTGCTATCCACGTCTGCCGGTGTCATCCTGTCTCCGCCGCCTCTGCTCTCGCGTCTTGCAGAGAGAGAGAAGGATAACCCCTCGCGGCGCCTGACAGGCGAAGAGCGGACCGGGTTGTCAAGTATATTGGGCTGGGAGGGCAAGAAGGCTGCCGGGCGTGGGATGGCGGGCACCTCGGGCTTTGTGCGGCAGCAGAGCTTGTCGGTGCTCTACTCTGAACACGTGCCAGATTACTGCGCGCCGACTGAACAGGCTCCTCTGGAGGGCGAAGCGAAACATTGCGGTTTGCGTGCGCAGTTGCTCACTTACATCTTCTACTCCGTAAATGGCGACTCGGACAGGTGCCTTGGGGAGGTCGTCTCTGGCATGTGTACAAGGGCGGAGGAGCCATGTTCGCGGCCAGAATGCAAAACTGTACGTGGGAAGCATGAACAGCAGTGGATGCACAACAGCCTGCGTATCGTCGCTTTGGTTGTAGAAGATGAACATCCGAGCCTCGAAGACCTAGAAATGTGGCAGAGCTGCAGAGTCTGCGCAGCCACTACCCCACGATGCAAACTAAACGCTGGTACATAGTGAGTGTCCTGTGTTTCTTTCGTGTTTAGCTTACTCATGCACAGCAGTTTGTATTCGTTCGCTAAATTCCTCGAACTCCTGTTGTATTCACCCACAATCTGTTCACCCACGCTATCGCTTTGCCCGCATACGACGCCCCCGTCCCAACCCTTGACCGGTGCTGACGCGCCATTGCCCCAGTCCCGCTTAAACATTCGCCGCCACTTTTCTTACAAATCACACTCCGTCTCATTCTCGCTTTCCGCCATTCCCGATGTTTTCGAGCTACGCGTGCCTCGACTGCAGATCATGCACGGCAGCTGGTCGGAGAAGTCGGGATCGGAGAAGATCAGGTCATCCATTTTGTCAGTGGCAATGGTCGCGCAGGCGGAGGCAGAGCGAAGGGAATTAAGGAGAGAAATCAAAACGTGGTGGCAGAGCATCGCAGAACACCTGGATAAATTGGTTAGTCTGGATTGCCCCGCCCACGCATACCTAGATTATCTAAAGCTCTGGACAGGAGCTGCAATTTGTCGACGCGGACGACCTGTCTGTTTACCACAAGGCGCTGCCTCGTCTCCCATCTGCTGATGATCAATGGGAGTCTTCATCAGAGTCCCAAACGCCCCGAAACCTTACTGTATCTCTCCCACCGACCTTGGCAACTACCCCCATGCACGAGGGCGAGCTGTCATTCTCCTCTAGCGCCACCCTCAAACCACCCTCACGATCCTTCTCCGACCCGCATGCTCCTCATATAGATAAGGACTCCCATGATACTGTCAGCTTCGACGAATCCATCTCACTTCTCTCGAACATGCGCTTCAATTTCCAGCGCACAGAGCAGACATTGTATGGCCAGCTCTCTGAGGTCCCCGATGCAACCATCAATGGCGTCCGACGTTCGTTTCATTCCGCGGCGCAGGGCGCGACGAAAAGACTGACTGCCTGGGAGACGAAACATGTGGCGAAGGAGGCCCGTAGATCGCTTACTGCTGACCGCGAGGCAATACCGGGACCGCGGTGGTGGGGTCATGGATATCATGCTGTTCCTGGAGGGAGTGTCATCGTTCAGGAGGAAGATTGGGGCAGCATCATTGCATTCACTCTCAGGTATGTCGTGTCACTGCCATCAGACATGTCAGGCTGACATCTTGCAGTTCTCTTGATTATCAACGTGAGCTAGCCAACATGGCGCATCCACGCAGTGCTGCCGCGAAGTCAACGTTTCCAGTCCCCCCAGCTCCTCCTCCGCCAACGTCTAGCATCGTGGTCCGGTCTGCTGCATCCACCAGCACTTCCTCCTTCAAGTTTTTCGCGCCTTCTCCGCGCCTTGATCCCGACCGCGATGATACCGTCTGGCACGAGCCTGAGACCCACTCTGCGGTGATTAGCCGCAAGGAGCACCCGCGCGACCCGACATCGCTTATGTCTCTCCGCGAGGTCCTGCGGAAGGTCCCTGCAGACGGGAGCCACGGGCTGCCGTCGTCGGTGTTTACGAGTGTATCGCGTATGGTGAGCGGCGGCGCGCCGCCCTCGGCGTGGGCGAAACCCGCTGTGGAAGTCAGTAGGCAAGCCGCAGACGGACAGGTCACTTTGCCTGATACCGCGGATGCGGTAGGGAAGATCTTACAGGAGATGGACGCGGTGTCGCTTACATCGTCGAAGGGGACGATCAGCTCGACCGGCACTGGGGTCGTCGAGACGAATATCCACAGAGGCAAGACATCGTCGGTCATATCGCGATCGTCGACAGACAGCAATGGCACAGTTGGGCCGGATAACTCGGCACCGTCAAGCACCCCGCCCCATCCGGACACCCTTGTCCAGTCGCCTGCCTTAGAACAACCTGACGAAAATAGCGCCTTCTCGTGGACGAGCAGCCTCACTAACGCAATGCGCTACATGCTGAAGACCGAACAGCCCTCACGCCCGGGCTCGCCCGTTCCGAAGAACCATCATGGCCTGCTGTCCGCGGACCCGCTTGCGATCGACGCGCGCCCGCACATCAAGTACGACTGGACAATCGGAAAGCGGCTCAAGTTTAGCTGCACGGTATACTATGCGAAGCAGTTCGACGCGCTGCGGAGGCGCTGCGGGATCGAGGATGTTTTTCTCAAAAGTATGGCAAAGTGCGAGAATTGGGCGGCACAAGGCGGAAAGAGCAGGTCAAATTTCTGGAAGACGTCTGACGATAGGTTCATTATCAAGACGTTGGTAAATGCGTGGAACGTCGCAGATCTGTGCGCAAATTTCGTTGATGCGGTGTCGCAATAGGACTGACGCAAACGCTTTGCAGTCAGGTGCTCATCGACCTCGCGCCGTCGTACTTCGCCCACATGGAGTCCACTGCCAGCCGAGCATCGGTACTCGCGAAGTTGCTCGGGTTCTACACTGTTGAAGTTCGGAACCTAGAGACGGGAAACGTGCAGGCTAAGGCGGATCTGCTGGTCATGGAGAACTTGTTCTATGGCCAGAAGCCAGCCAAGACATTTGATTTGAAGGGTATTCAAGGTCGTAAAGTCAAGCCGAACTCGAATTCTTCGGCGCCAAACACATTTTTCGATGGAGAATGGATAGAAGGTATGTTCATACAAAGGGATCGATGTAGGAACTGGCTTATGATCGATCGATGATAGGGCAACAGCGAGCATTGACGCTAGTTCACCCTCACTCGAAAGCTGTGCTGCGCGAAGGCCTGCGCTCTGATTGTGAATGGCTATCTAGGAGCAATATTATGGACTATTCGTACGTACTAATTTCAGAGTCACCTTACAAGGATGTCACTCTAAGGCAGCACGTTACGTTGCAGACTCCTTTTAGGCATAGACGAAGAGCACAAAGAGATCCGCTGCGGGCTGGTCGACACAATCGGCAGCTATACGTTCGCCAAGACGCTGGAATACAAGGCGAAGGGCCTGTCCGGGAGGGACGGGAAGGACATCACTGTGATTCCCCCGCATGAGTACGAAGAGCGTTTCGTCAGCGCCTTGGACAGCTACTTCCTCGCGTGCCCAGGTGTGCCCTCCGGAACAACAGCGCGCCTTAGACTAGCTGACAGCACTTTCTAGACAAATGGACGAAACCCCCAGAAGATAAGAAGATCCCCTTTGACCCGGCAGCGTTGCCCAGCGTGCTCTGATACAGTAGATGCGCGTCGGTACTCGCGCACGTACTAGATTGACTCCGCATTGACAATTTGTACCATCCACACAATATTACCTAGTCGAATCCAAATTATACATTATTGCAAACCAGCTTATATAGGGTCCCAGCCAACCATTAGATTGGGGATAAGTAGTAGGAGGCGGAAGACAGAACGGCTCCAACTGTAGCTCACTGGGTGATGTCATAACGCCTGCCTCCAACTCCACCCTTCCGCTACATAAACACCTGCTATCCCCACCAACAACCGTACCAACTACTCTCTCACAACAGTCATGTCAGGAATCTCCGGTACACAGTCACCTCCGATCCATGATTCTGAGCCCATGGGCACATCGTCCGTCGGGGGCGGGCCCGTCAAGGGTGTCTCAGACCGCGAACAGCGCGCTCGTATGTCCTGCTGGATATCGATACCCAGCTAATCGCTGACTCTGTCTGTGCAGAGTATTTTGACGATGCGCCCAAGGGAGACACGAAGGCTCAAAGGTCTAATAACTTGATGGAGGTGCGCACGCGGAGTCACACAGCCGATTGAACACGACCTTACCCATTCACAGGCAGCACCCACTGCTTCTGGTCCGGTGAAAGACATGAGCAGCAAGGATTTGCGGAGCGCGCTTGGCAAAGAAGTGTAGAGAAGTCAATGTAGCGCTAAAGCTTGTACAACAACACACGCACTAAATAGAGGTCCCGAAAGGCTGAACTCGCGCCAGTCCAGTGTCGTCGCGTCCACCCTGCGGGAAGTCTGTCGGAAACTTTATGTGCGCCTGGTCGCTGTGTGAAATCTGTGTCTGACGGACCAGTGCACGGACGGAGGATGCTATCGATGAATGGCGAGTAAGACATACCCACCGGGTGCGAGGACGAGTTGGCATGGTACTTAGCCCCAGTGAAAAGTCGGGCTGGGCTGGTATGGCCCTGTGTGTGTAGCCAGAAAAAATGTGTCCCCAGCTGGCGTGGTGTGGTCAGATATGTATGCGTGTCATTGCGATGACTCGGTGCGATCTCGTGACATAGCTACGACGCCGCCGACGCGCGTCGGCGCTGCAAATTGTACGTCGAATCGCGCGCAGCGCTGTCGCAGCACTGCAGCGGCGCTTACACATTACTTCTTCTTTACCCGTATCCCTCGACTTTGTTGCACTCTATTTGGTCTCCATTCCCATAGTCATTCTGATGGTTGCGGGATCGGTCTCTGCTGGATCGACCGAGCGCATTGCTGCATATGGGACTACGCCCTGAGAATAGGCGCTGGGGTACACGGGCTGTGATTTCGACGGTCGATATCACAAGGCGTGTACCCCAGCGCTTACCATGTTCTTGCCATGTCTGCATTACATAATCCGAAAGACATGACGTACCGCATGTCATCGTGTTTCCTCGACTCGACCTCGCAAGCACCGCGTCAAACAGCTCATTGACTTGACATATCCTCTCTCTTGCGCTATGTTGCCATCATCGGGGGTTCTGCATTCCCGACAGCATCCCCGATAATGTCCCTATCACAACAGCCACGAAATGCACCGATCGCGCGCTCGAACATGTTCATGGTATGATGCACGCTACCCCGATTCGCTTTCCTCCTGACGATCAGGTGTTCTCCGATATCCGTGATTGTGATGAGCCACAATACTGGACTCTGGAGCATCCCAATCTCCATCAAATTGGGCGCTATTGTATCATTCGTGGCTGCGCGGCGGCCGGTCCAACAGCATAGCTACACTTAAGTTGCTCGTGCGTGCTTCTCCTCTCCATCCTAACTCTTTTTGCGTTCTCTTACTATGTCCACGCTGCCCGGTTCATACCTCATCTACGGCAACTTCTGCCTTGCTGGCGGCAAGACCCGCACGCCCACTTCGCGGAACGGTCAAGCTGCGAACCCCACTTTCCACCGTTTCTATGACACGACCATCTCCCTTGCGGACGGCAACACGCTGCAGGCTCAGCTGCGCGTTTGGAGTCCTAGCAACGACGTCGGGCTTCCAGACAACACGGTTGTCTTCGCGACTGTCAAGGCCCACAGTGCTGCAGGAGCACCTGCACTATTGGAGGTCATATCGCTCACTCCTTACCCCGGCGATCCCTCCCATGCCGATTACGACGACCCCATTCCCGTGCTGCCGGGCTTCTTTGTGGGCATCGGCGTTGTTCGCTCCCATGGACCCGAGACAACCGCCGATGGTTTATCCCGCGCCTTCTCCCTCGATGTATCGGACTATGTCCGTGACTCAATGAAGACGAGCACCATTCAGTAAGTTCCTGCCTTTCTCTCTGCCTGCATCTGCTCATAGTCATGTAGGTGCTTCTTTGACCACATGTCTGCTCGGTGGACACGTACTCCATTCCCCAACCACCGTTCTATCGTGCAAGTCGCCGGGTTCTGCCATGGCCTTACGAAAGACGGTGACTTATCCATCCGGATAGAGTCCATAGTGTTCGGCTTAGGAACTGCAAATACTGCGTCCTTACCGGCTGCTTCACCGGGCCCGTCGACTCCCACAAAGCGCAAGTATAGTGCTTATGCTACGCCCTCCCCCCGCGGTGCCTCTGGCAGCCGCACAACTAAGTACGCCCTTTTTTGACTGCTGCATCTGTTCATTCTTCTGACGCGGTTCTCTCAGCATGCACTCCGTAGCTTCAAGCAGTCTTACCCCTGTGGCTGACGCGCCCGTCCCCTCCACATCTTATTCGTCACTCCCGGTTGAAGCTCACGACACCATCACGTAAGGTTCTCTTCTATATTCATACCTTGCGTCACTCACGCTGCCTTCAGCCCCATTGCTGTGCAGGGGGCGGAAGCATTGCATGCGGTTGATGAACATGTTGCAGATACGGTGGAGCAAGGCCCGACGCGCCGTGGAGGGAAGCGCAAGGCACCTTCAACTTAATTTCACTACATAGAACAGATACACATGTGAATTGATAAGAGCTTGATATCAGAACATATGTATGAAGAGATATTTTTGTTCAGGCGCGGAGCTACGTCTCCGGGAATGCTGCCGAATGTCTGGCGCGCATGTGTGCCTGTGCAAGGCAAGCCTCATGCTTTCATGATAAGAAGTAATTGTCGCTTCACAATTGAGCTTGGGTTGTGCAAAAATTCCTGTGGTCTTATAATCTGTACCAATGCATGTTCTGATCATTTTGTGGCTTAGCGGTACAGCGTCGCCACCACAGGATATTGCTTAGATATGGGTTCGGCATTTCCCGGGAAATACCGGCACCAGCGTGACGCGCCTTGCTCCTGCCACCGTTCTCGCTGCTGCAGCCCCCATGCTCGATCACTCTGTCTCTGCGACCTCCTTTGATGCTATCTATATGTATCCCATCACGAGCGAAATCTATACATCAAAGATGGTGATGCTTAGTCTGTGCAATCGACCCCGAATATTTGCTTTTGCACATCAGTCCTCGACTTGGTCCCTTGCTACAAATGCACTAAAGGCTTCGGCATGCTGAGGACAAGCTCTCTGCGTCTGTCAGTATGACGACAATCGTTCCTGCTGTTTGTGCTTTTCTTTTCCCTGATATTTCTCCCGAAGGTATGTCTTTGAGTCGTCTCGTCCCTACGCTCTCTATCTCATCACCGAATTGTTCTGCTCACCACACCTGTCAGACCCGTACCTTGACCCTATAGTTTCCAATGGACTGGCCGTTGCTGTGGTCAATACACGCGATGCCCGGATTGTTGCCACCGTCAACATGGTGCAAACTCAGCCTATCTTCGCGATCATCTCGGACTTGGCCAGGTCTTTAACGGTATATCTTTTCTCCCGCATTTCAATTCAGCTGTGCACTGATTTCGCACGTCCTACACAGGGCAACTCGCCGGGGTTTTTGACCAATTGGCGGCCGACTGACGCGCATTTCCGTGCCCTGATCATATGGTATCAAGTCTCGTCAGCCCACTATCCATCCCTGCCCGATGCCCATGTGGCTATCATGGCGTACATCCCACCGATGCCCACCGATGCCGGCGACATCCATATGACCACGCTCCGCCTCGCGTACCTGCTCCTTCGCATCCCCGATCTCGCCATATTCGACTTCGGTGCCATTCCGACACTTCTTGCTGTGTCCTATATGTTTGATGTCAGCGGCATCTATGCGTTCATGATTTATGATCGCAATATGTCTGATGCGCTTCATGCTGTTGAAGCTGACAACACGGAGAACCATGCCATGCGCGACACTTTTGCGGATCTCGGGATTGCAGTATCCTCCTGGCCAGATGGAGATGACATGGCGCATGATCTGCTGACCATTCTCTACTGCTTGGATATCGCAGAGTAAATCTTTTCATTCTTTATCTTTGCCACATCATGCTCACAAATGCTATACAGTTTTTTAGAGGACTCTGGATTGCCGCCGACCAGTCCAGATAGCATGTCGGAATCCGACTGATTTAACATATAGATGTATATATGCTGCCAATTTTATCTGCCTTCCATCGCTTGACTGCACGCGTGTTGAGCTATACCCATCCACATGACTCTGTCAAGTGCTCTTGGTACAAGTGAGTTTGGCGTGCGCTCTGTTACAAATGACTCATGCTGATACCACCTTCAGGGTTTCGGCAGATTCAAGCCTGGCTGGCTTCGCTCTCATGCACAGCTAAGACGAATACGGCTGTTGACGACAGCACCGCTGTTGCCATTCTCGCTATAGAGCACCAGCAACGTGGGCTCCCATACCTCTACTATGTTTCGTCGTGCACAGAGGTGAGCACCTTACATTGTAACGGACTAGCTCGACAACCGACTCACATGCGGCTGCAGAACATGGAACACCTGACCGATACATTCCAATTCAACACTGCATCATCCCTGCCCGCTTCTTCATCGGTGCCTTCCTTAGTGACCGTCTCCTCTATCAATCACACCGCGATTCAATCGAATGATACGCTTGACGCATTCGCGACGGACTCCATCATGCCTCTCAATATTATCCGTCACTTCTGGAAGCATGCGCACATCGTTTACATTAGACGTACCCGTAGCACCTGCCGCATATGACAATAGACATGCTGTGCACTCAAAGGTTTTCAGCCGGTATCAGCGAACAAGGGCCACGTCGGGCTGACGGATACATCGTCAAGTTCAAATGATTGCTTGCCATCAGGCATCATCCTTCGCCGGTCCTCATTGTAGAGAACTGTTCTTGCTACTTGCCACCTGGAGTCATGCCCTCTCAAGTTCAGCTCTGGGCCATACGCGGCGTTGGGTCCGCAGCTCTGTCATGGGGAGCAATTCGTGGCAATCGCCGCCACGAATGCCCTCACTGTCATGTCCTCTTACTTACCGGCGAGTCGCCAGGATTTTGCTGCGGTCCAAAGGGATCACGTCTGGACGATACACCTCCTCTCCCACCTCTACCACCAGCGTTTGAAGAGCTGCTCAATCATCCTCACATCTCCGCCATCTCTCGAAAGCTCAACCTCATCTTCTCATTCGCATCATTGGAAACCACTCACGCCTTTCCATCCGTTGCTGGGCCGCAGGGCTTCCTTGCCATCCAAGGCAAGGTATATCACCGTATCCGACCCACTCACGAGAATTCGGTCGTCCGATGGTTACTCTACGACGGTTTCATGATTGAACCAGCACTTATCCCCCACTCGCGTCAAGCCGAAGCTGTGCCTGATGATCTCATTGATGCCTTCCGCACTGCACTGCTCAACGTCAATCCCCTCATTCATGCCTTGCAGCAGCTATCAACGCTGGACCCTGTCGCTTTCCCGACAGCGCAGCTCACTCTGGCAGATGCTGGTGCGGGGCCGGAGATTGCCGCTCTCATATCGTACGAGAACACCACTCAGAATGAGGTGCAATCGCGCCGAATTGTCATCTCCCGCACGAATGGCATGACTCAACAGGTCCAAAATCACAGTCGCCTCTGGGAGCCGCTCAGTTATCCGCTCTTCTTTCCGCACGCCACACTGGGCTGGGGTCGCACTGGTTCCCTTGCGGATGTCAATGCTGGTCTCGCGCCCGCAGCTGGTGACGCAGATGGTGACAGGGCTACATCTCAGATTTGGCACTACCGTGCTTACCTTCTTCGAGAAGAGCGCTTCGCTATCTTTGGCCGGCTCACCAATGAATATGTTGTCGACATGTTCAGTCGAAACCTCGAAGGGCGCCTCAATTACATCCGCACCAACCAGCTGCGGATGCGGCGCGAAGAAGCGGAGCTTATGGGTGAAACATTCATTCCCGATAACGAAAACGTCTACTTGCCTGCGTCATTCCTAGGGTCGGCACGCTGGGCGTCGGAGCAAATCGCCGACTCGCTTGCCATTGCCGCCACTCTTGGACGTCCCACCTTCTTCATTACCATGACATGCAACACGAACTGGCCGGAGATCCAATCGCAGCTGCGTCCTGGTCAGAGCTTTCATGATCAACCTGCTGTAGTTTGTCGTGTTTTCAAGCGCAAACTGGCTCTCCTCCTGAAGACCCTAAAGACCATGTTCCCCAATGTCGGTGCACCGGTATACACCATCTGCTCTGTTGAATTCCAGAAACGGGGCCTTCCACATGCTCATATCCTCGTCCGCTACCCCAAGGACTGTGTCTTGCCCGAGGCAATCGACGCAGTGATCTCTGCAGAGCTTCCCGCTGATGCTACAGACCGTGAACTCGTGGCGCAATTCATGATTCATCATCACTCCACCCCTCCGGCGCCCATCTCACGCTACTGTCAGCGCGAAGACGCCCTTGGACAGCGAAATTGCCGCTTCAAGTACCCAAAGCCGATTCAATTGACGACAACTATTGACAGAGACGGTCGTGTTCAGTACCGAAGGCGGTCCGATTGTGACGTGTACGTTGTCCCGCACTGCTTGCCGCTCATCCGGCAGTTCCGGTGTCACATCAATTTCGAGGCTGCAAGCTCGTCGCATTTGTTCCAGTACATCTTCAAGTATATCCACAAAGGTATGCAGCTGGCATCTTTTTATTTACTCGTACACACAGACTCACATCGTTCACTTTCAGGCCCGGACCGCGCAAAATTCCGTGTTCGTCAAGGAAATGCAGGCAACAATGACGGTGTCGATGAGATTGCCGAGTACTGGGATGCCCGCTACCTCTCTGCTGGCGAGGCTACGTGGCGCATCATGGGCTTTCATGTCACGCAAAAAGACCCGGCCGTCACTGCACTGCCCGTTCACGTTCCGGGCAACAATTCTCACCACCAATACGCCACTCGTCGCGGCGCACCTGCGTCATCTGCATCCCTTCTTGACCACTATTTTCTGCGACCGGTGGGGTTCTTCACCGACCGTAATGGGACCTTATGTGATTTTTCTGACCTCACGTACTCCACGTACTGGGGCATGTTTCGCATGGCGCGCTATGACGCCACAAAGGACCACCGGCCGGATTACTTTCGCGAGCGACAGACTATCCCTGGGCAGCCGGACATGCATATTATCCTGCGCCAATCCCGCTATCCCCATGTCACTCGACTCCAACCAGCACGCGCCTCTGAAGGCGAGCGCTTCTACCTTCGTCGCCTCCTCCAGTACCATCCGGCGTGGTCTTTTGATGCTCTTCGAACGATCGATGGATCTATTCTCGACACGTTTCAGGAGGCAGCCGTCGCCATCGGTCTATTTGCGCATGAAAACGAGGCAGAGTATGCAATCACGGAGGGCTTGCTCACCCTTCGGACACCGCGTCAATTACGCTGGCTGTTCGTTGACCTCCTGGTCAATGACTGCGTACCCGCACCTATGTATCTCTGGACGAAATTTCACCACGAGCTTTCCCTGGATTACATTCTCGAGCATGCGACTGATGCTCTCGGCGAGAATCACGCTCTCGCAGAAATGCAGGATTATCTTGGCGAGCATGGGAAGTCTCTAGAGCAATTTGGCCTCCCTGCAGTCCAGACCCACAGCCGCGAGGTTGAACATGAACTGGAGAAGTGGGGCGCGCAAAGTGACGCACTGTCAGAACGCGCCGCGATAGCCGCGCACCAAATGAACGATGAGCAGCTTGCAATTTTCACGGAGATCGTGACAGCCGCCATGCACGACCAAGATTTGCTCCTATTCATCGACGGCAAGGCGGGGCGTGGCAAGACCTACATGGTGAACGCGGTCTGCGACTACCTTCGCTCTCAAGGACGTATTGTGCTACCCACTGCAACAGCGGCATTTGCGGCGCTTCTCTACCCCGGCGGGAGGACCACGCACTCGACGTTCAAGGTACGCGTGGGCTGATACCGCTCTTGAAGGGCTGAGCTAACAATGTCAATACGTCAGGTGCCCGTTAACGCGAACAACGAGATGCTGTCGTCACCGGTGACTGCTGACGACTCTCGAGGCGAGCTTCTACGTGCCGCCTCTGTCATCATATGGGATGAAGCACCAATGGCCAACCGCGCTGTATTGTCGTGCGTCGAAGAAACCTGCCGCAGGGTCATGCATACGGAAGACGGGCAGCCTTTCGGCGGGAAAGTTGTCATACTCCTTGGCGACTTCCGGCAAACCTGCCCCGTTATTCGCGGTGGCTCGCAGGCGCAGGTTGTCAGCGCATCAATCAAGTCTTCTCGTCTTTGGGAGCACTTCCAAGTCCGCCAGCTCATCCGGCCCATACGGAATGCTGAGGATCCAGAGTTAGCTGCGTATGTCGACGCAATCGGTGATGGAGCAGGGCCTGAAATTCCAATTCGGATGCTCAGCTGCGCGTACACCATGACGGACCTCGTCGACTTTGCATTCCCGCTTCACATTCGAACGTCACCAACGAGCTGTTTCCGCCGAGCCGTCCTTGCGCCGACCAACGCTCAGGTTAACACGTACAACTCACATTTGCTAAATTCTCTGCCTGGCCTGGCACACACCTACTTGGCTTCGGACAGTCTCAAGGAGGTTGACGATAACGAGCTGGATGAAACAGTTACACCGCAAGCGTTGCTTGACTGGGTTATGACTCACAACATTCATGGTCTCCCGCCCCACGCCCTTCACATCAAGCCCAACGCCGTCTGCCGCCTTCTGCGCAACATGTCGCAGTCCCGAGGACTCGTCAAGAATGCACGCGTAGCAATTGTCGATCCAGGCAGCCGCCTGATCATGGTCCGCCTGCTACGCGAACGCGCAGATGGAGTTGTGGTTGCGGACCCGGAAGACATACTCATACCACGCATTCCATTCCTTCACATTCTTGACTCTGGTCATACACTGGTGCGCCGCCAATTCCCGCTCGCGCTCGCCTACAGCACGACGTTCAACAGCTGTCAAGGCCTCACTCTCGATAAGGTTGGCGTGGATCTCACCTCGCCCGTGTTCTCGCATGGTCAGCTGTACACAGCGCTCTCAAGAATCAGACGACGGCAGGACGGGATGGTGAGGTTGGAGAGAGGTACAACGACGACAACAAACGTTGTCTATCCCGAGATACTGTCTTAGTGGCACAGCCACTTACTTAGTCACGGACGTTAAGGGAGATTCTGTAGGCACGACCCTGTCGCTTGAATTCACAAGACTCGGGAAGCCGACTCCGATGCATATTCTAAGGTCTCTGAAATCGTTTCCACATATTGCGCCTCGAAAAAAAAGGTCATGTGGTACACGTGCGAGTCCACATACGAGAAAGTCTCCGGAGCGCAGCTCCGGCGAATCTTGTATGTATTACTACTATCGCTGCCCGCGTCACAATTTGCTGCCTCGCTGCCCCCACGGACGCTTCGACACGTCGCTGCCGTCCTCGCGTCGCTGCGTCGCTGCCCCTGTCGCCGCCGTCGTCGCTGCCGTCGTCGCTTCGCTGCGTCGCTCCCCGGCGCTTCGCTGCGTAACCTTCTCGTGCAGGCACCGTGTCTCACACGTTCTCATGCCCTTCCCTCCTACCGCTCTCTGGCACCAATCAACTCTCCAAGCTTGCATCCAATACTGTCGAGGCACGAATGCCCGCTGCCAAGTCCACCTACCTCAAGCATATCAATTAGCTTTAGATGATGAGCACGAAGGGCAACTAGCAGGCGAGGCATCGTCGAGTCAGGGACGTGGCTTGGTGCGTGCAAATTCCAATATTATCGACGTACTTTCTGAAGCAGGCACAAATCTGTACCAGAGTCAAACCCCTTCGCAAGTCTTCGATAAAGCAAACACATGCACAACGAGAGGAACACCACATGATGCGCCCTGCAATTGGACGGGTGCTCCGCGTCGACGTCACGGTCGCCGGCGCGCCCTCTCCTCTGCCTCCACCTTGCGCCGGCACGCCTGGCACGCGCGGTTCTTGCGCTCGCCGCAGCACCCGACCAACCAGTTGACCGCGCCATGCGCCAGCTTCGTTGCCGTACGCCGCGGTACGCAACGCCGAGCCGCGCGCCGAGCTCACACAGCATTGCCCACTAGTCTAAATCCTCGCCGTACTCCAGAGTCAATCCCGCATGCGACTGCACTCGGGTGGCAGGTTCTGCGCCAGCGTCGCCGCGTGCTGCAGCTTCGCATCACGGTCGATGAGGTCCCACGTCGCGCTCATCATCACCTTGAGCTTCCGCCATGGGAACGTGCGGCGCAGGAAGTACACAAGCATCCATGCATGCGAGCGGGACGTCTCCGAGTCGACACAGAGGTGTGTATTTATAGACGCGACGAGCGGCGTGCCGACGCCGAGCTGGTTGTCCTGCGCGTACGGGATGCACGCGCCCGTGCGTGCGTCGCGGTACCTCTTCGCGACGTGTTCACCGTGTGCACAGCAGCGGCTTCTCTACTAGGACAGCTTCAAAGTAGTACTTGTTTAATGAAACTGTTTCAGACATGTGTGGGATGGCTGCTGGAAACGGTACAAGGCCACTGAAAGAACATCCCATAAATAAGGTCAAGCTTGACTCGACGGTGGACTGGCACTGGCAGTGGAAAAGAGAGAGTCGCGCTCACGTGGCAGCCGCCCGCAATCGGACCGAGTCGCGACGGGCTACGTCACTGACATCTTGTCTCTTACCCTCACCTTCCTGTCTCCCTATATCGCTGTACCCTTGCTCTGGGTTGCTGCTGCCTCGGAATCTCAGCTGTGGACTAGCAGGCTCTCTCTGAGCGACTTGTCTAGAAGGCTAGAGTTTGTATACTGATGCTCACGCTAGGGAGAGCTCGCTTCCGAAGCTCAGGGGCTCGACGACACGATTGTACTGACGGATATGCCATTTCACAGCTAGCTCGAACACATCATTACGCCCTCCCAGATCACTCATTGACATTGACAGCACACTGGGTGGGGACTCTGAGGAGAGGAGAGAGGTTCGAGAGATGTCGCGCGACAACTCGCATGGTGCGTCATACACGCTCGTTCTACCACCACCCTCGACTGACGCGCCTGCCGAACAGGGAAGCCAGGCGGCTACTAGGAGGACGAAGGCGTGCACTGCAGGGGGAGAAAGGTACGCCTTGCACGCTCGACCTCCTACGGAGCTGACTAGGATTTTGACTTAGCGATCGGGAAGGCCGGGACAGCTGGCAGCGGACACGGGGCAGGTGGCGGGACGGGCGGGTATGGTTTCATGTGTGCTGGTATGGCCTGGAATGTGGAGCGGCAGTGGATGCGGGGCAGCGACTGGATGGGCGGGTATGGCTCTGTATGCGCCTGTATGGCATGGTATGGAAAATTGTAGAAGCATTCAAGAAATGTGTATTCAGCTAGAGCCATATGGGCACATACCAGCACATACCCGCGCATATTCTGTAGCAATGAGCCGCCGACGACGCCGCATACAGGGCCATAAAAAATCTGATATAGTTCACATTCTCTGGCCTCATCTGGCCTGGTATAAAGCTTCTCACGCACACACACAGACATACCGGGCCATAGGGAGCCAGACCGGGTTTTCACTGGGACTTAGCAACAGACCGCCCGGAGTTGAGATCGTCAGACAGCTTTCAATAATCAATGCGAGATGTGACAGCACAGGAGTTGGGAACAACAAGCTCAAGGTACTTACTGCAATGAAGGAGACCGGACTTGTTCCGACCAGCTGCCTATGTCATGACGCACCCACATCGGCCGCATCGGCCGCGGCCGTCGTGGGCTGGTTTCAACTTGGTGCACGCTACCTGACGTCCTGAATGAATTTCAGATTATAATTCGCACTGCTTCGCGATGGCCATAATATCCAAATATAATGCTAAGGTAACTATATCCACACCCGTGTATGCTGTTGGAACGTCGTAAAAATCTGAAAAATAAGGTCACTCTCGTGCGCATGTTACCTGAGGTGCGGTCGCGAGAGACGCACCTAAATACCCATGTAGGACTCCTGCTTCATCTTGTGCTCCTCCAGCTCCTCTTGTGACATGCGTGCGGGGTGTTCGGTGAACATGACCGCCTTGACGTCCGAGTCTACCGAGTCATCGTGCTCTCCAGGCCCGTGCCGGTCGACGGAGCTCAACTCAATGTCGACGTCGACATCAACGGTGCGGTGCACGGTGATGTGCACACCTTCGCCCTCACGCTTCCGGAACCGTGCGGCGTCGCGCGACCACTTGCTGTTCGGTCGTGAATCTGACTCGCTGCGGGGGATGTCAGCTAATTACGCGCACGGATGGAGGGGACAAGTGGACGGAGAAGTCGCTGGGTGCCACTTACCCGATGATGTACTCAAACAAATTGCGGTATACGTGTGTTGCTATGATGACGCTGGAACGAGTCATTGATACGGTATGCAGTTGATCAGAGCAGGAGGACGCACATGATGACCACTGCAGGAGCGGAAGAGAACTCCGATTAGCTGCAGTCCGAGACGTACTCATGGGAAATCACTGACTGTGAGGAACTTGGAACATCTGTATAATGCCTGTGAGCTACTATGATAATATGGTGACAAGTAAGGGGCTTACCAAGTTCCAACCATCTGCGAGTAAGAGAAGCCATGAGAAAGGTTTAACAGCTAGCCTGGTGGAAAAATCGTTTCGTACCGTTGATGTTCAGGAAGAGCAATATCTGACAAATCCCCGCAACTTAGTGGATATCGTAGACGGCATCAAAGCAACTTACCACCGCTGGGATTTCAGATGCGGCTGCTGCAGAGACCCACGCGAGGCCCTGGAAGTAGAGCATGCGCCAAAGGCCCGTGTGGTTCCGCTTTCTCAAAACTCCAACAATCATGAAGAGCAGTAGCAGGGTATCCTCAATCGTGTTGACCAAGACACTCCAGCGGAACGCGTCCGTGCCTGAGATGGAGCATGTCTGCGCAGCGGCCACCCATTCCGAATGACCCTAAGCGGCAGAGCAATGACAGTGAGCGCGCCGCGTGGTATGAGCCTGGAATTTTTGAAAACGCACCTGTGAGACGCCTAGAGCATGGGTGAACCGCGATTAGCGGTGACTTGAGGGGAGAAAAAGCCGTTCTAGTGCTCACTGTATGCCGCCGCTCCGATGTTCCCGCTCCAGACAAAGCCCGCAAGTACCATGACGACGCGATTACGTCCCCATATGGCGATGCTAAAGGACAGGAAATTAGCGTCTAACGCTTATAGTCATCATCCAGGGCACTGGGCGTACGCGCGGAGGGCGAGGAGAAAGGAAGACGCCGCGGCTGCTGACCACGAAAACACCTGCGCGGGAGAAGGATGAGTGAATATTCTATAACGGAGCTGTGCGGGGATCTACCAGGACACAACGAAACCATGCCTATGCGTCGGTGGAGGTGAGCCTCTGAACTAGTGCCAGATAAACGGGAGTTCGCACATTACAATCGAACTCGGTACGCATATTGAAGCCTATCAGTGTCAGGATAACTGAACCGAGCGCCAATATTCGCGCCAGGAAGTATGCGGCGAAGGACCATCGCCACGGTCGTCGGCCAGTGAAGATCTCGTACTCGAAGCTAAGCGTCGTGACGAATTCCCATCTGAACGCAGGGAGCATGAGACAACTAATAGCACAGTGACGGCGGCATGCGGACGACGTACAGATATATGCCATCCCAGATGTGAATGACCTTCACGGCGCTGACTGGAAAACGCGACCCGCTCTCAGCAAGGGCGCCTTGTCAGACCTAGCGGCGATGAGCGACTCACGGAGAACAGAATCGGCTGAAGTCATGAGGGCTCCGCGCAGCAGTCTTGGTCTAAGGATAAAAGAAGGGAAGGGTGCTGCAAAGCGACGCAGGACGAATTATAAGAGGGATACTAAAACGCCTTGATGGCCGCGCGGGATCAATTAGACGCAGCCGAGTTCTTTCGCGTGAACCGATCGATACTCAGGTAAGGACGGAGGTTCCGGAGGAGCTTGCGTAAGTTCGTCGGTACGCTAGCTCGCGTGGGGATGCATACTAACTTCAGTTAGCGCGGCGGTCTGCTGCGGCTCCGTATGGCCAGTACTGTAGATTCCAAGCAAACCTGTCAGGTGGACGGCCGCGAGTTACGTCTAGACGACTCGCCCACCTCTCTAAACAGAAGGTGGATCTGTGAAGGTGATTCGGCAAAACATCAGCTCACGATTATCCACGACTTGTGTCAGAGAAAGACGCGAACATTGCAGATCCCCGGGGCTGATAAGCGTTGCATCCGTAAGTACTCCATAACGCAGCAAAGGAATCACAGGCAGGAGGCACCCTTCATCGAGCCTGCCACATTGAACACAAAGTGAAGCACCATACGAGTAGCTGTCCTGGGGTCCGGTGGTCGAGATGAGAGCTGCCATGATTCTTGCAACACGTTGAGTTACCAAACAAATGCAAC
Organism: Auriscalpium microsporum; assembly: GCA_019914985.1. Lineage (NCBI taxonomy): Eukaryota > Fungi > Basidiomycota > Agaricomycetes > Russulales > Auriscalpiaceae > Auriscalpium > Auriscalpium microsporum. Next base: position 1,766,564 of record JAHLMG010000007.1, on the reverse strand, counting down.
AACTGAATTATTTCGCCTACCGTATGCGACAACCTCGCGCCAGACGTCCGTGCGACGGGCTTTACGACCAGTGTGGAGCACTTGTGGAGCACTGTTGCTATGTGGCCAATTTGAATTTCTGACGGTTATTGGGCCACGTTCCGGGATTTCCGGGGATAGCCGCATCGCTGAGTCAAGACATCCCGCAGTACTGGTACAGACCCAGAATGGATACCGCCCCAGAATATTGCTGCGAACCAACTCTGAAGGATAGTCAGGATGTCTGTTGGGCTTGCCTCCAGCGTCCTAGGCGTCTGCCGGGCCTGCCACGAGAGCGCGCCCATGTCCGTAATGAATATAATGAAAGTGGAGTGGGAAGGACGCTTACCTTGGGTCCAATAGTCGGAGGCCGGTCGAGTAATTCGACAAGCTTGCCGAGGTTGAAACGTGGACAGCCGGCTGGAGAGACAGACACAGGGAAAACGTCAGAGGCCAGCAGGCGGAGGCGCCGGTGCGGCAGGCGCCCATTCAAGCTCTTGACTCGACGGACCGGGCGATATCCAGTCCTCCTTTCACGATCGCCCCCCTTTAGCCGAGCAACGGCCACCTCGCCATGGGTCAATGGACAGCGCTGCCCACGCGCCGCGAGCTCACCCTCCTCCTATTCTGTGTCACCGTTTTCATCATCGCGTACAACGCAAACACATCACTGCGCCTCCTCGGCCTCGACTCCGTTCTCCCCTTCGCCTCGCAAGGCTCTATAGGTCCAGACGGACGGCGGATCGAGGGCTACCGCGACAAGCTCGAGGACGAGATCTTCGGGGACTGGGACTGGGAGGAGGGGCACATCGCTGGCGTGAAGATTGCGGAGGCATCGCGCGTGTTCGACAAGAAGGGCGATAAGTATCTGCATGGCGAGGGCGTCAGCGGGCGACAGGCGATGTGGCTGCAGGGTGTCGGAGATGGGCTGTACGGCCAGGGCGAGGGTCTCGGCACCACGAGCGTGAACGACGAGTCTGTGAGGTGGGACGAGCATGTCCCAAGGACAACGCTCGTGCGACATATCCCAGGTACGTGCGGTTGACTCTGAGATGGACGAGTAGCTGACTTGCCGCTGGCAGGCTTTACTATCTTGGACAATGCCATCATGGCCTTTGGTACGATATTCTTGGTGACTGATCACCCCTCGTCCATGCCCAACGTCGATGAGATCGGCTCCTCCATGCTTGACCATAAGGCACCTCCTCGGGACATCGACTTGCAGATTCTCCCGGGCCATAACGCCTTGAGCAAGCTCGGTCCGTTCGGTGGAAGGTATGATGTGCCGCTCATCGATGTACTTGACTCCTCTCACACATCACGTCTGCGCAGAATGCAAGGCGTCACCTTCATGTCCTACGACCCGCCAACCAGTGAGGCCCTCACCCACACATCTATCGCATCAGCGTCTGACATCCCGTAGCCACCGACAGCCACACCCTGCTCTCCCTTCAGCGGTTATACACCACCATCAACGCCTCATCGCCCTTCGCGCTCTCCCGGCCACACCGCCTCCTGCTCCCCTCCATTCCGACCTTCGCAGACAAGAAACCCGAGCCGGACGACGAGTCGCACCCACGGCAGCGCTCTTCCGCCGGCGTCCACCCGCTGCTCCTCAAGGCTGCGTACCCGTCGCTCGCGGGGCCCCTCTTCGCGGAGGACGTCGACGACTTCACAGGTATGGGCGCGCCCCTGCTGCTCGACCGCCTCGTCATCGCGGACCGCCGCGCGATGGGTGCACCGGGGTGGTCGCGCGCCTTCACGGACGTGCACGTCTCGCGCGAGTGGTTCGAACCCGTGCGCAGGACGCTCGCCGACGTCTTCGGCGCGCAGGACACACGCGCGCGTGGCGGGTTCGAGGTCACATATCTCGCGCCACGCGCGCCGCTCGGTAGCGCTGCCCTTCGGGACGCGGACCACCGTGCGCTGCTTGACGCGCTGAAGGGGCTGCATCACGACGGCGTCAAGGTGCACGTCGTCACGGATGCGACGCCGTGGGCGGCGCGGATGGAGGCAATCGTGCACTCCACTGTGAGCACGTTGGTACTGAAGTGAGGGCCTTTGCTCACTGCATCGCGGATACAGGTGGTGCTCGGTGTCTACGGCGAGCATCTATCGGATGCCGTGTTCATGCGGCCGTCGCCGCACGCGACACTCGTCGAGCTCTTCCCTGCGTCCACATTTACGCGCGACTGGGAGCTCGTCGTCCGCTCCATGGGCATCAATTACATCGCGTTCCAGGGTGACCGGTGCGTAGCGCCGCCGAGCGTTTTTGCATTTGCAGATGTGATGCTGATCATTTACTTTTCTATTGTAGGCAATATACGGGCGACACGCTGCCGCCAGTGTCGAATGTGGCTAGCCTGCAGGACATACATGTGGACGCGCTTGCGGTGGCGAAGGCCATCAGGGACGCGCTGTCACGTCGAGTATAAAGGCATACGTCGGCTGCACTTGATACAACTCGCTGAGACTGAGAGTGGATCGTAAGGGATGCAAAAGACGTAGCCTGTGCAGTTAACGAGGTTTTCTATACTAGTATTCTTTCGAGGCCGAGGGCAAGATTGGTCGCGGATGATGATGTCTGCTTTGCACACGGACTTCTTACTAGATAATTAGACAATCGCGCGTATTGTATTTATACTCAATATAATACCTAATCTCCAGCTTTCCATGACTGCATGGATGATGATAATAGTGGCGCCAACTGAAGCAAGTCGGGGTCAATTAGACACCTGTCGCACTTCGTGTTCCTGCCTATAGCCTACGCAGGTGCTTGTACTGTGCTGTACCAAGGGCGGAAACATTCAGGCAGCAAGGGGGGCAGATCAGTTGAATGAGGTTACAGACGCATGCCGTATACATACAGGCTTTTCATTCTCTCGCCGTCTTCCTCGCCGCTCTACCCTCTGTGAGTTCTCCCGATATCTCTAGCTAGCGCCGTCCACTCCCACGTCAAAAGACGACAGCGCTCGCGCCCCCAGGCACCTGGACGGACACGCGTGCCGGCGAAATGGCACGTCGGCAGTGAACAAGGGAAGGAAAAAGTAGATCAACAAAGGCTGGGCATCGATGAGCACACGCACACCAGGGCGCTGGGGTCGAGTTCTTGGCTTTCGCGGCTGATCAATGCGGGTGAGGGCATGTCGGATGGCGTCGCGCCGGCACGCTCAGTAACGGATGGGAGGGAGCTGCTCAGCGCGGATGGTCGAAAAGTCGGTGGAGCGGTCTATGTCTTCGTCGATTTCGCCGATCAGGATGCTAAATTGACGCGTCATGGGCGAGAGTCAGGCGTGCCTCATGTACAGATGATTGCGATGCAGGGGTGCGCACATCATATCGCCCTTGACGAGGTAGAGGCCGAGCGGGACCTCCTCGACGCCTTCGTCCAAGCTGTAGACGCGCTCTTTCGAGTCTGACAGAACGACGTTTGATTTTTGGTCGTAGCCTGCCAGTACGCCCTGTCAAACGGCGAAGCATGAGCGTCGGACCGCAGATGAGAGGAGGCACACTTCTCACCACTATGGCGCGTCCGTCTTGTAGGACAAGCAAGACACGGCCTGGGCAACCAACGCGTCACGGATCTCATTCAATAGCAAAAGAGACAAGACTCACGGTCGACATAGCCTTGAAGGCTGGACATTGCTGAGTGTCCGGCCGGGAACTCAAAGTGCTGGCTGTCTGGGAGGACGAGGCGGTTGACGTCGAAGAGTCGAAGGCGTGGGAAAGCGGGGGTGAAGGAACGAGCATTATCCGAGACGGGGGTGTTCCGGGGTCCTGCCGATAACAGTTGTCGCCCCGGCTTCGACGAAGTCTTGCGGTTTGTTGTCTTGTCGTTGGTGGTTGACCGCCCAGCATGTTGACTTTTGGGTAGGATGATGTGGGCGGGTCGCGGGGGGAGGAGCGGGGGAGACGGGGTTTAATGTTCAATAAGGGTAGCAGGTGTCGGCCCAGCTAACTAACCGACTGGCGCCTTGCTTCCGGACGACACATTCCCTTCAATTCCCTTCCTTGTCTCAGGCTTTTTAGTACCGACCCCAGTCGCTCGCTCCTCCCGTGCTCTCCCCGGACCCACCACCAACACAACTAATCTCTCTTTACCCTCCCTGTCGCTTGTAACCATGTCCCTCTCTGCCAGCGAAAAGTTCATCGAGAAGACGCGCGGTAATGACAACGAGAACGCCCATTTCCTCAATGTACATCCTAAGGAGGGATCCGACCTCCCTAGTCCGCTGCCCTCGCCCATCTCTACCCCCGCGAGCAAGCCAAAGGCAAAGGTCTCCACGGCTTTCATCATCCCCGTCTGGATCACCCTCAGCTCTGCCGTCATCATCTATAACAACTATCTGTACAACACTCTTAACTTCAAGTACCCTGTTTTCCTCGTCACCTTCCACCTCGGATTCGCGGTGCGCACACTGATCTGTTGCGCAGCCCGCATTGGCAACTGATAACCGGCCTTTGTTCTGTTCAGGCGATCGGCACCCGCGTTCTCCAGCGGACAACACACCTCCTCGATGGCGCCAACGATGTCCACCTCACCAAGGAGATGTTCATACGCTCCATTCTGCCAATAGGCCTGCTCTTCAGCGCCAGCCTCATCCTCAGCAATACCGCGTACCTGTACCTGAGCGTGGCGTACATCCAGATGCTCAAAGTATGCACCCCGTCACAATCGGAGGCCCTCTCGGCTTACTACCGCCTCCCTGCCCCTATCCGTGCTAACCGGCACGTCCACAGGCATTCACGCCAGTCGCCATCCTCCTGATTTCATGGACCTTCCGCATTCAAGAGCCCAACCGCAAGCTCGCAGTGATTGTGTTCATGATTTCATCTGGCGTTGCACTCGCATCGCACGGCGAGCTGCACTTCAACATCGTGGGCTTTCTCACACAGGCCGCGGCCGTCGCTGTAAGCACAAGGGCTGCCCTTTCCGTTGATCTGAAACTCATATCTCCTCGGTAGTTTGAAGCTTCGCGCCTGGTGATGATCCAGCTACTTCTGCACGGACTTAAGATGGACCCTCTTGTCTCGTTGCACTACTATGCCCCTGTGTGCGCGCTCATCAACCTCGCGATATTGCCCTTCACGGAGGGCCTCGCGCCGTTCTACGAGCTTGCGAGCGTTGGACCCCTCGTTCTCATCTCGAACGCGTCCGTTGCCTTCCTGCTCAACATAGCCGCTGTCTTCCTTGTCGGCGCGGGCTCGGGCCTTGTGCTTACGCTCGCCGGCGTTTTCAAGGTACGCGTGTTGTTTCCTTGGCGCGTTCGCGCGGTCATTCCTCGTTGCTGATCCGCCCTACCATTCATCAGGACATCCTGTTGATTACAGGGTCTGTTCTGATCTTCGGCTCACCCATTGCACCACTGCAGATTTTCGGTGAGCAATGCCCGCGCCCTCCTTTACTCCTGTATCGGTACTCACGCCACGCCGGCCCGCAGGTTACTCTATCGCGCTCGGCGGTCTCATCATGTACAAGACCGCCAGCAAATAATCATGTCAATCGTAGGCGCATACCTTCTTTACGATCTACACGTATCTACCGAACGGACACTGTATCGCCTTCGATTTGCTCCTGACAGTGGCGCGTACGGGCTTCGGCGATAGAATGCTATGCATGCTATAGGGTGCTACGGTCGACTTATAGATTAGATTCTTGGACTTGCTCTCCGTGTACTTCCTCGGGTTAAATGAACGCAATTTAAACTCCTTGATATCCGGTGAGTGGGTGAGTGGTGGCGTGTCCGTTCCAGGTTTTGGGTTGTTTCAGGAGCCTTCTCTGTTGCGGACGTCGACCTGTTATGATCAGAAGTTCGTTGGACAGTGTCCATTCAAAATCCTATGGGTACGCCTTCCAACATTTACCTCCCCGGCGGAATTCCCGTTTGACACTGTGCCTGTCCTATCGATGCACAGGCAGCGTGTGGTCCAGAAGGACGCGGCGTGTTATCTCCCACTGTACTTCTGTCATTTCTGCAGCGCCAATGCCTTCCGCCTGCTATGAAGGTGAGCCCGGATGTTTGCGTGTCGGGTGCGAGCCAGAATAGTACGCTAGGCCGAGCCCGCAAGGGTCAATCTATTGAACATCCAGAAACTCTGTGACCAGGCCTTGGGATCATGGCGACGACATCAAGCGGACATGGCGCCATAACCTTTCATATCTTATTCCACCGCGTAGGCATGGAGGTTCCGTCAAGACGAGAGTAGCAGCGTTCGGTTCGCGGTGCAAACTGATGCGAGTGTTGGTTGGCACAGGCTGAGGTTGCTCGCTGACGGCGGACTAAGTAAGTAGCCGATCTAGTAGTCCACTTCGCATTCCGCCGGGCTGCAGCTCAACATCCGAGTGTGCTGACGGATGACGTGCACGCGGTGTCACATACGGTGATTGTAGTAGTGGCAATGTCTGGTGAGTGTATTGCTAGGCAGATTCTGGGTAGAAAACAATTAACGCTCACTGCAGCATGCCGCGAATGGGGCGGCACACGCCAGATGAAGGCATCTCCGGAATATAAGACGAGAACTGACTTCAACCATAATCTAGCGCTGCTGCGGTACCAAACCACTGGTCATCATGATGTGCGAGGAGGGCACGACGAGATGATAGCAAGTACGTATGTTCAATCCTACTACTTGGTGTGCACCTCAACTCCGAAACGTCGCTTGGTAGGACTTCTCGCTCAGCGCAGCCCATCGAACGGGACGCAGTACTGTGAGCCGTCGGGTGCCGCCTGCCGGTCGACGCCGTGCTGTATTGGCGCATCACTGACTCTGCCTGATGGCACCCCACCCATGCCGACAACATGTGCGCCGCCGACCTTGGATATTCGCATGCAACTTAATGACCGTGATGTCGGGGGGAGCGGCTGGATGCGGCGACAAAACGCGTCACGGGTGAGGGCGCAAGTTGTCCTCAACTCTCTGGAAGCTGGAACTCAAGAACAACTTCTCTCCCCCCCGAGCACGCTGTATGCTGCATTGCCCCAGAGCTTGCGATGGCTGCAGCGAGCACCGCGTCCCGCGTCGGCAGCTCTGAAGCCGCGCATGAAGTGAGCTTCAGCGCATAGCGCCGTGGTACGAATGATCGCTCGCTGACCGGTGCTGCACTAGGATACTTAAGTATATCCAAATGCAATAATTTTTGCGGAACGTTTTCTGAAGGACCATCCGTCGTATACCGACGTCGGTTTCACCGCGCCTCACTGGCAGGCTCCTTCGACGGCCGCCGCAGCGTCCACGCCAGACGGGTCCACCACTGTCGCCGCAGTGTATCGCACGGCCCGAGACACCTCACTTATCACTGCGTCCGCAGCAGCCCGCCGCCGGAAACCGCACACGCACCGTACCCGACGCTGGACATACATGTGCTGGTGAGGGCGGACCGTCTGTGAGAAGCGCCTTGCGGGCATCGGAGGGAGCAGCACGGGATGCGGACCTCTTCGAATCGCGACTTGGTTCAGCGAGACACAGTGAGACAATGTTGCTCGACCGATTTTTGGCCAGCCAGACTGCTGCAAGCACGAGGCAGTGAGGTTCAACAACACTGCGGTCTGCACGCTCCAGAACTGCTTCAAAACCAAGTGCCAATGTCCATGATTGCATGCGTGCGCAGAGAATGCGTGTACCCAATGTATATATATTTAATTACATGTCCATCGTAGCTGAGTCCGTGCGCATGCAGTCAAAATCGTAACCACCACCGAGGTGGGTCGAGACGGCGATATATACAGCGAGCGAGCGAGCGTCAGGATAACTCGGAGACAGAAAACGAGAAAGAGCGGGGAAGAGAAAATAAAACCTAAAGATATGAGCGCATGCTGAATGATAATCAAGAGCAGCAGAACGGAGGGGATGCGCGGAGGGGAGACACTGTAAGATAGGCCGATATGCGTGCGTGCGTGCGTGAAGCTGAAAGGAGTAGCTTAGAATGAGCACGGGAGAGATGTAAAATGCAGGATATTATGATGTCGTGCGTGGTAAGGGAACCGGAAAAGTGCGTTGGAGAGAAGGAAGGCGAGAGAAAAGAAGTGAAAGAGCGTGTGGTAGGCGTGTAACGAGGCACACGTTCGTCGTGAGAGAAGTCCACCCGCGGGCCCGACGCCATTAGCGGTGCGAGAACAAGGGAGCGGAGCGATGTACGGAAGATGTCGATGAGCCGAGGCGCGCAGTTCGAAGCCTTTGCCGAAATAACACCCTCAGCGTGCCCACACGCGCTTCCAGAACATCCACCTGCGCTCTTTCTCCCCGCTGCGGTGTGCCTTCACCTTCGTCTTCTCCGTGGACAGCGAGCTCGCACTCGCGTTCCCGCTTCCCGCCGTGCTCCCGCTGAGCCCGTCCTCCTCCGAGTCCGGCGGCGTCGGCATCTGCGGCGCGAACGGGCGCGCGCCCGGGCCGACTGTCTGCGTCAAGCGCCGCCCGGCCTTCGTCGGCGGTGGGTACGCAGACGGCGGCGTGGTGTCGGACATGCGCCGCACGGTCGGCGGCGGCGAGGGAGTCGGCCTCGCGACCTCGCGGCTCGGCTCGGACGGCGCGCTGACCACGCGCACGTCGTGCGCGCCTGCGAGGAAAGCGCGCGGCTCGCCCGTGCTCGCGTCGAGCACCCCAGACAGGACGGCGTCCGCGAGCGTCCAGCCTTGCAAATGCGGCGGCGCGGCGACGGGGTGTGCGAGCGCGCTCGCAGGGAGAAGGAACGTGCGTGCGGGCTCGAGCCCGCCGCCGCCGCCGCCGCCTCCGAAACTGCTACTCGCGTCCGAGAAGGACGAGGCGGTTGAGAGCGGGCGCGAGGACGAAGAGGAGGAATGCGATAGGGAGGAGGAAAGCATGGACGGTGAGGGGGAGAACGCGGCGAGGGTGGGCCGGCTGGTGGGGAAGGAGAAGGAGAGCAGGAACGACTCGATGGACTCGATGAGCCGCGGGGCGGTCTTGGTCGTAGGCAGCAGGTGCAGCAGGCGCGACTTGATGGGCGCCGCCTCGGGGAGCTGCTCCGCGGAGAGCCCGGCGAGCGAGTCGCGAGAGCTGAGCGGGGGTGTGGGTGGAAGTGAATAGAGGGAGTGCACAGAGTTTCGGGCGAAAAACGAACGGCGGCGTTCGCTGGCTGGGATGGTTAGCAGCGGGGGCGCGGCTGCGACGAGGAACGGGCGGGAGATGGTGGTGACGAGGATCGCCTGCTTGAGGAGGGATTTGTCGGGGAGACCTCGCGGGAGGAAGTGCAGGAGGGCGTCGAAGGGGCGCTGGGAGGGGTCTGGTGGTGGGATCGTGTATGAACTTACACGCTTGCGCAGGAGACGGCCGAGCGTCGAGGTGGAGCCGTTGGGATACTCTGGGAGCGAGTTCGCGCTGGGAATACTCTCGGAAGAGGCGGCAGGTGACGGCGGGGAGCTTCTTGCCTTTGTTTTGGCGCCGCGGCCGGCGAAGAGCGAGGGCGGGGTGAGGGTCCCGAGGCCATCTTCGGACAGCGTCTGGGTGCCCGGGGACGGGGAGCGGCGCCATGCACGTGCCACACGCTCTGCCCACTCGAGGACGTTGACGAGGCGGAGGGCGCCGGCGTGCTCGAGATCGAGCGGGGACGACAAAGAGAGCAGGCGGACTGCGGGGGAGGGATTTTGTAGGCGAAGAAGAGGGGAGAGTGCGGCAGGGTTGTGGGTGGCGATGACGAGGAGGGAGAGGGCTAGCCGGTCGGATCGAAGGAGAGGTGTGAGGTCGGCAGGGGTCGGATCTAAGGACAGAGAGTTAGTGTGTTGCGGGGAGGACTGTCGAGAGGCGAGGACGCACCGCCGAGAACGAGGAGGACATCGCGGCGGGGAGTGTGTGCGGATGCGTTTGCGATGCGTTCTGCGGGGAGGAGGAGGGGCTCGTGGTGGAGAGCAGCGCTGGCAAACGGGTCGAGAGGCAGGCGAGGGCGGAAGACAGACGAGTCGCGCTTTTGCTTTGTGGCGGGGCGGGGGACGGCGAGCTGGCGGGGACGGGCGGGGGCGGGGGAGGGGGAGGTAGAGGGGGAGGTAGAGGGGGCGGGGAGGGGGACGGGGACGGGGACGGGGACGGGGACGGGGACAGGGCGAGGGAGGAGGAGGATGCGACGGCGGAGGCCATGGGAGCAAGGCGGGAGGATGGAGAAATGGGAGGGGTATAAGAAGGAGGGCGAGTGCGTCATATCGGATGAGTTTCCCATCACTGCTCCTGCCGCGGTCCGCCGTCGCCAAGCGTGCCACCCACTCGCAAGTCCATTGCCTCTGTCTCCCGGCCACGCTGGCGGACGCACACCCAGTCCCCTGAGTGCGTTGCCACAGCACCAGCCGGGCTTGCCTCTGCCTCTGCCACTGCCAGCGCCCCGTCTCTGACCCCCGCGGACCACTGCCCTGCCAGACCACGAGCGCGCGATCTGCCACGTCCACGTCCACATGCGCTGCGCTACGCTTCATCTCTCTCTGCCCGGCACCCCCATCGCTCACAGCTCGGGTTGCCCGGCATCCTCGTCTACTATATAGCAGTCTCCGCCTAGTCTGCGCGCGCTAACGTCCTCGCGACCCTTCGCATCAAAGCTTACTTACACGCACCATCCGACAGCTAATTATAACACCCCCCGAACGCGTCCGCGCATCCATTCTTGCCACACGCTCGCTTACACATACGTACTCTTACATGTAACCGTTCTCCTTTCGCCGTGCAGTACATCCGCATCCGAGGCGCTGCGCATCGCATAGCTTGCACCCGCCGCCGACGTACACCCTCCCCTAAACACCCTAACGGCCACTGCTCTCGCATTCGGGACTCCACCTCGAATGATGGTTCAAGACCCCAGGCGATCCTCCGCCACCCGGGATCGTGTTCTGGCCCGCGTCCATACGATTCTTTCTTCTGGGCAGCCGCAGAAGCCCAAACTCCCAGTCGATCCTCGGTCTGCAGCCCCCTTCTTCTGCCTGAGATCGCGTTCGGCGCTGCGAATCTGGCGGTAACGCGGCGGAAATGGACGGTCGACAGCCAGAGCCCCTCCGCCCTCTGATCCGCGCCAGCCTATATCATCCAAGGCAATCGGCCCACCCGACGTTCTGCTGCTGTCGTTGCGGGCTGCGAGTGCGCGCATGTAGTATCTCTGCCCCCCTGCGCCGAACCATCAAGTCGATCTGCCGCGTCGTCAACTTGCGCTTCGCCCTTGGCGACTTGGACCCATCGCGTCTCGGCCTTGGCGCGCTTGGCTGACGAGATGCGCCGCCGCATGTGTCTACTGGTCGGAGCAGCGGAACTCTCGGCGTCGGCGGCGGTCGCTTCAGCCCTTGGCGGTCCGTGCAGCTCCTATGTGCACGCCGGTTGGCCAGGCTGATCGAACTCTGCGGTATCCACTGGGCAATCTTGGCTGGCCTATCTTCACCGCGCTCTCTGGAGACGTTCGCAGCCAGCCAGCTGGCGGGCGGGCTGGCAGGTCAGTAGAGCGCTCAGTGCGAGCTCAAACGGTCCATCCAGGGGAACAGAGCCCATGACCCCCAACGGCTGACACCGCCAGCTCAGCACCCCTCAATCCGGTTCGCCGACCGCTCGTCAACAGTCAGCCCAGCGTTTCGCGATTTGCAATACGTGCGCGCAGCGCGCACCGGTTCCGAGCGAGGTCAGCCAAGCCCCATGTCTGGCAGTGCGTCTGCCCGGGTGCGCGAGGATCGGGCGGGGCGGGGGCGCGCGGGGCCTGAGACGTGGCTTGGCCGTGGCCCGTGGGGTGGTGGACGTGCGCGCGAGGCGTGCGGGGTGGACGTGCGCTGGTCATGGGGGCGCCGCAGGAGCTCGTGCTGTACGCGCATCCTGTGCGACTTGGTCAGCGCCGCGTTGTGGTGCATGGCAAGTTGCAAGACCGCTCGAGCCTGCTGTAGGACATGTGGTCCTGTCTGCACTGTCGCTCGCGCTGGTGCTGTATTGCTGCCAGTCGAGGGGGGAGTGCGATGTGGATTGCTCCACACTCATGCCCGTGCGTTTGCACGGGTTCTTTAGCTATCAGTTGTACTTACTAAAGAACATTAGCTGATAATCATTTTCTTCTCTGAAAGAGAGGGCCCCTTAGTGGTGCTGGTCGCCGCAGCGGCCCCGTGCCAAGTTGAAGTACAAATGAGTTAATGCGGGGGAAAGTAAGATTCACATGGTCCCCCTCAGTGACCATGAACTCACGCACTGCCTGCTGCCGGCAACCAGCGTTTCAGGCGCTTGCAGAACTTCCTCTCGTTGCCTCCTCTGCCAGTGACTGGTCCTCTCGTGTCGAAGAAATAGCTCCTGTATGCCTACGTTTCCGTGATCTCTCGCGCCTGTGGGGTTCACTTGCGCAATACCAGTCCCGAGGCAGAGTAGACAGGTCCAACCTGCGCAAGCTCTGTTGTCTTGCGTATTATTTGTCTCGCTTATTTACCTCGACGACGGATGTCATCGTACCTGTTTCGTGCAGTAATGCAATCTTTCATATCGATGCGAGCCACTGCGGCTGCGTGCGCGGGTACGTATTGAGTAATTTCCCAGCGCTTGGGGTTCAGTATGTACGTCGCCGTCGTCACAGACTGTGCAAATGCTCGACGTGGAGCACACCGGCTCTACCCACGCTGGACGGTGAGCAAAACAATGATCATGCTTCCAGATGTATGGCACGCAAACATTTGTGTACAATACAGTACCTGGGAACCGTGGCGTTGCTGTGAGAATGCAAGGAAATGGGGGAGGCTGAACAGATGAGGAGCTCGAGCAGAAAGTAGAAAAGGGATGACTTGCTAGAGCAGTGGAGAGAAATGGAGAGGCAGACGGGGCTTGGGGGCTACTTGCATGTAGAATTCCTGAAGGTGGACAAGGTATATAGTATAGCCACAGCGTTACTGGGCATGAGGCGAGAATCGGCGCAGGAATGAGCCTTGGAAGACTGGTGCAGAGAGCGTCGGCCGGGCGGGATTATTTAAAGGATGCGGGACGATGCGGTAGTGTCACTAGAGAGGTACGGAGGAAAGGGCGGCATCGGGGCGTTGGAGCACGGCAGACGCGGCATTGCGAGTCCGACCGCCCGTCCACTTTTAACCCCCTTCAAGTTCCTCTGCGTCCGCTTTCTCGTACGTATATACTTCTCCTCTTGCCTGCACTCCGTCGTGCCCATACTATCCTTGCACGCACACCACAACCCCCCCTTTCCGCGGCATCACCGGAGCCCACTGCTCACCGCTCAGCCGTGTCCCAGCGAGGGCTGGCAGCCTCACGCACCCCTTCACGTCCCAGCGTCCATGGAGGTCCCCAGAGCACAGAGCTCCTTGGGTATGCTCTCAACCGTCGACGGCCGTCGCTCTACGTTCTCGGTGCGTCATCCCGAACCTACCCAATAGCTCCGAGCTCACACACTCTACCATCCGCGCAGACACGCGCGACCAAAGCACAGGTCGTCATCAAGAAACTGTCCCCCTTCCGCCTCGGTCTCAAACTCCGTCGCTCTCGCTCGATGGACAGCACTCCCAAGCCCGTCATCCATCGCGCCCCACTCGACGGTCAGCCGCCCGTGGCAGACATGGACGACCTTCCCCGCTCATCCTCTTCCGGAAGCTCGCCGGGGATGAGCCAGGGTAAGGGAAGCATGGATGGGAGGACGCTTGCGGAGCAGATCACACAAAGGCTAGTTTCCGATACCCTCCTCGTTCCCACTACCCACGGTCGCATATCGTCGTCTTCGGACTCCCCCAGCTCACGACTGAGCACCACCACCTCCGAGCCCCCACCACAGCAGCCAACCTTCGTCAACCCGTTGCCGTTGGCAGTCCCCGCTTATGATAATGACCCCCACGCCGGTAGCCGCCCGCCGGCCAACGGGCTTCCCGTTCAGTCGAGCGCAGCCGACATCGCGTTTGCCCTGCAAAGTTCGACTTCTTCGGCGCATCCCACAGAGCAGCTGGCTACATCGGCGCCGCCTGATTCGGACGTGCTGCCTCAGCGTCCGCGCTCGAAAACGGCGCCTTTGCCACTTCCTTCTGCGCCTCGCGAAGGAAGCGGCATTCTCTCTACCCTCACTGGCATCACAGAGGAAAGACGCGATGCTTCCACTTCTCTTGGACCAGTCCCACCGCCTCTTCCGGAGAAGGATTATCTAGTTCCCCCCGCTCTCCAGGCAGGGCCTTCCTCTTCACGACCCAATGCCCCCCACCTCGCGTCTCTCCCCCCGTTCTCCCCTCGTTTCTCCTTCTCCGGCGCACCCGCCCGCCTCTCCCCCGCCATCATAACTCGCCAACCGCAGCACCCCATCTTCACTCTTCCCCCTATAACCTCCCTGCCGTTGACACCTAGCAACTCGCTTAAGCGCCCACGTTCGCAATCTCTCCGGAGCATGCCCGCGTTGCCGAGGGAAGGCACCGAAGATCTAGACTTTGCCGACCACGATAACGCCATGCTTGATGATTTAGAGGAGGAAGAGGATGATGCCTCGATGCTAGAAGCTGGAGATGGAGATGACTATGCGGTCCCGGGCGGAAGGGAGCCAAGCGACGACGAGAGCATCGCGAGTAGGCGTCCCTTTCTGACCCTCCAAACGCGCAAACCGTCCGGGCTGCCTGTGCCGAAGACGTCGCCGCTCGACCTTTCGTTTTTGGATCATCTGAAAGCCTCGGCAGAAGACAGGACGACGCCGCAAGGGATTCGCGGGTCGGATTACTTCACGTCGAAGCAGCTCGAGGCCAATACTCCCCGCACTCCTACAGCCCCTCATACTGTCCATGTGCCGTCCCGAGCGCCTGAGCGGATGTTGCCTTCCCTGCCACCATCTACTCTCCAACTTCAGACTTCATGGCTACCTCAGTCACCTCGCAGAGTGCCCATGCCTTCGGACCCCGATGCTAACCTCTTGGCGTCCCCATCGCTCTCGCGGCGGCCCTCGATGTACCACCAAGTGTCGCGTAGCATGAACGACTTGGGCGAGATGCTCAAAAAGGAACAGAAAAAGGAACAACAGCAACAATTGCGCACGCCGGAGCCCGCGCACCGCACGCCGAAAGTCAAGGGCAAGGCGCCTGCAGCGTCATCGTCGCAAGACCTCCATGCAGGGGCCGACGACGAAGAACCGACTATCGCACTCGGGCCCTCGCTGCGCCGCCAACACTCGATGCCGACCTTCAACGAGCACACCGTACCGCCGCCCTACCCAGCTTTCGGCAAGTTCGGGGTCCACATCGTGCCGCGCGACGAGGAGGGGCGTGAGGGCCTGCCGAGGTACTCGAACGAGATCTACCTCCGCGCGATCATGCCGCGCAAGATGGAGTTCTCCGCGCCGGGCGTGCAGTCGCGCGACCGCAAGTGGCGGCGCATGCTGTGCGTACTCGAGGGCACCGCGTTCCGCGTGTACAAGTGCCCGGCAGCGGCGGCAGGCGTCGGCGTGCTGGGCAATCTGTGGGAGAAGACGGTCGGCGTGGGCGACATCGCAGAGCCCGCGCCGCCGCCTGGCTCCGCGAGCGCCAGGGCGAAGCGCGACCGCGAGAGGGAGCGCGAGCAGCGTCCCGTGAAGGACGAGAACGCGCCGTCGTCGAGTTCGGATTCGCCGGTGCCCATGGCGGCGGCGTCCTCATCCTCGCCCTCGCCCTCGCATCGCATGTCGTCGGCCTCTGCGCCTTCGCCGGTGACAGCCAGCGCACCCACGGCGTCCGGCTCGTCCATCGTGCGCCTCGTGCGGCGCGCGGGGCGTTCGAGCAGCACAGCGAGCGCGGGGAGCGCAACCTCGTCCCCGACGCGCTCGCGCTTCATGAGCGTCGACGGGCCGCGCCCGTCCGACGGCGCCGCCTTTTCCGGCCGGCGCTCGTTCTCCGCGCTGCGCAGTGCATCGTCTGGGCCGACGTCGGCCGCGAGCGCGTCGAGCCCCCGCAGCTCGCCGCCGCAGCTGCGCAAGCACCCGCTGTGGCTCGAAGACCCGGGCGTGCCGCCGCCAGACGAGGGCGACCTCGTGCACACGTACTCGCTGCAGAACGCGGAGAGCGGGCTCGGGAGCGACTACCACAAGCGCAGGAACGTGATCCGCTTGCGCATGGAGGGCGAGCAGTTTTTGCTGCAGGCGGTGGACATAGCGGCTGTCGTCGACTGGATTGAGGTGCGTGGTGTTGTGCGTGGAGTTATGTCGGGAGGCTAACGCGAGCTCGCGATGCAGGGTTTCCAAGCGGCGGCGAATATTGCATTGGATCTGGACGAGCGGCCGATGCCCAAGGGACCCATGTTTCCAAGGTTTGTGCTCATATATATCTGCGTTGCGGTTGCTGCTACGGACGTGTACTTACTGCGCTTTGCAGGCGCCGCCGCCGCCGGGCACGGGCACGCGAGGCTAGTCTTATGGTCGCCATGGGTCAAGAATGAGCTCCGGAGTCCGGAGTCCTTCTCGCCTTGATGCGTTGTTCCTCTCTTGTGATGCGTCCTTCCTCCCTTGTGATGCGTCCTTCCTCCCTTGTGATGTGTCTTTCTCTCTTCTCTGCTGCATTGCTACTATCTGTGTACCCATTGTCTAATCCTGCATTCAGTATCACGAGGTGATTCACGACCCATTATACGTACTACTTTAACTCGGTGTGCCCGCCCTAGGCGGCGCGCCGTCATCACGGTTGGCCTTTTTGCATTCTGTCATTCTCGTCACGGTCCATTTCCGTACACGAGCCCCACTCCGCACACCCGCCCGTTCTAATTCACCATTGCTTGGATGTTCCACACGATCATTGATGTCTGCTATGTATGCTATTCAATCTTGCTCACACACACGTACGGACCTCGCATTCACTCTATTTGGGCCACTCCAACTTATGCCAAGTGAAGTGTAAACTCAATGTTTGTCGTGGACCTGCGATGGATTGCGCGGTCTCCGACGGTCCGCGACGGAGGCCACTGTCAGTTTCTAGGCCCAGCGTTTCCGGCGGCGCAGTTGTAGAAGATTACAGAACTTGCAGGTGAATCGCTGACTCATACCCGATAGGCCGACGCCAAGCACGTCTCATCCTCGTTCCGAGTTCCTCTCGACCGCCGACGACCCAGATGACTCGACATGATTTGTGAGGCCGGTACCTAAGACAGAGTACTGGTCAGCTCTGCTAAGCAGCTACCCTCTTGGTCACTTGAACGCCATGGTCGTGGCCGTGATCCGTCCTCGGGGACGATCGGGTGGTCCACCACACGAGCTAAACCCATGGACCTCCTCCCCCTCGGTCCTGGGCGGTTATCCGAACATTCTCGATACAACACCATCAGTCGCGGGCCTGCACAGATTTCATTTCTTATGCGTGCGCAGTTGGGATACCCGGGTTGCGCCGCGCGTGACGGACTTCACACACGTGAATGCGCAACAGCCCGGTGACGTCATACCTCCAGGTTCCGAGGGTACGCCCTGGTACGCCGAGCTTCAATGTGACCGGAACGACGCGGGGTGCATCTCGCGCGTCGGCTATATCGGTGGATAAATGCAGATATCTTCTACTGCTCGGCGGGCATGGGGCGTGAGCAGCACAGTGACTTGCCTACAGGCCTGTGTGAGGACTAGGGTGATCGTCGACTGCTCAGCCCGGGCCCGGGAACGCTGCTACAGAACTCGAGTGAAGAAAATGCAAGAAACTGTTCTGTGATTGTGGTGGCAATGTAGTTTACGATAATGTACAGAAAATGTGTCAAGACCCTCCACAACACCAGTCCGCTTCAGTCTACGTATGCGCTCTAAGGTATCTCCAATACAATACATACAAAGTTTTCATTATCCATTCACACCATTCACTCATGCACAATCTCCTGTACCCACGTCCGGATCTCGCGCCACACGCCTTCCCGCACACCCTCGTCCCACGCGCCCATCATCAAGATATCGTGCACGGCGTCGCGCGCCCACACCATGCGCACGCGCACGCCGTCGCGCTCCATCCCACGCTCCAGCGCGACAACCTCGCGCTCGAGGCGCTCCGCGTCGCCCACGACGACGAGCGCGCGCGGGAAGTCCGTGAACAGGCCCTGGCCCGGCGGCACGCGGATGTACGGGTTGCTCGACGGGGTGCGCGCGGCCAGGTGCGGGCGCTGTTGCGCCGCGGCGATCGCGCCGTCGACGTCGACAGCCGCCCCGTTGAGCGTGATGCCGACGTCGCCATTGACGTCGGTCGCGGTGGAAGAGCTGGACGACGCGGGGGACAGCGAGGGCGGCATGGGTGAGTCGGTGTAGTCGCGCGTGTCGCCGCCGGTGCGCACGCGCTCGGTAGGCACGAGGTCCGTGAGCGCCTCGGGCCCGTGGAACACGCTGAGCACCCATTCACTCGCGGGCGAGACGTACGGCGAGTAGACCATCTCGATCGGGTGCGAGCCGAGGAAGGCGCGCTGCATCAGCGCGCGGGGTTCGGGCGTGTCGAGGAGGTAGTCCGTCGACGCGTGCGGACGCGGGCGTCGCGACGCAGGAACCTGCGGGAGCGTGTGAGCTGGGGGTCGGGGTCAGCTCGCTATGCGTGAGGGGAGACGATAAGATGCTCACAAGGGTCGCAGGACGGGGAGAGTAGAAGCATGCCGTCTGGCGGCGGCAGCACGCCCTCGTCGCGGATCCACCGCGCGAGTGCCAGCACGAGGTTGCCGCCGGCGCTGTCGCCTATGAGAATAATCCGCGGACGGTACGGGTCCCCTATGGACTTCGCGCTGTCGCGCCGTCCAAGGCCGCCGCTCGCAAGCACATCATCTTGCGAGGGTACCCTTGACAGTGACCGCCGCTTGGCGTCGTTGCCAGCCAGCAGGGGCGTTGACGGGATGATGTTCCCGAGCTCGTCACGGTCAGGGTGGCTCGGGATGTGCGGATGCAAGAGCGTCGGGGCGTGCAGGTGGTCTGAGTCGGACTCCGGCGATGACGCCGTGCCCGGCGGCATCGCGGGCTCGCCGTACGGCTCGTGCAATTGTTTGCCGATCAAGGCTGCCGTCAAGGAGGCGGCGTGGTGCGCGTGGTCTGAGGTGGGCGAGGGCGGAGTGACGGTGAACGCGGCCGGCATGGTGGTCGGGGAGAGCACGCCCTCGAGCGTCGGCGACATTGTCGCGTGCGTGTGGTACGGTACGGGCGGCGAGGGGTAGTGATATTTGCCGTCGTGCCCGCGCGCCGCGCCGAGGTGGTGCGTGACGAGGTGCGCATACACAGCAGCGGCATCCTGGAGTGCACCCGGCATTGGCGCGTGCTGCAAAAGGCGGTACTCCACGGCTGATGCATCAAATCAGTTTCTCTCCGAACACAGCGGTATATAATGAGCTTACCATGAATCTCTTGGAACAGACCGTCTTTGATGAGACGGCGCGGGATGCGCGACGTACCGGAGTTCTCATGGGCACTCATGTGGCAGTAGCCTCCGCCGTGCATGTATATACCGATGAGGCGCGGAGGGCCCTGGGCGTCAGCGGCCGTGGCCTCGATGTCGACCGACGGATTCCCTGTGAAGAACTGGGCGTCGCTGATTTCTGGAATGTCCTCGCCGAGACCTAACGCGAGTGGCACGGGGAAATGGGACGGGGTAATTAGTAAGAGCAAACACGGCGCGGGCCGGAGAGACCGTACCTGGGGGCTTGGAGTTGGCCATCCAGGACGGGTAAGCGAAGGGGGGCTGCGGAGTGTTGTAGGCAGTGGATGCGCCGTCGTCGTCAAGTGCGGAGGGCGTATGGACGATGTGCACGGGTTCCTTGGGGTGGAGATGTGAGTGCTTTTCGTGCAGCTTTCGTGCTTGGTATGTGGGTGGGTTGCTGGAGGGCCGCAGCGCTTACGGACGCAGGGCGGGGGTACCTTGGGCCAGATAAAGGTGCCTACGCGCTGGCAGTCGACCTGGTCATCGGCGACGAAGCCTGTGCGGAACTCCTCTGTGAGCGGGGGCACCCAGGCGAAGCGTGTCTCCTTGAGCTTAGAGTCGTCGGGAGCGACTGTGGGGTCGCGGGTGCCCCAGGTGACGCCGGCGACCTCTGTGACGCGGGATATGCGTTTCATGAACTTGACGACGATGATCTGGATGATGGACCAGGAGCGGCGGGGGCGCCATGAGCGGGGGGCAATGAGATAGAAGATTGCCCAGATGGGTACAAGGAGGAGGGTAGTGAAGAGGCGTTGGTAGACATAGATGGACTTGTAGGGCTCGTGTGCCCAAGTGAGGTGGTCGAGATGCGGGTATACAGGTGTCTTGTCGTACATGACTGTATACGTACGTGCGGAAGGTATGAGAAGCGAGAGAGCCGGGAGCGGCAGAGAGAGAACGTGGGGGAGAGGGTAGCGTAGAGGGGGGCGCCTTTAAGACTGGGGAAAAGTGGTGAGACTTGGGAGTCGAGGCTACGATGTGCACGTGACGCGTGACCGGGTGGGGCATCATTGAGGCCGGAGCCAATAAGTGAGGCCGACACGGCGGCCGCCTGGGTTGCTGCCCGTGGGAGCTGGGTGCTGTGGGCTGTGGGAGCTGGGGAGCTGGGTGCTGGCTGTGGGAGCAAGGGTGCCGTGGAGCACCGAGCAGGCAGTCATGTAGCAGGGAGCCCTAACCCCATGGCAGAAACCCTAGGGAGGGGCGTGGACATGGACCGCCAAGGGGGGCCCGGGACGCGTGGATGTGGGACCTCGGCTCCGACTCCGAGTGACGAAGAAATCGGAGCAGCTTGCGCCCGCTTGGCCACTGGCTTCCGACGTCATCCGGCGTGCTTGGTCTAGGGCTTTCTCCGCGCGCACCCGTATAAAGTCGGGGCTGTCATCCACAGCCATGCATCTCCAATCTCCTCCTCAGCCCAGCCATGTCCACCCTCACCATGAACCTCCTCGCAAAGCTCAACCCGTACGCCGCACCCTCCAAGCTCAACCCCGTCAAACGCTTCACCCACAACGACGACCCGTCCTCTCACTCCGTCTCCGACGCACCCTCAGACCCGCCCTCAGACCCCGCTGCACCCACTCCCGACAACCAGGACGACGATACCACCGTCGACCTCACCCCCTCCGACTCCATCCAGGCCCCCAAGCAGTTCGGCTTCTTCGCCGTCCCCTCGCCTGGTGCCAATACACCCGCCACAAAGTCCGTCACAGACGTCTCCGTCGGCGAGTCCAAGGAGGGCATCGCAGAGATCATCGCAGAGTACGGCTCATCCTCCGCCACATCCTGGCTCGAGTTCGACCGCTACAAGATCTGGCGTCCATCCGCTGACCAAATCATTTCCGGATCTTCCTTCCCTCCCGTCCAGGGCTACCTCCGCGCCGATCCTTACGTCTTCGCCTGGGGCAATCCACTCGTCTCCGATCCCGCCGCCCTCCCAGACACCTGCGGCGCCTTCATCGACTGGTGCAAGTCCCAGAAGCTCAAGTGCGTATGGCTTTGCGTCGACGGCCAGATGGAGAAGGTCCTCGGCGGTGAGGGCAGCCGCTTCAATTGGAGCACCCTCAGCTGCATCGTCGAGGATGTCTTGGAGCCCAAGAGCGTTATCGCTCTCGCCAACGGCCACGGTGGCGGCTCGGAGGTCAAGGATCTCAAGAAGAACCTTCGCCGCGCAGAGCGTGAGCACGTCACCGTCCGCGAGATCCATCAGGATGAGTGGACAGACGACATGAAGCATGAGGTCGAGGACGGCATCGTCAACTGGAAGAAGAACCGCTCCGGCATCCAGATCGCCTCGGTACGTCATTTTGCGTTTAGCCTTCGC
This sequence comes from Auriscalpium microsporum, assembly GCA_019914985.1. Taxonomy (NCBI): domain Eukaryota; kingdom Fungi; phylum Basidiomycota; class Agaricomycetes; order Russulales; family Auriscalpiaceae; genus Auriscalpium; species Auriscalpium microsporum. The sequence goes on along the minus strand of JAHLMG010000007.1, from coordinate 1,744,928 downwards.
CATCAAATTGCTGATGTGCCTCCTTCAGTCGTCGTTCCAGCCATGGCTCGACTTCGAGCACCGCCGCTACTTCGTCGCCGAGAAGGACAAGCACATCATTGGCGTCCTCATCCTCTCGCCCGTGCACCCAACGCAGTACCAGATCAAGAACGCTGTCATGTTCCCCAACGCACCCCGCGGCACCTCTGAGGAGCTCATCTACCGCGTCATGCAGGCGCTACAGGACGAGGACGAGGTTCTGCGCTCTTCCTCCTCCCTCGACCACCATGGTACCGGCTTCTGGAGCCGCGAGGACCTCTCCGCGAGCTCGCTGATTAGCGCGCCGTCCGGTGCCGCTACCCCCGTGTCTGGCAAGCAGTCGCCAACCCAGTCACCGACTTTTGATGGCGAGACCCCCGTGTCGCCCACGTCCGCTGCGTCCGCTACATTCCCCCGCGTTGATTCGGTCAAGCGTCAATCCCGACAGGTGAACGGCAACGGCAAGACGCACTCGCGCGCGGCGTCTACAGACTCGCGGCTGTCGGTTGGCTCGGACTCGACGACGCAGAGCGAGGCGCATCGCGGCGTCACCGTCACATTCGGCGTGTCCGCGAGCGACTCGCTCACGCCTGTCGACAACCTCAGTGGGTGGAAGATCACCTGGCTCAGCAAGACGTACAACGGCGTGATTGGCGCGACGGGCCTGACGAAGCGCGGTGACTTCCGGGCCAAGTTCCACTCGGAGCATCAACCGCTCTATGTGTGCTACCCCGTTGAGGATGGCTTTGGCCTCGACGGCGTGAACAAGCTCATCAAGTGCCTGCGTCAATAGGCCCCTCGATCGTGCCCTCACTTTATCCTTTGCTCTGCCCACTCGTGCCTCGCTCATCCACCACACACTTCGCCGGCTCCCCACCATTTTACCCGTTCCCCCACGCAGCCGCCGCCTCCTGGCCACACACGTGCACCATACTTACTGTACCTGGATCGGCACCCTTAATGGTCGACACCGCGCAGCGGAGCTTCTTGAATATCACCCACTCACGATAGACTCGCTTTTTTTTGTTACTACTCCGACATCTACTTGCAGCATGCACGGCCTCATGTTGTTTGTTATCTGTATTGCCATCCATTTACCTGGCCCATTGCAGTCTGTATACCGCGTCGCTTGCGAACAAATGAAACAATTACTTTGTACATCATATCATCCTGTGAGGATTACAATGGACCATTCCCGACTTTCCACGGAGTGTGGAAGGAGGGTTTTATCGACCGATGGACTCTACAAACCTCTTGTCGCCCGGTGGGATAATAGATTTTGTGGCTATACAATCTGATTAGATTGAGTCTTGCCGCTTGCGTTTCGTCGTATCATCATTACAGAGTTACCCCGGGCCGTGTCTCGTTCCGATTGCTCACGAAAAACGACTAAGAACTTCATGAGAAAGATTCCTCTCATTCCTAATCCTCGTTATCTCGCCTGTAAGCTTGTGCACCCTCTGTATTCTACATATATGTGCACTCTATCTTATCCCAGTGACACACCCGCGAATAATATATTTCGCTTGATGTCCGTCCTTACAACCTGCCTTGTGCTCACCTTCTCTCTATCTCCTCGACAGATTGATCGATCAGAAATATAACATACTACTATTGATTATGCGAAGTTGGGGACCGCTGCGCCCGCGCCGCTACGAGACATGAATTGTATGTGCCGTCTAATTTACCGAATGAAAGATATTCTGAGCTCATGCCTGGTCAACCTCGCGCACATTTGAATCGGTGGTCGCGGTGTGTGTGGGAGGATCGCCAATAACACCAGCGAAGGCCAGCGAAACCTCTCGAAATGTGACGAAGTCGAGGGAGAATCTATTCGCGCGATCCCCGAGCGCTGCCGGGCCTGGGACTGCCTACATGCCCCGCATCGGGGCGAGGCGGACCTAACAAGCAGAATGCCAAATGGGGGTTAGGCGTTGGATGAGGCGTAAGATGAGGCGTGGACTGGGCCGCGGACGTGACGTGCTGTCTCTCGGATAAGTAGAAGGATGCATTATGTCGCGCTCGCCCCCGAAGTGTTCCAAGCACATTGGCTTCTGTTTGCGTCTCTTCAGCCTGCTCATTGGCTTGTTGTACTGTACTGGCCAGCCTCAGTGATCCTCCATCGGAGCAAGGTTACAGCCCCATGGGCGCATTTTGAGTATTATAAGATGTCCAATATAACAGCAAACCAGCGTGCGTAAAATCCGACCTAGATCGTCCCGTGGCCCACCCTGGCCTCCCCCCCACCACGACCACAACACACGATTCCGGGCGACAGCAATACATAAGCCTAAGCGCTGCCCAACCGACCACGGCTCGTCAGCACGACCCCGGAGGACGCCGCGACGGCGATCGCGAGAAGGAACCACCCCCACCTCTGAGAGCTGCCGTTGGCCGCTGCGACGAGCGCCGGCGGCAGACCCTTGCGCGAAGGGAGCGACGGGGACACGAACGCCTCGATCGAGGCGGCCTTCTTGGGCTGCAGGCGGCGAGCATGGTCAGCAGCGCCGCGGTAGATGATAGGTATGACGCACGGTGTACGGCGGGAAGCGCCCGCCGATGAGCAGGTCGACCCTGGGCGCGCGTGAGTGGGGCGCGCGGGGGAGGAATGGCAAGAGGGAGAGGCGCACCATTTGGGGTTGTCCAGCGAGCTGCGCAAGTGCGTGAACATGTCGAACGAGAACTTGCCCGTGTACCCGCCGGCTGTGCGCGTGTTAGATCAGGATGGGCACGCGAGGGACGAGGGAGCGGACGTACAGCCGCTTGGGCCGATGCCACCGAATGGCAGGCCTTCAGCTACGCAAGTTAACACTGAGGCGTCTGGTCGGGAGGCGATTCAAAGTGGAACGTACCCCCACCGTGGATGATGACATCGTTCGCGATTGCTGCCCCGCTCTGCGTGTTGTCGAAGACTGAGCCGGTGAGCGAATAAGGTCAGCGGTGCGGGCGCATTGCAGGAGGTGCCCGACGTACCCTTGTTCTTGTAAGCCGAATCTGATGAAAACACGTAGAGCGCGAGGGGATGGTCGCTGTAGCAGAGGAATCAGTATCCTAGAGAGCAGCACAGGAAGCATTCGAGTGAGATACCGGGAGTTCACGAGTTTGATGGCTTCGTCGACGTTCTCAACGGCTATGATCGGGAGGACAGGGCCAAAGAGCTCCCTGCCCAAACGATGACATCAGGACGGAGTATGGACATGGTAACGACAATGCAAGCACGCACTCGCTCATCAACGAGTCGCTCAAGTCGATACCTTCGACGATCGTCGGCTCGACGAAGCGTTTCTCGACATCTGACGTGCCACCATAGACGATGGTGCCCTTCGTGCCGTCAATCAAGCCCTTCAAGCGGCTGGCTGACGCGGACGAGATAAGGCGTGAATACGAGTTAGACGCCTCCGCTCCGTCGGGATAAAACTCCTCGAGTCTGTATATTGCCAGTTCAGCATTGCAGTGGAAACGAGGGAAGTCGTGACTGACGTCTCCTTGCACGCTTCGACGAAGGGCTTGACAGAGTCTTTTTGGACTAGCACATAGTCGGGGGCAGTGCATGTCTACAGTTGCATAGGCAAATGAACAACCCTCGTTGTACACAGCGATGCGCACCTGGCCTGCATTTACGAATTTTCCCCACATCAGCCGTTTGGTGACAGCTTTGAGGTCCGCCTTCGGGTCAACGAACACCGGGGATTTGCCTCCGAGCTATTGACCAAGTCAAGAGAAACCCATCTGGTGTTTAATAAGTTGAAACGCACCTCGGTGGTTACGGGGCTGAGTGTTTTCGCAGCAGCAGACAGAATGATACGGGCGACGCGCCCACTTCCGGTGTAGAGAACTGCAGAGTTGGTGAGCAATGGTGTGGATTAGAATGAGGTCTCCACGAACTGTGATCCCACTGAAGATCGAGAAGCTGTTTAGAGTCAAGATGCGTGAGCCTACATCTGAAGAGCTTGAGAGCAATGACGAACCTTCGTCGTCTCTGGAATGGCTCCATTGACGACGGCATATAGCTCTGGATCGAGGTACTTGGGAATCAATTCAGCGAGCAGAGCGGCAGTCGCAGGCGACTGCTCCGACGGTTTCAGGACACAACCACAGCCCGCAGCAATTGCACCGGCCTGTATCGCTTTAGCAAGCAATATAGCTCACAGACGCATCCCAAGCTCACCATGGGATTGATGACACACCAAACGGGATAGTTGAAGGGCCCGATTATGAGCGCGACGCCCTTTGACTCCTTGCGCAGCGTGGGCTTCATTGCAAACCAGTTAAAAGACCACGCTGGGTACTCCTGCTTGGCCCACTTCGCGACGTTGTCGTAAATGCTCTTCACCTCTGTGATAGTGCTGCCAATTTCCAAGCTACATTTCGCGCGCGTGGGTGTCAGTTGCTTCGAGATTTAAGGAGCGACACGTACAAATTCGACTCGAGCACGGGCCTGCCCAAATCGGACGCAAGGGACTCTTGGAAGCGCGTTGCATTGTCCTTGAGAAGGTACGCGAGAGCGAGGAGCTGCTGCTTGCGAAACGCGATGGACTTGGTCCGTCCAGAGAGGAAGGCAGCACGCGACTTCTCGCGGATCTGTCGGACACGGGCCAGTAAGTTCTTAGTGGGGATACACCTGTACGGTGTGTGACGCACGACAGCAATCTCCTCAAGAGATGTGAACTTCAGTTCTAGAACGCCCATCGCTGCGTCTGCGTTGCGTGTCGTCGAGGTGGGGGTCGAGGGAAGAAGTATGTGCGTGGACACTGGGAGTAATTTAAGTGACTGCGCAACTCCAAGCCGGCGCGTTGCGTAGGACTCTGCCGTGAGACACACAGATCGAGTGCTGTAATTTCACGTGGCAACTTCAATTGCTACTGACAGCCAGTCGGCCGTCAAAACTAACCTGACAAATGTCGCAGTATTCAGCGGAAGATCTTCTGCTCGTTTACAGAGCAGCGCCGCGTACATTCGCATATCGTAGGTTGATCTAAAAGCACATCCCCAGTAGATAGTCCTTGTGTGCTAGTAGATAAGATTGTTCGGCAACCCCCGGCATACATATAAGTAACAGTCGGACTCGGACTCTCAGGAGGCTTGGGCTCTGTTTCGCCGACACTTTCTCTTGACTTTCTCTGTCCTGTCTTGACGAAACCTCGCTTCCAGAACGCCCGACGTCACTCGTAATCTATTTGACTGCACATTGTCGCTTCGGACGCTGCATGCTGGACCTCTGCCAATCGCGCGGCCGCATGCCTCCTCGGACTCGGACGCCTCTCACATCTGTCTTGATCCCTGGCCTCGTGGCCCTGGGTAGAATCCCAGTCGAGCTGCAGTCGAGCCTTGTTTCAATCGTTGATTTGTAATCCTGTTGCTCTCTGACTTACTCATCAACGGGCGGGACGCTTTCTAACTTGCTGCCCTCTGAGCCCTCGGATGCCTTTGCTCTCGCCGCTACCCTCATCTTTCTCAACAAATTCGACGACTGACCTCCTCACTGTTCTCTAAATGCAGACACGGCTTGCCACTCAAGCCACAGGCGCAATGGGTTAGAAATGCACTGCTGGATCATCCATCGTAGGCGCTTCAACCTCTAGATCTATTCATAGGCATTGACAAGTTAGTCAGCTATTCAGAATTCGAGCTTCCACCATCATCCGGACCCACAACTCCCGTTGTGCTTAACAATCCTTGCCATGTTTCTGACACACCCAAAGAGCAGGTCACAGATGGCTACTTCGTTGGCAATAGTGTGGCAGTATTGACAAAGTGAGTCTGCGACGTATGTTAGCGCGAGTGGTGCCGGGAGTATATAAGGTCACGCTGAGGTCGACATGCATAACCAACATCACTTTCCTCCCAAAACAAAACAAAAATATACTCAAGCTTTCTCGTCAAGCGTCGCAATGCCAGCTATCACTCCCGGCAGTACTGTGCTCGTCACTGGCGGCTCCGGTTACATTGGCGCGTGGGTCATCAAGCTCTTGGTCGAACGTGGGTACACCGTCGTCGCAGCGTGAGTTACGGCAAATTTCCTCTGGCAGATATAGTTGTTTGACCGTCCACAGTGTACGCACAGATGAGCAGGGCTCGTTCATCAACAACAGGTATCCATTCTATGAGGGCAAGGTCACGTATGTGAAGGTCCCCGATATTCAAAAGGTCAGCATGCATTGCTCGCCAACAAACTGTTTGCGGTTGCTGATGCCCTTGGCTTACTGCACTTAGGAGGGTGCGTATGACGAGGCCGTGAAGGGTGTCGATGCGATTATCCACACGGCATCACCCGTTGTCTTCAAGTGGAGCGACCCTGAAGGTCAGTCTGAAACTCACTTCCGATCTTCTTGGTCTTGACAAATGACCCACAGAAGTCATTGGTCCCGCGGTCAATGGGGCTACCAGCATTCTGAACAGCGCCCACAATTACGGGTAAGCTCATTGATATTAATCATGCGATCAACAGCTGAGGGTTATCCGTGGTAGAACGAAGGTGAAGCGCATTGTTCTCACGTCTTCGTCGGCGGCGGTTCACCACAATGACTACGGAGTCACGCTGAAGCCAGACTCATACTTCGATGAGGTACGTGTGCTTTCACTTTTACTCGTGCTTGTGATCTCAACTTCAACACCATCGCAGACATTGTGGAATACTACTGCAGAGAATGCGACGATTGACGAGAACACTGACGCCTGGACGGTGTACTGCCGTTCCAAGCTCGGCGCCGAGAAGGCCGGCTTCGCATTCATCGAGGAGAAGAAGCCTACCTTCGACTTTGCGTCTGTGCTTCCTGTCTGGAACTGGGGGCCCTACATACACCAAGTGTTTTCGGGAAAGGGCATTGCGTCGACGCCCGGCATGCTGCTGGACTCCTTCGCGGAGCCGGACGTGTCTGGAAGCATCGTCGGCGACTGGGTCGACGTGCGTGATTGTGCAATGCTCCACATCCTGATGTTGGAGAACGAAGCTGCCGGCGGTGAGAGACTCGGAGCCACCAATGGTGAGCATGACATGCCACAGTAATTCTCTCTAAGTCCTAACGAGGTTTGCCATGACAGGCCACTTCGCCTGGCAAGATATTTTCGACATCTTGAGGGGTGCAGGCTACGAGGCACCCGGAAAGGACACGCACGGTGCGGGTGCGAAGAAAGTGCATACGGTGTTCAGTAACGCCAAGACGACGAGGCTCTTCCCTGACTTCAAGTACCGCGACGTCACGCAGTCGGTGAAGGAGATGGGTGATCAGTTTTATTCGGATAAGCTGCTCGCGGCAAAGGCGTGATATCTGTTCCATTACTAACATAGTAGAGTATTATTAGACATACTGTCTACTGTACTGTAGAGAGTTCTTCTCGTAACCAAAGAGGGACCAGAGCACCGGCGCGGGATTTCTGGGCCGCTTCCCGCTCTGCCTGCCAGTCACGTCAAGTTGCGCCTCAGCCTCTTTCACTGCTCTTGTCTTGCTCTCTGCGCTCCATCGCTCAAACTTTGACCAAAAGGGAAAGATTTTCAGTCATATTGAGTATCTCGCCGACATCAGCGTTCTCATTGGTCCTGCGCCTGTAAGAACGAAGCATCCCAGAGGTCCCACGACACGGTGAGTGATTCTGCGTCGGTTTACATGATAAAACTGCCATAGATACCCCGCCCCGTCCGTACAGGTGCCACCCGGCCCCCCTTAAAAGATGTCGGGGCCAGCACCATCTTCACGCACGCGCACTACCCGTATGCCTTCCGATCGCCCTCGCCTGCCCCCCACACGCCGCGCTTCCATGTCACTTCCACTATCACTGTCGCGATCAGCTGGAACCACTTCAGTTTCACCAAACCCCGCCGGCACGAATGGCAGTAGCCCGCATATTCCTGCCATCCAACGCTCGTCCAAGAACCACCAGAAGCTCGTCATGCTTCCCTCCGACCCACAGACGCGACCTCTCCCCGAGGACGACGAGAACATGCACGGCTACGAAACAGACGCACGCATTGGACAGCGCGAGCGCAAGTCGCCTGCGGAGCGCATGAGCAAGGAGGAGCGACGGCGCGCAGGGAGTCGCCGTGTCACCGCGTACTGCGTCGCGGAGGCGTTCGGCATGAAGCAGCTCGTGAGTTTCGTGAAGCGTGAGCACAACGTCGTGCCTCGCGCGTTTGGCGAGGCTCTGTATGCCATGTACCACCTCCCGCTCCTGCCTGGATACTCGGCCAATGTGAACATCCGCTCCGCACCTGCGCCCGCACAGCAGAAGCACTTGTCGCGCATGGACGAGGCGGAGGAGAACGGCTACCAAGGCACGTACTTTACGTCGACTTCGCCCCGCGGAAACGCGTACTCCGAGCGGGACGGATATATCAGCGGTCCCGCCGGTTCGCCCGAAGACGCTCGGCTGCGACGGCTACATGCTGAAGAAACAGAAGACGAGGCCGAGCGGGCAACGGAGGCGTCAGTGGAAGACCGGGACGACAGTGCCGGCGCTGTGGCCACACCGTCTGAGCAGGACCCAACGGAAGGCGAGAACACAGAGGCAGAAGCGCGTCCGCGCAAACGTTCAAATCCTCTGTCACCGTCCCGAGCACCACGCCCAGTGATGAACACAGATGACTCCGCGGAGATTGTCTTCTTTGCGTACGGTGTGGTGGTATTCTTTGGTTTCAATGAGGACCAGGAGCGGAGCATCCTCGACGATATCGAGGGCGCGGGTGCTGTGCGACGCGGCCGGAAGGAAGAAGACTGGGAGATAGAAGAATGTCACTATGCGGTGAGCTCCGTCATGCAAGTAACCTTCACGGAGCTAATCGTCTCGTAGTATGATCCTACTATTGCCTACCCGCGAATATACAACGATTTCTTTAGTGAGCAAAACCTCTATTCGGGTCTGACTTCACTAACGTTCATTTGGCCAGCCTTCAAATCTCCGTCCCACCTTCTCACTCTATCACTTTCGCACGCTCTCGCCCAGTCAACCCTCCTTGCGCACTACGAATCTCTCGCACACTCACTCCTTGCTTCCCCACGCACCCTCGCGCTGCCCCGCACCCTGGCACGCACTGGTGCGCTTGCTCTCTCGCGCAAGGATGCAATGCGCCTCACTGGCCGCCTCTTCCGCTTGCGCCGCGACGTGGTGCTCGGTGGAAACGTGCTTGACGTGCCCGAGGTGTTTTGGGAGGAGGCGAGCCTGCGTGGGTTGTATGAGGCCGGGCGCGCGTACTTCGAGATCGGGGAGCGCGTCGCAGGCCTGAGTGAGCGAATCGGAGGTGCTAGCGAGCTGGTGAGCGTTTTGAGTAGCTGCTTGCAGGAGGGAGTCTAATATGATTAGCTGGACGCAATACATGATACGCTGAACAATAACGCGATGGAACGAATAACGTGGATCATCATATGGTATCTTCTGTCTACATCGCATCCTTAGGATTCAATTAATTAATTGTTTGTCCAGGCTCATCGTGGTGGCGTGCCTAGTGGAGCTGGTAGGCTGCCTCGACGCTTCCTTTGTCTATGGTAAGCTGACCCTCACCATGTTAGGGCGAGATCATAGCACGCTTAGTCGTGCACACTACCCTCAAGAACGAGGCAGCTGTGGCTGTAGCTTCCGCTGCTACACTCACAGTGCAGACTGCGCATGGATTAGTCTCTCTCGACCGTGACGAAGCGCTGAGAATATTAAGTCAGGTATTGAGTGGCGAACAGCCATGATGAAGGTGCTGGTCTTTCGGCGTCATTCCTGTGTTCCTCGCGCACATTAATACCGCGAGTCCTGCCGACCGTTTACGCATTTTTCTTTCATTGCATGATACACTGCGGCTACAAAATGCCATTACACAGCTTTGATATCCATTTAAATCACGCATCCGAACTGCTCCCGATGAGGTATGTCTCCCACCAGCCTACAAAGCTCTCAGTCCCGAGCCCGCCCTCTACGCCTAAATCCTCTGTCTCGCGGACGTAGAGTTGAGTATCGTGCGGTCTTGGTGTGGCTCCTGAACACATAAATATCCAATGAGACGCATAAAATATGGGTGAGATGAAAACGCTGACCAATGGGCGGGTCTGTCTCGGGGGTGATGTGGTCATGCGACACGTTGAGAATGCGCGCAAAGATCAAGCAGATCTCATATTTCGTGTATGGCTCTTGTGCAGAGTAGTGCAAGATAGGGGGGATGGTGACATTCTTGGGCAATGCTGTTTGAGGAAGATCTGAGCTAGTAGCTCGGGACAAGTCTGGCCGCTGAACGTACCGGAGAGTCGGACGAGGAAACCAGCGATGTCCAGGACATTCGTAGGATAGCGCGTCTGGAAATGATCCATCGTGTATTTCTTACCAGATTGATCCTTCACGACGTCCACCAATATATTGATCGCGCTGTCCGCGTTGGAAGGGGTCGGACCGTACCTGCCCACAGTTGATTCGAGCAGGTAGGAGAATGGAGATGATAAGTGAACTCACAAGACAGGCACCCTCAGGACTACTACGCGGGCACCTTCGACACCCAACACCGCGAACTCACCGTCTCGCTTCGTGATGCCGTAGAAGTTGAGAGGGCTGGTCCGCGCGGACGGCACGTAGGGAGGAGAGGTGCCGTCAAAAACATAGTCTGCATCACATCGTCTTCAATGTAAGATAACGCATCAAGAGCAAATGGGCGAACCTGTCGAGATGTACACGAGTATAAAGCCTAGCTCCTTGGAGAGTTGGGCGAGGTTTTCAGGGACGGTGACGTTCAGCTGGCATAGCCAGATGAGCTAGAGACGCCGCGCAGCCGGGGCAAGAGGCTTACTCTACGAGTGCCTTCTGGATCCTGCAACGTGAAAGTTTGAGGAATCTGTTGCTACTGACTAATACACAGATCATACCTTCTCAGCAACGTCCGGCTTCCGTTCAGCAGCGCAGTGTATAAGCCCTGGAAGAGATCACTTGCGTTAATAAGATATCCATAGGATCGTCCATCTCATCCCTTCCCAGGAGACCGACTACCACGATCGATGTCAAAGACTCACAGTCTCCCGTTTTCCCGCCCCAAGACGTTACCGCGTTCCGCAGCTTATTGGCATCAAGGAGGTCCGCCTTTTGCAGGTTTCGCTCGCCCCCGGCGCGTGAGTATGCGAGGCCAGCGACGGCTGCGTTGGCTGATCGCAGAAATGCATCGTATACGGATGTTCCAAGAACGCCAGAGGCGCCTGTGATCAGCACCTTCATGGTGGTTGTGGTGATGGAGGGTCCAGGTGTGAGCCTTGGCGGCCGGATTGAATATACCTACATACTAAGTAGTAGTCGCGGGCCGGGAGACTGCCGGCAGGAGCTGGCACCCGGAGCGCGCAAACGCGCTCTTCGGAGCTAGAGTCCTACACAAGGTTCCCCGCTCCCCGCAATCCCGCCCGAGCGCCTGGCACACTCAACGTGCGCTTCACATCCACCCTGCAGACTGATTCATTTAGAATGGCGCAAATAAGTGCTCTGCGTGAGCTCTGTGTATTTATCACGACCTCATTCCTCAAACTGCGGCCAGGTCGGTCAAGCAGTCATCGACATCGTGCGCGCGCAAGGTGTTAAAAACCTCAACTTCGTCCACAACCAGTGACTCGCCCTCCCGTGTAATGCAAATTCCTCACGCATGGCAACCTAGATGACATGAAGCGCTGACAGCGTTCGGCGCAACGCAAGTCCTGACCTACGACGACCTCGAAGACAAGAGGGCAGTGCGCACGCAGGTCGCCGCGGCGCCCGTCCGCCTTGCGTTGAGTAGCGTCTCCGGGCCCACTACGACCGCGTTGCTCCCACCCCTCGGCCGGAACACGCATATCGTCCCGTACGGCGCGACATCGCGCGCCGCTCGCGATCCCGGCCCCTCGCGAATCCCTCGGTGCACAAATGATTCAATGTGCGTTCAACGACTGTACGATGTGGGTATGTCATATGGAAGGTAATACCGCTCGGTGGTATCGAGGCTTTCGGTTGTCCAAGGGAAGCCTGGACGCAGGAAGTATTCGAGTGGCTCTTGCGGGTTCGACTGAGACGTAGCAGTTCTCGTGTGTCGGCATGGGGCGCACGTGAGGTATAATGTGGCCCTGTGCGTCACGTAGCCAGCTCCTCATGCCGCGATCTCCCTTGTTGACGAAGTATTTGAGAGAGGGCATCGCTGCCATGACCACGTGGCCGTACCGGTCAACTTTGCTCTTGGAGTCTTCGTCAGAGTCGGACTCGAAGGTATAGACGTCGTTGTCTATTTGGTGTCCGTCATGCAGCGGTACCCAGATCAACACTTGCAATTTGGGAAGGTTCTGAGACATGACCTTGAGAATCTTCTTGTTTTCCACCGGCGACTGGTTGAAAGTTAGCATTTACATAATCAGGCTAACTCAATGACTGAAATACGCACAAAATCCTGAAACCGAGAAGCACATGCGCCGATACTCGGAGGTTGTAGCGAGGCAGCGCGTGGTCGGGCACGTCGACGTGCAGGCAGTCCGCGGTCGTGCCGCCGACGAATTGGAACTCGCGCAAGGATGGCTGCGATGCCAGGAAATTGGCGAGCTCTGGCGACCAGACGAGATGTGTGGCGTAGCGCGAGAGCTTGTACGTGCACCCGTCGAGCACCCAATGATCCATGTGCGTCACCAACTCCACAACCGTCAACGATGAGGACTCGAGGATGGATAGGTCCCGGAGGTTGACGAGCGCGTGTAGCGTGCTCTGGAGGAGTTCTGTATCGCCCGGCTGGCGCGGGCGAACGCGAACCTGCGCACGCGTCGGGTGAGGTCCGGCCGTTCATTGATCGTTTGGCAGCAAAAGAGGACGTTCGGATCGGGCACCTTGACCGGCGTGTACTGAACGGCTTCAACCTCGTGGCGCCACGCTAGCTGGGGGGTACATATACTTATATCCGATGCCGAGTATGAGCAGGGGCCGCATTACTCACTAATGCTGCGCTGAGTCAAGTTCAGCGGCCCTCGATGTTGGCACTGCTGCACTCAAATAACGATAATTTAACGGAGAGCTGAACTTACGAGCCAGAGTCACCAGGTAATCAGACGAGTTTCAATCCACGAATGGACGACACATGCTCGGGGAAAGATAGTGGAGGGGCCACTGAGAACGATTGGGATAGCTGGCACGTTGCGATCTCGTTTGTTCCGCGACGACGCTCTAGCGGTGCTGGCTGGGCATCAGGGTGATCAGCATGGGCTGGTCGGTCATTGCTAAGCGCGCGCTGGGTGAGCCTACCGGAAAGAGCGAAAGGTGTGCATCTACGGCGGTAAGGGCGGCGGCGGTGGTTCGGATGGCGGGGAGGTGAGCGAAGGTTGAATACAAGTGAGCGGGGGTTAAGAAGTTAGAACAGATGGACGGGGGTTGAGAACAAGGGGTTTTCGAGCGGTGAGGACGGCATCGAAGGCGGCGGGGAGCGAGGAAGAGCCCCCGCCAGCGCTCCAATGCGCGCCTGAGTCTTCCGCAGCAGGAAGAGACTTGTGGCCAGTCGAACCAGTCGGTGACACTGAGAGGAGGGACTCAAACCCTTGGTGGCAGTTCGGCAGTTCGGCCGAATCCATTTTTTTCGGCCCGGACAACCGCCTCACCTTTGTCCCTCCATCCCGTGACTTACCTAGCCCACCCTCGCATCGGAGGCTGCCGTCTCGCAAGCTCGACTAAGCCTCTTCATCGATTTTGTGCGTGCACATAGGGGGAACAGAGGCTCAGCCGGGGTTTTCACTGGGAGTGACTCCTTAAGAGTCGACTAGATTAGATGTGAACTAGAATTTGTACGCTATTCTATGGTTTCTAGGCAGCTGGCCCTGGGCCCTGCCAGTGCCATAGCCTGCCATGCAGTATGTCAAGAAATTCAGAGAAGGAACCGCGTCGGGCGGCTCACTCTCCCTCTACTGAGCTGAGGTCGCTTCTGCTCTTTCTCGTAGCACCCCCCACCGCATCCACCACTCCTCTGCCGCATCAATTGCATCGTATCCCCACACTTCAGCGACCTCCGCCCACTGGTCTTCCTGCATCTCACCGTCAGAAGGGCCCGCCTCCAAGCGTACCATGGTGTGGTGCAGCGGACGTTTCCCCGACAGCGCAACGCTGACGTTGTGCAGCTCGATGAGGTTGAGCGCGGCCGCCCGAGGCTGACGTAGATCTTGGTACCCGTAGAGCAATGTCGATATTTGCGCATGGCTGTAAAGACGGGAGAAGAGCGTGCCAAAGACAGCCGCGTCTTCGATGGAGATAGCAGCGGCGTGGTGATTGCATGGCTGCGAAATTAAGTGCCGGCGCAAAGAGTGTTCGGACATTGATTGGTTGCGGATGGATGCGATGTGTGGTGTGAGAATTCGCAGTAAGGTACCGCCAAGTTGCAGAGATAAATTGTGTCATGATAACAAACGGGGTGGTCGGGCGGTCAGTCTACGAGGGCAGCACGAGCAACCTCCACTGTGACGCACCATACTCGGGTGCGCAGCTTCACCAATGAGCACTACGCGCTCTGAGCAATCAATCCAGGTCTCAAGACGGTCGCGGTCTACGAAACTCATTCGCGAGAGTAGCCCAACTTTATTGAGCAATATTCGTGCCCTGTAGCCACGCCGAGAGTCAGTCGAATTTTATCCCTGGCATTGAAAGCTGGAAGATCGGTCCTACCTAGGGTCAATATCTGCGCTGCTATACCCTGGAAGCGAGGAAACATGCACGGTGGGTGTCCATGTATCTGATGTGTTTGGGTCATCTTCGTCCCACCATATATGGATGGCGAATTCTTGGTCGTTACGCTGACGAAGGCGAGTGTACAGTATCAGCTTTTATGTTCGGGCGAAATTTGTGGAGCACGTACTATTGGATAGCCTGTTTTTGCCGACGAATCGCAAAATCAGGTTCCTCACAGCGCAGACTGGACTCGAGAAATACCTATGATGGAGCGTTGGTTGCCGAAGAACATGGGCCATCCTTCCTCAAGCAGGCTTTGGAGTCGAGGATCTGCCCTCATCTCGCCGGTGGACAGCGTTCCCGAGTAGACACATAGGCCGCTTCGTCGCTCTTCCATTCTCTCGGCAACGACTCGCCGAACCATGCTATAGGGACCATCGGCGCCAATGACGACATCTGCGTGTAGAGTCTCTCCGGAAGCTAAGGTTACCGATGGACGCGACGGGCTTGGAATGCTAGTGGATAAACTCGTTGCACCCACAGAGGACTGAATGGCATCGCGGGGAGGTGTGACGGCTTTCACAGTCGTCGAAAATGACACACAGACACCCGCTGATACTGCAAGGTCAAGAAGAATTTCGTGAAGATCCTGGTGCTAAATCCAAATGGACATAAGATGTGCGCTGCTCAATACAAAGGGACCACTTACGTGTACCATGTAGTAGGCCTCGCCCATTTCTTTCATCAGATCCCTGTGCCAGTCGGTTACTCCGAGCGACTCGCCGGTATGCACTGTTTGAGAAATCGAGGTGAGCTGAGACTGAAGACGCACGAGCTCATGAAATCTCACGGTCGAGAAGCTTGGACACTGGACATGGAGAGCCTCTTCGCGCGAGCTTTTCCAAAAGGCCCCATTGGGCCAAAACTTTGGTACAATTTGGAGGGACGCGAATCCCGCCAGCAGGCCGATGTAGGCCCGAAGACTGCTCAAACACACGGACTCGGTGTCCCGCAGCAGCCAGGGCATATGCTGTCGCTAAGCCGGCGATCCCTGTGCGATCAGGTCAAATTCGATATGTGATAATGCACGCAGGCACAAGACGTACCGCCGCCGACGATTAAGAAAGCGATGTTGAGGTCAGCTTGCCGGGAATTCGACACCGTGTGGGCAATCGGGACATCGATGCTGATACGGGGCTGGTGTCGATAAGCGCGGTGTGACGAGGACGCATGGACGCGCGAGGCGTTGCTTTGAAGTTCCATGAGAGCTGCGTGTAAATTCTCGGCGATACGCAAGGGGACAGCAGCCGCGGAATAGCATGACCCGAGGTATTTATTGGAGGAAAGAGTGCCGTGATGTTCTCTCAGGCATCAGCATGATTGCCGCTCGAATTGGGCAATGGGTGCAACCGCTCTGGGGCGCTGAGGAAGAGTTGGCGAGAGGCGTCGGCCAGGAAAAGAAGAAGCGGAGGGCGTTGAGATCCGGAGAGAGTAAAGATATCCATGAACATGCGGAGGCGCCACGGATGAAGTAAAAGCTGCTATTAGTAGGCGCGCGGCACTTCTAGGATGAATGGCTTGCCTGATACCAGAACGAAGCGAGCGAGCTTACACGAGTGCTCTGAAGATGCAAAAGAAGAGGGATACTCGGATATGGAGTTTATGGACCGGAAGAGCTGTTTATTATAATAAACCCTCAGGCCTCGGGCCCACTAGGGCACAGGCGCCATTCCGGCCTGCCACTCGTCCAGCCAAGAGGCAGACAGAGCGTTCAGTACGTTGATGGGCGGCCGTGATTGCTGTCAGCAGATGCACAGTTCGCGGTAGGTAGTAAGCAACTGTGTCGTCGGAGGCCGATCGCGACGCGCGTCCTCGGCCTTGCGTTTCATCTCCTCCGTCCCTTTCATTTTACACGTTCGCAGTCTCGGTTTGTGGCTCAATCTCCTCGTTGGATTACGGACTTTTCCGCGTCGGTTTGTGCTTGTTTTGATTTGCCGCGAATCGTGGATAACTTGAAGTGGTTCGATCCCTCCGTGCGGCCGTGACGGTCTTGCATTTGGGAGCGCACAGAGTCCCTCGTCCCCACCTGTCCCCGCATCAACACTGTCCGACTTGCTCTGATATAATGTGTTACAGGTACCTGGTATTCCTGGTCAGAGTCTTCGGGAACGAGCAAACTATCCTCTCAATCGGCGTCCGGGGGTTCATGCTAGAATGCCGCCTCGCTCGTCGCTTCTCGACCGAACCCCCAATGCCTTCGTTTTCCCATGACTATCGTTCTGGCAACGTGCCGAGCATGGCTTCCCTCTTTCTTGTTCGCATCGAACTGTTTGTCGCGACGTGCGGCTTTCCTAGCAAAGTCATCGCCTTGTACGTCTTCTTTGACGTTCTGTACATTCTTATCGATATGAATTGCTGCTCCGCACAGCTAGCGGAGACCTGACGCGGCTTCGCGGCCGCATCCACCGTGGGGGCCTCTCCATGAAGCAGTGACACCCACATGGTGACTGAGTTTTGACTCGGTTACGAAGCGGCCTCGCAGGAGGTAAGTACGTCCCCGACGCCTCGTTGCTGCGTTGACTCAATCGCCATTCGCCGCCAGTCCAGGCGTATGTAATACAATTGACGATCACGACCTCGATCACCAGGCAGATGGATGTATGCTGGACGTATGTGTGTGAACATGCGCGACGTCGTCTCAATCTTCTGCATATGCTGCTGCACAGGGCTCCTCCACGAGTGTCCGCGCGCACGGCCTAACAAGCTTGTATGCTGTTTTTACGGCGATTCCCTGGCACAGCATCTCCGAGCAGTCAGCTTCTCATGCACGTGGCTTGGGTGCTGCGATCTTTCGACCGGCATGCGTCGCGACGGTGTCGGCTCGCTTGCGGCAGCCACTTTCTCGCAGACGCCGGCACAATTGAGCTTGTCTCTTCCATCAAGTGTTCTTTGCGTTCGTATGGCTCATCTTCTGCGGACCTTCAGCCGGTCTCTGTCTGCTCAGTTCCGCCAGTTGCTCTGCACTCCAAAGCTAAACTGCACGACACTCTTAATGGAGGGGGTAAACCATAGCTCATGAGCCTATCCACGCTGCCTTCATCCGTCTCGGGATGCCAGCTGGGGCATGTTCGAGAGCACTCTCCGGATCTCTCGGTGCTCCGCCTCTCTGGCCTGACAACGCCAAACAGACATTTGCGATGAGATAGCGGCGTACCTGGTACGGGCGTGAGCAAAACGTGAACCTCGGAGCTGTCTCGAAGTCTGTTTGACCGCTGCTCTTTTTTGAGACCTTTTCAGCTCGGTGGCCGTCTATCTAGCTCGCACTGTTGAGGTGTGGTGTGTGCAATACGTGCGCGCGGTGTACTTACTGCTGTGCGCCGCAACACGGGCGCTCTGAGCGAAGGTTTGACACGTCACATTATATCGGACCTGGGGAGGCGGGTCCGGGACGCAGCATTGGCGCGGTCGTAATCTCACCTCCGAGTGCAGTCAACGTAACTTGATAGAGCAAAACCACGAAACCACACATTGAATCGCCGACTTTGTCTTGCGACCTGCTCAAACTAATCTGCTACTTATGTCCGACAGCGCACCAGTGGCATTGACGGCGGCACCTCGGAGACGCACTTGCTGAGTTGCTATTGCTCACTGATTCAAGATTGGCTTGCAGCCTGCAGCCTATGAGGCCTGTGAGGAGGGAGGGCTTTAGTGTCGAAAGTCGCTTTTATCACCGGCGAAGACAATGTCTTCTGTGTTCGCCCACGCCGCAATCTGGTCTCATGCAGCGGAGGAAGGTGAAGATCCTGTTTTCCTGTCAATCGTGTGGGCGTAATGACGAGCACTTCGAGCACATGTTTCGACGGACCGCCGCAAATGATGACAACATCCATCGAAGATGACCTCAGGCCGCATTAACATCCAACGGTTGCCTACACCCACCTACTGCCGAATGAAACCCCTCAAGGAACCCCTTGATACTTACCGTCAATTCGCAGTGCCTTTGTGTCAAATTGCAGTAAAGATGGGATGCAACCCGTTGACTAGATTGTGATGTAAAGTAAGACCACCCAATAAATCGGCTCCGTCATGAGGAGCCTTCGTACATCCGCTCCCGGATGACCCAAGGGTTCTCGTACCACAGACGCTTCTCGAACACAAGGTACTCGAGGACGCGACGGGGCGCCGTAACGCCCACTCCGTTCACCAGCGCACCGGTCTTGGCGTCGTAAACATGCAATGTCTTGTTACAAAGTGTCAACGCCGCAGTCACGCAGAGAGCGAGGCCCGCCCACCTGTGTGCTCTCAAATCGCACAAGCACGTTGACAAAGAGTCGATTCCCAGTGACCGGTTCCGCGCGCCCCCAGTGCCCGTTGGTCGCGCGCACGCTCTCAATGCGCGGGGGTTTGATCACATCATGCAGCTTCCACTTGTAAGTATAAGTCTTCCCAGGGTGGATAGGCAGTGCCTCTCGCAAAGATGCGCCGAACTCGGGAGTCGTATACCTCCGGGAGGCTTTTTTGTCATTTCTGATGAATGAGGAAAGGCACGTCAGGAACAAGCATACTGTGTGGAGGCGAGGAACATACGCGGCGGCGGCGGTGTATGCACGGCGGTAGATATCGAGAAATTCTTCACGCCACGGCGCAAGCCATACCGTCTCGCTCGTTGAGCGCGCGCGGAAGATTTGAGGGGACCATTTCGAGCTTTTCTTTAGATGCGGAAATGACAAGGCATCTGCTAATTCACGCATGCTGGTTTGCAGGAGCAAAGGACGTCAGTGATAGAAGACAAATACAAAGACCTGCAGCATACCTGATGGCATTTTTTGCGAAGTTCTGGAAACTGGCTACTAGCGAGTCCTTTATTCCAAGGTTCTTGTCAAATAATAGAGGCGGAATCTGCACATCTGCACAGCGCACTTCATTCTGACATTCCAGCTATGCCAACACCACGACGCACCTAGTGTCTCCATCGGCGAGGCCCATGGATCGTGAGGTTGTTTGTGCTCGTTGTCGACCATGGTCGAGAGACGTTCTAGCGCTTCCGCCTCCGGAAGCTGCTCCACAGGTTTTTGCACGCGCCTTGCCATGGACATTCCGCGGACACCACATGGGCCCTTCATCATCACAGAGGTAGCGATTGGAGCAGTTCGTGACACACGTTTTGCGCGCAGGAGGGATGTCGACGCGGACGCGTTGGTGAAGGCGGGGTGTGACGAGGAGGTCGAGGACGAAAGCGACCAGATTAAGGACGACAAGACGGGAGTGCGCGCGCCAGGCGCAACAGAGTGCAGTATGGCAGGCCCAGACATGGCGGCAAGAACTTGAAGCAAACGCGAGCGAGGGTGTGCTGCACGCGCCGACGAGGTCACGGTCACGGTCGAGTGCTGGCGGCGGCGGCGGGCGGCGACAAATGGCGTTCGGCACGGCCGGCATACGCGTCGGAAGTCCGATGCCGTCTGGAAGGTTCCGGTAAGGATTGCTTGCCGATTGGCTGCCGAGGGATTCATAAGAATTTGCCGCTCGCCTTCAAGTTTGCGCGTCCCGTCACCAACTCTTCCACTTACCACCTCTTACCACTCTCAACACTCGATGCCTGTGAGCACTTGAACGACTCTAGTCTTCCGTTCTACCCTACTGACGGTGAGCCACGCTCTTAGCGTCAATCTCGTGGTCGTGCTGCTCCAGCGCGCGCGCCGGCACCAGCATCAACTCGCAGCGCATCAACCGCCGCGTACCCAGCTTCGCAAGCGGCTGCCCGTCCTCCTGCTCCCGCAGCCCCTGCCCCGCCCGCTCACGCGCCGTCGCAAACGCAGTCCCAGTCTTCCCAGCCTGGCATGTTAGCCCAGATGGCCGCCACCGCTGGCTCCGTGGCGGTCGGCTCGACCATTGGCCACGGCATATCGTCGATGCTTTTCGGTGGGAGCTCGTCGGCGCCCGTCGAGCAGCAGCAGGCTCCGCCCCAGCAGCAGCAGAGCAACTTCGGTGCCGGTGCGAGCTGTGAGGTTCAGGCGAAGGAGTTCACAAAGTGCTTGGAGAAGGCGGATTTGCCAAGTTGCACTTGGTATCTGGAGCAGTTGAAGGCTGTGAGTATTGTCCCATTAATCACCATATATGTATTACTCACCTAAGAGGTCGACATGTTCGCAGTGCCAGGCCGCTGCTGCGCCATACTGATGACCTGGCAATGATGTGGTGTTTGGTCTGAGATGTGTCCACTGCTCTGTTACAACGCGCAGCCGCATAGTCAGGCTGAAGGATGTATTCTTACTGAATTAATCCAAGGGCTCTTCCCCACTCAGTCTTTTCCAGTACCCGCCGCCCGCTTTCACGTTTGCCAATCAGCCGGTCCAGCTGAACCATTGCATTATTGCGCCTGTAACACTTCGATGAGGCTTTGCCTAAGCTGAACCCGTCGCTTTCTTGTTAAATTGGCGCCATTATCTTCCAAAGCCGCTCTCTGTCCGAACACTCAATCTCTTCGTGACTGCGCCCGCCACTCAAGACTTCAACCCTCACCCATGTCGGCTCACTGCTGTGCCGTTCTCAAGCTTCAGCACCCAGTAGGCACGTACGAGGAGTGTTACATTCGCCGACCTTAAGTTGGCCCAACTCACGCCGAGGCTGCGTGCATACTGAATATGTTCCGTCCACAATTTGCTTTGCGAGACGTCTCTCTCTCCTCTGGTGGTGATCGGTGACCGACACGCCCACCGGTATGGGTCCTGGTCAGGGTTGAGAATGTGGTGATTGGGATTGCGAGGCCGGGATAAATGCATTGTGTGATGTTGGGGGAGCCAACGCCGGATATTATACTCTCCGAGACTTGCAAGGCACGTGCGCGTGCTGGGTCATGACGTCAGGGTAGCTATCATTCGCGGACGAGTTATTCGCCTCTTCCTGCCCCATCTTGCAGAACAGTGCGGCGTCTCTGCACTCTTCGGAGTTTCCTACGGTGTGTCGTCTGACCAACGCCTAGACAGTCGAAACGTCAACAATCTTGACTGGCAAAGTTTTCCGAGTCTTGCAACCGCGTCACCTTCAAGTTCTTGTTTCTGGAAAACTTTGACGTACCAGCAGTAAAGGTTTGTCGTGTCGACTGTCCGTTCGATGGGCTTGCGAGAAAGCAGAGCCTGATGCAGGCCTGATCACAGAAAGATTCAGCTACATATCTACCACATGAAGTTTGCACGGTGCGTATCACAGTATCACTTGTTAGCATTTAGTGGTTGAGCTAATAGCCGTTCAGATATCTTGATGACGCATCTGTGAGGTCAATGCTTTTAGTAAACGTGCTTCCGAATGAGCTATTTTGCTTCATAGACTCCGGAGTGGAAGAAAGCATACATGTGCGTAAACATCTTGGATTTGGACTGCTTCATGCATGGTAGGAGGACACACTGTGCATTAGCTGTGTGAATAGCCTATGTCAGGGAGGTGTCATTTGCCTGCGCTTTACCTAATTTTCTTGATATCACAGCGACTATCGCGGTCTCAAGAAACGTATCACCGCCGTCCGACGCGCACAAGAAGGTTTGTCTGCGGAGAGCGAACAATCCCAGGAGATGAACGATTTGACGGACGCTGAGACGGCGAGCCCGGAGACGTTCCAGGCGAGTTTGTCGAAGCGCTCGGACCTAGACGACGGTGACGCGGATGACGAGAATGGAGAGCCCGTCCGTCGCGTGCTCGTCGAATCGAAGAAGGAAGTGATCGGTGAGGATGATCGCACTGCTGCCGCTGCAGAGAGGGCTGAGCGAGGGCCGGCCAAGGTAAGACATTTGGAATTGCATGGATGGGTAGGAGATTGATTATGCGCAATACCACAGGTGACGTTCTCACACGAGCCGAAGCCTTCAAAAAAGGACCAGACTGGCGACCGCCCGCGCCCCGAGCAACCCGCGTCGTTTACAATTTCCGAGTTCCCTGCGCTAAACTCGCAAAGCGGTGCGTCAGAGCGGCCCCCCACTAGACCCCGTCTCTTCGGTGGTATGCGCCAACGCTCCTCGATCCGTGGTGAGTTTCTCGCTTCCGTCTAACTTCTATCCTTGCCCGCTCATCTTCGGGCAGTCCCTCGTAGTTCCCCGTCTGTCGCACAAACGACATTGAGCGTCCCTCTGCCACCCCCGACGCTCGGGGAGCTCTTAGAGCGCATGCCCCCCGTGCAACTGGCGTTCTTCGACGTGCTAGACAAGGAGCTTGCCAAGATCGAAAGGTTCTTCCTCACACGGGAGGCAGAGGCGCGCGAGCGGAGCGGGCAGCTTCGTGGGCAGCTTTTTGAACTACAGGGTCACAGACGGGCATTCCACGTATGTACCCGGTACCGATCGCCTATGGAGCCTACTGCTGACACCCTGACATTGGACTTCCTTTTGGAATATCGACAGGAAGCGCAGGATCACGCCCGCTTCCCAGCGGCCTTGCGCGCGCCGCAGCGCGTCCGGCATGCACTCCTGCGCCGCCCGCCTGTCCGTACTCGGACTGCCACGTCAGTCGACGACGAGAAGCACACGGTGACCTCCGAAAAGTCCACAGAGAAGCAAGGGCCACGCAAGGTTTACAACCCTGAGGAATATCACCATGCGCGCAAGACGCTGAAACGTGCGGTGCTCGAACACTATCGCGGCCTCGAAGTGTTGAACAACTACCGTGTGCGTACCTCGGGGTTCCTGACCTTTTCTTTCTTCGCGCGGCGCTGATGCGGCGGTTCTTGGGCATTTTGGGGTCAGATCTTGAATTTGACAGGGCTTCGTAAGGCATTGAAGAAGTTTGAGAAGATAACGAAGGTCCGTGCGGCTGTTTCTCCGACCACTCCGCTGTTGGTGCTGAGCGCCACAATGGTCAGACCCCAGTGCAGGTGCCGTATATGAGTGAGAAGGTGTGTTTTCTCCCTCCTCGGTGAATTTCTAGTGTCTGACCGCAACCAGGTGGAGTCCTGCGCGTTCGCGTCCGACGAGCTCGTGCAGCGGCTGCTCAAGGACACGGAGGACGAGTTCTCTGCACGCTTCGGTTCGTTCATCCACACCAGGATATTGGGCCCTTTTTCATTGATGGCCGGCAATCAAAGCGCGAGGGGACAAGAAGCGCGCGCTCGCTCGCCTGCGTGCCCACTCATCGCACAAGACGCACCACTTTAGCACGCTGCGCACAGGCCTTGCGATTGGGCTCGCTGTGCCTGCCCTTGTTGATGGCGTGGTACGCAGTACGTGTTCCGCCGTTTTAGTGTGCCAGCCAGGCACCGATGTTGAGCAGGTTTTCAACCCCACACCCGCGCGGCAATACCAGCGTGGAATAGCCTGCTGTACATATACGGCCTTTTAGCGGTGCCTTCAACTTTTGCGTGCTTGGTTGGGCTTAACTTGCTCATATGGAGCCGGTCTCGAATAAACTACGTTTTCATTTTTGGTGAGTTTCATCGTTTGGTGAGTCGTGTTCTGACCTTTTGCGCATAACAAGAGCTGGACATTCGGACGCGCCTTGACCACCGCGAATATTTTGAAGTTCGTCGGTTCCACATGAATATTGCCTGCCAGTGTGGCTCAACCGTGATTTGCTTTCAAGGTCCCCGCAATCATCTTTGCAGCACTGTCCTATTCCTTTTGGATGTCATTCGCGCGCGTGGGGCCGTCGACTACGTGGCCGCTGATATGGCTCGCATTCGTTGCAGCCATGCTTGTCAATCCACTTCCCTTATTCTCCCGCGACAGCAGGTGGTGGCTGCTTCGAAACATCTCACGGCAGCTGAGCAGCGGGTGGCGCCGCGTCGAGGTCAGCTACACTGGTCATCCTTTATCGCAGCTTCCGTTACCAGACTCACAGACCTGCAGTTCACGGACTTCTGGATGGGGTGAGTGGTCAAGGCGCCTCCGGAGATGCTTATTCTCAGATAACTCGGTCCGCAGGGATCAGTTCTGCTCACTTGCATTCACACTCGGAAACCTGTACTTCTTGGCTTGCGCGTACTCTGTCGGGTTCGATGCACATCCCGACCCTTGGGCGCGCTGCTCACGACCTCACGCATGGCCTGTGCCTTTCATCCTAGCGGCGCTTCCCCTCCTTGCTCGTCTTCTCCAGTCTTTTCGTCGGTACTCAGACTCTCGCCTAATTACCCATCTCATCAATGTGAGCATGGTTTCTGCGACTGAATTTTCCGAGACTGAACAGAAATGGGTTGGACAGGCCGGAAAATACGGTGCTGGTATATCTTATTATTTTTCCTACTATCTTTGGAGACATAACGGTGCGTCCGTTCAACGTTCAACTTCACATGTTTTTCTTACCGAGGCGATCTTCGGGAAGGCGCGGGCCGTGGGCCGACGTTCGTGTTGTGGTGCTTGTTTGGTGTTCTTTACTCTACATATGCATCCGCCTGGGTAAGCGCTTGACATTCATAACAGGAGAAACATACGGCTGATTTTGCGTCGAAGGACCTGTTGATGGACTGGTCTGTTCTACGCCCTCACGCGAAGGTCCCTCTCCTCAGGTCGGAACTCATTTACTCTGGCTACATCCCTGTTGGTATCTTTGACCAATACCGTTATATGATTGCGTCTAACAACAGCACTCTTTCGCGGGTTGACAGCTATACTACAGCGCGATGGTATGTTTAACGCATTTACGCCCGTCCTCAAATGTGATACAGATTTCGTAGATATCGAATGTCCTAATGCGCTTCGTCTGGGTTCTCTTCATACCCGCCCGCGGGCCAAGTGTTGCACTCCGAAGTTTCATCGTAGCGATGTTGGAGATTGTTAGGAGGTTCCAATGGAACATATGTGCGTTTCTTCCGTATCCATGTTCTATACGTCCATCTGCTCATCACATGCGACTGCCAGATCGACTCGAGAATGAGCATCTTGGTAATATGGATCAGTACCGCATCACACGGGAGGTCCCGTTGCCGTACTCCTTTGACGACCTAAGCCACGAAACGGACATAGGGGACGACGATGAACTACTGGAGCGGGAACCGGTTGCTAGATGACATTCGTATATAAATACCTGCTCTACCTTAGTTCGCTTCTACCTTAGGTGTTGGATAAGCTCCGTCGCTCGCGGCGAAGCCGTAAAATAGACTTCAGCCGGAGCGCACGGAAAGCCCGAAAATCCGAGATGTTGACCCTTTACGAAAGGGTGGGCCTTCAAAGAGCGCGCGGGCGAGCTGTAAGGTTCGGGGTGGGTATCACATAATTACGATTCACTTCATAGAAGTAGCTATTTGATCCAATTCTCTGGCAATCATAGAATTAGGAGACAACTTCCGCAGTTGCCTGGTTGCGCCAAATGTCAGACGGTCATCGCAAAATGGACGCAATATCACGTACTCAAGTTTCGCCCTGTCATTCCGTTCCTTGCATTCTTTCCCAGCCAGACGCCACTCGCCGCATTCGACATAAAGGTCCACCCGTTTTGGCGCATCGCAGCGAGGGACGTAGGTAGCAGCTTCTTTGGGGTGGCCCTTTTCGAGAAGATGTCGAACAAAAGCCTCATAGCCGATAGGGCTGCGTTTTGAACGCGAAAAGGCGTCGAGGCCTTCAAAATCTCGTGCCCCTGCCAGCGCATGGAGCTTGACATGCCAGAATCTACACCCGATGATTGTATCGTCAAATATCTCCGTATTGCAATCCCAGAATCACCCACCGTTTGTCCGGGACTTTAAAATCCGACTTGATCTTATCGGCCTTCTTTGCCATACCATTCAACAGACATACCCGAATAGTCTCGTCAACGCTTAGTCCGAAAAACTGAATTTTGTCGCTGGTCTCCTTCTCTAGCTGCTGCTGGAAAGCAAGCAGTCGCCCGTACTCGTCCATCATCTTTGCAAGTGATGAGGACCGGCGATAGAAGTCATCTCTGCGGAAATACCTTTGCCTCAAACGATCGTTCTTTATCCTCAGAGAAGAACTTCTGCGCCGCTTTGACTGAATTGGCTTTAGCAGCTGGGTCCTAGAAGAAATCAGTCAATCGGCACGAAGGTAATGATCATATTGCACGTCACTGACTTGCATGCGACCCG
The DNA here is from genome assembly GCA_019914985.1 of Auriscalpium microsporum. NCBI lineage: Eukaryota > Fungi > Basidiomycota > Agaricomycetes > Russulales > Auriscalpiaceae > Auriscalpium > Auriscalpium microsporum. The sequence goes on along the minus strand of JAHLMG010000007.1, from coordinate 1,718,290 downwards.
CTTCTTCAAGGCATAGGACTGCACTTTCTACTCGTCGATCGTCCGAGTAGAAGAAGTCCCTCAGCATATCCGGATTCTGCTCGCGCGCGTAAACTTGCAGCAGCTTGCTTGCAGGCGCCAAACGTTCTCCACCATCTTCAATGAGTCGAAAGAAAGCTCCCAAAGGCAGTCGGTTGTACAAATGCAGCAGCACATGGTAAACTGCAACTCGCACGGCATCAGCGGTCAGCTGTGACGGAGACGTAGTGGAATCCCACCTAGATCGGTGTCGCCGCTATCAATCGCTTTCTGCAGCGCAATCCGATCCTCCTTCATAGAGAGTAGAAGCGGAACTTGATCCGAGGCTCTCGGTTCGTGGTCCAGAAGCTGGACTTTCGTAAGTGCCTGAGCCTCGTGTTATCAGGGATGAATAGGACTCCACCAGCGTGGCCAATCCGGTCCGCCCGACCTCCCAAGCCTTTTTGGCGATGTCCGCATAGCTGACGCCTATCCCACCTAACTTCTCGAATTTTTCAACGATGCCTCGTGATACCTCCTCATCACCGGTCATGTCCGCATCCTTTCCAGTCGCACCAGGCACGGGCTTCGCTTTAAGAATCTTGGCGGTTGCCCAGTGTTTGAGGACATTGTCGGGAGGGAGGGACAGGTACGATGATACTCGGAGAGCCAGAAGGTGGAGGTTGCGCGAAGTGAGTCGGGCTATGAGGTGTGAAGGAGACAGATAGTTGTATCTGTATGCCGGCAGGGTAGTAGATGAGGGACATGCAAGTCAAATAATAGCTTACTGAGCAAGCGTGATGGGGATGCCAATTTCATAGAAACGAACGGCGTTCAGGACCTTTAAAGTCTTACCCATGTTCACAAAATCCGTCGGGTTGTAAAGATCCAAGAACGCTTTCCCGAAATTGGCCGCCTTAGAGAAAGTTGATGAGCTATGGCCATGCCAGACATCGAGTTGGCCTACGTTGAGTAAACGCCTCTGCCATAAAGGCTCCCACTCTTGTCCAGCAGCGTCTATTATCTCGTCCACAGCTACCACCAGCTCTGGGCGTATGCTTCGGATATTTTCGTCCGCTTTCGGCGAGCGATTGCTGAAGTTGTCCCAGGCGTCGTACAAAATGGCAGACGGTGATGTGGATCCCGGACGAAAGACCGACACAGTTGAGGCTTCGTACACATGATGAGCATGTGGAAAAAGAACATCAGAATTTGATTTTACCAGGCACTTTCTGCACGAAGTCGCACACATCAGGGCCAATGATGCGGACGCCATCAGGCTCGGTTATGGCAAACGTCGGTCCTGAGTAGAAATACCTATAGTCTGTAATTTAGAAGTATTCTCCAACAGAGAAGCTAAACTCACTGGAGCGTATCGCCAAATGGGCCCACCAGCAGAGCTAGGGCGTCCCATATCACGAGGATGGCATCGCTTCCGCACCATGTGACCTGCCGTACATCGCCGTCGGCCACAACGTTACCAGTGTCGAATTCAGCAAGATTTCTCTGGAAGTCAGTCGACACAACCCAGAGCATGCCGGAGAACGTTAGGAGCGCAAGCGATTTGCCATTGGGAGAGGGGGACATGTGAGTAAAAGGACCTCGAGATAGTCGTTGGTCCACAGTCTCCAGATTATCGACGGTAAGGATGGTGGATTCGACGGAAAGTAAGACTTCGACATGCCGAGATATGGTCAGGTCGGGCGGGATGACAGTCCACACGAGTGGGGGTTCGGAAAGACCTGAAGAGATACACGTTTGAGTGCCCCGCTGACGCATATAGTGAGCGTCGCACCTGGACTGGCCAACGTCAATGGCTTCCCGCCATCCCAGCCTTTCACGTCCAACAACTGCAGCGATCCTGTCATGGCCACCAAGCCGTTTTCGTGTATTCTTGCGTCAATAATGCCAACTTCTGCTGCCTCTGAACCAAGCGAGTGTTGTTCGTAATCGCCTTGAAGGTCGTACAGTCGATAGACCCCTTCCTCGTTGACCACGACCAGTCTCTCGTCTCCGGCCCAACCGAAGCGAACAATTTTAGCTTGGTCCCACTACATGCAAGCTCATATAAGGATGCGTTGAGGATGACAGACTAGTGTATGCATACCTACACTGAACAAGAGTAAACCTTCGCCCGCAGGGGAGTAGACTTGGATCTGTGACTTGGAGAATATCGGCGCAGCTCGTCCCAGCGCAATGAGCTTCGTGTGATTCCGCATCATAGCTATTAAGCCTGCAAGTCAACACCGAGAGCAGCGTCGCGCGTGATGACCTACCCAACGGTCCTCCATACCGACAACCAGCTACGATGCAGTCACCGAGATTTGGCAGCTTGCCGCTAATAGAGTACGATTGCTGACGCCTGTAGAAGACGTTGCCGTCTTGCATGGGCTGCCACGATGCGGTCGGGTGGTCTGACATCGATGAGCTATGGGATGAAGGCCCATGTAAGGTGGCAGGAGCGTAGGAGCGACGGGTGATGTGACGCGCGCCTACTAACTTGTTGCACGTGCCGTGGGGCCTACTAGGCAGGACAACGAGACGAAAGATGATTTGTATAACAATATACACTAAGTCTAAGATCACTGTGCTCGTAACTACAAATAAGGGTAACCTACACCGGCGACAAATACTGCAGGAATAATGATATCGCAAGAGCCATGTTTAAACAAGCCGATATTTCGAACGAAAAAGCGAAAATAGCAGTAACAGGAGCGACGTACAGACAATGGCTTCAGTACAGCCTCACAGGTAACCGGGCCCTCATTTCGTCCTGTCCGAAGAGGACAGAAACGTCGAGGTAGTACTACAATCATCGTCAGCAATGCGAAGGCAGAGGGCGACACGAGGGAAACACACTCGGACGCTCAGACCAGCCCAGTCGATCGTGGGCAACATACTCTTGTTGAGCGGTAGTTTTCCTTTGTACAGCCCGTCAGGCAGAGATTTGTGCGATTCTATTGATCCATGACCGCTGGGGTCGGACAGGCTGCGCGGGCGCTTTGGGAAGCCGATGGAGACGTCAGTCTGCAGAGTCCGCGTATCCTGCATGACAACGGGCAAGTTGGGGAGAGGCTTGTCGACGATAGGCGACGTCAATCGCTCCTCCGTGGGGCGAGACTGCCGGGGAAGCACAGGCGGAGCACTCCTCACGACGCGACGAAACAGCTTGTTCTTCCGAGGGATGTACAGGCTGGACGAAGCCTGCGAGTCGGAATCTTCAGTCGCAGAACTCGGAGGGGTAGGCGGCGTAGAGGAAGAATACAAGGAGCTCGGGCGGGATTGGGACGAGTCTATCGTCACTTGCCGGAGCAAAGAAACAGTGATAGTCGCGTCGGCCGCGATCTCGCGCGCCAACGCCAGCGATTTCGGGGTCGTTGAGAAGACGACGAAGAAAGGCAACGAGCCGAAGCGAGGGAAGTCTGCCGGACTGGGAAGAGTTATCTGAGACCGGCGTGTCAATATTCGATTCGCCCGCATGTTCGGATGGCTTACCGCAGATTGACAGGGGATCGGACGATCCGAACGTAGTGGTATTTCCAACCAAGAATCCGGTTCAATGGTAAGCGCGTCTAAAGACAGGAAGTCGTTGTCGGGTTGAAAGAGGACGGGGACCTCCAAGCTAGAGATGTCTCCAGCGATCAGACGAGAACGCAAATATGGCGCGCATCGAAGCACTCACATATCCCTGCCTTCACCGTCGTCGTGGGGCTCCCAGACAGCGACCAGGCGATATGAAACGTCCGCGTTCTCCGTGGAACCACGCCCGCGAACACCACCCTCGAGCACAGTGGAGGACGAAAAAGTAGGCGGTAGCTCCTCGCCAACTCGATCCTTTTGTGGGACGTGAAACTCAAACGGAAGCGTACGTTGGGACTCTGTCAGGGAGCGCTTGCTCAACTTTTTCTTGAGCTGAGGGGTATTGATGTTCGATTTTGACTCCACCCTCCGCACCGTGGATGCAAACGCGTCCCGGATTGTGGATCGCGGGCTCCCAGAATCCAAATTTGAGGAAAGGGTGATGGTTTCTGAGAAGAACACATGTTGGAACTGGCCGGAAGACTCCGTCGACGTCCCGCCCTGTGATGTTCGTGCGCTGGTGGAGATGTAAGAGAACACTCCTTCAAACTGGTGATCATGTAATGAGCGGCAGATAATACAGCGGGAGAGCGTGCAGAGCTCACCGACAAAGAGAGACGGCCCGCTGCCAAGTTGATCTGGTTGTCAACGCCGACAGTGCCTCCCAAATGATCGCGATCGCCGAAGATTGGGACTGGGCTATTGCCATCCTGGGTCTTCGACCGCGACATCTTGACAGATGCACTTCGCACATTGATAGTCAACTTCCGCGACCTGCGCGCGTCAATGAGCATACTCGACAAAGAACAGACCGTTCTGCTCACCTGAAGGTTGACGTATGGGGATAGTCGAGATGGTCCACGACCTGCGGTGCCAAGTCGGGCTCTGGATGCTTGGCATAGGCATCATGCCCTGGATCAACACGGAGTGCTGGTCGACGGGTGCGCATGTAAAGCGGCGTGAGGAGCTCGACTCTCGCGAAGAGGCCTTATAAGCCCTGTGGCCTGAGGGGTGGGGAGCAGGCTGGGTGGCAGAAGCCCATCGCCGAGGGTTTGCCATACTTAAGCGATATGACGGCTCGGGAGGGTACCAAATGGATGCATGGCTGCAACGCCCTTGGTTGCCGATCAATTTGGGGCCTCCGCAAGGAACCCAAAGGTTTGGGTCGTCGGCAAAAAGTACAGGAGCCAGCTGGGCGGCTACCCGGTAGCGGCCGCCGTGAATGAGATTAGATTCATGGTAGATCCAGGATGCCGCCTTGCAACTTTGCGTCGAGGAAGCAGCCAGTGAGAACATGGATACTGGGCGTACCCAGGTCAGATGTGAAAGACATAGGACATATCCTTGCGGCCTCGAAGATAACACCGAGCCGCTTCTTATGCCGTGAGGTCTTAATATTATTTAATTGTCAGATCTGACCCCAGCTCGTTTCTCCAAAGTATCGCCCCTAGAGAAGCGAGGGTTCGCGAACCTCTTTTCGCGAACCTGCTCGCAAACCTCCGTGACGGGGGCTGTGACATTATCTTTATGTCACCCTCGCCCGTTGCGTAGTACTACATACAACCTAAGTACCTAGTTCTGTGTTGTGCTGCCTGCCCTACTGACAGGCCGACCTGGCACCCAACACCTGCCACTGAGCACTGAGCGCGCGCCGAACATTGAGTACTCATCATGGAGCTCTGCGTTGACATCGTGCGCCCCCGCTCCCGAGCAGCCACCCATCCATAACGCCCTTCACAATGCCCTCCGCTTCGCCTTGCCCGAGATCACGCCGGGGCCCCACGAAGATATCCGGCGCCACGCGCGGCATGTCAACCTCCTTGCTTCCCCCGCTCGTGAACCTAGTCGTCGAGACATCGCACCCGCCGAACGGGGCGTGCGAGGCGCGCGTGGTTTCTACAGCTCAGCACCACGGGCGACGCCTGCGATGCCGAGGTCATGTCCGCGTGACATGTTAAAGTTTGCCACGGGAGTGGGTCACAATACCGTACTGCAGCGGGTGGGGGGAGGAAGAGGAGGGGCGGGGCGTGACTGTGTCACACCGGGCCTCCGGTCCCTTGGGTCCGGTTCGCGACTTGGGTTCGCGAACCGAGTTCGCGAACTCAAATCCTCCACTGGCGATGTCCTCCGTTTCTCCGAAATCCGTGCCGTCTAGCCCCTCGCAGGGTCTGATTCCGACCTCCTGGTTGCCACCGTCGCCGGCAATGTTGGCATGCCGGTGATGCTCAACGTTTGTCGCCATAAGTAAAAAGGTACCTATGGTACCCGACAAGAACGGGACACAGCAGTGACACAGCCCAACATCAAGGCTTTTCCTATCATCAGTAGGTCGCCTGGGTCCAATGGAAGAAGGAATAAGTGAAGTCACAGTGCTATCGGGGTTTCCAAGGGAGCGACATGTTCGCAGTTCCGTTTGGCGCACGCCCACAGAGTTACACAAATTATACGACAGTTGACCGCTTCCGAGTCCGTGCGTTTGACTAGTACTGTTGAGCGTTGAAGTCGCGGCGCTTTGATGGGCGCTCAGTAGAGTTGTCCCTGAGTCGGAGTGCATCTTCGCCGGCCGCGCACAGGCGGCTTAGTGGCCCACTGCAGCAACCTTAACATTTTTATGGCGCTTCTCTTGCTCTGACCTTCATGTCCTAAGCGTAACGTCACCTTCATGTCCTAAGCGTAACGTCCTGCTTTTCATAGTTCTCCGTCAAGAGAAATGCACCGTCATATATTTCGGCAGCAGCGGTGCATGCGCCCTGCCGCGCCTAATGTCCGACTTGCATCGTCTATCTGCAGAGCTGAAAAAAGAGCTAGCTACTCATGAGGGATACAACACACAGAAGTTTCGGCAGGCACGGCTTGTCGGACACGGGAAGGGCACCCTCAGTTGCAACGAATCTCCCACGCTTGTTTCAATATGTATATTGCCATACCACATTATAACTTTGTTATAAGTGTAACTCCCAGGATACTCAAATTATGCCAGAATGCCATAATTAGGCGCTGAATCTCGCGTTATCGAACAAGACCCATGCAGTACTTCCTTACTCCCCTGAGTCGTGTGGTGACGGGGACCTAACTGCGGTCGAGAGCCGAAATCTCGTCAGGGTCACCTCGTTTACCTTCAACGCCACACCTACATGAGGCTAGTGAGCCATATTGTGGCGCGTGTAAACTCCGAAACAGTCCGACCCGGCGAGAGCAGGAAATGGGCAAACAAACGGCCACTGCCGCGCGGGCGTATCGCAGAGGTTGGGGAGGCTTCGAATTCTATATTGCTTGTTGATGGAGGGCGGCCTTGAAGTCCCGAATCATGTCGGTCATGGGCAGGACGCTGGCAATCGGGGGAATCGGATGATCCTAGTGTGTGGTATATTGCTCGAATATGCTGTTACTTACTCGAGTCATGCTGTTACTCGAGTCAGGCTTGCGAGAAGTCAAGGCTTCGCAGCAGGGAAGATGGGCAATCGATGAGACGGAGGCTCCTAGACTGTGCTAACACCTGTAGTACAGAAACGACGTCAAGGGTATGAACAGTCCCCGTGGGTTAGCAAGACAAGATGTGAGAGGGTTCCCGCTACATACATGTCATGAGTGACTGTATTGGAATGCCCTACCAATTGGACCTGAAAACGGGAGGTCGCGTGGACAAAGGCGTTCACACCTGTCGTATGCTGAAGAGCACGATTGCACTGCAGTGGTGAAATCCAAAAATCAGAAGAGATCTTGAATAAGTAACATGCGTCACCTGCGCAAGGTCGACCTGGGAAGTAATATGTCGATACGCAGAACCTCACGACGTCGCCACGCCTTTTTCAGACTGCTGCCGCGGAAAATAGAGCGCGAAGCAGAACCCACATATCTCCGGACGCCGGCCAGAGGGAAGATATCTTGTATATTGAGGGACATTCTCAACCCCAGTGAGATCTTCCCCACTCTCGGTTCTTGGTACGAGCCCTAGAAGTGCGGGTTTGCGAATGCAACCCCGAATTGCATAAACTGCGGTTTTAGTTTCTGGATTTTAGCAACCCACGTCAGCAATATTTGGATGCCATCACGCCTACGTCCGTGATATCATGGCTACATTGGCATTTCAAAGCCAAACGCCTGATGTCGATCGGAATTATGGCACGAGGCGGATGCGGAAGATTGATCAGAACCTCATCCTATCGTGACGGACAGCCATCTATCTGGGAGGGGATATAAAGAATCACTCAACGAAGAAGGACGACCTAATCTCGTAGATGGGCACGTTGCAAACTTAGTCCTGGAAGTGTGTAGAAGAGAAGATGAGTATATCGATATCAAGGGTATTCGGCTTCGCGGCGGGGACGCGCTCACCTATCCAGGTTGCGGGGACCCACGGGGATTGTCCTGATGCTCGGTAGGGCGGAAATATTCGAGCCTCCGACGTCGGCGTCGTCTGATCTGATGCGCTCAGAAGCACTGAGAGATCCGAAAGTATCTTGAGCCGTGAGCAAGGAGGATATGCCCAGTCAGCAATTCAGTTTGGAGGAACGCCTGAGATAGAGCGCTGTCTCAATGAGAAGTGGGATGATTGAGTTCATTGAGACGGGTTTGGCGGTGGACACGAGGCGCGCGAGACGAAAGCCTAGGGTTGGGATGATGCGCGTCAATATGTGGCAGTGGCGTTGGGCCGGCACGTCCATTTTGAACAAAGCACGTACTCTGAAGACACGGCGATAGGCGGAGCGCCGCGACTTTTCAATCGAAGACCATCACCTGAACGAAATCCTATGAATGACCAGGAGGCGTCAAGGGCAAAATAAAGTTTTGCTTACAATTTTTCCCAGACAGCGTGAGAGGTGTTGCTCGACTTCGTACTGCATCTGCGAGGGCTTCGGCGGGGCCAGAATATAATCGGGGTTCGACATTGGCTTGAATACCCACGAGGCTAGCGACTGGCTTTCATTAAGGCAAGGAAGGTCCAATGAGCAGCAGGCGTTGAGAGCGGAAGAAGCGGCTTGATAATGAAGGACGGTTCGATGCCTCCCGATGTAGAAACCTCGGATGCAGAGAAGACGCGAAGGCGATGCTGTTGAATGTAATCGTCGAGCGTTAGGCCTCGTCATGGGATGCCATCAGGGCATACAGGCCGATTCCAGCATGAGGAAATGAGTTGAACATCCTGACAAAACGACAACCCAGTCACGCGTCGTCGGCGAGAATTAAGATCCAAGACCGTCGTCGAGAAGAAGACATCGGAGGGAACTGCAGAAGAGACATGGTGGAAACAATACCTCCAAGAGGACAAAGGGAGCACCGCAGTTGCCAGTCTTGAGCTCTTCTGGATGTCGAGGCAGGGGCAATGCTGATCCTCTCAGGAGGTGGGCTCCCTCGGTCGGCAGGTTGGCACGTAGTTCTGGGCGAGCCCATCCGACTCGGAGCCAGGAGACACACACGTCCGCAGGAATGGCAAGCTCGGAAGACGAGTATCAGCTGACGATCTTGAGCAACTGCAAAAAGACTCGGGCTAGCCTGCAACGAGATGGAAAAAAGAGGGTGCCCACTGCACACTGCTGCGGTGCTCGAAAAACGCAGATGAGACTGGATAGGAAAACTAATAGAGCATGCATTCGAAGGTGGGCTGGATTGCGAAACGGACGCTTCCAGACTAGAGCACAAGTTATGGACCCGAGTGGCTCCGGTGATGATCTTCTCTGACGTACCGTGTCCCTGGCAGGGCTCTGGCGCAGCAGGCGAGATGCAGAGAGCCGAGAAAAACGTGGACAACATTACGCTCTGTGGGAGTTTGGTGCCAACGTGAAGTCGTCGGGAAGCCGAGATAGCCGGTGGCAGGTGGGAGTCTGCCTAAATCACTGCCTGGAATCAGACGAGCTGCAGCTCGCATCAGAGTCTGCTCGCGACCCGCTCGACTCATGACGGCGCTGGGAGCCGAGAAGCGAATGGGGTTCAAGTGGCTTTCCGGACGCGGTGAGGGGATCCCAGACGACGATGGCGGCTGACCTTCGACGGGCTCAGAATACGAGCGAGCATGGGAGGCGACGCAGGATGCACACATTATGTCGTAAATGCAAGGGCGTGAGCAGCGAATAGTGAACGTTGTCGGGAGAAGTACGGTGGTCGTCGTCGACGATGTCGGAGGCCGGCCAACCAGTGCGGGCGTGGTGGCGGGAGACAACAGAGTCGGATGGTTCCGTTCAACGAGCCCACGTGAACTAGCTCGCTTCGCTGTGACGTCAGCGCGGTTGGCCGTTCTGCGCGCGCGACCTGCTCTCGCCACGTTCTTCTGGATGTCCTCGCCGGCCTTATGCCCACGCTCGACGCGCTCTCTGCTCTCAGCCATTAGAAAGCCCCCTTCAATCAGGGCCGTACTACGACCCTGTCATGGCTCCGCGTCTTATTCTACGACTGCGACCGTAGCAAGAGGCTCCAGCTTTCGCGTCCAAACAGTATTCTACATTCTATTGGGTGTTGGGACGGGATCTACCGCCTATGGCTTGTGAGTGTGAGATCCCTGTCATTGTCCAGATGCTCACATGTTAGCATAGGTATTCTTTCTACACTTCATTCACATTATGGCCGTCGGAATTACGGCAGGACCTGCGTGCAGGCATCAAGGCTAAACACCAAGGCGATTTTGCTATGAGTGAACGGTTTTTGAGACGGTGGGTCATGTTGTTCCTAGACACGCCCATTCGCTGAATCCCAATGCAGTGCCTACGAGACTGCTCTCTCCCTTCCAAAGGAGTCACTCGCACCCCAGCCCTACCTGAAGCTCTCTGGCATCTTAGTACTCCTGGGCGAGGTCCTTGAGTCCAATGGGCGCCCCAAATCGGCGTATGAAGCCTACGCTGAGTGCCTCGCCCACTTGCAATCCAACTGGTCCGCGCTGGCTGGCCAGGAGAAGATGCGGGCCGTCGCAATCGCACATAAGCTTGGCGAGATGGCGGACATCTACCAACAGGGTGAAGACGAGGAGGAGCGATGGCTGACATGGGCAGTAGAGGAGGTTCTGCGCATCTCGAAGGACGCATTGGACTCGTCGCAGTCAGCGAACAAGACGCCCGGGAAAGACGGCAAATTCGTGCTCGCCGAGCTCGAACTACCGAAGTGGGTGAGCACCACGGACGTCGGCGCGCCGCTAGAAGCGCTCGGCGCATTTTATGCAAAAGTTGGCAAGCTCGAGTAAGCTTGCTCGTGATGAAGGTCCGGCGCCGCTGACATGTCTCTCATGCACAGCTTTGCAGTCCCTCTTTACCTCCAAGCAATCTCACTCTTGATTCCACCGACGGCTTCTCGAAAGGGTGCATCGCCTGATGCCTTGTGCAGAGGTACGACGCTCATACTTGCACACCCGACGCATGGTTGCCGAACACAGTTGGCAGGGGCACAACTTATGAGCAATCTGTCTGAGCTATTCATGCGTGGGGCACCGACGGCAGCCAAGCTCCACCAGGCGGAGGCATGGGCACGGCAGGCCCTGGCTCTGATAGAGAAGACCAAGGTAAAGTCCAACAGCCGTTCCGATGAGCTGCAGATTTGTGAAAAGGCGCTTGCTGTGACGTTATTCAACCTCGGAGCGATTCGCGAGGTTCGTCCCTTAGTCTATCACGAGTAGGTAATGCATTGACTGTGTTCAGATGAGCCAAGACCCAACATCGGCACGAGAGTTATTCCAACGCTCTTGGGAGCAATCCAGTAGGATCGGGCTGCGGGATGGGATGTCCGAAGCGCGACAAGCGCTACGCCGGCTAGACCGACTGCAACGTGCGGAGCAGGAGGCATCGTTACCTATGACGGGGGACCCCAAAACGAAAACATGAAATAGATAAATAGGGTGTGCGAACTACAAAGGTCTGCTGAGTCCTCTGGCCATCTGCATGATCACGAGTCTTCATCTGGCACTTCCTCCACCGTTGCCGTGCGACTGTTCGGACGTGTATCCCCCGCAGAAAGCCCCGAGTCATCGACCTCCTCCGCTCCACCCTCCGCGGCCTTCCCCTTCCCCTTCTCAGACTTTTCGCCCTTCTTCTTCTTGGATTTCTTCTTCGGCATGTCCCACTCCCACAGGGGTATGAACGAGTCGATCTAACACAGCGAATATGAGCACAGTGCGCGTGGAAGCTATCGAGCGGCGGGAGAACGTACGAATCCGACATCTGCAAAGAGTCTCGGGAATATCCATATGCCCGGACTCGCCACCAGCACCGTGATGATCCAGAAGATCAAGCGCACGATGGCGATAGCGAACAGCAGACCAATGAGGCCCAGGACGGCCATGCTGATGTACCACACGCCGAGCCGGAGGGTGGGCGGCCAGAGGGGGAACATCACGCCGGCAAGGATCACGGCGACCATCACTACCCCGCCGACGTACGTTGTCCATTGCGAGCCTTCATAGAACCAGGCGTAGTACTCTTCTGCCTTGAACATCTGCATTTGGTTGATTTGGAGGGTCTTGGGCGAAGACGCCGAGCCCACAGGCTGCCCGCGGTCGACGCGCAGGAAGAAGGCAAATGGGATGACGCTGTGGAGGAGGGCCTGCGCCTCAGACTCAGAGGTGACCTTGGGCGCATTCTTGAGCTTCGCGTAAGCGGGCGAGAGCAGAGCTTTGATGGCGGATTTGCCTGAGCGAGGAGGTCAGTTGTGCCAGACGAGTGGTGAACACCGCAGCGCACCCTTGAAGTAGTCTAACCGCTTGCCATTCAGAACACCCACTCGGTTCTTCAATCCAGCTTTGCTACTCCGAAGAAACGATACGACATTCCGGATGTCTTGCGGCGCTTTGGCCTGCTGTTCTATTGTAGACATTGGGAGCGAGTGAACTGTTTGAAGACGTAAGAAACGCCGGTGCAGATGCAGGCTTTGAGCGTGGACGCACCGGACAGCTAAGCACCGTCAAGAGAGGCAGGAGATGCCCGTAGGCTGAGGAGAGAAGATGAGCTGGCGGACACAGGCTGCAGGCATTCTCTACATGTCGCTCACGTAAGCCGCCACGACACCTCGGACATTTTGTGCATAATATCCTGGCCATTGTGATCCAGATCAGCGCCATCCCCACCCGCCAACGTCTCCGGCGAAAATCCCTGGTATCAGAACTTTGGCGGAACCCCCGAGTTACATCTCGTACGCTTGACGTTCCTCACCTTTCGTATGGCGTCTCTCTCCCAGCGCCACGTATCCAAGGATCCGCTGTCCTCTGACCACGCGAAGGGCGGACTGCGCCCGACGGTGGACGGTGGCCCTCCGCTGTTGACGGTGTCTTGGGCGGAACTCCCAGAATGGATGAGGGACAACGAGTACATTCTGACGGGCTACAGAAGGTCAGACAGACTTTTTTTTTTTTCGTCGCGGACGCGGCTCATGCGCTGACTTGGGCTAGGGAGCTGAAGAGCTGGCGCGGGTGCGCTGGATCGGTCTTCGGATGTGCGTGTCGAGCGCTGCACGGCCACGGTTACTTTGGCTGACGTCAGGGAGGCAGATCTGCACAACGAGACAGGTGTGGTGGACCCGAGCATCGAGAGTCGCGACACGGCGTTGCTCACGGCGGCATGTCAACAGTAAACATCCACAGTCACCTGGGAGCGGCTTTCCTATTCGTCGGCTTCCTTGCCACATTTGATTCGACGTACTTCAGAGCCCATGCGAGCGTGACGTGGGTGGATCGCGCCGTGTTTGCCATATTCCTCTCTTCGGCCATCTTCTGTCTGCTCTGTAGCGCCTTTTACCACATGTCGGCGGCGCATTCAGAGCCGGTCAGCCACCAACTCTGCGACCATCAGCTTTCCTTCCAACTGAACAACGGCGCCACCACAGGTTGCCGCGCAATGCCACGCGTTTGATTATTCGGGGATAATTGGCAAGCACTCTGGCCGTCCTTCGCTTCATATCCGTTGACAGGATGTCTCCTAGTCCTCATCGTCGGATCCTTCTATCCATGCATCTACTACGGCTTCTACTGCGACCAGTTCTACCAGGTTGCCTATCTGTCGCTGATCACTGCCGCAGGTTTGGGTTCGTGCACCACCCATATCGCACGCTGTTTCCGGGCTTCGCTCATATGACCCCAGGGGCCGCGTACATTGTGTTGGATCCAGAGTACGCTCGACCCAGCCACCGTGGGGCACGCACTGCGGTCTTCATTGCTCTGGGATTGTCCAGCGTACTGCCCGTCTCGCACGCATTGGTCTCACACGGCTTCTACACGTTGTGTCAAGAGATGGGATTCCAATGGCTCCTGGCGTCTGGCGCGTTGTATATCATTGGGGCGCTTCTTTAGTAAGATGCCTCTGTTGCTGGGACGTCGCTTCCGGATGCTCACAGGGTCCCGATGCAGTGCCAACAGATTTCCGGAACGGCTCGCGCCCGGCAAATTCGACATCTGGTTTGCTTCGCACCAGATATTCCACTGCTTTGTCGTGCTGGCGGCGCTGGCCCACTACATGTGCATATTGACGGCGTTCGATCACTGGCACAGTCGCAGGAGTATCTGCTGAGGGTGGCCACGTCGTGCATGTGCGTGATCTGGTCAGCCACGCGCCGGATATAGAAGGCTGATCGACGCGCGAAGCTTTCTAGGGCTCAGATGTCCCCCGCACACTGTACGGCTACTGTACTACACGTCGGCCGTGCACAGGCTAGCATGACGCTACCCAATGAATCGGAACGGAGGCATTTTGGAAGCTCCCGCTCATGCAGCTTCGCCGGCGCCTCCTGCAGCGCGGTGCCGCATTTGGGCTGTTGGCCCTAGGTTTGTCCGCACATCCTTGAGAGCACGTCTTGTTGAAACACCGCGACGTCCAAAGGTCATGAATGAACTGTAAGGCGGCCACGGGCATGCGCCCAACCCCAGATCGCATGCGCCCACACGGCTGGGCATCAGAAGGCCGACGACTTATCGACTTGCTGCAACCCTGGCGTGTTACAAGCTGCTGTCGACTCGGAGATAGGCAGCGTCCGTTGTTAGCCCTTGTTCCGTCACCCCCACCTTGCCGAGCATCTTCGTGTGGCCCGTCATGGACACCCTGTACAGAAGGGCACCCGAAGGCCCCGAGATGTCATCCTGCTGACATCTGAATTTTGGTACGACCCTGGCATGCCACCCCCGTCAACATAACACACGCGCATGACGGTGCCGCACGCTCGCGCTCGCTACTACATCCAGACATTGCGGGACCTTGCTTTAGGCACACAGCAAGCCTCCCCGGCCTCCATCGATCTCTGACAGACGCCTTCGCAAGAGGTTCTGGGGTCCACACGATCGAATACAATCCCTGCAGCATTTAGATCTACCGTGCTGGCTCTCGCTAGCTCTCATTACCTCTCGCTAGCTCTCGTTACCTCTCGCTAGCTCTCATTACCTCTCGCTAGCTCTCGTTACCTCTCGCTAGCTCTCACTGTCCCTTGATATGGCTTCCTCGGTGTTTTGCAGCAAATCAGGGTCCCGCCCGTCCACCTTGCGATTAGTATTTATATCCTGGCGAGTTGATCCTGCCGAGCCGTTCCATTTCTTCGTCCAGCATGTATCCCGTCGGACTGCCCGCGCTCTACCAGTTCATCCTCGATCACCCGAGTTGGTCGTCGCTCCTCCTGCTCTCATGCGTCGTCTGCTTGTGCTTAGCATTGGCCGACCACTTCAGCGACAAAACTGACGCAGCAGCAGCTATCCCTGGTCCATTCATCCTTAACCTGAGGTGTTTCTTTCGAACCCCCTTTGACTTTCTCAACTGGGGCTTCAAGACAACAGGCCAGTCCCTGTTCCAGTTCCGTCTGTTGCGTGTACGTCTGCCCTCGCATCTTCATGCGCACCAACTTCGGCTGATTTTCGTCGAATCAGAATAAAGTGGTCGTCGTCTCAGGCGAGCAGGGCAGGAAGGACTTCTTTAACGCCAAAGGATTAGACATTAATGAAGGCTTCCGCGTTCTTTCGGGAGCGGTGAGTGTTTCGTTTTGGCGTGTTGATGCGTCGGCCCTGATGCCACCACATTGTGAAGCTTCCCTTCGTACCAGGCGTGACCTCAGGCCTGCATCAGCAACGCATCGCAAGCATACACAAACGCCTAGGAAACGTGCAGAAGAGCGACAGACTAACCGAACGTAAGCGGACAACCGGTCTCGATGACGATGAATCTCATCGCGTATCAGTAATTCCAGAAATAGTTGCCGACTGCCAGGTCATGGTCGAGAGCTGGGGCAAGTCGGGAACTGTGGACCCCTTTGATAAGATATCTGAGGCGCGTCTATCCTTTGTGCATATAGATCGCAGCGTTGCTTACGATATGCTTGCGCAGATCGTGTTTCAGACGACTGTGCGCTGCCTGACGTGTTCAGAAATCGCCAATGATCCTGAGGTCGTCGCCCGGCTCCGAGAGTTGTACGACCAGGTCGACCGCGGAACCACCCCGGCGACTGTGCTGTTCCCGTGGTTCCCTAGCCCAGCTATGGTTATGAAACTCCGCGCCACCAAGAACATCTACGACATCGTCGTGACGGCGATGAATGTCCGCAAGCAAAGTGGCGTGACCCATAATGACAGCCTTCAGATGCTCTTGGATGCTGGTGAGGAGTCGAACATGATTTTAGGCGTGAGTACCATGTGTGTGCTTTTCCCGCCGAGCACGAGCTGAGAAAGTGTTGTCCCTAGTTCATCATAGGCTTACTAATTGCCGGCGCAAGGTCAACAGGGACGATCGGTACGTATGCTCGCAAAACTCTTCCGCGGCGGAGATGCTAAAAATGTCTTCCAGGTTCTTGGCTGATCACATTCCTTGGGAGCCATCCGCACTGGAGGCAAGAAGCCCTTCGCGAAGTGCAGGGCCTCGTTGCCTCTCATGCCACAGACAACTCATCCGAAGTGCCGCCCTCCGCTTCATCTCAGCTCTCGTCACTCACACTCTCCGCGCTCGAAAACCATACACCCCTCCTGGACTCTCTCATCCGCGAGACTCTGCGGGTTGCGCAGCCGCATGTAGCCATGCGTCGCAACGTCGGCCCCGACATGTACATTGACGGGAAGATCATTCCCACAGGGTCTTTTGCTGTGTACCCCTTCAGCGACGTCCACCTCAATCCTGACTTGTACCCGGATCCCCGACGATTTGATCCATCACGCCCTGCTGTAAAAGAGGATTTTGGATACGTCGGATGGGGCGGAGGTAAGCGGTGCCCCACTACCACAATGTTTTCCATCTCACCACAATGACATTTGCATTCGCTCCAGGCCGAATCAATTGTTTAGGCACCCGGCTAGCAAAGCTCGAACTGAAGATCCTCGCCGCGACCCTCCTTCTGAATCACGATTTCAAAGTCGTAGATGGGGCGGGTGCAGTCCCCACTGCGCAGCCTCTGCCGAATTGGAACGATGTCCTGACCTGCCGACCGTCCAACGGCACATTTTTCCTCAAGTACGAGCGATCACAGCCTAAAGCATAGAGGCACAACTATCCCATTCGTTCTCTCACATAGATGATGGCTTATCATATTCTGAATATCTCGCTATTCGGGCCTTGGGCATGTTGATTGAACGCGTTTCGTCGTAATTATAACTGGGTGACTTCCCGCAGGCATCTACGGACGTTGCAGTCAATAAATTATAAACGATGGCATGGCGTCCAGAGCATCGGAACGCGTGCCGTTGACTTGGGTCGGAGTATGTGCTTTCTAAATCATAGTAAATGTGAAGATCTGGAAGGGGGTCAGACCCCCTCTACAGACATTTGATACAGATGTAGACATGTTCTCGCGGGCTCAATCGAAATTACCTTGCCCTGGCAAGGTCTCTCGCTCCCCATAATGAGTCAGGCACATTTACCTCTTTCGCATATTGTTGTATATATTCTGCCGTCACCGCTGATGGGCACCCACAGGTAGTAGGGCGGTAATGTGTGTGATACCAGATCCCTAGAGCGCTGAAGAGGGTACCGTTGATATGTGCGAGTGAGTGTCAGGGTCCCGAAGACGATCGGAGGTGCGTCTCCGACGAGGTGTGTGGTCGGTGGGCCTGGTCGGAATGCGCAAACACTCGGAGGGTCGCCGGTGAGGGTCCGAAGATGGGGTCGCGTGGTGCGAGCGACTGTGCGCGACTGCGAACAACTGCGAGCGACTGCGAACGACTGCGAACGACTGCGAACGACTGCGAACGACCGGGGGCTGAGTGTACAATTGTCGAAGAGGATGTGAGGAGGGTGGCGCCGATGGGCGACGTGCGATTCGATGGGTGTGGTGCGAGCGACTGTGCGCGACTGGACGTAACTGCGAGCGACTGCAAACGACTGCGAGCGACTGCAAACGACTGCGAACGACTGCGAACGACTGCGAACGACTGCGAACGACCGGGGGCTGAGTGTACGATCGTCGAAGAGGATGTGAGGAGGGTGGCGCCGATGGGCGACGTGCGATTCGATGGGTGTGGTGCGAGCGACTGTGCGCGACTGGACGTAACTGCGAGCGACTGCGAGCGACTGCAAACGACTGCGAGCGACTGCAAACGACTGCGAACGACTGCGAACGACCGGGGGCTGAGTGTACGATCGTCGAAGAGGATGTGAGGAGGGTGGCGCCGATGGGCGACGTGCGATTCGATGGGTGTGGTGCGAGCGACTGTGCGCGACTGGACGTAACTGCGAGCGACTGCGAGCGACTGCAAACGACTGCGAACCACTGCGAACGACTGCGAACGACCGGGGGCTGAGTGTACGATCGTCGAAGAGGATGTGAGGAGGGTGGCGCCGATGGGCGACGTGCGATTCGATGGGCGACGTGCGACGCGATGGGCGATGTGTGATGTTGCTGTGATGTGGTCGGAGCAACGACAAGTTGTGCAGGCAGCAATGCTGGACCGTTCTGAACGTGTGAACGGTCGGAGGAGCTGGGGCAACGGTCGGAAGGCAGAGGCGAGTCGTGCGAGCGATTCGGTCGACGGTGCGACCGCTGCGGGACGAGAGCAGTGCGACTGCGATCGCTGAGGTCGCAAGATGGTCGGAGCAGTGAGGCGCAAGGGCGACGGCTAATGGGACGACGATGGAACAAGATGAGAGCGAGGAGAGCGATAAACTGAGTACGAGAGACGACGACAAAGACAAAGGCAAAGGCAAAGGCGACGAAGCTAGCCTCGAGCTAACTATACGATAGAGACGAAGGTGTGAGCTCCGAATGAGATCTGAACCGCGAGGGGGTAACCGAATCTGTATTGCAGCATGTGTCCGACCGCTATTTATACGTTCCGATCGCTATAGTACGAGTCCGATCGAAAATGCAGTCGGAACAAAGGAAACCGATGGGAACAAAAGCAAACAACAGTGCGCAAGTCGCACATGGTACGGACAATGGAGGGGAGTCATGCGAACATATATGAAGGTCTGCGAGGCTGTAGAAAACAGTGTAGAGCAAGTGATCAGCGCTGTCAAGAGGGAAGTGCAGGCGCATGGAAAACGATCTGCACTGTCAAGAAGTGTGAGAGCGATGTCCTACAATGTCGGACAAGACAATATGACAAGAATAGTGGACAATGGCGACGTGGCGAGCAAGAAAATATGCTCCGATGTGCGAGGGGGTCGCGGGCGAGCGTTGCGATGTTGTGACTCTTCGAACGGTCGGAAGAATGCGATATTGTGCGCGCAATGATCGGAGCGATAGGGCGATAATCGGAGCGCTGAAGCGACCATAGAACAATCGGGATCGGAGAAATACGTCGCAAGCTCGAGACCTGAGCGGGACAATGGTCGGAGGACAATCGCGCAACTGTGGAGGTACTCGGAGGTCGCAGAGTCGTCGGAGCGGCGTGGCGCACATGTTCAAGTGATGATCTCGATGATCGAAACGTCTGACAGAATTCCGCTGAGTTGCGACAGCTGTGGGAGACGTGGCGCTCGAGGTCGCGTGGTCGCAGTCGGAACGGTGTGCGAGTGGTCGGACGACTGCGCAGATGGCGTGCGACTGGGTCGATGGTCCAAGCGTGGTGTCCAAGGTATTGTTGCGATCACGCGACCACCCTGTGCGACTCCGACAATCGGAGGTATGACTCTGGTCTTGCGATCGGTCGGAGAGACGAATCGAGCGGTCGGAGCTCGTACGCTGTGCTCGTTGACTTGTCGAAAGTGCAAAAATTGGCGAAGAATCGCCTCCCAGCACTGCACCAGGCTTATCACCGCGCATCGCGAAAAAGACCCGGGAAGTTGCAACCCGGCAAAATCGCTCGCGACCTGGTTGTGGTCCCTTGTAACCAGCGATATCGCTTGCAACCAGCACAATTGGAAACATCTTGATAGCGTAGTTTGCGAGAGGTTTGTGTCCTGATCCCGAACAGCTTGCAGCACCCCGCGAGTCAACCGCGGTCATGTCGTGAGCATCTCGCTAGTGATTGTAAATTACCGTATTCAACCTTCTCGACCCGGTTCATGTCAGCCGCGGCAGGTCGTCCGAAGCGACGTCGCTCCAACCCCATTCTAGCACTTATGCGAGCATTATTTGCACGGTAAACAGAATGTAATATTATTTGGATTATGAGATGCCAATGATAAATTGTATCTAATACTGCTGACATCGACAGAGCAATCTGAAAGGGTCGCGGATGGCAGGGAGGGGGTCTGAGTATCACAGCTGGTGGCCACCGTCGCTTGCTCCGTGGGCTGCTCCCTCAGCAAGCCCGTTGTCAGCAGGGCGCGTTGTCGGCAGCGCGCATCTTGGATGACAAGCACGCTCCATATACTTGGGAGCTCAGTTGTCGTCGAGAATACAGAACCTGAAACAGCGGGTGATGGTTCTCGAACATGACAAGGCCACATGAATGCGGAGAACCTACTTATCCCTAAAACATTACCGGAACCAAAGCTTCACAACATTTGCCGGGGCCGTTCGCATCACTCATCATCAGTGCTGTAGCTAACAAGCGAGACTATGGAGGGAAACAATCAGCGAGACTTAGAAGCGAGCTGCCCGGGAGTCCGAGCTGAGCAGTAAGCGAAGACCATAGTGAATGCCAGAAGCCCTCAGAGGAAACCGACTAAGTCGTCGCTGTCTGGTCCATGCGCTCGTTCCCAGACAAAGACCGGCCAAGCTTTGGCTAGAGTCCCTGTATGCCTAAGAGGACGACAGATGTGAGACTAAGGCATTCGGACGTTGACAAGTGATGGGTGGCCGGGTGGGGGACGGCGCGGAAGGAGCCGTCTACATGATGAGGAGGGGAAAGGAGGGGAAAGGAGGGGAAAAAAGTGCTAACTCAGCGCTATCAGGCTTTATGCTCGGCGCAATTTGTCCCCGCTGATGGATTCAGTCGGCGAGATTCGGGCAACTCGGTCGTTATGGAGACCCCAATCCCGACCCCGAGATCGCGCAGACCATGGCATCCCTGTCCAGTGTCCTATCCTATTCTGTCCAGACTCCAGCCAGTGGTGTCTACGAGCGCACGACTCGTGAGTCCCAAGTACATGTACTAGATGTAAGTGACATACCTATTAACATTGGAAGGCGACCCACGACGACCTGATTCCTGAAGCACTAGCTACCTGTATGACTCAGGCGGGACACCTCCTCCGAGTCTGCGTAGAGATAGAGATACCATACAATCACAATACATATTGTAGACCTCACCAAGTAGGAGAGAAGCACGAGCTGGGGGAGGCCGGGAGCGCGTTGTTGGTGAAGTTGGTCTCCAAGTTCAATCCAAGCTGGCTGCAAGTCACGCCGGTGGCAGTGCTCGAGTGGGGAATAGCCTTGCAAGGTTGTTGCAAGAGACTCCAAGAGACCGTAAGCAACACGATCACCTGTATGGATTGCGAGCGGACTACGACTGTGCTACGACATGCTTGCGACCAACTCGCGAGCGGTCGCGAGCAGTCGTGAGAGCTTCACAACCTTTTACAACCTGGCAAAATCCCTCTACAGGTTACAATTCGCACGGTCTGGCAAAATCGCGGCGCCCTTTCTGCTGCGGCACGCGCGCAACGGCTGGACAATGGCAAGGTAGCGGCGCTGTCGCCCGTATCAACAAAACTGGGATATAGCTGGCTATTTCCCATCCTCCCTGCGGTTTAGCAAACATCTACGAGGGGATTCAGTTGGCGCGATGCACAATGCGTGTCAACTGACACGCGAATATTACATCGCGCCTGTGTGTGAGTGAAGTGAGTGAAATTAGCACAGTGCACCTGTCCGTGTGCGATGCATCAGTCGTGCGGGATGCATCTGTCGCGCGATGCATCGGACATGCGCGATGCATCGGTCTTTGCGAAATGCATCGGTCATTGGGAAATGCATTGTCGGTCAGTAAAACAATGCACAGAACAGGAGTCAAACACAAGACCATAGATATAAAGACAACCAGCTTACAACCCGTCATAACCACTTAGCTACAATGTGTATAATACTACATTAAATCGATAGTATATGTACCTGCGTAAACGACGTCTGTTGGACTCAGCCGAAAATTGTCTAAGTCATGTACCCTGTGACTTGATCTGCCCGGTACTGGGCCGAGAGGGGTAAACTGAGTATAATGCATGTTCTGACAATTTTATTTTGATGAAGAGCTCTCTGAGAACATACACATAGCGACCTGAAGAGCAACAATGGGTTCACAATGAAAGAGAGGCTCGATGAAGTGTGACAATACTGTCTCAATAGCTACACAGACCTCTGCTACATCACTGTTATTATAGCGCAGTGGCTATAATGTTGGGTTTTCCCCCTGTAAATGCTGAAGCCCTCAGTTCGAATCTTGGACGCGGCACATATTTTATAATTCCCGCGATGCATTGTGCGCGATGCATCTGCGCGCGGTGCATCGGTCGCAATCTTGCATGGGTATTGCTGAGATGTTTGCTCACTTAACTCACACACAAGCGCGATGTAATATACCCGTGTCAATTGACACGCGATATGCATCGCACGAACTGAATATCTACCATCGTAAGGCTCTAGATCTGATTCACTCCGACTTTCGCTCTCCGCATTGCAATCTACAGCGCATACAAATTCTGCGGGGGAAGTCACCCACTTATCCACCTAACTGTAACTGCATTAAAATGTCAATTCCTGCTCGGGATGCAGGATTTCTGTGGTCGTATAATGAAGCGGCTCCAGGCGTTCAATTGGCTCATGCATCATATTGACGACGTTCGATCATTGGCCGGCACAACGGTCGCAGGAGTGGATGACTGGCGATGACTAGTTGTGAGCCCATTTCACAAACTCTGCCAGAGCTTCTAGATGTTTTTTGCCGATCGCGAAGTTGGTCAAATGCGACGGTGACACTCTTTAAGTTCTAGCATACCGACTCTACGGCGGCTGCTGTACTACACCGTCGGTCGTGCACCAATAAATCGGAATGGACTTCGCCGGTGCCTCCTGCAGCGCGGATTCGGCAGTAGCTTTCAAGCTGTCCCCGCCTACGTCTCGTTGAGAAACACCGCGCACTACTTATGTCCAAGCGGCCAAACGTCACGAACTCACGGCGCGGCGCATGCATTCACACTCATTGCACTGCTAGTCTGTTCAGGATGCAGGGTACCCGGGCCTGTGCTCGTACAAAGCGGCCACAAGCGTGAATCGACAAATTATGTCGTCAGCCCTCCCGCTAATGACGATGCCGCTCCCTCGGGCAACTGCGTACGTTCTCGGAACGACAAGGGCCATACTCGGGGCAGCACGTATACAAGTTCTCTCGACAAGGCGCCAGACCTTCGGGCACCGTTCGCCCTCCGAAGACTCTGGTAGAAGCGCCAGATGGCCCGGCGACTCCTAGTCACAATATCGAAGCCGTCCGCATCAGCGCTGTAAACATAATCAAGTTGTCGGAGAAAATAGTGACACCGGAAGCCCTGTCGTGTACTTATTTTCAAGCCCGCCAGAAGAAGAAGAAAATGGAGAAAAAAACACCGATTGCATCCCTTATAATAAGCGATACTGAAGTCCAGTGAATTTGACGCGTGCACTGATGCTGCCCTCTTCGACATGGATATTCGCATGGAGCGACCGCGGGAGTCGGCCCCGTTGCCATAGTTCAACGATTCGGGCGTCGAAGTTGACTGCAGCTCGCCGCGCTGGTCGAGGGAATGTTCCAGGTGAGCTGACCGTGCTGACGACTCGGAGCGCCACAAGATTCTATATCCCATGTACGGCAGAGGTCGTTCGCCGATATGGTATTGGCATGGGTAAATTTCAAGCCACTTGCAGATGCTGCCTCAGCGTGGGCGCGTTTGAAGGTGACGGGCGCTGCAGTGCGGGCGCGCCGTTGCACACTCGCCGTACACTTACGTTATGAAAGCTGCAAGAAAAATGGCCGCAATGACTGGGTCTACCAGTGGCGCTGTTTGAAGGACAGGAGGTTTCATGGGGCCAGCGAAGTGAAATGTAGACAAGATGCCAAGCAGTGTGCAGAGCTATCTGTGCAAGTTTTGCGGAGAAGTTTTGTCCGTTCATATAGGTCAGAGCCAGAGATGCAGTACACAGTGTGTGAAGACTATTCGCGTCGAATTATAAGTGGTATGGTGATATGATATGGTGCTACATGCGGGATATACTGTTTAGCGCAACAATTCTGAAGAGTGGACGAGAACCACAAACCGTTTGATAGCTGAGAGCAGGCTAATCGCTAACGAAGACTCAGTCTGTCCTTCCCGTTTATACCCCGCGGTCTATCATCGTCCTTACTGTCGATACCCCGCGGTCCGTCATGGTCCCACCGACGGCGATGCCCGTTCCGCACTCCATCATCGCTCCCTACGTTCTTCCTCAATGCCATGAGTCTCGACTTCTCCTCCTCCCTACGCGTAGCAATCCACTCGCTGCGCTGCTCACGCTCGCGGGCCACCATACGCGCCCGCTCGTCGTTCGTCGGCTGCCATCTGCTCCGCAAGATACGGCGCACTGCCTCTGGACTGACGCGGAACTTCGAGGCAAGCACAGGCGTAGTGAATGTTTCGGGGTCATATGCGTGCAGAGAGCGCAGACCGTCCATCGCATCCCGAGAGAGCTTGCGAGGTGGCGCCCATCCCTCTGGAAAATTTGACTTGACGGCTGCGCGATGGGTGGACCACGTTTCTGGGGTGGGCAGCTGGACGGGCGCAAAATTTTCAGCCTGGTGGCGCGTGCGCAGGGGCACGTCGTCGTCGTCTTCCTCCTCGAGCGCGTCGTCCTGTGACAGCGACACGGGAGCACGGCCGATTGTCCGCCAGTCTTTACGTGGTAGAACCCCAGTGGAGGATTTTCGTGCGATGTTGGAGCTGGATGCTGAGAGATTTGTGGGTGCGAACGAGCGAGCGATTGAACGGAGGACGGCAGACATGGTTGACGTTGACGTTGAGCAACGCCGAGAGAGGGAGAACGAACTGCGCCAAAACTGTGCATGTTTTGTCCACATATGCAGACTGCATTTGGTCTGGAACACGACCCTTAGATTTCTGATAGCAGCACAGCCACCGGATACTATCTGTCTTCTTGCCTCCCGCATTCTTGTCTACACCTCTCTTTCCTCTCCTTCGCCTTGTTTCTTTCTTTGTGATGGCCGACGTGTCTGATCCAAAAATCAACGAGGGTTAGTGCCGCCTACTGCACCATAAATATCCTCTGTGATGCTCATTGCTCGCGCGACGACAGCGTACGAGGACGTCCGTTCGAGCAAATCAGACACGAATTGGCTTCTCGTGGACTACGAGGTGGGCTTTTAATTACGTTTCCACTACATGCGAGGACACAGACCTACATCGTTGCAGTCTGACCGCTCCGACAAGCTGTTGCTCACTCAGACAGGCTCTGGCGGCCTGGCTGAGCTGCAGGAACAGTTCGACCCCAGCAAAGCGTCTTACGCCTATGCGCGCATCACCTACTCCAACGACAAGGAGTCGCAGCGGGAGAAATTCATCCTCATCACCTGGATTGGATCGGGCGTTAAGGTCATGAGGAAGGCCAAGGTGAGCAACCGCTTCGGACGCTGGCGCTCCGCAGTAACCTCATATCATCGCGCGCAACTGCCGACCACTGACCGCCTTGCTATGCCGTGAGGTGGTCGAGCAGTTGCAAGGGCGATCATTGCGTTGGGTTTGTATTGACAACGTGCAATTGCAGATCTCAGTGCATGCAGCGGACGTGAAGAGTGTCCTCCGGGTGTTCTCTATCGAGGTCCCGGCCAGGGACAAAGACGACTTGAAGGAGGACCCGATCGTCGTGCGACTGCGCAAGGTACGTTCGCATGTATATTCCACTTTTGTTCTTACATGAAAGACGTGTATTCCGGGCATACAGGCTGGCGGCGCGAGTTACGACGGCGTGTAATACAGATAATGTAAGATTACTGTCTTTCCGTTCGTCTTCTGGCCGCTCTGTATATCTTGCTTTGGTTGCCGTTGTCAGAAAGTATATCCATCTGTGTCTGCAACACTTGTTGCGGCCTTTCTTTGAACAGCACATGGCCTCACATGGCGGAGGGCCGGTCAATTGACGGCCTAAGTGGTCCGCACCTAAATTATACGACGTGGACAGTCCTAAACCGAAGCTGGTATTAGTTGTGTCCTGAGCAGAACAAGCGCGTACAGTACTAATATGAGAGCTAACAACAGCATGGCCATAATTCACTGAAGTCGTATGATATGTGTCCTATAACCGTAATCTGAAGCCTAGATCTGTGCCTGCCTACGCCTTCGGGTAACTCGAGTTCGCTGCATTGCGGTCGAGCCACGCCGTGGTCACTGGTAGATGCAGACCTGTCATCGGCGACTCGGTGCGCGGCTTTGCTAGAGGATTTAGGAAAGGCGGGCTGACGTGGGACACTGCGTCCGAGGAAAGATTAGACTGGTGCGGGTAGTGAGTAGGGTATCGAGTCGAAGGCGCCTGGGGCTCCAAGCTTCCCATCGGTCGCTGCACGAATGGGTTGTAGATTGTGCGGGAGTCGGGCGGGAGGGGAAGCACATTCGGGTGCGGGTGCGATTGTGATATAAGAGAGGTACCAGGCCATCCGCTCATAGTTGGCATGTAGTCCGAAAACGTTTGGCGCTGATTACGAGATGCGACGGGCCCACTGGAAAGGTCCATTCGCTGGCCGTCCATAGCCACATGCACGACGGAGGGATCCTCGGGCCTGTCAGTCAGGGTGGAAGCATCGATGACTCCAGTTCCAGGAAACGATGAGGGCTCTGTCCCGGCATCTTTTGCGGCTTCGGGAGTAGGCGATCGTTTGGGGGCTCGTGCTGCCACGCGTGCGAGGTCCAGTTCGTCTAAATTGGATTTATAGTATGAGCTGACCTGGATCGTCGTCTGTTGATGCATATCAGGAGAAGTGTCATCCAGTACATCTGTGAATTGCATACCTTGTTGGGCATTGAAGCGGCTATCCGTTTGAAGTCGTCCCCGTACTGCGCTAGGAGCCGTAAGAATAGTGCTAGGGAGTGCTTCAGTATGAATGCAATCAGTAGCAGCGTCGCACTGACCGTGATCCTCGTCAGACCAAGTGACGTTACCAGCTGCAGAAGGTCGTCGTTTACTGGCCAGGTCGCCTGTTTCAGCAGGTTTCGGGTCCGAGGAAGTATCTGGTGGCGTCTCGAACTCCGCAACGCTGGATTTCGGCTTCCGCCCACGCCTTGTCCGCTTCGCAGGAGGCAGCTCTACATCCTGATGCGACGTCAGCAACCACAATGAAAAGATACTACAGTAACAACGTACTGTGGCATCGGGGTCTGCATCCTCTTGGTCGGCCTGCTTTGATGCATTGGGGCCTCGCCGCCGTTTAGTACGACCTTCTGGCTCAGGCGTGGGTGTTGTCATAGGGGAAGGATCGACGTGCGGCCCATGGACTGCGCTCCTGCGCGAAGCCCTCCGTACTGGCTCTCCTGTGGCTGCTGTCCTCTTCCGTCGAGGACCAGGAGGCGCCCCGACAGGACGTCGTGCCGGCGCGGTCTTGGATACCTCTGCGTCGTGCTGCCTGATATCCGCAAGCAGTCCACCCTTCTTTTTGTCCATCCTACGCCCACCACGCCGCTTCTTCCCTTGTCCATAGGCGGCTACAACTTGGCGGAAATTGATCAGGGTCTTCTTATTGAGATAATAGAACAGTACACATTGAGCCTGTGTCTTGTGCGGCAGGCTTTCCGCAATGATGCCGAACTGCTTCGGGTGTGCAGCGTACTTGTCCTTGAAAATTTCCTTCTCGGCATCCGTCCAAGCAGCCATCCCAGGTCCGATATCATAGAACGACGCGGGGTCGTCGACGAGATTATTGGTATCATCCAGAACGTAGTCCACTTTGCCACGTGTCACCGATATCATGTCGGGGATGATTGCAACATTCCGTATGGCGAGATGCGCCGGATCGTAAAGCTCCTCATTGCCTAGACTTGCAATGATCTGCTCCATTTCTAGATCAGATCGCACCGCATCGCCCAAGACGGCAGCGGACCGACGTGTCGTCCTTCCCGAGACAGCAGCAATCTCCTCCGACGGGCTAGGTTGGTTCGAGTTGTCCAGCATTGCGCACATTTCGACCCACTTGTGGTGGAGGTCCAAATATTCCTTGCGCAACCTCGTAACCTTCTCAGAGACTGTCTCCTGCCTTGCGGTCACATATTTGACCAACGAAGGCCGTACCGTCGAGGCGACGTCCATTCTAGGCAGTGAGCGTGCACCCTCCATTACGTCGTCCAACAGAGCCTGACAAGAAGCCGAGGTCGGAGCTTCGGAGGTGACGAGTGCATTGTTGGCGCTAAGAACAGGATTGATACGCTCTTCTCGGGTCTGGAGATCATACTGGCGCCGCGCAGAAATGACCACTTTCAAAGCGTCTTGGAGCGAGTCCGCTTGATGAGCATGGACCGACAAGGGTTCGATGACCGTGCGATCCATCGTCAGTGGGGCGATCTCCTTGCTTGGCATATGAAGTAGTGTGCTGGAAGATATGGGTTCACCATGTTCCTCAACAGCCACCGTAACGCTAGGGGCATGCGGTGGAGATGGAGTGTGCAAGCTGGGCGATCTTGCCGCGGAAGATGGCGAAGAACCTCGGAGAGGTCCAGATTTGGCCATTTTGGGGATATGATCTTCAGCTGGAATAGGCACACAAGGCGGCTCGCTGAGGATAGTTTCCTGCGTGGCTTCGAACAATTGAGAGAGCGACGACAAGAGCGCGCCTATTGGGGGATCCGTGACCAGAGACACTCGCGGCTCGTCTGAATCCACAGCAGCAGGGGTGATCTCCATCGAGGAATCTGGAATGGCCTCAAAGGTACGAGACGTAGAGATGTTGACATCATCCCCAATTGCGGAGACCAGAGGTTCGGCGACAAAATCTACAGGTACTGTGGTGGTCGTATATTCCGGACGGGAACCAACAGTAGAGATGGATGTTTCGAAGGGGGTATCTTGAATCTCGACCGGCGGCTCTATGGCTTCGACTACAAGATCCATGGCATCGATTTGTGACTCCACGGAGGGCTCGCGCGCATCAGGCACCCTTGTGATCTGAAGGTCGAGCTCTGGAGGCTCGATCTTTGGTTCGACGCGTTGAGACGGAACTCCCCATCGACGCAGAGGCACGGCTGATGCAGATGGGGGTACGAATGGCGGGTAGACATTATGATTATGGGCATTAAGCCTGTTGCGCCTCCCCACGCCTCCACGCCTCTTCTTTCTCCGTCGCGGCTGTTCGTTTTGCACACCTATATCTAGGGGGAAAAATATGAGGGATAAGACTCATGATATTCATTATTCTGGCGCACCTCTCGCCAAGTAATTTTCTGATGGTCCATCTTGCCACGTCCTGGTGTAGCCATTGGGCGGGAGGGTCGACAGATTATACGGCCGTTGTGGGAGGGATGGGTGGGGTAACGGGCTGTCTAGTTTTGACGCGCTGGCAGACCCGCGCCTCCACGTGGGGGACGAGCTCGATCTGCCGTAACTGTATGGATCCAACCCACTGGTGTGCACAGATAGCGTCGTCTTGTTCGGAGGTCGGTTCTCAAGGCGCCGGCTGCCCACAGCCTCGTTGACACTGGACGCGATTGAGGACCGAGAGGACGAGCGCGATCTGTTTCGCTGTCGGCCACGAGAAGACGCCCGTGAGCGTCCCCTAGAAGAGGCGGAGGACGTCGACCTGCCACGATATCTTCTCGGCGATGCTCTAGACGAAGACGAACGACTCGAAGACGGTGAGCGGCTCAATGATCGGTCGTAGCTTGCATTACGCGATTTAGAGGCAGCCTTCCGCGCGCGAGGGCGTCGCAGACGCCGAGTGTTCTCTCTCTTCGGAAGGCTGCCCGAGTTGGACTGCGCGTCAGCAGAGTAGTGCGTGCTCCAGTCGTTGTCATAAGCAGGGCGATACGAGTCCAACTGGCGCGATCGGTACGTGCCTCGCGCAGGAAGAGTTGGCGAATGCGGCCGATAAGAGTCGCCGACCATCGGATAATGACTGTAGTCCGGGCGGTCGCGTTCTGCGTATACGGGGCGATACTCGCGGTCGCGGGGGTCAGGGTATCGATCCTGGGGCAAGTCCTGCTCGAATTCTTGCCTATGTGACCCAAATATCAGACCAAGTAGGTAACGAAGGATGTGAGTGATTACCCTTGTGTTTGTTTCCAAGCTTCCGATGGCTCAAACATCCTCGCGGCCATGGTGTTTGAGTCGCGACGGCCGCGTGGCCACGCTGCTGGAGGAGAGGAAGGACGCGCCGCTGCTGGCGGAGCTGCAAAAGCAGGCTCCCAATCTCCTTGGCGATTCCAATCGTCTTCATACGCTGGTTCATAATGGTCAGTCGCCGGGCGGTACGGCCTTTCCAGCCTCCACGAGTCGGGCCTATAAACGTCGGGCCTGTACCTGTCGGGCCGATATGTGTCGGGGTTGTCTGACCTGTACACAGGCCCCGAACGAGTGGGGGCATATCGGTCGTAAGCGGGATAGGGACGAGAGGGGCCAGGCGACGGAGATCTTTGCGCCTCTGTCATGTAAAGAGAGCGCTGCACAATATTAATTTCGATGGGCGGAGTCGCGTCCTGGACGAAGGCTTACCTCGTATTCCCATCGTCGGTCATCTTCGAGCGGAGGGTCAAGAGGAGGGCCTTGCGGTAGCTGGCCGTAGATCGGATTGTTGAAAGTGCCGAAAGACATTCGTGGTGAGTATGTCGTGTGGGGGAGTGTCCTTAGGCCAGGAACTGTGTTTCCAGTGGTGTGAATAAGTTATGTCCAAAGCCTCAGGGAGTGCAAGACGAGCAAATAGCCAAAGGACGGAGGACGGGGGTGGAGGGGAGTTGCAGGGTGTGGAGGCGACGAAGGCGACCAGAGGTCTGCCACTCATTCAAACTCCGCCGGCCGTTTCCAGGCTCATCATCAGTTGCCTGCGGCGAAGCATCTCTCGGCGGCGCGACTCTTTCAGATATGAGCGACACTCCGGCTACACCGCCAGTCAAGGACCCGTCGTCGCTGTTATTTGAGCAGCCGAGGGTGCGACGAACGATACTCGCATCTTACTGGGCTGTCATCATACTCGCGGTGCCTCTCTGGTGGTCAACGACCAGTATCGAGCGCCTCTCGTTGCCAGTGTCTCGTGTGTCCACAAATGAAGACAAGCAGGTGCGTCTGTCGCTGACTGTATCTATGCGTCATCTTATCGCGCAAGTGTGCAGTTGCGCTTTCCTCTACGGGTTCATATCGACGTCGGTCAGAGTCCGGACGACGCCCATGTGGTTGCTGTGGCAGTCCAGGAGAGGTTCACAGCACGGAAAGAGCGCTCCCTCGGAAAACTCGACGCCTTGGAGCTTACGCTGGTCGCTGGTGAGGTGTGTGCAGTCGCATGTGGTCCCATGGTCACCAGACACTGACCATCTCCAAGGCCGTTCAATCATTCGACAGCGACATGTACCGTGTCTCTATATCAGACGACATCTCTCACCCACTACAACACGAACGACGCCTTCTTGTTCCATCCAGCCTAAGTAGGCAACCCATCGGAGCATCGGTGCAACTCTAATCAACCCAATTAGCTTCGCAGACGCCCGACATAGTCGCATCTCTTTTCACTCCCTACACGTCGCGAGGCTCTCAGAGCTTTGAGCACATCGTATCAAAGTACTCACCTAGATATCGGCTTGCATTCACCCTGCTCAATGAAGACGCCGCTTCCGGCAAATCCGTCGTCGGCTGGGACGTGCAGGAGGCGGTATCACGTGAGCGCTCCTTACTCGTACAGTCTTGCGAACGCTCATGTAACATCCTCAGGTCACCTGTCACCGATCTTGCGGCAGATGGGGGTCCTCCACAATTTCACAGTCGAAAGCCAAGTCCGGTTTTATGCGCCGTTGGCATTTCAGCCTGATTTGCTCATGGTTGGTGATGAAACGTTACATGGACTTACCCAAGAGGACCTCAAAGTCTTTGTCAACTCTGCCGAATGGACGTTGGGTACGCATATCTTCCAACTTGGATACTCATCTCTCCACCAACATTTGTGACCCAGCGTCTAGTGTGTCCAACGATCCAGTGTTGCATTTCGTCCTCTTTGTCCCTTCCGTCTCCCACACGCCGTTGCGCATCTTAGATCATGAACGTGAGATGCGCCCATTCATCGCCGTCCTTGAGTGACTGACTATGCGTAGTTAAACCAACGTCCTCTAATGCGTTCATTTTGCCTCAGTGGGGCGGAATCGTGCTCCTGAGCCTGCCTTCTGATTCACCTTCGAGCAGCTATCTCTCTGAAGCCGCCTTAAGTAGCACCTTCAATACGTTCCGTGGCCAGTTGCTCAAGCTTCTAGGCGTGTCGGACCTGCCCTTGGGTGTCGAAACCAACGTCACGCTACCACTGACGGACTGGCAATTGGACACTTTGTACCGGCAGCGAGCAGTGGAAAATACCGCAGGCAGCAAGGAGACGCTGGGGAGCATTGTCAGACTAGTCGACCAGATCTCCACAATGCCTGTTGGGCACGGTGTGCGTGGGGACATCGAAGATTCGTTGGATGCGTTGGAGAAGGTGCGTTCATCCTAGATGTGGGATGTTGATCACTTGATTGATCTGTTTGCGGCTAGGCGTATGAGGTCTCGTGGAATTCGCCCACCCAGGCACTCGAAAACTCGGCGAAAGCCCTTAGACATGCGTCTCGCGCTTTCTTCAGTCCCGGGATGCTAGCCTTACTTTACTTCCCTGCGGAGCACAAGTACGCGGTCTACACACCTTTGTTTGCGCCCGTAGCTGTTCCCTTAGTAGTTACGGCTTTGCGGGAGTTCTCAGCCTGGAGGAAGACTTTAAGAAACGCACGGACTTGAGTACGTCGAGATCGAGCCCTGACTTACCCGTGCCGCATCGAAACCACGACTTCCTTAGATCCTGAGGCATCTGCACGCGACGTCCACTGCGAGGATGATTTAGTTGAGGGAAGGGAATGAGATATCTGATACACAAAGGGATTGCACAACAGAGTTACGATAGAGAGTAAAGGACTACGTGAGACACGAGTGCACAGAACGGAAGTCAGCAAGTCAACGCGAAGCATGGATCGTTCGGAACCTCCCCGCCTATGTCGTCTGCGCCCCCCCGCACGCAGACAGTCCGAAGATTGCCATCATCCGAACACCCAACCAGCGCGCGCGCTTCACAATTTTTCGTCAGTGCGTCAGTTCAGCTCCTCGAGATCGCCGTCCTTCCCGGCCTCCTTCTGCGTCTCCTCCACATCGAAATTCTCCACGAGGTCGGGCACGTCGTCATCATCATCGTCCGCACCTCCTGCCCGCTGATTGCCCTGCTGGATGGCCTGGTACGACTCCGCGAGCTTGCGCAGCGACGCGAGCGAGTCAGGCCCAAGCTGGTTGAGGATGCCGGGAACAAGCTCCGTGAGCTCCTTGACCTGACCTGTGCCATAGATGGCAAATGTATTCGCAGACACCGCAGCGTGTACTGTCGCAGGACGCGTCAGTCACGTCCATCGGCGGCGCACGACGTTGGTCATAGACACCGCGGTACGACGAAAGCAATTGTGCTCACCTTTTGGTGCTGTGAAATGCAGCACATTGCCATCCTCCCTGAACATATTCACTTCCTCGACCCCCGCAATCGGCTGAACGTTCAGCTTCTTCAGCGCGCCCTGGAGCTTCTTGTCATCCTGCGCGTTGGAGGGCTTCGTCTTCCGCACGACTTTTCGGCGCACGGTGCCCTTCCCGCCTGTCCGCGTGCGTACACAAGACGAGCAACACATACGCGAGACGGCGAGAACATGGAGTGATATCGCAGGGCGGGCGAGATGAGCAAAATTGGCGGAAAACGCGCGCGATGCTCACCGATCCTGTTGGAGGCGGCTTGCGCCTGCAGCTTCGCCAGTTTTGCGGGGTCCATGGTCGTTAGATGTGTCGTCGGCGGCTTTGCGTTGATGGTCGGCGACGGGAAAAGTAAGGTTTGCGCTGAGTGTCAAAAATATGCAGATACCTGCTTTGCTAGATCGCCTTTCTCGGTAATTAGACCCAGACCCTGGCCAGTCCACTGAGTCCAGTGACAAGTCGAAGCTCACAGATATATAAAGGGTGCGCGATCAATAGATCTACTACAAAATGTCCCATTCGTCGTATTTCATCAGGCCTGCCCAGCCGGAAGATGTGGTGCGTGGGCTGTCGCCGAGCGCATCTCTGTCTCGAGCTCACATCCCGTGCAGCCCACGCTCCTTCAGCTTGTCTACGAACTGGCACGCAGACCGTCCTCCCGACAGATGCTTCGACTGACCTGCGCTCGCAGGCAACGTATGAGAAAGCCCCGGAGTTAGCGAAAGCAACACCCGAGCTGGTAAGCGAGGTCTGCAGGAAACGTATGATGATTCAGTCCTGACTTGCGTCGGACACAAATAGTTCATCAGGAATATCTTCGAGGAGAAGTATGGGCACGCGCTGCTTGCAATCTCCGGTTCGGAATCCAACCCCGGGGCCCCGATCGGCCTTGCTCTGTACTTCTTCAACTTCTCGACATGGACGGGACGGCCGGGACTATACGTACGTCCCAAGACCGAGCAAACGTGCGGTCCTTCTAGAACACAGAATTGATAATTTAAGAAGCTGGAGGACCTCTACGTGAAGCCCGAGTACAGAAGCAAGGGGGTCGGCAAAGCTTTTTTTGCCGAACTCGCGGCGGTCGCTCAAGAAAAGGTAGAACATCTGGAGCCCTCGCCCAGGCCGATCTTCTCACACTGTGACATGCTAGAACTGTGCTCGGATGGATTGGTCCGTGCTGAAGGTAAGTCTTTCCGTTAGGACTTATATGATGTAGAACTTACGTCCAGTGCCATGCAGTGGAACCAACCCTCGATTGACTTTTACGAAAAGAGCTTGGGGGCCAAAGCGCAGGATGAGTGGGTTGGCATGCGTTTGGAAGAGGCGGATATCGAGGGGCTTAAAAAGTCTACGTCGAAGAGCTCTTGACGCGAAGGCTGCTTAGATGCGTCGACAGAGATACTGCAGTCAATTGGAGCGTAGCACATGAGCCTGGCAAACGAATAAACTCTAAGCTTGGATATCAAGTAAATGTAATATCCGTCAAAAATAAATCATAACAATGCAGTCACCGTCTGCCCTCAACCATGATGATATGGTAGCCAAAGTTTGTCTTCACGAGCGGCGACAGGACTGGGTTCTCGACGGTTGAGGGCTCCAACGCGAAGGCGGCATCTTGGAATGGGCCCTGCAAGAGGCATGAGCACGTCAGACCTATCGCATCCTGGTTGTCCCAGGGATGCAATGCGAGAGCACAGCGCGCAGACGTACCACCATGCCACCCCGCGTCATCCATCCTAAGCTGCCCCCAGCTGTTCCAGCAAATGAGTATACGTCCGGCACAACACCCATGGCACGCTTACCTTTTGCCTTGTCCTCCGAACACTCCTGGGCTACTTTATCGAAGCGCTCTCCTGCCTGGGTGGGACCAGGTCATATGTCGTGGGCGCGCAAGCCGTAGCAGCGTCAAAGGTGTTGCCGCACCTGAATCCGCTGCAGCGCCTCGGTGGCTTTGGAGTGTTTCTCGCAGAGGATGTGCCGCACGTTGATTGCGGTAGCAGGCTTCAAGCCTCCCTTGCCCTGGAAGTGAGCAAGCAAGGTTATTTATTTAATGAATTTGCGTTGCGGATGACGCACCTTTCCCTGTTTCTCTACCGCATCATCTGCGCCCTTTCCCTTGTCAGCCTTCTTCTTGTCTGTGGGCTTTTTGGCCATCGCCGGGTCGGCGTCGCGATGGACAGCAGAGGAGAGTGCCCGCGGGCAGCCAATCAGGGCGACAGGAATGCGCGCGGGCCCGGTGCGAGGCTAAATTTCGATTTCAGAGTCAAACAACAACCCTCTCCCGCTGGGCCTCCTCTCCCCATCGCTCCCCAACGATGGTCGACAAAATCACGCGTATCGCCATCGTCGATGCAAACCGATGCAAGCCCAAGCGATGTGCTCTCGAATGTAAAAAGGTGCGCGGGCACTTTGTTAGGTGCCTCCGAGCTCACTGACGGAGATCGCAGTCCTGTCCAGTCGTGAAAATGGGTGCGTCGCACGCCGTGTGGAATAAAGATCCGCGATCCTGATCGAAAGGACGCAGGCAAACTGTGTATCGAGGTCAAGCCGAGCGACAAGATCGCCTTCATCTCAGAGTTCCTTTGCATAGGTTGCGGTATCTGCGTAAAGAAGTGCGTTCCCTCATAGCATTGATCTATGCCTGGCTTATGATCTTTGTGCTACTCAGATGCCCTTTTGAAGCCATCGCCATTATCAACCTCCCCACAAATCTGGAATCCGAAGTCACACATCGTTACACCGCCAATTCCTTCAAGCTCCACCGCCTCCCGACACCACGACCGGGGCAGGTACTCGGACTCGTCGGCACGAATGGTATTGGAAAGAGCACCGCTCTCAAGATCCTAGCAGGCAAACTCAAGCCGAACCTTGGACGGTATGACGTACGCCTCCTCCCTCTGCCGCCCCGACCCGTTCTCATCAGCGGGTCTTATTTTGATCAGGATCCACCAGACTGGCAGGAGATCCTCAAGTACTTCCGTGGGTCTGAACTGCAGAACTACTTCACGAAGGTACTCGAGGATAACTTGAAAGCGCTGATCAAGCCGCAATATGTCGACCACATCCCACGTGCGATCAAGGGTACCATGAGCGTTGAGCAGATGCTGGACTCTAAACAGGAGCTTGACAACAAGCAGCAGCTACTCGACGACCTCGAGCTCAACCAGGTTCTCAGCCGTGAGGTCTCCCAGCTCTCCGGCGGAGAGCTGCAGCGCTTCGCCATTGCCATGTCGTGTATCCAACGTGCACACGTGTACATGTTCGATGAGCCGTCCAGTTACCTCGACGTCAAGCAAAGATTAAAGGCTGCCGAGGTCATCCGCCAGCTGCTCACGGCGGACAACTACGTTATCGCTGTCGAGCACGATCTGGCAACCCTCGATTACCTGTCCGACTTCATTTGTTGCCTGTACGGCAAGCCCTCTATGTACGGCGTTGTGACCATGCCATACTCTGTGCGCGAGGGTTCGTTGTCCTCCCTTTCACGCTCTCGTTGGGGCACCTGTTGACGTTGCCCATTAGGCATCAACATCTTCCTTGATGGCTTCATCCCGACGGAAAATCTGCGCTTCCGCGACGAGTCGCTCTCCTTCAAGATGGTTGAGACCGCGGAAGAGCTCATCATCGACAAGACGCGGCATTACTCCTACCCTTCGATGTCCAAGACACTCGGCGGCTTCAAGCTGAATGTGCAGGGGGGCTCCTTCACGGACTCGGAGATCATTGTCATGCTTGGCGAGAACGGGACCGGAAAGACGACGTTCGTGCGCCTGCTCGCAGGCGCCCCACCGGACAACGAGGCGGACGTGCAGAGCCTTGCGGTGTCACTCAAACCACAGACAATCTCACCTAAATTCCCGGGCACCGTTCGCATGCTGCTCCTCAAGCAGATTAAGCAGTCGTTTATGCACCCGCAGTTCCAATCAGACGTCGTCAAGCCGATGAACCTGGAGAACATCATCGACCAGGACGTCAAGACGCTGTCAGGTGGTGAGCTGCAACGTGTGGCTATTGTCCTCGCTCTGGGCAAGCCGAATGTGGCGGTCTACCTGATCGATGAGCCGAGCTCGTGAGTCCGCTTCGACAGACGGTCATGCTTTTTGTCCTTCTCATTTTTTCACACAGATTTTTGGACTCTGAGCAGCGTATCATCACAGCCAAGGTCATCAAGCGCTTCATTTTGCATGCCAAGAAGACCGCGTTCGTCATCGAGCACGATTTCATCATGGCAACCTACCTTGCCGACCGTGTCATTGTCTTTGAGGGAACACCTGCAGTCGAAGCGACAGCCACACCGTGCGTCCCGTTGACCTCTTGAATTTACATGATTTAGTTGACTGTGTCTCCCGCATGGGTACGACAGGCCCCAATCCCTGCTGACCGGCATGAACAAGTTCCTTGCCTCCCTGGAGATCACGTTCCGCCGCGATCCCACAAACTTCCGCCCGCGCGTAAACAAGATGAACAGCGTGAAGGACAAGGAGCAAAAGAGTGTGTACCATCCTCCGTCTCCCACTCCGCAGGTGCTGATCCGCATGACGCAGGCTCTGGCAACTACTTCTTCCTGGAAGATTAGAAAAGTACCCAATGTAATACGACCTTCCTAGAGGGCTGTTGTTGTAGGCTGAGGGTGTGACGTATAGCCAGCGACGGTGTTGATCTGATAGTGGATGTAGCAACCTTCGCATTGGTCGAGAAGCAGGAGATATCCGCATGAAGGATCGAGTGGCACTCAGGATCCGAGACGCGCGCCTGGAATTTTCGAGTCGGACACGAAACAGTCGCTTGCGTGGGTGCAGTATACGTAGCTGGCTACATAAATTATGTATAGCGAGCTGAGCGCCAGGCGACTCGGACGCGTCGCGGGACTCCGAGTCGCATCTTACTCTGACACCGCTACGGCGCTGAGAACCGACTTCCCTCTCCTTGCCATACAAACACACCAAGAATAACGCCATGTCTACTGAACACGTTTCCCGACGCGTCAACTCCGCCCGCCTCGGAAACTTCGTCACGCAAAGGCAGCCCGTCCGCATCGTCGGCAAAATTCTCAAGGTCGGACCCTCCCTCATTCTCACCAACGGCATAGCATCATATTGATTTAGCTCCTTGGCCCGCGCAGTTCGCGGATAATGCAGCGCTGATGGAAGCGTCCGACGGGGGGCAGATCAAGATCGTCCTGGGCCCGGTACGTGGTGTGCGCCGTACCTGCGCATCCTACGCGTTTTGACGCGTTCTTCTCGCTTGCTTAGGAGCACAATATCGTGGATACCTTTGTGGAGGTCATCGGTGTGCCAATCGATGCGTCGTCGGTGCGTTACGTGGCTTGCACGAACATGGGCACAAACCTCGGTGCGCAACATATGGCTATCTCTCCATGAGCAAGACATGACATCAATCCACTCTAGACCTTAAGTTTGTGAACGACGTGGTGGAGATGACGTTCGACAAGAAGTTCGATGGTCGATTGTTCTAAAGCGTCGAATTGTTCTTGTTCGTCCGAGCGCACACACCGTCTACCACGGGTTGCCAAGTTCCTAGCAACGCCAATGTACATTACATCTGTGTATTGCTTTCCAACTCCCTTTCTGCATCCACATCACCTCAGCTAGGCCCGCCCGCCCTGCTCATCTTCTTGTCATGACCCCGCTTCCTGTTGTGATTACCCCGACTAGCCTTGTTCTTGTCCTTGAATGCACGATCGCGATCTTGCTGGTCTCCACCGCCGGCTCCTCGACCACGACCACGACCGCCACTCCGCCCACCGCGACCGCCACCCCGCCCACGATGCTGGTCTGGTGTGTGGCCACGTCCTGAACCAGATGGAAGCGGCCCAGCGACGATGTGATTGCCTGCGAATTCGTGTTTCGCAAGCAGCCTTTCTTTTTGTTTCGGCTGGTTGGAGTTACAAAGGATATCAGGCGATCACCGATGACGAAAAGGAAAGCGGAGACGAACGTTGCGATCGAGCATGCTGCGCCAGCCTTCAATTTGCTCGTTTGACCAACCTGTAAAGAGATGTAATCTAGAGCGACATCAAGGGCGACATGCGCACCTGTTTGAGTGCGCAAAGACTCTCTCTCTTTGCTGCGCCGGGTGGCTGCATCGCTCCCAAAGACCTTCGGGTCGGCGATGTACGCTAGCTCAATGGCAGTCTCTGGATTTGGTGTGGCCTTGCCTGACGCCTCCGCATGCTCCTCGTCGTCCTCTTCGTCCTCGTCGCTGCTGGCCTCGCCATCACCAGCAACACGCACAGCATCAATCTCGTCCAACTCTTCCTCAAAAGCCACAGTCCGACCCTTGCCTTTCCCGTCGTCGATCTTGCCGAACTCATACTCCTCTTCGTCGTCAGAGACCGCCTCAGCACGTCGAAGAATGTCAGATTTCATCTCTTCCATGAACTTCCGATCGCGAAGGACGTGTTCAATATCCTCGCTTACATGCAAGATTAGTTACAGAAAATGATGACAAAATGACGGACATACGTTTTCTTGCCCACCCGGAACATGGACAGATCGATGGGCTCGTCGTCAAATACATTTCGCCTGTCGTTCGTAAACTCGAGTATGGCGGCTTCCTCGCGAGAAATGGCCTCCGGCGACGGTGCTGTGCCCTCAAGCAGTGCCTCCACAACGCGTTCCACGCTGCCGCCAAACTCTGATCGCGAGAGGAGCGACCGCACATAATCTGGTGCATAATCTGGAAGGATCGCCCGAACCTCTGACACCATGCCGTCCGCGGCACTGGAGCTGGGACCGGCACCAGTGGCGGCTTCCGCTGCTACCGGCAGTGCATGTGCACCTCGGCCGATGTTATCAATTCCTGGGGGTACGCCTGAGCCTATGAGCAACTTGAGCGCACCGGGACCGGGAGAAGCTGACTCGTCGAGGGAGCGGAGGGAAGCAGTTATGAATTCAAGCCGTGCATCGTCAGCGGCTGCCTTGTCGAGCGCGTCTCGCAGAATAAGAGAAAGGTCATGAGCGTGCTGGTAGTCGACGAGGAGTGGGCGATTCAAAAATGGTATGGGCGCACTTGACGAGGTCCACGGGCCCGGAAGGTCATGCAGAGCAAAGATGATGTCGAAGGTATGTTCCGTTGCCGAAGTCAGGGCAGGCCCGGTTAATCGTGCGAATGAAGTGACAAGGGATGTCAAGAGGATATGAAATGTGTCCATCAGCGCGACCTTGGTCTCCAGCACGACACGCTCCCACTCGTCGAGCGGCCGACTTGGAGCACCGCTCTCCGGCAATCGCAGACCGCCGTATGTCTGCGAAATGGCTGCCAGGCCATTATCATACGCACGTGCCACTACGAGGACGAAGTTCTTGCTGTGGGAAAAGACGTGCAGCAGTTCGGGCGGGGCTGCCCGAAGGAGGCACAGTACGCAGTGCGCGGCCTTGCGCAGCCCGTACAGGCCCGTGGGAGCGCCCGGGGTGAGCACTCCAATGAATGCGGAAAGACCGGTGTTGGCGATCTCGGCCATGACAGACGGATTTGCGCCAGACGCACTGGCGAGCAGTGCGCGGAGGCGTGATGGGATTGTCGAGTATGCGATCGTGATGTCGAGGAGCGCGCACACGTCAAGCAACCCCGAGGGTGCCAGCCGCTCCGCGAGAAGCAGTGCGCGAGTATGAATCGTTTTGCCTTCGCGTGTCTCGGTAGGTCTGGACGAGGTTTGGGGATCCCATACGAGCGCCTGCAGCGCCTGCTTGGCGACATCTTGTGCGTATGACGAGATGAAGGCGACCGTTGCGGGGTTGTCACGCTTCTGCGCAGGCAGAGAGAGGGTTTCCTGCAAGGCGTGTGCGATTTTTTGCCTGAGGGTTGCGAGCTGGGAGGGGCTCAAAGAGGAACGCGCGCTCTCGGAGGGATATGGCGGCAGAGCTTGGATGGTCATCTCGGACTGAGAAGCTGTACAGGAGTCCACAACCTACGCTTCAGCGCCAGCCTTGAACCAGTTTGTAGCCTGCTCATAGCGTTGGAAAGTCATATGTGAACGGACCGCTAGGGGACGCGTACTGCTCAGTCCGCGCCTACGCAGAAATTGATGTGTGTCTTTTTCCCTGGTTATGCGGTCACAAATATCTGTGGGAGATGTGAAAGCAGCGTGCGTTTTTGAGAGTCGGTGACTGCGTCGCGCCGACTGCGATGCCTGAGGCCTGAGGCCCCGTTTCGTTGGAGCGAGAGGGTCTGTTAGTTTACGGGTCCAGAGCCAAAAAGCGTGGGAGCGGGTTACCTGGAACACGCCAACGTTCGGCAGCCTCGTCGTCGCTCTCACTCTTCCGCACAGCCAAACGAGTTCGCATACCTTTAACCCTACTATGTGTACTTTGATGACTAGCGCGACGCGGGCTGTTCTGTCACCCTTGGCAGGTCCCCTCGGAAGATTGCCTAGAGGCCACTCACTGCAGCTGCTCTCGCGGGTTGGCGCATATCTCTCGCGCGCAAGTGACACATTTTCAGCATGCCCCCGCATCGCGCCCAAATGCGTGCAGGCAACTGGAAAGTCAGAGAATTGCGCGGCTGGGTCTGACACGACTTCTGATTTCCTGAGGATCACAACGCTTTGCCAGTGGAGTCCGCTGGTCGGTATGATACAGCGCTAGCGCATTATCCTCTCATTTACACGGCATTTGGCACGGCACGTCTCCGCAGTGTGAGCAAGGGTCTTGCAAGGGCCCGCACGTTCGCCTATCACTCCCGGCCCTGGACCCGTAACAGACCCTGCCAGCGGGTCTCTCGCTGCAACCGAACGGGGCAGTGAGTGTATTTGGCGTTGTTAGGATCAGAGGCCAACGGCCTCCGGGAAACCGGATTAGGAAATGAACGCCAATG
This sequence comes from Auriscalpium microsporum, assembly GCA_019914985.1. Classification (NCBI taxonomy): domain Eukaryota; kingdom Fungi; phylum Basidiomycota; class Agaricomycetes; order Russulales; family Auriscalpiaceae; genus Auriscalpium; species Auriscalpium microsporum. The sequence goes on along the minus strand of JAHLMG010000007.1, from coordinate 1,675,903 downwards.
CTCTTCCAGGTACTGCCGAACACGAGAAAACTGTACTGTATACCACTGGTTTATTATTTTTAGTGCTGGCGCGCAACCTTTCGACCACCCTCGTTGTCAAGACTGCTACAAGCCATTACGTCTGCAGTGAGGTACGTTTGACTAGTCTCCTTTTCTCTTCGGCCTGCACGATCCAGAGGCTCTCCCCGCGCCTCTCGTGGCACACCCTACTCGCGTCCGCGCCTCTCGGACTCCCCACTCTTATTGTCTTGCACATTAGATTCTCTGCCCGTTCTTTTTTCCTATTGCAATTGTGGGAATGATGTTACAGACACGATGATGCGTTTGCGGAGGAATATTGGCGTCACGCTCGCTCTCGTAGGATCCACAGCCACAAGGGATGACGCCCATATTAATGATCACTTCCAACTCGAGCGCTATGAGGTAGCATCCCACATGTTTCCCCTGCCGTTCTCTGACTCAAAGAGGGCGGAGCAAGTAGTGGAAATAGGTCCGTTCGGTTCTCTCCGTCGGCTGCGGCGCTGGAAAATTCGTTTGCCCGACGGCGTCTCTCTTTGGAGTTATCCCACCTACCATGCAGCCCGCACTGATCCGTTTCCTGGGTTGACTTGCACAGCCAGGTGGTATGCGTCATAGGCGTCATGCTCTTTCGAGGTTCGACACTAGCACATCGGACGTTATGCTTCGACAAAAGGTATGGATGGCCTCAAGCGCAGACGCAAGTGGACTATTAAAGCCATGTATTGCAATGGTACAAGATCGTGATGGGACGGTATTGAAAACACTAATACACCTAGAAGGACGACTTGACGTCCATTGAGGAACACTTTACATAGCATATCTGCCACCCGCCGTCAGATCAGGCAGCTTCCAGCGTACAGAGTTAGACGACTCACTTCCTTGTCCACTCCCTAGCGGTGGCCTCGTAGCGAGCGCGATCAGTCTTGTAAAGATGCGCAATGTCCGGGACGAGCGGGTCATCCGGGTTGGGGTCGGTCAACATCGAGCAGATGGACAGCAGCACTGCGTCGAAGTGTGTTACTTACGCCTGTGCATAGCATTATTAATCGGCGGACGTACCCTTCGAGATAGTAAGCGCTGGCGACCACTGATCCCTCAATATGTCCAGGCAGATGGAACCGTTCGCGTTGATGTTAGGGTGGTAGATCTTCGTCGTGAAGCTGACCTTCGGCGGCTTGAAAGGGTAGTCCGTCGGGAAGGTGATTGACAAAAAGAACACGCCGCCGGCGTAGGGAGAGTCACCCTGCGGAAGGACATATGTAAGGATATGTAAACACACATGAGAGTGGCCGCATGCTTACCGGGCCCATGATTGTCGCCTGCCATTGGAACATATTGTCACCAGTCGGGCCGGCACTGCATGAGGATGGCGGATCACGTCCAAGGTCTATGAGCTCCTGCGCATGGAAAATATGATCAGTAAGTTGGCGAGGACAAAGCTCAAGTCTTGGGCCACGCCTGACTAAGGCAATCACAAGCGCGACGGGGGCTCGCAGACAGTGTATGTAAGGTCAGAAAGATGCTACATACCTTGTTGATGCGCTTGAGGGCCATGTCTGAGTACTGTGAGGGGGTGGGCCTGAATGACTGTCGTGCGCCGCAAAAGAGAGGAGATCGCATGAAATCGGAAGAGATCGATGCGCAGACAAGCCGCAGACAACCAGGTGGAATAAAGCATCATTGCGCAAGGAGAACATGGAACTGTCAGTGACAAGCGCATATGCAACAGCAGCAGCTAGGGCGACTTACAGTCGATAAGCAGGAGATGGGAGGACGACACGCAGGAGATGATGGTAGTGGGCAGAGCAGGGGGAGTGTCCGCTTGTGGTTATTCGCATCTTTTGTCAGCAGTCACACAGTCACAGCCGTCTTCGAGTCGGCACTGGCAACTGAAGGGCATGCTCTATTGTGCTGCTGGATCCTCCCGGAAGGAGCTCGGGGCCTCAACGGGGCCTTGCTGGGTCCTTGTATTACTTGAGACGTACTCACGCCGATAATACAAAGCTTGGGATCGGAACGACCGTCTCCGGACCATGACAACGTGCGCATTGCAACGCAGCAGTCTGCACGACTCGGAGTGCTACAGTCATCAATTTCTGATACTGGGCAGCTACTATCGTCGAGGTAGATCATGTGCACGATCGTCGGAGGATGCAATCGCTGGCGAATCGCCGACACGTACTAACTAGCGAGCCTCGCGAGGACTCAGCATAGCACCGATGTTTCAAGACACCACGGCGTCAGCGAACGGGGGTGCGCGGATACCTATCGAGTATGCACCGATCAAAACAGCACCTTCTTGGGAAGATGGTGAGCACAAGTTCTCCGAGATGCTGAGCGACGAGCGTGGAGAGCGATCACGGGACTAGTAATTCCGGGTACGTTTGGTCTATAGATCAAGTTCTACGTATGTATCAGCGCAGATCAACCCTTTTGGTCGTGAGCGTAACTTGCGTAAGGCCCATGCTGCCCCATGCCACGATATCCACCGTGTCCAAGAAATCCAGAGTACATTAATGAGCGGTGGATGGCCGAGAAGCCGTCGGAGGAAGGCAAGGTAGGAGAGAGTTAAATCATAGATGCCATCACGGTACGAGCTCGTACTACTCACCAGCCAGCTCTGCGGAGGCACAGTCAGGAAAGCATCGCATTGTGGCACTGCATGCCGTTCAGGCGGTGGGACGCGGGCCCCTTGGGAGTGCAGATATCAAGAAAAGCCACTAGTCGTAGCCTGCTAGTACACTAAGTTAGCAAACGACTCACCCACGGAATGGATGCGAGTCGTCTGGTTACAGCAGCAATTGCAACGATACAGCTGAAGATCCAGTTGTTTATCTAGACGTTCTGTGCTCAATCAGAGCCCAGGCACATCCCCGGCCCGACTCCTCGTCGTCGGGGTTCGGCAGCCACATGGACCAAAATAAATGTTTTCATCGCCTTGTGCCTTATTTCCTAGATTTCCTTGGCTTTCGCCGAGTCGCTCAGGCTGAAGGAGGCTTGCCCAGGAACTTCGTTACGGCGGATGCCCACCCTCGTCGAGGGTTTTCGCGAGCCACTCAGCCACAGGTTCGTCTCGGCGACACAGACGAGCCCGAAAACAAGCCTCAGACCTGTTCTTCAAACTGTCTCTTTGGTGGCGATCAACCTGAGACCCAGGATGACTGCGCCTCGCGGCGCAGCCCCTGCACAGCAAAGTCTCTTCCGGCCATGGCGGCCAGGGTTAGGTCCATCCCATCTCTGCGCAAATGGTCTTTACAAGCGATGTCTGCTACGTTTTCTTGCGGGTCGCGAAGGTCGGAATGTGTTGATGCTTCTTCAAGCCGTGACGCGTGACGTCGGATGCCCGGTCTCACTCAACCAGGCACTTGCGAGCCGCGCTGTGGGCAGTGTCCAGCGCGCATCGTGATCGATCCCAGTCATGCTCAGCGCGCGCTCAGCCTCAACCCCGTCATGATCCATTCGTAATCAACTCGCCTTTGAAAAACAATAGGGCAGTCGTGGCGTGTGACGTTTGGGTTTCATGACCGGCGGCGACAGCCTGAGCTGTGTACGTCCTTTGCCGCTGAATGCAAGTGACCCGCTGAACCCCTTACAGCTTCCCTAGATCTACTCCGAGAACACCGTCGGCATACATAGCAGCAGAGCACTCCCGCCCTCCGAAGCTTTGATGCTGTGCGTATTGAGAGCACGCGGAGCAACATGGTGTTCGGTCGGCCTTGCGGCTCGTCCGAGATGGCCTCCACATCACGGCCAGGCGTGGTCCATAATGATGAAGTGAGGGTTTTCTTCCGCTTCAGTGTGTCTTACGCGGTCAGGTGCGCCACTATAAGTACGAAGGCATCCCGGGTGAAAGAAGCCATCATCCCGCCAACTCGGAATCGAAGCGCACTCTGACGTCCTACAAGCTCAACGTACCTCAAGCAACCGTCTGCATTTGTGATGTCGCACTTCAATCCCCTCTTGCAAGGCTGGGAGGGTGCTACACGATCCTACGCAGCAACGGGAAACCCCCCGCCGTCCGTCTTCGGCGCGCTGCCTACGCTTGGGCGAGTTGACTCCCAACCTCCGTTAAGCAATGCGACCACGTTCGTCGTCGCACACTTCCGCCCCACCATTTTGAACTCCACCGTCGTCAACCTCCCCAGCGGGCAACCCGCGTTCCGTGTCATCACCGATCCCTCCAATCCGCTCCGGACGACCTACCAGGACATACGCGGGCGCACTTTCGCGTACGTCGACTGGGGTGCAAACAGTCGCGCCGTTGTCGAGATGCCTGGGCTGCTTGCGAGACAGTCGATTCGCAGCTGGCTGCGGACTTCTTCCAGGAACACGTAAGACTATTCACAGTTGTTTGTCACCGATGTACGAACCATAATGACTGTGCTTCTCACAGAGCTCGTCAAATGGAGGTCCGTGGCATGGCATACCAATGGGTGCCAATGGATGCGTACATCTGTGTAAGCAACCGTATAGATTGGAAGTGAAACCGAAGAGCTCATGCGTTATGTCTTCTCACTCATAGCTCTACGCCCAGAACCAAGTCGTCGCTCGGGTCAGCAACCGACCAGATGGTGTTCACGTAGAGTTGTCGCCGCTCGCCCTCCAGTACGGATTGCTCGAGGTCTGCATATTATGCGCCACGATATTCCTGTCCGGACGCAACATCGATTGAGTGGATAACCTCTAGACAATGGCCGTGGTCGGCCTACACTACTATATAATACTTATTTATTTCGACATGTATTAACAGCATTGGTCAGTTTCTCGGTTGCATCTAGAGACGGCGGATGGTGGGGGTCGTGGAGACCGGACATTGTATATACACATAATTCTGTCACTTCACAACAGCATATATATTACAGACAACAGCTGGTTCATGATGCCTGGATCGTTTTGAGGAAGTGCGCGTAGGCAACTGCTTGCGCGTGGCTAAGTTTTGTAGCTTCGCCGATGGGCAGAGGTCGTAATTGATTTGATGACTATGGACCTGATCGTCAACACAGATATTATGCTACTGCCGGTGGGGCAAGGCTTACCAAAGCCAAGGGTTGTGCCTTGTCCAGCTCTCGGGTCAACTCTGAAACCATGAAGGATACCGCTACGTTATGCCGAGGATCCGATCGGTCACGTAGAACGTCAGGCAGGATGCCTATCAAGCGCGGAATGATACGTATGAGGTCTTCGAATGCGGCTGCCTGCGATGAGTCCGCAACTGCAACTGGATCCTGCACTTGAACCCGCAGTTCCGGCAGTTGGGTCCTGATACGAGCGTAGTCAAGAAAGGCCTATGGGATTCGAATTAAAGGACGATAAAACATAGAGGAGTATAGGAGGCATGTACCTTGCCACGGACGTTCCACCCATCGACGGGATGGTCAGCGATGCGCTCGAATAAGCTTTTGACCAGCTCCAAGTCATCACGAATGACCGCCTCAGGAGAAAGCTCCAACACCGCCAGTTCATGGGCTGGGTTGTACAGGCCCGCATTCAAGTAGAGCTGGTACGCTTCGTAGACCTGACCGCTGTTAAAAGCATAAATTGCCTGAAAGAAAATGAGGTCCTCAGCACGATGGGACTAGCATGGACCTTCAATCACCTTACCTTCGCCTCGTTGACCCACGATATTGGGATCTTGAGGCTCCCGGCAATCCCCCTCGTCATCCAGTCGTCCAACTTCGGCGCTGACCGCTGGAGAAGATCCTTGATAGCTTTCTCCCGACTGCACACGCTCGCTAAGTCAACAGGAAAGGTGCGTGGCTGACATATAAACTCACCCTGTCGAGCTTTCCAGATGTAACAGCACAAAAACTGCCTCCTGGATCATATCCAGTTGCTCCAGCTGCAGCGCGTAAGAGCTTGCCAGCAAGTCGGCACTCGGACTATGCCCCTCGACCTCCTCGTCCTCGATAACACCATCCTTTAACGGCCGACGCGTTACTGGTCGGTCCCGGTCGGGAAAGTCGCGTAATCGCATCACTCGTGAAAGCATTATGTATAGGTGCCAAGGTAGAGAGAAATCCAACGGAGACCGGCCGAAGGATAGGGGTTGACAAAGGTACGATAGGCTGCAGCCCTCGTCAGAGAAGAGATTGAGCATGGCGTAGAGAGCGTCTGGGGGATTGGCGTCCGCTACCAAGCGCCAATGCCGTCGCTCGGACACCGTTGCGGAGCTTTCAAGGTACCAGGGAATCGGTGGTGCCGCCCGGTCAGGCCTGTTTGTCCAATGTTCCCGGTATGTTTTGAAGACGGCCGCCACGGGGGCATCAAGGGGCTCCGAATACCAGAGATACAGGCCGAACACGCGTTTCCAATCCAATCCTGCTGCGATTTGCAAGTCTGGACAGCGCTCCAGACCGCTACCGTTTGACCCCTCTAGAACGTCCACAATGCCAGCGAGGAGGGCATATACCTTACGTACATCTTCGTCAATGTGGACGTCGATACGTTGCTCTCGCCAGATCTGCAGTTGCGAGCGCATGTCTGCCACGAAGCCGTCGTCACCACCAGCCTGCGAGATCACAGTCGCGAGCTTGAGGTTCCCGCCTTCGATCGAGACCTCAGAAGCCAACTCCACTTGGTGCCCTGTGAGACGTTTGAAGGCGGTTGATGCCGCACTTGCAATGGCATCGGCCTTCACCTCTGCTTCCACAGTCGATGCGACTGCGTCCTCCAACCAGGCCGTGATGACTGCTCTCCGCCGGACGAGATATGCATGCCCGCGGAGTTCGCTCGCAGAAGAACCTGACAGGAGTAGATCGGACTCGTCGAAAAGTGCTTCGCCGAGTCGGAAGAGCGACGCTTCAAAAGAGCGGTCGGCGGACGAGAAGAGCGAAGCGAAAGATTCGAATCTGAGTTCGCGAGACGGGTTGGCGAAGGGGATTCCATCGGCATCGGGCTCGATGGGGGAGTTGCTCAGGTGGTGAGAGAGTAGTTTCGAGAGGAGGTCAACTGGCTCGGCCCCGGGTTCCGAGAACGGTACGACGGTCTTGGTAACGACGGATGAATTGGCAGTGACTTTTCTGCGGCGGAGGTTAGCCAGAAATGAGTGTGAAAGCTCGTGGGCACTCACGACGAGGACGACGAGCTGCAGAGCTGGCCTAAATGAACAAGGGTCCCTCCCGGTCCCCATCCGACACGAAACGAGCGACCAAGGGCCAATCCCGCGTCAACAAACGCATCCTCTGTCCCACTCACAGCAGACGCCGAGCCTTCGACTCTGGCGTACTTGCGCGAGGGGCGGAATGGAAGGGCCTCAATGTCATGAGCAAATGACGTGCGCTGATCTATAGGTGAGCGGATATCATCTCAAGAACAAGGCCAACGCACCTCTCGCGCCACTGAAGGGAGTCCATCACCCACCGGCTCCCGGCCATGTTTCCTATTGACGCCTTGAGAGGGGCCCAATCGTAGCTTTCCTGGTTTTTCAGTGGCGAGCTCTTTCAGTGTGACCGCTTCTTGAGGCGCTTTGAACAGAGAGGCCTGCATTAGGTGGACTCTGTGCGGGTCTGCGCCAACCTGCTGCGCCCAGGGAATTCTGGGGTCACGTATCCGGGGATTAGGAGGAGGAGACTCAGAAGACGACTCGGAGTGGGATTCATCATCTTCAAGGCCTTCGACTTCGTGCGCATGGTAATACTCTCCGTCCTGCCCCTGCACCAACGCGTTCTTGTCGTGTGGCTTCCCTCGTGGAGGTCCCAATAGGTCGAATTCGCCTGATTTCGGCACTTCTTCTTCGTCAGATGTCATGCCTTCTTCCGCGTCTTCATCTTCGTCGACTTGAAGCGCTAGAGGCTGTTGTGCGGTATGGGGATGCGGCAAAGCCGGCTTCTGCGGTTGTTGGGCCGCAGCATCGTGGTCCTCATCATCGCTAGACTCACTAGCGAAGGCCGTGAAGCGTGCCATCGGAGTGGATAAAGAAGGTCGGGCGTGTTCGGATTCCAGAGGCCGCCGAGGATGAGGCGAGGCGCTACGCCGTGTGTGTGACTGAGCAAAGGTGATAAGTGTAGGCTGTCGGGTGGGTCCAAGCGCAACGCGGCGTTGTCAATGCGACAATGAGGGGGTAGAGCAAGTTCGGGAGAAGGTCGCAGACGGTATTGTTCGTCACGGTACACTGGAAGAGTCGCGTAGGTCAACGCTTCGTCACGCGTGCCTCGCCTCAACCATGTCAACGGCGTCGGGCGCTCAACTTGGCCCTACCGTGACTTGCTGTGTGAAGGCGATATTCCGTGAAGCATAGCGGATCGTAAAGCGATACTCCGTTGTATTCAAGACACAGCAGGAGTTCTACTGGACATTATAAGTTACGTACGCGACACTACTACAGTGTTGAAAGTACGCAAATGCACCAAGTCCGTTCGGCAATTGTCCATCATTAGATACCAAGCGAAGTAAATGAATGGATCGAGGTTATGTATTGAGTACCTCTTAATCGTCCTTAAAATCATCATAGAGAACTGCCGAAGAACACTATGGACGTTTGGTAAGTGCTCGTTGCCAAACGGAAAATGACGTTGTACTCACAGTATCTCGCGGCATATTTGACAGATATCGGTGAAGATCCAGGCTTGCACTGGCCAGAAAAGTTGAGCCAAAGTGTTTGTCTCAAAGTGCGTAGACATACCGAGGAAGGAGGCTGCCCGCCCCTAGTGTTGACGCGGAACACTTGTGAGCCGAGCTTCCCGGATGTCGCGTTGAGCGCAAGCCAGTCGACGTCTTGAGGTCCTGTTGGTGCAGGGAGGTCGCCAACTTTCGCTGCGACGACAAATGCATCGGGGTTGCCCTGCGTACTGCCTGACGACGTGAAATCGAATTTGGCGGCCAAACCACCGGAGGGATTGCTGATGAAGTAGTGCTGGCCCAACACGTCGATGTCACCGAGGAAGCGGAGCGCGGCGATCAATGTGGAGACGGATACAAAGGACGGGAGCTCCTCCCACACGCCGAGAGCATCTCCCTCAATGTTGTCGAAGTCCAACCACGAAATGTCGAAGAACTCGGCAAAGGCACCTATGGAACTGAAACGAGAATGCCACTTAGGGAAAGGCGGTATCCGAGTGAAAAAAGGGTAGTTACGTGTAGTTCCCAGCATCCGTGCAGGAATAATTCTGCACACCCACTCCAAGGGCCGAGAAGTCGGGTGTGCTGGTGGGCAATACAATTTGCGTCTGGTTTTCCGGTACCGCTATGGGTTGCGACGGTAGAGAGCACTGCGCCACGGGGGTAGGTGAGGCGAAGACGGGAGAGGCCGCGATGGCGACGGCCAGAAAAGAGAAGGCGAACATTACAGTGGCGTAGAAGGGGATGAGATACAAGGGATGCGGAAAGGGGAAGGGGAAAGCCCCAAGGAACGGTGGAAATTCAAGGGCTCCGCGCACCCCATTTATATGACGAAACCACAGATTCGTCAGGCTGGCAGAGCCCTACGACATGGGCTTCCCGGTCAAGTCAGCGACCGACAGGAAGCCGCAAAGTCTCAGTTTCTTACGGCCATCAGCCGACTCGGAACCCAAGCGTCAGATAGGACAGGTGCAGTGAGATAGAGAGGCTGTGTAGTAGTGCCGCCCACACGTGCGCGTGGTGCGAATCCTGAGGCCTGAAGGATCGAACCTATGTCCGGGCTCTTCGGACATTATGCAGAAGGATCGAGCTGTAGATTTCTTCAGGATAGGCAAACATGGCCCGCGCAGCTTTGGATTGCGAGTGAACTTGAAGAGCAAGGCGTACCTGCTGAAGAACCAGGCGTACTTGGTGACCGCAGAACTAGACGTAGTGGCTAGAAGACGAGGCGTAGTTTTCAAGGCGTTGCGGGACAAGATTTGCGCAATTGTTGACCCAACGTCAGCTGGAGAAGCCAGAAAGAGTACTCACGTCACAAAAGAGCTTGCCGTGCTCTGCCACCGGATCGGAGCTGAACCATTATCCCCAGTCGTCCACCGGGCGGGTTGAGCCAGTAGTATCATAGATGCGCTCAAACGGCCGTTCAGCGCTGTGTAAAGGCGACAAGAGTGTCGCAGCGGAGGCGGCGGGAATGCCGGCGCTGACCTGATAGTCGTTCTAGGCGTGTTGTGTAAGCCTCTCGGCTGATTTGTCCAGAACGCAGGATGTCAGTAACTTACATTAGAAACTTGATGAAGAGGCTTAGTCGAGCTTGCGAGACGCAGCCTCTGGCCATCAGCAAAACCGTCGAAATGTCACACCCGGTCACAGCGGATTCCAGCGGCTGTAATTTGCGCAGAGGAATATAACCCTGTATGAAGCCATTGTAATGTACCCCGGGCTTTTACAAACGTATTATAATGTACCCGAGGCTTTTACAAAGGTATTACAATGTACAGTGATGCAAGTAGCTACGAAATAATCCAAGTGCACGCGTCGCGCCCTGGGTGGCGGCCACCTCGCGCGGGCCGGAATATATTGCCATATAAGCTGCCCACCTCCGAGGCGGCCGCGTACGCAATATATGTACGTATCATACAATGCAAGATATTGCTATGTAAGATGGGTCCCGTCTATATGAACGCCATGTCCGAGTGCCTGTCCTGGACTACATGTCTCAGACCGCTGAAGCCGTCACATCATCGGCGAACCCGGACCCCCGCTCCATGTCCGCCGCCTCGTCGCCGTCCCTTCCCCTGCGGCATCGTCCTCCGACTCGTCAGCGCCGCCCCATTCATCCTCCCACTCGTCTTCGGGCCAGGGCGTCCTCGTCGGCCTCGTCGGGCTCCACATCGCTGTGCGCGATCTGGTGTGCGGGCTGATGCTCGTGCGCGTTGTCAACATGTGAGTGCACGCCGTTCTGCCGTGATTCGAAAGACGCGTCCGAGCGCGAGGCGGTGGAGAGTGCCCACTGCGAGCGCTCCTTGAAGCAGAAGGATGACCAGCGCGGCCCGTTCTCCGTGTCCTCCCGCGCGCGCCGGAGCTCATGGCCGGTGCGGAGATGGGCGAGGTGGGCGAGATGGGCGTCACCGTGCTGCGGGATCCGGGCGAGTCACGTCAGGATGTCAGTACATTAGAAACTCCGGCAAAAGTTCCGGCGCGCATTCTTCCGGCGGAGTCCGGCGTTGATTCGGCTTCTCGGCCAGCCGATCCTGCCCCCGATACAGATCTTCTGCCCATTGGCACCCTCATCCCCCGCCCGCCGCCCGCCGCCCGCCGCTCACGCCCCTGCCTCTCACCGCCCGCCGCTCATTAGCTCTACAACGCCCGCTACACGTGGAAGGCAACGCGTCGCTCGTTCAAAACGCAGGGGGTGCCGTGCGGGCCGCGTGGCTGACATACGGCGCGCCGGCTGCGTGATACCACACAGCTCGGCGTAGGATCAGGAATAGGGTCATAGGTTGGAAGGAGGATCATATCGGTGCGTCTAAAATTAACTTGCACCGTGATACAGTGCAGCTGATGCTTTTGCTAGGTCAACGAACGTTCCGTGGGCGGGTTCCCGGGCCGGGCCCCCAAAAGAACTGTAGTCAACGTTGTAGTATCGTTGTAAGATGGCGTATAATCTCGACAATATGCAGGGACACTCAGGAGAAAAGCCCCAGGTCAGCAAATATAATTCAGAATTTTGCATGCCAGTTTGGACAGGGGACAAGGTGTGTGACTCGGAGCAATACATACATATTCATGCACGATGAGCTGGCTTCAGTTCCATCACACCAACCATTGTTGGCCTTCGTCTTCTATCTCTCGAGCCTCTGCAGACAACTTCTTCCCTGCACACGTTTAGCCATCTACCGCGGCGTCCGCCGTCGGTCGGCTCGCTGTCCGTCCCCGCCGTGATTCGCGCCGGTGTAACGAGTGCGTGCATCCGGCGACGCAGAAGAAGCTCCGCCACAACTTCGACATCCTACGCGACGTCCTGCCAAAGGAGTGTAGCATGCACGTCGCATGGCAGAACAGCAGAACCTGGTACGGTTGATGGACTATGCAGTGCTGCGGACGGGTATGTGAAAAACGTTGTGTACATGCGCAACATTGCCTACAAATCTATACTCTTCACAGAGACCTCCCACCCGACGCTCCGCTCGCTGACATGGCGGACCCCGCGGCGGGCCTGCCCGGCGTCGCGTACGTGAACTGCTTCCCGCCTTCCAGGCGTCACTCGACCCGGACCACCCACCTGCGTTCTACAGCGCGTTGGAGGACACGATGTTCCGCTGACTGCGCCGTGTGCTCCATGCGCGGACCGCGTTTGAGGATCCGGGCGAGGTGCCGGGTGAGGATGCAGCAATGCCGAACCGGAGCTCGCGGGCGAGTACGGCAAGAAGGTGTGTCGGGGCTCGAGTGTCTCGTGCTTCATTACCTGCTCGACGTCGTGCGAGAGCGTCTGCGCGTGGGGCTGGCCGTGAGTGCAAGGAGGGACATGCGAGCGCATGTGGTGGTGGTACGGCGGTGTGGTATAGTGGATAGGCAGCAAGCAGGCGCGAGTAGCCAGGGGATAACGCCCGCCGAGCCATGTAGGAGTATCCGGGTTGGTTGGTGGGCTTACGTTGTACAATATGAAGGTGCATTATCCTGGAGAAAATGGAAAACTAAGGGAAGAGGCGTGCACGTAGCTCATCGAGTGGTCCCACTGGCATGCGGGCAATGCTGTTCGACGGGCTCATGATCGAGAGCATTTGTCGGGCAAATGCACTGAGGGGCGGCTCTGGAAGTTGCCGCTAGGGGTGTTCATAAACTTCAAGTAGCTGGCGGACAACCGAGATGAGCGGCGTGGCTGGCGGGGGAGTGACGACGGGCCAGCAGAATCTGAACAAGGCGGCGCGCGGGCGTGGGGATCTGACCGACAGTCGGGCCTGTGTAGGCCTGTCTAGACCGACCGATCGCCGGAATCAACGCCGGAACTCCGCCGGAATAAACGTGCGCCGGAGTCGCCGGAGTTTCCATGTCCTGGATGTCCTCAGTCACGTAGCCTGTTGCGCATGACAAACAGCAGCCATCAGCAAAACCGTCGAAATGTCACACCCGGTCACAGCGGATTCCAGCGGCTGTAATTTGCGCGGAGGATTATAACCCTGTATGAAGCCATTGTAATGTACCCGAGGCTTTTCCAAAGGTATTACAATCTACAGTGGTGCAAGTAGCTACAAAATAATACAAGTGCGCGCGTCGCGCCCTACAGAGGGGCGAACCCGGCCATGTTGAGCATCTGCTCGTCAAGGGCGAGTCCCTGGGGCTCCTCGTCGTCGCTGTTCCGGTCGTCCTCGTCCTCGTCCTCGTCCTTGTCCTGCTCGCCCTTGCTGCAGTGTCGTCCGACATGTTGGCCTCACCATGCTGGGCGTTGGCCTCTAACGTCATGCCCGCTTCGTCCAACTTGACGAGCACCTTGACGCTCGGCGGGTTGGAGACGCCGACGGGGTCCGTGGCGCGTGCGCCGCCAGCGCACGTGAGCACGGAGAGGAGTTGTAGTCCAAGCACTTGCTGTCGTTCTCGCGGCGCTCTGTTGAGTGCACGTCACTGTCCAGCGCGAGAAGCGGGAGCCTGCTGCACCCGCAGTCTACCTGTGCCCACGTGCCGCTGCGAGCTCTCGCTGATGAAAAAGGGCGCAGGAGAGGAAGCTGTTTATGCCGAACGTGAAACTCAGGTCCGCCAGTACGGGAATTTTAAGGACATCGACATCATTAGTTGGGTGATCGCAGGCGAGCAGAATAAGGCATACTGTACTTTTTTGACCGTAAGTTCGTCACGCGGCCCCTGGGCCCGCTGTGGCGAACTTCGGGCTCCTGTAGACCGAGGTCTACAACACGCTTCTGACACGCGCACGCGCTGGTCGGAAGACCGGTGCGACATTGACGACTTCTCTCTCCTTTCGGACATGACGTGTTTTCCTTCTCGATACGTTTGGCTTACCTACCGCTCGCCATATATACTCGTACCTACGTGTTTCCTTTTCCTCGCTCTCCCTCTCATCCCGTACGCTTGCTAGCATAACATTGCCAATTCAAGCTCAGTTCCTTTCTGTCGCCCGAGCTTAAGTGTCGTCGCCTCACGGCGACTTCCACTTTTTTTTTGAAATCGAACTGGAGCTACGGGTCCTCTAGTCCTGGCATCAACGCGTGCGATCCGCTCGCCGACGTGCCCTCGGTGTCCATGCTGTACTGTGAGTCCTCCGAGTCGGATTCTGCGTCCCCGCCCGGCAGCCGTGACAGCCGGTCTGCTTCAGCCTGCGGCATCGATGTTTGTGAGGGACGACTCATCGCCGACCAGCGTTCCGCCAATCGTCGTGTTGGTCTGCGTCGCGGGACCGTTCCGGTCGCGACGCGTCAAGGCTACTGTTCTCGTAGGCATCTCCTATTGCTGTAATGTTCTTCTCAGGTCGATCCGACACTGACTGGAGGTGTAAAAAAGTGTAAGATCTTACTCACTCTGCCGAATACACCAAACCCACTGGCAGATATGGATTCTCTGAGAGATGTACAGCAGCGTGAATGTAAAAGATGCCTCACTCGAGCGCGTATGGCGCTCGAGTGTCTCTCCCTAACTTCCCACGCCTCAGCCACCTGTACAGTTCCTTCACTAACTCCCACGCCTGAGGTGCCAGCCTCACAAACATGTATGAATGAGATCATGAGATACCTATTGTGACTTCACTTGACTGGATAGGCGTGTATATCAGACTCCAACCCACTCCCTATTACGAGTTGAGGGGTTTTTCGTGGGCTGGTGAAATGTTTTATTAAGTCTCCGAAAATAATAAAATTTGACATACGACATCCCAATCCGTACAAATGTTTGACCCCTCAACTCTCCATAGGGACTGGGAAACTATGCGGCGCCTATCAGCCTCGGCCCCCGCCGAAAGCGATAACGCGCGCGTTTTGCTGACCAGATACCGCGTATCATTATCTTTGAGCATCTTATCTTCGGCAGTGACCAAGAACACGGCTGGGCGCGTCACCGCGACGCGTTCTTCTTCACCACCGACGCGTCTGAGACGTGACTCCCTTCCCGTCATTCCTTCCCTTGACGAGATCCGCGCTGCTGCTCAGGAGCGGCTAGGGAGGTCCCCATGTCTCTGGCAGCTAGAGGTCGGTGATGGGCACCACGCGGTAGTAGGGCGGAAATGTATATATCTCCTGTCCCTAGAGCGCGATCAGTGGTACCGTGTCGGGTGTGCGAGCGAGCGTCACAGTCCCAAAGGCTCGCGAAGTGTCTCCGTCGATACACGAACGGTGGTCGTGACGAGGATGCGAATACGCGGGACGACGCGACGACGACGTCCGAACAAGAAACGAGCGGGGGAAAGCGTACGAGTCACCGAAGTGACGAGACAACGAATTCGCGACGTGCGAGACCCGGAGTCGTTCGTGGCGAAACGCGGAATGATGTGGAAACGATGGAGGTAAGGACGTATCACGATGGTCGGGTTGGACTTGAGTCGACTGTGTGATCGGGAACGCGTTTGCTGTGGGTCTGATCTTGACGAGACTTCGAAGCTGCTATCGAGGTTCGGAACGTAGGTCGAGTGAAGTTCGGGAGTTCGGAAGTCGTGGAGCGAATGTTTCGGAAAGTTCGGAAGGTCGTGCGGCGTAGTCGAAGTCGAAAGTCGTGCGGCGTGCGGCGTAGTCGAAGGTCGAAGGTCGTGCGGCGTAGTCGAAGGTCGAAAGTCGTGCGGCGTGCGGCGTAGTCGAAGGTGAGGTTACGAACGAAGTATAGAGCGAGGGGTGCAGCGTCAGTAAGAGCTGACGATGCTGGCGACGATGCAGAACACTCTTTCGAGATTCTGACTATGAGGGGGGAAAGTAACTTGTATTTCGAGTGCGCTACAGGACCGTATATATACTACAAACGAGTCCGAACCAGTATCGTACTGTGCAAACATAGGTAGGTATATACGGAACGAAACACGGACAAAGTGGATAAATATCACGAGTGGCAAGTACGAGGCGTGCGGAGCGAGTATACGAAGTAACGAAGGCTCTCTACGAGCTCGACAGCGATGGATATAAAACAAACGATCAGCGCTGTCGCGACAATATGCAATGGAGTACAACGGAATACGAACGATGAATCGTATATACGCCTCAGCGGCTCGAAGCGCGCCAAAGGTATATTCCGAACGCCGAAGTCGCAGCGAGGGGGCTACGAACTTCGTAAGTGGTTCGGTGCGTAGCCCTGGCTGTTGGCTCGGATCGCCACGGATCGGATGGATCGGGACGTCGGAGGGAGCCAACCGGGAAGCCTATACGTGTCGAAAGGCGCGTGGAAGGGAAGGGTGATTGACAGCCGGCTATCTCGGGAGTGGCGCGCCCGGGGCGTTTCGTGACTCGGGCTGTGCGCTGATTCGCTTCGATGTTGATATTGCGGCGTGGTCACGGTCTGTTGGGCCGTGGGGCCTGGGCCGAAACACGTGCGGGCGCCTCGAAGTGACTCGGCACTGAGCGGGAGACGCTCGAAATGCGGAACCGAAGTCGCGTGACTTCGGTTCGTGCCGAAGTGGCGGTGGCGCGAGGGCGGAGACGACGGTCCGGAGACCAAAATCACGTGACTTTGGTCGAAGCGAAAATCCGAAAAGTCACGGTGGAATCCCCGCTCGACGGGGAATCAGGCGCATCACCTCCTCCATACTTTGATACTGACCGTCCACGGGCAGCACGAAGAGGGGAAAGGCGATTCGGAGACAGATGTGGCAATGATGGGAAAGTTCGGAAGGTTCCGAAATGTGGCGGAAGTCTGGAACGAAGTGAGGCGCGCAGCGCGAAGTCTAGATTCGAAGCGATAGACGAGAAGCGAAGTAGCGGGCAAGTCGGACGGATGATGTGATGAGGATTTGCGTCGGGCGCCGAGGAACAATGATTTAGCCGCATGCGTGGGAGCGAGGGGGATGTGGAAGGTAGAGGCGAAGTCGAATGGAGGCGATGACGTCGCGATGACGTCGAATTGATGTCATGGCCTAGGCGCTATTGGAAATGAAGCCGAATGTGCGTACTTGGATTCCGAACAAGTTGAGACGCGTGTCGATGGCGTGGGAATGGGGTTGCGAGTTGGACGATTTTCGCGAAGTCGACGGAAAGGCCTATGTTCGTCTTGGGGGCGCTTAGCTTCCGAACAATGCGAAGTGGAAAAAGATAAAAGGAGGCGAAGTCGTTCGACTCGTCTTCATCTTCCCTCGTTCCACTTCGGCTCTCACTTCGGGCGCTCCACTCTCACCTACGATGTCTGCACCAACCACTTCGACCAGCAACGCGCGACCTCGGCAGACGATCGACATCGCCAACCTCCGCGCCGGTCTCGATCGGCACATGGGCAAGTTCGACCCGAACGCCTCCGACGCCGACAAGTTCGTGTGGGCGAAGCCCATACTCCATTGGCTGGTAAGTGTTCGCGACCTTCGTCCTGGTGGGTTCGGCGCTGAATTCGTGACTGGACAGGTGAAGGGTCGGGACCACCCCGACTACGCTACTTTCCTGCGGCCGCTCCTGCCTCGCATGCAGGAGCTCTCGGACGAGCACGGCACGGCGGAGTGGATCGCCGCGTCCAACGGCCTCTTGCGCCCACCGCCCGTGGTAAGCCTTTGACTTTGTTCGTGTTCGGAACGCCGCTAACTCTGTTCGTGTAGCCTGTCGACCCCGTCGCCGCGTTCCTCGACGCGGGCATGGTCGACTTCGAACTCGACATGCCGGGGCCGAACGACTTTGTTGCGGACACGCTTGTCGCGCCGCCGCCAGCCGCTGTTGCGCTCACCCCGGAGCCGCCGATCGTCGCCGCTGCGCCGATCGCGACTCTGGTGGTTCCGCAGTCGGAGGCGGGTTCCGAAGGTCCTGAGGACGACATGCCCGAAGACGAGGGCCAAGACGAGCTCGAAGGCGACGACGCGCCAACCACGTCCGCGCAGCCGAAGCCGCCGAAGAAACGAGTCGGCTACGAGGTTCTCGCCACCTTCGACGAAGGGTACGCGGACGATCCGAACTGGGGTTTTCCGTACCGGGAGGCCGTGGCGTTGGTGAACGAAATCGAGGGAGGGGAGTATGACGTGGAGGGATACGGGCCGGTACGTGTTCTTCCTTCGTGTTCGGACCCGTACGAACTAACCTGCTTTTTGTTCGTAGGTCTGCGACTACTGTCGCCGGTTCGTCTTGGTGCACGGCCACGACTGCAGCGGCCAAATCGTCAAGATGAAAACGAAGATCAAGGTGTCGTGCGATCGGTGCATGCAAGCGGCGCAGGGGTGTTCGTGGACGAACGCGCCCGTCCTCGAGTCAAGTAAGTCGTTTCTTTTTGTGTTCGCGTCCGGTGCCAAGCTGACGACCGGCGTCTTTAGAAAGGAAGGGCAAGAAGAGCAAGAGGGCGCCGGAGGGTTCGCCGGACCAAGGCGACGAAGTCGCGAAGCCGGCGCCGAAGAAGGCGAAGCCTTCGCCGAGGAAGGAGGTGCGCGTCCAGGCGCAAAGTAAGTGGTCGTTGTTCTTTTGAATTCCTCCGCGTTGCTGACCCGAACCTACAGAAGGGATCACGAAGCCTCCGTCCGAAGTCGACGTGACTTCGGACGTCGAGATGGCCGGCCCGTCGCAGACACAAGCGACGATACCAGGTGAGCTCACGCCGCTCTTCCTGTCAAGTCCTTCGTCTGACGCGGGGCAAGATGTAGAGCTCGGAGGCGGCGGTGCGGAGGAGTGGGATAGGATGGGAAGGGACATCGCAGGTACGTCGTGAGTTCGTGTCCGTTCGGAAGACTGCTAACCAGTTCGTAGGTCCTTCGGCTCGGCAGGCGAGCGAACCCGTCGCGGGCCCGAGCCAGGCACGCGACAAGGGCAAGGGCAAGGCGACGCAGTCCGAGGCGTCCTCGACGGCGGGCGAAGCGGCCTTCGCCGACTTCGAGGACTTCAACCCGCGGTTCGGCATCCCGCGAGGCGACCGCTTCACGGACGTCTCTCTCCCCGTCCCTCCGACTCTCGCCGACCTCGACGCGATCGCCAACTCGGTCGACGACGACATCGCGACCGACCGCGAACTCACCCCCGGCCAGGTCCTCGCCATTCGAGCTTACCGTCAGCTCGAGCAGGGCCTGTGCGCACAGGTGTTCGCCGCGTGCCAGCTCATCCGCGAGCTGAAGTGGCGCCAAGCGGAGATCCTCAAGCCGAGGCTCTACGCGCGGTACAAGGCGGGCGAGAACGTGACGCCGTGGGATGAAGAAGAGGATGGGGGTGCCGCGTAGGCGAATGGCGAGGGTAGTCGGCGAAGTCGGGGGAAAGGATGTGGAGTAGAAAATGTAAAATAGAATGTTCGGACTTGTTCTTGGTTTTGAATTAATTCTTTTCTTGCGTCCTAAATGCGTGAGATCGAAACGAAATGGACGTACGAAAGCTGAAGCGACTTCGGAACTCGGAAGCGCAAACGGCTAAGTCGAAATAGATGAAATAAAAATTGAATTCTTTTGTTTAAGTCTCAGTACTCCTTCATAGACTTAGGACTTTGATCTTGAGTAGCCCTGCGCTACAGCGGTAAACGCGAGCGACTTAGTACGTACAAGAAAAAGTGAAAAATATGAAACGTGATGGGGAGGATAGGGAATTGGTGTTGGTTCTGGATTGGGTTGCGATGTTCGATGCGCGCGGGGTCTAGTATCGTATGGGGATGATCAATAACAGATGGGGAGGAAAGGAAGTGGTACTAGTTCTGGATGGTTCTCTCTGCCTCGATCGCTACTCTTGTTCGGCTTCGTCTTCATCGTCAGGAGCGTCAACTTCGGGTGGCTCAACTTCGGGGGGATCGGCTTCGTCTTCGTTCGCCTGCGACTCGCTTTGTTCGAGTTCGCGAAGACGCTTCGTGTCAATGTCGATCTCGCGAATGTCAATGTCGATCGGTTCGCGACGAGCGAAGTAGGGAATGACTCGAAATGCGGCAATGGGACGATCGAGGACGGACGCATCAAGTTCGGCGAGGATGTATGCTCCTCCTCGATTGCGCGAGATGACGAAGAGAGGACCGAGGTAACGTGGACGCATCTTTCGATTGAGGGACTTCTCGATCGCAGTGTTGCGCATAAGGACTAGTTCGCCTCGTTTGAAGTCGAAGTCGCGGATCGTGTGCGCATGTTCGGCTTCGAAGCGTCGAGCGTTCTCTAGACGTGTTTCGTAGACCTGGGACCAAAGTGTCGTGATGTCGCTATATCGTTTCTGGAGGGCGATGGCGCGGCGAACGATGAGATCTGTAGTCGAAAGGACGGCATCTGGTGGGGGCTGCAGGTACGTGGCTTCAGCGATGTCCAGGGGAATGAGCGGGTGACAACCCGTGACCGCGAAGTAAGGCGAACAGCCCATGCGCTTGCGAACAGTGAGCCGTTCGGACCAGAATACGGAGTGAGCTGTTCGTGCCCATTGGGACTGGTCTCCGTCTGCTGCCTTGAACAATGCCTGCCGAACATCGAAATGTGAGCGTTCGACGATTCCGTTCGCTCGTGAGTTGTAGCCGCTAATCCGGATGTGACGAATGTGATACTTCGATTCGAGGAACTCGAGCGCTTTGATGAAGGGCTTGCCGTTGTCCGTGACGATTTCGCTGAGCGAACCCCAACAAGTGATGACCTCTTCGTAGAAGAACTTCGCAAGAGCGAGGGCGTCCTCCTTCTTGAGTATCCTGAACTCGGGATACGAAGTGATGGAGCACCGGCCTTGGACGATGTAGCGGTACCCGTTCGAGGGCGGCATATGCATCGTGTCGACGTAGATCTTCGCGAACAATGATGCGGGCATGTCGACAGTCGGGGGCATGAGGATCTGGCGTCGTTGTCGCTGTTGGCAGATTAGACACGTCCGAACATACCACATCACATCGGCTTCGTAGGACGGCCACCAGAAGCGTTGGCCGATGAGGGATCGTGTTGCGAACACTCCTCGATGGCCTACTTTGTCGTGACAGTCAACGAGGATGTCGACGCGGCGTTGTTCGTTCGGAATGAGCTTGTGTCCTCCGTCGTGACCGCGACGCCAAAGTCGACCTCTTCCGATGTAGAACTTGGTGGCGTAGCGAACGAACGTGGTGAACTCGGAATCGGACAGCGTTTCGGGACGTACTGGGTCTTCGAGCCAATCGCGAACGTGGATGAGTCGTTGGTCGGCTTTGCGTGCGGCATCCGTTCGAGGGATTTCGCTATACTCGAGCACCTGCTCCTCCTCCTCCATACTTTGATTCTGACCGTCCTCGGTCAGCGCGAACACTGCGTGGAGAGACGGCGAAGGGAGGGAGGGAGTCGTGATGGGCAGCTCGTTCATGCTAGCCGTAAGCGTGATATTGAGGAAACCGTAAAGTTCGTCGATCCAGTCGTCGAAGCTGTCGTCGTTTTGTTCGGGAAGGTCGCCTGGCTGGCGAAGGCGTCGGGAGAGACCGTCGGGGCCGTGAAAAATTCCTGGGACGTGCCGAAGCACGAATTTGAACGCTAGAATCGAAATAATCCAACGATTCGTGCTCGCAGTTGGAACTAGATCGGGATTCTTCAGCATGCCACCGATGGAAAGAGCGTCTACTTCGACGATGAGATTCCTAAGGCCGATGAGGTAGACCTTGAGCGATTTCAACGCTCGATAAAGGCCGTAGATTTCGAGCTTCGGTTGCGAGAAGCGGCGTTCGCGATCGTTGAGCGAGATGGATCCGAACCGACTGTAGTACCGCTTCTTCTTGTTCTCTTCGTCTTCCTGAGCGAGGATGTAGCCGACGGCGATGTACGAAGTGTCGACGGCGAGGACGACGGCGGCGGGGGATTCGTAGTCGATGGCCCGAAGTGCGCCGGAGTTGACGAGTGCGTTTTTGAGGTACTCCTGTGCGATTAGCTGCGCGGTACCAAACTCGAAGTCAACTCCTTTCCGCGTGAGCTTCGTGAGCGGCCATGCGTGCTTCGCGAAGTCCTTGATGAAAATCCGACAAACGCCAACGGTTCCGAGGAACGCGCGAACATCCGAAAGATCAGCACAAGGACCCCAGTTCGTGATCGCGGAAATGGTCGTAGGATCTGCGCGTCTTCCTTCGGGCGTGCAGAGGTGACGAAGGACGGTGAATTCGCGGGAAATGAGGATGGACTTCGTACCGGAGAACGTGCCCTCGGAGTAGCGCATGCGCTGGAGGATACGATTCACGTTCTCGAGGTGCTCCCAGACGAAGCGACAGATGTCCGGGTTCGCCGGGATCATTTCGTACGAACCGTCTGGGAGTCGATAATCCGTCTTCGGACCTTTGATGGGAACGTCGTCGATGAAGGGGATGGTATACGTCGGGATTTCTTCGCGAAGGATATGCGTGACGTCGTCGTGGAAGATCGGGACCGAATTCGTCCAACCCATTGGGAGGATGACGAGGCGATGCGCGCCGTAGGGGGTTTGGAAGGTGGTGAAGTCGCGGGATCGTTCGTCGATGACTCGTTCGTCGTAGCCGACGTAGAGGTCGAGGATGCCGCCGCAGGCACGTCCGCCGAACTGTTCGGCGAGATGCTCTTGGATGGGCGGTACTCCGGAATGTGCGACCGTGACGGCGTTGAGCGGTTCGAGCGAGTGGACGATGCGAAGCTTACCGTCCTTCTTCGCGACGCAAAACCACTTCGAGCGATAGGAGGAGTTGGACGGTTCGTAGACGCCTGCGTCGATCTTCTTCTTGATCATTCGGCAGACTTCGTCGCGTATACCGGGGGGGATGGGGATGTTGTGATCTACCCAAGGAACGTACGAAACGACGGGGATTTGAATCGGAGGGAAGTACTCTTCTTTGAAACTTCCTCGTTCGTTCTCGGCCCAGGCGAACGCCTCGTTTTGTTCGGAGATCGTGTTGTGCAAGAGGTCTCGTTCGGTAGGCGTCAAGAAGTCGTAGTTCGGGAGGGCGTCCATGGCGTCATGTCGCTCTTGGGTATATCGTCCGGAAGGTACGAACTTCGGAGGATGAGGGTTGAGTGGCGGCATTGACGCAAGTGGATCGCCCTTGATGTTACGTTCGATTCGGAAGCCTTCGGGAAGTGTACCGAGGACAGGCTTAACCTTTTGTCCTACGGGTTTGTACTTCTTTTTGCCGATGAAAGTGCCGTGTATATCGGGGTCGACGGGCGAAGTCGATGGTGTCGTCAAGAAAGGAGTCGTAGTGCGCCGGGAGTCAAGATAAGAGTCAGGAGATGGTTTGGAAAGTGAGGGGGATGGCGTCAATGGTCCTGTGGAACCGGGCGGTGATTGCGAACTGGGACCGAGGGGTTGCGAACTGAGAACGTAAGTGCGAGACGATGATGGAGACGAAGACGAAGCGGCAAACTGGTTCGGGGACGCGTGTTTGGAATCAAGATGTGAGCGGTCAGCCGCTAGTGGCTTCCGAGGCTTCGTGGGGCATATGTTCTGCAAGAAAGATGGTGCGCAGTGTTCGGGAAGATGTGAGCGTTCTTCGGAAGCGGTGACGTATGCGTGGCGAACCGCCGACTCGTCCGATGAGTCGATTGGGGTATAGGCTATGATCCGGACATTTTCTCCTTCGCCTTCGATGATCATGGCGATGGAGTCACCTTCGTCGACTTCGTCCTCAAAGTCGGGACTGGTTAATTTGCTCCTGCCGAAACCGATGGTGTCCCCGAGGATACGTTGGGAGGACGAGGGTGTCGCCATTGTTCGGGTTGGTGATCGTGACCGTCTGATCTTCGTTCTGGAAGTTGCGAACGATGGACTCGGTGAGGACGTCGAATGGGCGACCAAGGAGGATGTCGTAGGCCACTTCGCGAACGATGTGAACCTGCAAGTACAACGTCATGTTCCCGAATTTAAACGGGACGTTACGAGCGAGGCCGAGCGATTCGGAGAGTTGCCGGTTCGCGGATTGCATCTGGATCTTGATGCTCGGCGTGTAATGCAGTTCGAGGAAATGACAAATCTCCTCGGACATTGCGATTACCTGCGAACCGGGATCGAGGAGGCATTCGATGGCGACGCGACTTGCGACGATGCCGTCGATCGACCGGAGCGCGTGCGAGTCGTTCGCGACGGTGAGTGCGTCCGGATCGAAGGTACGGTCAGGAGCGCGGTCATTGATGTATACCTCGACAGGGTCCTCCATGACCCCTTTGTTGTTCGTAGGCCAGACCGACTCCTTCGTCGACTGTCGCGGGTCGGGGGCGTAGTTGACGAATGTCTGCGCCTCCGCCTCGCGAATCGCAGCCGCTGGCGAAGTGAGCGACTCGTCAATTACTTCCTCGAACGTTACCCTGTGCTTCGGGGCTTCGTCAAGGACGTTCGTGGACCGACGTGGCGTGACCGCTTCGCGGAACTTGTTCCGAACTTCGGGGGCGAGCGAGAGCAGTTCCTCCGGCGTTACCGAAAGTTTGAGCTCCTTCATGGCACGTTCGAAGACGCTGTCAGCCAGTTCGGAACGATGAACCGGAGGTGTGTTGCGAAACTGCGGTTCGCGAACAGCAACCTTCGGCGGATCGGACGGAACTATCTTCGGCTTGACTGGGGCGTTGGTCGCGTCGCGAACGTCGCGGAAGGGGTGAACGGGGAGAGGCTCGGGCTCTACCTCTGGTTCGGGAGCAGGAACCACGGGCTTCGGAGCCGATACTTGCGCGCGTTTCGGGAGGGACTTGGTCGGCCGCGAAATCTCTACGCCGTCGAATACTTGTGCGTAGGCCGCTGCCTTCCGAAGTGAGGCCAGTTCGGCCTCGAGACCGGCGATGCGATCCTCCTTCGTGAGCGAAAACGTGTAGTGCGAAGAAGGCACCTTCTCGATCATGAGTTGCTGCGCGACGGGAGTGACCGAAGGGTTGCGTCGGTACCATTCCCGTACGCGTTCGCGCAAGAAGTCGCCCGTGATGGCGCGAGGTACGAAGCTGCCGTTCGCGAGCGTGACCTTGCCTTCGCCGTTCCGAACAATCACGCCGGCGCGAACGTCTTCTTCGACGGACGGGCACGACGAGATACGATGTTCGGAAGACCCGCAGTACAGACAACGTCCGGCAAGGCGCTGCATTGCTGCTGCGCGTGCGTCCGTCGAGGATGTATTTGCTGCGGGTGCTGCGGCTACGGGTGGTGCTGCTGCTGCAACGACTGCGTTCGCCGCTGCGGTGATGGGGCCAGACAAGGTCGCCAGCGAACCTCCTTGCATCAATGTTCGGACGAGCGTTGCGAGGAGGTCTTCAGCTTTGATCGTGGACGCTGGCGATGGCGAAGTGGTTGCGACCGCGGGGGCTGGTGCGGTCGGTGCGACGGGGACGGCTACGTGAGCGTTGGTGCGAAACGAATCAGCACCTGCCTGGAGGACGTATTGTCCGGCGAGGTGGACGTCCGCAACGGGGTAGTCGTCTCCTGCTTCGACGTCGGGCTTCTTGATCTGCAACCTCGGGTTTATCTTCCGCCAGAGCACGTCGGGGATACCTCTCGAGAACTCCTTGTCCTGCTGCATAGTCGAGAGGCGACGTTTGATGACTAGGAAGCCCGAAATGGTCAGGAACTCGCGATGATAAGACGCGAACTCCTCGAGCGTTATCGTAGACTTCTTCCGAGTCTTGGTTACGAGGTCTTCGAGATCGCCTGCTGTGTACGCGCGATTAGCGTCGGCGCCGGGGTACAACTTGCCAACAGCGATCTTGAAGTCATCGTATGTTCCGGCGCCCGTGAATTCGTCCATGGCGTCGAACATATCCGAAACGTCTGTGGGCACGTACACCTTGACCCAGTCCTTCTTCGAACGTTCGGTAACGACACCGGCGGGCCCGAAGTAAGATTCGAGGTCGGTCCAGAACCTTCGGATGTCGCGCGGCTTTTCTGGGTCGAAGACCGGCGCAGTCCGAGCGAGCCTGGACGGCATGGGAACGATAGCGGCCATCGCTGGTGGCTGAACGTGGGCGGGGGTGACTGGTGGAGGGATGCGACGAAGCAGCGAAGTGAGTTGCGAAAGTTGACGAAGTGCCGAAGTCGAGTGCGAAGTCGAGGGCGAAGGTGATGGGGGAGTTCGGGGAGTTGGAGGTCGAGTAGGTCGAAGCGGAGTGAGCGAAGAAAGCGGGGGGAGAGGCGAGATGCTGCATGGAGGCGTACGAAATCCGCCTGGTACTTGGAGATCGAATTCGACGTCAGGCTCAGCGTCGTGCTGGGATCCTGAAGCTTCGAAGTACTCTTCGTTCGCTAACTCGTCTTCGGAAGTTGGTTCGGAGTGATGTTCGTTACCGGATGGGTGAACGACGTGAGTCCGCCGAATTTCTTCGGCGAGGGTGGCGGAACGAAGTTGATAGCGAGAGACGAACGGCGAAGTGGCTTCGGAACGCTTTGGAGGAATTGTGACAAGAACCCTCGCGGTGGGCTCCAAAAGTGATGGGCACCACGCGGTAGTAGGGCGGAAATGTATATATCTCCTGTCCCTAGAGCGCGATCAGTGGTACCGTGTCGGGTGTGCGAGCGAGCGTCACAGTCCCAAAGGCTCGCGAAGTGTCTCCGTCGATACACGAACGGTGGTCGTGACGAGGATGCGAATACGCGGGACGACGCGACGACGACGTCCGAACAAGAAACGAGCGGGGGAAAGCGTACGAGTCACCGAAGTGACGAGACAACGAATTCGCGACGTGCGAGACCCGGAGTCGTTCGTGGCGAAACGCGGAATGATGTGGAAACGATGGAGGGAAGGACGTATCACGATGGTCGGGTTGGACTTGAGTCGACTGTGTGATCGGGAACGCGTTTGCTGTGGGTCTGATCTTGACGAGACTTCGAAGCTGCTATCGAGGTTCGGAACGTAGGTCGAGTGAAGTTCGGGAGTTCGGAAGTCGTGGAGCGAATGTTTCGGAAAGTTCGGAAGGTCGTGCGGCGTAGTCGAAGTCGAAAGTCGTGCGGCGTGCGGCGTAGTCGAAGGTCGAAGGTCGTGCGGCGTAGTCGAAGGTCGAAAGTCGTGCGGCGTGCGGCGTAGTCGAAGGTGAGGTTACGAACGAAGTATAGAGCGAGGGGTGCAGCGTCAGTAAGAGCTGACGATGCTGGCGACGATGCAGAACACTCTTTCGAGATTCTGACTATGAGGGGGGAAAGTAACTTGTATTTCGAGTGCGCTACAGGACCGTATATATACTACAAACGAGTCCGAACCAGTATCGTACTGTGCGAACATAGGTAGGTATATACGGAACGAAACACGGACGAAGTGGATAAATATCACGAGTGGCAAGTACGAGGCGTGCGGAGCGAGTATACGAAGTAACGAAGGCTCTCTACGAGCTCGACAGCGATGGATATAAAACAAACGATCAGCGCTGTCGCGACAATATGCAATGGAGTACAACGGAATACGAACGATGAATCGTATATACGCCTCAGCGGCTCGAAGCACGCCAAAGGTATATTCCGAACGCCGAAGTCGCAGCGAGGGGGCTACGAACTTCGTAAGTGGTTCGGTGCGTAGCCCTGGCTGTTGGCTCGGATCGCCACGGATCGGATGGATCGGGACGTCGGAGGGAGCCAACCGGGAAGCCTATACGTGTCGAAAGGCGCGTGGAAGGGAAGGGTGATTGACAGCCGGCTATCTCGGGAGTGGCGCGCCCGGGGCGTTTCGTGACTCGGGCTGTGCGCTGATTCGCTTCGATGTTGATATTGCGGCGTGGTCACGGTCTGTTGGGCCGTGGGGCCTGGGCCGAAACACGTGCGGGCGCCTCGAAGTGACTCGGCACTGAGCGGGAGACGCTCGAAATGCGGAACCGAAGTCGCGTGACTTCGGTTCGTGCCGAAGTGGCGGTGGCGCGAGGGCGGAGACGACGGTCCGGAGACCAAAATCACGTGACTTTGGTCGAAGCGAAAATCCGAAAAGTCACGGTGGAATCCCCGCTCGACGGGGAATCAGGCGCATCATCGGGAAGGAGCTCATCGAGCGGAAGAACGACATAATCTCCACCGCGGCTACTGGTGACGGAAAGACACTCACTTTCTGGCTTCCTCTTCTGTTCAACGAATCCGGCGTCCTTCTTATTGTTACTGCCCTTAATCTCCTCGCGGACCAAAATGTACGGGAGCTCGCTCGTTACCAGATACCTGCTATAGCTATTAATGGAAACAACAAGTCTGCCGCCATATACAAGGTATGTCGCAGGCTCTACTCTTTCATTCACAGCTCATGTATTTTTCAGGACATAGAAAATCTAAAATACAAAGTCGTGATAGTCAATCCTGAGATCCTTATGATGGATGATGGCGGCTTCAAAGCTCTCTTGAAGAAGTTGGCATTCACGACGCAGCTCATGGGCGTCGTTCTCAACGAGGGACACTGTGTCTCGCAATGGGGCGGCTTCCGTCCGGAGTACCGCGAGATTGGACGCCTTCGACACCTCCTCCCACAATCCATTCCCTTCTATGTCACATCCGCGACCCTTCCCCCGCCCATAATCACCGACATCAAACAGACCTTGAACCTTCGGCCAAGCCACACCAAGATGTTCCTCCGGTCAAATGACCGGACTAACGTTCATATCGTCGTGCGCAAGATGAAGTACGCGCAGAGCGGGTTCCAGGATCTTGCATTCCTCGTACAAGACTGGACACTGGAGAAACCCCCGCCAAAATTCCTCGTGTTCTTTGACAGCATGAGGGAGGCTGAGCTCGCTACACTGTACCTGCGGAGTCTTCTCCCGCCGGAGCACCGCGAGAAGGTGAAGTGGTTCCACTCTGTTATGACCCCGGACTATCGAAGCGAGGAAACAGAGGCCCTTGCGAGCGACGAGAACTGGGGATTCTGCACGACTGACTCATTCGGAATGGTAAGTAATTTGCAAATACTTGCTTGACCAAAATTGATCATCGTACTATAGGGCCTGGATATGCGCGACGTGCGAATTATCGCGCAGTGGAAGGCCAACAAGGCAAGCACTATCAAGATTTGTCAACGGGCGGGGCGCGGCGCACGGGATCTCTCATTCACCGCCACCGCTATTATCTTTGTCGAGTCCAGCTTGTTTGACAAGGAGGACAAACCAGCCAAGCCGCCGAACGCAAGCAAGCGGAAGGATCCACCCGCAAATTCCTTGCCCAACCGGTCTGTGAAAAGGCACCGCTCGGCAGATGGAGCAGCAGTGAGTGGCGAAGGGCCGGCCATTGAAGCGCAGGGAGAGGAGGGTTCTGCGGCAGACTTAGGCAATGCGTTGGTTGGTGAGAATCAAGCAGCAGAAGGGGTGGATGATGCAGTTGCGGTGCCAGAGGATGAGGAACTGCGAGATCGTTACTACCATCCACGATCTGCTTGACCTCGCTGCGCAAGTTGCTAATCCGCGCACGGACCTAGACATGTCATCGTCAACGATGTGCTGTCAAAGAGAGACTTGAAGACGCACCAGGACGGCGAGCGCATCGGCGTACACCCGATCTGCGCGGAGGCGGCCCTCCATGACTGTCGAACCCATGGCCTGCGCTGCCTCGATGAGTGCATCACGGCAGAGGTCATCGCGATACAGCGTTGTCGGCATCCAGTGGTTGAAGGAGAGTATGCGGGGGAGGTGGAATTTGTTCGCCCGTTTGACGACGCTTGCAACTACAGGCTTTTGCGCGGACTTCTTCGAGACTACGTTGTTGGTGAAGACGAGGTCCGTCTCTTCAGGCCATTGCGCGCCCGCTGGGCTGGATGCGGCGGTCGAAGTAGGGGTGGCAACGGCGGCGGGCACTGGAACGACACCGGCGGGCGCTGGAACAATGGGGGCGGCCACTGGAACGACGGCGGTGGGCACTAGAACGGCGGCATGGACGGCGGTACCTTGCGCGGGAGCTTGGTTGGTGGCAGGCGCCGGCCCTGCAAGGTCCTCGTCGCTGCCGGATGCCTACGCGAGTATCATGAGTAGGGCAAATATCCATCGATTTCTAAATACGCACTGTCTGCCCGATGTCTATGCCAGCGATGTCCACCGCCATGCCGCCACCGTCTTCGCCTTCGCTGTTGTTGCCTGCGTCAACACGCACCGTGTCGTTGATACCGGTATCCTGCGCGGCCCTATCCCCCGTTCTCTGCAAGGGGCGCCCGCGCGAAGCAGCATTTGCGCTACGCCGCCCGGGGCGCACACCCTGCGAGACAGTTCTGGTTAGCCCGGCGCAGAGAACTGGACTACATGCATGCCCACCTTTTGGGAACCCGCAGCGCGGACCCCTGCTTTGCGGCCTGGGGCGTCTGCCCCCGCGCTTGCGGTGCTGGGGAGCAGTGCGCCGGTGCTCATCGTGCTGGAGAGCGACGGTACCCTGGCGGGGGCGGGCAACGCCGCCGACTCATCAGTAGCCGTTGTGGAGGCCAGGGGATGGCGAACGGGTTGCAGCTTGCGCGGCCCGTCGTCGTCGTCGCTGGTGTCGTCCGCTATGATGTTCCCGCGGCTGTTGCTCATCACACGGTGCAGGTCGCCAGCCTTCTTGATGATTCGGCCCTGGGGGATGTCACCATAGAGATCGTCCTCGGAGGACTCACTCGTGGCAGCATCCCCCACGAACTGGACCGCCTGCAAGCAAAGTCAGCAGGCACCTTACAAATGGGACCAGAAAACGCACCGCAACGTCGAGCTGGCGACGTACAGACTTGGCGACCCCAGGAGAAAACTCTTCGTCGTCTTCCGGAGCGTCTGCCTCCTCGACGTCACTCTCCGCCGCTGAGTCCTTCTCGCTGTCGGCACTGTCGTCTTCTCCGTGCGCTGGAGCCCCGCGAGGATCTGTGGCATCTACTGATCAGCCAAAAAGGTGTGATATGGCAGTTACATACCACGCTGCGGACCAGCATCGTTGGGGTCGCGAAGGAAGTCGTTGTCCTCGTCGTCGGTAGCTTCAGCAATGGCGCTGGCGCGGCGGCGCCCTTTGCCCTTTTTCGTCCTCTTAGTCACCTCTTTGTCCGGCGCACTGGCGGTGTTCGCTCGCTTGCGCGTCGGGCGCTCTGCAGCTTTGCCAACGTCCTGCGAGGCCGTCTTGCCACGCGAGGCCAACTTGGCGGCCTTTTTTTTATTCACTGACGGTGCGGTGGTCAGTCAAACGCTCTCATTGTCGATGACGTGGCTGACCTCTCTGCACAGCGACATCGACATCGACATCCATGGGCACGGCGTCAACGCCACCCCGCTGCGACTTACCCGTCGCGGCCTCTGTCTGGTCGGCCTGCGGTTCTGCGGAATCATTGTCGCCTTTGCCTTGACGACGACCCGACCGACGAGTCCCAGCACCGTCGGATGCCGCGGGCTGCTTCGCCTTGCTTCTGGTCGACATGTTCTGGTAGGGAGGGGATGCGATGTGCGAGGTGGGTTTAGGCTGCAGGGGGCAAAGGCGAGTGGGTGGTGGAAGATAGAGAGGTGCCAGCGCGCGCAATTTTATGGACCCTTAGTAAGTTCAGGCCCCGTCCCTTTCGACCAGCACTTACAAGTCCGCAGATATCTTGATCTGATACCCTCTGTCCAATAAAACATTGCCCTCCCTTTTCCATAACCATGCCTCCTAAGATCGTCTGCCCTGGGTGCGGAGGTGGCTTCTCACGCGACGGACTTGCCAAACATCTGTCGCAGACTCGGTCAGTGAGATGCCAGGCCTACAGACGCTCCACTCTCAGCTATGCCGATGGCACGCGGCTACCGACTCCGCTGCCCGACGCGCACGCCGCCGCAGGTCCCAGCAACCAGCGTGCTGCGGAGGAAGAGGAACTAGCTCCCATGGATGTCGACTCGGCCGGCCAGGATAACGCTCCCAGATTCACCGGAGACCGTTACGCGGATCAGTACGGGGAGGAGGACTTTGGGCTAGAAGAAGACGAACATCACCATCCAGAGCCGATCGTGCTGCCTGAGATAGACGGCGATCGTCGTCACGGCGGCGCACATAGCGATGGAGAGGCCTTCGAGAACAACCACGAGGGCGGGCACGCGTTCTTTGGCGACCTCCTTGCGGAAATCGAGGAAGGATGGGATGCAGTGCATACGCCCCCACCGTCGCCACCTCTCGGACCAGAGTCCGACATCGAACTCGATCTCGATCCAGACGAAGAGCCCTTTGATGGCATCGAGGAGGACGCGCACGCGCAGGAGTTGTGGGGTGAAGAAGTTGTGGTCCCGTTCCCAGACGACATGGCAGGTCGCCCCATGGATGACCACGAGTTGTCAACCCATGAAGCATACAAGGCAGCAATGCGCGGCGAGGCGGCCAACAATCCGTATCACCCGTTCTCCACCAAGCTGGCCTGGGACATTGCGCGCTGGGCTAAGACACGGGGCCCGACGTCCACCGCTTTCACAGATCTTCTGGCGATCGATGAGGTGCGCCCTGCCCGCAACCACTCATGCGGTTAGTGGACGCTGATAAGGCTACCTACAGGTCGTCGAGAGGTTAGAACTACCCTACAGGACGTCAGCGCAGCTCAACGCAATCATTGACTCGCAACTTCCGCCCCGACCGCTTTTCAAACGCGAGAAGATAGTTGTCGCGGGCGAGACGCTCGAGTTCCATCATCGCGACCCGCTGGAATGCATCAAGGCTCTGTTCAGTGATCCCCAATTCACTCCGCACATGGTCTACGCCCCCGAGCGGCGCTACTCGGATCCTGACCAGACAAACCGCATCTATCACCAAATGCACACGGGGAAGTGGTGGTGGCGTGTCCAGGTGTGTACTTTTGCAGCTGGACACGAATTTGTTGAATAACTTGCCATCTTCGCAGAAAGAGATTGAAGCGCGCCAGCGCGGCGGCACGGTCATCCCATTAATCATTTCGACAGACAAGACGCAGCTCACCCTGTTTCGAAATCGCTCTGCGTACCCTGTCTACCTGACGATCGGCAACATACCGAAGGAAATCCGCCGCATGCCCTCTCGCCAGGCGCAAATACTCTTAGGCTATCTCCCGGTTGCAAGTCTGAAGCAAATCAAGTCCGCCCCCACTCGAGCGCGCGCGTTGGCCACGCTCTTCCACACATGCATGCGACGAATATTTGCCCCCATCACTGGCCCAGGACTCAACGGCATCCCAATGGCCAGTGGCGATGGCGTAGTTCGTCGCTGCCATCCAATCCTGGCCTGCTTCGTTGGAGATTACCCAGAGCAGTGCCTCGTGGGACTATGCAAGAACTTCGAATGCCCAAAGGCCTGCAAGTTACAGAAGAACATGCTCGGTCGAAACTGCGAGTTTGCACGGCGAAACACTGAAGATGTCCTGGCAGCTCTCAAGACCATCGAGCAGGGGCCCGATGTGTTCGTCGCGTCCTGTCGAGATGTCGGAATCAAGCCGATCGAACACCCATTCTGGGAGGATCTCCCATATGTTGACATCTTTCTGTCCATCACGCCCGACATCTTACACCAGGTATATCAAGGCATGTTGAAGCACATAATCAAGTGGCTCAAGGCTGCGTTCGGACCTACAGAGATCGACGCTCGGTTTGCGCGCCTTCCTCCCAACCACCATCTACGCCTTTTCACATCTGGAATCTCCCATCTCTCGCGCGTCTCGGGCCAGGAGCACAAAGACATCTGTCATGTGCTGCTTGGCGTCATTGTTGACCTTCCCCTGCCCGGCGGGCAGAGAGCCCCGGGTCATCTTGTATGCGCCGTACAAGCGCTGCTAGATTTCACCTACGTCTCTCAATACCCCTCCCAAAGCACGGATACCCTCAAATACCTCAGTGAAGCACTCAATGACTTTCACAGGTACAAGGATGTCTTTGTCCGCATCGGCGTCCGCGAGCATTTCGACCTGCCGAAGCTACATGCACTGCTCCACTACGTCCCATCCATCAAGCTCTTCGGCACGACAGACAACTACAACACTGAATATTCAGAACGCCTACACATCGACCTTGCCAAGGACGCTTACCGCGCGACCAAT
The DNA here is from genome assembly GCA_019914985.1 of Auriscalpium microsporum. Classification (NCBI taxonomy): domain Eukaryota; kingdom Fungi; phylum Basidiomycota; class Agaricomycetes; order Russulales; family Auriscalpiaceae; genus Auriscalpium; species Auriscalpium microsporum. The sequence goes on along the minus strand of JAHLMG010000007.1, from coordinate 1,642,141 downwards.
CACAAAGACGAATACCCTCAAATGACCCAATGGCTCCAGCGCCGCGAGAAGATATTTCATCATGCGGGCTACATCAAATGGCGACTCGACGGGGAACCAGCTGCTGCGGTTCAGGCGCCTGCAGTTCCGAGGCATCTTCGTTTGGTCATCGCTCGCCACCCGAATGTGAAGGCGGTGACGTTCGCTGGCGCGGCGCAGCGATATGGCGCCGATCATCTGAAGAAGCTCTTGTCACAGTACGTTGTTCGGTTGTTCCACCCCGATTGGAGGGCCCGCGAAGTCGAGCGCGTGGCAAACGGCTACCTGCTGCCCTTCCGTTCCGTCGCGGCGTACCACAGGGTCAAGTTCTGGCACGCTGACCCCCAGGATCGAGACGGCGCGCCCGATGTGCTTGACAGCGTACACATTCGCCCTGCCTACCGTGACACCCAGCAGCGCGCAATCCCTGGGCGATTCGATACCGCCCTCGTGCGGATTCCAGATGGCGAGGCAGATTTGGAGGAGGACGCCGATGACACTGTGTCCGATCTCTATCGCAGTATGTTTGCTTGCATTCTTACTTGCACCCGAGCATGTGATGACCATATTCCCCCAGCATACCGCGTTGCTCAAATTCGCCTAGTATTCTCACTCTCGAAGACTGCCGAAGAGGAAACGTTCGGCGCATTACCTCATCCGACGCACTTCGCATATGTGGAGTATTTCTCAAAGTTCCGCCCAGTTGCAGAGTGTAATCATCAAATGTACCGAGTGAAACGCTTGCGGAACGGAGGAGAGCGTGTTGCAGGGATTGTGCCTGTGACGGACATCGCGCGCAGTATACATTTAATACCGCAATTCCCAGCCGTCGTTCCGCGCGCGTGGACCAGTGCCAACGTGCTTGAGCTGTGCCCAAGCTTTTTTGTTAACAGTTTCACCGATAGATCTACATACATCAATATTTACTGAGACAGGGCGGTGCAATTATATCCCGATTGCTTCACAGAATGAACTTGAGATACATTAGAACAAAAGCGAACCCTCCTCAGAACGCACGCAAATCGTCACATAGGTCTGACACCTTGGAGAACAAGCCGAGCTTCTCCTTCCACCGACTGCCGGCCTCGTCGCGGAGTCTCTGGGCAAGCTCCGGGTCTTCATCCTTCATAGTGGCCTCGGTGCGGAAGCCATACGTCCACCAGCGAACGAGCGAACCCGCGCAGTGTTGCGTGAAGGACTGACGGGTTTCGCCTGGCTGGATCGCGGTGTTCGAGTGGGTGAGGATGGCTGACGGGATGAGGATAGTCGATCCCGGAGGAAATTCAATGATAAGCTTGATGTCCCAGAGTATGAGATGACCGCCCAGCTTGTAGTTGAAGTTGCCAAGGGGTGTGATCGCGCACCAGCCCCAGGGCACGTTGCGAGAGTCGCGATGCGGAACGGTGGCCGCCTGCGGGCCAAAGTTGAATGTCGCTGCAGGAAAGATGCTGTTTTTAAATGGCCTTTCCAATGTCGGGTCGCTATCCTGGATGTCGGTGAGCACGGTGTCGAGGTGGCGGTACATCCGCGGCGCGCCTGTGTAGACTCCGGCTGCTGGGAGGTCTGTAAGGCGTCTTGATCTTGAGTACTTGCTGATCACTCCTAGTGAACGGAATCCACGTTTATTCGATAGGAATCGGTGGATGCCGTAGGTGTAGGATGGATGTACAAGTTAAAGAAGATGCCTTCCCATAACGGGAAGGCGCTACTACAACTACGACATCCAAACATGAGTAAACACAACCGATGATACGGCGCATGAACACAACGCGTTCACCCGCGTTACACCCTCCCCCTCTGAACCGAACCACGGTTCACATTACTACTCGGCGTCATCCATGGGCGAGGTCGACCGGGATGCTGGGAGTGGCTGTTGCGCGGGGTCAACGGCTGCGACAGTCGTGGCGGAGTTATTCACAGTCGCCACTATACCATCGTCAGTCGTCGATCGTGCATCAATAGTCAACGATGGCGTACCTGCGATGTTATTCACAGCGAAGGTGTCATCAGCCCAGGAGGCCGCCTCTACCGGGGGAAGCCCAGCAGTGGCATCGTCAAGAGGGACGAAGTGAGGAGTGGGCGGCACGTAGTGCGCCGGGAAATCGGGAGACATCGAACCAGTCGTCACGGATAATGACGGCCCCTCGGGGGTAGCTGGTCGGGCAACGTTATTGGACGCGCGTAGATCCAGTGACAGGTTCGGATAAAGGTTACGGGGCGGCCCTGTCGGAGCAGGCGGCGCGTGTACCGGGGGATATAGTTTGTTCATCTCTGCCAGAGTGGGGTATGACTCCCACTCCGTGGTAGTAAGCGAGGGGCGGTGTTCTATGATGTTGCGTCTGCTTGCGGCGTACTCCTCGAACTCGGAGACAGACAGCGAACGAGGCTGGTACCCATTCGCTGCGAAGTGGCGTGCGACGTCTTCGAGCGATATGTTGCGGGTGTCAGCGGTGTACGGTCGAGCTGCGGGTATGGAGCCATGGACAGGGATACCCAGAGCATGCAGTATACGGCCGTAGAGTCCGCGAATCGAAAATAGCTGGGTGGTCCGAGTAACCCAATGCCCGCGGCCAGAGCGCTGGAATTGGTCACGACCTTCGGGACCATTGCGCCGTATTTCGAGGTGCCGCTCGAGGAGTCGACGCACTGGACCCCCACGCAGTATGCTGTTGTCCGGGTGCAGAGGTACACCCTGCGGGCAGCGCGATGACTTCTCACGGATGTATTCGATCCATTCCTCGATTGGGGAATTGTACGACGGCGCGCGACGCTTGACAGGCGCAGCGCCCCGGGGGCTCGCGGTGTTGGGCGCCGCATTGCGAGTGCTTGCGGCTGTACTGGGAGGGGCAGGTGCGCGTGATGGATTGACCGACGCATGTGGCGTTCTGGTGTGCGACACGGTCGTCCACTCTCTGGGTGTGTTCGCATGGGTGCTCGACGGTGCGCTCGTGCGAACAGTGCGGGTCTGGTCGGGATGACTCGTAGCGTGCTGACCAGGAACGGGCCCTCCCCCGTTGGTTGCAGGTGGTGGGGGCGCGGCAGTGATCGGCGTGATGAGTGAATTGCGACGCGTGCCCCATTGCTGTATGAGGTACCGCATGACGGGTGTGCGGTCCGCGGTGGCGAGGTCGCTGGCTGATAACGCGAGCGCGCGGACTCGTGCCGATGCATGGGGGTCACCGACGGCTCGGGAGAATATCGCGGCTATGTCCCCGTAGGTCGACGGGACCCAGTCGTCCCATTGCGCGCCGCGCAGGTCGTAAAGATCCGTCGTCCCATCGCGGGACGGCGTCATGGAAGAGGTGCGAGATACCGAGCGGGGTGTCTCAGTCATTGGTGCCCGACGACGGGAGGCATCAGAAGACGGACGGCGAGGAGACCGTTTGCGCTTCTTGGCATCAGGCTGAGGGGATCGTCGCCGGAGTGATTCAGCGGGCGACAATTCGCCGGAGGGGGAGCGTGCACGTACGTGAGCCAGGGCACGATCGAGGGAGTCGGAGGTGTGCGCGTGGTCTCGCACGAGATCGGCGTGCTCCAGTCGGATAGTGTCCAGTTGGGACTGCAGTTCCGCCATCTTTTCGAGAGTGGCCGCCTCAGACTGGCGCGCAATGTTACGCTGGCGGGTGAGGCGGGCGACGTTCTCCTCCGCGCGCCTGCGTATTTCTTCTGCGGCAACGATACGCTCCGACGCGAACGCGAGTCCACGAGAGACACCGGAATCAAACTGGGCTCGTTGATGGATCCGAAACTGCTCTTGGACGTGCACCCAAGATGGGTGCGAGGGGTCCTGATGGGAGATGAACGAGGTACACTCGGGGCAGTCGTGAGAGTGTACTGGGATGTTGAGCGTGGGGTGCAAGGTATAATACCGGCTGCCCGTGTTGGGGAGGCGTTCAACCTCCTCGGTGGTGGGTACGCTGGGTGCCGATGGCCCAGTAGCGGCGCTGCCATTGGCAGGAAAAGGAGCGATCATGGGCTCGAGGGTAGTATCCACGATCGGCGACAGGTCGTCCGAGTCGACGTTCATCAGCTCGGGTTGACCCTCAGTCGTGGGTGGTGGTCCGTCCCCAGGGGGAACGGGCGGCGGTTCGGGGTGCGAAGTCATGACCGGGGCACTCACTTGGTGTGCGCATTTTATATCCTTTTTATTTGAGGCGGTCGGGCATGTAGGGAGAGCATAATCAGGGTCGCTGTAGCCGAGCGGACTCTCGCGTATAGTTTAACTCGAGGCTCCTGAGATCTTCAGATTAGCATCAGAGGCGCTGCCGGGCCGTGGTCCGCGGTCGAGGCAGTGCGCGCCAACCGTCGACTCCCATCAGTCGGAGATAATCGTCGAGAGCCGCCAGCTCATCTACGTTCCGTAGTGGCTCCCAGGTATAGTCCCCGAGTGCCCAGTGGACCTGAAACTCGACATTCCGGCCCTTCCATTGGTGAGCCACTATAGCGTCTACAACCCATTCTTGATCGTTGTCCGGTTCTCCAAAATCATAGACAGTAGCGATCTCTCGATTAGGGAATAGTGCATCGTCGTTTCGCTCATGCGGCCTCAGCAGCGAGGCATGGAATGTGGGGTGGATACGTCGTCGTTTCAGAGCTTCGGGTAAGTCTAGCTTGTAACTCGAGCTAGTTGAATGTGCCTCTAATATCTTGTAGGGACCCACGTATTTGGGCAGTAGCTTGCCTGCACGTCCTCTCGGTAGACGCAGGTTCGCGGTACTGAGATATACGTGGTCTCCAGTAGTGAATGCGGCATCAGTGCGACGTCGCTGGTTAGCGTGGTACGTTTGTCGTACCCGACTCTCTATGATCGCATCATGGGCCTGCAATAGGTTCTCTATTGCGGCTCGTGCGAATTGCCGAACGCCTTCAAACGTGCCTACTGGCTGCAGTTCGGTAATCATCTTGGGCATGTATCCATAGTTGAGTTCGAAGGGTGCAAACCCTGAGCTACCACTGATGCTCGAATTTATCGCAAACTCGACTAACGGTATTTTGGCAGCCCAATCGCTCTGGTCTGGCTTCACCATACTGCGCAATATCTGAGCCACGGTGCGTACTGCTCGTTCCGATGCCCCGTCGGTCTGGGGGTGGAACGCAGTTGACATTAATAGCTTTGTCCCCACTAATCGGTGTAACTCCTTCCAGAACATCGCGGTGAATTTGGAGTCGCGGTCGGAGACGATCGACTGAGGAATCCCATGTAATCGCACAATTTCCTTGAAATACAGGCGAGCAAGTTCGGTGGTCCGTGTGGTGGTCACTATGGGAATCAGATGTACCATTGAGGTGAGGCGACATATAACTATCCATAGGTAGTTGACGCCATCGCTCTCAGGAAACGGGCCCGCAAAGTCCATGCCTATGGAATCCCATGGTCTGGTGGGTACGGGCATCGAATGAAGTAACCCCTGCGGCGGCTGATTGCTCGTCTTGGTGGTCTGACAGATAGAACACGTAGTGCAAAATCGTTCAATATCCCGGCCGATCTTCGGCCACCAGTACCACCTTCGTACGTAGTCTGCAGTCCTCTGATATCCCAGGTGTCCAACAATGGCGTGGGCGAGGTCGATGATGATCTCTCGCAGTCTCCGGTCCCCTACGCTCATCTCTGGAATACACAACACCTGTCCACCAGCTCGGGCTTCGACCCACACCAGTCCATCGGTTACCGTGAATGCGGCATACTGCTCTGGATTCTCGATGATGCGAGCTAAGAATCCGTCGCTGCGCGTGCCGTTTCGCACCATGGGTACCCAGTCATTCGCTTGTTGTACCTGCTCTGCTAGTGTGGGGCGATCGCTGATTGCTTGCGCCACTGTAGTGTCGGAACTTGGTACGTCTAGAGTCGCCTTGCTGTTTGTTGGGACAGTCGCCTGTGCCATAACCTCCGCTTCCTGATCGCGTGGCAACTTGGCATCCATTATCTGGCGCTCTCTCAGTGTCCGCAGTGCTTGAACTCTTATTTCTAGCATTCTGTCTGGCGACAGATCCTCCCCCTCTGGATCGAGCGCCGAGTCAATAGTGACGGGCTCTGCATTAGGATCATCCAAGGCCTCATAGTACCGAGAGAAGCAGTCTGCGACCTTGTTCAGACGCCCTTCGACGTAAGTCACAGTCATGTCAAATTTGGACAGGAATTCGAACCAGCGAATCTGTCGAGGAGACAGATTGCGTTGCGTGTTAAAGAACTCAAGAGCCTTATGATCGGTAACTACCGAGAATTTGCGGCCAATCAATTTATCTGACCATTTATTCAGGGCTTCCAATATTGCAATTGTCTCTTGTTCAAAGGTACGGTAGTTACGCTGGGCGCTGGAGAATTTTTTGGACATGAATCCCGCAGGCCGGCACGTGGTCCAGTCAGGGCCCTGCCCGTATACTGCCCCAACGCCATAAGTGGACGCATCACAAATTACCCAAATAGTCATTCCCGTCCGCGGGTCGATGGGTCTAAGTATCGGCGTGCGGCAGGCTAACGCTTTGATCATTTCAAAACAGCGCTCGTGTAGAGGTCCCCATACAAATGGTCGCCCATGCGAGGTGAGGTTGGCGAGTGGCGTAGTGTATGCGCTCACATCTGGCATGAACTGGGCCAAGTATTGGACAAGCCCGAGAAAGCGCTGGACCTCTTGGTAATTACGGGGTCGTGGCCAGTTACGCACGCGCGCCATCTTGTCAGTGTCCGCGTGTATCCCTTTATCGTCAACGACATGTCCCAAGCAGTCGAGCCGCACCGAATATAGGTCGCACTTATCGCGACTCAGAAACAGGTGGTTCGCACGCAGTCGGTCGAACACTACGCGTAAGTGCCGTTCATGCTCCTCTATCGAGTCTGAATAGATGAATATGTCATCTAGATAGACATGAATGAACAGCCCGATGCAGTCCTGGAATATCACAGTCATAAGTCGCTGGAATGTCGCCGGTGCGTTACAATCCCCTTGCTGCATTACTAGGCTGATGAAAGTCCCGTATACCGTGGCGAACGCAGTTTTCCATACGTCGGTGGGTTCTATCCGAATCTGCTCATAGGCATCACTCATATCAATTTTGGATCGATACTTGGAGCGAGCTACGTCCATCCGTATTTGATCTTGGTCAGGAAACGGAGTAACATCCTTATGCGTGTTATCGTTCCGTTTCCTGGCGTCGACCACGGTGCGTAGTTTACCCGATTTCTTGGGGATGCATAACAACGGTGCAGCCTCGGGAGCTACTTGTCGCCTCCACCATCCGGCGTCGACGTATCGTTGTATTTTTTCCGCTAATTGTGGCTTCAGTGAGTCTGGGCAACGTGGAAGGTGGTATCTGATTTTTAGAGACTCGTCGATCAGTGAGATCTGATGGTTTACCGCTCGCATGGGCGGAAGTTCGGGGGGCACCGGGCACATGATGTCCGTGGTGTCCTCATACCAATTGTCTCTTAACGCACTAACTTGGTCCATGGCGTCTGGGGGCTTAGCTGGGGGCCGCGCCTCACTAGGGGCGTGGTTTGACGTGGCAGGTTCTACAATGATAGATCCTGCCGCGTCCCCTCATTCTCCATGCATGGCTAATGCGTTCATTTGGGGGGCGTCCGGCCCGAGAGTGGCTCGCCCACGACGCTTGACGATTGCTCGCTCCTCGGTCACGGTAAGTGCCCGTAGTTCGACGTCGTCGACCCGAACAACGTCGGTTGCGAAGTCAAGAATAACATGGTATTCTTTCAAAAACGGGGTCCCGAGAATAACATCATAGTGTTCAATGTTGACAATGTCAAAGAAGCACGGGAGCATGCGACTACCCACCATCACAGTGGACCTTGTGCCGAAATTGATTCGAGACCGGCTTCCGACACATCCGAGTTGGAGCGTCATCGGCTCCTTGAGCTGGAACACATCCATTTTTGCGATGTGGGCCGCCTCATGGCTAATCCCATTCGTGGTACTCCCACTGTCGAAGAGTACGTACATTTCGGCGCTGCCCACCCTAATATTTGCAGCTAGTACCTGGTGCAATCGTGGATTACGGTCAGGCTGTTCGGCCAGCGTCGACTGTCGGCGAATATTGGCCGTATAAGCCCATTTCGGAGCGTTCTCGGTTTTAGGGAGTATGTGCGTTGCCATAATCTGAAGCTCTGAAATTTCTTCGACAGGGTCCCGATCCGTATCGCCGTCAGTGGGACGCCCGGTCTCGCGTGGTAACGGCGCGTCGGGGGCGGTAGGTGCCGAGGTCACTGTCACTGCCGCCGTTGTCTCAGTCAACATACTATCTGGCTCGTCCTCCAGTGCAGGCATGTTGTCGCTTTCGTCACTGCGCTCTGATTCCACAGGAAGGCGCGACAATGCATCCGCCGCATTGGGACGGCGGTACGGCCGCTCCGCGAGCAGATCTATCAATCGCTCGGCGTGATCCATGCCAGGCATTCGAAGGTCCGAATTTTCCATGGCACGAGCTGCTCCTTGTACAGCGCGCTGCGCCATCTGAATGCCAATGTCTATACCATTCTGGTAGGCCTCTTCAACGTTATTAGCCTGGTCCTCCCCGTCACGACTAATCACGGTAAATCTCTGGGGTTCGTCGGGCGGTGTTCGTTGTGGCACGATGACGTCGTCCGCGTACTCGATCGGCTGTGGAGGTACTGGTAGCGGGGGTTCTCCTGCTATCCAGGCTCCTTCGGGGTCATAATCTCCCCACTCTACGCCATCACCCTGATCTGCCCACTGTGGTCCTGGCCCCCAGGTGAGCAATGCCGCCTCGGTATCGTTCCAACCTCCATCAGGTGTGCTCCCTATGGGCGAGTGGGATCCGGCAGTGCCATTTGTTGTGGGAGCAGGTACATTGATAGCCAGGGTAGGTTCAGCTATGGGTGTATTTTCCTCTGCGTCGTCCGCGGGTTGTAGCCGCATTGCAGCCAGGCGCATGGTGGCCAGCCGCATAGGGGGACCAATATCATCTTCGTCCATGTCTGATCCGCTGATCTCATAGTCTTCCGCAACATCATCCGCGGATTCATATTGTGCACCCAGGGGGCTGTCATCGTCATCGTCTGATGTTGCTTCTTTACCCAACAACGCGTCGTTCTCGTTGGTTGGGCCCTCCCCCTCTAGTTCCAATTCGTGGGCCGCCGCGCCATCGTCGGCGTCGACCATGCGTGCCGCATACACCCGGGGCTGACCGGTTTTGGGGCACTCAGAGTCACCCGCATAATGTCCTGCGCCCCCGCAAGCGAAGCAGATGACTGACTTCCGGTCTGGTTTAGGGCGCGATGTGGAGGGTTCACGGTTATAACGTGAGTCTCGACGCGGTGTCGATAGTTCACGTTTGCGGTGTCTTTCATTATTCCCACCACGACCACGGTCGCGGTCACTGACTTCGCGATTATTCCCTGGTCTAGCGTCCGTTGCATCGCGGGGTGTGCGTACGGAACTGTAGGAATCGCCCTTGGTGCGTGCCATTTTTGGGTTGTTGTTCACGGTCAAAGTGGCTGCAGCAGTCGAGCTCGCTGAGCGCGTACGTCCCAGACTCTCTAGCATCTGGCGGTAGGCTCGGGTCCCCGCCTCCGCTTCAAGGGCGGCGGTGAGCAGCTCAGCGGTGGTACCCTCTTCCGCCACTATTCCTTTATGCTTATATATTATCTCCACGATGTCAGCCGGCAGTCCACTGACAAATAGTTTGCGGAAAGTATAGTCGTTGGGGAGTTCTACCAATCGCGTCGATCTGGTGCGTAGCTCACTATAGAACTCGGCGACGCCGCCTTTACGAGAGAATCGCGTTGACATGAACTGTTCCAGCGCGGTTTGGTCACTCTTGCCCACGATGAACCGACGAAATAGAGCCAGAATGGCCTCTAGGAACGTCCAGTTCACCTGCGAACGGGCGGGTGACTCAATTTCGTCGTTATACCACTTCGCCGCACGATCTGTGAGACATTGTCCCAGGGCATCCAGTCGCAGTGCGTCATATTCTGGGCCGACTGCTTGACTAAGTCGCAGCCAGCGCAGCAAAGCGCCTAACCACACTTCAAATGTGATTAGGTTGTCCTCGCCATCGTACCCCCCAGGCATCGCGAATTTAAGCCCCTTGATTTGGAACCCTAGGCTGACGGCCTCGCTAACGCGGGATAATACCATCTCCTTGATTCGTTCAGCAGGGTCAAGTACACCCAGCACTCCGGACTTCGGGGTAGCGTGGGGTGGCAGCGGTTTCACGCGCTGCTTCAGGGGGGTTACGCTATATGGCGTTACACTGGTGTACGGCTCTGCGATGCGGGCGCGTTTCTCGGCAACCTTGCGTGGCATCTGGGAGGCGGTGTGCACTGCGTCGTCATCGCGTAGGTGGTCCATTTGTGCTCCCTCCGCATCAGTCGATCGCGAGTCCGTCCTGGCCATCGGGGTAGTCTTTAGTATCATATCGGCCATCCGGGCGCGATGTTTCTCTAAATTTCGGCGACCCTCCTCTGCAGTGCGTGTGCCCAATCCAACCGTCGGGGTTGCTCCCGCAGTGCTCGTTGTACTAGGAGGGGTCACCACTATACTCATCGGGGGCGCCGGTTCAAGCTGACCAAGATCGATGTCGACCTCCTCCTGCTTGATCAATGTAGGAGAGCCGTGCTGCTGCGTGGCGTCTCTCGTGTTGTTTGACCCAGGTGGCCCGTACTGGTGCATGATGCTCTGTATCAAATTCAGAATCTGGGCGCGAGCCACCGTAGCCGCTTGCACCGATTGCCTCGCTTGCTCAGACACGATCGACGCAGTCTCAAGCTGAGATTCGTGGGCAACGACGTGCAATTGTAAATCATCGAGCATGGTAATAAGGCGAGGGTCCATTATCTGGGTGCCAAGGGATTCGGTCACCTCTGCAGGTGCGCGTCCCTTACCCTTGTCCACTCGAGAACCTGTGTGCGTCTCCTCGTCCGACCCGTCCAACGCCTGCTCGATGTCCGTGAGCGACGTCATTGCGCTCCCCGAGTTGCCGCCCATTTCGGGTGGCGGGTCGTGCTGAGAATCGGACGGTCCCGGCGTCGCATTGGGGCTGTTATGCTCGGCGACAATCACGGGAGCTGGGATACGCACTTTCGATCCGTCAGTGGGCGTGCCCGTCCGCTCAGTAGGGGCGGAGGGGTTCGTCACGCTCGACTGTTTCGTGTTCCCGCCAAGTCGGGGGGATACACGAGTCTCTTTTGGGTCTTTAGTTCGACTCGGTGCCATCGTAGCTTTCTAGATGACCGTAGTTAGTAAACTGAGTCGTATCGAATCAACGTACTGTGGCGTTCAAAAAACTGTAAGGCGTCTTGATCTTGAGTACTTGCTGATCACTCCTAGTGAACGGAATCCACGTTTATTCGATAGGAATCGGTGGATGCCGTAGGTGTAGGATGGATGTACAAGTTAAAGAAGATGCCTTCCCATAACGGGAAGGCGCTACTACAACTACGACATCCAAACATGAGTAAACACAACCGATGATACGGCGCATGAACACAACGCGTTCACCCGCGTTACAAGGTCAGACGTAGCTCTTGTCACACATGCGCGTGGCTCACGCACCGTTTGCCTGCCCTGCGTACCGCACAAACGTGGTGTGACGCGTGAGACGATCCAACGCGCGTTTGTGGTTGATGTTATTCTGCCGGATGTTGAACGGCGTCTGCGTCGAGCATCAGCTTGGAGACCGAGCATCAGTTGGAGGCTACATACTTTGGGGCCACCACCAAACGAGAACCCTGTGCTCAACACGGGGTAATTGCCTCTGCCGTTGCTGTGCTGTGCTGGGGTGAGCTTGCACTCCTTCTGCACTTCGTCCATGGCGGCGCTTCCCCTCGGCGCAAGGTCTTTCCACTCGGGATCTCCGCGCGGCGCGCCAACCATGTATGCGATGACGCTGCCTTCACTATCAACAACCACGTGGTTGTCACTAGGCAGGCCTTTCAGCAAAATGCGATGTATCCTTGGCTATTGACGACTTACCCGCCGTCCCAGCACTTGCGGTTCCACGAGGGATCTTGCAGTAGTACTTGCACGGGAACCACGCTGTTCTTGAAGGGTATTGCGGCTGGAGCTATGCCTAGCGCTTTGGCGACAAATGCGCCTTTGGCGGCAGGCAGCGAGCAGGTGCTCAGGGCCGTGGCCGTGGTCGATGGCTTGCCGTACTTCTTAATGATGTCCGCTGTTGGCCCGGGGAGACCTGATGAGCTGAACGCCCGGTTGTTCTTGCGCTTTGCCGTGCGGGCTTTGCGCTTATGGAAGTGAGCTAATTTTTCGCCATCCTTGAGGCCATCGTCATTGCCGAGCACATTGTTGGGGGCCATGGCTGGGACGTCGTTGGGGGCCGCAGCAGGGACGTCATCGAGCATGGTGTCACGGGGATGCGGCGTCTGGGGTGTCGCGCCGGGTTCGTCGACGAGGGCGTCGAAGAGGGCGTTGATGTTGAACGCGTCCTCCAAGCCTGGGTCCGCAGCGTCGTCGACCGCGTCGGCAACATCCAGCACTAGCGAGTCCTGGAGCGCCGCAGGGAAGTCGAAAGACTGCGGCACCGTGTATATGCTGTAGGGAGTGTACTCTTTTTTGGAACGAAGCTGGACTGCCGGTTAACAAGGGCGGAGCGTGGGGAGCGCGAGACGAACCATCGCAGGTCTGGCAGGTGAACCCCAGTCTTTTGATGCGATTGAACTCCTGCAAAGAAATAGGACAGGTCAGTAAAGGTGTGGCGAGCAGGGCGAGGTGCCAAGAGACGCCAGGAATGGCATCATACAAGGCCAAGGGAGAACTTTCCTTGGTCTGGGGGAGTTGGTGTCCAAAGTTTGCAGGAAAAGAGGGAGTGCAGGGCGGCACTTGAGGAGACACTGAGGGAGAAAGGGATTTTATACGGAATGGCAGCTAGATGCCGTTGCCCTTGAAACGTTCGGAAATGAGGATTCGACGGGCTTCTGAGGAAGCGCTGGGACGCACCTGGAAACCAAGGCTCTGCTCGAGGCAAGCTGCGCTGCAACGCGAATTCACACAAAATGGGTCCAATGCGATCTTGTTGAGGAAACACCGGGCTGCGCGTGTAATTGGGGGCGGCGCGAAGAGGTTGGTACAAGACGCGTCCGGACGCGTCTTGCGGGGCCTCTTTCGGTTTGTCGCGCGACCGTGAGAAGCTGCGCGAAGTGCACAGCCACTGATGGCGACGTGGATGCATTGTCTCCCGGGCCATCTCTCCTTCAAGCGACCCAAGATGCCGCTGATGAGATAACCCCCACTGCGGTCGCTGGAGGGGCTAAGGGTAGGGGCGAGGAGTGCTCTACTGCCTGGGGCGAGAGGAGAGAGAGAGAGAGAGAGAGCGTGAGAGCTATCGTGCGCTGGCGAAAACCCCCTTTCAAACCCACGACACGCTCGCCTTGTTGCGAGCGCGTCTCTGCTACTGTCTCCTTCTACATAGATGTCGTCAGCCCTATCGAGAACGTCGTCCACATACCGTCAGCCTAGTTGCACGTCGCCCTACTCCATTTGCCGTTTCGCCCACCGTGTTCGCCGAAGTCGGGTTGACTTGGTGACTCTTCGCCGGGACGCCCACTTTCGCCTCTACTACCGTTTCACTGTCCCTCTATGGCATGGTACTGCGTAGTCTCTTGGTTCGCTGGCCGCTTGTTAGTGTTACGCCTCGCGTTTGAGCTGTGAAGTCTCGGGTGTCGTCTCCCAAGGGTAGATTGATTTGTCATCTCTGATACAAGTACACTCTATGCCTTCTGTCCTACTGTTCCCACGTTCTCGGCCCGCCCCACTTTCCCTTCGCCCTACTCACCACTGGCCCCCTCCGGCCTACGTGAGCACGCCCACGTCTTCGTTCGCCGGGCGTCGCTGGCCTTAGCTGATCTTCGCCGAGCTTCGCCGAGCTTCGCCGATGTTCGGCGAGGTGGGTGTGAGGTTTTTGAGGTGTGCGGCCCGGTCTACGTGCCTGTAGCGCGCGTGGTCTCATCATTCCTCCCCCCAACTGAGCTGCCGACTGTCCTCAGTCGGAGTTCCCCTCGGCGAGCCTCGGCGACTCGGTCACCTGAAAAGACCTCTCGCGTCGCCTCCGAACCCCTCGCTGCACCCTACACGGCAGCACTACCCCAGAACACCCAACCCCCAACATGGCCTGGTCTCCCTCCCTCCTCGCCTTCCAGCTCCACGTCATTCGCCAGCTCGCGGAAGTACCGCGTCCCTTCGTCCTCGCCGAAGACGCGGCGGTGTCCCTGGCCGAGTTAGAGACCTGGGGACGGCAGTTGGTGGCCCTTCTGGTACGTGTACCGCACTCCTTTCCCTAGTTTTCCCTTTTGGCCTCACCGTAGCGGTCCGCAGGAAAACTTGGATCGCGGCGGCTCGCCCAACCTTTTCGCCGCCGCCGAACGGATTGCCATGCCGCTGCTTGAACAGGCCATGTTGTTCGCACCTACGGCTACCGCCAGTTTCGCCGAATGGGCCCGACCCCTCCTCCGTCCGTACCCCGCGTACCGCACCCCTATGCACCCCTGGGATGCCGTCCTGGGTCCAGACGACGAGCTCCCCGATCGCACGCTTCTATTCAAGGCACGCATCGTCGAGGAGGCCTTGTGGACCACCTACCGCGCCGGTACCAGCGACGTCGAATCGTATATGGAGGAGCTGCGCCAGTTCCACGCCACCTTCCCTGAGCATCGCCCGCTCGGAATGCAGACGTTCGTTGCCGACGTCCTTTGTCGCGTTTTGACCCAAGCCGCCATTGTCGTCGATCATTCCGATGGGGGCAGCCGCGTCTTACTGGCCACCGTCGACCAGCACTCTTCGCTGACTACTCAACTCAACACGCGCGCTTCCCGCGGTCGCCACCTCGCCGGACTCAGCGGTCGTTTGCTGGGCGCATTCGTAGCCGAGTCCGCCAGCAGTTTGGATCGCTTCCACTCCGCCTTGCGCTCCTTGGCCGGTATCCGCGCTGCCTGGGCTGACACCCCTTATCTCCTCGACCTCATTGCCGAGCCCGTCGTTATCCTCGAGCGCAGCTTCATAGTATTTCTCGAGCGCGGTCGCGTTTACCACCACTTCCTCCTGGGTCTTCCTGCGACCGCGGCCATTGCCGACCCGTTCGCCGGATCCGCCGTAGCCACTACGTTGCTGGGTGGTGGATTATCCGACTCCTCCGGCAGTGAAGACGGCGACTCTTACAGTCCCTTAGGCGTTACCTACAGTCCCAGCCACAGTTCGGCCGCTTCAAACGCTGAGGTCGCCCTAGCGATCGCCGAAGAGTTGGGTGTGGCCCCAGACGATGAGGAGATACAGGCTTCTTCCGTGGTACTGGCGGCGTCCGCTGTGGCCGATGCCCTGCGTGCCGCGGCCGAGTAGTAGATACCGATGTCCTGTCCTGTTTTTCTCTGAGGTTTCCAAAGTGAGCCCCCAAATACAACACCTGTTTCTGGTGACAGTCTCGCGCGAGTTTCGGCGAATGTCCTATCCTCCAGCGCCGTCTTCTTCGCCCGTTCTGATCCCTTCTGATCCGGCTAGTACGGTCCTCGATCGCTCCCTGCTGTTCCCGACCCTTATCGGTGTTGCTATCTTCTCGCCCTCCTCGTGTACTGATTTATGCCCCATCCGTTAGTCGCCCGATAGGTGCCCTGCCTGCGCAGCTGACTTGTTCTCCCTGCTTGTTGCCCGCGGATCTCGTTCGGCGATTTTTGCTGGCGAACTGTGCGGTTCTTCCCGCGGCACCTCCCTGCGCTCCACACGCTCCACACGGCCCATTCCGTCCTCCCCCCAACTGAAAGTCCGCCTGTCCCCAGGCGCCAAACTCCGATGCCTTCGATCGTTGAGGTTGAGGGTATAAAGTCTGCCTGTGACACCGGATTCGCCGAACATCGCTCCCAATGTCCTCCTCTTTTGCGCTGTCCGTCCGATCGCTCGACTTACTCACTCTCCTCCTTGTCCCGCCCTCGTTGACTTTAGAAGCAACCTCGGTCGCGGCTCTGGTGGAAACTCGCGAAACCTGGGGACGACGCGTGGCCGGTGCCGTTGTACGTCGACCGTGCAGTGTTGTGTACACAGGGTACTGACAGCCCATAGGAGGGTGTTCGCGCGCTCTCGCGCCCGGCTTTTTCGCGCTTGGCGGCCATGATCACGGTCCCCGTCTTCGAAGCGTTGTTTGAGGTGGCCCCTCATGCTCGTGACGCGTTTGTCGTATGGGGTGGTCCCCTCGTCTTAGCCTCCGCGCCCCCAGCGAACGGCTTCGCCCAGAGTTTCGGCGGACAACCGGCCCACGCGGCTCCCGTCACCCCTGACGGCCTGGGTTACGGCCTCCATGTAGTGCGCCTCGGCGAAGAGGCCCTGTTCAAGATGCTCAGGGGCGGCCAGCTTTCGACAGCTACGTACCTCGGCGAGCTCGCGGCGTTGTATCAAGCCCACATCCCGCTTCGCCAAGATCCTAGCTGCTTGGCGCTACGCGAGGCGGTCATAGATGCCATCGACGGGTGTTCCGCGGCTCTCCGCTGCGAACGCGGCGGCGCTCATATTATTTTGACCGCAGTCCACCACACTGTCAACCCCGCGGTTGCTGGCACCGCCGTGGATCTCGGCGAAACTTTCCAGCACATCGCGGGCTCCATTGCGGCGTCCTTTTTGACGTACGCCGAAGACTCCATTGTCCACCTCCGGCTCGCTTTCGATTACGTTGAGCTGGTCCGTCGGTCCCGCCCTGCTGCCCTTTCCGGCGACGTAGAGTTTGTCCGGGCCGCCGACCGCCTGGAGGCTACCGCCCGAGCGCATCTCCGCGATCTAATGCTATGGGCCGTGACCCTCGATCGCCTCCGCCTCGTCACCTCCTTGGAACGGGCCCTCCATGCGGCCGGACTGCCTTCCTCGGTGACCGACCGCCTTGGCGGGGGCGTATTAGTCCCGATCGACGCTACCACTCTGGGGGACCGCGCCGTTCCCAACCCGCTGGGAGCGGATGCGTACGTGCCACCCGCACGCCGCGGTGGGCGTGTTCGCCCCCGTTCGGCGAACCCCAGAGAGGCCGGCGGCGAGGTGTAGTGAGGGTTTCGGTGGCGGTGCCCAGCAGGAGTCTGGAAGGTTTGCTTTTCGATACTCTCCCCTCCGCCCACGCGGGTCCTCGATTACGTAGGTTTGTTGTAATAAAGATGTTCAGGGTGCCTACCTCCGTTTGCCTCGCCTTGGCCCACTTTTCACGTGTGTACCGGCCTTAGCGCTTGCGAGTTGACGGCCGTGCCCTGCCGCGACCTAGTGCCCTGGAGTCCACGTGCCGAGCTTCTTCTTGAGTCGGCGCGTGTGACTCATCCTAGCGCTTGCCAGCGGAAGCAAATCGCGTGGCTTTCCCGGGCCGGGCGCTGCCTGCTTGTACGGCACACACGCCTCTTCTGCCACAAGTTCGCCGCTCTTGCTTCTTCGCCTTCAACCTCCATCTCCCCGCTCCCCCGTACAACACTATCGCCCCCAATGTCCGCCCCTACCAACGTTGCTGACTTCGCGCGCGACGCTTTCGTCGCGGACCTGGCTTTAGTGGAAGCAGCCCTCCCCGCTTCTGGCACCTTCGCTGAGCGGCAAGCTTGGTGCGCCCGGGCGGCGACTGCCTCTGTAAGTCCCCGTCTCCAGTGCCCTTTCTTTGCAACGCCCACTCCTGACAAACAACGACCCCCTCTTTCTCCCTTTTAGCAACGCCTCTGGAGCCTGCTGAGTCGCTCAGTGGCCCTGCCTCCCGGGGTCGCTGATCGCCTCTTCGAGCTGGACGCCGCCGTCGCCCGCCTCCGCGCCTCTGTACCCGCGCCGGCTCCCACGTTCGCGCCCATCGCGCCCTTTCCTGCCCCTTCGCCCCCCGCCATGAGCCCTGCCCCTCCGGCGCCAAAGAAGAAGGTGAAAGGGAGTGCCGCCAAAAAGGCGAAGGTGAGTACCACCGTGGCTTCCCCTCCTTCTTCGCCGCTGACCACGTTCGCCTTGCCCCTCCAGGTTGCTAAAAATCCTCCGCGACCGAAAACCGTCACTCCCCCCGCGCCAGTCGTGGCTCCACCTGCCGCGCCTGCTCCGTCTGCGGCCGTGCCCTCAGCGACCCCTGTCGCCCCGCCGGTCCCCGTCTCGCCTCGTACGGAGCGCGCCCAGCGCCACGCCGCCCGTGTCGAGCGCGCTGCAACTACCCCCGCTGCTCAGCCACGCCCGCGGGGGCGCGCCCGTCCGCAGGCTGCCGCTCCCGTGGATGCCGACGCTTTGAGCGACGAAGTCGACGACGAGGGTGACCCCTTGTACCGCAAGTCCAAGGTACGCCCGACCTTCGTAGAGCGGTACGCCGGCGAGCGGGTGCGCGTGAGTTGTTCGCTCCCCCTCCCTGTCGGCTCGTTGGCTCACGGTCATCTTCTTCTCGCAGACCCTTCGCCGCTGCACGTACTGCGCGACGCGGTTCGGTACCCCCGCCGACTGCTTCTTCAAGCCGCACAGCCTCGCCATGTGCGTGAAATGCCGGGTACACAAGCGCCACTGCGGGGGCGCAATACTCGAGGCGCCGTTCGTCCAGCAGCCCAAAAAGCGCACTCGCGCTAACTCGACCTCGCCGGGCCCGCCCCCTCGGAAGCGCGCTCGCGCCCGTTCGCCGGCGAAGCCGAGCTCCCCACCGCCGCATCGAGCTGGTTCGCCATCACGCCGCAACCACCGTGGCGTCTCCCCGGCCTCCCGTACGGCCATGATGCCCTTCCCCGAGGCGCTGGCGTTCGCCGGCCTCCCTAGTACGTCCCCCTTGTCTCCCCTGTTTCTCCTCCAACTCACCGCCCTCCTCTTGTCCTGGTAGGTGCGTACGGTCCGGCTGCGCCGCTCCTTCGTGACATGGCCGCAGAAATCGAGGCGGACCCCGCCGAATGGGAGTCCCTGTTGACTCGCGTCGCGGATTACGACGTTTCGCTCGAAGGCCTCAACGGCCTGTACATCGAATTGTCGGCGAACGCGCACGCCCTGTTCGTCCTCGCTCACCGCCACGATCGCCTCCTTCGCCGTTCACGCGAAGTCGAGGCTCTCCTTCACCGCTCGCCCACTCCTGCGCGCCCGCCGTCCCCCGCTCTTCCTTCGGCTCCCCGGGTGGCGCCAGGCGGTCGCATCCCCTCGACTCCTCCGCCTATCGCTGGTCCCTCAGGCGTTCGCTCGCCTCCGCCATCTCCTCCCGTCCACCCCCGTGCCCTCATTCGCACGGCTTCGCCGCCCAGCGTGGGTTTCTCCCGCCTCCCGTCACCCACGTCCGCTGCCGCCTCTTACGACAATTGGGGTGGTTTTGAGGAGTCCGGTGGGGAGATCGCGGCGGGACCGTCCTTCTCGGACCCACTCGCTCCTTCGCCTCTTCTCGAGTCCGCCCCCACTCCCGAGGTCGCCGTGTCTGACCTCGCGGAGGACCGTGCCGGCCTTTTCCTGCCCGGCGCAACGGCCACTCCCGTCTCCGCCGCCAGCGATGCCGGCATCCTCCCCGACGTCACGGAAGAGCTGGAGGACATTGCCGATTTCGCGGCCCCGGCGTTGGAGTTTTCTTAGTTCGCTGCTCTGTAGCCCTTTTCTTTTTATCGCCCTATCTGTACACTTACTTTCTTGACATCTGCCTTCTTTCTTGCTGTCTTCTCCGTCTCTGTATAGCTTCTGCCTTTCCTGCCTGTAACTAGCCTGTGCTTTCCGTTCTGCGCGCTGTGAATATACCGTGGTTTTTAATTTGCGTCCCTTCTTGGTTTCGCCCCGCCGCACGCCTTGTTCTCGCCATGTAAGATCCGCCATCCTCCCCCCAACTGAAGACACAGCTGTCCCCAGCGTTCATTGATCAGCGTGAGCCTCCACGTCGCTCCCTGCGCTCGCTCGCACACTACCGTCGGCACTGCCTTCGCTCAGCGAACTCAACTCGCCCGCCTCGTCTGCAGTGCCGGGAGACAGCTGTCCGGTCGCCAGTGCGACGACCCTAGTTACCGGGACGTCGATGAAGTCCGGCAGCCTGGGCAAGTCCATGTGGGTACGGGCAAAGTAGGGAATGACGCGAAATTCGGCGACCGGTCGGTCAAAGAGCGCGCCATTCAGATCACAGAGTATATATGGTCCACCTTTGCGCCTTGCCACCACAATGAAGGGCCCGTCGTACCGCGGGAGCATCTTACGGTCTAGCGATTTTTCGTACTGCGTGTAGCGGAGTAGGACGAGATCACCCCGCTGGAAGTTGTAATCCTTGATGGATGCCTCGTGGTCGCGTTCAAACTTTACGGCGGCTATTCGGCGAGCGTCGTACACCTTCGAATGTAGCGTCCTCAGCTGCGTTCGCCGTTTCTGTAATGCGATCGCTCGCCGCGCAATGAGATCCGTTGTGGACAGGATTGAGTCCGGGGGCGGGAGGAGATATGTGGCTTCGACAATATCCAGCGGCAGTAACGGTTGCGTGCCCGTGGCTGCGAAGTACGGCGAACAGCCCATTCGCCGACGGGTCGTGACCCGATCCGCCCAGAATACTGAGTGTGCCACATAGGCCCATTTGGCCGCGTCGCCGTCGGCTGCCTTATAAAGTGCCTGGCGAACGTCGAAGTGAGAGCGTTCGACTAACCCATTAGAGCGCGAATTATAGCCAGAAATCCTAATGTGCCGCACGCCGTACTGGTCTTCGAGAGACTTCAGCGCAGCTACATAAGGGGAACCGTTGTCCGTGACGATTTCGCGCAGGGCGCCCCACCGACACAGGACATCTTCAAAGATCCATTTAGCGATGGCGGCCGCATTTTCCTGCCGAAGCATCCGCCACTCCGGAAAGTGCGATACCGAGCAGCGGCCTTGAACCAAATACTTGAAGCCCTTTGACGCCGGCATGTGCATGGTATCGGCGTACATTTTGGCGAAGAGTCCTGCGGGGGTGGCGACTTTCGGCGGAATTAGCACGTGCTTAACCTGTCGCGTCTGGCATATACCGCACGTCCGCACGAACCAGGCGACGTCTCGGTCCAGGAAAGGCCACCAGACACGTTCCAACAATAGCATACGCGTCGCGTACACACCACGGTGCCCGACGTCGTTATGGCACGCCTCCAACGCCGCCATTCTCTTCTCCTGTGGCAACACCAATTGGTGACGACCCTGCGGTTCCTTCTTGAAAAGACTCGTGCCGTCGAGGAAAAATTCCGTGCAGTACCGCAAGAAAGTAGCGTATTCCTGATCGCTGAAGCCCGCCGGTCGCTGCAGTGTGCGGTGCCACAGGCGTACTTTATCGATACGCGCGTCGGCGTCCCTGCCGCGATCGTCGCGGTCCACAGTATTGTACGAGGCTGAGACCCCCTTATTCAACGAAAAGAACGTAGCCACGGTGGTTGGCGGGTCCCCGGTCTGGTTCTCGGGCGTGTTTCGGCGAACACCGGGCGCATAGACGTTGATGAGATGTATAAACCCGTACAACGCGTCAACCCAGTCTTCAAACTGATCATCGTTGAGTTCCTCGGGGTCGCCCGGCTGGCGCCGGCGGCGCGATAATCCGTCTGGGCCGTGGAACAGGCCTGGGACATGTACCAAGATAAAATGGAACATCAAGATCGCTATGATCCATCTATTGATGCTCACCGACGGCTCGATGTCTGGATTGTCCAGCATGCCTTTTATGTATCTGGCATCAACCTCCACCACTAGGTTCCGCACTCCGATCAGGTAAAGCTTCAGGGCGCGTAGAGCCCTGAAGAGGCCGTATAGCTCCAGCTTCGGCTGCGAAAACCGTGCTTCCCGGTCGTTGAGAGCTATCGAACCGAATCGTGCGTAGTGGCGCTTTTTGCGGCTCTTTGGCTCTTCATGGTCCGCTTGGCAAAGCAAAAATCCCACAGCGATCGGCGAAGTGTCCACAGCGAGGATGACCGCGTCGCCCGAATGGTAGTCAATGGGCTGTAGTGCCGGTGACTCTAGTACAGCGGCTTTGAGGTCTTCCATAGCAGCTAACTGTTCCGCGCCGAATTCGAACGGAACATCTTTCCGCGTGAGGTGGGTCAAGGCGTGGGCGCGATGCGCGAAGTGCTGGATGAATACACGGAGAACCCCAACCGTCCCTAGGAATGCGCGCACGTCGGACAGATCCCGGCACGGTCCCCAGTTCATGATTTTGGATACGCGAGCCTCGTCGGGTATCCGGCCCTCCGCCGTGCAGCGATGGCCTACCACCATGATCTCCGGAGCACAGAGCACGGTTTTCCAACCCGAGAACGTTCCCCCAGAGTACTTCATCCGTTGTACCACCCGGTTGAGGTTCTGAAAGTGTTCCCACACAAATCGGCGAATTCCCTCGTTGTCAGCGATGGTCTCATAGTTGCCGTCCCCGTCTTGGTATCGACTCGCCGGCCCCCTGATTAGGACGTCGTCAATGAATGGCACCGTGACGTGCGGAATTTCGGCCTGCAGGATATAAGTGACATCGTCGTGAAAGATTGGTACCGAATTCGTCCACCCCATGGGCAAAGTGACCAGCCTCAGCGCACCGTACGGCGTCTGGAACGTGGTAAGGTCCCGCGATGCCGCGTCCAGGCTCCGTTCGTCGTAGCCTACATACAAATCCAGCATCCCACCGCACGCTCTCCCGGCGAACTGTTCGGCGAGTTGATCCGTAAATGGCGGAACGCCTGAGTGCGCGATCGTCACCGCGTTGAGGGGCTCGAGGCTGTGCACTAAACGCAGACTCGTGCCGTCCTTCTTGACCACGCAGAACCATTTAGACCGGTAGGAGGAGTTCGACGGCTCGTAAACGTTAGCCGCCAGTTTTCGGCGAATCTGCTCGCAGACTTGATCGTAAATGCCAGGCGGAATCGGAATGTTGCGCTGCACCCAGGGCGTGTGGGGGACTACCGGAATAGTGACCGGCGGGAAGAAGTCCTCGCGGAAATGTCCCCGCTCAGTATCGTCCCAGGCGAACGCCTCATTGTGCTCAGCCATGAAATGATGCATCAGTTTGCGTTCCTCCGGCCACAGGAATCCCTGCCCATGTACGACGTCGAATTGGGCCCTCCGTTCCTCCGTGTACCGCCCTTTCGGCTCAAACTCAGGAGGCTGCGTAGACAGGACCGGCATCTCCCCCAACGGGTTGCCAGCGATCTCGCGCAAAATGCGAAACTGCTGGGGCAAATCTGCAAGGACGGGTTTCACTTTGAGATGAACAGGCTTGTACTTCTTCTTGGTGGCCGCAAAGACTGCCTTCGCTTTTACGCTCTGCTCCATAAGCTCAGCGCCGTAGACCTCGTCGCGAGGTGCGTGCGACGGCAGCCCTGCTGCCGCGAAATGGAACACCGGGTCCGTGGGTATGTCGATGACATCGACCGGCGATGTCTTAAATAATGGCGGGGTATCCCGGGGCAAATCACAGAGCGATAGATATGTTGCGCGTAACTCATCAGCTCCTGTCGAGGAGTCAAAGGGGACCAGGCTTTCAATCTTGAGTTCGTCGGTGTCACCAGGTCGGAACGAGACCACTAGCGCCACCTCTGCCTGATCCGCCAACGACCCCTCTAGTTCTGAAAACCCGCCGCCTTCCGTTCCTGCTCCACGATCCGCCTTGATCCCCGTTCGACCGTGGGTACCGTGACCATCTCTTGCGTATTGGGGTCGGTGATCGTGATGGTCTGTCGTTCATCTGGGAAATTGCGGACTACACTGCCCGTTAATACGTCGAATGGTCGTCCCAAGAGGATGTCATATGCCGGGGAGCGAATGACATGTATCTGAACATAGAGAGTGATTTCGCCGAGTTTCAGCGCGACATTGCGAGCTAGACCTAGTGACTTATCCACGGCCCCGTTGGCCGACAGCATATCCAGGGTGATGGTGGGATCGTAGGCCAGGCCCAAAAAGTGGCACGTGTCTTCTGACATCGAAATAACCTGCGACCCGGGGTCCAGGATCGCCTCTATGTGGGCCTGATTGTCAACCAGTGGTAGCACTGCTCGTAGGGCCGACGACTCCTTAGCCACGATCAGCGGCTCTGGTGATCGCTCGGTTGCATTGAGAAACTGCGACAGCACCGGATCGGGCAAGATGAGGGCTCCCTCGGGCGGTGCCGCTGCCTGGAACCCCATTGCTTGCATGAACGACGCCGGCATGTGCGGGGCAATCCCACGAGCACGGTCTCGCTCGGCTCCTCGCTCACTGTCGCCGTCGTTGAATTCACTGAGTTTGCCGAACGCTTCGGCGAAGTCGTCCTGTCTTGCCTGGAGTTCCGTTTGCATTACCGCAACTGGCTCCTGCGACGCCTTTGCCGGCGCTGTAGGGATACGTCGCGGCGTGACCGCGTGTCTTATCTGGGCCCGCACCTCCGGGGCCAACGACAATAATTCACGTTGCGTCAGCGTGACCGAAGCGGCCATCGCCCGCTCGTACACCGCCGAGGCTATACCCTCCTCGTGAACCGGTGTGTCCTTAACATACGCTGCCGTTGCCCGCTTATTTCGCTCCGCGCGCCGCTCCTCCTCGGTGGCCACGTACGTGGCATCTGGTACCATCGCGAACGGGTGTATAGGCTCCGCTTCCAGCTCCGGTTCTTCTTCGGCCAGTGTGCCCGCCTCGTTCGCTTGTCCGGCGTCCTCTGGTTCGGCGAACGCGACTTTCTTCGGCTTCGCGGTATACTTGGACGGCGGAATGACCACCTCGGGGATCATGCGCCTCGTCTTGACCCTCTCGCCTGGCAGGGGACCTATGGGCTTGGCTAGCTCCCCATTTGCCAAAGCTCGCTCCCGTCTAGCCTTCTCTGCCGCCCTCTTGTCCCGTAGATTCATCAATACTTGTACTTCCTGGTTCAGTTGTGCGATCCGTTCTTCATCCGTGAGTTGGGGTATCATCTGGATCAACCCTGCTACCGGTTGATCGCGCGCGGGCCTCAGCGGATAGTCAGTGACCGCGATCGATCCTGACGTGGCTAGCATCATATTCTCGGTTACTGCGTTTCCAAGTCTCGCTGCCACTTCAGGCCGCAGCGCCGCCGGATTCGCTCGGTAATAGTCATCAACCAGCTGCTGCAGGGTCCCTTTGCCCCAGGGTATCTCCAGACCGCTGGCAAGCGTCACCTGCCCGCGATTGTTTCGGCGAACCTTTCCGTCCGCGATGCTTTCCTGTAAAACCATGCACTCGCGCATGAAGTGGTCCGGTCCACCGCAGAACGTACACCGCGCTCCCCCTTGTCCAGGGCCTGGGCGTGGCCGATCGTATCCCATGTTGGCTGCCTGCATTGGGCCCGCGGGCCCACGCGTGAAGTTCGGCGCGCCCCCACCACTGCCTGCTAAAGCCTCCGCTCGCCCAGCCTGGTATGCCCTCGCGATCTGTTCGGTCGCCTTTTCCAGTAGCGCTCCAAACTGTTCGACCTTGACTGTTGGTTCGGCGACCTTCGCCGGGGGAATCTGCGTCTCGGCGGCCGCAGCCACCGACGGCAGGTCCGCCTGTATACGCGGTGTCGTTGTGGTCCCGTGTAACAGGTACTCAGCTGCAGCCAAGACCTTATCCAGCGGGTACGGATCGTCTCGGTCATGGTCGGGCTCCTTATACTGTAGGCGTTGGTCCACCCTATCCTGCAGCGTCCTCGGTAGGCCCCGCAAGAACGTGAGGTCTTGGTCTCGTGCCGATATGCGACCTTTCTTCTTCAGAAACTCGGAGATAGCGTAAAACTCCCGATAGTAGTGGCTCAGGTCGCCGAGGGAGAGAACCCCCGCCCCCGCATATTGACTGACCAGCCTGTCGAGGTCGCCAAGGACATACTTTCGTTCGCCGTCCGCGCCAGGATAGAGGGCCGTGATGGCCTTCTCGAAGTCCGCGAACTTCTTGCCCTTCTCGAACTCCGGTCGTATTACCCACTGGTCCGCCGTGAGCACGTCTAGGTAACGGACCGCGTGAGCCTTCATTTCTTCGTCGCTCGTAATACCGGCCTGTGTAAGCAGATGCTTGAGTTCGGCGAAGTAGCGGGGTAGCTCCCGTGGACGGCTCCCGTCGAACGTAGGAGCACGTCGGTCACCGCGCGTGGGCATCAGGGTGGTCATTTTGCTGGATCGTATCTGGTTCACTGGCGGATTGGGTGCGTCTGATAGGGGGGGAGGGGCAGTCGCCCCACCCTGCGGTCGCTCGCCTGATAAACCCCCTCGCAGCCCGTGGATCGGCGAAACCGGGCTACTTCGCCCTGACCCTACGATTGATGGTTGCCGTTCCCCTCGTCCATCAATGATATCGGCGACTTCTGGCTCCGAATCGTCCGCTTCCACGCCCCGTCGTGATAGCGCCATATCTCCTGAACCAATCCTGAGCCTTGCCGGACTCTCGCCCACGCGCAACAGCTCCCTATGCAGCATCCGCGACTCTACCCATCCGTCTTGCTCCGCTGGGCGACCATCCGGTCCCTCGTATCCGGGCAATGGCGGACTCGGGCGCGGGGCGTGGCTCTCGTAGGACCCTCCACGGCCTCCCTCGTCCCCCTTGGGTTGCTCGCGATCGATTTTGTAACCCGTCGTGCTCTCGTCGTGTCCCTCGTCTTCGAAGTGGCCTGGCATTTCGGCGAGTTGCGCCACTGCATATGCGTCCGTGCGTGAGGCGCGCAGCGGCTGCCGTCTCGTGGGCTCCAATACTACTCGTGCCTTCGGTCCCATTGTGAGTTTGAGCAGAGAGAGAGCCCCTCGCGGTGGGCTCCACAAATGATGAGATAACCCCCACTGCGGTCGCTGGAGGGGCTAAGGGTAGGGGCGAGGAGTGCTCTACTGCCTGGGGCGAGAGGAGAGAGAGAGAGAGAGAGAGCGTGAGAGCTATCGTGCGCTGGCGAAAACCCCCTTTCAAACCCACGACACGCTCGCCTTGTTGCGAGCGCGTCTCTGCTACTGTCTCCTTCTACATAGATGTCGTCAGCCCTATCGAGAACGTCGTCCACATACCGTCAGCCTAGTTGCACGTCGCCCTACTCCATTTGCCGTTTCGCCCACCGTGTTCGCCGAAGTCGGGTTGACTTGGTGACTCTTCGCCGGGACGCCCACTTTCGCCTCTACTACCGTTTCACTGTCCCTCTATGGCATGGTACTGCGTAGTCTCTTGGTTCGCTGGCCGCTTGTTAGTGTTACGCCTCGCGTTTGAGCTGTGAAGTCTCGGGTGTCGTCTCCCAAGGGTAGATTGATTTGTCATCTCTGATACAAGTACACTCTATGCCTTCTGTCCTACTGTTCCCACGTTCTCGGCCCGCCCCACTTTCCCTTCGCCCTACTCACCACTGGCCCCCTCCGGCCTACGTGAGCACGCCCACGTCTTCGTTCGCCGGGCGTCGCTGGCCTTAGCTGATCTTCGCCGAGCTTCGCCGAGCTTCGCCGATGTTCGGCGAGGTGGGTGTGAGGTTTTTGAGGTGTGCGGCCCGGTCTACGTGCCTGTAGCGCGCGTGGTCTCATCACCGCGCGTGCTCAACCTCAACATCAACGTAACCCTGGGCACCCCAGGCCGCTATGTGAGTAGTCCAAGCTGCGAAAGCGACTGCATACAACATGCTGACCTTGCCTTCTCCTATCCTACAGGCTCTTGACGTGGCCATCCCCGCACTGCCTGCGTGGGCTGCAGGCCGCGCCAGCCACTCAACTTTTACCTTCACTGCTGGCGCGGCTCCCACCTTCTCCTCCGGCGCCTCGACTGTGTTCAGCGCTGGCGTCCCTCCCGCGTCGCCGCCTTCGCCCATCGAGAGAAAGGCGGCGGTGGGCTCCTCGGACATCGACGACCCGCCGTTTCGGCCGCTCGCTCCTCCGCCCGTTCGCCGCAAAGCGGGCCACCGACGCGTCCCCTCCAACCAAGGCTCCCATCGCCGCACACCTTCCAATCCGCGCGCGGGTTGCGTGCTGCCAACGAGCCCTTTCGGGGCCGGTGCGCGCCCAACCCCGCTTCGCAATGACGTGGAGCCTCTGTCGCTCGCTGATGAGCAGAAGAGGGCTTCTGATGGAGACTAGTAGGGGAGGCTCGCGTGCGGTGCCTCTGAGGTGATGCAAGGTGCGTCCTCTGTCTCTCTGCCTTCACCTGTTGCTCATGGCCATCTTAGGCGGCGCTATTGAGCCTGCAGCCAGCATGCCCACACACTTACATGTTTACCCACCGCAATACCTCAGTTGTTGACAGTAACTACGCAGTAGAGCACGCACAATTCAGATCTGTATGCATTCCCTTCACAATGTATGCCTCAAGAAAATATCGAATACCGGTAACCAGCGTACAGACCACCTCCGCTGCGATGAGCCCCATCCATCTACATGTCCTCTGAGTGCGCACGTCTAGGGGCTGACATGAGCGAGAGATCGGAAGGCATTGGAAGAACGGCACTCACGAAGATGCGGAATCGTCATCGCTCTGGTCGCCGCCCAAGAGGCCGAGTACCCGAGGGTCCAGCATCCTGAAGTAGCCCGGGGCGCCTTCAATGGGGACCATCTGGACCTGGGACGAGTCGAGGAAGAGCATTCCGTCGGCGGCGAAGTGACCATAGTCGGACGGCGTCTTTACACGTGTCCCATCGTCCGATGCCGTGCTTGGAGGCGTGCCATCTGCAGGCGGCGTGGTTTCGCGCGATTCAGACGCGGAGTGGGCCGGCTGGTCGACTTCACTGGGTTCGTGGGCGACAGCAGGAGCTGGGGAGGCTGTCACGGGTAGGGGTGCGCCGTGCGCAGCGGTGCGCTTGTCGTTGTTGTGGGGCGGTGGTTGCGCAGCGTGGGCAGTGCCTGCAGGTGCGGCAGCGTCTTCTTCCGCAGCGGGGGGACCTTGCGGCTTCGAGACAACTCGCATGTGCTAATAGCAGACGCAATTAGGGTGGAGGGCCCGTCGAGAGGTCACCGCGTACGCACCGTGCCGATACCCCCATCTGCAGGCCTGAACATCACATCAACGGTGCCGTGGCCCGACAGCACCACGGCGACATCTTGCAGAGTATCCTGTAGACCTGGTGGGCAAACATGAGGATGAACAAAGCTCGTTAACTCACCTTTGTCAACATGCCGCACGACTGGAGAGAACGGAGGAGGTGGGCACATGATGTGACACCTTGTGCAGCCGCATCGAGCTGATCGCGTGGCCTTGTGCCCATCTAATCGTCTCTTCTTCTGGGCATCCATCAGCATGCCGTCGTACATTCGCTTCAACATCGAGGTGTCCCCTGGGCGCATCGTGGTGCGTGGCATGAGATCTGGGCGAGGCATGTAAGCTAACTTGTGGACATGCAGGTACTCTCACTAGCTGTGTGTCGCTCGGGCGTGGCTGCATATGCATCGGAGCACACCGTCGCCGACCCACACCTCTCCGCCTGGAGGCCCGACGACGGCGTCAATGACCCGGGACTGACACGCCCGCTGCCACACGAGGAATCAATGTCGCTTGCAGCCGCCGAGGGCTTGATCCGCATGATCGAAGTCTCTCTGAATATCGCCGGAGGCGATGGAGGCTGGTCCGAGGTCACAATGGAAGAGGAGGTTGAGCGCGTTTCGGTGTAGAGGTGCGTCCTTCCAACCTGGTCATCCTTCCAGCGATACATAACTTATTTGCAGTGCGACCTCCCATCACCGCCAAATGTTCTTGCCTCGAGCTTCTGCTCTCCCTCATTGCATAGCACCCAGATCTTCACATTATCCAATACATTGTTTTTGTGTGGAAGCTACTCAATGTGGGATCTACTCGTGCTCTGCATATTCAACCTTCGCCTTGCGCGTTCTGCTCTGCCCCGACGCATCCTCTCGTTCTCGCTTGGTCCCCTTGTGCGCCGAGATCGAGGCGTTGCTTATCGCATGGCTTGCAGGCCTAGATGTTGCGCAGCGTGAGGCAGGTGACGGGCTGGGGGGGTCCTCTGGAAGCTTCAACGCCATTGTGATGGGAATTCCGACGGTATCGCGTCTTTGCTCGCGGGCCCGGTTGGCAGGGTATGGGGCAGTGAACAGGTCACCATGCTCGCCGGGTCCGACTGGTGAACCCACAACTAGCATTGGGCTGCTGGCCCCATCGGTGGTGCCCCTCGATTTCCGAGGTCGCAGTAGTGAAAGGGGAGTCGAAGGCTCCGTCTCGGAGCCTGACTGTGGCGTTCTGGCCTTGACAAAATGGACAGGGGAGTACCTGGGGCTGGGAGCGGATACAACGGCTGCGTGGTCCGTGCTAGCCTGAATATAAGGCTCGGATATGTCCGAGTCTGAGTCGAGCAGCATCTGGAGTATGTCGGATGGCAGGTCGAGGAGAGGCGGGATGGCGCTGGGAGAGACACCGTCGAGCCAGCTGTCAGAACTTGAAGGTGGTGGGCTGGTCGATGTCGTCGAGGGCGCTGTCTGCCCATGCAAGGAAGCGTGATGATCAGGCTGCTGCAAAGTCAGCTGGGTGAAATCGTCACAGCAGCGTAGTGAACGCCAGGTGACAAGGCTGGACGACGTACAGAGCGAGGTAGCACCAACACATCTTCAGGTTCGGAGTCTGGCACCTCCCAGTCGGCGGCGCCGTCCGTCGGTGGGGGTGCTTGGCCCTCGAGCGACTCCGCCTGAGCGACTGGCAACACTGACGGTGTCGCGCTATTGGAGGCGACAAATTCGAGCGCAGCACTTGGACATGCAAGGTCCGTTGCGATGCTGTGGACTGGCGCGGCCCAGTCGGCGGTGTCGTCCGTCGGCGGGGGTGCTTGGGTCTCGCGTGACTCCGCCTGGACAACAGGCGGCACAGACGGCATGACGCGGTTGGAGGCGACAAATGCAAATGCACTTGTAGATGCGAGGTTCGTCGCAATGCTGTGGACATCAGCAGGCAGGCTGCTGCCCTGCTGCAGAGGAGAGGCTACCTCAAGTCGTATTCTCTGCGTAATTCTGTAAGCACGGTTTTAAGTTGAACAAGAAATTACTTGCCACGGTGCGCCCGACTGCGTCCAACCCTGCCGTGCACGGGGTGTAGTACACATCCACCGCGCCGGGGGCATTGAGATATACATCGACAAAGTCGATATTAGCCTGTACCAATGTTTAACAAAAATTTGAAAGCGGATACCCAGAGATCATACTGGAAGGTGAGCAGGGATGTCTTCACTGACGGTCCCAGCTGTCCCTGTACTCATGTTGTAGCTACTGGAGGTGCGGGTGTGTTAGCGACTGTGACAGTATGTGACAGTATAGGGCTGGCAGTGTGCAGCGTGACAAAGGCAGCCGTGACGACGCGACTTGCTCGTTTAGGCAATTATTATCTAGAACTTATGGGGGGAGGGGTTCCCTGATGCACAGTCCGGTTCGTGAGCTGGAAATTGCTTTCCATGTTGTCGATGCAGCCCCGGTAGGTCTCGATTATGGCGGATTCGGCGATAATTCGGCTGACGGTATGATTCGAGTACTTGCTGCCGTAGATTGACTGTTGAGGGAACGTCCCTTGGTGAGATCCTCCTCAAGAAATATGACACAGTTGACTTACCTTCGTGTACAAATTGTTCCTCTCTACTAGCCAGTCAACAGCCCGGAACTTTCCGGGCTTGCCCGTCGGGTTGCACAACCAGTTAAGACGAATGGCTCAACTGCGTGCGTGTCGCCGCTCAGTATGCACAGAGTGTAAGGTGCGGAGATCCTACCTGAGTCGTGATGGATATACAAAATGCAGATTGAAGAGCAATTTTGTCATCTGGCTTGCGTACTTGTGCTTTGCCGTGGCCTTGAAGATCATTATCCACGGCAAGAAGCAATTTTCGACGGCTCCGATGTCTCCCCAATTCATGGTCCATGTCAACTCCTCATACAGCAAGAAATCTCTGTTTCTCAGCTGAGAATTCTCGAATTGGGTGTCGCGTTCGGCCGTGGGACGTAGCTCGTTGTCCTCGAACGTGTCGTTGTTCGCAACGTACTCGGTCACCATCCGCTCCGAATAGTCGACAATTGTCTTCCAGTCTGGCTTCGACTCAGCCCAGCTCTCGAGGTCCGCGTGTTTCCCTTTCGTCCGCCGCGCGACTTCGACTCTCCAGCAATCTAAACGGAGCACCATGCCGACATGCTGGATTACCTGGTGCATCCGCCGGAACCCTGGGTTTGTACCCATCTTCCCCGTCTCTTTGGGTCTGATGATTGCGATGTAGCGCATCAGACTGTTGGCATCTTCGTGGCTGCTCTTTGACATTAGGTAAATTCTCCAAATGGCATCCGCAGCTGCCATCTTCAAGTGGAACAAGCCAAAGACGAAGACAACGAACTGTAGGCGACGCCAAGGGGTCTTTTCTGCTGTGCGCGATGACTGAACGCTCTGAACGCGCTTGCAGGTCGCCAGATCACCGTGAAAAATGACGACGTGATCGCCGAGGTCTCGTGGTGGCGCACCCGGGAACGGATTCCCTCCCTGGTCCCCGCTCCCCACACCACCTTGCCTAAGTAGGTCATTGATCACATCTGCATTTCCTTTCGCTGTTGATTCGTTGATATTCATCGCCCTGGCAGGTACTTGCGTCGTCTTCTTGACCGGAATCTGATAGACCGGCTCCGCGGGCACCCCGAGACTGAGGCGGAGCGTCTGGAAGTACGAAGGCCCACCCTCTACCAGAGTCTCACGGAACTTCCATGCGTTCCACCGCTGCCGCACCGTGAGGCCTGACGGGTGCTCTGGCTCCGGCCCGTTGACGGTTAACAGTGCTTGCCACGATTCCTTCCGCCTGTCCGACGTCCGCTGCGGATTGTCTGGATGAGAGCTCCAGAGTGCGTCCGAGCATTTGAGGTCCTCTGTCACAACACCGTGCTCGAGGGGTAGCAACGTGCCCGACGTGAGATGTTTCAGCGTCGTGCTGTCCTTCTCTACGGTCGGCAGACCCGTCTTTAGGTCGATATCAAAGTTGTCGTAGCCGTAGCTCGCAACTCCTGTCTGTCCGAGCTTGCGCACGTTGTCCGCCGCCGCCGTGACAAGTGATTTGATGCTTTGATTAATTGCAGTTGAAGATATGCTGAGTCCGGAGTGTGCAAAGGTCTCGATGACCTTATCGGGTGTATTGCAAGCGTGCATAAATACACCGAGCACGCTCTGTACTGCGTTGCACCTCCGGTTTGTGTTCTGCAGCATGATGCTCATGCAGATTGTTTGTTTCTGTTGAAATGGTGCGTCAGAACAATTCCGGAAGGTGCGGGTGGAATATACTCACAATTGGCACGAGCAGCTGAGCTCTAGAAGGATTACTCTCCTTTCCACCACCACCGCTTCCAACCTCCGGCACACCGTTATCTTCGAGAGCGTTCCATAGCTCCTCCTCGTCGCTATCCAGCGGCTGGTCGTCATCCGCGCTTTTGGCGGCGTCTTCATCGTCTTCTTCACTGTCCACATCTGCACCGCCCTTTCTCCGCTTTGCTAGCTGCTCGTCCGCATGCAGAAGGAGAAATAGGAGCCTCCATAGGTGAGGTGCGGCTCCTTTCATTCTCCCGGCGAGCTTGGCCATCTTGAAGTCTTGGAGCTTCTCCTCTGTTGCATGTTTGGCATCAAAGTGAAACCCGTAGGTTGATTTTGCGAGCTCCGCTGATGCGCCTGATTCCCCGTCGAGAGGGGATTCCGCCACGACTTTTCGGATTTTCGCTTCGACCAAAGTCACGTGACTTTGGTCTCCGGACCGTCGTTTCCGCCCTCGCACCACCGCCACTTCGGCACGAACCGAAGTCACGCGACTTCGGTTCCGCATTTCGAGCGTCTCCCGCTCAGTGCCGAGTCGCTTCGAGGCGCCCGCACGTGTTTCGGCCCAGGCCTGAGGCCCCACAGACCGTGATCACGCCGCAATCATCGTCTAAGCGAATCAGCGCACAGTTCGAGTCCTGAAACGCACCGGGTGCGCCACTCCCGAGATAGCCGGCGGTCAAACGCCCTTCCCTTCCACGCACATTTCGGCTTCCCGATTGGCTCCCTCTGACGTCCCGACCCTTCCGATCCGTAGCGATCCGAGCCAGGAGCCAGGACTACGCACCGAACCACTTACGAAGTTCGTAGCCCCCTCGCTGCGACTTCGGCGTTCGGAACACGCCTTTGGCGCGCTTCGAGCCGCTGAGGCGTACCTACGATTCATACCACCGCTGTCGAGCTCGTAGTGAGCCCTTCGTTACTTCATGTATTCGCTCCGCACACCTCCCACTTGCCACTCGTGATACTTCTCCACTTCGTCCGTGTTTCGTTCCGTATATACCTACCTATGTTCGCACAGTACGATACTGGTTTGAACTCGATTGTAGTATATATACGGCCCTGTAGCACACTCGAAAAATAAGTTACTTTCCCCCCTCATAGTCAGAATCTCGAAAGAGTGTTCTGCATCGCCGCCAGCATCGTCAGCTCTTACTGACGTTGCACCCCTCGTTCTACAAACTTCGTCCGTAACCTCACCCTCGACTACGCCGCACGCCGCACGCCGCACGACTTTCGACTTTGACTACGCCGCACGACCTTCCGAACTTTGACTACGCCGCACGCCACACGCCGCACGACTTTCGACTTCGACTACGCCGCACGACCTTCCGAACTTTCGAACTTTCGCCCACGACTTCCGAACTCCCGAACTTCACTCGAACTACGTTCCGAACTTCGATAGCAGCTTCGAAGCCTCGTCAAGATCAGACCCACAGCAAACGCGTTCCCGATCACACAGTCGACTCAAGTCCAACCCGATCGTCGTGATACGTCCTTCCCTCCATCGTTTCCACATCATTCCTCGTTTCCCCACGAACGACTCCGGGTCTCGCACGTCGCGAATTCGTTGTCTCGTCACTTCGGTGACTCGTACGCTTTCTCCCGCTCGTTTCTTGTTCGGACGCCATCGTCGCGTCGTCCCGCGTATTCGTATCCTCGTCACGACCACCGTTCGTGTATCGACGGAGACACTTCGCGAGCCTTTGGGACTGTGACGCTCGCTCGCACACCTGACACGGTACCACTGATCGCGCTCTAGGGACAGGAGATATACACATTTCCGCCCTACTACCGCGTGGTGCCCATCACCGCAACCTCGCTTCTGTAGACGCATTCCATTTGTTTTCGTGACCAGGTCTGGCTGTCCGCGGAGCAGTTCACGTCGTCGAGGAGGAGCTGATGGATAGCTGGGACATCGCGCACGAGATCAAGGGCAATCCCTTGAGTTTGATAAATAGGATTAGTCAATAGTACGGACATGAATGAGCAACAGTCATATGTGCCCCCGCGAACGCATCAACGATCTGAGCTATGGCGGCCATGACTCGGACAGAGGAGGGTCGAACGCCGGGGCACGGTGAGGGTAAGATGACGATCTGGATAAGATGATACGCGGTATCTGGTCAGCAAAACGCGCGCGTTATCGCTTTCGGCGGGGGCCGAGGCTGATAGGCGCCGCATAGTTTCCCAGTCCCTATGGAGAGTTGAGGGGTCAAACATTTGTACGGATTGGGATGTCGTATGTCGAATTTTATTATTTTCGGAGACTTAATAAAACATTTCACCAGCCCACGAAAAACCCCTCAACTCGTAATAGGGAGTGGGTTGGAGTCTGCGTGTATATGCCATATGGACTCGATGTGACCACACATGACTAATGCATGCCTGGACATGACCGGGCGCGACTTGCCGTTTTTACTGAGAGTTACGTGGCTGCGTCGGCGCTTCAAGCTGCTAGTGTACGTAAACGTATCGCCTCCGACGCCGGAAAATCAATTCTTGCCATTCTGAGACCCCGGCACGGTCTTCGCAACGAAGTCGTCCAGTCTCACGTGCTCCCATAGCATCACCTTCTCAACTCCCGAACATAATGTCCCGACGGCCCACATTTCCTCGCTCTAGCGTCCTGGTGCTAGGCTCCAACTTTGTCCAGTCCCTTCTGCCCACCACCGCCATCTCACAAGCCGAGTCGCTCCTGGAAAGCCACCGAATAGCAGACGTCGTTGAGCTCTTGGATCAGCTGCGGAAGAAGGTACAAAGCAAGTTCGTCATTGACGAAGATGAGGTTGGAACCCTCCATGCTGACTGGTTGTGTCCGTGATTGAAGATGCCTACTGATAGGTCGAAGAGCTGCACTATATCTACCAGCGCATAGGCTTCCAATGTTTCCTTGAGACGCGCTTTGAAGATGCCGGCTATAATCTCTTTGAGGGAAATCTCGACCCGCGCGTCCTCATCTCCTACTTCCCTGACCTACGTGGTGCCCTGCTCTCCTCATCAGACGAGCTCGACATGTTCTCTGGAATCGCCGAACACATGCCACCCTATGACTCTGTCGATGATATCAGTACGTCCTACACTCCTTCTCTCCCCCTCTTGTCTGCCATTCTCTTCTTACCGCCCACCCCGGTCCGTCTCTGGCTCGCTTTCGTTTGTCCGTCCGTACCTCGGACTAACGTGCAGTCGTGGCGAACCTAGTCAGGAACTACTCCCCGCACCTCTCGCCGAACACGCGCTCCGCGCCGCCGACTGCCGAGCTGCGGCGCGTGTTAGGCATGGCTGCGCTCGAAATGCTCGAGGTGTTCCTACGCAAGTGGCGCCGCGTGCGTGGAGAGAGCGGGAGTCCCGAGGTCCGCGTGGTGAGTGCTCGTGATGCATCGTTCCCGTGACAAACTACTGAAGTGGGGCATAGATCGTGGACACGGTGCTAGCAAAGCTGTTCGCACGCGCGGAGAAGACGACTGACCTCTACGGCCTCGTCAACGACTCGAACGACCTTGAGTTGTCTGAGTTGGAGCCTGTGCTCCAGTCAACGGGCCAATACAACCCGCTTTGCAAACTCTATCAGAGGCGCGGTGACGACGAGAAATTGCTCGAGGTTTGGTCCAAGTAAAACGCTTGCCATACCTGTGTCTTTTCGCAGTTGACACGAGTTACCAGGTTGGTCGACGGCGACTGGACAGACACCGATATCCCAGATCCATTATCTGATATATTCAACCTGCTCACAGAGCGGCGGAACCGGCAGCTCACGCAGAAATGGGGAATCTGGCTGACGAAGAAGGACTCAGAGCGGGCAATGAAGGTCCGTTCCATCCTTGCCTTCGTCGCTATATGTTCTTTCTCGCTGAACTAGTATATGCAGTTGCTCACGACGACGGGGTCCTCAAAACGGGGACAGAAGACAGCAGACGACCTTGCCATGCTGCAGCAACTGCGCACCGAGAACCCGGAGGCAGCTGCGCAGTTCTTGGAGTATCTGGTGCTGCAAAAGCGAAGCACAGTGCGCAAATAGCCATCTTGTGCACCGGCGTACGCTCCCTGATTTGGGGTTCTGCAGGATCGCACCCTGCATACTGAGCTTGCTCTAATATGCGTGAAGGGGCTTCTTTCCTTCTTACAAGACGAGACTGTCTCCAAGCTATGGCGTGCCAAAGGTGGCCTGCCCTTCACTCGCCCATTTTTAATCACTAACGATCAGTCGCGTGACAGCATCTTCGTACGCTTCTGCACCTTCAATCACCCCATTTCTGGCCTACTTCGAAGCTACAACTCCCGATTCACCAGCAAAACGCGGGCGTCTTCGCACCGCGCTCTTCCTTCAAGGCTCAGTATTGTACGATGCCTCAGCTGTGCGTGAGGCTCTCGCTCCACAAGAGCAAATACTTTGCGTAGAGCTCGCCATTGTGGAAGGAAAGGTCAGCTCCAGCTTGCACGGACATGCCTCTGATCGGTTCTGACCCGTTTCACTAAACTAATAGCTTGGCCACCATGACCAAGCCCTTTCGCTCCTGGCCACGACTGTGCGCGACCACATATCTGCGGAGGCCTACTGCGCGACGCATGGGTGTGTGCTGCCGCCGCGCTCTGCCCTCACGCTCGCGGAAAAAAGCGGTCTGACAGTGTGGGCGGGCGTAGCGCCGCCGGTGAAAGCCGGAGCATCCCCGAGCGCAGCAGATGAGGAGGAGACGAAGCGTCTGCTGCATATACTGCTCGGCGTGTATATGAGAGGCAGGTTCGTCGACGCTCATAATTTCGGGATTGCCGCTGATGTATGCGGTGGGCTACAGTGACCAGACCCCGAGGAGGCCACTAGCAGCTAACGGCACTGTGACGGCCGCTGCGAACCTCTTGAACTCGCAAGCGCTAAAATTCGATCCCGTCGACGTAAGCACCCATTTGTGTCTGAGACGATGGGTCATTCCTTATCATCCGATCGCCCTTAACATAACCTATTTTGCGTGGCCGATCGGACGCGCATCCAACCTTAACGGAGCCGCTGACTGGCTCCCATAACAGGTTCTAGAGCTCGTACCAGCGGCGTGGCCGCTCCCGACGCTGTCGGCGTTTCTGACGCGCTCATTCCGTCGCGCCTTACATGAAAAGCACGAAGGCATGCTCATCAAGGGCGTCGCGACCGCGCAAAACCTTGCCGTGCGATTTCTCTTAAAACGCGGAAATGGAGCGGAGCTGACTGCGGAAACTCACGTGCACAGATATCGGAAGAGGCGCATGAGGTGCTGAAGGAGCAGGGCGCGATTGTGGAAGAGGCGTTGCCACCGTCACCGTCGTCGTCATTGGGGGAACTCGACGAGAAGGTGGCGTATGAGCATGCGGCGCAGAGTGCGCCTGTGGATGTTGTGATCCAAACTGGAAGGGGTATTGATGAGGGGGGCGGAGGCATGTCGTATGGGTCGAGCGTCACTGCCCCAAGTGAGGAGGACGGAGGGGATCATCTACGGTAGCTTGTGTCGCGCAGCAGTCCGCATGGTATTTGCTCTTATGGAGAACAGACGATCTTGACAGGCGCGGATTCTTTCAAGCTCAGTCGAGCCAGATGTAAGTGCACGAGGCGTTCTATGGGCTTTGCGAGCGGGTCGATTCCCACTGACGTAGCTGTGGAAGACCATCTGACAGCGTCGGCCTGCAACGGTGTGAAGTCGGAAGGTGGACGGACGTCAGATGGGGTATGTGCAAGGGTTCTCCATCACTGGGGCGTTAGATAGGATTATTGCCGCCTGAGAGGGGTTGCCATTCGGTTGGGGAGACCAAAGTGAGTCGCAGCTGTCGAGATGAGAATCACGTTGCGCCGCACCGCCACGGAGCGAGGCGGGTGCCCGGTGTTGCGTGACCGTCGCGCAACACAGCACGTTTCACGCTGGAGTTCCGAGACTCGGAGGGCAGGCCGGAAGTAAGTACATAACTGCGTGGAACTGAAGTACTGAGCTGAAGTCAGGCTGAACAGAGCATGCGCGCCGAGATGCCGGCACTCCAGAGGGAAACACGTGGGGCGTGGCCCAGAAGGGGAAGCGCGATTGACGATAATCACATGCAAACGCCTGCAATGCAAACCCTTGAAAACCCGTTATCTCTGCAATGCTCGCCGCCAGCCTCTCTTCCTCTTCCCGTCCACCGACGACACCGACGACAGCGCGACAATGGCAACAGAGACTCAGACCGCCCCCGCCGCCCCCGAGCTCACCGTCCTCCACCGCGTCGCCTCCATCCCTGTCATCAGCGACTCCCTCAACGCCGTTCACTCGTCTCTCTCCTCCAACCAGTACACCCGCTCGCCATACTCTTCCGCCCAAGCCCTCTCCACATCCGCTCTGCGCTATACCGAGCCCTTGGCCCAGCGCTTTGCCCCTCTCATCGTAACCGCCGACTCGTACGGCAACAAGGCCGTTGACTTCGTCGCGTCGCGCTACCCGTACCCTTTCACCACCCCGACGAATGACATCGTAAATGACATCAAGGAGCGCAGCGCCCACGCGCAGGGTGTCGCCACCAAGACGCTCGACGAGCGTGTGCGCTCGCCTGCCTACGCCGCTGCTGAGGGCATTGACCAGGTGAGACGGCCATGCCACCTTATTTATAGATTCGCCACTAATCAAGTATATGCAGCGCTTTGCCCCGCTCGTCGACTACTTAGCTGCCGCGGTCTCGAAGCTCCACGGGGGGGCTGGCCAGAACGGGACCACCCAGGAGCCCGCGTCGCCGGGTGCGGATGCCAAGTACCAATACCAGCGGGCCTTCGCCCTTGGCCAGGATCTCAAGGACACCGTCTACGTCTATTCCAGCGAGCAGGTCAAGCAGCTGCAGGCGCAGAATATCCTTGTGTAAATTTCTATTTGTTGATCAATATCGCATAGATCGCTGACATGCATCGGTTCCAGGCAACGGGCCACCGCGACCGCGCAGAGCATCTCTCAGCTTGCCTCATCATCCGTGACAGCGACTCAGGCGCGCGCGGCCCAACTCTCCGACACGATGGTTCAGGAATTGCGCCACATTCAGGCGTCCACCGCGCAGCTCCCCGCACATCTACAGGCCTCGTTCAAGCCGGTACAGGAGGGCATCTCTGGCACGGTCGCGGATCTCACTGCCGTGCTTAACTCGGATGTACCGCGGGGCGAGAAGTTGGAGAAGTTGAAGGCGACGATCACGGCGCGCGTGCAGCCTGTGCTCAATGCCGCAGCTGCACGTGTGCAGGAGTTACTGGCCACTGTCACGACGCGTGCGGAGGCGACGAAGGAGAACGTTGCGAACGGTAGTGGCGCAGAGCACTGAATGTGCCAGTGCGTTTCCTTTCTTCTTCCTGGGTCGCTCAATTACATGCATACATAGACGATAGACCCGTGTTCCAACCCTGTTTCCATATTCTGGTCCCACCACTCCATGTGTAGTCACGACCCCCTCAATTACTGTCCAGCCCACCGTTATGTCGCGTTACCCTCGTTGTAGACTGCCCCACTCTCCCTCCAAGCATCCAAAATGTGCATTATTCATACACGGCCGTTTGTCGCGGTTATATGTTGTGTCCATAGTTATGTCAATTTACAGTGTGCGCGCGCGCCGTTCGATCGATATCAGTGTTATCAATGTCATAGACATGTTCTTGATCAGTGGCATGAGCTTGCTACTCGATCGGCAATTGCCGCATTTCACTTGCCAACTGTCTGTCATGCCAGTAAGTACATAACCGTGACTATAGGCTTCCACGCAAGGTCGGCAACGGAAACTATCATGCCAGCACGTCGCTTTCCACTCCTTCCAATCGCCAATAATGCCCGAATCATAAACAGCTGCCACTGCACTGCTTGTTGGATTGACAGACCGGCGTTTTTCAACAGCCATCTGTGCCAATTCTATCAACCACAGACACAAGAAAGACTGATAGCCCAGTGCACACGGCGCTGTGTTTCACCGGTCACCTTTTGTGCAATGAACAGGTGCCGCTCAAGCACGGAACGGCTGGACCAGACGACCCGCGGTATGAATCACAAGGCTTGATGTTCTGTACCAACCAACGCCGACTAGGTCCCTTACATTGTCATTGCAGAACGGTCGCGCCCTCGCCAGCCTCGCCCGCGATCATATAAAACAACGGGCGCGCGCCATTCCTGACACTAAGTACTTCTTTGCACCGGGTCTGTAGATGGGCGCTCCACGAGCGCATTAGTGCTCATTGCGCAACTCAATGCCCGCTCATGACGCGCCTTGCTCTAGCGCCGTCCTTCTGTGGACCGTCCGTGTTTATGACAGGACTCACTGTGGCTGCTGGTCTTCTGCCCTTCCCCCCTCTTCCTTCCCATGGCTGGAGAGCACAATACGACAGTCGTCGTCGTCGACGATGCAGACAGTGGAGTCTCGTATTCCTCGGGGTGGGTTGTCAACAACGCGGCCGATGCGGCGTACAACTATGAGGGGACCTTGCACGGGAGCGGTGGGGAGGCAAGCGCATCTGCGACCTTCCGCTTCCAAGGTGCGTCACCCAACACAGTTCTCATTCTACTCAAGATGTTCTAAACTCCGCTATCAGGCTCTGCGGTCGAAGTCCACGGTATGATCAGTCGGACGGACGGTGCCGCGGCCGCGACCTATCGCCTCGACGACCTCCCACCCGTGACGCTCGGACTCCCCGCCGTGAACGCCACGCTGTACGGCGTGCTCCTCTACCGCTCGCCGACGCTCGACGCGCGCACGGAGCACACGCTTGTTATCATGCCCGCCGGGCGCCTGTGGCTCGATTACCTGCTGTACACGCCTGCCCCGAAACGCGCGACGCGCCTGCTTCGATCGCCCGCGGTTATCGCGGGCATCGTGACGGGTGCCGCGGTCGTGCTTGCGCTGCTCCTCGTGCTGGCATACTTCTTGTGGCTGCGGCACAAGCGCAGCCAGTACCGCGGTTCCCGGGACACGGTTGCTGCCATGCTCGGGCCAGGTGCGAGCTTTTCCCTGTGGTCTGTGATCTGTAGTGTGGCACTCATCACATTGGCCCTTTTCTTGCAGAGCTGGGGCTGGCCACACCGACGCGTGTGCAGCTGAGGCAGATGTCCGAGGCCGTTTCGTCTTCGACGAACACGTTTGCGGGGGCGCATGGCTGGGCGGGCGCACGTTCGGGCTTGTCAAAGGTTTTTCATTCTGCGTCGCGCAGCGAGCCCGTGGTGTATGGCCAGTCAGACGCACGGCCACCTGTGTCCACGTCCTCGTTGCAACATCCCCAGGTCCCCTCGCGAGAGACCCTGCCGGTGCCTCCATTGCATGAGCAAACACGACCCCGTCAGGGCGCAGATGGGTGGCTTGAAATGGGGCACGAGCGACCTGTGTTACTACCATAGCAACGTGCCACGTCCAAGGCGTGATTCCCAGGCTCAGCGGACGTGTCGTGAGATGGACGTCGTAGCCGCTGTGGCGATCAGTCTGCTCACTCACACTTTCTGACCGAATGCGCTCTAGGTCGCCATGAGGGCCTACGTGACAGGTTTACATCAGATCCTACTATACTACATATATGCTCGTTTCTTACGGCACTGGTACTGTATCAATCCATTAATCAGCTTACATATGTGTATTTTGCCTCTCTTCGTATACTTGTGCCTTGCTGTGACTGCCTGACAGTTGACAAAGCTGTAGTCCTGCATGGTTGTGCTCTATTGTTGTTTTATTATCTGTCTGCATTATGTAATATTGGAACTGCGGCCCGGTTGTACCGGCGTCTTATTGCACACAGCGCGTCAACCGCCGTGCGCTCAGATGTACTAAGTGAAATAGGTACTGTATCAGTTGCCATGCCCTCGTGGACGAAAGTTCACCAGTGGTTGCGATGCATCAAGATGGTAAGAAGCATGATACTAATCCCCACCCAGCTGAGCTTTACCTTATCCTTCGCCCCGCGCATACATGACGTGCCTCTCTTTCTAACCGCCTTCCTTCGCCTTCCTTCGCCTTTCCTTTCAGGCCGCCCTGGGGGTGCAGGCCACCTTTGTGCTTTTTATCTTTGACGTTCCGACTCAAGCATGTCGGACGCGGGCAGTCTGACGCCGATACCGGCAACCGACCAGACTGCGGTGCAATACGCCGGTGACTGGAACAATGGGGACAAGAACCACCTTCCGTTCACAAATATGCCGAGCGCAAATG
The DNA here is from genome assembly GCA_019914985.1 of Auriscalpium microsporum. NCBI lineage: Eukaryota > Fungi > Basidiomycota > Agaricomycetes > Russulales > Auriscalpiaceae > Auriscalpium > Auriscalpium microsporum. Next base: position 1,598,909 of record JAHLMG010000007.1, on the reverse strand, counting down.
TCACAGTGTCATTTTATGGTGTGTGGTTTGCCGTGCGCGGTGCGCTTGTGCGTATTAATTCTGTGGGGCTTACAGGGACGAAGATTCAGGCGTATGGCTTCTTGAAGCGCGACAGCGAACCATCCTTCATGAGTGTCACGATAGATGACAAGGATCCGCTGCTCACAAGCGTGCCGGCTTCAATTACTCCCGTGACACTCTTCAACTCCGACGAACTCTTATGTGGATCTCACACCATGGCCCTCACCCTCACCGAGCCTCAGACGAGCATGCACATAGAGGGCTTTGCCTTCGCACCCTGCATCTTTGCTGCGGAGCCGAGCGGATCTACATCCGTCATCTCGACCCCCGAATCCAGCAGCAGTCCAACTGCGAGCGCGGTCGGCTCCCAGGACGGCAACGTGTCCTCCCTTACTTCTTCGTCCCATTCGCACATCGGCCTGATTGTGGGTGTCGCTGTTGGCGCCGTTGTTGGGCTGTTGTTATTTCTCCTCGGTCTCCTTCTATTCATGCGACGCCGGAAGGGTTCCTTGTCATTCCAGATGCAAAACGCGCAGTCCGCAGAGTTTTTGCAATCCGCAGGTGCGTAATTCTTTGTCATTATGTCCCCAGAAAAGCGACAACCAAGCTCATGACTGCCGCGCAGATTTCGTCCGAAAAACATCGCTCGAAACGTTGCCCGAGGCTCGCTTACCGGAGACGAGCGCAGGCGCAGTGATGCCTTCGCGAGGCTCGGTGTACCCTGATGAGAAGGCTGACAAGCCGTATCTGGACCCTCAGCCGGAGGTGGATGAGGTGGGGTACGTGCACGGCTACCTTGCCGAGTCCAAAGACTGGTTGCAGCGGCAGGAGCAGTACGATGCCGAACGTGGCCGGGCACGGACGACATCCGAATACCTACCGCGGTACCGGCCATCTGCATCTGGTTCTACATGACGTGTGCTGCGCGATACCTACTATGATTGACTTTCCGTTCGATGGTCTCGTGTTGTTGGAGAGTATTTCGTCGTTATCCCGAGGACTATGCGGACACAATTTGGCTCTTTATTGTTATTGTGAAACTGTACTGTGCTTACGATATATCACACGGATCTTGCTTTCAACCTTCGCGCGTGGCACGTTCCTTCCAGCGTGTACTTATAGAACTTATATACAGTACGCTACGCGAGCGCCATTTCCATGACAGTAATGTTTTGGCACGCTCAACAGTCGGTGATCATCGTCTGTTCCTGGTGGCACATGTCCTGTATTCACAGCGCAAACCCTTCGGCAGCGTGCCACAAGCGTTCCCCAAGGCCCACAATTCCGCCGAGCACGCGTCCCATTTTCCGCAAGTCGCCGTTTACCCCGCCCCCACGGCCGTTCGCATGCATGCCGTATGACACCGCCATCGCGACTCCAAGCACCAGCGCCGCACCAGCGAGCATCGTTCGCCTTTCCACCCGTGCGCCGAACACCCGGCGGTTGCGTTTGCGGAGCTTCTGCCTCTTCCTTCCGCCCTTCGTGCTCTCCACCTTTTCCTTGCCTTTTTCCGATCCCCGGCGGCGATGGAACCAGTTTTTCTCCGTTCTTTCGAGATCCTCGTCGTTGCTGTCCACGCCGCTGGTGGCCGGCAGGTCGTCTTCAGGATTCCAAGGCAGCACGATGTCTGTGCTCGCGACGATGAGTGCCTCGGCCGCATCGTCGGGTGGAAGCCGTGCCGGGTTCTCCGACCAGGTGCGCATTGCGCTCGCGGGCCCCATGATGCGGTCAAGCAACAGAGCGGGGTCAGTAGGCGGAAACTGGGCGAATAGATTATCGGCGTGGTTCAACAGAGCAGGCAGAGAGCGTTTGACACGGCAACGATGGGGTGGCGGAGACGGCGAGCCAGTGCGCGCGGGCGAGGGCGAGGGCGAGCGTTTGAGAAGAGTAGGTGGGAGAGGTGGAGAGCCAAATTCAGGCGGACTTGGTATATCTGAAGGTTGCATAGAAGAGCTGCGAGAGTGTGAAGAGGATGACGCTGAGGACTCAGGCTCAGGTTCGGAGGTAGCAGTGCATGTTGGCTCTTCCGTGCCTTTCGGGGTGACAGATGGTTCGCTGGCCACAGGGTCGTCGAGATGCTTTGGGGCCGTCGCACTGTGCGTCGCGGCATCGTGGGTCTCATCGGCCGACGAATCTAGCAAGGGACCGTCAGGTTCGGCCAGAGCAAGCGACAATTTGACGTCTTCTTCGGTGGTGCTCCCGGTCTGTGTCAATTCATCGCGATCCTTCGGAAGCGAAGAGCCGTGGCCTTCCAGAATTCGCGACGACGATTGCTTGTCCTCCTGGTCCTCTTCTCCTTCACGACGGTCAATGAGATCCGGGAGCCCAGATAATACCGAATGTATCATCCCCTCTTCTCCCTCTCTCTCGAGCACTTCGACTTCGTCTTTCCGCACCAAGATGAACTATAGAATGAATCAAATCGATTCGTGAGACTGTCAACATTCTAGGGCATAAGCACGTACCGCCGCGGCCAAGTATACGACAGATATGGGCGGTCGGGAGAGCAGGTAGTCGAATATGTGCTGGATGAGCGGAAGGGTCGGAACGTCATGCGAAAACAGAGTGAGAAGGTGGGAAAGAGCGGTATATGGCAGCGGGGATTGCCTGATGACAACTGTGAGCATGCATGCCGCACAAAGGCCAGGCAGGAGAACGCACTCTTCAAGAAGTGCCGCATAGTCTGGGTCTGCTTGACGCAGGATGCGTTGAAGGATACTGGAGAACATAGACATAGATACATGCATCGCACGAAGTAAACTATATATAAACGCTCACCGCATAAGACCCATCAATGGCTCAAGAGTGTGTCCCATCGAATCGCGCAGCCTGTGCAGGCTGACCTTCTCCGCAGCAGGAAGCGCAACAGCCGGTGGGAGACTTAGCATTAGAACAGTGATAATGTCATGATAACCCTGTCGCACAAATTTTTAACCGCCGCTCGGGCGCCAGTAGCATTACGCACTTGAAAATAGCTGAGGCCAGGACGCCGGCGGAATATCTGCACAATTAGCCTGCGGAGCTCTTCCTGTCGCTCTTCACGGTCTGTCATATTTGCTTCTGGGTAAAAAAGGTAGGGTTGAAGCGCAGGCCAGTGAATGGCAAGAAGACGGGAGTCACCTACTGGGTAGAGTACGAAGCTACGATCTGTATCTAGGCGGATCTGGCGCTCATCTTCGTGCTGGTCCTCCGCCACTTCGAACGCAGGAAGTTCGTGGTCTATATGCAGCAACTGTGGCCTTGCACAGTGGTCAACAAGGTCTGATGGCTATGGAAAGCTGGGACGCGTACCATATGACAGCTCTGTCTGCTCCAAATCCACCAGGTGCGAGACTCCGGGCACGTAACGCGTCCCAGTCGAGCTGTCCAGTCGTCGCATTCAATGTCTGTGGCTCGGGCGAAAAGAGAGCAGCTGCCTGTGGGTTTTGCATTCCGGCTGAGGTGCTGAGGTCAAGCGATGCGATGACAATGCGGAGCTGAGCGCTCGCCGCTCACCCGTTGGTGTGCCACGTGACACTCATCCAATGCGACTCCGACATGGTCAACCCTTGAAGCTTGAAGCTTGAAGTCTCCCGCCTCTCCTCCAGAACGCTAGGCAGCCCATAGCTTCACCCATATTCTTTTCACTGATACCTCGCTCTATTGACATGACTCGGAGGAAGGTACCATCTGATCGATCGTGCGTAGGCTCAAGACAAAGACATACCATCACCAATCTCCGTGCTCTCACTAGCATTAGAGTTCTGGCTCAGGGGTGCTTTTAGCTGGCTTCGGATACAGCGCACTCAACACCAACTCTGTGGCAAACTCCTTATGTGTGAGCTCGTAGATCAGTGCGGCGGTCGACATCGTCGCCACGGTTACGCTGCACAACCTTACCTCCTCCGCGAGAGTGATGTTGACCAACTGGAGATCATATCAACGTGCACTAGGAACGCGGATGAAAAAAAGGGCCCCAGTCTGTGCGTATCCGCTCGCTCCGTCTCTCAATAAACTTGTTACGATAGGGCCTCACGAGCTTTTACGGGACTATCTACCCATGTGCCCATCCCCCGCTTTGTCCGTCTTCATGCTGCGTCATCGAAATAGATCACCAATACTCCCCTTTATCAGCTCTCTCCCTCTTCGGAACGACCGTTTTCCCTCGACGGCTTACTAGTGGCCGTCCGCACACACGGTTTATGTCAGTGTCTGTCAATCAAGCTCTTTTCATCATCGCGATGCCAGCCTGCTCTCGTAACATAACAGGCTCCAACCTTGCTGTGCGTCAACAAGAAGTCACGTATAGTTGGCAGAATATATGCCGCGATGGCTTTGTTATGCTGGCGCATCGACGGCTGAATTACTTCCACATAGGTGGCGTGGAGGCCCTCTAGTGATCAAGCATTATAAAGTGAGCATACCGTACTTTTGGTCTTGCCGGAAGCCGCTCGTTAACGTTGAGTACGTGTTCGAGCGGCTCAATGTGGTCTCATGCCTCTGGTGGGTCTTCACAAAGTTCACGGAACGCGCTGCTCTGTAAGATATCTGTCACAATACCTTTTTGGTACTCAACTCACGGATGCGTGTCTTGTAAAAGCGACTTTGACCCACGTCGACAGGTCATCATCACTCTCGTTGGTTGGCATCACGCATCTGCTCGGAGAATCCGCCTCCGACATAACCACGTCCTCATGGCCACGCTCGCTGTCTGGAACTGGGAGTCTCGCGTTGTGACATTCCCACAAACTGTGGTTCAACAGATGTTTCATCGCAATCTGCGGGTCACGCGAACGTTCATGCCTCTCGAATGCGCAGCCTGCGAATCAGAGTTGTTTTCACGGTTACGTTGCCGATGTGCTCATGCCGGCAGCGACATGGTTCTGTGTGTTTCGAGATCTCTTCGCATCTGCTATAATTTCGCTTGTGCGACTGTTCTCGGTCCAATAGTTGGATAGATCTTTCATCCTCACACACGAGCACACTGTCTGTTCCTCATTGGGACCCTTGTGGGTTGCATCCGGTCCTGTCGGCGATCTGGCATCACGCCTTCTCGAGTTGGCATCATCCGAACGACGGCGTGCGTTCACAATCTCTGTCGGAACTGTCACTTGGTCGACACCCTCGTACTTGTGAGGGTCTATTTGGAGCCTGGAAAAATCCCCACTACACGTGCGGGCATCTTATTGGCGTCTAAAATCGCTGCAATCCATTCTGTGCCATCAGGCAGTGACCATATGAAGTCGATCATTCATTCGCTCCCGGCTCGGGCGTCTAAGTCGCTTCATGTGGAGTTCGCCGTCGTCGAAATAGAGGATTAGTTGAGTCAGGGAGCCGCGTTATTACCACGGCAACAATATGAATGTAAGATCATTGTCCCTTTTTCTTGTTTGTGACGCGTCCGGGATCCGTAAACCTGGAACAAAGCCTCCATTGTCCCAATAAGCGAAATCCCGCGAGCGTAGTATAAGGTAAGAATGACATTCACCCCACTCCCATTCACGTTGAGTCCTCTTTTTCCCCCTTCCTCCCCTAGTCTCGCCTCGCTAGTACCTCCTCTCATTCCGGAACAATGTTCGCTCTGTCTTTCCTTACCATCGCCCTCGCGGCTGTTCCTGCCTTCGCTGCCCCCGCCAAGATCATAGGATGCCCCGTCCCCTCCTCCGTACTGCAGGTGCCGACTAATCAGACTCAACTCGTACCGCCCTCTACCGCCCTGAACTACGTCGGACTCGGTGTTGGCGTACAAAACTACACCTGCTCCGCTGCTGGGGCATATGTGTGAGTGCGCCGAACCTGTAGCGAGTTACTTTGAACTGATTGTTTCGATGCAGCACTGCTGGCGCATATGCGGAGCTGTTCGACATCTCATGCTTGTATAACACACCGTCATTTGCCAACATCCAGAATGACGCGTACAACATCTGGAATCAGCTCCCAGCATCTTTCAACGTCTCGTCCTTGATTAGCGTGTTCCGCTCGCTGAAGAACTTCGATACCCTCGGACAGCACTACTTCATCACGAACGCGGCCGGCGGTCTGTCTCCCAAGTTCGACTTCACGTCAACGGGAAAAACCTCCGGAAATCCCGATGCCTACGTCGTCGCGGCGAAGGTCGGCGACCTACCCTCCCCAACTGGTTCCCAGGACATCGATTGGCTTGAGCTGAACGGTACCGCCGGGAAGCTTGCCTCCCAGGTGTTCCGCTTCAAAACTAAGGCAGGACAACCTCCATCCTCGGTCAGTTCTGTTTCACTCTTGATGCGCCCTGACTCGATAATGTGTGTTTGCAGTGCACCCCGGGGTCTCCCCTCATCAGCGTGAAGTACACGGCGAAGTACTGTAAGTTTCTCACAGTGTACCGTATTCTGTACCGAGCTGACCTTGCATTCAGTGTTCTACGGTAGCACACTGTAGAGAACGCGAGTAACACACGCAGAGGGTGGCACGCCGCGCCCTTCTATCCATTCCTTGACTTACACTTCATTCCTTATCGTTGTTCTGGGGTCTCTTGATTGTGTTACCACTCTCTAGTGAAGATGTTCTACGTTGTGCTACATAGTATACTTATAGTGGACTGGACGTCCAATGCGTGAGTGCTTGCCAGAAGAGCTGGGCCGGCGGGCCAACCGGGCCGCTGGCGGTTGACGGTAGATCACGACCGTCGAGCTCCGAGTCTCCCCCAAACGAACTTTCGTCATACTTCACAAATGCGAGCAACTATCACCTCAAAAAGCTCACCTGGACAGTACAAGAAATCCCAGGTGAGATTCTCTGGGTTCTCGCTTGGTTCTCGTGCTCTCACTGCTGGCAGGCTCATCCTCGGAGCCTAATGTGCTGCTTGCTATTCTAGCTCGTACTTCGCGCTTGTGCACTTTGGACATCTGTCGGCCCTTCTGCAATGCGTCCTGCAATATTCAAATTGGCCAGTTACCAACGTCTGTCATTTACCGGAATCTACGTCTCAAAGGTCTGCTGCTGCTTGGCAAGCAGATGTCGATGAGTTCCAATGCCCGAAAGAGGCTGGGCGTCGATGTGCCTCTGCGGTCGCTCGGATTCCTTCCCGCCAGCTCTTGTTCTTAACCACCAACGCCCTCTGCCGCCACATTGCCTAACCCGCCCTCCCTGTACTCTCACTCTATCATCACTTTCTAACCCCCATAATGCCCGGCGTCACCGACAGTCCCCCGCGTGCACCTCCCGTCCAGTACGCCACACAGTACGGTACCCGTTGGCAAAAGGAGAAGGCCGCTGCAGGACAGGGCGCCTTCGAGTACCCCGAGGATGCGAAGTATGTTGGGCCGTGGGTCATCGGCGAGTGCGTCGGCAAGGGCGCCAGCGGGCACGTCAAGATTGCCCGCCATCGCCGCACGGGCCAGCTCGCGGCGATCAAGATCCTCCCACTCGACCTTGTCTTCAGCTCTCGCACATCCTTGCGCAGCCGCCAGGCCAAGTCGGACAAGCAGCGCCTCGGAATCGACCGCGAGATCATCATGATGAAGCTCATGAATCACCCGAACATCATGCGCATTTACGACGTCTATGAAGGCGACAACGAGCTCTACCTCATCCTCGAGTACGTCGAAGGCGGCGAGCTTTTCGACTTCCTCGTCAATCGCGGCAAGCTCCCGCCGGCCGAGGCGCTCGCCTATTTCAAGCAGATCATCTATGGGCTCAACTATGCGCACGCGTTCTCCATCATTCACCGCGATCTAAAGCCCGAGAATATTCTCATCCATTCGTTGCAACCGCCTCTCATCAAGATAGCCGACTGGGGCATGGCGGCGTTCGCCCCACCTAGTTTGCAGCTCGAGACCAGCTGCGGCAGCCCTCACTACGCCAGTCCTGAGATTGTCAACGGACACAAGTATAGCGGCACGGCGACGGACATCTGGAGCTGTGGCGTCATTCTCTTTGCGCTGCTTACGGGTCGACTGCCTTTCGACGACAAGAACGTCCGAACGCTTCTCAGCAAGGTCAAGACGGGCAAGTATGATCTCCCTCCAACGGTGGATCCGCAGGCCCGCGACCTCATCCAGCGCATGTTGGTGGTAGATGTTTCTTATAGGATCTCCGTACGTGCGCTCCCTGCCACCACACTGTCCAGGTCTGACGGCACGCTGTAGATCCCAGATATCCTTGCCCATCCTTGGCTGTCGCACGACACGCCAGGTATCGTCTACGTCCCCGCGCCGCCAGTCTCGCAGCTTGCGCGCCCTCTTCCCTCCGCCGCGCACATCGACCCCGACCTCCTCGAGTCTCTGTGCGTCATCTGGGGCCGTCACGCTGATGTCAACGCGGTCACCGCAGAGCTGCTCAGCCCACCAGGCTCGGGCACTCTGGCCAAGGCGTTCTACTTCCTCTTGCAAACACATCGTGTACACACGCTCGAGTCGGAGGGCATCGTCATGGACGTCGATCCCCGCGCCAAGGCTGTCACGAAGTTGTACTCGGCTCCTCTCTCGAAAAAGCCGCGCCCGTTCAGCGTGGGCACAGAGCACATCTTCAAGTTCGCACCACCACCAATGGAACGCAACTCGACCGCGCCTCCTGCCTACCACCAGCCGCAAGTACCCCAGGTGCAGGTCCCTGCCCTCCACCAGCCGATGTGGCAGCAGATCCTATCACCGCCGTCTCCAACCCGCCGCTCGCGCCCCATATCGCCTGCTGGCCCTCGACCTCGCCCGATCTCCACGCCTTCACCCGCGCACGCACACTCAAATTTTCATCCGCATCGCTCCACTCAGACTGTGGTTGCTGCTCCTCGTGCCCCGTTCCCTGCCGGGTACGCGGAGCGCCCGCTTCCGAACCCCTTCCTCTCGACGCAGTCCCCACTTGGCTACCCAGCCTCTACTCCAGGGACTCGCACGTCCTTGATGCTTCCTCTCGCACCTGCCGCGCCCATCCCGATATTGCCGGCGGTCAGTGCGCCGCGCATCGACAACGTGAGCTTCCAGCGCACGATCGACGACATCGCCGGGCGCATGAACGTGCTGAATGCTGCTTTCGCACATGCGCAGGTGCAGGCGCGCGCAGAGGCCATGACAGTGCCGTCCGCTACGCATTACACAAACGCTGTCGGGCGCCGGTCGACCGAGGAGGAACGGGACATGTCGCGCTCAAGCGACGCGTCGTCGGGAGTGGATAAGGAGAACGCGGTGACGGAGCACATTTCCAAGAAGCATGGGGATCATGAGAGCCCAGTGTTGAATGGGCTAGGCTTTGGAAAAGGCGTCGCCGGGCTTGGAAAAGACGTGGGGAATATCGCTATTCAGGAACAGCTGCGCCGCGCGCCGACCGGCAAGACGAAGAAGACTAAACGTGAGCATCAATATTCCTCTCCATTTCCGCAGAGTATACTCATGTATCTTTTCCCAGCCCCTGCGCTCGAATTTCATCAACCCTCGCGCGGCTCGCCCATTCTCGGCTCGCCCAAGTCTCTCCTTGGTTCTCCTGCCGTCGGCGAGGTCAAAGGGTGGTTCTCCAACCTCTTCAACTGGCGCGCACAGGCTTGTGCGTTGCGCTCGCTCGACAGTGTCGCCGCGACGCGCTCCGAGGCACGCCGCCTCCTCCTCGTCAGTGGCGCAACGGTCGAGTCCACGGACAGCGGCGCGCTGCGCGCGCTCGTACACGACATGAGCGCGGGTGGGAAACATGTACGGCTGCGCGTGGAGTTCGCGCTGGGTCCCGAACGCGGGTGCACGATGGTGCTGGTGCAGGAGAAGGGCTCTGTGACGGCGTTCAGAAACGTCTGTCGGAGGACGAAGGAGGAGTGGCGCCTGGATGCGCTGCAATCGACGGGGCCTGGAGAGTATGAAGGGATGCCGGCGACGCCTTTTAGCGCTGTGCCGTTTGACCATGCGTAAGGACCGAGGACCATTTGGGCGGACATCTTGCTACGACTGAACACACTTACGCATCATTTATTCCAAATTGTATACTCGCACCTGTTTGTCACGGACTGGATTGAGGTTTCGCTCCTGCCTGCGGCAACATCTACTTGGCCAGGATGCCCGTGTGGCCGCCGCTTCAGGCTGTGTGGGTGCGTCGTTGAGCATTCTCTCGGGGGGTCTGGCCGTTGGGGTTGCTCATGCGCCGGTGCTCCAGCCCCCTCTCATTCTGCTCGACAACATGTGCGTGATAAATGCTGGTCGATTGAAGGGCTTCAAGTACCTCAGCAGCGCAGCAGTATTGTTGCTAGTAGAGCGTCAGCAAGGGAGTCGAAGTGAAGTTCACCACGGGTGCTCACCGCCCACTCAAGAGCGAGCTTGATGCTCAGGTAAACAGCGAGACTTTGCACACCCGCCTGGACGACAGCGTCAAACCAAGCCTTGAGGTATTGGGTGACGAAGATCACAAAGTGCCCCACGACTTCTTCGTCACCGGCAGGAACCTCGCTCAGTACAAGTGTCTGTAGTGAGAGTGCATCTCCGGGATGTGCCAGGTTTTTCTGCGCTCGCTGGGGCTCATGAGAGGAGGAAGTTTCGAGGGAGTTCAGTGGCGTGCCAGACCGGTCGGGGCTCGTATGTGCAGCCCGCCCGGTCATGGCGCAAATCCCGCCCGTACCGCGCGGACTCAGCGCGCCCAGCGATGCTGGAGCAGCTGGAGCCCGTACGCAGCGAGGGAGACCGCCAGGACCGGGCGGATGCCGCCCGGTCTGTGCGCTGCTCGGGAGTCCCGCAACCGTCGCCGCCTGTGGCACCAGGCGTATCACCGCGTGCTTCATCTCCTGGGCATCCCGCTCTGCCTCGCTGTCTGAGCTTGCATGGCAACAGATAAAGGCCAGGAAAGATGGCATGTTGTCGCAGGTGCAGATGAGGATTGGGATAGAAAACTGTCGGTTAGGGAGAGATGGGAAACCCCTTGCTGCTACTTACATGCGACGCCTGGTCGTGCGCACACGACAATGCCCTGTGCCTCGCCGCGAGGTACAGCCTCGGAAAAGGTTATCCGCACGTGTGAAACCGCGAACAAGGATATGGAACCGATCGCTGTAGAAATGGCTGGCTCTCCCATGCACTATGTGAATAAGTATATGCAGTGACGACTCACAGATCCACGTGACATTCCTTCTGGACCATGAGGAGTGGGGCAACTGCATACTGTACACGCGTAGTATACAGCACGGCGGACTATGACTTCGAGTCTCAACCGTGTGCCCGACAGCGGCGTAAGCACTCGGCATCAAGAGGTCGGAGCTCCGCTTACTGATGTCGATTTTACAACGATAAAGCGTGTCATAGCGGACACTCCTGACTTGTCAGGAATATCAACAGGAATAGGCAGCAAACGGGCTCCAAGATCCAAGGTTTAGCATGTGAAGACGTGCGTTGTGGGTCGCAGTGAGCCGTGCGATGTCGGCCTGCACGTCCGTCGTCACCGACAGCTTCACACAGGTCGACTTTAGACTGGTGACCAGCTTTATATCAACAGTGACGACGGGGTGGGTACTGTGAGATAGGTCGACGTACTACTCAAGTCACGCAACGCGACGACACGGTTTTTCCACGCGCGCGAACAGCTGATTCATGCGGTGTACACTCCATCGCGGGAGTTGATAGAGACGCGACAGCTGAGCATGCTGTACGATATCGATCGGCGGAGTCAAGAAATAGATGTCGTGATCAACGCGCCAACTAGCTGTGATGCATACTAAAAACATGAGCGCGACCAAAAGTCGTGAACTGCTGCACACCCCAACTGTCCTGTCATTATGGTAGAACACAAAGCAGTAAGCAAATAAGCATGGTATAACTCTACACGCAAATGCCAAAGGGTGAAATGTCCGGGAGGATATCCATGAATGCGGGGTGTGACAGTGACGGTGATGATATATATCGCGGACGTGAAAACTGTGACGGTGATACCCGAGCACGGTATGATGGAACGGATTTGAGCAGCAGTGGACAGGAGGAGCGTCTGTGCGCTAGCGGTACGCAGGCCAAAGAGCGGGAGTGGATATCAGCGTGAAACGGAAGATGGAGGTCGGTATTGGAGGTAAGGATAGATATAGATAGAGGTGCGGAGCAAGGCAGACCAGAGCAAGTCAAATCGTCAGCGTCGTGTGCGTTGCATCCTCCCGCCTCACACTCCGACCTCTGTCTCCAGCGCCGGCGCCGTCGCCGTCGTCGTCTCCTCCGTTGGTGGCGCGCCACCACGCAGCTTGTTGTACGCGGGCGGGAGCTCTATCGTCTCCGCCTCGCCCGCGGGCTCGGCCGAAGGCCCGGCATCGTCGTGTTGGATTACGTTGACCGGGCGCAGCACCGGGGGCATGCCCGACTTGCGCGTGTTTGTCGAGAAGCTTGTCATCGAACGCTGCCCCGGCGTTTCTGGACGCATCAGCCCTTGTGTCTCGCCAGACAGAGGACGTCCCGAACTGTCGTGTGTCGATCCCGCGTCTGTCGTCCCGAGCGTCGGATCCGGGACGAGGAAGGGTTCAGGCTCGTAGTATTGCGGGAGGTTGTGCCGCCCTGGCCCGTCACCTTCCTCGTCGTCCTGCAGGATGTTCACGGGCCGCTCCTTGGTGCCATGGAAGCGGCGTTTGCGCCTGAGGAGCCAAAGCGCGAGGATCGTGAGGATGAGGAGCGCCGCTATGCCGCCAACAACGCCACCAACGATGGCGCCCGTATTGCTGTCGCACGATAGCGCTGTGAGAACGAGCGCAAGATGCGCTGATAGGCGTATACGCACCTCGAGCTTCCTCCGCCTCCGCCTCCGCCTCCGCCTCCGCCTCCGCCGCCCGTGGAAGAACCATCAGTATTAGTAGGGTAAGAGCCGCCTGCAGGACTGCCAGCGGTGGAAGATGGCGATACGTTCAGTAAACATGAGCTGTCGGAGGCATACGAGATGGTGTATGGCGCGCTTCCGCCCGCGCCGAAGCCACGGTCGTCGTTGCCGACGATGAACATATTGGTACCACCACGGACATCGACCGTCCAGTTAAAGCCTGTGCCCGTGTCCGGATTTGTTGACAGAGTGCCCGTGGGGATATTAAATGAGTCTCCTCCGGGGATTACGCCGACGAACGATACGGTCCTGTGGCGCGACGGGGAGGTCAGAATGGGGGCAGAGCGGCGGCAATTAGAGACGTACCCGTTGACATCCTCCTGCTCATACCAAATACGCGTCGGCTGGCATTGGGTGAGGCCGCCTGTGGGGTTGATGCTGAAGACCCATGGTCCCTGCACGCTCTGCGAAGCATTGTAACAGCTGGCGTCGTCCGAAGTGAGGACGGTGGCGGGTATGCTTGTCCCGCCTGATCCAAAACCAGAGTTGTCGCTGACCTGCAAGCGGGTGGTGTGTGAGTGGATTGGCGAGGGAGCGGATGGCGATAACGACATACGACGGCGACGAAGGAGGAGTTTGCAGGATATGCGAGGTCGAAGTTGAGGGTTGTGCTGGAGCCTGTGAAGGGGATGTTTTGGATCTTCCTGACTTCGACGTTATTTGCGAGCGGGGAGGGGCCGCTGGGGATAAGGAGGAGGCTGTAGGGCGGCTGACCAGCACCGGTGATGGATATGGATACGTTTGAGCACTGGCGGGGGGCGTTGTTGAACTGCCAGGAAAAAGCATTAGAGAGAGAAGGGAGGAGAACTAAGGGGAGGAGGTAGGGTATCTTGAGCATCGTGACGGTTGAGGGAAAGGAGAGGCCGCAAGAGCACATGAGCTCAAGCCTGGCGTGCAGTGCTCCAACACGGCAGAGTCACCGGCGCGGCTTCGAAGCTCCGCGTCGCGGTCCGGGTGAGTCCGTCATGACCTCGCACCGTTCACACCCGCCCACCACTGACCCTTCCGCTTCCACTCCAGCCACAAAGCCTCGCCAGCAGCCCTCAGCCAGCCCCAGCACCCGCAGGGCCAGCACCAGCCGACAAGGTGCCCTCAGAAGCTGACGCGCTCACGTGCAGACCGCGTGCGCCCATGATTTATCTCATTTTACATCTTATGCGACTCGGACCACCGCCAGCTACAGTCGCCCAGGCCTGTGTCTGACTCGGCTGTAAGTATCCCCGTGTTTAAGCCTCCGCGGGAACCATCATGCATCACTGAACAGCCACCCGTTGATCCTGGCACTAAAGGGCTGCCCGCGTCGCACACCACCAACTGTCCCAACGCCCACCTCAGTACTCTGTCCACAACAATATGTCTGCAACCTCCATAAACGACTCGCTGCTTCTCAGCCTGCGCGCTGATCTTTCCTCCTGGGCGGATCGCGTCTCCTACGCACCGACCGACCCCTCCAACCCAGAATCAGACCCCCATCTCACCCCACGCCATGTCGTCCTCCTCTCCCTGCACGCCCACCACCACCCTACGCCCGTCGCTACCGACGAAAACCTCCTCCTCTACCTTATAGATGAGGAGACGCTCTACCATCAGCGCGCGGATCACTACCGCAGCGCGCTCTCCCTCGCCGCGTACCTTCTCGCGCGCCTCCGCCGCCCAGAGCACCTCTGGGCCGTCTGGGCCGCCCGCGAGACCAACTACGACGCCCTCAAGAGCGTCGATTCGCACTACATGTACTATGCCGCGGGCAGCATTCAAGGCGCGCGGGAGTACGTCGAGCGCTCCGAGGCGGCGGATATCGTCGGCGCTGCGGAGAAAGGCCGAGGGAGGGAAGGCTGGTGGCAGGCTTTGGTGGAAGAGGATCATGAAGGCGACACGAACGAGGCGGTGAAGGGAACCAGGAAGATGGTTCTCGAGCGCATCGCGCATGATGAGAAGTACGGGATCACTGATGAGAAAGTCCTCGCTTTCGTGGACGATTCTTGGCGCTCACAGACGGATCAATGGGCGGAGTCGCTCGTGCCCGAGGAGTACGTTGCCTAATTTATATACATATTCGATGTTGCATGGAGAGAACGGAGACAGCATGTCTCACGTCTATGAACAAGAGTGTCTTCGCATACGTATTCTACTTAGTGTGTGATGTGTATGTGCATGCCGTAGGGAATTCTAGTTCCGATTTTGATGATACTGAGGTAGTACACTAGGACTCATTCGTTCTAAGCACCCTCGTCCTACGCAGTCCGTCCTTGTACACATCAAAGACATAAGGCGAAGGACTGCCCCACGCCCTGTCGAACACCGACATGCCTTTCGCAGAAGACCGTATGTGGGCTGCCCCGGCACACCAACGCAGCTCCGGACAGAGACCGATTGTCCCCTGTGTGCTGCTCTGCTCGCGCTTCCTAGCTTCGAGTGAGAGCGCGAAGTGGTAAGCTTGCTGCATGCTCTGCAGGACGGACATACAAATCCACCGTCACAAGGTGGCGCAAGGCCGTCTTTGGGTATCGCCCAACGCTGCCTGCACATTATAAGACTTCGCGGGCACGAACGCAGAACAGAGACGACGTACCAAGCTACTGCCACTCGCTGCCGTCCTTTGGCTGCCTCGGCCCCAGCGTGCGCGAGGTCAACCTCGGCGGGAACTCCGCTTCCCTGCCCAGGATCTCGCCAGGGCGCAAAGTGTGCTCCGGCAGCTCGACGCCGTCCTCCAGTAGGCGCAGATACTCGAGCGCCTCGTCTGTGCGCGCATTCGAGCCGCGCCGATAATGCAGGCGCTCGAAGAGGCGGCGCGCGACGTCTCGCGCCGCCGCGAGCATGCGCCGGTCGACGAAGCCGCGCAGCACAGTCGTGTACGCGACGAGCATCTCTATCGGGCGTGCGTCCTTCGAGGCGAGCGACATGCCTTCGTCGAGCTGCTCTTCCCACGTGCTCTTTTCCTCAGGGTGTGGCGCGTCCGTGATCTCGGGGGCGTCGGGCTCTGGCTCTGCCTCGGAAAGAGCACGTAGTTGGTCGGCGTGCATGATCTCGAGTTCAGCAAGGAGCGCGAGCGCGGCGTCTTCCGAGCCTGCCTTGGCCTGCAAGCCCGCAGCGAGGATAAGATTGTTCGACGACGGTGTGATGCCCTTCTTCTCCATGTCATCCAGGACTTCTAGGACGCGCTCGGGCCCCTGAAGCATGTTAAATGCCCTCAAGAAGGGATGGTAGTGCGCGGCGTCGTACGTCTGCGTTGGGGCGAAGGGCCTTTTTTTATGTATTCCGTCATCCGCGTCCTGCAGGTCTTGTACGGTCGTGCCATGTGAGAAGTGCTGGCGGCTGTTGTCCACCTCAAAGTTTAGCCGGCTGTAGAGTCCCTCTAGGATAGAGATCGTATCCGCGGATTGGACAAGCGCGCCCCAAGCGATTGCGGTATGGTACTTCGTGGGCCATAATTTGGAGGGCAGGTTGAAGGTGGTGGTTGTGATGCGGCCCGGTAGCGAGCTCGTGAGTTGGAGGTGCTGAGGGTACTCGCTCCTCCGGTAGAGGCGCTGCTTGACGTCGCGCTGCGGCACGCCGACTAGGTAGAAAAACTGGCGAAACACGTAGAGCGTCTCAATGAATTCTTGACGTCGGTGATGGTGCAACATCTCCGCAAGGATTGCAGTCTGGAGCGCAGAGATGGAAAATTGGTACACGCGGGAGAAGAGCTTCATGACCTCTCGACCACCGCGCAGGTCCCCCTTGTAGATGTCGAAGAAAGGCACGATGTCCCGCGCGTGCACAGGCTCGCCGGTGATGGGCCCGCGCTTCACGATCTGCATGACAATGGCAAGGTTCGTTTTGAAAGGGTGACTGGCATTCATAGTCAAGGCTACTTCCCTCGTCGGGGCTTGTCCAAGGGGGAAAAGATTTCTCGCCGACGGGAGCGGCGCATCGAGGTCGAGGGTCTGCTGGTAGTCGGCCTGGTAGGCAGCACGTACAGCAGCCACCCCGTCGAGGTTGTTCACCGATTCCAACTTCCCCAGCAGGAACCGATGCGTGAACTCGCTGACAACGATCCCCCGTAGGCGAGCCAGCTCCAGTAAGGCCAGTGCGGCGTCCGGACGGTCCGCCGTGCATTGGGTCCTGACGGCCAGACTCCAGAACCGCTTCATGTGCTCCGTCGCCCTCACCATCCCCTCCGGGTGCTTGGCCGCCTCATGGTATGCCATGTCGGCATCGGTGAGTTTCTTCATGAATGAAGCGCTGTACTTTGGCGATGTCGCCCGGACGATGTGCGCGATGGCCTGCAGGCCAACCTGCCACCCGCAGCCCTTCTCGGTGGAGATGAGAGCAAAGCGGGCCACCGTTTTGATGTCTGCGCCGTCGCTCCTGAAGTAGAGAAGTTGCTGGATAGACTTGAGACGCTTCTTGTTGTCCTGTGTCAATGGGACCAGCAACCACCAGTTGAGGAACATCATCGCGCGATGCTTGTGATGCTTTCTCTTCAAGAAATGCTCCGCCGCTTTATAGTAAACCGTCCTAGGGCGAATTTTGACGCCGAGCTCAACGAGCTCCTTGCGGACGACTTCCGCCTCGTCATACTTGTCGTCAGAAACAAGCTGCCGAAGCAGAGCGCTAGGATCCGTTGGCTCGTCTTGACGCCTCCGGGTCCGCACGACGATATCCTCGTATTCGGGGGACCATGTCTCAAAAAGAGAGGAATCCGGAGGGGTGGTGGGATATGGAATCTTCTCTAGGGCTTTGGCTGCGGGTGTTTCGCTGTCGTTGAGGGCGGATAGCGAGGTGCTGAAGCTTTTGGGCGGGAAGATGGGTAACAAGGAGCGGGAGCGGGAGACGAGAGCTTGCACACGGCTTGGGAGACGAGCTAGGCCGTAGGACAACCCAAACGTGGTCATGGATCGCCAACGCGTTGCCAGTGAGCGCCACCGGTACCGTTGTGTTTATAGTGCGTGGGAATGCGCAACAGTATGTAACAGTTAAATAACTAACACCAAGACTAACACATCGCGTTCGCCTCTCTCCTCCATGGACTCGCCAAAACGGACAGCAAGCCCTTCACCGGCATCGGATGCAAAACGTATTCGCCTCACCGTTCCCCCGCAGAACCAAGGCGCCTCTCCCGTTGACCCAGACAATGCGCCAGGAAAGCGCGGCGAGCTGGACCCCATCCAAGGCGGCGAAATTGGAAACCTTCCAAACGAGTCGGGCTCCGCGCCTGGGCCAGAGAACGGGGGGGCAGTGAAGGTGTTGAAGGCAGAGGGCGAGGATGGCGAGGACAATGCGGACGTGGAAATGGCAGATGGCGCGGACGAGGAAGGAGAGTCCGGAGACGAAAACGACGACGAAGACCCCGCGCAGCTCGAGGCCAACCGTCAGCGTATTGAAGAGCAAGCCCGCAAATATCTCGCCGCGCAGACCCACGAAGTCATCATCCCCTCGTACTCCGCGTGGTTCGACATGTCCAAGATTCATCCAGTTGAGAAACGCTCCCTTACGGAGTTCTTCAACTCTCGCAACCGCTCGAAAACGCCCGCTATCTACAAGGACTACCGGGACTTTATGATCAATACGTACCGCCTTCGTCCCACCGAGTACCTCAGCGTCACTGCATGTCGCAGGAACTTGGCCGGCGACGTATGTGCCATTATGCGCGTTCATGCGTTCCTGGAGCAATGGGGTCTCATCAACTACCAAGTATGTGTGTTCCTTGTCGTGCATATGACTTTCTTAACCCTCTTTTCGTAGATCGACCCTGACGCCCGTCCCGCTGCGCTTGCGCCACCTTTCACAGGCCATTTCCGTGTCATCCTTGATACCCCTCGCGGCCTCCAATCTCTTCATCCTGGCACCCGTCCGTCACAACATCCCACGACTAACGGTGTGAAGGCTCCTCCATCTGCGACCCCGGCTTCCCTCGAACTGCGCTCCAACATCTATCAGACCACCTCGAAATCCTCACGTTCCATCACCGAGGGTGAAGCCAACGCCCTTGCCAATGGTGCTTCGGCAGGTGCTGCCAATGGCTCTGCCGGGCGCAGCATCGCCACAGTCACATACAAGTGCGATACTTGCGGCTCGGACTGCACAGCGGCGCGCTTCCACTCTCTCAAGGTCAAGGACTTTGAGCTATGCACGACCTGCTACCTGGACGGCCGCTTCCCGTCAACGATGTTCAGCGGGGACTTTGTGAAGCTCACAAGTGCGGCCAGCTCCAATGCACACGGCTCTGGCATTGGTGACGGTTGGACAGATCAAGAGATTCTGCTTTTGCTCGAGGCCATCGAAATGTATGACGACGATTGGTCCGCTGTCGAGGAACACGTCGGAACGCGTTCAGCGCAGCAATGCGTACGCAAGTTCTTGGAGCTGCCTATCGAAGACCCGTATCTCCAGAGCGAGGGCGAGATGGGCGCCTTGCGCTATGCACGAGTGCCGTTCGAGCAAGCAGACAACCCGGTCATGAGCGTCGTCGCGTTTCTTGCAGGCGTCGTTGGCCCTGGCGTCGCTGCTGAGGCTGCGAAGACAGCTTTACACGAACTCACTGCGGAAGCAGCGGAGGCGAAGGCTGGGACACAGGACAAGCTGGTAGAGGAGACCGTGAAGGAAGGCGATGGTGACAAAATGGATCAAGACGAGCCTGCTGCCGCTACAGCTGAGGCATCTTCTAGCAGTCTCGGCTCCCCAAACGCGTCTACCTCTGAGGTCGCCAAGGGCAAGCCCACCACCGGCATTCCTCATTCAAAAGTCGTCCGTGCCGCCGACCTGGCACTCAAGTCGTCCGCCAAGGCTGCCGCCGCACTTGCTGAGGCCGAAGAGGCGCAAGTGCGGTCAACGCTCGCGACGGTGATCAAGTTGCAGCTTACGAAGCTGGAGCTAAAGATGGCGCAGTTCGAGGAACTAGAAGAGTTGCTCGAGGAGGAACGCCGGTCTGTGGAAGGAGCCCGGCTGGCTCTTGTAAACGAGCGCGTCGGGCTGAAGCGCACGCTCGACACTGTCCGCGCCGAGCTTGCAAAGCATGCGAACGGGACAGGCAGCATCAACGAAATTGCCATGTCGGTGTCGTCAGCGAGTTTGGGGACAACGGGACAGGGCGCGCGGGTCTCGGAGGTCCAGGGCACGACGCCTCTGGATGGTGAGGCAGGCCCTCTCAATGGCAGCAATGTTGCGGCGCTGTCATGAAGCTGTGTTAATAACGTTATTACCCGCTCTTTCTTCTTCTACTATAGCTGTGATCTGTTCGTTGCTTGTTCGCGAATACTGTATTTTCTATACTTCCAATAGAATATGTGGCGCCTTTGAATCAATAGGACTTGGAGTTGGAAGCTGTAAGCTCCACGTGCGCCGAACTGCCACTGTGCCGGTGTCACCGACTTTTGTACTCTTCGTCTATAATATAATACGTCTACATAAGTATTGCTCGCGACCCTCGCCAGCCCCTTTCCCCACAGGTGAATCGCGTGAAATAGGATGGTTCTCTAGGGATCTCTGCCCAAGGCACAATTATCGGCCCGGCTGACTGCTGTGGGCCCCGAGTGACGTGGCAACGCTGCTACACCGGTAGTATCCGCTATTATTTATCCGGTCTTGATTTTCTGGCCGCCTGCGCGTTGAGGACGTCGACGGGCCCAAGCGCACCAGCTCTATATATAGCCGCATTGGGTTCGGAAAGACAACGCGACGTCATACTAGTACCGGTACCAGATGTCCTTAGTTTGCAGTAGGTAGCTGGCAGATGTTTCAACAACGTCTCATTACAATGGTTTGACAGCTTCGTGCAAGAGAATACAAAGCGGCATAGCGAAGATGTACAGAACAGAATTGTGTTTGATGTTACACTGCTGCATGGTCTACCGTCCGTACGAGTCCAGTTGGTCGTGCCATCCGCTGGCGCGCCGACAGGTTTTTGGGTGTCGCACTCACTCCATGTTGAGCACAATGCGGCCGGCAATCTTGCCCTTCTCCAAGTCCTCGTAGACACTGCAAACACGCATACAGATCAGCACAGGCTTCGCAAGCACAGATGGAGGACGTACTCGGTGAGAGCAGCCAGTGGTTTCACTGAGTAGTAGCACTTGACCTGCCCGCGTGCGGCAATGCTTACAGCCTCCCGGGCATCCTGCCGGTTGCCGACGTAAGACCCGAGGATGCTGATGCTCTTGAAGACGGTGAAGAAGATGGAGGCGTTCAGTTTCGCCTCACCCGGAAGGCCGACAGCCATGAGCTTGCCGCCCTCACGCAGGTATTCGATGGCCTGCTCGTAGCCAGAGCTCGACGCAGTGGTCACGACGGCGGCATGTGCACCGAGACCGTCGGTTGCGTCCTTGATGTCCTTGACGATGTCCTTCGTCTCCTTGAAGTCAATCCAGACCTCGGCGCCTAGCTTCTGGCACAGCTCCTTCTTGTCTGCACCAGTATCTGCGGGGGCCAAATCAAGTCAGATGGGTCATCGAAGGTGTAGCTGATGAGACGCACCGATGGCTACAACACGGAGGCCCATAGCTTTGGCATATTGGACAGCTGTGATTGGCCGATGAATATTTGATAGCGCAGACGATAATAATAGGTGGCACATACCAAGATGGCCGAGGCCTCCACCAGCACCGGGAAGAACCACCCAATCGCCAATGGTGGTCTGGCTGTACTTGAGAGCACGGTACACCGTTACGCCCTGACGTCATCATCGATCAGGATCCGTGTGCTCATGGCCCTGGAATAGTGCTTACGGCGCAGAGAATCGAAGCTGCTTCGGTGCTTTCCAGAGCGTCGGGGATAGGGGTAACATGTTTCACGTAGGACACCTTGTGAACGACGTTGTCAAGGATGTGTGGAAGGTCGAGAGGATGAGAGGACGTACAACGTATTGCGCAAAGGTACCGTCGACGGTGTATCCGGAGAGCTTGGCATTCAAGCAGCCTGCGCGCCATGACGTCAGTGTGCGATTGGGCTGAAGAAGACGAGATAACGTACTCTGCTCAAGGCCCTTGCGGCAGGTCTCGCAGTCCAAGCACGAGTCGGCGAGCCACTTGATACCGACACGGTCGCCGACCTTGACCGGGGATTGAGAGGTGTGCTCGCCGATGGCGACGATCTCGCCGACACCTTCGTGCCCGCCGATGAGAGGGCGCTTGGGCTTCACCGGCCAGTCGCCTTTGCGGGCGTGGAGGTCGGTGTGGCACACGCCGGTGCAGTGCATCTTGACGAGGCACTCGCCGGGAGCGAGGTCCTGGGGCTGCTTGACGGGATAGTCGTTGACGACATGGATGGGGGCCGTCGAGCTTTCGACGATGGCGACCTTCTGAGTCTTGGGGATGTTCGACATGGTAGATGAGATAGGAGGACTGCTGCGATGGTGAACCAGAGGATGCTGGAGAACTGTGCCAGGGAGCGGAGGGACCTTATATACACAGCGCTCCTCCGCGGAATATTAGGGAGTCTGGAACCCAAGGAGGGCGCGCGACGCGTTCGGCGCGCCACGGGCGTATCCTGGCACGTGCCTCCGTCTCGCAAGGCCGCGCCCAGGCCAGTTTCGGCCAGCCGCGTCTGGGCGCCGTCGGAACGTCGGTCGTCCTCCGTCCTCTGAGTCTCTGATAGCGGAGCATGGCCATCACTGATAGGTCCTGGCCTCGACGCGCACTCTCTGCGATACTCTCCTGACCCGCATACTCACTCTAGACCTGCATATCCTCATTCATTGGCCGCGTTATTCCATTTGCCAGGAGCACCCTCAATTTGTCCTACCGATTCTCGCGATCGAGGTCATACACATAACTGATCACACACGCGGAAGCAACGCCGGGAACCCGACGCCGCACCACGTTCCACCTCCGTTATGTCTTGAATATACGCAACAAGCGCGCTTCCGTCACTATGCGCGTCCGACATAACGGACACTCGCGTGAAGACCCCATCACAAGGTCAGAGCAATTGCGGCACATGGCCAAGTGTCTGTCATGGGACACCGACAGGGGTCGTCAGAAGACTCGGAACGAAGCAGATTTAGGACCCACCCGCAGTCGACAATCGCAATGTTAGCTTCCTCATCTTGGCAAATGACGCAGAGCCCGTTACGCTCGAGTTCCGCGGCGGCGTTGGCACGGAGAGACGGCATGGCTTTCGGCGGAGCAGACGAGGACGGTGTTCCGCTGTCGACCGTCGCAGGAGTGCCGTCGCCGTCGGGAGTAGGTGTAGTGGCAGGAGCAGCCTCTTCACGTTCACGCGCCTCGCGATCCTGGCGCACCTGCTCCTCGCGCGCGCGGTGCTCCTCCATCATAGCGTGTTGTCTCGCGATGATCTCCTCCTCCTCGCGCGCATGCACCGCGGCCTCCCGTGCGCGCTCCCGCCGCTCGTCCTCCACCAGCGCTTTCACCCGCTGCACTAGCTCGCTCTTCTCCAGCAGCAGCCGCGCGTTGACGTGGTTGTGAAAGAGAACTGCCTTCAGCGAGCTGATGGGCAGTGCAGACATCGCCACCTCCGTCATATCGAGAAGCTGGTCCAAAGTCGGGATAGGTGTTGGTGCGCGGGGAGGGGGCGCGGGCGCCGCAGACGCAGAGCGTGATGGGTGGTCACTTGCCCAGGTTCCTGGCATACTGCCAGGTCCAGTGGGGTGTACCGTATTCGGGCGCGAGAGTGGAGGCGGAGTGCTATTCGCTTGCTCAGGTCGCGGCGAGTGCACGGGTGGAGGCGTTGCCCGCGGTGGAGGATATGGTTGTGCACGCGGGGGAGGAGCTCTGCGTGACTGCGACTGCGACGAGGACGGTTGGCGCTGGGCATCAGGGTCAAGATCTGGTCGCGCGAAGGTCGTTGGGGGATTCGTAGGGCGTGCAGGCTGCTGAGGCGTCGGTACGGGATCTCCTCTAGAGAACAATCCCCGAGGCCGTCCCGTACGACCGTTGGGTACAGAATACTTTCGATAGTAGGTCTGCCCACGATGAGTTGACCATACCCAGGAGCTTACGGTCATAAACTCACCTCATTGGCATGCGGCAAGCACCCATTCTGACCCTTGAGACGAATTACGCATTGACTAGATGACATTAACACATGCGAAAGCAAACGCACCCTGGCCCCAACCATCTTGTTAATCAAATCACCCTTCTCAAGGACGCCCACAGCCTTGATGTTGTACGCGTCCACGTAACGCTTCAATCTGGCGAGTGATAGGGTCTTCAAGTAATTGGGCCCGCCCGCCGTGACTGCATACAGTCGGGGTCAAACGCACGAATCACTGCAGACCATAAAGAACATACTGGTGAGATTCTCGATGCAGAACGCGCACACAGGCACTGCGTCATAGCCTGAGTCCATGCCCTGCCGCGGCATGAGCGCCTGATAGTCTGAGCACGAGGAGCAGTAGTTGTAGCCTTCCAACGTGTCAGCCGCGTGCCCATCCATACGGGCCTGGTCAGAACGCTCACCACAGTGATTACAACGCTTCGCACGCGTGAAGATGATGTTGAACTCCTTGTTACACCTGCGGCAACTGATGTCAGCCCTAGAGGAGTCGTGCGGGGGCGGGGCGGGGCCGCTCAAGAGGGGCAAGCCACTGCGGTCTGCCATGGTTGTCTGAGGCCTCAGGAAGCTATCGAAGAGCGACACGATGGTTGTGCAGAGACAGAGTGTTGATTGTGCTCTGTAATGTGGTCGTCGCGATGCCCGACGGGCGTAACTTCGTCAGCCACCAGAACCTGCTAGACCTTCTTGGCACGTGCATCCAAGAGAGCAAACACGTGTCTGTGTCGCGTCGCGTTACACGACAAGTAACAACGTATGTACAGTTGCTTACCCTAAGTATATTCGATGACTTCACAGCTTCGCCTTGCTCTCATCGAACCGTTTGATCAGTCGATAGCACAAGTCCACCCACTCCTCCTGCCCGCCCTTGCCCACAT
This sequence comes from Auriscalpium microsporum, assembly GCA_019914985.1. Taxonomy (NCBI): domain Eukaryota; kingdom Fungi; phylum Basidiomycota; class Agaricomycetes; order Russulales; family Auriscalpiaceae; genus Auriscalpium; species Auriscalpium microsporum. The sequence continues at coordinate 1,574,256 of JAHLMG010000007.1, read as the reverse complement.
CATTCACCCATACATCTGCCTGTCCCGCCTTCACCAGTGCATTCCATTCCGTCCTCAGATCGACCTTCCGATCCCATACCTCCATCTCCCACTTCGGGGCCACCCACGCCTCCCCGCCGTTCGCAAAAGTGTTCAATGCCGCGCGATAATCGAACGGCTCGAACTGCGCGAAACGGAACCACACCTGCGCGAGGCGCAGCGCATCAGCCGTGCCTTCCTCTTCAACAAGCGCCTGCGCGCGCGCAACTATGTCGACTGCCTCTGCGGTTGTGTCCAGCGCCGCGGGGTCCGCAAGCACGCGCACGATCGCGCGCGCCTGGTCCTCGAAGAGCGGGAACGGCGCGACCCGAATGGGCAGCCCGGGGAACGCGATGCTTGCCGGCGGGAAGTCGGCCTGCAGCGGGAAGAGATGCTTCGCGAGCGGGAAAGCGTGGTAGGTCGAGTTGTGCAGGTGCGAGGGCAGCGGCGGGGGCACGGGCGGGACTGTCTCGTCGAGCCCGGGCAAGAACTCGAATGTCGTCTCGTAGCCGGTCCCCAAGATAACCAGGTCAACGCCGGACTCGGTCGTGCCGTCAACGTACACGAGCGCCCCGTTGTCCCGATATTCTGCGACCCTGGGCACCTTCCTATAGGTGCTCGTGTCGTCGGGAAACACGAAATTCCCCGGGATTGGCGTTGGGCTGGGTACAGAGTGCAGAAGAAGCGGAACGACCGTGCGCAGCTCCGTACTGATGTCTATCGCACTCGGCCCGCCGCCTACAACTAAGACCTTCTGGTGGTGCGCGAGATCACCCGGTCTGCGATACCATGCCGAGTGGATTGCACGCCCCTCGTCCAGCCATTTCTGCAGCCCCGGCACAGCGGGGTACCGTGGCTTGCGATAGTGCCCGTTCGCTACGACGATGAACTCGAAATCGCGCTGCTCCCCCGTAGACAGCCGCACGCGCCACACATCGTGCGGGGCATCCCACCGTGCCTCCTCCACGCGCGTGCGGAACTGCACGAAGCGCCGCAGCCCGAAGTGCGCGGCGTATGCGAGCAGGTACTGCTGCACGTCCGCGGCCGTGGGGTACAGCGCGCTGCTCGGCGGGAAGGCGAAGCTCGCGTATGCCATGATAGGGTGGGGGATGTTCGTGGTGAGCGAGTCATAGAGCGGGCTTGCAGGAGGGTTGCCGGTCGGCGGGGAGGGTAGCCTATCGGGTGTTGTCAGTTTGACATATGTGCGCGCGGGATAGGGAGCGAGGACGCACCAGATACCGCCGATATCCTCCCGCTCCTCGTACGCGATGGGCGTCCACAGGCCGGACTGGACTTGAGGAGTGTCCGCGAGCACCTTGAGCGTGCCGAGTCCGTTCGCGCCTGCCCCGATAATGCAGATCCGCTTCGATTCTGCGCCGTCAGAGTCGACGACAGGTGCTGGAGAAAAATCGTTCAGGTTGCGAACGTTGGGTCTGGCGGAAGAAAGATATTCACTGGATATGTGGTCCGCCATGTTTGTGATGGCACGGATCTGAGACGTTATCCTGACTCTACAGCGATGGTGGTAGCGACAGGAGTATGAGCAGCCATTTGTTTCGAGTGTCGCCGGTCGAGGAAGATCATAATATTGTGTGCTTTTGCTTGCTTTTGCGTGATGGCGGGGCGCCGAAGTCTCTTTCGGCAGATAACGACGAGAGTACTGCTCGCCGTACCGTCGCTCAGGCTCCTACCTACCACCTCGCCGAGGTTCGCATACAGTATCTTAGGAACGTGAGTATTTTTACCGTTACTGAGCTGAGGCGTGTCAGGATCACTTCCCCCGGGCCCCCGGCCTGCCCCAGTCCCTTCAAAGTTCGAATCTTCGTATACGAATATCACAGCGAACCTCGGCGTGGTGGTGGGTAAGTACGTAGGAGCCTGACCCTCGCTGCGCAATGCGACTCCGAGTCAAGCGCTCATGATGGTAAATTATTGGCGCCTCCACTTCAAGTTCGACTCGCACCCTTGAAGCTTTACTAGGCCGCCTTCCCTTCCTGCCACCGCATTCAAGGTCTCGGGTTCTCGGTCTGCTTGCTCCCATGATATGGCCGTCATTCATCCTGACATCGAAAAGGAAGCCGTCCACGCAGGGTTTGCTGGAGGTTCGCCGAGCGGCTGAATGCGGATGTCTTTATTCTAATTCCTTAATTTTTCTAGACGAAGGGTACGGGGACAGCTCGGGAAAGTTGTGGTCTGTCTATCTGTCCATTGCAGACAAGCAAGATGCAGCGCTAGTAGAAACTTGGAGGGGAGACGCCGACGGCACGCTCATATTTGTACGCACCTCAGGCCTCAGGCACAAGCCTCAGCTCTGTGCTAAGCGTCGCCTACTACCTATAGACTGGTCTCTTCTCCGCAACCGTCGCCGCGTTCATTATAGAAAGCTACAAAAACCTCAGTCCCGACTCAAATGACACAGCTGTTGTTTTGCTCGGGCAGATCCTGCAACAGCTTGCATCCAATGGCACCGCGCAGCCCGTACTGCCTCCTCCCAATTCCACGTTCCACGCGCCATCCTCTGCCGTCCGGGTCAACGTCCTGTGGTTCCTCAGCCTCACACTCAGTCTGACGTGCGCACTCGCCGCGACACTCATGCAGCAGTGGGCACGGCGCTACCTGCACCTCGTCCAGAGCCGCGCCGCACCGCACAAGCGCGCGCGCCTACGCGCACACCTGTTCGACGGTGTGCAGGCCTACCGGATGTCAGAGGTCGTTGAGACGATTCCCGCCCTTCTGCACGTCGCGGTGTTCTTGTTCTTCGCAGGCATGGTCGAGTTCCTCTTCCCCATCAACCGCACCGTCGCAGGCGTGACGCTCGCGTTCGTCAGCGCGTGCGCCTCGGCGTACGTCCTGCTCACCGTGCTGCCGCACGTGCGCTCGAACATCCCGTACCGCACGCCATTTAGCTCCGTGGCGATTGCACGTGCGCTGTCTCTCTTCTCGCGCATGTTCTCGCGCCGCCCGCCGATGCATGTGCGCGCGGAGAGGTTGACCACCGAGGAGATGGAGATCGATCGCAAGGCGATGCACTGGACGCTTGCTGCCCTTGAGGACGACGATGATCTGGAGTCCTTCTTGGAGGGCATACCTGGCTTCCTACAGTCTAACACAGTCCAGCACCCGAGCCGAACAGTCGAGTCCTTTTTGTATACCTCGGACGCGATGAACCCGCTCATCTTGGCCAGCCGACTCATTCTGACCTGCGTCAACGGCTCCCGCGGGCTCAAGGAGAGTGCGCGGCGGCGACGGGCATTGACTTGTGTTACCGCTGTGCGTCATTTGACGCACTTTATGCACCCGAAGAGAAATTATTTTGGCCTCGTGCTGCCGACGTGGGACATGTTGAACCTCCTCAAGAACGACAATGACCGCACCATCTCTTTGCTCGCTATGAGCACCGCCGCGATGGCTGCGTACCACTTCATGCAGAGGATCAAGACCGGGCAGATTGCATTTGACCGCGCCCTGTCGCTCGCCCTCATCGACCCCCCATATGAGATGATCGGACGCTGCGACGAGCGGGACGAGCTCATCTGCAACGGCGACATCATCAACTTGTATTCCTACGTCTCTGGCGTCGTACCGCTCCTCCTTTCTGAAGAGATTTCCCCTGCAGAACTTCAGACTGTCTGGGACACTATCATAACAATCAAGCGCTGGGTAGACTTCACGCCTGCCGCGACCTCTCCTGTCATCCGCACGGCCTTCTTAGGTCTGTGGAACGATATTATGGGTCTGGCCAGATCAAAGACGGAGATGAACAGCAAGATAGATACACAAGGCACTGTCCCAAACGCAGTTCGGGTGCACAGCTACGAGAACATGCGCATCGCCCCGGCGCCGCTGCAGTCCTCAATCGACGGGAACATGCCTGTACAAGACCGGTGGACGCGGCTCGCCGACCTCCTGCGCCCTGTCGTCGGCTGGCTTTCCCTCACGGAGCAGAAGCGAGACCCGGACCCGCTCGTCGCGCTGGGCGCCTTCGTGAGAAGTGCGCACGCCGCGCAGCACTTCCTGCGGCGCGTCGAGGACGGCATCATCGGGTACAGTGCGGTGAAGCTCGCGAGCCTCATTGAGCCGACCGCGGGCCTGCGCGACCGCTTCGTGCAGTACAAGGAGTGCCCGCCGGACGGGTACCTCGTGAACATCATCAGCCTTGTCTCCGGCATCCTCCCCCTGCTTCAGTCCCCCGCAGTCGCGGAGCGTAGCCTCGACGTGCTATGGGACACGCTGTTCCAGCTGCGCGCGGGCTTGGATCCTGCGGTGGCGTCGAGCGGGACACAGGCCGCATTCGTCGAGCTATGGAACCTCGTGCACCAGCTGGCGTCCGTGGCGGAGGAGGAGCGGCAGGAGGATCCCGCGGAGGCGAACACGCACGGCCAGCGTCGTGAAGGCCCCGCGATGTCCGGCCGCTCGCGCTGGATCGTGTTGATCGAGTATCTGCGGCCCATCGCGGAGGCGCTGCCCGACGTGTCGGAGGCGGATTTGGGCGGTCAGTCCAACGAGAAAGTTTTTGAGATGGTGTACATTCCGGTGGTGAGTGGGCAGCAGTAAGTAGCTGTGAAAAGGTAAGATAAATATCACTTTCGTAAGTGGCAGGACGATCCTGATTTCCCACCGTGCAGGGCCTAGCACGTACAGCTTGTTGACGTTTGAAGGGGCGGTCTTTGATCACTGTCGTCGTGGCCGACATTGGCGAAGAGAAATCGATGTGTAGGTTCTAGCCTCCGCGCTCTACAACCGCCTTGCGCGACATCGCTGCAGCACAGGTGCCTCGAGGCGGGAAGAAGCATTCATCGGGTCAAAATGCGGTGGAGCGGTGCCTGTGGGGTTAGCGGCGCTGCAACGTCGTGTTGGGAGGATGTGCCTCGCGTGGCCGAGGCGAAGAATATTGTTGGCATCATCATCGACTCTGGTGAACTGTTGAACGCGAGTTGAACGACAAGTTGAACGTTTGAATCGACGATGCCGGTGAGAACAAGGACTGGCCTGGCCTGGCCTGGCAAAGTGTGCTCTATGTATGGCGAGGCGCAGTTGAGGCATGCTCTTCGCCTGGCTGCTGTACTTGCACAGACCGGGGACGCGGGAGGTCTTGCACTACTTAGTGCTGGACGGCGGCGAGTGACGAAATTGTGGGGATTGGTTGCTGTCAATCGAGCCACATTGTGGAAAGACGTCGCGTTCCTGACAGACTAGAAGCGGACCTATCAGTATAAAAGGCATTGGACAGCAAGCATTTTCCTGCGTCCCCGCCCTGTACCCGCCTGTACGCTCTCCCTGGCCGCCTCCTCGACTCCCTGACTGCCAGTGCGCGCGCCCAAGAGATATCGATACTGCTGCCGAGAGCGAGCGTGACGACGGGAACCGACGGTCCGCAGTGGCTAGTGACGTCAGAGTGGTGTGGACCCCAGAAAGGCAAGCCTACGACGGCCGCCAGGCTTCCATGCCTTTCTGACCCGCCCCACAGCGCCATCTTCACTCTTTTCTTTCTTCTTTTGTCAGAGGACGCTCTCCACCCATGTGCGCCTTTCGTTCCATGTCCCCGCTCGCGCACTCATCTCTACCAGGTCGTCCAACCTCAATGGAGCTACCACCGCCTCGACAAAGACGTTCGAGACCGCCTTGGTCCTCAACGCTGCCATCTTTGGCGTAGAAATCGCAGCCTTCACCCTTCTCCGCAGATACTTTCGCTTGATATACGAGCCGAGAAGCTTGTCCGTCATTGAGAGGTGCGCTCCTCAGCTCTCACCCTACCCTCCTCTTTAACAGGCGCATCAGCAAACGCCAGCCACCTCTATCGTCCAAATGGCTAGGATGGCCTCTCCACGTGTTCAAAGCCGACTACAGAAAAATAAAAAACATCAATGGAATGGACGCATATTTCTATGTTCGCTATCTCCGCTGCCTCGTTCGCATCATGCTCCCCATATGGCTCATCTCTTGGGCTGTTCTACTTCCCGCGACCTCTGTCAACACCAACGTCCCAGGACACCAGGGTCTGGACAAGTTTATCTTCGGAAACGTGGAGCCCAACAAGCAATCGCGTTACGCCTCCCATGTTATTGTAGCTTGGTTCTCCACAAGTGCGTGTTTCCTTCATTTTTTCGGTTCTCCTAACTAAGCTATTCATAGTATGGATATGGTGGAACATCAAGCACGAGATGGCGCACTATGTGCGCGTGCGCCAGCACTTCCTGATCAGCCCTGCCCATTCGTCCTCTACGCAGGCCAGCACCATCCTCGTCACGGGCATTCCCACGAAATACCTTTCGGAGGCTGCGGTCACCCGCCTGTTCTCTCATCTCCCGGGAGGCGTACGGCGCGTGTGGCTCAATCGCAACCTCGGGGATATGCCAGACCTATACAAGCGCCGTCTTACTGCGACGAACAAGCTCGAGTCCGCGGAGACGGCGTATATGAAGCTGGCGTTCAAACGGCACAAGAAGAACCTCAAGAAGGAGGCCAAGTCCACAGACGCTCAGAACTCCGAGCATGCGGCTCTCACACAGCAGGCCAGCGATCCCGAGAGTCCGAAGACACTGGGCGAGCAGCTTGTTCCCGCCGGCAAGCGCCCTTCGCATCGTCTCCCGCTGCTCTCGTGGATGCCAGCATTGCCTTTGGTGGGCAAGAAGGTCGACACTATCGAGTGGGCACGCGAAGAGGTTCGCGTCACCAACGAACTACTCGCGGAGAAGCGCAAGGTTCTCCAGCACGACGTTGAGCTCACGACGGCCGCCGATGCCCAAGCTACTGAGCGCACACGACATATCCGAGCGGGAGGACTCAACATTACTATCCCCTCTGTACCAGTGACGATCCCAGGCATGGCGACCCGCCCAGAGGCGGACTTCTCCGACCAGACTTATCCTCCCGCGAATGGCGCCTTCGTCCTGTTTAACCGGCAGATCGCCGCCCATCTGGCAGTTCAGTCTCTCACACATCACGATCCGTATCGCATGAGCGAGGCGAGCAAGTATTCTGAGGTTGCGCCGGAGGACATCATCTGGGACAATCTGAGCCTGAATCCGTATGAACGACGCGTTCGGCTGGCGTTGAGCTGGGCGGCCACCATTGGCATCATCATCACTTGGGCCATCCCTAGTACGTATCCTTTGTCCATGGCTGCCGCCTGTGCACCGCTGACTGGTCTTTGCAGTTGCGTTCATCGGTGCTGTGTCTAACATCCATTCCCTGTGCACAACCTATAAATGGCTGGCGTGGGTTTGCACGCTGCCATCGGTCGTGGTCAGCTTCATCCAAGGTTTCCTGCCCACCGTGTTGCTAGCGGTGCTGTTCATGCTTGTGCCTATCATATTCCGTATCTTGGCGCGCCTCGAGGGCATCCCCCAACGCACTGGCGTCGAATTGAGTCTGATGGACAGGTTCTTCTTGTTTGAAGTGATTGTACGTCTGCCCCATGCTCTTTAGTGATATATATGCTGATATGTGGCATCCGCAGAACGGTTTCCTGGTCGTGACGTTCTCGTCCGGTATCATCGCCTCTCTCCCCGGACTGGTGAATAACCCCACATCGGTGCCGACGCTATTGGCCCAGAACTTGCCCAAATCTTCCACGTTCTTTTTGACGTTAGTGAACCTGCGTTTTTTTCTTGTCGTTCCGTATCTGATCGTTGTGCTGTCCACAGCTACGTGATCCTGCAGGGTCTCTCCGGAACTGCAGGCGGATTCCTGCAAATCGCGAGCCTTATCTTGTACTACGTGAAGCTGGTCCTTATGGGAGCCACTCCACGCTCGGTGTATAACATCAAGTACCGCGGCAAGACGTCAAACTGGGGCACGCTCTTCCCGCAGACCTCTCTCCTCGTCGTCATCACCCTCGGCTACTCGATCATTTCGCCAATAATCAACGGCCTTGCTTGCGCGACGTTCTTCTTGTTCTACCTGATGTACAAATACCTGTTCACTTGGGTGAACGATCAACCCCCGGCCACCGACACAGGTGGCCTGTTCTTCCCCAAGGCGATGCAGCACGTGTTTGTTGGACTGTATATCCAGCAGGTCTGTCTTTGCGCTTTGTTCTTTTTGGCGCAGAACGAGAACCACAAACCGGGCGCTATTCCGGAGGGCGCGTTGATGGTTGTCCTGATCGTGTTTACTGTAAGTGTGCTCATGGTCGGCGTACATGAAGTTTTCTGACCACATTTGTTTATTTCAGGCGTTCTTCCAAAACACACTTGTCAACTCCTACGGGCCTCTCATCAAACACCTGCCGCTGTCACTGGCCGATCGTTCGTACGACGGATCGAGGCAGGAGAATGCCACGCAAGGTGGTGCCACCACCGAGCAGGTCGCCGCCCACGATGGAGGGCCGGTGGACGATAATATCAACAATCGTGACTTCGCGAATACAGACGGGAATAACACCGACAAGGACAAGGGCAAGAGTTCACCCAAAATCGAAGTCGACAATAAGAGCGTGCGGAGAAAGCCATCCGGCTCGTTCACGGACACTGGCGGCTCACGCTCGTCGTCGCCCTCCCCCTCCGCCAAGGCGCCCGAGCCCGAGCCTCCAACGGACTTCAGCCATCCCGCGGCCGTCGAGCCACAGCAGCCGGTGTGGCTACCGCTCGACTCGCTGGGCATCGCGCAGGAGATTGGGCGTGCGCTGTCGGCGGAGGGCATCGAGTATTCGACGGACGGCGCGGAGCTCGACGGGAAGGGCCACGTACAGGTGTCGACGGCGCCGCCGGACGAGATCCGGCGTGCCACACTTCAGCACCGCCCGTCGTTGGGACAGGAGAACAGCGACGACCCGCTGGGTGAGGGTGCGATGACTGGATCTAAGGCCGTATAACGGCATCCGGGCCAGCGATGAGTGACTCCAGCTTGAAAGGACTGTTTGCAGATCTCCACTTATGCGGTGGTCGGAACAATCCGTCCGCATCCATATACCCCCCGAATCTCTTGAACGATGTTGAAACGACAAGGCAGCTGTGCCACGATATATTACTACATTACCACCTTCAGTATATGCTACACAACGTTGTAATTGTAAACGAAAATTTGAACGCAGTGAATCAAAATGTCGGCTACATGAAACTTCAAATATTTAGCGACTGCGACCCTATCGTTGCCTACATATATAGTTCTCGGCCTCGGCATTCAGTTCGTCTGACTTTTTCCATTGACTGCCCGCCACGTCCGCCGTTGTCAAGATACAGTACGCCACGACTTTGGCCGCTCGCCATGATGTTCGACGCTTTCCACGACTGGAGATTGCTCGCTGCCGCATTGTTGGTTGTGTTCATTGTGTCCAGAGTCATCAAACTCAGAAATGGTGTCATCGTAAGTGTCCGGGTCTTGTGCTGCCACTTCCGGGCCTTCCAACCTTTTAACTTTTCAGGCTGTGGGCTCAATCCCGGGGCTCCGGGTGCCGTTCGAGCAGGTGGTGCCGCCCGGTGTGGTGTTGCCTGTCTTCAAATGGAATCCTGGTCTCCGACTCACATGGGATCAGCGTCTCAGCTGTGCGTCGTTCATCCGGTGTGCAGAGGACAGTCTTCTGACGCACTGACTGAGCAGTCTACCAACGATGGAACTCCGAGACTGTGTCCATCGTGCCGTTCCTTGTCGGCAAGCCCGCAATCTACACGTCGTCACCCGACGTGATGCGACAGCTGGTCGGCGGGGGACCGAACTCACCCTGGGCCAAGCCTGAGATCTCCGCGCGCTCCACGAAGTGCGTATTGCTCCCCATCTCTCTCTTCCTTTGCTCTGACGTGACGTGTCGCAGTGCTTGGGGCGACAACGTGCTCTCGTCCAACCAGCCCATGTGGCGGACCCATCGACGCGTCATGGGTCCTGCATTTACGCAGAGCGCGACGTACAGCCTCGTGTGGGACTCCTCGGTACGCCTATACCGCGACATGACCGCGTCGGAAGGCTGGGACACGCGCAGCAACGTGTCCCTTCCCGTCACGCAGGCGCTCACATTCAAGTTCGCGCTCAGCGTGCTCCTGATATCCGGCTTTGGCATTCCGGTTTCGTGGGATGCGGATGAGGAGAAGGCGACGGCGCAGGGGATCACCATCCAGCGCGCGTTGAAGACATATACTGACCATGTCACGTTTTTCCTCTTCGCTCCAGAGTTCATATTTAAGCTGCCTTTCCGATGGTGCGTCCGTCTATATATCTGCAGCTGTCGAGGCGGCGCTGAAGACTTTCAGGACACGATATATGGCTGCGACCCGTCAATTTCTTGGCGATTATATGAGAAAACAGATCTCCGAGCGCAAGGCGGACATTCGCGGCGGTGCGGCGGTGAAAAAGGACGTGTTTAGTTTGCTTGTTGCCGCCAACGAAGAGGAAGAAAACGTCCAGCTCAAGGACAGCGAGGTCATGGGGAATGTGTTCAGCTTGTTGTTCGCAGGCCACGGTACGCTCGTTGCCTTATAATTCGCGGAATGCGATGTTCATGACCTGTATAGAAACCACCGCCAACACCATGACAGCTATTCTGGGGCTGATAGGACTATATCCTCAAGCTCAAGAAGACATGTATGAAGAAATTATCAAAGTCGTGGGCCACGATCGCGAACCGGTAATGACCCGCGCCCATTGGGACAAGCTAGGACTGAATAGCACTCTGCTTAGGCCTTCGAGGACTTTGGGAAACTGCCCAAGGTGCTGGCCGTATTCTACGAATGCGTTCGACTCTTTCGTACGTCATTCCAAATGCTGCCTCAACCTGGGCCTCACCGCCGCTTTGCCAACAGCCGCTGGCTACATCATGTGGCGGGAGGCACTGGAAGACACCGTGTTAAGAATCCCGAATGCGGACGGCTCACTGCAGGACGTTGTCATTCGAGCAGGAACGCAGGCATTAATCGATATCATCGGGATCGGTACGTCTCACCTTGCGTTCAGTCCTATCCCTGCACCCTGATAAATCGTAGAATACAACCCGAAACACTTCCCGGATCCCTACAAGTTTGATCCCGGCAGATGGCAGGGCGTTACTAGCGAAGCCGACGCCGCTACTGCCTGGAGCATCGGTGTGTCTGTCCCGCTGTTCTCTGCTGCTAAACATGACCGTCTCCAGGGCCGCGCCAATGCATAGGTCGCAAATTTGCCACTGTCGAGATCGTGTGCTTTCTGGTCCTCCTGGTGCGGGATTGGCATGTCGAACCGGTAATGCGAAAGGGAGAATCGACGGGGGAATGGAGGGAGCGTGTCATGAACGCTGAGCCGGCGCTGTCGCTGGGTACCAAAGATATGCCCGTCCTATTGCGAAAGCGATCCAGAGGCGGCGCCTTGTGATTACAACGGTTTAATTACAGTGCTGTGGTGATAATCTTGCCGCCGGAGCTATCAGCCGAGCGACTTCAAGGAGAGTCTTTGTTCTCATTGGGGGATCTGTTATCCCCGTCATTTAGTAAACGAGGAGTGCTTGAAGCTGTCCAAGAACAATAGTCTGCTATCCTCTCATCAGGGAGAGCTTTGTGGTTCCGACATCTTTCGTGCTTAATAGGGTCTTGGGCTTTTACAACGTTACACAGTGCACCTGGTCCATCTCATTGTGTAGGGATATGGCCATATGCGACGCGCGTCTCGGCGGAGCCCAGCCTCACCAAAAGCTCCGCCGCTCAGGCGCTCAACCCTGATCAGAGGCACTGCGACAAGGGCCGTATCTGCCGGGCCTTGCAAGCTCTTTGACCTTACTGAAAGGAGAGATGCCTCAAGGGTCGAGACATCGCCTTGCCATCAGATATGTAGTGATCGAGGGTGACTGCACGGCATACCACGGAGGTATGCAAGCTCCCGTACGTCTTTGTATTCAATTTGGTAGGTGCCATCTTTGCGAAATAGGTCAGCCTTCCCCCTCGGCGAGCTTGACGGCAAGGGAAGGCTGCACTGATGAAAGGCATAGTAGGTTGAGAAGCAAAGCTCCGGGGACAGATAAAATCGTCCACCAAAGGTGGCATAGAACACACCGCACTATCAGTCTCGATGCCTTCTCAATCCCCGGCAGACGTGATGGGGATCATCCTTGACGAGCTCGTCCGAGTGGATTTGAGGACTGTGCGCATGGCGAACAGGCTCCTGCACAGTCTGGCCACATTCCGTTGCGTGGGTTTCCCGAGAGACCTGTTAAGCATCGATCACTTTGCGAGCCTCATGCATTCGTCCGTAGCCGGATATGTGAGGAATGTATCTTACCAGCACATAGAGCAGGCCACCGGTATGTTCAACTTCTACGTGTTTCCATCCGATACAAGCTAACATGCACTCCAGCGCCGGAGGATGAGCAAATTAAAGAGGCCCTGGCGAGCGTTTTGACGGGTCTCCATGCACTTCCTGTTGTCCGCGCCTATCTCACCCATGCAAACATCGGAGGGGGGATCCTCTAACTCTACCGGGGATGAGACCGCTCTCAACGGGCCATCCTTCCAGGGAGTCATGATACGGGCACTGACAAGTACGTCAGACCTGCTCGGAAGACGCTTGAAATTACTCACCATAGAGGAACTTTACGACGGCCACCAAGCACTCATCGTGAAGTAAGCTTATTCTGGAGCACAGATGCCCCGCGCAGTTTCACTCCATCATCGAGTCTCACCTCCTTAACTCTGGCATCCGACCAGCAGGTCGGCGTCAACCCCCACTAAGACTTTGGTTTCCTATCATATCCCAACCAGACGACGCTGTCCTTGGAAAGCATTCAATTCAATCAGGAGGTCGGAGTCAAGCAGTTCATCCTACGGCACTCACCTCCCTCCGACTGAACAACTTCATGATTGCGCAGAAAGAGGGCGGAGAAGAAAGTGCAGCCGGGCCGCACTACCCCTTGCTAACCTGGTCGCAGATATTGACGTCATGTTCCGCGGAGTTGGTCGTACTGGACAACCTGACGGTCGTGAACATCAGCGGATGGGGCCACGCGCCGATGAGGAGACAGGACGGCTACTTTTGGAACGGCCACCGTTGGAACGTCGAGCAATATGATGCGGGCTTGGAGCAGTTTGAGGCGCTAGTCACAGGGAGGAGGGAGACTGGAATGTTAATGTCAATTGATACTCGGAGGAGGCGAAGAACTGGAAGATGGACTAGTAGTGGTGTAGCTCTGCAGATGTACTGTACGATAAGGATCGTTTTTCGGAGAACACGAGGCATTGCTAACTTGCCTTTGGGTTGCTGCAACTGATCAGAAGGCGACCGCCTTATTGTTAGACGCCTTTCTTGGAGGTCAAAATACAAGGATGGACCGAACGGGTATGCTTGGACAGTGACATCCTGTGAGAAGAGCGCCGTCACGAGTCGTAATTATTGGCTCACATCGACATCCCTGGAGCCATCGCGTGAACAGCCAAGCTTTCGCCGCAGTGGAAGGAATTCAAGGAAACATACGGCAAGCGCTGCGGGAATTCATCGATGTCAGCATCTAAGTAGTGAGATTGTCAGTGCACTGGGCCTCCCAGTACCTATGTTAGGCTCTCGTCGCTGCGTACACACCTGAGGTGTGTAGTAGGTAGTGACTCAGCGCGACTAACGACCGTTGAGGGTTGGACCGCTCCGAGTCTATCCACGTGATCAATGTCCCTTGGCCAGCCGCCGCATCACTTCTTCGACCTCGACGAGCCACAGGCATATGGCCTCTATGTATCTCTTGCCCGACACTATATTCCGCAGTTTTACACCCATCTTTTGCGGTCGCCCATTCGTGTTGATTAGTTTGCCACTCTACAACCCCGCATCCTCGTACACAAACCAGCGCGTTCAATTTTTGTTATAGCTATGCCAGAACGGGCGCGGAAGTGTGATTCATTGACGTAAATAATGCAAGAGGGGCGCGGGTGCATTGGGAACAGGTTGCGGTTGGTTCGTTACATAACACTGAACAATACACATCACCTTAGTAAGTACTAAGCATCGCGACGTGTCTCTGATTCACAGACATCTTCTGAGCGGCGGTGATATCCACAGGAGATTTTTGTACTGCGGCACTGCTACTACACTTTCGACGTGGTTTCCAGCTTGTCACAGTTGTTCTTGTGAGAGCCAAGCTGCTGAGACCGGTACTTCGATTGTGCTGACTAATGCAGTGAGCCAACGGGTCGTAACCTTGAAACCTGATTTTTGAATTGCAGTACTTACCAACGGAATTGACCACAGCCTTCGACACTTCCAACAATATTAAAGCGCACAATCCGGGATTGTACATTTCCGCTCATCCTGAACATAGCGGCGCCGGACTGCGGCAGCCCTAGCGGACTAAAAATAATTCGTTCACGTCAAAGGATGGGTCTCCCGGTAACGATGTCCATATACGCCGACCGACAAGTCAGAAAATATGGTAAAAGTATGGCGCCGGCCCGTGATCACAGAGATGGGCATAGATGAGAGCCGTAAAACAACGGGAAAGGGCATCGAGGCATGTACAGTAGATATAGGGAAACACATAAAAGTACACGGGATGTCCTGAATGATCCCGGACAGCCCCAGGGATGTGATGACTGTCTAAACCGCCGACGCGGGTTCGACGTGGTGGCGGCCAGCCCGCGACAGCCCGCGGAAGAACGATGGGCGCGAGCTGCGTTGCTGCTGCTCGGGCACGGCGGCCTGGGCGATCGCCGGCGCGGGCGTTGCCGGGTCGAGCGGGTGGTCCATGGTTGACGTGGACACGCGCTTGCCCTCCTTGTCCTCTACCGCGGGCGGCGTTGTTGTGATGCGCAGCAGAGACGTGTATGCTGAGAAGGATTTGACCGTGAGAACAGAGGGGGAGATAGGCGGGAACACTCACGCTGTCTGCACACAGGGCAAAACCAGCCCTTGGCGCGCCGCTTTCGGCGTGGGTTGGTGGGAATTGGGGTGATGGGGACGACCGGTGGCTGCTCTGACGGAGAGCCTTCGGCAGGAGGCGCCTCAGCGTGGGCTTCAGCGCTGTCTGTGGCTGGCGGCGCTGTCGGGCTGTCGCTGGTTCCCGCAGGGGCGTCAGGAGCGGACGGGGCGGCCGTCTCCGGCACAGGTGGTTCGGCAGTCGTAGACGGCTCCTCCGCGTTCACGATTGCTCCTCCGGCGCCGAACTCGACCATGTTGACCGCGCACTCCTTGCAAGCGACCAGGTGGCGGCAGGGCAGCAAGACAACCTCGCGAGGTGAGCTCAAGCATACCAGGCATTCAGACGACGGTTCGTCTTCATGAGGAGTTGGCACGGGTGGGGCTGTTGGCGGGTATGCGTGCGGGGATGCGGGAACTGGCGCCGCCGGGGCTGGTGTATGCGCTGGAGCAGACGAGAGCCCGTATATTTCGTGCAGATGAAAGGTGTGCGGTCCGATCTGAACGACAGAGTAAATACCAGCGGATGAGTATACAGCGGCGATGACGAACCGTGGCCTCTCGCTTTGCGACCTTGACGACCCAAGGCCGGACATCGTCACCTTCCGCAGCAGCAGGACCAAACCGAACGACATGAAGATACGTCGACTGCTCATTTGCAGAGGGCAACTCTTTGCCGTCTTCGTCCAAAGCGACCAGGCGAATGACAACGCGGACGCCCTCTTCTGTCTGCTCGTCCTTGCCAACCGCAACCTTGTTCTCCACATCAATTTCAGGAGAAGCATCCGCATCTACAACAGCAAGGGCGGGGCCCGAGACAGACCGATCTTGCGTTCGCCGCCGAAAATGTAGAGCGGTGGTGAAGCGGCGCTTGCGGTCCTGTCGGGGATCAGCCACGGGGGTCTCGACGACTGATGGCGCAGTCGCCTGGGACGGCAGCTCGGGGAGTTCGGGAGTTGATGAAGTCTTGACGAGTTTCGACGTAGATTCAGCCGGCGCGGCAACGGCCTCCCGATGCTCGAAGCGCCCAAGCTCGAGAGTAGCACCGTCCTCGAGCTTAAGCACACGAGCGAAGCCACCATCTACCGTGGCCTCGTATACAAGCACACGATTCGCCGCGGCGTTCTCGGCGCGCTGTTGCTCCGGGGTGAGGATGACATGCACGAAGATGCCGCACTTTGGGGCATCGCAGTCATACTCGAACTCGAGAGCATGGTGGTGATGCGACTCGACGTGGTCCGGGTCGTCTGATGGATGCAGCTCAAGCGGTGAGAGTCGAAGCGTGGGGCGTTTGAGGTTGACGAGGGCTTGAAGGGTGGTAGTGGGCTGTATCGACTGCGGAGGGGCGGGTGTCAAGGATTGACGCACAGCAGCACGATGACCGGACGCACCTCCTTGCTCTTCTCCACCCAAGTCTTGACGATCTCCGGAGTCAGCTCGTCAAGAACTTTCTGCTTCTCGGGCTCCGAGTCCGTCCAGGCAGGCCCGCTTGGAACGATGCCAATATTAGGCCCGAAGAGGGTGTCCTGCTTCTTCTCCTTTGACAGATCGCCCATGTTGATGACGATATCGCCTCCAGGGGCCAAGGCGGGGTTGTTCGCCATCGCCGTTGCCTGTCGGGAGGCCCGGGTGTCAGCCTGCGTGAGGTACGGCGTCGAAAACCGGCTGGTCCTGTTCCACATGCTGTCCTGCTGGGTGTCTGCTTGCATGAGAACATAAGAGCGATACATTGCGACCTGGAGACGACTTACACTAGTTAGAGACAGAGGGAATGAGGTGGGAGGAGAGGGGCGCGTACCGGGAGTTCCGAGCGATAATAGAGCCAGATGTCGTCGCTTTATAAGCGTCTTTCCCTCGCTCGCCGGCCTGCCAGTGCTGCGCACTCACAAATCCTCGGTCGAACAGCCTCGTCGTGAAAGGCTCGGGGACAGGGCAAGGACGTGTGATGACTGCCAGCCACGGCCGCCTTTTTCTCCGGCTGCGCATGACCACGATATGCTCTGCATGGGAACTACATGCTATCCTCGGCCCTGGACCATTGGCTGACATCTCACCACCGCCGATAATAGACTGGCCCACACGCATGGGAACTCGAAGCATCCGATCACACATCCATTTCGACTCACACGCGGACGGACATCGAGGGAGATCATGAGTTGCATAGCATGGTGGCGTCACGCCGTCAAGTCATGTATGTGGAGATGAAGTGCAATGATAGTAAAACAGAATATAGACACGCTCATGCCACAAGCTTCACGACACCGCCCGCAGCCCTGATTTTGGCTCTGCGCAGAGAGACGATCAGTAACACCATCCGGAGGAGAAGCAGACTCTACACACTCGGCCTTGGCTGACACGAACCGTGCTTTTACAATGATGGGCAGGTTGGGGAGTCTAGAGGATGTCAGATAAAGAGTTCGCCGAGAGCGGCCATTGCAACTCACTGTCCATTGCCGAGGACCTTCGAGTATCCGTGCGCCAGGAGATCCAGCACAGGCACAACCTCCGAACTCTCCGTCAGGCCCTCCTTGTGCTCCGTCGGCACAAGTGACCATAGCTTGTCCACGTTGATCGTAGGGTTCCAAAACTGGTTGCGCGTGAGGTGGAAGTGGCGCATACCGACTTTACCGAAGTAACCAGGATGGTACTTATCAAAGTTAGTTCTAACAAAGGGATGTCAGCTCTGTCGGGGATGCGCGGCGGGCTGGAGGACGCACCGGTGGTGGTGCTGACCACCAGCGAGACCACGACCACCGGGATGCTTGCGGTGCTTGCCCACACGTCCGTGACCGGCCGAGACGTGGCCGCGGTGCTTGCGAGTCTTCGACAGATGGGTCGGCATTTTCTGCAACGGATGTTAGCCCGCTGAACAGCATCCGCGCGCCGCACGGTCCATCCAACCCGCCAAACTCCATTTCTCGCGCCCGGGTAACTTGCGCCGCACAGAAACGGACACTGACACGTTTGTGCGATATCTGGGGGCAGGCTGGGGCAGAGGGGAGGCGTACTCACCTTGAGGAGGCTTTGACGATGTCGATGGGGCCGTCGCTGGTTTTGCCTTCGAATCGGGAAGGCAGAATTTAAGCGGAGTTTGAACTCCCCTGGGGTCCTCGGCTTGTCCCGCTGCCCACTGGTTTTTGTGTCGCGTCCAACAAACAAGTGAGTCCTCCGTTCTCTTGCAGTCCTTCGTGATGCGGCCTTCGTGCCTTCATTTATTGTCAATGACTCCTCATGATCACACAACGTGTTCTGAACCCGTCTCCTTCCGTGTAGCGTGCAGAGCTGACATATACGTTTTGCCTTGTAGGCTGCTATCCAAACGACAACGGTGCGCAACATCTCTCCCTCGCGGTCTCGAATGATTATACCGTATACCAATCTGTCAATCCCCTGAGCCTCCGGCTATGTTGACAGCGTATAAATATTCAGTTCTGCTTATGACTCTTGCTTCAAAATTCGCACTGCATCGAGGGTTTTGCCTGACACGTTTCTATCACCTAGGTAGCCAGCCATGAACGCGCCCAATCGCTACGAACTCTTCGTGCTGGATGATGGCGAGAAGCCGTGCGTGTGTCAGCGCCGACGTTTGCACTTCGTGTGTTGACGGAGCACGTCATCCAGAGTCGAAGTCACCGAGGACACCAAAATACCGAACGCGGCGACGGTCAAGATCCTGAAGCAGGACCATACCCTCGCCAACATGATCCGCGCGTACGTTGCCCCCGATCTATCTCCCCTCGTCCGCAAGTATTCACACGCAGCACAGTCAGCTCCTCAGCATGCCCCAGGTTCTGTTCGCTGGGTACAAGGTGCCCCACCCGCTGCACCCGTACTTCCTCGTGAAGATCCAGACCGACGGCACCATGACGCCCGCCGCAGCGCTCGAGCAGGCGTGCACGAAGCTCATCGGCATGATTGCGTCAATCGAGGCAAAGTTCAAGCGCGAGTTCCAGTACAAGGACGTTGAGCCCGCTGCGGCCGAAGATCCGTATGGCACGGCAGCAGCGCCGGCATGGAGCGGTGGCATGCATAATACTTACATGGACTTATAGGCCGGGAGTCTTGCTGGGTAGGCTTTTCATGCTGTATGTATCTGTATCTTGCGTAATATCATGTATCTTTAGGACCACGAGTCCCTTGTGACGCCGAGGTCTCTAGGTTGCAACCGAGGGGATCGATGCGACCGGCTTCTTTACAGTAAGTTTTCATCCAGGGTTTATTGGGGTTGCCCTATCCTCGTATTGCGGCGGTGATATGTCTGTGGGACAATCAGGGCTGCCGGACGCGCCACTGATATTAGACACGAGCCGTTATGTCTACCATTCATTGTTGGAATATATTTCGCATTATGGGCGTGCATTCCAGCGCCAAGGACCATATTATCATATGCGGGGTATCCATCAAGTTCATATCCACGCGGCTACGGAATCCGCATCAACTCCCTTTCTTGGCCGCAAGCCTTGCCTGCGTGCGCGCCGCCCGCTTGGCCATTTTCTCCTCCCGCTCCCGCTTTTTCATTTGCGTAGAGCTCACGCCACCGCCCTCGCTCGCCTCACGCTCAGCGTCTTGCACATACGTGTCTATGCACGCCTCCATATGAGCCTGGATTGCGCCCACGCCCGCGCCGCCCGCCGGTGCAACCTCCCACTCGAGGTCGAAACCCCAACCGGCGCGCTGCGGTTGTGCCGCAGCACCTAGGGGCTGTTGTGATGGTGTCGCAAGCGGTGACGACGCGTAGACCGAGCCGCCCTCTTCGCGCCACCACCTGACGAACCACGTTGCCGCACGCTGCATATCTGGGATGCCTCCGCGTTTGAGCATGCCAAGCCGTCGGGCGAGCAGGTCCAACAATACATCGATGTCGGTGGTCGGGGCGGAGCCATCGGGCAGCAACGTCAAATACGCTGGCGCTGAAGAAGCGCAAAAGGGAGCAAGATATTTGAATTAGCTAAGAGGCAAAAGTGACAGGCATGGAAGAGGAACGCACACGTAGAATTGAGTACGTTGAGCCGGTAGAGTAGATACGCAGCCAGAGACTCTATGTCGTATAAGCCCTCCTTGATGCCAGCTGGCAGTCCGCATGGTCGGTCAGCAATGGAGACAAATATGGTTTTAGAACCGCACCAATCAAAGCCAGCTTCACGCCTCGCTCGGCGCCTCTGTCGCCGCGCCCCAGAAAGGGCAGCATGACGCCAGGCGTGTCAAAAGAGTACACTAAGGGGTCAGCGGATAATTTAAGCCGTGTCGACAGTGCACGCGTTAGGCCGGGTTGTGCTGAGGTGCGGAGCGCTTTGGGGGTGGCTGGAATGGACAGAGGTGATACGATCAGACAGCGGAACGCGCCACGCCCGACGGCTGATGTGACGTACGTCCAGCGATTCCGATGTTCCGCAGAGCGTTGAGCAAGGTGGACTTGCCAACATTGGGCATGCCGACGACGAGGACGTTCAGTTCAGGCACATGCGGGTGTTCCTTCGCAATGTCTGCGCAGATGAAGTCATATCGGCGAATTAAATCAGAGGAAGCAAAAAAAGACGCACTCACGAGCATGCTGCTCAGCGTCTTGAGATCTCGCGGCTTGTTCCACGACGCGAACATGACCCTCTGGTCCGGAAACTTGGAGGCCATCGCCAGGCGGAATGGCTACTACCAGGACTGAGCTCTGCGGTTCGTGTGGCTTGACAAGAACGTACCTCCAGGCCCCATTCTGGAACGAGGTCGCGCTTGCTGAAGACGACGATGCGCTCACAGATGCGGGCCGCGGTGTGGGGCGCGGAGGTGGCGGCATGGTCCGCGACGCGGAAGCGCTCTGTGCGCCACCGCTTCAGGGCACCTATCGCAGTGAATTGCACGTCAGCGATCATCTGCCGAAGGGCCTGCGAAGACGCGGATGCAAGAAGCCAGAAGGAGGAAGGAGACGGCAAGGCGTGTCCCCAGCCAGGCCGCCGGATTACATACTGTACGAACGCTGTCCAAGCTCGGGGGCTTTAGGCGGGAACTGTGCGGCCGCCATTGGCCCAAGAAGTGTTTCAGATGGGTTCTGGCCACGCTGCAGCAGCGCGGCCCCTACGCCATATACCGAATTGGGGAGAGACACTGCTGTCTGTGGACGAGCGGCAGGACGCCGCACGATACAATATGCTGGGATCGAACGGTGCCGTACACGCAGAAAAAGAGGGTAGGACGATGACCACGAACCTTCGAATGTCCGGTTAATGCTGGTAAGCGGGAGGCGCGCGTCACGCAGCTCGAGAACGACGTCTGTGCGCGTGAGCAACGCGGGAAGCATGCGTGTAAACTGCGACATATGCCCCGGGTACCACGAGGGCGGCACCGGAAGGGCAGGAAACGGGAAACGCGACAACGACATGGCCGTCCGTGATCGAAGTCCCGCGGTGCGGAAGAACGAGGCGTGCCAAACCGCTTAGCGAGCGGGAATTAAGCCGTTGCACGCCGAATTACAAGGACAGGTGGCCCAACGTGGACAGGGCGTGGCGAGGCAGGCGGCGGGTGGGTGCGGGCGGTGGCAAGGCGTGCGGGACAGCGACGCGGGCGCGGGCGCGGGGTGTCGGGCGTGGTGGCCGGTGGATGGGACGGCGACGGGTGCGCCGTGACGGAGGAAAGAACGATTGAGGACGGACTTCGGCAACGCCGCAGGCTTCGGAAGCGCCGAGGCCGAGTTCGCGGAGTTTGTACCGGGCTGTGGCGTCGGCTGCCGTCGGACGTACATCGTTGATTGTCCCCCGTGGGAACCGAGATCGCGACGCGACCTGCGCACGGTCCCCAGCCGGGCCATCTGGAACTTTCTCGTATTGCATGGTCCCATCAGGGCTACTCTACTGCCAGCACTACGCTACCAATCAGAAACGGCACGCACAGGCTCAAGACAGGTCTTCAAATAAATGCAGGCTGCATGCGGGGGATATGTAGAACGGAGGGAGAAATACACACTATGTGGCACGACCAAGACGTTAGCTATAGATGATCGGGGAATATCAACGGACAGAAAGCAGCAATATGGATATAACACATGGAAAGGAGAAATGGAATGCAAAGTGATCACAATACCCGTCCACCAACCAGAAGGACAACACAATAGCAGAGATGATCCATGGCAACGCCCCTCGGATCGGATGCCTCCCAGGATCTGTGGCAGGGTCGGGATGGCGCGGGACTACCGCATGCCGCGCTCACTGCGCAGAGCCGCCGTGGAATGAGGCAGACATGGAGACACCTAAGGGCAAGTGAGGAAAAGCATGCTGGATGCGAGGTTTGCGACGCACGAGTTTAGACCCAGCCACTGCCAACACCGATCCCATCGAAGTTCTTCCCACTCCTCGTCCGCCTCTCGTTCAGCACCTTCACATCGTCCAAATTGATGAGCTTCTCCGACGGCGGAGGCGAGCCCTCCACCCAGCCCTTCCACCCCTTCCGCGACGCGAGGCGCTTCTTGCGCTGGCGCGACGGCGGCGTGCCAGACGCGCGGTCGCTGCCCTCATCGTAGTCGTCTTGGTCCATGGGTGTGTGTGGCCGCTTAGACGACGTGCGCGACGTGCTGGATGAGATGGACGGGCCGGGTGTCGTGGGTGGCGATGATGGCATCGGCGGCGGGGTGACGGAGCTGGAGCGCAGCGTGGTCGCGAGGTGGAGAACGGGGCGAGAGCCCCAGGATGTCGAAGGCTCGATGTGGTGCTCGACGGGCGTCGGGGGGATGGGGGGCGGTGCGGACACCGCTTCGGGTGCCGCAGGCTCATCGCGCTGCGCAGCGGCGAGTTTGGCCCTCTTTTTCTCCTGCGCACGCTCCTTGCGCTCGCGCCTCTGCTCACGCTTTGCCTCCTCGTCGAGCTCGACGGCCTTGTAGACGGGGACGCCGTTGAGGACGCTGGTCAGGACGTCGCGCGCGGGGCGCGGGTCGCAGTCGCCGGCGAGGACAGAAGTAGCGGTGCGACGACATGATTTGAGGGGCGGGAGGCGTGAGTGGGGGTTGGGGAGCATAATGGCCATGGCGACGGGGAGCAGGGGAGGGGAGGGAGCTTATAGGCGGTCGCGCAGTGGGGCGGCGGCGCGGAGCGTGGTGGCTTTGGGTGTTGTACTTGTACGGCGTTGGCCACTGATATTAAATAACCAGCACGTGGCACGTGCCTCCGCGAAGCGGCATGGGCGCCGAACATCAGAACCACGTCCCAGCATCCTCCGCGAGAGCTTTCCAGATAATCTGACAGATCTTGTTCAACCCTAACATAGACGCCCCCAGCGCACTGGCTGACCCAGGCGCACTCGCACTGCATGGCCAGCCCCGCACGGCCGCCCAGACTCCCAGTCGCACGCTAGCCGTTGGCGGCGCGGCCCTTCCCAGCCTCGCTGCGGACGTGGGGACATTGTGCGCCTCGACTAGACCCTCTCGGCCGCGGTATATTTGGGCGATCATGGCGATAGCCGTCTGTCACGCCTGCATGGGGACCCATGTCCTCCTTTTGTCCCCGTCACCGGAAGTCCCCAGGGCGCCCTCCGTCCTCTTTGTTATCGCCTGGCAGGGGGGCCGCCCTTTTCTCACACTCCTCTCCGTATCGCTGACCCCATCATCTGGTGCCATTTGAAGCCGCTTCTGCTCCATTCCTTGGGGCTCCCACACCCGGTCATGCGCTCGGTCCCTGTCCCTGCACCGCCCCCGTCCAGCTCCCCGCGACAGCCCTTGCAAGAATGGTGTCCGCACTGCCGCTAGCACACCAGAGCGCATCATTTCGGCGCCCCCCCTCTGGCAACATGCCCGGCACCCTACCGTCCCTACGTACCCTGATTCATCAGATGCGTCGTTGTGTGATCGCAAATACTGGTGCCACGGGACGCGAATTTTATTTCTGCTCCGCTTCAATTTACTAGCGGCGGGATGGTCCGTGCATTTCTATAGTATCATCTGTCGGTGCGCTTCCTCGCTTCCTACTGGCCCCCGCATATGGGCGGCGTTGGGCCAGAGCCCAGACCTCACCGAAATGACGTGTCCACACTCTCGAGGGAGCCACCGGAGCCTGTACTCATAAACCCATACAAAGATGTTGTCTGACTGTCGATCCTGCACGCCAGCCGAGTAAGCACCTCCATCTACTGATCGGTAGTTCGACACTTAGCCATCCTGGGTGTAGGCGCCGTCGCGGGCGTTGCCCACCGCCTGAGTTTGGCATATCCGCGTTCGCAAGCATCAGGTGGCACATGCCACCGTCCCGTTGCGCCCCTTCGTCGCGACTGTTTGGAAGCTCGGTGAAGCACGGGGCCGCAGGGGGCCGCGGTGGTTCGCCATATGTCTGGTGTATTTCCTTGCATAGACTCGAGTCATTGTTACTCCTTCTGCGCAGCTTGCTTATCGTGCCCTCGTGATACAACCTAATCAATAACATAGGCCGATAGATTAATCGCGATATAACGACAGCGAGAGTAGCTGTAAGATGAGAAAATGTGCGCGCGGCATTCGAGCAAGAGGGAGGCGCCCAAGACTGCATACCGACTTGCAGCAATGCTGAGCAGACATGCGCTGACCCCACAACGTGTCGGCGCTTATGGTCGGATGCTTGTCCCCGTCCGAAGAACACTTTCTGCTTGGGATCCGGAGGGGGCGGGATGTGGCGCTTAGTGCCGCAGGTGGGCGGCGGCAGCTTAGGATCAGTCCACCGGCTGGTAATAGCAACTGGCATTCGTCAACTGAGCTGGCGACGGCACGACCCAATATATTTGGAGTAGCCGACTGTCGAAGTCGTGCCATCAGCACTACAGGGGAACATCTTCCTTGGAAAAAATTCATCACTACAATACCTGCGGGAAAACGGTACAAATCATGAAACCGACACGTCACGCGCCAATCGGCGGTAACAAGAGCCAGGCACATGGAAGTGCCCACCGGGAGTGAATGCAAGCGAACCGACATACAGCTGCGCCTACACTTCCAGAGGCGCGAGGCGGTAAGCATTCATTTGAGCTGCGTAAAGACAATTCATCAGCCGTCAAAAAGGACGCAAAGACTGCAAGCACGACAGGCGCGTGAAATGCGCAAGAAAAACCACGCACCCGTGCAGCAGTGGTGACGATCAGAGCCAGCAGGGGTAGCCGTTAGGAAGAGACGAAAGAGAGTGATTGAAGGCGACAGTCGCGAGTAGGTTGAGGACGCTTCGTCCGCCGACCCCACCGCCGCCACGGGCATGGAGCCGCAGTCGGAGCGCAGGTAGAACCGAGGGATTCATAACATAAACTAGCAGCACATGGTAGGTCTGTTCTGTGAGCATAATCGCATAGATGCGCCTGGTACGCTTGCGAGATGGTGCGGTGAGTATCTGATACATCCGTACCATGATAGTAACGATGCGCAGGCTGCGACACCCGTAGCGCTGCAGCGCAGCGTGGGGGGAACACTACCGTCAGTGGGTAGCAACGAGGTCGTTGGCTCATCTGTGATGAAGAAGCCGTGCGCCCATTTCTCATGGGAGGCGGAACATCTGGTGGATGTGACGAGCACCGCTCAAGCGCCGCTCTGCGACACGCAAAATGCTGGTTTAACAGTGCCCACCGCCCAGCACCTAGAAAATGCTGGCGATTAAGTGGAGAATTAACCCGCAAAGATATAGACAGACGTTGTGTACGGTTTTGAAGTGTGCACTGACTTCCAGGATGCTTGCGGTTCATCTGCGCTGGGCAGCCCGAGAAGACCGGAGATACGCCTTCTGGCATCAGTGCCGAGGTCTTTGACATCCATGAGGTCTCACATCCCTGATTGCCTCTGTTGAGGACTTCCGGACGGGTGCTCGTTGTGCCTCGACATGACCGTCGCGGACAAGTGAATTAGCGCTCGCGTGACCCGGGGGAAGGAGGACTTAGTTCATAGATAAGATTAGATACAGTAAGGCTCGCGTGGTGCAACATCAACGTCCCTGTACCTGAGCCTCTTTTTCCCGTCCACGTACCACTGCCAGCGTTCAACGTTCAACTTCGCCATATAGTTCAGCATGTCGGCGCCGCGTCACCCGCTGTGAGTAGCATCGTCTGGCTGGCCGATTGGCACGGTGCGACACGACACTGATACGAATACCACGCACCCCTGTAGCTCCGTCGTGTTCTTGCTTCACATTGCGCTGGAGTCCCCGTTGGGCATCCAGGGCATATGGACGCCGTCTTCTATGCCCTTCCTCCAATTGAACAACACGACCCTAATCGTATTGAAGGTGCGTTATAACAACCGTTTAACACCGACGCTCCAACTGATATCACCATGGCACAACTGCAGCTGTACGCGGCCTTGGTCCTGGGCACTTGTCTCGTAGCCCTTCTTGTCTATCCTTTGCCTGGTGAGATCCTCCCCTTTACTGCTCTAGGGCTGCTAACTGACTCGCCATTGCCAGAGTTCCTCCCGGGCAAGCGAGCTCTCGCCATGGGGCTGTGTGTTTATCACAGCATCGTGTCGACTATCCTCTTCCAGGCGCCGCGATTCATTCCGTACTCATTCGGCCCAGTCTTTGAAGCGTACGCTCTATCCTGCGACAGTTACATCATATTCTGACTCGCCATATTTAGGTGGAAATTCACGCCCGAAGTTCTCTGGGGCGGGCTGCACGGTTTCCTGGGCCTGGGCATGGTCGCTTGGTGGCAGAGCACGGTGGGGTATGCTCAGGCCGTCCGCAAGATGCAATGAGTGCCGCGAACATATATTGCCGTCCTGCGAAGCGAATGCGCAACCTCGTCGGCCGCCCCAGTCCGTCTTCAACCTTCACTAATATGTTGTCTTGATCAAGTGCGGATGTAGAGGCCGTTATGTGTCTTGATGGGTTGTTAATGCTATCCACCTGTGGAGATTTCGAAAGATTCTCCCGAACATCGGTCAGTGGAAACATGTCTACGTTGGAACTTTCGAACGGACGGCAATGCATATGTACAGACTCCGCCAGCGAAGCAGGCGGGATGATCTAATTCTCGCTGCTCTACAACAAGTTTGCGCGGTGCCACTCGTGATTGACGGCTGCAACCGCTGATTTCTTGGTACCGCGACCAAGCCTCTCGCTGGCACCGGTGCGCGACCGCGATCTATATCAACGGATGCATCGATAATCCAACTCTACGTAATTCCAACGTGCACACCCTACTACTGACTCAATTCGGCCGCGTGTGTGCGATCCCTTATGCCTTTCAGGAACGGGAGCAACTCCGTCCCTCCAGTCCCCTTCTCCTGCTCCTGCGCGGACTCCGTAGACGTCGTCTCGGCTGCACGGCGCGCCTGATTAACGATATACAGAGTGGCGATCCGCACATGGAACGTCCTGAACTCCCGAAGGACCACGACGCACACATTGTATGCCCGCATGGCCGCTCCCCCGTCGTCCAGTCCCAGGACGTGTTCGCGCAGTCCACGCGCCTGATCCCGGAGCGAGGACAGGAATAACCGATGGGTTAGCGGCAGGTACTTCTGCATGCTCGTGAGGAAGTTCCCCTGCGGTACGCCAGGCTTCTCATCGGCGGCATTGTCGAAGCTTCGCTCGTGAGTCAGCTCCTCGATCCCGAGGAACACGTCCAGAGCCTGGATGATCGAGCTCTGGGCAGCCGAGCTGCCCGCCATCGCACGCGCCCGGACGTCGCCCGTTGCGTCGCGCTGCAGCCATTCGCTGCTGTCAACGGCCGTTCGCATGTCCGCGGAGTCGTCCACCTCGTAGAGCCATGCGCCGTCCGCACACCCGTTAAACCAGAGGCGCACTTGCCCGTAGAACACAGGCGGCTCGCATCCTGTGCGCATGGTCTGCAGGATTTCGCCCATGGTCTTGATGCTCTCCGCCAGTTCGAGGAGCAGTGGGGTGAGCCCTGACGACGGTGTTGGCCCGACGGACACGGCCGCCAAGCGCAACATGTCGCGCATCTTGTTCAGCGCACGCGCACCCTCCGCCTCGATGCGGAGGGCGACGCTGTAGAAGTGCTCCTCGTCCGAGGTTCCGCTAAATGTATGGAGGATCCGAATTGGCAAGCGGAGGGGGTCTGCGGTGCTATCGCCGGTGAGTTCCGGGAAGGCGAAGTTGTAATATTCCGTGTCCGCGTATGTGACAACCGGCGGAAGGTCTAGGGCATGGGAGATGAGGAGGAGGGGTATCGAGAGGGATGCGGGTATACGGATCGGAGATGTCGAAGACGGCGTGTCTTTCGGGGTTGAGTGGACGTAGAATTGCTGCAGGTATACCAAGACCATGCGCGCTCTAAACAATTGCGAGAAGTCGTGCTTAAGCGGCGTGATGGACGAGATGATACTCATCTACGGTCAAGATGATGGTCAGTTGTCTGATAACGGTGGTGCAATATCATACGCACATCTCGAATGCTTCGCCTCCACTCCTGCGCTCCCTCCGACGCGTCTTGGATTGTCAGGGGGAGATCGCGGGCCTTCCCGAGGGCTGCTTCCCAGTGTGCATACTGAGGTTCTAAGTGTTCGGGGGGAGGTCCAGCTCCGTTCAGGATCTTGTGAAAACCGTGGTCGAATATAGACGAGCAATACGCTGCTGCTGGTACAGTTTCATGTTGATGGCGGGATGACGTGTTCGGGGCGGTGGGGATCTGAGGTCTGACGATTGGGTACGAGGGGGCCATAACTTTAAAATGGGACGAGCCGTCGCCAAGGTCAGCGAAGAATGGCGCGGGGAGAATCGGCCAGGTCCTTGTTCAAGCTAAGCTCAAGCTCTGTTCATTTTATGTATCCACAATGGCTCGAGAACTTTTGATCGGCTTCCGGCGGGTCCGGTCAAGTTCCGAGACTAGATGGCATATGGTAGTCTCCGTGGCTGAAATTGGCACAGAAGATAGTCGTTCTGGCATATGGCGGCCTCGAGGTAATGTAGAGGCGTCGCAATAATCCTGACGCATCGCGCTTTACCCCGCTGCAGACCTATTGTAGATGTCGACCGTCACTAGCAAAGTAGGAGGAAACCGAGAGGACTCACTCTCGCAAGATTTTAGTTGCCGATGACGGGGTACAAATCAGTAATGCTTAAGTTCCGGCCGTCCGCGTCCCGATTAACGGCACCAATCTAGGTCGCGCTGTTACCTGTACATAGTACTTATCCGCATACGCAGGAGGTATAGCAAACATGCGCACATGCACTGCTGAAGTTTTGCCAGCAAGTCCGCCTACATCATCTCTGTTGGAAGACACTCCTACGCACACATCCTACACAGCCGCCACCTTCATACGCAAAAGGGTGCCAGAGGCGCGCCTCAACATGGCGCATCATACAAGAACAGCCCCCAGCGTCATGTCAGTAAAGCGATTCGCCGCCTCCACACACGGTCGCGTGGCAAGAGATGAACCAACGGCCAACACGCAGTGTTTGCGAACGCATTCGCATCACCCGTGTGCCGCATTACTCGCCCGCGTCCTCGTCGCCCTCGTCCCCGTCGTAGGCGCTCCCATTCTTTCTCCACGGGCCCACCATGCCGTAGTCGAGGTCGCGGTCGAGCTCGACCTCCTCCCCGCCCTGGCGCCAAGCATCTTCGCTGAGCATACCTCGCAGGCGGACAATCTCTCGCCGCAGCGTCGACAGCTCTGCGTCCCGCCGCTCGACCTGGCCTTTGAGCTGGCGGACGAAGTCATTCCCGCACCTGAGCAGCTGCAGCTTGCTGATGCCGCGATTCGGGCCGTCGACGTTGCCCCGTGGGGGGCCGCGTGGTGGCATCGCCCCCGGAAGGATCGGTTCGTCGGGAAATCCATCCTCAGAAGGCAAGGGTATTGGCGGAAGAAGCATACGCAAATCGTCGAAGGTCGTCTTCAGCGAGTCACGCCGCTTCTGTTCAGCCGCCTTGTGCGAGGTTTTGCGCATCAGTGGAGAGGGGAGGGAGGAAGATGTCATTGTGATTGCATTAGGGACGCTTCCGGCTGAATGGATGGTAGAGGTGAGCAGTAATATGCAGTGGACATAAGACTTTAATTACCTGGTAGGATGGGTTTTAAGCTCGGGCTGATAAGGGATGTACCAGAAGACTTCTTCGCGGTGGACTCGCGTCGCGAGACACCCTTTCCCTTGCCGTCACCTTTTATCGGCGGCTGCTCCCGAGCAGGAGGGGCGAGGCTGCTATTGATGCCGAGACGCCCAAGGTTCATGATGCTGGCCGGTGTCACGGGGGTCATGCTCTGTACGGCAGCGGTGTCGTTCGATAGACTCGAATTTCCAGGCGTAAACGAGCCGGAAGCCCCGTGCGATGAAGCGGCAGCGTTGAAGTCAGATTGCGACGCAGGCGGCGCAGGAGGGGGCATAGAGAGATCTACAGGGGAAGGGGTATCTCCAGGTACGTCGCCCGCGATGCTATTCTTACGGCTGCCGGCACGGGTGGACCGTATGAGTGGGGTAGAAGACGCCGATTTCGTTCCGCGTGACGGACGCTTGCTGCTCTGCGATGGCTGAGTGGGAACGATCGCGGGCGACAGTCGTGGTCGCCCATATCGTGCGTGTTCGTCCTCGTTTGGAGACGCATTTCGTTTGTTGCCTGCGCCTTGGCGGGAGGGATCAGGCTGGTACGCTTCCATCCACGGACTTGTTATTGGCGAAAGATCCATGTCCAGTTCGCCAGGCGATGGCAGTGGGACTGGCGGGTTCGTGTTGAAGACGATGTTCGCCGGTGCAGAGTGGGCAGCGTGGGCATTAACCGACATATGATGAGAGGCGACGTGCATGTCAGGGGGAGGGAGCTGGTGCTGCATATCGGGCCGATACTGGGAAGGATCGACGAAACTGAGGGTCATAGGGGAGATGAATTCGGTATTGGGACTCGGTTGTGCGTGGAGCTCCGTCGAGTTCACTGTGATCGATTCGCGTCGTGAGCCGGAGACTGGATGGAAGAGAGCACGTACTGGGAGTGGGGAGACCGAGATAATGTGAATGGGCCTTTTGACGGTCAGAAGAGGTATCCATTGGTGTGGATCCGCCGCCTCCCTGACCATTAAGGAATTCGAGCTGGAGGGCAAGTATGAGTATAGTTGGACAAGGCGATGTGCGAGCGCAAGGATGCTTTCGTCACGGGTGCAGAAAGCATACTTTGAAGGCAATCTGACTTGCCTGTTGCTGAAGAATTTGATTCTGGAGCTGGAGCTGCTGGAGCTGATTGAGCTTGAGACGCTGCTCGAGCATGAGCTGGGGCGAGATCTGGCCATGGGGCGTGGCGGACGGCGGGTTAGACATGGGAACCATGCTCGCGAGGAAGTCGAAATTGAGGGGGACGTTGGGTATGTTCATAGAGGAATGCGTGGAAGTGGGGATCGGGCCAAAGGCCTGCTCGCTCCCACGTTGGAGATTCTCGGCGGTAGAGACGTCCGACGCGAAGAGGGTGGAGAAGAAGTCCTTTTGCTGCTGGTGGTCCTGGGCCGACTGCTGGGCGTGCTGCTGTTCCATGGCCGACGGGGGCGAGGGCAGCGACGACGACGGCGAGAGCAGAAAAATTGGGGAGGGCTAAGCAGCTGCTAACAACTTAAGCAAGTCAAATCGCCTCGCCGCTCCCGGCCGGACTTTCGGCGGGGAATTGATTTATTCTCGGCACCGGTCCGGCCAACCGCTGTTCTGGCCGCCGTTGGCCTCCTGTGTCACGGTAGCACTGTAGCAGCGGTCCGACTTGATGCTGGGGAATATTGAACCAGGGGACGTAGTCTCTGCACGCGAACCTGTTCCCCCTCACTGAGGCTCAGAAGACAGCAGAAAACTGCAGTGGCACTGGCATCGCAGCAGCCTGATCGGATGTTCATAACCTGATTCCATCAACAGATCATGCTCAGTCTTGGCCTGCCGTCAATCCAGCAAATATTGTTTGCCATTGAGCTGCGCTATTTACACTAGCTGAGTCTGCTGAGATCAAATGCCAATGAAAATACACCGAATCGTACACATGAAGGCTATCGCGCCCAAAGTTCAAACTGTCGCATCCACCGTCTCGGCGACCCGCTTCCCCTGCGTGTCCTCCGCATAGTTCTCGTAGAAGTTGCTCTCATTCCGCTCGCTTCTCTCTGCGACGTCGACAGCAACCGGTTCGTGGTCTCCCAGCCGACGCCCGGGGCCATCCCAGAAGTGGTATGCCTGGCTATGCACACCATACGACGCAGGGACGACTTCCAGCAAGTCGCCGCGCGCGACTTCAATAGCCGGGATCTCAGACGCGGGCAAGCCGATGAGGTAGGCCAGCAGGCAGCGGATGACGGAAGCGTGCCCGATAATGAGCAGGTCCTCTTGCTCGCGCTCAAGCTCGATAAGCGCTGGTTCTAGGCGCACTGACCCGATTCGACCCATCAGCGACCGTAAAGTGGTGTAAGTAGCTTATGGCTGCTCACCACTGAGGTCATGGTAGCTCTCTGCGCGAGGTGCCCGGAAGGAGTACGGGTCCTTCACGAACCTGTCCCACTCCCCCGGGAAATACTTCTTCGCTTCGCTTGGGCTCAAGCCGTCCCACACGCCGGGATTTATTTCGGACATCTGTGGCTTCTCATATACCTTGACGTTGCACTGCGGCCCGCCGGGTGCTTTAGGGTCCGCAGCGGCAAGGAACGGCCACGCTGTATGGTGCGCGCGGCGGCGGGCAGATGTCCAGATCTGCGGTCATACGGTGAGCGCAACAGGAGGTGAGCACGCGCAGAGCAGGCGTACGACGAGGCGCCGCGTCTTGGGGTCCAGGCCACGCTCCTGTAGTGATTTCTCTCTGCGCTCCAGGACGAAGTCTTTCAGGCGTTCGGCATACTCCCACCCCTTAGGCGACAGGTCAGCATCGGCCTTGTACGAGTGCTCGATCAAAGAGTGGCCTGACTACGCAATTTCAGTCGATAGCACCGGAAAAGATGATAATGGCACATCGTACTCTTGCGAAGTAGATCGTGCGGTACTTGTTGTGAATGTTCATCAAGAAGAATACAATTCTTGACTGTATAGCAATCAGACACGTAGTCTTTTCCTATGCTGCGCGAGGCTTTACCTGCAGATAGCCGCGGATATGCTGACAACGTGTAAGTTTGACTGTATGTCGTCGGACACGACCGATGACTCACGTTCACCATGATCTTCTCCCCGACCTGAGTTTTCGTCAGTCAGGGGTTTGTGAATACAGGTTGATACGATGATACTCACGTTCAAAATCCGGATAAAAGGGTAGGTCAGCTCTTCCACAGTCTGGTAGTGGTTCTCATGGCCCTTGATGCGTTTGTAATAGTCTTCCACGGCCTTGTCTGGGTCCCAGCCACGGTACTGCGCGAACGGTGTCAGCTTCATCCACGGGTCAAGAGAGTACAAACACACATCCGGCGATGAGATCTTCACACTGCGTATGTTCCGCTCGATGAGTTTCGTGTCATCGCAGATTGACTCTGCAAGCAAGCGAGCAACATGTCAGTCAAATATTCCAAACACTGCACGGAGAAAGATACCTAGCATGATGACATGGATCCCTGCCTTCTCGAATTTCTCGCCCACCCTCATCCGTTGCTCTTGTGTCCCGTTGTTTGCATCGTAGATGACAACCTGCCCGCCACCATCGTCGAAGAAGTCGAAGATCTGCTGTTCGCAGCCCTCCAGAACCTTCTGCCGCAGCGCATTCGTCTCCGGGCTTTTCTCACCTAATCCAACGCAGTGAGATTTCAGAACCCGTGGCGATGTGATAGTGGTGTTGGCGGCTGCACGAACCGACGGAGAAGTAGTCCGGGGGCAACTTCTGTGCGCTGCCGAGGACCTTGCGGCGATAGTCGCCCAGCGAGATGACCTGCGTCTTGACACCAGACCAGCGCAAGTAACGCTCGAGGGCACGAGATATATGCGTCTTTCCGCGGGCAGGTAGGCCGACGGTCACTACGAGGATCTTCCCCGCATGGAAGAGGAGACCAGAGTCGGTCGTGTACAACGGGGCGACCATCCCGACACGCTCTCAGAGATGTATGAGATATGTGTAAGATCGTTGTTGAATGCTCCTGTGCAATCAAGCCAGACAATACGGGGATGAGGTAGTCAAGATTGTGGGCAGAGGGATTTGTGCATGTTACTCGCTGCAGGCCAAGCACTGAACCCGGCGCGGCCCGAGGTGACATCTTCGCCCCTAACCTCAAAACAGGTCCACGATAACACTGCACGTACTAGTACTTACTAGCACACTGCACAGTACATCTTTCTTGACTCGCACTCTAGCAACGTATCCAGTAAGACAACCTAAATGCTCTCATTCACAAGATGCATACATCGCTATTCGGATTACGAAGCAAATACAGGATCAAGGCACGCTGCAACGAGCAAGGGCAGGGAATTGCTCAGCGCTCAGCACTTGCAGTTGCCAGCAGTGCATTGGCAGCTGTTCAGGGAGATTAATACCGACGTTACAAAATAGATGTCTAGCACGCACGCTTCGCCGCAGTTGCAGGAGCTCGAGCCACAGTGCTCGTCGACAACGGTCTGGATCTGCAGTGCGAGGGCAGCATTGAGCACGACCATCGGTTGCAGGCAACATCGGAGACTCACGGTCATCATTGTGGTGATAAGTAATGTGTGTGTGTGAATGTGTGTTTGTGACTGTTGAATCGAGGGATGGGAGATAAATTTGGAGTGCGCCCCCGAGCTTATATACGTCCCAAACGCATCACGTGCCACATGCAGTGCATCGCTAGAAAATTCTTGTCCTGGTACCGGTTGGCTGGGCGAATAAGCCGCAAGTCTTGATGAGCTTGATGAGAAATGCTTCTGTCAAGTGTTCTCAGCGCCTGACAGATACGTTGTATGATTCTCCCAGCACGACCACCTGAGTCGCACCAGTCAGTACGATCGTCTGATGTGCAGCGCCACCGCCATGCCGCGAGCGGATGCACAATGTCGAGCTCGCCCGCAGAGTGTAAGCACACCACTGGATTGGGATGCCCAGAGGAGGCAAAAGCAGGGCGTAGTGGGGCTATGCCTCAAGATGCGTGCGGCAGCATGCGCATGTACAACCCGTGGCGTACAAATGCCCCCAGCTAAGAACCGTGCGGCTTGTGCGCCGTGGAGAAGATCCGCCCGGATAGGACCCTCATACACAGAAGTAGATTTCAGGCTCCATTTGGCGGTGCGAGTCACTGTACTAACTGTCTCAGTAAGCGATGCACGCTGTCTCATCGTACACGGAAGGAAATCGAGTACTCAGATATACCATGTGAATAGGCCCCCGTACGGCTCCCGACGGCAAACATTGTTGGTTTCCGCGGCTCGCACTTACGCCCCGTCGATGATGCCTGCGCGATACTCCTCCATTTCCTGATCCAACTGTGCGACGGTCTTCTTGACGCGTTTTGGGCCCTTCTTCACTCGTCGTTTCGGCCCGACTGTGATTATCTGTGCTGTCCCTGGTTTCTTCGTGGGCTGCGCCTTGACCGCAGGCACACTGACGGGGCAGTGAGAAACCTCTACATGGCTGGGAGTCGTGGCCAACAGCTTACGAAGACTTGGGGGTCACCCCGTTTACGTGGGCGGAACTCTTTGCATTTGCGAGAGGCGAGGGAGAGTTCGGGCCTGCGAGGCGGCTGAGCAGGGATGGCGGGCCCGCTGGTGGCTGCACGCGCGGCGGACGCTCATCGTCGTCTGTAATGATCTCCACCTTGATGCGATGCCCTAAAGAGTGCTCAGTACCATGGCTTCGAGGTTGGCAAAAAGCTTTACACACTGTTATCCACAATCTTCTGGTCGTACTTGGCTCGCGCGATCCGTGCATCGCCCGGACGTGCGAACGTCACGATCGCCATGCCCTTCGACTTTCCCTTGTTGTTGTAGATGAGAAACACGTCCTTCATCGGCCCAACCGTACGCTTGAACAGCTCCTATCGCTGGCTATGACTCACGAGATCCCCAAGCATACTTATATGGCGACATGCTCACCTCGACCTCGCCCTGCCCGACATCCAAGGGCAAGTTGCTCAACAGAATCTTGCTGCCCCGCTCGAGCGCTTTGGTAGCAGTCGAGCCACCGGCCGCCGCAGGCCCGTTGGGCATGTTGCTTGTTTTCCATGCGGGCGCTGGTTGGCCTGCGTGTGTTCCTAGGAGCTTCTGTTTCGGTCCATGGTAGGAGTTGAGCCTGGCAGATCCGGCTCTCGTTTGACCGTTCATGAGAGAATGAGCGAGGTAAATGCAGTTTTGGATTGAGCTTGGACGGATACACAACTGAGACGCGACGTAACAGAAGGTGGATAGATGCCGTGTAGTAGTACCAAAGCTCGAGAAAGAATAGAGTACCCGGGTGTATCGGCCCTCGGCGGCACGTGCACGGTGTACCGATGGTGTTGGTGAGACGGCGACTGCCGAATTCGCGAAGGCCTCAAACCCGCCACTTTCTCTTCAGCTTCAGCTTCAGTGACAGTCTACGTAGAAAGTGGTGGTGTAAGCTCTAGGAACCCATGTCCGCAGTGCCTATACTATCTCCAATATCCGCCGCCGAAGGGGTCACCAGGTGACAATGGCAGCGACGGGCCGAAGATATCATTGAGCGCGATAAGTACGTGTTCCCTCAACTATTTGCCGATCCCTGCCGTCTAATACCAGGGCACATATTGGTTCACAGATATGATCTAGACACATCATCTAACGCGCCCCCGGCGTGCTTGGTCGGGACAGTGGCAGCCGGCAACGTAAACCCGGTCCATCAGCTGGCCTTGAGCTGCCCTGAAAACATATCGTCTCTGACGCTGACTCGACGACCCTCCTATTCCCCGCCATGTCCTCCTTCGTCGCTGCGCGTGCTTCCCTTGAGCAGGACGTGGGTGAGGCTCATATGGTTGACATTGACGAGATAGTGCATACAGAGCGACGCGACGGGCGGTCTGCACTTGCGGAGGACGCCATGGAAGACTCCGCTGTGGATGACGCGCACTTCGAGCTGCCATCTTTTCTGTCCGCCACCAGCAGTCGTGTACGGCGTCGTTCCGAAGTGGCATTTGCTCGATCCTTGAAACTTTCGCTCGAGGAACAAAACGCTTACGAGCTTCCGTCGTTGTCCACCCGCCCAGGTACTACAACTGTCGACGAAGAGATGAAAGATATTGGTGTCTTCGCCACCCCTGCACCATCGTCTCCCGCTCCTCCGATCCGATTCTCGTCTGGCAGCACTCTGGAGCGTGCGCACACCTCCGTGGCGTTGACGGCGAAACATCGGATGTGGGGAAAGCTGCATTTCGCGGCGTTGTGCTGGTGCTTTTTCCTTGAGGGCTGGAACGATGGCTCCACTGGCCCGCTGCTTCCAAGCATTCAGAATCACTACCACGTCAGTAGTGCATTCGCATCCATTGTGATCCTGTTTCGGTCCTTAGTGACTGTTGTTTGTAGCTTGGGTTCGCAGTCGTATCCCTGATCTTCGTGCTCAACACTATCGTGAGATAATCATATCTTCACCTCCCATTGAGCACCTGTTGATTGTAACCTGTCGGGTCGTAGGGATTCATCGTGGGCGCTGCCGCTCTTGTGCCCTTGAATGACAAGCTCGGCTTTGGATGGGTGCGACGTCTTTGCCTAAACATCTCGCACATGTTCACATTCCTTCCCTTTAGATGATGGTCATAGG
The DNA here is from genome assembly GCA_019914985.1 of Auriscalpium microsporum. Taxonomy (NCBI): domain Eukaryota; kingdom Fungi; phylum Basidiomycota; class Agaricomycetes; order Russulales; family Auriscalpiaceae; genus Auriscalpium; species Auriscalpium microsporum. Next base: position 1,536,906 of record JAHLMG010000007.1, on the reverse strand, counting down.
TAACTCATCTCCGTCACCTGACGCGACGAGATGGTGAAGCAAATGTTTCCAGGCGCAGTCTGTCAGTTGGTAACATATGTTATCCAAGCACCGGCAGGACCGTTCCCGCTCATGGTTGCAAGCTATGCGCTTGCCGGCTTTGGAATGGCTTTGCAGGTGTGATAACCGACATGAGATTTATCTTCCCATTGAGCTAAACGATGCGTAGAATGCGGCTGCGAACGCTTTTGTCGGAAATTTGAAGACCAACACCGCATCTCTCCTTGGGTTTCTCCACGGGTCTTATGGCACGTTATCATCTGCATTTGGCTTGCTCTGTGCATGATTCTTACACGAATCCACCGTGGCAGGCTTGGGCGCATTCTGTGCGCCCCTGGCGGCAACCCATTTCGCGACACAGAAGCACTGGTCCTTCCACTATCTCATCAGTCTGGGCTTAGCGGTGTCCAATACAGCACTACTCTCTGCCGTGTTCCGGCTCCGCACGCAAGACGGTACAGCACTCGCATGTCACAAGACCTCGCAACTGATCAACGTACACAGAGATCATGGCGGAAGCTGGGCAAGAGCCGCAAGAAGTTGAGTCTGGACAAGGGAGCAAGTACCGCCAGATTTTGGGCATCCGAGCTGTGTACAGCTTCGCCCTCTTTGCTCTTATCTATGTCGGAGTGGAAGTGACTCTCGGAGGCAAGTCTTCTCCTTTGACGCGTTGGCCTCATGTTGAAAGTCCGTTTGGCAGGCTGGATTGTGACGTTTGTCATACGAGAACGGCAAGGTGGACCCAGCGCCGGTTACATCTCCTCGGGTTTCTTCGGAGGTCCGTCTACCCTGTCGCATCTGACGCTAGGAATGACATTCATGCATCTGGCCTGCAGGTCTGACCGTCGGCCGCGTAGTGCTGCTATGGCTCAATCAGAAGGTAAGGAACCACAGGCCGGCCGGGAACTGAGGAACTCATTTCGGTTTAGGTAGGTGAACGAAGGGTGTTGTTCTTTTATGCCATCATCAGTATCGGGTAAGACGGCCCATACTTGCCAGGACTTCTACTAACGCCACGCAGCCTGGAAGTGACTGTTTGGGCCGTGCCTTCCCTCGTCGAAAACGCAGTCGCCGTATCGCTCATTGGTGTCCTTATGGGTCCCATGTACCCTATACTTGTCAATCACGCGACGAAGGTGCTCCCTCGCTGGCTGCTCACTGGCGCGATCGGCTTGATAACGGGAGTTGGCCAAACCGGATCCGCTGTCCTGCCGCTGGTGACCGGCATCCTCGCCTCGAAATTCGGCATCAGTTCTCTGCAGCCATTGTAAGCACCCTCTCAAACAGTTCCATCTACCTCTCCCAAGATGACTGTCGTGCAGGGTCATCGCAATGATGGGTGTCATGACCATTGCATGGGCCGTTACCCCGAAGGAACAGCGTCGCGACGACTAACTAGGCAGTGCATGGACTCTTGAGGCAGATAATATCAAGGTGTTAGATCTTTTTCCGCTAAATGCGACAGATTGTATCTCGCTGCTCTGATGGTGTGGCCTCGAGCTGCGTAGTCGTGTGCTCTCTGTTACTACATTTCGCGCCTATGGCGGCGGTGACCGCCGTGGGCATTGGATGCTACATACGGTTCAAGGTATGTCCCGACCGTCGAGCAACACCTGCTGACAGATATGCCTTAGTTTCAAGCGCTCTGATGCGACTATTTATATATCCTCGCTTTGAGACTAGCCAGGACCAGCAGTGGACCGAGCCAAATAATCAGCATCTAAACTGCTGGAGATAGATCTTGGTATGATCTGCGATATAATCTTCTTTGGCTAGTGCAGGCACTGAATCGTCTAGGTTTCACATCGAGGCTTTGTTCGACCGTGGGAGTATTTTGCGGGAGAGTAGCACTGACCGCGCTGGCCGGCATATCCGCATATCAGACACGACGCACAATTCCTCTTGACTATATGCGACCTTCATCTGAACCCCCCTGTACTCACTCACCCCCAGCGGCCTATGCCAAGCTCGGGGGGCAGCTGAATTTGCGCTTCGCCAACGGGTCTCGCACCACGGTTTCGATCGACAGGTTCAAGTCGAATCTTGTATACGTTGTCCGCACCCCTCCGCACGCACAATTGGGCCAGAACTTTCCCTCGTCAACGCTGCTCATATTGAAGGTGTTCGACGCTACATTCTACGGCCTCTCCGCTCCGGATCCAGCAGCCAAGCGACGAGGATTTCTTCCGCCGGGGTCTGCCGAGGCCGCTGCACGAGGGGCCGAGCAGATCCAGAGGACGTCAGCTGCTTTCGTGCGCGAGGTGGACGCCTACGAACGGCTAGCTGCCCTCCAAGGGCGTGCGCTCTCGCACTTCTACGGGAGTGGGGAGCTCCTTCTCGCCGGGCCGAACTCGATAACCAATCCTGACTTCATTCTGCTCGAATATGTGCCTGACGCTGCACGGTTGGACAAGGCAGCCCATAGCACCATCACGGGCGCACTAGCACGGTCCATGCTTGACGCCGTGCGCGCTATCGGCAGCCATGGAGTAGCTCACCACGGCGTTGCTCCGAGCAACGTCCTCGTCAGCCCTTTGGATGCCCCCACTCGAATCGTCGTAATAAACTTCAGCAGGGCCATCGTCAGGACTCGGCAGGACAGCGTTGACGATGAGTGGGAAGAGGAGAGTCGTGTCGCATTAGACCTCTACAAAATACGCAAGAGTTTGCAGGCAATGGCGCTTTCTGTGCGCCTCATGACTTTGACGCTGCGTGGTGACTCGGCGTCGCCACTCAGGATCCCACATCGAGGTTCGTAAGAGAATTTCCCCCACCTCTGTTCTGCACACTACGCTAGATTCGTTTCAAACTCAATGAAACCGTAGGGCGCTCAACGGAATCGACGTCGCCTTCGCATGCACTGAAATTCAGCGGCTCAGAACAACAAGCCAGCAAGATCGCTTGGCCCCCGGACTTCCGTGGGCTCGTACCGCTAGAGGTCAGGCCAGAGGATGACACCATCGTCAACGTTGCCACCACGAGCGCCAAATTGTCGGGTGTCTGGTTTGGCAAGGAAGGCGAGTGGACGGGGGTGCAGCGAATTATCTACCATCTTCACGGTTTGTTGATCCTCCACGGGTACCGCTTCACTGCCATCTCACAATATCTCTCCAGGAGGGGAATGTGTCGTGAGTTAAGCGGACATACTGAACGTTCCCACGTGCTGAGAGTTGTACTGTCCACAGCCATTCAGGAACGCCCTCACCGGCCTATACACACTCACCTCAATCCAGCGGGTGTTTGCCCTGGATTATCACCCTCCCTTTCCCGGCGCCGGGGGATTCTGCCGCCAGGCACTAGCCGAAGCCATCGCCGGCTACCGCCACCTCGTTCAAGACGCCCGCGTGGCGCCTGAGAACATCATCGTCAGCGGCGACGCGGCCGCGGCCACGCTCGCGCATGCACTTGTGCGCCACATCGTGGAAAGCGCGCAGCCAGACCTACCGCCTCCGAACGGCCTACTGCTGAGCACGCTGTCGATCGCATGGGCGTGCTTGGAAGTCGATCCTGCGTTGTGGGTGGCTGGGCGCTCACATCCCGAGGACCTTTATCCGACGTACAGAGGACGCGAGCAGCCCACCGCGCTCGAGGCACCGCGCGGTCGGGCTTCATGCGACTGCGCGCCGACGGGTGACAGCCTCGGGCCTATAAATGGCTTCCCAAAGACCTACGTCGTTATCGGCGGCGCGGGGAGCGAGAATCAGGTGGTCAACATGTGGAAGAGCAAAATCGAAGGGGTCGAAGGGCCACGGGTGGTCACGTCTACGATTATATCCGACAGCCCGGCTGACCGGTGGTTTGAGCCGGAGAGGATGAGGCTGTTGACGGACGTTGGCCGGTGGCTGAAGTCCTCCTCAACTTGACGCCAGGGGCGACAAACGACATCTTTACGAAGGACGATTTTACTGTATTTAAAGCAAATGTGTATGCACTAAAGTGTACTAAAGACTTCGACACGAATGCTCGAATGAACACTCACGCTAAGCTCAGACTTTAGACCGCACTGAAGACACGTCCACAAAGTCATCGCCGTCTTTCTCCTTCACCTCTTTTCCGCCTTGATATTTGCCATGACTTTGCTCCTGAGCTGCCACGTCCACTTCCTTGAACCTTGTCTGAACGCCACGGACGGGGAAGAAGTAATTGAGCGAGAAGTATATAACCGCGGAGACGCCAAAGCCAGTGAAGAAGGACATCTCGTATATCCGCGTGGCGGCGAGCGGCACAGCGCGTCCCGCTGCGATGTTGACAAGGGGAGCAGTCAGTATTCGATGATCTGCGTAGATGGAAGACGACACGCACTGGCCCCAGCGAAGCCAACAACGTTGATGAGGATCCCGGAGATATACGCGGCGTACGCTCTGTGGCCAGCGCTCGGGTTAGCGAGCTTCATGTGCAAGGGGTGCATCTCACCGGAAATTGACCCCATACGTGTAATAGTACCATCCATCTTTCCGTGCGCTGTACAAGTCGGGCACACGGTAGTGTCCGCGCCGCATAAGGAAGTACTCTGTGATCTGCAGCCAGCATCATTGGCTAGGTCAAGAGAAAGAAGGACAAACTCACCATGACACCGGCAATAGAGCTGAGGAAGACGGAGTACGCGGAGAGGTATGACGTGAACCGATTGCTGCTCTTGAGGAGGTTCCACGGCAGCATGCAGATGCCGACCACGGCGGCGACGTAGCCACCGCGGCGGATATTCTGGTACAGCCGCCTCAGCATCGTGTGCAGTGGACGAAGGGACTCCGTACGCACGATGAAGCGCGGCATGAGAGCTGTCAGGTCGCAGCCCGCGGAAATCGAGTTTGCGGAGATGTTCGTGCTGTGGAGGGACTCTAGCGACTTAATGCGCGAAGGCGAGTGGAACATACCCGAGCTAACATAGTAATAATAATGAAAACAGCGGGTCAGCTAGTGAATTCTGCCACACGCTCGGAGCCCTACCTGTGCAATAACAAACGATGCAGCAATGTACCACACCTAGCAGCACCATGAGCTTCCCAACGGCACCGACAACATGCGCCGAACTCACTCCGAAGCGTGTAGCATGCGACGGGTTCTCGTCGAGGAACATATTCAGGAGGTCGATCGGCGACCACACGGGCTCGCCGTAGATGGCCACCGACGACGAGCTCACGATGATCCCAATGAAGCTCACGAGCGAGAACGTGATCGGCACGGAGAGCAGCTGGGGGAGCAGCGCCGCGGACGGCTTCTTCGCGCGCGACGCAAAGTCCGGCGCATTTCTGGCCGGCGCAGGTGTCAGCGCGCAAGGCAGTATGGGAGAAGGAAGGCGGGCGCGTACGTGACGAGCGTCGCCATGTTGCTGATGCACGACATGAGGCTCGATACCATCGTCCAGCCGAGCTCGCTGCCGTGCACGGTCGCAGGCTGGTGGATGACTGGGCCCACGCCGTGCGCGCGCACAATGCACCAGATGAAGAACGTGATGCCCGCCGTCGGCGCGACGATAGCCTTCACCGTGAACAGGTGGCGGCTGGCGCATCACTAGACGTCAGGCTCCGAAGAAACACAGAATCCAATGGCACACACATTTTGTGGATGGGGAACCAGATGGCCGGGAGCGAGATGAGCCAGAAGAGGAAGAAGCACATGAAGTCGCGCGTGTTCGTCCCAGAGGATGCGGGCATGTGGTTCGCTGGCGGCGCTGCGTGAGCACTCTGTGATCCGACCCCCTGTGGAGGGACGCACGGATGTTGTTCACGCTTGGCCATATCGCGCGGAGCATGACGCGCACGCAGTCGCCGCCGATACTCGCTTGCACTCCGTACCAGATGCTTTGCCCACGCATGCACATCAGCCGTATATCTGGCAAAGGAGAGGGGAGACGCACCATGCCATCGCACCGCGGTTGAACACGCACCACAGGCTGCCCCACACACCGAAGCTCGTGCGCGCGACGACGGGGAACGTGACATGGAAGATCGCGCCCGGGCGTGCATTCGCAGCGATGAAGGGCGCGACCGCACCGTACCCGAGCCATACGCAGATCCATGCCTGCCACCAAGAGAGGCCGAGCTGGATCATGGACGAGGCAATCATCCACCTGCGCCAGGAGGTTCAGCCTGTCGGACACGAGGTATGCACAGGCGGCTCACGTGTTGACGTTGAAGCTATCCGCAATCCAGCTGTGCAGGTTACGGACTCGGTGAGATTCTGGTGAGACCCAGTGTAGGGGAAGACCTTACAATGCGACAAAGTTGACCGTGTCCCAGGTGTGTTTTTCCGGCCCCACAGGCAGCAGATCCTCGCTCTACGTGCGGTCAGCTTGTGCACCGTGGAGACCCCGGAAACAGTCCTCCTACCGTGAGGAGCATCTGGGACCACGTCATGGACTTGTCATGATTCAGTTCGGCGCGCGCGATGAGCTTCCTTGCGACGGACGACATGGGAAGAAGCAGAAGCTACCAAGGTGCGGGCAGCCGCCGCCGCCGCCGCTACTTATACTGACCATCGAGCGCGCTCAGAGAAATGATAAGGCGGTCACGATGGACGGGTCGGTCCATGCTTCGTCGGAGACGCGCCTGGCGCGCAGAGTGATAACGAACATATACACCTGCCTGATATGGGTGCCGCCACCGCCGACGGAAGCTTCAATGCCGTACTTACTTGTGCAAGTCTTCCGAGAATAGTCGTGGGCTTTGATAGGGCGGAGGCACCGATGGTCGTCGGGCGACCGGACGCAGGCAACGGCACAGATGCTGGTATTGAGTAAGACGAGCGCATGCGACAATAACGTGAACAAAACGATGAGGATGGGGATGGGGGACGAGATGGAGCAATCATGCGTGCAAAGACGTGAGTGCATAAATCAAAATGATAGATAGCAAATCTGTATGAACATGAAATGGAAAAATGGGGATGTGGAGTGCAAGGTAAATGGCAGACGATGACGTGAACCAATGAATTGAAAAAGCGAGCAAGCAGGGCGATGCGTGGCAGGTGAGGTGCACACATATAAATGGATACGATAAATGCGCGGGAGATAAATGGAGGATTCGTGTTGCGGTTGACAGTCGTGTGAAGAGTCGTGCAGATAGGAGCGTAGACATTAAGGGTTGAAGGCAATGTCGCCGAAGACATCCAATGACGGGTTGTATCCGGCAGCCATGCGCTTCGACGCCGGCGAAGGGGAGGTGAAAGTGAACGCAGCGTAGATGCGCTTGCGCTCCGGCGTAGAGAAGGCGTGACTGTCCTCTTTGGACGCAAGAGCTTTCTTGCCGACAGAAGGCTGAAGGGCCTTGGAGGAAGCGGTGGCCTTGAAGGCGGGACAAGACTTCTGCAATCAGAGATGAGTGCGGAGTAAACGATCAGCCAGAGATAAGGACGCACCTTCGGAGACAGAATCCTGGAAGGAACCTCTCGGGGCTCGCAAGACACGGCGAGCACCTTCTCGAAGGCCTGGGAGACGTCTGCCAAGGGACTAACGGTGAGGTCGTAGCATTTGGAATCAACGCGTGCCTGCAGGGCCTTGTCGTCGTCCAGGGCCTCGGCCTCTACCTCCGCTACCTCCTCAAGCTTGGGGAGGGCCTTGACCTTCTTCGACAAGGCGGTAGACGCGTTCGTAGAGCGAGAGCTAGATGGCTCGTTGCCCTTGGATTTAGAGGCAGACTTTGCCTTGGCGGACGCGACCTTGCGCTTCTTGGGGTCCAACTTGGCGTCAGAGGCTTCCCTCTTCTTGAGCGTGGACGGCGGGACGGGCGGAATATAGAGCTTGGTTGCGAGGACGGTATTCTTGCGCTTCTTGGGGTCCGCGGACGAGCCGGGGCGGGCGCCGGTGACGGGGTGAAGGTTTTCCTTCTCGACCGAGGCGGCGGCTAGGGTGGCAGGGGTTGGCGCGGGTGATAGCGAGGCGGAGTCGCGGGGCTCGGGGACATGCTTGAGGGGCTGCTCTTCGGGGGCATCTTGGAAGACAACGAAGGTGCGGGTGGACATGGTGTATGGTCGTGAACGTTCGTTGAAGATTGAAAGGGATATCGGGTAGGGGTAGGGAACGGCGGGGCTGGCGGGAAAGTGGACAGCGAGTGTGACGGGGCGGTGAAGACGAGCGTGAAGACGAGCGCGAGGTGCAAGACACGCACACACCGCGAGGCGTTCTTATGCTGCACTTGAAACTCCGATGGCCAATCGCCGCCCGTTCAGGAAACTCGAACCGTCGACGCGTCGCGCCTACGTCACGTGCACCGGCCACTCTTCTTCCTCTGCTGCACAACGAGTCCGACGGCCATCGACGTTGACGGCCACGGCCGCTGCCTTTCGACGCCAGCTGGCCCATGCCCCCCACCGCTCGCGTCAACGAGCACTTCTCTGCACCGGCAAATGTGACTTGTAGCAAACTCGTGGTCAATGTGCCCCCGACACGTTTGATGTCGCGCGCCATTTCACTTGCAGCCAGCTTTTCTCGGTCCCGGAAGGGTACGTTTCAAATATCCAACCCTTCTGATGTCGTCTAAGTAGTTCAATAGCTACCTGCCCGTGGACGTGGGTTTACAAAGCGCTGCGAGTTTCGGCCTGCGCATCACGGCGACCTCCGCTTTCCGCTCTTGTGATCGCTCCGTCATGACGTGGAGCTACCGCTAGGCACCTTCAATTATAACGGTCGCGTCGAATCAGCAGACAAGGTCACAGTCACTCTCAGCACCGATCACGGTAACTCAAGATAAGCCACCACAAGAACGTAGGCATTGCGCATTCGACTAGCTGATTTTCGCTGCAGGAACCTCGACTATCCTCTAGCGGTGCTTTTTCTTGCTCAATGGCTCCTGTTCCAAGTTCCAATCGCTGCGGAGGCCCCCGCATCCTCCGTGGCCACCGCAGACACTGTGCTCGCAATTCAGGATGAAGTTTTTGCCCTCGCACAGCTACGCCAGTCTCGAATTGGGGATATTGTATGTGGACAAATCACGCCGCTCCATCGTTGTTGTAATCGAGAGCGCCCAGTCCCCCAGCTTCCGCGGCTTGGAAAGGTGCGCATCCAAACGCATGGCGCTGGCTGCCTCATCGGGATCCGCTCGCTCAGTCATCCAACCGCTGCCGCTGCATGCTCCGCCGTACTGCTCCGCGCAGGACGGCTCAGTAATCCCCCTCTCTGAGCTGAGCTGGCAGAGCATCCCAACATTTGTTCAGGCACACCTTCACCCTTGTCTCACGCTATATACAACGGCAATGGCAGTTGCCTGCTCCGGTATCGGCGGTGCAGCTGTGCCTAGGCCAATCGCCAGAACCCTGTTTACTCCTGTTTATCGAATCATCCTCGATCATGTCAGATCCGATCCGATCTTTCTAGATTCGCGGCACCATGGACTCCTCACGGCTAAGCCAACGTGCCCTACTCATGTTAAACACGCCCCTCCCCTGCGTTCACTTCCACTAAAACCCTCCGCCTTTCTCTGCTCTCCCCGTCAATCTTCTCCCTGCCTCTATTCTATTTGCTGTCTGGGGCAGCCTATTCTTTTCTTCTCTAGACGTTCTGCTCGGCCGCAGCATGCCATCGTCGCACAGCGCCCCGCGCCCCCCTCCTATCGGCTCGCTCATCGATGATGGTGCCCTCGAGCTTGTCGCCGTCCTCGGATACGGGGGCTACGGCGTCGTCTACCGCGCCGTCGACACCCACCCGATGGCCGGACAGCCGCAGTCCTACGCCGTCAAGTGCCTCCTTCACTCGACAATGCGCAATGCTGAACGACAAAGGAGACTGCACATGCAGGAGATCAACCTCCACCAGCTCGCATCGGTGCACCCGCACGTCGTCACCCTCCATCGCGTCATCGAGGAGGAGGGCTGTACGTTCATTGTTATGGACTACTGCGCCGATGGCGACCTCTTCGGCCAGATCCTGCACAAGCGCCGCTATCTCGGCCACGATGGGCTCATCAAGCACGTTTTCCTCCAGCTCCTCGATGCCGTGGAGTTTTGCCACTCGCTGGGTATCTACCACCGTGACTTGAAGCCAGAGAACGTCCTTTGCTTCAACGGCGGCCTCCGCCTCATGCTTACGGATTTCGGACTCGCGACGACAGATAAAGTCAGCGAGGAGTTTCGCACAGGCAGCGTGTATCACATGAGTCCCGGTGCGTCATTACGCTCTGCCTTGACAAATGCGCAGGGTACTGACGGAGTCTTTAGAGTGTCAAGGCGGCATCTTTGCCCCATCCGGGACCTATTCGCCTCCATTCAATGACATATGGTCGCTTGGCATCATACTGCTGAACCTCATCACCGGGCGCAACCCCTGGAAGTCCGCAGCATCCTCCGACCCCACGTTCCAGGCGTACCTGCAAGACCCCACGAACTTCCTGCCCAGTGTCCTCCCCATCTCAGCGGAGGTGAACGATATCCTTCTTGCGACGCTCGACGTCAACTGGCGCAGCCGCATCACGCTCTACGAGCTGCGGGACGCGATCAAGGGCGTCACTAGCTTCTACTCTGACGACGTGGTGTTTGAGGGCTCCATGGCGCGCTGCTCATGGGAGGCAGGCCTCGACATCGCGGGCGAGTCATCGCCAGAGGAGGAGCCGATAGACCTCCCGACCTCGTCGCCCGACGAACTCAAGTCAGCATGGAGCGAGGATTCGTCCACCGAGATGGTTTTCGCGAAGCAGGAGGAAGGCGGCGACGGCTCTTGGGACAATTACACGCCCGGTGCCACATGGGGCGGCGACTCGGCGCTTCGGTCGCCCACGCCCTCGACCCTGTCCACCAGCTATTTAACATTCGACAACCGCCGGACGCCCTCTTCTTCATTCTCTATGTATTCACCCGCCCTATCCGATCCATATCTATCCACTAGGGATGAGGACGACTGCGCCGGCCCGATGTACATCCACGCGTCGGAGCATATGTCGCCGCAGGTTATGACGATCGACGCGGGCCACCAGTACGAGGCGAGCATCATGATGGGCACGGACTCGTCCGCGATGCACACCGCACTGGAGAGCCCCTCGACGTTCGGCTCGCCTATCTATCTTCAGAGCACGGCCTCCGTATCTAAGCCCTCCTACGACGCATCGTCGACGTACGAGGTGGGCATCAGCGTCATGGGGGACGACGACGAGGAGCGCATGCGTGACTCGATGAGCTGGACGCAGGCGTCCTTCGTCCAAGCCGCGCCTTCCGACCGTCTGGACATGTCGCGCATGGAGCTCAGCGGCACGACGGACCAGGACGCCACTGCGATCGGGCACGCCGCGCCGCTCGACGACCGCGAGTACTACCTCGAGCCGCCGGCGTCCGCGCCACCGCAGGGCGCGATGCACCCCTTCCCGCTTGTCCCCCTCATCTCGAGCCCCGCCACGGCCTCGCCCTTTCACGCGCTCCCGCTCCCCTCCGACGCCTCGCTGCGCGGACGCTCCAAGCCGCGCGCGACGAGCTTCTTCAACCCGTTCAACCCGATCAAGTTCGCATTCCCGCCGCGCTCGCACACGTCGCCGCCCGCCCGCGCGGTTGACAAGGACCGCAGCGCCACGCCCGTGCAGCAACCCGCGTACCCGCCGCCGTTTCCGACCCCTCGGATACCCCGGCTTGAGATCCTGACGATGGCGGACGATGATGAAAATGAAAATCACAACGAAAACTACAATGCGCGCTCGCAGAGCCGGCGTGGCCAAGGCCACCGGCGCACGCCGCTGCGCACGGCGAGGAACTGGCTGTTCTCGGGCAAGTTCTTTGCGACTGCCGCGGTGTAGACCACCGTGAGGTCGCCCTTTATTTTGAACTTATTTATCAACTTCGCCCTTGTGACTTGTCATCCATTAGCATCAGCGCCTCGCAGGAGGACACACACATACACATACACATCATCATCGCAAAGGTCTCGCATCCTACTCGCATAAATCACCATAGCATCGTTTCCGTTCCCCTTGTCGCAAGTGTTAGGCTGTAGACGGGGTCTCTGTGCCTGTATATTATCTCCACTCACGTGCTTCCTAATGCATGCACGAATTGACGTCTTAGCTAGCGGGCAGCGCAAGGGCACGGCGAATTACGTGCAACGCGGAGTGAGGAAAGCAATTATGGGGATCGATGGACGTATGTATTCTAGAAAGACGATCACCGCGTCCGAAGGTTGACCAGTTTCCTGCCTCGTTCCCGCTCGATCTCCTGCTTACCGCGCACCCCAGAGCCCTTGTCCAGCTTACGCCCTCGACCCCCGATCCCATCGCCCATCGCCAGCGGTGCGTTGCCCGCGTGCAGCATGCGGAACAGCAGTTTGATGACGTTGAGCGGGTTCCGGCTGCCCCACACCTTTGCGCTAATATCCTTGATGCCGGCCGCCTTGAGCACCTGGTGCACGTTCGGGTTGCAGTGCAGACCGAACCCAAGTGGGCGTGGGCGCAGGATGATGCGCGTCGCGCCCATTTTGCTCTCCATCTCCGTCCAGATTGTGCGCTGCTCGAAACGGTCGACGTAGTCCATGTTGCGAATGGCCTCGATCTCCGCCTTCTGGATCGCGCGCAGCGTCTCGTCGTCCTTCCCCTCCCCGTACCCGACGAGCCCGTTTCCGTTCCCGACGACCACAAGCGCGGCCTGGCGAGCAATTTTGCCCTTGCCGGTCTGCTGCACGACGCGGCGCGAGATGAGCGGGAAGATGTGCAGGTTTCCGATTTCGCGCCGCGACAGCGCGAGGTGGTTCATCGGCGATTCCTCCTCCTCGTCCTCGTCTTTGTCGTTGTCCTCGTCAAACTCCTCCTGCTCCTTCGTCGCGGCCAGCGCCGCCTCCTCCTTGTCTACGATGAAAAGGGACGGGTCGTTCCGGACGATGAGTTTTGTGGGATGGCGGAACTGCTTTGTGGGACGGAACTCGGCGCCGTCGACCAGGTCATAGAGAGGCTCAGGCTCGAGGAGGTCGGGGAAGGGGAGATCATATGGCAAAGGCAGACCCTTGGCCTTGCCCTTCACGTCCAGCTGCGTCGCGTTCCCGCCATCTGGCAGTCCTACGGACGTTGCTGCTGGCGCGTGCTGTGGTGGTCGCGTCGAGTGGTCAGAGGAGTAGAGGCGGGAAAAGCGTGCTCGGTGCACCAGGCGCGCTCGGGACGCGACCTGCCTTGCAAGCGAGTTCATGTCGTTGTCGACGAGACGAGGGAGAAGTGTTGCCGCTGTGGCCGACGCGAAAGTATTCTTGACTGCAGAAGTCTACGCGAATACGGCTTACTAAGGGTCGAAAACGCTTTCGGTCCGCCATCGACCCCGCATCTGTTCGGGACGCGTGGTCACGGTACTACACCTCTGCAACGACATGTCTACCTCAGAGTCGCTCTCCAACTCATCCCAGGTCGTAGGCAGCAATACAGACAACCTATACCACGCGATAGACCGGGACAAGTGAGCGTGTCACTCAGTTCTGAAGACCGTCCCTGATCGACCGCGCGTAAGTGTGCACGGCCTGAACTTGACTGTCCCAGAGGACGCCAAGGAGACTATCAAGCCTTGGGACGAGCGTGATTCCACAGATAAGTATGCGGACTCGAATGTCGATGATCAGGTTAGGGAGCCGCTTGTTTTCGCTCATGACGCGGCCGCCGAATATCTGGCTCTTTCAGATGGTTATACACGTACCGTTCTCGCAGAATGTTCGTGTAAAGTCTGTGCTACTCAAGCTAGGTGCGCATATTCTCGATATCACAGGATTTATGTCTGATGGTCACGCCAGGGAGAGGCGAGACGGCTCCTCAGCGTCTTCGAATATACACCAATTATCCGAATATCGTTGATTTCTCAGAAGCCGAGGACCTCAAGCCATCTCTGAACATCACTCTGCTAGAAGGCGAGACAGGTGTCGTCGAGTATCCGCTTCGGATGGCCTCGTTTTCGAGCATCAACACGCTGTCGTTATTCTTCGTAGGTCGCACACTCTGTTCTAATCCATGCGACTAAGGTTTGCCGTTCGCCAGAGCGAATCGATTGGAGGAGATGTTACCCGCTTATACTATCTCGGTTTCAAGGGAGAGATGCGTGCAGTACGCAAGGAGGGCTCCAACAAGCTCGAGATACCCGCTGCCAATGCCGCCGATGCCCCTGTCGATCGTCTAGCAGAGAAGACAGCAGCACAGCAGCCCACTGCTAAGTGATGTACTGTATCTATAGCCCCTTGGAACGGGGGTTATGTTGACGACTCTAGACCTAGACGGACGGCCGCGCTGCGACTATATGCGCTTGTTTCAATATTGGTACACACTAGACATCGGTCGTGGCAGGTAATCACATTCTACATTTGCATTTTTCATCGTCCGGCTTCTCAGACCTCAAGTGGCTCGTGCTTCGTCGTTGCAGACGAGTCGGCGACACTAGTCCCGACCGCGACGAAGGTCGTGGATGGTGCTGTTGAGAGCTCGTCCGCTGCCGTTGTGTGGCTGACGCCGGTCGATCCGACAGTAGCGAAATTCAAAGACGGCCCTGCGCCAGCAATGATTGGCAGGGAAATTGGGCTGATAAATGAATCAGCGCTGTGACCACGAGTGGGAAGACGCTCGGATTACACGTCATAGTGGGCGAAGTTCAAGAGGGAGCGATACATTCGCGTCGCACCGATGGTCCTGACGATAGCGTCGTGAGCAAATTCTCTGAGGATGATAGTGAGGCAATCATACATGGCGAGCACTGCCAAGAATACCACTCGTGAGCATCAGTGGGGACATGGTCGAACGTGAGACTCACGCGATGGCGTTTGGAACATCTAGTAACTCGCATAAGTGCAAAAATATATGCCGGATGATAGGGCAAATGACGCACGATATTCATGGCATCTACCCTTGAAGTTAGGAAGCGCGGCTGTCGAGTTGTGGGATGTCCTCACCGTTCAGGTCCAGCCACAGAAATATCTAAAGACCCGTTAATACACTCCCTGACGGTAAGATAAATACACGCACAGTGGGCAGCGTCTGTGACACAGTGGCCAACACTATCCATATTAGGCCCTGAAAAGAATGATTATTGAGCACTCAGTCTCACCCATTGTCTGGTACGTACTTGATTGAACAACATGCGTCCCAAAACATGATCCCGTTGTCTCCGCAGGCCGATAATCATAATGAAAAGACAGAGGAGATCAGAGACGAGCGTCACCGTGACATTTATTCGACTGCCTTTGCTGTTCACGATGGTGCAACCCTTCGAGCCATCATCCCACTTTGAGTCCGCCTAAACTGCTTATCAGTTTCATGCCCCACAAAAGTTATTAATAACCGAGTAAGTAACTTGCCTTAGCAGTGCCTGCGCGATTAGGTAGGTCAGAACGGGCAGGGAAGCAGCGCGGAAGCGTGAAACGCACTGCGGAGAAGAAAGGCTATGTTGACAAGCCAAATGGATATGGCGAGCAGAGAAACGTATCTATCCCTGTTCCAGATTGCAACTCTAGGGGAAAGATCAAGATCATCCAACTGGCTAGGACTCTAACTCACACTCACATACGAATGATAATGAGAAACGCAGCCAATGCGAACGCAGCATATGCGAATATCTAGTGGATGATTCAGTTTTGTCGTCTACTTTCCTCACGACTATAACTACGCACGAATTCAAAGAGCAGCCAGAGCTACAATCCACGGGTCAGTACAGTTCCAGGAAACACACCACCTAGGCGAACCTCGCAGTTTATGGGGCGCTGCGTGTTGAAGGCCACCAGTCCGAGAATGATGTTCATTAGCGCACAAAAACGGGTCACAGAGTATAGCTAGAATCGTTGGATATTAAATGATTCAGAAGCGGTGGGCTTACTTGGCAAGCAGGACGCACCCATATTGTCCAGCGATAAGGTCTTTTCCGCGTGATGAACTCCCACTCATAATGGAGATTTGAGAAGTATTCCCAGCTGTGATGCAAGAGTCAGAGCATGAATTTGAGGGATGCAAGTCACGCACAAGTAAAGGCCCGCCACTACATGGAGCAGCTTGACATACGCAACTGTAAATGATGGTCTCAGGAACATGAAGTATGTGTGCATTGAATTAATAGCTTACATAGCTCGGCTGCAATCGTCTGTGGATTGTGCCAGTCGACCATGGCGCCAAGTGAGGAGATCTATCTCACGAGCGACAAAAACGGTAGCGTTATGTACTCGACCGGCGAGCGAAGACGCCCACCGAAGCAAGCATGTCCAAGGTACGCACTTAGCCCCAAAAATCAGTCTCAGCCACTGATAAATTTTGAGACTGCAGCTGATTATATATGAGAAGCTAGGCGGCGCCAGAAAGAAGGCTCTTAAGCGCGCCATGGCTGCGGCCCGCAACAAACCAAGGTTCTTCTGTGCCGTAAATCATCGATGAAAATGGGAGTACTCATGCGGAGTAACTGTGAAGGGGACCGACAGTCAATATTGTGTCGACGAGATCAGCATCTAGTATTGGTCCGGGAGAGATATCTAACTGTAAACAGGCATCGACGACGACTGTGTTGACAGGGCATACCCTACAGTGCGAATGGACATTCATTTCTATCAATCTTCCTCGGCATTGTTCAATCGCCTGAAACGTACCTATGTATAGAGACAATGTCGCTCCTCGTTCTGGGCGCGGTGTCACGTCAAGCTTCAAGCGTCAAGGATCGCGGTCACATCATGACTTAAGAGCGCGGTTGTGGCATTGTATTTTTTTTTCCGCCTTCATTCCGGCGGCGGCTCCATACGGAAACCGACGAGTCTTCAAAGCTTTTTTTTGACGGCCGGCGCATTCGTGCGAAGAGGATCCGGTGAGGCCAGGCATGGGGTCCAGGCGCATGAAACCGATGCAGTATTCCCGGATATGTTCGGCGTCTCCCTGGACCCGGAGCAGCCCAAGACTCAAGAGTTACAAAGTGGTCACCTAAAACGTCACCAACGACAAGCTCGCGAGATGTCGACGAACAAGTAACCCGCTCACCGTCTCTTACCCGCTACCTGCGTTTTTCTCAGTGCGCGAGGTGTTCACCGACAAGCTTGTGCTCGGAAGACCTCAGGATTTCGCCATGGGGGCACGCCATCATGATCGTGGGGGGTACATCGTCACGACAAAGACGTGCGTCCATCGGGCTCCCAGCGGGAATGGTACGGTTATGTTGCAGACCCAGAGGCTGGGGTCATCGAGCGCAATGTTCCGCTAGCGCTGGCAGACGTGCGTAACTCAGCCAGCCGTAATGCCGTGGATAACTTGATGATTCGCGGGGTAGGTCAATTGATGATAGGATGGCGAAGACGACGATGAGGAGCTCGGGTGCGACGGAGGTATGCGATGGGGTGGTGAACCTCTAGCGCACGGTGGTCGATCACTTCAGCGTTGCGCACAATTGGTCTGCGAGATTGTCACCTGGAAGCATATCGGACGCGGGTAAAAGGCATGTGTGCATGATAGAGACTCAAGAGACAGGCAAGTTGACCGTGGCCCGTGGGTCCGTGACTCTCTTGAGTACACGTGAGTCATCTGCTATGTAAGCACCTGAATTAGGGTCAGGAGTGACTCTGGCACACTCGGGCCAGTGGCCCGGGCAGTCCCTTTCACGCTACTACATAGCTCGAGTCCAAATGCTAGACAGTTTCTAGCCAGTAAGGCATACTTGTACAATCTGAACGGTTGCTGAACTCATCGCCTCATGTGTGCCCACCGACAAACTCCGTCTTGAGTCCGACTCTTGACCTCCGTGGTCTGGATTGGTGGATCGGATGGCAATTCTCCTGAGATCCGACGGTGTGTGTACATGTCGTTACTTGCCCGAAAACTTGACGACCGATCTTTCACAGTAATATAGCTCCATTCTCTGGAGGCCATCCGACATGGCCATCGTGCTCAGCTGACACTATTTATTGTGGTGAGCCTCGCAGCGGGAGTGCTCAGTGCTCGAAGAAATGCTCCATATATCTCAATGTCTTTGGACTAGTGACGCAGTGAGTGCCCAAAGTATGGCGGCTCACCTCTCCGATGTCCCATGTGGCTGACAGCCGCGCTGGTATCACACAAGGCTCATATCGTCCGTCTCCTTGGCGGCAGATAGTAAGAGTGTCGGTGAAGGACGAGAATACCTCAGTCTTTGCTCACTTCGTCAATTTCATTCAAGGTACTGGTTGGTGAGTCTTCGTAGTCTCTCTTCCATTTGTATGTTCTGACATATTTGCCGCGGTCGTAGCCTCAACGTCTTTGTTCATCACGACCCAACACTATATTCCAAGTTTTCCACCTCTTTAAGCCGTTATTAAAATGCACTCTCCACGACCCTCACTACCATCCTCCTCGCTGCCTCGGCCGCGTCCCCTACCATCGCGGCTCCATTGAAGTACATCTCATCCTTCTTACACGGCGCACTTATCAGCTCAGCATCTGATCATTTGCTCACTCGTTTACTGCAGTGTTCGCATTTGGCGTCCGTCGGTCATCTTCCCTAACACCGACATTATCGACCATGTCCCGGAGCTCGCCCCTGAATTTCCGTTATTGAACGGCGAGGCTCTTATAGTCGACCGTCGGGCGATCACCCTCCCGCCCACCTTCGGCCATGGCCCGGTGAGAATCACTCCGGACTTGATCAAATCGCTCGGAATCACGCGCCGCGAGCTCGATGAGCTCGCGGCGCGCGAGCCCGGTGTTCTCGATCTCCTGAAGCCTCTCGGCACTGGCCTGCTCGGTGCCAGGCGCTGCCGGCCCGCTCATCAACCACTTCCTCGGCGGCGGCTCCTCTGACGCGTCTTCGAGGTCGATCACACTTCCGAAAACTTTCGACATTGGCCAGGAGAGAATCATCCCGGACTTGATCAAAGCACTCTCTTCGAGGTCGATCACCCTTCCGCCCACCTTCGACCACGGCCCGGAGACCATCACTCCGGACTTGCTCCAATCGGTAGTATCTCTTGTTGTAGTTCGTTGGCAACGGAAATTACAAAGAGTGTTCAAGGCGATAATGAACGGTGACAGTACCCTCCAGCATGTTTGAATATTCAGGGACCAGCTTGACGGGCAATTCCTATACTGTAGTTAGTCACAATACGCATGTACCGGAAATTCAATTCTGACGATGTATCCGCTCGTCGCGACTCCATCCTTTCCGGTATCTCAGGCTATTTCACGAACGTAATGTGCGACGCCACACAAAAGGCGCGCTAACAGAGTGAGCCTCGAGTAAGAAGGCCCAGCACAGGCCAAGTCGCGAACTGAGCACCAAAAGGTCGAGAACAAGGTCCACCGACCACTGTAATTATACTTCGCAAAATACGGTGACAATCCAGAACCGAGCTCTGCCTGCTCGTTCATCGCTTCCTCCTCGCCACCGCCTTCCCCGCACCCATGGTCGCGCGCGTCTTGCGAGCAGACTTCTTCGGCGGCGACACCGACACGGGCTCTGGGGAGCTCGACGCGACGCTCAGACGCGCGCTTCTGCGCACGCGGACGCCGTCGTCCCTGTCCTCGACTTCGGCCGACGAGGCGCGCGACGAAGCCGTCGCGCGGTTTTTGCGCACCATGCGCTTCACGGGCGACACGTCCGGGAGCGGGGGAACCTCATCTTCTTGCTCGGGCTCCCCATCGAAGAACCCGCCTGGAACGCGCACCGGCTTCGTCTGGGCACGGGTTCGGGTCTTCGCTCTACTCGCTGGCGGCGGGGGTGGGGAAGGCGACGGCAGGCGTCGCGCGCTCGTGCCGTGCGTTCGGCGGCTCTTGGCCGGCGGCGGGAAAGTTGACGGCGATGGAGGAGTGTGCGCTGCTGCCTCGAGGTCGAGGTCGTCATCGTCGGCTTGGAAGGCACCCGGCAAAGTCTGCGGCGCTGCTTTTACGACAGCGGCGTGGCCGTTGTTCATAAACACAGAGTGTGAAAACTCGACGGGGGAACTCGACGGGGTGCGCTTTGGGGGTTGTTCGTCGTCCTCTTCGTCCCCACCGTCCGCCAGGCCAAACTCGTCTTCGTCCTCCACAAAACCGTCCATAGGAGGCGAGGCTGATGCTCGAGGGTCACCGTTGGTAGGCGGGGGTAGCACGGCGGAGCCGTTTGGCGAAGCTTGCAAGAATAATGAGTGCGCAGGCTTGACATGGGTGGTTGTCAAGGTGCTTGTCGGTCCAAAGAGATTGTTCCGTGATCCCCCGCTCTGTGTCGCGAACAAGCCTCCGCTCCCATTCACAGAGGAGGGAATCCCACCGCTTAATCGCGGCCCCGCCGAAGGGGCAGCGGTGGCCTTTCCGCTAGGCGCCGGCGAGTCGATTAGTGGCATCTGCAGCGACGCACGGGGCCCCTTCGCCGCGGTAGCGGTAGGGATTGCAGCAGATGTGATGAGGCCGCGTCCTGCCACGGTGAACGAGTCGTCGGCGTTCGTAAGCGCAGGCAGTGCGGTCGTGCCGCTGAAGCGCGGCCCACGCGTGGCGGGCCTGCCAAGGACAAACGTCTTTGATGCAGGTGCAGCGAGGGCGCGGTTCACGGGCTCAACCTCCTCCCAAGACATGCTCAAGTCCGCATATTTCGGCGGGGCCAGTGCGGGCTTCGCAGGTACATGTTTAACCCGATGGAGTGTGCCGAGCTGCTCTTCTACAGCGGGGCGCTCGATGGTCGGCATAATGGCGAGGAAGCTGTCGACAAGCTTCCGTCGTCGGTCAGCTGCCTCGCCACTGCCTGCTAATTGCCGATCGAGCTTTATAGCATCCGCGTATTTTCCCGCATTAATGAGACGCACACAGACGAGGTCGTGGAGTGGAGGATAGGAAGCACGCGGCAGGCCGGAAGGTGGGGTGAGCGCGTACTCGTGGAGGAGCGACTGCTCGTAGGAGGAGAGGGGAAGCCCAAGGAGTTCGGTGACATGACGCGGTCGAACAGAAGCTGCAATTTGAGTAGGGGTCAGACCGGGACACGCGAGCGGTATGCAAATACGTACGAGCGAGGCAAAATCCAAGAACTTTGTGGATGAGACGCTTGCGGGTAGCGCTGGCTTCTGGGAAGGAACGCTGATATGACCAAGCCTCGACGAGACTGGACTCGGCCAGCGCAAGGATGTAGGTGTCGATGTCGTCTGGCTCTGTGAGAAGAGGTTTCGTGGTTCGAAGGTATTGAAGGATGAGGGGAGACGGATTTGGCGAAAGGGAGATCGCTTGGATGATTTTTGAAGTGAAGTCACGGTTTAAGCGGACGTCAGCAAGTAGGGACACTGCGCGCTGCATGGGCCCAGATAGTCAGGACAACAGGCAGGCAAACAAAGACACGACGCACCGCAACATGTATCCCTGAATCCAGGTGCCAGTACGCGTCACTGAGCATGGCAAACTGTGGAGGTATGCACCGGTCATCCTTGAACCTCTCCTCCCGCCCATCCTGGTGCCACTTGAGCAGGAAGTACACTAGGCAATCCTTCTTGAGGGCGTCGTACGTGGACTCGTGGAGGATCGCGTCGAGTAGGCGGTGCAGAGCAGGAGCGTCGGCGGGCGGGTAAAGCGCGTCAGGCTGGCGTAGGCCGCCTGAGGAGAGGAGGATGTCGAAGATGAGGAGGTCTGACATCTGTGCACGGCGCGCTTCGATGTCGTGTGGCCGCGAGTCGCGCCATGGAAAGCCTTCCGGCGAGAGGTCGAAGAGGGACACTAGGTCAGGACTTTCAGCCTCTGGGATGTCCTATGGTTCAATTCAGCTCGCTAGCTCTTACAAACACGCAGGTAGATGCGTACAACGTCCATGGTCGAGATGATGTTGAACTTGGAGTGGAGTGACGCAGTGATGGAACGTGTGGGCGTCTGGAAAGAATGTAGGGACGAGCGAAGCCGGCGAGTGGGCCTCCTTATAGGCTAAAGCCAATGGTCATGAGAGGCTCACTCTATTGTTTTGTAGACAAAGTGGACGGTACCTGGCTGTGGTGACTGAGCGGGGCGGCGTGACCAACAGCGTAGAGTTGGGTAATGCTCGGGGCACGGCGCGTCTGTCTTCGCGCTCGGCGGCAGTGTGTTGTGTGCAGACGTAGGCGTTCAATTGGAGAACAAGGCGAGCTGAGGCAAGGCGAGGCGCACGTTGCACGTCCGAGTCCGAGTCCGAGTCGCGGTGGTTGAACGCGATCGGGAGATCTTTGATTGGCCCTAACCCCAGTGTGCTCGGCCTTAGCAATCGTCAGCGCGAGTCGACTTGCCTCTCGATCGCGACCATGTTCTCCGTCGCCCGACAGTGCTCACGCGCTCTCGTTCGCAATGCCCAGCGTACAGCCATTTTCCACGCCGCATCCTCCTCTTCGACCTACACTTCTGCGCGAACGCTGACATCCTCCCGACCCTCCGCCGCTGCCGCCGCACTCGCCCAGCTCCCACCCTCCAAACCCACTGTGCTCCTTCTATATCCCACACAGCAGGATCTTGAGGCAGCAGAGCTTGATGCAGAAGCGATACCTCCTGAAGACGCCCGAATAGATCTTACAGACCGCGCTGCTGAGGTAGGTCCCACCGTGTCACCAACTGACGCCGTGCCACAGGACTCACTCTGCGCGCCAGCAATTGAGGACAGTGGCTTCGCGGGAAGGCAACGCGGAATCTGCTCTGCGCATTTCTGTAGAGTCCGGCGGTTGTCACGGCTACCAATATAAGATGGAGCTCACCACGCACAGAGAGCCCGAGGATTAGTAAGTCGCCCAACCCTTGTCCTTACCGTGCATGCCCTGACGTCTACGCGCAAAGCCAATTTTCACACCCATCAATACAGCCCGCTAGTGTTGTGGTGGATGCCCTTTCGCTCGGTCTTCTGAAAGGCTCTACCATCGACTTCGCTACCGAGCTGATCGGGAGCTCCTTCCGCGTGCTGGACAACCCGCAGGCCAAGGGCTCAGGGTGTGGATGCGGTGTTAGTTGGGAGCCGAATATCTAGTGGTCATGAGTACAGTGGGGTGTATGCTAATATCAGATTCATGTGTCCAGCAGCTATATTAAACCAGGGCATCTGCCCAGCAATCGCTGAGAGGACCAAATGGCGACCCGGATATCGCCTGATGAAACAAAATGCGCTTCGTCTTTGCCTCGTTGTTGACTCTGCCAATCAACGCTAACACCTGGCCTCGGCCCTCATATGTGGCTGGCAATCATCTGCACCGAAACGCGTTACAAGGAATGCCAAGTGTGGGTCAGACCTGCCTCCGAGAAAAGCCACCGCAGACAATCGTCTCATCCGATTACACATGATATCCTGATCCCGTACTTCCGGAAAGATCGGCATCATACATTCGTACATGACTCTGCCTAGTCCGTTCATGTCGGCATTATCCTGCGCCTGAGCGCGTTCAGTACGAGCTTCCGTTTATCTGAAACAACCGTTACTATCAGCCCAGGAAGCAATGTCGAAGAGCATCTACACACCTTATCCTTCAGCTGGCCCAAAAATTGCTGATAGCCCGGCAGCACGCTCGTGCGGTCCAGGATAAGGTGGCTGAGAGCCCAGACGCGCAGTGCGACCTCGTTGCTGTCGTCCTTGACAACGTACAGGTGCGGGAAATACACACCCCGCCGCATCTCGCGCGTCTTCTGCACAATGGCGTTCACGCGCTGGGAGAAGGGGTTGTCCAGCAGGGGCAAAGTTGTCTGCAGCGAGGATGAAAAATGAAAAACGTCAGAACGATAGGGCAGGCCGACGGAAGTAACAGTTTGCTGACTTTTCCGCCGCGCAAAGCATCGTAGCTCGGAATGCCGAACACGTCGAGCAGGAGCTGAGGCACCGCGTCGCGCCTGACGTACAAAAAGATAGCCTGACCGTCTTCGATGAGGTACAGCCCGTGACTCTCCATTCCTTCCGACGTAAGAGGGAGAGGTGGAGGCAAGATAACGCCCTGTTCACCGATTGTACCGGCCTGCCATGTCAACCGGGTATAAGTGAACCGGTACGCGGTATGAGAGAGGGACAGCATACCTCGGCGGGCATGGTGTGGAGCGAGTAGAGGACAGCGTGTATGTACGGAATGAGACTCTGTGTCGGCAGCGACGTGAGCAGCGTGTGCGCGTACGCACGCAGATCCGAGGGAATCTGCTCCCCCTTCCTCAGGGCAACCTAGCCACCCGTCAGCGCACCGCACAGATCCTGCGCGAATTCTACGCACATGCTTCAACAAAGCGAGCACCAGAAGCGGCAGCATACTCATGTTCTCGCAGAGCGCGAGCTGCGAAGACGCACCGGCGGAGGTCATGCTGCTCTTGTATGCCTGCAGGATGTCGATGAGCTTGTTCATCACGGTGTCGCGCGCGTCGTCGAGGGAGTACAAGACCGAGCGCTCGACGGCCTTGTTCGCGAGGAACGTGACGATCGCGGCCTGGTCGGCGGACGCGTAGACATCCGACAGGTTTGACGTGGCCGGGAGTGCGAGGGTGATGACACGGATGCGACGCTCGCCTGCGAGTCAGAACCGTTAGTTGTATGCGTTCCAATTCCAACAGACGCGCGGGCGCTGTACGCACCGAAGCACGTCGTGTGCAGCACCGCAGTCTGAAGAACCACGAACGGGGCCGTAAGGTTTTCCTCGACCCCAATCTCAACCGCATAAGACGTGTCCGTCGGCACTGTCGGCATCGAGAGCAGGTCCGTCGAGCGCACGAAGAAATTTCCGTGGAACGCATTCGCGCGCAGTCCGCGCGACATACGCACGCGCATGATCGTCTCGAGCATGATCGGCATCGCGATTATGGCGCCAAGCTCGTGCGCGAGCTTGGCTGCATCCTCCGCCCGCGCGGCGCTGAAGGCTGGGTAGTAGTACGTCTGTCCGGACGTGTAATGCGGGAGGTATGCTGAGGCAGAGGGGATCAGAAGGGAAACGATGGGAAAACGATGGGAACCCACCGAGACTTGCGACGTCCTGATACGATGCGCCACAGAGGAACAAGTCCACAGAGATCAGTGCCTTTGAACACTCGATGGCGAAGGTTTTGTAAAACGGATCCGCAGCCTGCAGAAGGCTAGATTCCTATGACTTTCTGGGTCAGAAACACGCTGTGAGATGCTTTATATAGTCATATTGTATTTTACCTTTGATGTCCCAAGAATCTTCGAATCCTCGCGGTGCTTCAGCACGCCGGCGCCAATTGACGGAAGGTTGGATGTCAGCGCGATAATCTTTCCACCAATCGGGTTCTAACAGAGAAGCGTTATTGTAGGAAGACATAAAAAGAGAGTTACCCCGTGCGTACAATGAGCTTGTAACCTGCTTGCAAGGCTGCACCGAGGCAACTACCGGTGGTGTGATTGTCCTTGAACAGATCATGCAGTCTGTCTAGCAAGCTTTCGATCGATGCCTGCGCCTCAGACAATGTAACTCGAAGATCGTTGGGCTGAGGGAGGTAGACGTCGTCAACATCAGAAACAACAAGCATGCTGGTATCCTCCGTGCCGGCCTACAGTCGCACAGTATAGGCTCAGATGATAATTGAGATTCAAGGCTTAAGCTCACTGGCATAGAGAAGAAGTAAAGCGAGGTGTCGAAGGCGACAATTGAGACCTTCGTCCGCTGATCCTGGTTTGGGATGCGGTCGAGGTTCTCCAATATAGTTCGCGCAGCGGTGGCCACGACACCTGCCATAGTCATCAGCAGAGGCACGCGACGGATCATGAGTGAGAAAATACCAGATTGGACGGCACTGTGGCTAACGTCTATGAGGAAGACATACACTGGGGGCTGCGGAGGTCGGACCATGTATTCATTCGGCGCGACGTATTCGATGATAGCGTGATTGAGCTCAGGCCGTACCCAGCGGTCCGCAGGCTGATTCTTGGTGGAGTCCCAATCGAAGAGCTGTGGGACCTCGTTTGACATAGCACACAAAACGCACCGCCAGCTGATCACAGAACATTCGATTAACAAGGAGCACAGAGAACCGTTGAAAGCAGACTTGCCGATTTCCACCGTCGATGAACTGCACATAGGGATTGATGTATCCAAGACAACGTCGGCAGCGCGCAATAACAGCGTCAGACTGTAGAGGGATCGGTTCATCCCCGTCGCCCAACGAGCGGTGCGGCGTGATGATCAGGGCCAACGGTATCTTCGCCTTCTTCGCGAGGCTCTCGGAGTTGGGGATGGCATTGAGGGTGCTGCGCGCATAGGAGTAGTGCGCATTCGAGTGTGGCCACGACGCCAAACCTGCACCTGGCGGTAGGCGGATTGCCGGAGGGGGGATGGCGAGCTCACGTGGGTCGGGTGGCGATGCGAGTAGGTTGGTCGCCTGGAGCTGGTACCCACCCATGCTGCTAACATTCAGTCGCCCGAACTTGTCCGCAAGGCTGGCGCTGTCCGAAGCATACGACGAGCTGTTGATGTAGTCGGGCTTTGCGGCCGTTTGGCCGTAATGCGCCGGCGCGCCGGCTTGCTGCTGCTGTGCGAAACCACCGTCCGCCGCAAGTCCAGGCGTAAAGATTTGTTCCCCCACTGTCCCTGTCGTGGCTAAGCCGCCCTTCCAGGGTACGGGGGCCTCTTCCGATGGACCCGCATAAGCTTTGATCTGTTCAGCAGCGTAGACACGCCGTTTACCGTGATGCGCAGGTGGCGGGGACGCAGAACCCGCATCCTGTAGGGGTGAGGTGCCTCTGGGATGTTCCCATTGAGTGCGTCCCGTGGAAGATTCTAGAAATGTGAAAAGTCAGACATCAGAGGTGCTGCATCTGTCGCAACACCGCCGTACCGACAAAGAAGTAGCGTTGACTGTCGACGTCCCTGTGAAATGATGAGATTTAGACCTCTCGACGCTGGAAGTGACCATACCATTCAGTCTGCCATCCCGGGGGCAGCTGTTGTGAGGGGCCTGCCATGAGGGTAAGTATCAAAGGTCCAGGATGCCGGATACGGACGTACATACACGTGGGTATCAGAACACGTATACTAGTACTAGTTGGGCCACGTGGTTCGCACAATCGTGGTCTAACTCTGCCATTGCTGAGTGACGTCACTCAGCAATGATACCCCCTCGCTGCCCCCAGGCCACAGTACAGTGAATGATGCACACCTGGCGCTATCATCACGCTTATACAATAATAATTGCGTCATCAAGTAGGTGTCTAGCAGGTACTTAACATACATAAGTGAACAGTTCAAACCAGAACGAACGAGAAAGCGAAATGCGGCACGCGGAAAATCAGTATCCACTTCCATTGACCTGACACCAGCGTCAGCATTCTCAATCTATCAATCAATACGAAACTCACCTTGTCTTTCAATTGATTGATGAACTGCTGGTAACTTGGCAGGACGTCTGTGCGGTCCTGGATAAGACCGCTGAGAGCCCACAGACGGAGCGGCGGCTCGCCGTCCTCCTTGACGATATACAGGTGCGGATAGTACACGCCCCGACGCATTTCGCGCGTCTTTTGGACAATGGCATTCACACGTTGCGAGAATGGGTTGTCGAGGAGCGGAAGGGTCGTCTATGGGGAGTGAAGTAAGGACCTGTGTTTTGCGGCAAAGCGGATTACATACCTTGCCTCCACGCAGGACATCATAGTTCGGCAGATTGAAAACGTCGATGATGAGCTGAGGAACCGCATCCCGACCAACGTACAGGAAGATAGTCTGGCCATCCTCAATGAGGAAGAGGCCGTGCCTCTCCAGTCTCTCTGATGTGAGAGGGAGCGGCGGAGGCAAAATGATGCCGTGCTCGCCAACGGTACCGGCCTGATGATATTCTCAATAATGGATTTCGAAAGACCACAAATGCACTATACCTCCGGAGGCATATTGTGCAATGAGTAGAAGGTCGGGTGAATATAGGGAATTAGTTGTTGAGACGGGAGCGACGTGAGCAGCGCCTGGGCGTACGCCCTGAGATCCGGCGGGATCTGCGCGCTTTGGCGAATGCCGACCTGAGTTCCGATGTCAGTATCCCTCTTACGTGCACACGGTATGATCACTTACATTTTTCAACAAGCCCAACACTAACACCGGCAGCATCTTCAAGTTATCGCTGACAGTGAGCTGGGCGCTCGCACCCGCACCGGCCGCGGTCATGCTTGTCTTGTATGCCTGCAGTATCTCGATCAACCTGTTCAGCACAGCGTCGCGCGCGTCCTCCAATTTGTGCGTAATTGACCGCTCAACAGCCTTGTTGGCGAGAAGCGTGGCAATGGCAATTTGATCCGCGGATGCAAACACCTCGGACAAGCTCGATGTGATGGGCAACGCGGTAGTAATAACGCGAATACGACGCTCGCCTGGCATCAAGGTCAGTGCTTGATCAACGGCAGGGACAGCGCAACGACAACGAACCGAAGCACGTTGTGTGTAGGACAGCAGTTTGCAACACCACGAAGGGCGCAGTGATTGTCTCCTCAATCACGATTTCAATGGCATACGACGTGTCTGTAGGTACTTCGGGCATGGCGAGCAGATCCGTCGAGCGAACGAAGAAGTTGCCGTGGAACGACGACATTCGCAAGCCCCGCGAGGCACGCACGCGCATGACAGCCTCCAGCATGATTGGCATTGCAAGAACCTCGCCGAATTCATGTGCAAACTTGACTGCGTCCTCAGAGCGGGCAGCATTGAACGCAGGGTAGAAATATGTCTGGCCGGAGGTGTAGTGCGGCAAGCCAGCTAAAAAAACCTTATGAGTGAAGGCGTGCGATAGCTATGCAAGTGGACTCACCCAGGGTTGCAACGTCTTGGTACGCAGCGCTGAACAGGAACATGTCCACTGTTACCTGCGCCCGCGAGCATTCGATGGCGAATGACTTGTAGAAAGGAGACGCGGCTTGCAAAAGATTTGATTCCTGACAGAAATCAGAGCAAAAACGTCCGGCGCAAAAGAGAGACAGACCTTCGGAGTCCCCAAGACCTTCGGATCCTCCCTGTTCTTAAGAGAACCTCCGCCAACGCTGGGTAAGCTTGAAGACAGAACAATGATCTTCCCCCCGATGGGTGCCTAAAGGATGGTGAATTTCAACGCTGCTCGCATGGCTAAAGCAAGCCGTGCACACCATGAGCTTGAAACCAGCTTGTAGGGCGGGTCCAAGAGCGCTTCCAATGGTATGGTTCTCTTGGAACATATCATTAAGTCTGCCAAGCAGCGCCTCAAGTCCAACACGTGACTCATGCAGGTTGATGAGAAGGTCTGTAGGTTTTGGCAGGAAGACGTCGTCGATGTCAGACATGACAAGCATGCTTGACTCAGTTGTACCAGGCTGCAAGGCGGACGTCAGAAAAAGAGATGAGCTTTGCCACAGCGACTCACAGGAATCGAGAAGAAATACAGCGACGTGTCGTACGCCACGAGAGCGACCTTAGTACGCTCGTCCCCGTTCGGTATACGGTCCAGGTTTTCCAGGATTGTCCGTGTCGCGGTGGCGACCATACCTTACCCGAGTGATGAGCGTTGCAATGTGCTGTAAGGCAGTATAGACATACCAGACTGCACAGCGGTGTGGCTGACATCAATGAGGAAGACGTACACCGCCGGCTGCGGAGGGCGGACCATGTATTCGGTGGGCGCGACGAACTCAACGACGGCGTGATTCAACTCGGCACGCGCCCAACGATCCCCTGGCTGATTGCGGGCTTGGTCCCAGTCGAATAGTTGTGGAACCTCGTTAGTCATGGAGCACATGCAGCACCGCCAGCTGCATAGAAGCGCTCAATGAGCACTGGAACCGAACGGGACACAATAAAACTCACCGGCTACCACCATCAATGAACGAGACGTAGGGGTTGATGTATGTGCGGCACCTCCTGCATCGCGCAATGACCTGATCTGTCACAACTGGCACGGGCTCCTCCCCTTCCTTCACAGAGCGGTATGGCGTGATGATGAGGCCAAGCGGTATCTTGGCCTTCGAAACCAGTGAACCTGAGTTGGGGAGGGCGTTGACAGTGCTGCGCTGGTACGAATAGTGTGAATTTGAGTAAGGGGATTGCGAAAGCGCTGCACCAGCAGGGAGGCGAATTTCGGGCGGGGGCACTTCGAGGTCACGCGGGTCGGGCGGGGATGTGAGCAGGTTCGTCGTGTAGATCTGGAAGGGTTTCGTCCCGCCAACGCCCATTTGGCCGAACTGGTCCGTGAGCGCACCGACGCCTCCGCCAGACGGCGGCTGGCCGTATGCAGGCTGCTGCTGGTACGGAGGGTGATTGATGTAATCGGGCTCCGCCTGCTGGCCATAGTAAGGCGCACTGCCAGGCTGCTGCTGCTGCTGCTGTTGCTGCGCAAACTGGTTCTCCGCGGTGAGCCCAGGCGTGAAGAGCTGTCCACCAGGAGGGGGCGCGCCGCCGAAAGAAGGCGCAGCGAGAGCGTCACCTCCACCGTAGTACGCCTGCGTCTGGCCAGCCGCGTACTGGCGCCGTTTCGTGCTATGATGCGTTGGCGGAGAGCCCTCCGGCGCAGGAGGGCCTGTAGCCGACACGCCGCCGTCAGGATGTTCCCATTGTGCGCGTCCGGTGGCCGTTTCTGCGATGTATATATATCAGGTCGGCGGCCTAAAAGCGAGCCACGGACGTACCAACGAAGACGTAGGTTTGATTGTCCACGTCCCTGCCCACCATGTGAGCAGCTTCCAGCGAGATGACAGCAAGCTCACCATTCTGCCGTCCAGCCAGGAGGTAGTTGCTGCGTAGGGTCGGACATTGATGAGGTACTCAAAGTCAGGAAAGATGCAAGGAGTTGATACTGACGGCGCGGTTGCAGACGCTCAACTTGCTCGGTTCCCACGCTGGAACCCGTCTCTAAGGTTAGGGCACGAAGTTGTCACGGTCGAGATACGGAATTGAAACGCGTCTTTCAAGCCGAAATGCTGGCAGCCTCTGCTCGCCTCGCCCAGCCCGTTCGCACCCTCAAGCGACAACTACCCAAGCGATATGGCAGCGCGCGCCATGTATCCGACGTAGTGAAGGAAGCTGAGCCCGCAGCACCGACTATTCCGCCACTGCAGCGGCCGCTCGGCATACTGGAGGTGCCCACAACAGTAGCCAAGAGCTGGTCCCAGAAGAGCAAGGACTTTTTAAACCAGGAGAAGCAACTGGAGAAGAGGCGCCATCTGTATGTGACGCTACGTTGAGGTCTCTCACTACTAACGTATTGCTAGTGCAGAGTTAAAGAGGCGTCTACAGGGTACTTCTATGACCTGCATATGACGAGAGTCCATGGTGGCAAAACCTGGATGGCGCCAAACGTCTTGATTCGAGAGGATGTGCGTGTAATCACGATGTTTGCTGACTGTATATATTCGAGCTAATTGGACATCCAGAAAGCACTCTACTTTCCGAATATCATGGGCTCCCGATTGGACAACGGGGAGAAGACCCACACGACGCATCTATTTCCCGGTAAAGTAACTGTCGTGGCAATGCTCTCAACGAAGATATCCGAGGTAATTGAGGTAGAGACCACTTCACTGGCCGCGCTGATTCAAGGACCCAGCTCCATGCGAAATCTTACGTTCGGCGGCTCAATGAAGAATATTCCCAGTACCCCACATATCAATACATGCAAATCAACCTGCAAGAGAACGTCCTCAAGTCGATTCTCGTCAACCTCTTCCTGACGTCCTTACGCCGCAATATTCCTACACATCTGCAACCAACCTACATAGTCTCGCGGCAGAATATGGTACGTCGTATATACCGTGCCTCTGCGCATCAGTGCTGATGCTTGCTTGATACAGGAGTACGTGAGGGAACAGCTTGGCATGATTAACAGCCGTATCGGAT
Source organism: Auriscalpium microsporum (assembly GCA_019914985.1). Lineage (NCBI taxonomy): Eukaryota > Fungi > Basidiomycota > Agaricomycetes > Russulales > Auriscalpiaceae > Auriscalpium > Auriscalpium microsporum. Next base: position 1,505,282 of record JAHLMG010000007.1, on the reverse strand, counting down.
ACATCTACCTTGTTGACGAGAAGCTGAGGGTGCGGTGGGCGGCTTGCGCAGACGCGAAGAATGAGGAGGAGCAAGCGCTCATTCGCGGGGTAGGTGTTCTTCTCAAAAGACACACTAAGAAAGACAAGGCAGTCGGGGAAAAGCAACCACCAGAACTCTCATCATCGTCGACCTCGTGAATAGACCTTCCGAATCTTCATAATATACTGGCAAACAGCCGCAGTGTGCAGTAGCCACAACCGCGTGCAAGCACGCCGTCGTTCGGTCTTCTTTTTCTACGTCGTGAGATGAAGAGAGCCATAGCAATGCCTCCGTCATATTCAGGCCAAGACATTCGTCCCATTGGTGACTACTCAATCTGCTCGCGAATGCCCCTTGGGTACCAGCGCCCAGAGCACGAGAAGCAACGCCATCATCGCGACCAACCTTCGGACAAGGCGAAGCCGTCAGTACAAATCTATAACCCTGCAAGACCACTCACAGCGGCTGTAGCGCCTTGATTCCGGCCTTACTTGCGATGGCGCCCGTCATGAACGGAAGGGCTGCCGATCCTGTCTGCCCAAAGCCTGCAATCCAACCGATGCTCCCCGTGAGGAGCCAGCGCGGGAGGATCCGCCCGCTCTCGTTCATGACGATGGGATAGATCGGGCCGAGGAGGACGCCGACTAGTGAAACAGCGACGGCGCCGCCGATGAGAGATGGAACGAGCCAGACGACAAGCTCAAGACTACGTGCATCGAAGACGTGAGCGTAGGACAGGCAGTCGGGAGATGTTGACTGACGCAATCGCGAGGACGACGTAGAAGAAGATGACCCGGCGCTCGCCGATCTGTATAATAGTTAGACATTTCTCATGCGAAGAAGGCAGTGGATCACCTTCTCATTGACCCAGAGTAGAGCGACCCGCCCCAATGTCAGACCTGGCATATGTCAGCTGGGCTGCTGCAGTGTATGATCGCGTGCAATGCCCACCTCCGAAGAAGCCAGCCGATATGTAGCCAGACGATGGCCCACCTCCGCGAACGCGAATGATGAAGGTGACGATCCAACCTAGGCGAACGCCGTCAACATGAATAAAGCAACGGAATCAAGTTCAACACACCTCCAATCGTCACCTCTACGCCCACATATACGAGAATGAAGAAAGCAAGCAAATGCACCGCCTTGAGCCGGAATATCTGGCTGTATTTGCTGTCCTCGCTTTCTCCAAGTTCGCCAGCTGCTTGCCCGATCTGCGCTAAACATTCTGTGCGTGCAAAAACGGCATTCAGTTACATGCATCTGATTTACAAATGGGACATACCGTCCTGGGTTTTGAATCTAAACACCGCGATGAGAATGATCGCGTTTGAGAGTGCGATGGCAAGTGACACCAGATAGTGAAATGACCAGCGATGAAGCTGGGCAAACTGAGTCGCCACGAGAGGCGCTGCCAAAGCACCAGCACCTGGTAGACAAGAAGTTAGCCATTGGCATGGACGCCGGTTTGTTTGCATGGCACTGACCGTATGCTGCGTGGAGAAACCCCATCTTCGCTGCGGCATTCTCTTTGTAGCTCGCAACGAAGCCGTTTGCTTGTGCATCCTACATCACATGAGCGATCTCCTGTTTTCAACCTCCTCCAGCAAAATCTAGCGCACCTGGAGCGCAATTCCGAAGCCATTGATGACAAACCCGATGGCAAAGAGCGGAAACGGGGGCGCCGGTGCTTCGATGGCATAGCCAACAATTTGGGCTGTACTCCCGATGACAATGACCTATGTCAATTAAACTTGAGGCAGGACAGAAAAATAGTTTTCAAGTGCCGACCGTACTCTTCCAAAGCCTAGTCGGTCTGTAAGGTAGATATTCGAGATAGACCCAGCAACAAACCCCTGGGTTGAGCTGTATCAGCACCCCCAGAATAGATGTCCTGAAAAAAGAAGACCTACGACACAATTCGCGATGAATATGAGCGAGACAACTGCGAAACCCACCTGGACAAATGGACTCCGTCAATCACGATACGCATGCAAGACACCGACTTGGCATACGTGGTATACTTCCTGCATGCGAGGGAGCAGCGGGCCGGTGGTGCCATCGTTCCACCCAGCCAAAAATAGCGTCCAACAGAGCGACACAAACTGGACGTTTGCACGCGTTGGGTTCTTGATGAGCGGGGTATGCACGCCTTCCTGGGAAAGGCTCTGGACGTGTATCTCGGGGGTCTTGGACGAGTCAAGCTTGCCGAGGCGCTCAGACAGTTCTATGTCCACCTCGTCATTGTCGCCCTTGTGCAAGGAGATTTTCGACGAATTGGCGTGGATGTAGGGAGACGCGCCGGTCGTATGGGTGGTACCATGAGAGGCATCCAAACCACTGTGGTTCATGGGAGTTTCTATGGTTGACATACTCAAGGCTGCGAAGTCGTGGAGGCCCAAGGTGTCCTAGAACGCGCAAACATCCGCAAAACTTGAGTCACTTGTCCTGGTGACACAAACCCGAGTCGGCGAAGATATCGATAAATATTTGCCTTTCGGCTTTACGGCTCAGTGGCGGGCCGCAAAGCCGGTTTGTGTACCACATCACGTGACTGGAGGATATATAAACGATCGCCGCGGCGACTGTTGTTTACCTCGCGCTTTTGCTCTCCAACCACCACCGTCAACCCTCTCTCCCAACGCAGTCGTCTAGTGGATATGGTAAGTCCGATGTGCAATGCCTCTGATAGCTGTAACTCATCGGACTGTCGCTTTAGAGCGGAAAGGGTACATCCCACAGTTGACGACCGTGAATACCGCCACTGAGAACAGTCTCTTTTTTCAGGCAAAGCAGGAAAGTCTTCGGCTGGCGGCAAGTCTGGTGGAAAGACCGCAAGCGAGGGCAAGGCCCAGTCACGCTCTGCAAAGGCTGGCCTGCAGTTCCCCGTCGGCCGTGTTCATCGTCTCTTGAAGCGCGGCAACTACGCGCAGCGCGTCGGCGCCGGTGCTCCTGGTATGTCTCCATATCCTGCGCCATACCATATAGCGACCTGAATTTCGAGTGTGCAGTCTATCTTGCCGCGGTGCTGGAGTATCTGGCCGCAGAAATATTAGAGTTGGCCGGTAATGCCGCTCGCGATAACAAGAAGCAGCGTATCGTGCCTCGTCACCTGCAGTTGGCTATCCGCAACGACGAGGAGTAAGCAGGCGGTCTTCTATGTTTTGCATTGTGACAATTACTGACGTCGACGGAAGACTCAATAGGTTGCTCGGCGACGTCGTGATCAGCCAAGGTGGTGTCGTGCCCTTTATCAATCCCGAACTCCTTCCTAGCCGCTCGTCGAAGTGAGTTCCCACCCTCTTTCTGCTATCCTGATCTTTACGATCGTTTGGTAGGTCTGGTAAGAAGGACGCCGACGATGCTTAGGTACAGGTTTGGCGGCGAGGTCTATTTGTGTTTCTTTGCCCTGCGATGTTTTGTTCGCTTCTTGTTAGGCTGTTGTAGTCCTGTATGATTAGCTTGAACCCTTGTTTCTGTAGACTCGTATTATGTTCTCTGTCTTGATCTATCAATATGTCTTACTATACGGTCGGCCAGACTTGCAGTCCTCAAACGTCCGTGGTTATGATGTATCGACTCTTGAGCCGTCCATGATATTCACTAGACTTGTAAAATGCAAGCGTGTACCGGTGCTGGGGTTTCTGATCAATATTGACAGGATACAACGAGACTGGAGCATGAAATTAACAGAGACTGTAATATACAAGTGAATGGTCGAGTATTGAATGAAAGGTCTCGTAGATTGAGGAGAACCTACGCGGCAAGCATTTTGTTATCAGTCTCCCTGGTCAAGTCGCTCGTCAGACACGGACCTAGATGCCCATATATGACTCCTCCTTCATGCGCCTCTCCTCCATATCCAGGTGATCGCGCGACCGTCGCGGCCGGATATCGTCCTGGAATGTGACCACGTCCTTGATCTGAGAGTCGCCGTCGCCGGTGCTGTGACGCGTGATGTAGTTGAGCTCGACGTCGATTTCCACGGTTTTGTGTACGTTAACCTGCACGGCATCGGAGTCGCCGTGCATGCGCATGCGGACATCTTGCCGCCGCTTGAAGTACGGCGTGGAGTCCTCCGTGTCGCTGCGCCGGTATGCACTTAGGTCATGGCTGGAACGCAGGTGCTGAATAACTTACGCGATGATGTACTGGAAGAGGTTTCGGTACACGCGCGTCGAGATTGTCACGCTGGGACATAATGAGCTGAGCTCTGAGGATAGGAAGGCGGGACGTACATGATGACCACTAATTTCGAGCAGGGAGGGCAGAGGCCACGGTGAGTAAAAAGGTTTTGGTCAGAAGGAGGGACCTGATACTAACTGTGAGGCACTTGAAACATCTTCGAAACAGCCCTGGTCAGCACGGGAACGATGCGAAGGGGTCTTAAAGGATGCTCACCAGATTCCAACCATCTGAGTACCAGCAACATGAAACAAGAATCAGATCACAGCCCCGATCCTGATAGACGTCGAACAATCGCACCGTTTATGTTCAAGAAGCTCATTACCTGTGGCGAACTCGATTAGTTGGTATCCTGGTAAAAGGAATACGGAAACCTCGTACCACTGATGGGACTTCTGACAGAGCTGCCGACGTAATCCACGCTAGACCCTGAAGATACAGCAGGCGCCACAAGTCTGTCGTGTTCCGCTTCTTCATGACGCCTATGAACATGACAACCAGTAGGACTGTGTCCTCCAGGAAATTGACAAGTATGCCCCAACGGAAGTCTACGGTCCCCGCAATCAGACATGCGCCAGCGCCAGGAATCCACTGAGTTCGACCCTGCGTAAGAGCCCAAGGTGAGTATAGAATGGTTCCGGTGGCGTCGTGAAACATTACTCTGGTGACACCTGTGGGAAGTGTAAGATTTCATCTCGTGGGCAGCATATGCAGCATCACGTACTGTATGCGGCGGAACCAAAATTGCCAAACCACACCGACACTGTGATACCAATGATCCATGGATTGCGCCCCCAGATGGCGATACTAAACGGCGGGCTGTGTCAATTATACGCGGGGGCGACAATCACGAATACTCACGCTCGGAGGACAAGCAAACACGACGAAAAGGCGATCGCATACCATGAGAATGCCTGCAGCGAACACTGGTCAGCCGGTGACGCGTAGGGAGTGAGACGAAACATGCACCAGAATGCCGCGGAACCACGCCTGCACACAGGGACGAAAGAAATGAGGCAATGACCACGGGCACAGCTAAGAGATACGCACCTCACAGTTGAATTTACTGTGGAGATTGAAGCCAATAAATGCAAGAAGAACGGAGCCCAGTGCAAGCATGCGGCTTATGAAGTACACGGCAAAAGACCACCTCCACGGCCGTTTTCCGGTGAACACCTCCCATTCAAATTGAAGGGTTGTGAAATATTCCCATCTATGCTTTGGATGAGAGGGGGGCCGGGAACGAAGACACGGACTGGACGCACAAATAAATGCCGCTGAAGACGTGGATGACCTTGACCGCGGTGACTGTGACATGCGTGGTGTTAGTGGGATACGAGCGGGTGAGGTGCCAGTAGCAACCCACCGAGCGTTGCTTCGTCAGACATCGTGTCTCTTGTCTGCAGCTGCGCGAAAAAAGGGCGGAACAGCGCAACAGTCCACCCGCGACCGAGCTCGTGGAGATATACAGAAGGATAGAGGGGATGTGTCGAGGTGGGATGCGGTTACATGCAGGACGGGAATTTGACGTGCAAGTCACCGCCTGGGCTCTTGTGGTCGGTATCGTAACAGTAAAGAGACAAGCGGTCGCATAATAAAAGGCAACTGGGGGACATCAAATCGACGTGCCCTGCATGGCTAGGACAAGTTTGGGAACATACCCCGGAATGCACGGCGTGCCTCGCCAGCGGCTGCCTGCCTCGCTACGCGGTGGCATCGCCCACGGCCCGGGGGCGCACGAACAACAATCTGACTATGCATGCAGTCGAGATGTTCATCTCGCAAGCTGAAGAAAAGACGTTTGCCCAGCTGGCCCACGAGGGGGATAATGTTGAACACCCCGGGCCATCAGAGACTCAGAGTCGACATTAATGTCGGCAATCGCACCAGATCTTCGGCTATCCTGCGAGGACACCCCACAAGGTCCCCGGCAGACCCCGGCCCATATGTCTGAGTCTCTTGTCTTGTGTCCAATCCAGCCTGCTCCGATCGGAGTCCGTCACGCCACTCGATCGCGTTATGGTCCATCTGGTTTGTACATTTCCTTGAGGCAGCCATGGGAGGCCATGGGCCGCGATGTAAGTCACTACCTCGGCGATGTGCTTACTTCGCATACTAATTGTGCTTCTGACTGATCAAATGTGAAGTCTAGTCGGCGGTTGCTATTCTAGTTCCCGACCAATTCCCGACATACGAGTCGCATCGCCATGATCCAGCTGCAATCCCCGCATTTCGGACTTGCAGTGATTCGGCCGCCGTTTTACAAGGAGTGTGTGCTGCTGCACTACTTGCTAGATCTCCAGAGTCCACCGCAGCCTGCGATCCTGACAGCGCTGCCGTACTTGTGGCGGTAATCGATATCAGGGTCGACGTCGTATACCAAGACTCAAGTATCAGAAAGGAGATCATCGGAACGGCCAGCTCCGTGAAAGGCTGCCCCTGCAGAAGAGGTGCCGTGAGATCTGCTGACGTGTCAATTTGCTTGAGGAGTTAAGACCCTGTCCAGGAAATTTAATCCAAGACCGTCATGGCAATTGTCAGGGGAGAGTGAGTGTTGCTAGTAGTGTGCAAAGCAACCGCGGATGTAGTCAAACAGCTCCCATGGACAATACAAATGAGGATTGAGTATGATGAAACATGCGAAATGAGTGCTGTGATACAAGGGACGGCTGGTCGACACCAGCCGCCCGATGGGTGATACAGATAATTACTGTAATACGTTATTATGCGTGGAGGCACGACGCGGTCAGTGCCAAACTGAGATTTGACGGTAACATTTGACGGTAACGAAAAACACCTAGCAAGTAAAAAAGGTACCGGTATAATGGGCCTGGTCAGTCTGGTCATCCCCGGAGCAGCCAGCCCACGTCGAGCCCGGTCATCACGCGCATGCTCTCGGGGTAGCTTCTATTGCTCTCCCTCAGCAGCCCCGCAAGACTCGTGCACGTGTCCATGGGGTACATCAGCTGCTCGGCCTGCGGGAACCCCGGATATCTGTCTAATAGGCTGTTGGGTTGCGTCGTCAGGCGGGGAGCGAATGAGGTGAGACGAGCTGACGAACCTGGGTAAATCCGTGTACGTGGTAGATGGCCCGATGATCTTGTACAGGACTTTCGCGGCCTGGAAGGTACCCTGCTTGGGGAGGAGATATGGCGATTGCGTGAGGTACGAGAGCCGAATGTTTGGTTTGAAAAGCCAGATCTGGGAGACGAGCCTTCAGCGAAGAGACGATGCACTGGGTCGTTAGGGAAAGCTCACCAGCAAGCGCGGCCGCTCTTCCTCCTCATCGACTACAACGAATCGGTACGTTGCGTGGGCGCGCGCAAGCTCCGCCATATCCTCCACAATGAAAGCTGAAAGAGGGATGCGCAAGGGCCTATATCGCAACCGCCATCAGAAGCGAGATGGTCAGATACCCGAACACACTTACTCCGCTGAGAGGCTGACGGGCCGGATAGCATACTTGACCAGGCGGTACACACTTGTCTTGTGTCCATCGGGGGTGACATGATCCAGGCAGCGCCCACTGATAGTGCCACATGTGCAGCGCACGGTGCGCCATTCTTCTCCGCGCTGCAGAACGCAGTAAAAGTTAGACCCACGAAGGTACGCTAGACATAGACAGGAGGAAAGGAAAAAGAAAGAAACAAGGATGTGTCCTCGCGCGTAGCTCCCGCAGACATGGACCTCAGCAACACGGGAGTTGTTTGACGAGCAACCGAACTGGAATGCATCAATCTCGGACGAGTTGTATCAGCCAGAAGCAAAGCTTGCCGCTCTCTCCAACCGACAGCTAACCCGCTTCAGCACATCCAAAACCATCGTGGGCTTCGAACGCACATAGACGAGCGTTGCCAGCCAACCAGATCGAGCAGCCGTTGGTAGATTTGCCAACGCCGGCCTTCTTTACGTCCATTCCAATACCAGGATGGGGCCTGCATGACAACGACGAGCTGCTCACCTTCGGCTGATCCGACGGCCACAGGTTGTTCTTCACAATCACAGACGCATCGAACAAGATATAGCTGCCGCCGACCAGCGCCTGGCCGACCTCCGGCCAGAAACCCTGCCCGTGCCGCGCGACTTGCGCTACGAGCTTCTGATCCGAGTGGCACATCCACGCGTCAACGAGCTCCTCCCAGTGTTCCGACGGCAGGTCGTCGTAGCGCGAAATGCGTGCAGACTGCACGAGCGGGAGCGAGCACATTGCGCAGATGAACGCCGTCGGGCGATCCACAAGCAGATGCGGGGCGTCAAGCAGCGGGACCGGCTCCGGTGCAGGCGAGGCGTCGAAGGCCGAGATCTTGACTTCGTAATGCATACCCTGGACGCGGACGTCCTGAGCACCCGGAGAGACGCGCACAGGCAGGGCGAGCGGGGGCGAGTCCGTGGTGCCGCTGCGGACGACGAGGGAGGGGAGGAGGGAATCGCCTTCAGGAGGGACGACGGCGGCCTCGAGGTTGACGCCGGCAATCGTCCCGCTGACTGTGATGAATGCGAGGATGTGTCGAAGATTTTCATGGTGCTCGGCAACATAAGCTACTGAAAGAACTTGTGGCACTGCACGTGGTTTAGCCAACAGCACTGACTGATCCCGCAACGCAGTATTCTTACCTAGACCAGCGGACTTGCGGCCGCTCGACGAGCTCGGCCTGCTGATACGTGCCGGCTTGACTGGCGGGCCTCTGATCCAGATCTCGAGCCGGCAGGCAAAAGCCAGTTGAGGGCGGGCGCGGACATGCTCCTACTTCGCAGGCTCTTGCCAGACTTTGTCCGCTTGAGGGGCCGATGTACGGCAGGATCCAGAGGCTGTCCTTCAAGAGCTGCTTCTCGAAGGCTGATTATGGCGTCGGGGTCGGGCGGTGGCTGGAGGGCTTTGGGCACGGATTCGCGAATGAATTCGGGAAGTGTGAGCATGGCCTCAGGATCTTTAGGCTTTAGGGAGGGGAACGATGCGTCCTGCGAGTGCATACGCCCGGCGTCTGAATGCTCGATCAATTTGTCCACAAACTCTTGGCGCTGTAGAAGCAGACAATGTCAGCATGTTCAGATGTGCAGATGGCAGGCCGCACCTTGGCCTGTTCCCTCTGGCGTGCGCGGTCCATCCGCGCTTTCATCCCTCCGTTAAGCGTCACCGTCTGGTCGGAGAATTTGCGCTCCGACGCCTTCCCGATCATGTCAACGATATGTTCCAGCTCCCTCTCCTTGAGCTTGCCATCCACCGGCCCAGAAACATCCTCCGCTAACCGTGCACGTTCGAGCTGCGCCACTTTCGAAGACTTGAGCTCGACGCGTTGATTGTGCAGTTGTGGGGCCACACGGTACAGCCGATCTATCGCCATCGTCACGGAATCGAGGTCGAGCAGCATCTTCTCGTTTGCGGCTGTTGTTGAAACCTGCCCTATCGTCGTTGATGTAGACGCTGATTTGACATCTAAGGCATCAGGATGCTCGTAACCAGGCGGACCCTCGACTTCATACCCACGGGCCTCGTACTGAGGTAAAGGGTCCGCGACGCATAGTCCCCGCCGCTGACGACATAGCTGCAGAACCGTATCAAGGTGCGCGTCGATCCGGGTCCACAGCAACGCCTTCTCAACGGCAAGTACAGGTGGTAATGAGTCCGAGTCAGCGCCGTGGATTTGGTGCTGTATTTGGAAGTCGCTGAGCTGCCTGGTGAGCGACTCGAAAACGTTATCGGTGCCCTGTCTTGCCCACATCCCCGCCGGTGGGGGCGACGGGCTCGGGCTGACCCCCAAGGCCGATAGGCGGCTTATATGTGCCAAAAGCGACACGAGCGTACGCGCGAGGTCGGCGTCCTCGTCAACAAGGGTTTGGGAGAGGGTGTCGACGTGCCCTTGCAACTCGTGCAGCAGGGCAGCCTCATTCGCAGAAGAGGCTGCCTCTGACATCTCAGCGTCAGGATTGCGACTGCGAAGATTTGTGATCAAGGCCTGTAGCGTAGGCTGTGTGTCAGCTCGCGAAGAGCTCGCTCGGGCGGGAAGTGAGTGTCGGCGGTCAGGGAGTGTGGGTTGCCACGGCTTGGAGGAGGAGAGCAGGTCGGTAAGCGTGGTGAGTACGGAGGCTTGCACGTTTGCTATGGAAGGCAGGACGTCCTGTAATCTGGAGTGAGCCGGAGATCTTGGGAACGAGGTATATGGACATACATGAACGTTGCCATTCGCGATGTCCTGCTCGCCGAGCACATGTTCCTGCTCTATGGACGGTAGTGTGGGTGTGTGGGAGTGCCGCTTGGAGGGTGTAGCCGTTCGCCGCACGTCTTCTGGCTGGGCTGAGTCGCGGGAGACGTGAGGAAGATGGGGCGAAACCTGACGAAGGAGGTCGGAGGGGAAGGGCGCTGGGACGGTGGCGGCGAGGGTGCTGAGCTGGTCGTCGACAGCGGGTGTGCGCGACCTGGACAGTGTGGCCATAAGAGAGGGCAGGGAGGAGGAGAGAAGGATCTGAGTTGTATGACAACCGCCACAGCATTCCTCATTCGATCGAGTGGCCCCCTGGCTGGATGATCTCCCGCTGCTCCGAGCCCGGCCTTCCGGGCGCAGCCAGCCTTTGTAATAAAAACACTCAATACGCAGTAAGTAGACAGTCTGTCGAACATATCCATTCCAGTCTCTAGCTTGCCTCCCCCCACCACGTAGGCCGCCAAATGGCATGCCTCGAGGCGAGGCGCGCCGGCGCTCATCCAGCCCCGAAACAAGTCGACTTCCATGCGCCTTCCAAACTGATTCAACTTCATTTTCCGAGTCCGAGTGCCTACCCCGCGCTTCCAACGACGAGCTCGACCCACGCCGCTCTCCTCATCTTTTCTCTCCTCCACTCTTCTTAACGACCGCTATCCGTGCATAGCCAACATCTGCAACAGAGCACTGTGGCACGCGATAGACTAGTACTGACGAAACCACCTTCGACGAGCTTGACGAGAAACGACACAAAATCATTAAAAAGTCTGGAGACTTGGTCCTCAGACCGAGCACTCGTCAGGTGCGTACAATCTCCTGCGTCCTGGCATGTGAACGCGCTGAACACTCGCGCGCAGTCATGGCGGCAGCCACACCTGGCTTCTCCGATGACATTGACCCAGCACTTCCGACGCGCCTAGAAGGATCTCCTCGTGGCAACACGCGCAGACGGCAGACGCTTCTCACTTTGTTGAATGCCCTTAACGAGCTGAGCAAAGATGATGGAATGGGCGGCCTTGGTACGTCGGTCCTGCGCGCGCATTGGTGTTCCGGAACTGACGCACAACTTCGCAGAACCGGAACAGCACCCAGCTTTGAAGACGACCGGGACGTCCGTGGAGCACCCAACCCTGATTCTTAATGCCACAATGCTGACAGTCTACAGCGCGTCGACGAGCACCTCCAGAAAGTAGGCGCCGAGTCTTTCAATAGGTTCCAAGGTACGTATCCTAAGCCATGCTCGATGGTATCATTGAACTCAGCTCCATATACAGGCGCATCAATAATTTTGGACAAAGAGGTGTGCAACTCTTCTTACATTCATTACGCACTCACTTACGCATCGAACCCAGCTGCGCGCAACTTCTCCAACGCAGCTCGGCAGCTCGGCAGCTCTGTTGGAATCCTTTCATCCGCGTTCCACCTGCGCGAGCGCATCACTCAGGTCGCGTATCTCTTTCGCGAGAATGCCGCGCGACCTTTTCCCCGAAGGTCTCGCATCAACCGAAGGAGTCCCTTGCCCCCCAGATGTCCTGCCGCGCAAGCTGCGCCACAAACACAAGCCGCCTCCGCATGTCCGGCGCCCAGTCGTATTGGATGGACTTGACCCGGAGGACTTCCCGGTGCAACTGGGTTACTTTGCACGTGACGTAATGACTTTCCTGCACTGCTTGAACGAATTCCCGGAGTTTACGGACGAGGCTGTTAATGCTTCCATCATTGCATTCGAAGGAGATCTCAAGGTAAGCTTATCTCGTGGTCTAAATTGACGATCTGTACGCTCATCTGTCCCATATAGTACTGGGCATCTTGTTTGAAAACATACGAAGGTGAGCTGCACTCCGACGGTCGTTGACGGTGATTTTAACACATATTTTTAGGCCAATTCAAGTATCCTGCGGCAGCGATATCTCCACGACCTGATCTCAGAAATGGCGAGCACATCGAATCCATCAGCACTTCTCTATCTATGTTCATAGAAATAGGTCCGGCGCGCCATCGCCCTGTATAAATATGACTAGAAAGCTAACTTCAGCTGCGCAGGTGTGCCTACAATCCGATTTGCGCAGAAGCACGGGGCCAGCACCATCCTCAATCTGTCGACCGTCGCCACATTCTTCTCCGCCGTGACAGCGACGACTCTGCAGTTCTCGTACGAGACCACTGGAACAACCCTGTCTGATTCGGTCAACGCGTTCTGGTTCACCTCCATGGTTTTCAGTATCGCTGCAGCGGTGAATAGTCCCTCGGGCTTACGTGGAAACAAGCGATGTAGTAGGTGACAATTCTGCGCCGGCCTCCAGCTTTATTTTAACATGATTTGGTTAGTCGCTCGCCTGGCCACCGTGTCCGTGGTGGGTCTTGATCTGGATCAAGCGATCGCCCCTCGTGTTCTTGGTCCTGTCATTTGCTTGCTTTTCCGTCGGCCTAGTCCTGTTCGCATATTCGTCCAAACAGGTACGTCGGACGGGCACGCTTAGCTTGCACATCATCTCATTCCGTCCTCAGAATTATGTGGTATCGACGATCACCACTGTGTTCACCGCGTTCAGTAGCTTCGGCCTCGCTGCGGTTTCGGCGTGGTTCGCGTCAGAGCGCTGGGTGTTCAGCCGTCACAAAGGCAAAAAAGCTACAAGACTCGCTCGACGATTTCTGGGACGGTTTCACGGGGTTTTACCCAATCCGCGTGTCAGCGATCTCTTCCACGTCTTCTTCGTGTACTCCCGGCGTGCCACCATGCGCACGCGCGAAGTTGCGATCCAAGCGAGCTCGACGCTCTCCAACCTCTTTCACGGCACTCATCCGAGATGCTCAACGGCTCGTCATCGGAGAACTCGCTCCCCCGCGCCGGGTCCCCCGAGCACATACTCACTTCCCGCGGACGCGTCGTGGATCGGATAACACGCACGGAACGTCGCCGCTGAGCGAGCCTAAGTCGCCCACCATCGCGGGCAGTTCAGTCGACTTCAGCCATGGCACACTCTCGGAGAAGCTGCCCGCAGGTAATCCTTCCAGCACGACGCTCTCCGTGCCGCGTGCGCGCCTGAAGAACGCGGTGCGCTCGGTGATCATGATGCAGGCTGCGAGCTCGCCGTTTCGCTCGCGCACAATGTCATCTACGCTCGTGAGCATGGACGGTACGCGCCGTGAGACATTGCATCTCCCCATGCGCAGCTCGCGGGTCGCGGGCCTCGTGCCGCGCCTCAAGGGCCTTATCGCGACGCAGGACCTCGCGGCCCACCAGGCACTCGTGCGGCACACCTGCAGTTTTCCCCAAATGGCAAGTTTTTGGCGACGTCGAGGTGTGTTCTTGGCTTGATCCCATTTTAGCGCGACTCATTACGTGCGGATGCAGCTGGGATCGCACCTCGGTCATCTTCCACGTCGTCGGTAAGGAGGCGCATCGTCAGGAGAAACAAGCTTTACTCATTTGCTGTATAGGACCCGTTTACCCACCATCGAACCCTGGCTCACCCGCAGGGCTTTGGTGACTTGGTCCAAGTCGCATGGTAAGTATGTAATTGCTTGGCGACTTGCCCCATATAACCGCTTTCAGGTCTCCCAACGGCAACCTACCTCTCCTGACGAAGCTGAATCGAGTGGTTCAAGGTGTGGACCGAGGTATGTCGGATGGCATGGACCGTGTGTGTGCATAGATGCTAAGTGTACTTCGGTGTAGCGGGAGTGTGTACTCGCACTATCGATCGTCACACGTCCGTCCAATCTATCTGCTGGCTGCCCGGTGGAGAAGGTGTGTCATGTCCCACCGCCTGACACGCGGCGAACTCATGTTCTTTTGCGTCAAAGCGTTCATGTCTGTCCGTCGAGGGTGGTGATGTCACAAAACTGGTAAGCATGCCTCGACATAGCGGTACTCGATAACGACAGCTGATTACATGTATTGTGATAAGGATCTCACGGGCAAGGTATGTGACGGTCGAAAGATTTGGCTGTGTAATTGACCCCACGTGCAGGTGCTTGATACGTACCACTTCGACCGCCTGACGATCCACGACGTGTCGGTGACGCCAGACGGACAGCGGCTGCTGGGTGTTGGAACTTTGCTGGCTTCTAGGGATGGCTTGCAGCCTAGCAGATGCCAAGCTGAAAAACAGATCGTCGGTGCGTCACCCCGTCCTCGAAGTCAGCCGTGACTCATGTTCCCTACACAGCGTACAACTTGGATCGGAAGGAGATCGAAAAGTACGTTCGCTCATTTTTTCCACTTGTGATGTCCTGACCGGGCCTTCTCAAGCCAAGTACCTGTGCTCCACGACATCCGGGATATCACACTCGCACGCAACGGTCACTTTGCTTTAGTTAGCTACGAGTTCAAGGTGTGGTACATCGTGATGTCTTCTGTGCCCGTGTGCTGAGCATGTGGATGTACAGGCCCCACCTCAACTATGGAAGCTCGAGACGGTGAAGGATCGAACGAAGGCAGACACTACCACCATCCGGCTGTCACTGCGTCACACATACTTACAAAGTTCCCGGTGGACTTCGCTGGGCCCAGCTATTTCGGCGGCAAAAGCGACCAGCTCGTTCTGTGTGCCGGCAAAGGTGAGTCGGACGCAATGCAAACCTGGACGTCGTTCATCTCGAAACTCATCGTGCCGCAGCGGGTGACATTCACATCTGGGATCGAGAGTCTGGCTCCCTCCTTCACCACGTCCGCGCGCAGGCCCTCGGCGGCGATCTGACGTGCATCGCGTGGAACCCTGCCGCGGATCCGTTCATGTTCGCGACGGGCAGCCACGATGGCGCTGTGCGGATTTGGACGACACCCCCCGCCGGCGAGGACCACGCAATATGCTGGGCCTAGCTACACAGGCACGCCAGGAACATCGACGCCGCGCTCAACTTCTTCTACTAGCCCGTTCTGGATCTGGAATACAGGGCGGAGAGCCCCACCACTCAGCAAGAGTTCGAGCACGGGGCTCTGTCTCGGCACAGCGAGGTCCACGACGATCACGGCGCACCTGCCCCCTCTCGACGGACCATCTCGTTCACGACCTCCCAGCCGCTCGGAAGTGTGCTCCCGACCCCTGCTATGTAATGTTTTTATTGGGCATTGACCTCTTTTTGATTATGACAGGTAGTGCTCTCTATAGCAAGAGCGCGCATTATGCGTCAACGAGTGAACGATAGATTATGTGCATACGTGCGGTGCGGTGTAGGATACGCAGGGGTATATTTAGACGACACATTTGGTTTCGTATCGGCATATTTAGCATCACAATCATATCCACGCAGTGCTTTGTTTTCTTATGGCATGCGAGTGCCGGGGATGAGCAGAAGACAGCAATATATATCTGTATGCGGCTCATACTCAGGCTCGCCGCTCGCCGACCGATAAGTTATATGCAGTGTCGATGAGACCAAGATCGCCTTTCCATCTGCCACCCTTGCGCTCTCTGAGGCGTTCTACATCACTGCATTCTGCGCGATATACAATGTCGTTCGCGTCCGCCAGCCGATCTGTCTCTGTCGCTGTCGTCGGCGTGGGCCTCGTCGGGGCTGAGTTCGTCGAGCAGCTGCTCGCCTTCCCTGCGCCGCATCCCTTCCGCATCGTCGCCCTCTCCTCTTCCAAGTCCACCGCCTTCGCCCCAGACGGCCTCACGCTCGCCTCGGGTACCTGGAAGCAGACTCTCGTTACGTCGGGCGGCACGCTGCGCAGCCCCGCCGATCTCGCGAACGACCTCGCCGCGCTCGTCAAGCCTGGCGCAGACGTCGTGCTCGTCGACAACACATCCTCAGATGATGTCGCCGTCACGTACCCGACTTTGCTATCCGCGGGCATCAATGTGATTACGCCAAACAAAAAGGCGTTCTCCGCCGGCCTGCAGCTGTACAAGGGGATTCTCGAGGCCAGTCATGCGGGCAACACGCGCTTCCTCAACGAGAGCACCGTCGGCGCAGGGCTCCCGATCGTGTCAACGCTGAGGACCTCGTCGCGACGGGGGACAAGGTGCGTGCATCTCGTCGTGTGGTTGGGCGTGGCTGAGGATGCGCGGCAGGTCACGAAGATCGAGGGTGTGTTCTCCGGGACATTAAGCTACATTTTCAATGAGTTTTCCACCGGCGCACCTGGGGGCCCGTCCTTTTCGTCTGTCGTGCGCGTCGCGCGCGACAAAGCTACACGGTGCGTCCAGCCCCGCGCTCTACCCGCCGCTCTCCCTCACCCGTACCCGCAGGAGCCCCATCCCGCAGATGATCTCAATGGCGCAGACGTCGCGCGGAAGCTGACAATACTCTCGCGCTGTATCCCCGAACTGCGCACCGCGCTGCCGGACGGCTTCCTCTCCGTGCAGACGCGCTCGCTCGTGCCGCGCGCGCTCCAGGACGCGGCCACGGGCGACGAGTTCCTCGCGCGCCTGCCCGGGTACGATAGCACGTTCGACGCTATGCGCGATTCCGCCGCGCGTGACGGCGAGGTGCTGCGCTTTGTCGGCGTGATCGACGTAGCGAGCGGGCTCATCAAGGCAGATTTAGACAGGTGCGTGGGCAGTCTGCAGGCTGTACAATTTGCTGAGTACTGGTGGGCAGATATCCCAAGACGCATCCGTTTGCAACCTCGCTAGGCGGGTCAGACAACATCGTCATGTTTCACACGCAGAGGTATGGCGCGAGACCGTTGATTGTGCAGGGTGCGGGTGCAGGAGCAGCCGTCACGGCGATGGGAGTCCTGAGCGATCTGCTGAAACTAGTCTAGAGTACTTAGTAGTCACAAAACGTTAGAGTCTTGTAGCTGATATATAGAGCCATGTGTAGATTATTTGGTGCAACTGCGAATATTGAAACTACTTATGTAGAAGTTCAAGAACTGGTCGGACTGGTGCGTCGTTGTTTACGTAAACATCTGACTTTTCGGCAATGGCCGGTCGACCTGGAAGGAGCGAACCGACCCGTGCAGCATACTCAACGCCCTCAAAATCAAGACCTCAAGACAGTGAGGAGGTGAGAATCATTGCCCGTCGTCCGAGAGATGCCAGAGATGCTCTGTCACGGCGGTTGAGAATGGAAACTGCGAGGGGAATGCGGTGGATGGCTACTGGGCGATCTGGATGACACCGGACTGACGCGCTTCCTCCTCAGCCTACAAAATGGGTGCATACAAATACATTGGCGAGTTGTACAAGAAGAAGCAGTCTGATGTCCTGCGTTTCCTCCTCCGTGTCCGGTGCGTAGGTATCTGCCTGTGCTGGAGTGGCCGTCTGACACGATACTTCTGTGGTCCAGTTGCTGGGAATACCGCCAGCTGAACGTCATCCACCGTGCCTCCCGCCCCTCCCGCCCCGACAAGGCTCGCCGCCTGGGCTACAAGGCGAAGCAGGGCTACGTCGTCTACCGCGTGCGTGTCCGCCGCGGTAACCGCAAGAAACATGTCCCCAAGGGTGCGCAGCGTTTCCTTATCTACTGACGTTTACTGATATTCTTCGCCTCCAGGTGCTACCTTCGGCAAGCCCGTGCACCAGGGTGTCAACCACCTGAAGTTCCAGCGTGGCCTGAGGAGTGTCGCAGAGGAGCGTGTGGGCAGGCGCTGCGGCAACTTGCGGGTGCTCAACTCCTACTGGATCAACCAAGATGGTGTCTACAAATACTATGAGGTTATCCTCGTGGACCCCAACCACAAGGCGGTATGTGTTCATGCTCATGTCTGCGGTGAGATTCTCATATCCCCTTCAGATCAAGAGGGATCCCAGGATCAACTGGATTGCTGCCCCCGTACACAAGCGTCGCGAGGCTCGTGGCCTTACCAGCATCGGGAAGCAGGTGCGTGATGCGACCCGTCTTCAATCGCTCAACGATCGCTCACATGTGTGCTCTCTAGAACCGTGGATTGGGCAAAGGCCATCGCCACAACCATACTCCCCAGCGCGCTACCTGGAAAAAACACAACACGCTCAGCCTCCGTCGCTACCGGTGATTGTATTCTGGGTGTTATGCGTCGTCGTGTCGTCTGTACCTATCCTCATGTCACCGCATGCTCCATTATGGATGTATGTTCAAGCATCATTTTTTTGTGCCTCAAACAAGGGTTTTGCATCATTTCCGGAGCAATATGGCCCATGCCTGGCTACACTGAGAGGATGCGGCAATATTGTATGAATAGCTGCCCTGAGCTAACAACAGTTTGCCGCTTCGCTGCTATCAAAAAAAACTTTAGTTGCCACGCTGCCAGCACGTACTGAGCCTAGCTCAGCGCTCAGCACTCAGCCATCGAATGTCTGGACATGTAGAGAAGCACGTTTGACGATCCGGTCGGCCAGCGAATGCTGCGCGCTGGCAGTGGCTAGGGCAAGAGGTACGCAGTTGCCATGAAAGTACTAAGTAGGTGTCCCCCGACCGACAGCCCAACACAACCCACGCCCGAGTCTCTGACGCCTGAGGCACAGGCTCAGGATCATCAGTGCCACTGCTCCACGTCTTGGATGCTGCGCTGGCCAGAAGCTGATGACGTCGTCATGTGGGCTACGCATGAGGACGTCTTCACTTATCTCTTGAACAGATTGTCAAGGTCCCACAGTTTCCGCTCTTTCAAAACCCACGATATATGTAGTACCAACGCATAATTTGATTTCAAGCGCAAAAGCACACTGCAGAAATACTACACAACGGACACAATTCATCTTTTGTCCAGAAACAGGTCCGCCATCTACCCCACGGCACCAGCGCCCAACTTCTGGAAGAACACCCACCCCCTCCCCGCACCAAACCTACACCAAATACAATGGAACCGAGTAAAATGTGGATGAAGGTGGAGAGAGCGAGTGGGGCGTGGGAAAGAAGCCGGGGAGATGTGGGGAGGGTGGTACGATGTCAACGTCTAGGAACACGGGAAATAACGAGTGTGGTTGGGTGGGCGAGACGATACATATGGACAGAGGGAAGACGGGGCCCAAGGGATAGTGTATGCGGAGAGGCGGCGGTAGCGAGGTTGACGCCGCGCGGTTTGAATGAGGCGCAGGGAAAGGAGTAGGGGTATGCGATATGAGACACAAGAATACTGTGTGCGAAAATAAAACGACGTCAGCGAGTGCATGGTAGAAGACGGTAGACGGTACGCACAGCAATAACCAGCATCGTACACCGGGTAAGAAGTACACCCGCGTTGTAACGAGAGCGAAAAGAAACTGAATACCGAGCAAGGCCCAACGACACCCCGTGGCCTCCTCAAGCCCCTCGTAAAATAACCACTAGGCATACAAGAAAGAAATGTAATAACTTCGTAAAATGAATGCGGAATGGCGTTCAGACGGGGAAAATGGGGAGTGTATGCGAATGCGACCACAGGATATCGTTGAAGGAGATGAGATGGGAAAGGATATCGTACTTGATACACTGGAAGCATCCAGGAGCGTGGAAGAATAATAAGGCTGCAAGGATGGAGGCAAATAGTTACCGTGCACAGGGAATAAGTGTGACACGGATAGGATAATATGGTACGGACGAGTCCCAAGAACCAAAACACACGGCGACGCCAAGCCAAACATATTGAAATAATTACCTGCGACATCCTGCAGGGGCCGTCAGGGTGGTGACAGCAGGCAGGCAGCGATGACGGAGGTGATATATAAATAAGCAGGCCGGAACGGCGGACGCCCAGGCGCGGGCAATGTATTGTATAGGATGCGACGACGGAGATAATTGAGTTTTGAGCTTTGAGTTTGTTCTTGCTAAGACGGCGTAGTGTTACAAGCGGCCCTTCACTCTATATTGTCGTGAAGGCCGAAGGTGGAGTGCCGAACGATATGCGAGAGCATGCGATTTGTCGTAGTACTTGAAACATTGAGAACGGTGGATTGACAATTGAGGTCGAAAGGGAGAGAATGGGAAGCGCTCACGCAATCCCTTGGGATTGCGCGATAGCCTGTCGGCTGCCTTTGGACTAATATGGGCGCCGATCCCGGTGAGAAGTGAGAGGGTGTCCTGAGCGTGGAACCGTGACGTTGGAATGACCGTGGGGGTGGAAGAGTGTGAGGAGATCTAGTCGGCCGGGCTCAAGAGCTCGGGTGTGTACAGTGTGAACCAGAGAGCGAAAGCAATGGCAAAACGTCGAATGAATAATGATATCGCGGAAGCGAAGGTCGGTGCGTCAACGCCGACTGTCGATATGTGCAGTGAAGGATGCATTACGCAACGACGCCAGGCCAGGCTGGACAATTTTGAAGCTGCGGTCTTCGGGGAGCAAGTGAAAGACCGTCCGGTTAGATCTACGCTATGGGCAACAGGTCAGAACAGGATAAGTTCCGGTAACCGATATGACTCACCAAAACACTGAGATGACTTGCAAAGGTGTCGCTTAGAACCCGAAGGCGGGCGCAGGCAGGTCATCAGGGCTCGGGGAGTTTTGGAACTTGGAGCTCGCGAAGAAGACAGGACGCTGCTTCTTCGCAGAGCTGCTCAGGCCCGGGGTGGACGTTGCCGAAGGAATGCGCCTGGGCAAGAGGCCAACCATCGCCTTCAACTCCTCCGAGGCGTCAGACGACGACGACGAAAAGGAATTGTCATCATCCATCGTCATGTTGAAGACGCCCTCGCTAGGAGATCGGAAGTGACGACGCTTGCGGTCGGGAGTCGGCGTCGAAGTCTGCGGGTAGAAGGGGAAACCGCCGAAGGCTGACGAGAGGGGGGCTGTGCGGGGGCCGTCGTCAAAGGCGAGCGACTGTTGCCACGTGGTGGCAGGGTCAACCTTGGCCCGCAGGGGCGTTGACGGCGCAAAAACGTCGTCCTCGGTATCGGTAAGGTCGTCACAAACCGGGAAGGCGGGGCGCGAAACCTGGACACGCGTGCTCATGGACGAGACGGTGGGAACGCTCCGCGAAAGGTTCAGCGCAGGGTGGGCGCTGTCCCGGCCCGACTTGGCTTGAGCGCGAGATACGGGACGGCCCTCGCTGGGGTCGGGGTGCTGGGAGCGTCTGAAGGGTTCTGACGACGACGAGCAAGCTTGCCCGTGGGACGCGAGGTGAGCTTGGGGGAAGGGCGCACAGGTGCGGGCTTCGACGGGGTTGGCGGCGCAGCGTCCGAGTCACTGTCCGAGTGGTTGTTGACGAGGAAGGGGTCGGATGAAAGGGAATCGCGGATGTGGAGAGATTGCGAACGAATGGGTGTGATGCGTTTAGAAGCTGGTGAGACCTCCGCCTGCGAGGGTAAGTTGGTTGGTTGGGGTTGGAGAGAAGAGCGCTTGTGGTGGTTGTTGTTGTTCTTGCGACCAGCGGACTGAGAAGTGCTCCTGTGATCACGGCGGGGGAATGGATGAGAACGACTGGCAACGCATCGCGGGGAAGGGGGAGATAGTACCTTGGGGCTGGCTTCTCCTTCGGTGGCTTAGCGCTCTGCCGGCCGCGAGCGGACTTGTCAAACGCTGGGCTCGACGTTGTGGAAGGGGCCAACGGCTGTGCGGCAACGTCGTCCTTACGGGCTGCCGGCTTCTTGGCGTCCTCGATGGGCTGCGCTTGCGCCTGCGTAAGTTGGGGCGAGCGGCCGTTGCCGGCCTTCCCCTTCGCCGAGCGCGGGATGCGCTGTTGCTGTTGGTGCTGCTGTTGACGCACAGGCGTTGGGTGGGCGGGCTTGGAGAGGGAGAGGAGGCCAGGTGTGCGGGTGGACTGTACGAGGACGGCCGGAGGAGCGGAGGGGTGCCGACGGTGGGACATTGGGGACGACAGGAGGTGGACGGGTTTCTGGACCATGATCATTGCGTCGGACGGGGTGCGTATACGTGGACGGTATGGCTGAGAAACGGCGGTGGGACGTGTGTGGCGAGGAGGGAGACGTTGGGAACGTCGAGGCGGGCGGTGTGGAGGAAGCGACGGGGGATGAAAATACGGGCAGTCAGCGGGGGCTAATGGTTATGAGGAGTCGGGTGAGCCTGCCAGTGCGGCCCTGCGTGGTCCTGCGGTGGCGCGATTGGGACTCCGATGATCGGCTGCCGCCCCCAGGCTGCCTTTCCGGGCGTCCCTCCCCCTTGCGCCGCCGGATACAGCCTCCGCAGCCGGACGGTGGGTCCACGCCTCGCCCCGCCCGCGCACACGAGGACCAGTCCATCAGACTCGCGCCCTTATCTCGCCTTCAATTGTCTGCGCCCCTCTCCCTCCACCCAGTACGTACACACACAGGCGCACACCAGCGGTGCTTTTGTTGCACGGTCCACAGTCGCCAGGTATGCTGCATATGCGTGCGTAGCCAAGCTGTACAGCGCAGATGCCTTGTTGTCGCGCAGAATGGCACCACATCTATCGTTATGCCACCCGCTCGGCGCCTCGGCCGACCACCGTCCCGAATATTCCCTCTTCGGGACGCCGCCTGGACCGCCAGCAGAAGCAGAACAGCACGAGCTCGAGAGCGTCCCAGTCCCAGCCCCAGTAGCATCAGAGATGGTTGCAGTCAGGAAGGTAGAGGCATCTCCCAACGATGCACCCTCGTCGATGTTCCACCCGGCCACACCATCGCACACCCTCCCATTGTTCTTCCCCCGCCGCTTCGGCATATCGTCCGCACATCCATTGTCGGGAAATCATACAATGCACACCTGTCTTTTTCCCATTCCATTCTTCTTCCATACATACCATTGTGCTAAGTCCGTACTAACTCACTTCCTTTGCGAGACAAGACACCCGTTGCCAGCTTGAATTCCTCACACCAGCCCGAGCCCGCAGCGACACAGCAGCAGTCAGGATGCGTGCCGCACACCAACATAGCATGAAATGTCATTAGAACAATACTATCTCGTCCGTGCCGCACTTCGCGCCTGCCTTCCCGCGCCCACGCTTGCCCTGCGCGTTCGCTCACGCGAGCAGCATCTTCCGCGGGTCCTCGATGTACTCCTTCACCTTCACTGCTCACGCAAGCGACATCCCAGCAAGCGAGCAACACACACCCCACACGCACACGAGCCCAATCAGCAAAGCTGTGCCGCGTGCGACGTCGCGAGGGATACGCACCGAGGAATGTGACCGCCTCCCGTCCGTCCAGCATTCGGTGATCGTATGTCAGCGCAACCACCATGATGGGGCGAATCACAATCTGCCCGTCGACGACGACCGGTCGATCTTTGATCGAGTGCATGCCTGCACGACAGTCAGTAAATGGTAAAGCCGGCGTGAAGACCCGAGCAACGATGCATCCCCATGGCACGAGGAAACCAGAAGTCACGACACGCACCGAGCACTGCAACCTGCGGGAGGTTGATGATAGGCGTGCCGTACAGGGAGCCGAAGACACCTCCGTTCGAGCTATCGGCGTTCGTTAGCATTAGCCCGCGAAAGGAGCAGGGGGCAAAGGAGGCTACGTACATCGTGAACGTGCCGCCGGCCATATCTTCTAGCGTCAGCTTGTTATCCCTCGCCTATCGAAAACCCCTTAGGACTCGATCGCCTTCAGAGGACAGCGCGAATGCCACGCACCTTCTTGCCGATATTAGAGAGCTCGCGCTCAAACTCGACAAAAGACAGGGTCTCCGCATTCCTGAGGACGGGCGTCACAAGCCCTTTAGGCGTCGCGACCGCTACACTGAGATCGACGTAATCGCGATACACGATCTCCTCGCCCTGTGCACACACGCGCCCTCAGCATGCACTCCGATCGCAGTTGAGCCGCAGACGACGCACCTCGATAGACGCATTCGCAGCGGGGATCTCCTGCAGCGCGAGCACAGACGCGCGTGCAAACGCGCTCATGAAACCGAGCTTCACCTCGTGGTCCTTCAGCACCTGGTCCTTGTACTTTTTGCGCATGTCCATGAGTGAGGACATGTCAATCTCGTTGAACGTCGTCAGGAACGCCGCCGCGTTCTGCGACTCCTTCAGCCGCTCCGCGATACGCAGCCGCATGCGGTTCATCTTGACCTGCGCGCACGCGTCAGCCTCGCTGCGGCAGATATCTCCACCCCACGAGTCGCGGAGGAACACGTACCCGCGTCTCGCCGCGGCTGCCCGGGGCGGGGGCTGGCTTCGCCTCCTTCGCGGGCTTTGACTCCTTCGCGGGTTTCGACTCCTTCACCTCTTTCTTGCTGCCCTTCTGGTCGCTCGGGGCAGCTGCGGTGGGCTCGGGGCCGCCCTTCGGCGCGGGCGGTGGCGGGAGTTTCTTCTCGACCTGCTGGTCCCCGGGCTCAGCCTTGTCCGTCTTGCCCTCCTCCGGCAGGTCCTTAGGCGATTCGGAGGACTCAGTCGGCGGCGGAGAAGCTACACACACCCGAAAGTCAGCGGGTAGGCACGGGGTAGAGGGGTGGGCAGGGCGCGCCTTCGCCAGCGGCGCCGGGCTCGTAGCGGAAGAGCTCCTGGCCAACGGTGACCGTGTCCTCCTCGTTCGCAAGCAGCTCCGTGATCTTGCCGGCGGCGGGCGCGTTCACGGACACATCGATCTGCCAAATCACATCCAGCCGTTCAGCGTAAAGTGCGTCGGACATGTCGGCCGCGCGCCGCGCACCTTGTCCGTCTCAATAGTGGCAATTTCCTCGTCCGCCTCGACGGTGTCGCCGACCTTCTTCACCCAGGTCTTCAGCGTGCCCTCCGTGATCGACTCCGCCATGTCAGGGACCTTCACCGTCTCCGCTGCTTGCGTGTCAGCATGCCCCGGCACCCGCCCGCACAGTTAGCCCACGCACCCTTCAGCAAGTTCGTAGAGTGGAACTGCGCGCGCCGTGTATACGCGCTCGCAACGTTCCTGCATAGCAAGTTCAGTGAAAGGGAGGAATGTGCTATGACGTGACGCACCAGCCGCGCGACATGGCGACGGCGCCGCCGCTGCGTGCAAGCATACCCCGGCCACGCGCGATGGCAACGACGCGTTTTGATAGCATCTTAGAGACGAAAGAGAGGTTGGACGGAAGGGAAGGGCGAGGGAGCTGCGTTGTGGTGGTGTTGAAGTCAATGATGTAGCTCCCGGAGTCCGAGGGCCATATCTGGTCCGGTCGGCCCCGTGCCGGCTGCCCAATGCCACCTCGCGCTCGCCTGCCGCCTGCACACGACGTCCACGACGCTCACGACGATGGCGTAGACGGCTCTCGCTGCGCTGCAGGTGGCGGTGACGCAGATACAATTGCCGCAGACGTTCCGGCTGGCCTCGAAGGCGAGCAAGCCTAGACGCGCAACGCGGCGTTATGTACAGTACTTAGTGCACGTGGAGACCACCAGCAGTCCTGGCCTGCCAGCGGTGGCCAATGGGCTACATGCTACTTTACACCACGAACCTGTAACGCCGCGCGTTATAAGTGATTCACCAGTACTAGTATACTAAGTATTGTCATACAAGGCGGAACCGTCCACCATCTAGTCTGGCCACTTGACGCTCTCAAAGTCGCGACTGCCAGCATGGACTTCACAAATATCAATGTATGCCGTCAAGTCGGTTGCAAACGTTATCCTTTTGTCTGACATTCAACCAACTCAGGATCCTGCCGGCGTAAAGGCGCTTTTGGAGTCGCTGCGCTCATCGCAGGTGTGGTCGCAGGCGGTGACCACAGAGCCGGCTGCGGCTCACCCATCGAGGAGCGCTTCCCAAATCCCACCGCCGGCCCAGGATGCCATTTCTTCGACAGCGTCGACGTCGAAGCCCTCTGTCGCTGAGCTGCTATCGCAGCTTCGGAATTCTGGTTCGCGGTGGACAGAGACCGAAAAGCCGCCTCTGCCCCTACCTGCTTCTACCTCCTCGTCTTCCTCCCTCTCTTCTTCGAGCTACCGTCTACCACCAGAGCACCCGGCTGAACCCTTCCTTGCCCCCGAATACCATGAAGCCCGCCTACCACATAGGAGCCAGGACGTACGCGAGATGACATTCCAACAGTCGCTGCCACACCTCGCGCAGCTGGCCGAAGACTCTACTTTCGTCGAGGCTGTCAGGAAGGTTAGTCCTATCGACCTTTCGTATGCGCAATGTTCCCAAAATCCTCAAGATCAAGCGGGAGCAAGAGGCACTGGAGAGCCAGCTGTGGGAAGAGCGCGCTGCCATTCGAAAGAAGCACGAGGAGAAGGTCAAATTCGCCCAGACCAAGTCAGTACTCACAGATGTCGCGCATATATTGTTCTCAACGCTTTTCTCAGGGCAAATATGATCGGGGTGGGCATGTCGAAGCACGACGCTGACGTACATTCAAATTCACTTACTCTCGCTGTCGCCCTCGCTCACGCTCCTTCACGCAGATGCTCTCGGCCTCATATCGGGAAGAAGTGCGCAAATTTGACTTGCAGCGGGCCCTGCCTGCGTGGGACGGCCTGGTCGCCAAACACCAGACTGCGCTGGAGGTGCTTGCAGTGCCTACTATGTTCCAGACGACTAACAAAGTTGACTTGGAGGTACGTGTGCTCTCTGTAATCCGAGGTCGTATTCTGACGCATTGGCATAGAAGCAAAAAAGAGTCATGCAGGTGCTTGAGGGCCTTGTCAGCTGAAGCCCGGCATAGCGCATGCTACGTCCTTTTACGACTACAGGTCTCAGGAAGCACTCCCGTATAACTCAGTACTCGCGATTCGACTGCTATCGAAGCTTCTACAAAATGCGGATATCCGATAGCAATGTATGCAAGACGATGTGTACGACGAAGGTCAATAGTATGTGCGATGAGACAGAAATGGACAAGAGGTGCAATGCGAGGCGCGAATAGGGAACGATCAAGGGAACGACAGAATATACTCCTTCATGGCGGCGTCCCAGCTGCAGCTTGGCAGCCCATCCTCACTGTCCTTCGCGGACCCGCCGCAGGCCTTCTCCATCAGGTTCGGGATCCCGTCTACGATCTCCCTCAGGGCCTTCTTCGCGCTCTCCTCCCTCTTCTTCACATACGGCATGTTCCCACCCATGACACCCGCGACGTCGTCGCCGTACCGCGCGAACCGCGGCACCGCCGCCCTCGCCTGCTTGCCCGCCGCCCCCACGACGTCGTGCTCTACCTGTCGATACGCCTCGGAATCGCTGCTTGTGTAGCGTCTCATCGCTTCGCGGGTCTCGTTGAACGCGATGAAGCGGAGCGTCGAGTAGAAGTGCACGAGCGACCCGGGTGTGCCGCACACGACAGGGCAGTCTGGGTTCGGGCAGCCTTCGGGGTCGACGCCGTTGACCTGGCATTTGCCGTGGAAGTACGAGGGGAAGATGGCGGTTTCCATCCCGTCATACGACGAGTTGGTGTAGGCAGCGAGGATGGGCTGGAGGTAGGACATCCCGTCGTGTTGGGGGACGATCCTCTCGGTGATTTGCTTGGTCTGGCGGACGTTAGGTGAAGGTGCCATCGTATTGGGGCTCGTACCGCTCACCATATCATGGAAAACGCTGTGGATGGGGCTGCTGTAGTTTCCTACGAAGGCTTGGGTGATCCCGACGATGCACTCGCCTTCGCACGCGAAGACAGCGACCGGCACTGCTAGGAGGATGGATAGAAGTTGAAGAGAAGGCCGCATCTTGGAAGCAGGCAACAGCGGTGAGATTGGCGTGAGGGAGCGAGGCAGGTGGGTGCGAAGTCCAACAGGCGTTTGCGGTCAGCTCCAGACGTTGACATTTGACGAGACGAATAGGAAATGGAATACAATTCGATTGGGAGCAAGCGCGCGCCGTCGACTCGGTCCTAAGCAGGTCGCCGCCGGAGATTTTCGAAACTATGATTGAGATGAGAAAGACGGTGGCCGACAAACTTGCTCCAAATTGAACAAAGAAACAGGATATCTGCGTTTGAGGGAACGACATGGACCATGCCGCACACGACAGGTTCAGGGTCGACAATGTTGACCCGGTGGGCGCTGTGGAAGAGGGAAAAATCCACACATGGTACGACGAGTGGGAAGGTGTAACTTAGTAGGCGGCGAGAATGGGTGGAGGCACCGGACGTCCCATTGAGGAGCGAGAGTCTCGCAGTTCTATCTGGTCAACCCGGTAGATGTCAGATGACGGGGCCGTAGGCGGCCCTGCGCTGATATGATAGTCTTCTAGACGACGCTCTGCATGTGTAGGTTCCTACGAAGGCATCGGCAACCCGCGCAAGTACTCACCGTCGCACCCGGCGCTGCTATGAGATCGAATCGAAGTCGCATTAAGCAAGCAAGCAAAGTTCGTGTGGGTGAGTAGACGTTTCAGAACGAACTGGTCAGAAGCTGGAGCATCCTGGGCTGTTTATCGAGAATGGACTGGTCAAAACATCAATGACAATAATACTCACGTCAACAATGGATACGCACGTCCTGTCTACGAGTTATGTACGCTCGGATTTATGCATTGGTGCATCGGAATCATCATAGTTCTCTGCCTGGCCTACATTCACTCGAACGAGATGCATAACTGATATTCCTGACCATAATCATGTAAGTTGCATATTTACAGTGATACGACTGCTAAAAAGATGCATATTTTTGGCACTTATCGGACCTACACCATAAACCCCCATTGCACACGGAGCTCAACTGACAGCGTGCGCGTTCTTCGGGTCCGGACTTCGCAGCCTAATGCCCAGCATGGCCCACGTGTGGCACCTGATACTGCAGTACACGCGATCGAATCGTCGTGGCAACAGTCCACATTCTTCGCACAGCGGCAAGCCGAACTGTGCCATAGCACCACTTCAAGATTTCAACATAATGCTCGAGATCGCAAGGCAGGTAGACTATTCACTCACATCCGGTGCAGATGGCTACAATATTCCATCATCTCGTTCATGGCAATCGGGTCCTCGACGGTAGGAAGGTCGCAGTGGCGATAGGCACACTTTGCTGGTTTCGCGGGCAGCTTGCCGATCGAGGTAAGCTCGCTGACAAGCTGCATCCGCTCGAGGAAATCATCTGTCCACGATCATATGCTTTTGGCACCTGGCGCGGGAGTTTGGATTCGACACGGACCTCGACGAATTCCGCGAGAGGGTTGACATTGAGTAATGCTGGAATTCTGGAAAGATTCTGAAGCGATGTTGTAATGATTGAAATTCGAGGTTTGCGTATCAGAGCATGCGGCCGCTGACGCGCGCGGTATAGTGCCTTCAGGCGCTATTGGGGTTGTGGCTGAACAGAACTTCATGATATGGGGTGCAAGTACTGCATACCTGCCCCATTGAGCCCCCTTCCGTCGGCACGATCAGACATCCGTGGATCAAGGCTGCGGGAAGGCATCTGCGGGTATCCTACTGGTTGTGCGCGGCCTCAGGCGATGAGACCACGTAGGAGAGATCGCAACCACCTACTGCCATGCGACGCACCCTGAAGGGAAGTAGACGCCATTTGGTGGACTGCATCCCGGTGATTTACGTTCCATGCACTGGAGCTCGATGATGAGTGATTGAGCATTTGTGCGTATTGTGGCCCGAGGTAGTGTCCTTAGATCGCGTCAGATACGGCGAGCGTGGGGCGACGCTACGAACGCACCATTTGGTGCCTGGGACGGCGAGTCTACGATCTGGTCGTGAGGGGGCCAGTACTGGTGGTCCATGGTAGCGTGGCAAAGAGGAACGATATGAACAGGGATGACCGAGCCTTTAAATAGGTGCCCACAGTACACGAGGTGCTCGCGAGGCTGTGCCCCTAGCCGCTGCAGTTGGAGTAGAAGGCAGCTGCGCCCTAGGAAAGGACATCAGAAAGCAAACGACGTCGTCTTCTTGACCGCGATAAGGCGCTGATTGTGTGCATGACATCCACGAACAGAGTGTACATGCCATCGCGGAATCAGATAAGAATGGCCACGGGCGTGGCTACGGCCTCCAGTCGTCAGCTGAGCTTTGAGTCGTGGGTGCCACAGGGATGAGGCTGGGTAAGTCACTGAGTGGGCGCCTGAGGCACAAAGAGCTGATCTTCTCTCGAGTGGCAGCCGGCTGTAAGTTGACACAAGGTACACAGGATCAAGATGGCGCGAAGAGCGATCCTGTCATGCATTCTGCTCTGCTTCGCGGAGAAGCGGCAGTCAGCCGTGATATCGTACAACCAAATTGGCGTCTTCACTGATACATGTACATCCAGTGGGCACGCACTAATCCGGAGCAGCCACCGTTGCCTCCCTGATGCGGTACTCCCAATACCTGAAAGTGATAGGTCAGCGGACGGGTTCGCGCTTGTCTGCAGCCACTAGACGCACTTCTTCCTGATAGTGTCGTGCTCATCTGCCAAAGACCTCCATAACTATATCAAAATCGGCGCAGTTGAGCCCAACGAGCGTACGCAAAACGGCTGATCCACGCACCTCTACAGCCTTGCTCAAGCCGGACTCCCCCTCGGCTTCGTACACATCTGCCAAGAATTCGATCGCTGCTGCGGAAGGAAGCTGAGCACCCTCGGACGGTCGAGGATTTTCCAAGTCCACGACGCTCTCCTCGTTCAAGGCGATGGAGGAGACGACATATAGCTTTGTGAAATTGGCCTGTGTGGAGTAAGGGAGGTGCTTGTGATCGAGGATACCACGCAAATAATTCCACGCTGAGAGATTGTTCGGGGCGAGGGCAATCTTCTCCTTCACGAAGCTGTCCTGTGTAAATTAGAGGATGGCTGGCGGTGGCACGCAGGAAGGCAGAACGCACGCAAGTTCCTGCCTCGCAGTATCCTCCCCATCTGCCCCACCACGCTCAAATACAACGAAGAACCGATGGTGCCACGCCGAATTATTGCGCACATCCTCCTCCAGCAAGCGTTCCACGAGCGGTAGCTCCTGCGCCCACATATCCTCGCGGTTGTAGTGCGCAAGCAGCCACTGGCGATAGCTCCATGTGTGGTAGTTCTTCACGTCGACCTTCAGGACCTCCTCGATGAAGGGCAGCTCGGGCAGAGGGTCGTTGAGCAACGTGAGGAGCAAACGGCGGTGGTGCCAGACTTGGTATGTTTTGAGGTAGATCCGGGTGAGTTCGTTCGTGAGGATGAGCTCGTCAGCGAGGGATGACTTCGTCGCGATGAGCGTTTGATAGCGATATTGCCTGTCCCGGGTCGTGGGTTCACTACTCCGGGCAACACTGTGAGGAATCAGAGGCTTACCATGCAGAATAGTGCGCTGGGTTGAGCCGAATGATGGTCTCCGTTAGGTCTAGGACGCGAGGGCTCAACTCTCCCGTCTTCACAACTCCTCGGAAGTAATCTGTCGCGTCCTTGTCTGGGTAAGGGGTAGACGAGCGACGACGAGCGCGTTCGATGATGGGACGACGGGTGGTGTCAGTTCACGAACGTCTGGCGCGGGCATCGGTTACTAACAGTCAGGGTTGTAGAAGATCGGGGCGAGCGGCTGGATGTTCTCATGTTGAGCGACCGGAGTCAAGTCGGACCATTCTGGTCGCTCAGAGTATGGGACAGAGTCGGCGATGTCGACAGGGGGCATGGTGGACGACAGTCAAGGTGAAGGGGAAGGAGCGTGGCCCTAAGACCTGGCCAAACAAAACATACGTTTGAGACTTCGCGAACAATAACAAATATTGACAACTTGCGGACACCCCGGCAACGAAAAAGCCTCATCGATATTGCAATTCGTGAGGGCAAGACAAGTTAGGTAGCGCATAAAACATGACGACGAAAGGAAAATAAGGCCAGACTGTAGGCTACTACATGATACACAAAACGCAAAGTATACAGAAAGCTAGGCAGTGGCAGCGGCGGGAGCAGCGGTACCGTTACTAGCGGTGTAGTCCTGTTCAGACAACTTGGTTGAGGATCCACAGCTTGACATTTATCGAGCTACACACCTCCATCTCCGCGTCAAGATCGGCCACGGTCTTGGGGGGCCGTTCGTTCTTGCGCCCGCCTTTCCGTCCACCTCGTCCCCGACCGCCACCGGGTGCACCACGTCTAGAGAACGGATTGGATAAGCAAAGGCTAATTTGACCTCGTGGGCGACGGACCTGGCAGTTTGAGTGCCATCGACAGGGGCGGCGGCGGCCTTCGCAGCAGGCGCGACGCGGTCTGCGAGCGTGGGGGCAGGGACGCGAGAGAGGTCGACGACGACTTCGATTTTCATGGGTCGTTCTGGCGTACGAAGGTGGGCAATAGCGGCGAGGATGAAGGCGAGCGAGGGAAGAAGGAATTCAAGTGGTCAGTCGAGCGTTCAGGGTATTGCCAGGCATACGAAAGGAAGACGAAACGAGCCGGGCCAGATCATTGCGAGCCCTCCGTGCACCGTCGATTGCTTGCCAAACGCAGTGGCGCCGTTGGGCACCGTTCTTGGCCATGCCCAGACTTCTTCAACAGGTACCCTCCTTGAAGTACCTCGACCGAACGGACAACCGCTCGATAGACGCGCTCCAGGGTGACCTCTCTCAGTCTGACATCCACCCAACCCCACACTCCTCCCGCGAGTGACCACTTGCTCCAGCCGCCATCGGTGAGGAGCATGTGTGCCCGGGCCAGTCCAGTCCGGTCCTGCCGCGTAGCGGCACATGGTTGATCAGACCAATGTACACACGTACTGCGGTGGGAAATTGAAGGACAGGTCTGGCCTGCGAAGACGAGCTTCGCTGCGGACGACTGCCATCGGATTGGATGCGATGGCAGACGAGACGTCGGGTGTGTCCCCACACCTGGTGTCCGCTCAGTCCACCACACGGTAGGGTGGTGGGTCGCCACTGGCGTTTCGCCGGTAGCGGTTCGACAACCAGTCTTCGGTATGCACGTGAGAGATTGGCAACGCCATCGCCCCCGGAAACTAGAAGAGAAGTGCAAGAAGGAGAAAGTAGCGATACTAACTCCCGTCGATGAGTCGATTGTTGTATTGCTGGAACGCCTTGTTCCCGTCACCCTTCCGCGAGAAGGTGACGGTTGCGACACCCTTGGAGCGTCCGCCGCTGTCGTAGTGCATGTTGACTTCGCGAAGTGGTCCCACCGTGGAGATGAAAAGCTCCTAATGACACGTCAGAATCAGCATGCCTTCGAAAGACGTGAGACAGATGCAGCTCACCCTGACTTGGGTTTCATTAACATCCAGAGGAAGGTTCGACACGATGATCTTTTCGGTGGAGGGTGGAGCGGCGGCAGCGGGCTTAGCGGCGGTTGCGGTGTTGACGATGCGAGCACGGGCAGCTGGGGAAGTGCCAGCGTTTCCAAGAACTTGAGTGCGAGCTGTGTTGGTGCGACGGCCGACTCCGCGACGCCCCTTGGATGTGCGGGAAGCCGTGACAATCTGTGAGTAGGCGTTGTCAGAGCGGTGTGGCATTGAACGTTGGCGAAATACTGCAAACCTCGTCAAGTGACTTATCCATTACAGACAATTTTGAACGGACGGGCTGCGAGTGCGGTGGGGAAGGGCAAGGGAGTGGGCGAACTGGGTGATGGCGAGGGTCAAAAACGGTGGCGACGCGTCGAATGCTTTATACCCTAGCGGAGTTAGAAACGGTTGACCTTACGCGTCCCTTGTCGTCTGCTCGCCTTCACCGCCTTCATCTCCTTACGTCTGCAGCCTTTCCATTTGTTCTCCATGTCGAGGGGTGGTCGCGGCGGTGGTCGCGGTGGCTTCGGGGGTGGTGCAAGAGGGGGGTTTGGCGCTGGCAATCTGCCCCCAATGGGCTTGACCTTCGCGGATATTCAGTCCATGTCTCGCGAGCAAAGCGCGCTGTACCCTGTAAGCCGGATGCCAACAGACAGACAAGCGTGTCTGACATTGACTTGGACATTTTGTTAGCCAATGGAAGCCCTTCCAGCACTCACCGAATACTCCGAGGAGGAAAAGCGCATATGTGAGCTGCAACTTGGGTTCGCAACCCGTCTTCGACAGTCTGCATACTATGTTACTGAAGCCACAAAATCTGCAGGTAATGCGTTTTTGCCGATATCAATATCGCGCTTTCGGACTGAATCCGAATACAGAACTTGAGCGTTATGCGGACAAGTACCGGCCATCTCCCGCGACGCGTCCGACGTTGAAGAAGAAGGACCTGCATCAGCCCTTCTTCCCCCAGAAGTGTTCGAGGGGTACTTCAATCCCAAAAAGAAGGCGAAAGGTCAGCCCATCCACCGCTCACGAATAGCTAGACTCATCAAACGTCGCAGGGGCCAAAAAGGCGTCTTCAACGAAAGTCAATATGGACGATTTCAATGATGATGCCGACAGTCAGGTGCGGACTTCTCCATAGGCACATATCGGCAGAAATTCACATGCATCGTTCTCCTAGGCTAAGTCGGAAGAGTCCGAGGTAGGCTCGCAGGCTGCTGATGAGGACTACGACGTCGACGAGGAGTACGACAATGACTACGCCGAGAACTACTTCGACAATGGAGAGGGCGATGATCTAGATGATCTAGGCGGCGGAGGCGGCGGAGATGAAGGCGGCGGTACGATTGAGTTCCATGGTGACTTACTCCTCGCACTGACGTTTTGTCCTTGGCAGGCTTCGACTACGACTAGACTTGTATCCCATATCTTACCAAGCCCATGTGTATCGATAGTGACGACTATGGCGAAATCGTCTCGTCATATACGGCTGTCAAGGCCGTACAACATATGTTCTGCGCTCCTGGAGTGTTTTGACAATGCGACAAACGCTCAATGATCGAGGTCGCCAGCTCAAGCCTCCTTGAAGATAGGCGGCTTTTCGGAAATTGCAGTCGGACCAATGCCGCATCACGCTTTGGGTATGTACTATCAGACGGCGTCTGCTTCACAGCCCGCCCCCTCCAACCCCGTCGAATCAGATGCAGTGTTGCCTCGCACAAGGCTCCTTTAGGTATATCTTAGGGCGCAAGCCCGCGCACAGGTCCCGCCATGAGCCTAGGATCCTAGGCTAGGTTTCTTCCTATAAATACCCGACCTGGCGTTCACACAGTATCGACCTTCCGCCGCCCTCATGTCAAGCCACTCCTACGCCGATCCTCACCACGCCCGTCAGCGCTCCCGTACCTACGACGGTAAGCCCATCGCACTGGTAGTATGCGACCGTGCTCAACAACCCACAGCGGGCCACGCTTCTGCCCCGCAATACAGTCAGCACGCGATGTACTCTGGGTCGCAATCGCAGCCGCAGACGCCATACACCAGCGCACCACACCACACGAACGCCTCCTCGCACCACGGCGGCGGCGGCCCTAGCCAGCAAAGCCCCTACGGAAGCGGGGCTCAGCAGAACGCATACGCGCAGCAGATGGGCTCGCACTCATACTCCGGCCAGCCAACCTCGCACGCAAGCCAGCAAGCTTCGCACGCAAATCAACAAGCCTCGCACGCAAGCCAACAATCCTCGCACGCCAACAGACAGCCCACGTACGCGCACCAGCAAACAGCATACGCGACCCAGCCCTCGTACACGGCCCAGCAAACCCCGTACGCCGCCCAGCAACCATACCACGCGAACCCACAAACCCAATACGAGAGCTACCAGAGCAGCAGTGCTGCCAGCGGCACTGGTCTGTGGTTCCTCTCTGCCTGTCAACAACTAGCACTCAATCTAGTGTCAAGGCTATAACACGGCGTACCAGCAACAGCAACAGCAACACCAGCAACAGCAACATCAGCAGCAGCAAACGGCGTCATACAACGGACAAGCATACGACTCCACACGCGGCTACGCGGCACCAGCGCACTCGTCTGCACCCTGTGAGTGCCCGCGCGCTCATCCGGCACAGCACGTTGACAAACGGCACGCGTCAGCAGACACGCCGGGCGTGGCCTACGTCCCCTCTGCCAACTGGTCGACTATGGCGAACTCAAGCTCGACCACGGTAACCGACTACCCACCGCCCGGCACCACTTCCGCCAGCGCCGGCGCGCGCAGCAGCTGGCAGCAGGACACACGCGCCTCCTCGCGCACCCGTGAGCCCCGGCTGTCGAAGCGCGTGCAGTTCACGAACGTTGACACAGTCCCCCCGCACGCAGGCACCGGCGAGAAGCAGAAGCAGGCGTCTCCGACGAGCACGAGCGGCTATAGCCCCCACGGCACGGGAAGCACGTCTGCTTGGCCGGCGCAGACTGCGTCGGCGGGAGGGTACGACACAGCGACGAGCTCGCAGCACATATCGGGCGCCGCGTACGCTGCCACTGCGCAGAATACCGCATACCCTGCGTCGGGTAACAACAACCCCAGTGCCTATTCCGCGCACAGCAACGCCTACGCCGGGCAGGCCACCACGTACAACAACGGCATCTACGCGGCGACGGCCAACCAATACCCAGCGTCGACCAACAACGCTTACACGACGCCGACCCACGCCTACGTGGTGCCGACCAGCTCGCACGCGGCGGCGGCCGACGCGTACAGTATGACGGCGGCATATGGGAGCTCCGCGCACAGAGGCGATGACTGGCAGCAGCAGTTCCGATAGCACGACTCCCGTAGTTGGCGGAAAGGAAGATAGCGGATGGGTTTGTAGTGGGTTTCGAGGTCTCTTTCTTGTATATCTTAGTCCTACGCATGCGGCGGAGGGTGGCCTCCTCGTATCCGCGATATTTCTGCTTAGGAGGCTCGTTCGAATGAACCTGCCCTTGTATATGTCAAAGGCCTCATATTTGGGAGATTGGAAAACTGTTCAGAAGCAATAGGATCCACAGTAAGTCTGGGAAAATGAAGAGTATGGGTATATGAAGACGAGGTATTACGGAGGTTGGAAGGGACGGAAGGAACAGTAATCAGGAGTCAAGGATTGGTTTATTTGGGCTGAGCAGCGTAGCCGTACCACTTCCACGCCTGGTCAAGGATCAGACTTTTGCCCTTTATCGTACTCACAAACCAGTTACCCAGGGTGATGCCCCACACTATGCCAAGGTACGCCACCCCACGTTTCTGCGACCAGGGGGTCAACATAGCCGCCGCAAAGACAACAGAATACAAACGTACCGTCCCGTTGGTGATTAAGATCATCTCCGGGGAGCCCTTGTATTCCTTCACAGGCGTGCCGCCACCGAGATAGGACAGCACATTCGCGGCAACGACAGCACTATGAGCAGCGTATTTGGCGAGTTGCTTTTGCTCCTTCCACTCGATCGCGTCGCCCGCGGCGAATACGCCCTTGAGCCCGCGCACCTCGAGCGTCGGCGCGACGCGCACCTGCCCGCGCGCGTTCAGTACGTCGGCTCCGAGCGACTTGATAAACTCCGTTGCGGGGCGCCCTCCGGTAGTCTGCACGACGAGGTCCGCATCGATCGTCTTGCCCGAGCGTGTCGTCACGGGCAACGTCTCGAAGTTGTCTACATAGTCGTTGAAGACAATCTCAGTGCCAACCGCGCGTGTGTCCTTCTCGATCGCCTTGCGGAACTTGGAGGGGTACGAGTCGTTGAGCAGCTGCGCTTCAGACTGCACGATGGTGACCTTCTTTTTCGGTAAGAACTGCTTGATCTCGCCGGCGAATTCTATGCGCAGGAGAGCAGTAAGAAAGGGTGGCTCCCGGGTCCGATGACCGACGACGTACCGATACCAACGGCGCCTCCGCCGACAAGGACGATTTTGCTGGCGCTCGCGAACTTCTTTCGCCATGCGTTTATGTGTTCGATGACGTCCTCCTTGCTATCCGGGAGGTCCAGCGGGCCGGACCAAAGCGAGCCCGGCGTGAGGATGAGCACGTCGTACGGCACGCGGCTGCCATCTGCAAGCACAACCTCGCCACCCTTGCCCTTGTCTTCAACCGAGACGACACGGCCGATCCTGAGCGTGCCCTTGCCGTTCAGGAAGAGCTTGTCCTGAGGGATGAGCGCCTGGTCCTCGAGCTTGCCCTCGGCGGTGGTGGTTGTGCGGATCATGGCGGGGAGAAACGCGATGAAAGGGTGGGCGGTGATGAGGGTGAGGGTATGCTTGCTGTGGTCGAGCTTGCCCGAGAGCTCGCGAGAGACAAGAGCACCCGCACCGCCGCCGCCTACGACAACAACGTTCTTTTTGGACATTTCTGGATGGTGGAGGATGAGCAAAGGGGAGGCGGGGTTAGACGGGGATGGCTGGGTGTTGTCCCCAGGGCAGGCATGGCGAGCTTTATGCGGTGAGATCGAGGGGTTCCGCAACAGCTCGCTGCGAGCGCTTCGTGATATTTGCACGGTGTACACTAAGCAGATCGTAAGCGCATTAGACAAATCTGTCCATACAAGGCTAGCGTACGTCAGCGTATTTGCGTGAGATGGTTCAGTCAGCAGCCGCGTCCACCGTGGTACAGTATGCCAAACATGTGTTGTAGTTGCAATCCCACACACATCCATACGCATGAAATAAGATGTAGCAAAAGAGTAATGACCGCCGCGTACTGACTACTCCGAGTCGATCCAATGCAGCCAGACGCCTCACCCTCGCTCAGCACTGGGCCTCCACATCACCTGCAGTCCTCGCCGCACTCTCCTTCGACGGGCTCCTATTCGTCATCTCCTGGTCCTGCGCCAGTGCCGCGACGCCGGACGTCTTCACGGGCGTGGTCGGGTCGGCGGCGCGCGCGAAGACGATGCGCGCGCTGGGCGCGATCCGCGGCGACGGCGTAATCGGACTGAGCGTCGACGTTGACAGCGTGCTCGTCGGCGAGAGCGACGGCGGCGGCTTGCGCGAGTACGCGCGCAGGTACGGTGGGTCGGGGCGCGCGAGCTGCAAGGATGGCAGCCCGCGGCGGTCGAGCAGCTGCGACGTTGGGAGCTCCAGCGCGCCGCGCTTCTCGTCCGCCAGCGCGCGCGAGAGCGGCGGCAGCCAGCTGGGCTTGCAGAAACGAAAGCGGGGGCTTGTGTCCGTGGAGAGGGATGTCTCGGCGCAGCCAACGCTCTGCACGCGGTTGGCTATGGTAGGGTAGAAGTAGAAGGCGAGGAAGGCGAGGATTGCAATGCCGACAAACACAACGAGGGTGACTACAGCTTTCGGTGAGCGAGTGCAGGGACAGGAAGGCGGGATGGCGTACTGGTGAGCGGGCTTAGTGGGTCAACGTGCACGTAGAGGATCTCCCCTTTGCTGTTCGGGCCGATTGGAATGACGCTTTCCGACAGCGGCACGAGTTCGTCTGCGTCCTTGGCAGGCTGCATCGAGGAAAGAAAGAAAAGAGCGTGGGTGTGTAGTGCTGTGGGCGAGATAGCAGGGGAGGAAGGAGAGTCTGAGTAGGTCAGCCCACACACATATATACGAACAGGGAATCCATCTGGCAAGCCGTCTAGCTCGCTCCCGCCGGATGTCCATGATGCATGACGTCGCGAGGCCTCTCGATCGTAAATTGGGTGTTCAACATACATATATAAAGAGACACATCCCGCGGACGCTGACGACACATGAGGAACACTAAGGTAGACTCTAGCAAAATCAATTTGTTTGTGCCCCCACAGCCTGATGTCTCCATGTCAGCACGGCTGCCACTGAAGATAGAAAGACGGCGTACCAATCGCTTCAAATGCTCCATGAATACTTGCAGGCTGACGTCATCCGTGAAGATCGCCTGCCCAGCGCCTGCGGAAGGGCTGGAGCCGTACATCGTGGCCGACAGATGTGTTGTTGACGGGTTGAGTTTCGACAGCAAGAAGCGCGCCTGACTGCCGCCTTGGTCCGTAACGATGTACCGGGGAATCGGAAAGCGGTCCGCAAGAAGATCCTGGAGATTATATTGCTATTAGTATATATCAGCGCAACTTCGGCAGTGGACAAACTTGGGCATCTATGACCGGGATCTCGAGAAGCTCCTTGAGGTTCTCGTGATCCTCCTGTTCGTGGTATCCGTGTTTGCGCCACAGTGCGATAGTCTCCCCATGGAATATCAAGATGTGGAAGAATGTGTCGAGCAGCAGGACAACGTCCGGCTTGATGGAAACGCTATCGAGGAGGACCGGTTGCGGAGACGAATCAAGGCCATACGACATGAGCGTGGGTTGAATCATAATAAGAGAGTTGTTGACATCTTCTTCATTAAGGATATGCCTGCGGAACCGACATTAACACAGCCGCATGATTGTCCTCGGATCACGTACCTGTAGAACGCCGTCTCATCTGGGCTGTTATTGAAAACCTGCAAGAACTGGCTCCGCCGCAGATGGAACATGAATTGCGGGTAGATGCTGAAGTTGTCCGTTAGCCGGAAACTTGTCGGGTCCTCCTTGCGGTAGTCTGCAAATTTCTGGCATAGGCGGATGAGCATGCGGTCCAGCCATCGCAGGACGTCTGGAGAATCGTCGATCTCCGCCTTGAACACGGCAATGCGTGCCATGAGAACAGCAGCGGCTTCCTGGTCGAACGAAGCGGCTACGCTCGGTGAGCCCGCCTCGGCAAAGTTGCGCGCAATTGTCGTTACCCGGAGTCGCATCTGCCCTGTCGAGTGCTGGTAGTGCGTGATGAATTGGATGAGGCCCCGTGCGCCTGCCTGCAGGGGCTGCCCGGCGGGCGTGACGACCTCGAAGTACACGGCCTCGGACGTCCGTGGGCTGATCGTGTTCAACTTCCACGCAGAGGTCTGGCCGACACCGATCTCGGTCTCACCCACGCATGCGGACTTCTTGCCGCCAGAAATCGCATGCCCAATGAGACCAGAGACCTTCATTTCTTTTGTCGTCTGCAAGGTAACGTGAGAGGCCAATTCCCAGAGTTGATCGTGAGATCAAGTACCTGCACATCAAACGTCGCGTTGAAACCCATCTGCAGGTTCCCTTGCTCGTCCTTACCGAAGACGCGCAAGAAGCTTTGCTTGAAAATGGAAGTCGCGAACGAGTCGGACAAGACGATAACGCCGTTCGTCGAGTTGGGAAGTGATTTCATTTCGAGCAACCCAACTTGGTCTAAGCACCCGGCAAAAAGATCGATCGCATGGCCGTTGTTTGACGCCCGCTTCGCCAGACCTTCGTAAAACTAGCACAGCGTCAGAACATGATGGTGCAGAATGGCTAAATGAGCGGACCTTCGTAGCCCTTTTGAAATGCTTGACGGTGTCACGGTCGATATCATGGTGCGAACGAATCGGCTCCTTCAGCTCATTGCTGACCACCATGCCGGGACCTTCGGTAGCGGCACCGCCCGCGAACAGCATGATCCGTCCTCCGGTGTTAGGGAAGGTCGTCTAGCACATTCTCAGGTCATCTATTGTGGTCAAATGCGCATACAACACACCTCCAGCAGACCCACGGCAACACTCAGAGCCACACCCGTGCAGCGCAGTGGCCGCTTGTCGCTCGCGACCGGCCAGGGGTCTCGCGTCAAAGACTCCAAGATGCCGGTGAGCTGGAACTCAATTTGCTGAACCGGCATCAAGAAACGGGCGGCGCCAAATGACTGAGGGGGCATGGGCTGGCCGGGTCGCGGCGCCGCACGGTTTTGCGCGCTCAAGCCGAGCATGTCTTGGATCTGCTTCGCCGAGTACTCCTTGCCGCCACGGAAGACGTACGACTTGCTACATTCAGCGTACCCGATCTCATGGACTTGCGCCTGTAAAGAATGAGCAGTGAAGCAGTGAAATCAGGCTGGTGGCGTACCATGGTCCCGAATGTTACGAGCCCGACAAGCGCGTAAGGCGGAAGCAGGCTCAGGCTGACGACAATAGCATCACGCAGAGCTTTGAGGTCCTCGACATCGAGACATGTGTCCACGACGAAGAGGAAAATCGGCGGCACCTGGGCGGGACGCGACAGGGTGTACTCGATTGTCGTGTACTTCGGGAGCAGCTCGGCAGGCAAATTGGTGTTGGAAATGTCCTTGTAGTGTGGAGGGAATGCGTTGCGCGTAAGACAGAATGGGCAAATCCAGAGTTTTCCGCGTATGTCAATTTGGCTGGTGTACCATGTGATCAGAAAGGGGTGATCTGGAGAAGGTCGGGGCGACGCACCAGTACGGGTTCAGGACGGCGCGACAGGACGTGGACTTGCACGTCACTGGCTCATATAGGACAGGTGGGAGATCGTCGCGTTGCTTGAGAGGGGTGTAAAGGGCGGCAATGGGGACGACGGTTCGGTTGGCCTCTATGCGAGAAGACGGCCAGACATTCCACGACAGCCGGACGCCTGAAGAAACAGTAAAAACGAGAGCAAGTCCAGTAC
Source organism: Auriscalpium microsporum (assembly GCA_019914985.1). Taxonomy (NCBI): domain Eukaryota; kingdom Fungi; phylum Basidiomycota; class Agaricomycetes; order Russulales; family Auriscalpiaceae; genus Auriscalpium; species Auriscalpium microsporum. The sequence goes on along the minus strand of JAHLMG010000007.1, from coordinate 1,463,061 downwards.
AAAGCGAAGCGTACCATCTCTCTCCTCGACGTCCTCAAAGTTGAGCATGGTGACAGGGTTTTTGAGTAGGGAGAGGAGTGAAAGATGCGCTGCGGTGCGCAATGGACACGTCTGTGATACGAGGCGCGCTAACACGAACAAACAAGCGCAGTGATTCTCGCCATCATCACAACTCCCATAATCGCCTAACATCTGCTACACGCCTGCTCGCATATCTATGAACTCTGCGCTGCAGCAGTTGCCAGCCATCCTTGTGGCTGGGGCTGAATGCGACTAAATGCTCGTGCAGTGCAGTTGACAGTTCTTACGCTAGATCGCCGGGTGAGTACGTCGATCAACAATGCACTTGCCCTTCTCGAACGAAGGTATGTGCTGAGCCCGGCGACCATCTATCCTGGCCAAGTCTTGTGTGTGCTCTCCGCGCCCATTATCTGATTACATTCTGCGACGCATCCGTGCTATAGCATTCACGTTTGCGCCGCCTAGCTTACGCACACCGGCGATCGTGAGGCTTCTGGGTTGTACGCAGGCTCTTGAACCGCATCAGGCAGTTTAGTCGTCTTCAATCAGTCTATTCTTCCTTCACCGCCGTCAGGGGCCTCTCTCTGGGCGCTGAGAACCCGGGATCTCTGCTCGCATGAAATGATGGCATTTGACGCTGACCATCTTCCAGTAGCATGCATCGGCGGTCACAATAACGAAGGCTGCTGCTTGGAACAGCGGGGTACCGACAGGTCATTCTGCAGTACTCGTGACGTATATCTGGGGGGTTGCGAGTTTCAGGGCTCGTCCTCAACTTATCCTTGCGTGCCTCGTCGTCTTCCTTTGCGCCCACGGTCGTTCTTCCTGTGCTGCCGTGACAGTCAGTGCGCAGTACGGGCAATACACAAACAGAACTGTTGTGAATTGACAGCTCATACATCAGCTTCGACTCTGAACTGATGATATCTGGCCACCCATTTTAGGACGCGGAACAACAATCACAGGAGCGGAACGGGGCTCGCGAAGCCAATGTCGTGGCTAAATCAGTCCTCATCGCCTCCCCCTCTGGTAAAAACAAGGTTGACCTTTCGGCGCACCCGGAGACGCATTTGTGCTGGCACCACGGCGCAGTGTGATATACGAGGAACAACCTGATCCGTGTTTCTGTAGAAGGCATCTGAGAATGTCACGAATCGAAGCCCAAAGCGCGCCTTGTGAAACTTGTTAGGCCCGTGGATACCGGCGAAGGAGTGGCGTATTTTGTCGCTGATAATCATCTACGAGTGCGTGATCCTGCATTGTGTTGTCCAACAACGTGTGCTCATTACCCCACATAGAGTTGAAGGCGAAGTCACCTGTGCCGCCGTGCTGTGATCTGTGGCTCTGCCTTGGGAACAGCGTTTGGCTCCCCCACCCGGAAGACTCAGGGGTTACTTGAGCGTTTCTACCAGGGGCCGTGTCGCGTCCACCACGACACTCCCTCCCGGACATAGAGGACGTATCAGCCGCTCTATCCCCCCAGCACGCGGCCGGCGTCCCAATCGATAGTCGGCGCCCTGATCACACGTACGATCAACGCGTGCCGTGCCCTTCCCTCTCGTACTTACCCCACCCCCGGACCCTACTATCCGCTCTCGCTGGGCGCCATGCACCATCTGCCGCTTCGCTGCGTTCTCCGTCTGGGTGCCTGGTACGGAGATAACGGATAGATTTCCCGCATGCTCGTCACACCTGACCGCCCGGACCGATGCCCTACAGCAGTTACCTTAAAGTCAAAGCGCCTGCTGACGACTGCATCGTTCTCCGAATACGACACCGCCTCGTGCCTTGGAGCGTTGTAGGTGCTGTTCCGTCTCCGTCCAGGGCGGTCAGGGCCCGTGAATCATAGTCCCGTAATTCTTCTGTCCTTGCGCCGGTCTCATGGAATGTTAGCTGCGCCCCGCACGTTTCAAGCACATTTTCCCCGTGTGTTGTGGAGCTACGGGGTCCCGCCAAGATCTGGAGTTGATCCGTCGAGCACTTCAACCCGTGGAGTCAAGTCCGTTTACGCGTCCGCTGACCCGATAAGACCAGCATCCTCGCACCACAACTGCCTTGCGTGGCGTTACCTTAGCCCATCGATGGATACTTGCTCGGCTTCAGATTCCGGCACTGCCCCTACGGTGTTGATCCGTTGAGTCGACGCGCACCTCGGACCGTGGAGTCAAGTCGTTTTCAACACACCTGCTGACCAGCAGCGATAAGACACCAACAACAGCACGCCATGACCTCGCGCAGCCTTGACAATTCGACTGATACTCGTAGTTGTTGCCCACCTGCATCGGTCAGGTGAGCCGCCCCATTTCTGCGGGCGTTGCTATCTAAGCGCTGCATTCATTCCAGTAGCAACGTGTTGGACGCACAGCGGTCGATCTCTGAAAAAGCGTTGCTTGTCGAGCACAGGACCTTCCTAATCGGCATCGACGTCACCGTCCGGCATCCGCTTGCCGTCGTTGGTGCCGCCTCCGGCAACTTTCATCCGGTTCGGCATGCGCTGCCCGCCGAACTCCCGTTGCGTGCTTTGGCGAGCACCACCAGCACCGCGCCCTCGCGCCACGTCCGATGTGTTGGCACAGGACGAGTTGGGGGCCGAAGGACAGCATGTCGTCACACCCCTCGGCTAGCAGCTGAGGACTTTTTGTCCGTTGACACGAGCACAGCGCGACGTCAACTTGAGGCAACGGCGGGAAATCCTGTGCAGCCATCCTAGGAAACCCATGAGAACGGTAGCCACTGTGCAATGGCGGCCGCTTGGCTCTGGCGTGTGGACACGTTCCACATATGTTGAGATCGCGCGACTTGTCGTTCCCCGGGCAGCTCTGTAACTCCGAAGTTATCGCCTTTCAGCTCCTAACGACTTGTCGGCGGCGGAAATTACGGTACGCCGTTCGTTACACATACAAAGCCTGCTGACCATGGTCCCTCGTTGCACCGCACCGGATAAGGTGTGATTGACAACTGCAGGTCGTGGTCGCTATTTCGCATGTGGACCATAACGTCAAGCCGCCACCATAATGCCACAGTGTTCCTGCTGATCAACATCCGGCGACTGGAGAGGATCCATGGATATCCTAGATAACACGTCAGCGCGTTGGCGTCAGGAATTGCGCTGTTTCAGAGGCGCATCGACCGCAAGGCAAGTCAAATGATGTCTGTGAGATTCACATCATCTGGGGTTCGCTATCACGTACTACTCTAACGGGACAGGCAGCGCCGAAGAACCCCATAATCGCTTCCCCGTTTCAGTCGGCTTGCCCGTCAAGCATGCAGAAGTCGCGCCCTCGGGGTTGCAGTGAACTGTCAGGTCTTAAAATGGCCGACAGGGGGTTAGCGATTTGAGGACAAATGGGCCAACTGACGCCCACGGACCCGGCGGGTATCCTGAAGGGTGCTGTCAGAAGCTCGCGACGCAATCAAATACAAGGATGACCGATACTCAGCTGGCGCTGTATACAAAAACTGGAAGATCATGATAATGACCTCCTGTCCTGTCGGCCTGATTGAGCGTACGTCCAGTGTGGGCGAGGCTGTGCGTGTCTTTTGTATATGGGCGTTCATGGTTCCTAGTTATCGTCGGAGACCATATATGCTTTGGATCGGGTGACAGGCCGAGGCCTCTCTGGGGCGTGCTTCTCTTCGCAGAGCCATGCCGTTATCTTCGAGACATCCGAAATCGCGGAGACCCTGCAAGCACACGTTGCCCAACAACGGAGAGGACACCGTGGAGACATAATGGGAGGGCGCTGTCATCGACAGCCAGACTGCGAACAGACCGCTTGTCGGTTTGCGCCTGCGTTCGAGTTGCAGACCGTAGAAGGCCTTCGTTTTTGCGTGCCTTGGAGTCAACCGCAGCCGCGTATGTGACGTCGACGCCTCCCGACAAGGATACCAAAGTAGCCGAGAAAGTTGGCTGATACGATGCCCTGTAAGGATGCAGAGGGCGATATGTGGTACGATATTGTTATTGGACCGACTCCGCAGCCGTCTGCGGTTGGCATGAGCGCAGTCGAGTGTGTTGTCACCGAGACGCCGGTGGTCACGCCGCATCCCTTTCGCTGTCACGTTGGCGCCGACTTGAGATGGGGCCGGACGGAAGAGAGCGCAATAATGCGCGGTCCAACTACGTGAGTTTCCAAAGCCAGCCAAGCCATCTACCGGCGACTGCCGCGCGCCTGTGCGCCGGGTGTCCTGGTCGGCACGCGCCGTGAAGCGTCGTGGTGGGATGTTGTCGCCGTCCGTGAACGGGGCAGCGCGTGTGCATTCACACGAACGAGAATTCGGTGAGGACCGCTGCAGAGCGCTTGGGCCGTCGAGGAAAAGTTTGTGATGGGATCCACGAACTGGCGGCGAGATTGACGCTGTGCTGGGTAATCGATGGGTACAGTGCAGCCTTCCCGACTGAGCGCGTGTCTTCCAGAGCCTTCTGTCCCGTTCTGTGCAGGCCAGTGCGACGGTTGCAGGAACGATGGGTGGGTGGCTAGTACTAGAGTCTAGTAGGACTGGTACGTACAGACTTCCGCATTGGGGTGCAGACCCGTGCGCGCGCCTATAGGCCTGATAAATAGGCTGCTACAAACTATGCGTCCCTCCATCACCCTCCCCCGATCCCTCACTTGGCCTCCGCGAGGGTGCGCTCTTTTTCCTTTTCTTCTTTTTGTTTTATTCCTTTCTTCATCCACCCACCCGTCTATTCCCCCCTCACTTCGAGTCATTTGTGCGCATTCCTTCCCCTTCGCTCGCACAGCCTACCCCTACCCCCACTCGTAATGTGTCACTTCACTCCCCCCGGCTCCCAGCCCTGCGGCTTCCTCGAGCCTCTGGATGGCTTCCCCCTCCGCCTTCCCTTCCCCGAAGACCACCCCTGCCTAAGGTCTCTCGCGTCCATGTCCTCCACCGACGCGTCCTCTGATACCCTCCCGCAGCGGGCTTGGCATCGCCTTCCATGGCTTCACGAACGAGACCCCAAGCTCGGTCGCCGACGCCCTCCCCACCCCGGGCCCACCGCCTCTCGGTCCCGTCCTAACGTGAGTCAATCCCCTCCGCGCCGTCGCGGCCCGCTCACACTCTCCTCCAAGCGACCCGCATGGGAATTTCCCAGGACTGCCCCCAGACGTCCCCCTTTTCCCCCTCGTAGCCGAGGCTATCGTCCCGCCCCCTGCCCCCCATCTTCGCGACCTTGACTCTTTCTCCGAGGGCACTGCCCTCGGGAGCTTCAATTTCACAATGAGCTCCGAATGCGACGACGCAGGACTTTCCGCTTCCGTCGCATTTTCCCCGAGCCATCCAACGCAGTCCATCGAAGTATGGCGCGACCATGTCCATCACTGCGCTGCGTCGGAGCGGGGGGACACCGCTGAGGTGGGCTTTCTGTTAATGCTGGGAACGATACCTCTGAGGCACGATGGTCAAGGAACGGGCGACGAAGCGTCGCCGAGTATCCGAGGTCTCCAGCCTCGAACCTGAGAGGGCGCCGTCTGCTCCTGAAGCCAGGCGCTCTCTCCATGTTCTGCCCATCACCCCGAGCTCAAGCGGGGGTGATGAGGCGGAAGAGCCATCTGCTCGCGTAGAGACCGAGGATACCAGGCCATGGTCTGCTCCTGATGGCTTAGGTTAGGCTCTCACGACTTGCTCACAACCTATTTGAGGTCCGTCGCCGCTGTGCGTCTCCGCGCGTACCTGCTGACCTTGCTCCCAGCCCACCAGCCATCTCGAGCAGACCCTGATCGATTTCCCTGGTTGTACACTGTGTGTGTATACTAATTGGAGCTCACGGACTCCCCTTTCTTGGTGTAATCTGCTGTCACGACACTGACACGAACCCCCCGACCCTGTACATTAGCAGCCACTGTAGCTCGCTGGGGTCTACGACGTAGATTCGTAGATTAGACCGCTCGGAGAGCTGCATCCCCGAACCCATTGTCGTAGAATACCAATGTTTCCATACCCTCCACCTCCAATAACCAACTTGAACTTGCCATGCACGCGGAGGTCGCAGCTAATTACTGTCCCGGATCTAAAAGTTGGATGAGTCATAGCCAGATTCTTGCGCCCGATCTTGATCTCTTCATCTTATCTAATCTCTCGGGTCCGCTGACAAAAACTGCGCGCCTCTGCCAGTCATCCTGATCCTCTCTCGAACGTTCCTTTCATCCTGTACCACTGCTTGCTGTATAAAAGCAAGATCTGTAGCCCAACCGCCACTTGTATCCCATATCCTTCCACCTGCCATAAATCTGATGGAGTTTGTACCCGGACCGGCCGTGCATCGCGTATTGTGCGCAGATTGTGGTATGTGTCCTCTTCGCATGGTCTGATGAGTGAATTCACTGTTCTCCTATACGCTGTGCAGGAGATCCAATTGTACCCAACTCAGCGAATCTCTGCGTAAATTGCCTCAGGAATACGTGAGTTTGTCCCCGCGCCTCCTGCACCTCTCTAACCAGCCATCTGTCGCAGTGTCGATATCACCGAGGGCATCCCAAAGCAAGGTGCGCACCACTGACGCTCGTTTGCTTGCACGTCACTCATATCGATCTCCCAGCATCTGTATCATTTTGCCGGAATTGCGAGCGCTTTCTGGCGCCCCCTACGCAATGGATGATCGCACGGCCAGAGTCCCAGGAGCTGCTCGCCATATGCCTCAAAAAGCTCAAGGGCCTTAACAGAGTCCGGCTCACAGACGCCCACTTCATCTGGACTGAGCCACATTCAAAACGTCTGCGCATATCCATGACTATTCAGAAGGAGGTTCGTCCTCTCATCGCAGCCCATTGCCTGTGCTCACGCACGTGTAGGTCTTGACATCTACGATCCTCGAGCAAATCTTTGAGATCGAGTACCTTGTGCAATATGGACAATGTCCCGACTGCACGAAGCTGGCAGCCAAAAACACATGGAAAGCTCTTGTCCAGGTCCGGCAGAAAGTGCCCCACAAACGGACGTTCTTGTACCTCGAGCAGCTCATCTTGAAGAATGGCGCGCAAAAGGACACGATCTCGGTGAAGGAGGTGAAGGATGGGCTGGATTTCTTCTATAGCCAACGGAGTCATGCGTTGAAGATGGTGGAGTTCCTGAGCAGTGTGGTGCCCATACGGTGCGTTGACTACCAAGCTTGGGATATAATTATTTATTTCAAACCCATCCGCACAGATCAAAATCGTCAGAACGGCTCCTCTCCGCCGACACACATACCAACACTGCGAATTTTAAGTACACATACTCCGTCGAGATCATTCCCATCTGCAAGGACGACCTCATCTGTCTACCCCTAAAGCTCGCCCGCTCCCTCGGCAACATCAACCCACTCGTCGTGTGCACGCGCGTCGGCAACTCCCTGCACGTCCTCGACCCAGCCACGCTTCAAAGCGTCGAGATCACCGCCGCGGTGTACTGGCGCACGCCGTTCGAAGCGCTAGCGTCCGTCTCTGACCTGCGCGAGTTCACCGTACTCGACACAGAGCCGGGCGCGCCGCGCGGGCGCTGGGTGCCCGCCGACGCGCAGGTCGCGCTCTCCGGCGCGTTCCGCTCGCACACTGCCGCCGACGCCGACGCTGACGACGACACGATGGACTTCGACGGCGGCGCGGCGAGCCAGATCTTCCACGCGCGCACGCACCTCGGCGCGATCCTGCAGCCCGGCGACGCCGCGCTCGGCTACCTGCTGCGCAACGCGAACTTTAACTCGGACGACTTTGCGCGCCTCCCGCAGGACCGCCTCCCGGAGCTCGTGCTCGTGAAGAAGGCGTACCCGAACCGCCGCAAGAAGAGCCGCGCGCGCAACTGGCGCTTGCGCAGCATCGCGAAGGAGGCCGGCGAGGAGGGCGAGACGGGCGGCGCGCGCGGCGTCGTCGGGCGCCTCGGCGGGCGCGATCAGAAGAAGGTCGAGGAGGACTACGAGCTCTTCTTGCGCGAGCTGGAGGAGGACCCTGAGCTCCGGTCGACTGTGAACTTGTACAAGTCGGACGGCATGCGGACGGAGAAGGCGGGCTCGGGGCTCGCGGGTGGGAAGACAAGGAAGCGCGCGCAGTTTGCGATGGATGTGGACGATGCGCCGGCGAGCGCAGAGGTGCCGGAGACTGTAGCAGAGGGCGAGGAGGATGAAGAGGACGAGCCAGATTTCCCTGAGGTGAAGCTTGACGAGCTGTTGGAGCACTTCGACGAGTTGACTCTCGGGAACGAACCTCCACCTGAGGAAGAGTTATAGAGATTTTGGTGGGTTGCCATATAATGCAATATTGGTTGGTGGCCGACTGAGGCCTTGATCTTGCCTTGTAATCAGCGCGCAATGAGTAAATGACCTGTAAGGTGTGTGTATTCATGGAGCAATGTAATTAGGCTGGTATGGTTGACTCTATGCGTGCAATATAGAAAAAGTGCGCTGTAACACAGGAGATGCGGTATATACATAAATGCGACGAACACGATGATATGACCACCACAATTGTTCACAGGTAGAAAGGAATGCCGTAGATCACTGCAGCGGCGCCGGTCAAGTACTTCAGCTTACAGGCATCCCGCGATTCGGCAACCGCTGCCACAATGGATGTCTTTTTGACGGAGTTGCTAGAGGGCTGGGAATGCCTGCGGACTGCTTCAGGCGTCAGGTGGAGCATGTCGAACACGGACTGCGAGAATTTGTCGATGTCCCTGTCGGTCACGTCCCACAGGTTGGCTACCAGAGTTGGGCTTTCGGACGATCAGTGACGGGACAGATATAGCGGAACTTCACACTTACCAGCCAGCCAGCATATAGTTGTAAGGGGTTCCTATGCGGTCGAAGTCGCCCATGTCTCGGAGAAGGCCTGAGGAGCAGCCCCACAGCATAGTCGCGGCGCAGCGGGGCAAGTGCCTGATCTTATGAGAGCGAATGTACTGCTCAGCACCGCCGTGACCGAAGTAGCTGGGGATAGGAAGCGGTTAGCAAAAGGCGCGGCAAGGAGTTAGTCGGATTGCTCACATGAACAGATCCTTGCGGGATAGGGCGTCCGACAGCTCCTGCTCGCTCGGAACCCTACCAACGACGCCATCCCAGCCAACCGCTTCCATGCTCTTCGCCCATACCGCAAAGCGTCGCTCTGTCCCGCTCAGATCGCCACTGGGGTTGAGAACGTAGTATGCACTCGACGGGTCAATGGCCGCCCGATCGACGGGAGCATCGTGATCAGGAGATGTCGGGGACGATGATTCCGAGAGCGAGAGCTTCTCCTTCGCCACCTTCGCGAGCTCCAGCCTGTCGATGAGAAAGTCCATGCTCGGAATGCGACTGACGCTTCTACCGCGTAGCATCGGTATCGACTCCCAAGGTATTCCCTGGACATTCTTGTCGAGCACGAGGAACATATGATCGTCGGTCACGGAGTGGACATGGTTCTTGACCTTCGCCGCGTGCTCTTCAAGGGCCGTGCGGAGCTCAACGACGACTTGATCAACGTCCACTTCCGCTGTGGCTACCTGAACTCCGTGGAACTGGTACAAGTCCAGGATAAAGTAGACCAAGTCTTCCAGTTCCTCGTCCCGGCATTTCGGCGAAAGCGTTGAAAGACATTCAAGGAGGGTATCTTCTAAGCGCATTCGGGTCTTCTGTTTCTTGTCTTGGGTGACCAAACTGCGCTTGAATATCTTATCCAGACGGCTCCTCAAATCGGCAAGTAGTGTCGGGGGTACCTCCAGAGGAGGCGAGAAAATGGTCTGCGTGTCGCCTCAACAGGGAAGGCAGAATGACTAGGAGCTGCCATCGACGCACCTTGAAAGCACCTAGCCAGCAGAACTCTATGCTGTCAAGTAGCTCTTGTAAGCGCTTGTCCAAGGCCATCCTATCTGCCCACCACGCGGCCCGAGCTTCTTGATCATGCTTCTTGACATCAACTGCTTTCTTGGTCCCCTCGTCGCTGAGACGCACGATCTCCTTGAGCTCCGCGAGAGCATCCTCGAAAGTGAGATGCTCATCGTCGTCACTTTCTCGACGGTCTCTGAGAGGCAAGCAGAAGACGAGGGGCGCCTTTCGTGGTCGCTGACGGCTGACCATGAGCGAACCCTTGTCTTCCGTAACACAGACATTGATGACCGTCCAACGCTCGGGCAAGCAATCTGCCTTTGATCGTGTGAGGGTAGCGAAATCGAAGGTCTGGTCGTGATATTTCTTCCGGAGGGAATCCCAATACGCCGCAAGACCGTCATCGCCCGCGACAGGGTCTTCTTCGTCTGAATCAAAGGGCGAGGCCAAAACTTGGCGCCTTCGCACGGGAACCTGTATTGAGGTATCTTGAGAGAGCGCGGGCCACCGAAGGTCATCCAAATCTTGGACGGCTGGGAATTTATTCGGAATAACGTCCAGTAGCTCTCGTCGCAGTGTAATGGCCCCCATGATATCTTCCAACGGGACCGTGAGCTGATGCTCCAAAAAGTAAGGAAAGAAACTCACCGAGGAGATTGGAAATGAAAACAGCACTTTCCGGTGACTGTCTTCCTAGAGAAGATTGGAACGCTCGAATGGACGCTAGCGATACAGCGGACCGTCGCACTTGCGACACTGACCCGCTATGTCCAAGACTTGCGAGGCTCGCGCGGAAGAGCTTCTCAGCTTCCCCAAGAGTCCGGAGGATATCCTGGCTCGAAGTGGATTTCGCGGCAGACATGTCGCCGGACATTCCCATGGGTAGGGATACGACTAGTTTCACGATAACATAGTGAGGGCTTGTTGGAGCAATTGAATCCGCTAGTGTGACGTACCGGACTCGGCGAGGCTGTTGAGAAACATGTCCTCTCGAAAACGTCCGTAGACGCTATGAAGGGCAAGTCTCCCCAGTAACGCATGCTCCTCCGCCTACATGGTGTCAAGCTTAGAACAGACGGCATGACATGGAACATACCTTCGAGATCGCAGAAGAAGGCAGCGCCAATAATCTCTCGAGCAGAGCGTGGTACTCCTCGTTCGGTTCGCTCCGCAACAGCCATACTGTGCGCCCCAATCAGCCACATGTATTATCAAGCCTGTTTGAGAAACGTACTTTGGTGTCGCAAGAGAGATGAAAGGAGAGTTGGAACAAGGGCGTCGCTTCCTCCTTTCGAAGATTGAGTCCCCGGAAGAAGACTGGACCGTCTGGGGGAGGCATTTATAAGCATCGTCGACCTGCAGGCAAAGAATCGGGACGAACCTGGGCCCAATGGCATCCACGACAGCCATGATCTTGTCCAATTCTTCAAGCAAGCTCACGGCCTCGGAAAAGTGGCTACGAGCGTCTGCCTCTTCTTGATTCAGTTGGCTGTGCTCTCCGTGCAGTCGGCGCAAGTCGGCAGTTTCTGGGCCAGTCACTTTTTGAAGCGCATTAGCTGCCGCCGTCAGACTATCTTGTCCAACGTCAAGCTGTCCGAGATGCAAATTGATCTCGGCCTTCATGGCGAGTGCTCGCCCAACAAAGGCCGGTGCGTTGAATGAGATGCCCAGCGCCTCAGCTTGCTGCGTGAAGTATTCCGCTTCCCGGACCGAGCCCCGACAGAAGTACGCCTGCCCAAGACACAGCAGCGTAGTGAGCAAGCCTTCAGCAATTTGCCACTCAATCCCGCTCATGCTTGCACGAGGCTGCATGAGTACGGTCGCCACTGCCAGCTCCGGGGCAGGTGTCCCCCCCTTCGAAGGCGAAGAGCTGTTGGAACTTGCTTGAAAGGGATTGGGGAAGTCTGAGCCACTCTTCGTCGAGGATGCCACTGCTGCCTCCAGTCGGGACAGAGTGCTAATAGCACGGTTCCAAAGGCGGAGAGATTGTAGCAACCCCGAAACGGAGGCCGTTGGCTCGTCCTGAAATCTGGTCGGTACGCCAGTAACTATCCACAGGTTCAATGCTTACCTTGGAAGACTGAATTTCCGCAAACGCTCGGGCTGCTAGCGCTGCGCGTCTGAGACGACCCGCGCGAAGTCGGATACGCTCGGAAGTCGAAAGAGCTTTATCCTCGATGGTCATAGCATTGGAGACGCCAAGAGCCTCAGTGTAGATGACCTCGCTGAGACAAGCATGAATTCTACTCCCAAGCATTGAGGTGATTGTCAGGGCTTACCTTTGATCGATGTCTCCAACGACAGCCAGGGACTCTGTGTAGCGCAGGAGGAACATGATTTGCACCTCATCAGATATCGGGCTGCTCCGCATCGATGCCAGCGCTCGATTGTATAAACCAGCTGCCTTCTTGATTTTCCCCAGTTTCACATACTCATGCGCGAGGTCGGTGCATGACTGTATGAATTCTGCAGGAGGACTCTATGAGCACCCTGCAAACGAGATCTAATTTGGCATACCATCGCGCGGGTATCCAGGAGCTCGGTCGCATAGCTGTCGGACAAGGCGAAGGAGCTGTACCTTTAGAGACGATTGGCCAAGTAAGCTGACAACTTGGCAAGCCGTGCCTATTTACAGGTGATAAGTAACATCTACAATGAGAGAAAGAGTGACCTACGTAGTAGCGGAACCAGTCTTGTCCAGGTGTCCAAACCTCGCGCACTTTCGCCAGATTCCCTGCGTATTTTCGGGGACAGCCCGGGTTCTAGATGTTCCTATCTTAGTTGCTACCGAGGTGAGCTCTGATGAAACCAGAATACCTTTGGAAAGGCGAGGCTTGACCGCAGCTTTCCTTGGGGTTTTGGGAACCTGCTGCCGTGCAGTAGTGCCTGCGCGCACGGCAGGAGCCTTTCCTTTACCCATTCGAACAAGTGTCGCTGATCGAGGCGGAGGCTTCTTCGCAGCTGGACCGGCTTCCGCAGGCGGAGAAAGGATTAGTTTCAGGAGACGACACGCCTCTTGGACGTGTCCGATGGCGTCGTCCGGGTGCTGCCTTCTATGTGCGTGTAAGGCCGTCCAGAGATGGGCTGCGACTTGAAGATGGGGTACTGTTTTAGCCAACGAAATATCTAGACCCAAGGTCTGACCAAGAGCAGATTAGGAAGCGCGTTAGGATTGAATAAGCGCGACCGACATACCTTAGAGGTCAGAAGATTCTCGACGTCCTCGGCATCCCCGAAGTCGGTGCTCTCGCTGTCCTTTCCGGAGTAGTACGCGAACTCCAAAGCACGCAAGATCACCGTCGCCCTCCTGACCGGCCGGCTTTCGGCATCATAGATGGACAAGATGTCCGCGAGAAGGGCCTCTACGGCCATTGCCACACCGTCCTTCCAGAAAGCTCCTTCTAGGCAGTCGACCTGACGCTCGAGAAGCGCACCAATGATGCAACAGCAGTCTTCCTCGGGCGTCTCCGAATGAGCGTCAACGTTCAGAGTATTGCAGACCCGCTTCAGTGAAGAGTCCTGCGGGGATTGCATCAGCTCGCAGGCAGCCATGTATGTGATACGGTCGACGATGGTCCCCAACTGCTTCAGCGCAGGGCTGGTTTCGAATGCTTGGCGTGTCCCGAGAGTCCGTATGGCCTGTACCACCGATTGCTCGAAGGGGTACGATGCGACGGAGTCAATGAATGCACCGTACGCGAGCTGTATGAGGTGAGTTAAACAGTGACAGTCATGGAAGAGATAGGAAAACAAACCTTTCGGTCTCCAATCTTCGAGTAGCAGACACCCAGAAGCTCCCATCTACGATTTAGTTGACTGTCGAGTTGCTTCCAGGCTTCCGCTTGTTTGCCGACGTCGCTGTCCGAGCTCAATTCTGCGGCAAGTGACCCTGCAGCCTTCCCAACTTGGAGAGCCAGTCCGCCGATGACACACCCTGGTCGCAAAAACCGGATTGCAGAACCGTGCTTCCCGGCCTGGTACAGCGTTCCTCCGACCGTGTGCAAAGCGCCAGAAATGCAGCGCAGAAAATTAGCAAAAGTCGCCTCTTGAAGAACCGCAGGTCGATCAGGCCGCTGCTGACGGTGATTCACCGTGAAAAGATCCAGATTAAGGACAATTGCGGCACGTGAAAGAAGACTATACGTTGCATCGATAGATGTTGGGTCGGAAGGGAGAAGAGTCACTCGTGAGAGGACAAAAAGTGCATCTAAAAGGGATGTGAAATCATCGGAGTTGGATCCCTGTGCAAGGATCAATGACACGTTCACGGCACTTTTAGTGACCAATTCAGCGCACCTGGTATGGGAGAAACGCTTCGGAAGTATAGGACGCTTCTGTCAGCACCGCCTGGACATGCTTCTTCTGCCGTGCAACGTCGATGATTTTGACAGTCGCGCGCTGCAGCCGCTCTACAGCCCGGCGCATTTTACCATGCACACGGGCGTAGTCGTCATCCGAGCTGCTGTTGGGCTCACCAAAGGTGCGACATTGTTTCAACGCAGAGCTAGCATCGCTTAGCCGCGCCACCAGCTCGTCCTCGGAGCCTAGAAGACAGTCAGAACGAGGGCCAAACTGAGAATACCAGACGTACCTTCGTAACTCTCTAACCCACCCAACAGGACAGTCATCTGCGTGAGAGACGCATATAGCATTCGCAACGCTGAAATGTCCGCAGAACGAGAGCTCCCCGGTCCATCAGCATGGCTGGGTCGAAGTCCATCTGTCAACTTCATGGTGGCTATGGCTGCGCTTAGTTTGTTCTCTCCGCCATCTCCTAAAAGAAGTGCGGCGGATGATGACTGCATGCCCTTCATGATGCAAACAACCTTATCCAAAGACGGCATATCGCCGGCCTGTATGACAGGATAAGGAACAAGTAGCAAGCCGGTTGAGTCACAACGCACCGCTTTTGCATAGGCTAACCAGAATTCGCAGAATGAGAGGAATGATTTTCCCCGAAGGAACGCTGCCCGGTCTTCTCTCCGCTCCGCACAGGCCACCATCTCATCACAGACGAGCACAACCTCACGCGCGGCAACTTTGCGCTCAACATGTGGCGCCTTCGAAAACGAAATGCCAAATTTGACCACCTGATCCCAAAAAGTGCTGGCCTGGATGGTGGAAGGACTGGTGAGGAGGAGGCAGGAAAGAGCGTAGGCGCGCATGCGCAGAATCTCCGAAGCTAGTTTTGTGGGCATGGCTGTCGAAACCTTTGTGATAGCGGTGTATGTTCGCGTGAGGAGAGCATCAAGATGTTTCGGAGGCAGCGCGGAGAATCGTGGAGCCCAGGTAACGAGAGTTGGTGAAGTTTGTAGTGTGTTGACGAAGGTGGGCAAGATGTCGGCGCGGGAAAGCGATAGGTACGAGACCGCGATGAGGGTGTGCGATAGATATGTGGATAAGATGAGCAGAAGTGATAGATCTGACTGCGCCGGTTGGGTAGACGGCAGGGGCAGCGCGATGAGGTCTTCGTGGATGCCGGTAGAGCGAGGCAGGGGTGTTCTGGGGGCAGGAAGATCTGGTGATTCAGAATCGTAGAGAGCACAGAGGTGTGGTTGCATGTCCTGAAGGACTTCGACCGCTTGTGCATGCTAGGATCGTGGCAAAGTCAGACGTCAGCTGGAAGCTAATGTATTGCACGCACCATTTCGAGACCCAGCAGTTTCCCCGATATGCTGGACGCAGCTTTCTCCACATCAAAGTCATCCGGAAACTGTGAACGGAGCTCTTCTATGGCCTTTCTCGCTGTCGCCACTAGAGCAACGGCCTCGCGAAGTGTCTTGTCTGGTCGAGTTCCCACAGCTGCTGTCCACCCCGTCTGAGCAATCGTACTGAGGCCCTGAGACGCAGTGTTTATGGCGCGCATATTGAGAAGCTTCCTGCCTTGTGAGGTCGCCTTGTTGTGTGCATTTTGTGAGTTACCCTTGGACAGCGTGAGGGTGGTCGCGAGCCTGTCTGCGAGGTCGTCCGCGCTGTTCGTCTGTGGCTTTGCCCTTGCAGTGGGTCGTTTGGGCGGGACGCGCTTCGATATTGAAGCTACCGGCATGATAGGCTTCAACGATGAGATAGATTGAGAGGAGCCTGAGTAGACGGTGGGCGAGAACAAACGCGTGCGGTCACGACGAGAGGCTCGCAACATGTGATCGCTCGCGCACGTGGCCCGAAATTTCAATGCGGTGCTCATTCAAATTGCTCAACCGCAGAGTCAAGACACCAGACTGCTTGTGACCACAGTCTCTCTCAAAATACAATGGTATTGAGCTGTTTCACCTACTTTCACCAAGCTAGCTCACTTCTCTCCTCAATCAGATCATCCCAGTACGGTGCTTTTCATGCGGAAAAGTTGTCGGTGACAAATGGAACGCATACCTTGAGCTCCTCGCGAGGGATATGAGTGAGGGGTGCGTCTATCGTACTATTGATTGTGGTCTGCCATCTGGTTGATGACTTCCCTCGCAGAGAGGCTCTTGATGAGCTCCAGTTGAAGAGGTATTGCTGCCGCCGCATGGTGTTGACACACGTAGATCTGATCGAAAAGCTGCTTCACTACAACCGTACGTCTGCCGCCCTCCTGCAGTGTGGGAAGACTTTGACTTAATGACGGTCAAATAGCAATGGAGCGGACCAAAGATAAGCAAGGCTTCAGACAATAGCCCCCCTCGCCTGTACAGTAGCGGCATACATGCCGGTGGCGATGTATAACAGCAGCTTTGCAACATGCTACGTGGCCCAGATCTGGAATGTGGCCGTCACACATCCACCAAGTCAGCCAGTTGCCTCAATACACCCCGTGTGGCTTTGTGTGCTTGATGCGTTTCGCACAAAGCGTGTGGAGGGTGATATAAAGAGGGAGATATCTTACTACCCATCCTTTGCCAGTATTCTGCGATGCCGTCCCGGAGTGACCTGCCTTCGCGTCCTGTCTCTCCATCCCAACTATTCTACCCACCTCCCGATGCCAGAACGCCGAGGCGCCAGAATTTCATCCCAGACGACCTGGTACCCGCACATCAACTCCGATACTCATACAATGGCTTGTACCCATGCGCAGACATGAAGATGACAGACATCACGGAAGCCATCGCACGCAGTACGTCGCTCTTCAATGATACCATGTTCTGCGTATTGTTGACCAGTGGCATGCACATGTGTAGCGCCATTTATAAACGATCTTAACTCTTCCAATCACGCCAATGACCGGATTCCATCTTTTGACGTACGCACCTGCCCCGATATAGTTGTCAGGCCAACTGAGGTGGCCTCATAGATTGGCGAGCGAGTACGCGTTCGAAGGTTGATTGTTGAAGAGGACAACCAGCGATGGACTCGATGGACTCGGGCTACAGTCATCGATTTCGGAATACAATATGCTATTGTGAGCTTTTTTGCATATCCTCCCTCGTCGCGTCCAAATGTGCTAGATCTTTTTCTCGCGATCATAGCTTGGCCGAGAGCTCCCATGGTACAAAGTCCGCGTAGAAGACACCCCAAGACTGGACGAGATTTATTCCTACCCATTTCTTGGCGAAATATGGGATGGCTGGGACGATTGTTCACGCCCCACGCTCACAGCGCAGACTGCGTTGGAGATTTATCGTCGGCTGGTATGTGTGTATCATGGATCTCTGTAATATCGCAACTCACTCTACCTCGTCAATAGCTGAGGTGTCTCGTTCCCGAATTTGTCTTTGATTTTGCCTCCAGTAGTTGGCGGTGGGAATGGACTCCCGCTTACATTCAGGTCTGTCTGATCAGTCAATAACTCGTTGCTCGGCAAGCTGATATCCATTTCTACGCAAGAGTCCTCTTGCCGAATCAACTGTTTTCATCTACTATCATCAGCTATCGAAAGCTTCAGAGCGACATGGTCACCATCGCGTTGACGAAGAGTTGGACGGCCTCATTGCGCGACTCAAGGCAGATGACTCGGGAGACTTATGGGCGCGCGTTGGTACTCCTTTTCCGAGGCCGATCCACGCGGTATGGTCTGTCCCTTGGGAGAAGGAAGCTGTTTCGATACTCAAAGCGCACGATTGTATCGTCGCACCTGAGGCGGGATTCTGATCCAAGTATATGTAGCACACTATGCCAAGTACCATGCCAAGTACCATAGACATCGTGATATTGGACGTTCCATTTATTTCAGTTATCAGCTATAATGGTCTCCCAGTAGACACTCTCCGGCGATAGTACTTATACTTAGAAAGGGTGTCTTAGTGCTGGCAACCACTGCCTGACTAAAGTGACCTGGGATTTGGAAGCGAGGCCAAACTGCGCGTCGATCACGTGCACCCGCGTCTAAATCCGAATGCACCTCTCGGACAGTCTCCACTCCTCCGTCCTTGTTTTCCTTCCCAGGCGGAGATGATACAGATTTGCAGGGCTGAGGATGGCGAGATATTTCAGGTGCGCACGGCGTTCTGCATCGCATTCTGTGCTCATGGAGAGGTAGGTGAACGCCACGCTGTGGGACATCGAGAAGTACGCGTTGCCTCCTTGTTTCTTGCAGCATGGGGCTGAAAGCACTGAATAGGCTGGGAAGCTTGGAGATTTTCTTGCATCAGGAGATTGGAATTGAACAGGATGCCATCCTGGCATACCTTTCCGATGGCCGACGCTTATGGACGGAGAACATCCGCGACCTTGCTGGGGCGCAGGACCAGGTGAGTTTCTCCGCTTATGATGTACGGCTGAGAGACAGCCACGCGTAGCGATTTTTGGAAACGGTTTGCTCATCAGCTATCTGACAGACTATCTACGTATTCAACAAATTCTACCTTGACGAGGGCCTCGACGAGGTCCTGCGACTCCTCCACGTCCAACCTCCTCTCCAACCTCCAATAGAGGGCAAGCACCATGCTACCCAACTCCTTCTTCTCTGTAATTGACGCGTCAATAGACTCTATCGCTGCAACCCCGCCCTTCCGCCCTTCACAACTAGGGGATTCTTACCTGCGCGCCGCGCACGCGCACCACCAATCCACGACTCATACTTTCGCAACCCTCAAGTATCAGCAAACCGCTCTGCGCATTGCGTCTGGCAGCTTGGATTTGAATGTCCTCGCCATATCCGACGTGTTCGACGGCGTAGCGGCGGGTGCACAGCGCGAGCTTGACAAGCAGGCCACTCTCCTAGCTGGAATTGACGCTGACTTGGCGATGATCGCCCGGATACACATACATCGCGACTTCGTCTCCCCTTCGGTGCGACAAGCCATGGACTCTGGTGAACGAGGGCGGACACTCGGGGATTATGTCTCGAATGCGAAGATGGGGCAAGTGGCAGACAATTGTCGAAAGACTCATGGTCGGTCCTGCCAGTATTGAAAGTTATTCTAGGCTGACATTGAAAAAGTGGATCTTCAGTCTCGGTTTAGTGACGTCCAGGCAACGATGAAGCGTCTCACCGACGGGACGTCAGAAGTCAGGCTAGCGCTGTCAGACTCGAGGTGAGTTTTCTATCCCAGACTCGTGGCTTAGAGCTTGACGTGTCGGTAGACTGCTGGATGATGCAGAAATTCTGGTTCAGCAGATTCAAGAGATGTATGACAAAGTGTCTGATGCGACTGCAGCTCTTGAGGGTATGAAATCGTGGGATCGAATTTTTGACACTAATGAACGATTAGCACAGGACACATGGCCGATACGGAGGGCATCCTGCAAGGTAATGCTGACCGTGAACTGAGGAAAACGATGGGCTTATCTGTTGCAGAACTTCGCCAATTTGACACATCGATTCGGAACAACGTTTCGTCAATAGTCGATCTCAAGGTATTGGAATGTTCTTGTTAGCGCAGTCGACTACGGCATTAACTGCTCCCTAGAACATGTTCACGGAACAGTGCATGCGTGCACTGCGGCAAGTCAGCCTTCTCAATCACGACATTGTGGACTTGCCCCCAACCCTGACGGCACTTCAAGCGAGCTTCCGGGCTAAGAATTCCTTCTCACACATACAAAGGCTGCATAGCATGATGTACGCCTATGGCGCGACCGTCGTCGAAGTCGTTCGTCGGAAAGAATTCGGTGAGTTGTTGCGCTATACCATGCGTCGGCCTGTCTGACCATATCTCAGCACGCTTCTTCTACCAACGGGCGCAGGTCATCCTAGAAGTGATGGCGAAGCTTTCGTGCGTCTCGCAATTCTTCCGACACTCATCCAGCTAACCACGCCTCTAGTGCGGCTGAGCGGAAACGACGGCAAGTGTACCGAGGAGAAATTCACGGCCAGCTGCCCTTCGACACCCGGGGCATGGATGACGCTGCTCCAGTCATCGACTTCTCGCCAACAGGAGGGAATGCTTCTGATAGTCCGTACACTGTCGAGCGCTCGGACGTACAGGGTTTGTAACTCCACGTCATTCATTGGGCTCGCGTGCAACTCATTGTGCTCTATCACTTCTCTTCCAGAATTCCTCAACGTGCTGGACGATCTTGAGCGATATGCTGAGACATTTGACGATGGTGATGGTGCATTGGTCACTATTAGGAACACCCGAGCAAATCTCCAAAAGCTGGTCACAAAAATGGACGGGTTAGAGACAGGCTTCGATCGGATCGCCGAAAAAACATGTGAGTCGATGCACGAGCTTCTGCCTTCCAATCACTGACTGTGATCGATGATCGTAAATGAAGTACTGTCTTCTTCCCGACTGGCTCTTTCAAGGCGACGCTGTGGGTAGGATGTCAATGATCCGCAGAAGCGACTTGCTAATCCCTACCCCCTTCCCATCATAGTATCCGACGCGGACGACCATGCCTTCCACGAGCTCACGGATCAGCTTAGGGAGATCCAGCAGAGCAAGGAAGAACAAGAACGCGGATTTACCGAAGAGCGGCAGGCTCTGCAAGACCAGATTGCGCAGCTGAAGGCGCGACTTGATTCGACCGAGGGGGACTCTTCCACTGAGCACGAACGCGCAGACCGCTTGGAGCGCGAGCTCCACCAAGCCCGGTCGCGGGCTGAGAGCGAGGCTACGTCACGGCGGATAATTGAGGAACGCCATGGCGAGCTGTTGGCTGACGTCGAGCGACAGCGGCAAGAGCTCACGCAAGCGTTGGCGGAGGCAACTAGCCAGACGAAAGCTGCTGAGGTCCTCCGGCAGCAACTTGCCCAGGCACGCACGGAAGCGGACGATATCAAGGCCCTTGAGGCACGGAGCTCGGCGAAGCTGACGAACCTTCTGGAAGACCAGCAATCCACGCTCAGGAAACTTGAGGAGGCGCGCTGTCGCGGCGAAAATCTGGAGGCGCAGATCCGTGCTGTGCGGGAGGAGGGTGCAGAGGTGAAACGCTCACTTGACGAGGCGGGGAAGGAGAAGGATCGCCTCCTGAGCGCGCAAGCGAGCGAGCACGACCGGCAGATGCGGGACTATGTCGCCGAGGCCGATGGGGACCGGGCAGTGCTGGAACACCAGTTTTTCGAGCTGCGGGCCGAGATAGAGGATATGGAACGCCAAGTGAAGGAGGCGACGGCGCAGATGGAGATGAAGGACGCCGATGCTGCGGGTCTCCGCGAGGAGCTGCAGCGGTTTGAAGTGGAGCTCCGCGATGCGCGACAGGTTGAGAGCGTACTGCGGGAGGATCTCAGAGCTGGACGAGCCTCGCAATCTGACTACGAAGCGAAGGTCGAGCAGAGCAACCGCCTCGTCGCGCAATTGCTTGACGTCTCCATCGCGTACCGAACGGCTCATTTCAAGGCGATCAACCTCGCGCAGACGGCGACGGCGCATCCATCTATGTCCAAGTCCATTGCGCACCTGGGGGACTCGCAGGCGCTCTCTGCGAGCACGCGGCTGGCTCCGCTCGGGCTCGATGAGCCGTCTCCTCTCGACACCTCCGACCCGGCAGGCGCGGTAGAAATATTACGCTCTTTCGATCAGGACCATTTCCTTGAGGTAGTGGGCAAGACCGGCTCGACAATCCGCAAGTGGCAAAAGCAGTGCAAGGAGTATCGCGAGCGCGCCAAGGGAAAGATTTCGTTCCGCAACTTTGCTAAAGGTGATCTCGCGCTGTTCCTGCCGACACGGAACTCGGTCTCGAAACCCTGGGCAGCCTTCAACGGTGCGTATCTCGTTATCCGCATATGAATATGACGGCGTTTCCCCCGCTGCCATGGAAAATCCTCGCACATTACTACTGAGTGCCGTACTGATGTCCGACTTGCGTCCTATCAAGTGTCATTCCCCCACTATTTCCTGCAGGCGACGGGGCACCTCGCGGAGCAGCTGAAGACGCGTGAGTGGATAGTGGCGCGCATTACATCTATCACCGAGCGGGTCGTTGATCCGAAGGTAAGAGTTTTACATCTCGAATTCTCCGCATCCCCCTGATCCATCTGTGCACATAGGACCCCACCAGCAACCCGTATGATCTCAGCGACGGCGTCAAATACTACATGCTGGAGGTGGAGGACTGGACGCAGCCGAGCTCATCAAAACGCAGGGTCACGCCGCGCAAGGCCTCGGGCGAGAAGCACCGTAAGGGCCGGGGCGAATGAATCTCACACGGTAAACCCACCGTACTGCGGAAGGATTTCAGCAGGGGACTGAGGTTAATTCATCCGCTCCGGTGAAATTCCATCCGCTATCGACCGGGAGCTATGTGTGTGAATTTTCATCCGAATGAACGCCTATTTCAACCCCCCGCTGCTGGTCAGATACCGCGTAAATTCCCCCGGTTCACATGTACTTTCTCATCATCAGAAATGGATCAAATGTGATCTGTTGTTTGTATTGTGCTTCATACAAAATACTATTGAGCTCATTGTGAAAAGGGACTCATAACCATCCAGTTTGCGTTAGAAAAGGCCCCGCATACCGTATACCAAGTCATACCTTGAGAGGACACTAGATAACGGCACAATTTATGCTCACAGGTGTGCAGGATCATACTGGGCATAGGCGGGAAGGCATAGGTTACACAATTGATATATATATATGCGACCAGGTTCAACGAGTTCTCCGTGCCACTCAGTGAGGGCGCTGTGCATCTACTCGTCGGGGCCGTTCGTGTTTGCCTGCAGATCCTCGGCAACCTCATCGTAGTTCATGCGTGTGTTGTACGCGCGGCGATTCTTCAGGTTACTCTTCACGAACTCCTCGGTAGCCCAGTCGTTGACGAAACGGCGGAGATACGGGTGGCGGCCACGAGCCTGTCAAAACAGCATCAGTATGCGTGAGATACATTGATTGAAGAGCCACGCACCACTCTGAAGAGACGGCTAACCTTCTCCTTGTCTTGATGGCGCCAATGGATGCGGTGGTCGAGCTGAGCGGCGAAGACAAGATGTCTGATGCCGCGCTGAAGCGAGGCTGTGTCAGCAATAGCTGTGCCAGACACGTTCAAAAGACACACACCCGAATGGCTCGATATTCTTCGTCGTTGCCCGAGAGGCCCATTTCTTCCTGCAGGTTGAACCCGTCGCCAGCCGAGCCTTGCGGACGAGCAACCAATTGCTGCACAGATGGGGTCGCAGGGACAGCGGTGGCGGTGGCTTGAGCAGCGGCTGCGGCTGCGGCAGCAGCCTGGGCTTGCTGCTGTGCTTGAGTTAACTGAGTGCGGACGAGCTCAAGCTCGTCTATGACAATAATAAGTGAAACTACAAACGAAAGCCTAAGACAGTGGGGCCGCCCATGTACTCACTCTGGAGGGCAGCAAGGTCAGCCTGCGCAGACTGAGCGGCAGTCTCAGAGTTCATGTTGATGGTGGCTAGTGGCATAGGCTGAGGAGGAGCACCCATTGGGGTGGTGGGAACCTGCGGCACATGCGCGTTGGGAGATATCGCGCCTCCAGTAGCAGGAGCGGCGGGCTCGGAAGCGTTCGGTGTTGAGAGTCCGGCTGTGGCGGGCATGTTGAGCACCCCGTTCGGTGCCCCAGTGGGCACTGGTGCAGTATTCTCAGATGCTTGCGCTGGGAAAATTAGCCCGGCCTCATAGCAACTAGATTAATACCAGCGTACCGGATGAGCCACCAACCACAGTGGATGTGACACCACTGGCATTCCTTGCGGCCGTGCGCCGGGCACTGGAACGAGGAGTTGGAGTAGTAGAAGGGACGGTCTTGCGGGGCATGGTTCGATGGGTTGAGACTCGGAGGTGGGTGAAAAGTTATCGCCGTTTGCTGCAAAGTTGCTGGGGATTTATTTATACAGATAAATTTGAAATCGGCCATGGGAGCTGATGAATCATGAGCCATGTGGAGCTGATAGGGTCATGCAGACCAGGAAACGGATGACGAACCTGCCGGTGCGATGCTATGATGACGACAAGAAGGCGGAAGGGTACAAAAACGCGACTCTGTTTACTCTCACGTGATCGTGCACCGGCGTGCGCGTCGTGTCGAGTCGTGGCTTAGTCGATGTCTGCACCTCCCTCTGTCTTCCAAGTCAATCATTGCTTGATATCCCTTGAGCATCATGGCTGGATCCTCGAAGCGTCACCTCTGTGCATGTGGCTGTGGTTCCATGGTTACGTCAAAAACTGAAGGAAACCACCTCAGTGGCCGCGGTCCCATTGCCCTGGTGGCAAAAGTTGTCGACGAGCACGCATTCATCCTGGGTGATACTGCGAGTCGGCCACCTGCTCGGCATTCTCGGAAGAGGGCACGGGTCAATACGCCAAGTTCTCGAGACCTCCAGGCTTCTGGTTCGCAGCCTCAGGCTGCCGCATCCACGCCTCACCACATCCTCCCTGCGACATTATCCCTTCGTCAAAATAGCCCAGAACTACAAAATCACCCTATGGCTATGGAGACGGATTTTTCGCAGGCTACCAGCTGCGTCACAGACAATCCCGGCCCATTAGCACCGGGACATGCGGACCCTTCCCCCACTTCCGCCGCATATTCCAACCTCCCCGCTTCATCAGCATTCCTCGGCAATCCCGCACCTCTTCGTCGGTCTGCACGAGTGGTTACGGGATCTGTACCACGCGCAGACAACGTGCCAGCTCCTGATGCATCGTTCAACTCGAACGTGGGTGCTGCGGCTGAACTGGAAGAATCCAGCGATGAAGAGGAAATACTGGGTCTAGATGCTGAGCTTCAAGATGAGGATCTTGATGGGCTGCTTAGCCGGGAGGAAGAGGAGGCTGAGCGCCGCTGGTACGAGGCATTCGGGGCCGAGGCAGGTGAGGAAGGTGTCTCAACCTGGGAACTTCTCGGCGAAGGCTTTATGGCTGAAGCCTTCAATGTCGGTGCGTATTGACCTTCTCGCCCCTTTCCTGATATTCTGACATGTCGTTCTGCAGCGCAGCGCGGGTCATCACTGTCCGAGTCCGACCTTGGCATCCTTCGCGCGTTCGCACTCAAAGTGGGCGACAACTTGTCAGCTTCGACCTTCAACAAGTTTCAGTACGCATTTCCGGACTCTGGCGTCGGCTCCTATGACAAGGCGAAGGCTCGAATTGCATTCCTATCAGGATTCAAGGCAGTACACTATGACTGTTGTATCAATTCATGTGTCTGCTACACGGGACCACACGCGGACCGCAGCCAGTGCCCGAAGTGCAAAGAGCCCCGTCTCGACACGCGCGGTCAGCCCCGCAAGCAGTTCTCCTATCAGCCTCTCATCCCTCGACTTCGCGCCTTATTTGCAAATCAGGATTATGCCACGCGGATGAAGTACCGAGCGCACGAGCACGCGTCTGCTCACCGGGCGGGTTCGACGACGGACGTCTTTGACAGCGGACACTACCGCAGTTTGCTCACGAAGCCCGTCGTTGTTGGCGACAAGACCTGCGACCAAACATACTTCGCCGACCCTCGCGACATTGCTCTCGGTTTTGCGACTGACGGATTTGCCCCATTTCGAAAGCGAAAATTCACAGCATGGCCTCTCATCGCGTTCAACTACAACCTTCCCCCCGAGGTTCGCTTCCACAAGGACAACATCATCCTCCTCGGTGTCATTCCTGGGCCGAAGAAGCCTTGGGACTCGGATTCATTCCTCTATCCGTTCGTCCAGGAGCTCCTGCAGCTCGCACTCGGGGTGTCGGCCTTCGACTCGCTGTCCGGCACTATATTTGCAATGCGAGCCCATCTCATTCTCGTCTTCGGCGACATCCCGGCCGTCTCAATGCTCATGCGGATGAAGGGCCACAACGGGAAGAGCCCATGCCGCATGTGCGAGATCGTTGGAATTGCGGTCCCCGACAGCAGCGCAAAGACTCTCTATGTCCCACTCTCGCGTCGTAACCATCCCAAGCCAACCCCAATCGTCGAGTACGACCCGTTGAATCTGCCGAATCGGTCTCACGAGCGTCTTATGGGCCAGGCCAATCAAGTACAATTTGCGCGTAGCGGCGCGGAGAAGGACCGTCTCGCGAAGAAGTACGGGATTAAAGGTGTTCCCTTACTCAGCTCCCTCCACTCCGTGTCCTTTCCCCACTCCTTCCCATACGACTTTATGCACCTCATATGGGAGAATCTCATTCCCAACTTGGTGCTCTTCTGGACAGGCGAGTTCAAAGGCCTCGACGACAATCAGCAGTACGTGCTGGCGCCTGCTGTGTGGGAAGCAATCGGCGCAGCCTCAGCAGGCTCGAGCAAGACGACTCCTTCGGCATTCGGTGCTGCAATGCCAGATCCTGCACAGGATCGCACGTACTTCACATCCGAGACCTGGTCACTCTGGTCGCTATTCCTTGGCCCGGTCTTGCTTCGTCGCCGCTTTCTCTCCAATGTCTTCTACAGGCACTTTTGCTCGCTCGTGGATCTCCTCAACATCTGTCTGCAATTTGAGATTACAGACGAAGAGCTGGAGAAAATCCGTCAGGGGTTTGTTGACTGGGTTCAGGAGTACGAAAGGTGCGTTCGACTGTCGGCACTATTTTTCTGCCCGGCACTATTTTTCTGCCCGGCACTATTTTTCTGCCAGCTCACATCAAAGCTCCAGGCTTTACTACCAATATATCCCTCATCGACTCCCTACATGCCCCGTCACCATCCATGCCCTTCTCCACATCGCTGACAGCATCAAAATGAGTGGCCCTGTGTGGGCTTCATGGGCGTTCCCCATCGAGCGACAGTGCGGCCTGCTCCAGCGGGTTATCAAGAGCCGGAGAAACCCCTACGTGAACCTCGACAACCACATATCGGATGCCGCACAGCTCAATCAGATCAAGCTCGTGTACAATCTATCAGCCAACCTGTCACTCAGACCGCCTGCTCAAGACAAGAACGGGATATCCCTTCCACAATGTGAGCATTCTCATTATGCTAGGCCGCGGATCATGTGCTTACCGACCTATGTCTAGATCCAAAATGTCGACTGATTTTCCCTCGAGTCGTCGGACCAGCCACACGAGGCATCCAGAATGCCCTCACCTCGGCACTAGCAACACGTTATGGCGTCACAAATACGGTTGCGCGCCGCCATCTACCTGCTCAGCTCGAGCAGTGGGGCAAAGTTCGGCGGCTTGAAGGAGGAGACATGATGCATGCACGAGCCCTCGTTCCAGAGAGGGGCCGCGATGCTTCATACGTACGGGTGAGCAAACATGAGCCTAGCTACTAGAGCTCTTGCTTATTCCCTTTCAACAGTACACCGCCCTTGTCGACAAATTTGCGCGACAACGCCGCCGCGCAGAGGAACTCGTTGCTCAAGACTTCTTCGGCCAACTTCAATACATCTTTGTCATCCCAATCGTCGCCTCACCGGACCTCCGGCTTCAACAGAGCGAGACAATCGCGCTCGCAGTTATCCGCCAGGTCAAGACGGCAATCCGGACGGAGGACGGCACCCCTTCCATCCCCTATTACACCCAAGACGGACCCTTGGACGTCGTCGACTTGCAAGCAGTTCAATGTGTCGTAGGTCGCGTGAACGACCGAAATGAGTGGGCAGTATTTGATCGGAGTGGCCCGCTAGCGCAGGCGGTTTTTGTGGAGGATGAGTGATCAGGTCCCTGAGGTACGTCTTGCTCATCCTCTGCGACCCGGATGCATGACGTGCAGCCTTTGGACACTCTGCGAATGAGTCTCGCCAAGGCACTGACGCGTCTGCCGCTGCGCTCCGTCGTGCATCCGGGCCTGCTCACACTCATGGCACTGACCTGTTTTCGCTTTTAACAGCTGCGTGCCTGTCATAGCATTGCGCCGACGCAACATCCGGAGATCGAGCCCGTATGCAAGGTGTGCGCAGCGAGTCTGCAACCGGGAGATGCCGAGGTTCCAGTGAGGCCCCGGTATTTATTCGTGACCCCAGCTGTCCTATTAACGAAGATCTATGGTATACAGGGATTGGGAGCCCCGGAACGCCCATCCGCTCCCTTTCAACCTGTCGCAGCACTGCCATATCGCCCTATATGTCATCACAACACCTTACCCCGCTCTCTGCCACGACTGCATGCCTATGTAGACGACCCCGACCCTCTTCCTCTACCCCCAGCGCGCTCCATTCTCAATCCCGCGCTCGCCATGGACGCCTTCGGACATCTTCAACTGCCCACCACCGACCGCGCTCCGTCGCCTCTCCAACATTCACTCACCGACGGACGGAAGTGAGTCGCCTGACTCATTGCATATGTCAGCTAACCGCGCGCACTAGTTATCTGGCCGTCTTTACCGGCACCGCGCCGCCGCCGCCGATGGTCGCGTGAGTGGCCAGTGCGTGCAGCGGCGCTGCGTGAGCTAGTGGTTGCCAGCCCGGTGTCAGTCACGAATGCGAGGGGGCCGTGCTCTTCGACTCGTTCGTCTGCCCGATGTATGAGGTGCGTGTCACTCTGTTCATAGCTGCATCATACTGACATTCCTGCAGCCACCCATGTCCGACAGCCGCGAGACGGGGCCCGTACCCGCTCACCTCGCCGACAGAACGCCCCCACTCCCACCCCCCATCCACGTCACCCCTGCGCGTGCTCACGGCCATCCGCAGCGACGGCGTTCACACAGGTCCAGGCGCACGTTGCGGACCGGCTGGGCGGAGATCGTCGTCGGTGTCGCACTGCCGGGTAGTCGAAGTGTGACAGCCTTTGGGCATGCAGCCGCAGGCCAGCTGGTACACAGAGAGTGGCAGCTATATTGAGTTGGGCTCGTCATTATGTAGTCTACAAAGTTGAAAGGCAAGCCGGATGAAACTGCGGCAGGTTTCCAGATAACCTCGAGGGTATGAAAAGTCAATCGGTGACCTTATTCACCGCTGTGTCGCCGTTTTCCGTGTGAAATAAGCCTTTCCTACGCCTACCGGGGGATTTTCATCCGGGCGCGCCTTTACGGTGAAGGACGAACTCCCGACTCCGTTAGCGGCGCCGCCCGAGAACGAAGTCGAGGAGTCCTTCCAGGCGACACGCGCCCCGAACTCACGCCTCTTCCCGGTGGTCCGGTCACGGGCCAACTCGTCCCCCACGGCAGGCCCGTCTTCGCTATCACGGCTTCTCGCACAGGCCACGGCCGTTCCGGAGCTTCCCCCCCTCGACCCGATCCCCTCGTCGCCCACACCCGCGCGCACGCCGTCGCCGCACACCCTCCCCGCGCAGGCGCACTCGCCGCCGCCGCCGCCGCTCTCGCACCCGCCGCGCACGACGGTGCCCTCGTCCTCGCCGCTGCGGCCCGGCTCGCGCGCATCGCGCCTCTCGTCGTCCTCGCGCTTCTCGTCGCGCGCGCCACCGTTCGCGTCCGCCGGCACGGCGGCCCCCGCCCTCGCGAAGGCCGCGCCGACGACCGCGCTGACGGAGGCGGCCCCGTCCCCCGGCACGCCCTCGCCCGCGGACTCCGCGAGCGAGGGCATGGCGAGCATCATGCACGAGCGGCGCCGCACGGCGTCGTACCACATCCCGCACGCGGCGGGCTCGCCGCTGGCCACGCAGGCACGAGACCGGGCGGGGGCGGGGGGCCTGGCGAGCCTGTGGAGCGCGTCGTTCTCGCGGCGGCGGCGGGACTCCCGCACGCCTCAGCCTGGTGCCGAGGGTGAGCCACCGGCAGAGACGTCGGCACGAGATCTTCTGCAGAGGTTTTGATGCGGTACGTAGACTGTATTTCATGCCAGAGGGGAGGTCTTTTTATGTATCTAGCCGGACGACGTCCGGAGCGGAGAAGCTGCCACAGAGGAAGTCGCCAGGATTTAATACAATACACACAAGCTTTATGCTTAATACACTTCTTTTCAACCTGAGGTGTTCGCTATTGAGACAGAGCTGCTTCCCAAAATTTGCAGGGCTGGAGCAGACTGGGGCGGGCGTACTGTACCTCTCCAGCCCCAAGGCTGTGGAGTCGCCCCGCCCCGGCCTGTTCCCACCGATCGCATCTGCGAATATCGCAATCGAAGCTATCTATTAGACGGGCCCGTGACGCAAAATGAAGTGGTCCATGTCTGCACTTCCGAGAGTTTCCCCGCGTTGGGCGCCCCAGCCCTGTCTACAGAGCCGTGAATCTGGTGCGTTCCCAGGATACCCCAGACTGCCCTCTCTCCATACCCAGAGTGCTGCAGAATTGTTGGATTGTTTGTTTCCCATAGAGCGGCCATGTGACACAGTGTCGACATGCCCGACGCGACACAAGATAAGATAAGACAGATCTCTGACCACACACAGATACTAGTACTTGAAAATGTGATATCATGCATTCATGACTATGGCCGAAGGCGACGTGGGACGAGATATATCCTGGATGGCAGGACATGAGCGGTATAATACAATTGCGCTACGCACAACAAATAAGAAAGAATCCGGCCCTATTGATGAACAACTACAACACAGCCCCGATTAAACTTTCTCCTCGTACTCGGCAGATGCCTTTTCGTCGGTCGGCGAGATCGGGCCGGCCTGCGCGTGGCGCAGAGCGTGGTCGGCGCGCTGCTGCAGGACGTCCTCGCCGTCGAAGAGCGCGGCGGTCTCCTCGAGCGACAGCCCGCGGGTCTCCACGACGAACAGGTAGCAGTAACAGAACTCGAACGCGATGAAGACGCAGTACACGATCTGAAGAGCACGGGACGTTAGCATGTGAAGGCGGGGACTGGCGGAGGACGAGGACGCACGTAGTACTTCCACGAGATGTGGTCGAGCGCGATCGGATTGATGTACTGGTTGAAGATGAGGGCGCAAGAGATGACAAAGTTGAACACGGTGAAGCCCTTCGCGCGGAGCGCATACGGCAGGATTTCGACGGTGTAGGAAATGATGAGCGGCGTGAAGGCGAGACTGCACGAGCGCGGTCAGCTACCGCACCTTGGCAGGAAAGAGAACGCGCTTACTCGTAGAAGGCGTAGAAGATGAAGATGAACGCGATGACGGTGTGCGCCAGCGAGTCATCTCCTGCCCTGCCGTCTCGGACCGAGTGGAGGTACCGCTCCGTGCAGATGGTCTGGATCGTGAAGGACACACACATGCCGGCGGCGGAGGTGAGGAACAGGACGCGACGGCCGACACGGTCGACGGAGAACGATGCGCCGACGGCCCAGAACAAGTTCCAGATCTGGAGGATACCGTTGACGAGAAGCTGATCGACATGGGAGGTGATTCCGATGTTGTCGAGGACCTTGCCGAGGTAGTACGAGACGAGGCCGTTGCCGGACCACTGGGAGAACCAGGCGAGCGCGATGATGATCCGCAGACGCTTGCGGTTGCCGGGGGAGGTAACGAGCGACTTCCAGCCGACGTTGGCGCCCTCTGTGCGGTCGAACTCAATGGCGGCGCGGATTTCCTCAAACTCGTACACGACGAGGGGGTCTTGCCTACGCGAACAGGGTCAGACAAAAATATATGTGAGCGAGACACGGGTCACGTACTCGTTACCGTCAGCGTGGTAGTATGCGAGGGTTTTCAGCGCCTCAGCCTCACGGCCCTTGCTGACAAGCCAACGGGGGGACTCGGGCATGAACCAGACAAGGGCGACCTGGGCGAAGGACGGGAGACCCTGGAGGAGCGACGGGAGGCGCCATGACCAGGAGTTGTTCATGTATTCCGTGCCGAATGTTGACCAGGCTGCGACGATGGCACCGGAGTACCAGAGGGAGTTGTAGAGCGAGGTCAAGGGTGCGCGGTAGAGCGGGTACGAGAGCTCGGTGACGAGGAGCGGCGCAGCGTTAGCGGCATACGTGAGGCCATAGCCAATGAGGAAGCTGAGAAGTAAGGATGAGACAGTGGCCACGATCTGAGACACGAATCGTCTTACCGAGCACCGATGAACATGCCGATGGACTGGGCGGCCGTTTGAAGGGCAGTCGCGACAATCATGATGGAGGCACCGAGAATGACGGTCCGACGGCGGCCGAGATTGTCGGAGAGGTAGGGGGCGAGGGGGTAGGCGGCCAAGCATCCAATGTTCTGAGACAGAGAGACGGGTGAGCATGTGGCGGTGAAGGGAAGTGCTGGAGACATACCTGGATGGCGTTGAGAAGACCGAGCTTGGAACCGTGGGGGTTGTTGAAGTATGCAATCCACTGCGTGTCGGACTGCAGGGCGTTCATCATGCTGCCATCGTAGCCGTTTGTGGACGACGTGATGAGGCTGGAAAGCGCGTGCGGTGAGGATTGGGACGCGAGGCAGACGCGACACGGAGCACATACAGCAGGAAGATCCATCCATTGAGGGCAATCAACCTAAGAGACGGGTGGGGTGAGATTGGGCGGGTACTGTATGAGTGCGGGTGGGAAGACTGACCGGCGGTTGTTGTTCCACTTCCGTGTGGGGTCGATGAGGGCGTGGTAACCGCCATCGTTGCCCGGGGCAATAGCACCAGCACCCATTCTGTGAGATTGAGGAGGTCAGGGAAGGGGTGACGGGGGGAAGAGGTGCAGGGGAAAGGAAGCTCGCTGGGTGGGTTAAATAGGACGCGAGCGGGCGGGGGACGCGACGGTTTATCCTAGAATACTCCCTCCCGAGGATTACCCCGCGCGGTGCCCCGCGGTGCCTGTCGCCGTGCGCCTCCCCCGCGACGACGGCGAGCGAGTGCCTGCCACATGTTCTGCACCAGATCGTGCGCCACCGTCCTTTTTCCCACTCCGCCCCGCGACCCCGCCCCCGTCCCCCGCGCCCCCGTCCCCCGCGCCCCATCGCCCGCCCGCCCGCCCCGTTGCGCGCATGTTGGCTTGCCAACAGTCCAGTCCAGTCAGTCGGCATGTCGGCGTCGCTGTTAATCGCGGCCATTCCTGCGCCGACCCGTCTCCGCGCCCCCATCGCCTGCAAATAAGCGTGCCAATATTACCCCGCGCCTCTCACTCTGTATTTCCCCGCTCCCCACCCCAATGCGGACAGTTTCCCCGCCTCCCCAGCTCTCCTCCCGTCCCCCATCCACATCCCCGATATTACCCCGTCGCCAGAACGAGCCGTCATCCTGGGCTGCCCTCTGGCGCTCTTCAAGTTCGTGTCTGTAGACACGAGCGGCCACTCGCTCCCACTAGGGCACTCGCTCCCCCGCAAACCTCGCCGCGTGCTGCCTGCAGCACACCGTCCGGAGCGATGCCTGGCGCCTCTGCGCTCCCACTCTCTGCTTCTTGCGCGCAATCAACGCTTCTGCTTCTCTGGGCCGTTCCGCTTCCTCATAACGTCCTTACCCCAGCTCTCCCGCCGCTGGCCACGCGACGATACCATGGAACCTCCCCCACAAGCGCTAGCGCCAGGACCCAACGTCTGCGCCAGTCCAGCAATTTCCTGCATACTACATCTGGATCCAGTCTCCAGTGGGAGATGTTAGCCAGAAACCAACCCACCAGCGTCTTGGAGCTTGAACCTTCGCTCGCGCTATATAACGCCGCCATGACTTCTCTTCCCCCACACCCCTTCACCCCTCGCCCTTCCCTGACTACATTCATCTCACAGAATGGGGGCCGGTGCTATTGCCGCAGGCAACGAGGGGGGTTACCACGCCCTCATCGACCCTACCAGGAAGTGGACCAACAACCGGCGGTCCGTGCTAATCCTCTGCCTCATTCGTCCGCTCCCACGCTTACACTCCTACCTCGACGCCTTAGGTTGATTGCCCTCAATGGATGGATCTTCCTACTGTATGTATACCATGTCGCGTCTCCCTCGCGTTCCAATCCTCACCGCCCGCGCTTTCCAGCCTCATCACGTCGTCCACAAACGGCTACGATGGCAGCATGATGAACGCCCTGCAGTCCGACACGCAGTGGATTGCATACTTCAACAACCCCCACGGTTCCAAGCTCGGTCTTCTAAACGCCATCCAGGTATGTTTCGAGTACTTCGCTTCACTGGCATATGCTCACGCGTCTGTCTCAGAACATTGGCTGCTTGGCCGCCTACCCCCTCGCCCCCTACCTCTCCGACAATCTCGGCCGCCGTCGGACCGTCATTCTCGGTGCCTCCATCATGATTGTCGCGACTGCCCTTCAAACGGCCGCCCAGTCCATCGGCATGTTCATCGGTGCTCGGTAAGACGATTCATGTCTCAGATCGTGGCCACTGTCTCATCCTTACTTCTCAGCTTCCTCATTGGCTATGGCCTCACGTATGCCGCTAACGCTGCGCCGCTCCTCGTCACCGAGCTCTCGTACCCGCTCTACCGCGCACCCTTGACCTCGCTCTACAACTCCCTCTGGTACTCTGGTGCCATCGTCGCAGCCTGGTCAACATTCGGTACTGAGTTCATGAACAACTCCTGGTCGTGGCGCCTCCCGTCGCTCCTCCAGGGTCTCCCGTCCTTCGTCCAGGTCGTCCTTGTCTGGTTCATGCCCGAGTCCCCCCGTTGGCTTGTCAGCAAGGGCCGTGAGGCTGAGGCGCTGAAAACCCTCGCATACTACCACGCTGACGGTAACGAGTACGTGACCCGTGTCTCGCTCACATATATTCCTGTCTGACCCTGTCCACGTAGGCACGATCCGCTCATCGTGTACGAGTTCGAGGAAATCCGCGCCGCCATTGAGTTCGACCGCACAGAGGGCGCCAACGTCGGCTGGAAGTCGCTCATCACCTCCCCCGGCAACCGCAAGCGTCTGCGGATCATCATCGCACTCGCCTGGTTCTCCCAGTGGTCTGGCAATGGCCTCGTCTCGTACTACCTCGGCAAGGTCCTCGACAACATCGGCATCACCAAGCACGTCGACCAGCTCCTCGTCAACGGCATCCTCCAGATCTGGAACTTGTTCTGGGCCGTCGGCGCGTCGTTCTCCGTCGACCGTGTCGGCCGCCGCGCCCTGTTCCTCACCTCCGCCTCTGGCATGTGCTTGGCGTTCACGATCCAGACCATCTGCACGGAGCGGTACCTCCACTCGGTCCAGGACGGGAAGGCAGGAAATGACTCGCTGGCGCACACCGTCATCGCATTCATCTTCATCTTCTACGCCTTCTACGAGTAAGCGCGTTCTCCTTCCTGCCAAGGTGCGGTAGCTGACCGCGCTCGTGCAGTCTCGCCTTCACGCCGCTCATCATTTCCTACACCGTCGAAATCCTGCCGTATGCGCTGCGCGCGAAGGGCTTCACCGTGTTCAACTTTGTCATCTCTTGCGCCCTCATCTTCAACCAGTACATCAACCCGATCGCGCTCGACCACATCTCGTGGAAGTACTACGTGCGTCCGCCCTACCAGTCCCCTCCCCCACACGCAAGTTCTAACTGTCCTGTCTGCAGATCGTGTACTGCGTCTTCCTCGCGTTCGAGTTTTGCTACTGCTACCTGTTCGTCGTGGAGACGCGCGGGCTCTCGCTCGAGGAGACTGCCGCGCTCTTCGACGGCGAGGAGGTCCTGCAGCAGCGCGCCGACCACGCCATGCGCCACGCGCAGGCCGGCCCCGTCTCGCCGAGCGACGAAAAGGCCTCTGCCGAGTTCACTGAGAAGGTCTAGGCGTGCGGGGCCCGCGCGATGATGGTGTCTCGATACTGTTCTATATTTGTTGTGCGTAGCGCAATTGTACATGTACCCACTCATGCCCTGCCATCCAGGACATCTGTTCCCACAGGCATATCATTACTTGACGAAATGCAGTGCTATCCGAGTGAAACCCCCATCTGCGCATCTGCGCTGTCGTTGTGGGCCCTGAGCCTGAGTCGCTCTGGAAGTAAATAGCTGGGTCTTGTGAGCGCGCTCTTGGGAACCTCGGAGAAACGGTGGAGTTTGCGGTATTATGGCAAATCTGGCGATCGGGCGCCGTCACTTGTTGTGATCAGATGAGCATTGAAGGTGCGCATTCTATCATCTGCGAGGTTGCGTGCCGGAGAAGTTTGAGGAGCTGAGCTGATGGGTTGACCTTCTGATAACGCTGGGAGCGTGCCCATAGATGCCCATAACATACGCCTCTTCCCATCGTGTCGGAGTCGGAGGCTGCCGATGGCTACGCATAATATGAGTGTTATGTAGAAGCTCGAGCCCGGTGAGAGGCTTGCGCACGTTACGGCAGCTGGAACGCTCACACAATGTTGCACGTTGATGGGCTGGCGGCGATGCATACGGCACACAATAGCTCCCGCATAGACGTGTCGAGACAGAGCGGGGTGCTCGGACCTTCTCGAGCTTCTCCTATGGCAATCTAATAGAATACATACAGTACTAGACCCAGCGGTGCAACCACTGGCGCTCGCCGCCGAGAACGATACAATGCTTGCATATTATGGCATCATACAACCTCAGTATCATACAACTCCCGCAGCACATAAGTATGGTATCGAGACACGCGGAGCGAGCGTCGAATTCCCTCGCAAACAACCTTAAGTTTTTTGATCAGATGAGGTCGAGGCGCTGGGAGGCACTGCTCGCGTCGGACGCGCCGGCGGTCCCGCGCCTGATGATGCATTGAAAGTTTGAAACGGCCCCGCACGCGAGCGCGACGGGACAGAAGGGGACAGAGCACCGCAGAATGCAGGGTCGCCGTACGGCCCCTTGCAGGCTCGTGCCGCACGGGTCCGGACTCGCGCGGCGATCGGTGCCCAGCCCGAAATGATGGCGGGCAAATTTCAATGACGGTCGGGCTGGCCTGGTGCATCCCGCGGCGCGCCACGACCCAGCGCAGGCTGAGAGCAGAGCACATCGATGAGCTCGCGAACCAAGGATCAAAGACGAGGAGGGAATAAATGGACGCCGGCGTCCCTGTCAGTGTCTATTGTTATCGCCGAAATTGTTACAGATATACATACCCGTTGTGGGTCTTTCGTTCCCGTCGCAGTGAAGGTGTGGCCGGGCAGTGAGATAATAGGTCTTATCCTGGCCCGCGGGCGTGTAGTGCTGCTCCCCGTGCTACAGGATCGATCGCGTTAGGCTAGACGTGTGTATTGGTAGCGAGGCCCAGCTACGATAATTATATACGATAATTATATGTACTCACTGATGCGGTTCCGGCCGGCGACACATGGGTAGAGGCCCGGTGCTCGCGATTGACAAAGATGGCAGGAATGCGTAGGCCGTCGTGTCGGAGAATTGGAGTTCGTCAGATCGCCAGAGCAAGGGTGGTGTGAACAAGATACACTGACACATAGGTAGATGGAGATCGAGGTGGCGACGACGTTCCGCGGTATGCACGCATCATCCAGTCTTGGATAAAGAGAGTCAGCTGCAGTTGATAGGATAGTACTGGAGCATTCTCCCCGCTGTCACGGGAGAGCCCCGTCGTGCGAACGTGGTATAGAAGCGCCGGGGCCTTTTTTGCTCCTCATCTGATGAGCATATAGTCGATGACCACTGTGGGGACATGATCAGGCGTCGATGGCGCTGTCTGCGGCCCAACTAGGTAGCGCTGGGTCGTGGCCAGAACCAATATTGCCTTAAAAAAGCTCGTCGACAAGTCAGGATGCTCCATCAGAGGGTATGCCTAGCATATCAAATGCGCAGTGCATCGGTGGCAGTACTGCGCGGATGGAGCAGCAGCTTGCTCAAAGGCCTAGCTTCCCCTCGTTCGCTGAGAGGATGTCTCCCGATCACGACAGTGTCGAAGTCGCCGTACGATGTAGGAAATGTCGAGAGCGCGGGGCGCAGAGGGCCTCAAGACAGTCTCCATATATAGCGAGCAATATTGTGCGCACCGGTATATAGTGTGTGCCTAAAAATACGATAGATCATCCCTCCAGTATATCGTGTATTAGCGTACCGTCGTCGCGATGTCACGCTGGCAGCGGCCGGCGGCGGGTCAGCGTCACGGGCACCGACTCAGCCACGCCGAGCGTCATGGAAACGGACGCGGATTCCATCACTCGTGCGCGCCACTGCTCGCCCGTCTCGCCCGGCCGCAGCGACGGCGCGACATGCCAGTCGCGCAGCAGGAACGTGAGGAAGCATACTGCCTCAATTGCGGCGAACTTGCGCCCTATGCAGGTGCGCGGGCCTGCCACATTGGTCTGAGGATGCGCTGCCGGTGAGATGTGGAGCGACGCACCAATGCTGAAGGCAGTGAGCGCCTCGGACTCGGTGGAGACGCCGTACCACCGCGTCGGATCGTATTTTTCTGGATCAGGGAAATAGCGCGGGTTGTACTCTGGCAGCGGCGGGGCATCGTATGATGAGATGGAGGTGGAGCGCGGGATGAGGAAAGCACGTACGGACGCCGACCATGTTCGACAACAACCTGGAGGCCCTTTTGGACTGGCAGCGGACGTGTGCCCGGTTGCCCGCCCTCGTTGGGCACATTGAGGACAGTGTCCTCAATCGCCTCACGGATCATGATATAGACCGCGGCTGTCCAATGTCCAACCCATCGCCAGTAAGCACTGATTCATACAAATGCGTTGGAGAGTGTGGGCGTACGATAAAGTCGCAGTGCCTCATAGAAACTTGCCTGGACCTTCTCAAGTTTGCCGAAGTCCTCCAACATCTAAGTAATGACGTTGTCAGCGGAGATGATAACATCAATCCAGAAGCACAAGCTCACAGGCTCGCGGTCGCCGAGGACGGAGACGATCTCATCGTATATCTCTCTCTGGATGTCGGGATAGATACTGAGAAAACCGAGAGTGGCTGCGAGTACGTGCGCGGTGGTTTCATGGCCAGCAAACAGGAGCGCAAAAACATTGCCAACCTGTTTCAGCAGACATTTGTTGAGAAACAGATTTTTCGTGGACAGCGGTGATCAGACATGCCAGCTCACTATCGTCGAGCTTGAGCTTTCCGTCAGCCTCGTTTGCGCGCACGAGTAGGCTGAACACATCCTGCCGCTTGACACCGCCTCCACTGTCACTCACCCGACCCCGAGCAAGAACCGCAACGCGAGCGGGAAGCGTGCAATGCAGACCCCCGAGCGAGGTGCTGAGGCTGGCGCGTCACAACGTGGTACGCTCGCTATGCAGACTGTCCGGGGGGCAGTGAGGGCGTCCTTTCAGACAACATGCTCACCGCTTTCGCGACAAACCTCTGCTGGAAGACGCTGGACGACCTCCGAGAGACGCCCGTTGCAAAGTGGGCATGGCTCGAGCGCCACGGCGAGGAGGTCTTGAAGTGCCTGCGGGAGCTAGACGAGAAGACGCAGGTGGCACAGGAGCAGGCAAAGAGGGCACGGATGGACGCGCAGAAGGCCGAGACAGCAGCACGCAATATGCCGAGCAGGAAGCGGCCGCTTAGAGCAGCTTAGAGCAGGCCCGCAAAGACGCACAGGCGGAGCGGGCAGCTGAGCGTGAGCGCAAGAAGGCCGAACGCGCCCAGCAGCCCCCAAAACCACGGCGGTCGCGCGCGTGCACGCATGCGCCCGTTGCTCCTGACCCAATGTCTGTGAATCTTGTCAATGTGAGTGGCTTATGATGCATCTGTTCTGCTAGCTAATCGTGACCCGCGTGCTCAGCTACCATTTCCAATGGTTTCTCCCAGTTCGGCCGGCGATATGGCTGCACACCCGCCCATGGAGTCTTCCCGCCTGGCACTGGCCCGTCGACTCTCGTACAGGGCCCGCAACAGCCATTCGTGGTCCCACTGACCCGCTGGACGCGGCGAGGGAAGGGGACGGAAGCGACGGAAGAGAAGCATCGAGGAGAGTGGAGAGGCGGAGTCAGTCATAGCTATGTGGCCGAGATTTCGGAGGGGTGAGCATGTTGTCAGATACTTTGGTGCCGCCGATGGCAGAAGAAAGAGTGTCCTGAACAGGGAGGGAAGCACTTTGACGGTAACTCTAACGTGGATAGAAACCGGACAGCTAGCCCCCTTGAAAAAGTCAACGAAATTGTTTTGCGGGACCAGGCATCGCCCGTCAGGGCTGTGGGTATTTAGCTCCCAGCAAACACCATAGCGTAGTTCTGGGCAGCGAAGCTTGAGCGAAGCAGCGAACCTCATATGAGGCCTTGGAATGTCGTGTGAACATAACAAAACCAAAAATACACCATAATATCCCATCGGAGTTGGCAGTTGCTGATGGCCGTGACCTCACCGACCGACCGCTCAGCCTGCCATACTTACCTTGCGCTGAACGACCACGATGCCGCCCCTCCCGACCACCTTCGACGAAGCCACAACATCCTCCATATCTGCGCTGCAGCGGCGCCTCGCCGACCTCGCCGAGTTCCAAATCCCGCGCCTGCGCACGTGCAAGGAGTCTCTGACCGTGCAGCAGCGCTACGCCGCTGAGCTGCGCGAGGACACGGAGGGCATTGCGCGGCTGATCGAGGTGAGAGTTCTCTCTCGTGTGTATGCTTGGATTCGGTGGTCGCTCGAAAGCGCATGCTGACTTGCTGCGTGTCAGTAGGCGCTAGAAGAGAGCGTGGACGACCAGCGCGGCGAGCGGGCGCGCCATGATCTGCAGGGTGTCGTGGACGGGTTCAAGTCTGACCTGGCCCGGTGCGTTCCGTCGCTCTCTCTTTCCCTTCGACAGCGCACTCACCTAGCTCGCCTTTGTCCTTTTCTCAGACTGCGTAAAGACGCGCGGGCCGCGCTCCTCGTTTCTAAACGTACGATCGATGCTCAGGCGGTATCCAGCCGGGAGGAGCTCTTGCGCTCGTCGGTGATGCAGGGTAAAAGCGGGGCGGGGCAGACATCTGAGGGAAAGACTACGTATGTCCGCATGGGCGCCTATTCTGTTCACGGCTACTGATTGTTTGGACAGAGAGGACGCACTAATGAAAGCGCACAACGATGTCACGGATGCGCTGAGGAGGACAATGGGCCTAATGCAGGGCGAGCTCGAACGCTCCGTGCTGTCTGTCCAGATGCTAGGTACTTCGCTCTGTTTGCGTTGATCTCTGCGCCCACTCATTGCCAGAACAGAGTCTTCCACCGCAACCCTAAAGTCGACCTCCGCCACACATGACACACTCAACTTCCTCCTCGGCACGTCCAAGCAGCTCGTGACCGCGCTTGAGAAAGCCGACTGGCTCGACCGCCTACTTATCCTCGCCGGGCTCGCGTTCTTCCTCCTGGTCGTACTCTTCATTCTCAAGCAACGTGTTGTGGATCGCAGTATCAGGCTCGCGTTCTGGTGGACACGGTTCTTGCCGGCGCGGGGTGAGGCAGCGGCGCTGGTCAGGGCGGAAAAGGGGCGCGTGGTGGTGCAGACACTGACGAGCGCCGTGACAGCGTCTGCGTTGGCGGGTGCGGTGTCAGCGACGGTGGCGAGTGTAGCGTCGACAACGCTTGCGCAGGTTTCGCAGGCAACCGCGGCAATGCCTCCGGAAGGCGCCTCTCCTGTCGCAGAGGTGGTTATGGAGGCATCTGTTGCCCAGGACCTTGATTCTCCAGAGTCGTCGACATCTCTGCCACCAGACGATCGTGTACCTCATGACGAGTTGTAGCGCTCCTGTTCTTACATCTTTATCTCCTTGCACTGGTGTGTATACCTGAGATGCATGGATAATGACTCGCATTTTGGTCGCTACGGTGGAGTCAAAGAAGAATGACGAATTTACTGGGCGGCCTCCGCGAGGCGCGCCTCTGCTTCCTTAAAGTTGACGACGTTCCAGATGGCATTGAGATACTATACAGGCCAACACGTCAGCGCATGAAGGTCAATGGAGGGGGCAATTTCTTACGTCTGGCTTAACGTTCTTGTACTGGAGGTAGAAAGCCTGGGGAGTGCGGTGCGTGCATACAGTCAGCGCATGGCGAAGCCCGCCGGTCAGACAGACGTACGTGCTCCCAGATATCGATACCAATGATAGGCACATGGGCTACAAGAAATGCACTCAGTCTCCGCTGGTCAAGTGAAGAGCAGACCTACAGAGCAGAGGGTCTTGATTGGCGGTGGTGACGATCTCCAGCTTCTTCGTCGTCGAGTTGTAGCCCTACACGCGCATCAGTACTCCCTTCATCGCGTCCATGGCATATAACGCACCAGCCAGCCCCACCCGCTGCCCTGGATCGCGGCCGTCGCGGCGTTGAACTTTTGCTTGAGCTCCTCGACGCTGCCGAAGTCGCGCTCAATGGCGCTTTTCAGCGCGCCGTCAGCGAGCTTGCCCCCGCCCTCACTGGTCGGGGTGAGATTCTTCCAGAAGAGTGAGTGGTTGATGTGGCCGCCGCCGTTGAATTTGAGCGCGGACTGCAGCTTGATCTGCTCCTTCACGGACGGGTCCTGCGCGTACGACTGCTCGGCGGCGTTGAGCCCGTTGACGTACGTCTGATGGTGCTTGCTGTGATGCAGTTCCATTATCTGTGCGGAGATGTG
This sequence comes from Auriscalpium microsporum, assembly GCA_019914985.1. Taxonomy (NCBI): domain Eukaryota; kingdom Fungi; phylum Basidiomycota; class Agaricomycetes; order Russulales; family Auriscalpiaceae; genus Auriscalpium; species Auriscalpium microsporum. Next base: position 1,420,814 of record JAHLMG010000007.1, on the reverse strand, counting down.
CGGCTCGAGGGCCTGTGGTGACGGGTGGGTTTGGGAGTTCGGGCGATGAGGGAGGGATGCTTACATCGTAAGGGTAGGGTAGGTCGGGGAGGGTGTGAATGGCGGCGGCAACGGAGGGCGCACGGAAGGCGCGAGCGAGGCCGGGGCGGGCAATGGTGCGGGCGAGAGAGAGCATGGTGGTCACTGGTCAGGAAAGTCCCGGGCCAGTGGGCCTGAGCGCAACATATGCAAGCGCGCTGACGTCACTCTTCTGCGGTCACTCAATCCAACGTTCCACTAAGTAGTAGTATGTACTGACTACTGCGCCCCGACACTGACACTAGGCTCCGCGACCGTATGCCCTGTGTAGAATCTCAATGGCTCGGATACTTGCTTCAAGTTCAGGCGAGCGGGTAGCCCCGCTCATTTTCAACTGGAAGACACTGGTTCGAATGGCTATACTTAATACATGGCTACACGACCGCTAGTGCCTCGCTGATCTGGAACGTTTTGGGGTTCACGGAGGTTCACGCGCACGGTCCGCAGCTGGCGTTCGACTCTATGATACGCTGCCCGCTAACTTTTTCGTCAGACAATGTGTGAATTGTCAGCGACAACCACATCTTCTGCATGCCGTGCACTAACGGACAGCAGAATACCTCACGCTGCTCTCGGCGAGGCGCCAGTAATCTGAAACGGAAACCACACGCCAGGGAGAAGAGTGTTTGTCACCGGCGAATTAGGCACAGGCAAGTACTAATGTATAGTTCTAAGCTTTGTTGTGCTTGCCAGGAAGACGACTATTCTTTTCTAGCCGGCTACCTCGTTTTCAAAGGAATGGGCGGAAAAAATGTTGACTATGCGACCACGACACGGGCCGTCGGTTCGAACTGCAAGGCCGCGAGGTTGTCACTCAGCGATCCGCGGACTTGAATGCCACCAGCCTTCAACGCCACACTGCACATCCCGGCTCTGAGGGAGCCTTAAGTCGACCCGTCTGGGACAGACACTCTATATTCTCCAGATGATGGCGCCGCGCCTCCTGAGTCCCTCTTGACGAAGCACCGTCCCCTCCGGATGTATCCCTTCGACTGAAGCCCCTCGCCTCCGGTGATAAGGCAGCTGGGTATTCTTACAGATCCTTCTGCTCATCCCCCTTCCAAACAGCCGCAGACTGAGCACATCATTGCTTACTGCCGTCCTACGGGAAATCAAGCAACTCTGGCCCGACTATACCGGTCTTGTGGCAATCGAGACGTCAATGGACTGATCGTGATGCATAGTTATGATCACCGACACACGTAGAAACTTCAAGGTGGATACTATCACATGGCAAGTGTATGCCGGTCTCAGCTCACCAAATACCGCGTCGCGATCACTAGTAGTAGTAGCACGCCGCGCGGGTCCCGCCAGTGATGCATACGACCTTCCCCACCTTCTAACTTACAGGAACGACCACGCCACCTCCTGACTCTGCGTCCCGCCCATCGACCGCACCAGCGCTCTCGCCCAGCGCATTAGCGCGACAAAGTACTGTTCAGGCTGCGGTGATGCCAGACGGTAGCGGCGTGGATGAGTGGAGCGGGGTGCAGTAAGTACGTGGTAAGATGTCAGTGAGGGGTGCGCATATGGCGGTTCGTGGCTGCTTGAGGACTCGGAGGAGGTCAGAGAGCTCGAGAGGTTAGGTTTGGGCAAGCGAGGCAGCCGGGAAATCTGATGATCCGCTCATGCGCACATCCGAGACACAACAGGCCACAACAAGTTGCTACCGTTAAACGTTAACCGTTTGCCGGGTCTCCCTCAACTTGAACCATGTCACGGTACACCTGCATCAATATTTGACGCTGTCATCGTCCTCTGTTCCATCAACTTTCTGTCACCGTGTTCAGGCCTTCCGACCCCACCTACAGTCCGCTTTCCCACATACAACGCCTGTCGCATCGGCGAAGCCCTTCGCATCGTCATGTGCAGCTCCCACAGGGCCATATCCTTGAACTCTCCGGGCCTCCGGGTACAGAAAAGGATGCGCTGGCCAGACGCTTTGCACGCCCGGCCGTGGATTCAGATCGGGGCGTGCTCTTTGTCGGCAAGTGGCGTCGTGAAGGCTGCAGAGTGCTGTTATTGACGACGCATGTATGCTGCCACACGGGTATGCAGAACATGAGTGCCGCTTGCCACGTTGAGCGCAGAGCTAGGTGAGGTGAGTTGATATTCTACTCCTGAATGGAACAGACAGTGTCAGCGAGCTGCGAGCGCCAGCATATCGTCCATCATCTGAGCATCTTTTCTCTCCCCGAACTGGTTGCACTTTTGTACAATGTCCCTTCCTTTCTGGACGCAAACCCGTCGGTCCTCTCGCATCTCCTGCCAATTGACGCGATTTCCGTACAGATCTCTCCCCTCATCTTCAGCTCCATATCACGCAGTCGGTTCTTCAACGCCTTGGTCCGCCACCCCGACCCCGCACGACCTGATCTACGTCGACGACGACAACGACAGCACCATTCGAGTCCGTCTGCACTCGGCATTCCATCCCTTCTCCTTTAAGTACCAGCCTGTTGGTCCTCTTGTATCTTGTGAGGCTCCCCTCACTGACCCGCCTTTCGCACAGATCTCTCTCGCCTTCAGCGCTCAGCTCCGTATCATTACCAGTCCACGACATGGCATACTGCCGTACTGTAGTAAATCAAGTGACTGCGCCGATGACATTGCACAACTGTGCGCCGCACGGAACCTCAATCAGTCCTGCGATTAAAATCACATTTAACGTAAGGTCAGATTGTGATGTTGATCCGAGTGGGCTCAAGCCCGTCGGCCTGATGTCGATGAGTGGTCACAGGGCGAGGCTCTGGCGTAGGTGTGGCATCTCATCCCGCACCCCGCAGAGATGGCCACCAGAGTCCAGCTGGACGCCTGGGACATGCGCGGGCGAGGTTAGTACGCGGCTTTGTCTTGACACCGAAAAACTCAAACTCGGCGCATGCCCATCAGTCCGATGAACCGGAGTTTTACCGCAGCAGTTGATAGCGCAGTTGCCGATAACATCCGTACCGTCCACAAGCTCTGTCCTGACGAATGTTTCTATATCCACGGAGACAGCGCCTGTCGGATAGATGTTTACTGGTAGATCCTAGTTGATGGTAACTCCACCGTCAGACATCACGCAGGCGACCTGGACCCGACTCAGACTTCTCACTACAACCGCGTTCCCCGCTGCACTATCTCTTTATAAGTGAAGGATGCACAATGTATGCATCATATATCTGATTCCTCACCGACTTCTCAGACTAGGTACAATGGCAGACGTACAGTCGCCGATGCCACCCGATGCCATCAAGGCCATGGTAGTCCATAGTGTCCAGTGTCTTTTCTCTGTGCGGTACACCTCCTGTGAGTTTTTTTTTTCTGTCCAGGCTTCCCTGACACTATGTAATTTGCAGTGTCAGCGGCGCTCATCTGTTTTTGGGAATACGGTAAGCGGTCTTTCCAACGCTCGTTGTCCATTTGTAGACTTATATTCTCGACAGCTGTAACGTTTGATCAAGAGGTGTGTACATTTCACCTCGAAATTCCATTTACCACTTTTGACAGTGTGTGATGGCAAAGGTGGAGCTGATATGGGTATGCGACGTATGTTTTCTTCCACTGCTTGACTACTCATACTGGGCGAATATAGAAATCCCCCTGGACGATAGGAAAGGCACTGTTTCTCACTGTTAGTCCAATGCCACTCCGCCCTGCCTTCGAAGCTCCGTCTGACGGTTGCCCTGCTCTGACCCAAGATCCGATATTATACGATCGCGTGTGCCATGTGCGTGCATAACAAGTCGTAATTGGCATCAGCTCAACGATTTCACAGCTTCAATACTTCCGGTGAGACTGCTCTCTGCGGCCTAACAAGAGCCTTCCGAGCTCATCGCTGATCGGTGCCACCGAAAGCTATCTTTTCCACACATTTGACTGCGAGTGTAGGTCAGTTTTCATGAGTGCAGTCATCGTGCGCGTAGCTGATGCACGCGGACCTCTAGTTGTACGTGTGCGATGCTGCTCTGACGAACATGATCTGATCAAAATCCAACGCTCTGCGAATCAGCTGTAAGCCTCAGACTAGCCGCTCACTTGCCACATGTATACAGATGCTCATCCTTTCGAAGGTAAATCCTGGATCATCTGGGAGAGTGGCTTCAACGCCCTGATTTTCAATATCGTTCTTTCCCAAGGTTAGCATTCACTCCATGTTCACCGGGAAGTCTTAAATAGGTACCATATACCCAGGCCTCTTGATTATGCGAGTTCGCGCCCTATATAGTAACTCCAGAAGGGTCACGATTGTCCTACTCGTATCTTACGTTCTAACCATGGTGTCATCAACTACCATCATGATCAAGGTCATCGCTCACGCACCGGGTACGTTGTCTACCGTTCTTCCGCATCCCTCCCAGCGCCTTAACAATGTTGTCCAGCTGCCGTCATGTATATTCCACCATATCAATTCTGCACCTACGGGAGAGTCCCGCCATACCTCGTATCGTACTTCGGCCCCATCTACCTGCTCGAAATGCTGGTCGCCGGTCTGGCGGTCTACCGGTGGTTGAAGGACGTCGGCCTGCGCACGAGCAACCCATGGCAGGTGTTCGGGTCCCAGCTGATGTTTGTGCTCGTGCGGGATTCGGTTTTGTACTTCGTTGTGTGCGTGCGGCGCCTTCTATCTGCGAGCGATCGCTGATCGCCTTCCCCTCCCGCAGCATGATGATTGTGTACACGTTCAGCGTGATCATATGGCTAAAGAAATCCGTACGTCTTCTACCATCGACGCTGTTCACCTGCCACGCGGCTGACTGCTCTCCAGGACCTCTTCGAAGTGCCCGTTGTGTACATTTTCGCGGCCTCTACTCTTCTCGCCCAACGGCTCATCCTTAACATGCGCGCGCGAACGATGATGGGCACGGCCTTGGATCCCATGGGCGGGTGGCGTAGCGAAGCAACCGACAGCGTCGAGATGACGTTGGACGGCAAGTCGCATGGCGGCAGCGCCCCTCGTACCACCACCAGTAAGGTCGGCCTGACATCGTCGGCGTCGCTGTCCCATCGGCAAGGACGCGTCGAAGAGACCGGGAAGAAGACGGGAGCACCACCATCGCCTTCGTCGACGGAGATCACCTTTGCGCCGGTCCAAAGACAAGGAGTCGTGGAGGTATTGGAAGATACCAGAGACGGAGCGCCCTTCCCCGCGCTCCACCCAAATCGCCGACGCGGCCTTCCCCCAACACCATCATATAGCACATGGCATCCAGATATCGAGGGGTCCTGTAGCGCATAGTTAGTCCTGGAGAACACGGTGAAGCGTTGTTTCGTTACAGTTAGAGTTGTGTTTCCGGTACCTATGGTGACAGGTCTTGCTGTGCAAGAGCGTCGAGAATTTGTCTGTCCCGTTTGCATCGCTCTTGTTAACCCTATCCTATAGTCTGTTTTGTGCTCTACGTAGTCTTATTTATTTTTAACGACTTGGCACGACTGTTCCCACGCGTGTTTCCTGGCCGCGATCACATTCGGCCTACTGTATCGGAAACACTACTTGCCATTGCTGGGCTTTTCTCAACCGTGTCACGGTGCACCTGCCTCAATGACGCTCCCGTCGTCGTCTGTTCCATCAACATTTCTGTCGCAAGAAGACATTGTGTCCCTTCCGACGCCACCCACATCTGCTTTCCCACATCCAACACCTTGGGGCAAATCTGCAGCCGCGTTCGTCGCGTTGGCGAAGCCCTTCGCATCGTCATGTGCACCTCTTGACGGTATCTTGGAGGCGGGGCTCCCACAGGGCCATATCCTCGAACTCTCCGGGCCTCCGGGTACAGCAAAGGACGCGCTGGCCAGACGCTTTGCGCGCACGGCCGTGGAGGCAGATCGGGGCGTGCTGTTTGTCGGCAAGTGGCGTCGTACGTGAACGTTGCAGAGCGCTGTTGTCGACGCATATATGCTGCCACACAGATATGCAGAACATGAGCACCGCGGCCACGCTGCGCGCAGAGCTAGGTGAGCCCGCGCGACATTCTACGCACGCACGTTCTGTCTGTCTGAATGAATGGAACAGACAGTGTCGCTGTCAGCGAGCGCGTGCATCTCGTGCATCATCTCAGCATCTTTTCTCTTCCCGAACTCGTGGCATTCCTGCACAACGTCCCTTCCTTTCTGGATGCAAACCCGGCGGTCCTCTCGCATCTTTTCCTGCCAATCCCTTATACATTGACATTGACGCGCCTTCGCACAGATATCTCTCCTCATCCTCAGCTCCATGTCATTCCCATTCCAAACCGCCGCTGACCTGAGCATCTCATCGCGTACCGCCGTCCTCCAGCAGATCAAACAGCTGCTGGCACGCCTATGTGCCGCACGGAACCTCACAGTCAGTGCCCGACCGTGTGCGTCGCGATCGCCTGCGACTGATTGTGACGTATGGTCAGATTGTGATCACGTCACAGATGGCGACGAAGCTGCTCAAGCCCGATGGGTCTCCGGCGAATTTCGACACCGGGTCGCGCGCCGTCTTGGTCCCGCAACTTGGTAACTAGCTGCTCCTGCGTCCGTCCAAGTGGGAGCCGGCACACTGACCGTGGATAGGGAACACGTATCTTCCATCTGGGCGGACGTACCGTGTGGTGATTGTGCCGCAGACGCGAACGACAGGGCGAGTGCTCGTCCGTCGACCATCTGTGCTCGGTGGAGCTGATGGGCGGGGGGTTCTTTTTTTTCAGCGTGCTGCGACTGATTTCGTCGCCGGGCCAAAACGGACAGGCACTCAAGGAGGCACAGTATGAATAGTAAGCATCTATGCAACTTCCTCGCAAACGCAGTAATCACTGGGCCTGGGTTTTTGGAAGGTTGACGGCGTGCTGCAGCCTTCTCAGTCATGATTAGGACTTTGGGCGGGGCTATGTGACTGACGGCGGCGCGCGGGGCCACCGTCAGGCTTTCTGTTAGGACATGTCACCGGGAGCCCTGCGATGGTATCGCCAGTGTATGGGAAGTAAGTATACTTGCTCGGCCCCGGCAGTGACCTGTCCCAGCCCGTCGAGTACTTCGTTCTATGGCGTGCACTATCTATGTACATGAATGTCTGTACCAAAGTTGCGGCTGCGAATAATGTCGCATTTCAGTAGAGCACCAAATCCATTGTATGCCCCAATGAAGCGTTCGGCAAACGCCGCGGGTCACGGTCACCCGACTCGTCAACACCGTCCGTCGCGTCACTACAACCACCACCTCTCCCGCCCTTCTTGTCTCTACTCCCACAGAAACGATATTTCGGAAGCGCACAAGTACCATCTGCAAGGACAGCGGTACTCCAAGCTTTCACCCCGAGTGACTACATGCCACTGCGCCCGCCATCACAATCACAATGGGTATCTCCGGCCTCCTCCCCCTGCTCAAGCCCATCCAAGTCCGAAAGCACCTCTCCGAGTTCTCCGGGCAGACGCTCGCCGTCGACGGCTACGTCTGGCTGCACCGCGGCACCTACGCCTGCGCCACGGAGCTCGCGACCGGCAAGCCCACCACCAAGTACGTTGCCCCCTCCCTTCCCTTCCCCGCCCCCACCCACCCCATTCCTCACTCTGGCCAGGTACGTGGACTACACGATGGCGAAGGTGCGGCTGCTGCGCGCGCACGGCATCAAGCCGTACATCGTGCTCGACGGCGGCGGCCCGCTGCCCGCGAAGCGCGGGACAGAAGGGGCGCGGCGCGCACGGCGCGCGAGAGAGCCGCGCGCGGGGCGACGCGCTCGCGGCGCAGGGCCGCCACGCGCAGGCGCGCGCGAGCACTACTGCAAGGCGGTCGACGTGACGCCGCAGATGGCGTTCCAGCTCGCCAAGGTACGCAGGGTCCCCCGGGCTCAGCTCAGGTGTGCGCGGGTGCTGACGGAGGGTGTGGGGCAGGCGCTGCGGGCGGAGGGCGTGCCGTACGTGGTCGCGCCGTACGAGGCGGACGCGCAGCTCGCGTGGCTGGAGCGCACGGGGGCGGTGGACGCGATCGTGACGGAGGACTCGGACCTGCTGGTGTACGGCTGCCGCACGGGCTGTTCAAGCTGGACGCGGCGGCGGCGACGGTCGTGTGCGTCGCGCGGGCGGACTTTGGGGGGGGGGCGGGGCTGCGCGGGGGGAGCGACGGGCTGTTCGGGCGCTGGCGGTGCTGAGCGGGTTGCGACTACCTGGCGAGCGTGCCGGGCGTGGGGCTGAAGACGGCGGGGTGCGCTGCTGCTGAAGCACCGTCTGCGGAGGGGGCGATCCGGGCGCTGCGGCTGGAGGGGAAGAAGGCGGTGCCGCGGGGGTATCTGGAGGCGTTCCGGCTGGCGGAGAAGGTGTTCCTGCACCAGCGCGTGTACGACGCGGGGCAGGGCCGCGCTGGTGCACCTGACGGCGGTGCCGGCGGGCGAGGTGTGGGACGCGGAGGCGGACGCGTATGTCGGCGAGTGCGTGGGGCTGGCAGCTGCCAGTGTCTCTGTCTGCGTCTGCGTCGCTGTGTGCTGACGGTGCGGTGCTGTGTTGTGTGCAGGGACATGGAGCCGGGCCTGGCGCAGAGGATCGCAACGGCCGACGCGGATCCGATAACGCGGCTGCCCATGCACGACATCAACCCCTCGTTCGCCCCGCGCCCCGTCAGGCCGCTTCCATTGGCCAAGCACGACCTCAACCGCCCGGCCAGCATCCTCGACTTCTTCCGTACGTCGCTCCCTGCCCTCCCAGCTGTGATCGCTGACACAACATACAGCTCCCAAAACAACACCGCATCTCCCCCCCAAGCCGTCCTCCCAGCCCGCCCCCCGCACCATGCTCGTCGGGCGCGCCAGCGGCAAGCGCACGCTCGCGGAGGCCATGCACCTCGACGCAGAGCTCGCCGCCAAGCGCACCAGACGCGCGCCCACGCCCACGCCCGAGCCCGCCGCGCACGTCGAGGAGGAAAACCGCCCGCCGCCGCGCCGCAGCCGGTTCTTCAACGCAGTGGCCGGGCCCTCCCGCTGCCCCGACGAGCCCGACGAGCTCCCGACCCCGCACGACGTGATCTACGTCGACGACGACGACGACGCCGACGGGGTGGTGGCGACGGCGCCGGACCCGGACCCTGTCGTGCAGGAGGACGGCTACCTGTCGCCCGCGCCGTCGCTGGCGCGCTCGGAGACGCCCGAGCTGTCCTCGCCGCCGCAGCGCATCGGGCACACGGTCACGATGCTCGTGGACGACTTTGCGGAGCTGATGTCGAGCCCGGAGGTGGACCGCACCGCGACGCCGCGGCGCCAGCGCCGGCGGGGACGCAGCGAGTCGCCGTTGGGCGGCAGAGGCGCTGCGCGCGTGCTCGTACTGGACACGCCGAAGCGGGTGCGCCGCGGCGATGAGGGCCCCGATTTGCGGGACCGGTTTGATGACGAGGATGAGGACGAGGACGAGGGCGGGGCGCCGGCGCTGCGCGGGCTGCTCTCCACGCAGACGTCGACGGACGGGCCGGACACGCCCGCGGACGAGGACGGGGCGGGTGCGGGGCGGGCGGTGGACGTGGACTACCTGGACGCGGAGCTGATCGACGTGGACGCGGAGGACGCGGAGGTGGCGGCGGGGCGGGCGCGGGAGAAGATCGTCGCGCACGGGTGGTGGACAAAGTGGGCGCGGGCGGGCATGGGGGCGGGACGGGGTGGCAAGACGGACAGCGGAGCAAAGGTGCGTTTGCTAGTGGATGTGGTGGGCAGGGTCTGACGGGGAGCAGGGGCGGTCGCCGCTGCGGCGGAGGGAGACGACGGTGACGGCGGAGGGGCGGCACAAGGCGTTTCGGATCCGGCCAGATACAGCGCCGGGGACGTCCAAGGCGTTCGCGAGCAAGGGCAGGACGACGCCGAAGGGGCGGGGGTCGAGCCGACGGAGCCTGGCGATGGTGTTTGGGGAGGGCACGGCGGGGACGGCGGGCGCAGATGGCGGGAGGAACCGATGACGGTGCTGTCTGTAGATTACTGTGTGCGCCACCCGGCCGATCTGAGGGATCTCCGACGAAGCGTGGGCCGTGTCCCGGGGCGGGGAGAGATGAAATAGCGGGGCCCCGCAGCGAGATGTGGCAGCCAGAATCTTCGGCGAGCGTGACAGCGAAGCGCGTGCGGCGGTCGTTCCATCGGACGCGTGTGCAAATGCGGGCAGATTGCGCGTGTCGAGCGCCGGGCAGAAGCGCACACACGCCCGCACACACGCGTCTCCGGCGGCCCACACACAGAAGCCCCGCCCGCAGACATACAGAGCCATATTGCATTTGCATTTGCCCCGACACACCGGTTCCACCCGCGATTCGCACTCGAGACGTCCGCAGAGCCCGCGCCCATCCGCGGCAGCTGCCCTCCCGCTCCCGGCCACAGCGCTGCCGCACCGGGCCCTGGCCGCGCTGCGTCGGGCGCGTCGCCTGCTCGATGGGGACTGCCGTGCCCGCGCGTGTGGGAGCGCGCTGGCCACCACGCCCTCCCCTGATCAGCTGACCGCGGCCGCCCTCCGTCGTAGGTTCGCCCCGTCGCCTTTTAGCCCCGCGCCCGCGCCCGCGCCCCGCCGCCGCACCAGCTGCACAGTCGCCCTCTCGCCTCGCGCACCCGCCGCCATGCTCGCCGCGTCCTGGCCCCCGCACGACTCCGCCCACGACTACCGCTTCCCCCACTATCCCCCCGACCACCCGCACTTCCCCGCGCGCCCCCCGGCCCCCGCCCCGGCCGCCCTGCGCGCCTTCCGCGAGCCCCCCGCGTCCCCCGCCTCGCTCCTGCGCCGCGCCTCCCTCGCATCGGACCTCTCCAGCATCTCAGACTCCTCCACCGGCATCGGCATCGGCATCGGCCTCCCCGTCCCCTTCCCCGTCTTCCGCTCCCCGTCCCGCCGTGGCCACCCGTCGCCCCACCACCACCACCACCACCACGCCCCCGCCCTCCCGTCGTACGGCGTCAGCCCGCTGCTCGCCCTCGGCCTGCTCGACACCGCTGCCGACGCCCAGCCGCTCTTCACGCCGGCCGAGCCCGCCGCCGACTCCCCGCCGTACGGCTCCTTCTCCGACGAGCAGGACTTGGTCTACCCCGCGAGCGACCCCGACAGACCAGCCTCGCCGCCGCGCGCCCTGCGCCAGACGTTCCGCCTGCTGCCCGACACGCTCGCGCCCGTCCCGGACGGCCTGCACAGCCCGACGCTCAGCTTCGCGTCCGACGCGTCCGGCGAGACGGAGCCCGAGGACCTCTGGGCCGTGCCGTCCCCCACATACGCGCACAGGCGCGCGGGGCGGCAGCCGCAGCCGCAGGAGAGCGCGTACGCGCCGGACAGGCCGGACAAGCGGCGCAGGCTCGACGTGGAGCGCGACGCCGCCGCGGCGGGGCGCAAGGCAGCGGCCAGGCTCCCCGCGGTGAAAAAGCCCAAGATGCACCAGTGCCCCGTCTGCGACAAGTGGTTCCCGCGGCCCAGCGGGCTCGCGACGCACATGAACGTGCACTCCGGCGCAAAGCGTACGTCCCCGCCCGCCCCGACCGAACCGAGCTGAGCTAAACTGACCCGCGCCCGCAGCGTTCCACTGCCCGCTGCCGTCGTGCCCCAAGGCGTTCGCGGTGCGCTCGAACGCGAAGCGCCACCTGCGCACGCACGGCATCGTCCCGCCGCCCGACTTTGCGTTCGCGCTGCCCGCGCGCCGCCGCTGGCGCCCCGCGTCGCTCGGCGCGCTGCACATCGAGAGCATCGCGGACGACCGCGCGTGCGACGCGGACGCCGCGTGGCTGCGCGCGGGGGAGTGGGCGCCGCCAAAGGAGGGCGGCGGCGCGGCGTGGAGGATGCCGTACCACCCGAGCGACGTGAGTGGCTTTTCGGATCGGCAACTGGGCGATACTTAGGGTTTGACGCTGCTCGCAGTGGAAGGGGCTGCCCGGGCCCGCCACGACCCTCGGCATCTGAGCCCACCGCACTTACATTTCTTGCGCGCGTTCTTCTTGGTTGGTGTCTGGTGTTTGTTAGTCCGTGATGGGCGTCGCGATGTTATTGCTATTGCTATGTATGTAAGTTATCGTGTTACGCTTGTTGTACTTGAGTGTTAGCTGTGCCGGCCACGGCCAATGCAAAGCCTACATGTTGTGCTCCTTTCCATCCCACGGAATGGATGTGCGCCCTTCGCCCGCGAGTTCGATGCGACGCGCTGGCATATCGGAAACCCGCTGACATGGGCATGCGAGGTACGAGCAAAGGTTAAATTCAGGGGAACGTCAGCCAGCTGGAGGAAAATCAACAGATGCTGGAGGAGCTGCACGTACCTGGGCCTGCCGCGCCAGGTCACCGCGACTCTCACCTCACTCACTCGCGCGGGGCATACAGCACGCGGTTCACGACCCCGATAGGGATGTCGTACGGCTCCGGGATCGCGGTGGCGCGCGCGTGCGCCGCCCAGTCGCCGTCGGGCACCAGCGCGCGCGAATCTGCCGCAGACGCACGCACGCGTCAGCGGGGCAGGCGGACGGACGCAGACACGCACCGGTGATGGTGCTCATGTCGTCGAACGGCGGCGTGGCGTACAGCGCGAGCGCGTAGTACGTGACGTACGTCAGGAGCCCGACGACCGTCGTCCACGCAGGCACGAGCACCGCCCACTCCCTGCCGGCACTCAGCAGGGCGGATGCAGTGCAATGGAGTGGAATGGTGCGCACCGGTTGGGATACCAGGTGAGGCCGAGCGCGGCGAGCCAGGCGTCGGGGAGGAGCGCCCAGAGGACATACACGATGAAGAGGATGTACGTGGAGGCCCACGCGGCGAACCCGTAGAACTCGGGCGCGCGGGAGCGCGCTTCGGGAGGGGGGAGCGGCGGGAACGGCGCGAGGGGCGACGTCGGCGACGTCGGCTCGTCGACGGTGGACTCCATGGCGCTGCAGAGCTCGACGCAGAGCTCGACGTCGTTGCGGTTGAGAATCGCGAGCCTCGTGGCCCCCGCCAAAATCTAATCTTATCACGCGTGCGCGCCACCGCGGGCCGCCCTGCCCGCTTACACCAAACTGATGGCAACGGGCGATCGAACACGGAAACGTTTTGCTCTCGAACCACGACTGAGTCTGCCGGTCCTCACTCAAATTACTGTCCGGCCCACACGCCCCTCTCGCTCGACGCTCTTTACTACTTACTACCCCGCGCTCCCTCGCCGCCATGAACCGCTTCATCGCGCTCGCCCTCCCCGTCGTCGCCTCGCTCGCCGCCGTGAGCGCGCAGGGCGGCCAAACTTGGTGCGTGCGCCGGCCCATGCCGTTGCGCGCTCGGCGCTGACGTTTTCTGTCTGTCTCCAGCAATAGCACGAGCCTGTGTCCGGCCACAGCGCCCTGCTGCAGTGCGTATGCCAGAGTCTGGTGTCAGTGTTGACCGTCTGATCAATCTCTGTGCAGGTCCTTTTGGCTTCTGCGGTGATGGCGCTGTATGTTGAACGCTGCCGTTTGCAAAACCGACGACGGAAGCTGACTAGACTTGTGCGACAGTTCTGCCTCGGAGGATGCGACCCGCTCTACTCTCATACCCTCGACTCGTGCAAGCCCCAGCCCGTCTGCAAAGACGCCACCGTCAGTCCGACGCGCATTCTCCGCATGCCGTCCACGCCTCATCAATCTCCTTCCACAGCATACCTTCACTGATAATTCACGCATTTACTCCAATGCAACGCACTTCGACGGGAACGCGACCCAATACGGTGAGCCCCCCATCGCACCTGCCGGCGGCTTGGCCTGATGATGGATGGCGGTGCGCGATTTGAAAGACTGGGTACTCAACTCCGGCAACATCATGAACACCAACACGAGCGGCGGCGAGCTTGCGCTCCTGCTCACCGAGACGAACGGCGGCACGCGCGTTTCGTCGACCCGCTACGTGCACTACGGCACCATCACCGCCAAGCGTAAGTTATTTCATTTTATCTTCTTAGCATTGCTGATTGTGATGTGGTGTGTAGTGAAGACCGGGCGCTGGGGCGGTGTAGTCACTGCGTTCATCACGATGAGCAATGTCAAGGACGAGATTGACTGGGAGTTCCCCGGGGCAAACATCACGACCGGCCAGACGAACATCTTCTGGCAGGGCAATATCCGTGCGTCGTCTTCCCGTCCGTCACACATCCCACCATCTCATCGTGTGCGTTTGCAGCCGATGCGACCCAGGGCGACGTCACCGGCGGGCTCACCGACACGTTCTCCAACTACCACGACTACACCGTGCGCCCTCCCATTCCGCGCATCACCCCACCCACCATTCTGACTGACTGACGGCATGCAGATTGACTGGCAGCCGGACACCCTGACGTTCCTCGTCGACAACAGCACCGTGCGCACGATCAAGAAGTCCGACACGATCGACTCCGCCGGCGTCGCGCACTACCCGAGCACGCCCGCCTCCATCCAGCTGAGCATCTGGCCCGCCGGCATCAACTCGTCCGCGCCGGGCACGGTCAAGTGGGCCGGCGGCATGATCAACTGGGCGGACCCCGACTACGTCGCCGCCGGCCACTTCTACGCGCTCGTGCACTCCGTGTCCGTCAAGTGCGCGGACCCCACGCCGCCCGCCGCAGACATCACGGCGTACGTGTACGGCGCGAACACGACCGCGGACACCCCCGGCGTCGCGTTCAGCAACGCGTCCGTGCTGCTGAACGGCGCGCCCGCGGGGCGCGTGGCGGGCGCGCAGGCGGCGGTGTGGGGGCTGGCGGGCGCAGTCCTGCTGGCCGTTGCGGGCTTGTTCTGAGGAGGTGCTGACCGAGATTCTACGAGGCCAGGCGGGTCTTTTGGGCTCCATTTATTAAGGCGGCGGTAATTATACATTTTTACACTATATACCCGAAATGCATGCGTTCTCTGGGTCGTCGAATGAATGGAACGCGTTGCGCTGAACTGCGCGGGAAACACAGCACATGGACAGCACTAGCGAGGTCGAGCAGGCACCGTGTCTTGTGAGAGATCGACACCCGTTGTCCACCTTGGCACTCTCGCAGATGAAGCTAAGCTCGATGACTAGAGTTTGTCATGCCGATAGTAAATGGGATGGGAATAATATAGCGCGTCTGTATGGGTACAATAATGATACAAGGACGACAACACCCGAAGACATCTAGACCTCCTGGCTCTCCTTCTTGCCCTTGGAGGTCTTGCTAGGAAGCAGCTGTAGCGCAAAGATGAGCAAAGGACACACCAAGGCGGTAAGCATGCTACTTACCTCGGGGTTGATGAACGGCACGACACCGCCTTGCGAAATGACAACGTCACCGAGGAGCCTGTTCAATCTGTTGCACTGGGATGAGCAAGGAAGCGTGGACAGCTGGTGAAGACAAGACGCACTCCTCGTCGTTGCGGATAGCGAGCTGCAGGTGACGGGGCACGATACGCTGCTTCTTGTTATCGCGAGCGGCATTGCCAGCGAGCTCGAGGATCTCCGCAGCCAGATACTCGAGGACGGCAGCGAGGTAGACTGCAAGCTATGCGTCAGTGATAGAATGCCACGAGTCAAGCGAGCCAACGCACCAGGTGCACCAGCACCGACACGCTGCGCGTAGTTGCCGCGCTTGAGCAGCCTGTGGACACGACCGACAGGGAACTGCAGGCCGGCCTTGGTAGAGCGCGACTGGGACTTGGAGGGGTCGCCGCCTGCAGACTTGCCGCTAGCAGACTTGCCAGATTTTCCGCCCTTGCCAGACATTGTGTGTTGAGAGTGGGTTGGTGGGTGTGTGAGAAGTGTGTGTGCGAGATGGGGGCAGGGAGCAAGAGCAAACGGTGGTGTGTGCCATCGTGGCCGGGTGCTCTTATAGCTGGCTCGCGCGGCAGGAAATAAGGTTCAGGAATCAACAAACGACGCGCCTTCGTCACGCGTCTCCGTTTGTCTGACCAAACAAGCGTAACGTCACGTGTCCCTATATAAAGGGGACCGACTGCCGGCGCACGCTCGCCAGTATCTCTCTCAGCGACCACCACCCTCCAGCCCTCCCTCGCCCTCTCACCGCTTCACAAATGGCCCCCAAACCCGCCTCCACTGCTGGCAAAGCCCCTGCCTCGTCTGCCACCGCGTCGAAGGCACCCGCTAAGACGACCGAGGGCTCGAAGGCTGCGAAGAAGACATCCAAGAGTGCGGCTGCCGCTGGGGGTGATGACTCCAAGAAGAAGCGCCGCAAGGTCCGCAAGGAGACGTACTCGTCTTACATCTACAAGGGTACGTGTTGCTGCACTTGGACGCGTCGAACTCGGGCTTATCGCGTGCGATGTTGGGCGTCCAGTGTTGAAGCAGGTGCATCCTGATACGGGTATCTCCAACAAGGCGATGGCCATCTTAAACTCGTTCGTCAATGATATCTTCGAGCGCATCGCGACGGAGGCCTCCAGTAAGCGGGTTCTCTTCATGGTACGGGAGCGTGTGCTTATATAGTCGTGCAGAACTCGCTGCCTACTCTAAGAAGTCAACGATTTCGTCTCGCGAGATCCAGACCGCCGTCCGCCTCATCCTCCCTGGAGAGCTTTCTAAGCACGCCATCTCTGAGGGGACCAAGTCGGTGACGAAGGTACGTGTGCTACACAGCCATGCTCACTGCAACATGCTGACACCGTCTTCAGTTCTCCAGCGCGGGTGCCAAGTAGATTGGGTCGTCGTCTTCTGTTTCTGTTGTTCTGTATCTCAGTCATTGTATTGTATCAAATTATTTCCATTCCGACTGTAGTGGGGCTTTCGTTGTGTCTCACGCGAGGATAGGTTGAGATAAACATCATGTCAGTGGAACATTGTGCGACGGTAACGCTTGGCAACGTCGAGTGCATGAACTTCGATGAGTCGCAAGCTTAAAATTATGGCAAGTTGGTGCCCAAGTACTGCACACATGTGTGGCACCGTGATCAACTTCGTTGATCACGTTTCTTCTGCTCAAGGTCTCAATTTTACACTTGGAAAGCCGATATCCATTGCGCATGTGTGTATGTAGGCGAACTCTAATATGCCAATTTTGATACAATAAGCAATAACTTCCGTGCCGCCAACATCCCAAATCTCGGAGCGCGTAGATCTCAATTAGAAGGTCAATACATCCATAGACGAGAGCTGCCCCTCCGGTCCTCGCTGCACCAGAGCATCAGCCTCAACACGACAACAACACCAGACGGTGATCGAACGCACCTTCAAGCACAATATCCTGTTGTCGTCGAGCATGACGTCCGACACCTCGATTGCCTCCTCCGTGACGACCTCGCGGTACGGCAGCCACGACACGACGTCCCTCACGAACGCGACGCCCGCGCGGATCGTCGATGCCTCCGTCACCAGCCGCACACTTGGCCCCGAACCCTCCGCCGACTCCCGCGCCTTCTCGTTCTCGTCGCCCTCTTTCGCCCTGTCCTGCGCCTCCGCATCGGCCGCCTCCGCACGCACCCGGCCCTTGCCCTTGTCGCGTGCGCGCTCGCGCGCGACCAAGAGCGGGTTGTAGTCGCGCACGCGGATGCGGTGGCGCGTGGCCTGCGGGTCCTGCGCAACGCGCTCGACGGTGCGGAAGCCGTGCACCGCGTGCTGCCAGTCGCTGCTCAGCATGTCCCCGAACCACCGCGTCGCGCGCGGGCCCCAGTCCTCCCACGCGACGTGCGCCGCGGGCGGCACGTGCGGGTGCAGCATTGCGGACGGCACGGGCGGGAAGAGCGCGAACGGGGGGACTGCCACGGGCGGTGGTGGCAGCGGGGCCGGAAGCGCGGTCGCGGTGAGGTCGGAGAATTGGAGGGCCGGCGAGGTGGGCGCGGGCGCTATTACGGGGGACGGATCAGGATTAAGTATGCCGCTAGGATAGGACGTCGACAAAGGTACAGCAGTGCCAAAAGCAGAGCCAGAGTGCGTCGAAGGACTTGGTAACGGTGCGAGGAGTGAAGGCGCGGGGGGAGATTGGTGCGACGGTGGAAGGTTAGTACTCGTCGTCGTCGGGCTACTTACGAATGTCGACAAGTCATGTATGTCCTCGGCAAACGCACTCGTGGCGTGGCTGTCCAGAGGCTCAACAAACATTGAGGCCAGCGAGTTCACCGGCTGCGGCGGCTGGTCGTTGTCCGTCGCCGGAATCGCAAAGCTTGGGAACGCCGTGTGGGGATGGTGGTGCGTCATCGGCGGCATACCGGCTGACGCCGCAGCCATCAAGGCATCGTACGTCGACTCTTCACTCGCCTCGGCCTTGTTCGAGCGTGCGAGCTCGAGCAGCATGCTCGCCCGTATGAAGAAGACGAAGCAGTCGACGGGCGCGTGTGTGCTCGGATTGAGGGTGCCCAGCGAGCACGCAATGAGCCCGTCATCCGGGCGCGCATGGAACGCGGGCAGCGAGAATGGAGTGGGTGCCGGCGTGTACGAAGTGAAGGGCATCGCGTCTGGGTGTTCTGTGCTGGTGGGCGCCTGTTCGGCGCTGGGAGCGGAAGACGGGGCTGTGCCTTCTGAGTGTGGCGCCCCAGGGATGGGGTTCGCAGTCGCGGATATGTACCAGTAGTAGTAACCAGGGCGCAAGCGGGGCAGGCCGAAGCGGCGCAGTAGCGCGGGGTACGCATCCTTGTGCGTCGCGGGGTCCTTGAACGAGTACACGTCGAGGTAGCCCCGTGGGATGACGATCATGTATTCGCTCGGCGACAGGAAGCAAAAATCGTCTATTCCCATTTTCAGCGGCATGGTGCACTGTGTGAGATTCTTCGGTTAGACTCGGGAGGTGATAGGAGCGAAGGACGTACACATGCGTCAGCGCCTGCGTGCCAGTTCCATATCGCGACGAAGGCAGCGTTCGTGTGGAAAACGTCCTTGATGAGGACGGCGAGGTACTTGCCGAGCACTTGTATTCGGAAAGACGTCCACATATCGGCGGTCTCGGGACCAGGGTAACGTCGGCAGTCGAGCAGCGGTGACGGCGCTTTGGGGTGCGGCTCGTTCGTAGAGAGGGTACGAAGATGAACTTGATAGTTGCATTTTGACCTGTGATGACACAAAAGCAATGATCTCAGTCACAGAGAGCCTGGGGACAGCTATAGCACGCACCCTGGCTGTGCCGAGGCGACCAGGACGAGCAGATCCTGCGTGGGATCGATGCTGAAATCGATGATGTTCAGGTCAAAGCCGGACAACGTCCACGACGGGACCGGCGTCCTCTCCTTGTACTTTGGCCCCGTCTCCGGCAGCTGGTAGAAAGTTATAGAGCCCGACACTCGTCTGTCGTCCCCTGTGCCATGCCCGTTGCCGTACACGCCGCCGACAAACTCATATATGCTGCCAGCGCCTGGGATGCATGTGGGGTGAATCCCCTTCCAGCTGATGGACTTCCAGCGATCCTCCCTTTCCTGCAGCAGCTTGCGCTGGGCCGCTATAGACATGCTTGGCGGCGCAACGGACACCATTTGATGGGATCCAAGCTCGATGGTGTACTGGAGCCGTGGCGAGTCCGCAATGAGCTGAAGGAGGAAGCGGCAGGTCTAGGAGGCCCGTAAGCATAACAGGAAGCCATTCGAACAGCAGTGTACGCACAAGACTACATGCGGCCAAGTCGTGCATGTCGAGGAAGGCGAGGCTGTGGCATATTAGCTCGATGGGGAGAGTGAGCAGGCGTGACTGGCGCGCGGCGATGTTGGGGAGCCTGTGGGCGAGTACGAGGCGAGACGGGTGAGAGACGTGCATGAAGGACGACGGCGACCCAAACAATGGGTTTGGAGGCAAGTGATCGGTGCTCTCGGCTGAGCTATGTGCCTTGAGAAACCGGTCCGACAGATCGCTGGAGGAGGCGGGCAAAGACGACAGAGACAAAGCCGGTCAACGTGAAGCGCTGCAGAGCGAGAACGACGACGACGACGACGACGACGACACCGTCTAGGAGGGCGAGGTGGGAGTGTCGGAGAGAGAGAGGACGCTCAGGCTCGCAAATGGGTGACGGTAGACACCGGATCGGGCACCAAGATTTCCTCCGGACTCCGCCACGTGCGCGTCTCCGGTCTGCCTCCGCGTCCAATGAGGTCCAATGATGCAAAGTCAAGTTGGTACAAAGATGATAAAGCCCGGTGTAGGAAAACTACTGTACTGCTAAGGAGGTGCGACAATGCAAAAAGGTTAGCACAGGATTACTGTAACTCAGACGCTGCTCATAAATAGCCCCTTCCCGCCCACGAAACCAACTGCTCCTTCGGCGATCACGAGTCCAGAGCGCGCTCCTTGCCCTTGCGCGATGGCGGCAATGTCAGCGACAGGTTCGGCGAGCTCGTGATTGCAGACTGCAGCGTCTGTGGCCGCAGGAGCGGCGAGAGGTGCGAGTTGGCGCGCGTAGGCGTCGAGGGCAGCGACGTATCGCTGCGACGTGTGGACGATGGCGAATGGTTTGCAGACGACGTTGAGTGCGTCGGCGATGCGGGATCCCCCGATGCGGCCTCCGTGAGAAGGAATTCGACCCATAATCGCGAAAAGGACTGTACGCCGAAAATCAAACAGGCACTTATCGCCATATGTTCTTAGCGTACCTCTGTTTCGTCAGTCTTCTCCAGCTCCGGCGTGCGGCCTTTCGCCGGGGACGTGCGCGCGAAGAGCGCACTCCCGACGCTCGGCGGTCCGCCGCTGCGCGCAAGCCCGGCACGCTCGCGCTCCGAGTCGTTCCAGCCGAGTATTGACGACAGGAGGCTGAGCATCTCAAAACGCTTGGTGTCGCCTCGAGGAGTTGTGAGGAACGAGAGCAAGACGTTCGTTACGAGCCGGCGGTCGACGTTTGTATCTGATGAACCGCGTCGTAGGCGGCGGAGCGCTTCCATGAGGTGCTCGTTCATGATCACAGCTGCAGAGTCCGTGAGCAAAAGAGCAGGGCGATTGGGAGGATATGGTACCCTCATGACGCAGCTTGTCGATGAGCAGACCCTTGTCCCTCAATTCCTTCTCAAGGACCTCTGTCCGTTTGTTGTCGCTAGAGGACTCTTCTAGCTGAAGCTGCACAGGTATCAGACACGCAAACACCAATACATCGCCAGATGCACTTGCCTCTGCCTGCAGCGCCCTATGCTTATACTCCGCTAAGGATTGAGTCATCCGCGTGAGTTGGTCCTCGTACTCTCGGACCGCCTGCCGCAGCTCGTGGTCCTTCGCTAGCCCCCCATAAGCACACAGCCAACACGACCCCATAACGAACCCACTCACCCGCCTGGAAGTCCTCCAACACGGACTGCAAATTCCCCACCTTCTCCCTCTCCGCGTCCAGCTCACGCGCATCCCGCTCGCGCGCTGCGCGTTCCTGCTCGAGCTCGCGCCCGCGCCCGCCCTCCGCCGCCCGCGCCTCGTCCACTAGCACCCGTACGCGCAGCGCCTCGCGCTCCCACTCGTCACGCTCGATGCGGCAGCGCTCGAGGGCCGCCTGTGCGTCGCGGAGCTCGCGCTCGCGCTGCGCGGCCTCCGCCGTGCTCTCCTGCAGCGCGTGCGCGCGCAGGGCATCGAGCTCGCGCGCCGCACGCTCTGCCTCGTCGTTCGACGCGGTGAGCTCCGTCTTGAGCGTCTCGACGGTCGCTTCGAGGTCCTCCGTCTGTGCGGTCAGCTGGTGCACGAGCTGCTCCCGCCGATCGAGTTCTTCCTGTCCACGATGAATTTAGATGGCCTGACGAGGAGGTGTAGCGTCGCGACGCACCGCATCCTGCTTGAGCTTATTCCCGAGTGTGTTGCGCATTGTCGTCAGCTTGGCAAGCAGGTTCCTGTACTGGGCCGCCAGCGCCTCCTTCTCCTCGCGCGTGCGCTCGAGCTCCTGCTGGAGCCGCTGCACGGGATCGTCTATGTCGTCGTCATCGTGGTGTGCGCCATTGGGTGCGGCCTTGACGCCGTTTGTTGCAGGCGGGGGTGGTGAGCCACTGCCACTATCGAGGGACAAGCGTGCAGGCGGGCTCATAGCGGGCGGTGGCGAAGGGGAGTCTGCAGAGGATGAGGGGATGACGATGGGGTCGCTTTTGGTCGCCATGTCGAGATGGCTGAGACAGAGAGCAGGCGTGAGGGAGGTTGTCACTGTGGGGTCACCGTCTAGTGTCTAGTGCTGCTGTGCCGTGTCGTGTACGTGTCCGAGTTCGGGGACTCCAGCTGGCGCCCGACCTCTGGCGCGGCAGTCTCACCAACATTCAATTCAACAACTGGCCAAGGACCCACATTTCTGGGTTATATGCGTTTGAATTCAACTTCCTTCGCGGTCCTAATTACTTACACATGATAGGAACGGAAACCTCACACCGTGATCACGCCTGCATGTAAGTACCCATCCAAACCAGTGCCTTTCGGTGTACCGGGCAGCATATATGCGCGACGGATATGTTGATGAGCTTAGAACAGACGACGATGGTAGCGCCATTGAGGCAGGTGTACCGTCAACGGCCACGGTTGTGGACAAAGGCTGAGTCCACTGGTAGTTGTTGCCGAACGTGATCGCGGCCAGCAACACGAGATACTATCAGACATCGATAGTACACCGAGACCTTCAGCCCGACAGAAACCGACCTCGTCACTTATATACCTCGAGCTCATTGAGCGAGGATCTTGTGCGAAACCCCTCCTTGTCCTTCCGCACCTGGCACCCCGCCCTGAGCGAAGTCGTCATCTAAGCTCAATACAGCGTTTGGGAAGCTAGACCACAACAAATGTCGCTACATACCGAACAGCCTGTGTCGCCTGCTGCGTTCGAGTTGTGTCCCACCGCGACGTGGACTCCCCGTCGTCGGGCATGACGGAGCGCATGCGAACCGGCCTCCGTACAGCGTCGGAGGATCATATCCACGTCCGGATCCAAGACTCGCAAAGCATGATGGAACGCGCGCGATGCCGCCTCCGGTCCAACTCTGCACCTCGGCTGAGATGTCGCGCCTAAAAGAGTCAGCGGACGCCGTCGCGCGCGAACGCGAGCCCCATATGTGGACGTGCTTTCACCTCCTCTCGTAACACAGATACTGTACTTATTTACTTATTGTACACCTCTTCCCCCCGTCCTCTCCTCATCTTGACAACCACACCGACAACGCGCAACAACTGAAGACATGCCTGCCGAGGAAGTCCACGCCGCAGTCTCAAACGGCATCCCCGCGCCCGAGATCCCTCTCCCTGTGCGTTATCCCTGCATCGTGCACCTCGGCGCGCGGAAAGGAGCTAATCGTTGCACGATGCGCGATGCAGTTCCCCGACCGCCCTGAGATCATCACGAGCAACATGCTTGCGCTCACCGATCTCGCGCCCGACCCGTGCGTACCCACCCGCAGTGACTTCCCATCCTCCTGACACCTGCCTCGCCAGTCGCACGCGGCTCATCTTCCGCAACCTCATCACGAAGATGCACGAATTCGTCTCCGAGACGAGGTGCGCCGCATCGTCCATCTTGTAAGTAATGCAGTGTGCTCACCGCCAACCGTACAGCATCACCACGGAGGAATGGATGTCCGCGATCCAGTTCCTCACGCGCACGGGACAGACATGCACGCCGCTGCGGCAGGAGTTTATCCTGCTCTCGGACGTGCTCGGCGTGTCCGCGCTCGTCGACGCGCTCAACAACCCCGCGGTCGACGGCGCGACGGAGAGCAGCGTGCTCGGCCCGTTCTTCACAGAGGACGCGCTGGACGGTGCGTGCCCGTGCTGTCCCGCGTACATCATGCAGACTGACGCGGATTCTGGGCGAGGTTAGTGGAGCAAGGCGAGTCGATTGCGTCGGAGGGCAAGGGCGAGTATATGTTCGTCGAGGGCCGCGTGCTCGCGGCGGACGGCACGCCTATCTCCAACGCGGCCATCGAGACCTGGGAGACCGACGCCAACGGTACGCCGCCCCAGTTCCCGCCTTGCGCCCGTCTCTGACATCCACCCTTCACCCAAGGCTATTACGATACGCAGTATAGCGACCGCGCGGCGCCCGACTGCCGCGGGCGCGTGCACTCGGACGCGGACGGGCGCTTCGCGTACCGCGCCGTCGTGCCCGTTGCATACCCAATTCCTGGCGACGTGCGCATCGACCTTCCCTCACCTCCATCCATTTTTGCTTATCCGAGCGCCAGGGCCCGGTGGGCGACCTGCTGCTGCTCCAGCGGCGGCACAACATCCGCCCGAACCACCTGCACCTCATGATCGACGCGCCGGGCTACAGGAAGCTCACGACCGCTGTGTACCCCGAGGGCGACCCGTTCCTGTCTAGCGACGTTGTTTTCGGCGTAAAGAAGTCGCTCGTCGTCGTGCGTGCCCGTTGCCCTCCTCTCTGCCTCTCAGTCATTTTGATTGTTATTCTGTGGACGGATGGTTAGAAACTCACAGACGTCGACGACGAGGTGGAGGCGCGCAAGCGCGGATTTGCGAAAGGCTCGAAGTTCAAGCTGCTCAATTTTGATATCGTGCTCGTCACAGAGGAAGAGGCCGAGTCGGCTGCCAAACAGCGGGCGCAGGAGGCGGCGGACATTGCGGCCACGAAATTGTGAAGTGTATGAACCATTTGCAGGGGTACTGCCGAAGTCGCCAGGTGTATGTATGTTACAGAATGTGTTCAAAGCTGACATTTAGTGCAATGATGATCCTGGGCCTCATCCGCCAGGATGAAGATACGGTGACCGTCCTGCGACAAGTGCCACATAGACTTAAGGCGCCGAGTGGTCTCCTCCCTACTTTACCAACAGGTGCCCGGCAAGCAGGCTGCCGCTTGTTCCGTAGATCGATGTGTCGCGATCCCTTGTCACGCTGGACGAGTTCTTTCGGAGAGTCACCGTCCACGCGCTGACTGAGAGTCGCCATTGGCTCCACTGGCATGATAACCGGCCGGCTTCAAAGGGCACATCAGCTAGCTACCGTAGGGTCACACAGAGCAAGGATGAAAGGAGACCAGATTCCAGGCAGTGCAAGCGACAGTTGAGCGAATTTGACGTGGCCAGCATCGAATGCAGCCTTATTCAAGATCGCATTCGAATTCATGCTCGACTTCTGCCCGTGGAGTATGAGCCCTTAAGGCCTTGGGCCTTAGCAGTATAGCGCTAGCAGCTGCATGCAAATCACAGAATCAATTCCGAAGCTGCGGATCCTAAAGCAATTGTATCGTACACAAAAACTTCGATAGCAATAAACGTGCATGAGTAAACTAATGGGTAATGGGTGACTTCCCGTAGCATTTGATAATTGCGTAGGGCCGCTTCGCGGCAGGGCCCGCTACTAGGCCTTCGCTTTCCATGAGAGTCAGAGCACAACATACAGTACGATAAAATTCCTTTTATTGTCCTACTTGGATGTCCCAGTTACAGGATGAAGTGAGCGGCCCGCCGCGCTCATGTAGGTACTGTATGAGTGGACTTCGAAGACAAAGTCGGAGCGCCGAACGACTCTCGAGTCTCGAGAGAGCAAGTATGTCACATTTGTGACATCAACGCGGCAGGCGCTGTGTCGCCACGCACGTCGCATTTATTCGACACTCTCCTCTCTCCTCCGTCACGCTCTCGTGCTCACCTCAGCCGCGTTCTCCGCAGTCTCTTCGCGCTCTTCCAACCATTCAGGACAAGGCACACAGCGAATGCCTGACCAATGAACAGGTGCTTGAAAGCGAGACGCCTGACTGGCCGTAATCCCCCGATTGCGCAGGTCACGTGCCATAAAGGCATCCGTAGCTAACGCCTTCACGAAGGCGATCCTGTACCACTAAGACTTATATGGGCACACTTACAGCTGTAGGGCACCAATAAAAGGACAATTGTTTGTGGTACATAGACTAAGTGAAGTGAATACATGTGCGCACGAGTCATTGTCAGGCCCGCCGATCAGGTTGTGTAAGCGGGCTCTATTGTGTTACAAGATCCACCCCCGATTGCAGTAAAATGGGCAATTAGTGCACTACAAGACCCACTACCTATAGGTAGCGGGAATCCGAAGCTAGATAATAAGACGGAAGTTGAAAAGTCGTTAGAAAATATTATTTGCAGCTAAGCCAAACCGGAGAACAATTCTATGTGGACTGTATCCTGCGGATGCATGGCATCGGAGTTCAAAGACTCCCTACACTTGCGCCAAGGGCCTCTGTGTCCCCACCATGACAAGATTGAACTTCCAGGACAGGATGCAGACGAGGGAAATACACAACGGGATGCCGACACGCGAGAGCGTACTCTATCATGTATGTAGGACCCACCGAGGCACGTCGAACGTCGCAGCGGCCATTGCACCTAGTTTGTCGCCTGCAGCTCTTACCCAACCCTCGTGAGGGTACCCCAACGGCAGGGGCTAATCGAAAGCTGAACCAATCGTGTGCTCGCGCAGCCATGGGTGTCGATGTCGTGGCATGTTTCACAGCACCTCACCGCCGGGTTTGCGGACACCCGACACTCTTTGTGGGTCCTGCAGCGACTTCTTGGGTCATTGTTATCGGAATGCGCATGAATGACTGACAGCTAAGCAATTACATTAACCACTGCTGGACGAGTGGAGTAAGGGTGTAGGGACAGAAGCCGCCGGCAAAGACGCCGAGACGCGATTTGGAGAGGAGCTTGAAATTGAGGAAATACGGAGACCTTTGCCGTCTGCAAAGGGGGTCGGACCCCTCTACAGATGTGAGCATTTAGAACGCATAGGTCGCGACCCGAGAAAGCGGGCGAGTATCCAACAGATTGGGAGCCGCGTCATCGTTTATATTTTACTGACTACGACGTCCGTAAATGCCTGCGGGAAGTCACCCAATATGCAACAAGAATCAGGTATAATGCATCAGTCCTCCTGGCCACAACAAACCGGTACCGTTATTCTTGCTTGCGCAAGATGCTCGCCACTGCTGCCTTCATCCCCCTCAGCACCTCCCGCTGCCTCACCGGGTTCGCATCCAGCTCCAGCTTACCCTTCACTAACCCATACAGGTAAACAAAGTCCGCCTGTGCGTCGATGGGCAACTGTGTGGCAGCCGAGCGCTGACGCCGCCCCTCCATCTTCGCACGGAACTTGTCCGCGAAATCCTTTGACACGACCTCCGCGCGCTGCACGACGTCCACCGGCACGCCGGCGAGGTTCGCGACGTGCGTGCCAAAAGACGAGCTCGCGATGCCGTCAATGAGCTTGTAGAGGAAGACAAGCTGGATGTCACGGTGGTCAGTGTGACAAATATGGGTTGCAGGAAGGAAGCGAGTGAGATACCTCGCGCTTCTGGTCGTCGACCATGGTTTCCATATGCATGTTCCGGATGTTCGGGTGGTACGCAAAGTCGTCTGTGAGAGAGCCGTAGTGTGTGGCGAAGAAGGACAACGGCAGTGTATGGGTCGCGAGCTGGTGAAGGACGGCCTGAGAAAAGCAAGGTAAGCGGCGAGATCGCAGGTGTATATTAGCAGTGTGTCCCACCCCTGCAATGGCCATGCCGTCCTAGGAGAATATCTGTCAGCGAAATATCGCGAAGCAGGGGAGCCAACACTCACATATGTCGACGTGCCGCGTCCCAGCTCTACATATGGAAAATGTTCAGTATATATCTTTGTTCACTGACACTTTCACGAACCGTCCAAGATGACCAAAGACTTGGGCGTCGCGTCGCGCAGGATTTTACAGCTGTGATTCGATTTATATTATTGACCACCCATACGCAAGTGATGTTGCAGCATACCATTCGTCCAGTTCGACCTTGAAAGTACTGGCATTTGAAAATACGTTGTCATACGCACCCATACGCGTGAGGATGGAGTCCACAGGGCACAGGCTATTGCAGATTGTCAACATCAGCCATGCTAGTGAACACGCAGGCACGTACCGGGCTTTCCGCGCCGGGACCAGCATACCCATCTGAGCCATGATCTACGGAGGTTGATCAGTTGGTGACAGGCAAGGGAAACAAAAAAGGTCCATACGACGCCGGCTGCGGTCATGCGCATGACCTAGGAATGGCGTCAGCTTTTACTGCCTTGATACTAGACTGAAGACGTATACCGTCGATTTGCCTCCCATGTTTGGCCCTAGGAGGAGGTCAGTTCGATTAATGGATGAGTTTTGGCAATCAAACACACCCGTCAGAAGGGCGATTCTCCCGACGCCATTTCCTAGCTTGACATCATTGGGTATGAAGTCTGTCTTCGTCCTCAACGCCATCGCCGGATGACGGAGCTCCTCGAAGTCCACAAAGGCCTCGTCGCCCTCAACAAACTGCGGGCGACAGCACGGCTCTCCCAGCGCGTTGGATGACTTGGCCAAGCTTAGAAGGCAGTCCAACTCAGCCATGACGCGGATCGCACGCAGCCAGACGCCGCGGTCCTTGTCGAACTCGTCGAAGAGCCGGAACTTGAATGACTTTACGCTGACGTTGCGTCGCTCGCGGGCTTCCTTCAAAGACCGGATGGTAGCAGCCAGAGCAGGGACTTTCCAGCGTGTCGCAGCCTGGAGGGTAGGGAAGTGAGTGTCTGAGCGAGCTGAGAGGTGCCGCACATACCTTCGTACCGCCGACCTTGACCCACTGATCGGGAATGTTATCTGCGCCAGCCTTCGTCTGGACCACGTATATGTCCTGTAGAGATGCATAAGAACTGCCGCTGAGACGAAATTTTTGTTTTTGAGATTCCTTTACCTTGTTTCCCGTGGCACTGTGCCAGTACGTCAAAGCGAGCCTCCAATGACCGTTAGTACTGTATTAGTGGAGTATAATTCTGAGGCGGATGCTCACTTTGTTTTCTTCGCCATTTTCTTGAGTTCTTCTTCTAGCTCCTGCTCCAAACCACGGACTTCTTCCGCAATTGCGTCGTAGACTTCGTCTTTCCCCTCCACGGGCAAGAGGTCGTCGGTGTCTAGCGAAACCATGCGTCAGATCAGAGGACACAGGGCGGCGCGAGGAGCAATACCTTTCTCTGGCTTCTCAAATCTGGACTCTACGTTCTTGACGTTCGGGAGCAAGTTCGGGGCGTTGCGCAAGAGACCCAAGATAGTTTTTGACTCGAAAGTCTCCGCGGAGTCAGCAAGCGCCGCTAGACCTTTACTGAGTTTTTTGAATGCCTGCGCGAATTTCGTGAGCTGAGGTAGTGACGACGGTGGTTGCGCCACTCACAGAAAGAACCTTGAGGAAGTCCTTGACTTTGCAATTCTTCGCATGGATGCGGGACACAATCCGCTCCAAGTCGGGTAGGCCCTTCGCGAGCTCCAAGAAGTCCATCTCAAATTGCGGGTGGTTCAAAAGGTCTTGGACGGCGTCCAATCTAATCATGGTTAGTAAACGTCAGTTGCACTGGAACTGGTATGAAAAGCATAGATCT
This sequence comes from Auriscalpium microsporum, assembly GCA_019914985.1. Taxonomy (NCBI): domain Eukaryota; kingdom Fungi; phylum Basidiomycota; class Agaricomycetes; order Russulales; family Auriscalpiaceae; genus Auriscalpium; species Auriscalpium microsporum. Next base: position 1,391,626 of record JAHLMG010000007.1, on the reverse strand, counting down.
CACCTAGCGTTGATGTCGGCAACTTCACGCAGTGGCATGCACAGCCAGATGCGGAATAGGCGTTTACCTATGTATCATCAGAATCTCTAGTCTTCGGAGGTCCTTCAAAAAACAAACCAAACGGCGTGACACAGCGGCCCAGAAGCTTCAGCAACGAACCCTCTTCGGTACCCTCGCTATTCAGAAGCACCTCGATATGAGCAAGTGTCTGTCCATCGAGAACCAGGCCCTGTCCGCGCTTCATCGGGTCGTAAACGTTGAAGTTTTTCATCGTAAGGATGTCCTTGTCGATATTGAGCTGGCGCAGGTACCTACCACGCAGGCTCAATCAGTCCTAGCGGTTGAGGTCGCAGAGAGAGACGAACCAGATCATTGAGCCTAAGGCTTCGATCGCGGTTTTGTACCCAAGCATGGCCTGGATCGCCGAGGGCACGCCCGTCATACCACCATCATCCATCGCATCCTCCTCACCGCTCCCATACATCGTCTTCACTTCCTTGAGAGTCTTGTCATAGTCAAAGCCCTCGACGTCACGCAGGCTGGTCCACAAGCACGCGTCCGGCAAGATGGATTTAAGAAGTCGTGTAGTCGAAACAGAGAGCGTTCCCTGTGAATGAGCACTTCAGATGGGCCCCGTTTGCTTGGTGTATTGTATGAACCTGCGCACCTTCGTGAAAATAAGTTCCTTGGGACAGAGCTGACGCATCAAAGTCTCTAGCTTGGTGCGGCAGATATCGTCCTCGAACACGCTCAAGTTGAACTCGCTCGTCGCGCTGTCAAGCACGCATATGCCAAAGCCTCCGTGCTCACCATTGTCTTCATCTTCGCGGATGGAGATACAGTGACCCGCCTGCTCGTCCGTAAGCAGCTCTTCATCGACAAGCGTGCCGTTGGTATAGACTTTGTGCAGCTCGCTGCAAAGCGTTGTCAATTATTTCTAGCAGTCCATGAGCTATCTGAGCGTACCGCTGGACAATTTTATCCTTCTGCTTATCTGCCACGACCTTGCCTTTCCCTTTGTTAGCTGCGACACGCATCTCGGCCCCCAAGGCTGTCTCAGCTTGGTCGACGCGGCCAACCTTGTGACCTTTGGCGAGGAATTTGCTGGCAAAGCAGGTAAGGATATGACTGACTTGGATAGAAAAGACGCATACGCTGCCCAGAAATTGAAGCTCATTTCTGGCACTCCCACCTCCAGAACCTTGTAAATAGCCATGAAAAAAAACAATAGATAAGGACAAGGCGTACCATGGACATCTTGACACGTTGCGTGAGCTTGAGATCGAATTCGCGATGTCCGATCCTTGCATCTTCCTCGTAGAGCTGAGGAGAATTTAGATGACTGTTTACCAGCTACACCTGACCAACTTACCTCGAAGAACTTCCTGTGCAGCACATTAATGCCAAATAATTGACAGGAAAACTCGCCCTTGGCGAAATTACTCACCCTTTCTGGAAGAAAAGCACCTGATGTTGAATGCGTGTCAAATCTGCGTCTGCGCACACGTTGCGCATATTCACGTACAGTATCATAGTGGTTTTGTTTGATCTCCCAAAACTGGTGTACGTCAAATACGGAAGGTGCATATATACCGCCACAGCGCACCTGCTTCTCAAAATTGGTGAAGTGGTCCCATGCAGATCTTGGAATGTATAACGTCCGTGGGTCGTAACCTGGTTCTCCTGGTCTAATGCCGTCTTTCTGTTGTCCACCGTCAGCAGGTGATTAGCGAACTCTGCCTGACACAAACCCACTCACGTCCTTAGGATCTACAAGGAATGAGAATGGATCTTCTTGGGATTTCTTGTTCTCCTTGAGAGCGAGCTCGCGACGCTCTGCGGCTGTCAGGAAACTGCTACTCGAATCACCGCCGATGGGAGCACCACCCTTGGTGAGAGACGGCTTGCGCGACTTGCCGGTCTTCTTCTTGGGTTCACCATCATCGTCGTCATCACTACTAAGCGCAGAAGTTCTAGACGAGCGCGTGGAGGCCCGCGAGACAGAGCGCGACGGGATGTCGTCCTCGTCCTCGTCCGGGACAGTGAAGTCTTCGTCATCGGACTTCACCGAGCGCGCTAGTAGACGTGCTGTGTCATCAGACCATCGTGGCCATGCAAGGAAAGTATGCGCCGCGCACCTTTCTTCTTTGGAGATTTCTTGAATTTGCTGAGTCGCCCGGCGAAGGACGACTTGACCTCATCTTCCTCGTCTGATGGAAGCACGGAAACGCGAGGCTTCTTGGCTGTATGTGCCATGTCGACAAATTAGCAATAGAGCATCAGAACCCGGGACACACGCACGCCTAGAGGCATTCTCCTCTGACTCCGGGGATGGACGGTATGCAGAAAGGCCTTTCTTGTACGCGATCGCGTCGATGCCCCCGTTCTCCTCATCCGATTCATCCGCAACTATCTTGCGCTTCAACCGTTTCTGCCGCGGTTTCAAGTAAGCGTGTACCTGAAAGAGAGGTCCCACTCACGGGTCCCTTCGGCTCGTCATCCTCAGACAGCAAGTCGACATCAATAGGGTCGCTGGTTGGCGGTGTGTCTTTGAAGCTGCTCCCTCCATCAGACGAGCGCGTGTACGTCGCACTCTTAACAGCAGGAGAGTCAAAGCGCGTAGCCCCTTTCTTCGACGCGGGAGTTTGGAACTCAGGCTCGCGCGTTGGACTGGAAGGTTGTTGAGGACGCGACGCGACGCGGGGTTTGGTCTTGGTCGCGCTGCCGCCGGGTGTCGACTTTGACAGCCACCCAACGAGGCTCTTTTGCTTCATTGAATCATTTTTTGAGGCGTTCGTTTTGCTTGGTGCCATGATGATCGCGGACAGAGCGGTGGCTGGGGAAGGATGGACTGGCACTGCAGCTGTTCTCTTCGCCAGCTCTGGCAAGCGCGTTGTGTGTCCGTGTTTGGCCAGCACGCCGGGAGTTTGGCGCATCCTTCGCACACTACACAGAACAACTGGTATTATCACGACCTGGCCGAACGAACACATTTCAAGTCCAATTACACAAGACATAGCACACACAAACAAACATGAAAGCTAATAAACAGAAACGAATGCCAGTGACCGCTGGGCAAAGCAGGGTATACTTGAAGACGGTTGGTAACACGGCGGGCGGCCATGACAGAAGACTATTAAACGAGTGTCTGACATCGGATGTGAGACCATAGTTGGCAAACCGAGCATCGGGGACGTACCCGAGAAGTTGCGTAGTATTGAGCAGTTGTGGCGATTGACAGAGGTTGATATGTACAGAACGCGTGCTGGGTATGGAAGACTGATGTCATGCGGACGATGAGAAGATTCCTGTGAAGAAAGAAAAATATAGCGGATGACACGAGACGTTCAAAAGCGATGCAGAGCTGAGTCGCTTGACATGAATCGAGAATTGAAAGGAGGGCGTGATGCGCGTGGCGTGGCGTGTGTTGAGTCGAAGCTCACCCTACAGAGACAAGACAGTTAGAATCAATTGGAGCAGCGTAAGAGTGTTGACGTACCACGAGGCAGCGGAGCTGGACCTAGAAGGAATGACGGACGTAGGCAGCGACCGATAGTGATATGGAACGAAGCCCGCTGCGTAGAAGGGATCGACGGGAGAAGCCAGACCGCTTGAAAGAGGCTTGCGATCCGAGAAATAGTCTTCAGTATGGTCGGACATAGCGCAAGTCGGAGGTGCAGACAGAGGACACGCATAATCGAGGACGAAGGGAGACGCATGCGGGTTCAGAGATGAACGAGACGAGTTGCTGTAGTTGGTTCCAAGACTGAGAGACGATCCGCGATAGCCTGCGCTGAACGGCGATACAAAGTCCACCATGAGTGCCTGATTGCCGTAGACCTGACCTTGCAAAGTGTCCTTGGCGTCTTGAGCGCTTGCAGCAGTAGAGTAGGTGACGACGACCGAGAAGGAACCGGAAACGAGATCCGATGGCGAAGGCGGCATCCTATCGAGCTTTTTTATGTTTCCAAAAGGGAAGAACAGAGGTTCGAGGTCGGACGATTGCGAGAATAGCAGAGTGGGTAAGTTGGAGACGACGACACTGGCGCACGATGCCGCAGGGAAAGTGTTCGGCGCATCGATCGGAGAGATATTGGCGATAGGGAAGCTTTCAGAAGCTGCGAATTCGAGTGACGTTCCAGAAGGCGACTCCGACTGGGCCTCCAACCCCACGGTCCTGTCTCCCCCATCGAGGAACCCTGACACACAGCGTTCAGAAAGGAATATTAGGATAGACAAGCAGGAAGTCTACCTTCAGAGCGCTGCACCACGGCCCATGATACATCAATCATGGAACCGCTGCAGAAATCTGTCAGACAGCTTGGGAAAAGGGCGCACGCAACGACGCTCACCGAATGTCAGTGCGTGAAAAGGTGTCCATCGCCGCCCTCGCCTCCGCGTGTGAGGACATCACAACGAACCCTCGCCGGCGAGAGGCATTGTCAACTGTGGCCAGTATGACACAGTGGCATACAGTGCCGCAGCGAGAGAATACGGCCGTAAGCTCAGCCCTGCAGATGCGATATTAGTCAGAGACGTCAGCGAGAAAGCATCTGCCCGACGCACTTCGAGAGGTCAAAAGGAAGACCGAGAACGTATAAATTGCGTCGGGTGTCCTTCAATTTGGAGGCGTCGACTACACGAGTCGGGTTTGAAGAGTTGACTGTTGTCACAGTGCTAAAACCCGCACATAGTCAGCGGCCCATGCAACTAGAGCGATACGCGATGAGTGCTGAGCTCACATGGCCGATCCAGCGACCGTGTATCCGGACATGCATAATGATTTCCTGTTCGTCCGAGGTCAGCGGAAAAAGGCGAGTTAATGAGTGAATATATGCTCACATCGCGTCATCAGGGGTGGCGAAGGTGAGCTCAACAGTACAACCACTGTCATTCATTTCCACATTCCTTATGGGCCCTAAGCAGCGGGTAAAGGTCTGACTGAGAAGTGTAAAGCACGCGACTTACCAACAAGCGTTCGGAACAGTTGAACGATTTCCCGCCCGCTGACTGAGATAGTGTTGGAAGAAGTCAGCCTGATGCCCATATCGCTAGCCTTGTCTCACCTCCAGGAGGAATGTTGCCGACTTTCACAGCGGACGCCTCGCGCGCGTATCTGAACAGCGTGCTCTCGGAATTGGACATGGCTGCCAGTGGGAGAGACTTCTGCAGTCCCTTTGTGCTGAAGCACCATTTTAGCACCCGTATGATGCAAGACGCATAACAACACACCTTTCTCGTGGAATAAAAGGCAGAACAAAGAGGCGGGCGAGGGGGAAAGAGCGTGGTGTTCGAGTAAGAGAGGGAAGACCGAATGCGGACGGGCTACTACGGGCTAACTTATAAGCTACTACTGTTCCCACGCCAGTTGCGCGCCGGTCTCGTGATCCTGCCCCCGACTCACGGAGTCTCACGCGGCCACTGCGTCTTGACTGACTTGCCCACCCAATATTCCTGCTTCAATGCTGCTACCTATATTCTCGTCCATCCCATCAAGTATTTCTGTGTCCGAACAGGAGCGCATCGTGTCCCTGGCGCCGGACGCCGCCTACGTCACAGTCTTTTCCACAGACAGCGGCTTGCGGTAAATCTGCAGCCGCGTCTTCGCATTGGCGAACGCGCCGTGATGCACACCTCTTGACAGTATTTTGAAGCGGGACTCAGAGCCATTCTTGTTGTGGGTACCGCAAAGGATGCGCTGGCCACGCACTGCACGAAGCCGGCCGTGGATTGCGGGGTTGCTTTTTGTCGGCAAGTTACAGAGTGCTGTTGTTGACATATCTATGCTGACACAGATATGCAGAACATGAGTTTGTGCACGGAGACTCAGAAGTGAGCGCTTGAGCCATAACATGTGGCACTTGGAGCAAACGGTGTCAGCGAGCGCTTCTTGTCCACCATCTGAGTCCGTCGGAGCATTCCTGTATAAGTAACCGTTCCCCATCTTTTCTCGCATCTTATCAGGCTCCTCTCTGACCCGCCTTCTTGATCGCACAGATCGTACCTCATGCAAGACGACTATCACTCTCTATCACTACGTATGCGCCACGCGGAACCTCAAACAGTCCTGCCCGCCGAGATCATTACGTAAGGTTCTAATGTAGTTTCCGAAAGTCCGTTGCGCGGACAGTCACTCCGCCACCAAGATTTTGATGTTGATCCGATTGCTAAAGCCGGTATTGTCACATGGCAAGGCGAGTCTGAGTGTAGGTGCGACATCTCTCCGCGCACTTCGGAGTGTGCCAGTGACCTCAGGGCGGCCTCCAGAGTCCAGCTGGGCGCCTGCACGAAAGATGCACGCAGTACTGTCGCGACCAAGTAAGACTCGCCCATCAACCGGCGCTTTGACCGCGGAGAGGCGGGCCGATCGCAGCAGTTGATCGGGCGAACGACCGTCTTCTGCGCTGCCACGGAGACTACGCCTGTCCGATAGATACTTACTTCTTAAGTAAGTACTTGATCAGTTGATGGGAGTCCGACTTGTCTGATCAGTGATCACGCAGGCCGATCCCACCTGGACCTGATTCAGACTTCTCACTACAACCGCGTTCCCCGCTGTACTATCTCTTTATAAATGAAGGATGTATCCACCATCCCGGATTTCCCATCTATTTCCTCACTGACTCCTCAGACTCTACATAATGGCGGTCGCACCGTTACCGTTCCCACTCGAGGCCCTCAGGAACCTGATAATTCATGGTCTTAACTCTCTTTTCGCTGTGCGGTACTCCTCCTGTGAGTTTTGCTTCTTCTGTTCAGGCTTGCCTGACACGGTGTATTCTTCAGTGTCAGCGGCTCTCATCTGTTTCTGGGAATACGGTAAGCAGTCTTTCCAACGCTCGTTGTTCATTCGTAGACTTATATTCTCGACAGCGATAACGTTTGATCAAGAGGTGTGTACATTTCACCTCGATATTCCATTTACTACTGTTGACATTGTTTGACGGCAAAGGTGGAGCTGATATGGGTATGCGACGTATGTTTTCTTCCACTGGTTGACTACTCACACGGGGCGACATAGAAATCTCCTTGGACGCAGGGGAAGATCTTATTTCTCGCTGTTAGTCCAATGTCACTCCACTCTCCCTTCAAAGCTCCATCTGATGATTGCCCCGTTCTGCCCCAAGATCCGTTATTACACGATCGCGTCTGCCATGTGCGTGTATACCAAATCTCAACGGCATTAGCTCATTATTTTTACAGTTTCAACACTTATGGTGAGTTCGGCCTGCGCCTCTCGAGCTCATCGCTGATCGGTGCTATCGATTCAAGCTGTCTTCACGCCACATGTGACTCTGAAAGTAGGGCATTTTTCACAATTGGAGTCATCGAACGCGAAGCTGATACACACGGACCTCTCTAGTTGTACGTGTGCGATGCTGCTCTGACGAACGTGATCTGATCGGATGCCAACGGCGCTCTGCGAATTAGCTGTAAGCCTCGGACTAGCCACTCATTTGCCACATGTACAGATGCTCATCCTTTCGCAGGCAAATCCTGGATCATCTGGGAGGGTGGTATCAACGCCTTGATTGTCAACATCGCTATTGCCCAAGGTTAGCATTCACTCTCCGTTCACCTGGCAGTCTCAGATAAGTATCATATACCTAGGGCTCTTGATTCTGCGAGTTCGCGCCCTATACAATCACTCCAGAAAGGTCACGATTCTCCTGATCGTGTGTTTCCTTTTGACCATGGTTGGGTCAACGGCCATCATGGTCAACGTCATCGCTGAGGCGCCCAGTACGTTGCCCACCTCTGTTATACCGCACTTCTCCCAGCGCCTTTTCATCCCCTCGCAACAATGTTGACAAAGCCGCCCAGTTTCCGTCGTGAATATCCCACCGTACCAATTCTGCAGCTTCGGGAAAATCCCGCCGTGGCTCGCAACGTACTTCATCCCGATTTACCTGCTCGAGACGCTGCTCGCCGGTATGGCGGTTTACCGGTGGTTGAAGGACGTCGGCCTGCGTGTGAAAAACCCATGGCAGGGGCTCGGGCCCAGGCTGTTGTTTGTGCTCGTGCGGGATTCTGTTCTGTACTTCTTTGTGTGCGTGCAGCTCCTTCCATCTGTGAGCGACCGCTGACTGCCGCCCCTCCCACAGCATGATGGCCTTGTACACTTTCAACGTGGTCGTCTGGGTCAAGAAGCCCGTACGTCTTCTACCATTCACTTGCTTCCCTACGCTGACTGCTCGCCAGGACCTCTTTGAGGTGCCCGTGGTGTTCATCTTCGCGGCCGCTACCCTTCTCGGCCAACGACTCATCCTTAACATGCGCTCGCGAACGATGCTGGGCACGGCCTTGGACTCCAATCCGGGCGGGTGGCGCGGCGAGCCAATCGGCAGCGTCGAGATGTCGTTTGCCCGCAAGGAGTCGCATGCCGCCACTCAAAACTTCGTCCTGTCATCGTCTGTGTCGTCGGAGGCCGTCACCATTGTGCAGTCCCAGAGCCAAGGACGCGTCGACTTGATGGATGATGTCGAGAAGAGATTATCCTACACACGTAGCTTCGACATGCCCTCCCCTGCGTCGACGCAGGTCAATTTCTCGCCGATCGAAAGCCAAGTGGAAGCGATGCACGATACCACAAACGACGCACCATCCCCTACACTCCATCAAAGTCGCCGACGCAGCGTTCGTCCGCTGCCCCCGACGCCATCATTCAACATATTCAACCCACATTCCGATAGAACACCGTACAGTAGCGCATAGTGTCCTCGAGGACACGGCAAATCGTTGTTAGTTAGCAGTAGAGTTGTATGCACAGTTTGTTATATTTATCGATTCCGGACAACAGTCTGTCTGATTTGCCTCGCTATTGTCATTTATAACGCAAGAACAATCAAACTAATACACCTTCCTTTAAGGGTGTCTTGCGCAATTTACGGCAACACAGAGGTGGGTCAGGGTGACAGGGTTTCACTTGTTCTACGTCTCGTGCCAATCAGTCGTTCGACTTCGGCAACACCTTGCCCAAATCGGAGTCAGATTGCCGGGACTCAGCAACTTGTACCAGCGACGGCCTGCGAAATTCATTCGTACAGCGATAGGCAGATCGAAGCGCGACGTACAGCTCCAGGCAACGGGGGTCTTGGCCGCCGCGTTCTTCGCATTTTCGCGCCGCCAGCTTCAACTTCACGCCCGTTGCCTTGCCACCAGCTTCCACATCTCCCGCAGCGCCGGGCCGTCGCGGCGCCGCCGCACCCTGCGACACAGCGACGCAGTTTCCGAAGCCGGGCTCGGGGTCAGGCCTTCAGGCAGGGCTGTCCGCCATGCACTTGGTTCCGGTGGGGGAGCACCGCGGCGGTGGACGGTCGCGGGGTATTCGCGGAAAAAATATAGGATATAAAAGTGGAGTACCATTGCTAACGGTTCAAAAACTTCACAACGTCGTGCCTGCAATATTCGCTCCCTCCTGCGCCCGCTGTTTGGCAGCTGCCTCCGCCTCTTCCTTTGTGGCGAGCACGATATCGAAGTTAAGCAGCTTAAACGTCGAGCCCTTCGCAAAGCCACGCTTGCGCGCCTCCGCCTCGTCGTCGACGTCCGTGAGTTTCTAATGTCATTCCACAAAATAACAATTAGATGACTGAGAGGAGAGAGGAGGGCAACTGGCACGCACGACGACGAGCGATTTCTTCACGCCGAACACGGCGTCGCTAGACAGGTACGGGTCGGGCTCGAAGTACACAGCGGTCGTGAGCTTCCTGTAGCCCGGCGCTTCAATCACAAAGTGCAGGTGTTTCGGGCGAATGTTGTGCCGCCGCAGGAGCAGCAGCAGGTCGCCCACCGTGCCCTGGCGCTCGGATGAGCAAAAATGGATGGAGATGAGGGAAGGTGGATGCGCACGTCGCCAGGGATTGGGTATGCGACGGGCACGACGGCACGATACGCGTAGCGCCCGTCCGCGTCTGAGTGCACGCGCCCGCGGCAGTCGGGCGCCGTGCGGTCGCTATACTGCGTATCGTACCAGCCTTGGATGAAGGGTGGATGTCAGAGAAGGGCGCGCGCTCGGCGGGAGCTGGGGCGGCGGCGTACCGTTGGCGTCGGTCTCCCAGGTCTCGATGGCCGCGTTGGAGATAGGCGTGCCGTCCGTCGCGAGCACGCGGCCCTCAACGAACATATATTCGCCCTTGCCTTCCGACGCAATCGACTCGCCTTGCTCCACTATGCTCGCCCTCCACGTCAGTCTACATGTACGCGGAAAGCACGGGCACGCACCGTCCAGCGCGTCGTCAGTGTAGAAAGGGCCGAGCACGCTGCTCTCCGTTGCGTTGCCGACCGTGGGGTTGTTGATCGCGTCGATGAGCGCGGACACGCCGAGCACGTCCGAGAGCAGGATGAACTCTTGCCGCAGCGGCGTGCATGTCTGCCCCGTGCGCGTGAGGAACTGGATTGCGGACATCCATTCCTCCGTCGTGAGGCTGTGTGGGCGGTGAGCACACCACACTACTTGACAGAATGGGCGATGGAACGCACCTAGTCTCGTTGACGAACTCGTGCATCTTCGTGACGAGGTTGCGAAAAATGAGCCGCGTGCGACTGGCGAGGCAGGTGTCAGGAGGATGGGAAGTCACGGCGGGTGGGTACGCACGGGTCGGGCGCAAGGTCGGTGAGCGCAAGCATGTTGCTCGTGATGATCTCAGGGCGGTCGGGGAACTGCATCGCGCATCGTGCACCGATTAGCTGCTTTCCGCGCGCAGATATGGACCTTCCAGAGATAACGCACAGGGAGCGGGATCGCGGGCGCCCCGATGCCGTTCGAAACTGCGGCGTGGACTTCCTCGGCAGGCATGTCTTTAGTTGTTGCGCGTTGTCGATGGGTTGGAAAGATGAGAGAACGGGGGGAAAGTGTACAATAAGTAGAACGGCAGGATTACGACAGAAGAGGTGCCACAGTGCTCCCAAAGCACGCCCACGCCCGACACGTCTGCTGACTCTGTGTGAGCATCAGTAGTCAGCTTGCTAACCTTCAGAGGGTGAGAGAAGGGCATGAAGCAAGGCTTCCGAGTCGGCTGTGCAGTCAGCGAGGGTCAGGTCATCAAAAGTCAGCATCAGTGCGCCGTGCGCGGTTACATTGGCGCTACTTCTGCTTTTTGCTTACTTTTGCCGTATAAGCACAGGTAAGCAGACTAAGAATAGTTGCGTACGGCCGCTTCGCGAGCTCCTTTCCCCCACGGAATGCAGTGTGTGGCATGCGTCAGTTACATATAAGAATGCCCAGCGCGGTGCATAGAGCCCAAGAGGACTGACCGTCATGTTGATGAGGTGCTAACCATGAACAGATTGTAAGTCTCCATTAGAGTAGCATCCATGGCCGATCGCGGTGAGGCAGCGAGTCAGCGACGAGCAGGGAGTCGGAGAGTCGGCCAGCAGAAGCCTAAGGAGGACAGGGTACCAGGAGTCCCAGGAGTTCCGGGGGACCGTCAGGATGTGCACGCGCTTGCCAGCAAATCTTGAGAAAATCATCACCTTTGTTCGTGACCACCCCCGCGAGACGGGTCCACCATCCAGCTGGGTTATACAGCTCACTTGTACGGCCTGCTGTTCTCAGGTGTCCCAGTCGGGTTCAGCGAATGGCACACTGGCAGGGTACGATTTGGTGTTACTAAGAGACAGGTTTGTAGTACCGTAACGTTCGGTTGCACGTAGCGGAGGAGACGGGCAGATATTTCTTCCACTGGATCGCGTAACTGGCATCATAATCGTTAGGGACTCACAATTATAATTCGCCGTCGCCTGCACGCCTGGGGAGAAATTCAATGACAGTAGGAAGATGACTTTGAGAACTGAGGGCATGTCGCTTTCTCTGCTTCTCTTTTCTCCGAGTCCGGCTCGTCGGATATTATAAGGACGAGCGCCGAGAGCGTACGTTACATACGACAAGAGATTGAAGAGGCTGTAGTATCGTTTGATGATCGATGAGAGTGCGCACCCACAAGTACTCCGAGGGCAAGTCCGAGGGAGTTGGCGACGTTCGCCGGCCCGCCAAGCCGCCTTGGTCTAACGGCAGAACGTCCATGAGGCAGTTGGCCACGTTTAGTACTTGCCCAAGGCGACGCTTCAGACAAGCCTCAGAGCAACTAATTAACTCCCAGCCCAGCAGGCACGCAAGCAGAAACGCCTATTTCATTTCTTTCCTCATTATATTGACGGAGCGCACAAAACACCCACAAAGCAACGACAAATGAACATCACCCATGCCAGCAAGCTACCCCGAGCCGCACATGCAAACAAATATCCCGGGAAAAATTATGCCTCAACGACGGCGGAGCGGCGGTGCACGCTGCGGGATCCCCCTGAAAATTTCAGTTACGCGTGAGCACAGTGATCCAAAGAAGAGGAGAACGAAGCGCGACGCACAGCTCCGGGCAACTGGGGGCTTAGCCGCCGCAGCCCCCGCCTTCTTCGCACCACCCGCTTTCTTCGCACCACCCGCCTTCTTCGCGCCGCCAGCCGTCTTCGCGCCGCCAGCCTTGCCTGCGGCGGCACCTGCAGCAGCGCCAGCAGCACCACCGGCGGCAGCGCCAGCAGCACCCGCAGCGGCGCCGGTGGCCGCGGCGCCCGTCGTCGCCGCTGCCGCACCTTGAGACACGGCAACGCAGTTTCCGAAGCCGGCGGTGGAGGTCAGCGAGAGGAGGCAGAGGTTGCCTGCCTTGCCGCCGGTACACTTGGTGCCGGCCGGGAGCTGCACGGTCACCGCGTCGGTGCCGACGGCTGCCGGAGCCTTTACGGAAGCAAATGAAAACATGAGAACGCAAAAAAGTCGCGGATAGGGAGACGTACGGCGTTTCCGTTCGTGGTCACGGTCGCGGCGACGAAGCTCTTGCCCGTGCCCGTGGGGTCGACCTGTGCCGTTTTGATCGAGCGCGAGCCGTCGGCGCCTCTGCGAAGCCAACGTTTCATCAAACACCACGCAGCAAGCACGTGGCTGAGGAGGACTCACGCGTTGAAATCGATGGCGGTCAGTGTAACGGCGCCAGCGGCGTCCGCGGGGGCTGCGGTCGACGTGTCGAGCGTGTTGGCGATGTTGATGTTGCCGCACGGCGAGGCGGTGGAGGGCCGCTGCACATCGCTGCGGGCGGGGGTGCCGGCGACGCCGAGGAAGGGCTCAAAGCCGGCGTGTGCGTTGACGGACGCAGCGAAGGCCAAGGCGAGAACGGAGGTGAGGAGGGTGGAGCGGAGCATGTTGAGCGTGGGGATAATTAGATGATGAAGATGAAGTGAAGAGAGAGTAGACCGGCTGGAGAACGAGTGAAGCTGAAGCGAGATGAGTGCGAGGAACCTGTCCTGCTGTGCGAGAGGAAAGAAAGAAAGACGGGGTGGGGAGACGGTCCATTGTTCGCAGGTGAGGCCTTTATATCTGCACGGGCACAATGAACAAGGGCCGTCGGGTGAACCAATCAGCGAGCAGAGCGCTTAGCAACCCTTCAAAAATAGGACTCACGTGCCTCGCAGTGCCATGGCGACGGCGCGCCACCCGCGTGGACCCTCCGATCCGGGAACGACGCAGCGGTAAATCCACTCTCCCGTCTTCCTCTCTCTCCGGTGTGCCCACGCCCTGCGTTCTGCCAGCCTCACCTCCCGCATGCACGTCGCCGCCTCCCACCCGCCCAACACCACCTGCGTCACGAGGCACGCGGCAGCACGCCGGGTGCGACCGCCGTAGGGTTGCGGAAAATACCTAGGTTTTCTACCGATGAGGTTTTTTGCACGTAAATTACTGGTAAGTTACAGGTTAATTACCTAGCCCCCGAACCAAGGCCTGGGGAGGGTATTTTACCCCAGCACACGTGATCACATGATTCCGCGCTAGCTCAGCTGCGCCGCGACGGTGCGACATCCGAGTCCCTGCCAGCGACCTCTTCCCCGGCTTCGTGCTCGCGCCAAGCTCGCGTCCGATGAAAGCACATGTTACGCGCACACTGCCAGTTGACGACTATGATCCCCTAACTTGCAGCACCGCGTATCCACGCGGGCGCTCGAGTGATCCGTAGCTCGAGACGAGTGGGGGTGTCGCGTTCTGGGTGTGTGCATCGCTGACTGACGTGCTGTGCGACATGGTGCTTATGCATGTGCTGCCAGCAGGGATGGGACACATCCAACATGTGTCGCGGTAATTAAATTCCGTGTGGTGACTCACCCCGTGCACCCGCGGTGGGCCAAAGAGGTGCTGCGGGAGGTGCTCGGAGTACGCTCCATGCCCTGTAGGATGCTGCCAGTTACTGACAGATGGTTGCACAGTGCCCCTCGAAGTGTGACCTGCGTGTCCCGGCCCCACAAAGTGCGCCCGCGCTGGGCGATAGGGCAAATGCCGCCCGCCGGCGCACCCTCACTGCAGTAGTAAAGTTGACGAGTGCTGTGTATGAATACCTTGCATTTCATGCATTTAATTCTGCTGCTGGCACATGGGGCATACTTAAGCCTATCCTATCCTATCCTTCCCGGTCTGGCTGAGCCGAAAAATGAGATTTTATACGTTGTTCAGAGCTATTCTGCATGTCACGTGACCCCTTTTTTTACCGTAACTTACCGTAATTTACCCCCCCTCCCTGGGGCCCGAGGAAAATTACCGGTAAGAAAGGGCCCCGGAGGTTTTCTCCGCAACCCTAGACCGCCGCCTCTGTAGCCGACTCGAGCTTACAGATCACATCAAACCCCCAGCTTCATTCCGTTGTTTCGGTTGCCCTCGTTTCCGGAACATCACCCGGCGACAGCTCGGATTGGCTGCCCGTGGCATTGTCACAGATCCTGAAGCCCGAGTATGTGCTTGCAGTAGTTCATGAACGCATTGATGGTAGATCCTGATGTGCTCATCAAGATGAGCTGGCGGGTGAGCAGGTCTGTGCCATATGAAGGTCATGATGCGCACCGTTTCCATAGGTCGCTAGATCTGGAGGGAAGGAAACAGCGTGGTGTCAATCATCCGGCAGAATTACCTCTCGACCCAGGGAACGTAAGGTCACCCCTTGCGCCTCAACAAGCCGAACCTGCACCGGGAGTTGACGTGCCGCCGAAGACTAAACAACATCCGGCCTCGCCGCTCTCAGCGATCCTATTGGTATCATCTCTATCAGCGTAGCGATGCGCAGATCTTGCAGGATGCGTAGGGCATCATGCATCATGCGGGGGAGCCCCGGCCACGTCTCCGCGCTGTGGTATGATTGGCGATATATTACTGTGCGTACATCACTGCATGCTAGTACTGTACAGACAGCAATAACGAATGCAAGACGGGGCTGGAAAAACAGGAAATGTAAGCGAGCCCAGGTACTTGGCCCCATCTCCTCCGCTGACGCGCTGCGACGGCCTCAAGAATCTGGAACGCGACGTGTATAATTGGCGATATATTACTGTAGGTACAACATGCTAGTACACACTGAGAAGGAAGGCATGCAAATAACATAACGAGCGCAAAAAAGGACCGAAAACGTGCTCTGAAGACATGTCGATGATATTGATACTGATAATTCCGAATGGGCATGAATGAAGTGAAATGCGAGAGGTATACAAGTGCAGAGTGCGTGCAGAACTTGGCTGGGATGTACAAGAGCGCGAGGGCCCTTTGCTCCGCGAAGACGAAAGTTCAATTAAGGTATATATATTCGGGAAGACTTACGAGAAGGAGGAGGACGCGCTGAGCGGCTCGCCTGCCCATGAGGCCTGGCTGAAGGGTATCGGTGCGAGCATCTGCAGCCCGTCGAGCGGCGCGAGCAGCATCGACCCGCCGAGCGACTGGCCCGTGGGGAACAGCGCGCTCTCCGTCGGCCGATAATAGCCCGAATCATAGCGATGGTCCTGGAACATCATGCATCATGAGCGATCCATCGCCTCGAGCAAACCAAAATGCCACTCACGGCGTAGGCGTAGTCCCAGTGATTGTTTGACTGCATCGCATCGGCCTCGTGCGGCCTCTCCTCGCCCGCGCCCGCGCCCGCGCCCGCGTCGTGCTGCGGTTGCTGCTCCTCCGCGGCGTACTGGACGCGCCTGCCCTCAACGCGCTCGTGCCACTTGAGGTGCAGAGCGAGCCCGTTCGGCAGCTGGAACCCGCGCTCGCACAGCGGGCACACGTATCCGCCCTGCGTGTCGAGCGCGTGGCGCGGCGGCGGGAGCGCGGTCGTGCGCAGGCGCGGCGCGGCGGCGAGCGGCGGCGGGTGCTGCGCGACGTCGTACTCCCACGAGGGCAGCGAGGACGGGGACAGTTCGAACGCGGGCAGGAAGAGGCGGTGCGGCGTCGGCACGTGGTACGTGGGCTCCACGAACGCGCCGTGCGGGTGGGGCGCCGCGAACGCGGGCGGGGGCGAGCGCGGGTAGCCCAGCATCGGCGTGTACATCGCCGGCGCGAGGCCGCGGTTCGCCTCCGCGTCGTACCCCGCATGGCGGGTCGGCGCGACGTCGACGTCCATGGGATGCGCGTGCGCGTGCGCCTGCTCCGCAGGATGCGGCGCGATCCACCGCCCGTAGGCATCGGAAGCGGCGGCCGCGTACGCGCGGCTGTCCGCGGCATGCCGCGCATGCATGTGCTCGGTGGCCTCCGCGCAGTCCTGCATGTGCACGCGGAACTCGTGCGTGTACATCTCCTGCGGGCCCGTCGCGAGGAACGGCACCGGCGGCGCCGAGTCGACGCGCCGCCGCTTGCTGCTGCGCTTCCTGCCCGCCGCGGGCGACCCCGTGTGCGTGCGCTTCGGCGGCGGCGGCGGCGGTCTGCAGAGGCTCGGGGTCACTGTGTGGGTGTATGCGCCCGGCGCGGGCGGGCCTGACGACGTGTCGCTGGACAAGAAGGGATCGGCGCGGAAGACGCCGATCATGTGGCGCGGCACGCCCGTCATCCAGCGCACATCGTCGAGCTCGGGCTCGCCGCGGGCGACGGCCGTCCGGAAGTCGCGAAGGTGGAAGGGTGCGTGCAGGGAGAAGTGTTCTGCGGCGTGGGCGGAGGCGGATCCGTGGACAGACTCCGCAGTGACGCCTTGGAGAGAGGTTTTGAGAGTGTTGTCGAGCAGGTCGAATGCCGTGGTGGGCGTGGGGGTGACCGGCGTGCGCAGGTCGGATTCGGAGCCAAAAGAGCCGCAGGGGGACGTGCGGGACGAGAGCAGGGACGGGCAGGTCGACATGGTCGACGCCGGGGACGAGACGCGTGTGGCAGCGACAGACGAGGCTCGGGCTGTATCGATGCGCAAGCCTACTGGGAGCGAGAAATCGCGAAGGGGCGCAGGTGGCACCTGTGCGGGGCTCGCGGTGGCGACGTCGGGTGTACAGCCATCAAACATGGTTGAGTAAACGAATAGTGATCCAAGGATGAGGAGAAGTGTGAAGTGGGAATTGCGCAGTGAGCGTGTCAAGAACAATTGGACGGGGCAATGTTGCGAAAACCAAGATATATGCGCTGTATCAAGGTCCCTGGAGAAGCACGGGTATGGAGAGTTAGCACGGGGTATGCGGGCATAACGGGGACGAGACGAACGTTGGGAGCAAGTGGAGGACGACGACGAGAGGGAGGAGCTGGTGGTGGTTGGTCGAACGACGGGGAATATTATATAGGATATGCAATGAATTCCAAGTGGAACCCGATGGGGACTACGCATCATGCGTCTGCGCTGCACCGATTCTGGTGGAATACTTACGGAGCTTCCATGCCGCTCGCACGGGTGCAGATGCAGGGCGTTTCAGCCGAGCGCAAGGCTCTCAGAGCCGCTGCCTGGGCGTCGCGCGACTTGGCCTGGGCGAAGGAAGTTCTGCCAGGGGGAAAGCTGCCATAAAAACAACCGCCACAGGACTCTGGAAAGTCGGGAGCCACGGGGCAGGAGGCCCGGACGAGTGGGATTGGATATTCGCCGTGATATTGGCCGTGACAGCGAAGATCGGACTACTATGGGACTCCAGAGCTGTCAGTCGCTCGCGTCATGAATTCGATCGACGGTGAGCCTCGGTGCGGTGATGCAACGCATGTCAGGACTCTACAATACGCAGCGAGCATCGGGAGGCAAGCAGAGGGGGCAAGGGTCGGGAGGCAAGGTCGGGAGGCAAGGTCGGGAGGCGGAGGAGAGGAGAGGGCCGTCGCTGCCACGAGCTACGAAAGAAGGCCAGAAGGTTCTGGGAGAGCTGGTACGCGCTGGATCGATCACGCCAGCGATGTTTCTCTTCCGAATTCGCCAAGCTAACCGGCCACACGGCGATGTTCCCAAACTCTATTGCAATCCACCCGGCCGGTGATGCACCCCAGATCTGTGCCCCACACAAGGGACGCCACCAAGTCCACTGCTATCACGAGGCGAGCAGCTCGTCGCCCCAAGCGGAAGGGATGCCGTTCGCCAGCTGCAGGAGCCCAGCGGTGAGCCCGGACTGTTGCCGTACCGCATCGTATTGCCGAGTGCAAGGGGCCCTTACGAGGTGATGTGGATCAGTGGGTGCTGGAGGGAATGTCTGCGCGACAGAGGACACGACGGTGGTCAGGACAGAAGGTCAACCGGACGGCACTGGCACGCGCGGGTCAGGGACTCGGCCTCCTCGGACATCAGCTATAGATCTCGTCAGGAGATAACGCTTCCCTTCAAGATAACACGTCCCTCGGTCACGGCCCGTCACACCCTCCGGGCCGTCGTGCGTCCGCCTCGCCGGCCCACTTTTCCTCCTCCCGCTTCTCCCCCGGGCCCGAAACGCTCTTCGCGCTCAGAGGCGCCTGACGTTCGACGAGGCAGACGGTGGAGATGAAGGCAAACTACAAGGTATGTCGCCCCCAGCCTGACAGCACCCTGCGCTAACAGACCTCTATGCCCAGTTCTCGAACCTCTGCGGTACCGTCTACCGTCAGGGCAACATCCTCTTCACCCCGGACGGCAACTCCGTCCTCAGCCCGGTTGGAAATCGCGTTTCGGTCTTTGACCTCCTCAAGTAAGTACGTCGCTCGGCCCCGCACCAATGGAACTCCCCCTCACCCGCCCTCTTCTCTCCTAGCAACAAATCCTTCACCTTCCCCTTCCAGAACCGCAAGAACATCGCGGCCATCGCTCTTAGCCCGGATGGAAACGTCTTGGTCTCGGTGGACGAGGGTCCGTTCTCTATCCAACTCGACCCCCGTACCGCTTCTGACTGCTTGTGTCTGTCTGTCTGTCTGTCTGCGCAGACGGCAGGGCCCTGCTAGTCAATTTTCGCCGCGGCGTCGTCCTCCACCATTTCAACTTCCATAAGCCCGTCAACGCCATACAATTCTCCCCGGACGGCGCGTACATTGCCGTGACCCACGGCGCCCATGTGCAGGTCTGGCGGACACCCAACCACCTCGCGCGCGAGTTTGCGCCATTCAACCTCCACCGAACCTACACCGGCCACCACGACGAAGTGCTCAGCATCGAGTGGTCGCCGGACTCAAAGTAACGCCCTCTCATTGCTAGTGTGGAGACCGTGACACGGGGTTGACGGCGCGCCGCAGATGTTTCATCACGACCAGCCGGGACATGACAGCCCGACTGTTCACGCTGGACCCCGTCGAAGGCTTCCGCCCAAAAACGTTCGCGGGCCACAAGGATGCCGTGCTCAACGCCTACTTCTCCTCGGACTCCAAAACGGTGCGCGCGCCCCTCGCGATCGCGCCCCCGCTATGTGCTCACCCGCGCCCCAGATCTACACCGTCAGCCGCGACGGCGCCGTCTTCACGTGGCGCGCAAAACCCTCCTCGCCCCGCCCATCCGACACGGACTCCGACGACGCAGACACCGCCGCGCCCGTCGCGTCCACCTCAAAAGACCAGCTCATCGCGCACACGCGGTGGGGCGTGCACCGCCGGCACTACTTCAACCAGCCGGGCACGAAGGTCGTGTGCAGCACGTTCCACCGCGCCGCGGGGCTGCTCGTCGTCGGCTTCTCGACGGGCGTGTTCGGGCTGTGGGAGATGCCCGCGTTCACGAACGTGCACACGCTCAGCATCTCGCAGGAGAAGATCTCGTCCGTCGCGGTCAGCGCGTCCGGCGAGTGGCTCGCGTTCGGCGCGCGGCGCCTCGGCCAGCTGCTCGTGTGGGAGTGGCAGTCTGAATCGTATGTGCTCAAGCAGCAGGGCCACTTTTTCGACATGAACACGCTCTCGTACGCCCCCGACGGGCAGTACATCGCCACGGGCGGCGATGACGGCAAGGTGAAGCTGTGGAACACACGCTCGGGCTTCTGCGTCATCACGTTCCCGCAGCACACGGCGGCGGTGTCGGCGGTGCAGTTCGCCGCGCAGAGCCAGGTGCTGTTCTCCGCGTCGCTCGACGGCACGGTCCGCGCGTTCGACCTCGTGCGCTACCGCAACTTCCGCACATTCACCTCACCTTCCCCGGTCCAGTTCTCCTGCCTCGCGGTGGACCCGAGCGGCGAGGTGGTTGCGGCGGCGTCGTCGGACTCGTTTGAGGTTTTTGTGTGGTCCGTGCAGACGGGGAAGCTCCTGGACGTGCTCGCGGGGCACGAGGGCCCCGTGAGCGCGCTCGCGTTCTCGCCGACGACGAACGTCCTCGCGAGCGGCTCTTGGGACAAGAGCGTGCGCGTGTGGGACGTGTTCTCGCGCGCACACAACGTCGAGCCCTTCCAGCTCAACGCGGACGTGCTCGCGCTCGCGTTCCGCCCGGACGGGCAGGAGCTCGTCGTCGCGACACTCGATGGGCAGCTCACGTTTTTCAGCACGAACCTGTCCAAGCAGACGAACGTCATCGAGGGGCGCCGGGACATCGCGGGCGGGCGCAAGGCGGACGACCGCGTCGCGGCGGCGAACAGCGCGTCGGGGCGCGCGTTCACGAGCGTCGCGTGGAGCGCGGACGGCGCGTGCGTGCTCGCGGGCGGGAACAGCAAGTACGTCGCGCTGTACGACGCGCGCGGCGGCGTGCTCGTGCGGCGCTGGCAGATCTCGGAGAACCTGTCGCTCGACGGCACGGAGGAGCTGCTCGACAGCCGCCGCGTGACGGAGGCGGGCAACGTCGACCTGCTCGACACGCGCGGCGAGGCGCGCGACCTCGAGGACCGTGCGGACAACACCCTTCCCGGCGCGCAGCGCGGCGACCTCTCGCGGCGGCGGGACCGCCAGGAGGCACGCACCAAGTGCGTGCGCTTCGCGCCGACGGGGCGCGCGTGGGCGGCAGCGTCGACGGAGGGCCTGCTCGTGTACAGCGTCGACGACGCGCTCGCGTTCGACCCGCTAGACCTGACGCTCGAGCTCACACCGCAGGCCGTGCTGCGTGCGCTCGCCGAGCGCGAGCACCTGCGCGCGCTGGTGATGGCGCTGCGGCTCAACGAGGCGCCGCTCGTGCAGCGCGCGTACGAGGCCGTGCCGTACGACGAGATCCCGCTCGCCGCGCGCCAGCTGCCCGCGGCGTACGTCGCGCGCGTGCTCGGCGTCGCGGCGCGCTGCCTCGAGGACGGGCCGCGCCTCGAGTGGGGCCTGCGCTGGGTGCGCGAGGTGCTGGGCGCGCACGGGCGCTGGGTGCGCGCGCACGGCGTCGAGCTCGCGGGCGTGCTGCGTGAGGTGCGCCGCGCGGTGGGCGCGTTCGAGGGCGCGGTGGCGAAGCTGTGCGTGGTGTTTCTGTCTTGGACGGGGAAAAGCTAATATTGTGTGTGTGTGTGTGTGTGGCTAGGTGCGATGAGAACACGGCTACGCTGGCGTATATGATTGATCAGTCGAGGCTGCGGGAGGAGGGAGAGAGCCGGATGGAGGTGGATTTGTAGAGCGGAAGGCGGACGACGTGTTGTGCTGCAGGCTGCACTTCCTTGGACTCGCCCGGGGTTTGAAACGCGAGATAGGCATTGGATAGAGGCGTGTCTGACATGTCATGAAATGTTGGTGCGGGTCAGACGAACCAAGCAGTGCTGCTACGTCGCGGAGCGGGACGAAAAGCGACTGGTGTTCCATTGGCGCCGCGCTGCCGGGGCCGCGGCTTGCCGTGAAGTTTGCAGCGAGCTTCGCGCTTTCCGTTCGTGACGACAGCTGGGTGCGACGACGGGTGCACTCTAAAGGAAAGACCGTTCGGGAGAAGCCCCCGTGGATGGTTGTTCCCAAGACGAGCACAAGGGAGTGAGCGTATGCGGCTCCACCTTTCGCGAGTGCACTTTCTCTGTTCACTTCACGACGAGTATAGGACACTGAGCAGGGCTGGAGGCGAAAGTGCGTGCGGATCGTCTGGTGCATGTAAGTACGCGTACGGGCGGAGCGGGACGGGATATTCCTTGGGAGCAGGTGAGCGGGCGAATGGGAGGGCGAGGACGCGTCCAAATGGGCAGCGCGTGCGGAAGCGGCAGTCTGTCTTCCTGCGCGTCTGCCACCTGCAGCTCTTCTCGTCCGAACCGGAAGACGCTGCCCTTCCCTCTCCAGCGCCATCTCGGCACCCGTCCCCCGTTGCCTGCCCGCCATGCCCTCCACCTATAAGTACCCCCACCTCTCTGCGCCCCCGTTCCCCGCACCCTCGCACCCTCGCCCACCACCGACCCGCGCCCCCGCCGACCCGCTCGACCCGTCGTCCACTCCCCGACCCGTCAACTAACTCCGCATCCTCACCGCCATGGTCGACTGGCATTCCCCCGCGGAGCTCGCCCGCGATGCAGGTTGGTGTCCTTACCGCATACATCTTGCTCTTCTCTCACCGACGCGTCCCAGATGCCTTCTCGAAGCTCATCCACTCCCTCCTGGGCCTCTACATGTAAGTCCCCTCCATCCCCCCATTCGTCTTTTAACGCTTCGGCAAGTTGGGAGTTCGTCACCTCCCTCGACTTCGACATCGCGTTCATCACCCGGAAGCGCGTCTTTCGCTGGCCTTTGGTGCGTTCCGTCCTTCCGTCCAGTGCGTCTTCTCAGACGCCCGTGCAGACCTTCTACTTCTTGGGCCGGTACTGCCTGCTCGCTGCGCTCATCGGCATGTACGTCCGTTTGACCGCCGCTGTCATTCATGTCTGACCTCTCGGCGTCATCTCAGTGCGGTCGCCCTTAATGTCAAACAGTGAGTCGCGTGCGTGCGCTTCTCCTGAACATACGCTCAAGCAATCTCCAGAAAAATTAACTGCCAGGGTTTATACACGTTCAACCAGGTACGGCTGTCCGTCTTTGAAACGATGGAGGCGTTGTGTGCTAACCTCATATAGTGTATGGGCAACCTTGCGATTGGTTTGGCCAGCGTCAATCTCTCCCTTCGCACGTAAGTCTGTCGTTCGCCGCTTCAGGCTCACTTGCCAACTTTGTCGACAGGATGGCTGTCTGGGGCCAAAGGTGGTACATTGTCGTGCCCTTGACGGCCATCATCTTGGGCCATTGGTCGCTCCTCATGCACGGCATCCTCCTCACGGCTGTTTGGGTCCCTGAGGCCGGCTGCGTCATTAGGTCGACGGACAGCAGGATTCTCTCCGTCACTTTCATCTACAGCATGTCGCTCGACTTGCTCGTGCTGATTTTGACCGGATGGAAGCTTGCTCATCCCGGTTCCAGCGGTAGGAGCAAACTCGTGGACATGATCTTCACCGATGGTCTCGTGTACTTCATCATTGCGTGAGTCTCCTTCGTCTCTGGCTCGGAGCTTGCCATTGAAGGCTCGTTGCAGGTTCTTGGCAAACTTGTTGGCTACCGTGAGTTTCACGACATGTCAACTTGAGACGACGCTGATCGTTCGCATCCAGATCTTCATGACGTTGAACCTTAACGCGGTAATGTCTATCATCGCGAACGTTCCAGCTGCCATTGCATCTACGGTGCGCATTTACTCCGCCTTCTTCGATTCCACTCGCGATAACCTGTCCTTGTCAGATTGTCGCGTCACGGGTCGTTCGTCGCCTTGCAAATTTCTCGAACGACAGCACTGAGATGTTCGCGTACGTGCGCACTATCTCCGGAGACGCACTATATTCTCATGTACGCTTAGAACGACCACCACCGGCTCATCTTTCGCGTTCCGTCCGAGCCAGCGGTCGGCAATGCAGCCCAACGTATTGCTCGGGAAGCAGCAGCCTTCCGGAGTTCACGTACAGGTACGTCGGGCCCGATGACGTTGTCTGAAATGTCTTAACCTGGTGTAGATGGACAGTTTCTCTGCTGCCGACTCGATGGCCATCCAGTACGACGCTGCCGGGCGCATCGTCAAGGAGGATCACTACGACCCAGAGGCCCAAATCATCAGCGACGAGTTCAAGCGCCCACCCTACTGATTCCATCCCTCGGAATCCCACGTCATGAACGCTGCACTCGTTCTTCCTCTGCACGCACTCACCTCTCCATCGCTGCCTGTCGGTCAGGCATGGAACACCAGTCCCGTTTGCTCGCTATCGCACTCCGCATTGCATTCCTTCCTTGTTTACGTTGCATTCCCACAATTGATACCTTCTTGAGATCACGTACTGCTCACGCATTGAAGACCAGATGTTGTATACCCGGGCCAGTTGATATACGGCCTCTTTTTTGACTAGCGCTCTAGCTATATATCGCTGTATATGGCTGTATGCAAACACGAAAACCATGCATCGAATCACCGTCGACTGGAGGCTGCAAACGTTATTCATGGCCAGCTTCCAAGACATACGGCAGTGTTGTTTATAGCCAGCGAAGTCTTCTCCCGGAACGCCCAACGCAATTGAGCGTCTGCCGGAGCCTTCGAAAGCCCCGACAAGGTTTTAGGGAACTCAGCCCTGAGAAATCGATGGGCGCGCGTGGATTGCGAAGCACACTGGGGTTGGCAACGGATGGAAGAATTACATTTGGTGGGTGGGTGGAAAGTAGGGCGGGTGTATGAAGCACGGCGGAAGGCCTCCAGCCGCTGGCAGGCAGCACGCGAAAGCACGGGCAGATCTGCGCGGGAGGGACGTGCGCCGGTGACGGCATCCGCGAACTGGGGACGGACGGAGGGGTGCCGGTGGACGTGGACGCGGGCGCTGACAGAAATCGAAGTGGTATGATAGGACTTGGCGGGGAAGAGAAGGGGGTGGGCGTGGGCGAGGGCGAGGGCGTGGGGGCAGCGCGGGGGCGGGACGGCGATAGCGCTGCGGGCGAGGCGGGGAAGTCGTGATCAAGACTCGGACGCGCATGGAGGCTGGAGGGGTTCGTGCGCGCTGACTCATGGACGTCGGGGATGTCGTGGGGATGATCGTGTCGATCCCGCGGGCGGTACATATGGGGACGATCGACGGGCGTTCGGGGAGCAGTGGGAGGGTAAGTATATCGTACGAGGGGGAGTTAGGCTTTAGCTCCGGGTGGGTAGGTCATGTACAGGTAGGTAGGTCCCAGGTGCGGCGAAGTCTAAAAGGTGGGGTGGGAGAGCACGAGCAAGTCACGAGAGTATACGAGAGTACTTAGTATGCTTTGGAGAGTTTCTTGAGATCGACAGAGGACGCAAGGGTTCCCGAGCGCATCCATCTATCAGCTCGCCAGGGAAAGACGATGGAGTGCAGACTTCTCCCTGTCCATCCTGCAAAGCAATTTCGTGAGCTGCTTCGTGCTGCAGCCGACCACAGATCGACTCTCTTCGCCCCACACCAGCGCGGCGAAGACGTGCGTGTCGGCGTCCACGAGCGCCCGCCACAGGCGCTCGCCGTCGCGCAGCATGCCCCCGAGCTCGCGGAATGCCTTGCAGACCTTCCTTCCGGCTGCGCAAACCCGCTCCGAATCAGACAAGATATGACCGACGATGAGGGATGGCAACGTACCCGTCTCCGGCACGTCGACGCTCCCAGCCAGAGGGCGGGAGTGTATGAGCGCTGTCGCCCGCTCGCGCAGGCCGAGCGTAGCGCTGATGCGCGCGAAAGCCGGCCGGGAGCGTGCCGCGCGCGCAGACTCGGCCGCCTTGCGCGCGTAGGCGACGCAGTCCCCGAGGAACCGCATGCAGCGCGTATTATGCTGCGCCATATTGTAGTGCGCCTGCTGGAGGTTCAGGAGGTGCTTGGGCTTTAACGCGGAGAAGATGGGTCGATTGAAGCCGCGCGCGGACGACAGAGATGTTTGGATTGCATGGATTGCGGGGATTAGCGTGACTGCGATCGTGGGGACGTCGAGCTGTGCGTCGGAGTCAGAACTGGGGGCTACGGACGGGCGCGATATTTTACCTGGTGCGTAGGCTTGACCTGGAGGACGAGGAGATGGAAGCGTCTCTGATGCAGGAGTCCCTTTCTATGCGGCCAGTCAGATACAGACCTTTAAGATGAGTATAGCACTGAAGAGACTGACAGTACCGCCGTCAAGAATGCCTTCCAAAGTGCTCTCGAATTTGCGCCAACGGTCAACCTCGCCTCGTTCTATGCGGTGTTCCTTGAGCGCCTGCGTCACGTGCCTGACCTCGTCCGCCCAAAACTTGTCCAGCTTGACATAACAAGCCTTGATGGCGCAGATCAACGTGTCTAACTCTTTGAGAAGATCGGACTCATCGGAAAGTGGGCAGGCGCGCACTGAAAGGTCCCAGGTCAGCTGCGATGGATAAGGGGAGGGAACATGGTACACAACAGCGGCACGGACGCCCTTGAGCTCCTTGCATACACCCTTCTCAAATGACGACTTAAGATCCAACGCATCAGTCCGCAACGTCTTCGCGAGCTCCAGGCGACGCTCTAGCAAAACAAGCCAGGCACTCTGGGATCGTATCTCGTCGGAGAGATCGCGCAGATACTGCTCCGCGTACTCTTGCGACAACTTGACGAACTCTTCATAGCGATCTTGGTGCCGCTAAAGCGTATCGCGCAACTCGGAAATTTGTGCCTGCAGAGAGGGGTGGTGTTCGGCGGGAGCGGTGCCAGCAAGTTCTTCGACGTGGCTGATCGCCGTGGAGAGCCGCTTCATGAGCTTCTTCCATGAGGACAGCGTTCGATTGAGGCTTTGCCAGGATCGAGCCGAGCGCCGATCTTGAGAGCCCGTCGATTCCAAAGCGTTGGGCACGCTCGTCGATGGCGATGGCGGATTGCTTGCGGTGTCTAATAGATCGTAGCGGAAGGCGTGAAAATACGTAATCAGGTCTAGTAGATCAGCCTGGTCCGCGTGAATTTGCTCGTTGAAAAAAGCAGCGATTTGCCCATCCGCATCTCGAGACTCGTAGATCCGAAGCGGACGTGTGTAGCCAGCTCCACACCTTTGCGCACCACTCTGGGCGTTCGAACCTGAGCACATAACGGACGCCGTTTGGTTCTGTCCAGACTACTTATCATTGTGTCTGCAGCATAGGTGAATACGAGCAATGCAAATGAGACGGGTGACGCACCTTGCTCGAGCTGATACATGATCTTGGAACCAACGCAGAGTCAGCGCACGCTTCCAAGACGTGAGGCGCGTGGTGCTACGCCATGCAGGTGATGCACAGTCGGCACAGAATGAAACGCGTGGGGCAGAAGTAGCGGACACACCTGCACACGCTTCACACCCTGATAGCAACGGTGGGGCAAGAGGCAAGCCGAGCTTGCGAGGCGGGGCCTCTTACGGAGGCTATGTAAGCCGATACGACTGAGTTGGGCGCCGGAACGGCGCTGTCAGAGAGGCAGAAGGCGGCGGGAGGTGCAGAGCAAGCTTCCCACGCTCGTCGCACTCTCCCCGCTTCGTCGCGCGCCCGCGCGCGCTTCGACCCACCCACCAACCCCTAGCGCTTGCTCAGGTGGTACCTCGTTCCGCGTTTCTCGCTTCGAGGGGCCTCCCTGTGCTTGCAGCTCGAGGGCTTTCGTGCCGCGAGCTCGGGCGTGTCGTTTCTGACCCGCCAGCCCGAGTCTCTCGCCGGGGCGCGTTGCGCGACGCGCGCAGCGCGTCGGGGTGCGCGCGTAGCGCGCCCGGACACGTGCGCAGCACGGGTCTCCCCTGCGGCCGATAGCTCTCCCACCACAACCCTGGAAACCGTTATCCACACGTTTTCCAGGTCATCTGTCCTCCAGGCATTTACCCTTCGTCTTTGAGACACACACTCGGCATTACATAGCTTACCTGAATCATTCATGTTCATGCGGACCACGGTGTGTTGGGTATGGCGCAGTGGTAGGCACGATGTGATAGCCTAAAGAGCTGTTCGGAAATCCAAGCCAATGTCATTGTCGGCGAAACACGAGGACACAGCCCACCAGCCCCTATCACAGCCTATGGCAGACGCTGCAGGCGCTCGCGTGGCTGAGGCCCAGTGAAAAGTCGGGCTGGGCTGGTATGGCCCTGTATGTGTAGCCAGAAAAAATGTGTCCTCAGCTGGCGTGGTGTGGTCTGATATGCGTGGATGAGGCCATGCAACCCCGTGACGTAGATATGACGCGCGTTGGCGCTGCAGATGTGCTGTAGCGACGCCGAAATCGCAGCGATCGACAGCGCCGTTGCTGCAGCTGGCGGCGCTGCTTTGCTGCATCCATATCGCGCTGGGGATCCGGCACTGTCGCTTGCTCTGCTCGCCGCCGCGTTGCTGCCTTCGCTGCTCCCGTCGCTTTGCTTAGTCAGCTTATCATGCAGGCAGTGCAAAGCAATGCATCGCGCCGCCAGCCGTCTCGCACCCGTTCTCGTATCGCTTCCCTCCTACCACTCTCTGGCATCGTCAATCAACTCCCCCAAGCCTGTAAAGAAACAAGATAGCGGCAGCTGCATCCGATACTGTCGAGGCACACGAATGCCCACTGCCAAGTCCACCTACCTCAAGCATATCAATTCATGAGCACGAAGGGCAGCTAGCAGGCTCTTGGAGGCGACAGAGGGCACAGGCCTCGGCGAAGCATCGTCGTCTCAGGTGAGCTCACTGCGTTTCGAGCTCGAGGCATTTGATGTAGAGAATCTAGTCTGTGCTACGAGGCGCGCAGCTCGGTGTCCTGAGCTGTCGTCACGATAGATGTCCGGGACGTGGCTTCCAGATGCCAGGTGCGTGTACTTAAAATATCATCGACGCGTGCTCATGCACTGTGTCTGCTCTCTCAGTACTCTCATGTCCTTTCTGCAACAGACACTAATTGCACTCCGCCCCTTCACATGCCTCCAAGAAAGCACATACCCCGCGCAAAGGAACCAAATGAAGCACCAATACGACAGGCTGCGCATTTGGACGGATGCCCCGTCGACGTCACGGTCGCCGGCGCCGCGCCCGCACTCCTCCGCCTCCGCCTTGCGTCGGCACGCCTGGCACACGCGGCTCTTGCGCTCGCTGCGGCGCCCGACCAACCATTTGACCGCGCCATGCGTCGGCCTCGTTGCCGTACACGACGCTAAGCCGCGCGCCGAGCGCGCACAGCATCGCCCGCTAGTCGTATTCCTCGCCGTACTCCAGAGTCCATCCTGCACGCAACTGCACTCGGGCGGCAGGTTCTGCTGCAGCATCGCCGCGTGATGCAGCTTCGCATCGCGGATGCGGTCCCACGTCGCACTCACCGTCACCTTGAGCTTCCGCCACCAGAGCGTGCCGGAAGTCCACAAGCATTCATGCGAGCGACTCGAGGTCGTCGCGCGGGAATGTCTGCGAGTCGACACAGAGGTGCGTGTTGATAGACGCGCATGCCGACGCCGAGTTGGTTGTCCTGTGTGTACGGGATGTGCGCGCCCGTGTGCACCGCGGCGGCTTCGACTGTCGAAGCCGCTACTAGTACAGCATTACAGTAGTACTCATTTAATGAAACTGTTTCTGACACGACGCGTGGGGGATGGCTGTTTGAAACGGTATAAGGCCGGTGGAAGAACATCCTCTAGGTACATAAGGTCAAGAAGCTACCGAGAGACAGAGCGCGCTCACGTGGCAGTCGCCCGCCATTGGACCGAGGCGCGACGGGCTACGTCACTGGCAACTTGTCTCTTACCCTCACTTTCCTGCCTCCCTCTATCGCTGTACCTTTGCTCTGGGCTGCTACTGTCTCGAGATCTCAGCTGTGGACTAGCAGGCTGTCTCTGAGTGACTCATCTAGCAGGCTGGAGTTTAAGTAGACTGATGCTCACGCTGGGGAGAGCTCTCAGCTTGCTTCAGCTCAGGGGCTCGACGATACAATTATACTGACGCATTTGCCATTTTACAGCCCGCTGGAACACTCACTTCATAGGCATAGCTGGATGCCGACAGCGCGTTGGGCGGGGACGTGTCCGAGTACAGGAGAGACTCAGGAGATGTTGCGCGACAAGGTGCGTTACACTAGCTCGTTCTGCCACCCTCGACTGACGCACTTGCTGAACAGGAAAGCCAGGTAGGTCACCATGCCACAGAGGTCGCTAAGAAGATGGAGGCGTATGCTGCAGGAATGGTACGCCTTGCCTGCTGGACCTCCTATGGCTGACTAGGATTTTGACTTAGCGAACGGGAAGACCGGGACAGTAGCAGACGCCAGGCTGGTGGCTGGATCGGCGGGTATGGTTCTATGTGCGCTGATATGGCATGGTATGTGGAGCGGCAGCGGATGCGCGCGGCGTGGGTGGATGGACTAGTATGGTTCTATGTGTGCCGATGTGGTGTGGAATGGACAAGTATACGAGCAGTCAAATATATTTGTATTCAGCTGGAACCATACAGTCACATACCAGCACATACCCGCGCACATTTCGTAGCGACGAGCCGCCGACGACGCCGCATACAGGACCATAAAAAATCTGATATAGTTCACATTCTCTGGCCTCATCTGGCCTGATATGAAGCTTCTCACGCGCAGATATAGACATACCGGGCCATATGGAGCCAGACCGACTTTTCACTGGGGCTAAGGACGCAGGGCTGTGCTTTGGGTGAGTGAGCGAGCCCGGCGCGTCGGTCTGGCTCCATATGGCCCGGTATGTCTATATCTGCGCGTGAGAAGCTTCATATCAGGCCAGATGAGGCCAGAGAATGTGAACTATATCAGATTTTTTATGGTCCTGTATGCGGCGTCGTCGGCGGCTCGTCGCTACGAAATGTGCGCGGGTATGTGCTGGTATGTGACTGTATGGTTCCAGCTGAATACAAATATATTTGACTGCTCGTATACTTGTCCATTCCACACCACATCGGCACACATAGAACCATACTAGTCCATCCACCCACGCCGCGCGCATCCGCTGCCGCTCCACATACCATGCCATATCAGCGCACATAGAACCATACCCGCCGATCCAGCCACCAGCCTGGCGTCTGCTACTGTCCCGGTCTTCCCGTTCGCTAAGTCAAAATCCTAGTCAGCCATAGGAGGTCCAGCAGGCAAGGCGTACCATTCCTGCAGCATACGCCTCCATCTTCTTAGCGACCTCTGTGGCATGGTGACCTACCTGGCTTTCCTGTTCAGCAAGTGCGTCAGTCGAGGGTGGCAGAACGAGCTAGTGTAACGCACCTTGTCGCGCAACATCTCCTGAGTCTCTCCTGTACTCGGACACGTCCCCGCCCAACGCGCTGTCGGCATCCAGCTATGCCTATGAAGTGAGTGTTCCAGCGGGCTGTAAAATGGCAAATGCGTCAGTATAATTGTATCGTCGAGCCCCTGAGCTGAAGCAAGCTGAGAGCTCTCCCCAGCGTGAGCATCAGTCTACTTAAACTCCAGCCTGCTAGATGAGTCACTCAGAGACAGCCTGCTAGTCCACAGCTGAGATCTCGAGACAGTAGCAGCCCAGAGCAAAGGTACAGCGATAGAGGGAGGCAGGAAAGTGAGGGTAAGAGACAAGTTGCCAGTGACGTAGCCCGTCGCGCCTCGGTCCAATGGCGGGCGACTGCCACGTGAGCGCGCTCTGTCTCTCGGTAGCTTCTTGACCTTATGTACCTAGAGGATGTTCTTCCACCGGCCTTATACCGTTTCAAACAGCCATCCCCCACGCGTCGTGTCAGAAACAGTTTCATTAAATGAGTACTACTGTAATGCTGTACTAGTAGCGGCTTCGACAGTCGAAGCCGCCGCGGTGCACACGGGCGCGCACATCCCGTACACACAGGACAACCAACTCGGCGTCGGCATGCGCGTCTATCAACACGCACCTCTGTGTCGACTCGCAGACATTCCCGCGCGACGACCTCGAGTCGCTCGCATGAATGCTTGTGGACTTCCGGCACGCTCTGGTGGCGGAAGCTCAAGGTGACGGTGAGTGCGACGTGGGACCGCATCCGCGATGCGAAGCTGCATCACGCGGCGATGCTGCAGCAGAACCTGCCGCCCGAGTGCAGTTGCGTGCAGGATGGACTCTGGAGTACGGCGAGGAATACGACTAGCGGGCGATGCTGTGCGCGCTCGGCGCGCGGCTTAGCGTCGTGTACGGCAACGAGGCCGACGCATGGCGCGGTCAAATGGTTGGTCGGGCGCCGCAGCGAGCGCAAGAGCCGCGTGTGCCAGGCGTGCCGACGCAAGGCGGAGGCGGAGGAGTGCGGGCGCGGCGCCGGCGACCGTGACGTCGACGGGGCATCCGTCCAAATGCGCAGCCTGTCGTATTGGTGCTTCATTTGGTTCCTTTGCGCGGGGTATGTGCTTTCTTGGAGGCATGTGAAGGGGCGGAGTGCAATTAGTGTCTGTTGCAGAAAGGACATGAGAGTACTGAGAGAGCAGACACAGTGCACGAGCACGCGTCGATGATATTTTAAGTACACGCACCTGGCATCTGGAAGCCACGTCCCGGACATCTATCGTGACGACAGCTCAGGACACCGAGCTGCGCGCCTCGTAGCACAGACTAGATTCTCTACATCAAATGCCTCGAGCTCGAAACGC
This sequence comes from Auriscalpium microsporum, assembly GCA_019914985.1. Taxonomy (NCBI): domain Eukaryota; kingdom Fungi; phylum Basidiomycota; class Agaricomycetes; order Russulales; family Auriscalpiaceae; genus Auriscalpium; species Auriscalpium microsporum. The sequence goes on along the minus strand of JAHLMG010000007.1, from coordinate 1,359,064 downwards.
AGTGAGCTCACCTGAGACGACGATGCTTCGCCGAGGCCCGTGCCCTCTGTCGCCTCCAAGAGCCTGCTAGCTGCCCTTCGTGCTCATGAATTGATATGCTTGAGGTAGGTGGACTTGGCAGTGGGCATTCGTGTGCCTCGACAGTATCGGATGCAGCTGCCGCTATCTTGTTTCTTTACAGGCTTGGGGGAGTTGATTGACGATGCCAGAGAGTGGTAGGAGGGAAGCGATACGAGAACGGGTGCGAGACGGCTGGCGGCGCGATGCATTGCTTTGCACTGCCTGCATGATAAGCTGACTAAGCAAAGCGACGGGAGCAGCGAAGGCAGCAACGCGGCGGCGAGCAGAGCAAGCGACAGTGCCGGATCCCCAGCGCGATATGGATGCAGCAAAGCAGCGCCGCCAGCTGCAGCAACGGCGCTGTCGATCGCTGCGATTTCGGCGTCGCTACAGCACATCTGCAGCGCCGACGCGCGTCATATCTACGTCATGGGGTCGCATGGCCTCATCAACGCATATCAGACCAGACCACGCTAGCTGAGGACACATCTATTCTGGCTACACATACAGGGCCATACCAGCCCAGCCCGACTTTTCACTGGGCCTTAGCAACATGACACCGCGTAGTAGACCAGACCGGTGTCGGAAACCCTGCTGAACTATGCATGGGGGAAATTGTGACGGTCGTGTCACGACTCCCTTGAAGATGCCATGCCCTGCCATTTGAAGGTTCATGGTTCATGGTGCGGCGAACAGCTTGAGTTCGGTTGTAGCTTCTGTATTGAGCATTCTTCAACGTAAATGAGGTGGCGAGTTGCAGTCGGTCGGTGACCGATTGGTCTGTCGTCAAGTGCAGTGCGGCATTGACCCCCAGTGAAAAACCGGTCTGGCCCCGTATGCCCCCGTATGGATATTTCTGCACGAGTGGAGCTGTCAGACCAGGTCAGATGTAGGCATACAATTCTGGACTTTCTGGGGTCAAAATCTGCCATTTTCTGCCTGGTCCGTTATGCGCCAATATGCGCCGATATGCATATTTGTGGCTCCTTATGCATACATATGATATCTGCTGCTATTCCAATACTGTCCGATTTTTGCATACCACGCCATATGGGCGCATACAGAGCCATCTGCGCCATTCCCAGCCACCTGCCCCACATCCGCCGCAATCTGCATACCACGACAGATGGGTGCATATGGAGGCATCCCACTCACCTGCCCTGCGTCCGCGTCCCGCGCCCACAGCCCGCCCGATCGCTAAGTCGTTCGATAAGTCGAAAGTCAGGCATTGTAGGCAGACGGCGTACCATTCTCCCGCAGCCAGTGAGCCTACGTGCTGTTCTTCTTCTCCTTCTCCAAGGCTTTAGCTGCCTGGCTCTCCTGTTCGAGTCGCTGAGACAGATGCATCAGTAGAGGACCGCAGACTGAGCAAGTAGTACGCACCAAGCGAGTTTCTCCATCTATGCCATCAAATGCCTTCTGAAACTCGTCGTTCGTCATTTTCGGGTCGCGCATCTTGCACTCTTGCATGTATAAAATTCTTGCACGGCCCTAGTGACGCTGCGGCGGGTCAGATCGACGTGAAACGGGTGTAGCGTGGGTGTACGAACGTGATAGTGAGCTAGCAGCACTTTCCCTCGAGCTCCGAGCAGCCGCTGCACCGCTGGCGCAGAGTGCGGCTGAGCCACGCGGAGTGTCGCCATGGCATGCTGAGAGGGAGATGGCGACGGCTACGACAAGCAGGGGCGGCGGTGTGCGAGCTGGATTCGGGTTGCGTGACAGTGAACTCACCTCTCTGCTGGCACTCTGACGTGGCACTCGGCGCTGATGTGCTGGGCCGGGACGATAGCGCAAGAGGCGAGAGGCAAGGAATTGTGGTGGAGAAAGAGGAAAAAGTGGGTGAGTTGGCAGTGCGAACACGAGCTTTCGAGCGTTCTACAGTAGCCCCGCGGTCCAAAACCAACAAAGGGTGCACTCCACATTGAACGGTAGTCCAAAACTAACCGTGTGTCCAACGCAGAGGGTAGTCGGCCGTCGCGTGCAAGTGGTGGTGGTGGAAGGAAGAGAAGACACGGCGCGAGAAGCGCGAGAAGTTGAGAAGACGCGCCGCGAGAAGTTTGCCAGCGCATCAGCGCATCACTCGGCCGAGCTTCTGCTTCTTCATCTCACCTCGCCCTTCTTTCATTCTGCGCACTCTCAATGACAGGGCACAAGAATCCCAATTCAAGCAGGAGAAAGAAGACTCGCGGGCGACTGCGGCTCCCCAGTGAGGTGCCGCCGTCTGGCCCAGGCGTCCTCAGGGCACCCTTGCCTGCGCGCAGACCTGCTCGCGAGCGCGTGTCGACTAGGCTACGGCGCCCAAACAGTGACGGTACGTTCACTCACATGCATGCCTGTTGATACATGTCTACAGCTACCGATGTATGTTATACATTGTAGCATACCTTCAAGTTGGAAACCATCTACCTGTGCTGTTGTCTCGACTGAGGCTTTGGCCAAGTGCCCTCCTGCATGGCTGTTGGCATCTTCGGATATGCGTTCACCTGCAAAACTGTCAGTTCCCGAACGTTTATAGTGCATCAGACCCAAGCGCACCTCCAAAGTCTTGCACTATCTCGTCCTGAGGCTGCGTCCATAAAGGGTCACTGTGCGGGCTTTGTTTATGCAAGTTCATAGCATGTCAGGCTCGACGGACTTCATAATGCATAACTGCCACGCACCAGTCCCGCATATATGCTCGTATCCTCAGCTGGTATGTCTTCGTGTGTTAGGTCTTCGTGTGCGGAATGCTGTGTGTTTTGATGAGGACTCTGTAGTGAGCCGCTAGCAGGCCCACTCACCTGGGAAGTGAACCCTTCCCCAAAAACATTGGTTCTCCTTCGCTTCCAAGGTACAGTGCTTGGGTTTCCAACTCTCGGTATTTGCTATGTGCATGGTAGGTCGACTTGGAGACCGCCTTGTAGTGATCACCACGACAGAACCGCAGACAGCCACAGTAGTACACAGCCGCAGCTCGTTGTCCCGAGCTCCCAGTAGAGCTTTCGGCCATGGTACGTCCCGCAGAGAGCTATGCGAACACGCAGTGCGAAGAGGCCTCGAGGACGAGTCCGAGATGGAGGCGCACGACGGGGGCAGCGAGAAGAGGGAAGCGACTCTGCGCAGGCGACACGGAGCGGCGCAGGGCAGCGCAGGCAACAGCGCAGGCGACACGGAGCGGCGCAGGGCAGCACAGGCGACGCGGCGCGACTTTGGCAGCGCAGGCGGCGTGGCTTTGGGCAGCACGATGCGTGCCGCGAGGTGTCGAAGCGGCAAAGCAGCGCCGTTGCAGCGAGGCAGCGGCGCTGGCGCTGGCATTGTGCTCGTCTACAGTACATTTGCGGCGACGACGCGCGCTGTGTCTATGTCACGGGGTCGCATTGCGCAGCTGACGCCAGATGGATTCACATTTCTCCCGCCCTGCGCATACTGAGGCATAGGGATCCAGACCGGTTTTTCACTGGGATTGACCCAGCCAGTCGGCGCCCCGCGCGATATCCTCGGAGCGCAGCCGGCAGCGACTACTACTGTCTTCCATCATACTCCATCCTTGCTTATAACGACTATCTTCTGTGCCAAGGTCAGCCACGGAGACTACATCCTTGCTTTAAAAACGTCTTTACTTTGCGAAGCTGGAGCTGACATGATGAACTTAACTTTGTAGTCCCAAGTTGCCCTATGACATCAAAATCATTGTTTTGTGTGCACGCAAGCAGAGTGCAAGCTACTTCCTGGATGTTGCCACGCTGGCCAGCATACCGTCCGAATGGTATGACTGCTACATGCCTGCATGTTTTACTGAAAGCCTGCACGAGAGGTACTAGTAGCTGGCTTGAAGAGCACAAGTGAAGCAGACCAAATGAGGGTTTGGAATTCAACAGCGTGATATGACGTGGATTCATCCGACCGCGACGATGTTGTCGACAACACACTAATACTATCACCCTCCGGTCGCCTCTCGCCAATGTCCCAGCTCTCAAAGGAGTCCGCGCGCACCTCGATGTTGCCAAAGCCGCGCCAGCACTCGCGCGCTGCTCTCAAGAAGCCAACCACCTCGGCTCGACTACCTGCGCCGGCGTCGAACGTCGTCGCGCCCGCGCAGCCAGTAAACAAAGCCGCTCGTTCAAGACTCCCTCATCCTACTGCTTCTCGTAGAGCTCCACAGTCCGTATCCGACGCTCCTTCCCCACCGCAGTCGGCGCCCACGATCCATGCACGCGCTGGTTCCGACGGGGCGTCCCGCACGCCATGGACATCACCCGCCGACGCGCCACCGGCGAAGACAGCGCTAGTTCGCGCGAGCTCAGAGTCGGGCCATTCGCCAGTCTCGCTGCCGCTGCACACGAGCGCCCCGCATCCCGCGCGGGTATTCGAGAGCAACGTCCGAGTGGTAGCAAGACGGCCTTTCGGCCCCGCGATCCGTACTCCCGCTCGCGTCGATGCTGCCTATCCTACGCCGCCGAGCTCGGTGGAGACGAGAACGAATGGGAAGCTGGAAGAAGGGAAGGAGGTCAAGCTACTGGATGCGACGGCGAGCATTGGCGACCTAGACACCCAACCTAAGGCATCAACACACCTCCCCTACTCGTTCCCTACACCTCCCACCGCGGCGGTCGTGTCTAGATCGCATCCAAAGGCTGCCACGCCCAGCAGCAGCAAGCTGAAGGAGAACCGCCCAACACTATCCATTGCCCTTCCTCGCGATCTCATCCGACCCACCAATGGAGACTCCGCCCGTCAGCCCAACTCTCCACGTCCACTCGTCATCCGGAAGCCCATCTCGAGCTGCCTGCACATTCTTCACTTCGGTGATGTGTACATCACAGCCGAAGTCAAGGCGCTGATGGATGAAGTCGACCGGTTTGCCGCGGAGTGGATGTTCATGTTCGACGACATCCTCTGTCCTGAAGAGGATCCCGGAGCGAAGCGCTCGGAGGCTGCCGAGTATCATTGTGCGGATGAAGGTGTACCTGCCGCCACAACGACACGGAGTACCATTGCAGGAGCAGACAACAAAGTCGAGGACAGCGACAGCCTGCCGTCGTCTCCACCTCGTACCGATCTCTGGACCGCGAAGGCCGACTCTGCTCGTTTCAACGTATCCCATACACCGAACCGGAAGCTATCAGCCGCTAGCAACACCACGCTCACGACGGCAATTGACTCTGATGATGAAGGTTCCGATGCTGAAGGTTTGGTTTTGACAGCACGGCATGCTCACCGAGACGTGGCTGTGGTTAGAGATGCCCCTGCACATGTTCATGTAAGCGACATGTTTTGCACTGTCCAGTATAAAGCTCACGAGTACTCTACAGACTACAGTGATCATCCGACCCAATGTATGCGAGGTACGCGAACAGACCGTACACGTTCAGACGAGTCCGGGACCTCTAAGGACTCCGCCGAAGACGCTTGCTCCTAGCACCCCAACGCCAGTTCCTTATCTTTCCCTGCTTCCTGAGGTCAGTCAGCCTTACGGTCGAAGAGAAGACGCGCACTTACCACAGGATATAGATCAACAGGTCGCCTATCTTGACCGAAGCAAGGGACATGAGCGCCATCATAACAGCGCTCTCACTCGATAAAGACACCCCGCGTTCTTCCATCAGGCGGCAGGCGGGGACCCCCGGCGACGTATCGCCCACCCCCACGTTATCGAAAGCTGGCTCACCGGGCACCTCGAACGCTTCTCTGTACGCTTCATCCCCTCTGTCTCGTCCGACGTTCCAGAATGCCTTGTCGCCTCCAACGCCCAGCCCTTTGCGTGCGGCAAGAGCATCTCCGCACAGGTCTTCTCCTCTGGCGCAGAAGTGTTACACAGCGGGAACGTCGCCTGGTAGCCTGTCGTCTGCGTCTGGTACGCGGAACACGTCGCCAGCGACGTTGCGGTCAGAAGATAGCCCGCAACAGCCAGCTTCACCTCGGCCGACCAGCGATACGGTTTTGGATGTGTCGCAGAAGCAGCTCCCGTCCTCATTCCCCATCAACACCTCGCAGCCCACCATCTCGTCTCCGATGCCGCTCGTCGATGCAAACCCGCTGCGGCGCTCCTCGTCCCTGCGGACTGGACTCGGCCTCAAGTCGCTCTTCCGCCGTGCAGATGTGCTCCAGGCGTCGCCCTCCACGTCGAGCCTCCTGGCTCCGGGGACTGCAGAGGAGCGTGCTCGCCGGCGGCGCGCGGAATCGCTAAAGGGCATGATCAGCGAGCCGCGTGTCGTGAGTTTGGGTAGTTTGCGCGGACTGGGAATGAGTATAGGCAGCGTGAGCGTGAGCGACCTGCGGGCGGCGGGTTCCGGTGAAGGGAAGAAGGGCGGGCGGAAGGGAGGGCGGAGCTCGTTGAACAATCTGTTTGGGAGGTCGGCGGACGCGCAAGGGGAGGAGTACGAGATGGCAACTGGAACGGGGGCGAAGGTACGCAGGGCAGCGTCAGCGAGGAATCTGCTGAGGAAGAAGACGAGGTGAGAGACGCGACGCCAGAAAAGACTCAATGTGCCACACTAGGAACAACATCATGTCTAACACAAGGCCTTTCGTGTCCTGTGAGCCTCGTTTCGGACATATTAAATGATCTTTGACCCGTAACGATTGAAGCGAGCGTTCTGCTGCGACGGGGTTTGATGCGACAATATATTCCTCGACGCGATCAACAGCAGTCTTGTCTTTCACCAATCGCCCACAGTGAGTAATGCGAGATGCTTGTAAGAGCAATTGTTAGCGACCTGCATTGCGATCCATCATGAATGAGGATTGCAGCAATTTAGGGAAGGGCCACATACTGACATATAGCCCGTGGGTACAATCCACAATCAACACCGTGTAGCGAGGCGCAGGACGCAACTCACAACTGCGCAGTAGCGAATATTGTGAGGGTTCAAAGGAAGTGATTGATCTTCTTCACCTTGCCCTGGCAAGGTCACCCCCCGTAATGAGTCATGCACATCATGATGTTCTGGCAACCAGCAGGCAAGGCAGCTGCAGCTGCCGCCCGCAGCGGCGTCTTTCGAGTTTCGAAGGGGCCACATCTGACATACAATGATGATACATACAATTATTGCGCACTGCGCAGTCTCAGCAAGGCGCCTTGACATATATTGCCCAGCACGAGACTCCCCTGCACCGACACTCTTGTTTCTCAACTACCACCTAGGTCTTCAGCCCCCAGGGCAATATTCAGCTCACACACAAAGAAACGGTACTTCTACTGACCTGGTCCCACCAGAACGTTCATTCGTTCATATCATGGCAGAAGCATGGGGTCTACCCGCGCCAATCTCCTCTGGCACGCTGCGCATCAACGACCTCGCCATGCACTATCTCTACGCCGGGAAACCCGAGAGCCCGCTCGTCCTGCTTCTCCACGGCTTCCCGGAGCTTTCCTTCTCCTGGCGCAGCGTCCTTCCCTTGCTCGCTGAAGCAGGATTTTTCGTCGTCGCACCAGACCAGCGCGGGTTCGGCCCGACCGTCAGCGTCGTGCGCAACGCCCCGGGGCCCGTCCAGTACGACGAAGACCCCGCGCTGTATAGGATGTTCAACCTCGTGCGCGACGTCATTGCGCTCGTGTATGCGCTCGGGTACGAGAAGGTGCATGCCATCGTCGGGCACGACTTCGGGTCGATGGTCGCAGGGTTCAGCGCGCTCATCCGCCCGGACCTGTTCGCTCGCGTCGTAATGATGAGCGCGCCATTCACAGGCGCACCAGCGTACCCAACGCCCAAGAACCCGTCCCCTCCTAATACTGCAACCCTCATCAAGTACATCCGAGGCGCGCTCGCCGAGCTGCAGCCCCCGCGCAAGCACTACCAGCTCTACTTTACGAGCCCGGCGGCAAACGTCGACATGCACACGCGCATGAATAATCCGGAGGACCTGCGCACGTTCCTGCGCGCGTACTTCCACGTCAAGAGCGCTGATTGGGCGTCCAATGATCCGCACCCGCTGCCCGCGCCCACTGCGAGTGCCCTCGCCATCTTGCCCGAGTACTACATCATGGACATGGCGCGCACGATGCCTGAGACCGTGCTCCCGCACGGCCCTGCGCAGGCGGAGCCGAGGTGGTTACCGGACGCGGAGCTCGCGGTATACAGCGCAGAGTTCGCGCGCACGGGATTCCAGGGCGGGCTCAACTGGTACCGCTGCATGGCGGACGAGACGGCGGCGGCGGACATGCTGATGTTCGCGGGGAAGCGTGTGGAGGTGCCTGCGATGTTCGTCGCAGGCAGACAGGACTGGGGCGTGTGGCAGACACCTGGTGCCGTGGAAAAGATGAAGGAGGTTTGCCCGCGGATGGGCGCGCAGTTCCACTTGATCGAGGGCGCTGGGCATTGGGTGCAGATGGAACAACCTGATGCATTGGTTGAGCACTTGCTAGCGTTTTTCAAGGAGGGTGGAGATGCCTGAGACATGTACGTACCTTTGTATCTGCAGCCTTCAATTTCTAGGAATCCATAATTGCCATCGTTCGGGCTTGTGCACTGATACAGCTTCCGTAAATTTTGTCCTTTATTTGACAGCTGCGTGAGACGTATACCATGTACAGAGTGCTCATGGCTTCAGAGCTTGATGTATGTAGCAACGTAGTTTCGGGCGAGTCGGCTCATATGGATCCAACGTATGCAGACGGTGGTCATTCGGTGACACACACGCACCGGACCCACAGCCACTTGGCGCGCAGCACTTTCGCGGTGAGTGTGATGGCGGTATCGCTTGGCGTCTGTCTTCTGGTCAGTCCGGAGCTATGAAGACACTCCGACTCGGATCCGGCTTATAGAGCAGCATGTCGTACGGCGTCGATACCGCATCATCGGGTGAAACGAGCGCACAGGTATGCAGAGTGCTGTGAGGATCGACACACCGCCCAGCACAGTAGAGGACAGGCAGAGGCTGGGCGCCGAGCGCTGATGAGCACAGAGGAGAGCATATGAGCGGCGTGTCACTGCCGCTGCGGCGATGCAGTCTTAGTTGGCCTTGTTTGGCACCGACCAGGTCCAATATATTAGCAACTGCATTTGGGCTCCAATTTCCTCCACTGTTGTTTCTCCCGTCGACCCTCTCCTCCCCCTCCACCAAGGTGCGTCGCCGTCATCTACACTGCCGCCACGGTCGTGCTGATAGTCGCTGATAGAACTCCCCCATACCTGCGCCATGTGCGGAATCTTCGCGTACGCAAGCTTTCTCAAGGAGAAGGTGAGCAACTTCATGTCCGATTCGGTGTCGGAGATACTCGGGGATCGGGGCAGCGTGTAGGCTTGCTAGGCAGCGTTTGGATGGCGAGGACTCGAGCTGGCTTGGGGCCGAGGCGTGCGGGCGATGTGCGCGTCGACCTCAGCTCTGCGCCCTGAACCCCAAGAGGGCCGCGATTGGTGCATGTATGCCCTTTTGAAGCCTGGTATATGCCTCAGTCAGGTTTGGGGGACCTAGCGGCGCACCCGTGAGCGCGCTGTCGTCGATGTCGGCGTCGTTGCATCGCGCAGTCAGCAGGCGACAACGCGCTGCATGATTGTGCTTTACATACATCATCGAGATCAGCACCACTGACCTTACGTATTCAGGAACGCAAGGAAATATGCGAGATTCTTATTACGGGGCTGGCGCGTCAAGAGTATCGTGGCTACGACTCCGCAGGCTTCGGCATTGACGGAGACAAGACTGGCGACGTGATCTTCTACAAGGAGGTCGGCAAGGTGGGAGGCCTGCGCAACCGCGTCGCCGAGTCGTCGGCAGACCTCACCAAGTCGTTCGTGTCGCAAGTGTCGATCGCACACACTCGCTGGGCAACGCACGGCCCCCCGTCCGTCGTGAACTGCCATCCGCTCCGGTCGGACCCCAAGAGCGACTTCATTCTCGTCCACAACGGCATCGTGACAAACGCCGCCGCCCTTCGCCTCGTGCTCCAAAACCGCGGCTACAAGTTCGAGAGTGAGACGGACACCGAGGCGGTCGCCATCCTGACGAAGTACGTCTACGATTCGCAGCCGGACAAGCGTATCACCTTCACCGAACTCGTGAAGACGGTGGTCAAGGAGCTCGAGGGTTCCTTCGCGTTCGTCTTCAAGTCGAAGCACTACCCCAACGAACTCGTCACCGCTCGCCGCGGCTCCCCTCTGCTCATTGGTGTCAAGACCGAGAAGAAGCTGAAGGTTGATTTCGTGGACGTCGAGTTTGCCGGACAGGAGTCGGAAAAGACTTTGGAGAACTGTAAGCAATCGCGAACGCGAACTACAGCCTGTCATTGAGATCAGTTTGTTGCAGTGGCTCCCACCTCTCCAGGCGGCCTGCTCGCTCCTCCCAATGCTGGTCCCAAGATCCTGCGCACGCAATCGCGCGCTTTCATGTCTGACGATGGCTTGCCTCAACCGATCGAGTTCTTCGTCGCTTCGGATGCTGCCGCCATCGTCGAGCACACGAAGCGCGTCCTGTACCTCGAGGACGACGACATTGCACATATCGCCGACGGAGAGCTGCACATTCACCGCCTGCGTCGTGACAAGGATGGTACCACGACTCCCGCTATCCGGAGTATCGAGACGCTCGAGATTGAAATCGCGGAGATCATGAAGGGCAAGTTTGACCACTTCATGCAGAAGGAGATCTACGAGCAGCCGGAGTCCGTCGTCAACACCATGCGTGGACGTGTCAACTTCGACTCGAACCAGATCACGCTTGGCGGCCTTCGCCAGTATCTGCCTATCATGCGCCGCGGACGGCGTATCGTGTTCAGCGCGTGCGGTACCAGCTACCACTCGTGTGTGGCTACCCGTGCAATCTTCGAGGAGCTCACCGAGATTCCTGTCTCTGTGGAGCTCGCCTCGGACTTCCTGGACCGCAAGACGCCCATCTTCCGTGACGACGTCTGCGTGTTCCTCAGCCAGAGCGGAGAGACGGCGGATACGATCCTATCCATGCGGTACTGCCTGGAGCGTGGTGCGCTTTGCGTCGGTGTCGTCAACACCGTCGGCTCGACTATCTCGCGCGAGACGCACTGTGGTGTGCACATCAATGCAGGCCCCGAAGTTGGCGTGGCGTCGACGAAGGCGTACACCTCACAATACATCGCGCTTCTGATGATGGCGCTGCAGCTCTCGGAGGACCGTATCTCATTCACGGAACGCCGCAACCAGATCATCTCTGGCCTGCATGCGCTGCCCGGGCAGATCAGGACCGTCCTCGCTGCCGACCCGACGCTGAAAGAGCTTGCAGATGGTGTATTGGTGAACTCGAGGAGTCTCTTGCTCATGGGTCGTGGTTACCAGTTCGTGCCTCCCCCAGTTCCGTGTATGCTGTATCCTCTAACAAGTTTCTTGTAGGTACGCCACTTGCCTCGAGGGTGCGTTGAAGATCAAGGAGATCAGCTACATGCATTCTGAAGGTATCCTTGCTGGCGAGCTCAAGCATGGCCCGCTCGCCCTTATCGACGAGAACATGCCCGTCATCATCGTCATGACGCGCGACTCGCTATACCCCAAGGTCCAGTCTGCCTTCTCCCAGATTACGGCGCGCAAAGCGCAGCCCATCGTCATCTGCAACGAGGGCGACGACGGCATTCCGCAAGGCGTGAAGACCATTCGTGTGCCGCAGACCGTCGACTGCCTCCAGGGCCTGCTCAACATCATTCCTCTTCAGCTCCTTAGCTACCACCTCGCCATCAACAAAGGCTTCGACGTTGATTTCCCTAGGAACCTGTAAGTGCCGCGCTCTCACTGATTTTGCGTCTTGCGATCGATACTGATGCGCGTTTCATGACAGGGCCAAGTCTGTGACGACCGAGTAAATGTCAGGTCTGCCTGCATGAATGAAGATTCGCGGTTGTACATTGGTATACCATGGACTCATCTCCGTACCCTTTACGCTTTCGTATAAAATAGTATCTTTGCGACATGGCTTTGCAAACTGGTTTCTTACCTACCCTTCGTCAATCTCCTCTTGCATGATATCGATGGACTCGTCTTTACATAATGGACAATGTCGAGCTTCGTGGTTGAGACCCTGTACTAGCACTAGGACGTACCTCGTCCATGATATGCATGATATTTACTCAATGTCATGACCATCACAAAACAAAATGCGAATTTCTTTTTTGCCCTTGAAGGCAAAAAGTACGACGGCGCCACGGTGTCATTCCATCATTCATTAAGTAATTTAAACTTTCACGTCCGGCTAGGCCATCACTAGCTCACAGCGCGTCAGTATCGCGACGAAAGCGACATACCCACAAGGCCTTCCCACTCGGCGTCGCGACAAAGTGACCTTCAAAATGGGTGGCACCGCCAACCTCACGGCCCAATGTCTCAGTTGCGCATGCCGGTCCATGGCAGTAAAAGCGTCTCTTTCCCTTTTCTCTCTCTTTCCTCTCGAGCTCATCATGAGTTCTAGTTCATGATGGACTTCTCTTCGTTTATTCGCTGTTAAGCCGCTTACATTGTTCTCGAGCAGGTATTCGGGCTGCTACAGACGCGACTTCTTCGAGCCTGGTCAGCCAATGATTTCAGTCGAGCCCAATAGCTGACACCGTCCGCAGAGTATGTCAACCTTTTCACCCACTCGCCTGTCCCCCAGTTTTTCCAACCTTGAACCACCATCAACACCATGGCACCCGCCCGGCCATCGACCGTCAAAGCCACCCTCCAGCCCACCGAAATTCCTCTCATCATCTCTCTCACTGCCAGCCTCCTTCTGCTCATCCTCCTCTCTCTCGGCGCTTTCTTCCTCAGCCGCATATATTCCCACCGATCTCATGCGAACACGGCATCCACGGCGCCGCCCGAGCTGCCTCTACCCTCATCCCCTTCGCAGTCAACCAAGCGCTGGGGTGTGGCCGTCTTCTCGCGCTCGTCGATTCCGTCTCTGCATCGGTGTTCGGCGATCTTGAAGGCAATGTCTCTCAGCTCGGTCGAACTGCGAGCCACCCATTCACAGAATACCGCGGAGAAGCTCGACATGGATTTCGCGTGCCGTGGCCTCACCCAGTCTGGTTCGATCGAGGCGCTGCAGGACGTGGGCCCGAAGCCGTCGCCGTCCCTCGCGGAGAGCCTGTCCCTGCGCTATCTCGCGGTGATGGAGAAGGCCGCACGGAGGAAGGAGGCTGACGCGCTTGCCGCGATGCCGGAGGAGCATACCGCGCTGTGGTCAGCCTCCCGCTCGGAGGACAGCGACACAACCAGCGTGCACTCGGTGCCCACTATCATGGTCTCGCTGCCCTCGCGCGACCACCTCGTCCGCGACTGGCCCACTTCGAGCGCGCTCGATGACAGCTTCCTCACGCCGCGTTACTCCCCACCACCCACGTACAGTGCCCTTCCGTTAGCATCCGACGCTGTCGTCAACGCCGGGACACATGCTCGACGAGCGCGTCCTCGCTCGAACGCGATGGTGTCTGCATTCGGGCCGCCGACGATCTTCGTGCACACCCTGCGCCCCCGGCCGCAGCTCGGGCTGTTCGCACCGCCGACCACTGTAACTCCTGGGACTCCTGGAAGGCGGTTGGACTTGGAGAACTTGCTCTGAAGTCATTATGGTGTGGATAGTCGTGGGTTACCTCTGGGTTCAATCGTCTGGGTCTTGATTTCGTGATCTCTGTGTAGTGTCTCTCGCTCTACGTTTGTCCATTCGAATGCGATGGTCAGGTTTTTGAATCTTTTCGAATGTGCATTCTGCGCGTGAGCGACCGTGTCGTTGGACAAACAATATTGCATTATGAGCTAACAATCCCGACAGCGTTCAAAATCCAGACAATCACTTCTCGTTCGGCAAAAGCACGACTGCGTACGAAAGGTAGACGCTGTCCTGTGACCAGGGCCGCGATTCGTTCCCTACAAAGTCAACCTTACTCTCCTCCGTGTTGCCCGTTGTGTCCGTGACATCGGTCGCGAAAAACGGCACAACTCCGTTCTTTGGCCTGCTGACGCGTTTAAGCCACGCCAAGCCTTCATCGTCGGAGACCAAAGGGTCGACAGTTGAGGCGGTCTCGTGGAATCTGTATGCCATCTCTCGCGTCAGAGCGTCCACGTGAGCTGCAGTAAGAGGGAAGACCGGCGCCGTGCAATAAATTGTTCTGGATTCACGTTCACACTCTGCGGACCATTGAACGACGACGGGCAAGACGTGCACCGTACATCCATCGCGTGCGAGGAGTGCCTTGTAGACCACGGCATCCAAACCGGTGAGTTTCTCTGTACCCATGTAGTACTTGCGCTCGAGTAGGAGACCGAACGGTGCGTTCAGCTTGTTTGTTAGGCCAATGACGCGTTCCATCTGCAAAGTCTCCGCCTCAACGACAGTCACCAGTGCATTGCCTTCCTCCGGGGACATAGCGCGGCGGAATACCTTGCAAGCGATGACCGCACGGTAACCACTCTTGAGTTTCAGGACGCGATGAGGCACGTCGGGGTAGAGCGCCACCCATTGACTAGGATTGGCGGAGAAAGCAACCTGGGAGGCGGTCCAGTGACTCTGGAATGCCTCTGGGTCACGTAGAGCAAGTTCAAGGTCGAGATCATTCGTTGAGTCGCCTATTCCCACAAAAAAAGTCCCCACCAGGTCGGTCTCGGGGGTGTCGCGATGAGCCTCGAATAGACCCCCTTGTCCGTAAAGCTGCATTTTGTACGGGGCCACAGTCACATCGCGCGGTTCGAAGTGCTTGCTCCAGGTCTCGAAGATAGCATCTGTGAGGGACACCGTAATCTCGGATGCGGGGATTTCGCGCGCGTTGCGCACTCCTGCGTCCTTGGTTTCCTGGCTACGCACGTCGCCAAACCGGAGATTGCGGCTCCGTCGAAGAGCATACAGAGAACGTCCTCCTCTTTGCTGCCCGGCTTGAACTACGAGTCCTCCAGTTTGACGTCGGCGTCGTACTTGCACCCCGCGCGCGCGACAGAGAGACGGAATGTCTCCCTTAGCTCTCCACTGGCCTAGACAGGGACCTCATTGTATAGTTTTTTCCAAATCGCAGACAACAGCCTAGACATGTAGCATCAGTGATTCGCGTGCGGGGCGTTCGAGCAAGAGAGCCTACATCGTTCAACGTGTAAGGAGGGGCTTTGATGTCCGAGTCTTCCGAGCTGTTTTCCGGCGGAGGCGTGGATCCTGAGTCGCTTTCTTCATCCGATCCTCATCTATCGACCCGCACGTACTTTGGTTGTGCAACGCCATATCGGTTGCACCTTGGAGTCCGCGATCGCCTCAATCGCTGCCTTGATTTGGAGCGCAGTATGTTTCCTGTCAATAGATGGTACTTCGAATCTATGCATCTCGTCTCGCCGGTCGAGTGTTTTATGTCAAGGAGTCGCTGGATGAGAAGAACGGTGAGAAGATCAGCACCTTTTGTAGGAAGTGGAGTTGAGAAAAGCCAAGGAGGCGGCGACAGGGGAAGCTGTGGGCACTGCTTTCGGATCTCCCGCAGAGATGCGTAGTCAATCAACCAACATCATATTTATGACCAGCTAAAGCTCGACTTGAGTCTGTAAGGTTACTTCTTGTTCGACAAGAGCACGACAGCGTACGAAAGGTAGATGCTGTCCTCTGAATACGGCCTGGACTCATTGCCTGTAGTCTCGGCTTCCATTTGCTCCTGATGGCTCCAGGTGACCGTCGTGTTCGCGAGATTGGTAGCGAAGAATGGCACGACTCCGTTCTTCAACCTGCTTATGTCTTTGAGCCACGCCAGAGTCTCATCGGCGATCACAGGGTCGACAATTCCCTCTGCGGTGTCAAAACCAAACGACACATCTTGTGAGAGCGCGTCCACGTGAGCTGCAGTAAGAGGGAAGACCGGCGCCTCGTAATGCGTGAGTTCTTCATGATCGCGCATGACTTCTGCAGACCATTTGATGACGACGGGCAATAATCGCGCAGAGTGGCCTTCGCGTGCGCGGAGCGCCTTGTATACATCTGCGTCCAGACCGCTGAGCTCCTCCGTGCCAAAGCAGTACTTGCGCTCGAGGAGGAGGCCGAATGGAGCCTTCAGCTTGTTTGTCAACGCAAGGACGCGCTGCATGGTTGAAGATTCGGCCGCGGTATCCTCAATCGAGGCCGCCTTGGCATGCCGGAAGACCTTGAAGGCTACGACGGCACGGTATCCGCTAGAAATTTCCACGACGCGATGAGGCACGTCTGGATAGAAGGCTACCCATTGACCGGGATTGGCAGAGTACGAGACATGCGCGGTACGGTCCTTTGCATCGTACCAGTCTACCTCGTCCAGCTCTTCGCGGATGCCTAGCTCGAGGTTTCTTTCGAACGTCGAGTCTCCTATTCCGACGAGGAAAGTCCCCACGAGGTCAGTCTCGGGGGTGTCGAGGTGTGCCTTGAAGCCACCCTTCTTGCCATAGAGGTGGATTTTGTACGGCTTCGCAATCACCTCGCGCGACCCGAAGTGCTTGCTCCAGATCTTGGATATTGAGTTGGTGAGGGTTTGTGAAACCGTGAACTCGGATGCGGAGATTTCGCGCGCGTTGCGCACCCCCATGTCCACCTTGGTCTCCTGGCTGCGCACGTCTCCAAACCCTGAGACCGTGGCACCGTCGAAGAGCATGCGAAGATTGTTCTCCTCGTCGCTGCCTCGCTGGATGTAGTCGGCCGACGGCTTGACATTCGCATCGTATTTGCACCCCTCACGCGTGACAGTAAGCTGGAACTCGTCCGTCAGGTTTCCACTGGCGTGAACAGGGAACTCTGCGTAGAGTTTCGCCAAATCTTCAACAACAACCTCAACATGCAGCGTCAGATTATGGCTCGCGTTTGGGGATCTGGAGCAACCTACCTCGTTCCCCTTCGGAGTTGGATTGCCGCCAACTGGATCATCCAGGCCGCCCATGACAAGTGCCGCCTCCTTCCTACCAACGCGCTCTTTTGTTATGCAGCGCCCTATCGGTCGCACCTTGCCTGCGATTGACTCGACCGCGGCCTTGATTTCGAGCGCAGTACGCTTCCTGTCAGCGAACGGCATATCGATTTGCATCTCGTTGCTGGCGTGGGTCGACTGTCTGCGTTGAGTATGTGGATGTGAAGGATGGTGTTGACGGTGTTGACAAGGCTGGATTACTTAATAGGGGTGGGATCAGATCAGATCTCGAGCGGACAGGAGACAGGAGCCAGACATCGGTATCAGTCCAGTGGTAGGATAGGATAGTAACGAGACTTACGCAGTGAGCCTGTTGAACTAGATTACATAGTCCAGGGCAGTTGGCACGCTACAGATCCAGACGGCCGCGCGTATGCCAAGAGGATGCCAGTGGTGACTTGCTTGAACCGCGCGGCAAAGGCATGGGTCGAGGCAGTGACGACAAGTCGTGTATTTCGCCATAAGTAAAAAGACGTCTAGCTCAGAGCGCGGTCAAAATCGAGATGCAAGTCGAAGGGCAAGTGCAGCGACTATTTGGCTCACTTTGCCGGGCACGGGAGACGGCGGCCGATGTCGAGCACGCGCTGCGGACCGCGCTTTGCGACCTCGAGCACCGTCCCTCCTCTCGTCCCGCCCCCCGCCCATTCTCTCCTCTTTTCTCTGACGCCGATTCTGGTTACATGTCTCAGCAGGCCGACGACACCAAGCCAACACTTGAGGACAGCGCGCCAGCACACGAAGCCCCAGCTCACCAGCCGCATTTAGCGGACGGTCATAATCACGACTTCGCTCCTACTTCCAAGTCCCATGAGGAGTCAACAGCCCATAAAAGGCGGGGCAGCGTGGACCAGGACGCCCAGACGCTCGTGATATCATCTCTGCGCTCGCAGGTCGCAGACTTGATATCTCAGGTCACCGCGCTCAACGGCAAGCTCGTCAAGTCCTATGACCGCGTCTCCGACCTCGAAGATGAGATTCATGTCAGCGCTCAAAGTCTTCGCACATCGTCTGTCAAAGTTTCACAGCTTGAACTCGAGCGGACGCAGCATCTGGCCGCGCTGGACACCGGCCTCCTCGTCGAGAAGGAGCAGGTCACTGCCGAGCTCACGCGTCTTATGGAAAAGGCGACGGAGGAGGCTGCACAGCGTGGGCAGGCTGAGAGTGCCCGCATGGCGATCGAGCAGGACCTGGATGACCTCAGTGCCGGGCTCTTTGGGCAAGCAAACACTATGGTGGCGGAGGCCCGCTTTGCGCGTGCGCAGAGCGAACGCAAGGCGGAGGATGCAGAGCGTGCGCTGCGAGAGACAGAGGAGGTCGTGCAGTTGCTGCAGCAGCAAATGCAGGAGTTGCAGGAAGATAAGGAGAACTCGGAGCAGCGCATGCAGGAGATGTCAGCTCTCATGGGTAAAGGGAAGTACATCGAACGGACACCGTCTCCTGCACCGGCGTATACGCTGCGTCTGTACAGCTCTCACATCCCTTACCACGAGTTCCTCGGGCTTCTCACTCACCTTCGTGCTCTGCGCCCTGCGTCGCCCCAACCACCGGCGATATCCTCGCTATTGGGTCTGCCGTTCATCGCAAGGCTGCAGTTGGAAGACACGTGCGTACCCTGCTGCTCTTGTCTCCGTCGCAAAGACACTGACTAGTGTGCAGGGATCCCACTGTTCGCTTAGATATCGCGCCCGCGCTCAACTGGTTGACGCGCCGTTCCGTGATCACTGCTATTCAGCATGGCCAACTTTCCATCGAGCCGTCCTCGATCGTCGCATTCCTAGAGTCATCCGCTCTTATTTCCCCCGGCTCCTCCCACAACAACATCGTCTGTGCCCTCTGTGGCGTCACAGTCTACTCTAATCCAAACCAGCTCGACTCACCCAGCCGCCAGGGATTTTCGCTCGCTCGGACGAACAGCGCCTGGTCGACTTCGATCTTCAAAAATCCACTGTTGCAAAACAGCTCTGCTCCACCCTCGCCACCTCCCTACCAGACGCAGCTTGCCCAGCAGCCCTCACATATCTACATCTTCCGCGTCGCAAACCCGATAACAACGGTGAACCTCCCGCAGAGCCCAGGCGTCCAGAAACCACCGACCTCGTATCCCCTGTGTACATCCAATTGGTGTCTTGCGCGCCTGCGTTCGACATGCTCGCTTTGGTCGTTTGTTCGTACAGGCGTCGTCGAGAAGATATGGGAAGAGGACCACGGGGCCACCTTGCCACCACCTAGGCGGGAGGTATCTGGTGGTATAGGTAGGCCACCTGTACCGCCTCGAAGGGGTTCAAAGATGGGCGGACTGTGGGGCGTGGCGTCTGCGCTCGGCGTGTCTAGCTGGGCCGAAGGAAATCGGCCTACGAAAGAGCCACCGAAGGACGTCAAGCGCTTCGTCGCGCCTCCGCCATCGGCAACGCGGACAGACTCGCCTGTGCGTGATACACCGTCGCCTGCCGCCCCGCCGGCACTGTCGCCGCAGCCGCACGCAGCGCAATTACCACATCGTCCTCCCCCTCTTCCTACCCGTAGCCGGTCGAGAGCACTGCCGCCCGCCCACCGTCCCTCGCGCGAAGGTACCCCGGAGCCTGTGCACACGCAGAAGGACCATCCCACAATGCCAGAGATTGCGGCCCCGCAGGCGAGGCGGCAGATTGCGTCTCCTGGCGAGCTAGATGCCCATGCACAAGAACACGAGGCATTCGCCACCCCGAGCGAGGGACCCTCGCTCAGCGTCACACAATCCCGTGCGACGTCCCCAGCGACTATTCCCTTGCCGGAATCGAAGCCAGTGACCCCTGCTGTGCATACAGTAACCTTACCCGTCGAGACGGGTGCGCCTGCGCCGCTTGAATCAACGGAGAGTTCATCGTCCGAAGAGGTAAAACCCGACTCCGTGGAGAGTGTACAATCTCACGACTCTGTGGAGGAGCCAAAACATGTGCCTGCCGAGGAGGCAACGTCGTCATCTCGGCCTCATACTCCGGCAGCTGTGAACGCTGTGCAGAAAGACGAGCATGCGCCATCGCGAGCGGCATCGCCTTCAGCACCACCTATTCCTCGACGTGCAGCCGGTCGACGCCCTGTTCCGGTACCGCCGCCACACCCACAAGGTGCAACTCATCCAGCGGCGGACGCACACAATGAAGCTCCAGCGGCTCCTACCCCTGACAATGACACTGTGGAATCGCACCCCAATCCCGAGCACGCGTCGGACGAGCCTGAGAAGGAGGCAACAGCGGAAGCGGAGCCGGAAGTCAAACCTGAAGAGCATCACTCTGAACCGCGCCCACCTGCCCGGCGCGCCATCCCGCCGCCTCCCCCGCGACATCGCCCTGTTGTTGTTGAATCACATCCTGAGACTGAAGACGCGTCAACCGACTCAGCGCCCCAGAAGGCTGAAACTGCAGAATCTCAGCCGGAAGCCAAGGTCGTTGAAGAACATCCTGAGCCCCGCATACCAGCGCGACGTTCGATGCCGCCTCCACCCCCGCGTCATCCCCCCGTTGTGAAGGAGGAACCCAAAGAGGAACCCAAAGAGGAAAAATCTGAGGCATCACCTCCGTACGAAAGCATCAATTCCGTTGAGAAAGAGAAGGTGCCTGAAGAGGCTCGTGTCTCTCAGGACTCGGCGCCTGTGTCCATTGTGAAGAAGGGAATCAATGGCATTAATGGCGTTCACGGCGGCTCAACCGAGTCGCTGGGCACGTCGCCTGACGGGGCACCGTACGTCAGCGACGCAACCTGGGAGGAGCGGACATGGAAGGAGCTCGTCCGCCTGCGGGAAGAGATGTTCTGGGCGCGCATCGGCGCTCAGCGGTGAGCTAGCCTCGGAGCTTGGATGGGCGGCGAATTTATGGCGTGGTAACTTATTGCTGCTTGGTTGGACGATTCGGTTTGTTTTACTATATGTGATGATCTCTGGAATGAACGCACACTTATGAGCAACGTACCCTTGTCAGATGTGTGTACAACGTTGATTAGATGGAACTTAATTTTCTCTGCTCTTGCGATGACGCAGCCCCATTAAACGGGATCAAATGAGATGGGGCCTCCACGCGCCACCATATTGGAGTGCGGGTACTAGTACATCTCCATCCCCGTGATCTCGAAATGCTCTACGCAATCGCTGGCGACGTCACCTCTAAGTATGGTGTCGTAGCCAAGGCTCTCCACGCGCCGAAAGGTATATAAACCCGCCAGCGTGTGTATCGTCGAATTCCCAAGTCACTTCAACCCAGCCTCTATCTTTCACTTCATTCAATCCAAACTTTCCTACTACTGCTTCATATTCACCTCAATAACACTCAATGCCGCTCTTTGGAAAGAAGCACGATGTATGTTTTTCCTTTCGCCTGATTTTACCCCTTTAAAAATCTGACCTTGGTACAGAAGCAGGATCAGACGGGCGCCCTTCACCAGACCACCGCTGGCCAGGAGGCCTCTGACCTCCGTCAAGACGCCTCCATGGGGAGAGGAACTGGCGCCGGCCCTATCGGTACGGATACTGGCATGACCGGCACGAACTCCGGCGGTCGCCAGAATTACGACTCGAACATGGCCGGTCGTGGCGCCGGTGTCCAACAGAATGTAATGTCTTCGATGTCCTGGATGTGAAGGACCATCTGACCCGTTATCTCAGATGGGTGCTGGGGATCCCTACGCTGGCGGTCAGCATCAGGGTGGCATGATGGGTCAAGGGGATCAAGTAGGCCAGGGAGGTCAAGGTCTTCCGCCGACCAGCCACTACCAGCAGACAGGGCAGGGTCATAAGCACACTGGAACTCGAGCGGCTGGTAAGATGGAGAGCGCTGTCGGCGCACTGGTCGGCAGTACTGCCCTGCAGGCGCGTGGCCAGGAGAAAGAGCAGTAAGTGTGCGCGTGGTTACTCAATTCAATCACAGCGCTCACAATTTTTCCATCATTAGAGAGGCTCAGGCGATCAAGTCGCAAAGCAGTGAGATTGCTGAGGCCGAGCGTCTGGAGCGAGAGGCTATCCAGCGCCGCGAGCGCGCTGTCGCCCATGGTAGGTTCAGGGCGTCATCCTATCTACTCCGATATTCACGCATGTGATGTTTTTACAGGTGCGCACCCCGACAACAGACACCTTGGCGGACGTGCTTAGAACAACAACGTTCCGTCGTTCTGAAATGCTTAATTTCCATGTTCATGTCCCTAACTAGTTCTGTCGTAAATCACGAAACTAATGTATCATTGTAACCGACGAATATATTTCATGCGCGAACACATAGCAAAGGACTTACGCAAATCCAGCGGCCCCGCGAATGGATGTCGTTAATGTATCCCTATAGTCACCACCGGTTTCCCACATGGCGAATCCACGCAGTCCTGTCTTTTTGATAAACGCGCCTTTGGCCGCGAAAGACTTCGCATCATCGTATGCCACGAAGACTTGTGAAGTCGCGTTGTACACATACGGCTGAAACAGCGGATTCAGCACACATCCTCACGATGTCAGAAAGGACATGATGGACGCACTGTCTGGCTGCAAGCATCGAACGAATGTGAGATTCCCGCCACCGGCGTGCCATCGGCATGCAGAAAACCCCCTGCGATGAGGCCCCAATAGTCGAAGTCACCCTCCGCGCCCTGCGGATTGCCACATACATCGGGGCCCGGGTTCGGGTCGTCCCACCTGTCGCCCAGCGGCTGATCCGCCGCGTCGAACACAGGGAATGATGATAGCGGGCCTTTCGCACCCTGAGGAAGCGCGTCCGCTGGCTTGACGCGGAACGAGTGCCCATAACCCGCCACGCCGATGACAATCTTGCTGTACGGGATGCCCGCGGCATTCCATGCCTTCACGGCGGACACGGCGGAGCCGACCGCCTGCGTGGTGGGGTCAGCGACACATGCGTCGTCGAGCGGCGCGTTCGGGCCTGCGGTGGGCGACCACGGACCCCAGACATCGTAGTTCATGATTGCGATGTAGTCGAGCACAGCGGCGAAGCCGGAGAGGTTCGTAGAGGGACTTCCAGACGCGTCAGACCACGGCAGGACGGGCGTGGCGGCGGTGAGGAAGAGCTTCGCGCCGACGGGGTCCGCACGCAGTTCCTGAAGGAACGAGAGGAAATGGGCAACGTCGTTCTCGTTGACCTGATTACAGCCAATGCCAGCACTGTTGGGGTACTCCCAGCTGAGAACTCCGATCAGCACTACCGCGTTTGAGGTGATGGACGAACTGAAGCTCACTCAAAGTCGATGCCGTCCAGTTTGTACTTCGTGGCCAGCTGGGTGATTGTCTTCACAAATGCCGTGCGATTTGCAGCACTGCCCACGTCGGTAGAGTAGTACACACCGCCCGTCCAGCCTCCTACTGACACGAGGGCTTTGACGCCCTGGAAACTTCGCGTCAGATTCACTTATCGGATCAGCAGAGCATACAACTCACGTGTGCATGGGCTACCGACACGAACTGCTGCAAGAGCGTCACATCACTGTCCGACAACGACAGCGACTTGACACTCGGCGCTGTCTCCCTGCAGCAGTTCTTAGTTCCAGCATACTTTCTCTAAGAAGAAGCAAGGGAGAAAACGCACGCAAAGGAATATGTCATGTGGGTATACTTGCTCCAGCTCACGGTGGCGAGGGGCACGTCGTCAGCATGCCAGCCTGCGTACCAACTCGCAGCGACTAGGCTGTCCGTTGGCTTGCCATGGCCTACCCCGCCTGGAAATGCACTGGCGCTGGCAACGTGACACGCGCCGGCCAGCAGAGGACCGAGTTTCAGCGCCAAGTGGAACGTGACCATCGTCAAAACAGGGAAGACACAGATAGGTCGTGGATGGACAATCCTTTGGCTCACGGAAAGCCTGAGGAGACGAGTTGTTTGGCGTACAGAGGGTGACCGACACGCCAGCAGGGCAGCCTCAAGTCCTGCTATTTATATGGCGAGGACTGGCACCACGGCCGTATGCCACCGATACGTGTTCTTGAGCATGTGGTTCTGCAGGCAGCGGAGCAGTGTGAAAATATCTCGAAGAGAACCATTTGCCAG
The DNA here is from genome assembly GCA_019914985.1 of Auriscalpium microsporum. Lineage (NCBI taxonomy): Eukaryota > Fungi > Basidiomycota > Agaricomycetes > Russulales > Auriscalpiaceae > Auriscalpium > Auriscalpium microsporum. Next base: position 1,335,185 of record JAHLMG010000007.1, on the reverse strand, counting down.
ACGATGAGATGGAAGAAGCATGACTTAGTAACTCTTGAGCCATATGATATCCGCAAAAGGCAGGTTCTGTATTGTTGGCCCTGGATTCGGCAAAAAACTTTCATTGATTGACTGGAAAACTGTGAACAGCAAGCAAGCTCATAAGTAAAAGCGCAAGTACGTTTGTCAAGACAGGCCTGTTGTTATTAGTAGATCAGCAGAAGACGAGAAAGAGTGAAGGTGACGCGGGGTCTGTGTAGTACTAGTCCAACAAAACGTACATTTTTACTATGTCCTGCGATGGACAGACTGGTAACAAAGGTAAAGACGGGACACAAATATTTTAGCAATGTATTTTAAGCAAATCCAGCGGTGCCGCGAATGGAATTCGTCAGGGTATTTTTATAATCGCCACCGGTTTGCCACATGGCGAATCCACGCAGTCCTGTCTTTTTGATAAACGCGCCTTTGGCCGCGAAAGACTTCGCATCATCGTATGCTACGAAGACTTGTGAAGTTGCGTTGTACACATACGGCTAAAAAAGCGGATTCAGCAAACATCCCGACAATGTCAGAAAGGGCATGGACGCACTGTTTGGCTGCAAGCATCGAACGAATATGAGATGCCCGCCGCCGGCGTGCCGTCGGCATGCAAAAAACCCTCTTCGATGAGGCCCCAATAGTCGAAGGCACCCCCCGCACCCTGCGGATTGCCACATACATCGGGGCCCGGGTTCGGGTCGTCCCACCTGTCGCCCAGCGGCTGATCCGCCGCGTCGAACACAGGGAACGATGATAGCGGGCCATTCGCACCCTGAGGGAGCGCGTCTGCTGGCTTGACGCGGAACGAATGCCCATACCCCGCCACGCCGAGGACGATCTTGTCATACGGGATGCCCACGGCATGCCACGCCTTCACGGCGGACACGGCGGAGCCGACCGCCTGCGTGGCGGGGTCAGCGACACATGCGTCGTCGAGCGGCGCGTTCGGGCCTGCGGTGGACGCCCACGGTCCCCACACGTCGTAGTTCATGATGGCGACGTAGTCCAGCACGGTGGCAAAACCGGAGAGGTCCGTGGCGTGATTTCCGGACGCATCTAACCACGGCAGGACGGGCGTGGCGGCGGTGAGGAAGAGCTTCGCGCCGACGGGGTGCGCACGCAGCTCGTGGAGGAACGAGAGGAAGTGGGCGACGTCGTCTGGGTTGACCTGATTACAGCCAATGCCAGCACTGTTGGGGTACTCCCAGCTGAGAACTCGGATCAGCACTACCGCATTTGAGGGGATGGACGAACTGAAGCTCACTCAAAGTCGATGCCGTCCAGTTTGTACTTCGTGGCCAGCTGGGTAATTGTCTTGACAAATGCCGTGCGATTTGCAGCACTGCCCACGTCGGTAGAGTAGTACACACCGCCCGCCCAACCTCCTACTGACACGAGGGCTTTGACGCCCTGAGAACTTCGTCGTCAGATTCGCTTATCGAATCAGCAGAGCATACAACTCACGTGTGCGTGGGCTGTTGAAACGAACTGCTGCAAGAACGTCGCATTGCTATACGACAATGATAGCTCATGGACACTCGGCGATGTCTCCCTGCAGGAATACTCAGTTCCATCATGATATTGAAGTGTATAAAACGCACGCAAAGGCATATGTGATGTGGGTATACTTGCTCCAGCTCACGGCCGCGAGGGGCAGGTCGTCAGAATGCCAGCCTGCGTACCAACTCGCAGCGACTAAGCTGTTCGCAGGCTTGCCATGACCTACCCCGCCTGGAAATGCACTGGCGCTAGCAACGTGACACGCGCCCGCCAGCAGCGTGCCCAGCTTCAGCGCGAAGTGGACCGTCACCATTGCAACAACAGGAAAGAGATGCTAGAAACGGGAAAGAGGCGAGTTGTTGGCGTACAGGGGGGGTGACCGACGCGCCAGCAGAGCAGCCTCCAGTCCTGCGTGCTACTTATGTGTAATGAGGACTGGCACCGTCGCCGTCTACCCCGATCAACCCTGGGTTCTGCATGCAACGGAGCAGCGGGAAAAATATCTGAAGCAGGGTCGCGAGCATGGTGATATCTGCAAAAGGCACGTCTTGCGCAAGTTGAAACACCCCGTAAGTGCAAGAAGGTCGGGAGTGAACCCGGCGTACGTTAGCCGGATCAGTCGCGGTGAGGACGAACCGCCGAGGGCAAGCTCGCAGACACCACGATTCGCTCAAGGAGTGCATGAAGGAGGTCTGGCTGTGGTATTGCTTACAATTAGGTGGCAGGGTACGCTACGAGTGCGCTGCGGAGGACGGGCACAAGGCGGGCGGGTAGTGAACAAAGCAGAAGGTGGGGCCAGGCGAGAAGATGGTTGTTGGGAAGAGATGAGTGCTCCACCCGGCGCCGACTCCTTCGGATCAATGGCCACCCGGGCCACGTGATAAAATCAAAGCTGAGGATGTACAGTAAGCTGATTTTCCATTCAGTGGGGAGGGGTAAACCGTATAGCAGCGCGATATTCGGAGGGTGGTGATTGTAAACCAGGATTATATCTATGCAAAAAATGAGTCCTGCAATGAAATGGGGAGGAGAGCGTAACGCGGCGAATGTATCGAACGAGGGGACTCGGCAGTGACCAGGGAAAGGCACTAGTGTTGACTTGACGAGGAAAAAAAATACATCAGATGGACTGAGTAAGTATCACGAATGAGAGCGGCCTCCGCAGTTGCGGCCCAATGTAGACAGGACGCTGTTGGCCTTGAAGCCATCGCCGAGCGCCATCGAGTGACCCAGCGTCTGCCCCCAGATATGCACCGAGCTGAGATCGGTGACCGTGGACTCTGGAGGGCACGTCGTACGTAGTCTACGTAGCTTGACCTTACGGTACCAGAAGATAGTCGTTCTAGGCATGTCGTCACATTGTCTAGAATGTAAATGAGCAACGCGATCTTCCGCGATCACATCATCAGGTGTGAGGGCAGCGGGGCGTGGACGCGTGGACATGTCGCCAAGCGTGATGATTTTTTGCGCGGTTCGGCCTGGTTCGGCTGCCTCGTAGATGTGTGTTGATAAGGCGAAAGGAACGCGCCTCTGTGTTCGATCAGCCTAGTGGCGGAACGACTGTCTTCCGCGCGGGGTCGACTACGATCAGCCCAGCCTGGACATGAAACTCCCTACGCGAACTGCGACGTCCTGCCAGAATTCGAACCTGTGATCACCACTCACCCTTCGGCCGCGCTGTGCAGCTCCCCATCTTCGAGTTGGAGGAAGACTCGGAGGCGCAAGTCCGCGGGCAAACCTTAGATGTTCACAGTTGGCTGCAAAACACAGACTCAGGACTCTTGTCTCCGCGGCTGATCTTACCGACAAAGAAAGTCGTTCTTGTATGATGGCCCATGGATAGGCGATACACACCAGCTGCGTATAGTAGACGTCAACGCTGCAGACAACTCTGGCGAGATCCCCTACGCGGCCTGCAGAGGCGTCACCGTGGTATAAGTAAGTACGGCAAGGAGGTAATGTAGACTGTATCACTGACCGGGACCAGTCATCATTGGTGTGCAGCGCCTGGCCATCTTCAATGCATTAGTCCGTCGAGGCCTGCCAGTGCACTACACTTACTCTGGAATTTAGCAAGAGTTTAGGCTCTGATGCGGACTCTTCGCGAGAAGACAGCGAGGGACTGGCGTCATTTGAAAATCGTTTCGACCAGGAGGACTGTACTGAGGTGACAATTGAAGGCTAGTCTCCGTTGCCGACCTTGCGCGGAAGACAGTCGTTCCGGCCGCCGCCACTAGTACTAAATTGAAGGCGGCACACGCAACTGGTCACGAGGTATACAAGACCACCGAACCAGTGGGACTCGGAGGTGCTGTCCCTTACCAAATCTCCCATTCAAACTCTGCGTCCTCCCATCGCTTCACAAGCAAGGTGGCTGCCGACGCAGTCAGCACTTCCCCAGTACTGCTCAGCTCCGTATTGATATTGTTGACCCTGGGTTCAGCGGGAGCTTTCATTCATTTAACAACCCCAACCAAGCACGGGTGAAGATAACAGCGTAAAAAATCTCAACAGCGTAAGTACGTTGGGAGCACGTCATGACAGGTCGTTATTAGAGCAGCAGAAGACGACAAATATGAAGAACGTTGAGAAGTGGCGGGTAGCTAAGCAGATCCATTCAAAGGAAGGTATGTAAGTACTGTATCGTAGACATTTTCAGCGCGGTGAGACAATGACGGGGGAAGGGATATGCAAAACAATGGACAGGGACTGCGAGAGACCCGTACAGATGAAGGGATATAGACCAAAATATGATGGGTGCGCCGTCGCAGGAGGGAGGTGATGGTATAGCACAGGTATGGCGGACAAGGACTGCATTTTGAAATGCATCGCTCCGGCTATATGCAGAAGGCGGGTCAAGAACCATTGGAAGCGGACACAACTACGGCGGGCAGGCGATGAAATGAAAGTTTTGAGGCCGGCAGTCGGAGGAGTCTACAGCAAGAAGGTCGGGGCAAAGGCAGGCAATTTACTTGCCAGATGCTTGCTGGACAAGAATGGCCTTCTCCTTTAGTACAGAGGGATAGCTGTTCATGAGGTGCGCAAGCGCACGCAGGTCATCCTGGTCGAGAAGTGCTATAGTGAGCTTCGGCGCGCCCTTCAGCCCAAACGACTTGACTATTTTGAACCTGCACACCGGAGAGTCAACAACACTGAAGGACGGCTGCGTGGGACCACTCACAATTTATCCCCGACCTTCTGCTTCTGGATCTGGGTCGTCTCATGCGCGAGCGAGTCAATGAACTCGTTGGTGGCCTTCGTCACGAGCGCGTCTGCCTTCGGCAACGGCAGGCCAGTCGACGACGGCGAGTTCGCGAGACGGATGATCTCGACAGCGGGAAGGCGTGCGAGCGACGCGATCGTATGCGCGGCGCTTGGCGTGGCAGGCGATGGCGACGCGGCGGCAGACGGGCCACGCGATGACAAGTCCGGCGTGCGGGGAGTGTCCTCGAGAGCTGTCGACACCGGCTTCTTGCTCTGTGGCGTCACAGGCACCTCCGGGACGCTGTGCAGTGGTATTTTGGCAGGCGCAGGCGTCTCCGCATCATCGCTGTCAAGCACGGCCTTGGCGTCTGCGATCTTCGCACGCAAGACCTCGACGTTGAAAAGGCACATAGCACGCTCGCGTTTCGGTAGGCTCATGAGCAGCTCGGTAAGCTCTTCCGCTTGCCCGGGCTCAAGGCGCGATACAGCAGCGAAGATACGCTCGCGCTCAGAAGCCGTGGCAGGGGCGACGGAACCGGAGGGCGAGGACGTTCGCGGCGGTGTTGAAACAGAGGCGGCGATGGAAACCGGCGTGGAGGGGTGTTCTGGGGCAGATGCAGTAGCGTTCAGCGCGTCGGCGTCCAGCAGGCGCGAGTCGTGTGACAATGCGGGCGACGGTGACTTGACCGGAGGTGCGATCTTGCCGGGCGAGAGCGAGGATTGCGCGCGTTGCACTTGGTTATTGAGCTTCTCTGGGTCCTGGATTGTGGCGAGCGAGCACCTCCGACAAGGAGAGGCCAACGAGGCTTTCAACAACGGAGTCGACTTCAGACGGTGGTACGAGGTTCGCAGTCTTGATCCGTCGGCTGAGTTCACCAGTGAGGACTTCCTTGCGAACAACGGGAGACAGAGCGGAAAGGTCATCGTAACGCATGGGCAAATTCAAGGTGCCAGCAAGGGCCGCCTGTTATAGAAGATATTTAGTGCAAGATGAGAGGCGGTAAATGCTGATACTAACATTGTAATAGCTACCAGACCCTCTCCGTGGCCTGTCTAGCTTGTCATGGTGTCCAACGGGAGAACCCAACATCACGGAACGCGTGCTGGGACTCGGCCATCCAGCGTAGCTCTCCCCGCCTTCACTTAAAGTAGGGCTCGTGGCACCGCTTGCACTCCTTGGATGACCGTTGTGTCCCGAAAATCGCGCAGCCAGTTTCTCTTGACGCAACTGCTTCGGCTCATGCAGACGTACGACCATCTGCTTGTTGCCGAAAACAGCGCCGTTCATAGCGTGCATGGCGGCAGAAGCTTCATGACAGTTGCTTGAGTATACACTGGTCCAAGACTTCATGCAACTCACCAGCATCTGGCGTCTGGTATGAGACAAAACCAAAGCCACGGCTATTGCCTCTCTCATCCCTCATCACACGAGCACTGCAAAACAGGTGAGACGACTTTCGCTGCAAGACGAGGACCTAACGTACCTCACGATTTGACCAAACTGCACTTCATTCAGTCCGCGTATCACACTAAATGCGCAGATGGGCGCTCACCTGGCGGAAATGGGAGAAGAGGCCATTCGAGTCTAGCGAGAGATCGAGGTTCTGAGGTGATCGAGTGAGGACAGCGTGATTTGAAGCCACTGGGGAAGCATACTTTGCAGAACAAGTTGCACGGGTCAATCAGCCCACTATGGCTGGTCGAGCCAGGACCGTGCACAGGCGCCAATTGAACCTGTTGGCCGGGACCATGAATGAACGGCCCTGGGGATCGAACGTGGAAAGGGGAAGCCCGTGGTGGCGAATACTGGATGGCTCAGCCAGTTGGCGATGGAATCAAGACGCCACGAGCACTCACTTGGGTCGGGTACGGGCTGGGATATCCGGCTGCGGCGGGAACGAATGCAGGCGCGCTTGGGCTAAATTCTGAAATCTGCCCACTTGTCCGTCGCGGCTGATAAACCTGCACCGCTATGTTCTGTCCCTCAACGTCTGCACAATGCATTGCCTCCTCGGCTTGCCGCGCGTCCTCCTCGCGCCAAAATTCCACCACGCCCGTGTCTTTGCCGAAGTTCGCCTGCGTGCGCACCGACGCGAGTGCGCCAAAAGACCGGAACAAGTCGTAGAGCTGATTGTCGGTGTACCCTGGAGGCAGGTGCTTGACGAGTCGCGGCGAGGCGCTCGGCGGGGGTAGTGGGGTCGGGGCGTGGTCGGCGGGTATGGGGAGAGCACGAGGAGTGCGGCCGGCGTAGTGCCTGGGATCGGCCTCCCTTGTAGGGTTGCAAGCGCCTTTTCAGCTGAATATACGCGTCAGCAGCAGGACCAAGCGGAGGCGCGGCGGAGATGCGGGCGCGAAGGGGATGGTGCCACTGACCTTTCTCGAGGTACTTGAACTCGATCGTGCCGCCAACGGGACCACCTGATCCATCACGAGCGATGCGGGGGCGAAATGGCGCGCACGCCCCGAACGCCAGAGCGAGATTCTCGTCGGAAACGAAGGCTGGGATGCCTGAGATGTGGAGGAGCGGTTCGTGAAGGTAGGGATGGGGTTCTGGTTCGTGAGCGCCGTGCTGCGGACTGTACTCGTCTGCCATGACTGTCGTGAAGGAGAGAGGAGAACGAGAGGCGGATAGGACGAGGAGAAGGTGCTCTCGACGGGGACAAGACCAAGCTGCTCTAACTGCAAAAATCACTCGAAGAAATGAGGATTATGTAACTGCCGGCGCCTAGTACCCGTCACAATATTCCAATTGTCGGCACTGACAATTGTTTTGTCGAAGTCCTTCGCGGCAGGAACACAGCGTCAGGAAGCCTCTGAATCCCAGGCCACCATTCGTACTGCAAATCAGCCAGAGAGGATCCTTCGTCAAACCAGTCCAGCCAGCCATGCACTCGTCGTGAGGCAGTCTCCATTTAGTAAGTACATCGTTGTACTCTTCCATTGATGAATCGCACGCGTGATTCCTTCTCCGAGGATATTATCATTACATACCACTTCTGCAAATGTCCTCCTCCTCCTCTTTTTTCCTGGCTGGCGGTGCTCCGTAAGGCACCCCACGTGCGCTTGCCATGGCGCAAGGGAGAAGCAAGTGGGAATGGGAGGTAGACCTTCTGCATGAAACAGTCGGGTCATGTTCTCAGAACGCGCTCTCGACTCAGGTTATGTCGCGGGCACGTCCTTCGGTCAGTGCGGTGCGCGGGAGTATGCGCGCCGGAGAATGGCGAGTCGTGCCCGAGTCGATATGGATTGTCAGAAGTCAGTGATTGGAACTTCGAAACCTATATCATTAGTTTGTACACCGTTGTACACGTCCATTACTGCGTCGCTCCCGTGCTTATGCATGGAAAGTAACCTCCCAAACCCTCACGCTCGCGTCCGCGCCCGTGCCCACCAGGCGGCCCTTCCCCCCGCCCTGCTTCAGCCAAAACACCGCGTTAACACCACCCGATACCGCATTCTTAATCGCAATATTCTTCATCGGCTTGTCAACGCTCCAGACATAGACGTGCGTGTCGAGAGCGCCCGACGCGCAGTGCTTCGAATCCGCCGTCCAGCTCAGGGTGTTCACGCGGGCAGAGTGGAAGGACCAACGCGACGTGATGGACTTGTATTCCTTGGCGTCGTACAGAACAACTTTCCCGGAGGACTATTGCCGGGTCAGATATGATTGGAGTGTATGAAAAGGGTACCTCACGTCTCCTGCAGCCAGTTTGGTCCCGTCAGGTGAGAACGCCAGCGCGCTCACAGTGCCCTTGTTCCCGTCCAGCGTGGCTACCTCCTTGAACGCCTTGCCGTCCCAATCATACAGCCGCACCTTCGTGTCCTACCGAGCCCATCAGCCACATTTGCAACCGAATAACGAAGTAATCCAGATACGCACCTCCGAGCCAATAGCGACGAGGGACCCCGTCGCCGCAATCGCGCTCACGGGTGACTTGGCCTTCAACTCCGCGACTTTCTGGTTCGCGCGCACAGCCTCCGTTACGCTGCCCTCCCCGACAAGCACGGTCCCGTCGCTCGCAACAGCGAGGCCCTTCGGCTGCGCGCTGGTGGAGAATTCCGCCGACCTGGTGCGGAGACATCAGCGAGCCGATCACGGGGAATGGGAAGGGGAAGGCGACGCACGTAAATGACTTCCCTTCGAGCTCTCGCACGCGATCATCGTAGCCGACTGAGAAGATTTTGCCCTCGGGCGACGCTGCGAGCGCCGCGACGAGATTCGAGTGGCCTCGGCCTTCGAGATAGGAGGAGTCTCCCCCTGCATCGTAGGAAAGTATACGCCCGTCGGCCGTGCCCACGAAGAAGGTCTCCAGATCGACGGTCGTCGCGGCTGTGACGCTTCTTTGCGGGCCCTACGTAGCGTCAGCCCAATTGACCCGTGGAAAAGAGATCACATCACATACAAGGAGGATTTTGGCGGGCTTGTCGCCCGTCCGCCGGTCGAAAACGTTGAGGTCGCCAGACGTCGACAGCGAAACGATGGTGTCAGGTGCGCTCCAGACGATGCCGACTTGCTGGTAGTCAACGCCACTGCCGAGGGTATAGACAGTGGTCGCTTTTTTGGTTTCCACATCCCCTTCGATCATTCCGAGTCAGCTAAAGAGCTGCCAAAGAATGCCACTGCTCACATAGTTTCACAGTCGCGTCTGCCGACGCCGTCGAGATGTACTTGCCATCAGGACTCCAGCTGACGCCATACTGTCCACGACATGATCAGATCGCTGTCAATACGTCGCCACGGAACGCATCACTCACGGCGGTGCCCTTGTGTCCCTCTGCAAAGTCCCCAAGGGTATCACCCGTCTTCCCGTCGTACAGGAAGATTTTCCCATCTGACCCAACGCTCGCGAAATGGTCGCCAGACGCCGCGTAGCGCAGATCCTGCACGAATTTAGTGTGCGTCTTGATTGTCTGTGCCCCAAATCAATTCGTATGGCATTTCCTACAAAACGTTGGATGAGGGAGACAAGACCTTGTCATATTTATAAGGTGAGCCTGTAGAGTTGTTAGATGTGCAGGATAGATAACAAATGGGTGATGCGTGCCCTGGTGGAAGACAATCAGGTTGTCGTCGGCCGCAGTGGCGGCACGGAATGGTCGCTGGTGGCGGATGGCGACGGCATTGATGGCCTACAAGAACACAATTAACGAAGGGTGATCAAAATACTGGCACGGCAACGCACTTTAGAGTGCCCGATGATCTCGCCCGTCGACGTGCCCGTGTCAAACATGAACGCATGTCCAAACCTGTCGAGGCGTCAGCGCCCACAAATCTGCAACCACAGCCGCACGCACTTCTCCCTGCCGTCACCCACCGCAATGATCCGCTTGCTCTCGCCGTCCCACTCAAGATCGTTTCTGCACATAAGACGCGTCTCGTCAGCCGTCACTCCACATAATCTCCAACGACAACGCACGCACATTCGTCCCGAGATCACCTTGTACTCGCCCTTCAGCGACTGGTACTCGCCGACGGTGTCCCACACGCGCACTGCACAGTTACAAGAGGCATGTCGCGTCAGCGATGTGTGTCGGACGCGGGACATGCAAAGATGCAGCGCGCACCGGTGCCCGTGACGTCCGCGGAGGCGACGTAGTACCCCGTGGGCGACGGGCGAGCGACGGTAGTGTTTTGAACGTGGCCTGTATACGCCACACCCAACCCGGGGTTCTGCGATGGCGAGCGCAGTGTCAGCACTAGCGCCGCTGCAGCCGAGATGGGGCAGACGCACGCTTATATCGCGGATCTGTGCATCGAGGATCAGAGGGATTGTGAGTATGAGAGGAAGAAAACGCACAAAGACAGCCTTTCCGTTCGTGTAGACGATCTTCTCCTTCGTCGCGCTGAGCTTTGTGGAGACGCCGCGCGTGGTGGTAGGGTTCGCGGTGTACAGCGCGGCTTTCGTGAACGACATCGCGGGTGGGTTGTCTGGTGGGTACGTGTCACAGATGCGGTCAAGTAAGCCAAAAAGATAACAATGAGAAGGTTGGGAGAGAGCCGATGGACGCGATGGTGGTGATGTCGATGCACGAAGGTGAGGAACTGCGGTCGCTCAGCATCGGCCATATCGAGCCCGCTCTGCATAGATAAGATAAGATCGCGTTCGTGGTCAAGATGAATGATACAAGTAAGTATACAAGTCGTGGAAGGCATGTTGTAGACCAGAAATCAAGCATAAAAAGAGCGCCAATGCTACACCGCATCAGAATCAATCCTCGTCGGCCGGCTTGTCTGAGTAGTTCTTGAAGGGGTCCTTCCTAAGCGCCTCCGCCTCGCTCGACATGTCTCCGCCGACCCTCTTTGCCTTCATTACCGTGTCTGGGACGGCGCTATCAGAGGCGGAAGAAGAGGCCTAAGAAGAGTCAACTTTGCGTCAGCGAATCGCATAAATCGCAGTGTCCCTACGCTCACCTCGTCTCTGAAGGGCGTCACAGGCGCGCTCTCCTCGTCCGTGAACGGCACAAACCCGCCCTTCGCAGGCGTCTTCGGCGGCAGCTCCTTCACCTTCTCTTTCGCACGCGACGCAGCCACGCGCGGCGGCGGCATCGCCTCCTCTCCTGCAGCGTCGCCGTCGCCCGGCTCAGGATCCTTGAACACTGCGATGCGCGACGTGTCCGCAGACGCGAGGCGCTGGTGCTTGCCGGGCTGCTTCAGCGTCGTCCCGCCCATCTTCGCGACGTCCGGCACGTTCTCCTTGATGCGCGCCTTGCGCGTGCCGAGGTCCTCCCACGGGTTCCCGGCGGCCTGCGAGTCCTCGCCCGACGGGTCGACGAAGACCTGCAGGCGCGCATTCGGCCGCGCGCGGGTGGACGCGCCCGCGCCAAAGACATCCTCTGTAACGGTGGAGACGGAGGGCGCGCGGGCGGTGCGCGACGATGACGAGGAGGATGCGGTGCGCGACGTGCTGGATTCGCCGAGGACTTTGCGCTTGGAGGTGGCCTTGGTGGAGGGAGCCTGTGGGGAGGGCGGGGCGGCGGGCAGGGACGAGGCGAGCATCATGCGTTTCTGGAATTCGCGGTGCCGCATTTGAAGGTGCTCGAGAGGCGTGGCTTGACGGTGTATCCCCAGAAGATATATTTCGTCCGCCTCATTGCGCCTGCGACTCAAATGAGGGCCCAATGCTGGAGGAGAGGCATACTGGACACATACCGGCCATTGCGTTCTACGACGATCGCGTGTTCTTCGTACAACTGAGCAAAGCAAGTCCCTATGTCATTCGCCATGAGGTAGCGGTAGATGATCTGGGGCTTCTCTACATAGCTCGCATAGAGCACCCAGAGCTTCAAATACCGCATATCGCTCCGCCAAAGGCCATCTCTGTCGTCCTTGAGCACGCGCGTCGCCTCTTCGAGCAGCTCGAGCAGCCCGGACTCGGCACTGTGACCTTCCGGGTAATTCTCCACGGTCCAGTACACGAGTTGACTGTAGGCATCAAGTGGGTCGTCATCTTCATCTTCGAGAGCAACTTCAACGTTGATGCGGAGGCGGTTGCGGGTGGCTGCGAGCTTGGACTCGCGGTGCACGTGGGGGGTGGAGAGGATGGCAGACAGCGTAGTGGCACGGCGGCCAGAGGCGAGTGGCTGGATATTCTCCTTCTTGGCTTCGAGGACATCTCCATCCACGATGACTGGCGCATCGTCTGTGAAAACGTCTTCAGGAGGGGTGGACTCGGACATAGGTGCCGGGCACGTGGTGGCTGAGGAGATGGTCTTTGGATGAGCAGAGACAGGAGGGAAGATGCAGACCGACCTTCTCTGAGTGCTAGTGAGTATTGAAATGGTACCTTCTCGCGACGACCTTGTAAGGAGGGTGTTTAGGAACGCGTCCACGGCAACTCAACAACGAACGCCGTGTGACCGCGTTCGCTAACATCACGTGAGCGGCCGCTGCCGGGCCGATAAACGTTTGTCGGACCCGGAGTCGAACTTGAAGCCCTCGAGCCTTGCTCGTCCACTTGGAGAATTAGAGCCTGACTAGAACCCAATGTACAGCCTCAGCGCAAACTCTCCACGGCGCTTTGCAGCGAGAACGTCAAGAAGATAGCACACCATGTGCTCCCTGTCACGCCGACCCTTGCATTATGATGGACACAAAGCAGTGAGTGTTGGAGGCTACTGGGGACATCTCTTGCGTCCGCGTCTGCCGCGTGAGTGCCATACCGCTTGTGATGTTGCTTTTCATATTCATTCTATGGCCCGAGTGTGCCCCACACCGAGTGGCGCTGCCTCGCTACAGCCGCTCGACGAGCCCTCCATCTGCCTTCCGCCTGACCTTCGTGCCTGGCATGCCCCGCATCCCGCCAACGTGATGCCGTTAAACACAGCGCCGCCGTGTGCGCCGTCCCCAGAAGCTCGTGTACGACACCTGCTTCTCGCGGCTGATGATGCATCACGCACCTAGCCGGCATATACTTAAGTATAGCTCGCTCCTGGGACCTGCCTTCTTCCACCCGTGCTGCCCCGCCGTCCTCCGCACCCTCCTCCGCCCGCCCTACCTGCCCACCTGCCTTGCGCTCGACATGTCGCTCGATGAAAAGCACGCATATCAGCACGGAGATGGCCCTGAGAAGCCGCGCGCGAACAATCTCGAGAAGGACGCCACAGACGCGAGGCTATCCCACGAATCGCAGGTGGACGCAGACCCCAGCGACCAGAGCCTTCGATTGTCTCTCCAGGAGCGGCATCTGGTTCGAAAGCTCGACGCGCGAATCCTTCCGATTGCTTGTCTCATGTACCTCTTCGCGTGTGAGTCCCGCCGTTTGAGTTTCATTCATTCTAGTCTATGTGACGGCCCTCGTATCTGTATCTTCGGCTCTTCGGCTCATCTTCTGGTGGGAATTGGAATCTGGCAAACTAAAAGCTTTGCAGATCTGGACCGAAGTAATTTGGGCAACGCACGCCTGCAGGGCCTGCCGCAGGACGTCCTGCACGGTGACCCGACGGGCAAGAAGTTCGATTGGATCAACTCGTCGTTCTTCTTTTCCTACGTGCGTGCACCCCTGCGCGTCCGACCTGCCCAGCTGACCTCGTCATTCAGATCTTGTGCCAGGTACCAGCCACGCTCCTCGCGAAGCTCGTTCCGCCGCGGCTGTGGCTAGGAAGCGCTGCGATAGGCTGGGGAATCTGTTCAACCCTTATGGTAAGTGCATCTACGTTTTCGCCGAGATCCATACTTACCATACGTTGGCAGTCCACTGCCTTCAATGAGGCGGGGCTTATCGTCTGTCGGCTCGGGTTGGGCACCTTTGAAGCAGGATTCGGGCCCGGGATCCCGCTGTACTTCTGTACGTTCGCCCTGCACGACACAAAGGGCCAGCACCACTCATTCGAGCTTCGCAGCTCTGTTTTACACCAAGCACGAGCTAGGTCTGCGCCTCGCGTACTGGTTTGGCTTCGCTGCAGTCGCTGGCGCCTTCGGCGGCCTGATAGCGTTCGGCGTGCAGCACGCACATGACGGGATAGCGAACTGGCGGCTACTTTTCATCATCGAAGTACGCTCCAACTCCACCTGAGGTGCGACGTGCGGCACTGATGACCCTTACGTTGCAGGGCATCCCTGCTGTGCTGCTGGGCGTCGTCGCGCTCTTCTTGCTGCCGAATAGGCCAGATTCGACGACCTTTCTGTCCGAAGACGAGCGCGCATTGGCGTTCGAGCGTGCGAACCGCGACACAAGCGGGGATGTGGGATATACGGTCAACAAGAGTTGGTATCCATCATATTGCGTTACGGCACAAAGCAGGGGATTGACCGCCGTGTCCAGGCCACATCGGAAACGCGTTCAGGGACTGGCGCGTAAGTTGCTTCACGTTTTCGATCGGAAATACGCCCGCGCCGTTTGGGTGGGTGTCGGCGGTACTGAGCGTATTGGCCTTGCTTTACTGTAGATCTACATGGGCGGCGTGATCTACTTTGGCGCCAACGCCGCGCTCGCGTCCATCTCCGCATTCCTGCCCACCATCATCAAGACCTTCGGCTACAGTGCGTCCATCTATCTCTTGTGTGTGCCAAGGCCCCGGCGCCCCGTTCTCGCCTGTGTTCTTGCTCCTTGCGCGTGCGGATGCGGCCGGCGGCTTACTCACGGCGGTCCCACAGCAAACGCGCGCGCACAGCTTTTGACCGTCCCGCCATACGCCGTGACCGCGGTCGTTATAACTGCCGCGTCGTGGTGCTCCGATCGCCTGCTATCGCGTGGGCTGTTCATCGCCACGACGAGCTCCATCGGCGGCATCGGATACTTGTACGTCCTCACATTACGTATACGGCCCGCGCCGCGCCAATCAGCGCGGGCGATGGCCGGGGTGCGGTGACGTCGGTGCTGATGTTGGGCTGCAGGATCCTGCTGACCGTGCCGGACAATGCGCATGTACGCTACTTTGCCACGTTCTGCATCGTCGCGGGAACATACACGACCATCGGCATCACCATCGCGTGGTGTAAGTGCTTTTTCCACTTGCGAACGTCGACTCGACCGCGGTCGCAGCGTGGGTGTGTGCAGCGCTGATATGAGGTACCTCCAGACGCGCACAATCTTGGCTCCGAGACGAAGCGTGCGACGGGGACACCGCTGTACATGGCCATCGGACAATGCGGCAGCGTTCTGGGCTCGCACCTCTTCCCCGCCACGGAGGGCCCGCGGTACATGTAAGCAGCCGTCTGCATGCCTCCTGCGGCCGCCCCCGCTGACCGCACGCGATATGCATCTGCAGCAAGGGATTCGCAGGCAAGCCTGCATCCGCATCGGTCCTGCGCGCCCCATCTAACCGCTACTTCCCGCACCCTAGTCCTAACCGCACTCGAGTTCCTTGGCGCGCTGTGTGCGCTCGTGCTCACCGTGCGTGTCCCGTGCCCCGTCCGCGCGCCAGCCGCAATCTAACCCTACTTTCCCCACATCGCACGCACGCTGCCGTGCCCAAACCCACAGATGCACTTCCGGAGGGAGAACGCGCGCCGCGACCGCGTGTACGGCGCGCATGTGCCCGACACGCGCGTCGACACGTCTGAGCTCGCCGACGCGGTACGTCCCCCTCTCGCCCGCGCGTTCTCCCGTGCTTGCGGGGACGTCCGCGTCGCCGGCGTGCCCGGGCGTGACATGCATGCTAACGTCGCCCCGTTGTGTCTGTGCAGGCGCCGGGCTTCCGATACGTGCCCTGAGGGCGCGCGTGCCTCGAGAGGGCGTAGCGGACGCCTCGGACGTCCGACGTGCGCGGCGTGGAAAAGGGGCGCGGGGGGCTGGGGCTGCTGCTTTGCGACTGCCGTATTTGTATCTGTATGTATTTTTGGAACGTAACGAGGATGGGATTTTACGACGCTGGGTGCAGGGTTTGCAGTTGGCGAGCGACTTGTGAGGCATGGAAAGACTTTGACGGGTTTAGGAGAACTTCGGAATGGTGGCGTATATATTGTGATGGCTTCGGTGGCTCAAACACCTGGTCAACAGAGGCCAGTTCACAGCCATTCTAAGACAGGCGAAGGGATTGGGACGAGGAGCAATAGCGCCAGTACGCGATAGTTTGGTCACCATTAATAACAGCCCGTAGCAAAATAATCTGCAATAGTACAATATAACAAAAATACACAGGCATATTGAGTATACAGCAAGACCCCACCCGGCCCGCCGCCCGCCTATCCCGCCCCCAGCATGCGGCTCACAAACCCGCCCCCGACGAGCACGACCGCGCACTTGAGCGCGGCGCGCACGACGCGCCGCGGCAGCGCGCCCGCGGCGAGGGCACACAGGAGGCTGAGCACGAGGCCGAGGAGCCAGCACGCGCTCGGCGGCGCGCGGCGCGGCACGAGCGCGGCGAGTGCGTCGGCGAGGCTGGCTGGCGGGGGCGCGGTGGGCGCGGCGCGGAGGAGCGCGTGCGCGTGCGCGAGGGCGGCGGGGTCGAGGCGCGGGCGCACGGAGTGGAGCGTGAGGTAGGCGCAGAGGGCGGCGACGGCGCCGCTCTGGATGGGAGTACATGTTAGCGGTAGGAATTGGATATTGAGGGCCCTGCAGCCGACGGACCAGGATGAGCGTGCGGTTGACCTCCGCCGAGCGCGCGCGCGAGGCGGCGAGCTCGCGGCGGCGGGTCTCTGCTGAGATGGGGTGGGCGGTCGTGCTGGGCGAGTCGCCGTGCATGTCGTCGCCGAACTGGAACATAAGAGACACCGGCCGCGGGTCCGTCTGCCTCCTCGGCGGTCCTCCTGGTGGTGGGACGGGAGCGGACGCGATCGGTGCAGCCCATGAGAGAGGCCCGAGGGAGGCATGCAGATGCGTAGTAGAGTTGTCATGTGCCGGACGACGGGTGTTACGGCGAAGGTGAAGAGCAGACGCTGAGTGCATGTGGGCGTTAAAGGAGCTAAGCGACGGACCTGCGTCATAGGCACCCATTCGAGAAGGTAATCACGGTATCAATTGTAGTTGTGTCAGTTCCGCACAGAGCGTGGGCCGCGCACCTGTCGGATGCGCGGGGTGCATCTGCGGGGAGGGCGGCCTGGCAGGGTCGGAGCCAGCATGGCGAGGGAAACCCGTTCTCGGGGAGTCACGAGGTGAGGGCACGTGATGGGAACGACGCGTCGCGTGCCAAGACGGGGAGGTCCCGCGGGAACTCGGCCCCCGTCGGCTCGGTCCCTGCGCGGGCATGCGGATGGCAACGCGCCCCAGCGAGATCGCACGAGATCTCACGCCGGCACGTCAAAAACACGCGTGCGGATCGCGCGAGGAAGCACAGAATGCGGCAGCATCAATTACGTCGCGCTTCCTCTAAACCGACGTGTCGCTGCGCACCAGCTCCGCCCGCGTCGTGCCCGGCGTGTCAGGCGGCGTGCGTTCCAGCAATTATGATTATTTATTTATTTATGCGGGTGCGTGCGTAAGGGGCTAGCGCTGCGCGGAGCAGGCCTGCGGTGCGTGGCCTCCGCGGTGCGCGATATCCTCGTCCTGGCCTCGGCCGAATTCCACGCCACACGATCACCCCGCGAGAAACCTCGGGACAAGAGCACCGGGGACACCTATCGCAGCTGGCTATCGCCGCGTGCGTGTCCAAGCCACAGCGTGCGAGCTGCCCTGCCACGCGGTCGCCCACGCACGACACGATCGGACCCCAATACACGCGCAGACTGGGCTGGGCCGCCGGGCCTGAAGCAGCCGACGCCCCTGCGCTGCGTCGTGCGGGCTGCGGGCTGGGGTCTTCGGAGTCGCTGGGGCGCGAACGCATCGAATCAAATGAAAGAAGCGCGTCATTCTGCGCCCCGGCAATCCAAAGCGCCCGGCCCGAGCCCCGCACACGCGACGCGAAGCGAAGCGAAGCTCCGCCTCGCGAGCCCACACAGGGCTGCGCAGATGTCCTGTCGTGATCAACCCGCGTAGCCCTGGCGATGCAGACATCCCGCCAGGCACCCCCGCGGGCTCACGACGACGCTGCAAGTCCAATGGACGCCCCGGCGCCGGTGGGCGTCCGGCCGCACATGCGAGTGGCCGAGCTGCGGGCGCGTCGGCAGGGGCGCCGCTGTGTATAATGCTAGTTCCTTTTTTCCTGTTCTTTTTTACCCTTTTTTGCGCGGGCAACGAGGCGCTTGGCAGGCCGTTGGTGATAACGGGGCCCAGGAGCGTCGGGGATCTCGGCGCTGCTGCTGACTCGCGGTGGACACTGTGATCTGAGATTGGGAGCGTCCAGTCGAGGAGGAATCGACAGATCCGACCCCTCCGGCGGGCTACGCTCGGCTGACGCTGTACGTAGTAGGCACATGCCGTGCGCGCTGACGCCTGCGCGTACGCGCACGCGCGCACCCCTGCCCCTACCCCGTCGCCGTCGCCGCCGCCGTCGCCTGCGTCGCGCTGGCCTCGCGCGTTCGTGTGTGCCACGGCGCGCGCCCGCGGCAAGGTTCTGATGCGCGCACATCAGCAGCGCAGGTGCAGGCTGCAGGGTCCGGGGGGGGGGGGGGGGGGTCTGGGACATCACGGCAGGCAGGGTAGTCGGCCAGGCAGCATCTGTGCAGGAGCAAGGCAGGTCCCATGATGATGCGCAAGCGAGCGGGGGCGGGCTGATGGGGCAGGGTTTCCGAGACAGCGTGCAAATGAATTGTGGCGGGGGGATAGGGCAGGGACCGACAGGGATGCGGGGGCATTAGACGGCGGCGAGAAGAGGGCGTGTACAGTCGAGGACGTGCATGTGGGGCGGTGGGACGATGTGAGGGCGCGGTGGGGGCCCCAGGACGTGTATCCGACCGTCGGCTGGATAGCGGTCTGTGGCACTGGGAGGGCTGGGAGGGTGGTGAATTAAATGCGGCTCGGAGGTAGTGGACGGCGACGGGGGCGGTAGGGTCAGAACTGGGCGTCGGCGCGGGTCGCGGGAGGGAGAGAGCGGTCGCGTCGGGGGCTGCGGCTGTGGTAGGCGAAATGAGGTAGCGGCGGGCGGGGACCCCTGGCACCGGGGGGCTATCGCGATGTGATCGATATCAGCTTGTTCGCACGGGTGGGGTGGGATGATAGGTGTGTGGGCAAGACATTGGCCCCCTGTTGTGACCCTGCAGCACGGTGGGTGGTGGAGGCGTGGGGGTGGGCGGGGGTCGGGGGTCGGGGGTCGGGGGTCGGGGGGCGGGGGTCGGGGTCGGGGGGCGGGCGGTGGCAAGGCCTGGCAGCAGAGGCAAAGTCTAATCCGGATTGGAGCGCGGGGTCGGGGGGTGCCGCGGAGTGGGAATGCGGCGGGAGGCAAGTCCTCGGACGCCCAGATGCCGGCAGGGAGGCGAGGCACGCGCGCTGCAGGCGGCTGCGTGCGCCCGATACGCGGATCGAGCTGCCGAATGCGGAGCTGTTCGTGATGGGATCCGCATTGTATGGCCATGTTGACGGTGGGAGGCGGACGAAGCAGTCACTGTCCCGATCGGGCGCGTCGAACGCGTCTGCACGACACCGCGCCCGATGCCGATGCCTCTTAAGCCTCCAGATCCCGGTCCTGCACCCCGTGACGGCCATGTTCGCCCACCACCCCGTCGACCAGCCCGCCAGCTACCAGTGGCCCCCCTACTACCCAGCACACCTCACAGACTATCCTGCACCCGTCTACCCGCCCCCGGACTACCCCCCGCACCCCCGCGCCCTCGTCCCCGCCGTCGCATCCCGCCCCGGCCCCGCCTACCCCGTCCTCACCTTCCCCACCCCCGCCGCCGCCCTCGCCTCCTCCTACGACCCCCGCCCCGCCCCGCCCCCGCCCCCGCCCCCGCCCTCCCCCGCCTCCATCCCCGCCCCAACATCGCCGCCCCCATCCCCGTCCACCCGCCCTCCACCCGCCCTCCACACCCGTCAACCCCCGCGCCCTCCCCGCCCGTCCACCGCCCCGCCACACACAAGCCCGTCCCCACCAGGCCAAAGCCCCCCAGGTCCGCCCCGCCCCACCAACCCACCCTCCACACCTTCCACGCCGCCACCCTCCAGCCCGTCCGCGCCGCCGACGACCCCTTCCCGCTCTCCATGCACGACCTCACCCACCCGCACGAGGAGGCAGAGTACCTCGGCCTCTCCTCCCACTTTGCCCTCCAGCTCTCCGTCCGCTCCCCCACCACCTCCGCCCCCGCCTCCCCGTCCCCCGACCTCTACGCCAGCGCGTCCGACGCCGAGGGCCGCACCAGCGAGGCCGGCGCCCCCGTCAAGAAGAAGGCAAAGGTCAAGATGCACCACTGCAAGCTCTGCGAGAAGGCCTTCCCGCGCCCGAGCGGCCTGCGCACCCACATGAACTCCCACTCGGGCGATAAACGTGCGCCCCACCCCGCCCCTCCCGCCCGCCCACCGTGCTGACCCCCTTGCAGCGTACAAGTGCCCCATCGCGACGTGCGAAAAGTCCTTCACCGTGCGCTCGAACGCGAAGCGCCACCTCCGCACGCACGGCGTCGTCCCCCCGCCCGCCGCTGCCGCCGCCGCCGCCGCGTCCGACGCGGACACCGACGCGGGCACCGGGGGCGTGCGCATCCGCTGGGTCGGGCAGGGCGACGCGGACAGCGCGGGCGTCGCCGTGGCAGGCGACGGCGGGTGGGACCCCGGGGATGCGGCGGGCGAGGGCGACGAGGACGCAGACGCGGACGAGGACGACGGGAGCGAGGCGTCGTCGGCGGGCATCGCCGCCGCGCCGCCGCCACAGGTGAGCATCCTTCGCCCGCCCCGTTTGCCACGCGCGTGTGCTGATAGCTGCTCGGTAGGCGCTGATATACGGGAGGAGCGCCAGCTCGCTCGCCCCTGCGCTGCAGAGCGGGCTGTACACCTACTGACGGACCTAACCCGCCCCCGCGCGATATAATTGAACTACTACCAGCATGGGTTGTGCATATTGTTTGTTTTTCTTCCGCATTCCACTGGGCTCTGCACGTACATCGAAGTCTACTGTATATCATAAGTATTGGATCGTCACCCACGTCTACGAGGGAGGGCGCGCGCGCATTGCATCTAATTTATTGCATGCCGGCGCGGGGAATGTGTGCGTATATATTGCTGTTGTGCATATAGTGTCATTATCTACATACAACCTTGCAATGCACAATATTGGATTGAGCGCGCTGCGACATGAAGCCCCGGGACGCAGCGTGCCCCGCGTGCAATAATGGGGAACCGCTGTGCCCTGCGCGCCGCAAACTTCGAACGTCGAAGCCCCTGCCCGAAGCCCCCGCATCGTTTGAAATTCGGCCCAGCAGCGTGGGCGCGAACTGCTTACATGAATACAGTAAGTATCATACAAACAAACTCTAGACAAGCTTCCTTTCCACAACCCCCTCTGGCCTTCTCGCCCCTTCTCTTCGCGAGTTCTCTTCACCGCCCTGCCTTCATTCCACGTATCGTGCGCCCCGACTGCCGCGCGCACCACGTAAGACAGCGCAGGCCGTCCCGACGCTGGACCGGCGCGCCTAATGCGGAAGGTGCCGTGGTTCGAAAAGGCATGGTCGGGAAATGTGCGAGGCCGTTGGAAAGGCGCCCGGCGAGGCGAGGTGAGGCGGGCGGCGGCGGGGGTCGGGCGGGGGTCGGGCATGAGATCAATCGGCCTCGAAGAGAAAGAGAGAGTTGCCGGCGGCGTCGATGCGGACGCCACAAGCATGCAGTGCCACTGCGCATGCCAGCTTGCGGCGGCCTGTACATTGAACATTCTGTTCTGATCCATCTGCCTGCGCGCGATGGATTCATTTGCTGGCGGCAACCGCCGCCGTGCGTGTCAATAACAATGGACAAGCCATGCATGTCAGACGGCGTGGGTGGCACAGGGCGGGCCCCGGGCTCTGGAGAAATAGCCATCTGCGCCGCGTGGGTGCGGGGCCACGGACACTGACAGGATGACAGCCGGGCGTGGCCTGTCGCTGGCGTCCAGCGTGGAGCTGCCGGTAGCCCACGTTCGCGAATATTAATTGAACTGCGCGCGATCGTATCCCTCTCTCGAGTCAGACTCCGGGCCGCCTTCAGTACACCGCACTTGGCGCCGTGCCCAATAATAATGGAGTCAGCCGTGCCAAGGTCCGTCCGAGGTGCATTGCGCGCTCCGACTCGGAGGGCGCGAGTCACTGCGAGCGGCGTGGACGCTGTCATGGCTTTGATCGCGCTGGGTGTGGTTGGACGGTTGCCTTGCAGGAGGGCAGGACACGCATGGGACGCACACTAGCAGCGGGCTTGGCAATTAGCAGCATGGACCGCAGTGGTCGGGGTAACAAATAATCTTCGATGGTATAATAGTGTATAAAATGGGAGTAAGAGATGGTCCACGAATCCGCCCGCATATCTAAAAGGAGAACCAAGGAACGACTCGTTCAGAGCGGCTTGCGGCTGATGGCGAGCCACATCGGTGTAAAGAGCTGGAAACGTCGTCAGCACGCGACATCGCAGCATTAAACGCGGCACCGACCTTCGTCTGCCCGCCCTTGACGAGCGCGGCCGCCGCGACCTTGAGCGTCTCGCCGACCTCCCACGTCCCCTTTGGCAGCAGCCCCACGAACTCCATCAGCCGCATCGCGTTGTGCGTGACGAGCATCCCGCTCCAGCTCATGCGCCACACCGTCAGGTAGTCCCACACGGTCTGCGCCTTGGAGATGTCGCCCTCGAGCGGGTAGTACCACGGCACCGCGTCCGGGCGCTCCGCGAGGTCCTCCTCGTGCTCGATCGCGAACCCGACCGCGTTCAGCGCGTCGCGCGCCTTGCCGAGTGGCCGCATCTCGGGGATCCCGTTCCCGATCTCAATTTCGTGCGCGAGCTTTTTGTGCTCTGGGTTCGACGCGTCCCAGGTGTCCGTCATGCACCATTCGTACACGCCGAACTGCAGCGCGTCGGTCAGTATGTGTATATGCGCATGAACGCGCGCGACGTACGACTCCTCCGGGCTTGAGGACCTTGAGGATCTCGCCGTATACACCCTCCCAGGTAGGCGCGTGCACTGTCGCCTCAATGGCATACACTAAAACCAGCATATCATCAGCCGCACATCCTCCCGCAGAGCAGCGCACCACCTACCCGCATCGAACGAACCCTCCCCAAACTGCTCCGCAAGCTTCATAAAGTCGCCCTTGACGAACTGGATCTGGTCCTCGAGGCCCGCCTGCTTCGTGTACTTGCGCGCGCGGCCGATCTGGAAGTCGTTGTTGTTGAGCCCGACGATGTGCACGTCCGCGAAGCGCGCGATCTCGCGCGCGGGCCCGCCGACGCCGCACCCGACGTCGAGCACGCGCATGCCCGGCCGCAGCCCCATCTGCGCGGCGAGGTAGTGCTCGTGCCGCGCGAGCGACGCCGCGAAGCCCTCGCCCTTGTAGAACCGCGAGAAGTGGAACGACTGCGCCCAGCCGTACTCGTACAGCTCCGTCGCGCCGTCGTAGTACCCTGCGTGGCGGCGCGCGTTAGTGAGCTGTGGGTGTGGGTGCGTGAGGGTGGGGGCACACCGTTGACGACGTCGGTGTAGTTGTCGACGCGTGCGGTGTTGTCCTGCTCGCTGTCCTTGGAGAGGTCCTTCTTCCAGAAACCGGTGTAGTTTTCGATGCGGTTGCCGACGCGGCCGTCCTCAAGTTGTGTTGTGCCGGGCATTTTGGGAGGAGGTCTGCGCAAATTGTTAGCAGCAAACCGAGCGAATGCTTGGGCGCACATACGGGTGGTGTAGAGAAGTGAAGTAAAGAGAGTGGTGGGCGGAGAGCAGGAGGTGTGGTAAAATTAGAAAGTCTGTCGACTTTTGAAGCGCCTGAAGCGCTGGCACCACGAAAATCGGCCCATGGCAGGCTTTTCCGCGTCGGGAAGGTAGTTCGCACGCCCCCATTGGCTTGTCTCCTCAGCCACAGACGCGTCCGAGTCGAACGACCCGCGTAATACTTTTGAGATGCTTTGCTACATTTTGCTACGCTGATGTCGACGAGACGTCATGTGTTCCATCGTATTCTTCCCGATGATCGAAACAGCTCCAATCTTTCAGCTAAGTACTTAGTGGCTGACGGGTATCTTCTCCGCCGAAAGGCGGCCCGCGGTATGCGAGTTCCCTCCGGACGTCGTATGGCTGCCACGTTCTGCACAGGCCAAGGCTTGTCTTCTCACGGTGCGTATGCACCAAACTGAAGTAAGCTCTCGCATTGATACGTAGTCTCCGGTGCCGACCTTGCGCGGAAGACAGTCGTTCCGCCACTATCGCATTGACTCGTGTGATCCCCATAGCTCGCGCGGAAATGGTGGCACAAAATAGTCACCTCGCCTGCTCTGATACGCACCCAGAGCCCCTGCAGAAGCCCGTACACTCGGACCGTCGAAACAGCAGACGTCGTTACCGTGCCCAGCTGTGAAGAGCTTGGGAGAAGACGTAGCTAGGTAGCTTCTCTTCTGTGACCTGATATTACAAACTGCAGGAACTTTGACTTGCTCACCCACCGTCGTCACCATGTGCGTCACCGTGTGCGTCATCGTAGAGCGCGCATCTTGCCTCGGCCTTACCTCGTGGCAACGAGTTGAGTGTGATATTCTTCTTCGCCGTCACATGCCCAGGGATTCTCCAGTCGATCCAGAGGGCTGTCATCCGAAGAATCTGTCTTTTCCACCATTCAAAAATGATCGACTACTTACTTATTACCCAGTGGGTCCAGAGCGAGTGCTATCAAGACGCTCTTGACGGCAAATGCGTTTGATAACGACCCGAAGCTCCGTCGTCTGACCTCGGCCAGTCGCATCGTACAGTACTGGAACCGCATGCACATACATACTCGGCATGCAGCTGTGATCCCGGTGTGTCCGTTTAATTTCCCTCCGAGTCTCTTGTCTCTCTCGGCTTTAGTTCGGACGAAGTTCAGCTGTGACCTACTACCTGCAGAATTTGTCCGACTATCCACACCATATCAACGCGAGATCTAGGTCCCGCACGGTGGTCACATTGGCGCAGCCGCGTGCTGTATCCGGAACACGCACGTCTCTGAACAGTCGGCGGACGGGGACTTGACCATTGTCACGGTCTAACTTCTTGCTGAAGTTCATATTCCGATCGGAGCGGGAGCGTGCACGGCGCTTGCCCGACCCTTTTCTGTCGAGGATGTACCCTTGACTGAAACATTGATGCTTTCCGTCAACGTTCCGGTTTTACTCGCTGTATCGCAACTGTATCTGGCTCCTGCAGTGCTTGCCCCATTTGACGGTCCGAACTTGCTGTCGTGCCCGTCGCATACCCAATCCCTGGCGACGTGCGCATCCGTATTCCCTCATATCCATCGTTTTTGCTCATTCGAGTGCCAGGTGCTGCTGCTCCTGCGGCGGCACAACATTCGCCCGAACCACCTGCACCTCATGATCGGGCTTACAGGAAGCTCACGACCGCTGTGGACCCCGAGGGCGACACGTACCTGTCCAGCGTCGTCGTGTTCGGTGTCAGAAAGTCGTGTTGTCGTCGCGCGTGCATTCTATGGGGTCGTGGTAGAACCTCACAGACGTCGACGACGAGGCGCATCTTCCAACGAGAACCAACGAGTCGGCGGAGTGTCGGCGGGCACTGATGCTCCGATCACGCGCTCCTTCTTGGAGCGAAGTAAGCCCTGCACGAGAGTTCGTGTCGTTGCCCTGAAGACAACAATTAAAAACCTCGCGATTGCCAAGGGGAGGACAAATTCGCTAACTCTATACGAATGATCAAATGCACGCAGGGTAGTGTGATAATAACGGTACAAGCCAACATCATGGTAACCAGAGCAATCGACAGCAAGAAACACAACATACAATCCAACATCAGGCTCATCAAGAAGCGGCACGCGGTCTATCCCCATGTCCACACCTACATAAACATCGTACAACTGAAACAAACGCTAGTGCCGCATCCGCTTTACGTCCCCGCCGTCCCCTACTTGCAGTGCCGCCAACGGTGCGCGCTGCCCGGCCGCGTGCTGCTTCGCGAGCCCCATCCCGGTGGGCTGCTGAGGGCGTTGCGGGGGACTGGCATTCAGTGAGTACAGCGCTGGCATGTAAGCAAGAATGAATATATTGCTGACTGAATAGCATCTGCGGGCCGTTTGACACCTGCGACGGACGACGAGCCTGCAGATGACTGTCCATGTGATCTCCCGGCGTACTGAGGCTGTAGCGGTGATATCGTCGAGCGGTTGCTCGCTGGATTCTGACGTGGTTCAAGACTCGTAAGAAAGGGTCTGTGTGAGATAGCGGAATGGGCTCACCACGCCCGGTGGGAATCGGAAGCCGCCCGCAGATGAGGTACTTGGCGGGCGATTACCTGCGCCGGACGCACTTGCACCAGCATGAGAGGTCGTAGACGTTTGTCCAGTCCCGGAACCGCTCGCAGCCGCGCTCTCTGTGTCATTGGCCGCATCGATGATATCGAAGGCAGCGAACAGGGCATCGTCGTCCGAGTTGAAATACGAATCCGGATCCATGTCCGGAATCTCCTCCTTCATAGAGGCGCTGGTA
This sequence comes from Auriscalpium microsporum, assembly GCA_019914985.1. Lineage (NCBI taxonomy): Eukaryota > Fungi > Basidiomycota > Agaricomycetes > Russulales > Auriscalpiaceae > Auriscalpium > Auriscalpium microsporum. The sequence goes on along the minus strand of JAHLMG010000007.1, from coordinate 1,308,582 downwards.
GCATCGACCGCTGGTTCGGACTGCCGCGGTTGAACAGCAGGAGCAAAGGACACTCGGCGATCGGACGCAAGCGGTTGTGCGGTGACGCCCTGTTGTTGGGGAGTTGGAGCGGCGGCCTTGGGTATAGGCTGCAGGTGAGCATTCGCTGCCCTGTTTGGGAGGGTGGTTGGGGTTTGTGCTGGGGTATGGAGGCCGGTCCTCGCGTTGGACGCTTGGCCGGCGGAGGGGAAATGCTGAGGTGTATGCGGGGACTTGCCCTTGCTATTTTGATTGTATGAAGGAGAAGTCGTTGTGCCTCCAGGTCGCATGTGCGACGGTACAGCAGTCATAGGTGCGCTGGGCCCAGATGATTGGGCGTAATTGGATGGTCCGGCACCCTCAGGAGCTCGCGAGCCGCTGTGCGAACCGCTCGCGGGTGCGGTGGTAGAGGCGGATGCACCATTGTTCTCGAATTCTGGTTGGCGATGCAAGTCGGTCTGATCAAACTTTGGCTGACGGGCAGTGGAGATGTGGAGAACGGTTCGTAAGTCAGGGAAGTAAAGCTGCAGAGGCATCGAGACGAAACAATGAGCGCACCTGCTGGACTTTAATCTTCACGATTTCATGGGTATAGGACTTCTCGTAGAGACACAGGCCTAACAAGTTACCGAAGCTCCTCAGTGCGCGTTTCGTTGCGTCCGTCACTGCCTCCTTCTTGGCCTTCAGACGGATACAATAAGAGCAGATCAGACAGATTTAGATACTACGCACCTTGTCCAAGGCAGCCCCTTTGCTCTTAAGGTTGTCCCCCGTCCCGTACCCCACGTCCTCATGAAACGCCCCGTCCTTCAGGGTGATCTTCACCATAGCCGTCGCGCCCACGTTCCACCGTCTAGTCTCCTCGCACAAGTCCATATAGTCCGTCTCCATCTTGGTAACCGTCGAGCTCCAGCCGTTGTATCCAAAGACTTCGTTCGCAAGGCCGATGATCCTCCAACCCTCGACGTAAGTGAACTTCGGTCCGCCTCCAGGCGACGGGCGCTGAGAGACAAACTCGGGACCGAGCCTACGGTTGAGCTTAGTTTGAATCGCTGCATGTCGTGAGGCGCCAGCTGCTTCAAGCTCAGCGACACTGGGCTTGACATCGGAGTCGGCGGACAAGATCGAAGCATCAAGAAAATTGCTGGGTGTTTGAGGCGTAGAGAACATGGCGGAGGTCAAGCTATGCGGTCACTGGATAGTTTTGCTGTGGAATCAAGAGAGATCAAGAGGACATAGGGAGATCATGGAAGTAGGAGACAAGAGAGGTGCGGCCGTGATGACGAGCGCCCACGCAACGGTGAACTTGCCGCAAAAGGACAACGCGTCGAGTCATGTGATGATGGAGAAGGACCTCGACCACTCTTAATTTTTGCTCGGAAGCAAACTTGCGGGGTCCCCCTAGTGAGCGCGTTCCCCTCCGAGTCGACCGCGCCGGGCGATGTCCGCGTCAATTCACTGTTGCTGGACGCTCACCACATCAACCTGCTCACCTCGTCTCAGATACTTCTGCCCTAGACGGAGTGGGCATGTCTCGACCTGAACAGAAGAGGAGGCCCTCTGGCGGCAGGCCCGTACCGCGGCGACTGTTCTCGGGCACCTCCAAACCGATGCCAGAGCCTATCCAGGAGACCTCGGAAGTGTCGTCCATGCGGTCGCGAACGTATGACCCGGAGAAGACAGAGACGCGTGCTCGTACTCCCTCGCAGCCTCTGGACCTGGCGTACATGGACAAGGCACTGGAGGACTTGGACCCGTTCTCCGACAGCCCTGTGCGCAGTTGGACTGGGAGGGCAGTTGTGGACTCTCCCAGCCCGAAGAATGAAAACCGATCCTTCTCCCCCACTGCTCGCTCGGCCAGCCCTGCTGGTTCAACGAGGCCACGGCCCTCCAAGAAAGCGTCCATGCTCTCCACTCTCTCCTCCCTCGCTGCGACGGAAGTTTCAGACGAACCTCTATCGCCGTCGAAACGTCGATGGGACAGTCTTCGTCACCATGTCTTGCCCCATGGTGCCGCTTCACCGCGCATGCATCAAGCAATGTCGTCCGTAGGCTCAGCCACCCCACCAAGACCTTCCACGCCGAAACAATTCCGCATGCCTCGTCTTGGTTTCAGACAAGTCGTGGAACAAGCTCAAGAAGTGTCCGTGGATCAGGCCAGGCGCTTTGCAGATGAGGTGATGTGCGCGTGCTTAATTGCACGCTCCGGCGAACAGAAGGGGCAGAAGCGCGAGCGGGAGGGAACGCTCGGACTTATGGCCGCCATGAACTTCATGAACACAACGACGAGTCTTGCGACCAGTGCAAGCTCCAACACAACGAATTTCGCGCAGCCGCGCGTGAAGGGTCCACGCAGACCCCCTTCCCTACAATCGGTCGCAACTGCGCCGGCGCGCGGGGCGCCCGCTTCATCCTCGCTCTATGCAGTTATCATCCGATATGCGTCGCTCGCAGGAAGACAGACCTCGCCTCTGCCACATGAGGCCGAAGTCTTGTCAGCCTTGTTGATGCCATTTCTCAGTCCACTTCCCGATGCAATACTTGAGTCGGAGCGAGTCCAGGCGATCGAGACGTTCGAGACAGTCATCAAATCATGGATACCTAGGTCAAATGAGGTGATCGTCTCATCATAGCTACCTCACTTGCGTTCTCATTATTATTTTCAATAGGGAGAACTCGAACGCTGCGCTTGGTGCTGCAAAGCCGCGCAAGGCGTCGTCGAAAGCAGGCCAATGCGCATGAGGATTTTGGGTGTCCTGTCTTCATGCCTCTTCATCTCAGAAGGTTCTTTCCGCGGCGGATCGCCCATTGTCTTTCAATCATTACTCCAAACTCTGTTCTCCTTGTTCGCGTCATTCTCCTCGTCACCAACTACTTTGGAAGAATCTCAATTCTTGCGAGAATTGATAGGGAGTATCTTGCAGGGCTCGCTCAGCGACCTCGACCACGAGCTTGTGGAGCAGGAGTACGACGTTCGGATGAACCCAGATGACAGCCATGCTGTGGTGGACGCCCTGGTTGTTATCGCATTATCGACTGCTGCTGAGAACGTTCTAGAATCTCAGCGGCCACATCTCTTGCGATATCTTGCCAATGTTTGTTTGTCTATGCTCACAGAACGGATTCAAAAATGCTGATGGATGTTACAGGACTTCTGGTCTCCAATGAGCGAGGTTGCGCTGCCGCCCGCTAATTTGATACCCCTCTATGCTCGCAAACTCGTCCGTTGCGCACATGCGCTGTTCAATCTTCTTCCGCCTGTGAGCGACTCAAAATACCTGGCGGTGCCAGATACGGATGCCGTACTCGGAATAATGCAGACGCACCTTTTGCCCGAGGCTCAAGCTTTGCAAGACCACGACGCCGTACACGAGTGCCGAGTGGCGATCGCGAGACTGTCGATGAAACTCTTTTGTGTGGGATCTGCTACTGGACAGGATGCTGCTGCTTCTCTCATCGCAGACTGGTATGAGGAAGGCGGGCTGTGGAAGTCAGGTTTTGAGGCGGCATTGACGCGGACCGTGAGTGATATACTCTTGTGCCTGCACATTCGCGAAGTGACATATTGAGAAGATTCAAGAAGATGTGTGGCCATCTCTGACCACAGTTCTCAACGTTCTCGTTGACGGGCTTCCAGACGAAGTGAGGTCGCCTGTCATAGCAGCTATCCTTCCAATTCTCAATGAGGTCAGTAACGGTCATGCGCTTTCGACTCATTACTGATTTCTCTTCTTCTAGCGACTGGTGCAAGATCCGCCCTCGTTGCCTGCTCCGACCCTCACGGAGCTACTGGAGACAGTGTCGCACGCATATCCGAAGCTGTTCTTTAAGCCTCTGTTCGCTTGTGCGGCCGCATCCAAAGAAATGACAGTCGTCACTCATCTCCGCATCGTGGTGATGTTAGCCAAAGTACTGCCGAGCTTCTGGACAAGCGACGTAGACATGATGCTCGTGGCGCTCATGAGCGGGTCCAACCCAGCTTCGAAGAAGGCCGGACAAGAAGGCAATGAACCCTGGGGGCAAGCGCGGCCGGGTCAGCTCGTCATCCTCGCGGAGCTCATCGCGCATGTTCAGAAGGTGGCACAAGAACGAGACCCACAATCTGTATGTCTTAGCATGCATGATTCTGGTTCTCGTTTGACGCAGACTTGTTCATTCAGGGCGCGGACGCCATGCTCACGGCAAAGGCACGCTTTTTCTTTACCTTAGAATACAAGCTCGGCAATCTTTTGGAAGCCAAGGTGATTAGCGGTGATACTGTTATCATTGTGTGTGTCTGACTGGCCCTTAGGAACGTTCCTCTTCGACTCCAGTGACTCAGCGTATCATGCTGAGCGTCTTATTCTACGAAATCCGTGTCTTGCTTCGATCTTTGAAACAGTGAGTTTCACTCTGATGTAATGGGTGACTGCATTTGTTGATACCGACTAGGGCACCGTGGTTGCCTCGTCTTGTGCGCTGGGTAGTTGATGCCAGTCTTGAAGTCGACGAAATCACGGACGAAGATCCTCCGCTTGCTTTCATGAGAATGGCATCCATGTACACCGCGGCTCAAGAAACTCCACGGACTCCCCAGAGGGTGAGGGCCGTCCTATTTCGAAGCGCAGTTATGTTGACACGTGAATAGCGTCAAAGTGCTTTCCTTCTGTCTCCCTCCCTTTCAGAGGACGGGTTCAAAGCAACACACGATGTTAAAAAGTCGGTGCCAGCAGTAACATTGTCGGAGCGATGTACCCTACTCGATTGCTTCGGGAAAGGGCTATTGAGGAACGCCTGCCGGCTCTTTGTTGTTCTATTCGGTCTTCTTACAGATGAAGATTACGAAAGGCTGAGTAAGACCCTCTGGTGCGATGGCTTGCAATCTCCAGATACAGAAATTCAGGCAGCGGTTCGTCTCCCAAACGTGCCAATGTCCTGCGCTTCTATCTGATACATTCTGGCAGACCACGTTTTTACTCATGCAAAGCGCAGAGAAGATTCCCGAGGCGTTTCTGTCCTTAGTGCGGAGCGATATCACCAGGTGCGTGCTCCATCTGCGACCGATCGGGCGGGGCTCGTTGTCCGACTGATGTCTCCAATAGCTCACAGCCATCCGTTCGACGTGATGCTGCGAAGCGAATTAGCGTCATGTCCGCTTGGCGCTTCCAACTGCTCTCGCAAACGTACATCACCGACAAAAACCACCGCCGGCCCTTCAAACTGGCGCGCGGTCCCATCGCCTTCATGGCTACGGACATCGGATCCGGAACCTTTGTTTTGGAGGAAGACTCAGAGCGGCTCAAGACGAACGATGGCACAGTGCTTCCCCATGAGCTTCGGAAAAGGCTTGCTGACATCGGATGGACCCAGGAGGATAACGAGGAGGATCAGAAACACAACTGGGATCGCACGCCGCTGTCTCTCCTTCCCTTGCAACAGGTCGAGCGCCTGGATGGAGGCTCCACATCATATATTCCCAAGTCTCCTCTCCTCAGCCCTAGTGCCGATGGCTTTGGGCGACCTCCTTCGCCTTCGCTGATGCAGGACACAACGAACGCTTCTTCGACTCAGCAAGCCGTGAAACGCAGGGCAATCTTTGCTCCTTCTCTTGCCTCTATTCTGCTGGACGTAGCTTTCATGACTTACGATCTTGACTACACCGTCGCCAGCGCTGCTCGAAGCACCATCCTCGATCTTATGCGCGACGATCCATCTTTAATTACACGGCCGGTGTTAGACTCTTTCGCCGGAGATGAACAGTCGATATCCTCCGCCATCTCTGTCCTGCGCGCCCTCTTGCACATTCAGCGCATCTTGCCGCCGGCAATGGCACACCACCTCTTCAACCACCTGACCGGGTTCTTGAAGTTTGCCGCTCGTCAACCTGACATACCCAATGCCCTCCTTGGATTTGCATATTCCTTGCCTTTACTGTCCAAGCTGGTCACGCAAGTGAGCGACATGTCCATTCGCGAGATCCGCCGCGCGAAGGTGGAGATTTTCCTCATCCCCTCGGGATCTTTGTGGTTCCCACCGACTGCACCGCCTGGCGACATGTTCCCCAGAGTACCAGGGATGATCGGTTCGAGAGCTGATCCCGATGCCATACGTCGTCTAGCCTACGTCACTGTGATTCGAATATCCCAACATATCCTTTTCTTGAACATGCTTCAGCGCAACCCGCAAGACGTCCAGGCCATTAGAAAGAATATGTCTCGGCTTGTCCTCCCATCCATGACAGATGCTGTCGATCCGCCGCTCATAGAGCTCCGAGATTACATTCCTCGGAAGCAAGAACACAGTCAAACACCCTCACCAGAGAGTGCGACTGTGGCTGGGTTGTCTCTGATGCTAGCGAGGAGCTACGTCCTGCTGGTAGCCGAAATATTCAAGTCTATGCCACGTCATCTCAACGACCGCAACGAGCTCGCAGTCCTCATCAACGGTTTGAACCGCATTTTGCTAGCTCATAGCGACGACATCGGTATCGTTGGCCATGTTCTCGTCGGTCAGTTGGATTCAGACCTAGTGATGGTCATATCTAATGGCACTTTCTTTAGCCCTCATGACCGCCAGCACCCGATTTCGCCGAATTTTCCTCTCGGGCGGCGGGTACACTTTGTTCATGCCAGTCATCATGAAAGTATACGCTGAGTCCGAGCTCAACTTTGGCATCCGGGCAGCCATAGAGTATGCGACGAACAGATTTTACGCTTTGCATCAAGAAGCATTTGTCTTCCAGACGCTCGACATCCTGTCCCAGATTTCCATGTTACCCGACGTCGAGTGCAATTGGATGGCAGAGCAAGCGTTCACTCTTCTGCACACTCTGCGGGACAAGACTCCTCTCTCCGCACCGGATGTAGCAGGCATCCATGACTCCAACAAGACACAAGAGAGGGAGGCGCTCCTGGTTACAACTGCCGAGGACAAGCCCCAGGCCTTCCTATCGCTTCTGAGAAGGGGAAATAGCTCGGGTGACCGCGCGGACCTGCCCGTGCCCGAGGAGTACGAAGGCGGGAGGTTGAACATGGACGACTTGGTCCGCCTCTTCCTCACCGTGATAGGACATGATCCTGGTATTCGCCGCGCGGAGCATTTCTTGCGACTGCTACAAATCATGGCACCCAGCCTGTACAAAGCGTCATCTCCCGCTCGCAACGTCCTCCGTGATGGAATCAATGCGTTGGCCATGATTTTCCTGTCACGCAGTACTGGAAAGGCGAAGGTACCCGAAGCGACGTCGCAGCCCCGCAGTCAAGATATGAAGTTCGATGCTCTCAATGAGGAGGTCAATCTTGCGACCGATCCGTCCGGAGCAACGAAGGGACCAAGCGACCTCGCAGCGATGCGACTGGACTGTCTCTCGCTGGTGGCTGCATTCACAAAATCCGGAGGCTACTTCTCATCAGCAGCGTCGCAGCGCATCTTCGAGCTCGTCAAGATCGTGGCGAAGGACAGTAATCGTGCGGACGGCGATCGCTTATCAACCTTTCTTTCGGAGTATGCTCAAAATGCGCTCCTGCGACATGGACTACGGCTCAAGCATGTCCTTGGATGGCTATCCCTCATGGCCCCAGTGTTCAAAGTATATGCCCCCGTCATAGATTTCTCCGGTGTGCTGTCTGTCGTCTCCCAGGTCGCCAGTGACCCCGTATATGCCAACGAACCGGCATTCTCTCGCTTGATTGTCTCTCAGTATTGCGTCGTCGGGCTAGAGGTGTGCGATCTTGCAGCGTCTGAGGGCCTGTCACTTTCCTTGCCACTTCGACCCGTTTTGACCAAGCTGCTTTGCCAAGCTTTATTCTTCCAAGGAGTGGACATCATCGGCGTGCTCGAGCGACGACCCCTCTCTTACGAGTTCCTCGCCGGCGTCATCTACCCCATAGCCTTGGTACTTCCATTGACAGAAGATGTCCTGCACGACGTGCGATGGACTGAGGAGTGGAGGCGTACGACACCTAGTCGGACGTGGACACGTCTGCTAGGCATCGTCATGAATATCTGCCGCAAATCCGAATCTGCCCGCAAGGACAATGACCGGCCTCGGACCCTCGAGCGAACGCGTTCACAGGAAAATCGCAAAAAGGTGTCTCGGGCACCATCTGCAACAACGCTGTCCATATCTATACAAATTATGAAGGTCATCATTGTCCGTGCAGAAAAAGATTTGTCTGCGTCTATCCCCGGTATTTGGATCCAGTTAGGACTGTTCTTCAAAGAACTGCTTTCCGACGGTGACGCCAGGTTTGCCCTGGAGTCCCAGAATGTCTCTATCCCACCATCTCCTCTCGGCTCCCCTCTGATGAAATCCCAAAGCTTTGAGGACGTCAACCCATTCGCACCATCTGTCCGCTCCCGCACCCCGACGCTCACTTCGTTCTCCCAGCCGCGCCTCCTCGACTACCTCCTGTGGTCAATTCTCGAGTTCGCCTGTCTGCACCGATCACCGCTAATGATCCAACTGCGTATTCTCATGCAAGAGAAGGCTGTCCTCCTCGATCAGCAGCTGCGGCAACAAGTGCACCCACTCGGTCACGCCGGGAACAGACTCTCTTTCGCCTCCGCCTTCTCGAAGTCGCGCCGCCGCTCGGGCCAGTGGTCCGGCGCACCCTCGCCCGACGGCTCGCCGCTGCTCACCCCCGCCAGCCTCAGAGCCCAGCATCCACCTGAGCTCTTCCTCACGCCGCCGCGCGCGGACGAGCGCCAGCCTGGGTACGCACGTAGCCCGATGACGCCACGTGGTGACACGCTCGGTGGGCCGCGCATCGTGCACCTCGGCCCCGTGCGCAACGCAGATGCGCTGCTCTTCCGGCGCTCGCCATCGCCTCATGGCGGCGGGGGCGGCGGCAGCGGGCTTGGCCAGATGCGTATGTGGGGCCTTGCGAAGACGACCAAAGTGCGCTCGGCGGTGCTCGTGCGTGCAACGTACAGGCGAGTCAGGGTCGTGCAGCAAATGATGGGGTATGCAACGCTGTTGCCAATATTGGATGAGGGTGCGGATGGGGCGAATGAGGTGCGGCTGTGGTCGAGGGTTGGAGCGTTGCGTGCCGTCGCGCAAGAGACAGAGCAGCTAATGGAGGAGTTCAAGGAGGTGGAGGAGGCGGAGGACGATACGGTGATGGTAGATCCCGACCAATCTCTCGCGCCTTGAGCAACATGCACTTGCTGGTGCTGCTCGCTTATGTTTCTCACTAAGCACTAATTCGGACAATACATGCATATTTCCTTCTCGCAATACCACGTCTGTTGTAGACTATACATGTAATTTATTGACGAACATGAAAAGCGCAGCGCAGGCCCAGGAGATGAAAGCGCTTGTCCCTCTATCTGTTCTTCTGGATCGCAATTACTACACATCGCCGCCCCACCGATCTATCCATGCCTGATGCCGGCTCACAAGCTCCCGCACGATATCTTCTTCAATTTCCCGCGGCCGCCCGCGCACGTCCACTGCGTCTGGTGCGATGCGCAGCCACGACACGGTGTTCAGCCCGTCGTCGCCATTTTCCTCGCTCGAAGGGAGATTGCCTAACGGCGGTGCGGGGGCGACAATGGCGGGTTGCGCCTCGTCATGGACTTGAGAAGTGAGGTCAACTGCACGGGCGACAAAAACCACCTCGTGCTTGCGTCGGTTTAGATCGTTACCAATGACAATCTGGTGGCCATACCGCGCGAGGGCGGCGCGGGCTTTGGGGATGAGCAATGTGGGGTCGGTCTCGAGCTGTTATGCACGATAGTCGAAGAAAATAAACGATGAAGCGAGATACACAGCTGTCCTCAGTGCTAGTTTGAGCAATCGAAGACGTAAAAAATACCTTGAATGATACCACGAAGCCATCGGGACTCCATTCATCAACCATAGGCTTCAGGATCTTCGGCACCTGGTCCATCTCGATCAACAAGCTTCCCTTGCCGGACTGAATCTTGTGCTCCGACATCTTCTGCCGTGGCAAGAAAAAGTCCGATACGGCGGCCGCGAGGTAATACAGCACGCTGTGTTTCAGAACAGCGAGCTCCTGTGCGACAGCGCGAAGCAGCCAGAGGTAATCGTTGACGGTGACGAAAGTGAGGGTGTGCAGCAGGCCAGAAGTGTGCGCGTGCTTGTAGGATGTGAGGATCTCGAGGAGGTCGGCACGCTGCGTGGAGGTGACAGTGATGTCAGGCGTCGGGGATGTAGAAGCAACCGAAGAAGACGGGGCTGGCGTCTCAATCTCGAGGAGATCGAGGAAGGGATTTGTCGAATGCGAATAATGCCGGCTAAATGGCTGCAGGCTGAACTGACGGTGCATGAACACGACAGCGTACCCCGCCTTGAGGAAATACTCTGCAGATGTCGCTCCGCGAGTGCCTAAGCGCCAGGACAGGAACGATAGTCGTTACGCATCCCAGAGAGCACCGTGAGCGCGAAAACCTTGAGCATAGTCGGTAGCATACGCACCGGCACTGAAATTATCCAAGAAGCGCACGCTGCAAATCGCATACGCATGAACCGCCGTGTCAGACAGAGGCCGGGACGGCGCTCACACATTGAGCTCCAGTGGCACCGTCGTTCCCCCACTCTAACACACACAGCATGTTGTCAGCAACGATGACCCCAACAGCTGAAGCACGTACGTACAGTGACTAGGACGACCTTCTTCCCCGCGGCACGCTGCCGCGCGACAAACGCACGCACGCCGTCGATGTCATGGGCAAGGGTTGGCGGCGGGGGCTGCGTGGCAAAGTAAGACTCTGCGGAGAAGTGAGTCGTCGACGACGACGATGTGGACGCCATATTGCAAGAGCTGACAACAAAAGAGCTGTGCGTCTAGTCGAGTCTCATCCGTACTCTCCCACGTCCCCAACGGATGTCATTGACCACGACGATGGGCTCATCGACGTGCAGCATGGCGACCCTTCCCCTCGATATCCAGGTCATCATTATTGAATTGGTCTACCGGTCGTCACAACAGCTTGCCGTCGACTACCCTACCCTCCTCGCGTGTGCTCTTGTCTGCCGCGCATGGCGGGACATCGCGCAGCGCCTCCTCTTCCGACGCATACCCTTCCCCGACGGTGATTACCAAAAAGTGTGGGGCGAGAGGTGGCTGGTCAGCCGCATCCTCGAGATGTGGCCATCCCCACGCGCGCTGAAATGGGACATCTTCAACTCGTACCACGCGGGGCCGGTCCCTGTGCCCTCGTCCATAGAGGCGCTGTCGTTGCCAGCAGCCGACTTTGACAAGATGCTACTGCCGGTGAATGGCCTCCCCGCGCTGCGCCATCTCGGGTTACTCAGGCCTGTTTGGGCCGTTGCAGGCAGCCTCCGCGCGCTCGTCCCGTTGACCAGGCTCAAGACGCTGTCCATTCATCTCCGCCGCAGGAGATTCTGGACGAGCTCGGACATGTCGAGAGCATCGTATGCGACGAGCTGCCCGTGGAGTCCGTTATGCTTCCGCGGACTCTGCGCCACATTGGGTGCCACCTTTCCAATGTCTGCCTGGACATAAGCTTTCTTGAATTGGCGTTGCGCACGGCCGATGGTCTGCAGCTGTTCACTTGCACGTCGGTGTAACTGCTCAAGACGATGGAGGACGCATGCCGCGACCGCGGGCTTGACTTGGCGCTTTATGAATCGTGGTATTCATGAGTCCTCGCAAGTGAATTTCGCATGGTGGCACGTATTGACAGTCGGCATGCAGAGCGCCCACCACGTTGACTGGATCTGATATGCCTCGGTGCTGTCTAGCTCGCGATCAAGCTGTTGTCCGGAAATGGGACTAGTATGCGAACTTCTTGAAGGCAGCGCACCGTGCTTAACATTCTGAGCATTATTAATAGCTCTGGTGGAGCGTCTTCACCTCGCGCGGTCGGCATGGCAAGATCAGACTCTCGCCATCGCGCGCCGCAGCGAACCCAAGGCACGCGACGCAATTGGAAGCCTCGACCGACCTTCGAGAAGGATTTGAAGCGGATCACGGTCAGCCAGGCAGCTGCAGGTTGCCGCAAGCTTGAAAGGTTGGCAGAAAGGTTTTCGGCCACCAATTCGCTGGTTATGAAATACTACGCTCGCCACGAAGCATGTGAGGCTATGGAATATTTTTCTTCCTCGCCCATATTGTTTTATATTTAACCCTACACCGGAGTGTGCCTCCGCTGTCGCCTTATCCGCTTTTCGCTCTTCAATCGGCCCTGCAGTTTAGCATATATTACAAGGAGTGACAAAATACAAGACCACGAGATATCTTGAGTATTGAATGAGAGTAATCGGCGTCTTTCACGCAATGACCGGGCCCTTCTCTTCCGCACCAGACCAGAGACGGGCGAGATGTGCCTTCATCTGGTCATCCTCATGCGCCCTGTGACCGTCGATCAGCTCCTTGTGAGCATGAGTGACCACTGTGGACGGGCCATGTAAATAATGACAAGTAAGGTCACTACAAGCCTCACTCACCCCGGCTTGAGTCAACAAAGAGCACCTCGTAAACCAGGTAGGCAACGATGGTAGCGGGAATATTGGTCAAAGCAGCGATGGCAGCGTACTGCCCGCCGCTGGCTTTCAGCCCCCATACGGATATCACAGCAAGACGACCGCCCACGTCACGCGCAGCGTTTGCAGCCACTGCAGCGGGATTAGTATCGAAGGCAAAATGAGTGTGGTACACGTACATGCGTTCGGTGAATACGACCAAATCCCGACGGCACTGCATGTTCATGGTCATTTGCCGCTAAATTTCATGATTTAACTACCCACTAAGCAAGCCCCACAAACCATGGGCCCATGGAAGGAGGCGCAAGGAGGTTGGTAGGGTCCAAGCACGCGAAGGTGACCAAGCCGATGAAGAAATCCTGCGGAACAGAGAATTATGAGGGGTTTCTCAGGAGGGAAGATACTAGGCTTCATACCACCATGAACTCGTTAACCCATGCGAGCCCCAACGGCGACGCAGGATTGACATAGGTAGTAAAAATGCCTGCGGGGCCCTGTGCGCTGAAGTTGGCAAGCTCGTACAAGCCTGCAGCTACCAAAGCGCCCTCAGCCTCCCACAGATTTATTATTCAGACGCGACCCGGGCCCGGTGTCAAACGCAGGACTGACCTGGATCAAGTGCTTCCACTGCCAATATGTCATCAAAGCGGCGACATAGCCTCCAAGTATCTGCGCGACGATGTATCTGTTAAACCTGTCTATGAGCTCAAGCTCCCTGGGATCGCATAGCATGGCACGATGTGCATTCTGACCTGATGCCCTTCCAGAAGGGGAATTTTCCAAACAAGACTCGAACGATTGTGAGGGCAGGGTTGAAGTGTCCACCGGATGTCCCGTTCGCGATGACGAGAGCGAGACCGATCCCGGCAGTGTACGCCATACCGATGGTGAGGAGCGCTGTCCGCGAATAATGAAGTTAGGTCGCGCGCTGCCTAGACGAATTGCAGGGAAAGCAAACTGACATCCGATACCTGGGATTTTGAGAATATCTCCCAGAATATACGAAGCCGTGGCACCCATGCCTATTAAAGTTCTTCAGATGACGGCGCAAACATGCTCAAGCAACCGAGCAGACCTGCATAACAAAATATGAAGACACCACACTACGTCTGGAGCATCAGCAGCATGCTTTGACACGTCGATATCAAGATAACTCACCGCCTCAGCTAGACATTCAACAGCGCAGTGGGCCCGCTGATACCGGATGCTTTCCCAGTTGGTCAGGATTTGCGGGCGAGTCCCGAAATCCGCAAGATGAAGACGGGGGCCCGAAGGCAGCACAGTCTCCGCCGAGCCTGCGTTCTGAATGAACACTTGCGACATAGTGAGATCGCCGTGCTGGGAGAATTAGGAGGGTTGGCGGTCGTTGGGAGCACAGAGGAACCCTGGCTTCCAGGTCTTCGAGGAAGTCATTTTAAAGGAGAGTGTGCGCAGCTGTCGCGAGAATCGCGATGAAGTGGCCAGGGGCTGGGATTCGCAGAGGGTGAATTTATCGAGCGCCACGATGCATGCTGACACTGGCGACTCCCACCTTGTATGGGGGGATCCTACACAGATAATGACAATCAGTACGTATGCATGATACCGCTCCGACGCACTTTTGCATTTTGATTTCTCGCACACAAGGCGAGAATCCCAACCGTAGCACGCACATAAAGACTTATGGCAAGCCAACTCATGGGCCAAGCAGATACACGGGAAGCGAGACGTCGCAGGCCCAGAAATGTCACCGAGACGAACGTCGCGGACTACAAGACTCAAACATCACCTGGCGGGGCATGAGAACCCGCATTCGTTTTCCATAGATGTGCTGAGAAGACACAACTCATGAAAACCAGATCATGGAAAGAAGACAAGATGGTCTCGCGGATGTCGCGTGCAAGTCACCGGGCCGAGAAACCGAGCGGGCCGCCTCCGAGTCACCTCAGCCGACTGGGAACGTCTGAGTCTGCGATCGGAGTGGGTCACTGACAGCAATTCAAAGCTTCCTGCTCTTCTCCTCCGTACCAGCCAGACAGCAGCCACCACAATTCCACATTGCTTACGGCAGTAGTCACACCGTGCGGCCGCACGATACATGTCGTCTCTACTGTCGTCGCAGTCACCCATCGGCAACCATGTTTACCAGCAAAGTCTCGCTCGGAGGGTCGGGGTTTCTCCAGGATATATTGACTGTAGAAATGGCAATCACAATGGCGTTGAAGGTGCAAGGGAACACTTTCGACCTGCTCTCCCACTAACGACCGCAGGCGCCCACAGAATCATAAACATCATGAATAGTAGCATGGACGTCACCAGCCTCATCGCAGGTCACAACGCACTAGAAGACGCTGGTTGCGAAATCCTCTTTGATTTTTTATGTTCTGGAACCCAACGCCACCGAAATATTCTTGAAATTCACTTGAATTCCACCCATATGGGCGACAAGGGCTTGAGGGCTGTCTCCCGATTTCTCAAGTCCAACACAGCGTTGAAACACTTATTCCTGCAGGGTGTGCGTCTCTTATGGTTTCCTTGCTTTGCTTTCTTGACGCATCGTTAGAATGACTTCATTGGGGACCCGGACACGGTCGAGGAGTTCGTCGATGGCATCAATAACTCACAACTGATCTTGCTGTCACTCTCGACCAATCGCGGACTTTCTGATCACTTCATGATCCCCTTCCTCTCGAAACTTGCAGCTCCACGTCTGGAAAGCATTCATCTATCAGCCGTTGGAATGACAAGCCTCTCCACCGCTTCACTCACCAGCTATATCTCATCTCCGCGATCCCGCTCGCTGCGCGAAGCAACGTTCAACGCGAACGAGCTCACGCCAGAAGACATAATGAATTTTATCCAAGCACTGCAGGCGTACAATTTCAGCCTGACGCGGTGTGATTTGTTCGCAAATTCCCGGGGCACAACGCCCACGGAGGCGGCTGCGTGGAAGAAGGAGCAGCTTGTGTTGAAGAAGGCGCTTTTCCGCAATATGATGCACACTCGGGAGACAGAGCGCGATGCTCTTCGGCTCCTGCGATATGCCCGGCCCGTGCTCTTACCCCGCCACGCAGCCACGGACAAAGACTCGTCTGCGTCGACTCATGACCCACCCCTCCCCCCTGAGCTTCTCCTCTACACACTCTCTTTGCTGGCCCCTACACTTTCCGGAGGGCAATGTGCGCGGGTACTGAACTGGGCTGCAGATCCGAGGACGCTGCCGCCGGATCCTCGACAGTTGCCGCCGTTGGCGAAGAGAATCTCCTCACGTCCCACAGCGAGTGTACATGTCCTGCTCTCGTGCATTCGATCTGAAATGTTTAACACTTCACTTAGATTGGTATGAATGCAGCAATCCCGCCTCACGCCAACGTGAACGGCTCCCAGGGGGACCACCTGTGGGAGCAGAGGAATACGTGGCTGCGGGCAGTTGGTTGTGATGTATACGAGCCGAATGTCACCTAGAAGTCATTTCTTTCAAGTTACGAGCATGGTCTTTTGCTTCGCAATCCTGCGGCTAGTTCCTTGCGATCCCTCACTGCGGACTCACCCAAAACGTGCGCACCGCGTCTTCCTATCCAGACACCGTTGCGCCTTTGTCGCGATTGCGATATAAGCAGGCTTTGCTCGCGCGATGTCTCTCGGCATCAACGCAACGCCATACATACAGTTAACGATACCATACTTCCAGTCGACAGCCTGCGACTCCGAGCTGTTTACTAAGTTACATGCATGTTTTATCGGGCCTGAACCTTCTCGTAGAACTTCCCTTTGCTTATGTATGAGTCCACGTGTGGATGCCACTAGGTATCGGTCGCACTGTCGCGGGGAAATATTGAGTTGCGCGGCTGTAGTATGCGCTCCGCCGCGTGGCACGAGCCAGTCTTACGTAATACAAGGACGGGGCCGCTAAGGCCACAGTATTTTGTAGCACGACTCGACTGTCTGCGGGGCTATTCTCGCCTTCCACCTACCCACCACACCGTCTCTACGACAGCGTCGGGAGCGCAACAACTGTACATGTCCAACCTACGCTATGTGTCTACATGCGCTCACGCTGAATGAGATATAGAGTTGCTTGATAGCCTCCTCGAGCAGTCTCCCAGAACACTCTTCGAAGCTCGAAGCCTCAGGGCCGACGCTTCCCCGCCGGAGCACACGCGCGAGCCCCGTCCCTGCCGCCCTGCCGTCTGATGCTAAGTGAAGAGGAGAAGGGCTCGCTCCGCCTCTTTGTTCAGCATGTCACCCGTGCGTTCTACGACCCGCGATACATCGCCATCATGGACCAAATGGCGCGGCATCAAGTGTAAGTCCGTGTTCATACTGTTTGAGGGTGGGCTGGGAGGAGAGAAGGTAGTCGGTGGTAGACGGGTTGAGGCAGACGTTGACTGGGTGTGTGCTTAGGCTCAAGGATGACGATTTGGCGGGGCGGATGGGCTTGCAGTTGAAGGAGCTGAACAAGTTGATGGCAGTCCTCGAGAAAGACCGCCTGGTGCAAGTGTGCGTGGCTTATTTCCGAGTCATTTAATGCTGCTCACGTCGACCCCCTCGTCTAGTCACCGTCAAAATGAGCTGAAAGAAGGCGCACAGCGCTCTGTCGGAAGACAGTACTACTATGTCGACTTCCAGCACTTTTGCAACGTTGTCAAATGGCGGATGTCGAAGATGCGAAGTATCATTGACACCGGCCTGCGCAACGTTGGTGCAGATGCACGATCTCCTCGACTGTCCTATTGACAAGCTTCTGTAGGAACTGGACAATAAAGGCTTCGTCTGCCCGCAATGTGGCGAAACCTACTCGCCCCTGCTGGTCGACAAGCTCGTGGACTTCGAGCGCGGGGTGTTCATCTGCGAGCAGTGCCAAGGCGAGCTTATCGAGAACGAAAACGCGGAGAACGTGCGCGGGAGCCAGGATCGCATGCAGCGCTTCAACTATCAGATGCGATATGTCCGTGATGGCTTGCGCAAGAGCGAGTTGATGGTGATGCCCGCGTACGCAGCCTCCTACCTCCCGTACATATAGACCACTCACAGACCCTTGCAGCTTCGATATCGCACAGACCATCCGTAGGATCACGTCCGAGGCGGCCGCGCAGAAGGCTGCGGGTGAGCCCGGTGCAGGGCTGAAGGTCGCGGGCGAGGGCGGAGCGGCGCGCGAGGACGAGGGCGTGGGGATCGTGCTCACGACGGACAAGGACGACGAGACGCTGCGGCGCGAGCGCGACGAGGAGGCGGCCGCGAAGCGCCAGCAAAACGCGATGCCCGCGTGGCATCTGAAGAGCACGATCACGGGCGACCTCACCGCGCTGGGCGTCAAGGAGAGCGCGCAGGCCGCGGCGGCGTCGGGCGGCGAGGCGCGCAGCGCAGTGAATCTGGACGAGAGCCTGCGCGGACTGGGAAGGGTGGGGAGCACGGCGCCGCTGCCGGATGAGAGCGTCGAGATTGCAGTGGACGTCAAGCCAGACGTGAATGGGAGCAAGCCCGCGCTGGATTGTGCGTGCCTAATATCGCCCTTGTTCCGTCCGGACACTGACTGCCCCCAGATTACGACTCGTACTATGCGTCCCTCGCCGCGTCAGCCGCGCCGTCCACGACGCACACGCCGTCGGGCGACTTCTCCCTCGCTGCGGACGACTTCGAGGAAGACCGCAAGCCGAACATAGCGTACCTCGACTCGCTCAACGAACACAATAAACGCTCTCGCTCGCGCGAGGATGACGGCGGTGCCGCGGCGAAGGCACAGCGCACAGACTCACAGTGGAGTGCCGCGACGTCGGCGACGCTCGTGGACGAGGTGCCCGCGAATGGTGGAGCGGGGGACGACCCGATAGTCTATGGTAAGTTTCGCTTGTGTTATTCATTTAAATGCGCAGTGCTAACAGCAGGTCATAGTAAACGGGAAGCCGGTGCCGTTCTCGGCAGTTACAGAGGAGGATCAAGAATTGATGACGCCGGAGGAGTATGCTTCCTACTTCGAGGTGTACCAGGCCCAGTCGTGAGGTTGCTGATGGATTAGAGAAGTCTAGGTGACTCTGTACTGCCTAGCAGTTGTACGCTACAACTTTCATAATGTGCTGGTGTCCATTGGCGTTCTGACTTCCTTCGTTCCTTCCCGATGCGCCTCCATACTATCGAATAGGAAACTAGGGCTTCAACGTTCCACCAGAGCCGGATACAGGCTTGTGCATTGTCTCACGGACTGTGCTCGAATTCGCCTGAGCGGAATCCTTGAGGTCGCTGTTTCCTGCGTGTCCCAGCCATCTCAGCACCTGGCAGGGATGCCAAAAAAGACGACACACCATAGGCCGACATGGGCTGCTCCTCAGCTTTGGTCTGTCTGCCGACAGCGTACATGCCGCCAACGGCCAGTGCAATAGCAGACATGGTCGTAACCGCCTGTTGACTGATTGTGAGCTGTTGACGAGGCGAGGCTCCGGGACACGCACGAGACGACGACTGTGGGGGCTCGAGCTCATCGTGGTTGGTGTTGTAGAGAAATACGGAGCCTTGCACAGCAGGTAAATGCTGGGGTCGACACGCGTGACGTCATGACATACGCTTGAGTAGAACCGCGATGTTCGCCGGCCTCCTCAGCCCGCTCCTCATCCTCCCGCCCATCCTGTTGGCCGTCTTATCTACACCCTGGCACTCACAACATGCCTTCCGCATAGTCTCCTCATCCTCCCCGTACAAGCCCGAGCGCGTGCTCTTGCTCATCGCACACCCAGACGATGAAAGCTTCTTCTTTGGCCCTACCCTCACCGCCCTCACAGGTCGTCAGAATGCCTTAGCTGACGACACCACGGAAACAGAGCTCTATGTGCTCTCTCTCTCGACGGGGAATGCGGACGGGCAGGGGGAGCGCCGGAAGGGCGAGTTGTGGAATAGCTTAGATGTGTTCGGCATAGACTCTTCGCGCCGATGGATAGTCGATCATCCGTATGCATAACTTTATCGACTCGTGGGGCAAGGCTGATGAGATATTACAGTGGCTTGCAGGACAATTTCACTGCAACGTGGGACGCCAGTCTCATAGCTGAGACAGTAGAACCATACGTCGTGGACAACGAGATCAGCACGGTGCGTCGTGCACGCATTATGGATAACCCCCACTCAGCACCCTCGCATCCACAGATACTCACATTCGATCCACGCGGCGTCTCCTCCCACCCAAACCACCTCTCCCTCTTCTTCGGCACCTCGCGCCTCCTCATCTCGCAGCCCTCCCTGCGTGCCCACGCGCTGATCACCGTGCCAGTCTCCACCAAATACGTCGGCGTCCTCGCACCGGTTCTCGCGAAGCTCGACCTCGCCACCCCGCGCATCCTCAGTTACTTGGGCTACGGGCACCTCGGTGGCGTGCCCGTGGCGGCGTTCGTCGCGGGCGTGCGCGAGTACTGGACGGCGCAACGCGCCCTGCGGCAACATACCAGCCAGCTCGTGTGGTTCCGGTGGCTGTATCTGTCGTTCTCGAGGTATATGTGGGTCAATGAGTGGGCGGCCATCCCGCCGGGCCTCGCGATGCGAGCTACATAGCTAGCCCAATCGGCACAATGAAGCACCACCAGAACTTGACTCATTTACGGCCGGTGACTCGGTACATCGGGTGTGTCTTGTCTTGTGTATTTGCGCGTCTCTGCTTATTCTTGCGTCGATAGAAGCAGTCTGAGTGAACGTTGCTGCGCTGCCGCATGCCGTTGCGTCGCGTTTGTCCGTTGCGTCTTCTGTTACATTTCCTTGCGCTTGCATTGTCGTCTCCCCATCTTCTGGCGCCGTCACTGCTCCGTGTCTGATGTCAGTAGCATGGCACTCTGTAACTTATACACGAGCCATGTCAAGTTTTTTGTCACTTCTGCCGCGAAAGCTGGCGCGCTCAGCCTGAGCGTGTGCGCTTCTTCACATATCTATACAAAGGTGATATCGCCTCAGTCACCGATGGTGCAGCGAGTCGGCCAGGAGTTTTCATGAATGTGGCCCGGGCAGAACCGGTCGGCCCCGGCGATTCGGATACGAGTCATGTCATGACCCGGATGACTTGCCAGTCATGCCACGGTACCAGCCATCGCTCTTTCACTTGCAATTGCTTGTCTCGTCAGCCTGGCAATAATCCGTATCTGACAGCCAAAGACATCGGACACCGTGACGCCGAATGCGACGGACAAATCTGCGACCGTGCTCAACGCCGACGCGAGCAAGTCCAAGGACAATGCAGTCGGGGAGCTACTTGGTGAACAGGAGAAGGCATTTTGGAGGCGGGTATGTTGACGAAAGCATGATCCTAGTCGGTGCTCACCGGCACCTCCTGCAGACACGCTTCAGAAAGATGATCTTCGGGCTCACTGTCACGATTATCGGCGCCCTTCACCAAATCTCCTTGTGCTACTCATTTTACCTCCAACTCGGCCTCCTGCGCGCCAGCGCGACCCACATCCTCCACGCCGCCGCCGCCACCTACCTGCAGTGTCTTACCGTCCTCGCGCTCACCCGCACCTCACCCGCCGCCCACGCGCGCGAGGTCACCCACGCAGCAGCGCTGAGCATGCTCGCGGCCACCATGCTCGGGGCGATGCTCCTGCTTCCCATGGAGGTGTTTGAGGACGCCGAGCCGGCGGGACTGCGCGCGCTGTGGTACGCGGTTCTCGCGCTGTACGCGATGGCGAGTGTGCTCGCGGCGGGCACGCCGCTGCGCCCGCCGTCGCATATCATGGCGCTCCACGATAAGACGCCGGGCCCTGGGGCTATTCCGAACACTGTCGCTGACATCGTGCGCGTGGCGGTGCGGGACCGCGCCCAGAGATACACCGCTTGATGTAGCAGGCTTAGCGAATGCTTAGCAGTACGTTCAATTGTCTAGCACCATGCAGTTGCTGAATCGCTGAGACAGATGCTTATAGAGCTGGCGGCTAGTCTCCGTAGCTTGACCTTAAGGTATCAGAAGATAGTCGTTCTTAGCTGGCGGCCATCCCTGGCCGTGTTCACTCTCATGAAATCGATGCGACGGGTCGTGGGTTCTCGAGCATTGCATTTACTCGCGTATCAGTACCCACTGGCATCCACTGGTAGTCCAGTTGCCCGTTGCAGACTAAACCAACGCATTTGCCGGTGAATCATTACTCTTTGTTCGTATTATTATGAGTCAATCTGAGCCTGTTTGCACAGACAGACCTGTCTTATGTACCACTTACCCCTGGATATCGTTGTCAGGTTGCACCCTGTGTCTCAAATTGAAGATGCTCATTGAAGGGGCACATGCTTCATTGCGCCAATCATGGGCTGGGCCCATTTGACAATGTTCAACCACAAACCCCGCCGAGCCCGGCTCACTGGCCTGCTGCGTGGACGTTCATTCCAGCATGCGAACTCGCTGATTGTCAAGCTCAAGCCGTGGCAATGTGCATTCAGTTATCTCACGAAGGTCGTCGTCTTCCCTCAGCGCGAGGCCGCCGCGTGATTAATTCGGCTTCGACGCCAGTTTGTCTGGTCCTGTTAGACTCCAAAGCTTTTGCATAACAAGAACAAGCAATGCTTCAAGCCAATACGACCAACCTGACAAACCTCGCAACGACAGAGGTGTGGCACTAACAAAGAGGTTATGCTCCTTCGAGGAACACCCCGTACATATTCTGGCTGGCTCCTGATTTCATCTCGCATTGCTTCGACTCTCGACTGATCTCAGGCTTGCGCACAAGGCGCTTATGTAATAACGTATGTCGCGGATGCAAAAAAATTATCATCAAGTAGAGCGGCTATCGGAGGCCGCTCTTCCGAATCATGATGTCGCAGGGTTCGCAAGATACAAGATATCGGGACCTCTAGCAGCCTACAGGTATAGGTCAACGGAAACACCTTCGTCTGCTTCCTGTTTCGGGTTGGGGGCTCTAAATCCATCCTACGTGTGAGTCCATCTTGCTTTTCATTCAGCCATGACTTGCCAATGCACAGTGAAAATGTATACGTGTTAGGAACACGAGCAGGTGGAGCAAGTGGCAGCCAGTCCCACTGTTCCTGACGTATTCCGCAACATCTGTCTTCGATCGCTCGAACACGCGCAAGTCGTGCTCTCGGATATATCGGATAATATCGTTTCATGATTGAGAGCGGCGTAAACAGTATAGCCAAGTAGGTTCCCAATCGCGATGTCCGTCATATCAAACATCATAATAATCACAAGTGAGGACCTGTCTTCTTCGTAGCCGCCGTTGTCACCTCCGCGTAACTTGAACGCTGCTGCCGGATGGCAGCAGCGAGCTCGTTTGATTACTCGGCCTGTGACAGCGGCCCCCTTGCCGTTGGCCCTGAAGGTGGCCCATCGATTAACTAGAAGCCGGATGATTGACGCCTTCCACTCGGCTCATGGTCATAGTACGTGAAAGAGAAGCCTTCGTTGACGTTGGACGACAGTCCGGGCTCTGGCTATCTCTGCCTATCTTTGCGCCCTTCACCGCGTCACCACGTAACCCGCGAACCGCATGCGCCCCAAGAGCTTTTTTCCACACCGGAGCTCCAGTAAGCAAGGCATCTACCTCTTTGATCCAAGCTCCCCGGACGGCCGGCCAGCGTATGTTTCACGGAGGTAATTTTCCAGATTCGCCAAGGCAAAATCAACTCTCGATCAAGCGTTGCATCTGAAGATCTACATGCGATTCTCAGGGAAGGCGACGTCAGCCATCGCAGAAACATGTTACTGTGTGCTGGCGTCCCTAGTAAGATTAGTAAGATCCGACGCTTGATTTTCTCCAGGACCCGTCACATTACTTACTCGGCACGCAGGCATGTTTGCAACGTGCCCTTTCAGCTGATTCAGTGGCCCCGTCTGCGCGCCCGTTACGCTATCTCAAGTGTTCGATGATACGGCAAACGTTCAATCTTTCTATTTGCGAGAACTCTCAGCAACTGCGCCATCACATCGTGGCCTACCCCTTCAAGGCAATGCCCCGCGGGTGTGAAAGGGTGTGGGCATCTGCGTTAATCCCCCGAATCGGGTGTCCGGCTAGAAACATTTAAGTGGACCGCGCAGTGGAAGTCCATCATGATTGTAAGGGAATACCTACCCTCTTCTCCCCCATCTGTACATCACTTGTCCTGACCATTATACATCATCATGCCCCGTCACGACGAAACAAGCTCCCTCCTAACACCCTCCGACGTTTCAAATTTGCTCCCTTCACTTCCTTTCCCGCTTGGCCTGGTGTCTCCTGGTGTGCGCCCGTACCTGGAGCTCATTCGCTTCCATAAAGTAAGGCTCAGATGTTTCTTCTACATATCGCTCCGGTCCTGATCGGCTGGACAGCCCACTGGAACCGTCTTAATGTTTTGGCCCTTCGGTAACCTCATCTGTGAGCTGTATCACGGAGACGCTGACTGCAACCTCCGATAGCATGGGGGTGACTCTGGCTGCGTACCACGTTAACCTTCCTTTCGAAGAGTACTGGCCCCACCTCGGAAGGTACCTTCTGGCGGCGTTCCTTCTTCGCGGATCTGCATGCACCATCAACGACATTTTCGACCGCGAATACGACGCTGGCGTTGGTAAGCTGCATCTCCAGCGACTGTTGCGGCGTCCTAACGCTGACCTGCTGCTTCGTACAGAGAGGACAAAGGGCCGGCCTCTTGCCAGCGGCCGCATCTCTGTGTTCGCCGCCTCTGTATATCTAATCATCCAATATGTTGCCGGAGTTGCCATCTACGTCGGGTTGAATGAGATTGCGTACGTGTGGTACTTCTTTTGCCTTTGAAATTAGTACTCATTTCGGTTCTAGCTTCTGCGCGGCCATCATCCAGCTTCTCCCCTTGTCTGTATCGATCGGTGACTACGTTGCAGTCAACCACGCTGACGGAGCCTGGCGTCTAGGTTCTTGGTGTACCCTCTTATGAAGCGGATCACGTACTGGCCGCAAGCCTGGTTGGGTATCTGCATGAACTTCGGCCTCGCTGTTACCTGGATTGCGGTCACGGGCGACATTAACTGGCCCCTCTTATCCGTCCTGCTGGCGGGCACATGGGGGTGCGTCGCAAACCCACACGATGGCTGGATAAGCGACTGACGGACGAGCACTTTTGTCACAGATGGACCATGCACTACGGTACCTTGCATACCCATGCCTTCACGTGCTATGATTGACGCGCAGCTGCAGATACCATCTACGCTTGCCAGGACCGCGAGGATGACGTCAAAGTGGGCGTCAAGTCTACCGCCGTCCTCCTTGGAGATTACGTCGAGCCTTTTACGATCGTGTGCTCGGTGCTCTTCGTCGCCTCGCTCGCCGTTGCCGGGTTCATCAACCACCAGACGGTGATATACTACGTCATCTCGGTCGGCGGAACTGCGCTGCACATCGTGTGGCAGTATTCGAATGTCAATCTCGAGAAGCCGGACAGCTGCTGGCGTGCGTTGTTCATCTCGGCTCAATGATCTTTTTCACTGACGCGTTTCGGGATGCAGGCTTCTTTGTGCGAAACGGCCATATGGGGTGGTTTACGTGGGCTGGCTTGATGTTGGACTATGTGGCGAAGGCCAGGGGGCATTCGTTCCCCATCTTCCGGTAAGTTTCCGTGAGAGAGGGTAACTCCCCTTTGTTGTATCTTGCCGCAAGGTCAAGGATGTTTGTTGTATGTTGTAAACAACAGTCTCCAACAGTCTATAACAGTCTCTTGCTGCCAATTACCCTTGAACCGATGACTTGCCGACGACAACGAACGAATGGACGTGGCCATTTGAGAAGGAAATGCAATAAGTATATCATAGACCATCGAAAATTACAAGGTAACCGGAACAAGTTCTGAACATCGCTGCCAACGACCAACGGCGGTCTAAACCTCCCATATATCCAAACAGCATGGTCGGTGATCAATAATACTTCATGAACAGCGATAGCCAAAGAGGGCGTACTTACACGTCATCGCGACGTACTTCCTTCGCTATCACTGCCGCCACAATTGTGTGTAAGGCAGACCGACAAAATCCGGACACGTGCGCCACCAACAATGAGCTCTTGGCCCATAACACCTCTGAGCAGAACCAGGACGGCCGGGCTTCCCTTCCGCAACGAGCGTTGCCTGATCTTTGCTTGAGTTCGGGGAACTCGTCGGAGGTCGGTAGAGGAGTGATGAGGCATTTGAGTGGAAGCAGAGTCAGCGGCGCCATCCTCGCTGTACGCGATGAATGCAACCCACACGAAGGACGATGGCCATGTGGACGTCGATACAAGGCTGACGCATTTACTAAGCGATCATGGCGGCGGACACTGCGAAGGGTGTCTGGGATATAGTCACTAGTGCTGTCGTGGTAAGCCAAGGACTACATCTGCCACGCAAAAATACTCACCAACAGTGGTGGTCGTCCGATTCAAGCGTCGCGGCGGTCTAAATGTCCTCGAGCATCTGGGCATGGACGCGGGGTGAGGGTGCGGTGGCATAGCATGCGACAATGCAGCGTCTAGGAAGAGCGGAGAATCTGTGCGGTCACTGCGGTGAGTCGCCTGTCCCCGTCTCACTCTATATCAAGCTTCCTGCGAAGATAGCGGCCCGTGGGTGGCATAGTCATGTCAACGCATTTCCTTTCCTCACCGAGCGTGGCACCAAATACGAGGAACGTAAGCACCACGGCTCTCTCGTCTCCAGTGTGCCGTGGCAGGCGTGGCCCTAGTGGCGTTTAGAACGCACGCGCTACGCAAGAGCATGAGGATCATGTGCTCTGCTTGAAGGCGCCAGCTGTTGAAACAAATTCCAGCGTACCGCACCGCCACGTCGTGTGGGAGGAAGAGACAAGCATGTGCGTGAGGATATACCGGGAGGAGAATAGGGGGTGCCCATAGGCGCGATGCAGTGCGGGTGTTTCACGGCAGCCTGGCGGCCGTTCGACCTAGATGCAGGCACGGATGTTCGACCTTGATCCAACGAATGCACAAGCGCTTCCGCTGCTTTCTCCAAGAGCGCGGTGACGTGGTTGTAGGCTGGGTCCGGTGGAGACAGAGGTGCGAATGGCTGTGTCGACAGGTCAGGGAAGCGCGTGTCAGATAAGGTCCTTCTGGTCTCGGAGAGCAAACAGCGAGCCAAGATGGGAGGACGGCCGCTAAATAATGCACATAGTTGAGATGGAAGCGTCCCGCGGTGTCGAGAGTTTAGTCACCATCTCCATGACGAATCGGTGGCATGAGGGGGGTCCTGGCCACCGAGCTTGCAGGGCAGCGCTCAAGCTATTTTGCTATTGGCCGGTATTGGTTAGTCTCCCGTGGTCAATCTTGCTGTTATTCACCGGTGTTAACTAGTCTCTCCGAATCAGAGTAGACAGTCGCACTTCTCGCAAGCTCAGGGTCAAGCTTTCTGACGTGTTAGCGTTCCTCCAGCGCGTAAAAGGACCGGGAGGCGTAAAGTCCCTCCCGGGCCGCCTAGCGCAGGACGGGGAGCACGTTGCTCGTGATAGCAAGCGGGTAATATGCTGTAATATTGTATACCCGCGAACGACGATCGGCACCGATAATGGCCGCAGGACATGGCGAGGTTGTCAGCGGCGAACATTATTCGATGAACACATCACAGAAGGACTTTACCACGTACGTCTCACCGGTGGCCCTATCCCGCATATTACAGGTACGGTGGAAGCTTGACTATCATCCTCGCAGTAGAACCCAGCGCACCAGCACAGACCTCATGCAGAGTCGTTGCACCTACACCGGCCCGCAGATACAAGTACGCCGAGCCCAAGGCGCGCGCCACTGCGTCATGGCCAAGTCACGCACACGCCGCCATGCAAATCCATCACGTACTGCACAGCCGGCGCACGTCAGCCAGGTGTGAAAGTATAAAGTTCGCGCTCACCGCGGGTATCCGACACTGTATCATGAGCCCAGACTCTGCGACGACGACGGGCCGATGCTGCAATCCTCGTACGGGCCTGTGCAGCGCCCGCCAGTCGAAAACACACCCCGCCGCGTTATCGGCGCATACCCACGGGTGCGTACACATGACCCCCTCGCAAGGGCAGCCGTTGACCCACTCCTTGCAATGCACAGCGTTCTTATCGTCACGGAGACCGAGCCCGACGGCGTGCTCTTCGTTGCGAGTGAGCCCTGCGCATGCCCTCTCAGCGCGCGCACACACTGACACGGCCTTGGGCGGCCAGCACGAGACGGGACATACCGCAACTCTGAGTGTGCGCACGGGCGGGCGGGGGCCCGTGGGCACGCGTGCCACGCCCTGCCAGTGGCGAGCCCCGGCACGACGCTCGTGCACTTCCGCGAGGACCGGGACCCGTCGCACGCGCTCCGCGCGCCCATCACCGAGGTCGCGTGGATCACGCTCAGGCCGCACGCCGCGGCACAGCGCGGCGCGCTCGCGAGGCATCTCGACGTACTCGCCGCGGGCATGCGCATCTGGGCGCAGGAAACGGGGCAGCGCATGCCGCACGTGTGGGGATTAGCGGTCGGCGCGCGGGACACGTATGTCGCGCTCACCGGGTGGCCGGAAGAAGAGGTGCGTCGCGCGGATCCGTCTGGGGGCGAAAGCGAGAGCTGAAGGTGCGGTGTTGGTGTTGTGGGCAGCTGTGTGCCCGCAGGAGCCAGAGTCCGGCGTTCAAGGCGCTGATGGCGGAGGTGGAGGAGCTCGCGGTGGTCGAGGTGCTGCATGCGCGGTTGGCGGACCACGAGGGGTTGTGAGGGCTTCCTTCTGAAGATAAAAAGTGGCTCTTTTTGTCACACCATATGATATGGGCAGGCCTTATGTTATTCTTTTAAGTATGTTCGTGCGCTACAGCGAGCGCCGAGCGGAGTTAGACCAGATAATTGATATTGTTCGAGCGATGAGAGTGGCAGTGTGTATGGCGAAGTTGATATGAATGAGGCGCTGGCCCAGTTTTGAGGGCCGCATGTGCATGTTGAACTTATTTTCAACCGCTCGTCATGTATGAGCGCTTGAGCGTCGTGAGTCAGAGACGCGGCGAACCTTGTACAAGTGACGGTGAACCAAATTCAGCCAGCTGCCCTGGTTGCAGCAAAAAGAGGGAGCTTGTTTCCTCGATCCAAGGTGGGCGCGAAAGGGAACCAGTGAGCAAGGCGGGAGATGGTGGTTTTGTACAACTATGGATGGTTCCCTTTCGGGCTCGGTGCGCGTATCTGCTGCTGCTCTCGCCTATAGCTATCCTCTGATGATCTATGCCGCGTGTGTGTGTGTGGGACTGGGGTGTGTCGCTTCCAAGTGACTTGAGGAAGGGAAGCTCGCGATTCCACCCAGCGCAGTCCCACCGCAACCCGAGGCAACAGAAGAACTGTGACATAGGTGCGTAGTAGTGTAGTGGGGTATCTACATGTACATCCGTGAAGTGCGTCCAAACTGTGTGGGATATTGCGTCTAGCGCGGCAGTGGGGCTGGTGCTTGAGATACATCTTCTAGTGCTAAAGCGTCTATGTATGAAATTGAAGACCAAAAGCTTCATGCAGTCAGCTCTCCTCCAGAGCACAACCAACGTGTGTCACTCCGAGAACGTACTCGCCGTCGTGACCTAGCGCGGGGGCCTCTGCCATACCTCCCTCGGAGCGCGCCTTCCCATACTCCCCAACATCTCCGGCATCTCGCAGGGCAGTGGAGCTCGTACCGGCAGTGTCCACGCTGCTTGTGCTTTGAAGTGGGATCGTTCGTGAGGAGCGTGATTGTGAGGGCATCGCGATGAGGACGGCGACATG
The DNA here is from genome assembly GCA_019914985.1 of Auriscalpium microsporum. Classification (NCBI taxonomy): domain Eukaryota; kingdom Fungi; phylum Basidiomycota; class Agaricomycetes; order Russulales; family Auriscalpiaceae; genus Auriscalpium; species Auriscalpium microsporum. The sequence continues at coordinate 1,279,458 of JAHLMG010000007.1, read as the reverse complement.
GACGGCGGACGACTGCAGTGGTGCAGGGGGGTCGTCGGGTTCGTCCATGCCATACACCCCGCGGAACCAGGCTTGGGACATCATGATGTGCTGCTCAGTGGGCTGGGCGGGCTGTGGAGGACGACGCCGTCGGCGTGGGCGGGCACCGTCGGTCCAGGCGGATATTGGCTGCACCGAGCCGTGGGTGAGATATGCGCTCACCGACACTGCGAGCAAGCCCGCAACGCACCTGCCATCCCTCCACAGCGCCGCTGCCGCGCGCGATATCGTGGCCGTCGTCGTCCAGCCAGACTTCGAACATTTTTGGCTTCGCCGGCGGCCGCGGGCGCCTCATCGGCTGCGTCAGTGCCTCGCGCGCTGCGCGGGTCCGGCGTCGCACGATGCGCGAGCCGACGCCGAAGGCGAGCAGCAGGAAGAAAGCGGCGATAAATGTGAAGATGATGCCGAGCGAGTTGTGGCTGATGCCTCCTCCCCCGCCGTCGCTGTCGGCGGCGGGGGCAGTCGCGGTGGCCTCTACGGCCGGAACGACTGTGTGAGTGGGACGGCGGAAGCCGCCAGTGTGGGAAGGAAAGGGAGAGAGAGGGTTGGACATGGAGGGGGATTCGAGGCGCACCGGAAGGCTTTGTGGCCCATCTGTTTGCCCCGAACGCGATGGGAGGAGACAAGAGGAAGCAGAGGGTGGTCTAGGGAGGATCGGGCGGTCGCCGCGGGAGGATATGGCGCACCTTCCCAGTCCGTCTTCTCCCTGAGGCAGAGTAGACAGATTCAACCTTCGCAGGCTCAGGATCATCTGTAAGTCCGTCGTCTATCCCGCACGCCTCATCTCGCGTGCCTCGCCATATGCACCCGTCGCATCCCCTTTCAGCCTACTTCTCCTCAGCGTACAATATTATACGATAGTATATCGACCAGTCCCCGCAATACCTGCAAGCTCCTCGTATTTTCACTGCATTTTCCAACTAACTTAGTACTAGGTCTAGCTCGTATCAGACTTATATCTGTTTATACACTTGCCTCTTACAACATCTTCCCACGCTTCCACGAGCCTTCGCGACGCGCCGCCAACGACTTGCCGCTGCCCTCGACGTCGTTTCAGACACCGAGCATAGCCAGCGCACTCTTTCATCTCATGGCTGACGCTGGTACGCCCCTTCTTACTCGCCCGTAATCGTGCTCACAGTTTGCCCTCTCCAGGATTTTTCAAGGGCACTTCTGCCGACCAGGACCGCAGGTTCTCCGACAAGGAGGTCAAACTGCTCAAAAGCATGAAGTTTCCTGCCATCTTTGACAAGAAGGTACGTCCTTTCTCATCACGAGTGGCGGGCCACATGATCTGAGCTCGTACCACAGGTCGACATGCGCAAAGTGAACCTGGAGGTCATCCGGCCGTGGGTTGCGAAGAAGGTCGTCGAACTCGTAGGTTTCGAGGACGAGGTCGTGGTAGAATATGCTATGGGTCTCCTCGAGGATGACTCCCAACCGGTGTGTGGTACATCCATATTGTCTTTCTACTCCCCTGACGCTACGTCACACAGCTCCCCGACCCGAAGAAGATACAAATCAGCCTCACTGGTTTCCTCACGAATTCAACGGCAATATTCATGCAGGCGTTATGGACGCTGCTCCTAGATGCGCAGGAGTCGCCCGCGGGCATCCCGAAGACATTTGTCGAAGAGAAGAAGGAGGAGATGCGCCGGCACAATCAGAACGACAACCGCGCATTGGAGGAGCGCGACCGCAGAGCCCGCCTAGACGAGGTCCGCGATCGTGAGCGAGAGGGTCGCGACAGCCGTGGTGGTGGACGAGGACGAGGTGGACGGGGGCGTCGTGGGCGTGGCGGGTTCGGGAACGACGACCGGAACGACCGACCACGCGATGGCGGGTGGGGGAATAGAGGCGGAGGCGGTGGAAATGGTGGAGGCGGAGGTGGAGGCGGAGGAGGGGTCAGTGGCTCCCTCATTCACGCATTAGAAACCAGACTGACTGACACAACCACAGCGCCAGCGATTCCGCTCGCGCACCCCGCCCCCGCGCCGCCGCACGCCCTCCAGCGCGCGCTCCTCGCGCTCCCCGCCCCCACGCACCCGTGGCCGCTCACGCACGCGCAGCCCGCCACCGCGCCCGCGCAGCCGCACGCCGCTCACGCGCCGCCGCCGCCGCTCGCCCTCCTACTCGTCCTCGCCGCGCGACCGGCGCACGCGTACCCGAGATCGCGAGCGCGAGCGCGACAGCCGCAGCCCGCCCGCGCGGCGGCGGCGGCTGAGCGACAGCAGGAGCCGTTCGCGCAGCCCCGGGAGCCCGCGCAGGCCCAGCCCGAGCCCCGCCAGGCGGCAGGCGAGCCCGAGCCCCATCAGGCGCAAGGCAAGCCCGAGCAGCCCACTTAGGCGCAAGGCGAGCCCGAGGCGCAAGAGCCCTGACCGCCGGAAAGCGAGCCCCAGCCCAAGACGGCGTCGTGGGCGGTCGCCGTCCGTGGAGCGCTCGCCCCAGCGCAGCAGGCGGAACGGGAAGGACAAGGAGGACGGCAGGGCGCGGTCGAGGAGCCGCACGCCCGACAGGCAGGGTGCGTCGGGGCGGAGGGCCGACCGCAACAGGCAGCGTCGGCGCAGCGCGAGCCGCAGCCCGCGCCGGTCGCGCTCGCCCGTGGGCAGGGGCAAGGACGGTGCGAACGGCGCGGGCGGGCTCAAGATCAAGGGCCAGGCGGCGGAGGCGGAGAAGCGGAGAGGCGAAGGTGGGGAGGTACGTCGTAGCCTCGCAGCGCGTCTGACGTGAAATTAATGTGCATGTGTTCGTTGTTTTTGGTTGTGCGTGAAGGGGCCGCAAGAGCCGAGCCGCGATGAGCTCGAGCGCCGCGAGAATGAGCTCAAGGAGCGCGCGCTGCGGAATAAGGTCGTGCGCACGCGCAAGAGCAGCACCGCCGCCGGAGCGTCTTCGTCCACCTGAAATCCTCTCCCCGCGTTCTGCGTTCCCCCCGCTCCCCGCGCCTTTACCCGGCTCCATGTGGACGGGAAAAGCGCATTGTCGTCGTGCAGTTTGTTGCCCGTTTGCTTTGCATTGCAGCCATTGGCCACCCAGACGCTCCGGTCTTGTGTCTCCCTTTTCTCCCATTGCGCTTCTTCTAATCGTACCGCACGTATCTATAGCTAGCCAGCGTACAATGGATTGTGCTTGATGCTGTTCTTGCGCACGGTCATGGTGTGGAATGCTTTGAAGGATCGGCTCCGAGCAGAACATACGAGCGGAAGTGCTCTGCGACACGTGGATGACATATGTACGGTCACACTCGCTGCCGCACGGGCAACTCACTGACCAGGAACCTCTTTGAGCTTATGGAGCACTGCTATGCCGTGGCAAGGCAGCAGATTCCGTGAATAGATGGTAAGGTAGCAGGTACCTCCGTTATGCATATGACTGTCCTCAATGTAAGGCCGCCATGATACCAGTGACCCACGATGGCGGGTTGTTGGCGTGCACATTGCGCGAGGAATATTCCCGAGACAACCAAAGGTGCATTGATAAATGAGAGTTGTAACGACGTGATAAAAACTGCAGATCCCAATAAATCGACGAAATAATCAAGGTCATGAAGGTCATCAATCTAATCCAAGTCGTTGATTGAGCGCGCAGCCATGTCTGAGACGAGGCTCTCGTACTCGCGCCTGTAAAAAGTTAAGATTAGAATGAAGCTCGGGAGAAGATGCAGTGCGAGCACGAACGTGAGGGGCCCATGGGTGGCCTTGATGGCGGCGATAATGTCGGGCAGGATTTTGGCCACGTCACCGGCGGCGCTCGTGATAACCGGGCCGATAATATCGCGCTCCTCAAACTCCTCGCGCTTGAGGAACTTTGAGGCGAACTTGAGAACCGAGGGCAGGACGCTGGCCGCGTCGCCGGCAATGGTCTGGAGAGTCGAACCGAAATCGCGGCCTTCGAGCTCCTCGCGCTTGAGGAAACCGGCGAGGAGAGGGAGGAACTTGGCCGCGTCGCCGGCGATGGTCTGGAGGGTTGAGCCAATGCTGCGAGCGTCAACATCATCCTCGCGCGGGAAGAGCTTGAAAATCGTGGGCAGGAGGTCGGCCGCGGCATTGCCGGCAACGTCCTCGACTTTCGAGAAGAAGTCGCGGCCTTCGATGGTTGAGCCAACGCTGCGCTGAAGGGGGCCTGGTTCGCCCTTGGTGATGCTTTCAAGGAACTTTTGGAAGAGGCCACGCGTCTCTATGTCGATATCCTCGCGCTTGAGGAAGGGGCCGATGATAGGGATGAAGTGCTTGGCGAGGCCCTCGACAGTTGACAAGATGCTGCGAGCCTCAAGGTCGTCGTACTCGCGCCTGCAAAAAGTTAAGATCAGGATGAAGCTCGGGAGAAAGAAGCAGTGCGAGCACGAACGTGAGGGGCCCATGGGTGGCCTTGATGGCGTCGATAATGTCGGGCAGGATTTTGGCCACGTCACCGGCGGCGCTCGTGATAACCGGGCCGATGATATCGCGCTCCTCAAACTCCTCGCGCTTGAGGAACTTTGAGGCGAACTTGAGAACCGAGGGCAGGACGCTGGCCGCATCGCCGGCAATGGTCTGGAGAGTCGAACCGAAATCGCGGCCTTCGAGCTCCTCGCGCTTGAGGAAACCGGCGAGGAGAGGGAGGAACTTGGCCGCGTCGCCGGCGATGGTCTGGAGGGTTGAGCCAACGCTGCGCTGAAGGGGGCCTGGTTCGCCCTTGGTGATGCTTTCAAGGAACTTTTGGAAGAGGCCACGCGTCTCTATGTCGATATCCTCGCGCTTGAGGAAGCCATCGAGGCCTTCGAGCTCCTCGCGCTTGAGGAAACCGGCGAGGAGAGGGAGGAACTTGGCCGCGTCGCCGGCGATGGTCTGGAGGGTTGAGCCAACGCTGCGCTGAAGGGGGCCTGGTTCGCCCTTGGTGATGCTTTCAAGGAACTTTTGGAAGAGGCCACGCGTCTCTATGTCGATATCCTCGCGCTTGAGGAAGCCATCGAGGCCTTCGAGCTCCTCGCGCTTGAGGAAACCGGCGAGGAGAGGGAGGAACTTGGCCGCGTCGCCGGCGATGGTCTGGAGGGTTGAGCCAACGCTGCGCTGAAGGGGGCCTGGTTCGCCCTTGGTGATGCTTTCAAGGAACTTTTGGAAGAGGCCACGCGTCTCTATGTCGATATCCTCGCGCTTGAGGAAGCCATCGAGGCCTTCGAGCTCCTCGCGCTTGAGGAAACCGGCGAGGAGAGGGAGGAACTTGGCCGCGTCGCCGGCGACAGTCTTGAGGGTTGAGCCAATGCTGCGCTGATCAACGCCGCTGAACGAGACCGGTTCCTTGAAGGTGCTGATGATGTCGTTAATGATGGGTGAAGTGCACTTGGTTAGGCTCGTGTGCGAGCGGACAGACACTCACTGCGGAAGGGGTGCAGCAGATGCGGAGGAGGCCACGAGGGCGAGAGTCAGAGCAAAAGTAGAGGCGCGCATTGTCGATTAATGGATGGTCGTGATGGAAGATAAGTCGTCGAAAACAGAATGTGTATGCAGGAAGGGTCGTCAAAGAATGCACCAGTGGTAGCCTGTACCGAGAAGGAATGAAACGAAGGTGAGCGCAGCTGCAGAACCCGAGACATCAAAGGTCGACCTTTATAGGAAAAGACGAACGCCGTGCGAGTGCACGGTGAAACAAACTCTGCACCCTCCGTCGCTCCGTAAAGATGATGGGTATCCATCAAACTGTGGGTGTTCGGTGACATACGGTGCGGGTGAGTAAAACGCTCCAGAAAGATAGATAGCACCTACATACTGCCATGATACTGGCGTCCTGAGGGTCGAAAGGCACTAAGTAACCCTGGCCATATAGGTCTACAAGGCGAGGAAAAATAGAGTCATAGAATGCCCTGCGGTCCAAACGCGACAGGTGCCGGTGAGGAAGCAGATGACGTGCAGAACTAGTATAGTGACATTACGGAAGACAATCGTTCCGTAGCAACTCTCCGCCTCAACAGGACCACGACCATGATGGTTTCCTGGCGCCGAGGCCGCTTGCCAAGAGATCCTCTGCATGCATCGTAGGCGAGAGTTACGACGATCAAAGAGTAGTATGGTGGCAGCCTGACCAGACAGGACAAAACAGAGCTCTTCGTGGCTTAAGTCTCAAGATGCTCCGGTATCCATACTTCCCAGGCGACGTCCCTTTGGCCCGCACATGCATAGCCCCAGCCCAGCGAGGCGCAGAGGCATGCAGTTAGACGCAACTTGAAGGTGAGTCTGAGCCCCAGGTGCTGGCAGGTGAGCCCAAGCCCCAGCAGGCGGAAGAGCCCTGGTTGGGGGAAAGCAAACCCCAGCCCCAGGCAGCGTCGTGCCAGTGGGTGGTCGACGTCCTCGCCGCAGCAGCCCCGAGAGTCGAGACGGCGCCGACGGGCCTTGGCGGTAGCAGCGTGCACGTGAATGATTCAGTCCCTGCTCCCCCGACAATCTCGGAATTGGGAGACATCTGATTATCAGTCCTCGACTAGTACCAGTAGTAGGACTAGCCCGCGCTCAGCCGCGCTCTCGCTCTGAGCTCTAGATCTCCCCACTGGCATTCACCGCGTTGAGGCCCCGGATACTCCGGGTCAAACTAGGTCCGAACAGGCCGCCTACTCCGGGCCTCGTTAACGGAGGCAAAATAGGTCGAAACAGTTCCGATGAGGTAAGGTATTATGAGTTGTAGGAGGTGGCCTCCTCGGACCGGGTCTCATACCGTAGTAGCTCACCCGTTAGTGTCCCAAGTAGCTCGGACTAGGTTGTAGTAGGCGGGACCTGGTTCAGTACGGCCATCTGCCCCACCCGGAGCATCATGAGTGTCATAATGCTTGTAATATACGGATTATTTGAATACATTATGCTCATTATGATGATTATGGACATCATGAGCTCAGGTCCTTTGCTCCAGTTGCAGCTCCTTAATATTTCTCACACATTTCCAGAATTATGGGGATCACAATGTATTACACAATGAGCATAAGGCGAGAGTATACAGTACATTGCAGATCTGGTATCTACGATGCGCGTCGCGTAGCAGCGGGCAGGGCAGAGAAGGGAAACGTGCGAGAGCCGCAATCTAGGCGCCTTCGATAGACGAGCGTGCCGTACGCTTGGGGGTCGACGGCGGCGTTGCTTCTTCCTGGCAGGCTCGAGGTTGACTGCGCTTTGGTGGCTGCCGCGGCAGGGCGTCAAGGGCGGGGAGGAAAGCATGATGCCGGGCGAGGGTGCGGCGCCTGGTGGTGCTCGCGATCGCATCAGACCGGAAGCTGAGACACAGAGGCGGCACGTACTGTAGGCAAAGCCGTGCGAGGGGTAGGGACTGGCAGGGGATGGGACCTCTCGCGGCGGACAGCCGGCTTGCGTGCACGTGTCTGTTGTGTACGAGCTTGTTAGAGTCGACAGTAAGATGACATTGCCACGCACCTGCTGCGATGTGGGGCCGGGCGAGGCCGGGTGAATCCGCTGTCCGCTTGGCGTTCTTTGGCTGCAGACGTCTTTGGCATCTGCAAAGATGGCGTTGTAAGTGTTACAGGCTCGAGCGTTGTGCTTAAGATAAAAGGCGCATACATGCGTACCTGTCGGCTGATATCAGGGCGCTTGATGCTGCGGTCCCTACCGTCACCGAAATGAGCTTCCGTCGACGCAAAACGGCAGACGTTACCTTCAGGAGGGGCTGCGAGCGACATGAGCAGGGAGGCAGAGACGAGGATGGGGGGAAAGGGAAAAGGAAAGCGACGTATCAGCTGGGACACGTCCGCTTATGAAGGCCCCGAGCGATGACGTCGTGACTGCGATCTCTAGACTCATCACGTGATCGTGTTGGTCCGAGCGGCGAGAGAACACAACTCGCGAGTTGCTTCTGGATCTCAACACACTAGCCTCAACATCCTCCGCCGGACCGCCCGCACTCCAACTTGCCTCGCAGTGAGCCGAACCCGGCACCTCCTGGCAGGTTTGGCAGCTCTTGTCGACACCCCACCCTCGCATAACTAGCCATGAGTACGGTACGTCGCACCTTTCATCAATGTTGTGCTACTTTTTGCTCACATTGTTCATTAGACTCACTCGCTTAGGTTGTACCAGCCACACTACTCCGTTACTGGAGAATTTAACCTAGAGACCGCCGTTCGAAATCCAATGATGACAGCCGTCACAGCCTCGACTGACACCCCATGCGCAACGCCCCCGACAGCCCATTCCATCAAAGCCCATCCCTGTATCTTGCCGCCTGCCATCCCGCGGGTCAACCTTCTGCGCACCTCACAAGTCGAGCGACCAGCAGCACAGCATGTGCTTCATCCTGTGCCGCTCGCTCGTCACATTCGAATGTGAGATCGCGCGCACGTACAAACTCACCGGCGCCGGCGGTGTCGAGGGCATAGCCTTCATTGTGCCCTGAAAAGTACGTCGTGTATGCTCTTCCATCAAGCTGACCGCTCACACGCGCGCCAGGCCGACATCTTCCCGCCCGCGCCGTCCATCGAGCCCTCGCTCACCGCCGGCGAGTTCTTCGCAGGCAAGGTCGCGCCGCCGAAGCTCGTGAGCCTCGAGGATGGCGTGATCTTGTCCGCACCCTCCATGTCCGTCACGATCCCCACAGCGGTCAGCGCGCCCGCGCCGACGCGCACGCAGACCGCGCCGCCGCCACCCCAGCCTTCGCTCGATCCTCTACCTCCCAGCGCACGGAATACCTTGGCGCGCGGGGCATACACTATGCCCGGAGGTTCATGATCCGGGCGCCGACGCGTGATGTACTTGGCCCTCGCCATTTGGGCACCCACAACTGCGGGCGAGGCGATTGGCGGACGGGTGTCTTGCGCAAGGCAGTTCAGATGAGAGCGGCGCGGTCAGGAGAGAACACGAGAGCGTACCTCCCATGGTCCCGCGCTGCGTTACTGCTCGCGGTACCGGCGCCCACGATGACGCGACCGCTTCTTGACGATGCCGCGCGAGTTTGAGACGGTGGGTAACGATTGTAGGCAGGTGAGGATGGATCAATACCTGCTACTGCCTTTCGGTCAGTTTCAATGCATGCAATCTTTTCGTAGCTCATATGCACTTGTCAGTAGTAGCTTACTTGTATTTTACACTCGTTTGTTCAAGGCAGGACGCGTGCAAGGCAAGAGGATGCGTGTAAGGCCTTCTGAGGCTCAGGGGCACGACTTAAACAAAAATCTTCGACAACAGGTCCTGTAGGCATTTAGTTAGACCTGTTTCATGGTATAATAGACGAGCTACTCCGAGCTGATACCAGCGATGCGACTGCCGGTAATATCTCACGCACTTTAAGTCGAAGTAGGTCTTAGTATCCGGGCTATTTGCCCTCAGGTGCTCGGGTCCGGGCCTCAGCTACTTTGATTCGTAATACGCCGTCTAGTCCGAGATACTACGGTCTACTTTGCTCCTAGCTACTCTGTCTACTACGACCGCCCCGCACGCCCGTAGTACCCCAACTACTCAGCCCCATAGTATTCGGGGCCTCAACGCGGTGATTGGCGGCGACATGATGGCGTTTTCCCTGGCATTCTCCACTTTCAGCAAATGGCCGACATGACAACAGGGCTGTACCGGGAGCTCGAGAGAGCCGCATGGGCTCGCGTTGCAGAGTACAGGATGCCTGTCTGCTTGGCTTTGGCAAGGGCGCGCGAGGGCGGGAGCCGTGCATAAGGCAGATCGTATCATCTGTCACAGTCAGCCACGGAGACCAGTCTGTTCTGTGGGGTTTTGCTTCCAACAGGTTGTCCCAACTGGTGAATTGTCGCTTACCTGGAACCCTCTCTCCGCGTCCCCCGCCCCCCGCGACTTTCCCTGGATCCACGTGGACGGGAGAAGCCGTTGTCGTCGTGCAGTTTGCTCCCCGCTTGCGGCCGTCGGACACCTAGGCGCTCCGGTCTTGTGTCTCCCTTTTCTCCCCCTGCACCGCGCTTCTTCTAATCGTACCGCACGTATCTATATCAAGCCAGCGTACAATGGAACGAGCTTGATGGTATTCTTGCGCACGGTCATGGTGTGGGATGCTTCGAAGGATTGGGCTCCGGGCAGATCATACCGACACGAGCGGAAGTGCTCTGCGACATGGACATATGTACGGTCATACTCACGGGTAACTCACTCACCTCCGTTAATAATGACCATCTTCGATGCAAGGCCACCAGGATTCCAGTGACCCACGATGGCGGCTTGTTGGCAAGCACACTGCGCAAAGATTACTCCCGAGACAACCAAAGGTGCATTGATACATGAGAGTGATAAATACCGCACGCAGGTCCCGTTAATTCGACAAATATATGTAAGGTCATCATCAATCTAATCCAAGTGGTTGATCGAACGTATAGCCATGTCTGCCACGATGCTCTCGTACTCGCGCCTGTACAAAGTTGAGATGAACTCGTCAAGATCAAGCTAGGGCAACAAGCAGTGCGATTACGAACCTGATGGGAAGGAATTTGGCGAACTTGAGGATGGTGGGCAATGCGTTGACAGCGTCCCCGGCAACGTTCTCGATGTCCTTGCCGACACCGCGAGCTTCAGCCTTCTCGCGCTTGAGGAGGAGGAGAGGGAGCTTCGCCGCGTCACCGGCGATATGCTCGATGGTTTTGCCGATGCCGCGAGCCTCTACCTCGCGCTTGAGGAGGAAGAGAGGGAGCAGGTTCGCCGCGTCATCGGCGACATGCTCGAGGGTTTTGCCGAAGCCGCGCGCGTCGGCCTCGCGCTTGAGGAAGAGGAGAGGGGGGCCGATGCCGCGGGCGTCGACCTCCTCATGGCGCTTGAGGAACTTCAGGACCGTAGGCAGAATGCTGGCCGCATCGTCGGCAACGTTCTCGATGTCATGGCCTATGCCGCGAGCGAAGACAGGCCTGAAGGTGAAGTGAACTTGATTAGGCTCCGACTCGTGTGATGTGATGTGCGAGCGAACAAACACTTACTCAGGGTTCGTCAGAACGGGTACAGCAGACGCGGAGGCGGCCACGAGGGCGAGAGTCAGAGCAACAGTGGAGGCGTGCATTGTCGACTAATGGATGATGATGAAAGATGAGTCGTCGAAAAGCAAAACTGTAGGAATGATCGCCAAAAATGCACCAGTGGTAGCCTGTACCGAGAAAGAATGAAACGAAGGTGAGCGCAGCTGGAGATCCCGAGATATGAAAGCTCTGCTTTCATAGAGAAAGACGAACGCCGGGCGAGTGCGCTGTGAAACAAACTCTGCCTCCGTCATTCCGTAAAGTGCTGAGTATCCATCAAACATATATGATGTTCGGCGGCATACGGTTCTGGTCTGTGAAACGGTCGAAAAAGATAGTACTTACATACTTGCTTGCTCTCTCCGCGCTGATGGTCGCTACCAATGGGTGCCAGCCATTTCTGTGAAGCAGTCTGTGTCTGGAAATAAACGAAAATAAAAGCCTGGAATGCCCTGCAGTCGAAACGCCACAGAGGTGAAACGCCACAGGTAGCGGTGAGAGCAGAGGAAGGAGCAGAGGAAGCGCAGAATGAATTTACTTTACGGAAGACAGTCGTTCCACTGCATACTAGCCGCCTCCAGACAAGACCACGACCACGATGGCCTCGCGACGCCAAGGCCGCCCGCACTAGGCGAGAGTTACGACAAACAAAAGGCAGTGTGGCAGAAAATGTGGCAGTACTGCCGACCAGATAGCAGAGCTCTTCATGGCTTGAATCCGGAGATGCTCTGGTATCCACCTTCCCAGGGAGCACGGTGTCCCTTTGGCTTGTCTAGGATGGTCATGTAGGCCGAAGAAAAAAATGGTACACCCGCTCATGCTCCCGATCCCTGCACGCAGCCGCTAGCGCACGCGCAGCCCGCCACCCCGCCGGCGTAGCCGTACGCCATCGCCGGTTTCCCTGCTAGTACTCGTCTTCACCGCGCAGCCGGCGCACGCGCAACCGGGATCTGGTTCGGGTGTGCCCCGTTAGGCGCACTTGAGGCAAGTGTGAGAGCCCGAGGCACAAGCCCCTGGCTGGCAGAAAGATCGTCATGGGCGTTCGCCGTCGGTGGAGCGCTCGCCGAGGGCGGGACGCAGTGATGACAAGAGGGCAAGACGCCGTCGCCCCGTGGTGTAAGTATGGCTCGGCACTGGCGGTAGACGCTGCGTGACCTGATTAAACTTTCCATCCTCGGGCGGCGGGAGGCTGAGGCTCCTACACGCCAAGCTTGAGCTTGAGCTTGAGGCCAACTTGAGGCTGAGAGGCTTTTGGATGTTGGAGATAAAGAACGGGAAGGAAGACGCCTGCACTGCTCGGCTTCAGCGTCTAAACCCGATGAGCATTGCGGCGGCGGCGGCCCGCCAGCTCGTAGTCACGTCATTCTAGATGGTGGACTCGACAACTCATGCCAACTATCATACCAGCCCCTTCGCTCTCCCTCTCTCCGCTGGCTACGGCAAGATGACGTTCTCTCTTTCTCCACTTCCAGCATTTGGACATGACCGGTCCAGGACGCAACTGAAGTAGTACCGACCGCGTGGGTTGCAGAGTTCAGGATCACTGGCTTTGACTTTGGTGAGCCTGGGATCTGTATGGTGGTTCTGAGAGTACTCAACTCCACGAGCTCAACCGGCATAACGACCTGTATTCTTCGGTCAGTCGGCATCTATCTATGATACGAGCGCACGTGTGTTTGCGATCGATGGAGGCTCCAACGCGTCGCCGCTGCGTCGTCGTCTTTGGGTTGCCATGTACTCGAGAAGTTCAATTGTGAGTGGCCGGCGCTTTTTCAAGGTGCCAGACGAAAATTTGATCTCATTTCCTCTGGTGTCTGACCATCCTCACGCTTCCTGACTGATTTTGTCCCCGGGGCCTGCGGCAGTGGCCCTACTCCGGCCTTCCCCGTCTCCCACCGTTCAGAAAGCATGAGCATCCGGTTTCGGTGCAAGGGCCAGCCTAGCAGCTCGGTGTACGAGGCATTTATGTAGGTATGTACATGCGCCTTCGCTTGCCACGACTGAGTATGCGTACTAGGCACTTCAATCTGGTCCGCCGAACTTGAAATCGTGAGTAGTACAGGCAATCCCCTGGTGGCAATGATGACACCCGCCGACACACAGAGGAGCTATGCATAAGTCAGATAGTAACATATGAAAAAGTCAGTTACGGAGACTACTAGTCGTGCGTACGGGCAAGAGCTTAAAATCTCTCCCCTTGCTCGCCGCGCTTTATCTCTGCTCCTTGCGGATCTGCAGCTGGCGAAGCGCGTTGTCACCTTGCATTTCGTTCCCTGTCTGCTTTGCTTTCCGGCCGTCGGCCACCAGCTCCGGTCTTGTGTCTCTCCTTCTAATAATACCACACGTATTTATAGCTATCCTGGAATGCGCTGAGGCTATTCTTGAGCGAGGCTATGGTGCGGGGTGCCTTGAGGGCCGTGCCTATGCTTCGATCGGGCTCCGAACAGGACATCTACTTAGCTCAAGTTGGCAGGACTACTAGTACTGTCATATATACGCGGTCACACTCGCTGCCACGCGGCCACTGGTGACTAGGAGCCTCTTCTCTGACTGTAAGTAATGGGGCCTCCCTATTATAATGGCCGAGTTTCCAGCCAATAATATAGTGGACATTGGGGAGCTTCACCCACCAACATGTACTATAGCAGCATGCGCCTCTATCATGATCTGGCTGTTGTAGGTGCAGGGGATAGGAAGAGCGCTAGCAAGCACGATTCGCGAGTAAAATTCCCGAGACAACCAAAGGTGCATCCATTAATGAGAGATGTAACGATGTGATAAATACTGCAGATAAAAATAGACGAAATAATCAAGGTCATGAAGGTCATCAATCTAATCCAAGTCGTTAATTGAGCGCGCAGCCATGTCTGCCACGAGGCTCTCGTACTCGCGCCTGTAAAAAGTTAAGATCAGAATGAAGCTCGGGAGAAGAAGCAGTGCGAGCACGAACGTGAAGGGCCCATGGGCCTTGATGGCCTGGATAATGCTGGGCAGGAGGTTGGCCACGTCACCGGCGGCGCTCGTGATGACCGGGGCGATGATATCGCGCCCCTCAATCTCCTCACGCTTGAGGAACTTAGCGAACTTGAGGATGGTGGGGAGGAAGGTGGCCGCGTCGCCGGCAATGGTCTGGAGAGTCGAGCCGATATCGCGGCCTTCGAGCTCCTCACGCTTGAGGAAACCGGCGAGGAGAGGGAGGAACTTGGCCGCGTCGCCGGCGATGGTCTCGAGGGTTGAGCCAATGCTGCGAGCCTCAACATCATCCTCGCGCTTGAGGAAACCGGCGAGGAGAGGGAGGAACTTGGCCGCGTCACCGGCGACGGTCTCGAGGGTTGAGCCAATGCTGCGAGCCTCAACATCATCCTCGCGCTTGAGGAAACCGGCGAGGAGAGGGAGGAACTTGGCCGCGTCACCGGCGACGGTCTCGAGGGTTGAGCCAATGCTGCGAGCCTCGACATCCTGCTCGCGCTTCAAGAACTTGGCGAACTTGAGGATGGTGGGGAGGAAGCTGGCCGCGTCGCCGGCAATGGTCTGGATGGTCGAGCCGATATCGCGGCCTTCGAGCTCCTCGCGCTTGAGGAAACCGGCGAGGAGAGGGAGGAACTTGGCCGCGTCACCGGCGACGGTCTCGAGGGTTGAGCCAATGCTGCGAGCCTCAACATCATCCTCGCGCTTGAGGAAACCGGCGAGGAGAGGGAGGAACTTGGCCGCGTCACCGGCGACGGTCTCGAGGGTTGAGCCAATGCTGCGAGCCTCAACATCATCCTCGCGCTTGAGGAAACCGGCGAGGAGAGGGAGGAACTTGGCCGCGTCACCGGCGACGGTCTCGAGGGTTGAGCCAATGCTGCGAGCCTCAACATCCTGCTCGCGCTTCAAGAACTTGGCGAACTTAAGGATGGTGGGGAGGAAGCTGGCCGCGTCGCCGGCAATGGTCTGGATGGTGGAGCCGATATCGCGGCCTTCGAGCTCCTCACGCTTGAGGAAACCGGCGAGGAGAGGGAGGAACTTGGCCGCGTCGCCGGCGATGGTCTCGAGGGTTGAGCCAATGCTGCGAGCCTCAACATCATCCTCGCGCTTGAGGAAACCGGCGAGGAGAGGGAGGAACTTGGCCGCGTCACCGGCGATGGTCTCGAGGGTTGAGCCAATGCTGCGAACGTCGACTTCCTCGCGCTTCAGGAACTTGGCGAGCTTGAGGATGGTGGGGATGAAGCTGGCCGCGCCGCCGGCGATGTTCTCGAGATCTGTACCAATATCGCGAGCCTCAATCTCGTCCTCGCGGCTGTAGACTGGACTATAATTTCCGCGTATAAGTAAACATTCGCACAGAGGACGCACCGGAAAGGGATGAACTTGGCGAACTTGAGGATCGTGGGCAGGGCGCTGATGGCGTCACCGGCGATGTTCTCAATATCCTGGCCGACGCCGCGCGCGAAGACAGGCCTGAGGACATGGTACACTTGGTCAGGCTCGTTCGATGTGCGAGCGGACAAAAACTCACTCAGGGTTCGTCGGAAGGGGTGCAGCAGATGCGGAGGCGGCCACGAGGGCGAGAGTCAGACCGATAGTGGAGGCGTGCATTGTCGATTAAAGAATGGACGTGATGAAAGATAGATCGTCGAAAGGATAAACTGCAGGAATGATCGTAGAAGAATGCACCAGTGGTAGCCTGTACCGAGAAAGGGAAAAACGAAGGTGAGCTCAGCTAGAGATCCCGAAACATCGATGTCCACTTTTATAGAGCGTTGATCAAGGAACGCCGGATGTGCGAGCGGTGAAACGGTTTCCCGGCGTCCGCGAAGATGATGGGGATTCATAAGACAATTCAATAGCAATGCAGTGCACATGGTGAATACTTCCAACCAACCGTTCACATTATATGAGGTTGCCAGCTTTTCCTAGCGCTGATGGTCGTTGTCTGCTGGTGGAAGCCATTTCAGCGAGGCAACGGGGTACCTCTACCAAGTGAGGACAGATATAGAGATGGAATGCCCTGCAGTCGAAAGACTCGAAACCGCTGCAGGAGGTCCAGAGCAGACGTCAACCGGACCAGAACTATTCAGCGTAGGCAAGGCTGCGTACTAGGCGCGATTCCATCATGCCAAGGGCCGCCAAGAGATCCTCTGCGGATATACGACGATCAAATGCCTGGTGGCAGTACTCAGGCAGTACTACTCCTGCGGCAGGAACGGGACCAGAGAGCGCAGTTAACGTTCAAGTGTCGAGATGCTATGGCATCAGAATTATTGAGCCTTGAGCTTGAGGGAGCACGGCGTTCCTTTGGCTTGTGTCGGATGGCCATGAAGACCCGTGGAGATAATCGATCGCGACTTGGACGGACAGGCGGTGATGCTGCCTCCGTGTCGGAAACCGGTAACCATAACCACAGTAATTTCATTGAGAAATCTCAACTGTCACCGCTAAGTACGTTCCGACCAAGTTTGTTACCATGCATATCGACAATTTGAATCTCGACTTGCGCTACATAGCCGCACCGATGGTCAAACAGTCCGACACGCCCTTCCGCGCGCTTGTGCACGCGCACGGCGCCACGCTCTCATACACCCAGATGCTCCGGCCCTCCCTCCTCCTCTCTGACCCCGACTACATCGCCTTCAATCGCCGTGCGCTCGCATTGGGCAGGCAGACCGCGGGGCCTGTGGTTGTGCAGCTCTGTGGGAACGACGCAGAGACTCTCGTGCGCGGCGCTCGGACGGTGGTGGACCTATGCGACGGGATAGGTGCGTCGGCGACATCGGTGTTTCTGTTCTGTGCGGGGAAAGGGTGCGCGCTCTAATGGGCTTTGCGAAGCCGTGCAGATCTGAACTTGGGCTGTCCGCAGGAGGTCGCGCGGGATGAGCATTTCGGGGCTTACCTCCTCGGGCAGAAGGACTGGCCGCTTGTGCAAAACCTCGGTGCGTTTACTGCTATTCGGCGTCTTGTCTGTCCTTATGTGTGCACATTGTAGTGTCGTCGCTTTCGCATGCGCTTCCGGTACCTGTGTCGGCGAAGCTGCGTCTCTGCACGCCGACAGTTGCCACGGTCCCCCTTGCGCAATCTCTCGCGGCATCTGGTGCTGCCTACGTTACCTTGCACGCGCGCCATACGTCTGCTCGGCGGCGGCGACAAGGCGCGGCAGATCTCTCGGTTGTGAAGAACCTTGCCGAGGAGCTTGACGTGCCGGTCGTCAGTAATGGGAACGTACGGACATGGGAGGACGTGAAGCATAATATGGAAGAGACTGGCGCAAGCGGAGTCATGGTCGGCGAGACGCTCCTCGGCAATCCGCAGTGAGTCTCGCTGGACTGCCCGGTGATCCCCTCGGTCTTTGACCCTATCGCAGTCTTTTCGAAGCTAGACTGTCGGACCCGGTCGCCATGTCCCTTGAGTATCTCGAGTTCTGTCGCGCCTATCCCGACACCGCCACCCTTCAGACCATACAGACACATGTGCAGCATATCATGTCATTCCAATGGTCAGTTACTGTCATATGTCAGCAGGTTTCCCGTGTTGATCATTGAAAATAGCCAACGACAGCCTTGGTTCACACAGTTTAATGTGCGCTTGGGGCAGTGCACATCCGTCGACGAGATTGAAGTCCTCACTAGTGATCGCGTGCCCCGGTGGCGAGGAGGAGTGGCTTCGATAATGTCCGATGAAGGAGAGGCAGAGCAACCGGAGAGTTGGACAGACGAGAATTTCGGGCTCAATGATGTTTTTGACGTGCCGAGAAGCCCATAGCGACAACCCGCGCTTGACGATTAAAAGGTCCGCTGTTATCAGGGAATGCCTTCGGGAGGTAAGTTAGCGACTCGCCATCCAACATTGTTGGATAATTTAGCGTCTTCCTTGGATAACTGCCGGCATTCACGCTCGGACGTCGATACCGGTGGCGTTCAGCGACGCCGGATATCCATTACTCAGGCCCTGTATACATAAATACATCCATCCCACTGTCGCCGTCAAGGCGACGCTCAGTCTATGAGCCACTTGCGCTTGAAGAACGCCCGCAAGTGGAATATTTGCCACATGCCGAGCAGTACCAGGGCTAGGATCGAGAACCACGCGAAATTCTGTACACGGATGTTCGTAGATACTATTGTGTGGGGTATGAGTGTAGGTCAAAAGGTACAAGACCGGAGACGCACGATTCGTAGTCTGAAACCGCTCTTCACGGGTCTTGAGGTATTGAAGTTCGTCGACAATCTCCTTGATGATACCTTCAAGTTTGCGCATCTCTGTCTCCAGGCCCGATAGAGACTCCTGGTTTGCTATAGCACTATGCGCTCGTGCCGTCAGTCTTCGTGCGCCGGAGCCACAGGTTATAGAACTGCGCACTTATAATCCACAGCGTCCGCACCGATGTCGACGTCCAAGTCGATGATCCTCGAGCGCTTTTTTGCCTCTTGTGAAGGGACGTCTGCGTCCCACCCAGCATAAGTGCCTAGTGAAAGTGACATTCAACAAGTGAAGCGACGCACCATGATCCAGATAATTCCGGAAGCACACGCCAACCTCGCCCTCTGAGTGTGCGGTGACGGCCAACCGCGTCTCGCCCTTTATTCCCTTCTTGTGCAGGTACACGTTCTTCTGCGGGCTCGAGTCAATGATCTCAATGTCGACCCGCTGGTCCTGGCCGGGCCCGACGTTCGCAGTGACAATGACCAGCGCGTTCGGGTGCGCGGCGTTCCATATGCACTTTGCAGGCGGGTAGCGGTACGCGGGGAGATTGAACTTGATGGCGCTTGTCGGGTGTGATAGCAGGAGGAGGAGGAGGGCGAAGATGGGGAGTAAGGAGAGCGTTCGGGCAGAATGGGGTGGCATGGCTCGGTCGTAGAAGCCTGAGGCTGGGACGGTGATGGGTGCGCAGAGAGTATGAGCAAGACGTGCGGGAAACGCTGGCACGATATTCTCACTGCGTAGAGCCGGCGAGGCAGCTGGAATGACGGTGACCGGGTCGCGAGACCGACGTGGCGGTCGATGCGCAACTTTATTTCTGCGCGCGTGAGGCGACATTCACACGGCCGCTGTTCATCACCAACTGCCATGTCGCCGACGAATACAAGACAAATCCCTGGTACAATGTACATATTAAGGCTACATTCCCTGATGTGGATACAGTAACATGCCCCGGATGCGAAAGAGCGAAAGCTGTGGTCCCACAGTGCACGCGGCATATGGGCTCGGTATCCAAGCGGGTCCAAATAAGTAGCCCTCTTCCCTCCAACGCCATAAAGCCCTATCGCAGAAGACATGCGCGACGCTCAAGCAACTCTATCCGGCTCGGACATCAGAACCAATTCTTGCCCGACACGCTGTCTTCCGGCGGCACGTACTTCAAGTGAGAGGCTTTGGGTTCGGAGGGCATCGGCGGCGGGGGAAGGAGACTGGGCACGCGCGCAGGAGGGGAGGGGGACGGCATATCGAAGGTGATTGCGGTGTCGCGACTTCGGGGGACGTAGGGGTAGAAGGAGGATCCCCGGACGGAGTAACCGCGCACGATGGACGCGCTGGACGTCAATGTTGGGCCTGCAAGTCAACACGTTAATACTCTCTCGTTCGTTCAGGAATCGCATACACACCTGAACTGCTGCCTTGCTGGAAGTTGCGCCTCCAAGGCTGCGCGAGGCCCGCGCGAGCTCGTCTCCTTCGCAGGAACCAGGAGAGCAGCATACCGGCAAGCAACAAGACGATAAAAGACCCCAAAGCGGCCGCGATGATGATGGTGTCCTTAGCCGGTCCCACGTCATGGGAGGCGTTCATTTTCTGCATGGACAGCGGACCGTCTAACAAGAAATGCGAAAGTGTATACGGCGCATTGCTGCCGTCCGTGACGGTGATTGTCAGGTTATGTGACTGACCCGGAAGAAGGCCCCCGGAGGTAAAGAGCGGCTGCAGGAGCTCCTGCTCAGAGTTCGGGACAACCGGCGTGCTCGGTATCTGCTCGTCGACAGTATAGCTCGCGACCGCCGTGGTCCCGTTGTTCTTCGGAACGATGCCGAACACGACGATAGCAGTGGCTAAGGTATGAACAGTCAGAGACACTCATGCAGTCGTAATAAAGGCGGCCGACCGTTGAAGGTGAATGTGACATTCGAACCCGACAGCGACGTTCGGTGCAGGACGTCGGCAGGCGTCATCGCGGATGTGAAAAACGATGGCGGCACTAATGTCCAACCAGGGGAATAGAGAAGTCTCGGGTCGCTGTTGCTCACACATGGATAAAAGCATGGCGGCTTCGAGGGGGGAGTGTTTGGTTTGGTCGCCTTGGCGGCATTGCCGTTGTTGCTCGCATTGCCGTTGGAGTTACCGCCACTATTGCCGCCATTATTGCTGCTACTGCTGCTGCCGCTGTTACCATTCGAACCTCCGGTGCCGTTCGACTCGCGATCGTCGCCGTGACCGTCCTTATAAGTGTTATGAGATGACTGATTCTGCGCTGTCGCCGAAGACATGTTCGGGCCATCGGAAGAGTCCCTCTCAGAGGGCGGAGTTATCCGCGAGACGTGCCAATCTGTTCGATGTGTGATCAGTAGGGCGACTCAGCATAAGTAAACAACGAGAAGACTGACGACGCCTGCCACCAGAGGATCTCCTCGACTGTCCAGCAATGTCTGCGTGGTTCGCCATCCTGGGCGAAAGACACTACGGATATAAAGCCTCGAAAACCACCTGGGGAATATAATCCGCATCAGTTTTGAACAATCCTGCGCAGGTAAACAACATACGTCAAGTGGGCAAGGGCGGAGGGGCGACGGCGAGCGAAATCCCAGCGCAGGGAATGGGCACGGAAAGGAGTGACTGTGTCTGTTCCCCATGGTGGCCAACTATATATGTTTCGAAGGTCGGTTGCCTTCTCCCAGGTCTTTCCATTGATACCGAGAGACACGAGCTGAGGAGAAGGGAAGCTCTAAGGAACCGGAGACGAGAACCGGTGCCTATAGAAAGCAGGCAATAGTGTCGCCATGGTCAAGCACCAAGTTACTTACATACCTGACACGCCCTTGCGTATCCTGATGATCTACTGCGGCATCATCAGACATCCTGACTTGAATGGCGATTCCAAATACAATCTATGCACCCAAACCTATGGCACGCTCAACAGCATTGCCTGGCTGGCAGAGAGAACCCGTACATAGCAACGCCGGTTCCTTGACCGGGTAGTGTGCGTACCTGGAGACGTCATCGAGCCAGGTGGTCAGAAAAAATAGGCTCGAAGTCGGCCCTTCAGCTTCTCAGCAGGAGCGATGGTTACTGCGGAACATTGTGGGCAGTAGCAGTCGTCCCATGTGGGTGACAGTCAAGCCACAGATTGATGCACATCAGACAGATGCGCGAGGTCACTATAAGCGCCTTTTGCCGTGTTCAAAAAGCTAAGCTCTCATTTCCTGCCAGAACGTATCGGTCAATTACCAAATCACGAGTGTACACACGATCCGAGTCCCCCGAGTTTCTTCTGCGTCTATTTTGCCCCGGCCATCTTTTTAAGCACCGCGAACTCGTTTCCACCTGTGGCTTTGCACAAGGCGTAGAACTTTGAGTTCGGGTTGGAGAGGAGTGCGGCAGGGCTGTCGAACTCCACTATCTTTCCCTCGTCAAGGAGCATTACCTAACGGGGAAAACTGCGTTTAACAGGATTCCAATATCCCACGGGGCAGCTTACCCGGTTGTAATCAATGACGGTGCGAAGGCGATGCGCAATAGTGAGGATCGTGCTGTCAGCAAATTCACTGAAGTGGAAGTTTAGCACCAGACGAGAGCGGCGATGCCACCGCCAGTCCGTAGATCACGTACTGTCTTATGGTATTGCTAATCAGTTCATCGGTCGCATAATCCACGCTGTAGAAACGGGTTGAGTCAGGGGTAGAGAAGGACTCGAGTGGCGTTGATCACCTAGCAGTGGCCTGGAAGAAGACATTAGCCCTCTGTGACATGTCTGAGAAAATTCACACTGCGACCAACCTCATCCATAACCAAGACTTTAGAGCGCTTAAGAATCGCACGCGCCATGCAGAGCAATTGCTTCTCGCTACATGTTCCGTCAGATTAGCCATTGTGGGAATTCAGATATGCCGACGAAGCACCAACCCTGTCGAGAAGTTTTCGCCCCCTTCGGACACAGGTGAGTCCAAATCGCGGAATACATTCGTGTTGACCGTGTCTTCCGCCTCTTGAGCAGTGCCCTCAGGCGGAATCAGATGGACACGCCGGAGCGCCTCATACTGTACACCCATGTTAACGGACAATGAGGTGAACGCAAACTCTTGATGCCTTACTATCTGAGGATCCTTATACTCGTCAAACACATCCAAGGTCGACCGCAGCGTTCCACTCAAGATTGTTGGGTCCTCTGGAGCGAACCATCAACGGAAGCCAAAGGATAGTCGCACAAGAAACTTGCGAGGTATGATAGTCAACTTGCTCCGCAAATCCGTCAGTCCGACTTTCGAGATGTCGAAGCCATCCACAAGGATGCGACCTTCCGTTGCCTCGACGAAACGGAAGAAAGACAGCGCCAAAGTACTCTTCCCGGAGCCAGTTCTTCCTAGTATACCGACCTGTGGCGATATGAGGGATCAACAAGCGCACTGGAATAGCATCACCGCTTACCTTCTCACCGGGCTTGACGGAGAAGTTTACATTATGAAGGACGTTAGGAAGTTCCGGCTGGAATGTGGAGTCAAAACGGGCTCCTGAGGCTCGAGAAACCTCCTCACAGCATATCTGATCACAAGGTCTTGACACTCTATCGCTCCATTCGACGGCCAGGATGCAGGAGGGCGTGGCTCCAGGAATTCGGCAGGCTCGCGCTCTATCTCAGAGTACTCCTTGATACGCTCTAATGCCACCTGAGATATGCAGATGGATCAGCGGACGAATATCACGAAGTCCTGTCGACGATACCATAGACTGCTCAAGGCTGACAAAGCGGCGGACCTAGAAGAGGTTCAGGGTGGTTGAAAGCATCAGAACGCGCGGCCTACCAGGAACAGTATCTAACATGTCGAGTCAGCTCTAACGCTAAGTGTCAGACGTGCGGACAACTCACGTCTTGAGTGACAGTGCTAGCAAAGGCAAGTGTGAATCCCGCCAGGGCTGCGTCTATTGTCGGGGTGACGACAGCAACCACGGCGGTGACGCCGACAATGCAACCCGAGAGAAGGTTGAAGCGAACAGATAACCACCGGTTCACTGATGATGTTGTAATGAGTTCCTCTCCTCCGCGGACAACCTTGAGAGAATCGCACCTCCCCACATCCAGTAGTACGGACTTGTGTTCTGTAACGGCGTTTAAGAAGACACATGTAGCAACATATAGCAACGCACCGTGTCCACACAGCACAACATGTCCCGCAGGAACTTCGACGACGCTCCGAAGGCACGTATGATCGTCACGCCTGAGATAGTTTCACCGTAGATAGAGTACAGCGGAGATCGCGTGACCGAATCTTTTGCGAATGTAAGTCGTCGAGCAGGTGATTCGCACAGAGAACCTAGCAACGCCACTCACCCAATCGCCGCATGTCACGAGAGGTCTGACCGTATACCTGAAGATCAGCAAGGTTAGTAACGAAAGTGTACAGCTGGCAGCGAAGAGCAGACCTTAGCAGCTGTGTAACGAAGAAGTTAGAGACATTGCGGGGAAGAAAGAAGCAGAAGCTTGCTTACTGTTAAAGTACATGACACTGACTAACAGAATGGCGATGAAAAAAGGCCATCCGCCGACTACCGTGATAGTGATGAGCGTGGTCAAGACGGAAAGGCCATTGAATATGCTGCGTCCAAAGTTATCCGAGAGGTTGCTGTCGATTCCTAAAGAGACATAAATGACAGCTCCCATGTCCATATAACTGAGAGTTCCTTACCTTCAAAATCCTTTCCGAACCTGTTAAGCAAGCGACCTCGAGACACTGTGTCGTGGAAACGAATTTTGGCGAACAGGACGTTCTCAAGGAGCTCTGCGTCACCAGTCACGGTCAACAACTCAGAAGGACAATACAGCAGTGGCAGTGGGCATACTTTTGTAGAGTACGGTTGATGCATGGATCGAGCCCATATCTAAGGCGATGCTGAGTGACCGAGGCATCTGGAGATTTTTGGAAGGCAACGTACACAAGATGAAGATACGCAGGGTGATGAACACGACGCCTGTTGTCTCGTTGAGCCACATGTGACTACACGATGAACATCAAAAACGAGAACACTCACCAACGCTTGTAACCTAAAAGTACATCGCGCAATCACAGGGATAATCAGATCGCTTTATGTAGCTTGAAAGGCTAGACCTACCAGTGCATATATCCCAATGTAGAACATGGGACTTCTGGGTTGGCTGTGGCCCTCCGCAGCGCCTGACCAGATGCTAAACAGAACGTAAAACTTCTGAAGACACGTACAGGGACTCAAAGCTTGAAAGACGTACGATAGCCAACCATTTTCGAGAACAGGGCTGAGCGCGGCGAGCAGCAGCACGAAGATGAACAAAGACCAGTATCCGTATTTGCCGCAAGCAGTCACATACAAACTCCAGACGTCTCGTTTGATCCTACCCACGGCGCGCACTTCCTCCTCGATCAACTTACGAGGACTCTTCTTCGCCGCTTTTTCTTCGGTAGGGACAGGCGTGACAGCTGCGGAGCTCGTCTGTGAGGCCTGGCCAGCTGAGGCCAAGCGGTCGGCCTTTTCGGCCGCCTCTATCTCCTCCTCGACAGTTTGATTAGCGTCGGCGTTTTCTTTTTCGGCGACGTCGGCGAGTCCGGACTGGACCAAGCTGTTCATCACTTCGGACGATTGGAACCCGTCACGGTCGCCTTGATAGAGGACGCGGCCGTTGTCGAGCGCGACGACGTACCTGGCCCCTGGAGCACAGAGCTGAACATGGTGCGAGACGAGGACAATGGTGCGTCCGCGCATCAGTTCGCCCTGCAAGCACTCAGTATAGAGATGATGAGCGGTGTGAGCATCGACTGCAGCAAGCGGGGTAAGACTACGAAGATCACGGGCTTGAGCAGCTTACCAGCAGAAAGAACATCATCCAGGAGAAGAATAGAAGCGCGTGAATATACAGCGCGTGCCAACGACACTGCCGAAGAAGTCAGTCTACGACGTCTTTCAATGCGCCGGTGAATGACATACCACGAGCTTTCTGTCCACCAGACAGATTGACCTGTTGCCAAGCATCAGAGAAAGGATAACAGAGACAGCCTATTGACCTACGCCACGTTCTCCGATTTCCGACTCGTCGCCATCCTCGAGAATCTTGAGATCGTTCACCAGCGCGCACACCTCGAGCGTCTTCTGGTAGCGGTCCTCTTCTAGGGGCAAGTTGAACAAGATGTTGTCTGGATAATGCCATCAGATGCTTTATCCTGCACTTTGATGTGAGATTTTAATTTCACACCTTTGATAGAGGCGTTTCGCAACCATGCGCTCTTCATGCAAGCTTATGTGAGGACATTCCAAGAAGCGTGACTGTCGGCGTACCTGCGGAACGAATGCACACACGCCCTCGACGACCCAGTCCTCTGGCTTAGGAACAATACCAACGAATCCGGCAATGGCATCAGGCGGCGTTCGGGGACAAAGCACCTGTCCTGTCAAGAAATCCGCCTCCCCAAGCAGGGCTACACCACAATCTGAGCGAGTACAATAAATTTGCAGAATCAATACGCACCGAGCAGGAGCAATGTCTTTCCACTTCCAAGTTTACCGCACACCAAGCTCAGTTCGCCCTTGGGGAAGACGAGGTTGAGATCCGTGAGAACAAACTTGTTCTTTGGTGTCGCGGCGGCGCTGGCGGTCGCACTGCTGCTTCCCGTCCTGGAGCGCGTGCGGTCCTGCGGCCAAGTCACGGTAGCACCTTGGAAGGCTACTGGAGGCAGATATTCGCCCAGAGGAGGCACCGGAGCCACCTCAAGACCATGAAGATATTTCTCGATACGACGGAGTGAGACTAGAGACTGTCGGATAATGCTGAGAACGCCTCGTAGAGGCGTCAATAAGGATTCAAACGAACCTGGAGCATGTTGATCAAAGTCTCTGGAAGTGCGTTCAATGCAAACTTCATCTCGGTAAAAACTGGAGGCCGAGATTAAAAGAGAAAGGAAGCAGGGTTATATTGCATACCAGCAAGCTGTGCACGAAAGCGAGTCTATGAGAGATTGTTCAAAACGAAGACGAAAAGACACTTACGGATGTGAACGCGATGGAAGGCGTCAGGACCTCCTGCCTGATGACAGTGAAGTGGAAGAATGCGACCAGTGTAACCATTATAGGAGAAGCATTCCTGGAAACTGAACATCGACACATTGTGCTGGCAAACACAGTCGAAGCACGTACCAGATAGCGTTCCAAAGAGTCTCGATGGTGTAGTTCAGACGTTGATATTTGAGCTCTCTCTCACGAATCTTAATGACGCGTTTCTCAAAGCTTCGCTCCCAAGCCATAAACTATGTGAATTCGTCAAATTACTTGACTCCTTGGATGGGATGTATGCGCACCTTTAACATGCGAATGGCGCCCAATATCTCATTCATGAGAGCCACGCGCTCATCCCGAGCCTTCATGAGGTTGTCCTGGGCCCCAACGACGACCTTACCAGCAAAATGGTTGAGGGGAAGAAACAGGCAGGTCACAGCAAGACCGAAGAACGACGATACGCCGAGAAGGGTATAAAGAAAGAAAGTGCCAATGACGATCTCAATTGGCGCATCTGTAGCAAAGTCAGTATGGTATCAAAAACCAAGGGAGTAATCCTACCGACTAGAGGAAACAGATGCCACGCAAACTCGCTCACCCTATCCACATCGGTGGTCATAAGGGTCATGATCTGTGCTTTGCTCGAGAAGTCCCCGTCGTCATCCTTCTTTTCCGAGACATCGTCAGGCGCCGCGTCGGTGCTTTTCGGTTTGTCTTTGTCCTTGTTGGCCTCAGCAGCGCCGCCTGATGACGCGACGTCTTTGCGAACGAGGGTCTTGGCGAAGAGGATAGAGTTCAACTGGACTTTCATGCTGACCTGCAGAGTTGTAGTCGAGATCGACCACAGCTGTCCCGACACTATTCGTGACGTGAGAGTTTGCTTTCGCATCGATTGACGTGAGGCATACCAAGGTGAATACCTCCGCTAGTAACGAACAAACAGATTGCATAAAACCAGCCCCAGGACCGATTCTGGCGCAATGGGTCCTCTTCCAAGTAGCGTACCAGCTGCCTCAGGAAGAAGGGAGGGGTGTACCATAGGAACGCAAGCGATCCCGCAAGGGTCGTCTGGGTCAAGAGAGCAGCCCCATTCACCCGAAGAATTCGGTACGCCAGCTCCCAGCCGTCGCCTGGCTGCAGATGCCAGATGAACGCCTTCTTCAAGGAAATCGTGCGGAGGGCCTGGCGCATCGTCTTGAAGATAAACGTGGCACGCATGTTCCCAGGCACGATGGGAAGGTCGCCAATGTCGAGAGACTCCGCGACATTGCCAAGCATCACTACTTTCGTTGTATACGAGAACAACAGGAAGTCCCAGACGGACGCGCCTACGATGCCGGTGACATTCTCAGGCTCCTTGTTTGTGATGTTTGCCACGGTCTTGGGGGAGTAAATGCGGTCGGGGGGGAAGTGTAAGGCGGGACCAAGCGGCGTCGTTGCCGCAACCACCGCAGCAAACACGTAGACCACGAGGTTGGCGAACCACAGTGTTTCAAAAAGTCGAGGCTGGGGGCCGTCGAAGGAAATGGTGACAGCTTTCTCCGGGACAATCGCCGACACGCCCAAGAGGACCGCAGCGAGAGTCGACAGGATACTGAGGTGAATGATGGTAGCAGTATGTCCAGAGGACGCATCACGGTATATCGCGCGCACGGCGAGGTGCTCGACATAGAGGGCGAATGCCAGTTGGAGGGAAGAAACCGCGATGGAACGTGAGTGGGAGAAGTAGGCAGCGTATCCCAAAGACGTGGTCTGTGAGGCGATGATGATCGCAAAAGCGAGAGACAGAAGCCCTTCCCTGAATCGATTCTGAAGGGTTTCTCGTCAGTGACTTCACAGCGCGAACGGTCGTCGCGTGAACGCGTGGAGGCACTCACCCGCGCCCAAAATGCCTGCTCGTCGATCGGCTCGCCGTCCACAACGTCCTCGGGCTGTGTGACGTCGAAAGCATCGTGCTCGTACAGGTCTTCCCCGTCAGATGTCACTGGAAGCTGGACTTTGCCTTCCTTGGGCCGCAAGAGCCACAAGAAGCCAACGCTGAGAACAGCAGCGCTCGCAAGAGCAATGGCGACAGCCAACTGGAAGCGCGGCATCACAAGTCTTCCTACAGCCGAGTGTCTTGAGAGCCCAGAAATTGGAACGTAGACTCGGACGATGAGTACAGTGTTGGACTATTTGAAAGGAAGACACAACTTGCGCAGTCACCGTGACGCAGTGACGGCGGCACCGAGGCGTTATCAGGCGCTTGCTCCCCTCAAAATTGTCCAATCAAAAACATTCGCACAAAACGGAATATTCACAACCGCATGCTCCTTATCCTATCCTGACGCTGGGAGTCATACTGATGTCCATCAAGAATCTGCTAAGCCTCCTAGTCATAAGTAGGCGGGGGAAAAGTTTCAAAACATCTACTTTTTGTAGTGATTACCTCCGAGTTGCGCGCACGATAAAGCACGTTTAGCTCCAGTCTTCATACGTTCGGACCAAACCCCCGGAACGCCAGGGCCAATCTTCAGGAGCTTGAGGATGCGGCCTGTGCGCGTCGAGCAAACGTGTGATCAGTCTGGGGAGTCACATAGATGATTGCGAAGGAGGAACAGCCGCCGGTGCAACGACCGGGGGACGACATACTAGTTGGTCCAGAAGCGTGCAGCCTTCGGACAGTACTGCCTGAGTCGGAATCTGCACACCTCAAGTCATAAGGGCGCCCGTACTAAATGTCAAACTCTCGAGGCCATCAAGACCAAGAGACTCAAGAGTCTTTCTGACGAAGGGAGCTCCCCGAAGCTACTCAAGCTCGAGCTCGCCCATGTCAGGCCGCACGGTGTAGCCTGAGACCCGACGAATGGATAAGTAGGACTTCGTCAGTCGAAACAAGTCGGAACTGGCTATCCTTGTCAGGATTGAAATCCCTGTCATGACTTTGCAGGCCTCCCAGGGCAAATAGTAGCACGATGTCGACGCACCTTAGTATACTTAAATGGCCTTTCGCGTCCAAATGCAAACGGCGACTGGAAAAAATGGATGAGCTGATGCATCAGGCCAATGAGCACTGCCCATAGTCTCCCCCGCTGCCCATAGTCTCCCCGAGGCAGAGTAGACAGCTTCAACCTTCGCGAGCTCAGGATCAGCTGTCTGAGCTGCCCACCGTGGCGCTGCCGCCTGCTCCCGCACAGCATGCATCATTGCATGAACTTTGCCAACATCCTATCATGTTCGTGACACCTGGAACAATCCAGGCCCAACCAGCCTAAAAGAAGAAAAGCAGAACGTGCTGCAGACTCGCTTCTCGGCCATTGGTCGCGACTATTC
The DNA here is from genome assembly GCA_019914985.1 of Auriscalpium microsporum. Lineage (NCBI taxonomy): Eukaryota > Fungi > Basidiomycota > Agaricomycetes > Russulales > Auriscalpiaceae > Auriscalpium > Auriscalpium microsporum. The sequence goes on along the minus strand of JAHLMG010000007.1, from coordinate 1,249,985 downwards.
AATGCTGCAGGCATCCGGAGGCCGTAGGTCCTTCGGTAATACGACGCGCGGCAGACTAGCGCTGACGCGCACAAGGGCAGTCCCTGGCAGTCAGCATCTGACAGAGGATCAAACCAATCATTGAATCAAAGCTTTAGTAGTAATTTGTTGATGTGTGGTGTCCGCTAGGACGAAGTGTGTGAACGCGAGGGAGACTTGCAGTGCGACTTGATTGGATCCGGCATTGATGAACCTGCGACGCTTGCTGACACGGGGCCTATCGACATGCATATGATAGTCCCATGATACACTCGACTCGGCTCGCTCTCGCCCTTGACTGTGCAGCAAATCGTCTAGAAAACCCAGAGATGTCCAGACATTGCTAGTCGGCTCACCATACACGTTTCATTTTCCTAGGCGGGGGCCAGAGGGCCTGTCGAGCGTCGAGGGCAGCCAGGGGCAGCCGAGTGCGCACCCTTCACAAGCCACCGGTGGCCTGGTTGCGATCCGTCGATCAAGGCGTCATGAATGGTTGCCATTCCCGCTACCTATAGGTAGTGGGTCTTGTAGTGCACTAATTGCCCATTTTACTGCAATCGGGGGTGGATCTTGTAACACAATAGAGCCCGCTTACACAACCTGATCGGCGGGCCTGACAATGACTCGTGCGCTCATGTATTCGCTTCACTTAGTCTATGTACCACAAACAATTGTCCTTTTATTGGTGCCCTACAGCTGTAAGTGTGCCCATATAAGTCTTAGTGGTACAGGATCGCCTTCGTGAAGGTGTTAGCTACGGATGCTTTATGGCACGTGACCTGCGCAATCGGGGGATTACGGCCAGTCAGGCGTCTCGCTTTCAAGCACCTGTTCATTGGTCAGGCATTCGCTGTGTGCCTTGTCCTGAATGGTTGGAAGAGCGCGAAGAGACTGCGGAGAACGCGGCTGAGGTGAGCACGAGAGCTTGACGGAGGAGAGAGGAGAGTGTCGAATAAATGCGACGTGCGTGGCGACACAGCGCCTGCCGCGTTGATGTCACAAATGTGACATACTTGCTCTCTCGAGACTCGAGAGTCGTTCGGTGCTCCGACTTTGTCTTCGAAGTCCACTCATACAGTACCTACATGAGCGCGGCGGGCCGCTCACTTCATCCTGTAACTGGGACATCCAAGTAGGACAATAACAGGAATTTTATCATACTGTATGTTGTGCGCCGACTCTCACGGGAAGCGAAGGCCTAGTAGCGGGCCCTGCCGCGAAGCGGCCCTACGCAATTATATATACAGCGATGCTTTCGGCCCTCAAAATGCTGCCGAGGCCACCTGTCGACTATAAAAGTTTCTGCTTGCCTGGTTACCGTGCGTTCAACAACGTCTCTTCCCACCATTTTGCTTCCGCCGCTCATCGTATCATATACCCGTCTTCCATTCTCCTAGAATAATCGACCATGACCATCGTCCTCACGCCGTATGTGTCCAATGGTGTCCAAAAGTTGAAGGTCGAGCCGCAGCGTACGTCTCTTTGCTCCTAGTCTCCATCCCAACAACTGACTTGATAACACAGCACCTGCGCCTCCCCCTCGTGGCCTCTTCCCCGCCGCTCATGATGAACACGTTCACGCTATCCGGTGCTTGGCCCAGCTGCGGTCGAAGGACAAGCCCATCGAAAAATATATCTACCTGTCGGCGCTGAAGAACACCGATGAGCACATGTTTTATAGACTATGCCTGGCTTACATGGAGGTGCGTGTCAGCTTGTCATATGAATATGCACATCCAACTCAGACAGCGCCCCAGGAATTCACTCCCATAATCTACACCCCTACTGTCGGCGACGCTTGCTTGCAGCATTCTCATATATTTAGACGGCCCGAAGGCCTGGTGAGCACATGTGCCGCCCTTTACCAGTCTCCCTTTCTGACAGCGGTGAAGTATATCTCGATAAAGGATAAGGGTAGCATCGGCTCCATTCTTCGCGCTTGGCCTAAACGCGAGCAAGCCCGAATCTCGGTCGTGACAGACGGTGCGTGCATTTTCTACCTGCGGTATAATCAATGCTCAATCTGAAATGCGCCAGGCTCGCGTATCCTCGGGCTGGGCGACCTTGGCGTCAATGGAATGCCAATCTCCATTGGCAAACTTTCCCTGTACGTTGCAGGGGCGGGGTATGGCTATGACAACTCAATCGCTTCCCCGTTGCTAACGTCTAGCACAGCATCCGACCTTCATCGACCATCCCAATTTGCCTCGACCTGGGAACCAATAATGAGAAGTTTTTGGAAGACCCACTGTACCTCGGATTGCGCCAGAAGCGCGTGTCCGATGAAGTTATGACTGATTTCATGGAGGAGTTCATGGCGGAGATGGTGAAGACGTTCCCGAAGCTGCTTGTGCAGTTTGAGGTGCGTGGCTTCCTGGGTTGCCCAGTGCCGACTTCTCATGCTCGCCTCTGCCGCACAGGACTTCTCCACGGAGCACGCCTTCTACTACCTCGACTCATTCCGCCACCGCTACCCGGTCTTCAACGATGACGTGCAGGGCACCGGTGCTGTGGTTCTCTCTGGCTTCTTCAATGCAGCAAAGTTGTCCTCCGCTGCCTCCGGCCGGCCGCTGACTAGCCACCGCATCCTGTTCCTGGGTGCCGGCTCTGCGGGTGTCGGTGTTGCCATGCAGTTGATGAGTTTCTTCAAGCTGCAAGGCCTCTCTGAACAGGACGCGAGGAGCCGCATCTACTTGGTGGACTCACAAGGATTGATATACGACTCGCGAGGACCAATGGCTGAGCACAAGAAATGTATGATGTGTTCTGCTCATCTCTCTGGCCAACTCTCTGGCAATTTGCTGATTCTCTGTCGACTCAGATTTCTCCCGAACTGACTATCAGGGCCCTCCGATCACCGACCTGGTTGAGGTCATCAAGTATGTGAAGCCAACCGCTCTACTCGGTCTGTCCACGATCAAGGCAAGCCGTTGATGCGCTCATCGCTCATCAGCATCGTTTTAATCAACGGTGATCTTCTCAGGGTGCCTTCACTCAGGATGTCGTCGAACTCATGGCTGCCTTGAATCCCCGCCCGATCATCTTCCCCCTCTCGAACCCCGTCCGGCTATCTGAGTGCGAATTCCAGGAGGCTGTGGACTGGACGCAGGGACGGGTCCTATTTGCCTCCGGCTCGCCTTTCCCTGAGACGGAGTTCCAGGGACAGTTACTTCATCCCGGCCAGGGGAACAACATGTACATCTTCCCTGGTATGCCGGCTTTCATTACTGATTCCCGAGATGCCGATCGTTAATACTGTCTGTTTTAGGTCTGGGCCTTGGCTGTATCCTTTGTCAGGCGTCTACAGTCACTGACTCCATGGTCGAGGCCTCGTCTCTGGGCCTTGCGGACTCTCTCACTCAAGACGAACGAGACCACGATTTGCTATATCCTCGCTTGGAGCGCATCCGCGAGATAAGCTCATTTATTGCGATGCGTGTTGTCCGCAAGGCGCAGGAAGAAGTAAGTCTCGTGCTCCATTGATAAGCCTGATGATACACGCCTTATACTCATGTATTACCCGTTCTATCTCAGGGTGTCGATAGGCTGACCGACCTGCGCCGCATAAGCGATGACGAGCTGCTGAAGCTTGTGACAACGAAGATGTGGACCGCCTGATTTAGCGCTGATCAAGCACCGCCTCCCTTGTCGTAAGTTCCTGTGCACGGTGCCTAGAATATATATATATACATGTTAGAACTTGGTTAGAACATACATAGACGAAGACAGTTGCTCGAGTTATTGTACTATATCTCACATCGGTGACGCTGTGAATATTATCTTTGCTTGAAACAAGATCAGGACACGACTACAAAATGACGGCATTTTCTCCGGCGGCGTGGACAGGTGTCCGAAAGAAAAATTTGCCCTCAGATGATTGTCTGATTTGTTTCGGGCTCGGTTTGGGCTCGGTGCAGAGTGGATCACCTTGTCGGAAGCCGCGTATGTTGGTCGCCGGTCACCATACGGGCGGGAGAACGCCAAATCTAGTTTTCCAGAGTCATGTTGAAGGCATCGGTCAACCATCGATGACAGACTTTCTCAATCAGACTGCTTTTGGTACAATTTCGCCAGTGAAGCGGTCAGCGGGACAGGGTACGCGGGTACGTAGCGTGCGAACCGCGCCGCGGGCGGGCCGCCGCGGCTTGATCAACGTCACCACTTCAACGGCGCAAGAATGAACCGCATTACGACGCACGCTCATGGTCAGTCGTCTCGCTGACGGTACTTACCTCGACTCCGACTCGCCACCGTCCAATACTACGAAGACGAAGACGACGAACTACATAGCGGCGCGGACGCTGGCTGACGTTCTCCTGAGTCGTCGCGTCGTAGCCTACCATCTTGACTTCTTTCGCTTGCTCTGCTCGACTTCTCAAGCGAAGCTTCAGGTATCGGAAATAGCTCGCTTGTCTGCGTCCATGGCATGGGCCCGACGTCCAGCTCAATACGCGAGATATCATCACACAAACAAACTTCATGGAAGGTTTGTCTTCTCTGACGGAGCAGCGCCTACGGCATCGTCGCCCGTTGCCAGCTTCCTATATCTGCAGTGACACCATACGCTACTGTCAGCAGGTCCTCTCCACTGCCACTGTAACGAAACTCACATGCACTCAACGCTTCCTGATCACGCAGGTACGGGCGACATGACGCACACAATTCAACAAGCCCAGCACGCCCTAGCACGCCCTCCGTCAATGACGGATCTCACGAATCGCCGCCAGCAGAATACAGCATTTCCTAGCCCACATGCAATGCCGAGCCCGTATGAACCTATGCAGCATCCGAGCCTACTCGCTTGTCCCTGCAGCGTGCGCGCCCACGCAGGCGCACAATGCGGGTTGTGCGGCACGGCGCCGGGCCCGCGCCCAAACAGAGACGACGAGGACACGGCGATGTTCCCCACTTACATCCCAGGACCTCCGACGTAATGCGAAGCAGCACACCGAGGCGCCGCAGCCGCAGGCCGTCGAGCGCATATGGCATTTCGGGGTCCTGTTTCTGAACGTGTGTGCCTTTGCTTGTGCTCGCCGGGCCATCTGACACGTCCCCATGTGGATTCCGGCGCAGGAGATCTAGGAGCGCACACCACGCCGCGCAGAGGAAGTGTACAACGGCGCGCCGGCACCGACGAAGGCGCTCGGAATCCTGATAAGCTTGCCCGCATCGGATGCGCAGAGGACCTAGAGCCCCGTTCAGAACAAGAGGGCTCTATTGAGTCGAGTTATCCCGCTCCTCAGATGACCACCGCCCCCGCTCAGCCTGCGGCCCAAATCTCCGCGTTGGCCGCGTTTCTGTCGCCGGGACGAGGAGATTCGCGAGGGAATGTTCCGCCAGACTGCAGCCGTCCATACATCCCAGATGAAGGCGCCTTGCGTAGAGTTCTGGGGCACAGATTTGGCACGCCACTCTCCGTGCAACACATTTGCGAACTCACGGCATGATATCACAGAGATGTATGAGGACAGCCCACGGTCTGTGATCGTCATGTCCAATCCGTGCCTCGAGGCTGAAGTGTTGCAATTTGCCGCAGGCCACCGATCCGTACCCTCCGATATCATTTCGAGTAAGCCTTCGCTAAGGGCCCAGAGCATTGTGTTCCGTAGGGGGTTGTCGGAACTGCCATTTGCATCCGACTCTCACCGGCTGGCTATTGTTTCAAACGTTGCCTTTGCAACGGCCATGCTTTCTTGGGAACAAATGCCTTTCCAGCGGCGGCACCGTGCCGACCTGTTTTCTGTGGCGTCGCTGGTTGCGCCCATCATGAGCACCAGTTCATCTCCATATGTCGTATTCTAAGAACAAGTTCCCTCATGACGGCGAGGAACGTCCTATCGCAGGATCGAGGGCTCTGTGCGACTAGTCGAGGTCAGTCGTAGAGAGATCTCAACAAGGTTAGGTCCCCTAGGCCCGAATCTCCGCAGTCGTCTAATGCGTCACTTCTCTAGCTGATATCAACAGCCCTTACGCTATAGCTCCGTCCGTCAGGCCGGCAGCCCAGCCCATGTGCTGTCCTCCGGCGTCAAGGCACGGCGAACCTGCGTCATGTCCTCGCAGATGAACATGCGGGATGGCCCACACCGAGAGCATCTCGTACGTGAAATCTGCTGCAAGGCAATCTCTCCTCACCGCCGGTCCTGATCTAGCTATGTCTATCGGCCCAGCGCTGCCCCACAACGGATATATGCGGCACGATCGCCAATGCAGACAATCTCCACCTCGATCACCGCTGTGCAGGCCCGGTGGCCGCAGATGCTCCCCTTCTCGCCCCCGCCCATGGGCAGACGGCCAGCACATCACGATCGTTGGCTGTCCTCGATGGAGACTGCAGCGCGGTCCGAGCGCCGCGCGCGCACCGAGGAGATTGGCTGCGCGGTCGTCCAAGTAAGTACATACATGTAGACGCCTGCGAATCGACACGCGCTCGCGCCGCCTTCTCGTCGCCTGAGCCCTCGCGTGCGCCGTCTTCTGCGTTCTCGCAGTAATAATTCCTCTGTGCATCCGCGTCGCGCTCAGCGATCTTGGCTCGCCCTGACGGATAAGGCTACTCTCGGGATACGCCGCTGATCGTCCGGGGTTGTGTTAATATTGGCAGTCGACGACCGGCCCGCGCGTGCAGAACTTGAACGTGGCCCGAGTCGGAGCATGCTCTCAGACGGGCAGGTGCATCAGCGGTGTCATCATCGTCACTGGCCGAGGACATCACTAACGAAGGTGACTGCCACGATCGTGATAAGTCGCCCAGTCCATCCGAGTCGTCGTCGTCGTCGTCGTCGTCGTCGTCGTCGTCGTCAGCAGCCCAGGCAGCAGCATGCTACAAATGCATCCCTGCCCGGGAGACGCATTCCCCGAGCCCGCGCCGCGTGCAACGTCGGCTGCATTTTTCGCAACACAAGCATTCTGCATGGCACACGGAAAAAAGTAAAGTTCGATCACACGACACCGGGTGCACCATCGCGCCACGACATATTCTTTGCGCAACGCTTCGGCAACTCTACGCGCAGCCTTCGCACTTCGAATCAGACAGTACACGAGCTCCCACCGCAAGTCCGGCCCGCCCGCGCCGGCTGCTCAGGCCCGCCGCGAAAATTGCACCGCCCGGGCCCGGGGTGCAGGGCCTTGCATGTCGGACCGCACGAGCCCCAAGCATGGGGTCAGGGTCCGGTCCGATGTGCCCAGCATGCAGCCCGCCCGCGCGTCCGCTGTGCAGTGTGCACGCAGCGCAGCGCCCCCCACGCGACGCACCGCGCTCGTCGCGTGCACGTGCGCTCACGCCGCGCGGCCGTGGCCGCCGCCGCAGGGGGATCGCACCGCTAAGTATGTCTGTCGTGCGGGGCGGGTGCAGTGGTGCGACGTGCAAATTTCCGCCATGTGCCTGCGGGGAGCGTGCGTCGTGCCTTCCATATCGCGCGCGCCGGCACCTGCCGCTGCGCTGATGCGAGGGACCGCGCGGAAGCACGGTGCGCGCACAGGTGACCTGGCCACTCGCCGAGGAGACGCACCCCGTGCGAGTCGTGCGCAGAGGGCGCACGGATAGCCTACTGCTGGAGGGCGTGGCTGCCTCCAGCGACGGCGCGTCCACCTGCAGCGCTGGCGCGTGTCCGGACCGGCAGGCGCACCGGCGGTATATGGGTCGGTCGCACACGACGCGGGTCCAAGGACACTATAGGCGTGTGGCCCTGGACGACGCATGTGCTGTTTCTGGCGGCGAGGTTGCCCATAGAACTGGATCGGAACCGCCAAGCACGCAGCGAGGCCCGCGCATTGCCCTGGTTCTGCATCCGCCTTCGGGAAGGGCAGCGAGACGGGCATCTGCTGCACCGAGAGACGAGTCGCACGCTGCGTGGCAAATACACGGTGCATTCATTGCGGAAGAGGCTCCCCGCTTCCGCGTGCTATACATACATACGCAAGTCGATGCCCCGAAGCAGGTGCAGCGGCCGCGCGTCGTGGTTCTGTTCTCCGTTATTCCGATGATGACGACGCTAGCGCCCCATCCAGCCCTGTGGGTGTGTGTGTGGTGAGCGCGGCGCACGCCCGTGAAGCTGGCGCGTGTGCGTACCCCATCGACGACGAGCAGCTCGCCGCAGACGTACTGGCTGGCACTGCTGGCGAGGAAGACGACGGGGCCGGCAAAGTCTGCGGGGTGGCCCCAGCGGCCTGCGGGGATGCGGTCTGAGATCTGGCGGAGGCGGACTGGATCTGCGAGGAGGCTCTCGTTCCTGGGGGGCGCGTCAGAGCGAGGTCATCTGGGTGGCGTTGTGCGATAGGGCGGGCCGGGCGGGCCGGGGCCGCGGGGTGCGAAAGGGGGGGACGACGTACATGTCGGTGGCGATGTAGCCCGGGCAGATCGCGTTGACCTGGACGTTGTGCTGGCTCCACTCGTTGGCGAGGGCCTTTGTGAGCTGGCCGAGGGCGCCCTTGGCGGCGGCGTAGGCGGGGACGGTGAGGCCGCCCTGGAAGGTGAGCAGGGAGCCAAAGTTGATGATCTTGCCGCGGCGGCGGGGGAGCATGTGGCGGGCGGCGGCCTGCGAGAGGAGCCAGACGGACTTGAGGTTGACGGCGAGGACCTGGGGCACGGATGTGGTGAGCGTGAGTGCAGGGCAGGGGCGTGGACAAGGAAGCGGGCGGACGAGTCCCGTGGGCGGCGGAGAGAAGGACGTACATCGTCCCAATCGCCCTCTGAGAAGTCGACCGCCGGGGATCGCCGCTGGATGCCAGCACAGTTGACGAGAATGTCGATGGAGCCTCCCATGGCGTCAAGGGCGCGCGGGAAGACGCCCTTGACCGCCTCGAGGTCGTGCAGGTCGCACAGCACGTACTCGGCCTTGGCCCCCGCGCGGCGCAGGGCGAGGACGGTGTCGAGGTTTGGGGCGGAGCCTGGTGCGGGGGTGCGCAGGACGAGGCAGATGCTGGCGCCTGCGTCGGCTAGGGCGTGTGCACAGGCGGCGCCAATGCCTTTAACGGGGCGCGGGGGCGATAGGGGCAGGAACGGGGTGAGCTGGGTGCGACGGGGAGCGGGCGGGCGACGCACAGACCTCGCGTCGCGCCGGTGATGAGGACGCTGTGGCCGGCGAGGTCGAAGAGGCGCGGGGCGGGGACGGCGGGGGTCGGCTCCATGGCTGCCTCTGCCTCTCGTCGGCGGGCGGGGCGAGTGCGTCAAGTTATATGCAGACATCGCGCCGGGGGGCCGACCGCCGACGCCGACGAACTGGGCGCGCGAGTCGACTCGGTCCGGCTCGCGGACGGTCGGTCCGAGGCTCAGGCCAGGGCGATGTCTTCTCCTCCGAGTCCGCGCAACGCTAGTCCCCATATAAATGCGCTTTCCATGTCCCCTTTCCACTGTCCCTCGCCCCCCTCGCATCGCATCGCATCGCATCCCATCCCACGCCATGTCCCCCGTCGCCCTCCCCGCCCACCACGCCGCCGTCCTCTACGGCCCCAAGGACCTCCGCTACGACGAGCGCACCCTCTGGCCCCCCGCGCACGGCCAGTGCCAGGTCGCCGTCATGTCCACCGGCCTCTGCGGCAGCGACCGTACGTCCACCCGTCGCCCCGCCCCCCGCGTCCCCGCTCACCACCCCCCACAGTCCACTACTACCTCCACGGCCGCAACGGCGACTTTGCCCTCCAGTCCCCCCTCGTGCTCGGCCACGAGGCAGCCGGCATCATCACCGCCGTGGGGCCGGGCGTGAAGAACCTCGTCCCCGGCCAGCGCGTCGCCATCGAGGCCGGCATCATGTGCAACGCCTGCGACTACTGCGCCAAGGGCCGCTACAACCTCTGCAAGGGCATGCGCTTCGCCAGCAGCGCAAAGACATTCCCCCACCTCGACGGCACCCTCCAAGAACGCATGAACCACCCCGCCCACGTCCTCCACCCGTGCGTCCCCACCCCGTCGTCCATCACACACCCCGCTCACACACACCCCCCCACTCACACCACCCCCCACAGACTAGCAGACAGCTGCTCCTTCGAGTCCGCCGCCCTCGCCGAGCCGCTCTCCGTCCTCATCCACGCCGCGCGGCGCGCCCACCTCGGCGCCGGGCAGACCGTCCTCGTGTACGGCGCGGGCACCATCGGCCTGCTCGCCTGCGCGCTCGCAAGAGCGTGGGGCGCCGTGCACGTCGTCGTCATCGACATCAACCAGGCGCGCCTCGCGTTCGCCAAGATGCACGGCTTCGCGGATGCGACCTTCTGCCTGCCCGCCGCGCCCAAGGCCAAGGCCCCCGAGGAGCAGCTCGCGCGCGCGGCGGACAGCGCGAAGCGCGTGCTCGAGGCGTTCGGCGCGGAGGACGGGTTCGACGTCGTGTTCGAGTGCACCGGCGCGGAGCCGTGCATCCAGATGGCCATCCACGTACGTCCGCTGTGTGTTCTGCTCTGCGCGGTGCTTGCTGACGACGCGATGTGTGCAGACGGCGATCACGGGCGGGAAGGTGATGCTGATCGGCATGGGCACGCGCAACACGACGCTCCCGCTGTCCGCCGCGGCGCTGCGCGAGGTCGACATCCACGGCTCGTTCCGCTACGCCAACACATATCCCGCCGCGCTCGCGCTCCTCGCCTCGGGCTCCCTGCGCAACCTGGACAAGCTCATCACACATCGCTTCCGCCTGTCGGACACGGCGCGCGCGTTCGAGCTGCTGACACGCGGCGTCGACGAGCGCGGGCAGATGGTCCTGAAAATCATGCTCGGACCGGGCTCCGCGTCATGAGGCGGGCCCGCGATGGGATACGATATAGGCTTGCACTTCTTGTGACGACGACGACGACGATTATTGGATTGGATCGCTGTGTTAAGCTTTGCATTGTTTATTGGTTTCCCGACTTTCTGTGTCTCCCCTGTTCGTCTTTTGCATCGAGCGTCCGCCGTCCCTCTTCTACTCTTAGAACCGGACCGTTTCTGCCTCGTCTCCAGCATCCTCACACGCCCGGCCCCGCCTAGAGCCCGCGGCCGTTGTATGTACTATACTTTCCACGCCCACCCCTGCACGGTCTTGCCTTCCCCTTCTCCCCCACGCGCCGCACCAAACAACCCCACGCTTCTCCTCATTCCCATAGTGTTCCCTCCGCGTTCTGATCTCACCTGCGGTGTGCCATCTGTAGCTTTATGCAATAATTATCTATGATTCTCGATCGCAGCGGCAAGCGAGGACGTGTGGTTTGTTCTGATGGGACGCGCCCACTCGCGAAGGCGGTGCGCGCAGCCGACGCTGCCAGCTGCCAGTGCGCCGCCTCGCGCCCCCCGCGATCGGGCCACGCACTCCCCCGCGATCGGGCGCCCTGCATTTAGATCCCGTCCGTCCCGCCGTCGCCGTCGCCGTCGCCGTCGCCCCCGCCGCCGCTGCGTTCCAGAAACACGCCTGCCCGCACGCGGCTGAGCCCTGCCTGACAAATGCCCCGGGCCCGCTGCATGCGCACTGCCGCGGCCGCCAAGTGCGCCCGGGCAGCCGTCGCTGTGGCCACGGCGTTCTCGCGTTCGCGGCAATGCGTGCGATCGCTGAGGCACGCACGCGCCCGGGCCGGGCGGCGGCTGTCGAGCATTTAGAGTTGTGTCGGTGCATGGCTGGATGGCCGTGTGCGCTGGGCGGTGCGGCCGGGTCAATTAGAGTGTCGGCCACGCCCTATCAGTGTTGCGAGCGCGCTGCTCGCGAGCACCGACACCCACGCGACGCGTCACTCCACCCTCCGCCTCCATCGAGACTGGCCGCGTAGCATGCACCCGCCGCGTGCGGGGCGCGCGTAACACCAACGGCGCCGCCGCCGTTGGCTCGCGCGTGGGTCCGCTGACACACGACGTAGGGTCCCACCGAGCGAGGCCCTGAGCGAGCGCTGAGCGCTGAGCCTGAGGCGCCGTCGCCTTCGCGATGCTGATCGCGGCGCAGCGTGCGATAGGAGGCTGCGCGGCTGGGAGCGCGGGCGATGCACGGCGGACGCGAGTGGGTGCATGACGTCCCTGCGCGCACTGCGTCGCGGCTCGCGTCTGGTCTGTTCGCCGCCCGGGCTCGTCTGGGGTCGCGGGCGCGCGCGGCCGCTGACGTATGCATGCAGCGTCCGGCGCAGAAACTCATGGATCGTTGTGGACTCCTGTGGAACGCACGGCCAGCGCGACCGACCGCGCGGGATCGCTGGATCCGCCTCCGAGCGCGCAGAAGCCGCCCCCGACGCAAGCACCGCCAGCCTCAGCCTTCCCGCTGCGGTCCGCACTACACGCGAGCCTGGAGCGTGTCCCTGTGCTCCTGGGCCAGGCGGTGCGGCTCGGCTCGGCTCGGCTCTCTGCGGTCGCGTCCTGCGACAACGTCATCCCGATCCGACTCGTGCTTGCGAGCGGCGGCGGGCTGTGCAGGAAGAGCGGCCTCCTCGCATTGCGGCCTGCGAAGGTTTGCATCTTTCCACTCTGCCTCTGGTCTGCGTGGAGACGGCTCACGAGACCGTCCTCCGACTCCATAGCACGAGGCTATGGGCCGGAGTAAACAGAGAGCGCTTCTATTTCGGATCGGAGGAGCGGCGGACGGAGGAGCGGACGGCCACGGTAGGATCGATAGGGCTGCAGGCCTGCACCGGCCACGGCCAGGAACCGAGGCCCGATATACGCAGTACTTAGGATGTTTTTTTTTGGACTCAAAAGAGAAAGAAAAAGAAAACTCTTCTTCAGCCAGCAAGTCGAGCTGCGCGGCATGCCTTAGCCGCGGAGGCATCGGCGCACAGGCCGCAGGAAGAATGCCATGGAATGGAATCCGTAAGCATATCATCGGAGTCGCACCGAATTCAGCCACGGGTATCGGAACTCGGACAGGATGCCCAACGGGGGAGCGGAGACGGGATGAGACAGGCAGGCCCGGCCCGGGGTGACCACGAGTGATATTTCTTGCAAGTTCAGCCGGACTGCAACTTCGATGTCTTGGAGCAGAGTCACGGCGTCGGAGTATGTCTGGGCACCAAATCGAACCGGTCCACTGACCTATGCAGAACGTTTGCATTCGTGTCAAGAGCTAGGCGTAGTACGATGTGCGCGCGAGGCACGTGGTGACGTCATACACCAGCGTCCATATCACTTGGCAGGTTTGATAGCCGCCACTTGCCAATGTCAACCACTTTTCTTTTCCAGAAGTCAACTCGAGGAAGAAACTTCCCAGTCACCCGACAGTAAGTAGCTCGCACATCTCTCCGTAGTCAGCCTGACCTTGCGCGCCGACCCACTATTCAAAAAACGCCTCTTATACAATACAAGTAGTTGTGACCCTCCAGCACTTCGTCCCCGGCCCACTCACCCAGGACTGAAGCTCATCATGACGCGAGTCTTCGAACTGTACATGCTGTTGATGCTCTTCACATCGGACATCGACAGCTCCGACGATGCGTCATCGTCGTCTCGGTCCACGGAGACGTTGTCTGTCCTAGTGGGCCCGTCTAGCAGTGCGTCGCCACCCACCCCGTAGGCAACATCCGCGTCGTGGTTGCCGCCGTCTGCTCGTTGCTGTTGCTGCTCCCCCGTCTCCTCCGCCTTCAGCGATTCGTGGTACGCCACCAACGCGCGCGTCTCGTTCATCCGCGGCAGACGCGCCCGCGCTCGCGAGCGGTGCTGTACCCGCATCCCCTCCTGCGCCGAGGTGTCCAGCCTGCGCATCGAGGCTTCCCGCCCCGCAAGCGCGTCCTCGCGCCTCCTCACCTCTGCCTCCCTCCGCCCGACATCGTCCTCCCGCGCCTGCAGTGCGGCGTCCCTCTGCTGCGCATCCACCTCCTTTTCCACGAGGGCGGCCTCGCGCCGCGCAATCTCCTTGAGTCTCTGCTTCACGTCCTCCTCGAGTTTCGGCCGCGCATCCTGCGGAGCGTCCTGCAGAGATTCTGGGTCCGTCTGCTTCGCGCCCTGCGAGGATTCCCGCGTCGAGGAGGTCGGCGAAGGCCGTTGGACAGTGGATCTCACTGATGATGCAGATGGCTTGGAGCTCTGGTTGGCCTGCGCGGTTCTCCGCGACGCCGGACGCCGGACGGTCGCGGTGACAGTCGGTGAGGGAGGACTTATCAGGCGGGTGCCAAATCTGGCATTGGCACTGCTCTCTCGAGGGAGGAGCACGTCGCTGAGGCGTTTGATGGCGGGTTTCTGGAGTGTTATTCTGTTCATACCAAGGCTTGCGATGGTCGATCCCCCGCCTCTCGTCGCGCTGTCTGAGTGGATGGAGCCGGAGTCCGAGTAGTCTGAGTCATGGTCGGGGTTGTGGGCGGGTGCGGGGGGTGGTACGGTCTTGGGCCGGCGAAGCAGATCAGAGGTTGTCGCACCAGGCGGCGACGGGGCGACGGGCTGCGGCATGCCAGCCGGAGATGTCGGATGATCGTCATCACTTGGCAACTTCCCGGACATCATCAGGATCTGACGATACAGCCCAACCCCGGAATCTTCTCTGCTCGCTTGTGGACAATGTGAAGTGAGAAACTGACAATGCTTCGCCTCAGCTGCCGCGCACCAGGTTGAACGTGTTGGAGTCGGTTGGCTTGGGCATTCATAGTGGTAACGTTCCTGATCAAGGCAAAGGAGAGTGACAATGAAGGTTGAGAGCAAGAGCGGTAGTGCCGCAAGTAAGGAAGCACGCACCGGCAGACGTCTTGGTGTGGGGCGCACCAGCCGGCGTCTGATACATCGATATGTCAAACTACATACACACTTCCATGCTTCCACGCGTTCGTGTTAACCGAAATCAAAGTAAGTACGGCAGATCCGCGAGACAAACAGATGTGGGGCAGGACTTGCTTGTCCGTCGTCCGAGCAGTAGCACAGGCCTCGTTCGCACAGTGGAATATGAGCAGTCGAAGTAGTAAGTGAGAATCAGACCGACATGAGAGGTAGGACGTGTACAATATAACCGCCCGGTACCGAGGTCAGATAGATGATCCTGAGCCCGCGAAGATTCAATTTAACTACTCTGCTTCAGGGAGACTATTACTGAGTACACACTGCTGTACAACGATGTGCGCTCAACACAGCTCATCCCTCGCCCACCTCAAAAGACTTGCGATTGCTCCCTCTCAAGATCTCATGATGCAGAAGGTGGGCATGCCCGAGTTGGGTGGAGCGACGCGTGCAGAAAGAGCAAAGGCGACTCGGAGGATTGCCACCTGGCACGCAGTACTCTCATTATGGCTCCTTATGGCTCTCTCGAGACTTCAAAGGATATATCAGTCAGGTTGAGAAAATGCCCGCCACCTCCCGAAGAAACCTCTAGGTCACCGCTAGTAAGTAGCTCACATCGTACAACTTTCCGTAGCTGACCTTGCGCGGAGCATATTCATTCCTCCCGCAAAATATCCCCACTATCCAAGTGCAACGCTTCATGCAATACAATATTCTGTGACCTTTGTCCCCGGGCCCACTCACCCAGGACGGAAGCTCATCATGACGCGAGTCTTCGAGCTGTACATGCTGTTGACGCTCTTTACATCCGACACCGTCAACGCGTCGTCGTCTAGGTCCGCGGATGATTTATCTGTCCTCGTGTGCTCGTATTGCAGTGGGCCCAATGCGGGGGTGGAAGCGCTAGGGTTCATGCGCGGTGGCGGCGGAAGAGAGTGATGTGATCGGGTGGGGAACGGTACTGAAGTCCCTTTGCCCTTTGAGATTGTACGCCCTGTGTAAGGTGATCGAGGATGGTTGCGCTGGCCTGGCATGTCGTTGCGACGAGGATCCGAATAGACCTTCCCCATCTGGGCACGGTTGTCTTCGTCGTCAGAGTTCACGGACACGCTACGGATATTTAGCGTATCCTTGTCCTCTCGTCCGAGAGAAGCAGTGTCGAGCGTAGGATCCGGAGGCGTGTCTGACAGGAAGGTGGGGGATAGGAAACGGGCCGCGATGGGTAGGTGCTCAATGGATTCCGACGGGGAGTCGACACGTTGATGGTGCAGGCCCACACCGTTGGTAACGTCCGTATACTCGGCACCACCGTCTGTTTGTTGCTGTCGCTTCGTGTTACGATTCCCTTGAATCGTTTCCTCCTCCGAGTCCGTCTCAACCCATATTGCCCGGTTACGTGCCAACGCACGGCGTGATGAATTCACCCGCAGCCTCACGCTCTCATCCCGCCGCGCCTGCCCTGACTTGCGAGCGCTCTGTTCCTCGTCGAGAGCACGCGTGCTGTGCTGTATGTGTGGCATCTCCTCCGGCTCCTGCTGCGCCCTCGCCCTCGCCACGGCTTCCAGCCGGCGCACCGAGGCTTCTCGCGCCGCAAGCATGTCTTCTCGTTTCTTCAGCTCTACCTCCCTCCTCCCGACGTCCTCCTCCCGCGCCTGCAGTGCGGCGTCCCTCTGCCGCGCATCTACCTCTCCTTGCGCGAGGGCGGCCTCGCGTCGAGCAATCTCCTTGTGTTTCTGCTTCACATCCTGCGGAGTCTCCTGCAGTGTTTCCATTTGCGTCGCGCCCTGCGAGGCTTCCCGCGTCGGCGAGCTCCATGAGGGCCGTTTCCCAAGAACTTTCGCTGATGATGGCTTGGAGCTCTGGTCGGCCCGCACTGTTCGCCGCGACGCCGGACGCTGCCCGGCCGCGGTGTCACTGATAAGGCGGGTGCCAAATTTTGCATTGGCACTGCTCTCCCGCGCGTATTGGGGTAAGAAGGGGGGTTCAAGTTCCCTGATAGCAATTGTAGTCTTGTTTATACCAAAGCCTCCGAAAGTCGATCCTCCGCCTCTCGTTGCCTTATCTGAGTTTATTGAGCCGGAGTCGGAGTCGGAGTCGGGGAGCGGTACGATGCGAGGCGGGTCTGCGGCCTTGAAGGAGGTTTGGGCATCTAGTGTGTCGTGAGTACGCCAGGCTTTCCAAATACCGCGGGTGTGAGTCACCTTTGACTGCAGCTGTACGGGAATTCTCGGGCTGTTGCTTGCGGGCAGTAGTAGTGCCAACAGGCGGCGGATTCGGGGCAGTCATGACGGGCCGCGGCATGCCATCCTGAGACGACAACGGACGATCGCCATCACTTGACCACCCCCCGGGCCCGTCGGACGGTGATGAGGGAATATCAGGCTCTGGGGGCCAGGAAGGGAGTGGCGGCAGACCCCTGTCTAGTGGTGAAGTGAGAGACCGGCGGCGCTGCGGCTCAGTGACCGCGCACCATGTTGACCCTGATTTAATCTAGCAAACAGGGCCTTCATAGTGGCGTTCTAGATCAGTGAAGAATGAGAGCAACAATCAATGGAGGTTGAGAGCAAGAGCGCTGTGAATGGACGCACACTTTCAACTCGTGTTTACCATGCTTCGCAGGCATGGCATTTGATATCGGACGTGCCACTGCATTTCGTATTTGCTGGAACAGTGGAGACATGGCCCTAGGCCTGAGCAATTGGCAGTGAGCTTCGACCTAGCTTGTCGTCCATGCATTGCTCAATGTGCAAAGGTAAGCTGACGTGTGCGAATGCGCGCGGCGATGGGGACGATCGGTCCGGCGGTTACTTAACGTTGGTGGCCCTATCCTGCAGGCCCGGGCCATACCGAATGGTTGGCCAACACTACTGCTTCAGTAAAGAAGTTTGACAGCGTACGTCCAAGGGATTATGGTATTAGTTGCAACATGTGCGACACAGGCTTGTCCGAAAGTGTTCTCGTCTCCGTATCTCGAGATATAACCCAAATGTCCGTTCGTAATCATGCAAGTCAAACGATTAATGTAAAGGAGTCCGGCGTGAGTATCGTTCAGTCGTAACATCGTGTCAAGGAGCAGAGCAAGGAAAACAACATATTACCCATGGTAGTCCAACAAACCCAATGCTGTACGTAGAGCTTCAGTCGTAATTGTCTCATAGAAGAGCGGCGGCGCCCATGAGCCCTGTCACCGACCCCACTATGATGCTGCAAAGCGCGCCTGTGCTGGGCGCCCGCGCACCCATGAGCGCGGCCCCTGGCGTGCTCGACGCAGTTGAGGGGATGAGGGTGGCAGTGCGGCTGGCTGGCGATGTTCCACTCGCCGGCGCAGTGACGGTGCCGGATGTCTGTGATGACGACACTGATGAGTATGCGGAAGACGACGAAGGCACGAAGCTGGATGGGGGGGAGGAGGGCGGCGGCGGCGAGGAGACGGGTGCGATGATGTTACTGACTGATGACGGGGTCGCAGACGACGACTGGGACGCGGCGCCGTTGCTGATTGTTTGGAACGGCGTGCAGGCGGAGGTCGCCGGCGCTGGGTGCGGGGGAGGCGTAGCGCCATTGCCTTGGTGGAAGGTTGACGCTCCATATACGCCCATTGGCTATTGAGTTTGCCTTGGGTGAGAAATCTGTCGATGGCCGCAATGTCAAGTACAACGCACCGGGCCAGAGTCGCCACGGCATTGGCTGAATGAACCGCCGTTGTAATTCCCGGGCATGTTCCATTCGCAGCCCATTTCATCGTAGATATGCTGGCAGAGGGCGGGGGCGCCTGGGCCGTCCTTGCAGCCACGGAAGCAGAACTCGGAGTCGGAGACAAAGTTCTAGGAGAAGTATTATGATGGAATTGAGCCACGTTAACCGCACTAGGCACGCACCGTCCATTCATGTATCTGTGCTATTTGTCCCGTGAAGGCAGACGAGAATACTAGGCCACCGATGGGATTGCCTAGACGCGCATAACACAGTCGTTCTCACACGCCGCTGACAGAGTGCATAAACGACAGATCCACATACCATTCCCATCCGCACCGTGGGGATCCAGTTCACCGCCAGCATCGCCTTTTGGCACGTTGATCTTTGTCAAGTCACCGATACCTGTTTAATGTGTCAGTTAATGCCTTGCTTGAGCACAAGAATGCACGCACCAGTGATTTGAACGTAGTCTGGGGTCTGCACAAAATGCGCGCCCTGAATGGTGCCGTCGGGAATAAGCCGTGTGCCATAGCCATCCTGCATTGTTCACGGTTGTGATCAGAACAGCCTTACTCTATCGTTGTTTCAGACTTGCCTTCATGCACCATGACACTTCGATGCGCTGAAGAAGAGACGTTATTATGTTCCTGGCGGACAGAAAGGTCCAGCTCACCTCGGTATTACCTATGACTGATCCGGGACCAGGCTGTGGCGGAGCGAATACACAGAAGTCATCCACGGCGTTCACTGCGGGAACAGACATTCAGTCTCCACCAACAACAAGGTCCTGCGGTCCTGCAGCACATACGATAGGCGTTTTGGCAATTTGACGTTGGGCTGGCCGTCGTCCCGCACTTGTTCGTCCCTGCCTGTCCTTGTTCCGAGTGCTCCGGAGCGTTTGACGGGAGGTACGTTGCAGAATATGTCTGCGCTCGTACGGCGACCACGCTGAAGCAAAGAGCGATGACGCCTGAGGCTTTTGAAAGCATTGCAACGGGGTGGTCGACGAGCAGAAACAGAAGGGGGAGGGACGAAGAGGACGTGGACACTGCCCCTTACTATGAGGCACTATATGAGCACCCGCAACACCCGAGATGTGTACAGCCGGGACATGTTTCCGATCAGACAAGACGGCATAACGAGACCCGTGGACAGGTTGTCGGGCGGCCCATTTACTTACATGCATGCCGATAAGGCCAGAGACGCTGAAGGTCGACAGGATCTCAATCGTGCCATGAAAACACAGTGAGAGGCTTTCCCTCAGGAACGCGGTCGTTCCGCCAAGCTCTAGAGATAGGACGAGATGGGTAGAAGAAAGACTGCTCATGCTTGCTCGCCGCGAGAGCAAAAGGAGGCGAATGGCCGTGTCTGTGGTCAGGGCCAGGAGTTGTATGCGGTGCTGGCGCTCGACGCGCGCCCACCGTGGGTGTCCCAAACAGGCAAAGATCAATTTGCGGTGTCAGCGACCACCCGACGCCTACAGCCAGAGCGCTTCACTCTAGAGTCTAGACGACGACAGCGCTGTCTGCCAGTAGGCCACCACTAATACTATGTCGACGCTGGCCGTAGCTGGGAACGTATGATCATCTCGCGCTATGCTAAATGCTAAGAGTATCGTGGCTATCCGTTTTGGATAGCGATGGGTTCATGGCTACTCGAAAGGCTATGCTGATCTCAACCCCTTGATCATGCCGTGTATTTGTTTGTACGGAGTCTGTTGGTAAGCGCATCGAGCCTTCTTTATATACACGTCTTTTGATAGACGGAGCCTGTGTTACTGTAGCTCTTTAGCGAGAGCGTACGTTACATTATGCGGTGTTTACATCAATGGTTCAATGACACGGCTTACCTCTTTGCCTCACTATGTGTTCCTCATGCTAAACCAAGGCGACGCTCAACGAGCCTCTGGATCCACCTTCAGCGAGCCTCACTGTTGCTTGACGAGCCGTTTCATCGTCGTCAGCCGACACGCTGTTCGTTGTGGTTGATAACAGGTCGTCATCTTGACTCATCTCCAGTTTCCCTGAGGCAAAGTAGCTAGATTCAGCCTTCGCAAGCTCAGTATCATCTATCTGCACTCACATCGCAACTGACTCACCTCCACTACAGGAACTTGTCTAGTGCACAGCAAGTGTGGGTTGCACACAGGCGCTTGCAGATACCACGAGGCTCGATGGCAACCTCCCGGCTTCCCAGTCTTCTGTATTCTCTCGTTAGCCACCTTGCGGCAAGTGAAGAACATCGGGAGTGACTTGAAGCGCACTGCGACAGGTTTGAAACACCATTGCTGCGTTGAATCATGAGCCGGCTTCCTATTCTTGTGCGACACTTTTTCACTCGTGGAGTCAGCTTTGCTGTTTTCAGCATCGGTGAATAACGAACGATGACGCCCTTACCATCCGGGGACCGGAGTGCTGCACCAATGAGTGTTCAACTCCGCTCACCGCAGACATTTCTGATACTGACCGCCATACAGACAGAGACTGCTGCCACTCTGCTGCCGGCCTTTGCGACAACGATTTTTCCCCCAGCAATGTTCCGAAATTGATTTAAGGACGGCTATCAGTGTGATCAATTATCTGGCTTGCTCCAAGCTTGCTCTTATTAACCTCGGTCCTCGGGTACCTACCAGTCACTCGTGGAGGCAGCCACTCGCAAGACAGAGTAGTAGGTCGAGTCTGTGCACCCCACGGTGTAGGAGTAGGAGTAGGCGTTTGTGGTTGGAAGGGGTATTTTGTAACTCCTGGCCAGCGCTACACGAGCTCGTGATGCAAGATCCGTATACAGGTACATAAGGGGCCCCGCTCACAAGACTACAACTTGCCCGTCTTTGATTGTTGTCACTCTTCACGAATTACCGCCATGAGCCTCTCCTCACAGATTATCGAACGCGTCAGGAGCCTCGACGTGACCACCCTCCTCCTCCTACTTCCTGCCGCGGTCATCCTCGTGCACGTCGTCGCATGGCTCCTCGATCCGCACGGTGTCCGCGCCTACCCCGGCCCCTGGTTCGCTCGCTTCACAGATCTTTGGCTAGGGCGTATCGCCGCCAAGGGGCATCGCTCCGAGGTCGTGCACGAGCTGCACAAGCAATACGGTGCGTGGCCCAGCGTTGTCAACGATCGGGTTTGTTTACGTCACTTCCCCGCATGTCCCGCCACAGGCACATTTGTGCGCCTCGCCCCGAACCACGTTTCTATCGCCGACCCAGCAGCGCTGCAGGTCGTCTATGCCCACGGGAGCGGCTCGCTCAAGTCCAACTTCTACGACGCATTCGTGTCCATCCAGCGCGGCCTGTTCAACACCCGTGACCGCACGGCCCACGCCCGCAAGCGCAAGATCGTCTCGCACATATTCTCCCAGAGGAACGTACTCGAGTTCGAGCCGTATGTGAGAGAGTATGTGAGGACGTTCTTGCAGCAGTGGGATAGGCTGTGTGATGGCGGCGCGAAGGGTCTGCGGGGAGACGACGGTGAGGGTGGATGGGAGGGCCGTGAGGGCAGAGTCTGGCTCGACTGCTTGCCTTGTATGTTTCCATCGACTCGATGTTACTGTATATCTGACAAACTTTTGCAGGGTTCAATTATCTCGCATTTGACATCATAGGTGTGCATATATTCTATCTGCTGTGGACGTTGGCCCCTGATTCTATCTCCGCAGGCGACTTGTCGTTCGGATCGCCCTTCGGGATGCTCCAGGCAGCAAAGGACTCTGCCCCAGTCGCCAAAGATACCACGCAAGCTATATCGTCATATGGGGAAGACAAAGCCGAATACGAGGTCGTTCACATTCCCGCCGTCAAGATTCTGAACGACCGCGGCGAGTATTCCGCATCTATGGGCGTTCTGCCCCCGTGGGTTCGACCCTTCGTCAAGCGCTACATCCCGTGGTACAGCAAGGGCGGCAAAGCAGTCCAGAACCTCGCCGGATTGGCAGTGGCGGCGGTGGCAAAGCGCTTGTCAAACCCCTCATATCGCGTGGATCTGTTGAGCAAGCTGCAGGAAGGCAAGGACGACGAAGGCAAACCCATGAGTCGGGAAGAGCTCACCGCTGAGGCGCTTACGCAGTTGATCGCGGGAAGCGACACGACGTCAAAGTGCGCACTCCCTTCTCTTCGTGACCTGACATTTGTTTGACATTTGAGTGGCAGCTCTTCGTGCGCCATCACATACTACCTCGCGACAAACCCCCGGTGCCAGAAGAAGCTTCAAACGGAGCTCGATGCTGCGCTCGAGAACGACGACGACCCTGTGTCGACGTTCGAGGTCGTCAAGAAGCTGCCATACCTCGAGGCAGTGATCAACGAGTCTCTCCGTCTGCATTCGACTTCGGCGATCGGCTTGCCGCGCATCGTTCCGGAGGGCGGCTTGACGGTGCTAGGTCGATTCTTCCCCGAAGGCGCGGTTCTCAGCGTGCCTAGCTACACCATTCACAGGGACACGGAGGTGTGGGGAGATGACGCGGAGGATTTCAGACCCGAGCGGTGGTTTGAGCGAGATAACGAGGCGATTCAGCGCACCTTCAATCCGTTTTCGTTTGGCCCTAGGTTAGCGTTTTCTACGTGCCGTGAAAATCATTGACATCTTTGTAGAGCTTGTGTTGGCCGCAACCTAGCCAACATGGAGCTGTTGATCATCATCTCTTCGATCATGCGGCGCTACAGTATTGTGCTGGAGAACCCGGAGAAGCACGTACGTCCGATCTCGAAGTGCAAGCGCGTGTCCATTGCTCATCCGAATACAGTTTGATACGAGCGAGGGTTTCCTTCGCAAGCCTCTGGAGTGCAAGGTTGGGATCAAAAGGCGGTCGTGATTTCGCACCCACTTGCATGTTCCGCTGTACAGTACTATGGCAATGTACACCAGGCACTTCTTCTATGCGATCCGCAGCAGCCCCTGGGACGGATCACAGTGACCAGCACACCGGAAAGAGAGATGTAGGCACACGCCGCCCCACCTAGAGGCCGTTGTGAGAATCAAGAGGCTCTAATAGGGCGGCGAGGGAACAGACAGGCTTCGGCGCGTTCCCGGCATGCCCACTTTCCTCGACTTACGTGATCGCATGTTCACAAGACCCACATTCCTATAATACGTCCCTAAGCGCGTCTTCCCTAACGCACGATGAACACTGCGCCCGCCCACCCGCCGCCCTCGCCATGTCCAGCGTGACGAGCTCGTCCTCATCGGCGCCGCCCTCCGCGACCGACACACGTGACCCGCCGCCGTTCTTCGCGAGCGGCACGTCGCCACCCATCATCATAGGCTTCATTGCCATCGGCGGGTTCTCTGCGTTTATTCTGGTATTGTGCGTGTGGCGGAAGGTGACGGGGAGGGACCTGCTGGACCGCCAGAGGAGGCGCGTGGTGCTCGCGGCGGAGGCAGAGAAGCCCCAGCTGTACGATGTATGGGCGGACGGAAGGAATGTGAAGGAGTTCAAGTGGAAGGATGCGCAGGTGTGTCTGCTTCTGTATAAGAGACTGTCGAGACTCACTCGGCGGCCAGCCGTTTTCCGTCTCTGTGCTGTCGGAGACTGCGCACATGCCGGCGGAGCACGCCCCGACCACGACATGGAGGTCAAGATGGAAGCCGAAGGCGAAGTCAACGCTCCTTCAGGAGCCGACTCCGACGCATAAACCAGTCAGTTTGCAGGTCGCGTTGTTGCTTGCCATGCCGTCACAACACGAGCCAGACTGCACAGACTCTGAACTGGCGGCATCGTCTTCCCCCGGTGCCCAGAGTCATCGTTCGGACTCAGAGCTGGTGATCGGCTTGGTGGAGGTGCCTTGGACGGTGGACGCCGAAGCCATTACAGTTGCTGTACGATGACATCAACGAAATAAACCGTTATATGGTTCGCGATACCCACGTCCTGTACTCTATAATTTCCTTTTGGGATTGCGCTTGAATGATTTCTGTACAGTAGTACGCGTGTTCACGGCCATCATAACCAGACGAATAATGACATGTGTGTGAGAGAGAGTACGAGACTTGCATCTACAGAGGATCAGAGATTAGGTAGCCATGTAGGATAGAATATGCAAGCCATGTCACAGAAGGTGTGTGTGTATCAGTCCATAGTGGTCCGAAAAGTCAGGATAGCGATACCAAAGTGCTATGCGGGAATGACATGACCTAGAAAAAATGCCGAAAAGAACAATTTCATCCTCAGGCCTCAGGCCTCGCTTTCCCGGAACGGGGCATGATGCGTGCCAATAACGTACTCTCCACAGATCCAGTCTGGCCGCCGCAGGGTGGCGGCCGACGACCAGCTCACGTCGCGCTGAGGGCCCTAGTGCTGCAGCCGGGGTACGGCATCGCGATTATGAACGAGACTTGCGCCGCGGCCGCCTCGCCCTCGCCATCCGACGGGGTCTTCGCCACGAACTTTTCGTCCACGGATTGCTCGTCCGAAGCGGATGATGAGGATGAGGTGTAGCGGCTAATATGGGGAAGCCAGTCATGTCGTGGCTGGGTCTCCCCGAGACTCGTGTCGTTTGGCGCTTGGTAGATCTCCATCGCAAGGGGCTAGACACGGCGTGGCGCGGTGAGCGGGGCATATCGCACTCGGACAACGGCGCGCGCGCACCTGTAGCCCATCCCACGGACACGACTTTTCGTACTTCTCGTGTACATCCTCGGCCCACACCTCCCACAGCTTCGGCACACCCCTATACTCACCAGCGGCGTCGTCGTACTCTAGCACGATGCCGTTCTGCGGCTCTCTCCGCCTGTAGTGGTGCCACAGGCCGCCACCGATGGCGAACACTGCGAACACCGAGATGACGACTGCGAGGATACCGAAGAGCATGGCTTGCCCCGGTGGACCATTGCTGATCGGCATGGGCGGCATGGATGAGGGCTGTGGGGAGAAGGACGCGGCAGGAGAGGCAACAGATGACGACATTCTGGATGGTCGTAATGGCGAGTCTTGGTGGGTTGTTGCAGCCACGCCGAGCTCGCTCGGACACACGTACTATTTGTAGCGGAGGCATTGAAGAACGGGCGTGTTCGGAGGTGTCACTAAGTCACGTGCGCAGGGACTTCAAGGTCCGAGGGAGGAGAGGGAGGAGCCAGGCCTTTCGGATAGGACATCGGCAGGATAGATAAGAAACAAAGAGGCCAAAAATACAGCAGAGGTAACGTTACAGAGGTGAAGGTACAGCCGGATGTTTACCAAGTCGTGTCTGGTGCGAGCGTTAGTCGCCTAGTCCGCGGGTTGAACGGGCAACATACCTGACGCAATCTTTTCTCTTCGGACCTCTGCCATCAAGCTTGCGGCATGCTTTTCCATCATTTCGACATATGGCTTCAATGAAGTTCTCTCCCAGTCTGCAAGAATATAAGTTCAAAGCAGTCGCAGCAGGTGGGGCGGGGATCCTCGGCTACCTGCATGCTCTCCAGCGGTATTCTCCGGTGTGGCAACGTCAAGCTCCCGAAGGAGTTGCCCTACAGTCGGCACTCGCGCCGGATCGAACTCTTGGATGCGCGCGGGATCAACAGGGACGCATATCCGGCCTGTCTTGGGGTGGACACAAAATGGAGCCTTCAGCAAATGGTTGCGGTGCTTCGAGACCTCCGCATCGATCCGCGGGTAGGTATACTGCAGAATTATATCCTCCATGGCGGCTTTCATCGTGGCCTGCGACCCTGAGGATCAGTCAAGGACTCAGTGCAGGTCAGAGGGAGACGCACGCGCTCGCGACTTGTCTTGGCATATTTGCCAACTTCGCTCTTCAAGTCATCCCACTTGTCTTCCGATGAGCGGTCTTCGTCGTCGTTCCATCTTCTCCGGAGGACTTTGGCGACGTCTTTATCTGGAATGAGAGTCAAGAGCTCCTCCCACCCATCATCGCTCTTGAAGCAGTCTTGATCGGCCAAGATGAGATTGCTGAAGATTTCGACAAGCGGCTCCAACGCAGCCCTGTATCGAAGGCGAGTCAGTGCGATGCTTGCATGAGCCGATAGGTACGCACTTGACCGAAGGAGGCAGCACCGGGTCCTTCCCTATCCTCACGTTCACCTTCTTGTGCATCTCCTTCCCGCCCTGCACAACTGTGAGAAAATTGACCATCGCCCGACGCTGGTCGTCGGTGAGCTCCATCGCCTCACGGTCGGAGATCCACAGATGTATGCCGCGACGGCCGGAGTACACCCACAGCAGGTACTTGTACCCAAACTGTTCGCGAAGCGCTGTGTCGAGTGTGAGCACCGCTGCGCTGATGAAGCCCCAGCAGCGGTTGCAGATGTCGGCGCCTTGGCAGCACGTCCGAATTGAGTCGTAGTCGGTCATGTCGATATCAAATACTAGCTCGCGGAGGAGGGGCGTGAAAGCAGACGGACGAATGGTCTTCTTGTCGCGCGGCTGTACCCATGGTCAATACGCTGCACGCGACGTGAGGTTGCCGGCCACGTACTCGCGCAGTATACACCGGCCCAATCTCAAAACGCGTCGGATTGAGCGCACAAGTCTGCTTCTTGAACTCTTCAGCGGTGGTGAACGAGTTGTAGCGCAGATACACGTCGGATTGGAGCGTGAACGCGATTTCGCGGTTGGTGAAGAGACGTGATGGTGTGTGCTCGTGGTTTAGCCACTTGAAAATCGACTTGAATGGGTACAAGCGGCGGTAGAATGCAAGCATGACCTCGGGAGAGGTTGGCTCGAGCTCTTCGGCAGGCATAGTGAAGGAGATGGCGTTGGTAAAGAGAGAAGAGCCAGCGTCTGGTAAGTAGCAGGACGCGTCTGTGGCGCGCAAGGCACTAGTTTTCCCACCGTCCGTCACCGGACCCTCATGCACATGTCGAAGTGCTATAACATTAACAATATTATTCTCTCGAATTCGGCCGTGCCGCCACCATCATGAATACAACATCAGATTCTCGTAAATACTCATGAGATTGTATATCAGAACCTTCTAAAAATCAACCACAGAACTCAAAACCAGGACAGCCAATGGCAGTGCCGAACTCTAAAAGCGCGAGGTCAGATACCGCAAAACTAAAGTGCGCAATGGAAACTCACTCGACCCGTCCACATCCGCGACGGACAGCAGGGCGGCGAACACGCCACCGAGACCCTCACCGGCGAGCAGGCCGGCGGCGACAGGAAACATGTACATGTCGAAGCTGCTCGGGCTACGGCGCGCCCAGATGTAGTTGAACGTCGCGCCGAAGGCCATGGCAATCGGGTAATACACCTGCGGCACGACAAACGCAAGGCCAACAGCGTTCCAGTTGGGCACGTAGACCCAGTACTTCTTCGGAATGTAGAAGTGCTTCACGAAGACGCTGACCACCGAGAAAAGGCCAAGCGCGATCGCAGTGTACCCAGACGATGAAGGAATGGCTAATTGAGTTACAATTTGGGTGAGTGAAAAATAAACAAGGAATCAGGACTTACGCAGGGTCGGGGAGGCAACGGCAAGCGCAACGGCAGCCCACGCGGCAACACTGGGCGCTCCATACGTGCACGCGCCATCCTCAGGTGGGTAGAGAATGCACGGCGATGCAGTCGTGAAGAGCACGAACAGACCTGCGGTCAAGAAGACAGCAACGACGGCGCCGACAAGTTGCGCGACAAACTGGTTGCGCGGCTTCGCGCGCAGCAAGTAGCCCGTCTTCAAGTCACCCGTCATGTCAACAGCTTGCGCCGCGGCACCAGCAGCGACCGTGCCAGCAGCCAGATTGACAATCTCGGACTTGTGGATCTCCAGACCTTGACTCTTGCTGATTCCTCCAAAAATGAGCTGAGAGGCCTTGGCGACGGTGGACACGGGATTGACGTCAGTGTGGCCGGAGGACTGGACGCCAATAAACGAGAAGAGGAAGGCAAGGAGGAGAGCAAGAATAGCTTCCCCGACGTTGACGTGGTATTGTGTTGAGAGTAGGGAGACGGAAACAACGGTGGAGATGGCAAGGCCGCCGGTCCACGCCCACGTGGGAATGCGGTCCTCCTTGGCGGTGGGGTCCTCGTCGAACGCCTCGCCCTCGGTGTAGAACCACTCGCGCGGGTCGCGTGTGGGGCGGAAGCGCCACGTCTTGAACATTTCGTAGAGCGGGCCCCAGGCATTTACGAGGACATCCGCGGCGGAGTACACCAGCATCATAAAGACGCCGGGCCAAAGCAGCCAGTAGCGCGGCGAGGGGGCAGTGACATACTTGGTAGGGTCGCTGTATGAGATGGACTGGTAGGTGACAAGAGGGTAATCATCGGATATCGACCTGCCAAATGCTCGGCCGGTTGCAACGAGCGAGGGAGCGACTGTAAACCTTGTGAACACAAATCTGACAGTTGGATGGAAGAAACTTACTGATGCCCCAGGCAAGGACAGCACCACCGAAGAAGGACCAGGAAGCGTTCATACCGGAGAGCTGGCCAGCACCGAAAAAGGCGGGCGTGACTGCGAACAGGCGTCAACACGATATCATAGATGAGATTGATATGCGTTCTTACATTCAATCCACCAGCCGTAGTTCTCGAGACGAATGATGCTGGTGAAGCCGATGCGATAGAGGGTCCAACCGATGTGCCAATCCCAGATAATTCCGGGCGCGTAAAGGGACACGACCTTGAAGATGAACGCAGATGACATGGTGGCAATAAGACCCAGCGTCTTCTTCCTCGCGGCAATCGCACCGACCCGACCGTTGTGCAGCGCGCGGATGGTGTATGCGGTGGCAGCGGGGGTGGGGAATACGAGCTTTTGGTGGATAATGAAGTGCTTGCGCAGGGGAATGACGAAGAAAACACCAAAGAAACCAGAGCACACCGTGAGCGCGATAAGGCGCCCGAAGTCCTGCTGCGGCTTTTCGGAGAGTAGGTGTAGTCGGTACATGGCGGGTACAGCAGACACGAAGAGAATCCCGAGACCGCCGCTGGCGGTGGCGGCCGTCTGGACGGTGCAGTTCTCCTTGGGGCCGAATGGTCCGCCGAGCCATTTCCCAAGCAAACCAGACTCGGGGACGATCCGGGATAGTGACTTGAGAATTGCGAAGCCAAAAATGGCTCCGAACAGCTGAGGACCGAAAGTGAAACCGGTCTTCAGGCCAAGATAGATGTTGGATGCCCCGACGACGCAACCGAGAAGGCAGCCAACAACGAGCGCACGAACGGTGAGCTGATGCGTCTCCTCAGGTTCGTCAGGGTCGATGGGGAACGGCCGCGAGCTAGATCACAGGAATTAGCCACTAGCTCGCGATTGCGGTGAGACGGGGTAGAATTACGACGCACACGTCGATCGCGGCGTAGCGCTCCTGCTTGACTTCCTCTGGGAACGAGTTCTTCTCGTCGATAGAAGGACCAGTTGAATGGCTGCCGTGGGCAATCCTAGGGACAGCGGCGTCTTCAACGAGAGCAGGGAGCATGGTGACCAGATGCTAGCCTGCAAGCAGGGGGCAAGAAATCGAAAGCTTGAGTAGGACAGATAGAAGTCCTTTAAAACGACGGCGTCACGGGTGTTTCGTCGACCACAGTCTCGGATAATTGAGTTCACCATTTTCTTGTTCGAGGCTTCATTATCATGGGATGATGCATGCACCGCGTGTGCAGCGTGGGTATTTGCTGCCAAGCAAGCTGGTGAAAGCTGATAGGGAGGACAAGAAGCCTGACCAAGAAGCAATCGAGATGGCGCCTGACCATGCCAGTGCGAGGAGAGTGACTCCAAGATGCTGAGCGCTGAGCGCGGCTACGATGGGTGTCAAGTAAAACACAGCTCTCTGGTTCCACCAGAAGATGTACCACGCTGTCTTTGACCAATAAGTAGAAGCATGGCCGTACAGTATAACAGAACAACCGTTAAGTCTGACTCAGTAGTACTTCACTTGGCAGGAAAATTACATAATCACATTCCTTTCTTTTCGTTGCCACCCTGCCGAACCATTCTCGCGAAACGTACTCAGGCTGTTAGGTACCCTGAGCGACTGCTCGCAAGCTTCGCGAAGCAGGGCATGTAAGTCTTTCTTATCTGCTTCTCGTGTGCTTTTGACAAATGTGTAGGCCGTGTCCGCCAAGTTTTGTCGAGTCTTGGGAACGACCTTGTTGGACCGACTTGAGAAAATGTTGGGTTTTGAGGCACCGCGAAGATACGACCTCTGATGATCAAGTGTCGCATACGACCTTATCAACCGCGCTGTCGTGCCTTCTGCGTTTTGGTTCCTGCCATGACTTTTGGCTTCCGGCAAGGCCGTGGTCCCCCTGTTGCACATGGTCACCTCTCTCTTGTGTCTGTTCTTTTGCTCATTTCCCCATGGGCTTACTGTCTCTCCCGCCATGGGTGGCCGCCCCGTCTATGCGGCAGAGTTAGATGTCAAGCTGATGTTTTCCTTCAGTGCAAGTCACATGATCAAGCGCGCATGTTGCGGTGGGGCTCAATACGTCACCGATATAGCATGCACGCAGCGTCGACACTCACCTATCATCATGCCAACCATGACCAACTACGAAAATCCAGACTTACAACACGCACACGCGTCCCTGACCGAGGGGCCTGAAGGCACAGCAGATAGCAGCACGCTCCTCTTGCACGAATTCCCTTGGCGCGACCGGCAGCCGTTCCTAGAGTCAAAAGGCTACACGCTACGACCACGACTTCGGCCAGGATGGACGCCATCGTGGATAAGCAATGGAAAAGATCCGGCACTATGCGAGGACAATTATCCCTCTCCCGTACGATCGATCTCAGCATGCTGCTGTTCTTACCAAATTTGACATTATTTGTTACGCAGATGCGAATTCTTGTGACAGACGCGACTCGTATCGCAGACGGCAAGCTCGTCTGCATCAAGAAGATTAGCACGGGCAATAAGGAGTCAAGTACGGCTCTCCTTCTGCGCTCGAAGCAGCGCCGCGAAGATCCCAGGAATCATTCCGTGCCTATACTCGACGTCTTGGAAGACCCCAACGACAGTGCTGTGTCGTACATGGTGATGCCATTTTTCCACCCAATGGATGACCCTCCTTTCGAGAGTGTTCACGAGATCGTGGACTTTGTCGATCAAGTGTTGGAGGTAAGTAGCTTTCGGCAATGACTAGCGCAAGGACCATCACCTGACTCTCTCGCATTTCAGGGCTTGGCTTTCATGCACGAGCAAGGTGTAGCGCACCGGTGAGTGGGCATGCGTGAACTCAGGCTGCCAATGGCTTCTCATCGTAGTCTCGTTTCAGAGACTGCTCCCCATCCAATATCATGATGGACGCAGCCGCCATGTTTCCACGCGGCTTCCATCCAGCTCTCAACGGTCTTCTGCCGGACGCATCTGGGCCCGTTGCCCCTACGATGATTTCACGATGGAAAGCTGGCGTTCGGTATTATTTCGTCGACTACGACATCTCATCCCGCAACGCACCTGGTTACCCTAAAGAAGTTACCGGCACGGAAGGACGCGACGAGGAGGTGCCAGAATTGGATGAGGACGTTGCATACAACCCTTTCAAAGTCGATGTTTTCAGCATGGGAAATTTACTGAAGCATGAGTTTCACGAGGTGTGTGGGACCTGCTTCCGGAGCTGGAGTGGGGGCTGAGATTCGAGAGCAGCGGTTTTCGAATGTTGATTTCCTGGCGCCTTTGCTTGACACCATGCTGATCGAGGATCCTTTGGATCGGCCGACAGCAGAAGAGGCACTACGGCGGTGGCGTTCTATCCGTGCAGACGTTGCCGACACCAATGCACCATTGACTTGCGGACACGAAGCCTCTGGCGAGTAGCAGACGAGATCCTTCGCACCAGGAAGTATATTGGATAACGCAGCGACATAAGACATATATCGATTACAGCGATGTAATAGGGTATCAATTTGTCCAGATATGAGCATACATGCAGGTCATGGGTTCATATACTGTGAGGTATCATAATGGGGAGCAAAGCATCATCTGGCGACATGACCTATTGAACACTGCAACCACCACCAGACGGCTTCGAGCCTCCGCCGGTGACGGGCTTCTGGGAGGTAGGTTTAATCTTGGTTCCGCCCTGCGGCAGCTTTGGCCTGCCGCGCGGCTTCCACTTTTTTGGCGCGTCCGCAGCGTCCGGATCTGTGCTTGTCTCCCTGCTCCGCGATCAACACAAGCCAGAATATCGAGTCAGTATGCAACATACCCGACTGGGAGGGCCCTGCAAACCAAATTGTCAGTGTTATTTCACGCCAAGCGGCCAATTTGCACTCACGGTGTCGGTGTGACAGTGGCCTCTGCGGCGGCGGAGTCGGTGGATGGTGGAGATCCAGGCAGCAGATGTTTTCGGATATTTGTCAACATGACGCTGTGTGTCACATCAATATCAGTCGTCTACTGCTAGGTAGACACGTACGAAAGACTCGATGGAAAGGTTAACAGTATGCCCCTTGAGTTGGTGGTGGGGGCCGTGGACGTGCCAGTGTTGCTGGCGCTTGTTGCGAAGTCATCGCTGATGTCGGTCCCGGTGTCGGACCGCTGTTCCTGAGTCGTGAAGTTGGGGCTGCGAAGGCGCGGTCTCAACATACAAAGCATTGAGATCGGCTAGCTCGAGCTTGACTCACACTGTGAGCATGTTGGACGACATGTTTTGCGTGAGGCTGGGATTGTGGCAGAGGGCGATGACTAGTGGGTGCCGAAGTAGGGCCACGGTCTTTTATCTTTCGACTCGCGCAGGCCTGTACAGCTCTGTGAGGCAGTGGCGGTGTGCGCCTCAGGCGTCACTCTTCTTATAAGACCAAATTGCTACTTGAGAACGCTGACCTTCACACATGTTCACATATGTATGCGCATGTACAGAAGGCGGTGCATGCGGCCTAGGACACAGCCATGCATGAGACATGGCCTAGACGACTGTGAAACATGGCGCCCAGCTCCGTAGTAGAGCGCTCATCGCAGGCCACATCCTTCCATGAGGCGCGCGTCGGGCGTGGCCAACCACACGCGCGGGGTGCAGTGGGTTGCTCAGTTGTCCTATCTTACACAGACCCACACGTCGTGCAGCACAGCATGCTCGATACAGATATTCAACCGATTTTCACAGATGCGCATGGAATGGTGTGGATGAGCAGCAAACGACGTATCCTACAAATGCAGTAGTTAAGTATGCACGGGGTTCTTCATGTCGATCTGCCAAAGCGCATTAGATCATCATAGGAGTGAAGGTGTGTCGGCGTGCCACCTTTACAGAATTGCGAACAGCAGCAGAGTAGCCTGCGAGGAGATGTCCCGCGCGGACGCATCACGTCCCTGCCATGCCAATGACGCCGACGTAATCCCGAATCTTCGCGATTTCGCTGGGAGTCAAGACACCCTTGCTAGCATTGAGGAAGTCTTCAAATGCGGTGTTTGCGTCGCTCTTGACAGGAAACTCCGATCTGGACATAAGGTTACGGGCATGTCAGAGTGAGGGATAAGGAAGCTACCTCAGGAATCTGATGAGGTTGTCCCAGAACTGGGGCTGTGCAATCGTCGCACGGTATGTGGATTGCGGGAAGGAGATGTCTGCGGGCAGCTCTGCCGATATGGTGCCACCGCTTTCGTCGAGGAGGGGGATGTCCTGCACTTCTTGCATAGGTGAGGATGGGGCGGGGGAAGGTGAGAGCACGACAGATGGGATACGGCCATGACCTCTTCTGCTGGGGCTGGGGCTGGGGCTGGGGCTGAGCGACGTAGCTGGCACTGGCTGTGGCGCCGCCAACGTTGTCCCCACTGCAGGCGGAGTCGGTGCCTGCGTGGGATCCCACTGAACTCCTGGTTTCACCATGACGTTCACCGTGTCTCCTTCTCTGATGCTGTACTCCTTGAGCAGCTTCGCGTCCGCCAGTGCTTTGCCCTTCAGGAGGAGACGTTGAGCGTCCGCGGGTGGAGCGTGAGGCTGTGCGGCAATTTGGCCTTTGATAGCGGATATCGAGTCTGCTGGAGAGACGGGGATGGTGACGGAGAACGGTGGTTTGAGAGATTTGAAGGTCAGTTGGATGGTGGTCGCTGCGCAAACCAGGATCGTTGGTGGCCGGGGAGGTATCGAGAGCTCTTATAGGGCTCACCAATCGCTCCCGCTTCGTCATTCTTCCGTTCTGGTGGGGGCGGGACTTCAACCTGTGCATCGCCTCGTCCTATCCACGTTCAGAACGGGTGTTCTAGGAGGAGCGTACCTGTAAGACAGGGACCCGCTTCAGAGTGTTCTCCGGCTCCTGCTGGAAATCGTTGTCGAACGTCAGCGGCAGCGACGCGAGCGTATTGATCAGGTTCTTTGCAAATGCTAGCTCTGCTTGGTCGGACATGGCGTTGTGTTGCACGGAATATGAGTATCTGCGGCAGGGATTCCGTCACTTCAAGCAGTACTAGACGCTGGTTGTGACACTTTCTTTCGGACAACGTCACTACTGTGACGATACGCTGTCCGACGCGTCACAGCTAGGTAGACGACTCGGAACAGACAACGAACGTTAGAGTTAGAACATGGCTGTACGTCCTTGTTTGTTTTGCTGTAGAGCTCACTGACCGACCTGCGTGTACAGTCTGGATTCGGTTTTCAAGGCGGTCCGTCACGGCACAAAGCTATCCAACCACGCTTGACTGAATCTGCCACCTAGGTCGCTCCCGCTGCTTTGCGTATTGGCAGGAGTTTTCAAAGGTGCGTACGAAGCAGTTTCTTTCCGGATGCTCATAACTTGCGCTTGTAGTGCTACGCCCAGTCGGATAGTCCAAGTGAATGCCGTCTGCAGGCGGATGACTATTTGGAGTGCTTGCACCATACGAAAGAGGTGCGTTCTCACCGCTTCTAATCACTCATAGTCTGTGTCTTATTATTGTTTTGGACAGATTGCGCGCGCGAAAGCAGTGAAGGCTGAATTCATCAAGAAGGCCCAGCACCAGGCGCAAGAGGGGCGCAAGGTCGCAGACGTGTTGGCGGATGGAGTAATCGTAGGAGTCGGACTGATTCAACGAGACAAGGGGGCCGATGCTGGACACGCAAAATAGCACCTTTCAAATGCATTGCGACGAGTTACCCTTGCCCCTACATCATGCATCAACCTTGCACGCTTCCTCGCATCGTGACCGGCTCACACGGTATGTGCGGTCTCTATAATGGAGGTCGGCGGACGACTGTGTGCTGTGATAAGCCTGTGCGTATCCTCATATATGTCACCTCGACGGTCGTGGTGGATGCTCTACAAGGGTCAACTACTGCGCTCGTTGACTACCGTATTGATATCATCTACTTCGCTATTAGTCGCTCCCGACCTCGTACCCAGGGCAAATCTATAAGTCTCTTACATCCGAAGAAAACATATGTGTCCGAGAATCCCGTACATACGATATCGATGTACTCAGAGTCAGTACTGTGGGCGCATATGGTGCTGATCACGTAAGGGGATTGGGCTCGTGTCCGCCGCTGTCCGCCGCAATTTGATCCTGCCTCACTCCTCTTCCAACAACTCCCCTCTTGCTATGCCTTATGGGAAAGGGTCTTTCGCATCACCCATCGTCATAGAAGACTCAGACAGCGAAGTCGACGAGGCCCGTAAGTTCCAACAGCGTCAAGCGGCCAGCGTCCTTTCTTCCCGGTCCCGGTGCTCCGCGAAAAACCCCGCCGCCGGTCTTTCCTCCTCACTTGGCGACTCAGGAGATTGTTTTATGTCGGGTATTGGCTACAACATTCTTGTCGGTATGGGATACGAGCCTGGCCTTGGTTTAGGTCCAAACCTCGAAGGCGAGCCACCTCAGGTTTACTTCATATGTGACTTTGACATGCGGCTCTGCAGGCGTCGTTCATCCTATCAGCACACAGGTGAAGCCTTTGCCTCCCCGAGCAGGCCTTGGCGCAGAGATCGAGGCCGAGCCGGGTCACGTCAAGTTGCGGAGTCAAGTCCGGAAGAAAACTCGACGGAAGGCCGCCTTGGCTCTGCACGATCCTTCCTCCATCGCTTCCTCCTCTTCCTTGCCTACTTCTCCTGCATATTCCATGCATCCGACTCCCCAAGAGACACATACCGCGCCTGAGGTAGCGCCCGATTTAATGGACGAAGACGCTACGCCAGGACATGGCGTACACGATTACGAAGAAGACGCCTTTCATGGTTCCGCCATACACCATGACCAGCCCTGGGATGGTCCGTACGACGAATGGGAAGAGGACGGCGGCCGTATGCCCCCCGCCGACCTGGCCCTCGCAGCGCAGTCTAGGGGCTACGACTACTTTGGCGGCAGATTTCCTAGCAATGGTGTAGCCACTGCATCAGGTCTTGGCCAGTTTTCTACCACAGACTTTTCTAATCTCGGCCACACGCCTTCCATCGACTTCATTCCATATTTGAACCCTATGTTCGTTATGTCCGGCCTACCCCCCTTGCCTGTCCCAATCCCCCCTCTGTGGTTTCCTCTCACACCAGGACCGGATTTGCCGCCTCCGTTTACACCGACGTCTAGCCAAAGTGCATCATTTGCGCCTCCCTCCGCGCCACAAGCCATCACCTCGCTATCGTTCCAGCTCTCCAATGTACCTGGACCGTACGACGTCACTCTTAACGCGAATGATAATCGTACTATCGGAATGGACGTGGACATCAAACCGGAAAGTACCCGAGGCTGCTTCCCGAAGGCCCTGCCTGTGCATTTCCAACGACGCTCACTTGTCATGGAAGTCCTTCCGCGCAAATTTCGCAATCTGGAGTTTATTCACCAGTGGCTGTCGTCTCTCGACACACATAGTCAAACGCCGCCCACTGTCAGGCTGCATATTGGGAAGGCGCTGATCATCTTTGACAGCGAGAGCGCGGCCAAAATTGCTTGGTCTAGCCCGCGGATGGGCGGTTTGGAGGGTTTGCAGAGCGTTAGGTTGTTCTGGTATCGCTCACCAGCGGCCGCGCTGTCTGCTCCGGACGAACCGATCGCCGGGCCTTCAGCGAATGGTTCACAGATCATGGGCGACGTCGCAGACGAGACGACTGCAGGGCTTGCAAGTACTTCTCTGGTCCCAGGAACTCCGGACCCCATTGATCCCGCTGTCATGTCTGCAGCATCTGTGGCCGCTCTGCCCGATGTTGACTCAGCCCCGATCGATAACCCTCCCCTTGCGGACGAGGACGCGCACATTGTTCTCATCTCACATAAAAAGTCGACAAAGCCCGCGCTGTCCATTTCAACCAATAATCCCCGCCCGCCTTCTACGCAAGCACCGGACCCTTCACAAGCTCCATCGTTCCCACAGCACGATCTTACTTTTCACTCGTCCTCTCCTTCATCATCTACAACCCCGACATTCCCTTTACCCCGTCCACAACTCCCAGCTCTTCCACCTCTCCCACCGCTCGACAGGCTCGATTCCACAGACATGCGTAGCCCTGCCTCACTCCATCTTCGTCATGCGGTGCCCAGGCCTCACCGCCTTCAACCCTCTTCCATCGAGGCACTCCCACAGGCGTCTGATACCCCGCTGCAAACGTCAACGCCCCAATCACAGCTAGAGCATATGCGCCTCCGCCACGAGGAGCTTGAAGCCAAGGTTGCCAAAGCTCGCGCTGAGCTGAGCGCCAAGTCCACGCCGACACCCGCCGAAGGCCGCGATGCTGAGACTGCCTCCAATGCTCAGGCACGCGAAACCTCCCTGCGTCGGCTTGTCCTCTTGAGCAAGCGCAAGAGGTCAGACACGGACGCCATCGACCGCCAGGCGGACGTTGCCGCTGACCCCGACGCGCTCCTCGAACCCAGCAAACAGGTCGTCGTTTTCGCCACCGACTCGACGCCCCGGAGGTCATCCGTCTCACCCCCTCGCTCCCAACCTATAGGCCTATCCCCTTCTGTCGAAGACATGGCCAACGCGTTCATCGCGGAAGCCATCGGCGCTCCCCGCCCGCCGAAGCGGGTCCGTGCCTCTGCCGAGGACCTGCTTCAGCGCATGAGCGCCCTCGCCACCGAGTCGAAGAAGCTGATGGGGCAGCTGGAGGCAGCTGGCTCGAAGCTGGTGCGCAGTAAGCTCACGCAGCAGATCAGGGAGCACAGCCGGTGCGTGTTTTCATCGTCGTGATATTGATTGAAGAACCAGGGAGGTTGAGGTCTCGCTGAACTTTGGCAGCATGCACGACGTCGCGAGGGACCAGTACAATGCGCTGACGGCCATCAACATCAGCAAGCCGAAGACGATCAGCCATGCACTCACGGCAGTCAGTGTCAGCAATCCGCAGGCGAATAGCTCGGTGTACCGCTGGCCAGAGACAGACCGGGACTCTCTCATCATCCTCCTCCACGACGACGCCGAGGAGGAGGAGGACGAGTAGCATGTCGCCGATTACAAGGTATGTCGAGACCTTCTCTTCTCTGCATTTTGTCTACACATCCGGTTCCGTGATCATCGAACCATTATTATACGTCATATTATCCGGGCACAAACTACAAATGTACAATACTGCACACATCTCCGTATCAGTACCAGCGCATCTTTGGTTATACAAGTCTGGAGAGCGATGGCTTCTTCATTCCTTGTTTGCCGTTGCCAGATACCTTGTGCAGCCTGCACTTCGACAATTCCAAGGACAACATCGTTTTCGACCGAACGCTTTGAAGCGGGAAGGCATCGCCTCTTATTTGTTCTGACAGCAACAACAACGTCGCGATTGCTGTGCAGCTGGAGGCTACGTGGAATTCATCAACCTTTTGTTGTTTGCTTTGTGCGTTGATGGCCGCCGCTCTCCACCATAAAAGACCTGCTCCTGCGTCGATTACTGCCCCATACTTTTCCCCAACATGACCGTCATTCATCGTCCAACCGAAGAACCGACGCACGAAGAGTGGCTTCGAAGCAGAGGCTACAGTCTTCTGCCTTGTCCTTGTGGCGACGATGACCAGCTCCACGAGGACGTAGCTACCAGGCGTTTGATGCTGAAAGCACGGGAATTAGGCCTCTGCCATCTAGAAGGAGACGAGGCACCCCCGGACGGCACGTTTTGTGACCGCACATTGAAGCATACAGTAAGCCTCTAGTACGCGTAAGCTTACTGCAATCTCACATATGTGCGACGTAGTGCAACGACAGTGTCCTTTTCGCCACTCATGGCAAAGGGCCTAACCAGGAACTGGTTTGCATCAAGTACATGCCTGCGAGCTCTATGGGGCTCCGTTATGGGATGATTCTTGACGCTCCGCATCTGCGAGTCGATCCAAGGAACCACGCTGTCCCGGTCTTCGAGATGTTCCCGAATTACGATGGGACCATGGCATACACTGTCTTGCCTTTCTTACAGTCAGTCGAGCTGACGCAGCTCCGGTCCACTGAGCAAATTCTCGATTTTGTGAGCCAGCTCCTGCAGGTGCGTCACGACCATCATGATGCTCGTGCCACGGAATTGCGCTCTGAGGGTCGAATGAACATTTTCAGGGCCTGGAGTTTATGCATGAGCAAGGCGTGGCACATGGGTATGTTCTTCGTCGTGTTCATGCATGACAAAGACCGACGCCCGTGACCTTCAATGTCCTTCATAGTAACATCTCATTGCAGCACATTATGCTGCTGCCCATCGAGCCATCATCAAGCAAATACGTTTTCATCGACTATAGCCTGTCCTCATTTGTCCGCTCCGAGGACAGGCCAACAAATCTAGCTAATGCTACAACAGGAGGGCGAGACTCCATCAAGAATATCGACAGCTTCTTCAGCCTGAAAAGAGACATTCTTATGTTGGGGCGTGTCTTCCAGGAAGCCCGCAAGGTGTGTGCTCCCGTCTCACTCTCGCAGGGGACTCTTACTGACCATCCGCCCAGTTGTCCCGGAGCCTTCGCTTCCTTGACGGCATTATCTCGTCCATGGTGCATCAGGACCCTCGTTGTCGACCTTCGGCGGCCACCGCCTTCGAACAATTGCAACATGAATGGGACTGCGTACTCAAGGATCGGGACACCTGGTAAAGGACGTCATCTTGCGTATCTCAAGGACGGCACATTTTGTCAGGGCAGTGAGACCGCGTATGATGATAAGAATATGTGATACATTCTTGCAGTCTACCAGAACTTGCTAAACACGCTCGCACGGCCAGCGACAGCATTCGTCGCACTCCCAAACAACATACCCACTCCTTCCTGGATTGCGTGGCTAACCGGCCGCATCGGCGTGGAGTCGAAGACGTGCGGGCATGGTTGTGGCAAAGGATCTGGTACTAGGCGCGGCCGCTCGAGGTCTCGCTCGTATATCGACGGTTGTCGGGCCCCCCTGCTGAGGTGAGGGTATATGGGCGGGTCGAATGTGCGTCGCGCAGTGCGAAGACGGATGAGAACCTTGTGAAGAATGCATCAGCCTGCATAACCACAGCGCGACATCTCTTACCTGTTCATAGAATTCGATCTCGCCATCGAGGTGTTCCTTGGCGACAGACGTGAAGTCCTCGAGCTTCTGCGTATGATACGTTTCCATCTCGGCCATTGTGGTGTTGAGAACGGTCTCGCAACGCGATGCTCTTTCCTCGTCAGCCTGAAGCAGCGTCTGTGAGAATGCGTAGGGACGTTGTTAGCTGTGGCTTACCTCGTCTCCGTTCACGACCTCCGTGTACCGCGACAAGGCGTTCCTATGCGTGTCAATGACGGGCTGATTACGAAGTAGGATACAGCCGTGCTCAAAGTGATACAAAGAACGCGAACATACGGCATATATCGACGAAGGATGAGCTACGTCTTTAAGTGAATCGTGTGTCGCAAGCTGTGTCCTTCGGGCCTGCAAGCGCAGAATCAGAGCTCGAGCCGGTCGGTTGTGAGCTAGGACAAGGCTTACATGGTCATCATACAGGTCGGCGACACTCTGCAGTGTTTCACTTGTCTTCTGCAAGGCCTTCGTCATTCTGAGGCACTCTGCATTGCGCCGGCTTTGTTAGCCGTAGATATTGATATTCACAGCGCCTACCTTCACATCCGTCTCGCCAACACCACGCGCCCTCCTCGTTGACACATCCCTTATGCTTCTTTTCAGGAGGTTTGTCTGCTTCACTTTCAAATGGTGAATCAGAGTCGTAGTATTGCTCATGCGCAAGCGCATCTAAATTGGGCGCAGAGGCGATCGGTTTCCCAGTAATGAGAGACAGCAATGAGTATGACAGGATGCGCTCCGCCTTCGACATCTCTGTAAAAACATTCGTTAAGACTCTCGCATGTTTCGGCTATGCGAAAATGTTACCCACCGACGCGAGCTTGTCGAATCTGGCCGAATGTGTTACGAAGATCTTGCACGCCTGCGTCGACGGCCCTCGTGTGAGCATCGAATCTATCGATGGATTCCGTTGCTTCTTCGGTATCAATGTTGAAGTCAGGGTGATACACATTGGCGTAAAAGGCTGGCCCAGCGGGTGGCAATGAGAGGTGCTCAGGTAGCTGTCGCTTCCATTCCTATGCATGCCAAGGAAGTCAAGCAATGAAGAAACTCAAAAGATGGGCAACTTACCGTGTCGCTCTCGCACCCTAGGAAAAACGTCAGGATTTCGGCATAGCGCGCAACGGGATGCCGCACAATCTTCGCCAGATATCGTTCGAGGTCACCGCGTCTAGCCTCTACAAAGTCGTCGTTGAATCGCCCTGCGTATTGCTTCTCAGGAAGTGGGGGAAGTGCAATTCCCGGTAGGCGGCGTGTCAGGGCAGTATGCAAGACGACAAAGTGGGAAAATCGCCGGTGGACGGTGAGTCGAGATGCAGGTTCTGCAACCAGAGACTGGACATCGTCCGAGTCCGGAGGTTGGAATAGGGACGTGACGCTGTAGACAGTGTAGGAACCAGAAAGCGCTGAGGCTCGTTTCGAGGGCGAGTGGACAAGAATTCGAAATGGCGGTACTTTAGACCTCCACGCAGGACCTGCATCGACAAAATGTCGGTCAGCCTCGCTTGACCGTGAGCGTGCCTTCGTTTGAACACGAGGCGCAACGTTGGAAGGTTCATCGTCCTCATCGTCGTCGCTAGTAGGATCGAAAGCGTGCTTCAGCGACGACGGAACCGCGTCGGCAGGGCCCACGTCCCCATTCAGCACGTATGCCTCGGCGCCACTTGTGACGAAGCTTGAAAATCGATTGAGGCTCTTGCCCCCAAGGAGGCTCTGGCGAAAACTGGGGAAGGCCGCCATCATGCGCTCGCCGGTGGTTTGTACGACGATGGGCGGCGCGGCCGGGAGAGGAGCTGATATACGCGCAGGCGAACCTCGTGGTGTAAGCGAGGCACCCGATGCCTCGCGTCTGCTGCTGCTCGCATGGTCGCCATGCCGCGCAAGGGC
Organism: Auriscalpium microsporum; assembly: GCA_019914985.1. Classification (NCBI taxonomy): domain Eukaryota; kingdom Fungi; phylum Basidiomycota; class Agaricomycetes; order Russulales; family Auriscalpiaceae; genus Auriscalpium; species Auriscalpium microsporum. The sequence continues at coordinate 1,207,459 of JAHLMG010000007.1, read as the reverse complement.
ATTGGGAGGAGCCGAGATGAAGTCGACTGTGAACTGGCGAAACACATGTGAGAGGGTGACAAGCAACCGCCGTCAGTGAAAGAGTGTATTCACGGTGTAGTACGTTTGAGGGAGTAGGCCCATCTCACCGCCTCGGGTCCTGACCAGACTCCATCCGTCGCCGACCTCCTCACGGACGACCTCGATCTCGTCGCCCGCATTCACGTCCAGCTCCCTGAACTCCGGCTTCCCCTCAAACCGGAACAGGACCCGCGCGGAGCGTCCATCGTCGTCTTCATCAGGCTCGTCGCCGCCTTCATCGTCGGAGAGAGAACGCGACGCTGCATCGGTATCTAGATGTTCCGTCCACGCGGCCGATGCGTTGATGCCGGCGTCGAAATCCAGGGAAGGCGCGGCTGATCCCACGCGGCGGGAGCTGACTTGCGTCGGGCCACGGGAGTGCGTGAAAGAGAAGAAAGCGCGCGACACACCGGGAGGGGTGAGAGGAGACTGCGCGGTCGATGCTGGCGGTGAAGACATGAGAGCTGCTTGACGGCTCTTGACGGTCCCGTCTTTAATCGGGCGGCCGCGGGATGCGCCTGGCTACCTGAACTGAAGTCTCCGAGAATGAATCACACCGTTAAAAGCCAATTAGTATGGGCACCAAATGCGATTGCCTCTGGTTCTCGGCGTCGAGGACAAGTCGAGGAAACCAGCAATATTATATGTGGTCCGCGACTCGGTCCGCGAGAGCACATATTATTTGAAATTTGTGCGTTATGTATTTCGCCAGTTATCACGTGCCTCACGGACCGTACGTTGGTTGTTGATCGGAACTCGAGTCGAATTTGGTTGAGCTAGCCTAATATCTACAACAACAGGAGCAACACCAGCGCCAGGAATGCCTACTACTAATGGTAGCGTCATGACGCCCACTCCATACACGGTGCTCACAACCTTATTAGGTTCCTCTGGAGGCTTAGATGAGGTCTTTCAGCCTGTAACACTTCCGTGCGGAGCGGTCCTCTCGAACCGTCTGGTGAAGGTTGCCATGTACGAACACTTGGCTGCGTTGTTTGGAGGGCCACCAACATCGTCTCATCTCTCTCTCTACGCTCAGTGGGCAGGAGGTGGTTGGGGAATGATCGTCACGGGCAACATCCAGATTTCTGCCGACCACCTAACACTAGGCAGAGACATGGTCATACCAGAGACGGTCACTCGTGAGAGCCTCCGTCCATTTGTGGCCCTTGCACAGGCCATGAAGGCCCCCCGTAACATCACTGTGGGTCAGGACGCTTCCGATATAGAACGGTTCTCGGGACCTCCATCCGTACTCATGCAGCTCTCTCATGCGGGGCGCCAGTCACCTTCCTTCATAGGCGGCCGGCTCCCCTTCATTCCATCTCTGGCTCCCAGCCCAATTCGCGTGGGCTCATCGGCGTTCTCTGCGGAGCCAAGGGGCGGCTGGCTGTCGAATATAATCTGGAGAGCCTTGTTTCCCATACCACGGCCTATGACAGTCGTTGATATCCAGCGCGTTGTCGACCGGTTCGTGAAAGGCGCGAGAGTTGCTCTCGAAGCTGGTTTTGATGGGGTTCAGATTCATGCCTCACACGGATGTCAGTAACGACCTTGTCCTCTTCGCTCTCCTTCGCTCTTCTTCGCTCACCTGGGGTGCCATTTTAAGATCTAATCGCGCAGTTCATATCACCGAAAGTAAGTGAGACACGTTACACTTTCCTGTCAATTGTCCCCATCATTAAATCCAGACAAATGAACGCGACGATGCTTACAACGTCCGCGATGCACCACTTCGTCTTCTTCAAGAAGTCATGATGGCAATACGGTCCGCTGTGCCGTCGTCCTTTATCCTCGGCGTCAAAGTGAACTCCGCAGACTACCTCGGCTCAGGCGGCAGGCATGTGTTCGACGGAGATTCCGAGGATGCTTCTGAAAAGAGCGCCCTTGACCACGTCATTGAGATGGCCAGTTGGGGGCTGCTGGACTTGATCGAGGTTAGCGGCGGTGACTACGAGAGTCCAGGTAGGCTATCCAGAGCATCCATTCTGGTATACCCTGATAGAGTCTACGTTGCAGACTTCGGCACGACCAATCGACAAGCTTTCTTCTCGCGCTTCTCCCGCAAAGCTCTCGTAGCTATCAAATCAATACCATCCTCCTCACCTCGACATCGTCCTCTAGTTGTCCTCACTGGTGGACTCCAAACCCCTGCCAACCTGACAGACGCCCTGTCGAAAGGGCACGCAGACTTGTTGGGTATAGGTAGGGGTAGCGTGCTCTGTCCTGACCTACCCCGGCGGCTCCAAAAATGTATTTCGGAGTCTATTCATCAAGAACTGCCAAGCACAGAGAGGTCCATGCCATTGGAAGATACCGTCGCCGACGCTTTTCCACGTCCTCCCGACTTGGCCTTTCAAGAGTCACGGACCACGCGCGTGGCGTTCAGTCTGCTGACTACCTTGGGCGTTCTTCCCCTGCCCAAATTGATTGGTGCTGGTGCTGGTATGGCTTGGTATACTGTAATGATGTCGAGGCTAGCGAAGGGTCGACCAATCGACTACAAGATGGGCGCTGCTGGGGGGATTGTGCGCATGTGGGCCACAGAGGTACAGATCGTTTCTCTGGCACTCCTAGTCATTCTTCTTTATACCGCGTGGATCATAACCTTCTTTTCTTGACCGTCTTATCAGCAATAGCATATTCCAAGGATGAACCGCAGTGTATTTGCGGCGCGTTGCAAGCGCGGTGCGCTGTCGCCGAGAGTCACCTGCCTCGGATAAACTTCGGATGAGTTACATTTATAACGGGAACTGAGGCCCAGGGTACTGCAGGTGGAAAGAGAAGATATCACTGAATTCCAGATGCTGCGATTATCGGTGACATCAGCTAAGCTCCGTGGATGGCAGTACAAGAACTGGTATCCAGGCCAATCGCCCATCTAGGGCCTTGTTTTCTTCCCCACCTACGACACTCGCCCTAACAATGCCCGCCTCCACAGTCACGATCTTGAACACTGGGGCCGAGATGCCCACGCTTGGTCTTGGTACGTCCATTCGCGTCACCCGTTCCGAGCGGCACTGACGCGCTATGCAGGTACCTGGAAGTCCGCGCCTGGCGCTGTTGAGCATGCCGTTGAGCACGCTCTGAAAGTCGGCTACAAGCACATTGATACCGCGACGGCTTACGGTGAGTGCTGGCCATCGATACCCAAGAGCCACTCGCTGAGAAGCACGTATAGAAAATGAGAGTGAAGTTGGCCTCGGCATTCAGGAGTCCGGTGTCCCCCGCGAGTCCTTCTTCCTTACCACCAAATTGAACAACCCGGACCATCTGAAGGTGGAGGAGGCTCTCGAATATTCCTTGAAGCAACTCGGCACGACCTACCTTGATCTGTGTACGTCTATCGGCCTCAACCTGATTTGTTCACCTCTAAATTTCCGTTATCTATAGGGCTGATGCACTGGCCTGCTCCCATGACCAAGGACGGGAAGGCTGACAAGTCGATCAACTGGATTGACACCTGGAAAGAGATGGAGAAGGTGTACAAGGCGCACCCGGAGAAAGTCCGCGCGATCGGTATGTCACCAGCATTGTGCGCATCCAGGCACCTTTCTTGATCCATCGGCATTGGCATTAGGTGTCTCCAACATCTCGGTCAAGTTCCTCGACGAGTTGCTCAAGGAGGCGACTGTCATTCCCGCTGTAAATCAGATCGAGCGCCACCCGTCTTGCCTGCAGGACGACGTTCTTGAGGCAAGCGCCAAGCATGGCATCGTCGTCACGGCGTACTCCCCGCTCGGCTCCGACAACTCTCCTCTTCATGATAATGAGATCGTTACGCGCATCGCCAAGAAGTACAGTGTCACTCCCGCGAACATCCTCATCTCATTCCAGGCCAACACGCCCAACGTCAATGGTACGTTTCACCCAGTGCATCAATAAGTATTCTACTGACTAGTGGTCCTTCCTGCAGTCCTTGCGAAGTCGGTAACGAAGTCGCGCATTGAGGGTCAGTTCCAAAAGAGTTCTTGATCCACCGACTTGGTACTCACTCGGCGTAATAGCCAACAAGACTATCGTCGATCTGACGACAGAGGAGATTGATGAGCTCCGGGCCATCGACAAGGCCCATCACTTCCGCGTCTGCGCCCCGCAGTGGACGGGCTGGGGTTCTTTGGGTTTCTCGGAATACGACGCGTAAATTTACGAACTCACTGATAAAAGAACTGACTGGCGGAGGTTTCTGATGTTCCGAAGCGGATGTACTGAGAAGATGTAGTTTGATAGACGTCGAATTCGTCGGAGGGGAGGGCCTGTCGATTCTCGAAGAGTTGCCGACGCACCGGCGCCTGGCCACTTTCTGATTCGTGTGTGACTACAGGAAGCCTGTCTCAGCATTCGACAGGATGCGACTTCAGCTAATGCAGAGTGTACTGAGTACTGCCGCCGCCCCCTCTGGGTGCTTGTATCACGATCACGAGTCTGACTCGGAGTCCCGTCCTCCTCAAGCTCAAGTACGACACGTCGGCCACCCACAAGCCGCTCATAGCATTCGATCATGGACCTCAAACTTGATCACGTTGCTATATATATCATCTCTACCATGCTGGCATGCCAGTGCTCGCAGCCGCCGTCGTCGCTTGCGTGTATTTTGGCAAAGATAGCCTCTACCGACGTCATAGCTTCCCCAGTATCCACTCTGCGCCGTGCCCGCTTTGCATAAATAAGTATATGTCTCAAGTGCGACCCACCTTCTCCGCATTTCCACCACACAACATGGCTGATGCGATACTCAACCGCCTCTCTGCCTCGAACGTTTTTGACCTTCGCGGAGTGGTGGCTGTCGTCACCGGCGGCGGCTCGGTGCGTGCTCCATTCCTCCATCTGATGCTTTGTTCGTATGTCAATGAAAGATGGCAGGGAATTGGGCTGATGATCTCGACCACTCTGGTTGCTAATGGCGCGACAGTGTATATCATCGGACTGGTACAGAAGGACATGGACAGGTACATGTGCCCTTCTGTTTCGTGATGTCGTCGAATCTTGACGATGCCGGATCAGTATCGCGAGAGTATACAACGATGCCGCACAGAAAGATGCTCGGTGGGGTCGGATGCATGGCATCCAGGGAGATGTGAGCCAGAAGGTACGGCCCTGGTACGGCCCCTCATTTGCTGGTGTAGCGCATTGCTCGTGTATTTATCTGCCCTTATAGTCTGAAGCCACGCGCCTCGCCGAAGAGATCAGCAAGCGTGAGAAGCACGTTACAGTATTGTTTAACAATGCTGGTACACCTCAAAAACTGCCAGATATGATCCGCAGATAAGACAGTCATGAGGCCGCATTGTCGTAGCTCACACGGTTTGATTATGTCAATGGGCTTTGTTCCGTGTGCAGAATTGGCTTGGACCGTGCGTGTGGCCGAGCCGGTCTCATGTGTGACCAGCTGTGTGCGGTCGGAACCGAGGTGGCCTTTGTGTTTGTCTTCTACACTGTTGCTGTCTGCCGATCACGACGAGACCCGGCTGCATCCCGGACAACAGCAATATGTTTCGGGCCGCGTTTGGTTCGTGTCTCTACCATTGTCCCCTCGTGTTGGTACAGCCCCCAGCCATCCCAAATGAAACAATGAAATGATGTAGTACTGTACCTAGAAGTAGCATAATGTGATAGCGATGCCACACCTGAGCAGCCACGTAGAGTCCATGCGAACTGCGATATCGACGGTCGAGAGACTATGTGGCTGTGCACACAATAGGCGCTGGGGTACAATTCTTGTGATCTCGACTGTCGATATCACAAGAATTGTACCCCAGCGCCTATCGACATCTTGACATCACATGATTCTGGGTCTGCATGGCTGTCAACATCGTATGTATTGGAGTCAATACACATCTCTGGCAACTCTATTCAATACAGATCCGCTATGCTCCTTCCCCTGAACCTCTACCAGCTGTCCGCTGGCTACGGTGCACTACATTCGGCTGTTCGATTCGTTGCTGCTGACCGGTATGGGCTGCATCCGGCTCGACTTCTTGTCGCGCAACGTCATCGTGGCTACCACCCCCCTTCTCAAGTTCAGTCCGTGCACGCTTTGCAGCCCTCTTGTTTGCATTTGCAGCCTTCTTGGAACCCTGGGACTGTCGCAGCTGTGCCGCAAGCTCGTCGTGCTTGGCACGTCGGAGTTCTTCACTTGCAAACAGAGGCAGAGGTGCGGTCAGATCTCGGGACAGGTGGCGTCGGATCAGGTGCGCATTGTGAAGGGCGTGTAGGTTGATGATGTATTCATCGAGTGGCTGATGCTCGATGAATGATTCCGTACGAGATGACCGCACACGCTCCTGCATCACAGGGCGCAATCCTGTGGCTGAACACTTTGCAGCGTTGCAGTCGTGTTGTGCGTTGAATCCAAACTTGATGCCCTTAAGTTCATGTATGTCACCATTGTGAACCAAATATGACAACACCTCCAACGTACCTCGGGCTTCACCACCATCAAGCGCTTCTCGGAAAAGCGACGGACCAAACGGGGCATGTTGAACACAGGATGTCGCTCCAATGCAGTCTGATATACATCGAGGATGACCATGCTAACGCTTGCGATCTGGTCAGGCACAGCCTCGGACACTAGGATCTCAACAACTCGACCAATGACAGTTTCGCCGGCACCCTGCAAGTGCACGAGTAAGCAGTGGGCCGATGACCGCGCGTCAAATGTATGGAACACACAATTGGTGAACGCGCAAAGACCCAGCTTTCCAAATGGCAACGATCTTCGGATGCAGCAACCACATATGTGCCAGGTGTCCATGTGCGTGTGGTAGCGTTTGTATAGTCGTTCGCATTCACGGCTGTCGACGCCTTTGTCGCTGACCACGGAATTGCCATTCGCTTTCGCGTTTTTTGATCGGCAGCCTGCAGTTTAATACGGCCTGACAGATAGACATGTGAGTAGCTGGCTTACGGGGGCAGGAAGCGGGCCCAACCTGGTGTATCTGCTTGCTCCGTAGCCCACCCTAAGTGATTCTGTAATGTCGGATGCTTGCGAAGGAACCCTCGAACGGAAGAGCCTGGACGCTCCCACTCGCCATCTTTTGAAGGCCACCAGCCACCTGTCGCACGCTGCTTGAAGCCTTCCTGATCGCCGAGCTGTAAGGCGATGTCCCGACTCGGTGCACGATGATTTGAGAGGATTGAGCACTGGCGAAAAATGGCATTATAGCACTCGAATATCTCGGTTGCGACGCCAACAAGGGGACCAAAGCGTCGAGCATTCGACGGAATATGTGAAAGAAGATGTAGCTTGACCTTTGAAAGAATTTTGGAAGGGTCATATGTGGCAAAGAGGTCCAGCACATTTGCGACAGCAACCTGCAGATCACACTACGAAGATGTCCGCATCAATGCGAGTGCCTCGAAGCTTAGCACAACAAGGAATACTCACAACATACTGCTCCATGTCATCAATTTCTGGCATCCAGAGCAGAGCCATCAACTCGCCAACGGCCTTCCAGATCGAGAATATGCTCTCCGGAGTGAGGTCATAGACATGAAACGCGCTGGTTTGGCCCACGGTTTTGAGTTGCCTGCCTATTAGCGAATTGGCATACTGCATAATGTAGCCAGCTCGAATCGGAGGTATGGTCAAACCGTCCGTGTTCGTGGACTGCAGACGAAGAGCATACTGCTTTTTCTTGTCATCTGACCAACTCGAGTGGGAGTAATACCACACGTATTTTGTTACACCAAGGAGAATGGTGTGAAGTATTTCAACAGGCGTGTCTTGGTGGACGTCGAAGCCTGGGGTGATATTTACTGAGCAAACACAACAGGAGAAAAATGGGTAATAAATGCATACCACGGATATCCAAGTTGCCGTTGAGAATCTGCGGGTTGTCCGCAACCCAAGAGAGAAGCGTATCCTGCACTTTTGTCTGGGACAGCTCGGGGTTGTCCTTCTTCATTTTCCGAGAGCGAGAAATAAGGTCGTCAAGGAAAGGTTGTGTATAGATGTCCTTCACGCCGGTTTCAGTTTGCCGCTCTGAAACACGCACGGCAACCCCAAGGCATGCGCTGCGGACTTGATTCATGACCTCTTGACGGGTTTCAACAGCCGTACGTGGCGCTCCTGGCTTGATGATCGATGGAAATAGATCAACACATGAAAGAAAACATCTGAAAAAGATCAGCCAACCTTGAACAGGCTGTCAAAGCCGACATTGGTGCATTTGAATTCAGTCGGGCCGCCAACATCACATTGACGACAGAAGCAGTTAGAGTGGACGCCAATGTGCCCGGACAGCTCACTTTGCATAGGGTTGTCCGAAGGTTCTGCATGGAGGAAAAGACGGATGCGGACACTGCGGCCGGTTTCTGCATCGCGAACTTTGATCGGACTTGCATGAGTTGACCTGTTGGGATCTGAATCAGCACTGGAGCATCACATCGTCTTAATCAACTTACTCAACCATCCCTTTAAAAGCTTGTATTTGCTCCGAAGCACTGGCGTTCGGCGACGTCGACAGGAAATGGACATGGAATTCTTGTTGAAGAAGACGACGAGGAAGGTTCCGGTGCGTGAAGTATGTGTTCAGATGCTTGTTCCATGATTTCGTGCGGTTTCCAGACACGTCGTCGCCGAACAGATCAACAAAGCTCGAGTAAATTGGGTCCCCATCTGCGAGTGCACGAATGGGATTCGGCATTTTCTGCAGGAACGTCCGGTCACTCTCAGTGTCTACAGATGGAGATCAGAAAGAATTTGCATATTAGTAGTCGAGCAAACAGACCAAGAAAGATCGGGACCTGCGCTGTATCTTGAAGCGCAAGCAGATTGTGATTGAGATCCCGGGCAGAGATCAACTTAGTCCGGTCACCCTGCACAGATGCATGCGACTGTAAGAGCTTTTAGGTACAAGGGATCGCTCGAAGATGAAAGAAATACATACGTTCTCATCTAAGATGACCGGATATGCGTCTGCATACATCTTACCCTTTGAAGTGATCCAACGAATCGGAATGATGAATTCTCCAGAGAAGAGTTGCGCGAGCTCATCAACATAATAGTGATGAACCCCATCAGCGTCATACATGGGACTCAATATTGCCGGGTCCATGTCTTTTCGCCACTTATCGGCATGCCAAACCTCCGTGATGGGTCCATCCGGGATCTCAGGGTAAAACTGAAGGTGTGGGCGAACGAGAGGGTTTGAATAATCCTATCAGGACCGGGATCCGGGTCCAACTGTTAGTAGTGTGGAGACGTCATGGTGGAATACTCACCTTTGCGACGAGCATTCGGATGTCATTCATATAGAATATATTGCCGTGAGCTGAACGGAACTGCTCGGTCGGTATCCCAGAGCACTTTCGCAGGGATTCTTGCACTTTTCGAAGATGCCCCAGGCTTGGGACATCCCGGACACCGCTCTCCTGCATGACCCACAGAAAGACGGTCATGAGTGAATTTGACACGCGTAGTCTTGGCATGCTGTCCAGGATGTCAAGTAGAAAGAGCTACCATCAGAGTCAGATCAGCAGAGCGCAACAGAAATGACAAGAACGAACTGTTTTCGACCCGTATGGATATCATTCTGAGTCCATTGACGGCTCGCTCGGGACATCAGCTGCTTGACATTGAATATTCTCCATGGGATCTCGCCCATGAAGCTCTACAAGCTATAAGTTGTTATTATGGCCTGAAAGATGTCAGACAGACGTACGAAGATTTTGAAGGACATTTGTTTGCGTCTCTTCAAGATCAGCATCGTCCTCGATGCCATCCAACAAGTCAAAGGCGGGCTGGAGCTCGCCACCGAGCAGCTTCCCCGCCGCGGAATCTACATTCCATAGTCCGAAGCTCTCAGCTTCAGAGACAAGTCGCCGCATATTCTCATTCGAGGTTGGGACCTGCATCTCGAAGTCAACGGGATTCAGAGTATAATTGTCCCACACGTCGTCCATAGCTTCTCTTGCCATGGAATGGTCATCTTGATGCAGCGACGAGGTTGGGAGCATGCCTTGCGCAGCCTTGGGTGCTGAAGACTGATGAGCAGGTGCATCGAGGCTCAACATTGCGGCATTGGTCGCAGCAATTGTCTGGGCAAGTGCGCGCTCGTTTGCGGCGTCGGTTGCAGCATTCAGCATGTGTGTTTTCGATTTCAGATGGTCCCGGATGGCATCGCGGGTGATCCATCGGCGGCTCTCGGGGAGGTACACATGTTTCTCGCAGACAGAGCACTTGTATTTCGACTCATTTGGAGCCTTGACGAAGACTGGGTGGCAATTGATGAGATGTAGGATTTATTTTAGCTGTCCCACAGCACTTACAAGGAGGTATTGGTTGACGGGGAGGCATGAGCCCAATGAGACAGATGTACGATATGCCGAGAATATGCAGATACGATGAAGTGGCCACAGCAGTAATGTAGAAAAGAAGCAAGGGCACCGGAGAGGCAACAAGTGGATAGAAGGAATGCTGAAATTGGGGAAAAGTACACGACAGGACTGCCTTGACTTGGACACTTGACACGGCAATGCGGCTGTGTTGACGCGTCCATCGTGATATTGACGCGTTGTGCATGCCGGCCACATACTTCATGGCCGTATGGCTCCGTCCACACTGCAGGCAGCATTGTCTTGTGAGTGTCATTGTATCTGCAGGTCTTTAAATGAGCTCGTCAGACGACACAAATCAACACTCACCTTCATCGTCCCGTCATCACTGCCCACCTGCCTCAATGTCCTCCCTCCGTGACTCCCTCCTGGCTGCCATGGCTGCCTCATCTCCATCTCCACCCGGCAGCCCCACCCTGACTTCAGTCCTCGGAAAACGCGCACGCTCAGATGCAACCAGTGATGTCGACGATGCTGACGATGCTGAGGCTTCCACTGCCACAGGCGGTGACTTGGACAGTATGGCAGCACCAGAGCAAACACTGATAGATCGCAATGTGGTTGCGTGGGCTCGACGATACGCATCCAGCAAGAGACTGAGGAGTGACCAGATCAAGGCTGTGGAGACGTACGCAGTGGTGAGTCTTCTGCTGAGGCACCCGCCGGCCCGGTTGACCTTATCACCGATATTCCGTCAGGACTCAATCACCACGAAGTTGATCAAGTCCTACGTTCAAGATCTGGTGATTGAGAACGAGATCAAGAAAGTGATCATCTCCCAGCCGGCGTTTCAAGTTGACAATGATCTTCTCGTACGTCGTCAGGCTCCCTCTAGGCTCCCTCGACTCATAGCCACTCTCGCAGAAAAACATTCAAGAGTATTCTATTGCTGTCTTGCTATCAGCCAAGATCCCGAGCTACAAGGGGAACGTGCCCCGCGACAATGTGCTCGTGAGTCGTGCTGTCTTTTTTCTGTGGCTTTTGGCATTGACTTGCTGCATCAGAATGTCATCAAGACGTTCCGATTCAACCTTCCCGCCAACATTGAGTACGACATGGCCGCATGGGCGAAGGTCGTCACAGCTGTTACCAATGCTCTGACCCAGACTCGGTCAACCTGGAAGAAACAGGTGAGTTTGTTCATCATCGCGCGTGGAATTATTTTCGCTAACCGTCTTAATTAATAGCTCAAAGCCAGCATCAAGGCACCCACAGATGAGGACGCGGTCCACCTCTTTGACCTCACTCAGCAAATTGTCGGCAAGTCAGGCTGCAAGGTCACGGTCCCCCTCTGCTGCCGTGTTGCATTGATGGTGCGTGGGTTGTAATATTCTGTCGTGCCACAACACATTCTAAATACACTTCTAGCGCCGCATCTATGCTGACGGACACGTAGGGGATGAGTTCTGGGGTGAGATCGACAACTTCCTAGGGTTCATACGGGAGCGCTCGATGGGTAACAATGAGTTGGTTGTCAAGTAAGTTTTCTCCGAGTCACTTTTGAGTCGGCGCTCACGACTCTTATCACAGGGCTTTCATGAAGCTCATGAAGACCGATCTTGCGAAATACGGACAGGCGGAGCGGTCTGGTCACACAGATATGGATGATGTTGTTGATGACCGCCAGCAGCGCGTTGACGATGTGATCGAGGGAGTCGTTGCGGCGGCGATTGCGTAGTCCATAATTTATGCATTGATGTATATATAACGTTCTCTCTTGCAGCTCAATTGTATATATTATTGCTGTATCGGAATCCGCATCATCCTAAGCTTTTGCAACAGCTTTTACCGACGATATCAGTCATGTCCAGGTCGGCACGACGAGTCTGTACAGGCTACATGATATTTTTCATGACCTCTTGGCACTACTCCATGTCTCCGTCTTGCAAGCTGACATAGAGGACCCATTGTTCCCGACTGGTGGCTTCCCTCAGAATAGACACGCTGCTCTCACCTCTGTCAATGGCCTGCTGGAGCCTGTATCCCCACCTGGACACAGCGGGCTCTCATTCGCATCTCACATGTGCTTCAATTGATCTTACAGGGACAATATTTCGGCTGCACAATGGCCCGCTAGGCAGGTCGACACCGCGTGACTCATCTCATTGTTCTGACATGGTGAACCACATCATTGTCTTGCGACTAGTCAGGCTGATGATGCCTGCCCTCCCGCATGCGCCGTCTACAAGTGGCCAGCACAATGCCATGTATTACAATAGTCCGGTTGCTACATGTCAGTGGGCCCGGTGTGAGGCCATCCGGGCAAGACGCTGGAATCCACATGGCGACTCGACATTGCCCACCCGATCACACGGCCCAGCAGCGATCGTCGCGCCACGTCCCCTCCATATTCCGCTATCACTGAGGTGTATCCAAACCAAACCATTCGTCAAACCGCAAGTTGCGACTGCCGACGCGTTTCTCAAAGCATATTTCGATCCTATCACGCCGGAGCATTTCACCGACGCTGTCAATGTCAACGCGGTTGGGCCGTACTGGCTCACCTTCTCGTTCCTCCCACTCTTGGAGAAATGGAAGAGCAGCAAGCTCGCACAGAAGTTTGTGCCCCAAGTCGTCATGACGAGCAGCATGAATGGCTGGACGAAGGTACGTTGCAACTATCTGAGGGAAGACGCTTAACTGACGCAAATAAACATGCAGGATCCAGTGACGTCTGGCAGCTCTTTCCCGTATATGTACTCCAAATCTGCTATCGGGCATGCCACAGCGTCTTTGGCACATGAACTTCTCCCGCTCGGTATTCGGGTGAACGGGATCGCGCCTGGTACGTCTGGCTATCTACTCAGGCCATTATGTTGGCTCTCTGCTTGACTCTGCAACAGGACTATTTCCAACCAGAGTGAGAGACACGTTTCAAAAGAAATCGCACCTTCTAAACCGATATAATCGCTTGCAGATGTCAAACCCCAACCAGGAGGTTGACGAGTACGGCCAGACCGCTCCACTGCCAGCGGGTTCCTACGCCTTGGAAATACCTACCGTGCCAACTGGAGGGACCAACAGGGATGTGGGCTCGCTCGCGCTCATGTTGATAGCGAACTGGTTCATAAACGGTATCTGATTCACTCTCATCCCGGAAGGAGATCCTCGCGCAATGGGCTTACTTTTTCATGTTTACAATGTTTACAGGAGAGACGGTCCTCATCGATGGCGGGGTGCGTACCGTGCCCATATACGATTGCGACAGTTCACCTAATTCATCCCCTCGAAGACCTTGCTGAAGCACCCGTCTTCTTACTAACTGTGCAACGGCCTGATTTGACTTCGTCCAGATCACGGCGAGCACACCATCGAGCATGATAGATGGATTACCAACGTCATGTTGGAGGAAGACATGCAATGCGATTCTCTCGTAACCAAAATGTGTTCACATTTCATCGCCTTTTACCTGCGCGCGACGAATGAATGACCATTCTTTGTCGGTCTCCTGATTGCTGGCAGCTCATCAACACACGTTCCAGTTCTCAGATGCTTGATTGGGGTCCTTCCGCTATTCTCATGGCTATCCATAGCATTCTATGGGGTGTCATGTTATCAACATCCAGGCTTCTTCAGATTCTGGTTGACTCGTGCCGCTGGTTATGCCCCTCATCAGCTGCCGAAGACGTATCTGCTTGAGGTATCTGTATTGCGCCGTGCCCAGGAGATTTCAAGCCTCGCTTAAATATGTGACCCCCCAAAGCTTGAGAATCGACCCACTCCCTCCGCAACTTCCATGGCTGACGCTATGCTCAGTCGCCTCTCTGCAGCGAACCTCTTCGACCTTCGTGGCGTGGTGGCCGTTGTCACTGGTGGCAGTTCCGTGCGTACTCTGATGCCTCCTGCGCTGTGCTGTTGATTGCGTGATTGCAGGGTATTGGGCTGATGATCTCCACTACACTGATGGCTAATGGCGCGACAGTGTACATTGTTGGTCTAGAGCAGGAGGAACTGAACGGGTACGTAGGAAATCTCACGCTGTAAATCGTGCCTGACGACGCTGTCGATTCAGTGTTGCGAAGATATACAACGAGGCCCCACACCAGGATCCCAGATGGGGATGGGGTCGCATGTATGGCATCCAAGGAGACGTGAGCCAGAAGGTATGTAACTCTATCTCACAACCATGGCGAATTGTTACTAACATATTTCTTGTTCGCTCTTGTAGTCCGAGGCCGCCCGCCTCGCGCGGGAGATCGGAAAGCGCGAGAAGCACGTTACAGTATTGTTTAACAATGCTGGCGTCATTACCCCGCCTTTCGACAAGCCACAAGTCGCAACCGCTGACGCGTTCCTCAAAGCATATTTTGACCCGGCCACCCCCGAGCAGTTCACCGACACCTTCAACGTGAACTCGGTCGGGCCCTATTGGCTGACGTTTTCGTTTCTCCCTCTCTTGGAGAAGTGGAAGTCCAGCAAGCTCGCGCAGAAGTTTGTGCCGCAAGTCGTGATGACTAGCAGTATGAATGGCTGGACGAAGGTTCGTGCACATTTTCCGCCGCGGTGCTCTGGGATGCGGGACCGACTTACTGTGATTTACTGTAATTTCAGGACCCAGCGACGTGTGGCAACTCTTTCCCGTACATGTACTCCAAATCTGCTATTGGACATGCTACGGCGTCCCTTGCGCACGAACTCCTCCCGCTCGGTATACGAGTCAACGGAATTGCACCTGGCAAGTTTCGTTATTGCAGCCGTCGCTTCATCTGGGCTAAGGACTTTTCAAATCAGGGTTATTCCCAAGCAGAGTGCGTGATTTTTGTCTCGTGATGTTGCACATCTTTGAGCGCACTCTTACTCGCAGATGTCGAATACCGAAGTCGACGAGTTTGGCCAGACAGTTCCGCGGCCGGCTAGGGTTCCGCACGGGTATACCGCGGGTTCATATCTTCCACACCGTACCCGTACCCGCCAAACCCGTACCCGTACGGATACGGGTAGAACCCCTACCCGTCAATGACACGGTGTGGTACGGTGAACCGCGGGTATGAACGACGGTGTTACGGGTACTGCAAACCCGCGGTTAATAAACAAAAATACACTGTTGGGTACATTGGCCGACTACAGGCGTCATGATCTCCGTTCTCTCCATCCTCCTTCAATGCTGTAGCCATATCTTCTGCAGAGACTGAGTCCTTCCGGCACCATGACCCAAGGCAGAGGTGGGCGCTAATTGACGATGCAGCAATATGTTTGCGAGTGCCAGAAAGCAGTGACGGCCCTGGGACATCATACATTCCGAGTCGACTGAGGTGAAAGTGGCTGCGTGAAAATATCGGTCATCGAATGCTATCACAGATGACTGAAACTCGTACTAGGGAGGCCGAGAGGCTAAGAATGCTGGAGCGGTCGTCGACGTTGTCGGAGATTTCAGCGTCAATGGGAGAAGACTCTGCGCGGGAACGAAGGGAAGCGGCGGACGAGTTCCGAGTCGCGGCAGCCTTGAGCCTGTTGAAAGGACGTGCGGTGGATTTTGCACTTCTGTTGATGACCTTCTTCAGAGCAGTGGACAACGTCTGGTGCGAGACGATCAACGACTTGCCAACGGACGAGTCATCGGTGCGCCCGGGGCCGCCCCTGCTTCAGATGGGACATGTCAGCTTGTGGGAAGGAGGAGCACAACGAAAGCGCACCTTCTCCTCCGAGCTTTTAAGCACTCAAATTTGGCACCCTACTGCACTATAGCGGTCAATTAGTACGTCAAATTCGGCCCATTTATTGTGGTGGAAGTTGCTGCTTGCGCTGACAGTAGACCAATGGGAGAAGCCACGATAATTCTCTTGAGACGCCAAGGACATGGTAGAAAATGCGTTGAATGCTCTCGCTGTCTGAGTAAGGTCCATGGGAGTCGAAGAAAGAAAGCCGTTGATGGTGCAAGAGCAGAGTCGGCGCTTGACGGTGTTCTCACAATCTGATCGATATCCCATCCGAGTCTGCATCCTGTGCACTGCATCGTAAAAGTATATACTCAGCAAAAATCCCTCATCTTTACGGTACACAGCACTCCTAGGCTGAAAACCCGTGGCAACCCGCGGTATGGTCCATACGGGTACGGTATGCCTGCGGGTTGCAACTCTCTACACCGTACCCGTACCCGCCAAACCCGTGGCTAACACACCGCGGTGTTACCCCTACCCGTGCGGAACCCTACGGCCGGCGGGTTTCTTTGACTTTGAGATTCCTACGGTCCCCACCGGAGGGTCCAACAGGGATGTGGGCTCGCTTGCACTGATGCTAGTCGCAAATTGGTACATCAATGGTATTTTGTTTCACTTCTTCTTCCATCAGAGATTCTCACTCAATGAGCCGCCCGTGTATCAACAGGAGAGACAGTCCTGATCGATGGAGGGGTACGCGCAGTTCATCATGAAGATGATACGTACCTGATCAATGCACGGATAGACTTTGCTGAAGCACCCGTCTTCGTACTGAACCACGCGCGTCGACCAAACGTCGACAGCCCTGAAAACCGGGTCTCGGAACAATTGGCGAGGGAGTTTACTTAGTAGCACAGCGCAAGTTGCCTGAGTTGAGTTTGGTGTACGTTCGGGAATCTACCAAAAATACAGCAGGTCTACCACAAAGCATGCGTTTAAATCTCCTTGTCCCCATCACGAGCAACTTCCCTCGCTGCCTCCCTTCCCGCGCGCACGCAGTCAGACACACTCACACCGCCAACACCAGCACCAATGACCATCAGCCGCCCGCCCCACTGCTCCTTCAACACAGCACGCAGTTCGGCCATCCTCTCCACATGGCCCACCAAGTACGTCGGAATGCTCTGCGCATTCCGGTGCACCCTGTAGAAAGACGGCGTCGGCAGCGCTGTCTGCAGCTGCGCAGCAACCTGCGGCAGCACGGACGAGAGCAGTGCCTCGTCCGAGGGCGGGGGCGTCTGCGTCGGGTACGGCCCGCCCAGCATCGCCGTGAGCTTTACGAACTTGGGTTGGTCAGTCGCTGGGTAGGGCTTGTCGCTGTTGCCGCTTTCGGCACCGAGCGCGTAGTCCTGGTCAGCGAGACTTGCGGTGTCGAAGACGACGCCGAGCATGCCTACGGCGCCGGGTGTGTCGGGGTACCCGCCCTCGGGTCGCGGGATGAGGTAGCCGAAGCCGGGCGGGTGGAGGGGGGCGGTGAGGCGCGCGGTGGGGAATACGAGGTTCATGACTGTGACGGTGGAGAATGGGTTTGTGAGCAGGTGTGGCAGGGGTTTGTTGGGTGGGAGGATGGTGGAGAGGGCGGGCAGAGGGAGCGCAGAGATGATGTGAGTTGCTGAGAGGGAGGTGCCATCCGCGAGGCTGATCTGCGTGGACGACACTCTGTGAGATTTCGTCATAACGGAAGAGTGCGACGCGCACCTCGAATATTTGGAAGTCCTCAGTTTGCTTCACCGCACTGACTTCGGTGCTGCTCCTTAACGACACGTTCTCAAAACCTTCCAACGCATGCACGAGTCCATCGATGAGAGTCTGTACGCCATCCTTGAACGAGATGATTGAGGCATCCGCGAGCTTCCCGTCTAGCGCTGTGCCCGAAGACAGCTCCCATGCCTCCGCCTGGTCTGCCTTCTGCGCCTCCTCTTTCCTTTGCGACGCACCAAACCACGCGGGCGGCCCGATCTCGCCCCATACCACACTCCCTCGCCCGCGCTCCTCGCTCGCCCAGAGGCTCGGGAACGCGGCCCGCACGCTCAGTGCCGTCGACGCAGCCCCGTATATGCCGTGCACCAGCGCGCTGCCGAGCGTGCGCGCGAACTCGGCGCCGAAGCGCCGGGACAGGAAGGCGTCGACCGACTCGTCAGCGACATCTGGGGGTCGGTTGTGTGGCCAGACGGCTTCTGGGAGTGCGGATGAGAGGATGAGGCGGCCGAGTGGGGTGGTGAGAACGGAGAGTAGAGATGATGGGAGAGGCGAGAGGCCGGGTGCGTTGGGGATATGGAGAAACCGCGAACGCGCTGCGGGTGCAGAGCGAGGAGTAGTTAAGACCTGAGGGCCGAGGTTCAACAGGGTTACCTAGAAAGCAGAACACAAGTCAGTTAACATGCTCTGGTAAACAATTGGACGCGTACGAGTTCGAGGACGGGCTTTGCGTTGGCGCGAATGGTGCGTGCGCCAGCTTCGAGCAGCACGCTTGCCTTGTTCCCATCTTCGTCGTGTACCTCGACGCGCTCGCTGCGTACCCAGCCACCAAACCGGCCTTTCTTCTCAAAAAGGGTGATCCGTGCGTGGGGGTGCCTGCGAGCCACGTGGAAGGCGGCAGATAAACCGGTCAGTCCACCACCGAGAACGACTATGTGCGGGCTCGAGGAAGACATGGTCACGGAATCGAGTCTGCGCGTGCGTTGGTCGCTGGTTGCAAGAGCAGACCTGGAGCAGACGCTGTGAGAATGGCCAGGGTTGGTGGTCTCGTGAGAGCTTCTTAGATTGTCGTGAGCTCACAGACCAGAACTATGTGAGTAGACTGAGCATCAACGATGTCGAGAGGACTAGAGCCTCATGTACACTGGTCGAGACTGTTCCGGCTGGGTGCAAAGATGAGTCTGACGAGAGAAATGTCGAAAAAGGCGAGGCCGGAGGCAAGCGAACTGAACCAGTTCGTCCCACGCGTCCACGTATGGTGCTAAGCGCGACAGCTTTCCGCCTCTCCTGCCCGTATACCCCTCAGTCTTATCTCGCCCGCCCGCCCCGTCCTCGACAATGGCCCGCGGTCGCAAGGCAGCAAACGGCACAGACACCACTGCTCCCGCAGAGCCCTCGTCGTCGACTCCCAACCCTGCACCGTCCACCCGCAAGACCCTCTTCCCCCTCGCCCCCATACCCGCCTCGGAGCGCGACGTTGTCAAACTCAACAATGCCAGCCTCACAGAGCTCAAAAACGCCGCAGATGACGCCGTGAAGCGGGTGCGTCCCCTTGTGGCCTTCAGAAGTGCATCGTCTGAC
Organism: Auriscalpium microsporum; assembly: GCA_019914985.1. NCBI lineage: Eukaryota > Fungi > Basidiomycota > Agaricomycetes > Russulales > Auriscalpiaceae > Auriscalpium > Auriscalpium microsporum. The sequence continues at coordinate 1,188,125 of JAHLMG010000007.1, read as the reverse complement.
CCTGCTTTCGTGCCATGCCACGGCCTGCAGTTTCTATCGCGCCCGGACTTGTTCAAGCAGAGCCACGTACACACGGACGTCCGGCTTGCTCTAGGTTGGTCTGGCGTGCTCGTGGCAGGCGCGAGTGCGTTCTACGGGTGGCAGCGCGAGTTCGAAGACAGCAAGCCGGCCATGTGGGTGGGGCTCATCGTGTGCGTCATTCATCCGCGGCGTCTGCTGCGAGCTTTCGCTGATTAGGCCCGTAACTACCTCCAGCTACGTCTTTCTGACCGTAGTACAAACACTGTACGCGTACTTCGTCGAGGGCGACGTCGTGTTCGTCGGGAAGCGTAAGACCTTCGACAAGCGGGTACGTCACACTCGATCTCTCATTACCCCTCCATTTACTCATGATGCCACGCCGCCACCATGACGCGCAGATCGTCACCGAGCGGATAACTCTCTCGTCCCGCACGGTACCCTCCACCCCCGCGTCGCCTCCTGCGTACTCGCTCAGCCTCTCCTACAACCGATCCACCAACGGCGGCAAGTCCCTCCTGTCGCGTGGTCGCGCAGCTGAATCCCGTCCGTACACCACGGTTGTCGATGACAAGGGCGTGCTGGACCAGGACTTATTCGAGAACTGGGTAGGCGAGGTTGTCGGGCGTGTGATGGAGGCGGGCGAGGAGTAGACGGAGAACGTGCGTCGAGGCTTAGGCTGTAGGATTGGTGGCTTGGAAAGCGCTACTGCGAAAAGTGGTGTTCCTTGCTGTTCCGTCTGTGTATCTGCTGCTTTGATTGTTAAATTATAAACGCTGACTCAGACAGAATAACACGATCCCCATGCAGGTTGACACTGTCTGGGAGGCGTTGTGCCTCCTGCCTGCATTAGTCGTCCGTCTTTCAAGGCCACACAGGGTGGGAGGCGAAAAACCCACTGCTCGTCTGCCAGGAGTCGGATCCATACACCGAGACAGCGGTGTAAACCTATTGTATCCTGGCAGGCTGCAGCCACCATGTCAGACATGCGAATGACCAAAAGACACTGGAACGCATCGCAGTTTACATATAACATTTGCAGTCCGTTCTACACAAGCTAGATACAGAGGCCCTCCGGCCTCCATTTCAGAACACCTTCACCGGGACCCAACCTAAACCAACTGGAGTACGAGAAACCAAATTGCTGCAGGTCAAAGACAGCAGACGCGAACTGTGCTTCGGTAAGCGACACTGTCGTACTTGCCCGAGCACAAAAATGTGGGTTCCTGAGCAAGCGTGACCGGTGGGATGTCTTATGAGACTACCTGCCTGCTCGCCTTCCCGCTGATATTTTCTCCAGGGTGATCACCGTCGCCGACCTCGTCACATCGTGTAGGGATTGATGGGAACACCAAGAACAGGCAGGAGAAGGGGAAAGCGTACGTCCACGCAGCACCTCCACCGCTAGCCAAAGCCATGAAGATGCGCGCGGATAAAGACTACTATGGGAGAGTAGCTGACCCGGAGACAGGCGTGGAAGGGCGGGCTTGATAGACTCAGACTGGCACAGTGGCACGGAGTCTGGTGAGCGCTCCGGCGATGATCATGATTGGCCAACGCGTCGACGCGACTCGGCAGAGAGCCGGCGTTTGCGCAAGTCGTACGACCTTCCAGTAAATTTATTCGGCCCCTGCTCGTTCTCGCACTCGTCGTGGCCTCTTTCTCCCCTCCCTTTGACGACCTCCCAGCTCTCCAGCTCGCTATGGCGCAGCCGAAATCTCCACAGATGAACGGGCGCGCACAAGCACCCAACCCGGAGACACGCGACCCACTCACCAAGTGGGCAACGCGACTACTGCTCCTTCTCGCAGCGGTTGCGTCCTTCAGCTGGCTCGACACCATCAAGGTGCGTGTTCATTCTATCTGTGTGCCGCTCAACATGCTAAGTCTGGACCCACAGGACCGGTGGTACGTCTTCGACCCCGCACACCTTCGCGCGCTGCAGCTCTCCGCCGTCGCCACACACCCCGACGACATGCCCGCAATGATCTCGCACATCGTTGCGAACCTCACCGCGACGTACCCGTCCTCGCAGATCGCGCTCAACACGGACATGTCCGAGTGGGTGTTCAACAACGCGGGCGGCGCGATGGGCGCGATGTACGTGATCCACGCGAGCATCACCGAGTACCTCATCATCTTCGGCACGCCGCTGGGCACGGAGGGCCACACGGGGCTGCACCCCGCGGACGACTACTTCCACATCCTCAAGGGCGAGCAGTGGGCGTTCAAGCCCGGCGCGCTCGAGATGGAGCGCTACGTGCCCGGCGACTTGCACCTCATGCCGCGCGGCGTCGCGAAGCAGTACAAGATGCACGAGGGCTGCTGGGCGATGGAGTATGCGCGAGGTGTGTCGCACGTTTTTGAGTCGAGTCCACGGTTGTGCTGATGCGCGTGTGTTTGCTTGCTAGGGTGGATCCCCCTCATGCTGCCGTTCGGGTTTGCGGACACGTTGACGTCGACACTGGATATACCGACGCTCTGGCGGACCGTCCGTATCAGCGGCAGGGAGATGGCCAGGAACTTGCTACTGGCCAAGATCTAGAGTGGTGGCATGTCTTGGCTTGGCCAGCCATGCTCGAGCATAGGATATACATTACCTGATTAATAGACAGAGATTTGAGCCACAGATCACTCAAGCAGTCTGCCCCCCTTCCTGCGCCTGGAGCTATGTACCTATGGCTGGTTGAGATCAGCGAGCAGCTACGTCGTGGAGATCATCGAGCTGGCTTGAACTTACCAATCGATCGTACTTGACTCGGAGACTGGTTGTCTAAGCACCCGGATAACCGAAGTTGCAAGTGGGCTGCATAGACGAAGGTTACCAACACGATACAGAGCCCAGGACGGTGTCAGACACCCTGTTCTGAGCGCCTTCCTGAGCGTGTCCGTGTTGTGACGGGCGAACGTACACTATGAAGCCAATCCGAGGTTAGGTTCACCGGACTTATCGGTGAATTTGCTCATTCACCGACAAGTGCGGTGACGACGCGGTGTTCGGTGATGGACGGTGACGATCACCGCGCCTTGGACACCCATATTCACGGTGAAAGTCAACTACGGACGGTGAATGAAAAGCAGCCCATAACCACCGCGTAGTATGCGGTGAATTTCATCTATCTAGCTCGGTTTTCTTCACCCGGATCCCATGTCCGCAGCTGGAATCTCGAGACCATGTAGAGAACCATATATATATGTACGGCAACGTCATTCTCCGCCGCAGCGGACACTCATGTTGTAATGTGTAGCCTATACAGTACATGGTGAGGGGCATATAGGGCGGCAGAGTAACCCGGCGTGCTTAGCAAGAAACACGACACCCGACGCGCGACGCGCGGGCGCGTGCGCCACGTCATTGTTGATTGTGACCTGGTCACTGTTCAAATACGCGCGCGCTTCCCATGTTCTCTTCCTGCCAGCACGGTGGCCTCGCCAGAAGCGCGCTCAGCTTGAGCGGGGCGCCGTGTACACTTGTCTCTCTCGTACGCCCTCCTCTTCCTGTCCTCACTCCCCCTCTATCCCGGCCATCTGGTGCGTCAACTCGAGCAGTAGTTGCTCCGGGCTTCTCCCACTGCCCGGAGCAGCCAGACTCGCCTTCATTTCGCGCCGTGCGGGACCCACTCCCACTTCGCATGGACGCTTTCTCCCCAATCCACCCACAGCCACAGGCTGCGCGCCCCAGGACTGCTCGCCTCGGCCTGCTCCCACTCCTGTGACGCGTACCAGCAGGTCTCGCGGGCGTGACACTGCATCCTGGTTTAACGAAACCAACCTTCTCTGTGACATACAGGTGAGGGAAGACGATGGAGTGTGGAGGACAACGGCAAGGTCAGCGTGCACGGCGCGTCAGGCTCCGTACCCTGCGCGGCGGCGGCGGCGAATCCAGGTACGCAGCGGCGGTGGTAAGGGATGCGCTTGCACTTGCTGACTGGACTTGCAGAGGAGGAAGCAGCAGCGGACTGGGGTTCCGGCCTGAGGTTCCAGGGTGTGGCAGCCCGCCACCGAGCAGGTTCGATGCCTGCCGACTACCGCGGCCGCGCACTGAAACCTCCGCCACACTTGTGAGTACAGGCACACGATACATGCCGGATGTGCGGGACACCGGCATCAGGCACGAGGTAGGCGCCAACGGGCGTGGACGGCGTGGGGCCACGCCCGCTGGCTGGTTGGCGAATCTGCGCCGGTCAAGGTGGGTGGTGTGCGAGATTTCCGGGAGGGTAGGCACAAGGCAGGCAACTTGAAGGGCAGCCCGGGCGGCGTGGGGCAGAATGGGAGGCGGCGCACGCGAGGAGAGCAAGGATGGTTGCGTGCGCAGACTCAGAGCATGGATGGCAATGGGCCGGGAGCACTGCTAGCTAGCGTGCGCCGTTGACGCGCGCTGTTGACGATAGATTTATCCTGATGAATCTGTATGCCTACTCCGAATCCGGGTCGTAAATTGCCCGTGAGAGAGAGCCACTGCGATCGATGATGGCCCAGCGAGATTGGCTGTCTGGGACTCGGCCGACTAGACATTGCACGCACTGAATGTCGAAAAGTTCCTCAGTCTTCGACTCTTGCGAGTAGTACTGGATGTCGAGCTGTGCGTGAGGGGCCTCAATGTTGCACTGCGTGATTCCTGCCAAGAAGATGGTTTCTGGCTCTAACACTCCGAGTTCAACAGACCGTGGCATGTGTATTGCGAAGATGTGCTGCAGGCAGCCGTAGAGTGTTGTCATCTTGAAGTTCGGAGCACGTCGCTTGTGGCGTGCATTCTCGTCAACGAGAACTTGATACTGAATACAAGGGTAGATAAATCAGAGCAAAAACTTTGCGTCATGGACTAGGCAGGACCTACTCGGATGTATGTTGCGTCACGGCGACCCTCTTCACTCATCCCCAGCATGGATGCAGCCCTTATTGTATCACCGTCGTCAATGCGGACCTTCGCCCACTGTTCAATGGTGGCACCATTGAGGCTGCGCTTGACGAGTTGAATTTTGTTTGATTTGTCATATCGAGTCGCAAGGGCCTTGACAATCTTGCGGATGAGCGAGTCATCTGGGCGAGACTTGCCAAAAGGTGGCAGCAGCGTGCACATTGGGTCTGTAGACGTCCCGACAGTGAGTAATTCCTCCAAATACAATACGCAGGCGGAGCTCGGACGTACAGCTATCGTCTCGATACCCAGGCTGGCGGGATCCGGCAGGTTGCGACCGTAGCGAGATTGGCTCGTCAATGAGGTTGTAGATGAGCCGGATGTGCAAGACCTGTGCACTCTCGACGATGAAGCGGTCGAGAGATGTAAATGGGTGCTTGCGGCTTTTAATGGCGGGTCGTATGAGACCACAGTATCGCTCCATCGGAAATGCCCAGTAGGCCCAAACAGGGCCACAGGCCTCAATCGAGTCTGCAATATGCAGAAGAGCGTGTATCGTGATAGGACAGGTAGAGATCCGCAACGGATCATGCTGATAGTATAAGCTAGGCTGCATGTAAGTATTTCAGTCTATGTGTGAGTGGAACTCGCGACATACTCTTCGAATTGTTCTACCCATGTCACAAACCCTTCGCGGATGCCCTTGATCTCATCCATCGACAGGCTGAACTCCAGGCATTGATGTAGCAACTTGACTAACTCGATGAAGTGAGAGTAATAGACCTTGTTGTGAAATTTCCGACGGAGCAGCACGGGGCCAATGTAGAGTGTCCAGAAAGACCAGGAGTCAGCGGTTGTCGCTGTCTTGTCTGCGGCAATATTCGGAGGACGTGCGCCGTAGCAACCCGGGATAGTCGAGCCACATGAGGCGGTGGCTGCACCGATAGCGTCCCAGACATCGGGAGCGAGATGATAGGAGCCATCACCTTCGTCGAGGCCCTTGAATTGGCCGGTCCAGAGAAGAACGAGATTCTTGATTGTGTTCTCCCATATGAGGTGCATGAAGTCGTATGGAAATGACTTGGACAGCGAGATGCCTGGAACGTAGGAAAGCAGGGGCACGCCTTTGATGCCGTACTTCTTTGCAAGCGCTTCGCTCCTTGTCTTGTTAGGTGCGCCGTCAACTTCTCGAGCCATCTCTATCATCTCCGCGTGTGTTCGCATTGGTAGCGCTCGAGGATCATACGATTTGACAGCATTCGGGTCGTTGACTGTGTCGGGATGTGTAGCGCGGTCAAGAGGGGCGTAGTGCGCCGTGCCTGCACCACCGGGAAGACGCAGGCCGACGATCTTGCACATCCGACAGGCTTGGATTCCATTGTGTCCTTTCATGCGCATGACGAGGGACACAGCGGGTATGTCACCGAAGACAAGAATCAGGAAGGCACGGAGGGCGAAGAGGGACTGCGTGATGGCATCGAAAGCGCGGATACCAACTGCGAGCTGAAGGAGCTCTACCACTAGTGGGTGCAAGAAAGAGTCCATGTCGATAGGCTTTTTGGGCCCCGGAATGACGCCTACGGAGAGGATGTTCTCGATGTGGAAGCGGACCTCGGGCGGCAGGTTGTAGTTGAAGAGGATTAGCGGCCAGCACGTTGTCTTGCGGCGCCGAAAAGGTGCAAACCCATCCGTTGACAGGCCAAGGGCAATGTCGCGGCCGTCTTGAAAGAATTTGTGAGGCAATTGCTTGCCGTCGACCACAACAAACTCTCTGCAGAGTCGCCGGTAGCGCTTGCCGTCGAAGACGTCGGACACAGTGTTCTGCGTGTGAATGTGTCCATTGGCGCGGTACTGCATCTGTGTAGCAATTGGCTCGCTCGAAGCCATTGCGCGGAGACGAGGAATGATAGGAATATATGTGAATTGTTTGCGTGCCCGACCATCAGCCTTGTAGCGCTTTTCCTGGCAATAAGGGCACGAATCGAGGCCGGCGTGTGGGCCCGTGAAGCAGCAGCACGAGTTAATGCAGCAATCATATAGTTGCGGCCGAAACCCGGCGAGCGAGGCAATCCGTGTGCGTGCAGTCTCGAGAGATGGGACCTCTTCATTTGGAAAGGCGTTGGGAAGATCACGGTATGCTGCATCGGTGGTTTGGTGGCGTAATTTGTATGAATATTGCCTAAGAATTTTGCGATCTGTCTCGTCAAGATCATCCGCTACATGAGCAATCAGCGGCGTTGCCAAGAAACACATGACCGGTGAGGACGACGTACCGCTCAGCTGATTATTCCGCTCGAAATCTTCATTGAGGATGTCAAACGCTGTCAGGAAAGGATCCCTTGGCTCCGAGTCGTCTGAATCTTCATTGGAGTCATTGGATGCCGCCCCAACGACGCTGTCATCGTCATCAACCTGGCTGTCTTCATTATCGTCATCCTCGCTGTCCTCTCCTACGTCGCCTCCACCCGGGCCGCCGCCAAGTCCGTCAAGCTCGATGTCTTCCTCGATCTCCTCGTGCATATCCAACCTAGCAACAGGAAGAACTGAAGCATCGCGTGCGCGCACATTCTCTTTGTGGGACTGTTGCTCGACTTCCTCGTAAGTATTATTGTCCATGGCAGTGAGCTCAGCATCAAAATTCACTGCCAAAGCCAGACAAGACTAAGTCAGAATTACACACAAGGTATGTCAATAGTACATACCATCCAAATTAATTGGTATCGCTGGGGACAGAGTGAGGGCGGCAGTGTCGGCCGTGATTGCCTCGATCTCGCCAGACATGCTGCGAGGGGCATTGCTGGGACCAGCCACTGGATATTCTCAATGGTTAGCGGTACTGGTAAGGTCTTGGTGGCACTATCACATACCTGGCGCTGGCGGCTGCGGTAGATCAACGCGAGTCTCGCGACGAGCTCGCCTGGGTACAGGGATGGAATCCTCCGGGTCCGACAGTGACGTATTCCTCCGGCTCCGCTTCAGAGGTTGGGCATCAGCTCTCGGAGACGGGACGTTGACGTTGTATGCATCCAGCAGCGTAGCGGCTGGTCCTTGTACTTTGGGAGCGGAGTCAAGATTCAGGTGGCGCCGGCGAGTAGTAGGGTGGACTAGCTGGTCGCAGTGCGGACAGCGAACCTTCGGAGGCATTGTGCAGAGCAGGGAGTCGGACTATGGAGGGGAGATGTCGATGTTGAGAGACGGTATAGGAGGCTCGATCGCGCGAGTCCGTGCGGGACCGGTCCACGTGTTCCGAGTCGAAAATCAACCAAGTCGCGATGGCGAGCGACTGCCTGTCTTCATCATCAAACTTCCCTGCTCCTGATTGACTAGCAGCCCTCTTACCTCTTCAATCCTCGTTCTGTGATGCCTCGTTCGTTGCCGTCGCCCCTGGGCTCTAGCAAGAAGAGGAAGAAGAACTCAGACAAGGACAATACCAATCAAATCAACGAAAATACGCCACCTGTCGCCACTCCGTCTGCCAATAAATCCAAGGGCAAGCCGAGCACCCCTAAAGCAAAGAAAGGGGATAATCCTCAGCTACAGGCTCTTAAGGAGGCCCAGAAGGAGATTGATATGTTGAAGAGTACGCACTTTTAGCCCTGTCGAGTTGGTTTTGTTCCCATACAAGCTTCCAGAGAAACTGGCTGAAGCAAAGCCCGCATTGAAAGCAAAGCTCGACGACTCGGAGCCCAAGATCCCCAGGCCAAAGGGCAGCTTCGGAACGAAGGATCTTCACCTGCAGGAGGCAATGGGACTGGCGGGTGACGATATCGAGTACAACGCCCTTATCGTAAGCAAGCTGTTGGCAAGCTGGCCCATGCATAGACACAAGTAACTCACTTTGGCTTTTCAGTACTCCGCTCGCAGCATGGCTATTCGCTCCGGAGTCGACTTTGGTGTGACGTATTCACAGCAAGACAACGAGAAATTGGCGAAGTACTGTCGAGCAGTGAGTTTCCAAGCAATAAGGCTATCAGTCAATCAGGACAACTGACACACATGCCATGCATCGCCGCTACCATGACAGATGCGCGACAAACACAAACTCTTGTCCAAGTTCAAGAATGATTGGCCTTCCATGGCCATGCTTCAGCAGTTCATCACAAACCGACGCCGTCTCGTGGCCAAGGCCGCCAAAAAAGCCGCTGCCAAGGCCGCCAAACAGAAGGGCAAGGGTCGTGCGACAATCGATGACATTGAAGAGGCTGAAGAGGACGGCAATACCAGTGATGTGGACGATGAAGACGACGCGGTCATGTCGCCAGCACTAGCTGCACAGGAGATGGATTCCTCTGAGGTGGAGATGGGCTCCGTCATTGGCGACGACGACTGATGCAAAGTCGAACCATGGTGCGCATTCACACGTTGACTCCGTTGGTCGTGTTCTGATGGCGCCTCCCAGTGCCGTAAATCCAACGATACATCCATCCATCCATCGACGTCTACGGCACGGTCGATGTCGTGCTACGTATACGTCGTATTCATACACAACACAGCCCCTTCCTATCGCACTGCAGCTGGTATGCAGTATATCCTTTTTAACAGTACCTGTTGCTTCGTGTATTGGGCCTACGGCGGGACTGTAGTACCTCAATCAAAGTTGATTTTCACCTTTCCATGCGCGGGAATTCAACCTGCTTTGTGCTGATTGCCAACGAGTACGCAATGGTGACATTCACCGCATGGGGCAAGCGGAAATTCATCGTGTAGAAGCACGGTTCTTTTCACCGGAAATGTCTCGAGTCTTTTCACCCACATAACTGGTGAAAAGTCCCTCGGACAGGACAGGCAAATGTCACGGTGAAACGATGCAAAATCCCGGTGATTTGCAACCAGATTTAGACATCGAGGGTGGCGGTGATGAACACCGAGGTTCGTTTATTTTCATCTAGTGTTGCGGTGACGAACACCATACATAGCGGTGAACACCCCGGTGGATTTCACCTTGCGCCCCTCTCATAGTGGTAGCAATCTTACTCGGAAAACCGCCCGCGGGACGAGGCATCTCACACACGAATGGCAAAAGATGAAGGGATAAATATAATAGCAGTGTACAATAGTATAGTACATAGAAGGCTCGAGGACACGGTTACTTGGCACCTGCGCTCGAGAACTGCAAGTCGCCGTCAGCGAAAGTGCGTGGCGGAACAAAGAGGAACTGACCTTCGTCACCGACTTGGTACCCTCTGAGATGGCGTGCTTCGAGAGCTCGCCAGGAAGGATGAGGCGCACAGCGGTCTGAATCTCCCGTGACGAGATCGTGGACTTCTTGGAGTACGAGGCGAGCTCTGCAACAGATGGGTCAGATTGAGCCGCGGCCCAGTATGGCAGTCACACGTACTGGATGCCTCGGTGGCGATACGCTCGAAGATGTCATTCACAAAGGAGTTAAGGATGGCCATTGCCTTGTTTGAGATACCAGTGTCAGGGTGGACCTGCTTAAGAACTGGATGCGTACGAGTCAGAACGTGCTAGCAAGCATGCGATAAAGGTGGCACGTACCCTTGTAGATGTAAGACGAGTACGTCTCCTTGCGGACCTTGCGGCGCTTCTTCTTATCCTCACCGCCCTCCCCAGCCGCCTTGGTCGAGGTCTTCTTCGCGGCCTTGGAGCCATCGGAAGTCGTCTTAGCTGGGGCCTTGGAGGCGGTGGAGGCAGGGGCCTTGCCGGCAGTGGAAGCGGGTTTGGGGGCCATTGATGCGAGTGGTGAGTGAGGTGGGTTGAGAAAGGAGAAAGGCGAGCGAAGAGCAGCAAGGGGGTGGTAGAGGGCAGAAAGTGGTTGAGAACGACAAGTGAGCGCAGGGCTGTTATATAGGCGGAAGGCGCTTTGCTCGTGTTTGGCTGCGAGCGCGTCGACGCGTCGCGTGTTGACACAAACCTTATTCTGTTTACCTCCACGTGACCCCCGCGCGGCGCCTATAAGACCGTGACTGCGCCATCCGTGCATCCGCTTCAACGCTCGCACTCTGCTCCCATCCACCACCACGCACCCACCCCGTTCACCACCACCACCCACTCACAATGTCTGGCAAGACTAGCGGCAAGGCAAAGTCCGGCGGCAAGGCGACCTCCGACTCCAAGTCCCAATCCCGCTCCCAGAAGGCCGGTCTCCAGTTCCCCGTCGGCCGTGTCCACCGTCTCCTGAAGCGGGGCAACTATGCCCAGCGTGTGGGTGCTGGTGCACCTGGTGCGTGACTCGTTCTACTTGTCTGCCGCGTTCTGACTTGCGTGCGACACTCCTGCAGTGTACCTTGCTGCCGTCCTTGAGTATCTCGCTGCCGAGATTCTCGAGCTGGCTGGCAACGCCGCGCGCGACAACAAGAAGCAACGTATTGTGCCCCGGCACTTGCAGCTCGCCATTCGGAACGACGAGGAGTATGTTGACCGCATCTTGAACGTCTGCCTGTGCTCATTCCCCTGCAGGCTGAACAGGCTTCTTGGTGACGTTGTCATTTCGCAGGGTGGTGTCGTACCGTTTATCAACCCCGAGGTACGTCGTGTGGCTTTGATGTCTCGCGCTTGATTCTAACGTATTGTCATAGCTCCTACCCAGCAAAACACAGAAGGGCAAGAAGGAAAGCCAGGAGGTCTAGAGTTTGTGTCTGCATTCTATCTTCTACTGTAACTCTTTGTATTATGCCCCGTAACATTATTTCTGGACTCATCGTCGTGGTGAAGTGTGCGATTCCGTTGGGCTCGGGAGAGTCGAGACAAGGTGTTGACCGTGGCCGGCCCGGAGTGCCGCTGGGTGCATGCGTCGGCGGCCGCTGTGTTTCTTCTGCCTTTGCGCACTGGTGACTGCACCACCGATTCCAGTCCGATTCCCTGTCTATTGCTTTGCGTCGATACCTGTCGTCGTGGTCACCCAGAAGCCACCCAGCTCTCTGAACCTCGTGGCGATGAGCATTTATTGTCGACTTGGTTAGGAATAAGACTTCTGGATGCTCCGACGATCCCGGGTGGGTTTCCGGCTGCTTGTCTCCAGCAATAATTCGGTGTGCGATAATTTAGCTCTTTGGGTGCTCACATGGACAACGTAACAGCCGGGCCCGTTTGCCACATACATTCAGAGCGCGGAAACGTTTCTGCCAGTGTGACTGACTGTCTATTTCCCCACAGAATCCATCTGGGGGATCGGAGGGCGGTGTTCGCTCCGTTGCGTCAGATCTGGGGAAATCTGGGGCTGCTCAGAAGGCCCACTGAAGGCCCTCGCATCATTGCGCAGGCCATTCACGATGCGAACACGCGGAGTGCACAAGCTCGTCTACAGGCCGTTCGCTGGCTCCCCTGATAAGTAATTTATGTCATTGATGGACTACAAACATATCATAGCAAGGAAATCTTCATCAAAGCCTAATCCTCAAAGGCTCAAACTAGTGGCGACGCAACCACCCCCTCTCGCGTCCAAGCAATCTAGTAGCCGCACACGCAGACCTATATTCGCCAGTAAGCGCCCACCCGTTCAGCTTGGAGTCGAGCGCTTACATTGCCCTGGGTAAAGTATGGCCGCCCGCAGCATGGAATGTTCAGGTCGCACAGACACCCTGGCCCGCGGCAGTTCCACGAGTCGCTGAGCGGGGTCAAGGTGCTAGGGACGCGCTGCGGGATGAAGTCCGCGGGTATGCCAGCGTTGGCGGAAAGTGCCACAGCGAGAGCAGTGACGATGAATGTGAGTTTCATGGTATCGGTGTCGGTGTTGGCTGGTCTGACGATTTTGATTGTGTGGTGCAGATGCTGCCTAGCTGTTTGACGGCGACTGTTTTATGTTGTCTGCAAGCTTGCTGTGCTAGGCTTCGTCAGGCATGGACAGTTGCCAAAGTTGTAAGACTTCCTCTCCCATTGAATCGAGTTCACAGCCTCGTCATCGGGACATGCATTCCGAGATATCATAGGGAACGCTCTTTCTACCCTCCGGAGCCCATGTGACGACGAAGGTAGACCTGCGGAAACGTTGCGGAGCAATGGAAGCCGTGCCGCTTGTGATTGACAGGACTTCATACTTATGTTTGTCAACGCAGCAGTGCGATGTGTGCAATAAGTACCGAGACGCGGCACGGAGACGCTTGAGCACACAGGGACAAAGTGCTGGTCGTATGGGCTATGCGTATGTGAGTCACGTCAATCGATGCATCCAACCACATTACTCGGCGCTTCCGTCTAAGTCTCTCAGGCTTACGATTGTATCCGCTTCTCAACACAGAATTCTGCAAAAGGCTAGAGTAGCTCAGCGTCGCGCAAGTGCTTTCATCTCGCGCAGCGATCGGTATACCGCAGTCTAGTGGTTGCTACAGGCATATAACACTTGATTGCGACACGAGAGCGAGCTCAATCATACACACCAAACAAGAACATCTGCCAGCATCCAACCTCCTTATAATCTCCCCACAAACAACGTAACAACTTAGCATCTGTGGCGTGCAACCTACTTCGGTGAGCATGAATCAGGACTGTCCAGGCCTCTTGAGCTTACCACAGACACCACGACACAGGCGCGCCTCATTCGCGAGGCATTCAGCTGCAGACACAGATCTAGAGATAGGGCCAGCCGATCAGCCCTCGAGCTTCCAGGTGCATGTAGATCGCTCACCCCTCCATACCAGCAGGGCCAGTTGCAGCACGGCATCCTGCTGTCACAGTAGGAGCCGCGCCACACGCAGGGCCGCGCCTCGTCTGCGGGGTCGTTGGGCCTCAGGGTGCGCGGGACGTGCGGAATATAGTCGTCCGGCGAGCCTGCGGAGGCGGTGAGAGCGGCAGAGAGGGCGACAAAGAGGTAAGTAAGCTTCATGCTGTGATGCGGGTACGAGTGCAGACACTGGACTGTGCACTCTGAGAATGGGGGCCTTTTATGCTAGATGAGATGACGCCTGGATAAATTTGTCTGCTTCCATGCATGTTATGTTAAAGATGGCTGTGGGCCGCAGGACGCTTGCCGACAATGGGTCAACATTTCCGAGGAAGCTTCACGTACTGAGAATAGTCTACTTGCCGGACGAAGTACAGGTGTTTGTGATACAGTTGTGGGGAGCGGAAATGTCGCGGAAAGACTGTGATGATAACGCGCAGTGCTGCTCGTGATGTCAGGGATGCCCGAGGACTACAAAATACAATTTTAGCCTTTCCAGAGTAAGTAGCCGAGCAGTTGACCATGTGAGAAGACATACTGCACTCTGCTAAGGGTTGGTTTTTCGAGATGGAAGGCTTGCTGGCATAGGTAGGTCATCCGCGGAACCCCAATCGATGGCCTGTCCTCCGGTGTTGTAACCAACGAGATAGCATTGATCATGTGTGACTCGCACAGTTAAATAAAGGGCCTGCATGCTATATAAGAGAGAACACGAGGATGAATCCCCAAATCAATCGGAATATCCATCCCGATAAGTGACAGCAAGACGCAGCCCTACTGTCAGTAGCGTAGCGAGATCACCGCCTCAACAACCACATGCTCCAAGCAATCAGCACCACAGGAACAACAGAAACTACCTCACCTAGACCCGCGTACTCCGGCGCAATCCGCACACGTACGAGCGCGCCAGCAGCCAAGAGCACCGCGAGCAAGTTGTATAGGAATGACCATGCAAAGTTCACCGTGATGCGCCGCACGGCACCCTGCGAGACGTCGAGCACCACGCGCAGGCAGCGCGCGAGGTCCGCAGACGTCTCGAGGTCCACGACGACGATGTCTGCGGCGCTCAGCGCAATGTCGCTACCGGAGCTAAGCGACACGCCGACGTCCGCCTGCGCCAGAGCGAGGCAGTCGTTCGTCCCGTCGCCGACGAACAGCACCTTCGGCCGCCCGTCGCGCGCTTGCAGGTCGCGCACCCGCGCCAGCTTCGTCTCGGGCAGGCAGCCGCCCACCGCTCGCTCGGCGGGAATGCCCAGCGCGGCTGCAGTGGCACTCACGGCGCGCTGGTGGTCTCCGCTCACGATGTGGACTTCGCAGCCGCGTCCGTGGAGCAGCTGTACGGCCGCTGGGGCACTGGGCCTGACGGAGTCGGCGAGGCCAAAGGCCGCAATAAGCTCTGTTCCGGACGTTACAGCGAAGAGGGTGAGGGACTTCTCTTCCATTTGACGGATGGATGGGTGGTCATGCAGCCCGAGCCACGATGGACTTCCGCCACGCCATAGTCCGCCTTTGTCCCGTGCTTCTATGCCTAGGCCGGGCAGCGAATTGTTGTCCAGAGGCATTGGTATAGCGTCCGGATATGTGACTGCCAGGAACTCGCTGATCCCCTGCGCCACGGGATGCCGGCTACCGGCGACAAGGCCCAGCATCGCACCGATAGCGCTCTCGCGCACGACGTAGGACTCAATAACACTGAGCTTCCCTCTCGTTAGCGTTCCGGTCTTGTCAAACACGGCAATGCGCGTGTCTTTGATGTGCTGAACAGCATTCACAGACTGCCAAGTACATGTTAATGGAGAGATAGGAAGCAGATCAGAGAACACACCTTGAAGAGCACCCCTTCCTCTGCGGCGACGGCGGCAGAGATGACCACGACCATAGGTACGCA
Organism: Auriscalpium microsporum; assembly: GCA_019914985.1. Lineage (NCBI taxonomy): Eukaryota > Fungi > Basidiomycota > Agaricomycetes > Russulales > Auriscalpiaceae > Auriscalpium > Auriscalpium microsporum. The sequence continues at coordinate 1,172,741 of JAHLMG010000007.1, read as the reverse complement.
GAGGACGAGAGCGCACGGGCAGGAGATGACGAGCACCGAGATGGCGTACTTCAGCGCGGCGACCCCAGCGACACTTGAACTCTGATGTCGCACGCACAGGCCGACGACCATCCAGACAATAAACACGATTATCGCCACGGTGAAGATGATCGGGGCGAGGTACGACGCAGCTTTATCTGCAAGGTCCTGGACAGGGAGGCGCGACTCCTGCACCTGGGTAACCAGTCGGCCGATGTCCGAGATGGTGTTGTCCGCAGGGGCGCGGTCGACCGACATGTCGAGCACGCCGCTCAAGTTCAGCGTGCCGGCGGTCAATTTCGCGCCTGGGCCCTTTGCCACGGGGACGCTCTCGCCTGTGATCGCCGACTCGTCGACCTGGCTAGTGCCGCGGACGACGGTGCCGTCCGTCGGTACAACCGAGTCCGCAGCCACGCGCAGAACATCCCCACAGTGCACGAGCTCCGCCGGGACCGCGGAGGCCACAGCCTTGTCCACATCGACGAGCTGCACGCTGTCCACCTGGAGCGTCCGCACGTCGTCGAGGGCCGACGTCGCGCGCCGGCGCGCATACGCGGAGATCAGGCGCCCCAGCGTGATGAGAGTAATCAGCAGCGCGGGTGTCTCGAAGAACGGAGTGGCGAATTCGGCGCCCGCGACTTGCGTGATGTAGGCGACGGTCGAGAATATGAAGGCGATGGATGAGCTGAGTACAACCAGCAAATCCATGTCAAGGATGTGCTGGAGGAAGAGCGCGCGCAGCGCGGATGAATAGAGCGGTGCGGCGACATAACCCAGTATGACTGCCGAAAGGGCCAACGAACAGCCGCCATAGACGGCAGGGTGTGGTGGCAGCGGTGCCCATGCGAATACAAGAACGGGGATGCAGAGCGTGGCGGAGAGGATGGTGCGGTGCAACAGAGCGAACAGCTCGGTCGACGCTTGCGCGCTGGCCGTTTGCTTCGGAGTAGGCACGAAGATGCCGTCCCACGGCCCGAACGCGGCGAGGACCTCGCGCGGTTGCAACAGAGCAGCGTCAAATTCCACGTCCAAGATGGTGGTTCCACGCTCCTGCTGCACGCGCTGCACGCATATGCCGGCAGGCAGCCCTTTCTCTTCGTAGGCGCCGGAAGCGACGCGGACACGCATGTTTCTGCTGCGCGCGCCCACGGCGTGGTCCTCGCGGACGGTACAGGCAAAGCCTGTCAGCTCCGTGGCGCGACGAGCGATGTCTGGCGGAAGCACGAGCCCCTCCGTGTAGCTAAGGGCAGCTGTGCCGGCGAGAGCATTCACCTTGACGTCACGGACTGAGGGTAGCGTGACAAGAGCGCGTGTCAGTTTGCCGGCGCACGAAGGGCAGTCCATACCCTGGACGGAGAGGAGGAGCGTGCGCGTATTCGAACCGCCGAGTTCAGCGTTGGGCAGGCCGCGTGCAGTAGGAGCAATTGGGTGCGCTGCACGCTCCTTGCGCTTCTCCTGCTGGACGGAAGAGTGATGGTGATGGTGCCGGACACCTCGCGACTTGATGCGCCAGTCAACAATGCAGCAGCAGGCGGCCTCGAAGAAGCGGCCGAACGTGCTCCCCAACCCGCACTTTCCGTGGTCGTGGCCCTGCGTGTGCTTGTGCGCGCGCCGGCGACCTTTGTCTGCAGGGCGATGGTGATGTGCACGCGTATCGGTCTGCGCTGCGGCAGCTTGGCGGACGACGCGCCGACGGACGACCGGGTGACTGGTGCAGCAGGCATCCGTTTCTAGAGGGGCGGATCAGCGCAGCTCGAATTGGCACGAGGAAGGGTGGATGCCTACCATGTGTCGGGATCGCCGCGCAGGCCCCGCTGTCCGGCGACGAGCGTGCTGAGGGACCACAGCACGAGTCGCAGTCCTTCTCGGCTTCAGAGCTCGTGTGTGACACACAATCAGAGCAGCACTCGTCTTTGACGTCCAAGACGTCGGTGTCTGCGGCCGCCTTTTCCTTGGGTGTCGCCTCAGTGTTCGAGGGCTCTGTGCAGCAGGCGTCATAGCATCCGTTATTGCTCATGGGAGCGTCAGACTCGCACTCTGCGCAACAGGAATCCTCGAGGTCATCCGCGCAGCAGCTGTCTAGAGCACGCCGTCAGATGTTATCACCGTACAAGCCTGTGGTCGACGCACCTGCCAGTGGTAGACTGGGGCTCCCCGGTGCGCAGCAGCTCGAGCTCGAGCTCGCTCGCTGGCATCCTCCCTGGCCGTCTGGGATGCAATCCCCCACAACGATAGCCACGTCACCCTCTGTGTCCGCGCCTCCTTCACAGCACCCGTCGCCGCACCCGGTCCCGTCCTGTCTCTCTTGTTGTGTTGTCTTCAAAACATTAGCGTTTCGCCCGTCTTGACTTCCTGTGGGTGAGAGAGACATGTCGGATGTAGTCAAGATGGGAAGGTGCGGCTGTGGTAGGCAGCAAGGCCCAAAGGGGGGCTAGCCTCATGTCCAATACCGCCGAAAGGCGCGCTGAGTGCGTCTATCACTATGGCCCCGAGCTCGAGCCTCCGGTATGCAGGTATTGATATTATCACCCCACCGCACTGCCCGACTCCGAGACGTACAACAGCAGCGGTCCGCCCCCTTGTCACCGGGTCACCGCCTATTCTGCCCTCGACGTGCACAATGCACATCGATTGTGAGCTCAGAGAAGGGCTCTCGACGCCATACGTTCGCACCAACGTCTCGCTCTCGATTAATCAAGGCAACTACGCAAACAACGCGAGTGGTAGGCGCGAACGTGGCAGCATGGCGCGGTCAATCTGACTTTTACCTCTACAGATATCGATCCAGGCAACTAGGCGTCGTTGTTCAGCATGGGTCAAAAGACGAGGCACGCACCATAAGTACTTGTGCCATATGCGCCGCTGTTCCGCTCAGGGGGAATAGCAGCACCTTCCGCCCACACGCCGGCCCACGAACCAATGCGACGGCTGTCGAGGAATCGGTGCAACGAGCGCGAGCGGACCGATTAACCACGCCTAAGTCGCGACTAACGTCCGGGACACGCTCGCTTCGAGGGTAAGATGACTTTGTGAACGTTAGCGGATGAATTCTTTCCATAGTTGAGATCTACTACGCACTGCTCGCGCCTGTGGCCTCACTCACAATTCTATGTAGCCTTCTAGCTACAACACAAGGATAGCGCCTCTCACTACATGATCCATCATCGCGGGCTGAGAACTTTGTGGCATACGACGACGGCGGCGGGGCCGGGCGGGCGGAATTCAGGAACCTGGCGAGAGGCATTGGGAGAAGATTGTGGGCCCTAGAAGATGAAAGTGCATGCGGTGGTAAAGCGGGACAAGCGCGTGTTGCGAGGTGGTTGCAGGGCTCCGACCGCGCTGTAGGCAGGAAATATGTATAAGAAATACATGGGGGTAAAGCGGACTCAAAGGGCGCAGCGTTCTCACGACATGTCTCTCATCGCACGACCACGCTCTCGTCGCATCCCGTCGCCCCAGCTCACTCGACCTAGTCCATTGCCCTCACACTTGAACGCTAGATCTGTACCCGAATCAACATTCGTCTCGTACTTGCCACTGACGATCATCGTCGAACCAATATTGATGGCCCAGGTGCGCATCAACACACTCTTGGGTACGCTTTCTATCGCTGTGCTACGTAGCTACCGTACTGACGATCCATCGATTTAAAACCTCCGCCGGTTTGAAGGATAGGCTCGAGATGACTCCAGGTGCGTACATTATAATACTGTATATGACATCGCGCCGACGTTTGCCCGACGTTGTTGGGCTTCGCATTCGCAGGTCAATCGCAGCTAAGTAGCGTCTTATGTAGTATGCGTTGCAACAACCCCCGTACACAATCATGCGCATCGGGCATCAAGGCCATGCTCAAGCCGCCGTTGCACAGCTCATGCAGCCGAATAGTCGAATGGCGTTCATAACGGCCATCTGCAGGAGTGCGTAAAGATTTGTGTGCCCCGCCGGCCTCCACGTCGTGAGACTCTCTGAGCTAGGCACGCCGTATCCACTCACGATCCAGTCTAGAGAATGGATATTGTATACGCGCAAGTGAAGCTCAAGATGGCGAGAAGGTGCGCTGCCTTCAGGATCACCAGGTCGTTGAGGGCATGCGCGCTTCGGGGCTCACGACACTGCCTCAACCTTAAGCTCGTCAGGTTGGGACTCCCCGGCACCCGCAACCTGCTGAACCCTAGAAACGATCGAGCTTAGCCACGGACCGCGCCTCCTCGCGGCGCGCCTCCATATTCCTCCACCACAACCTCAGTCTTTTCTGCATTCTTTGCGAGGTCCCGTCATCGCATGTCCTGGGAGCTTTCCTGCGCCTAATTGTTGTAAACAGCTGTCATTTTAAAGGTTGTACATATACTTTTATAGGATAGAACGTCGTAAAAAATATTTCTCTTGCCTCCCCGCCGCCCCACAACTAGTTCTCCAACTTCGAGCCCCTTAGCCTTTGCGAAGCCAGCGCGCGTTCTAGGCGTCCAGTTCCTAATATTGCAAGTGCACCCGCATGCTCTGTATCACGACAGACCTGTCCAGCATAGATGAACGCATTCTCTGAACGTGCTCTCTGGCTGGTAATCTCGCTCGGTCACGCTGGTCTGCGCTGGCGTACGGTACGCCCTAGTGGTGCTTGCATTCCGATCATAGCGTCACGACAGCGTGAGACGGGAGTCCAGATGCCCGGAGGTGCACCATGGGCCGCGCAGTGTACCGCGACTGCTCGCAGACGAGCAGTTCGAGTTCGAGGCCGTCACACGGGGCGCCAGGATCTGGAAAAAGAAGTGAGGCAGATTGCGTGAACGTCGGTAGAGTTTGCACGGCGTGTGTGCTTGTATGATACGGGCGGCTGAGCGCACGCTATGCAAGACGAAGTTATTAGAGCTCGAGCTGTCAAGAGCACGGGAAGGCGAGAAGCGCCTTACCGGGATCATGTGAGTACGAGTGCTACAACGTTGAGCGCGCAGAGGCAGGTGAGTTCATGGCGGACAGAGGTCGACAGCGGCCGAGGTTCGAAATCGGGAATGACGCGGGCATGATATCGTGCACGGGCAGAAATCGTAGAGACGACGTGATCGGAGGGTAGAGAACGGAGAAGCTGAAAAGTTGATGAGCTCGCAAGGCAGGTATTCAGATCAGCTCACCAGTTGCGATCTTGTTGATACCAAGACGATGGATTATGACCGTCTTCTCTTCTGGCTTGGACAGGAAGTGCATGTTCGTTGTGATGCAAGTGGGATACAGTAGATGAAGGCGTAATTGGAGGAGCATGGAGAGACTCAGAGGACAGCAAGTAGGTGGTGGACTTGCAAATCAAGTTACGGTACCGATTTTGCCGAGATTCGCGCTCTACTTTCGAGAATACACCAAGCTGCCTGAACGTGAGCTCGAGTGCACACGCTAACGGTCACTCACCGGCACCGATACATCCCTACACCAACAGATGCAACATGGCGACAGATCGCTTGGCATTCCAGAGGCTCGACGCTGCGGACAATGACAATGATGAGCAGACGTGCGATTATGGCGCGACCGAGCTACCTTGGCACGCCCGTCATTCACCATGGTGTAAGATATGAGGTGCGCACCGCTTGCTGTTCTTGCCTTGGTGCCGATCGCTGAAGTGTGTCCTTCGTTAGCTGCAGAAAGCGCCAGATCTAGTAGCTTTTAGCCAGACGACGCACCGACATTTCCTACCCCACACATATGACTCCGAGACAGAGGCCGTGGACGACGGAAAGCCGCATACGATAACGGCTCTCGTGGCCGATGCTATGCGGCGACTCGCCTACCGAGCTAGCTCAACGAACACGAGCTCGAGACTGAGACCAGAGAAGTCAGAAAGAACTCGAGCAACAATTGAGACATGTGCGCACCTCGCCTTTCTCAGTGGCTATCCTCCACGTTACGACGCCTCTCGCCCTCCAAACGCTCGCGTCAGGCTTCTGCCGCAGACGGGACGCGCGCGCGCGAAGCTTGAGCGCGGCGAAGAGAGCAGGTTGCAGTCATTGAACACGCAACACCGATGGTCGGTCTACAACGGATGCAACGCAGGTTGGGTGGGCACAGCGTAGGTCATGGTGGTGCTTCGCAAGTGGGTTTCGACGGGATTGAGTCTATCAGGGGCCGCGTGATTGCCCGGGTGCCAGGAGAACAAGTCGACGACACGATTCTGGGCGTGAGTTCACGGAAAGGCGGTGCGGCGTACGCGTGTAGGCGACGTACACGTGTGAGTCTTTGCCCTCACGCGTCGACTCGAGGCTCGCCTTCAGCATCGTACGTTCACGATCTCGCCGCATCGCAAGTCATCGCGAGGCTCTAGCGCACTGAATCTCGCTCACGGACCGCTTGAACGTTAGCTCTCAACTACCAATCAACCCCCGTCTCGAGCTTGGAACTCTCGATCGTCGTCGAACCGATGGCGCACGCGCGTGCTGAACGCAACATTCGGTCCGATTATGAATGCCGTGCTACGCTAGCAATTGCGCTGACGATCTGTGGACACAGGAATGCTGTTTCTCCCGAGGCTGCACCCGTTCTGAAGGATAGGCTTGAGCTCAGAGGCGCGTACATGCATGTCATCTTCAACGCCTCTTCTGTCGCTGAGACACTCTCAAGTCGAAAGGTGCACAGGACTGCCCAAGATCAGTTCCCTCAAGGGCTTCTATGTCTCCATCCGAGTCGACGATACTGTGAAGGACACTGGTGTATCTAAGGGCAAGGATGAAGTTCTATGGAATGAGCCCGCCGCTCACGTCTTGTACGTTTATTGCCCCTCAAATCTCAAAGTGGATTATTCATGATACTTGACAGTGACTTGTCGGATGCATCGACATTGGAGCTGCAGATATGGGCAGTCCGTATTCCAAACTTTCGGACAAAGCCTGTTGCCAGGACTTCTATCGCTCTTTCTGATTCGCTGCAACTTAGGACCAGTCAGTCATTTGGTGATGTTGTATTTTATCATGATCAATCACTGCTGAACTATGCCCTGTTTGCCAGACCCCTGCTCCCTCATGATTACATATCCTGAGAAGAGTGTAGGCCAGCTATGCCAGCTCTATGTGACGGCCACCCAAATAACTCGGCAGCAAGAGCATTCACATGTCCAGACTATGGTAGCTAATGTGATCGTAAAGCCCACAACTAGTTCTCCACAGGCAGCAACTGCAGTTGGTGATGCAGCTGTATCTGTACACCAACATGTTGCATCTGCAGCTGATTTATGGGGACCACTTCTGGATAAGTTAACTGTGTTTGCGTCTTTGATGGACAAAGTGTCTGAGGTATGTTTGCTGCCTTGTCCTTGATGATTTACCATGCTGAGTGATTAGGTTCACCCATATTTGTCAGTGGCCTGGAAAATATTGGATGCTGGGCGCAAGGTCTGTTTTTCATTTATTATTTCTCATACAAAACAAATTTATACTATTGAGTAGATAATAGTAACACAACAAGATCGAGATAGCAAAGTTGAAAAGCTTGGGCAAGTTATGATTGATGTCTATGACCTTATAAGCCAAGCTGGTACTTTAGATGGGAGTAAAGCCCAGCGAAAGGTTTGCAGTGCCCTAGCAAAGCAGACCTTGGAATGTGGGTATTTCATTCTCGACTACTATAGCAACAAAAGTTTTTGTAAGTCTTTATCTTTTACTCTATACTCTAAAAGCCTGCTAATCTCCCTTGTAGGGAAACGAACTGGCAAACACCTATGGTCTCAGATTGACAGTGTTATTTCAAAATATGAGGATCAGTTCAAGGAACTCAAGGATGCCTTTCAACTGCATACTACAATTCACACTCAATTGGTTGTCCAAAGAATTTTTGCAAATATTAGCCAAGTTGAAAATCTTGGTAAGCTCCTTGTTATTGCTTAAAAAAATAACTCTTCTTATGGGCAAACTAGTGGAGAGATTTGAACTCTCTGCCATACCTTATGCTCCAGGTGTTCGACATCAGACAGGAAAGCAGTGCCTGGCTGGGACACGTGAAAATTTGCTCAATTATATCAAGGATTGGATTGACAGGCCAGAAAAGAATGGCACTAAATTATGTCTGTTGACTGGTCTTTCTGGTACTGGAAAGTCATCTGTGGCACACTCTATTGCAGAGCATTATCATCAGCTCAAACGTTTGGGGTCATCTTTCTGTTTCAATAAAGGCAAAGATTTGTCAAAACTTCTGTTTACTACTCTGGCAGTAGATCTTGCTCAATTTGACCCTGGAATCAGGCATGCAGTTATATCTTCTATTGGCAACAATGCATCACTACAATCCGTGCAAGATTTGAATGATCAGGTGCAAAACTTCATCATATCACCCATGCAGAATCTCATCTTTGTGGGACCTATTGTCATTGTCATTGATGCACTGGATGAAAGTGGAAATTTAGGCTCTCGCTATGAGGTATTGAGATTATTGGTCAAGCTTTCAGAGCTGCCATTCAATTTCCGTATATTTCTAACATCCCGTCCAGAGGAGGATGTTTTGAGCATTCTTGTCTTAAGTCCAAATGTGCATCATTTAAAAATGGAAGATATTGCAAAGGAGTCTACTGACAAAGATATTCTGCAATATGTCACATCTCAGCTCACAGATGAGATGGAAAAGCCACTCTCTATATTTCAAGATAAGCATTATGAGACTCTGGTCAAGAAAGCTGAAGGTTTATTTCAATGGGCATACCTTGCCTGCTCTGTCATCAAAGGTCAAAATGAAGGGAGATCCTTGGATCGTGAGATGGTCAAAAGATACAGGCAGCTAACTTCAATTACTTCTCAAGAGTCACATTCTGAAAAGGAGTTTTGGATGAGTTATATAATGTTGTATTGTCCCAATTTATTGTTGAGCCAGAGACTGATGGAGCAGATGAGAGGCTGGAGATTTTAAGATCACTTTTAGGACAGATACTTGCTGCTTTTCAGCCACTATCTGCCAATTCTTTAAAAAGAATGCAGACAATGATTCTAGACTCAAATCTGACCATGGCTCAAGACTTTGAATGGGCTCTAGGAAAACTGGGTGCTCTGCTTACAGGGGTTAGTGATCCCTTAGAGCCTATTTGCTTTATTCATTCATCTTTCCGAGACTTTGTGATGAATAAATCAAAGAGTGGAAAATTCTGCATAGAAGATTTGTCGCAGTATCATCAGTTATTTGTGCAGGGTGCACTGCATACTCTTAATAAGAAGCTTAAATTCAATATGTGTCGGATTCCATCTTCTTATTATACAAATAGAGATGTTCCTGGCTTATATGAAAAGATCCAAACTTATTTTGATCCCTGGTTAAAATATGCAGTCCAATACTGGGCAATGCATTTGGAAACAATACCATTTGATATGAAAGTTGAGTGTCTTATACAGTTGCTGCTTGAGCACAAAGTACTCTTTTGGCTGGAGGCACTTAGTCTACTAGAAATTGTAAATACTGCTGTGGGATCATTGTATAAAACAACTGTATACTGCAAGGTTAGTGACTGATCAAACCCTATAGTAAACAAAAAAGAAAGAGAAAATGCTAATAACATTGTTTAGGAAAATAGATTGATCTTGTATATCTTAGATGCCATTAGATTTGTGCAAATGTTTGCACCTCCTATTGTGAAATCAATGCCTCACTTGTATCTATCAAGCATTTCATTTGCTCCATTTAAGTCTATTTTCTATCAAGAACATGCAAATCAGCTGCAGAGCTTGCCTATCATACATTCAGGACATTCATCTCATTGGCCAAGAACAGTTGCATCAATACAAGCTCACAGAAACTCTGTTCAGACTGTAGCATATTCCCCAGATGGAAGACACATTGCCTCAGGCTCCTATGATTACACTATCCGAATCTGGGATGCACGGACAGGTCAGATGGTGGGTACACCTTTTGAAGGGCACACTTCTTTGATTGAGTCTGTAGTGTATTCTCCAGATGGACTGCACATTGCCTCTACCTCTGCTGACCGGACTGTGCGGATCTGGGATGTGCAGACTGGCCAGCTGGAGGGCATACCTCTAGAGGGACATACAAATTGGGTAACCTCTGTGGCATATTCCCCAGATGGAAGACATATTGCCTCCGGCTCTGATGATCAGACCATTCGCATCTGGAATATACAGTCAGGCCAGTGTGTGGGCACACCTCTTGAGGGACACACACATTCAGTATTATCTGTGGCATACTCCCCAAATGGAAGACACATTGCCTCTGGCTCTGCTGACCAGACCATTTGCATCTGGGATGTAGCCACAGGCCAGCTTATTGGTATACCTCTTAAAGGGCACAAAGATTGGGTTAGATCTGTAGCATATTCACCAGATGGAAGTCACATTGCCTCTGGCTCTGCTGATGAGACTATTCGAATTTGGGATACACAGACAGGCCAGAATGTGGGCACCCTCTTGAGGGGCACACAAATTGGGTAATATCTGTGGTATACTCCCCAGATGGAAGACATATTGCTTCTGGTTCTGATGATCGGACTGTCTGCATCTGGGATACACAGACAGGCCAGCTAGCTAGTACACCTTTTGAAGGGCACACAAATTGGGTTCGATCTGTGGCATATTCCCCGGATGGAAGATACATTGCCTCTGGCTCTGCTGACAAAACTGTCCGTATTTGGGATACATACTATATCGGACAGATGGTGGGAACACCTCTTGAGAGGCATACAAATTGGATCAGATGTGTAGCATATTCTCCTAATGGAACACACATTGCCTCTGGCCTGGGTGACCAGACTATATGCATCTGGGATGTACATACCAGTCAACTGGTAGGCACACCTCTTCAAGGGCACATAGGTGAAGTAACCTCTGTGGCATACTCACCAGATGGAAGTCACATTGCCTCTGGTTCAAATGATCAGACCATTTGCATCTGGGATACACAGACAGGCCAGATGGTGGGTGCACCTCTGAACAAACATACAGATTGGGTTAGATGTGTGACATACTCCCCAGATGGGAGACATATAGCCTCTGGTTCTGATGATGGGATGATCTGCATCTGGGATACACAGACATATCAGCTGGTAGGCACACCTCTTAAAGGGCATACACATTGGGTTAGATCTGTAGCATATTCACCTGATGGAAGGCACATTGCCTCTGGCTCTGCTGATCAGACCATTTGCATCTGGGATACACAGACAGGCCAGCTGGTGGGTACACCTCTTCAGGGACACAAAAGCTGGGTAACCTCTGTGGCATATTCTCCAGATGGAAGACACATTGCATCAGGCTCATATGATGATACTATTCGCATTTGGGATGTACAGACAGGCCAGCTAGTGGGTATACCTCTTGAGGGGCACACAAATTCAGTGCTATCAGTGATATACTCTCCAAATGGAAGAAACATTGCCTCTGGCTCTGCAGACCGAACCATCCGCATCTGGGATGCAGAGACAGGCCAGCTTGTAGGCATACCTCTTGAGGGGCACACAGATTGGGTTCTATCAGTGACATACTCTCCAGATGGAAGACACATTGCCTCTGGCTCTGCTGACCAACCCATCCGTATCTGGGAAGCACAGCCAGACATGCCAGAGGGTGGCCAGCTATTCAATTCTTATTTGGTCAGACTCTCTCCACATCTCAATCATTTTTTAAATAGCCAAAACAATCTAACTGCCTTACACATTGGTAGTGATGTCCGGCTTACTCAAACTCCTGATGGCTGGATTATTGATTCTGCGTGTTCTCCTCCTGCTCTTTTAATATGGCTTCCCCCCCACAATCGAATTGTATACACACCAAGGACACATCTCATTATTGGTGCTCACACAGAGGTTGACCTTAGTGATTTTGCACATGGTACAGACTGGACTAAATGCATGGAACAGTAGACTAAGGAAGGATATTTGTTGTAGTAGTTCATTGTATGTATTAGTTGTAGGTGATAGAACAGTGAAGATGGCAAGCTTGATTTCTACCTAATTACAGTGCGGTTTAGCCTTTCATATTTGACTGGAGGCCAGCCTTATAACAGGTAAACCTGAGTACATTTTGTAGCAGGTGAGTATATACAGCTTTTCCAGAGTAGTGGCCACTGGCTATCATGAGGTCAAGTAAGAGCCTCATCCTGTGAATTAATCAATTCATTCTAATTCATGCAGCTGCAGCACTCCTCAACAACACAGAGATGTTAGATTATAGGGTGGGTAGACCAACAGTAGTACCAACACAACACACACGACAACTATGTAAACTGAAATGAAGTGGCAGGAGGGACCGCAGAAATATGGCCGAGACATGCTGAGGTATGATCAGAATGCAGAATGCAATGGAGAAGGATGGTCGACAAAGGGCGCGACGAAGAGGGAGGGAGAGATGCAGCAATGCAGAACCGAGACGACTAGCAATACAGTACTTATCCACCTACGATACACACGTACCCACCTCCGCCGGCGGCCCGCCGCCCCCGCCGCCGCTGCTCACAGGCCGCGTCGCCTGCTCATCGTGCGCGGCGTGCTGCACCGGGTCCGACCCGGAGCGGTGCATCGGCACGCGGTCCACCGAGTGCCGCTTCTCGCGCTCCTTGTCCTTCCCCTTGTCCTCCCAGAACACATCCACCTCGAGCTCCGGGCGGCGCTCGAACCCGCCCATGCGCTCGAGCAGCCCGCTGACACCCGCGAGCTCGCGATCGTCGTCTGCGGGGCGCGCGCGACTCGTGCTGCGGCTGCGACTCCGCGCACCATCGTCGGCCGCGATCCCGTTCGTCTTTGTGCTGTGCTCCTCCGCACCCTTGAGAATCTCGTGCGCGAGCCCACTCCCGCCCTTGCCCTGCACGCTGCCGCTCCCCGGGATCAGCGGGAAGTACCCCGCATCGATGCCCATAAAGTAATCTCCCCCTCCCCGCCGCCGCCGTCGTTGTGCACAGGCGCGCCGACCGCGGGGTTGATGAACGGGTTCGCGCCCGCGCCGGGGCGCCCCCAGAATGCGCCGGGCGACATCGCGGGGCCCGGCGAGAACGGCATTCCCGCGGCGGGCGCGAACTGGAACGAGGGCATGCTGGGCGTGATCGGCGGCAACCCATGCGGCGTCGCCATGGCCAGCGGGTGTCCGTGGGGCGAGTGCAGCGGCGGCGGGTGCGCAAAGTATTGGGGCGCGTGGATGGGGGAGGGGAGGAGCGGGTGGTGTAGTGGCGACATCTGCGGGTGGTGAAGGGGCGACATTTGCGGGTGGTGCGTCGGCGAGAGCGCGTGCGGCTGGAACGCGGACGGCGGCGGCAGCGCGATGGGCCCTGGATGCGCGGGATGCTGCGCGTACTGCGGCTGTTGCGGCTGGTGGTGGTGCGGGGATTGCGGTTGTTGTTGCTGTTGAGGATGCTGCGCGCGGCGTGGTGACGGCGAGGAATGACGCGGGTGCTTGAGAGACGGCGCGCTGGCCGCAGGGCCTGGCGCAGAGGGCCGGCGCTGGGAGAGCGCGGGCTGCGAGCGCGTGTACTGCACGGGCGGCGGCGCTGGCGGCGGGCTCGACGGGCGCAGGCTCGTCGTGGACTGCTGGCCGGAGCTCGACGACGGCGGCGTTGGCAACTCGTTGCGCCCTACCGGCGCCCCGGGCTGCGTCTGCGTGGGCAGAGTCGGCGTTGGCTCCCGCAGAACCGACGCGTTGACGCTCGCGAGGCGCGCGAACGGATGTGGCTGCTGTGCTTCCGGCCGCGAGGATTGGAAGAGTTGGGGTGAGAAGGGGTCGAATGGCTGTGGGGAACGTGGTTGGCTATGTAAAGTTTCGATGGCGTAGTTTGAGAGACTGGATAGACGGGTGCTTTGCTGTTGTTGTTGTTGCTGTTGGTGTAGCTGCTGCTGTGCCGCGAACGTAGACAACGCCGCCAACGAGGCCGCGGTAATATTAGCGAACTGCGCGGGGGGCACCGGCGAGGAAGGCGCGGTTGGCTGTGCAGATGCCGAGTACTTGTCGTAATGCACCTTCAACGGTCGACCGTTATACTCGTATCTGTATGACAAATGAATGGGAGAAGGATGGGAAGGAGAAGATGGATGTCACCCGTTGAACATCTTGGCCGCCCGCTCCGAGTCGAGCTCTGTCGCAAACACCACTGTGCCGAAGCCGCGTGACCGGCCATCGGGGCCAAGAGCGACATCGGCGCGGAGGATGGTGCCGGCCTGACGGAACAGGTCTTTTAAATCCTGCCACTGACAGTGAAAGGGCAACTGTGGAGCGGAACATCAGAATAAGTAGCGGTTCTCAGCGCTAGAGCTATCATCCGACACGCACATTCCCGACGAAGAGATTGCGGGAGACTGCTCCCGCGGTGGAGGGTCGGTCGTGACCGTAAAGGGCACCGTAATCCGCGTACGGATCGTCGAAGGAGGCGTGGGGAGCGGGGCAGCGAAAGCAGAAGTGGGTGCAGGACTCATAGGATTCGAATATGGCAGGGGGCGGGACACGGGGGCGAGGAAGCTGCCCGGGGGTCCGGGGGGATTGTCGAGGTCAGCAGGGAGACGGTCGAGACGTACTTCAAGAATTCGCGACTGCCACGAGTAGCCATTGAACATGTCTACGGCCCTGCCTGCGTCCTCCGCGGTAGCCAATAGAACTGTCCCGTAGCCGCGAGAGCGGTTGTCGGGGCCCAGGGAGACGTCGGCGCGGAGGACGGTGCCGGCCTTGCGGAAGAGATCCTTGAGGTCTTGCCAGCGGACGCGGTACGGAAGCTGCGGTGGATAGAATAAGCCAAGGGGCGAAGTGACAAGGGCGGGCAGGGTACATTGCCTGCAAAGAGCTGTGTGCGGGTGTCTTTGAGGGGCACGGGGCGGCCGTCTGCGGATGGGCGGGACGAGGTCGCCATCTGGATGACGGCGTCGATCTCCTCGCTGGTGGGTGCATGATGTGTGGGGGATGGGGGTGCGGCGGGGGTGCTGGTGGACGGCGATGGGGCTGTGATGGGGAGCGGGTGGGGGTCGAGGTGGGCCATGAGCGGGAGAACGAGCGGGGGTCTTGCGGGCGGGCGGACGGAGGCGAAGAGATGTGTGCAGAGGACAGAGACGCGGCGTGTGTGGCGTCGAGAAAGAGAAAAGGAAAGCGGAGGAGAGACGAACGGCCGGAAGCCGCGCGCGCCGCCCGAGATCCTGCAACCGCTCCACACCAAAAGGGGGCACTTGCCTGACGTCACCGCCGCGCTCATCTCGAATTCATTAAATCCCCACTTTTCCGGGCGCGCCTTGGTTACGCGTCCGCGTCGCCGCCGCTGACCGCGTCCACCGCCCGCCACGTCGCACAAGCCCAGCGGACCCCGTCGGCACAGCGCAGCACCGCGAACAGAGGCGCCTTCGGACGAAACCTTGATTGCGTCTTCGGTGGAGACGGATGATCTGGGGTCCTCTCTACGCGCGTACGCACCGCGCAGCTCCCGGCCTCTTCCATGGCCCCTTCCCTGCTTCGGCGACGCTATGTCCTCGACGCTCTGCACCAGCCGTTGCCAGCCAATCACACGCCACGCGGCTAAACGCGCTGCATCAGCTAGAACCCGCTCCATTCATGCCACTACGCACCGGCGTGCCCTGCACCTCCTTCCACCACCGCGACAGCTGCACGCCGTGCCCAGTGCACCGTCGCCCCCGCTCATGTCGTGGTAGAAGGTGAGTGCGTCTGCCGCCTTCGAGTGTCCATGGCATATTTTCTGCGTCGTTCCATCATCGCCCTGACGTCATTTCTTCTGTCCTTCCACAGACTTCTCTAGGTCACGCGCCCGCGTCACTCTCGCAGCTACACCTCCTCTTACTATCTCGCCGTACGTCCACGCAAACACACACACCACGAGATTGAGAAACAGGGCACGCACAGAACGCACCCCTTTCTTCGTACGTACGATCGCAATCGCAGTAGTGGGTGGCGGTTACCGATCACCCGTGCCGAGCCGTGCCGAGCCGTGCCGAGCCTGCCTGCGTTCCGTCCCGTTCATCTCATTCGCGCCCTGCTTCGAGTTTCCGCGCTGCCACTCGAGAACCTTCCTGCAGCCTGGCGCCGCGTTCGAAGCGGGTTACACGGCTCAAGATCATGCAGATAAGCTTCCAGGGTGCCCACAAGCTGAATTTCTCGTCACGAAGCAGCTGGTTCCCGCGTCCCGACTACCGTGCGAGCGATATCAGTCATCGTGAGCCTCGTTTGAGTCGCGTGCGCACATTTGAGGTCATATGTTTATTAGAGCCCACCCGTTGCGCGCCAATCTATTCCGGTTCGCAATTATCTCATGTGTGCGGATCATTCCCTCGTCGACATTGACCAGCACCGATAGTCTTAAATGAATGTTTTCATATCAGTTTCATAATCTAATAACGCTTCTCTGCCTCCTCCATCAACGCCGTTTTCTCCTCCAACAACCCCCGCGGCTGCTCGCTCACCACCGTATACCGCGCCGACAAGCTCTGTGCGAGACTCCCATCGTCCGCGTACAGCGCTCGCGCGTAGTAGTGCGACTGCTCCTCATCGCGCGCATGCGCGCGCGTGCGCATCTCCCAATATACACACGGCGCGACCGCGGCAAGCACGCAGAGCGCGATGATCGCAATTACGATAATGAGGGCGAGGCGCTCGCCGGCGACCTGCCTGCGTGCGCGCGTGTGCGTGTGCGGGGATGTGGATATTGGGTGCGCGGACGTCGATGTGGTTTTGGGGTGTAGGATAGTGGTGGTGGTATCGGAGGTGGATAAGGGTGAGATTGAGGAGGAGAAGGAGGGGGCGGGGCGGTAGGGCTCGAACGCCGGCGGACGACGCGTGGGTTGTAATAGTCTGCACTGACGTCTGTAGCGTCCGACTTCCCCGAGATAGTGGCCGTGGCCGTGGTGTCCGCATCGGAGCGCGGGTGCAGAAGCGCGTCAGGACACGCTCAAAAGAGCCTCGGTGGGCAGCACCACCGGGGTGGATGACAAGGCAGGCACGTTGTACAGCGCGGAGGCGATGCCCGTGGCCACCTCCGTCGGGACGTCGAATGTGCCGCCAGCGGCAGACGAATTGAGGGGCTGCGCGATGGTGCTGGAAGGCGATAGTAAAGTCAGTAAAGATCAAGGAGGGGAGAGTAGAGGTCGGTGGCTTACCTCGCGGGTGAAGTACCCACCACGGCGCAAGCGACACTGAGCTTCGTGACTTTAAGCATAGTGAATACGAGCGCTTGAGCGAGAGTGAAGGTGGGTATGCGGATGCGTGGGTGGGCAGATGGGCAGAATACAGCAGCAATACGCGAAATATCACCAGGGATATTTATCAAAATTGTAAAGCGGGTGAGGGGTAAAGCTCTAATGCGCGGGTATTCGATGTAGGGGGTGAAAGGAAAGCAAGTGATGCCTTCCCACCAGCCACACACCCTCCTTATACGCGTGCGGATGGCGGATAGGAGCCGCGGCGGAAGCAGGACGACGAGCGAGACCGTGTGCCCTCCAGCACGGAAAGCCATCCTGGGGCCCGCGTGGAGGAAAAGTGCACTAGGGAGGGCGGGCGGGCTAGTGGCGCCCGGCGAGCAAGGAGGGTGTGGGTGCATCGGCCTGCTAGAGAGGAGAGACAGAGACTAGACGAGCTTGGCTTGGGCGCGGGGAGGCGGGGCGGGCTGACAGTGGCGCATT
The DNA here is from genome assembly GCA_019914985.1 of Auriscalpium microsporum. Taxonomy (NCBI): domain Eukaryota; kingdom Fungi; phylum Basidiomycota; class Agaricomycetes; order Russulales; family Auriscalpiaceae; genus Auriscalpium; species Auriscalpium microsporum. The sequence goes on along the minus strand of JAHLMG010000007.1, from coordinate 1,155,163 downwards.
CGTGATCAAAGCGCGCGGAGGTACTAAGCCTGACGCAGTACCGTTGTTCGTGTGTGGCTTGAGGTGGCGATCGGGGCGCAGCGCAAGTACCATCAGCGCGAGCGAGCCACGGACGAGTATGACGCTAGTAAGTAAAGAGTCGAGCGACACAGTGGCGGTGCAGATGTCGACAGCCAGACGGTGGCACTATCATATCATCGGCGAGAGCAGAAATAGCCCAAGCCGTGGATATATTTTCAAGCTGTTAATAGAAAACGAGCACAAGCACCGGAGGGGGTTGGCAGCCAGACGATGATGAAGAAGTCGACATGCACGCTATGACGGTGTCGAACATGCTTGCGTGACATGGCGTGACCCGACATTACCCCTCACTTTCAACCCTTCGATGGATATTTGGATAAGTTTTATTCATTTGTGTCTGTCATTCGGGTATGGTATCTAGTATAGTAATCCTCCTCCTCCTCCACAATAGTTTCCATCAGAGGGAAATTCTCATCCAACACATGCCCGCGCGGCTGCTCGGTCACCACAAAATACCGCGCCGACAGGCTCTGCGCCAGGCTCCCATCCACCTCCTCACTGTACCACCCGTGCGCATACAACTGCTCCTCGACCCCTGCCTCTCCGCGCGCAAACACCACGTAATACACGCACGCGGAGGCGATAATTGCACAAAGTGCGACGATCACGACGAAGATGGTTTCGGCGAGCTGCTCGCCGGTGATGCGCCTGCGCGCAAGCGTGTGCGTATCATTCTCGGTGGAGATGGGGAAGGGATCCGTGTAAATGGGCAAGTCTGTGGCCTGCGCCTGCGCGGACGTTGTGGGGATGATTGGAGTGTCCGACGACGGCGGCAGCTGCACGTCATGGATTGTCTCGATCACATTCGGGGTGGGGAGCACGCCCGTCACGATGGGAGTGGGAGGGATAGAAGTGGTGGTGGGTAGCTTGTTCAGCGCGGATGCGACCGCGGGGAGGTCGGTCATGCCGCCAGCGGCAGACGAAATAAGGGGCTGCGCAATGGTGCTGGAGGTGAATGCATGTCAGCAATGGATGAGGAAAAGGAGGCGGAAATGGCTTGCCTCGCGGTGAAGAAGCCCATAAGCGCGCAGGTAACGGTGAGCTTCGTGAAGTTGAGCATGGTGAATAGGAGCGCTTTAACGATGGGTATGTGGATGGTTGTGGGTGGGTAAAGATTTGAAGCAGCAGGAAGTGTCACCGGGACTGCACTCTAAGATGGATAAATGCGGAGCTAAAGCGCTGAGTGTGGGTATGCAATGTGGTGGGTGAAAGGAAAGGTAGTATGCCCGCCTACCCATCGCACGCCCTTTCTTATACGCGTGCGGATAGCAGATAGGAGCCGCGCGGAAGGCGGGAACGCGAGCGAGACCTGTGCACCAAAGCCTTCCTGGGATTCGCGCACTGGCAGTGGCCTTTCGTATTCGAAGCTCTGAGACGGGATATGAGTGGCAAGAGACCAGACTTAGCTGATGAGGGAGGTGGCAGCGGGGCACAAGTGCGAGCAAGCAACGGTCGAGGATGAGCGGGTATGAGAGCTGCAGCTGAGTGAGACATGGCGGTGCAGACGTCGACCCCGTTGCAGACGATATGGCGAAAACAGAAAAGCATCTCAAGACGCCAGCCAGCGTGACTGTAGGTGAATAGCATGAGCTGGGATGAAGTCAGGCGGCATATGTGATCTGTCGGATTACCCTTCGTTGGCGTGACATGCGTGACCCGACTTTACCCCGCTCGCCCCCTACAAGCCCAGCCCCTACAACCTACATAGACTGCGCCGCTTGACATGAAAAGCACAATGATGTGTTGCTGTCACAGTACGCAACAATGTACACGAACAGACGAAACAGCGCTAATCATAGTGTCTGCGCGACGAGGATAACGGGAAGAAACGTCCTTGGGAAACGATGCATGTTGATTGATATCAACAGTTGCGCTGGCATAGGGCACAGACTTTTTGAAGGAAGATAGAGAAATCGAAGAGGTAGTATGATAGGTACACTGTTCGTTGTAAAGAGACTGAAAAGAAACCTTCAAGTTACATAAGAAGGACAGGCATAGGAAGAGAGATTTTACAAGTGCGGCTATGTTGCCCGATCGATTGCGATCATGACGGGTCAGCGATATACGAAGTATTGACACCAGAGGGCGTAGTTGAGAAGGCTTTTATCGCCAGAGGGCGTAGTTGAGAAGGCTTTTATCGCCAGAGGGCGTAGTTGAGAAGACTTTTACTTTTCTCTCACATGCCGCCTTTCTTCGCCCTGCGAGGCGACCCAGACGGCCCCGCTCTACCAGATATCTGCTTTTTCTTCTTCTCCGCGGGCTTGAGGATCTTCAGGACCATGAGCCTCACGCACGCACGACACGCAGACTCTCGCACCTGGAACGAGCACAGCAGCGTCTCGTCAACGGACATCATCGCGCCGGCGTTGTCGAATTCGCCACAGTAGTTTGGCGCAGAGAAGATCGTGACCAACTGGCGTTTCGCAAAGAATTCGTACCCATCCTCGACGACCTAGGAAGCAAAACATCGTCAGTATAGTAAAACAATCCAGATTAAGGTAAGAAGTGTAGCTATAGGACCAAAGCGGGGATCCGGCGGGCCGCGCCGGGGCATGCATCCACCTGGCGGCAGGGCATGCCTCGCGCGGCCTCGCCATTGTTTTTTAGTTTTATTTTATCTCTTTTTTGTGTTCTACTTTCGCTAGCACACTGTAGTGGCTTTGGCAGTAATCATAAAATCCCGCTTTGGTCTCATAGCTACACTACCAGACAGCCGCACAGGGACAAGGAGGTACGTAGACCGCGACAGGAGGGCGGCGTGGGTGACACGGGGGGACGGACGCACCTGGTGCGCGCGGCAGACTAGGTCCATGTCGAACTTCTGCATGAACCTCGCGACGATGTCCGGGCCGAATGTGAACGAGACGCCGCGGTCGTTGTCGCCCCAGCCTTGCAGGTCGCGTTCCGGGTCTGACCAGAGCAGGTCGCAGAGCAGGCCTAATAATGATCAGGATGATGTGCAGAATGCGGAGCGGGGAGAACGAACCAGTGTCGGGGATGTCGGTGGGCCGCATGATGCGACGGATCTGGTCCATCGACTGCAGGTCGGGACTGAGCCCGCCGTGCATGGTAAAAATGCGCTCGTCGATTATGGCGGCAACAGGCAGGCAATTGAAGCAGTCCGTGAATGTCTTCCAGAGCTTAATGTTGTAGCGACGCTTGCCTGCAACAAAAAAAAAGTCAGCAATAGACAATCGCTGAGGTTTGGTACGCGCACATTCGTCATAAAAGCCGTAGATTCGGTTCGTGCTGGCACTCTCGTGGTTTCCGCGCAGTAGGAAGAAGTTCTCGGGGTATTTGATCTTGTACGCCAGCAGCAGACAAATCGTCTCCAGGGATTGCTTGCCGCGGTCGACGTAGTCGCCTAGGAAGAGGTAGTTCGCCTCGGGCGGAAACCCGCCGTATTCGAAGAGACGGAGGAGATCGTAGTATTGTCCGTGAATATCGCCTGGCCAAATACCGGTGAGGGACGGGGATCCTAGGTCGGTGATCGGACGTACCGCAGACTTTGATGGGAGCCTCAAGCTCAAGAAGAACGGGCTGGGATATGAATATCTCGCGGGCTTTCGTGCACAGGTACTTGATCTCAAACTCCTCCAGGCGGACCTCCTTTCCGGGACGGTTGCCCCGCACTTGCGCAGTGGCATGAGCCCCGACTAATACGAGGTACGAGGTGACTCACCTTCGATAAGACGGTCGAGAACCGAGTCGAGGTCAATTTCGATGACTTGGTCGTTCATCGACAGCATAGTTTTTCGCGGTAATGCTGTTGCCAAGACGAGTCAGACGGGTCGTTGGGTTCGTGAGGTCCTGTCCAAAGAATAATCGCCTGGGGCGCAGAAAACGAGTAGATAGAAGGAGCGTGTCGAGCAGCGGGAGGGAGAGGGAGAGCGGGGAAGCAAATGATAGGGATGGTGGTCGTTGGGTGCAAAGGGCAAACTGACTCATATTCACAGGGCGCAGATTGCAGTTGGCCATGTGGTTCATGTTAGCGAGGCGCTGGTCGCCATGCTGCCCGTCAACACCCTTTTCGGTTTTGGAAATCTCACCGAGGACCGTCTGATTTGTCTGGCGAACGACAAGCCGTGAGTTTCGACGAAGAGCATTGAAATATGGTACGCTTATCCTATTCACACATTATGGGCGGGAAAACGATGGAAGATATATGGACAAGCAGAGAGCGGGCCTGGATATGGTCGGAGCAGGATTCCGGAAGCCGGTAAGAACACATCAATATCATAGAAAGGAGCGGAAGCGGCGATGGTGGGGAAGTAGCAGTCTCGGCACGTATGTGGTGGGACAGCGGCAGTATGGTATATGTGATCGAAAGGACGGGGATGTACATCCACATGTGTCGGGCTCATGGACAGAGCACGCGCGCAAAGTGAAGCATCCGGGCGAGGGCGACGAGTGCCGCTGCGAGAGTAGCGCGAGCAGAAAGTGAGGAGAGGAATGGAATGTGATAGATATTGTCCATGCGCGTTCGTTGCCTTTTTGCTCTTGCCGTCGCCGTAGTCCAATTGTCGCCCTGCCCTGCTAATCCATGTCCGCACCTGCGACTCGACCGACTCGACCCTCCCAGTCGCACGTCTCCAGCGACTTGTACACCCCTCAGTCCACCTCGAAGTGCCAACAGTCCATCCTACAGCGACCCACACTCACCGAGGCGCTATCACACCGACCACACCACCAGAACACCAGGGAGCGAAACTGAAAGAAATAAAAAGATGGAAAATGAGGTTGAAAATGGACGGCGGCATGCAGGGGCTCGGAGAGGAGAGGGAGATGTGAAAGCTGCCTCGGAGTATCGCCCCGACGGCGCGTCCGCTTCAGCCCATCTTGCCGTCCTTCTTCTTCTGTTTGCGAGGTGGGGTTACTGGTCTTCCCATATTCATGCCGCCATATGGGTACTTCGCCTTCTTCTCGGCCGGCTTTAATATCTACAGCGGACGTGAGTTGGGGTAGTGGAGTGAGAGTGAGGCGACGCACTTGGAAGGAACATAACAGTGTTTCGTCCACGCTCATCATTGCTCCCGCGTTGTCGAACTCCCCACAGTAGTTCGGCGCCGAAAAGAGTGTCACCAACTGCCGCTTTGCAAAGAATTCATAACCATCCTCGACGACCTGAAAGGTAAAAGAGATAGTCAGTTGCCAAACGGTATGGGGAAACGGAGTAAGGAAGGAAAGATGCTCGACGTCTGATCCTATTGAAGGCCCAGATCATCCACGCATGTTACCCCTGGGATCTACCCCACACCGCTGATCTGCCGCCAGCAAAGCAAAGGGCATCATGAAAGCCACGCACCTGATGAGCGCGACAAATCAGGTCCATGTCGTGTTTCTGCAAGAATCTCGACACGACGTCTGGCCCGAACGTAAATGAGACACCTCGATCGTTCTCTGACCAGCCCGTGATGTCCTTGTCCGGATCAGACCATAGCAGATCACAGAGGAGGCCTGCGCCGCAGGGAGGATCGTGGCGTAGCGGGGCCCGCGCATCAGACAACGCTGCGGGAACAGGCGCTACCACGCACCAGTGTCGGGGACATCCGTCGGCCTCATGACTCGTCGAATCTGCTCCATTGACTGCAGGTCCGGACTCAGTCCGCCGTGCATTGTGAAAATTTTCTCATCGATAATGGCGGCGATAGGTAGACAGTTAAAGCAGTCCGTGAAGGTCTTCCACAGTTTGATGTTGTACCGCCGCTTGCCTGGAGACAGCCCGTTGTCACGCAAGCCCCATTGAATCGGATAATACGCACATTCGTCGTAAAACCCGTAGATACGGTTTATACTCGCACACTCGTGATTTCCGCGGAGGATGAAGAAATTTTCGGGGTACTTGATCTTGTAAGCGAGCAATAGACATATTGTCTCGAGCGATTGCTTGCCGCGATCGACATAATCGCCGAGGAAGAGGTAGTTGGCTTCTGGTGGGAACCCGCCGTATTCAAACAGACGGAGGAGGTCGTAGTATTGTCCGTGGATGTCGCCGCAAATCTTGATGGGGGCCTCTAGTTCGAGGAGGATGGGCTGGTTGATGAAGATCTCGCGAGCTTTGGTGCAGAGGTATTTTATCTCGTATTCTTGTAGCTGGACGGGCTTTCCAGGACGGTTTCCTCGCACTAAAGGAGCGCGTGAATCAGCGAGGCAGAATAACGGGCGGGACACGGAAATCCTGGGCTGCATTGCACAGGATCACGCAACGCGAGGGCAACATGCCGATATGTGACATGACCGTGCAGGATATCGCTTGCTGTGACTCTCGGCGGGCGTATCTGGCGGCAAAGAATGAAGGATGCGGCTGGGACTGTCACGCTGTGCACCCGCATACGCCAACAGTCCTCCTCGTATGTGCGGCGCGGCCACGAGACAGCACAGCACGGCAGCTGGGTCCAGCAGCAACCAGCTATGGCTCGGGCTCCACGGCCCAAGCGGCATTGGGGGATGGATGATGAAAGACGCACCCTCGAGCAAACGGTCAATGACCGAGTCAAGATCGATCTCCGTAGCAGTGTCGGCCATTACTAAGGCTATCGACGGGCGTGCGCGTTGTTCTTGAGCACGTTAGGTGTAGCGTGAGCGGCTTCGACGAAGCGATGCTGTCCTGGGGATGTGATGGAAGGAAAGAAAGGAGGGCAGCGTTGGTAATGGGAGGTACAGGATGTGGAATTTTTCGACGAAAATGGCGGTGGGCGGGGACGGCGGGCCGCTCGCGGAGGAAACGGTGGTCGGCCTTATGCGAGCACCCTTGAATGAAGAGAAAGGGCGAATCGATGGAGGTCGAGGCGGAGAACGATAACGCTGCGGGAGAGTTGGACGTTGATGAGAGATGCTCAACGTGCGGACGACCCCGCCACCGCCCCATCGTGGGAAAATGCCCCGGCCACCCTTGCCACCACTTCCGTTTTCCTCCTCGTCCCGCCCCGCACGCTCACCATCCCCTTTCTCTCCTTGTCCGTGCGACGGCAGAATCATCGCACACACATCGGCCCTCGATACACTTCTCGGTGCAGGTGCAGACGACAAGACTGAGACAAACGGCGGGATTACCCGGGCAGCGTGCACGCCGTCTACATTACTCAACATGTCCACGTACAGAGTCTAGTTGCCCTTTGTCGATTTCACCTTTGCTGCTCCTTCTCCAAATACCCGTTCCAGCAAGGGGTTGAACTTCTTGGGATACTGCCCATGCAGAGCATGTCCAGTGTTCTCCCACAGGATGTACTCCGCCTCGGGCATGTGGTCCTTCAGGTACTTGGACTCCGAGGGTCGCACAAGATGGTCTTCGTCGCCCGTGATAATAAGGACCTTCGGAATGGACGCCGAGATATGGCGCAGTCGCGCTGGGCTCACGCTGTGCAAGAGCCCAGCCCACATTTGCGACAATGCACCGAGCGGCTTCTGTGGGCGCGTCACCGCGATCCGTCGTCGGTACGATGCAGTCTGAACTTCGCGGTTTGTCCGGCCTTCGCTATCATTTTCGGCCTTGGCATCGAGCCACCGTGTATTATATACCATGTCGACGATGATGGGTATCTTCTTCTCATTATCAGCGATGAATAGCAGTCTGACATCTATTAGTACGCGTCCAGACGATGACGAGAGGGGAATTACCTAGTGAGCGATAGAAACCCGTGCATCTGTTCGACAGTGTGCCATTTAGCTGGGTGACTGCTGTGAGTTCGAAGCGCGTACCGGAGGGATATTGGACCACGGCCTGCCACCTGCGGTGGTCACTGCAAGTGTGAGTGAAACAAATCGCTCAGGAATGCGGAAGGCAAGCTCTGCACATCAAAATCAACATGGTCTCCCACAACAAACGTAAGAAAAATACTTGCCTTGGGATATCATCCCGCCAAGTGATATGCCGACCAAGTGAAGACTTCGCTCTTCCGTCCATCCAATATAGTCCAGGAGCACTATGATGTCCTCAGCCATGCCACTCGACCTGACGACGCATCAGCGCTATCTACACGATTAAGCCTCGTGCCCATCGCCCTTGACATACGAGTAAGGGCCATTCGGCGTGTCACTGTTCCCCACCCCTCGATTGTCAAAGACGAGGACAGAGTAATTCGGGGACCGCCCAAAGTGTTGCACCTGGGCGGACCACGCGAAAGACGTGCTGTTCAGCCTGCAAATCCACGCGACGTTATCATCGGCACCTTGGACAGCCCAAAGCCACTCACCCCATTACAAGTACAACTTTTTCCGGGCCTGTTCCATGCTGCTCGAAGTACAACGAATGACTTTCGAACGTTTCGCCCTGCTTCCGAATTTTGGACACAGGACACAAACCTTTCCGCGCACACGTGGCGGGATCAAACACGGTGCGCAGGTTCTCTGGCGCTGTGGGCTCTGGGACGGAGACCTTTGGATCCGCAGATTCTGCATTTCGTTGGCGAAGAGTCGTCATGACGCGGGTGGCACCTGGCAACACACGAGTCCAAAAACTGCAGCAAGAAAGAGAAAGGGCACGCGACGGTGTGAGGGCGGAGTGGACTCAAAGTAAAATCAAAGAGCGTCGTCTAGAGAACGTCGAGGAAGAACGAGTGACGTTTTGATGCGGAGGCAGGGAGCTCCGAGTCAAGGCCCCTGAGGCCTGAGGTCGGCAGTCATTCCCACGCCTGCTACTCGATTGCCTACTACCATGTTCTCATCCGCCGTGCAGCCCAGCATTGTATCCCTTTTCTCTTCGACGGGGAGCGACACGCTAAGCCTCTGGTCAACTCATACTGATGCTTCCCTGCCGTCCGACTCGTTCATCTGCCTCCTTAATGACCATACTTCGCTTCCTGCACCACCACCACCCGCCGCACTCATCGTCCCGCATGCCATCCAGCCGGGCGCCTCAGAAGAAGTGCAGAAACACGGGTACAAGCTTGGACAGACGGTCCTCCACATACAGTCGCCGTCGCTCCCAACGACCTATGTGCGGTGCCCGTCGATGGAGTGGAGCTCCCGGCCAGGGAGGGCCGGCGACCTGGGCTTGAAGCTGCCGTGGCTGCATTTACAAGTGCGGAACATTGGGCGGGAGTGGTCGTTCGAGGTCGGTCTCGTTGATACGGCGGGGAAAGAAGGCATAGTGCGTTGCTCAACATTTCAGGTACATTCCTTTTTTACCGCAATGACTTCCGCCGCCTACCATTTCGAGTATACCGAGGTATGCAGGTTAACGATCTTGTCGTGACTTTGTGTGGTGAAGTACTCAGCTCTGCGGGCAATTGGCTGGTTTGGAATGCTGATGATGTCAGTAGAAGTCGCCTGCTCTGAAGCCGGGCTCGCCACCCATCCTCCACCTTCCCCTGTCATTCCCAGCCACGTCGAGCACTCCTCTCACGTCCTGGTCAGAAATACCCCTTCATCTCCCTGCGCTTCTCCCGCACTTCTCTTCGCATACTCTCTTGCAGCAAGATGACGAGTCTGGCAGCGACGGTGCCGGGCATGGGCCATCGCTAATGCACACCGCTATGCCTAGTGCCAAATTTGGGCACATTTCATATGTGAAGATCTTTGCTAACTGTCGGCTGAGGCGGGTGTGGCTCAGTGAAAGGGCGACATCGGGTGGGCAGAAGATGCCCTGGGAATTCCTCCTTTACGCAGCCGATGTTTGAATATGTATCATAGGTGAGTTAAGTGTAGGAAGGTGCAGGAACCGTGTCATTTGTCCAATCTGATACCAATTGCAGGATTTTGGATTGGGGCACTGATATTGACGGTGATCAACGCTCTATGTCTAATTGCTCTGTCCGAATGTTGTTCTATACCGCCAACCATTCTATCACGTAGTATGCGTAATCAACCTCGCCGTTTCCTCCAGAGTCCGCCTCACAAGTGATGACCTCCTTGTGAGTAACGCCCAATGTCCAAGTAACGACCCCGTGCCCAGCACATTCGCGCGAGAACACGCGCTCTACAGAGTCTGACTCCGCTTCGAACGACGGCCGCAGTGGGATGACCATGTGGAATCGTGCTGGGCGCGTTTCTGCATCTCCAGGACGCCGAAGAACACGCTCCAGCGTACCCCGAATCCAATCGGCGTGTTTGATGTCGTAAACGACGTCCGCGCCGAAGACGACATCGAACGTGGCGTCGAAAGGAGCCTCGCACGCGCTGTCGGGCCGCGACCAGTCCAGGAAGTGCGCGGACATGGACAGCGCGGCTGTGCCGTCCTCGGGGAGGTTCGCCGCGATGTTCGAGCGCAGGTTGGCCAGGGCCATCGGGTGGAAGTCCGACGCGACGACCTCCGCGGCGAGCCCACCCATCCCTTCGAGCACCTTCCCAACGGCCAGGCTAACCAGGCCCGTCCCCGCGCCGAGCTCAAGGACCCGCAGTCGCCCAGCAGCCACGTCGAGTCCGAACGCGGCCGGCGCCTCGACAGCCATGTCTGCGAGCACGCAAGCACTGCCCCAGGTCTGCGCGCCGACCGTCCCGAAGTCGCCGTTATCCAGTGGCGCGTCCGTCAGCTGGACCGCGACGTCGCCGAACGCAAATGTGCGCGCGACAGTGCCCGCGCCCGACGCGCCCGCACATGCGGCAAGGAGCGCAGCCGCGCGAGCGAGTAGCGCCTCGTCCGCGGTGTGTGCGAGGAGGGACGTCAGCCAGCGCAGCGCGTGACTGCGCTCGAAGGCGTCCGCACGGAGGGCGTCCAAGGAGGCGGATGAGGAGCTGGAGGAAGGCGCGGATGTGCTCACGATGCGTGAGGACTTCGAGACTCGGCGCGAGCCGCGCACTTCGGGGTTGTAGATGAGGCGCAGGTACTTCAGACATTGGAGCAGCTCTTCTTGGGAGGAGAGCTTGATGCGGCCGGATGGTGGTAGACGGGTTGTTGGAGGGTCGAGGACGGGGATGAGGGTGATCGTCATTACTCGGTATTATCGAAAGATCTAATTGGATGGTCCACGAAAAAGCAAAAAGGCCCCCTTGAAATAAGGACGATTACCGCGCAGGCATTGCGAAAGAAATGAGAATGAAGACAAGACACCGAAAAGGTTACGTTCAAAGTCGCACACACAAAATTGGAGTGTTGTTGATGTTTGCGTGTGTTAGGATCAGAGGCTTGGTAATCGTGGTGTTCCAGCCAGTGTTGGCCACATCAGAGAAACGGACGGGCTCAATGGAAGCTCTGGGAGCCTCAGTTGAGTCCAGTGAGCCCCGTGAGGAATGCGCTCAATGCCGAGACCCCGGGTCTCAACGCCGGTTGTACCTGAGCAGGCCATCTCACCATTGAGACCACCCGCTCAACTCATTGCTCTGTCGAGCTCAGCATCTCCCTCATGGTATCGCTCTCGCCACGTAATTATGTTGCCTTCTGTAAGTGGTTGATTTATATCCTTATTTTCCGGACTGACTTATCTCTCAGCCACGATAACAACTTTGTATAAGGCGCACGCTTTCCGCCCCGCTGTGCACCATGCCCAAAGACACAAAGACAGAATCCGACCAACGCAAAGGTCCTTTCTCCCGCCTGACTCGCCTGGCCGCTCAACACGCGCAACAGAAGGGAAAATGGTACGTCTCTCCGTGCCTTTGTTCATAGCTTGAGCTTGGCAGCTCATTCGACAAATCTGCAGGTTGTACCGTTCAGGAGGAGCCCTAGACTCTCAGACCTCTGAGACGCAGTTCGTCAAAGGTCTCGGGCAAGCAGATGGTCTTGGGCAAGCAGATGAGGATGGTGGAGCCGAGCCGAGGCGTGCATCGGCGACTGTCGATTAAATAGGTGCGTCCTCATGATCATCTTCCAGCTTGCTCTTTCTCATCAACTATTGTAGAAACTATCCCTGCTCAGGCTGCCGTACCGACGCACCCCGAGGCTGACGAAGACGAAGGCGCCAGACAGGCACTTTGCTGGCGTGCGAAGTATCGCCTGCTTCGAAAGGAGCACTCGGCACTGCTACATCTCCACGAACTCCAGGCCCATCGACGGGAGCACCACAAGAACATCAAGGAGTTCTCCGAGGCCGAGCTCGAGCAGTCGAACGCGCGTGAGGTTGCCTTCAAGCGCGCACTCCGTCGGCGCGGCGTCAACGTGGAGTTCCTTGCGGCGGCCATAGACACACAGTATTTTTCGTAGCTGCCACCTCTTGCCCACATTCCCTTCATCGACGCATACGGGATGGACATCGGATAATGTACTGGATGTCTGCGAGCATTTCCGCTTGAACTCCTTTTCACATTATCACATGTATACATTTGTCCAAGTGTAAATGTATTTTTTGTCTTGCTGCATGCGCATGCATAGCGGGCCCGCTCTACCTGGTACGGACTCCGGAGCAAGAACGACTGTCCGCCACGTCTATTCGAATAGTAAGCGCCCGTGCCGGCCAACCTATGAAATGTCCTTCCGGTAAGGCTAATAATGACAGTAAATATGTGTGTAAATAGGAGACATGCTTGGGTGGAGACACGGTCTCCCTGTCATCATAGAGGGAGCCTGTGCTTCGCCATTGAGTGCGTGTCTCAATGGTGTGCACCATTGAGCGCTTGTCTCAATGGTGATTCCGCTGAGTCAGTTGAGCATCTGACTCAATAGCGACCCGGTCGTTTTCCCTGATGCAGTCGGGGACCGAGTCGCCACAGTCGACGACCCTAAATACGGTACATACGACCGGACTGTGGCATGACCGATAGCGACCGATGACTCTGAGGGATTTCGGAGTCCTGATTGTAAGCGTGAGAATGTCGCGATCGGTCGCAAAGTCTCCATCGTGTCCTCCCGTGTCCTGTGTCTTGTTGATTTGTTGACTACCGGCTGAGCTACAAATAAAGCTTATTTCCTCCCGTGCATACTCCGCTCTCTGATGGCAATAAATAGGTGAGTGGCAACTGCCTGATCAAGGCACCGGGACATCCTAGATGGCTCCTCACACCCGGGGCTGGTGGCGAGCACACTTCTACGATCACCCACAGCTCCGCAGCAAAGCTCCTGATGCCTACGCCGACACACGTAAGGATAAGGCCAAAGTTGCCTGCAAGGGGTGCTTTGATGCCCGGCTTGCTGCTGAGCATGCCCGGGATGGGATGAAGCTGCGCTTCAGAGCGGCACTCGGGGATCTACACGAGACTCCAGTGCGATCCAAGCTGCCCGTGCGTCATTCCCAGCTCTTGTATGATGTCACTAATCCACTTCACAGTTTGGTCGATGGATGCGTCGTCTCCCGGTCGCATATGGCTGTCAAGTCGCTCTCAGACACTCGTCAATCATCTCCGCCATTGCTCACATCAGACAGAAGCAGTTCAACAGCAAGCATAGGCTCAGTTACTGGATCTCAAGTATGGCTCACCATCTCGGCACCAGGCTCAGCCTCTGAGTCAGTGGCAACAAAATTTTAGTCCCATTCCTTTCCCAGGATTTGATAGTGCTGGCCCCGGGCCGAGTACCAGTAGCAATGCACACTCTCAAGGTTCGTGATCTCTGCAGATCCTTTCGTCCTGAGTAATGACAGTGCTGTTTGCTGTTTGCTTTGCACAGACACATCTTTCTCACTAGCGACACCTATCAGCATACCGGCATCAATGCATCCTGCGCTCGTGCCGTCAACCTTCAACTTTACCGGTGTTCCCCTTTCTGCGCCGCTTTCTCGCACGGCATCCGCCGTCACTTTGTTCAGCACTCCATCCCCGTCACCTGCTCCTACTCATCATCGGCCAGCGAAGCGCCTGCGTTCTGTGGACTCCAGCCTGAGCTCCATCTCACAGCCACCTCCTTGGACCAGCCAGCAACAGGCTCGCTTCGAAGCACTGGTCGGCTGTTTGACCGCAGCTATTCCTGTCTCGTTCTCATGGGTTGAGAACCCCGCCTGGCATGCTTTCTGCGCCGAATTTGTTCCTGGGGCTCGCATGTTCTCGCATCAGACCCTCACCCGACGCATCATCCCGCAGGAGCTTTTGACATACAGGCAGACAGCTCGGGGTCGCGCCAAGGGCAAAGAAGCGACGGGTCAGTGCGATGGGTGGTCGGGTGAGAACCACCATCATTATCTCGCGTTCATGATGATGGCTGGCCGCGAGGTACGTGCATGCAAATATGGTCCACCACAGAATGTTAACATAATTCGTTATCCAGTGTCACACAGTTCAACTTGTCGACGCTTCAGCAGAACGAAAGACAGCAGAGAACCTGCTCGGCCACATGAAGACGTCGATGCGCATCATGGAGACAGAGTTTGGTGTGGTTGTCATCGCCTTCTGTTCGGATGGGTCGGGCGAGTCGAAGAAGGCGCGGGTGACTTTAGGGAAGGAGCGGCCAGACCTTGTTCTGCCGGACTGTTATGGTCATCAGGTATGTCCGGTCTATTTCATGCATGGCTACCGAGATGGATGTCAAGTTAACGCTGTGTTAGGTTAATCTCGTTGTCGGCGATTACTTCAAGATGAAGGCACCATTCCTCGTGTTCACTGAGCAGGCAACAGAACTTATCACCTGGCTGCGCAGCAAGACTTTTGCACCAGTCCCTGTAGTATAATAAGAAATAACACCGATGACTATCGGTGTGTGTTGAAGCATGACTAGTGTCGTAGATGTTCGGAGGTGCAGAGATGTGAGACAGAGGCAGTGTGGCTGCCGACTTAGTAAATCCTGGGCGGAGCAAGCCCCTTTTAACTCTTCTTGCTCCGCACCAGGTATGAGCTCTATAGTATTGTCGTCGCATGACCTTGTATCTAATGAACTCTTCTTGCTCCGCACCAGTCTATTTATTTAATAGGTTATGGGCCCTGGTGCGAACTAAAGCCCCACAGAAATCGACTTTTGCAACAACTCTCGTCGCACAGACCTATCAGCCGTCGTATCACCTGTTTTACCACCACATCCTATCCTATTCCTTCATTAGCGACATCTTCTCAGACAGAGCAACATGTCGATGAATCAGAACAACTCGACTGAGAAAGAGACGATGGACTGGAAGAAGATCACACTTACTCCTATCAAAGAGGAGGAAGAGGGCTCAAACAACTATAGCGAGTTCAAGCAGAAGTCCATTCTTGATCTCGACGCTGCTGGGTACTGGCCCTATGTCGATGGACAGGACTACAAGCCTCCTACCATTCCGGTACTCCGCTCGAGTCTGCTGGTTGACGGTGTTGATGCCGCTGGTGCGCCTGCTAGTATCACGATCCCAGGCAACGAGGACGAAGTCAATGCTGCCAAGAAGAAGGCAGAGAGCTGGTTCTTGGCCGATAAGAAAGCTCTAGCGGTTATTGTCCGAGCTGTTCCTAGCGACAAGCTCTACGTTGTCCGAGGATGCACCTCTGCTCACGACGCCTGGATCGCGCTCAAGAACGAGTATGAGCCAGCAAATGCTCTCACTGCGATCACCATCAAACAGCAGATTATTGCGAACCAGTGCGGCATCCATGACGATCCAGTCGTGTGGCGACAGATCATGGTTCAGCTGCACCAGAAGCTTCGCGAAGCCGATCCTCTCATGATGCCCGACACAGAATTTGCCAAGCATCTCGTCACTCTCATGACCGGGTCCGAAAACTGGCGCTACTGTCGTGATTCTCTTCGGGAGAAGGTTCGGCAGGGCGATGCGATGAATCGCCCGGTGACGTCGGCTGCTGTTCTCCAGCGCATCAAGCACGAGGAAGTTGAGCAGAAGATTGCTCCATCTGTTGTGTCAATCAATGCGCTTGTTGCGAAAGGCAAGGCCCGGGTTAGCCATGACCGCGGTGAAGCGGTCCCTGGAGCTTATGCTGCTGGAGGTTCCAGCAATCAAGGTGATCGCCGTGCTGACAGGAGCGCGCAGCGCAATGACAGGCGTCCCGCTCCCTACACTGTGCAGCAACGCTCGCATGTACGCACCATCTGCGAGAACACGCATTGCGAGTTCCCGGTGGGTCACAGCAAGTCCGACTGTTTTTCCTACGGTGGAGGGAAAGCTGGACAGTATCCAGAGAACTACAAAGGTAGACGCGACATACACCTTGCGCCAGAGGCTCGCGTTGCCGCACGCCGAAAGCAGGCCCTGGATCGCCATGCTAAGGCCGGATCTAATGCTGGGGTGCGCTTTGCTGGCTTAGCCGACTGCACCCAGGACGGCGACGAAGAGGTCGAGGATGTTGTCGGAGGTGTGGGTGATGGCTTTGCATTCATGTTGGCTTTGCCTGAAGATGACGACCCGGACGACGAAATCCACCTGGATGAAGAGATCCGAGTCAACGCGATTGCACTCAACGTCCATGCAGATCAGGACGACTCAGTGAACCATGATACCGGGGCATCTCGTCACATCTTCCACAATGCCGACATCTTCCATGAGTACACCACGTTTGACTCCCCACTCGACGTCCATGGTTTCGGAACCAGTCTATGCGCCCAAGCAGTCGGAAAAGGAAAAATTGTCATGCAGGCCACATATGATGGTACCCCGCGGACCTTTTCCATCTCCAATGTACTGCACATCCCGTCTGCGCGGTGCAACCTCATATCTGGGTCAAGGCTCGACCGCAAGGGCGTCAATACACAAACCGGCAAAGGTAGAATTGTCTACCTGAACGCGGCTGATGTGCCGTTCGCTACAGGCGGTATTGTTCGAGACCTTTACAAGATGGACGTGGCCGTTATGAAGCCAGCGGACTTGACGGCGTCGACCACGGATGTGATCGCGGCTTTGACCCCATCTGTGACGTCGCTTTTTGGTCCGAGCACTGACAGCGAGGAAACGAAGCGTCTGGGTTTTTCCATCGTCTAATGGGCCACATAGACGTTAAAGGGCTTGAGCGCTCTACCACTGGACTTCCCATCGACAACATTCGCATCCAGCACTGCCGCATCTGCGCTCTCGCCAATATCAAGCGGCTCAAATTTCCCAGAAAAGCTTCTCAACGTGCCGATCATCCCCTCTTCCGAATTCACTGTGACGTCTGTGGCCCGCTTCCTGTTGGCTATGGCGGCTTCACGTATTTCATCACCTTCATTGATGATGCATGTCGCTGGATCACAATTTTCTTCCTCAAAGTCAAATCTGATGCGCTAAAGTGCTTCCATGAATTTCGCATTGCTGCCGAGAAGTATCTTGGCTATCCTGTTCTGTTCCTACGTGTCGATAACGCTCCCGAGTTGGTCTCCGGCAAATTTTCCGACTACTGCCGAGAGCATGGCATCACTTACGAGCGTACTGTTCCCGACGCGCACCAACAAAATGGTGTGTCGGAGCGCGCTAACCAGATCATCGAGTCCATGACTCGCGCGATGCTCGTCGACTCTGGTCTGACGGTCTGGTTCTGGCCTCTTGCTGCACAGGCAGCAGTGCACATCAAGAATCGTGTGCCTCATGCCTCCCTTCCTTCGGGCATCACACCTTTCGAAGGCTGGTTCAAGCGCAAACCAGATCTCTCTCATCTTCGTCCATTTGGCGCTTTGGTCACTGCCAGAAAGACTGACTCGACCAACACCATGAAACTTACGCCACGTGGAGAGGAAGGCCGATTCGTTGGCTATGCGCGCGACTCCAAGGGATACTTGGTCTGGTTTCCCTCTGCTCAAGTGATTCGGTCACGACGCGATGTGGAATTCCATGGCTTCCCTGATTTCCTACCTTCTCCTCCACTTTCAGACATTTTGTGGGATGACATTCCCATGGATCTGGAGCCGCGCTTCCATGACGCACATCGCCGTGTCATTTTGGAACCGCCGGTGTCCAACCCCGCCTCTGAGCATAATCCCGCCATCGAGCGTAACCCCGCCTCCGAGCATAACCCCGCCATTGAGCGTATTGAGTACGTGCTAGTCACGACTCTGGTCTTTGAACCTATCTCACCTGTTTCATCAGGCTGTCCATTGAGACTACTTTGTCCCGCCGTCGAGCGTATTCTGACCGTGATGGTGATGGCGATGTCGAGATGGAACTGGTCGATGACCGCCCTCTTGCGCAGCGTCGGTTGCCTCGCGTCAAACGTGTCCCTGCACGTTACCTTGTCAACGCGACCCAGGATGAAGGGGGGGAGAACAATCTCTTACGCACCATCCTGGAGTCCGTTGATGGAGAACTTGAAGTCGAATGTGATGAGTCCGATTTTTCAGGACTTGCACAGGCCTTCATCCAGGCAGAAGTTGCTTTTGTGAGCGCCGCTCTCACAGATCCTATCGATGACCCAGCCGAGAAAGATCCCAAAAATATCCAAGAGGCAAAATCCTCGACCTACTGGACCTATTGGCTTGCTGCCATCTACGAGGAATTGGAGTCACTCAAAGCGAAAGGCGTATACGATGAAATCTCCGAGCTCCCACCAGGTCGAAAAGCCGTTGAGTCCAAATGGGTCTTGCATATCAAACGCGACCGTGACGGCCTTATTTCACGATTCAAGGCGCGTCTAGTTGCTAAAGGATTTACACAAATTCCTGGTCAAGACTTTCATTATACTTTTGCACCGGTCGCTCGATGGGAGTCCATTCGTCTGCTCCTTGCTCTGGTTGCCAAGCATGATATGGTTCTTCGCCAGGTAGACGTCAAGACGGCCTTTCTCAATGGCCCTCTAGACGAAGAGATATATATGCGAAAGCCATCGATCCTTGGCGAAGGATTTTGGCGTTTACTGAAGGGACTCTACAGCTTGAAGCAAGCCGGCAGACAATGGTACCTGGAGCTCAATCTGATGCTCGAGGCAATTGGGTTCTCCAGAACCAAGTCGGACTGGAGTGTGTACAGACGTGTCCAAGATGGCGAACACTCGGTAATCACCACAAGTGTCGACGACATGCTGATTGCGTCAAGCTCGGCAGCGGAATCTGACGCTGTCGTTGCCTCCCTGGCGGCTCAGTTCGAAATCACGGACAACGGCGAACCCAAGCTCCATCTTGGGTGTGCAATTAATCGAAATCAGACTCAAGGAACCCTTCGACTGGATCAAAAATCTTACACCGAGTCAATACTCCGTGAATTTGGGTTTGAGAACTGTAACTCTGTCTCCACTCCCATGGATCCAGGTGCGCGGCTGCTACCAGCGACCGTCGAGGATGTTGAACAGTCCAAGAACTTCCCATACCCTGCAATCGTCGGCAAATGCATGTATTTGTCAACATGCACGCGCCCGGACATCGCGTACACTGTGCGGGAGCTCGCCAGGTTCATGGCGAATTATGGATCAGCACATGTCGCAGCAGCGAAACACCTTCTACGTTATCTGAAGGGAAGTGCTGCGCACGGCATCACTCTTGGAGGAACCGACAGCCCCCATGTGATGTTCAAAGCGCTGACTGACTCGGACTGGGGCATGGGAGACACGCGGAAGTCCGTCTCTGGCTTCGTCATCCTCATGGACGAATCTCCGCTGTCCTGGAGTTCAAAACAGCAGGCCGTCGTCGCTCTATCATCGTGTGAGGCGGAATATCTAGCCACAACACACTGTGCTCGCGACGTTCTTTGGTTCAGAAACCTTTTCGCCGAGCTTGGCTATCCTCAAATCCAACCAACGACGATGTTCTGTGACAATCAGGGAACTGTCGCATGCACGCATGACCCTCACGCGCATTCAAGGATGAAGCATATCTCCATTCGCGAACACTTTATTCGGGACTGCGTCATGAAGAGACTTATCGACGTCGTGCATGTCTCTAACAAAGAAAATACCGCGGATCTTTTCACCAAGCCTCTCCATCGGGTCCTCCATGCTCGTTGGTTGCAGATGTTACGCTTGGACACTAGTCAAGGGGGGGTGTTGAAGCATGACTAGTGTCGTAGATGTTCGGAGGTGCAGAGATGTGAGACAGAGGCAGTGTGGCTGCCGACTTAGTAAATCCTGGGCGGAGCAAGCCCCTTTTAACTCTTCTTGCTCCGCACCAGGTATGAGCTCTATAGTATTGTCGTCGCATGACCTTGTATCTAATGAACTCTTCTTGCTCCGCACCAGTCTATTTATTTAATAGTGTGCTAGTTTCAAAGATTGACCGATAAGGATATCATTTTAAATGGGTCGGCGTAAGAGATATTTAAAATGATTCCGACGGTAAAAATGTTGCAATCCTATTGGCTATAGAATAATCGGCTAAAATCCGATAAAATAGCGAAAAAATTCTGTCTGCGTCGATTCCCACAGGTACGGGACCGAAATAAATCATTTTAAATGCTTTCCAGCACTACGAATAGCTACCCGTAGGGCTTAAACAAATAGGGATAAATGTGGATAAATCGGAATATATTCTGGGGCACCGATTGCCGGCCGATATCCCTTCCCACGGTCCCAACAAATGTCATTTTTGATCATTCGCGCAGGTATATAATCCTTCCCGTAGGGCTTGAATAAATAGGGTAAATTTAGAAGAAATCGGAATGTACTCGGGGACATCCATTCCCAGCCAAAATGTATACCCACGCGTCGAAATACTCTCACGGTCCCAAGTAATGTCATTTTTAATCATTTGTGCTGGTATATAATCCTTTCTGCAGGCCCTGGGAAAACCTATTGATAACATTACAGTATATGTATGATGTAGACTTAGATGTTGATAATATATACAGACTGCTTTAAGCTCAGTCCATTGAACTGTGAGCTAGACGGAACCACAAACCGAGAGAGTATCTGATAAGGAATATCCTGCAGTTATGATCTTCTTTATCTAAGCTACCAGAATTTGTACATAGATAGCTCTCAATACTTTAAGACTTATAGTATTCTCTCCATGACCCAAGCCCCCCTTCAATTCCTCTCAAACACAAATTCTTTAGTATGTATGCTGTTGAAGCAGTATTGATACATATATTTTGACTACTTTTGTATATCTTTTGCATAGTCTGACCGCTGTAGACACCCAGTCAGAGTGCACCTAGTATCTAGAATTACTTTCTATATTTACCATGTTATTCATTGAAGCCATTGGTAGGCTGCATTCAACACATATATATATATTATTTATTTGTTTTAGCCCAAAAGAATGGAG
Organism: Auriscalpium microsporum; assembly: GCA_019914985.1. Taxonomy (NCBI): domain Eukaryota; kingdom Fungi; phylum Basidiomycota; class Agaricomycetes; order Russulales; family Auriscalpiaceae; genus Auriscalpium; species Auriscalpium microsporum. The sequence continues at coordinate 1,134,201 of JAHLMG010000007.1, read as the reverse complement.
TTTGCTGAATAGCCCCCCAGGACTTTGTCAATACAATCCCCAGATATTTTAGAGCACTCACAGACTATGCCCCACCAACTGGTATAAGTGTTGAAATCCTACAAAGACTTGGTAGACGGCACTGTACTTCCAATCTGATACAGCCTTTACAACTGTCCTTGTCCCAGATGCATGTGCAATGGCACATGGTCCTTTCTTTTTCCACTGAACTATGACATTTGATATAAGCTTAGATGAAAATACACATGTGCTTACTGAGCACCAGGCCCTTCATATGTACTTGTACAAGCCTGGGACCATTATATATATTGGAGGGTATGTCAGAGTGAAAGTACAGTATTACCTACCACATTTTTGTATGATTTTGATACTTTTGGGGGCTGGTGGGGCATGGTCTATGAGTACTCTGAAATATCTTGGGATTTTATTCACAACATCTAGAAGAGCTATTCAGCATACTCCATTGTTTTGGGCTAAAATATATGAATAATGAATATATATGTGTTGAATGCAGCCTACTTATGGCTTCAAGGAATAACATGGTAAATATGGAAATTATTAATAGATACTAGATGCACTCTGAATGGATGTCTACAGCACTCAGACCATGCCAAATATGTACATAAGTGGTCAAAATGTATGTATTAATACTACTTCAACAGCATAAATACTAAAGAAATTGTGTTTGAGAAGAAATGAAGGGGGGATTGGGTAATGGAGAAAATACCATAAGTCTTAAAGTGTTGAGAGCTATCTATGTACAAATTCTGGTAGCTTAGGTAAAGAAGATCATAACTGCAGGATATTCCTTATCAGATACTCTCTCGGTTTGTGGTTCCGTCTAGCTCACAGTTCAATGGACTGAGCTTAGGCAAGTCTGTATATCCGGTCTACATTTAATTCTACATCATACATGTACTGTATGGTCGTCAATGGGGTTTCCCAGGGCCTACAGAAATGATTATATACCAGTACAAATGATTAAAAGTAGCATTTCTTGGGACCGTGGGAATATGTTGACGCGTGGGAATGGATATCGGCTAGAAACCGACGCCCCCAAATATATTTTGATTTCTCCGTATCATTCCCTATTTTGCCAAGCCCTACGGGCAGCTATTCGTAGTACCGGTAACCATTTAAAATGATTTATGTCCGTCCCGTACCCGTGCGAACCGATGCGAACTGAATTTTTTCAACATTTTATCGGATTTTAGTAGATTTTTCCATAGCCAATAGGATCACAACATTTTTACCGTCGGAATCATTTTAAATATCTCCTACGCCGACCCATTTAAAATGATATCCTTATCGGTCAATCTTTGAAACTAGCACACCGATAGTCATCAGTGTTATTTCTTATTACCCTACAGGGACGCCTGGGTGCGCATCAACGAGAGACGGGTGTCGTCTCTCGTGTCGGTCTGAACCTCCGCCTAATCCCTTGTGCGTACCTTCGGAGAGACTCGACGAAGTACGCGGTGATAAGCCTGGCTCTGCGCTGGGCAGGGATCTCACCTCGATTTTCGAACTTTCAACAAGTCGAGAGTCTCAATTTGAAGTCATTCGAGTTGTCGATTTCGATGCCGCCTCTGGTGTTTCAGCTCAGCCACCTCGGACATTTCCGAAGTCACATGACCTTGGATTTCGAAACACAGATTATTCCGAAACGCCATCACGTGACCCAGCCCAGACTTCACAGCCCATCATCAAACCCGCCTCAAACACGATCGAAAGTCGAAACACTCGAAATACTCCACAGATGCGCCCCAAACAGTCACATCTATGAAGCACAGCCATCGGAAGATATTCCTATCGACCCCACACATTTCCCATATCCTCCCAACCTCTCTTCCAGCTTGCACATCCCTCCAAGTCTGAGCCATGCACTTTCGAAATGCTTCGGTCCGAAATACACCAAGCCACTCAGGAAGATTGTAGGCCACTCGCTGCGAGTTCAGGATGAGTTTCTATCATTGTCACACCTTTCCACAGATCAGACTGAGTCACTTTATTGTCTATCGTTTCGTACCTATTTCCTGACAGTCCAGATTATTAGCCTGTCTGGTTCTGTTTCAGAACTCGCTACTTACTTAGTATATTCGCTCCTCACCTCAGCTTCATCTTTCTTGTGATATCTGACTCACTATGTTGGTGTTTCATTCATATCTGACTCACTCTGTTGGTGTTTCATTCCATATATGCTCTCCTTTGTTCACACTGTACTATATACTATTTCGAATTCACTTACAGTATATATAGGCCTCATTAGCACGGTATATCTCATCAGACTTGACCCCCCTCATCGGATCGGACTTATCCTCCCTGATCACTCATATCAATCCTATGGTCACCTTTCCCCCTTCACAAGATCTCTAACAGAGCTCTCTACCTCGCCATATCGTATAGTCAGCTCGCTCTGACTCTTTGTCGCTCGTCTCACGCCGCTAGAACCTCGTTTATCGTATTTGCCACTCGCCTTTGCCTTTGCCACCTTCCCTCGACATCCGAAATCATCCCCGCGTCTCCACTTTGATTTCGAAGCATTCACTTGCTTTTCGATATATCTGCTTGCCTCTTGACGCATTCCCTCGCCTTTCGAAATATTCCCTTGCCTCTAGACTCCGCCCCTTGCCTTTCGCTTCATCTCCACATATTCCGATCCATTCCCTCGCCTTTCGACTCATCCTCTCGCCCCCCATAGTCCATCACCACTCCTTGCACTCGAGCCACATATTTTGCAGGTCGCTTTCCGATCATCCCTCGTCTTGTCACTTTGGTGGTCCTTCCCATCGCATCCACAGCTCCCAAGCACAGTCGAAATACGATACACCCATCCCAGCACATTTCGAAGACGCTTCTCACAGCTTCGGGACCCTGACGCTCGCCCCGCACACACAGAGGTACCTTCTGCAGCGCTCTGAGGATAGGTTATCAAGACATTACCGCCTCACTACCTGCTGGTGCCCATCAGCGGATGAGGGTGTAAGGCAGGAAGAAGATGTATTAAGTAACCAGAAGCGCGATGTAGATACAAGCTAAAGTACACGTAATACTGTCGGGTCGCGGTCAAAAGTGTCGCGGAAGTAGGATGTAAACAATCTAAGTAGAATATCCGGCATGTCCGTGACAGCCCTACTACCGGCTGGTACCCATCACCGCGGTGTTGGTTGGTATGTCGCACACAGTCTGCTTGATCTCTGTTGACAACGACAACCTGTTAGCATCTCCCATGCCCACCCTCGGGCCCATGAGTCACTCACCATCTCCGTTTCGATCCCTGGGAACCTCTGGCGGTGCATCAGGAGCTGCCTGATCATCGACACCATGTCCGGCAGGAGCAGCTCGAGATGCAGCACTGTCTCTTTATTCACATAGCCACGCTCATCGCTGTCGCATGTACATACTGCTTTGTGACCTATTACTTTGTTCATTGCATTGTCAACCCATCTCGGCACGACTGCCGACAGCTATTTGTAAGCCCTCAAGAGTGCTCGCCACTCTGCGATGCGCCTATCGTTTTTGACTTAGCTGGAACCAGTGTAGTGAAAGTCGGGGACTCGGTCGCCGACTGTCCCTCGCCGGGTCGCTAGACCAGGTCGCAACCGATTGACGACCGCGACTGTGGCGGTTCTGGGGTCCCTCAGGGACCCCAGAACCAGAGCATTGTCTCCATAGGATATTGCTTAACAGCAGAGCAGCTCAAACTCGGGATTTGCCGAAGGCAACGTTGTCGGCGGCGAGATACCCTCAAAACTTTCATTCACAGTCGACCTTGGGTCTTGGAAACATCCCTGCTATCTTAGAATACATGGAGATCCAGTATGTCTTGTGTTTGTGTAGAGTATATAGTACTATAAGACCTATCTAACTTAATTCTCGGAGGCCAGCAGCTCCTCTGCCTCTGCTGCGTCAGTATGCATGCTCATGAGCTCATAGAGCTCCAACTCTTCTACAAGCCCCTCTGAGCCATGTCCCTCTGTTGTAGATACCCAATAGCTTTGCAAAAAATCAAACAGTTCATGTAGCGGGATCCGAAGGCGGACACTAGCCTGCTGCATGCCTGTACCGCTCTGGTGCGACTCTGCTGCATACAAAACCTCCAGTTCGTTATCCAACCGGTCTGATTCGCTCACAAGAGACGCGAGGTTGCCGCCTATCTCCTGAAAGGAGTGCTCCGGAGGTGCAGGTGAGGTCTCTGCAGACATCTCATCGGCAGTCTCCGAGACTGTGACGTCATCCGGCATGGTTGCAAAAATTGTCGACGACGGCAGCATTGGGTCGGTGGGTGGAGGTGCAGTGCTGCCATCTTGAATGATATTTGTGGCCTGGCATTGAGACAAGTAAGTCCAAGAGCTCAATCTAGAGAGAAAAAGGGACGCACATGCTGCTGCAGATTGCGCTGGCCCGCCGACACGGAGGCATCAATCTCGGCGTCGGCAACAGGAATGCTTGATGCAGTTGGCCCTGGCTGAGAGGCTGTTGCTTGGCTTTGAAACCTTTGCTTCAGACGTTGTCTTGCAGTACCGTTCCGGCGATACTCGGCGTGCAGGTGCAAGTTCAGCTCAGCCACGTCGAGTAGTGTCTTCGTGCCCATCCATCTGAGAAATTTACCCTTCCTATAGGGTGTTATAGAGAATATATAGCCGGCATAGAGGCATAGCAAGGTCCTTTTGTATCTAGACAATATAGCAGCATAGTGTGCTATGGTAGTGCTATGGTTGCTATGGAGGACCTTACCCTCGCTATGGTAGTGCTATGGATGACCTTATCCTTCCTATGGTTGCTATAGATCACCTTAATATGCTATACATACTACTTAGACTATAGCCTAGAGATAGTATATAACACTTTATATGCTATAACAGTGCTTGAGTGAGCCATAGAATATAGCATAGAGCTTATAATGTAACTGAATAATATGCCTTAGACACAACTTAAGCAATCTTGAAGTCACAAGGAACAAGACAAGAGAAGGCAATTCTGTTCATTTCACATAGCCTAGTACAAGTGTAAATACATGATTACTACATGAGAGCATATGTACCCAAAATATAATATCTACTAAAGAGAATGATTAATGATGAAATAGAATGTCCAAATAAGATGGGAACTTACCAGATAATTTCCGAAGAAACCAACTGCAGAAAATATATGAGTGATTATGAAAGCAAAAGATATTTGAAACCTCACCAATGTTTGAAGGAGAGGTTGAAGTCGAGAGTTGAAGTTAAGAAGCTGTAGCGGGGTTGAAGTCGAAGGGAGGGAGAGAGTTGGAGACACAACCCGGAAAGGAAGCTGCCTTTATAGGCCACGCGCGCGCACGGACCGTGCGGCATCACGTGACCTTTTCTTTTGTTTGAGTGACGGGTATCCCAAATTACACAGAATATGTGGAACTCAGTATGTGGATTTCGTACTCCCGGGATATGCTCCGAAGGCCCTCAGAAAACCCCAGTATTATAGCTATACATTTTTGTAATTTATAATTTGTCAATCGGACAGATCTTTGTTCTTGAGCACCTTTTGGCAGAGAGTGCGCAATGTTTTCGTAGTTACAGATGATGTAGGCCTCCAGAATTTAGGTAAGCTCATATTAACGTACATACATACTGTACATACATTATTCCAAGACTCTAGAGTCCGAGTGTAAGTAGGTGGACTATGATCTGCCTGATACATGCGCGCTAACGCAGTTCGGGCAGCTCGGGCGCGCGTCTTGAGCGACCCGCGTCTCGTTCTCACATCTCACAAGCACCACCACCCCCTTCATCCCACCCACCTCCCCACTCCTCATCCATCCTCACTACCCACTACTTACCACCCACCACCGTCACCTCCGCAACCACCCCGCATTTCCAAGTGCGCTCAAAGACGCCGTGCCAACGCACCTACGACAATCAAGCATGCTCGAAACGCACCTGCACTCCCGCCCTGCAGCTTGTCCCTTGCACGCACTCGCAGCACCGTCGCCGTCACCGCCACCTCTCATACACCTAGAAGGAGGAGAGGGAGAAAATAGGAGAGAGAAAGAGAGAAGGAGAGGACGAGAGGAGAGGACAAGCAAGTGAGAATCCAGGTAAGTACACTTGCTCATGCTCCCTCTTCCACTCCACCTCCTCCCACCTGCGCCCGCCTGTCCACCATCCTCGCCGACCGCCCAGCGACCATCCTCGCGCTTAGCCACCCGCGTGCTCAACGTCCACCATGTCATACAGGCCACCCACCAGCGTGTCCGTCTTTGCGCCGCACGCACTGCGCTGCACTCTACGCAATGACGTCGTGCGTGGACTTCCTCACACGCCCACGTCTTTGTCTCCGCGCTCACAAGCCCTCGCCCGCCGCCACGTCACGCCCAGCTCACCCCGTTGCCGCCCCGTCAAGCGCCCCTCGCCACGGTGCCGCACGACACCCACGCCCACGCCCGCTGCATTCACCCACCGCGTCAATACATATATGTATCCCACCCACCCCAGCACTCTGCCCTTGCACACCTCCCCCGCTGCCCGCTGCCATGTGCACAGCCACGTCACCCCACCCTGCGGTGTTTGCGCTTGCGTGGCCACGTCACCCTCCCCACGCTGCCTTGACACATCACCCCACCTGACACGACATCCTGATTACACACCGCCCTGCCCTACCTGCGCGCCGACACGGCGACGCGACACCTCATCCGCCTGCGCACCACCCTCAAGGCAGCGCTGTCCACTTAATGCGGGCGCACGCTGCCTCGCTGCCACGTCCGAGTCACCGCACCCGGCCTCCACCGCCACCTCGGTCTCACGGCATGCTGCTCGCCCAACGCACGCGCGCACACGCCACGTCACGCACACGCCTCGCTCAGCGCTCAACGCGCGCGCACACACCGCCACGTCACCACACGCCTGCCACATCACCCAACCGCACGCACAACGCATGCCACGTCACGCAGGGCCACCACCACACTGTCTCCCCGCACGCCGTCCCCGCCTACCGCTACTTCGCTCCTGCACGCCGCGCCGAGTCTTGTTTGTCGCCACCCGCGCGCACGACATGCCACGTCACCACGTCCCGCGCACCACTGCCCTGCTCCGCACTCTGTCGCTTTCTCTTGCGTTGGCGCCACATGCTCTATAATTGGAGGTGCTTCGTAGTTAGCTGATTAGTATTATATGTACTTAATGTAGTGCAATTCAAATAAAATTATGACAAATATCCACAAATAAATGAAAATGAATAAGAGATGATACCTAAATAATATATGAGTGATAGGCTATATACTGGGGCTGTCTAAGAGATAGCCCTCATAGCTGTATATAGCTCTGTTAGATTTCTATAGTTGCTATGGTATTGAGTGCATGTACTATGGAGGCTATGGGATGCTATAGAATGCCTCACCGGTGCTATGGTAGCTATGGTAGCTATATATGCCTATATATTCGAGTAGGACAACTATATACAAACAAGAGCTTATATTATTGGACCAGCTGCTATGGAATATTTAGGTTTTTCAGATGTCCGGTTGCGATACTTCGTCAAAATCATGCCAAACAAACTGAAGAGGCACTCGCACGATGCGGAGTTCATGCAGATAGAGAGCACACGTCATGCAAGCTTTGCGAGAGGCGATGGGGGAAGATGCGGATGTGCAAAGAGAGCCCAGATGTCCAACGGATCAACCTTCTTGCCCTGACAAACCCAAATGTTAGCATTGAAGAAAATGAGTCAAGTGGACGCTGCGCCCACATACCTTCTTCCGCGCGCCACGCCAGACAGCCCCAATAGGCCTTCAAACTCCCCTGATCCTGCCAAGTAGTTCATGAGCTCTCCAAATAAAGAGTGCGGCACCTCCTCGTCCTTGTAGAATTGCGCCCAGAGTCGCGCAATGAGGGTGTAAGCTCCGGCAGATGTCGACCATCGTGCCGCACGAAAGGGCCGGAGTTTGTGGAATGGATTTAAAATGACAGCAGCAATGAAAACATCCTGGTCTGCGACAGCCCAGCGCTTCTCAAGGCTTGCGCATACAGCATCACGCGCGATGATGTGGCGGGGATCAGACTGTGGAAGGGAGTCGTATTGAAGGCGCAGCACTCCGAACATGAGGAGAACGGTATCCGGCCGGGTGTTGGCCGCCTGTGCGATGTTTGCGGCGATTGCTAAGGGCTCTAGGTGTAGCTTCATGCTGCGATGCGTGCATTCAGTAACTCTATTAGATCCCAAGGTAAATTGTTGAGCTTACCAAGCCAAAGCATCCCAGAACGCGCTGTTCTTGATAATCCCAACCATGTGCGTTGCTCGGCGCTTTGCACCAGCATCACCGGTGATGATCTGGCTGTTGCTAATGCCCCGGAGCTCATCTGTTGACACTAGCGCACAAAGCGCGGGTTGCAATTCAAGAAGGCGGTCGTACGCAAGGTAGTGCGAGGTCCAGCGCGTCAAAACGGCACGGATAACGGTGCGGACACGGCCTTTCGTCTGAATGTCTTGCAGAAGCGCAAGCACAAAAGTCAGGCGTCCCTGTAGGGTAATAAGAAATAACACTGATGACTATCGGTGTGCTAGTTTCAAAGATTGACCGATAAGGATATCATTTTAAATGGGTCGGCGTAGGAGATATTTAAAATGATTCCGACGGTAAAAATGTTGTGATCCTATTGGCTATGGAAAAATCTACTAAAATCCGATAAAATGTTGAAAAAATTCAGTTCGCATCGGTTCGCACGGGTACGGGACGGACATAAATCATTTTAAATGGTTACCGGTACTACGAATAGCTGCCCGTAGGGCTTGGCAAAATAGGGAATGATACGGAGAAATCAAAATATATTTGGGGGCGTCGGTTTCTAGCCGATATCCATTCCCACGCGTCAACATATTCCCACGGTCCCAAGAAATGCTACTTTTAATCATTTGTACTGGTATATAATCATTTCTGTAGGCCCTGGGAAACCCCATTGACGACCATACAGTACATGTATGATGTAGAATTAAATGTAGACCGGATATACAGACTTGCCTAAGCTCAGTCCATTGAACTGTGAGCTAGACGGAACCACAAACCGAGAGAGTATCTGATAAGGAATATCCTGCAGTTATGATCTTCTTTACCTAAGCTACCAGAATTTGTACATAGATAGCTCTCAACACTTTAAGACTTATGGTATTTTCTCCATTACCCAATCCCCCCTTCATTTCTTCTCAAACACAATTTCTTTAGTATTTATGCTGTTGAAGTAGTATTAATACATACATTTTGACCACTTATGTACATATTTGGCATGGTCTGAGTGCTGTAGACATCCATTCAGAGTGCATCTAGTATCTATTAATAATTTCCATATTTACCATGTTATTCCTTGAAGCCATAAGTAGGCTGCATTCAACACATATATATTCATTATTCATATATTTTAGCCCAAAACAATGGAGTATGCTGAATAGCTCTTCTAGATGTTGTGAATAAAATCCCAAGATATTTCAGAGTACTCATAGACCATGCCCCACCAGCCCCCAAAAGTATCAAAATCATACAAAAATGTGGTAGGTAATACTGTACTTTCACTCTGACATACCCTCCAATATATATAATGGTCCCAGGCTTGTACAAGTACATATGAAGGGCCTGGTGCTCAGTAAGCACATGTGTATTTTCATCTAAGCTTATATCAAATGTCATAGTTCAGTGGAAAAAGAAAGGACCATGTGCCATTGCACATGCATCTGGGACAAGGACAGTTGTAAAGGCTGTATCAGATTGGAAGTACAGTGCCGTCTACCAAGTCTTTGTAGGATTTCAACACTTATACCAGTTGGTGGGGCATAGTCTGTGAGTGCTCTAAAATATCTGGGGATTGTATTGACAAAGTCCTGGGGGGCTATTCAGCAAACTCCATTCTTTTGGGCTAAAACAAATAAATAATATATATATATGTGTTGAATGCAGCCTACCAATGGCTTCAATGAATAACATGGTAAATATAGAAAGTAATTCTAGATACTAGGTGCACTCTGACTGGGTGTCTACAGCGGTCAGACTATGCAAAAGATATACAAAAGTAGTCAAAATATATGTATCAATACTGCTTCAACAGCATACATACTAAAGAATTTGTGTTTGAGAGGAATTGAAGGGGGGCTTGGGTCATGGAGAGAATACTATAAGTCTTAAAGTATTGAGAGCTATCTATGTACAAATTCTGGTAGCTTAGATAAAGAAGATCATAACTGCAGGATATTCCTTATCAGATACTCTCTCGGTTTGTGGTTCCGTCTAGCTCACAGTTCAATGGACTGAGCTTAAAGCAGTCTGTATATATTATCAACATCTAAGTCTACATCATACATATACTGTAATGTTATCAATAGGTTTTCCCAGGGCCTGCAGAAAGGATTATATACCAGCACAAATGATTAAAAATGACATTACTTGGGACCGTGAGAGTATTTCGACGCGTGGGTATACATTTTGGCTGGGAATGGATGTCCCCGAGTACATTCCGATTTCTTCTAAATTTACCCTATTTATTCAAGCCCTACGGGAAGGATTATATACCTGCGCGAATGATCAAAAATGACATTTGTTGGGACCGTGGGAAGGGATATCGGCCGGCAATCGGTGCCCCAGAATATATTCCGATTTATCCACATTTATCCCTATTTGTTTAAGCCCTACGGGTAGCTATTCGTAGTGCTGGAAAGCATTTAAAATGATTTATTTCGGTCCCGTACCTGTGGGAATCGACGCAGACAGAATTTTTTCGCTATTTTATCGGATTTTAGCCGATTATTCTATAGCCAATAGGATTGCAACATTTTTACCGTCGGAATCATTTTAAATATCTCTTACGCCGACCCATTTAAAATGATATCCTTATCGGTCAATCTTTGAAACTAGCACACCGATAGTGTAAGGTAGACGGGCCATCGCACTAGTGCGATGGCCTCACGTCGAACACACGAGCTAGCGCTGGCGCCTGTAAAGCTCGGGCCGGGGGAGATGGACCGGTTGATCCGCATCACGGATCAACCACAGATCAAGGGCACGTGGATGGGTAGTAGTTCAGGGCCTGTTCGTCGTCGTCGAGCGGGCAGCACTCCTTTGTATATTACATCCACTCACGCAGTTGTGAATCCATCCCCCCACGTCTCTATACGTGGATTCGATTCATCCCGTGTGAGCTGTAAGCTACAAGGGCGTTCTCATTACACTTTTTTGAATCCCACACGGATACAAAACAGCGAATATAGAGACCCCCCGAGCATGGCATCAGCCAAGAAAAACCCCTCCAGCGAGACTCGCCGTTCGTCGAGACTCGCCGGCCCATCTTCGCAGAGCGAAGGTGGAACGGGTGCCCCTGGCACCCAATCTGCAATCCCAGAGTCGTCAAGCGCCACCCAGGGAACGCCTGACGACGCGCACGAACAAGGCCGCACGCCGTCCCCGTTGTCGCCGGCGCCACCCGACGACCCACCCCAAAAAAAGGGGAAGGAAAAGGGAAAAGATCGCACGCGGGAACAGCCCGAGACCGCTGGCTACCGCGGGCAGACGGCCCCCGGCGACGCCGAGCCCGACGTTGCGGAGGTAGATGAAGATTTAATCATCGCCCTCCGCAACTCGCGCAATGAAATGCAGAACCCGTACGCTCGACTGGGGAGCCCATCAAGGTCCCAGCCGATGGCGGGACCATCCGCACCACGCCGCGAGAACCATGAGATTACCGCACAACTGCGTACCGCCGACCCGACCGAACTCGCTCGGAGCGTCCGTACGCGATTGATGCGCGGTGAACAGTTGCTCGCGACGCTACAGTCCCATGCCACAGCAACTAGCTTGGCCGTGCAGGACTCCGCAGAGAGCATACGCGATGCGTATGCAGCACTGCATACCCTGGAAGAATACTACGCAGAATCGGAGCCGCCACAGGACCACTCGGGGAGAAACTCGCCCGAGCAACCTGAGGCGGCGCCGGAGCCGCATCGCACTAATGCGATGCCCCCCCCAGAGCGCGCAGAAACACCCGAGGAAGCCAACCGGCGAGCCGCCGAGGAACGACTCGCCGCGAGGCGGGCCGAGGTGAATGAGAGATTCGCCGCCGAGGCTAGGGTACGCGCCGTCGCCGCGGACGACGAAGCGCCCCTTCGCCAACCGGCTGGACCCCAGATAGCCGAACGGGGCGACGCGAGGCGCGAAGAACCCCCTCATCGTGCACCGCGGCAACCTGTTGATCCTAGACTGGATCAAAGGCAACGGGGCGATGAAGGGGATCACGTAGCCCCCCCTGTCGCCCGTCGCCCTATACCCCCGGGGCAAGGCCAGGGACACGGAATGAACAACCCACCACCCCGTGCCTACTCTGTACTTGAGGCGGTACTGGACCGCCTCATCGCCATGATCCGAGACCGAGTGGACCGTGCGACTGCACACGTCCCCGGGCTAGGAAGGGCGTACAAAATCACGTTCCCCGACACGTACGGGGGACAAGATAGCCTCGACGCATTTGAACTATGGTTGAGTGCCATCCTCCGGTGGATGAGACTCAACCACGTCACGGGCCCCGATCGCGATGACGAACGGGTGACAATACTGGGATCCATGCTGGACGGCGAAGCCGCCAGATGGTACTCCCAGGAAGTCGAGTCACCCATACGGCTAGTGCGCGACTGGACATTCGAGGATGTCATCGTGGCCCTCCACGGGCGGTTCATTCACTCTGCCTCGGCGCAGGGCGCGGCAACCCGATTCATGGCCACGCGATTCTCAAGGAAACGCGGGGTCGCCGGGTTCTACAATGAACTGCGCGAACGGTCTGCCCGGATGGTGGAACGGCCTGATGAATACACCTTTAGACGTGTATTCATTAGCGGCCTCCCGGAAGACATAGCGGACCTACTTCTCCGAGTGAGAGGTATGTCCGCCGAATACACCACCATGGAGACACTGCTGGCGACCGCGATACAAGCCGAGGAAGGCAACCTCCTCATGACTACATATCGTGAACGCCAGCAATCGACCAACAAAGGTGGTGGCACTGCGAACAAAGGCAACGGGCCAACGACGGACCGTAGGGCGGTGTCGCACACCTCGCGCCCCGCCCCACGCCTGGCTCCGCGGTCGTCACAACGACAGAGGATGGCCGGGGCGTCGGCTGCACGCTCTGAACAGCGGGCGGCCGAACCCCAGCGAGTGAGCGGCGTAGCCACCACCGGAAGTCGTGACAGAGCCCCGCCCCGAGCGAATGCACCCGTTGGCCGATCCCAACCAGCGACGGACCGACCCGTTAAATGCTATGCATGCGGGCAGATGGGACACTACTCCACCGACCCGAAGTGCCCCCAATTCGGAAAGCCACGCCTGTTCGCTAGTCGAATTGTCGATGACAACTCGGACGGCGAGCTAGCGGACTCAGACGATAGAGGGAATGGCACGTCGACCCGGGGGCCGTCACCCAATCCGGAAGGCGAAGCAACGGAGGGCGAAGACGAGCTACCCATCGGGGAGTACTACGAGTCCCCCGATGAGTACGCGGAGGACTTCGAATTCACCGACGGCGTCATCGAGAATGATGACGACGACGACGAAGGGCCGCCAATACGACTCGCCAGCATGCGCACGTTCTCCATGCGATTGCGCGAAGATGCAATCGAGGAGGTCGACGACGAGGACGAACCACCACCCCTCATCGCAATGGACGATGAGGAGGAAGAGGTCCTTCACCCTCGCCAAGCCCACCCACGCGGACCCTGGGGCGTTACGATTACTCTTAATCGTTTTTTTCTCCAACCAGTCAGGCCAAAAAGTGCACGTCAGGAAAGTCGCTTTAGGAAATAGATCCCACGGTCAAGTCGCGTCGTCCCAACTGCCTAATTGAGTAATTCTTAGCTAAGTAGCTCCTGCCCAATGCCTATCCACATTTTTGCACTTCGAAAGACACTCGTTTCTGTGGGTATTTTGTGTTTTGCAAGCTAACTAACAACACTACAAGCAAATCTTCAATTGTTCTCGAGTCAGAAAAGCAGGCTGCATACTTTCCTTTTTCGGTAAAACATTCCCACGGGTAGTGCAGAGAAACATGACGTAGTTTTCAAGCGGTTAGGCCGGTTTACTACGTCATGCTTCTCTGGCCCGGCTATTGCAATACCCGGGTTCAAATTTCATGTTATCAAAAATTTGCACACAAGGGGATTTGAACCAACAGCCCAAGCTTATATAATATAAACCCGGAGCATTAGCTGTTACACTACATGACAATTTGTTTGCGTAGGCTCAGTATGGGCTATTGGCTCCTGTCTAATAATATTCATGCCTTCACACTTCAAAAGACACTCGTGTCTGCGAGTATTTTGCATTTTGCAAGCCAACCAGCACAGATACACATATGATTTCAATTTTGTTGGACTCGGGGGAAGAAATCAGTGTAGTGAAAGTCGGGGACTCGGTCGCCGACTGTCCCTCGCCGGGTCGCTAGACCGAGTCGCAACCGATTGACGACCGCGACCGTGGCGGTTCTGGGGTCCCTGTCTGCGCGTGCGCGTGGGCTGCTGTGGGCACGCCTCGCGCGTCGCATTTCATTGCTTCACCGTCAAGCTTGGGTCGTGAAAAAATTCATGTGATCTTATAATCTGTACCATTGCATGCCCTGAAGTTTTCGTAGCTTAGCGGTAGAGCATCGTCTCCATAGGATATTGCTTAACAGCAGAGCAGCTCAACCTCGGGATTTGCCGAAGGCAACGTTGTCGGCGGCGAGATACCCTCAAAACTTTCATTCCCAGTCGAGCTTGGGTCTTGGAAACATTCCTGCTATCTTAGAATACATGGAGATCCGGTATTTCTTGTGATTGTGAAGAGTATATAGTACTATAAGACCTATCTAACTTAATTCTCGGAGGCCAGCAGCTCCTCTGCCTCTGCTGCGTCAGTATGCATGCTCATGAGCTCATAGAGCTCCAACTCCTCTACAAGCCCCTCTGAGCCATGTCCCTCTGTTGTAGATACCCAATAGCTTTGCGAAAAATCAAACAGTTCATGTAGCGGGATCCGAAGTCGGACACTAGCCTGCTGCATGCCTGTGCTGCTCTGGTGCGACTCTGCTGCGTACAAAACCTCCATTTCATCATCCAACCGGTCTGATACGCTCACAAGAGATGCAAGATTGCCGCCTATCTCCTGAAAGGAGTGCTCCGGAGGTGCGGGTGAGGTCTCTGCAGACATCTCATCGGCAGTCTCCGAAAATGCGACGTCGTCCGGCATGGTTGCGGAAATCGTCGACGACGGCAGCGTTGGGTCGGTGTGTGGAGGTGCAGTGCTGCCGTCTTGAATAATATTTGTGGCCTGGCATTGAGACAAGTAAGTCCAAGAGCTCAATCTAGAGAGTAAAAGGGACGCACATGCTGCTGCAGATCGCGCTGGCCCGCGGTCACGGAAGCATCAATCTCGGCGTCGGCGATAGGAATGCTTGATGCAGTTGGCCCTGGCTGAGAGGCTGTTGCTTGGCTTTGAAACCTTCGCTTCAGACGTTGTCTTGCAGTACCGTTCCGGCGATACTCGGCGTGCAGGTGCGAGTTCAGCTCAGCCACGTCAAGTAGTGTCTTCGTGCCCATCCGGTTGCGATACTTCGTCAAAATCATGCCAAACAAACTGAAGAGGCGCTCGCATGATGCGGAGTTCATGCAGATAGAGAGCACACGTCGTGCAAGCTTCGCGAGAGGCGATGGGGGAAGATGCGGATGTGCAAAGAGAGCCCAGATGTCCAACGGATCAACCTTCTTGCCCTGACGAACCCAAATGTCAGCATTGAAGAAAATAAGTCAAGTGGACGCTGCGCCCACATACCTTCTTCTCCGCATCAGCGCGCGCCACGCCGGACAGCCCCGATAGGCCTTCAAACTCCTCTGATCCTGCCAAGTAGTTCATGAGCTCTCCAAATAAAGAGTGCGGCACCTCCTCGTCCTTGTAGAATCGTGTCCAGAGTCGCGCAATGAGGGTGTAAGCTCCGGCAGATGTCGACCATCGTGCCGCACGAAAGGGCCGGAGTTTGTGGAATGGATTTAAAATGACAGCAGCAATGAAAACATCCTGGTCTGCGACAGCCCAGCGCTTCTCAAGGCTTGCGCATACAGCATCACGCGCGATGATGTGGCGGGGATCGGACTGCGGAAGGGAGTCGTATCGAAGGCGCAGCACTCCGAACATGAGGAGAACGGTGTCCGGCCGTGTGTTAGCCGCCTGTGCAATGTTTGCGGCAATTGCTAAGGGCTCTAGGTGTAGCTTCATGCTGCAATGCATGAAATCAGCAACTGTTGTGTACCCCAAAGTAAAGTTGTTGAACCTACCAAGCTAGAGCATCCCAGAAAGCACTGTCCTTGATTATGCCGATCATGCGCGTTGCTCGGCGCTTTGCACCGGCGTCACCGGTGATAATTTGGCTGTTGCTAATGCCCCGGAGCTCATCTGTTGACACTAGCGCACAAAGCGCGGGTTGCAATTCAAGAAGGCGGTCATACGCAAGGTAGTGCGAGGTCCAGCGCGTCAAAACAGCTCGAATGACGGTGCGGACACGGCCTCCTGTCTGAATGTCTCGCAGAAGCGCAAGCACGAACGTCTTGCTGCGCAGCCAGGCGATAAGCTCCGTTGCCTGCTCGGTGAACTCGAGGAACGGTGCCTTTGTCTTGAAGTAATCGCCGACAACAAGATTAACCTAGCACAACATTATATTCACATTTGTAGTCGTGCGTGAATATAGACTGAACATACCTGGTGCCCATAACAGTCTGGCAAAACAAGGTCCGGCCGCTCCTTCCCTAGGATCACCCGCGCTTTCCTTGACTCGCCTGATGCATCTGAACAGAAGGCAATGGCGATGACACCGAACTCCGTCTCCATGATGTGGATCGAGGTCTTCATATGACTAAGCAGGTTCTCAGCTGTCTTTCGCTCTGCTGAAGCATCGACGAGTTGGATTGTGTGGCACTAGATAACAAATCATTTTAGTATTTCACGGTAGACCAAGTCTGCACACACATACCTCGCGGCCAGCCATCATCATAAATGCGAGATAATGGTGGTGGTTCTCACCTGACCACCCATCGCACTGACCTGTCGCTTCTTTGCCCTTGGCGCGCTCCCGAGCTGTTTGCCGGTATGTCGAGAGCTCCTGCGGGATTATGCGCCGGGTAAGTGTCTGATGTGAAAACATGCGTGCCCCGGGGATGAACTCGGCACAGAAAGCATGCCAGGCAGGGTTTTCGACCCATGAGAACGGGACAGGAATGGCCGCGGTCAAACGGCCGACTAATGCTTCGAAGCGAGCCTGCTGCTGGCTGGTCCAAGGAGGTGGAAGTGAAAATGAAGTCAGACTGGAGTCCGCAGACCTCAGGCGCTTTATGGGGCGATGATGTGTGGGAACAGGCGACGGGGATGGCGTGTCAAACAATGTGACCGAAGACGCCGTGCGAGAAAGCGGGGTAGAATGGGGAACAGCGGTGAAGCCGAAGGTTGACGGCACGGGTGCGGATAACGCGGGATAAATTGATGTCGACATGCTGGTAGGTGTTGCTGGTGAAAGATATAGGTCTGTGTGAAAGCCGCAAACAGCACTGTCAATGACCGGAGCAAAATATATGCAAGTGAGATAACGGACCTTGAGATTGTGGATTGCTAGTACTGGTGGCACCAGCACTGCGGAATCCTGGGAAAGGGATAGCTTGTTGCCACAGGACCTGTCCATAGGAGCGACGAGACGGCGAGCCGAGCTTGAACTCTTCCTCTGCTCGCTGTTGAACGGCCGGTGTCTGATGCGAGCAATGGCGGAGGTGATTGACGAGGGTCGACGAGCGACTGGACAGCCAAATGCGACCGGCAGGTGGCAGATCTATTGACCATACTGTAACAGGTATTAGACGACGTCATATAACAGCAAAGATGACGCACGGGTAGACTGGATCGCGCTGGAATCCCGAGTAGATCCCCGAGCACCGCTCTGGAGTTCAGCTTCATCCCGGGCATGCTCATCAGCCACCCGAGTATCGAAGCAAGCCTTGCAGGCAACCTTTGCCTTGTCCTTACGTGTGTCGGCATAGGCCTCGGAAGCCTTGAGGGGAAGCAGCGGGTGATCGTAGAAGTGGGCCCGCCACCAGCCGCGGGTGTGAGGAGCCATTCAGGACGCCCGGGTGCCTTGATCAGCAGTTGCCACTCACTTATTTATTGCCATCAGGGAGCGGAGTATGCATGGAACAAAATAAGCTTTATTTGCAGCTCAGCCAGTGCTCAACAAATCAACAAGAGGCAGGACGCGGTAGGACGCGATGGAGACTTTGCGACCGATCGCGACATTCTCACGGGTTCAATCAGGACTCCGGAACCGCTGACAGTCATCGGTCGCTATCGGTCATGCCACAGCCCGGTCGTATGTACCGTATTTAGGGTCCTCGACTGTGGCGACTCGGTCCCCGACTGGCCAACACTGGAAGAAATTCTACAACTTCTTTTTTCGGTAGTAAATTCCCACGGGTGACCATATGGACGCGCGTGTACCATGCGGAGGTCGGCGACAGGCACTGTACCTGTCGCCGACCACCGCATGGTACACTCCTGCCAATGTCTTCCCGGGTGGTGATCAGTCACACTATTAAAAATGGCAATAGCAAGGATTGAACCACCATACTCGAGTCAGATTACATAATCTAAGTCGAAGGCAGACAGTTTAACCACTAAGCTATAGGTCATTGTAGAATGTCAGGCTACCCTTGCCATATATGAGCCTTCTGTCTTGTCTTGCCCAGCACTATATTCTGCGCTTTTAAATCATTCTCCCCCCTTTCCTGATATAAATATATACATATTATATATCTCCAGAAAGCTACAATCAATGTGCACTTAATGCCAAGGGTCTCAGAGGCTAGATTACAGATACCTTATCAGTCAATGCATGTTTACTTCTTGTATTTGGATTATTTTGCTTGTTACAGGCACTTACTCTTTGCAGATTATTTTATTTCAAGTATGAATCTGTTGATGGGCACTCTCACAGGTAGTAGGGTAGTAAATGTGTGTGATACCAGATCCCTAGAGCACTGATGAGGGTACCATTGATGTGTGCGAGTGAGTGTCAGGGTCCCGAAGATGTTCGGAAGTGCGTCTCCGACGAGATGTGTGGTCGGTGGGCCTGGTCGGAATGCGCAAATGCTCGGAGGGTCGCCGTTGAGGGTCCAAAGATGGGGTCGCGTGGTGCGAGCCACTGTGCGCGACTGGACGTAACTGTGAGCGACTGTGTGCGACTGGACGTAACTGCGAGCAACTGAAACGACTGCGAGCAACTGCGAGCAACTGCAAATGACTGCAAACGACTGCAAGCGACTGTGAACGACTGCAAACAACTGGAGGCTGAGTGTACGATCGTCGAAGAGGATGTGAGGAGGGTGGCTCCGATGGGCAACGTGCGATTCGATGGGTGACGTGCGACGCGATGGGCGATGTGTGATGTCGTTTCGAGGTGGTCGGAGCGACTACGAGAAGTGCAGGCGACGACGCTGAACCGTTCCGATCGTGTGAATGTTCGGGCGAGTGGAAACAATGGTCGGAATGTGAGAACGAGTGGCGCGAGTGGTCCGATTGAGGGTGCAACCGCTGCCAGACGATAGACGCAACACTGCGATCTCCGATGTCGCAAGATGGTCGGAGCAACGATGAGTCGTGCAGGCAGCAATGCTGGACCGTTCTGAATGTGTGAATGGTCGGAAGACAGAGGCGAGTCGTGCGAGCAATTCGTTCGACGGTGCGACAGCTGCGGGACGTGAGCAGTGTGACTGCGATCGCTGAAGTCGCAAGATGGTCGGAGCAGTGAGGCGCGAGGGCGATGGCTAATGGGACGACGATGGAACAAGATGAGAGCAAGGAGAGCGATAAACTGAGTACAAGAGACGACGACAAAGGCAAAGGCAAAGACAAAGACAAAGGCGACGAAGCTAGCCTCGAGCTAACTATACGATAGAGACGAAGGTGTGAGCTCCGAATGATATCTGAACCGTGAGGGGGGAACCGAATCTCCATTGCAGCATGTGTCCGACCGCTATTTATACGTTCCGATCGCTATAGTACGAGTCTGATCGAAAATGCAGTCGGAACAAAGGAAACCGATCGGAACAAAGGCAAACAATGATGCGCAAGTTGCACATGGTATGAACATTGGATGGGAGTCAGGCGAACGTATATGAAGGTCTGCGAGGCTGTAGAAAACAATGTAGAGCAAGTGATCAGCGCTGTCAAGAGGGAAGTGCAGGCGCATGGAAAATGATCTGTGCTGTCAAGAAGTATGGGAGTGGTCTCCTACAATGTCGGACAAGACAATATGACAAGAATAGGGGACAATGGTGGCGTGGTGAGCAAGGGAATATGCTCCAACGTGTGAGGGGGTTGCGGGCGAGCGTTGCGATGTTGCGACTCTTCGAACGGTCGGACGAATGCCATATTGTGCGTGCAATGATCGGAGCAATGAGGCGATAATCAGAGCGCTGACCACAGAACAATCGGGATCGGAGAAATACGATGCAAGCTCGAAAACTGAGTGGGACAATGGTCGGAGGACAATGGTGCGACTGTGAAGGTACTCAGAGGTCGCAGAGTGGTCGGGGCGGCGTGGCGCACGTGTTCGAGCGATGATCTCAACGATCGAAACGTCTGACAGAACTCCGCCGAGTTGCGACAGGTGTGGGAGACGTTGTGCTTGAGGTCGCATGGTCGCAGTCGGAACAGTGTACAAGTGGTCGGATGACTGCATAGATGGTGTGCGACTGAGTCAATGGTCCAAGCGTGGTGTCCAAGGTATCATTGTGATTG
This sequence comes from Auriscalpium microsporum, assembly GCA_019914985.1. Classification (NCBI taxonomy): domain Eukaryota; kingdom Fungi; phylum Basidiomycota; class Agaricomycetes; order Russulales; family Auriscalpiaceae; genus Auriscalpium; species Auriscalpium microsporum. The sequence continues at coordinate 1,113,395 of JAHLMG010000007.1, read as the reverse complement.
TGCGATTGTGCTGCGAGGCTCCAATGATCGGAGCTATGGCTCTGGTCTTGCGATTGGTCGGAGAGACTAATCAAGCAGTCGGAGGTCATACACTGCGCTTGTTGACTTGTCGAAAGTGCGAAAATTGGCGAACAATTGCCTCCCAGCGCTGCACCAGGTGTATCAACGTGCACAACGACAATGAGTAGCGAAGCGCCGGCGCGCCGGAAGTACACAGCCTGGTCGACAACGCAGCGGGTCAAGCCCATCGCGTCGACAAAAATGCTCGTGAGCTTCTGGTACCAGTGCCGGCCCGACTGCTTGAGGCCGTAGAGCATTTTGCGGAGATGAGGAACACGTCCTGCAGCATCGGCGGGTGTGAATCTGGGTGGGTGGTGCATGTAGATAACTTTGTGCGTCATGAGATCACCATTGAGGTATGCGCCCTTGATGTTGACTTGGTGAAGTTCGAGATTGCGGCGCGCTGCGAGTGCGAGGACCATGCGGATGGACAGCAATTTTGCGATGGGTGCGTACGTATCGAAATAGTCGATGCCAGGGACTTGACTGAAGCTTTGCGCGACGAGCCAGGCTTTGTAGCTGATATTGGCGTCTGGGGGTAGCTTGATATTGGCGTCTGGGGGTAGCTTCTCGAGCGTCCAAGTGCCGGCCTTGACGAGTGTGTCGAGTTCCTCGCAAATGGCAGCCTCCCAGAGAGGCCAGTCGGGGCAGCGACGAGCCTCTGCAAGCGTGCGAGGTTCCAGTGCTTCGGCCTCGGCAATTTCCACTGCCAGCGCATACTCGAGCACCTCGATGTCGCCCTCTTCCACCATGACAACCGTGTTGTTGCCGTCCCTCGCTGCCCCGCTGCTGCCCTCCTGCTCCCCCTCAACGTTCACACCAGTCTCCTGCGGCCTATCCTCGGGTACCTGAAGACCATGCCGCGCAGAAGAGCGCCCAACACCGCTGTGCAAGTTGCGGACATACTGCAACGGCATTTAAACATGACGGGCTTGTGGCGCGTTCAAGAGCACAGGATCGACAGGCGGTGCTGCTGGCGCAAGCTCGGGAGCTGAAGACGAGCTGGTGGATGACTGAGGCGAACTGGCAGGTGCAGGTATGTCGCGCGCTGGCATCGTCTCGTTCTGCTGAACTAACATGTAGTCAGCGTCAGGCTCCCCCTTGAGACGAGTGGCAGGCACACGCGTGTCATCAAAATACACGTTGTGCTCGACAGTAATGGTCTTCGTCAACGGCCAATACACCCGCGCGCCCTTTGACGAGTCGTTGAAGCCAAGCCAACGGCCTTCCCTCGCACGCAGATCAAGCTTCGAGCCACGCACATCGTGCACCCAGACACGGCAGCCCCACTCGCGCACCCCGCTAAGATTGGGCTTGCGTCCGGTCAGCACCTCGTGCGGTGTCATGCCGTCGTGCGCGCGCGTCAACATCCGGTTCTTCAACCAGACCGCATGATGGATTGCCTTGCCCCAGAGAAACTTCGGCAAGCCGCTCGCGTGCAGCAGCGCGCGAACCTTCTTGACCAGCATCCGATTAAGGCGCTCCGCGACACCGTTGTGGTGCGGCGTGTTGTGCATGGTAAGTTTGCACGTCGTTCCTGCCTTCTTGAGGTGGAGAATAAACTCCTTCCCCAGATACTCGCCGCCACGGTCAGAATGCAACACCTGCACGTGCGCCTTGTGCTGCATCGTGCACCAAGCCTCAAATGACTTGTAGGCCCAGAAGGTCTCGTCTTTGGAGCGCAGGAGATAGAGTGACGTGTGGCGTGTCATGTTGTCGGTAAACAACACATAATAGCGGCGCCCGGCCTTCGTTGCGACCAGAGATGGTCCCCAGAGGTCACTGTGAACCTCAGCCGCAAACTCCTTTGCACGCTCGCCGGAGCGCTCCTTCACCATCGGCTTACGCGTCGCCTTGGCGTAGACACAAGACTCGCAGAAGGTAGGCTCCTCTGTCGACATGTCGAGCTTCACTCCAGTTACAAAGCCCTCTTTTACCAGATGCTGTGCAATGCTCGGCACGATGTGACCCATCTGCCGGTGCAGCTCCATGACCGTGACAGTTTCTGCCACCGCGTTGGCATGCTCGCCATCATGCTCGACACGGTACAAGCCCTTCAAAGATTGTGGGATCTTGCCAACCTTCTCGCCATTGCCAGGTGCGTGGATAGTGCACTTGCCATCAGCAAAGGTCACTGAGTAACCTTGCTCATCCAGGTGGCCGATAGAAATGAGGGTGTAGTCCACCTCCGTGAGCCAAAGCTTGGTCGCATCCCACCCGTTCGGCACCTCATTGACCAAGTTGCCGGTGCCGGTTGTGTCAAAACCTTCCTGGTTTGCCACCATAAAATGCTTAGGGGGGATCTCCGAGAAGTTCTCGAAGCTGTAGCGGTAAGGGGATATGTGCCGCGTCATGCCGGAGTTGTAGAGCTCCCGGACCGGGGCCTTGTCGCGAGCTGTGCTGACTTGTGCCGCCGTCTCCGCAGATTCTAGGTCATTGACACCTTGGACAAGCTCAAAGGTGTCGTCCACCAACACGGTGCCAACATCCAACCACTCTGCATCCGTGTAAGTGGCAAGACATGCTGCGTCATAACCGTTACTCCAAAAGGCAGTTTAACAGAGAAGTTATATTCTCTGCCAACCAGCACTATATATGTAGCATTTCCCGGCCATGCTGTAAGCTGTAGGCTTACAATCCGACAAGACATCTTCCTCGACATCCGGCACCTCCTGCTCATCGACCTCCAAGAACCAGTCTCCACCGGCATTGTCGTCGCCCTCCGAGTTGCTATTGCCGGACAACACACTCTCCAGAGCCGGCAGCGAGCCGACATCCGAGTCAATGTCAACAACCCATGCCTCGTTGGCCTCCTCCACGGCGTTAGCGGCCTGCTTCGACTTGTTGCTGGTGCCGCTGGTGCCGCCGGAGCTAGATGGCTTCGGGGGCTTCGGGCAGTTGTCCTTAAAGTGGCCGGCTTTGCCGCAGTTCCAGCAAACTCCGCGCGGTTTCTGCTCCCTTTGGCCCTTGCCCGGCGTTGTCGCAAGAGCCTCGTCCGTGTTCGACGAGTTCCTGGGCTTCAACCCACGATGGCGCTTGGACTTTTGGTCAGAAATCTGGTTCCAATCCCGCAAGCGTTCAGAGCAACCAATTGCGTGGTTGGAACACTGCTGTGCGATACTGCGATCTCCAGAATTGCGTGTCTGTCGACTTGATGAAAGTACAAAAATTCTGTAATGATTGCCTCGCAGTGCGGAGCGAGGTGTATCACCATGGCTGAGCTTGAGTCCACAGGATAGGAGCCAATATGAATGGATGGGACCATATACAAAGAATTGTGAGGGATTCTGCTGATACACCTCCTATGCGGGTGGCTACGATTTACAAATTTTCAATGCACTGCAGCACTTGCGCAGCAGCTCCGGCTGTCACCAGGTATGAGGGTGAATGATGGGCATGGGCATGCAGTGAGGCTGGACAACAAGCATGGGTGCCCAGCAAGGCTTGTCAACACACACAGTGAGTGACTCAGTCCATCTTCAAATCAAAGAAAATGCCTCCCACCTCCTCCCCCCACGATTAAGAGTAATTGTACTGCCATGCGTGCACTGGTCATTTCACACCAAGTGGGGGTCCAGTGGGTGGATGACCTATTCACCCGTGTGACGGTGTCACAGGAAGGGCAGAACCCAGCAGATGCGGTACAAGTACCCTACTGGATAAGCCCACCCGAAGCCCGCGAGCAGCGAGCCCGGGACTTCCCCAACATACCGGCATCATACGCCAATACCTACCGACAGCACGTACGTGCTACGGTACGATATATAGGCCTCACCGGAGGGGACATGCCCAGTGATCCCACATCGGATCAAGGGCGCCTCCCCGACGACGCGCAGCTACCTGCAGAAAGCATGGATTTGTTCTTACCAACAAATCCAAACGTTCTGCACGTACTCGAGTCCGCGCCTGATGATGAACGCCGACTCCTCGACCAGGTCTGGTGGTACAACCAACGGGACCACCGACGCATACGATACGAGGCAGACCGGCTAGCAGAATGCTTGCGAACCGGTCAACCTGCACCCCAGCGGCAACAATGGATGCTCGATCACGTATTCGGGATTGTGCATGGAACGGAGTGCTTCGTATGCCTCCTGTTCGTGAACCACCGTGATTACGCAGTACAGCGTAACGACAGCGTATATGTTGCGATGGAACTGCAGAACAGGGTACGCGCGGATATTTACAGCGCAGGGTGGAACGATGCATTGGCCCATGCTGCCCATGCACTCGTAGCGTTCGCCCCCGCCAACCGCGCGACCGACGACCTTGAGCGCGCGTACAATGCGGGAATGCGCAATGCATTCAACCTTGTACAGCGCCTCGAGCGTCGTGCACCTCAAGCACTGCTGTGGCCGGACGGGTACGGGCAGACGGCATGGCCTGTACCAGCCCGATTCCGCCAACCGGCCACAGGGGGAGGGGACGAGGATGCCCGGGACGGCAACGGTCACCCGCCCCCACCACCTTACCCTCGTACAGAAACGAGTGATGCGGATGACACGACCGCAGGACCGGTGACCGATAACCCCAGGACAGACCGCCCAACATCGAACATCGATGCAGACCGTCAGTCCAGGAGGCCCCCCATACCCCGACCTGACGCCGGGCCTTCACGCAGAATGTTCGCTATGCGAACAAACACCGGTAAAACCAGCGAGGAAACACCTCGCTGGATTTACATGGCAAATCTGCGCAAGAATGTCCCAGACTCAGAGCAACCGACCCGGTCGGACGAAGGACAGACCGTGCTTGCCGGTGATGTAGTCATCAACGGTGAGACGCTCTATGCCCTGTTCGACAGTGGCAGCACCGCAGACAGCATCAGTCCCGAAGCAGCTACGGTATCCCGAGTCGGGATATTCGAGCTGAAACGGCCGATGACACTGCAGCTAGGATGCGTTGGTTCCAAGTCGAAAATCAACTATGGAACCAACTGCGAGGTCGAAGTAGGCAAACGACGCTACCCGACCTACCTCGACGTAGCTAACATCGATCATTACGATGTTATACTCGGGGTTCCGTTCCTCAAACTGCATGGTGTACTCCTCAACTTCCGTGACAATACGATCACGGTAGGTGGGCACACCTTCCCCGCGCTCACTCCCGAGCAGGAGAGCAAGCGGGCGCGACGCCACTGGCCACGCCCGCGCACGCGCGCGGACCTGAGGGTCAATGCCGCGCGTCCCGTTCACGATTGAAGCGAGGAGGCGAGCTCCACTCACGTGGAGCCCGCTACCTCGATGGCACACTGGACGCCAGAGATGCCAGAGAACGGGACGGGACGAGGACACGGAACAAAGGGAGGGACAACCCAACGGGACCCGTCCCCCCCCACAGAAGTAATCGACGATTATCGCGCGAAATGGATGGAGCACACGGCAGACATTATGTGCCCAGTGCCGCTTCAACTCCCCCCATTCCGCGAGGTCAACCACCGCATCAATTTAATTGATGAGGGGTTGACCATATCCTACCACCTCCCGCGATGCCCTGATGCGCTTAAGCCCCAGTTGATGGAGAAAATCAAGCGATACACGGCAGCCGGGTGGTGGGAGATGCGCACGGTACCGCAAGCCGCCCCACTTCTCTGTATACCAAAGAAGTCAGGGAAACTGCGGACGGTTGTCGACGCACGAAAACGCAATGACAACACACACAAGGACGTAACGCCCTTCCCCGACCAGGATCAGATCCGGATGGACGTCGCGCGCGCGAAATATCGTTCCAAGATCGATATGAGCGACGCGTACGAGCAGATCCGCATCGAACCTGGCGACGTATGGAAGACCGCCTTCGCCTCGATATACGGGACGAAGGTCAGCCACGTAATGCAGCAAGGGGACTGTAACGCCCCTGCCACGTTCCAGAGGCTCATGACGGCAATCCTGAGGGATTGTATCGGCATATTCGTGCACGTATACCTAGATGACATATTCATATTCTCCGATACCATCGAAGAGCATGAGGAACATCTACGCATCGTGTTCGACACGCTCCGAAAGAACCACCTTTTCCTCAGTAAGGAGAAGTGTGATTTGTACTCGATAAGCATGGACTGTCTCGGGCATGTCATAGACAACCGCGGCCTCCATGCGGACACGGACAAAATGTCCAAGATCAGGAACTGGCCCACACCTTCGAATATGAACGAAGTGCTCCAATTCCTGGGTCTTGTACAATAACTTGTCGCAATTCCTGCCCGACATATCCGCGTACACGTCCGTATTAGCCGGTATGACGCAGAATGGTCGGACATTCCAATGGCGAGCCATACACACGTCGTGCTTTGAGACAATCAAGGCACTGGTGTGTAAGGTCCCAATACTGCGCCCGATCGACCCCCGCACCGGCGAGACGATCTGGGTCATCTGTGACGCCTCCACGGTTGGGGTCGCGCGATGTACGGTCAGGGCCCCGAATGGACGTCGTGCCGACCCGCTGGACTAATGTCCAAGCGATTCACGGAGGCCCAGCGTAACTACCGCACGTTCGAGCACGAGACGATAGCGATATTGGAAGCGCTATCGAAGTGGTCGGACAAGCTGATAGGGCGTCGGTTCACCGTGGTCACCGACCACAGGGCGCTCGAGTTCTTCCAAAAACAGAAGGACTTGTCGCCTCGGCAAACGCGGTGGGCCGAGTTCCTCTCGAAGTACGACACTGAGATCAAGTACGTCGAGGGGATCCGAAACAAGGTGGCAGACGCGCTGTCCAGGTACTACGCGTCCCTGCCACCGGACACTTCGGGCACGGAATACGTGACCATCGATGCCGCATTGGATCCAGATATGGATGACCTGCCGCCAACACGTATATTGGAACTACGCGCCATGAAGCTGCGCGAACGGGACGCCGAGCGCGACCGCCTCGCACGGGAAATGCGCCAGCATGCGGCACCTTTGCCGGTAGCTGTAGTAGGTCCCGAGCACCCGGCCGCGCCAAAGAAGGGAGCGTCGAGGGTTCGCAAGGCAGTGACGCCCGCGACCACCCCTGCGCCAGCCACGTTGCGGGTACGCGATGTGATTGGCGGAGGGCCCTCGCTGCCCGACAACCTTGAGGCCGAAGGGAACTGGATGGCCTCCCTCAAGGCTGGGTATGCCAATGACGCATTCTTCTCGAAGGTAGCGAATTCGCCCAGCGAATTCCCCGCCTTCGAGAAAGACCAGAACGCGTGGTACTCGAAATCCCGGACGGGGGTTCGTGTACTCTGCGTCCCCGACACCATGTTCGGGAAGCGCAAGCTCCGTGAAGTAATCACGGACGCTGCTCACCGGACATTGGGCCATTTGGGGACGCAGAAAACATCCGAGTATGCCCGGCGTTGGTTCTGGTGGCCGCGGATAGGACTAGACGTCGACGAATTCTGCAAATCCTGCGGGATTTGCCAGATGTCGAAACCCGGGAATACCGCACCCGCTGGGCTGCTGCACCCGATGCCCATCCCCGCACAACCATGGGAGTCAATAGGCATGGATTTCACCGGCCCATTCCCGGAGGAGGACGGTTATAACTACCTGTGGGTAGTTATCTGCCGCCTAACCTCGATGGTACACCTGGTACCAGTACGCACTACGACCAGCGCCGTCGACCTCGCAGACGTCTATCTCAAGGAGATAGTGCGACTGCACGGGGTGCCCAAGACGATAGTGTCGGACAGGGACGTGAAGTTCACGTCTACGTTCTGGCGTGAACTCCACCGTCTCCTCGGCACTAAGCTGCTCATGTCAACCTCGTTCCATCCACAGACTGATGGAGCGACGGAACGCGCGAACCGCACCATCGGGCAGATGCTACGTAGCATGGTTGCGCCTGACCAGCGCAACTGGCGCAGCAAACTACCCATGGTGGAGTTCGCCATGAACTCGAGCTCGAACGCCACGACGGGATTTGCGCCGTTCGAGCTCAACTACGGGTACGTCCCCCAAGCGTTCGGACCGTCCATTCCCAGCACCATGTACGGCGGGGTCGACGCGTTCGCGAAGCGAGCTATCGCCGACCTCGAATTGGCACACGACGCTATCCTGGAAAGTCGGGTCACGCAAACGTTCCAGGCCAACAAGCGCCGCCGAGCTGAGGACGAGTACCAGGCAGGAGACTTGGTGTACTTGAGCACCAAGAACCTGAACCTTCCAAAAGGGAGGGCGCAGAAGCTCCTGCCTAAATACGTAGGGCCGTACAAAATCCTTGAGGCGTGACCCGGGAGTTCGACATACAAAGTCGAACTCCCAGAGGAGCTACGGGCGCGGCGGATACACCCGACGTTCCACGCCTCGCTACTCAGGAAACACGTAGTCAGTGACGCGAGGATGTTCCCTAATCGTGAAGCGAAACGCTTCTACGATTTTGGACAACCCGACGAGGAAGAGTGGTACGTGGATGAGATCGTCGGGCATCGCTGGAATAGCGATGCCCTCGAGCTCGAAGTCCGGTGGTCACTCGGAGACCACACCTGGGAGGGACTCGAGACCTGTAAGGATCTCGAGGCCCTCGATGGGTATCTCCGACTTCGCGGGGTGAGCGACCCTGGGTCGCTGCCGCGCAAAGCTGGAGACCAGGGAGCGGGACGATCACCGCCACGCGGTGGTCGTCGCCAGCGGAGTTGAGATGCATCAGGCGCTCAACGGATCGAGTTCGCGAAGCCACAGGCACGTGGGTCATATCAGCTGAGGTAAGCGGGAAGCGGGAAGCTTAAAGAGACGCCAGCGGGCGCCTCCCACTTCACCGTTTCCCCGCCACCTCCACATAATATGACCCGCCGCGCTCGCAGCCTCAGCGACCCTCCGCGCCTCCCTGACCACCTCAACGACCCGGAATCTGGGCACCCGCCTTCGGCGGCCACCCAGAGCTCGGGCGCGCCCGCAACGAATGACGTTGCAGGTGCACCGAGCGAAGCAAACCCCGCGTCGGAGGCCATGGACATCGACCCCGATGAATCCAAGGCCCCTTACTCGTGGGACCTGGAGTGGAAGTGCCTCCGCCACCTGACGTGCGCCTGCGACGAGCTCTACATGAGGCACCTCCGCGAGGCGCATGCCGCAGACCGCGCGGACCTGCGCGCCGCCCGGGCACTCGGTGAGATGCACGAAGCGGATCGCGACCGTGCCTCGCGCAACGAGCTGCGCGACAACGCGCGCCGCCTCCGCGACGAACGAGATGACTGACGCGACTTGCCGTCTGGAGGAGGCGGAGCGCCGCATCGAAGAGCTCACCCGGGCGCCCCCACCGGCGGCACCATCCCCAGCACCCGTATCGTTGCGTGACGAACCACGCCCGACGACACGTCGCGCTGAACCCACCACGCATGCCCCCGCCGCGCCTACAAGCTCGACACCGAGATCGCGCGCGACGGGGACCTCGGCACCCCGGCAGCCAGCTCCGCCACCGGCGCGCCCGGCTGCCCCGGGACCGAGCGCGCCACCCCGAGCGCCTACGACTCCGTCCTCGCGCCTCGCCCGACCCGCCGACTGCACACCCGTGGCAGCAGGCCCGTCCTCGCGCCCCACTCGCCCGGCCAACCCCGCGCCAGTTGCGGGCCCGTCGACCGCCGCCTCGTCTATGACGAAGCGGACGGTCGACTGGTCCGGCAGCAGTGATGGTGCCGACTCCGAGGACGAGCGCGAGGCAGCGAGGAAGAGGGCTGACCGGGAATACAGCAAGAAGCTGAAGAAGCAAAAGCGCGAGCACCAGAAGGAGCGGAGGCGCGAGCAGCACGCGCAGGCGTGGGCGGAACCCACTGTGCCATGGGGTTCCGCCACACCTGCGCCACCACTCAACGACGCCCCCGCCCCGCTCGTCACCCACGCCATCCCAGCATCGACACAGCAGCTCATGGCCAACACCGAGCTGCTGCACCAGGGTATCATGCAGATCACGCATGGCACGCCCCCGACGCACAACCCATTCGCCGTGCCGCCGCCGGCGTACCACCCGCCGCTGCCGAACTACGACCCCGTAACCGGGTTCCTTCAGCGCGACGGCCTCGTTGAACCCATGCAGCGGCTCAACGAGGTGTTCGAACGCGCACGCACGGACTGGACCGCTACGGAGGACCTGCGCGGCATGGTGCGCAACGTCAACACCCACCCGCGCGATCAGCGCACCGCGCTGCACCGCCACCTCATGGCGCGGTGGTCCCAGGACTACCCGCACCTGATGAGGGCACCGGGCGGTTCGGCCAGGGGGAGGGGTGAGGGCAGTAGTAACAGTGGCGGGGTGCGCTCGGTGTCGAACGCAACGTCAACCGACCACACTGGAGGTGCACGCTCGACAGCGAACGTGCCACCGGCCAGCACAACCGGCACGCGCTCAATGCCGAGCGCCACACCGGCCCAGACAGGCAACTCGCGCTCGACATCGAACGCGACGGCAAGTGGCTCGAGGAGTGCGCACTCGGCCGCGAACGACAGCGGAATCAACGCGCAGTTCGCGTCGAGTGCGACCCTATTGCCCGTCCCGCCCAGCTACTTCGCCGCGACGCAGGCGGGGGCATCATCAAGTGCACTGGCACCCGCCACCGCCATGCCCCCGCCCGCGACCGCAGTACCCCGCTCGCGAGCCCGACTCCGGACTCCGCGACCGGCGGACAACGAGGAGACCTGGATGGAGTTCTGGATCGAGAATCCGACCCAGATCCCCTCGGGAGTAGAGCCCAAGGGACAAACGCCCACGATGCTCTTCGTACGGGCGTTCCTCTCAGTACGGAGGCTCGCTCCCCTGGGTGGAAGTGACGAGGGCCGCGGAGCGCGCTACCGCTTCACGCAGCAGATGGTCTCGCTCCTCTCCGTTCCCCACCTCGCTGAGCGTATCGCCGAGAGGATGGGAACCCCGTTCCCCACCGGGCTCCCCAACACGGGCGAGCACCACTACGCAGGCGACGCGCGCAACATCTCGTACGAGGACATCGTCACGCACATGATTCAGTCTAGCGTGACGCTGATCCAAGTGCGTCAGATGGAGGAGTACGCGCGCTGCCGCCGCAACCGCTCGTACGAACGTGAGGCATTCGACCTGAGCGAGTGGCCCGACTTCCCCACCGTCGCCGAGATGGAGGAGCAGTACGGGCCCCTCGACGCGCCCTACACCGCCCCTGAGGCAAACCCTGGTGCCGGTACTGGGATCGCTGCACCTCTGCCGGCGGGAGGTACTGCGCCGGTGACCGCTCCTGCCTCCCCCCCAAGCGCATCCGCACATGACGACCATTCCGTCGCGCCCATGGACACTCACGAGGACCCTGAGACGCCGAGCCCTGGATCCCCGGCGAGTGTTGAATACACACCCGGGGACCCCACCTCGCCTCCCCTTCATGTTGAACACATGGAGGAGGACGAGGTGAGTGACTCGTCATGTAAGGGGGGCCTCGGGCACGTGATGTAATGGGGCGTGGGACCCCGAGGGAGTAACTGTACAGTTGTGGCTGACGACGGATATCACTCGGAGAGTATGGACGTCGACAGCAGCTTTTTCACTTGTCATCTAGTATATTCTTGAATCCATAACTGGGTTTGGTTTATACTTGCGTGAATTAAGCTACACACCCCTCTATCAGCCTTACACTTTTTTAAACCTCCAGTGGAATCCTGAATCCACTAGCGACAATCTATTCACACCGCTTCGCCTATCATTATGCCTTCGACAAAGACCAGAACCGTTGCGCAGACGCGCCGCACTACAGCAAACACGACGCAGCAGACGACAGAGACGAAGGACTCGGAAGGAACGGCCAACGTGCATCGCACCGCCGACACGATCGATGCGCGGGACGAGATAAGCGGCGCCGAACACCAAGGTCGTGCCGTCGACAACGCCCCGGTGCGTGGCAGTGACACGGAGCGCAGGGCCACGAGTCCACTGTCCGACCCAGAGAAAGGGTCAGACAATGAGTTGCCAGAGGAGGAACGACCGACTCGGAGCACGGACCCGATTGATAGTGCGAAAGAGAACGAAAAAGAGATCACATGGTTGCTTGGAGAGATTGAGCAACTCTGGGACGAAGAAGCAGTTGAGATAGAGGAACTGCGAGGCATCGGCAAATTCGCCGGCCGACGCGCTGAGCAAGCCTCGGAGCGCATGAACGTCATGCAAGAGAAATTCGCCGCGTTGAAGGAGCAGCTCGGGAATCGGCTGGGTATGAACAGCGGCAACAAGGAGCGCGAATCGTCTCCTGGGGATGAAACGATCAAGCTCGCAAGGAAAAAATTGTATGAGCCTCAGAGAAAAGATGAAGACGATGAGGAATACGCACGACGTGTACGAGCTCAACGCCGCCTTGAGAAGGCGCCAGCGGAGGATGTTCGAGCCGCACAAGCTAAGATGACGATCAAGGACATGTCATCCAAGGACAGGGCAATATTGCGTACCTGGAGAAATAAGGACTTGAGGGAATCGGGATTCTCATTCGTGCCCCACATTCCTGAGTCGAACGGCCCTGGCGGCTCCGACCACGGGAGCGAGAACGAACCGCAGGACAAAGACAGCCGTGAAAATCGTGATCGTCGGGGAAGAAGCACAACTGAGAGATCGTCGAAGAGTGGAGCACCGCCACCGCCGCCTCCAGGAGACGACGGCGACGACTCTCCCGACGGCGGTGACAGCGACGAGTCGCCTGAGGAAAGATCAGAGAACGACGGCTCAAGACGCACCGGTAATGAACGGCGCACCGAGAGATCCGAAACACCTAAGTTGGATGAGCAGTACGACAATAGAGTGGCACCACACCGCAGACGCAATATAAGCTCGACTCCGAGCCGCCGAGCTAGAGGAGAAACACCGCAGGCGATGACCGACGATGCGCTGGAAGTGTACCGGATCATGATTGACGAGCAAGTGGGAGCAGACATGTCCCACTTGCCAGACATAAAAGGAATAAAAGGGAACCCACCGGAGTCGTATACCGGTAGCGACAGTGTAGAGAAGTTTGAAGAATTCCTGCAAGGACTCCTTGTTGTGATGAAATTGGGAAGGATATGCGGACCTAAACGCGATCAGGACCGTATTACGATGCTCGGGAATAATCTCAAGGGAGATGCGCGCACCTGGTTCAACGATGAAGTAACACATCCGAATCGTTCTGTCCGACACTGGAAATTCGTCGAACTGGTCTGCGCATTGTACCGCCGATTTGTGCACGAGGCGACAGTACAGGTCGCGAGCGATCAGTACGAGACGACGACGTACATAGACTCGACATTGAGGCTCTACAATGACCTGATGCGACATGTGAACCGCATGGTGGAGCGCCCGAGCAAGTACGCGTTCAAGCAGAAACTGCTGCAGGAGATGCCGCCTAGGATGGTCAACCATTTAATGGTCAATAAGAGCATATCCGCCGAGAAGTCGACCATAGATAGCATATTGAAGGAGGCAGCAGTGGTCGAAGGCGCAGAAAGATATCGCCGACAACACGCTGCACGACTAGCACGTGTTGCCACCTCGGTGAGGGCGTCGGAGAGCACGGCAAAGGCAACTGCCACGGCGACGAGGGACAGCACGTACCGGACTGACATTGGGGGAAAGAATTTCCGAGTAGTCAGGAGGAAGAGATTCGTCGAAGCGAGGCCGGCCGAGAGAACGAACGCCCCAGTCAGGTATGATAACTCGCGCGAGCCACTGCGTGAGAGCACCGCAGCCGCCGCGACAGTACCCCGAGGGGAAGCTAGCCGTTCCAGAGAAGTCCCCGTGGCAAATGCGGCGAGAGGCACGGCACAAGGAAACACGGGTCAGAGACCTAATTCGACAAGGGACGCGTCACGGGTGACTTGCTGGAAATGTGGCCAGTTGGGCCACTACTCCGGTGACCCCAAGTGCCCAAAGAGCGAGCGCGGACCGCAGATGTTTGCAGGACAAGTGCTGGACGACCGATCAGAAGGGGATGACAGCGGGGATAATGACCCCAACGAGCCTGCGGAGATTGTGAAAGAGGAGTCTATTAGGGACTACGACGAGGGCGCCGCCGGCGGATCGCAATATAATAGCTCCGACTACGAGTATGTGGTCGAACAGTACGAAGACAACGACGGGTACGAAGGAGCGTACGACGATGAGAATGAGATCGTGTACATCCGTGCGATGAACGTCAATCAGGAGCACAACTATTACCTGGAAGAAGACGACGACGCACCAGCGTGGGCGCGCTTACGAGCATTCTTTGACGGCGGACTGGCCGCACCACCGATGCTGCAAGAGTTTTTGCCGTCGCCAGGGGAGATTGGGCCCCGGAATTTGACATCCGTGCTTTGGTGTTGGCACCGGGAATACGGCACGGTACACTTCCACGAATGCGACGACTGCATGGCATTCATCAGTCACATCCAAGCTGCGCATGAGGGGAACGAAGAGGGATACCTTCAGGCTCGCAATGTGCGCTTCCGGTACGAATACTGGTTACGGGAGATGGCGTACAACCAGGCAAGGAGTGAGGCCGCCGATGACCTCGATAGGCTGAGAGACTACATCGAGGACCTAGAGAATAATTTCAGTAACACCCTCAGACGAATGGAGGAAGCTGAAATGGAGGTTGTCCACATGCGCACCAAGTACTCGGAGGTATTCCGCGACTTGATATATCTTCGGGCACGCATGCACAGCAGAGAGGATGAACCTGGCCCGTCAGGAACGGTCAGGTCTGAAACGCCGCTGACGGAGGATCGAACGTCAGAGGACGATGTCGACATGACTCGTCGCAGTCCTTCGCCCGTATTAAGCATGACAACCGACGGGTCGGGGGGAATGCCCGGGCTGGAAACCGTAGTGGACTCGGAGTCCGAGGATGAACGTGGCTCAGCGTCATGGTCATCATCAGAGGACGAGAATGCGAATGAGGAAATAACGTACGAGACGATAATGGCTATGCATGAGGAGCGAGAGTTCAGGTCGTCTTCGAACCCGTTCCCAGTAGAAGACAGACCCGCAATGGGAGCGCGACACTGCTTGGCGGCATACGTCACGGTGAATGGGGCTAAGGCATACACGCTCTTTGACTCGGGGAGTACCACTATGTCAATAACGCCTGACTTTGCTAAAGTAAACCGTATACCGCTTGTGGGGCTAAAGAAACCGGTGACATTGCAGTTGGGTTGCGTAGGCAGTCGCACAAAGATAAACTTCGGGGCAAAGATCAGCGTAATCTTTGGCCCCATATCAGAGCGAACATACGCAGATGTAGTCAATATTGATCGATACGACATGATCATTGGGACACCATTCCTACGAGCACACGGGATATCCCTAGATTTTGCGACTGACTCAATACGTGTCGGAGAACACTCAATCGCCACGTTGACCACAGAGGAAGAGAACGCTCACGTTGCGAAGACACCGTTGTCCAGGAGGCGTGAAGCGTCTGGACCGGGTAATACTCGCACGAATTGACTTGCTAGCCCGCCGGCATTATCCACGGGGTTGACCGCGGAGCCTAGGGGCGGGCATGAACGACCGGGCAAAGTGACGATAGAAGAAGTAGAGGATGAGTACATACTAGCAATGAAGGACACAGCCAAAGCTGGGCACGACGGTCTGTTGTCGGGCCCGGATGATGCTGGTGAAGGCGACTCACTATGGGTACACCCGCCGACCAAGCGTACAGAGACTGTTAAATCTGCGCTAGTTAACGAACCGCCGGTAAAACGAATTCCTACCGAAGAACGACAGCGATTGAGGGAGAAATGGATGAGCGAATTCGCGGATGTTCTGTCGGGAGTTCCGCCCGTACTACCGCCGATGAGGGAAGTCAATCATCAGATACCTGTAATTGACAAGGAAAAGAATTACCACTATCGATTGCCTCGCTGCCCAGACGCAATGAAGCCACAATTGATGGAGAAAATACAGTTGTACACCAAGGCTGGTTGGTGGGAACCTGCAACTTCGACTCAGGCGGCACCAATGTTATGCATACCGAAGAAATCGGGAAAACTGCGCACAGTGGTGGATTGCAGAGAACGGAACGACAATACAGTCAGGGACGTGACACCGTTCCCAGACCAAGACCAAATACGAATGGACATCGCGCGAGCGCAATATCGATCTAAGATTGATATGTCGAATGCGTACGAGCAGATACGCATCATCCCGGAGGACGTGAAGCATACAGCATTCGCAACTGTATATGGCACGTACCTGAGCCGGGTAATGCAGCAGGGAGATTGCAACGCACCGGCGACATTTCAGAGATTGATGACAGCGATATTCAGAGATTTCCTCGGCATATTTGTCCATGTCTATCTGGACGATATATTTATATTCAGTGACTCGCCCGAAGAGCACGAGAAACATTTACGTTGCGTATTTGAACGACTCAGAGAAACGCAAATGTTCCTGGAAAGAGATAAGTGCGATTTGTACTCGGAGAAAATGGACTGCCTGGGACATGTGGTCGATGACGCGGGGTTACACGCTGACGCCGATAAGATGGCCCGGGTACGCGAATGGAGAACGCCACGGAACTACCACGACGTGCAGAAGTTCCTTGGCCTAGTTCAGTACCTCGCGCACTTTATGCCCGACGTCTCTGCATATACAGGACCGCTGGCGGCGATATCTAAGAATGGAAATCAGTTTACATGGAGACCGCTGCATGAAAGATGCTTTGGGATGATAAAAGCACTTGCGTGCAAAACGCCGGTTCTCAAGCCCATCGACGCGCGAAACCCCGAGCCTGTGTGGATAATATGTGATGCCTCCGCGTCTGGTGTGGGTGCCATGTACGGTCAGGGGCCTACCTGGCAGACCTGTCGACCGGCAGGCTTTATGTCGAAGAAATTCACCACTGCACAACATAATTATCGTGTGTTCGAGATGGAGACAATCGCTATACTCGAGGCTCTCTTGAAATGGGAGGACAAACTGCTGGGGAACCGCATCAGGATCGTGACCGACCATAAGGCGCTTGAATTCTTCAAGACACAGCGAAGGCTGTCGAGTCGCCAAGCTCGATGGATGGAATTCATGAGTCGCTTCGACTTCGAAATATCGTACGTCAAGGGCGAGCTCAATAAAGTTGCGGATGCCCTGTCAAGATACTATGAAAGCGACACATGGGAGGACGTACACCCGCCGACCGAATTCGTCAATGTTGACTCGCGGCTCGATCCTGAGGGGGAGGACTTACCATGGACAAGGTTTGTCGAGCTCCGTGCAATGCGCACCGAGGCCGATCGTCGTGTACGATTGGACACACCCAGATCGCGTCCAGTCATGGAGCGTGTCGAAGAACGACGAGAGGAGTCCCGTGCTCTAGCGAATGAAGCTGCATCAATCGGCATTGACGGAAATCGCACGAAGGATGATGACCCACGAGTCATTGACGCGACGCAAAGCGGTCCGCCGCTGGATCGACACATGGATGAGACGCAGGGGTTCTTGAACGATGTCAAAGCGGGATACGCACTTGATCCATTGTTCGAGAAGGTAGTCAGCCGTCCAGGCGACCACCCGGCGTTCTCAGTAGAGAACAGTCTACTCTATACGACAAACCGAGCAGGGATCAGAGTGCTATGCATCCCCGGAGTCATCACAAGGAAACGACGACTCACGGAACGGGTCATTGACCAAGCACATAATATTTTGGGACATCTGGGGGCGCAGAAGACATCAGAGTACGTACGCCGGTATTTCTGGTGGCCGCGTCTGGGGCAAGACACGGAGAAGTTCTGTAAGTCATGCGGAACGTGCCAGACGACTAAACCGCGTACCCAACTCGTGCAAGGATTGTTGCACAGTCTGCCAATACCTACACGTCCGTGGGGGTCAATAGGAATGGACTTTGTGGGTCCATTCCCGACGTGCGAAGGGTTCGACTACATGTGGGTTGTCATTTGTAGACTCACCTCGATGGTGCATCTGTCGCCAATACGAACCACGACGACCGCGAGTGAGCTTGCATGGATATACATTCGCGATGTTGTCCGTCTACACGGCCTTCCCGAATCCATCGTGTCCGACAGAGATCCCAAATTCACGTCCCGGTTCTGGAGGGAGACTCACCAACTGCTGGGGACAAAGCTGCTCATGTCGACAAGCTTCCACCCGCAAACTGATGGTGCCTCCGAGCGTGCAATTAGGAACGTCGGCCAGATACTGCGTGCCATGGTGAAGCCAGATCAGTCCGACTGGGTGCAACGAGTTCCACTCACCGAATTCGCGATTAACTCGAGTGTCAGCCGTTCGACCGGCTTTGCACCTTTCGAGCTCAACTACGGGGCAATGCCGACGTTGCTCAACGGAATTACTGCCACGAACGGCATGATGCCTGGGGTTAACCAGTTCGCGTCGAACGCTCAGAGGTGTCTAGAGTTAGCACGAGACGCGATCGTGGAAAGCAGGGTATATCAGACGTACCAAGCGAACCGCAAGCGGCGCGGAGAACCAGAGATAGTCCCGGGCGACAAGGTGTACGTATCAACCGAGCACCTGTCGCTGCCAAAGGGTCGCGCGCACAAACTCTTACCGAAATTTGTTGGGCCATTCGAGGTCACGGAAGCGCACCGTGCTTCATCGACGTACACTGTGGCGTTGCCGGCTCAGCTGCGTGCCAGACGAATACACGACACATTTCATATTAGCCGCCTGCGACCACATGAACCGAATGACGACTTACTGTTCCCTCACCGGGAGACGAACGTGGATTATGATTTTGGAACACCAGACGACGCCGAGTGGCTGGTGGATGAGATAATTGGCCACAAATGGTCCGGGAGATCACTGGCCTTTGAGGTCCGTTGGAACTTGGGAGATACCACCTGGGAACCGTACAGCTCGTGCAAGGACTTGGAGGCTCTGGATAATTACCTGGAGCTGACAGGGGTGTCCGACTGGAAGCTCCTACCGCGCAAGACGGCGGCGCGCCGGATCGCCGGTGACTCCACGTGAGGAGGCCAAATCCGAAAAACTGTACAGTAGCAGAGCGGGAGTTGAACTCTAACCAAGAGATGCCCAACAGGCCGCAACGCCGTACTTCGACTTCCAAAAGAAACTCCCACACCCAGCGTTAATCTACTGTTACGCGTTACGCGACACATACGACATGCCTGACGCCATTATGCACGATAGCCGCCGGGGTAACTCCCGCGGTCGCGACCGCACGACACGTTCCGTCTCGCCACTGCCAAACTTGCGCGACGGCGACACCCATGACGGCCCTCGCCGCATACCCATCACTCCAGAGCAAGCTCTGTGGAAGTTCCGCGAATTCATGGGCGTCATAATTCACGAAGAAGAGGGCGACATGTTCTGCATCACCTGCGACGACTACACGCGGCACCTGGCACAGGCCGCGTTCCAAGGCGTGAAGTCGCTCAAGGCTGCAATCGAGGAACAGCGCGAGCACTTTGCCCACGAGTACGAAAAAAGGGCGCTGCCCATTACAGCACACGGCACGTTGCTGGGCAAGCTGGCAACAGCCGAAGAAAAGATCAAGTCGCATGACATCGAGTACGGGGAGGTCTGCGACTCGCTCACGGAGATGCGCGCGCGCGCTGACGCCTTTGAGGCGAAGAACAAGGAACTCCGTGCCGAAATCGCGCGACTCACTGCGCTATTGCACGACGACGACAACCATCGCGAGAGCCGTCGCAAGACGGGATCATCATCAGAGATCACGACGTCCTCGCAGAGCTGGAGCAGCGAGCCCGAGAAGGACGACGCCATGAAGGGACTGTGGGCCAGCCAGTGGGCCCCGGTTATCAGTACGACAGCTTCCAACCCTGTATTCGAGGATGTCCCACCGCGTGTCCGTATGGGGCCTCTGGCCGAACGCAACGCCAGCGTCGGCCTTCCACCCCCGCTCGGACACACGCCTGTGAGGGGGAGGGGAGGCTCAGGCCTACGCACTGCACAGGAAGACCCGACGACCATAGAGAAAGTCGATGAGTTATTCGCGGCCGCGGCGAACCAGTCTAACCACGGCGCATTCGCGCGCGCTCGGGGATTCATCGAGCGCATCATGGAATCGGATGCCAATCAGCGCACGGCCGTTCATAACCGCGCACTCGAACTCTGGGCAAATCGCACGAAACGCACGACGCCGGGCATAACCGCACGCAATGGTAGCGCGACGACGGGTTCGACCAGCGGTAATACCGATGGAGCGGTGGCGATGCTACGTCGTCAGCCGCGACTCGAAGAACCCATCGCACTCTGGATGGAGTGGCTTGCGGAGCACGCAGCTACTGGCCCAGACCCGATGCGAGGAGTATCCCGCGGAGAGGACGGACAGTTCCAGGAGCGCGACGTCAGGGGCTTCATAGCGTCAGCGCAACTGGGGCCCTCAAAGAACGACAAGACAGCCGAACGCCGCCGCACGATATACAAGCACACGTCGGTGCAGCTATTGGCTGTACCGGGAAGATACGAACAGCACATCATCGACGCAGGTGTGGTCATAGCACCTACCCGCAGCTACATACGCTACTCGAAGGGGGTGGACAATATCACAATGAGCGACGTCGCAATCCATTTTGCGGAGAACGGGATGACGATTGCCGAAGCCCTCGATTATGGCCAATGGGCGCGCAAGTTCGTAGTATCATGGGTGGGAGCCGTTGCTATCTTTCGGAGTAGTTTAACCTGACTAATTACTCACAGCACAAATAGTTCATGGGTGGCTGAACTATATTAACATGATTAGTAGTCAATGTCAATGCATATGCCTGCAACCAACTAGTTTCCTGTCAGATCATTGAAGTAGTTCACAGCGAAGTAGTTCACATCGAAGTAGTTCACACGGAGTAGTTCACACGGAGTAGTTCACACGGAGTAGATCTACTACTTCATGATATTGGGCAATGAGCTAGTTCAAGTATACAAGCAATGAATTAGTTCGAACGCGCGGAAAATGAGCTAGTTCAAGTAATGTGAATGTGAAATAGTTCGTACGAGTGGGCAATGAGCTAGTTCAAGTATACAAGCAATGAATTAGTTCGAACGCGCGGAAAATGAGCTAGTTCAAGTAATGTGAATGTGAAATAGTTCGTACGAGTGGGCAATGAGCTAGTTCAAGTATACAAGCAATGAATTAGTTCGAACGCGCGGAAAATGAGCTAGTTCAAGTAATGTGAATGTGAAATAGTTCGTACGAGTGGGCAATGAGCTAGTTCAAGTATACAAGCAATGAATTAGTTCGAACGCGCGGAAAATGAGCTAGTTCAAGTAATGTGAATGTGAAATAGTTCGTACGAGTGGGCAATGAGCTAGTTCAAGTATTGGGCCGCCGAACTACTTCAAATGTCAGCGAGGTGATTCCACGGATCAATTGTTGCGAACACATACCGGTTGTCACTGAGGCCGACAAGCAGAGAAAAGACAGGATACGTCCGGGGGTGCGATTTGGTCTCGACACCAGACAAAAAGCTCAGGGACATCCGCGGCCTTGATTTCAACATCCTGCACGACGTCACGGACCCAGATGTCAGCTGAAGAGTCATAAACCCATATCTTGTCTGTGGGCTTGACATCTAAATCTTCGTACTCCTTCCAATGGTCTTGGAGTCGGAATGGCCCGTTGTTCCACGACAGTGTGCACGCGACCGGGTCTTCATCCTTCTAACAGAAAAAAATCAGATGCTGTTGACAGCTGAAACAAATGCGCCTACAGCAAAATATGCAATACTAAGAACTCGTGTGCGGATGGGGACAGGTCCGAGTCCTGTAGGAAACAAATTGCGACGCAAAGGCTCCTCTATCGGCAACGAAGCGTCGACTGCCGTTCGGGTTCGTCGCAAACGTGCAGGGGAGCTCGCAACCATTCTCTCGTCACCGCGCTGTTGACGGGACCTGCGGCGTACAGGAGAGGATGTAGCGTGTCGAGCTTGGTACAGCGAAATGCACATCTCGAATATTTCTGCATGTTGCTCATCTGAGAGAGTTGGCGTAAGGAAGGTGATGTGTCGTTTTTCTTTGCACTGTGCAGACGTCAGGACCATCGCAGTAACTTCAAAATTAGCCACGTACCACGGTGTAATAGCGACCAATGTTCGGGTTCATCGACCGGTACTGGAGGTCAACAGCAGCGACGGTGTGGCGCGGATCGCAAAGTGCTACTGTTGGCCGAGGCTTTCGCCCAGCAAGACGGATTATAAAGGACTTGAGCCGCTTCTGAACGTTAGGTGACAGTGCTTTCAGCATTCTTCGGTAGTCAGCGTCTGAGTCGTGCAGCATCGTGCGGAAAGGTCAAGGTGGGGGAAGAGTAGGGGTGAAGCGGGCTCGCACACAAACTATTTATTCAGCCCAAATGTCGTGGCCGGCCAGTCACGCACGAGGAATGTCCCATTGTTCAGTTGAAATAGTTTGTAAGGACGGCCACACTGTGCTTATCTATGGATTTTCCGGCCACACATCATTAGCTATTGTGTAGCGGACAGAAAGAGATCTGGCGCACTAATTCACGCACAGTTGAACGCAAGCAGATTTTCTTTGAAACCATGGTTTATCGAACATACAACAGACATAGTACTACTTCTTCGTCGTTTTACGGCGCTTAGCTGCAGGCTGAGTGTCACCGTTGGCCTGTTTTCCCGCCTGTTGCCGCCGTGTCGGCTTCCGCACTGCGCTAGTCTCTTCATCGATGGAGTCGCTTGCTACCGGAGGCCTTGATCCGAAAAAAACCGGTGAGAAACGCGCGACGAGAGAAGATATGTAGCTGAAATACGTACGGTTCTTCATGGACCTGTGCTTGTGTATTACGACGACCGGAACGACGGAGTTCCTGTGGTGCTACCTCTGCTGCCTTCCTCTTGCGACCTCCCTTTGACTTACAACTTTGACTGTCCTCGACTGCGGCGTCTTGAGTGGGTACGCGATCGTGGGTAGGGGTAGCCTGGTCCTGAGTAGCTACGCCTTCCTGATCTGCGGTAGAAGGGGGCGGGTCCCGATGGGACACTTCGTCTTCACCTGTAGGTAAAGATGGGGCGCTAGGGGGCATGTCTTCGGGACTGGTAACAGGCGGAACGGCAGGGGGCATGACTGAGGATGGGGTGTGATCCTGATTTGCGGAAGAGGCCTCAAAGATGGGGGACAGTATCCGAGGTTCCTCGATGGCTGGAACACGCTGCGAAGGGTGCTGAGGAGTAGACGACGCTCTCACAAAGCGCCGAGAACCTGGGGTGACGGGCGTTGCGAGGCGTCCAGGAGTCTGTGGGAGTGCTGGAGCAACGTCGTCGGTTGCCAGATCGACCGGCTGTTCTTCGGCGGTCGTATCTTGCATGCTTGGAAAAACACGAGCGAGACACTCTGTCATGGCCGCCTTGAAAGGTTTGTGGCTTCGCTCGATTTCTTCTGCAATGCCAAAGCCGTCCTCGCCGGACGGATCAGAGGCGCCCCTGCAACGACCGAGTTAGTAAATCATCATTTTGGCACACAGAATGCACGCACCACATCAATTGAAGGCCGCCGACTTCATTGAGAGTTCCGACCACAGTCATAATGACACAGTTCGTCTTCTGAGAATAGTCGGAGCGAACATTTTGCAAGGTGTAGTCGAGATTGCGCAACAGCCTGCACGCCGATGATGAGACAAAAATATAGTCATGTGAAATGATAGACGCACGTTTGGCGAGCAGCCATCGCTTCCTCTGAACCCTCTGCTGCATCTGATGGCCCGGCCACAGACTCCTTCGCCTGTTTGCGTCTGGCAGCAGCAGCCGCCTTCTCCTCGTCACTCAGGGCAGTGTACTTCGCCACAGCCTCCGGATTCGCGCGATATGCCTCCCCAACAGCCTTGTTTACGTGTGCCTGGAGTTCACTTTGGATGATCTCATCTCCACTTGCCGCAGCCTTGTCGATGAAATACTGGCGGGCCGTCTGCGCAACGTGATGGTTTTCAGGGTCGGCACGGAAGAGGTCAAGAGCGCTGTGAGCGCGGCCACCGGTGGGCACAGCCGTAAGTTGGAGATACTTTGGAAGGGGCTCGGAGGTAGGAGCGTCGCTAGCATTCTTGCGAGCATGGTTGCTAATCCATTGCTTGAGTTTCTACAAGTAGACATGGATTAGATATGGAAAAATGGATACTCTTCTCGCACACGCACCTCTTTCTGCTTCACTATCCTCTTTATCAGCAGCATGATATCCTCCCGCACGCCGTCGACCATCAATTGCTCCATGGGAAACTCCTCGAAGTACGCATCGATCATGGCTTTCCGAAATTCCGTAGATTGCGATTTCGTGAACGATAGCTTGTAGTGTTCGCGGCAGTACTTGACCATCCAAGCCCATTCTTCATCTGTAGCCCAGCGAGGATTTGGCATGATGATTGGATGTTAAGTGTGGGTGGTGCAAACGAGCGTCGAATCTGAGAGTGACGAGTAGAGCAGGTCCAAGCGTGTCCAAGTTTTTCAACTCTGGCAACAAAAGACAGTCAGTAAATGCGCTGACAAACAAAAACGCCGACGGCACCTGTGACAGAGGGAGTGTGGCCGTCTTCGGCTAGATCGGTCACCATTGTCAGCGTGCGGACTTACTGTTACCGCTGTCGTGCAGATATTGAGTGCAGAGTCAAAACAATGATAATAGCTCAAAACATGCTAAGTACAGATACAGAATTAGACATCAGTGAACGACGAGTCCATCTCTACCAAGTGCTTGGGACACATCCACTCTGTGAAAGTGGGGCGCGGGGTCCACGGCGAAGGGTACCAGCCGAACGTCACCATGAACGCTCGAACATAGCATGCCAGGAGCTGGCCCTCGACATCAACGTAGACCCCGCGCGAGAGGGTCTGGAAAGCAACGACACGCAACTCTGCAGCTGTGTAACCTCGCCATGGATAGCTGTCAAAGATCGGCCATGCACTGATGATTTCCCTGACTGTGTCCAACCACTCTCTCCGTCCTTCCGGGTTGATCACCTCCCAGCCATGAAGCGAGTCGGCACCAAATGGCCAAATGAAACGAGAGA
Source organism: Auriscalpium microsporum (assembly GCA_019914985.1). Lineage (NCBI taxonomy): Eukaryota > Fungi > Basidiomycota > Agaricomycetes > Russulales > Auriscalpiaceae > Auriscalpium > Auriscalpium microsporum. Next base: position 1,088,449 of record JAHLMG010000007.1, on the reverse strand, counting down.
CGAGCTCGTCGAAGGAGCCGTCCCTGACAAATTTGGAGGTGGCGCGAATCGTATGCTCCAGGGCGTGCAGCTCATCGGCAATCGAGCACAAGAGAGACTGCGCGATGACGGAGTATCGCAACTGGCTGCTCCGAAAGAGCTCCGGCGTCACGGGGCATCCGCAGGCCATCGATTGGATGGGATTGATGTCGCCAGCTATGATTTGCCCATGTACTTGAGCACCGAAGAGAAGGCGACCTCCGTACCGATAAAACACAGCAGGGTCGTACGGCGTCCCTACGCTTGGCAGCGGCCAACACCTTTTCCAGTACGTGTCGCCCAGAATCTCCCGCCAGTCTTTGGTGTCAAGGCCGTTGATCCCTCGCACGCCGCCGTCGGGGATATGAAGGTGACGGTCACGGATGTATGGAAAGAGTTGCACATAGCGCGTGAAGTACAGAATTTGTTTTTCCTCTGTCTGAGCACCCCAAAAAAGATAGTACGGCGGGTGGGGAAAGATACGACGCTGGCGGGACACCGACTCATCATTGCGCAACAAGCTCGGAGGATTCGTCCATTTCGCTGTGAAGTACAACATGGAGACAGGAGGAAAGTACGCTGGGCTGTTAGCAATGTCCGACGAGCGACGAATCTCCTTCAAGTGCATTAGCTTGTCACGATTTTGCGTTGCTGTGGATCTCACATGAACAAGGGAGCTGTCAAGTGGGAATAGGACAACGCACCGCGGCCGCGCTTCTGCTTGGGACCCTTCACGATCTCCATGGATGCTTGGTATTCGTCGGACGGATTGAGGCTGTCCTCCCGCGGACTGTGGCCTCTGGCTGCTGACTCGAAAGACCGAACATGCAAAATGTGAGGCGGGTAAAACCACAAAGGCTTGGTATGCTTTTCGGTGACAGATCGCGGGCCTGTGAGCCGTCCACGATCATGGAGCGGTGAAGGAGGGCGCCAACGAGCACGAGGAAGATCCCATTGCCCCGCACGGGCTATGATGTAGACGGCTACATTCATGCGATGGTAGTCGTGGAACTGGGCAATACTGGTGACGATGGAGCCGCGAGTACTCGGCCGAATGGGAGGGGCGGACCCGGCAGGTTTCAGGATGTCATTCTTTACATCTTCCCACCAGTCGCTGAAGGCAAAAACTTCGAGAAGGCCACGTTGTGCGGCGCGAAACAGATCAACGAAGTCGTCCCATGAGTGAACGCCATCCTCGAGACGATAATAGCCATCTCTAGCACGTCGCAGCGCCTCATCGGGGATGGTGACGTGAGCGACGGGTTTATGACGACGGGCCTGGGGGAAGATGGCATTGCTGACCTTCCACGCATCGTTCAGCCTGGCGTGTAGGGGCTCTCGAACTTTGTCAGTCATTGTCCGCCGGTGCTCGGTGTCCTTGTCGAGCGGTGTCCACATTGTTTTATCGACAGAGTCCGTAAGAATATCATTGGTGCCATGGTGGGGAACATTGATGTACGCTAAGTAAGGAGATGAGATGTCATAGCTTTGGGGTATGCGCGTCCACTCATACATGCCCCACAAGCCGTTGCTTTGGACGTGAACAGATTGCGGGGGATCCGGAGGCATCGGACAGGGGATGAATGACGTGTTGGCTGCGATCACGACGGTATCGGACTCGTCGGCGGACGTCCAAAACGCTAGCGGGAAGGGGAAAGGGGGCATCTTTTCACGGCTGTCCGAAGAATCCACGATCAGAATAGCACCCAATATCATGATGTGGATTTAAACTCACGTAGACATGCTTAAATCAACTACAACACTCAGATTGAGTTAATGTGACTTAGACGCACTACAAGGCCGGGCATTAGCATTTCAATCATTAGTGTGCATGGTGAACCACGTACATGTCAGGATCAGCCCTACACCGATGTTTTGCAGCCAGAGAGACGAGAGACGTGGATGGCCAGACGGGGACCCGCGCAAAATCCTGCCTTGGCCCACGAAAATTCAAGGTTGGAGACGCGGAACAGCACAGCACGATCGGACGAAGCAGAGGGACGTGGGGGAGCACACACTGCTTGCTCGGAGTAGACGACACGTCAAACTCTTTGCAAACTGAATGCGCTGGAGAGTGGCAGAGCGGCTCGAGGGAGCGGGGGTCCGAGCGTGTGATGTATGTTGCTGCTGAATGTGACAATGAGCACAAGCACAGATACTACGATAGAGCGATGAGAACGCACCTGGAGAAAGGGGGAGGGCGGCTTGAAGGCGCAGGAGTCCGAACGAACGATGCCTGCTGCTGTAAAATAACAATCAGTGATAAAAATCGCAGAATTTGAGAAGAAAAAACACACCGAAGGAGCCGGGGTGTGTCGCGGACTTTCCGGGAGGGGCAGAGACAGAGCAGAGGGTGAGAGCAAAGTGGGGACACGCGCACGAGGCTGCCTTCGCTCACGGAGACCCGGAGGTTGGAGACGCCGAGCAGCTCGCACGGTAGGGAATAAAGCAGAATAGTGGGGGGGAGCACGTACACCACGCTCGGAGTAGACGGCACGTCCGACTCTCTGCGCGTTGCACACACTAGGGGTGGGGTGGGGAAGAGGGAGGGCGAGGAGGTAGGTGACGTGTCGACGGAGTTCGACTTCACCGGGACGTGGGCTTAGAGTTCACACTCCGACCGGCAAACTGTTGCCGGAACTCTAAGTGTATAGCTGCAAGTCGGAGTGTGAACTCTAGCTGCACGTCGCGGTGAAGTCGAACTCCGTCGACACGTCACCTACCTCCTCGCCCTCCCCTCTTCCCCACCCCACCCCTAGTGTGTGCACCGCGCAGAGAGTCGGACGTGCCGTCTACTCCGAGCGTGGTGTACGTGCTCCCCCCCCACTATTCTGCTTTATTCCCTACCGTGCGAGCTGCTCGGCGTCTCCAACCTCCGGGTCTCCGTGAGCGAAGGCAGCCTCGTGCGCGTGTCCCCACTTTGCTCTCACCCTCTGCTCTGTCTCTGCCCCTCCCGGAAAGTCCGCGACACACCCCGGCTCCTTCGGTGTGTTTTTTCTTCTCAAATTCTGCGATTTTTATCACTGATTGTTATTTTACAGCACCAGTCGCCGTCGGCTGAGACACCCTCCCATTCCCCACCAGCAGAGAGTCCGACGTGCCGTCTACTCCTACATCGTCCTATCCCCTCCGCACTGCAGCGCACACAGCCCGCGAAGAGTTTGACGTGCCGTCTACTCCGAGCGAGCTGCGGGTGTTCCCCCACGTCTCTCTGATTCCTCCGATCGTCTCTTTGTCTCCAACCTTGGATCGCGTGCGCTCAAGATGTGTTCACGGTACGTCCAACTTTGTAGTGATACTCTGCGCTTGCTAACTATTTTTGTTCATAGCGCGCCAACCTCATGCGATCCGTACGAGTTCATCCCTCCCTCCCCGCCCCATACCAGCCCTGGCCACCGTCTCCGGTCCTCCCGTTGCAAGGCATCCGTCCCCCGCCTTCCGCAAGGCCCACAAGATATCCCGCCCGTCCGCACACCCCGCGGCTTCTTCGGTGCGCATCTCCCGCACTCTCCTTTGTTCCATATTCATCTCCGCTCTAGTTGGCGAGCGACTCGTACCACGGCCATGAGCCGACAGCAAAACTCTGCGCGCGCTTCGTCTCACACTTGTTTGCTTGTCCGGACTTCCCTCGCCTCCCCGCGCCCCCCACCAACGCCCCCAATCCGCGGCTCAAGCACTTTATTGCCTATGCTCTGCACCGCACCCGCCGCCACGCGTCCGTCACCTTCGCCGCTCTCTACCTCCTCCAGCACTCCAAGGCTCGCTTCCCCGCCGCCAAGGGCTCCTCCGGCCACCGTCTGTTCATTCCCGCCTTCATCATCGCGTCCACGATCATCTGCGACGACACATACAGCAACAAGAGCTGGTGTATCGTTGGGCAAGGCATGATCGCCCTTCGCGAGATCAACCAGATGGAGCGGGAAATGTGCCGTTACTTGGAGTGGCAGCACAACGTCGACCCGGCCACCCTCCACGACTTTGAGATCCAGGTGCGCTGCGACTTCGCCGGCCTGGGCCCGCACCCGCCCATCCCCAACCCAACCATCACGTACCCCTCGCCGCCCGACACCCTCAAAACCTTGCATTCTGCGTTGATGTCCCACCTGTCCTCCGTCTCGCGGTCGACCCCGTCATCGCGCCTGCCTTGGCCATGTTACCCCGATTCCCGCAGGTGTGCAAGGCATCTCGATTTTGTCGCAACCGCTAACCCGCCCCGCGTGCACTCCCAGTTTGCCTATGCTACATGGACGACAGACAGGGTAGATCTTCTTAGCTGACGTGATCATGCTGTCGCTCGCCTCCCATCTGCAACTTCCTTTCTGCTTCCCTCATGGCAATTTCATTTATGTACTATATCACGCGTGGGCCGTCATGTATCTTCAGCTTGTCAACTACCTTTTTCTTGGTTGTAGTATCGCAAATGCAACGAGTTCCTGCCTGCGTACAATCAGTTCTTCTTTCATTGTTCCTGTCGGTGTGGCCGGTCACGGCAACCTTTGCGTGTGTACTTGCTTGCACCTTGATCACCTCCTACACTGACGTTCCGCTCATTTCTCACCTCGTCCTCCCTTTAGCGGTACTGTGATGGCCCCAGGGAAAAAGCGAAAATACCAACCTTCACGCGCGGCCCTGTTGGACGAAACCGTCCAATTAGTTTACCGACGTCGTAACGGCGATGTCGACAAGCGACAGGTTCCCCTTGACATCCGCACGATCGCTCCCAGGCCCGAAAAGCCAACCATACCATATCTGCCGACAATTGAGGAAGAGAGTGTGATGGAGATGGCGGCTGAGGAAGAAGAAATGGCTCCTGCGTCAATAAGCAGATATATTGTGAGTGCGGATTACATCTCTGACGTCTCGGTGTTCTAACGAGACCTGGTAGCCAACGCACACCGTCAACAGCGAATGGCGTACTGAGTGGGCTCCAAAAATGTTGGAGGCCATGTTGGGTTACGAGGCAGCAGAGAGCCTTGGCGACCGCTGCTCCAGTGCAGGCTGCTCGAGCACTGCAGCTCACATCAGATGTCGCGATTGCTTTTACCGGCGCATGCTTTGCAGAGAATGTGCCGTCAAGACCCACCTTGACAACCCGTTTCACCAGGTGGAGGAATGGGTAGGCACATATTTCAAGCGACGAGGACTTCAAGAGCTCGGCCTTGTCATCCGCCTTGGACACGGTGGCGATGTCTGTCCCTGTGCCAAGGAACCTGTGTCAATGACGGTGACCCATGTCAACGGAATTCACACATGCGACGTTCAACTCTGTGGCTGCTTTCCATTGGGCAAGTATAATCCTGTCGAAGCCCCTCTGCAGCTAGCAAACGCAGGCCTCTGGCCGGCGTCTTACAAGAACCCCCGAACGGTGTCAACTTTCCATGCTGCGCGGGAGTACAATCAGTTTTCCCTCCAGGCCAAGGTCAACGTCATGGACTACAACCGTGTCAAGCTGCGCATGACCAACAATGCTTTCCGTGACGATGTTCCAGTGAGTATTTCTTGCGATAATCCTGACTGTTCGCCCGTACTGACCCCCGCAGGATCGATATAGGCAGCTCCTCACAAGTCATCGCCAGTTCATGTTTCTCCAGACCCTCAAGCAGTTTGGAGCGGGTGTTCAGGATCGATACGCCCCCGGAAGTCTGGTCGTACTATGTCCTGCCTGTCCTCAGCCTGGGAAGAACATGGATCCTAGTTGGAAAGACGTACCAGCTCAAGACCAGTTGAGTACACTTGGGTCATCCGAGTTCACTTTGAGCTGACGCCGCGTAAAGATACATCCATGCCCTGTTCTATGCAAAGGACGGGAACTTCCAGCTCCATCAGCACATGAAGAAAATGGATCTCGATGACGTTGCGTTCACGCGGGGCGGTGGTTATTATGTTGATGATGTTGAGTGTGCGAATCACCTCAAGATCATGGACAACGACCCGGATAGCAGCAAAGAGGTACGTATGCAACTGTCTACAATTGATGATGTATCTTATATATCGTAGACGTCGACGTGCAACAAGTTCTTTGCTATCAATGGCAAGCGAGTCGACGGCAAGCGCATCACGGGAGTGGTGTCTTTAGTATGCGCACCGCACGGGATGATTATGGGGTCTTCAACGGTTGACTTGACGAAAGGTGAAAGGTGCGTTGTTGTCGTCCAATCATGCGTTTTGCGAGCCTCACCTATTGACCTAGATTTGCCCATGTGGACCTGGCGACGGTATCTGCGACGCGCCCATACAAAGATCTCAAGTTACACATCTCTTCATACGATATCAATTGTCAATACGGAATTAACTTCGACACGCGCATGGGCAAATTTCCGTCTGGTCGTCCAGACTTCCCCCTCACCATCCGTGTCGTTCCAAAGTGGCACCTGATGGCGCACAAGGATGACTGCAAGTTTCTCAATTCGCCGGATGTCACTCCTGGGTGCGGCATGACGGAGGGCGAGGCGCCGGAGCGTCGGTGGTCCGTGCAGAATTCCCTCGCACTGCAGACACGAGAGATGGGGCCAGGATACCGCCACGACACACATAATGTCCACAACGGAGATTTTAACATGCAGAAAATCTTCACAATAGGTGAGTATAACTCCTGCGTATCTTCTGTTTGCTGCGCGCTGACTACAATTAGCCAAGTTTCTTGCACAAAAGCTGGACCAAGCAAAGTCTGCCTCGGCGGAGGCTGAAGAGCAACATGAACGTTGCGAAGCGACCTTCAATTTCCGCGGACGTCCATTGGACGAGTGGCGGACTGCCGAAACCGAGTTCTTGACCACACTTGTCGACGGAACGGCACGAAAGGACCAGCCAAAAGTCAGCCCGTATGAACCGGCGAGTGACAAAGGTGTGAAGTCATTTTTAAATCTTGCGCTCACTTGAACTAATATGTCTTGTCTTAGCACCGACCGAGAAGGAAGCGTTGCTGATTTTGGAGAAGGAGTTTGACGCTGAGCGGGACACAGCAAGCGAGGAACGTGGTCGGCCAAGCCTCACCGCATTTCTGAAGCTTGGGCTCGACTTAGAGGCGCGACAGTACGTCTTTCTTGCATCACACTCTAGGTATTCCCCTAAGATATTTGAATAGGTACGATGTACAAAGCAAAGCAAAGCAAAAGGAGCTGTCAGGTGCCGAAAAGACCGCTATCGAAGACAGCCGATCGCGCCTTGACGCTCAGATTGCACGCTTCGAGGACCTTCACGCTGCTATCGTGGCCCCGACAGTCCTCAGGCTTGAAAGTCCAGAAACGAGCTGGCCGGCACCGCGTTCTGACCAAGATGTCGTAGCCGAGGACGTCCAACTTCGCTTGCCATCGACATACCCCATCGACGTCCGGCAGAATTCCATATTCAAGTCTCTAGCGGAGGCAGAGCTCCTGCTGCGAAAGGCTCGGGCTTGCGATCTCTTGCGGGAGCTACGCCTCAAGATTTCATTGAAGTCCTTCCTGTGGAGGTCAGAGAAGGCGTCGTATGGCCAAGAGGCAAAAACACGCCACCAGAAGACGGTCACTCGCGCTTACCAGGCAACCGGCCGACTTCGCCATTTATACACTACGATGCGGTTTAAGATGCTCACGCTAGGGCTGCAGGAGGACGACAAGAACTATCGGCCACTGACGGAACATGACTGTCGCGTTGTGGCCCTTGTTCATGCTGTTGAGGACCACGACACATCATCAAAGGACCGTGACCGTTCATGGCTCTGGCGCGATGGTGAGTATTGGGCTTCTGACTCGGATGATGCTACAGCAAAATGGGATGAAGAGCGTGAGTCGGTTTTATTATCAGAGCTTAGTACCCAGCTGACAGCATGCTAGTTGACCGTCTCACCTGGTTCCGATCGAGTGCGAAGCGAGCTCGCTGGCAGGAGCAAGTCAAGCGTCTGGAAGAGTCGATACGGAGGACACAGCGGCATTGGTATGATGAGCAGCAGGTTTGGTTGACGCGTGCAGGAGCACAGGGGAGCTCTTTAAGTGAACGCGGCGCTGCGGCATATGCTGCAAGGTCAGTCTCTTAATTCATATCCTGACAACGAAGTATCTAACATTCAAACTTCTGGGAACAGGAAAGCTGCAGTCTTCGAGCGTCTCCTCTCTGATGCGAGAGAGCTCTACCCAGAGTACCTGAGGCTGTCGGATACTGAGGTCAGTACCGTCATCGTCATAGACACTTCCGACTTGCTGACCTGGGAGTCCAGGTAGCATTACATGACTGACAAGCAATGGGAGTGAACTAGTTACTTCGTTGAAGTAGTTCGACTGTACATTACGTTGAAATAGTTCCATGATACATTACATTGAAATAGTTCGACAATACAGATTCAAACTAGTTGCGCATAAATATCATGTCAAAATAGTTCACCCTCGAACTAGTTCGTATTCCTTTATTTCCTCAAGGCTAACCTACTGGTGAGGGTGCAGAACATTGGTAAATACTCGACCATTATAGTCGGCGTTGAACTAGGTCAACGCCCAGTAATTAGTCATGTGAACTAATTCAGGTGCCAGCATGTACTGTGGGTGGACGAGCGAAAGCCGCGCGCGCCGCACCCAATGATCACAACACTCGAGGTCATGAACGGGCCGGCTCTCATGGTGACAGAGACGACTGCGACGACAGCCGTGACGAGCCCTGGAACGCAGAGCACCACAACGCAGGGCGCAATTGCCCAGCCAGCGACGTATGCGGAAGTCACCGTCGGTACCGCTATAACGGCCTCGGCTGTGACTAGCGTCTCGAACCACTCCAGGAGTTCGGTTAACGAGCCAGGGACGACCTACGATCAAACTGTACACCCCATTCACAATCCCATCGACGACTCAACGACCAAAAGGACCACGACCGCGGCAACGCCTCTTCCCAACAGTGGCGGCGCTGTCTCGGACGTGAGCGCGGGCACGACGAACTCGACGGCGCCTCTTCCCGACAGTGGCGGTGCCGTGGGGTCGGCGAGCACTTAGGACGCGTAACGACATTACCCTTCGCTCCTACCGTGGGTTTCCGCTGGTGGGGGAGGGTGTAAGGGGGGCCTCGGGCACGTGATGTAATGGGGCGTGGGACCCCGAGGGAGTAACTGTACAGTTGTGGCTGACGACGGATATCACTCGGAGAGTATGGACGTCGACAGCAGCTTTTTCACTTGTCATCTAGTATATTCTTGAATCCATAACTGGGTTTGGTTTATACTTGCGTGAATTAAGCTACACACCCCTCTATCAGCCTTACACGTCACCTGAGGTCCTCTACTAGGCGCGCGGGGCGACACCGCGGGGTCGCGACAGGGGGAGGATCGTACAGGGCTAAGCGGTCACAAGAAAAATTGACATCACTCTGCAGCTCCTGGACTGTGTACTGGGGGATCGATATCGATCCCCAGGGGGAGCGTGTAAGGTAGACGGGCCATCGCACTAGTGCGATGGCCTCACGTCGAACACACGAGCTAGCGCTGGCGCCTGTAAAGCTCGGGCCGGGGGAGATGGACCGGTTGATCCGCATCACGGATCAACCACGGATCAAGGGCACGTGGATGGGTAGTAGTTCAGGGCCTGTTCGTCGTCGTCGAGCGGGCAGCACTCCTTTGTATATTACATCCACTCACGCAGTTGTGAATCCATCCCCCCACGTCTCTATACGTGGATTCGATTCATCCCGTGTGAGCTGTAAGCTACAAGGGCGTTCTCATTACAGATAGTCATCGGTGTTATTTCTTATTATACTACAGGGACTGGTGGCGCACCCACAGGTAGTAGGGCGGTAATGTGTGTGATACCAGATCCCTAGAGCGCCGAAGAGGGTACCGTTGATGTGTGCGAGTGAGTGTCAGGGTCCCAAAGACGATCGGAGGTGCGTCTCCGACGAGATGTGTGACCGGTGGGCCTGGTTGGAATGCGCAAATGCTCGGAAGGTCGCCGATAAGGGTCCAAAGATGGGGTCGTGTGGTACGAGCGACTGTGCGCGACTGGACGTAACTGCGAGCGACTGCGAGCGACTGCAAACGACTGCGAACGACTGCGAACGACTGCGAACGACTGCGAACGACTGGGGGCTGAGTGTACGATCGTCGAAGAGGATGTGAGGAGGGTGGCTCCGATAGGCGACGTGCGATTCAATGGACGACGTGCGACACGATGGGCGACGTGTGATGTTGTTGCGAGGTGGTCGGAGCAACTACAAGACGGGCAGGCGACGACTCTGAACCGTTCGGACGAGTGGAAACAATGGTCGGAATGTGAGAACGAGTGGCGTGAGTGGTCCAATGGAGTGTGCGACCGCTGCGAGACGATAGACGCGACACTGCGATCTCCGACGTTGCAAGATGGTCGGAGCAACGACGAGTCGTGCAGGCAGCAATGCTGGACCGTTCTGAACATGTGAACGGTTGGAGGAGCTGGGGCGATGGTCGGAAGACAGAGGCGAGTCGTGCGAGCGATTCGGTCGACGGTGCGACCGCTGCGGGACGAGAGCAGTGCGACTGCGATCGCTGAGGTCGCAAGATGGTCGGAGCAGTGAGGCGCGAGGGCGACGGCTAATGGGACGACGATGGAACAAGATGAGAGCGAGGAGAGCGATAAACTGAGTACGAGAGACGACGACAAAGGCAAAGGCAAAGGCAAAGGCAAAGGCAAAGGCAACGAAGCTAGCCTCGAGCTAACTATACGATAGAGACGAAGGTGTGAGCTCCGAATGAGATCTGAACCGCGAGGGGGGAACCGAATCTGTATTGCAGCATGTGTCCGACCGCTATTTATACGTTCCGATCGCTATAGTACGAGTCCGATCGAAAATGCAGTCGGAACAAAGGAAACCGATCGGAACAAAGGCAAACAACGATGCGCAAGTCGCACATGGTATGGACAATGGAGGGGAGTCATGCGAACATATATGAAGGTCTGCGAGGCTGTAGAGAACAATGTAGAGCAAGTGATCAGTGCTGTCAAGAGGGAAGTGCAGGCGCATGGAAAACGATCTGCACTGTCAAGAAGTGTGGGAGCGATGTCCTACAATGTCGGACAAGACAATATGACAAGAAAAGGGGACAATGGCGACGTGACGAGCAAGGGAATATGCTCCAATGTGCGAGGGGGTCGCGGGCGAGCGTTGCGATGTTGCGACTCTTCTAACGGTCGGACGAATGCGATATTGTGCGTGCAATGATCGGAGCAATGAGGCAATAATCGGAGTGCTGAAGCGACCACAGAACAATCGGGATCGGAGAAATACGGTGCAAGTTTGAGACCTGAGTGGGACAATGGTCGGAGGACAATCGCGCGACTGTAGAGGTACTCGGAGGTCACAGAGTGGTCGGAGCGGCGTGGCGTGCATGTTCGAGTGATGATCTCGACGATCGAAATGTCTGACAGGATTCCGCTGAGTTGCGACAGCTGTGGGAGACGTGGCGCTCGCGGTCGCGTGGTTGCAGTCGGAACAGTGTGCGACTGGTTGGACGACTGCGTAGATGGCGTGCGACTGAGTCAATGGTCTGAGCGTGGTGTCCAAGGTATTGTTGCGATCACGCGACCGCCCTGTGCGACTCCGACGATCAGAGGTATGACTCTGGTCTTGCGATCGGTCGGAGAGACGAATCGAGCGGTCGGAGCTCGTACGCTGTGCTTGTCGACTTGTCGAAAGTGCGAAAATTGGCGAAGAATCGCCTCCCAGCACTGCACCAGGCTTATCATTGTATCTACCTCTCCCCACGAAGCTCCACCTGGACGACTTCTGTCGCGCTCCTGAGGACACTTTCTCAAACGGTCGACTCGTTGCGTCACCGCGTAGGTGACCCCAACACCCCGGCCGCTCGCTTGGACGGCTCTCCGACCCCTCCAATCTCACGACATCCGTGACAAGGGCGGTAAATGTCTGGTATACCTGTCCCTAGAGCGCAGCGCACGGTACCGTTGTGTGTGTGTGAGGGGCGAGTCGTCAGTGGTCCTGAAGCCCAGTGAGAACCCGTTCTGTGTAAGTATGCCTAAATATGCACAAAGCTGTGTCGATATGCTAAACGGACTATTGCAGATATTTTCTATGCGCTCATATGCGCTTGATGTGCGCATCTTCAGTGGATATAATATGCGCTCATATGCGCTCATATGCGTTATTCGGGGCCCATCTGCCCCAGTCTGCATGTACATAGAATCGCATAGAATTACATACCAGCCCCGATGAGCGCATAATGCGCCCGATATCCACATATCCCGCCCCGCCCCGCCTATCCCTCTGCTCTACTCTGCTCGTAAGACGTCCGGACCATGCACCCACCTCAGACTGAGCCCACAGATACCAGGTTCCTATCACAAAGTGTGTTAGGAAGTCGGCTGATAACGCAAGGATGCGTACCTCACGCACCATTTGCATGGGGCCTACTTGGCAGTTTTCTTCGCCTTGGTCTTCTCGTCCAAACTCTTCAAGCTGTAATACTACATGGAGTCAGAGGCAGTCTGCATCAGAAAAAGACCGCAAAGAACACGATTGACACATACTTTGCGTTTGTCATCTGAGAGCGCCGCAAAGGCCGCTTCGAACTCGTGCACCATCGCGTTAGGGTGTTCGCGCTTGTAATCTATTGCATAGAGGTTCCTATTGCACATCGTGTCGTCAGCCCAGACAGGCACACAACGCGGCTATACATACCGGGGCGTCTTCGTCTGCGTTGGTTGCAATTTCTTCTTCTTCTTTGCTGTGTCTGTGTCGCCGGTCGGTGCCGAGATGGATGGCGTTGGCGGCACTGGCACTGTCGAAGACTCGGACGATACAGAGATGTCCGCGATTGATTGACGTCCGGCGCCACCTTGTAACAATCGTGACTCGTGAGTGGAACGGACATAGGTAGCAGGTAGCGCACCTTGTTCTTGATGATGATTGACAGTGCTCGACGAGAGCATAGTCTTCGGTCGTGAATCAAACACGTTCGCGCTGCGGTTCAGTAAGCGGTCAGTCAGTGAGCACAGTTAACAGATAGGGCACACGCACAGAGGATTGGTGATCTGCTCCACTTCAGTCAAGTGCCAAAGATGTTGATGAAGAGAAGACACGACACTCACCCGATGGCTGCGACGCGTAGTCCCGACAGTCGACGCCTCCTGAACAAGGCCAGCTGATGCGTCTGGTGAGCCGGCGCCAGGGCTGGGAGGTCCTGCATCACAACCGGCAGCTTGAGTTGTCGTGTTAGCAGTGTCAAGACATGTCTCTTGATCAACTGTGAGAGCTGGTGTACCGGCAGGAACAGCGGGCACCTGGGTTGGCACGGGCGGCACGTCGTCAGCTTCCTCCGTGCGCTCCGGAGGGTGGGCTGTCTGGGGGTTGTCCTCCGCGGCCGCGGCTTCCATGAGCGAATCCGATGAGGTCCGTGTTGTGCCCGTAGGTTCGCGAGCAGGCACCAGGGTCGGCTGGGAAAATATTAGCCCGATGTCCAAGGGCAATGAGCGCAAATACCTGGTCAGATATCTCTGGCGGGTCGACAGGCTTGTCAGCTACGACGGGGGCCCTGGAAGGAGCAGCTGCAGATGCTGATGGCGTAGAAGCCAGTGAAGGAGGTGCCATGGCTGTCTTAGCTCTCTTCGACGGCTGATGTTTCCCTGAACGGCCACGCTTCCGGGCGCCCTCAGATGCTGGTTCCGGCGTTGCGCCGGCATCGATGCTCACTTGAGGATGTCCACCAGAGGCTCGCAGGAGAGATTCAGTGACCTTTTTTGAGTTATTTCGATAGTATTGACAATAAGTAGAGGTTCCGAGTTTGTCGACCTTCCAGTGAGAGTCACTGCAGAGAAGATACGGAGCATACTCATATATGGCATTGCGAAAGATGCGACGGGCGTCTGCAGAGACCTCCCCCCAGGTCCGCGGAGCAAGGTTGACGCGGCAGAGCTCATGAAAGACCTCCTTCACGTGTCGTTTGAGACCTTGGCGCTCGTATTTGTCGAGCAGCCTCCCATCGGCACGCTGGATCCAGGGAAAAGAGGAATCCGAGCCATTCTCTGTGAGCAGTATGTCGTCATCGTCCTCACCGAAATCTCTGGCACTCCAGATTGTGATGCTGCGATAATCAGAGCGAGAGTAGAATGGCGGAAGTGGTCGCAACAGCTCCATGAGGGAAGACTGGGAAGGCCATGCAGACAAAGCAGAGGGAAGCAGAGGTGCAGATGCATGAGTAGACGACGCTGATAGAGTCATTGAGGAGGGCATAGAAAAGGCTGCAGGCGCAGCAGACTCGGAAGTGCTTGTAGAGACATTGCGAGTGGCAGAGCAGGTGAGAAGAGCATTGTATGATTCTCTAGATTGAGATGAAGAGATGTCAAAAGCGAAGAAAAAGGATTGCGTACCGAAGAGCCTCGTATTTCCCCTCAAGCTTTGCATGATCAGTCTTGAGCTGCATATATGCGCCCTTGAGCTGCGTATATGCGTGATGTTCGGCGCCGATCGCGGGCATAGGTCGCTGTTGGAATGTCTGTGGGTACGTGAACATGTTATCATCGGTCCCCATATGCTAAAATGGGTGTATGTTGTCAGTTGATACTACGCGTACTCGGGGCACATACCGCAGTCGGAGTCTGATATCGTGAAGTGGGACGGGTCCAAGTAGCTTGAGGCTCCTCCGAGCCCATTATTGATATTGAGGTACCACGAGAACCGAAGTCGGTCCGTCGATCGTAGTCTTGTGTCATCGAACGAGAGCGAGAATCGTGCGTGGGAGGCAGAGTTAGCATAGCCATCTCGTCTCCCGAAGAGTCCGTCCGAGATGGGCTATGGCTACGACGGTATTTTGATGGACCAGGTCCATAGAGGTTGTCAGGGAAATTGAAGTCGGGAGGCATAGGGCAAGGGCTAGCGAGGGCAAAGTGGTGAGAGGAGGCAAGCCGCGTCGATAGCACAAGTCGACGCGGCGGCGCCTCAAGTCGCATCGGTCATGTGACCCCGTACGCCCTCTCTAAGGAGCATCCTGTGGGCTCGGCATCGTCGATTGAATGCACAATATTTGGGCAACGAGCATAGTTACAGATTATAAGGTCTCTGGTGCACTCTCTGCATATGCCGCCTCAAAAAATAAAATCACATGCATCGCGACTTGTCGATTTTGACGATTTTCTGTGCACGGGATAGGCGCTGGGGTACATTTTTCGTGATCTCGACGGTCGATATCACGAAAAATGTACCCCAGCGCCTATCGACAAGTCAACATCACCTGGTATTGGCCTGCATGGCAGTCGACACGGTCAGGTAAGTACTCACTACATTCGGCCTTTCAGTCTGTTGTAATAGCTCATAATACAGCCCGTGCAATTATGGTATGCAAACGCGGCATTGATGCGATCAGAGATCCCGGTTCTCCTTATTTGAGCGCATACTACGATATTTTCCCTCGTTGACATGTGCTGAAGAATATCTAAGTATGTATTTGCGATATCCACTCGGGCCACTTCCGACAACCCGTCGTGCAATCCTCTCGCGCTCTGAGCCATCCTCCGCGCCGAGTGCGTGCCTACGACTACCGCTGTCATTCCGCTTCGCACAGCCCCTGCTACAGTGGTGCTGCGCGACGACGATCCACGTGTTGAACGCGAGTGATTCGTCCGCGCTCGAAAGGTAAGCCGACAACTCGGAGTCGCGCGGCATGCGCGTGCGCGTACGGCCCAGCTCGATGCGTTGTTGGGAATGTTGGGAATGACCAGGCCGTCCTGGTTGGGAGGGTCCCGCATCGACAGACACTGCGTCGAGAACATGTACTGGTCCGCGCGCACGTCTGCGAGTGGGAGGTGGCGGAAGCCCTCCTGGAGGCTGCCGAGGGATGTGCAGAGCACGGCGAGAGGCTAGCGGCGACGGCCACATGCGCCCGCCCGCCGTGTTTTCGCGCACCCGCCCGCCTACGACGCCGAGCCCTGGCGCGGCGGCATCTTGTTGCACGGCTTGTCGTAGTGGCGCTTGAGCGAGTCGACGCGCGCGTAGCCCTTGCCGCAGTACCTGCACGTGTGCTGGATCGTCGTGTGGTGGCTCTCGAAGTGCCGCTTGCGGTCGTGCGGCCGCGTGAACGTCGCCGGGCACAGCTCGCACGTGTACGGCGACGCGCTCACGCCCCCCGCGCCCGCGCCCGCGCCCGCGCCCGCGCCTGCGCTCGAGGGCGAGCTCGCGCTCGGCGCGTACGCGGGGTACGCGGGGTACTGCGGCTGGGCGTACGCCTGCGCGGGCGTGACGACGTACGGGCTGCCGCTGCCCGCGTCGTAGTACCCGTGCTGCTGTGCCTGCTGCTGCGCCTGCTGCTGGGACGGCACGACGGGGTGGCCCTGCTGCATGGGGCGGTAGTTCTGGTAGTGCGGCGGCACGCGCGGGTCGAGCGGGTCGGCGGCGGCGGCGTAGAGCGACTGGGGCGGGTAGGCGCCGTACGCGGCGGGCACGCCGGAGGGCTGGGGCGGGGCGAAGGGGAGCGCGGCTGGCGGGGAGGGGTCAGTGCGTGCGACGGGCGGGCGGCGGGCGGAGCGGGGGCGTACGGGGGTAGGGCGCGAGGACGCGGGCGAGCGAGAGCGGTCCGAGTGCGCGGAAGACGACGGGAGCAGGAGGTGCGTGGCAGACGAGGAGGTGCGCCCACGCGAGGATGCTTGCACCGTCGTGTGCGACGCAGGAAGCGCGGTGTCGGGTGGGCGAGCTGGGTGTCGACACGCCGTGGTGGGTTCTGCTGCGCGCTGACAGCGGCGTGGATGCGGGAGGTCGCCTTGGCGGTGTTGCTGGGGCACAGCCATCGGGATTATACGGCGGAAACAGGATCCCGCGCTTGCATGCGGGGATCCTGTTTTGGCCGAAAACTCCCGATATCCGTTGTGCTTCAAAAATTTCGCGGCTGGTGCCCAGGTTGTTGCCACGTACACGCCGACGAGCTCCGCCGCTCGTACCCGCTGTCATTCTCGCGGCGCTCGGACTCGCGCACATCGCTGTTGAGTAGTTATGTGTGATCGCGAGGTTGTATACGGCGTGCGCAGCTGGTACTGTCTGTGTACAGATGACGTGGCATCCGTTCGTGCTTGAGGGAGCGATGAAAGAATATGAAAATGAATGTCTGGCCCCCCTGGAATGCCACAACGGTGTGCTTCATTAATTCCAGGGAGGCTTGCGACAGAGAAAAGTGGGAGCTGGGATGTGGTGGGAGGAAGGTGACATGGGCGCTTACTATTCCGCTCTGCGGAATGGTAAGCGCTCGGCCCAGGCTCGGCCATTCGGCAGAGCGACCTAGACTCTAGTCAGACAAGTCAGTCTGATATCAAAGAACACAACGCACCGTCCTCTCACTCGCCCTCCATGTCGTCTTCCACTCCGCTTCGGTATGCGACCTCGGTGCCCGGCTTTTCTACCAAGAAAAACCTCTTGTTTTCGTAGGCAAGATGTTTCTGGCCGGCGAAAGGTGCCATGCAGACGACGCTTACGATATCTTGTACTGGAATTACTGCAAGGGCTTCGTCGCCCCCATACCTACAATCCCAAACAACCTTGCTGGATCCCTCAAGCACCTCCTCTTCGGGAGGCGTGAACCAACATACGAGGGCGAACGTCTTGTCCGGTGTAAGGCCGCGGAAGTAATATCGGACCTCCGCAAACTTGACAGAATCATCGCAGCGAACCTGATGATAGTGGACAGACATGAGTTGAGTAAATACAGTAGTGTGAAATACAGACAGACCTTCACAACACGGGCCATACGCGCCTGTTCGAGGGCTTTCTGCTTCTCCTTCCAGGCCGACCGCGCAACTTGACCATTTGGAAGACGAAGGCGAGCCCATCTGCGAAGCTTGAACCGGTGGATTTCATCGTCATCATCAGGTCGTACATGATCCCAGATGATGTTGTTTTCAAGCTGGTTGAGAGTCCGCGCGTGACGATCCTGCGCACGCAGCAAAACAAACCCGCCGCCGAGGTCAACGGCCACCAGTCCATGTAGTCTAATAAGTATTAGTACCGGTAATTACCGGTCCATGCATTTTTATTACAGACCGGTAACAAATGGATTATGTAAGCGACATATAAAATGAGTCGGGAGGTAAAAAATGTCGCGATGCTATTGGATACGGAAAAATCGGCTAAAATCGGATAAAATAGCGAAAAAATTCAGTCTGCGTTGGTTCCCACGGGTACGGGACCGAAACGAATCATTTTAAATGCTTTCCAGCACTACGAATAGCTACCTGTAGGGCTTGAACAAATAGGGATAAATATGGAGAAATCGGAATATATTCGGGGGCACCGATTGCTGGCCGATATCCCTTCCCACGCATAGATATGTTCCCACGGTCCCAACAAATGTCATTTTTGATCATTCGCGCTGGTATATAATCCTTCCCGTAGGGCTTAAATAAATAGGGTAAAATCGGAAGAGATCGGAATATACTCGGGGACATCCATTCCCAGCCACAATGTATGCCCACGCGTCGAAATACTCTCATCGTCCCAAGAAATGTCATTTTTAATCATTTGTGCTGGTATATAATCCTTTCCGTAGGCCCTGGGAAAACCCATTGATAACATTATAGTACATGTATGATGTAGACTTAGAGGTTGATAGTATATAGAGACTGTTCTAAGCTCAGTTCATCCAGCTGTGAGCTGGACGGAACCACAAACCGAGAGAGTATCTGATAAGGAATATCCTGCAGGCATGATCTTCTTTACCTAAGCTATCAGAATTTGTACATAGATAGCTCTCAATACTTTAATACTTATAGTATTTTTTCCATGACCCAAGCCCCCCTTCAATTCTTCTCAAACACAAATTCTTTAGTATTTATGCTGTTGAAGTAGTATTGATGCATACATTTTGACTACTTATGTACACATTTGGCATGGTCTGACTGCTGTAGACACCCATTCAGAGTGCACCTAGTATCTAGCATTACTTTCTATATTTACCATGTTATTCCTTGAAGCCATTGGTAGGCTGCATTCAACAGATATATATTCATTATTTATATGTTTTAGCCCAAAAGAATGGAGTTTGCTGAATAGCCCCCCAGGACTTTGTCAATAAAATCCCCAGATACTTTAGAGCACTCACAGACTATGCCCCACCAACTGGTATAAGTATTGAAATGCTACAAGGACTTGGTAGATGGTACTGTACTTCCAATCTGATACAGCCTCTACAACTGTCCTTGTCCCAGATGCATGTGCAATGGCACATGGGTCCTTTCTTTTTCCACTGAACTATGACATGTGATATAAGCTTAGATGAGAATAAGCCTGGGCTTACTGAGCACAAGGCCATTCATATGTACTTGTACAAGCCTGGGACCATTCTATATATTGGATTAGAGGGCATGTCAGAGTGAAAGTACAGTATTACCTACCACATTGTTGTACAATTTTGATACTTTCTGGGGCCTGTGGGGCATAGCTTATGAGTCGTCTGGAATATCTGGGGATTTTATTGACAACATCTGGATGAGCTATTCAGCAAACTCCATTCTTTTGGGCTAAAACATATAAATAATGAATATATATCTGTTGAATGCAGCCTACCAATGGCTTCAAGGAATAACATGGTAAATATAGAAAGTAATGCTAGATACTAGGTGCACTCTGAATGGGTGTCTACAGCAGTCAGACCATGCCAAATGTGTACATAAGTAGTCAAAATGTATGCATCAATACTACTTCAACAGCATAAATACTAAAGAATTTGTGTTTGAGAAGAATTGAAGGGGGGCTTGGGTCATGGAAAAAATACTATAAGTATTAAAGTATTGAGAGCTATCTATGTACAAATTCTGATAGCTTAGGTAAAGAAGATCATGCCTGCAGGATATTCCTTATCAGATACTCTCTCGGTTTGTGGTTCCGTCCAGCTCACAGCTGGATGAACTGAGCTTAGAACAGTCTCTATATACTATCAACCTCTAAGTCTACATCATACATGTACTATAATGTTATCAATGGGTTTTCCCAGGGCCTACGGAAAGGATTATATACCAGCACAAATGATTAAAAATGACATTTCTTGGGACGATGAGAGTATTTCGACGCGTGGGCATACATTGTGGCTGGGAATGGATGTCCCCGAGTATATTCCGATCTCTTCCGATTTTACCCTATTTATTTAAGCCCTACGGGAAGGATTATATACCAGCGCGAATGATCAAAAATGACATTTGTTGGGACCGTGGGAACATATCTATGCGTGGGAAGGGATATCGGCCAGCAATCGGTGCCCCCGAATATATTCCGATTTCTCCATATTTATCCCTATTTGTTCAAGCCCTACGGGTAGCTATTCGTAGTGCTGGAAAGCATTTAAAATGATTCGTTTCGGTCCCGTACCCGTGGGAACCAACGCAGACTGAATTTTTTCGCTATTTTATCCGATTTTAGCCGATTTTTCCGTATCCAATAGCATCGCGACATTTTTTACCTCCCGACTCATTTTATATGTCGCTTACATAATCCATTTGTTACCGGTCTGTAATAAAAATGCATGGACCGGTAATTACCGGTACTAATACTTATTGACCTACAGGGACGCCTGCAACGGCACCTCGAGGGACCTTGGACTTCTCTGGTGACAGCTCCGGGATCATAGCCTTTAGAGCGTTCACCTGGGCTCGTCGTACGGCACGCTGTGAGAGGTTGGCGTAAGGATGCGAGGGCTGTTTGATTTCGCTGCCAAGGTCACCGATGATGCGCTCAAGTGGCCACTGGGGATAACAGCTCTGTGGTCCAAGGCGAAAGGCTTCCGGCGACAAGTGAGCGAGGGTGTGGATACTTTGTCGGCAGAAATGGAGCCGCTCGGGCAGGCGCTGATAATACAGCTCCTCGTATTCCTCAGCAAACTCGACCAAGAAAATGTGGGCTTCCCGAAGCTGCATGCGAGTGATGTGATACTGTAGGAGGAGACGGACACCAGCACAGAGCTTGCAGAAATGGCGCCAATACTTATCCGGGAGAACCCCCATTAGGAGCGCAGGTAGCATGCCATAGAAATAAATGAGGTACTCCCAAGCCTTGTAGCCACTT
Source organism: Auriscalpium microsporum (assembly GCA_019914985.1). Taxonomy (NCBI): domain Eukaryota; kingdom Fungi; phylum Basidiomycota; class Agaricomycetes; order Russulales; family Auriscalpiaceae; genus Auriscalpium; species Auriscalpium microsporum. Next base: position 1,067,452 of record JAHLMG010000007.1, on the reverse strand, counting down.
GATATCTTCTCTGCGGGGTTACGAGGTGGTCGGTCGAACGAGCCGGGGAGATATGGAGTGATGTCCGCTACAGCCTGGCCATGCTCGATCCAAAAGTCGCCAGTAAGGACTGCCCAGTCCCAGGTTCTGCGATCGTCGTTCTTGTCGCAGTCGAAAAGGCCACGCCACAGAGGGACGAACAGTTCCGGAATGTTCAGACCGAGGAGATGCATGATATCGGGGGGGTTGCCTGTCGGAACTGGTAGGATCCCATGCGCAGGCAAGCCGCTGATGATGGTTGGCTTGGAGATGCCGGTCAGCAAGCGTCGCTTTTTGTACTGCGTGACATTGGGGGAGCTCTGAACCCAAGCTAGATTGACCCGGTATCTCTCGGGATCCGGAGGAAGGAAGGCAATGTCACGAAGGTTGATGTCGCCGTGATCGGAGCCACGCACGGTGAAATTAATTGGCTTCAGTATGGCTGGATAGTATGTCCCGAGGTTTTTTTTGTGACGCGCCTTCATCGGACAGTACATGCGACAGCCTTGCCCGCCATTGTGACCGACACAGCCGTCGATGTGGACCAGGCCAGGGCGGTCGGCGGTCCAAAAGATGACAAATGGTTTTGACTTGAAAATGCGATCGGTGCTCGCATCCCAAACCATTAGACCCTCCCGCTGGAGTGCGGACACATGGTGGAGCCCAACATATGTGTACGAGTCCATATGCTTCGGGGGATGCGGCCCAGGAATAATGCCGCCCGGGAGGATGTGGACCTTCTTGTAGTGCTGGTCGGGGGAGAGATCACAGACGATCCAGATATAGATCCAGCAGTCGGACTGCTTGCTACGATACAACTGTGCACCGTCGATGGACATCATCAAGACGATGTCATCGGTCGTGATGTCCCCGCGATCCACTGCTGCGATGTAATCCGAGCCCTGAAAAATATCCTGGTACACCTCGATTTCGTGTTGAAGATCGAGCCCTTCCATGACTTTTGCGGTGAACTCGTTGCGGTAGCGCATCTTCTCGGCACTCTCGGGGCTCCGGAAGAGGGCCTGGAGCTGCGGGGCAAGCGGTATCGTGTGGAACTGCTGACGTGGAATTTTCGACCGTCCGCCGCTGGATGCAAGCTTGATCGGATCATATCGTGGCTCCGCGCACTCCGGGCAGACCTCTAGGTCGGAAAACGGTCCGGTGTATGCAAGGCAGCTGTTGATGCACATGTCGTGCACGATCGAGGTGACTCCACTAATGTCGGCGACTCTCTGCTTGATCTGCCTGAACGAGAGCAGCTCGTCCTCGGGATGTGCGCGGCGGATAGCGGTACAGACGTCATTATACGTCTGCTCCGATGCGTTGGTTATTGCGAGGTAGATGTCGAGGGAGAGACGGAGGCCGGGCTCGGTGAGATCGACCGCCGCCGTGAGCGGATGGCGAAGTCGCTCTACAATCTCGGGGTCGAGATTTCCGTTGTCGAGGGTCGCGTTCTGGATGGCCCGGATGAATTTGAGCGCAGTCTTGATATCCTCGATGCATGACATTGCTGCGTCCTGGATATTGGCTTGAGGGTCCGGCTCGTCTGGTTCCTCCTCGTCCGGTTCATCATCGCTGGCCGGCTCTGGATCCGGAGACGCTCGCGCTTGAGCGGCCTCGTCTTCACGATCTTCTGCGAGCGCGGGACTGGCGGCACGATTGTCTTGTGGGAAATACAGTCCTTCGTCGTCGTCGAAATCGGCTAAACTGCCAGGATCCGGGACCGCAGCAGCTTGGAGAGGCTGGCAGTATATGAGACAGCTGGAAACTCGTTCGTGCAATGGATATACTCACAGTCTGAGGCGGAGTTTCCTCCTGGATGCCGTCAGCGTCATCATCCACGATTGCGGTGAGGAGGTCATCATTTTCCTCCTCATCAACATAGAACTCTAGGATTATATGATGTCAGTACGCGAACGCTGTACGGCAACGCGCAGACATACCGTTTGAAATTGGTGTCTCGACTTGCTCGGGCTGAAAATGCGCAGCCACGGGCGCGTCGACCTCCATCTCTCCCTCTTCTGGGTCTACCGCGTTGTCTTCAATGTCCTGTTGTCGAAAGCTGCCGTCCTCTGCGGACTGGCCTATGTCCTGCCAGCAAAAGAATGAGACTCATACAAGAATGCGGCAAAACGTGCGTACATCATTGTCTTGAGATCGCATGCGTTTGCGACTATGCGCTATGGACGAGCCGCTCGCTTCGCCTGGGTCTGCTTTTTTGAGTCCAGAGGAGGCGGCGTGCGTATACTTGTCTCGGAGATGCTCATAGTACGCCGACTTTCCAAGTGTTCGAGGAACTCCTCCGCAACGGAGGGCACATTCACAAATGTATTCTTGTTTTGGCGGCATGGAGAAGGCAGAAGGGCGTTGCGTGTGTGCGCGAGCAGAGGAGCGTGAGCGTGCACAGAGCACAGGAGCGCGACGCGACGTGCGTGCAGAGTCGCTTGCAGGAACGCGATGTGACGCGCGTGCAGAGGCAGAGTAGAGAATTGCGACGCGGTGTGACGCGCGTGCAGGGGCAGAGCAAAGGAATGCGACGCGATGCGCGTGCAGAGGTGCCGGCGTGCAGAGAAATGCAGCAAGACGCGGGTGCGAGAACACGACACAATGGGAATGTGTGCAACACGATTCGCGTGCAAGAACGCGACACGATGCGCGTGCAGAGGCGGGTGCAGGACTCTGCAGAGACACGATGCGCGTGCAAGTCACCTGCGATGACGCGTCTCATCGCATGCCCTCTGCCCAGCGAACTAACAGCTCCGAGTAATAAAATCACATCACAACGCATATCAACACATAAATTGGTCCTACTACGCATAACTACACGTAATTAGGCATAGGGACACAGAACGGGTTCTCACTGGGCCTGAAGTCTCTGGGAGTGTCTCCGAAGTGGGGGAAAGGTGTTCGAAATGCAAAGGCAAAGTGTTCGGGAGATGATCCGAAGTAGGAAGGACAGGGAAGTGGGGGGGATGTTACGATCTGTGTGTTCGGAAACAATGCATGGAGCGTCGAATGTTCGTGCGGTGTAGGCAAAGTTGAAAGCCGAAGTGTCGAAGTTCCGAAGTCGAAGTCGAGGTCCCGAAGTCGAAGTGTCGAAGTGTCGAAGTTCCGAAACGTCGAGGTCGAGGTTCCGAAGTCAAAGTCAAAGTGCCGAAGTCGAAGTCGAAGTGTGGCAGTGACGAAGTGGTGAAGTCTGGGTTGGAATCGAAATCGAAGTTGAAGGGCAAAGGTGGATGCAAAATGAGAATAGGATACGTGCGTCGAAGGCGAAGTCAAAGTCAAAGGTGAAGGCGAAATCAAAATTGAAATTGAAATCGAAGTCGGAGTCGAGATCCAAAGTCAAAGTCAAAGTTGAGGTGTGAATCGAAATCGAAATGGAAGGTCAAGGGTGGAATAGAAATGAGAATAGGATACGTGCGTCGAAGGCGAAATCGAAATCAAAGTCGGAGTCGAGATCCGAAGTCAAAATCAAAGTCGAGATGTGAATCGAAATCGAAATCAAAGGTCAAGGGTGGAATCGAAAGGCGAATACTATACGTGCGGCGTGCAGCGAAGTCAAAGTCAAAGTCAAAAGGTGTGAAGTCAGAAGCGCTTTGACAACACGAGTGGTCGAGGAGAGGCTCTAGCGAGAGTCTCGAGACGTGGGGGACGAAGGGGGCATAGGATATGATCAGGGGGATTGATCTCCTCCTCAATATCGTACGAACGAGGCCTATATATACTACGAACAAGTCCGAACTAATATACAACCATGAGAACAAACCAGAGTATAAGTAGAACAAAACACGAAGCAAGTGGGTCAAGATCACATGCAGTGAGTGAGTCGCAAACAAACAGTAAGTCAAACACCATTGCTAGAGAGCCTGGGAAGAGTAGCAATGAAACATAAGATGATGAAACATAAGGGACTCCACTGTCGAAATGTGCGCCTAACTCCAAAATATGTTCCGAAGTCGCTGCAGTGATCGTGCGAACTTCCGAAGTATTGCGTTGCGTAGCGGTTCAAAGCGGTTAGGAACGCTTCGAAGCACATCTGGAGGCTAGGAATAGAGACGGAATGGGGGGGACAATACTAGGAATGAGGGGGCATTGTTCTGGAGTCGACATGGCCTAGGTGCGGCACAGCCTAACAATCTCGTGGAGTGTTTCAACTTTCGATCATGTTTGAGGCGGGTCTGATGATGATGGGCCTTTGAAGTCTGGACTGAATCACGTGCAGACGCTTCGGAAAGATCCGTGGAGGCTGTGCTAGCGGGCCGGGAGCGGTGCGAGTTCGAAAGTCGAAGTCACGTGACTTCAAAATGAACTGCGCGACTTGACGAAAGTTTGAAAAGTGAGGTGATATCCTCGCCCAGCTCAGAACCAGGCGTATCACCGCTCATTGCGCATTGTCCATTCCCGCCGTCCCTGACGCTGTTTCCCACAGTCAACGACAGGGAGGATCAATTCCCACGCCCACTCCCTTTTTCTTTGACAGTGCTGATCATTCGCTCGACATCGTTGCCCTCCCCGCTCCTCGCCGTCTGACCGTCGCATGACTCCCGACTATTGTACGCACCATACGCCACGACACCGCTATCTTTCTCTTTGTCTTCCGACCACGTAGCATTGTTCCGATTGCACTCGTACTGTACTCGTCGGAACGTATAAATAGTTGTCGCATACTCACTGCAATGCAAGTTTGGTTCCCCCCTCGCCGCTCAGAGCACAATTCGTGTGCTATCTTTGCCGTCGTATCGTATAGGAGTCAACATCGGTTGATTCCTCTCGCGCCTTAGCCTTTGCCTTTGTCATCGCCTCCGCCTTCCGATCTCGTTTCTTATCTCGTCGCTCTCATCTTGTTCTATCGTCGCCCCTTTGCTCGAGTCATCAATTGCAGTCGCGTCGCCGCCTTTTGACGTCGCTCATCGTCGATTCGTCTTCCGATCGGTCGGAGCACACATGCCAGTCACGGACGTCTTTCCGACTGTGCGCTCTCGATCGGAGCACTTTGCGCTTGATCGGAGACAGTCTACGCCTGTTCCGGGACCCCTGACGCTCGCTCGCACACCGATACACGACACCACCGCTGCCATTTAGGGTTTGTGTCTATTCTACTGCGTACCACCCTATTATCTGGTAGTGTCCATCACCGTGACCATGCCGCAACATCTTCGTCGAAGCGAATCAGCGAATCAGCGAATCAGCACACAGCCTGAGTCACGAAACACACCAGGTGTGCCACTCCCGAGATAGCCGGCTGTCAATCACCCTTCCACGCACATTTCGTCACATTTAGGCTTCCCGATTGGCTCCCTCCAACGTCCCGACCCTTCCGATCCATGGTGATCTGAGCCCGGAGCCAGGGCTACGCACCGAGCCACTTCAGAATTTTGTAGCCCCCTCGCTGCGACTTTGGCTTGCAAAATATACCTTTGGCACGCTTCGAGCCGCTGAGGTGTAGATACGATTCATACCATCGCTGTTGAGCTCGTAGAGAGCCCTTCGTTACTTCGTATATTTGCTCCGCACACCTCCCACTTGCCACTCGTGATACTTATCCACTTTGTCCGTGTTTCGTTCCGTATATACCTACCTATGTTCGCACAGTACAATACTGGTTCGAACTCGATTGTAGTATATATACGGCCCTGTAGCGCACTCAAAATACAAGTTACTTTCCCCCCTCATAGTCAGAATCTCGAAAGAGTGTTCTGCACCGTCGCCAGCATCGTCAGCTCTTACTGACGCTGCGACCCCTCGTCCTACACTTCGTTTGTAACCTCACCTTCGACTACGCCGCACACCGCACGACTTTCGACTTCGACTACGCCGCACGAACTTTGACCTTCGACTACGCCGCACGACCTTTGACCTTTGACTACGCCACACGAGCTTCCGAACCTTCTGAACTTTCGCCCCACTACTTCCGAACTCCCGAACTTCACTCGAACCACGTTCCGAACCTTGATAGCAGCTTCGAAGCCTGGTCAAGATCAGACCCACAGCGAATGCATTCCCGATCACACAGTCAACTCGTGTCGGACCCGATCGTCGTGATATGTCCTTCCCTCCATCGTTTCTGCATCATTCCTCGTTTCCCCTCGAACGGCTCCGGATCTCGCACATCGCAAATTTGTTGTCTCGTCACTTCGGTGACTTGTACGCTTTCCCCTGCTCGTTTCTTGTTCGGACGCCGTCGTCGCGTTGTCCCGCGTATTCGTATCCTCGTCACGACCACCGTTCGTGTATCGACGGAGACACTTCGCGAGTCTTTGGGGCTGTGACGCTTGCTCGCACACCCGACACGGTGATATGCCTGGCTCTGAGCTGGGCGAGGATATCACCTCACTTTTCAAACTTTCGTCAAGTCGTGCAGTTCGTTTCGAAGTCACGTGACTTCGACTTCCGAACTCGCACCGCTCCCGACCCGCTAGCACAGCCTCCACGGATCTTTCCGAAGCGTCTGCACGTGATTCAGTCCAGACTTCGCCATGTCGACTCCAGAACAATGCCCCCTCATTCCTAGTATTGTCCCCCCCATTCCGTCTCTATTCCTAGCCTCCAGATGTGCTTCGAAGCGTTCCTAACCGCTTTGAACCGCTACGCAACGCAATACTTCGGAAGTTCGCACGATCACTGCAGCGACTTCGGAACATATTTTGGAGTTAGGCGCACATTTCGACAGTGGAGTCCCTTATGTTTCATCATCTTATGTTTCATTGCTACTCTTCCCAGGCTCTCTAGCAATGGTGTTTGACTTACTGTTTGTTTGCGACTCACTCACTGCATGTGATCTTGACCCACTTGCTTCGTGTTTTGTTCTACTTATACTCTGGTTTGTTCTCATGGTTGTATATTAGTTCGGACTTGTTCGTAGTATATATAGGCCTCGTTAGTACGATATTCGGGATCGGATCAATCCCCCTGATCATATCCTATGCCCCCTTCGTCCCCCACATCTCGAGACTCTCGCTAGAGCCTCTCCTCAACCACTTGTGTTGTCAAAGCGCTTCTGACTTCGCACCTTTCGACTTTGACTCTGACTTTGACTTTGACTTCGCCGCACGCCGCACGTATAGTATTTGACTTCGACTTCGGATCTCGACTCCGACTTCGATTTCGCCTTTGACTTGGACTTTCGACTTCGCCTTTGACGCACATATCCTATTCTCATTTCAATTCCACCCTTGACCTTCCATTTCGATTTCGATTCACACCTCGACTTTGACTTTGACTTCGGATCTCGACTCCGACTTCAATTTCGATTTTGCCTTCACCTTTGACTTTGACTTCGCCTTCGACGCACGTATCCTATTCTCATTTCACATCCACCTTTGCCCTTCAACTTCGATTTCGATTCCAACCCAGACTTCGACACTTTGACACTTTGACACTTCAACTTTGACTTCGGAACCTCGACTTCGACATTTCGGAACTTCGACACTTCGACTTCGACTTTGACACTTTGACACTTTGACACTTTGACACTTCGACTTCAACTTTGACACTTTGACACTTCGACTTCGGGACCTCGACTTCAACTTCGGAACTTCGACACTTCGGCTTTCAACTTTGCCTACACCGCACGAATGTTCGACGCTCCACGCATTGTTTCCGAACACACAGATCGTAACATCCCCCCCACTTCCCTGTCCTTCCTACTTCGGATCATCTCCCGAACACTTTGCCTTTGCATTTCGAACACCTTTCCCCCACTTCGGAGACACTCCCAGAGACTTCAGGACCACTGACGACTCGCCCCTCGCACACACACAACGGTACCGTGCGCTGCGCTCTAGAGACAGGTATACAAGACATTTACCGCCCTACTACCGGCTGGTACCCATCAGCGGGGTGCGATAACGGTGGTCGGGTGACGTAGACACGAGGCGACGCCTTCCGATCGCGACTGATCGGAAGACGATAGCTCCGACCGGTTGTAGCGACTGAGTTGCAAATTGTTCGCAAGGCGCTCAGCCGCTACGGGTCGGACGAGTATGTCGATAGAGGGTGCGTGGATGGGTCGTGAATCCGCTAAGTCGTAGGCGCTGGGTCGGAGGGTGATCGCGTGACTGGTCGATGGTCGGAGACAATAGTCGCAAGGACAATGGGCGACTGGGGAGGTACTCGGAATGGCGTGGGAGCGTCGGAGGGTCGTAGCGCCGGGTGTGGCTGTCGTGCGAGTAGGCTGTGCGAGTCTGATGGAAATCTGATGGAGTCATGACGGCGTGGGAAATGCTGTGCTTGCAGGTGTGGCGCGGTGCTCTAAGTCATAAGCGCTGGGTCGGGCGCCTAGTGCGACCGGCGTAGGAGTCGCGAACGTGTTCCGACTGTGGCGCGACAAGGCTGAGGTCACGTGACCGAAGACTTGGTCGGAAATGCAAAAAGATAGTCGCTATCCCCTCCCAGCGCGGGACGGGGCTTGTCAGCGGGTGTGGTGCGGTGCTCTAAGTCGTAAGTGCGGGGTTGGGCGCCTAGTGCGACCAGTGTGGGAGTCGCGGACGTGCTCCGACTGCAGCACGACAAAGTTGAAGTCACGTGACCGAGGACTTGGTCGAAAATGCGAAAAGAGAGTCGCTATCCCCTCCCAGCACGGGACAGGGCTTGTCAACGGGCTGTTGGGCCGCAGGGCCCGGGCCGAAACACGTGCGGGTGCCTCGAAGTAACTCGGCACTGAGCGGGAGATGCTCAAAGTTTGGAACCTCGGAACCAAAGTCACATGACTTCAGTTTGTGCCGAAGCGGCGGTGGCGCAAGAGCGGAAATGACGGTCCGGAGACCAAAGTCACGTGACTTTGGTCGAAGCAAAAATCCGAAAAGTCGCGGTAGAATCCCCACTCGATGGGGAATCAGTCGTATCACCGCGTGCCCTTGCTGTGCTGTCATGTGCTGCACCACATTATTCTGATCCCGATTATTTTGTGTTTGGGTCAGTGTCCAATCATTCTGATCGTTATTCTGGAGTACTCTTCCTAGAAGAATGATCACAGTGTTGCAATGTTGCAACACTTGCCTCCTACCATATAGCAAATTGGAACACGCAGGACATTGAGCTACCACCCAGCAATATAGAAGACAATTCCCAAGCCCAGGCTGTCAGTGATTCAGACCAAGGATCACTTTTTTATATTGAATGGCCAAGCCCCCCCCCCTAAATGATTAAGAGTAATTGTACTGCCATGTGTGCATTGGCCCACTAACCCCAAGTGTGACGGTCAGGCAACGAGGAGCAAGGCGGGCAACGATGGACGAGTGTGTCGATAGAGGGCGCGTGGGTAGGTCATGAATCCGCTAAGTCATAGGCGCTGGGTCGGAGGGCAGTCGCGTGACGGGACAATAGTCGCAAGGACAATGGGCGACTGGGGAGGTACTCAGAATGGCGTGGGAGTGTTGGAGGGTTGTAGCGCTGGGCGTGGCTGTCGTGTGAGTGGGACTGTGCGAGTCTGATGGAAGTCTGATGGAGTCATGGCAGCGTGGGAAATGCTGTGCTCGCGAGTGTAGCACGATGCTCTAAGTCGTAAGCGTGGGGTCGGGCGTCTAGTGCGACCAGCGTGGGAGTCGCGGGCATGCTCCGACTGTGGCATGACAAGGCTGAAGTCCCGTGACCAAGGACTTGGTCGAAAATGCAAAAAGAGAGTTGCAATCCCCTCCCAGCGTGGGATGGGGCTTGTCACCGTACCCGATGACAGCAGCGCATCAGTGCAGGGTGGGCAGCTACTACCAAACGGGATGCAGTACATGCTGTGCCATGGCTTCGGCTGCCTACTGGATTGTAGCATGTCCATGCTGGGAGGTGATTGTTCACCAATTTTTGCACTTTCAACCAGTCAACAAGCACAACAGATGGGCTCCAACAAATCAATTAGTCTCTCTGAACAACCCCAAGATCAGAGCCATAGCTCCAATTATTGGAGTCTCGCAAGGCGGTTGCGTGATTGTAATAATACCTTGGTTACCATGTGTCAAGACTCGTGTCAAGGAACACACAAAGAGCCGCGCAAGTCACCAACCGGACCAGAGGGATGAGATGAGTGAGAGTGCTGTGATCATTGTTGGCTGCTACTTTGAAGAAGCCATATGCACTCACCTGCTACAAAGTGTACTTAGACTTACCTGTTATGTAGGGTGGCCTCTAGTCAGACATGACAAGCTTAATCCCACTGTATAGTATAACAACAAGCCTTGCATCTTTACATTCTTTTCTATGGCCTATGTTAGATAAATATATTCTATTACATTTGAACTGCTTCAATCAGTATCATTACTAGTGTTTCATGCATTTAGTCCAGTCTCGACCATGTGCATAATCACTCAAGTCAACCTCTGTATGAGCACCCATAATATGAATTGTGCTTGGTGTGTAGAGAACTTGATTGTGGGGGGGAAGCCACATTATAAGAGCAGGAGGAGAACATGCAGAATCAACAATCCAGCCATCAGAAGTTAGAGTAAGCTGAATATCACTCCCTTCATGTAGAGAGCTTAAATTGTATGGGTTGCTCAATGAATGGCTCAGATGTGGAGAAAGTTTGACCAAAAAAGATGGAGACAACTTGTCATCTGACATGTTGTGTTGTGCATCCCAGATGCGGATGGTCTGGTCGGCAGAGCAAGAGACAATGTGTCTTCCATCCGGGGAGTATGCCACAGAGTTGACCCAATTTGTATGCCCTACAAAAGGTATGCCCACTGGCTGACCTGTCTGTGCATCCCATATGCGAATGGTCTGGTCACCAGAGGTAGAGGCAATGTGGGTTCCATTTGGGGAGTATGCCACAGAGTTGATACCATCTGTATGCCCCTCAAGGGGTGTGCCCACCAGCTTGCCTGTCTGTGCATCCCAGATGTGAATGGTCCTGTCAGCAGAGCCAGATGCAATGTGTCTCCCATCTGGAGAGTATGCCACAGACCAGACTGGCTTAGTGTGCCCCTCAAGAGGGGTGCCCACCGACTGGCCTGTTTGTGTATCCCAGATATGAATAGTCCCATCAGCTGAGCCAGAGGCAATATGTCTTCCATCTATGGAGTATGCCACAGACCAGACTGGACTGGTATGCCCCTCAAGAGGTGCACCCACCAGTTGACCTGTTTTTGCATCCCACATGCAAATAGTCTGGTCCTCAGAGCCAGAGGCAATATGTCTTCCATCTGTAGAATATGCCACAGAGAGGACTGAATTTGTGTGCCCCTGAAGAGGTGCACCCACCAGCTGGCCTGTCTGTGCATCCCAGATGCGGATGGTCTGATCACCAGAGCCAGAGGCAATGTGGCTTCCATCTGGAGAGTATGCCACAGATCCAACCCAACTTGTATGCCCCTTAAGAGGTGTGCCCATCAGCTGGCCTGTCTGTGCATCCCAGATGCAGATGGTCTGGTCAGCAGAGCCAGAGGCAATGTGTCTTCCATCTGGGGAGTATGTCACAGAGTAGACCAAACTTATGTTCCCCTCAAGAGGTGTGCCCACTGGCTGGCCATTCTGTACATCCCAAATCCGGATAGTCTGGTCATCAGAGCCAGAGGCAATGTGTCTTCCATCTGGAGAGTATACCACAGAGGTAACCATATTTTTATGCCTCTCAACAGGTGTGCCCCCCGGCTGACCTGTCTGTGCATCCCAGGTGCGGATTGTGTGGTCATCAGAGCCAGAGGCAATCTGTCTTCCATCTGGGGAGTATGCCACAGACCAGACTGTATTTGTGTGCCCCTCCAGAGGTATGCCTACTGGCTGGCCTGTCTGTGCATCCCAAATGTAGATGGTCTGGTCACCAGAGCCAGAGGCAATGTGCCTTCCATCTGGTGAGTATGCCACAGTGGTGACCATATTTGTATGCCCATCAAGAGGTGTGCCTATCAGCCGGCCTGTCTGTGCATCCCAGATGCGGATAGTTTGGTCACTAGAGCCAGAGGCAATGTGTTTCCCATCTGGTGAGTAAGTCACAGAGTAGACACAATCTCTGTGCCCCTCCAGAGGTGTGCTCACCAGCTGACCTGTCTTTAAATTCCAGATGCAGATGGTCTGGTCCTCAGAGCCAGAGGCAATATGTCTTCCATCTGGGGAGTATGCCACAGACCAGACTGTATTTGTATGCCCCTTTAGAGGTGTGCCCACCGGCTGGCCTGTCTGTACATCCCAGATGCAGATGGTCTGGTCCTTTGAACCTGAGGTAATGTGCAATCCATCGGGGGAATATGCCACAGAGGTGACTGTATTTGTGTGCCCCTTAATAGGTATGCCTACCGGCTGGCCTGTATGTGCATCCCAGATATTGATGGTCCAGTCACTAGAGCCAGAGGCAATATGTCTTCCATCTGGGGAATATGCTACAGCATAAATTGTGTCCTTATGAGCCTGTATAGATGCAATTGTTCTTGGCCACTGAGATGTGTGTCCCAAATGTACAACAGGGAAGCAATTCAGAAGCTTTATATGCTCTTGATACACAATTGATTTTGTTGGAGCACATGATATACTTGATAGATACAAGTGAGGCACAGATTTCACAATAGGGGGTGCAAACATTTGCACAAATCTAATAGCATCCAAGATATACAAAATCAATCTATTTTCCTAGATAACAGTATCAGTATTATCCATTCACAACAGGGATTAACCGATCACTAACCATGCAGTATGCAGCAGTTGCAGACAATGTCCCCACTGCAGTATTCACAATTTCCAGCAGACTAAGAGCCTCTAGCCAAAATAGCAGTCTTTTCTCTACTAGTACTTGTATGATAGACTCCAGTTGTACATCAAATGAGATGAAAGCTGTATGCATCCCCCAGTATTGGATTGCATATTTCAACCAGGGATCAAAGTCAGATTGAATTTTCTCATTTAGGCCTGGGACATCACTGTTTGCATAGTATGAGGATGATATATTACACATATTGAATTTGAGTGTTTTGTTTAGAGTATTGACTGCACCATAGGCAAACATTTCATGATATTGAGATATATCAACTATGCAAAATTCCCCACTCTTGGACTTAGTGGTCAAAAAGTCTCGAAAAGATGAGTGGATAAAATGAATGGGTTCTGAGCAATTACTGACTCCTGTTAGCAGGGCACCTAGCTTGCTCAAAGCCCAATCAAAGTCCTTTGTTAGAGTTGAATCTGAAGCCATACTATGCATACTCTTCAAAGAGTCTACAGATAGAGGCTGAAAGGCAGCTAGCATTTGTCCTATAAGTGCTTTGAATGCATGTAGTCTCTGATTCGGTACTCCATTTCTTGTTGATGAGAGAAATAACTCAGACAATATATCCATATATAATTGGTCCAGAACACCCTGACTCTGGGAGGTGCTTGAAAGGAGATAGTTATATTCCATACGCATTTCTGAATTCAATGGTTTTCCAGTGCCATAGCCTTTGATAGCATAACAGGCAATGTATGCCCATTGAAAGAGTCCCTCAGCCTTCATGACTAGAGCATAGTAATCCTGCTCTGTAAATTCTTCAAGTGGCTGCCCCTTGTAATCCAGCTGAGAGCGAATAAACCAAAAATGTCTTGTTCAGTTGTTTCCTTTGAGATGTTTGCCATATCAATATGTTGTATGTTTGGACTGGATATGAGAATATCCACCACATCTTCTTCTGGACGAGAGGTTAGAAGAATGCGAAAATTAGATGGCAGCTCTGAAAGCTTGCTTGCCAATAATCTCAAAAGCTCATTGCGAGAGCCCAAATTTCCACTTTCATCAAGTCCATCAATGACAATAACGATAGGTCCCACAAAGGTGAGAGACTGCATAGGCGAGATGATAAAGTTTTGCACTTGATCATTCAAATCTTGCACTGATTGCAAGGAAGCATTATTGCCAATAGAATTTACAAGTGCATGCCTGAATTTAAAGTCAAATTGGGCAAGATCTACTGCTAGAGTGCTGAACAGCAGTTTTGACAGATCTTTGCCTTTGCTAAAACAGAAAGATGATCCCAAGCGTTTCAGCTGATGATAATGCTCTGCAATCGAGTGCGCCACAGATGACTTTCCAGTTCCAGAAAGACCAGTCAACAGACATAACCTCGGGCCATTCTCCTTTGGACTGTCAATCCAATCTTTAATATCATTCAGCAGTTTTACACGTGTCCCAGCCAGGCATTGCTTTCCAGTCTGATGTCGAACACCTGAAGCATAAGGCATAGTAGAGAGTTCAAATTTCTCCACTAGTCTACCTGTGAGCACAGGGTTCAAATAATAGAAGGAAGCTTACCAAAATTCTCAACTTGTCTGACGATATTTGCAAAAGTTCTTTGAACAACCAATTGAGTGTGGATAGTGGTATGCAGTTGAAAGGCATCCTTGAGTTCCCTGAACTGATTCTCATAGTCTGAAATAACACTGTCAATCTGAGACAACATGTATTTGGCAGTTCGTTTCCCTGAAGATAAGATCAGCAAACTTCAAAGTACAGAGCAAAAGGCAAAGACTCACAAAAGCTTTCCTTTCTGTAGTAGTCAATAATAAAATAGCCACATTCCACAGTTTGCTTAGCCAGGGCACTGCAAACTTTCTGTTGCACTTCACTTCCATCAAAAGCACCAGCTTGGCTAATAAGATCATAGACACTGATCATAGCTTGGCCAAGCTTGTCAACTTTGCGGTCTCGTTCTTGTTGTGCAACTATTATCTATATAATTTTATAAACCCTGTTGCATGAGAATTTATAGATAAAGAGCAGACCTTGTGTCCAGCATCCAATATATTCCAGGCTACTGACAAATATGGGTGAACCTAAAGTATGAATTCACTCAGCACAGCAAATCATTAAAGATAAGTCAGCAGATATACCTCAGACACTTTGTCCATTAAAGATGCAAAGATAGTGAACTTTTGGAGAAGTGGTCCCCATACATCAACAGCAGATGCAGCAAGTACAGACACAGCTGCATCACCAATGGAAATGATTTTCTTTGGGGTACTACCCATGGGCTTTGCAACCACATCAGCTTCTTTAGCTAGAGCATTAGTAGAATGCTCTTGCTGTTGAGTTATCTGAGTGACGGTCACATAGAGTTGGCATAGCTGGCCTATACTCTTTGCAGGATACATAATGAGGAGGGAGCAGAAGTCTAAGAGCAAGGGCATGTTTTGAGAGCCATCCTGATGAAATACAAGACATTATAGATGACTTACTGGTCCTGTCTTGTAGCACATCTGAAAGAGGAATAGAAATGCTGGCAACAGGCTTTGTCCTGAATTTAGGAATTCGGACTGCCCAGATCTGTATCTCCACTACGGATGTATTGGAGAATTCACTGAGGCATCATCAACAATGCCTTTTGAGAATGAGAGGCAAGAAACATACGAAATGTGCATGATGGGCTCATTCCATGTAACCTCACCCTTGCCCGGCTTAGACACACCAGTGATTTTCACAGTATCGCCGACTACGATGGAAACATAGAAGCCCTTGAGGGAACTGATCTTGGGCAGCCCTGTGCACCTTTCGACTTGGAGATAACATCTCAGAGCCTGTACTAACAGGAGACACATCGAGATGACATGCATATACACACCTGTCAGCTTGAGCCTATCCTTCGAAGCCGGTGCAGACTTGGGAGAAGCAATTTCCCTGCGTGTCGACTGATCGTCAGAACTGTAGCTGCCATAGCATAGCATTGAAATCGCACCCAATGTTAGGTTCAGCGTGTGTCATCGATTCGACGATCGGGAGTCGCAAGGACGGGACTGATGTTGATCTGCAGTTGAGAATTCAACGTTCAAGCGGTTCCAGAAGCCGTGAGCGAGATTCAGTGCGCTAGAGCCACGGGATGACTTACGATGCAGCGAGCAGTGGTATGATGCCAGGCAGTGGCAGAGCACGTTGACCAGTTTCCCGCGCTGTGTGACCGCCGCACTGACTCGGAGCACCTTGGCTCCCTCGAGGTCTTGTCCCTATATCTGATTTGTACGCAGGTGCGAGAATTGCCTTTGTACGTCGAGGTAAGCTCGGGCTCACTGGAATTGTGTCGCTGAGTGCAAGCCCCTGGTCAATCACGCGGCTTCCTCGAAATCCTGATACGTTGAAACCCACACGCCAGCGAAGCTACCCGACGACCGCCACCTGGTACCCTCACCGTCGTCAAACTGCGCACGCGCTTCATCTGCAGCGGCTCGATGCGATCGTATGGAGGTGGAGGGAGAGCTGCTATCGTAACGCGGAGGGTTGCCAGTGAGAGAGACGCGGTGCGTACCTGTCTCAAACCGTGCTGGAGTTACATCTTGCTCACTCCTTTTGTCCCAATCTCGAGGTCCGATCGTGTTTATCGAGTTGACTTGGTAGGCGAGTCGCCACACAACGTGGTGATTCGGCCGTGAATAGCCTTGCCGCATGCGCGCCCGCCTGAGCATCTGGTCGTCCACGGCACTGGATTTATACGTGCGGGGTAGATGATGTCGGTTACCGCATCATACCACGGCTTCCCTGTTCAATTTGCAAGATGATGTACGCTCTCGCTTGGTCGCTTTCTGTGCATTTGTTGACCGCTGACTTGTGGATGCTAAGGAACAAATCGACGGAATCCTTCGGGACCCATCGCAGCTGGAGTCACTGTATCCGACCATCTACCACCAGCTACTTAGCCACCCAAGCTCAGCCTTTAGGACGAAGCCTAGGTCCTCCTACATGCCTGCACTGGCGCCGCCGTGGACATGAGTATCACGACAACCGTCCACCTCGTTTTCAACATCCCAGCGCCCAGGAATCGCTACGCGCGGAGCTGCAGACTGTGTGGCCGGATATCAACACCCCGCGTTGCTACGAAGGTCTGGGATCAAGCTTCTTCTTCCTGGTATACCCCGGCAGTTTGTGAGCGTGTTCCGATCCGTACATTATACAGACACCACTCTGAGACGAGAAGTGTTTACAGGCGCCAGATCGCTCCCGCGTGTCGTACCCCCAAGACGGGGCGCTCATCTGCGGAGTGCATATCCCTGGTGGAGCGAGTGGCTCTTTCCTGCATATACAATGTTGTCTGCCTGACTTCACACGCGGCAGACCGTCGTTGGCCACACTGGCAAGGGTTATGGTATCACGCCTCCTCGCCTGGAAGAATCTGTGCTCTGTAGCTGCTCTAGACACGGTGCTCGCTCATGACATTGCCATTTCTTTACGTTGCAGAATGGGCAGCCACGTCATTTCATCCACGTACTCCCCTTCGGGTTCAGACTGCCACTATGATACACGTCTTTCATTGTACTTCTCGACAAACTACTGCGAGATATTGCGAGCGTACGAAGATGCCTTGCACCCCCGCCACCAGGGCGCACACTTGAGACAATCGTTTCGTGCACCAAAGTATACTATCGCGCAGAGCACTTTCTTGAAGATCTAATAAGTCATCCGCTCCGATTATGATACTACAACAATACGACTATAGGGACAAAAGACAGCGTATCACAAGGCAAAATCCGCAAATCCGACTAGGACCCACGTATGGCATGATATCAGGAATGTTGCGTTCCCGAGAGACACTGTATCCAAGGCTCAACAGATCATCGAATGAGGAAGCTGTGGCATATGGCTAGTGTGCACGCTGCGGCGCACACGAAGAACCCTATGTAGTACCCTCCAGGATTGCCGTCCACAGACGTGGACCACAGCTAATTGTAAAGTCATAGACATCAGTCAGATCGTGACTGAGTGTGGTGCGTAAAAACACTCACGTAGCCTCCGAGAATGGGCCCGAAACACCGCGCAAGGCTGACGATGCTCTGCGCGATACCGTTTGCGAGGCCGACCACCGGCGGCGGAGACACTGGTCACAGTCAGCAGCCGTCCTCCCGGAGCTCGCAAGGAGGGAAGACGTACTATAATTCAGCAATATCGATACAGACGTGTATGCGAATGTTGTCCCACAGTATCGCACAGCTGTGCTCACTGCCAGCACTAGGAACAGTGTATGTTGCGTCAGTTTGGGCCGCTTATGCCGCCGCCGTAAGGCTTTCACTCACAAGCCATCAAGAAGAAGTTGCCGTCCTCCGCGGGGCTTGCGAACACACGATACATTGTGACGGTCAGATATGCGGGAATGAAGAGGAAGGAGCCCAGGCGGAACATCGACAGATGCGAGAATCGTCCACGTGGAGGCCTGTATGAAATGTTACTCGAGGTGTACTTGTTAGGAATGTACCCGCTCACCCAATATTACTGTGATGACCGACGATAAGCTTAGGGGAGGCTGAACGACGTGATTGGGGACTCACGGATATAGATAGAACTGATATGCGATTTGCGCCAGACACATAAGCGCAGCTGGGAGGAGATGTTAGCATTTTCACAATGGGGGCGTGGATACTCGACACGAACTTAGCTGCGAGAAATGACCCGCGTTGAGGTTGAGACCTCCGGATTCATATTTCCTACAGCAAAGACGTCGGTCAGCCAACGCCAATGAAAGAAACAGATTGCAATGCGCACGAAACAAGATATGACAAGAAAATCATGTCGTGTGTCGTCGAGTGGAGCGCCAACAAGCCATATTGCGTGATGATTAGCCACGGCAACTGGCTCATCAGCCCGGGTTGCTTCTCTTGCACGCTCTCCAGAGCTACGTCCGCGACCCCCAGCACTTCCTCGCCCTGGAGGAGCTTCTGAGCCTCCGCCACTGCAGGCGGTGTACGCACGCCAGAATGCGAAAATATGCCTGGCACAGCATTCGAGTAACGGCGCGGCGGCGAGGTGAAGTTGGGACTGCCAAGGTCGTTGGCGGGATTCGGAGATGGTGAGAAGAAGGCGCGCGATGAGGAGGGCCGGCGGCCGGCGGCAGACGCGAAGGACGGTCGGGGGCGCTGGGAGGCAACGGATGTTCGGCGCGAGGGCACCAGCGGGCTAGCAAATCTTTGACCTTTCCGTGTTGGCGTGTCGTCCAGTGCAACCTCATCCTCCTCATCGTCTTCCACTTCATCGAACACGTCCATCTCATCGTCCGTCTCGCTCTCGAAGACCTCCTCGTTGTCCACATTCATGGCAGCGGCAACCCAGAGGTCCGCTATGTTCGTCACTGCGTTCTCATTCGCCATCAGCAGGCGCTGTGCGAAGTTGCGCTCGCCGCCATCGGTTCCGTCGCCAGGAGCTGTGGCGCCGCTGCCTCGCCTCCGAGTAAGCACGCTGCTCGAGCTTCCGCGACGATAAGAGTGGTGGGTTGTTGTGTTGCTCGCGAGGCGTGGGCGCAAGCTCTGGGGCGCGCCGCTGTAACCGTACGCAGAGCCATTTGCGCGACTGGTCCGGGAGAACGTGCGCCGGCCCGGAATGGCCAGCGGGACGGGCGGTGTCGACGCGCCGTGCGGTTCTGGAGGCACACGACTGGCGAAGTATCCGGACACCTTTCGTGAGACACGTTTCAGGCCGCCGATAAGTCCTGGAGGTGATGACGTCGGGCTGGACGGCGCGGAGTCCTCTTCGGGGATGGTCGCGTGAGCTGGGTCGGGGGTTGACTTCTCCAAGGGAAGCCGGATGGCGCCCTCGCGCGGACCGCCGTCGGGGCCCAGGAAGAGGGTGAGGAAGGAGGCGATGAAGGTGACAGATGAAGCGATGATGGTGGGAAGGAGGTAGGGATATTCTACAAAGAGCGGAACCGAGTTGAACACTTCGGGCCACTTCTTCGCGGGTGTCTCAACTATGGGAGAGATAAGCAGATACGATGGCGGAGTGCGTACAGCACTTACATGCTCCGCCAACGATGGCACCCGCAACACCACCAAAGCCCCAGCAGAAACCAAGGATAGCATATGCACGGCCTTCGTTGCTGGGGTCCGTGATCACTGTGACGCAGCTACGCGCGACGCCGATTGCGCCGGCGAAAACACCCTGCATCATGCGGATACACACCGCCTGCTTCAGCGTCTTGGACGTTCCGAACAGCGCGCACGTCAGGGAGCCGCCAAACAAAGAGATGAACAGCACGAGTCGCTGGCCGTGTTTGTTCGCCACAGTCGCCCAGAGCAACGATGTCAGGAATTGCGTGAGGAAGAACGTCGCGACGAGCACGCCCGTCCAGAACCCAACGTCCGCCTCGTCGGAGAACTCGCCAAATCCTTCGACCATAAACAAGAGAAACGGCATGGAGACGTTCGCGGTGAGGAACTCGCCGAGGAGCGTGATGGATAGGACAATCATGGACAACTTGGGTAGAGGTGTGGCATAGACCTCACTGGATGGCTGCAGCGCGCTGGGTATAGGCGGGCGTTCGTCTGGTGTGCCCGCGATAACGTTCTCCTCATCTGCCGTGCCTCGCCATCGAGCCAGAAAGCTAGACCGTCGATTCTGAAGAAAGGAAACGCGACCAGGACGCGGGTTCGGATTGAAGTTGTCGTCTTCTGCCGCGTTCCCCTCCTCGACACCAAATACTCTGCGCGGTGGTGGGTCTGCTGGGCTTGCCGACATCTTGTGGGACGCCGACGATGGCGATTCGTTGATATGAGCGCAGGATAAACAGCGAGGGCAGAGGAAGGGGGTGTTGGTGAGGGTGATGTGGTGAGCGGCTGTAAAGCTGCGCGTGCTCGAGTTGGAAACTTGGAACGCTCTCCGTGTTTGGCAGTCGTGACGTCGTGTCCTCGGAATCTTGAGGTTGTCTTGAAGCTGAGTCCTTCCTCGAGCTGACATGTATATCTCCGAATTTCTTTTTATGCTTTGAGCTCAGATTATGTATATCACGAACGCGGCCCCGGCGTAGTACTTCAAGTTAGGCTTGGCACTCGGCCACCTAAATGAAATGTTTGCACCTGTTGTCCAAAGGCCTTCGATGCTAACAAGAGCAAACAACGCCAACAGTCTCCGATCAACGCCGGGCCACTGCTCGGCGCTCACAGAATGCTTCACCCCCTTCCATGTCTACATAAACTCCATTTCAAAACTTTATCGTCTGCTACGCCATGGCGTACTTTAGCTGTCCAAACCAGACATGAGCGATACTATTCTGTGTCTCGTCCCGAACCATTCAAGATTCTGTTTTTCGGACGCGACGAGTTCTCGTGCACTGTCTTCCGAGAACTGTACAATGCGAGAGGTTTGTGGGTACATCTTCCTGTAGCTGATAAATCACTGAATTACTCTGCGCAGATGTCTGGCAACATATCAGCATTGTGACACACCCTGACGAGTGGGTCGGACGACGTCGGTCAAAGCCCTCTGTCTGTGAGCCCTCTGTATGATACGCTCAATCTATCACTACTCATGTCTTCTGTAGCACCGCTGAAAGACCTCGCTGCCGAGCTCCAAGTCCCTGTAGTCACCATCCCCCCGAAACCGGGCTACCGCAAGCTGCCGTCGCTGGTAAACTGGCCCGTAAGTCATGAACATACCGACATCACTCGAATTCTCACCCGCCTATCCAAGCTTAGCTTCCATCTCCGTTCTCAGAGCCTGGAAATCCCCGCCACCTTCTTCTCACCGCGTCCTTCGGGCGCATACTTCCGTGGACAATGCTCCGCAACTTTGGCCCGGATCGCAGGCTCAACGTGCACCCCTCACTGCTACCAGATTACCGCGGGCCCTCTCCCATCCAGCACACAGTCTTTAATCGTGAGAGGCAGACTGGCGTGTCCATCATAGAGATGACGCGGTTCACGGAGGGTGTCGACACTGGTGACATATATGGGCAGATCGCTGTGGTGAGTGGCCTCTACAATCCGTTTCCGCTCACATCTGAGTCATTTGCCTAGCGCGTGCCGCCGGACAGCACGTTCTTGTCCTTGCGCACGTTACTCGCGGACGAGGGCGGAAAGCTGCTTGTATCAACACTTCGCTCTCTACTCTCCGACATGCCCCCAGAACCGAGCCCCCAAGCCCCGAAGGGCTCCGCTCATTTATACCCCTTCGCGGAGCTTGTCAAATCCGAAGACTCGCATGCATCCTTCGTCCACTGCTCAGCGGCCGATCTCGTCCAGCGCCACCGCGCCTTCGGCCACCACAAGCCACTCACGACGCGCCTCCGCATCCCGAAGCTTGTGCAGCTGCACGACCCTGTGGCGCTCGACGCGTTGGACGGGCCGGACAAACTCCCACGTGCGCCCGGGCATGCGGTCTATGATCGCAAGATGGACACCATTGTGGTGCGGTGTGCGGGCGGAAGCGTGCTCGCTGTGCCACGTTTGAAGACACAGGACAAGAACCTAATATCGGCGAAGGATTGGTGGAATGGAGTCCCGGATGCATGGAAGGAACCGGAGGGGACGGTGAGATTTAGCGAGTTCGATTGATAGCCATCCGCGTGCATGCTCTCCTTCGCGCGCACGGCCTATGGCCACAAAACACACCCCTAGCGCTAGCTTTACGAAAAATAATCAAGAGGTGCAAGAGAGCATGTTTGATGCTTTCATCGATTTGGTACGTCGCGCTTCAGATATTGCGACGTAGCAATGGATGAGACTGCGATTCCATCGTGGGAGTAGCAGAAAATGCCCACCAGCGCCAGAGGTTGTTCCTGACATGCGTGCACGACGAGAGGCTGCGTTTAGATTGATGCGCAAACACCCACTCGCTCGCTAGTAGCAACCTGCAAAGCGCGACTTTTTCGCGGCCTACAACGTCCGGACGATCCTTTGGCAAGCCCCGGTTAGTCCGTGAAGGAGTACAGTGGTGCTTCTGGTCATGGCGCGGTGAACACGAATGCACAGGCGATGACCATGCCATGTTCGGTTGCCGACAGAGATTCCCACTGAACTTGACAGTGAAAATCTGTACAACGGTGTGAGCGTTCGAAGCCTAGGAGATGAACGCGTCAACGCACACTACATATGTAAGCGGCTGAGAACGACGGTGACTAATATCTTTGAAGTACTACTTCTTCTGCTCACTGAGCGCTTCGGACATGTGCTCACTCATCGCCCAAGATGACGCCACTCGCATCCACAGTTGACTGGCATTTATAAGACCGTGTACTGTCCCTTGCTTCGACGGCAATCGCTCGTTAGCTCCCTAATATGACCCCGCGTCCCATCTTTGTCGTCGCTGGGGTTGGGAATGGGTCTGGTACGTTGATGCTTGTGTGTTTGGCTCCTTTGGCTGGCCGCTGACTAGGTTGAATAGGAACTGGAGGCGCCTCAGCGTAGGTCGCTCGTGCCTAACCTAGCGCTGGTTCTCATGGATGTACAGCCGCGTCTTCTTGAACGCAGGCTACCGCGTCGCCCTCATAGCACGGAAGAGTGATGAGCTCACCAAGTTTGCGGGCGAGCTAAAGGCGAAGGGAGAGGTGCGCACACTGCTCGATGTCCGAGAACCAGATGCTCAACTACTGCACTGCACAGGCCGAAGAGTTCCCGATTGCTGCATACACCTACAAGGACGTCGGGACTGCCTTCTCCGCGATCAAGAAGCACTGGCCGGACTCCGATATCCGCGTGGCGCTTTACAACGCCGGCACCGGCGTCTGGAAGCCCTTCATGCAGGTTACCGAGGAAGACATCGACAAGGTCATTGACTCCAACGTCAAGGGGGCCTTTGCATTCGCAAAGGAGGCAGTGTCGACGTTCAAGGACCAGGCGCTCGATGCCAACGGGAAGCGCGGCACCTTGCTGTTTACCGGCGCGACGGCGTCGATTCGGGGCAACGTGACGACTTCGGCGTTCGCGGCGGGTAAGTTCAGCCTGCGATCGCTGTCGCAGAGCCTTGCCAAGGAGTTCGGGAAGCAGAACATCCATGTGAGTAGATATCAATTCACCATTTACCGTCATTATAATTGAGCACGGGGAATTCCCAGGTCGCACATGTAAGTCCTTGGGTGGTGTGACGACAAGCAGAACTGACAGTCGTGGTTTCAGGCTGTCATAGATGGGGGTATGGAGCTCTTCAGACCGCGCTGAGGTATTGGGATTGACAATTTGTCAGCTATCGCCACCGACAAAGCAGCGCAGCAACCGCGACCCATCATGGGCAGACAATGCAGACGTCCGGCTCGATCCTGAGAGTATCGCGAAGGTATGTACACGTCTCGAAAGCAGTCCCAATCCGGCGTTATCTGACGCTCTTGCAGTCCTACTTGTACCTCGCGAACCAGGACCGGTCCGCCTGGACCTGGGAGCTTGATCGTACGCCCTTTGCCTTGTCCTGTTCAGACTAACCCAGACTGATCGGCATCATTAGTTCGTCCGGCTCACGAGAAGTGGTGAAGTTCTTCGGGCCACGGCTGTAGTTGTATACGAGCAGAGTCGTAGATAGGGCTGTATTAGCATCATAAACGAAGAAAGGCGCGACGTTCTGTAGAAATAGTCTCCGAAGCTGCACAATGCGAGCGATTGGTGAACAGGGCACAGGGCACGAAACGCTGCATTCTGAGTTGCGTGGCAGCGGGCAGGTGGCCCTCGGTGTTGACGCCCGTCATACAGAGGAACAGTCGTTGATCCGAAAACAAGACGAGAAATTAGTTGCAGTCCCCGAGAAGTTAGCTGCAGTCCCCGAGAAGCAATGCCAAGACCAAGAAATGCGCCCATCCAACCGTGACACGGAGCACGAAGCCTCTCCAGACACGACCACTGGTTTATGTGCGAGAACCAGCACGGGTCTGCAACTTGAATAAATGGACGGCAAGACTGAGGGACGCGTGACGCACGAAGCGAGCCTGGGTAGTAGTACGACAGAGAATCCGCAGGGCCGCAGGAGAGCCGAGCGTAGAAGCTTCAATGAACACCCATCCAAAAGGCATACATCGATACTGGCGTTGATGGCAGGTCAGAAATGCCGTCGCAGCCCTACGCAATTATTACAGTACAGCCGTTGCCCAGGGAACTTCACCACTTCTCGTGAGCCGGACGAACTAACGATGTCGATCAGTCTGGGTTGGTCTGAACAGGACAAGGCAAAGGGCGTACGATCAAGCTCCCAGGTCCAGGCGGACCGGTCCTGGTTCGCGAGGTACAAGTAGGACTGCAAGAGCGTCAGATAACGCCGGATTGGGACTGCTTTCGAGACGTGTACATACCTTCGCGATACTCTCAGGATCGAGCCGGACGTCTGCATTGTCTGCCCATGATGGGTCGCGGTTGCTGCGCTGCTTGTCGGTGGCGATAGCTGACAAATTGTCAATCCCAATACCTCAGCGCGGGTCTGAACAGCTCCATACCTCCATCTATGACAGCCTGAAACCACGATTGTCAGTTCTGCTTGTCGTCACGCCACCCATAATGATACGACTTACATGTGCGACCTGGGAATTCCCCGTGCTCAATTATAATGACGGTAAATGGTGAATTGATATCTACTCACATGGATGTTCTGCTTCCCGAACTCCTTGGCAAGGCTCTGCGACAGCGATCGCAGGCTGAACTTACCCGCCGCGAACGCCGAAGTCGTCACGTTGCCCCGAATCGACGCCGTCGCGCCGGTAAACAGCAAGGTGCCGCGCTTCCCGTTGGCATCGAGCGCCTGGTCCTTGAACGTCGACACTGCCTCCTTTGCGAATGCAAAGGCCCCCTTGACGTTGGAGTCGATGACCTTGTCGATGTCTTCCTCGGTGACCTGCAGGAAGGGCTTCCAGACGCCGGTGCCGGCGTTGTAAAGCGCCACGCGGATATCGGAGTCCGGCCAGTGCTTCTTGATCGCGGAGAAGGCAGTCCCGACGTCCTTGTAGGTGTATGCAGCAATCGGGAACTCTTCGGCCTGTGCAGTGCAGTAGTTGAGCATCTGGTTCTCGGACATCGAGCAGTGTGCGCACCTCTCCCTTCGCCTTTAGCTCGCCCGCAAACTTGGTGAGCTCATCGCTCTTTCGGGCTATGAGGGCGACGCGGTAGCCTGCGTTTAAGAAGACGCGGCTGTATAATCGCAAGATACTAAGAATCGGCACTAGGTTAGACACGAGCGACCTACGCCGAGGCGCCTCCAGTTCCTATCCAACCAAGTCAGCGGCCAGAGGAGCCAAACACACAAGCATCAACGCACCAGACCCATTCCCAACCCCAGCGACGACAAAGATGGGACGCGGGGTCATATTGTTTGATGATAGGGAGCTAACGAGCGATTGCTATCGAACCAAGGGACACACGGTCTTATAAATGCCAGTCGACTGTGGCGTCATCTTGGGCGATGAGTGAGCACATGTCCGAAAGCGCTTGAGCAGAAAGAAGTAGATTAGTCACCGTCGTCGACGTTTCTCAGCCGCTTACGCCGCCGCATCGACACCGCGTTCATCTCCTTTCGAACGCTCACACCGTCGTGCAGATCCTCATTGTCAAGTTCAACGTTCAGCTGGTAGCTCTGTCGGCAACCGAATATGACATGGTCATCGCCTGTGGATTCGTGTCCACCGCGTCATGACCATAGGAAGTCAATCGACTCTCAATCGACTCCCGAGTGTAACGGCTCCTGCAGATTAGCTGGCGCTCGAAGGATTGCCCGGACGTTGTGAGCCAACACAAAAATCGCGCTCTGCATATCTGTAAAAGTGCTCATCCAATGCCACGAAGAGGTAGAGCTAGTCTGTTCGAACAACTTGAATCTCTGCCGTGGCCCGTGATACATTGAACCACATTCAGGGGCCACGTGAATCGCACCTCACGCCTCCTTTTGAGTGCCAGCCACAGGCTTGACTGTGATACTCTAATGACGAAGGTCAGTCACACTCGCGCCATTTCTAAATCAACTCTCACCTTCTTGGTGTACGCGAGCCCATCGCCGCGGTCCCGCTGCGGCGCCGGCTGCATGTTCGCGCCGTTCTCGTCCACAGGGATCGCACCGTGCTCCTTCATCACGACAGCGATAGTGCGGTGCTGCGCACGGTCCGTCGTGCGCGTCGGCGGGACGAGCGGTGTTGCGCGCATCGCAACGGCGCTCGCACGTCGCGTAACGTCGACATCGACGTCGACGTCGGCCGCCGCTCCGCGCGCAGGTGTCGCGTGCTCCTTCATGCGGACCTCCCCTGCCATCGCCGTCAGAAATAAGACGAGCGGGGAGCAAGCAAGTGAACTTACAGACGGGGAGCGAGCCGGGGTGGGCGGGTTCGCGCGCGGCTTTGCGGGCGTGGTTCCAGTTCATGTACGCGTAGAGCCCGACGAAGGTCGACGCGACGATGGCGACGCCGCCCGCGATGACCTGTGCGCGGTTAGCATGTCACTGTGCAATGTCATTGGACGAAGGAGTGGTGCGCACCCTTCCTGGACGGGCGGGAAGTGCGGGCATGTTGGATGCAGGGGGCGGCTGGTGGGGAAGGCGGGCGCGAAGTTCGGCGGGGTGGGAGCCTGTGCCGCCGGACATGGTTTTTTTTAGAATGGAGCTCAAGGATGAAATGGTGGTCAAGTGAGGGGGGAATGAGAGACTAGGGATGCAAGAGTTGCAACTCGTCCAAGGTTTTTATAAATGTTTGCGCAGCGATTTGGATGTCGAACATCGGGACGATGACGTCGACGGAGACAGGTGAATATTATTGCATACTAGAGTCCGCTTCCGCCTAGTATTGCAGATTTGCACCAGTTAACCGTACAAATATGCAGGCCGCAGCTTGCGGTGGAGAAGATTTAGCGCGAGGTAGGCAATGTGGCGATCTGTGTGCGAGCCACCAGCACTGCTCAGTTGTTTCCGGTAAGTCTGCCTCAGTCACAGCATGCATCATCATCAACAGACCTTGGGAAGACTACTAGGACGGCACATTCCTTGACGCATCTATGATTCCAAGAAGTGAGCAACTAGCGCGAACACGCTTCAGTGCATCATGGTTCTGACCATCTCCTTTCGCGCCGTTCCCAGCGCTTTCCGAAAGACCAGCGCTGCCCAACCTTCGCCGATCAGTGATGGTCTTCTTCGTGTAGTAGAAGCTTGCGCCAGCGACGCCGATGAGGCCGACCCAGCCCAACATCTACTGGCAGGGATCAGTGTGTTGTGTTGTTACGAGGCATATACGTGTGTTGTACGTGACGCACCATACTCTTGACGGTGTTCGGGCCTGCCATCGGGCGCCGTTAAGTTACTGTTCTTCGAACTCGAAGCGCTGAGACTCAGAGCTTGATGAAGTGATGACTGTGGGAAGGGTGCAGCGTGTCTTGTATGCAATTGATGATGGAAGCTCAGAACATATCAACGACTGACGGCCGCGACTTGCGACTCCGAGTCGTAAGACGGCCTTGACGAACAAGGCGACCCCAGCGGATTACTCCGGCTGGGTCCTGACCATGCTTCAAGAACCTTGACTTCGGTGATCCTTCACTCTTTTCTCTTCATACCTCCGCTGGCACGGGCTGCCCTTGCACTCTCATCCGCGTAGGAGGCTGGATCCACCTGTCATAGGCGGCGCAGCGCCATGGCCAACGAGTCGACCCAGGACTTGTACAACTTCAGAGCGAGCGCGTATCTCTCGGGTGCGTGCCCTGCAACTTCTTCTACGCGCTGTCTGACACGCTGCACCAGTCGCGGGTTTCGTCGTCCTGCTGTACGATTTCCTCCTCACCTTTGCCGACGAGGTCGAGTACATCTGGAAAGCCCGCACAACTCTCCCCAAGATTCTGTTCTTGATCAATCGATACGTCGTCCCCGCGATGCTCCTAGGCAGCACTTATGGTGCGCCGGGCCCGTCATGCCTCTGACCGTCATCTAATCTCGCGTCGTTTCAGCATTCTCCGGCATTGGCCATCCGCATCTTACAGATCAGGTACGTCGCGTGCATGATTGAGCCCCCGCCTCTAGACCTGGAAGTTGAACACCTCCGCTAGTTGTGCCGCGCACTATCAGGCATGGGCTTGTACGTCGGCATCTTGTCGATGGCCAACGGCAACTGTGCGTACATATATGTGCCGCTGCCGCTCCGCGCTCCCACTCACCCACCAGCAGTCATTGTGCTTCTGCGACTTTGGGTCCTCTGGGAGCGGCACGCCCGACTCGTCGCCTGGACATTGTACCTCTTTGTCCTCGCTGTGCTCAGCACATTCGGCATAATGACATGGGTCGTCCTGCAGATGGCCGGTGCGTGTCGCCCGCTCCGTTTGCTCATGCCTGGTCGCTGACACGGATTCAGACAATATGTTCTACTCCCCCATATTAAATGCCTGTATACTCGACAAACGGCTGCACACGACTGCGCTGTGGATTCCCGGGGTACGCGCCGTCGTGACTTACAAACGAGAACAAGTTCTCACTGCGCTGCCCAGGTCCTATTCGAGCTCATGATCTTCGTCACGACATGGTACAATGCACTCAACAGACCCCGCGTCGGCAACGAACAATTAAGATATGCTTTATACCGCGATGGCTTCTTTTACTTCCTTGTGAGTCGTCCCGCGGACTGTCCCGAGCAATACTGATTGGCCTCCCCCAGATTCTCATGTGTGCGTTGCCCTGCGCGGCGAACGCAACCAATGCTGATTGATCCTCCAGTCCTTCGGATATCAAATTTGGTTCTCGCGATCACTGCCCCCGTACGTCACACCCGCCCGCGGCGCGCCCTCTCACGCTCACATCTCTTTCCCTGCCAGCTGTCCGCGACCCTCATCGGACTCTTGTGCGTCCCCACGCCCCCGCGCGTACCGCATACTGACGCCGCAGCAGCTTCATATGGTCCGCGACGACCGTCACCGTCAGCCGCCTCGTGCTCAACCTACGCCGCGTCGCCGCCGCGGCGCACACGCAGCAGGAGCACGACGAAGATGAGGAGGAGCTCGGTGACCTCGGCGGGATGCGCGACGATGACGATACGGACACGGATACGAAAACGCACGTGGACCATGTGTCCACCTGCCTCGGCGAGTGTGTCGGCCGCTGTACTTGTACGACTCTCGACCGTCTGGAGGTGATGTAGTTATAGCTTTCTATCGGTATGTGTGGTGCGAGACGCCAGTGTATTTGACTAGGTACTTTTTCAGGTGTAATAATTGTTGTAGTATCGTACGCATCGTATATATTCTGTCGCACCAAATGAACGGCGGCAAACTCTCCTCCTGGGCGCCCCTGCTGCGCTACCGCCAAGGTGACTGAAGCGAGGAACGCCACTGACCCATTCCTCTTCCCGCCGTCGTCCATATATACGCGTACGCTCGCGCCACCTAAGTAGCCTGAGAAGGCTCAGTGCTGTTCAACGTAGTGGCTGACGGAGGCAAATAGTTGGCGGTGGTAATCGCTTATTCATAACGGTTACACACCCTTGCCAAGCGCCATGATGACGCTCCTTATATCAGTCTTGGCTGCCAGTCCGTGTCACTCTCCTAAACATGCCCACCGGCCTCCCACCTACCGCCATCTGCTGGCCTGTCCATGTCTCGGTCGCCCCGACGATCCCACCGCATCAAAATCATCTGTAACCGATAGCAAGCACAGACACAGCGCCCGTAAATACCTCCACGCCTTGACACTTCGTTCTCGCAACGCACGATGACCCGCCTACGCGTCCTGGCGGGACCCAGCACGACCCAGCTCTTCCCGATCACCGCAAACTCAGATAAACCCCATCGTATCGTGTCTGACGCCTTTGACGGTCAGGTGCTCGTCTATGTCAAGGGCTTCACCGATGCGCACGGGTGCGTCCTCCAGAGCACATACTTCGACCGCGAGGACAGGAAGGGCATCACCTGGAGCATACAGGTGCAAGGTGCGCACCCATAGCCTGTGTGCGAGTTCAGCCGACTGATCCCCATATGCGCAGGTCGCTTTCTGCGCCCCATATCGGCCGACGACGTGATGTTCGGCAACACGTTCGACAGGCCGCTCAAGCTTCCGTGGGGCTCCGGCGCCGCACTCAAGTTCATGAAGTGTGTCGTCTCTTTCACGCATCTCCACCGTCTCTGACGCGCGCCGCTTACTGCAGCCTCGTCGACCCGACGCTCGAGCACGACCTCGCATCGAGCACAAAGCCGTGGGCACTCTCCCCGCTCATCTCCACCATGCCCCATTTCGCGCACGCGCACGCGGCCCCGCCGTTCCCCCCGCCCGCATCCATCGTCGACGACACCTCGCACCTGCACCTCGCACTCCGCAGCAGCTCCGCGTCCCGGGACTGCTCTCCTGCGCTCTCCCCTGCCCCCTCGCCCGGCTCTTCCTCCCCACAGCTCGACGCCAAGCGGCGCGACCGCCTGTCTATCGGCCTGCCACCGGACGACGACGTCGCGCTCGACAGAAGGCGCTCAAAGCGCCTCTCAACGGGCTCGATCGCGAGCATCGCGTCGCATTTCAGCACGAGCTCGGAAGACCGCGAGCGCAGGCGTGCAGAGAAGGCAGTGCGGAAGGACGGTGAGCGCGTGCGCCGCCTGCGCGAGCTCGGCGCGACGGGCGATCGGCGGACGTACTTCCGCGACCCTGAACACCGGCGAGAAATCGTCTTTGGGCCCGACGTGAGTCGCCCTTCTTGCGTCTGGCACGGTGGCTGACTTGGCGCGCGCGCAGGACATCCTGACGATGGACTTTTGCTACGGCTTCCTCGACTTCTCACCGACGCTGTCGCTGCACCTGCCGGGCGGCATCTCGTTCGACCTCATGCACTACTGGGATGGCCAGCCGGTGCGCTTTGTGTGCTGCGAGCGCAATAAGCCGGGTGACGGCGGGGACGAGGACACTCCGTGGGGACGTGTTCTGTGGTGTGTCTCTATCGAGCTCGCGGATGTCGAGCAGAATGATAATGACGTCGATTGAGTGACGGTGGTTTCTGCATTATTGCTCTGTTATCTTGCTGTGTTAGCTTACGGTTTTGTTGTATAATCTGCAGTACACTCGCGCAAATCAATGCGCTATGTTCCATCGTTTGGCGGCTTGGCTTCGGCAGCTCCTCTAGCAGCTCGCATAGTCCCTGCTGACGTGCAATCAGCTGCGTGGTTCACCATTAGAGCTCGCAGGATGTCGGAGGACGCTGCTCTTGCTCTTACCCGCCAACAACACCGGTATCGATGTCTACCTTCTGCAAGGGTGCTCGTTGAAGTTTCAACCTTGAAGACTGGGCACTCTTTCAACCCTGCGGATTCTCTGTCCTCGCTTCGTGCGTGACGGCTCCACGTCACGGCGTCCATCAGTCTCGCCGCCCTTCTCGTTGGCGAACTGTGACGGTTCACACACATCAACCAGTCGTCGGAGGCTTCGTGCGTGTCACGGCTGGATGGGTTACTTTCTTGGTCTCAGCTCTTATTGTATGATCCAGACTTAGGGACGGATTCTAATCGCTCGTGGAACATCTTCGTCTTGTTCACGCTGTCTTCGCCCTGCGCGAGTCGTTCTCGGGTGGATGTCAATCTTCTTAACCATAGGTGCCACTATCTGTCTGCCGCAAGGCCAATTCTTTTTTTTTTGCAGAGTGACTGGGTGGAGCTTGCCGATCGCACGCGCGTGAGTCAACTTTCGGTTGCCACTGCAGGACTGATCACAATATTCCTGCTTCCTCCAAGGCCAGACATGTATTACCGCGCGATCACCAAGTACGTCGACCAATTATGCTGATGAAGTGACCATCCTATCTCACGTTGATTTAGCCTTGTAGGCGTTGTGAAGTCACTCGTCTCTGGCACCTCGGAGGGAAAGGTGATTCCTCTCTACGGATGGAGTAAGCATCGTTCTCGTATATCTTCCAGCTTTTCCGAAATATAATCCCGGGATACAACTGTGACGGTGAGCAAAGTCGCACCTGATATGATCTGCGTGACTGCCTTCGGATACGACTGAAATTCATTGTTGGATCCTCAGGATCCTCGTCACTGCCATTCGCAGGCCTAGATAGTATGTAAGGATGATGAGATCATTCAAGGAGTTCGTATGAATGTCAGTATATCTGTAAATGCATCCGTGTGGGAGGGCTCCGGGCGCGTACACTGGCTAGTGTAGCTTCTGTATATATAACATTTGCCATTCCGTTGAGTGAAGATGGCATCGGTCGTTGTTCCTGACGCACGACGAGAGGCTGCGATTGATGCCTACGAAATCCCACTCGCTCGTGAGTAGCCATATGTTCCCGTAGGATAGGATGTGATCGAAGTTGTATTCATTGTAACATATTCGGTGACAAGCCAAGAGCGCTCAAAACATTACCGTTCGCATTACGGCGCCCTTGTTCCTGGACATCTCAGCGCATATATAACGTGAGGGTGAGCTTTTCACTGGTAGACCTGATACGCACCGCATAGACCTAAAACCCGTCCTTATAGAACTGCAAATAGCCTAAAAACATCTCGTCCGAACTGCCGACCCACGAACACCGGCATGCCATACACGCGGTACTGCAGCATCTTATAGAACCCGCCACCTGCGCGGTCTGCACGGAAGTCGCGGCCGCCCCACACGCCCCACGGGATCACTGCACCGGGGCGTGCACGCATGAGCTGCGCACGGATGCGGGATGCGGCGGCGAAGAGTTCATGCACGCGTAATTTGGTATCCTCGGTAACGATAACAACCAGACGATCGACCGTGTAGTCGGTGTGGAATTGGTAAGACGCTGTCTGCGGAAGAGGCGGAGAGTGGGAAGATGGAGGGTGCGGGGTGGCATGGCGGTGGAAGGACAGCTTCGTCGCCAGTGAAACGGTGAAATTCGGGTTGGGGAGGAGGAAAATATAGCAAGAGGCGTTGAGGAGATCGAGGGGCTCCATTCCGTCGTGCTGTGAGTGAAGATCAAAGACTACCATGCGGCTCTGCGAAGCGTCATCCTCGCTGTCGGGAATGAAGACAGGCGCACAGTTCGTGGGATCGATATTCAGGACCATCATGTACCTCTCGTCCAGAAACGCGAACGTCGGGATATGGAAGCTCCGGGCTGCAGGGCTCAATTTCTGCTTCCCCAACACGGGAATACATATATGAATGAGAGAGCCTAGGTGCCGACTTACCAAAGATGCGTTTAAGGTGCATGTCTGCCAGTCGTACACCACAACCGACGTGAAGCCATCGATGAGATCGCCGGCCATGACGAACGCGAGCGCTCTCCCACAAATCTCGCCTGTGTGAATGAAATGATATTGCGGGAGCGTAATGACGCCCAATGGGTCCGTCAGCGGATGGCGCTCGCCCGTCGACAGATTCAGTACGCGTATCTTCTTCGATCGCCTGCAGAACAACCGACCAAGTCAGCTGCGACCGCGGCCTGTAGACTGCACGTACGCACCCTGCTGTCCTACGTCGCGCACTGTCCTCTGGCTGGAATATGACCAGCAGGTCTTGCGGCGCATCGAGGTACACGTCCAATACATCCTCGTCGAAATTGAGCTCCCACTCCGCGGACGTAACACCGCGCAGCGGGGAAGACAAGCGCTGTACGCGCACGCAGCGCTTGCTCTGCGCGGGCATCACGCGGACGTTTGCAGAGAGCCGCGCGAGGAAAATGTGCCGTGCTGCGGCCACCTTGGCTGAGAGTCAGGTACGTCACACAGGTCACCGTCCGTCAGGCGAGTTTGGCCCATGCGGCCTCGTACGCGGCGAGCTGGCGCTTCGGGATCGGGGGATCCGACATCGTCAGGTCCGCGAGGCGGCGAGAGACAATGTGTATTGCAGCGAGAGAGACGCAACGACGACGACATGTAATCGCTGGCAGGTCTGTGTTGAGTATACGGGAGTAAAAGTTCTTGCAGTGATCAGCTCCCGGCGGGATACTCATGTGCAATCTCCGAACCTGTTCGAGCGACGTTAAAGACTTGAAGTCAAGATACTCGAACGACTTCACGAGGAGCTCGAGAGGTAAATAGAGGATGTGTGGTAAGCCTGGGACGCGCAT
Source organism: Auriscalpium microsporum (assembly GCA_019914985.1). Classification (NCBI taxonomy): domain Eukaryota; kingdom Fungi; phylum Basidiomycota; class Agaricomycetes; order Russulales; family Auriscalpiaceae; genus Auriscalpium; species Auriscalpium microsporum. The sequence goes on along the minus strand of JAHLMG010000007.1, from coordinate 1,032,851 downwards.
ACTACTTAGTTTGTGGCCGCGTCACGTCCTTGAACACAATTTATATCGGAGCGCTCTGTTAACTAGTCTCCCAGAGGCAGAGTATACGTAGTAGACAGTGTCAAACCTTCGCGGGCTCAGAATCATATGTCTGACGTCTGCTATCAATACCCTAGGTCTTGTCGATTGGTGAATCTTGATGTATTTATGTGTCGAATGAACATGCAGACGGTAAGAGTAGAGATAGTACGGACTCAAGTCGCCGCCTCGTTCAAACTCAACGCAGAGCGCGTCGGGTGGCGCTCTGCTTGAGAAGGGAGCTGACTGAAGACCTCCGCGAGCTTAGCAGTCTACTGTTGACATCCGAGCCTGTTGACGCTGTACCACTTGCTACATAACGCCCCAGTGAAGCACTATGAGCTCTCTCAATCACGAGGAGCAGGTCTTACGACGTGTCAATGCCGGTCAACGCGATCTCCCACTGATGCGCGCCAGCCGCAACACCGTCGACGGAAGCGCACGCGTTTGAAGCGTTGCCTCAGCCTGCGCCCGCGCCTGCAGTGTAGTAGGTGAAACTCCTTTCGACAGCCTAGTCTCCGTGGCTGATCTTGAAACGCAGAAGACAGTCCGATAGACGGCCGCGGCTCTGTCGGCCTCGCTGTGACATAAGGTCGGCGTCCGTTCACGCGATGGCCAGGCCCCACCCTGCTTCGTACGCGGCACTTGAAGGTATTGCGGGATTGGGGTATCCGGCGCAGTCAGGTCATCGGTGAGGCCGGCGGTGACGAGCAAGAGGGTGTATTGCAGTAAGTACTGAGGGCCCGGGAGACCCTGCAGCATGATGGTGGCAGGTCCGAAAGTGCCAGTATTGCGCCAGCTTGTCGTCGGCTTCTCGATGCGACACATATTAGACGAATATTTTTTACAAGATAGTCGAGAACGAGCCTCGGAGGCGAGCTTCGGACGTGCACCGCATTAAAAGTTCGATGGGCACCGGTCTTGCGAACCAAAAGCACTCCCTCCATCTTGAACAACAGATATCTAGGGGTCTGATAGATGGTATGGCACATGGAGGTATAGGTCGTAAGTTGAACAGGCGATTACAATTACCGCACCCGACGGGCACAGACAACGATATCATACCACAAGCTCCCCAAGCTCCGCAAACCCACAACAAAGAGCGTAGAAAAGTGTGGCCGTCGCCCATAATAAGAGATAATAAAGCAAAGCGCAGAGAGAAGCAAATTCATGTGTAGATAGATATATAGAAAACAGTTCGTAGATCCCAATTGCAAATCCGTTAACCAGAGCCCGAGATCAGAAGGAGGAAAAAGTCTGTCAGGAAGTGCATCATCAGTTATGCGTGATATGATATGTAGAAGTAGAAAGGGGAAGACTGGCCTATTGCAGAGATATCACGATAACACCAACAAGATGGCCACCAATGCCAGCCCGGCATGCCACGGGATCTGAGTAGCACCCCACGCCACGCCCACTGCACCGTTGGTCGTCGACACGTTCGCGACGTACCCCTGCCCACACGTGCTCTCTGCTATCGTTGCAGCATTGTTGTACGTCTCCTTAAGGCCGTCGAGGTGCGTTGCCTGCTGCCCGTATAGCGCGAGCACGCTCTTGGTGCACCCTGAACACGTTGGCACCGTCTTGTTCGGGAGCGCAAGACCGAAGGGCAGCGAGTAGAAATACAAGTCCGACGGGTTCTTGTCGACGGCGGCCTCGACGTAGCAATACGCAGACGTGCTCTGGTCAGCGAGGCACGCCACTTGCCGCATGAGACCGAAAGCTTGCAGGCCTGAATGTTGCAAACGGTCAAGTTCAGTACTTAGATGGCCGAAATGAATGGGAGGCGCTCAAGAAACAAAACGATCAGGTCGTATGTGATAGGGATGATTGATTCTAGAATCCAGGGCGGCCGAATGGTGAGACAAAACGCACCTTGAAGCGCCTGCTGAACGGTGCCATTGTCATCAGCGATTTCCGTCGCGCACTGCTTTGGCAGCTCTGACGCGAACCAGCCCATGTTGGCAAGGCATTGCTCTTCCGTTTGTGGGGTGTTGCACGTCCCCCAAACGTCGATGTTGAGCGCGGTGACGTTATTCTGAGCCTGCTTGAAAGAGGGGAAAAAGACGAGTCCGAAGATTCATCAATAACGTGATACCACGCCTCAACCCAAGAAAACGGACACAAGTAAAACGAGAAACACACCGAAAGGAACGCGTTCGATGTCTGCCAAAGCAGCGAGAAAGGCCGGCATTGCCGGAAGGCCTCAGTGCTCGTCATGTTGGTCATGAAGACCTGGCACGATCCCGTGGTGTAATTCTGGCTCAGCGTCGTGTCGAAAGCCTGGGGGAATGGCGTAGGGAGCACGGGCGGCTGTGTCGGAATGGTCGGTATGCTGGGCGTAGCGGTCTGCGTGGACGTTGGAGTCGCCGACGTCGACAGTGACCCTGAGGGGAACGATATCCCGGCACCCGCGTCCGCGCTGCTTTGCCGTCGCTGGAGCTGGTGGGGGTGGTGCTCCGCCACGATATTTGACCAGTCGGACTGCGAGTCCGCGGTTGACGGCGACAGCAGGTCAAGTACGGCAGGGTGTGACAACCATCGTGTCGACAGCGTGATGAGGATGAGCACGAGCGGGACCAGGAGGACAGTAAGCCGCGTATGCCGCGCGATGCGGCGCTTTCGATTTCCCGATGACTCTGCCTCCGTCTTGGCGATGTCGGCGCGTGCACGCCGCTTCGTCGATGGGGGGGAGGAAAGCTGCACGTGCGGGCCGGTGCTGCTGAGCGGGGATGTGCTGTGGGGGGATGACGAAGGCGAGGGAGTGGGGGACGGCGTCAAAGGCGTGTCGGATGAGGAAGATGCCTCTGTGAGATGGGGTTTGGGAGAGGCGGGAGGGGTGAACATGATGAGATTTAACCAAGAAAAGTCGTGCTATGCGTGGACGGAAACTTGACACAGATGCCTGTGTGTGTTTGATGGCCTGCTGACGCTAGCTGTGTAAGGAGAGTGGAGGAAATGAATGTGGGGGCCGTCCTTAGAATGTAGGGAGCGGCGGGAAGGAAGGAAGCCTGGGGTGTGTGGGAGAGACTGTCAGGTGCTGGGACGGCCTATGTAGGAGACTTTCGACTGCCTATAAACCTGATTGACAGTGACGGTGCGCGCAGACATGCACAGCAGAGTGTCCGAGTCGGCCATCAGCACGGGGCAGATACGAGCGGTGAGTTTGCGACGACGCACCTCAAGAAAGCCCTCCGCAAGACCTGAGAGCGACGCACCGAACTGCGAACGCTATATGAAGGAACAAGAGCCCGTGGTGGAAGAAGGGACGACGGACTAGACCCAGTGCTGCCGAGCGCCGGCGTTTCTCAGGATCGAAAGAATTCAGTCGGTTCGGCCCGGACCTGACCGTGCCATCAGCATCAAATTCAGGGTTCGCACCGTCAAACTACCACACGCCAATCCCATCCCCCCTGGCCTCAGCAGACTTACTCCATGGGCATACAATAAGGATGCACGCTCCAGCAAGCCAATGAAGGGGGAGGAAGGAGGGAGACTGTAACAGGACGTATGCAAACCGAACCGAGCTGCGATCGCTGACTCTAACTCCGCGACGCTTGCAGTTCCTGGCGCTCGCCGCTCATCCCTGTTGCCCGTCATGAGCCGTCATGCAGTCGCCATGTCTCATGCTGCTCGACTCTCGTGTACTGGGCTCGTGTCATGGGAGTCCACACCGAAGCCAATGCCAGCCCGCCGAGTCTCCTGCACAACAGCGCAGTCAGTTTAGAGCCAAGGCACATTCACTGAGGATCATCAAGCGGATATCCCGGACGCCGGCGAAACAAGACGGATGGTGTCATACGCAATCGAGTACTATATGCTTCCGATCTGGTACGAATTGATATCAATGCTGGCATCACACGCGTGATACAAGATCTGGGGTACGAGTACAAGCGCGCTAAGGACCTTTGATATCATAGGGTCAACATAAGGTTGACCCACCGGACTAATATATGATAGAGAGGAGGACAAGTGCTGTAAAGCAATGCTCGGAACCCTACGGTTGTATGAGAAAGAGAACGCCTTTCGGCATCTATGCTGTGCCGGTACCTGCGCAAGGCGGTCGTAAATATGTACAGACATCACTCATCGTGCCGACGGCTTCCAGGATATGTCAAAGTCGAAAGAGAGAATAAGAACTTTCAACCTTGTTACTACGAAACCTGTGCGCAGATTATTTGTGTGAAGAACTCGTACCACGTACCGGCGTTTGCGCGTTACGATCTGATGCTAAGGAGCTTCTATTGGTCAAGTGAGATGAAGCACGAGAACGACACGAGGTAAGTGGTAGAGACGGAAGCCTAGCAGCACGCAGCCATGGTAGTCATTGTCACGGAGACAGACGTCTTCGGCGCGCGCACGAAGAGGTGACGATGCGCCATGTAGCAGGCTCGAATAAAAATATCGTCAGGCCGGGCGTCGGGTCGCAGGGAACGTCCATCGCGGTAATATTTCGTTCCAGGTCCAGAAGAAAATCAAGACATACGGTCACCTCAACACGAGTCGAAAATCTGACAAAACAAGCAGCTCAAGGAGCAGCGGCGAAGAATAGCGGATTCAGTCCCCGGACATTGTTTGTCGGCCATGGAAAGGGGGCCTTGAGTAGTCAGGCTCGCGTACAGGGATGCGGAGAAGCAGTTTTCCAGGAGACCAGCATGTTGAAGAGCATTTGCCAAGGTGTCGCACCGTCCGGCTGGCGAAGGGCATCGCGGCCGTATGATCCTATTAATTGGTGCGGGCAGACTGCAAGAGCGGCGGTCATGCCCGGAGTGGCAGTTACGATGCGCAGTTTCCATCAATTGAGCAACCTGGCGGACCATAAACACGACTGAGAGAAGAATCGTCCCCTCGCGCTGACTCGGAAGGCAGAACAATCTGTTGATGTGTACGTGCACCGAAGTCCAAAGGTACCAAAACACGTGTAAGCTGGCCTGCTATCCAAAAGGTGTGGGAATGCGAAGCTAACAAGCTGTCTCTAAAAATGCCTCACAGAAGATGCAAAGGCAAAGGGATCAAGCTCAAGCTTGACACAAGAGGATTTGGCGTTACAAGCAGCTACTGCGAGGACAGTGACAGCCAAGCTTTGCGGTACAGTGTTTTTCGACCGGAAGTCAAGCCCAGAGAGTATGGACGGACCGGTGAGCGAGCGAATTCACTTCATACTGACGGTGAGAGGTGGGAGAGTGCCTTGGCGGTGGGACAAGGCGAGTGTCTCATGGCCACCGGCCGCAACCGGCCGGCGCCGGACCCTATGGCTCTCCAACACGACTTCCTCGTTCCTGCACGAGAAGAAGACAAGCCAAAAGGCTAGGGACATATGCCTGATGAAGTATTGAAGCTTCTGGTGACGAGACGTTCGTGTGGCTAGTGAGTAAATTGTTCAACAGCTGCGCCGGGCGTTTGAAGCGGAGAGTTATCCGGGTGGCTCGAACCTAGCCGATTCGAATTTGTCGCCTTCGCCGTCAATCCACCGCCTTGAACGTCTTCGTGCACCTCTGCGTGTTGCTCTCTCGCCTCCAACATCTCTGCATCCATCGTCGCCGAACCCATCTTCAACTTGCTCCCGCTCGCGCACCAGCCAACTCAAAACTGCTTGCCCGCCTGCCCAACACGACCACAAGCCGCAGCCTCCGCTCTCGATCAAGTACTCTTCCGTCCTACATAAGCCCGTAGACTGTCGACCTTCTCATTGCGAACCCTTGACGTCCAAACTCCAAGTCATTACACAATGTCGCAACCACCTCGCTCCTCATCCACCGCCTCGTAAGTCCGCACACCGTCGATGTTGACTTCGCGCTCATCCAGTGCCAATTGGAACTAGCAATGATAACTGGCGCGCCGGCCTGCGCCCACCACCACGCGACGACCGCCCGCAGACAGAAGATGTCAAGGCTACCAAGGGCATCGAATTTGAGGACATGTTCCTCCGCCGAGAGCTGCTCATGGGCATCTTCGAGGCGGGCTTTGACAAGCCGTCGCCTATCCAGGAGGAGTCGATCCCCATGGCGCTCACAAAGCGCGACATCCTCGCACGCGCGAAGAACGGCACGGGCAAGACCGCCGCATTCGTCATCCCGTCGCTGCAGCAGGTCGATGTGACGAAGAACAAGATCCAGGCCCTCGTGCTCGTGCCGACACGCGAGCTTGCGCTGCAGACAAGTCAGGTCTGCAAGAATCTCGGCAAGCATATGGGTATACAGGTCATGGTTACCACCGGCGGCACCACTCTCAAGGACGACATCTTACGCTTGTCGGAAACCGTCCATGTGCTCGTTGGCACACCAGGGCGTATCCTCGATTTGGCGGGCAAGAGCGTAGCAGACCTCAGCGAATGCCCCATCTTCGTCATGGACGAAGCCGACAAGCTCCTCTCTCCAGAGTTTGCTCCCGTCATGGAGCAACTCCTCACATATCTCCCGAAAGATCGCCAAGTGATGCTTTTCTCTGCGACCTTCCCTATAATCGTCAAAGATTTCAAAGTGAGTTGGTACCACTGCTGCTATGAATGCTCAACAACTTACCATGGGTGCAGGATAAACATATGAACTCTCCGTTTGAGATTAATCTTATGGACGAACTTACCTTGCGCGGTGTTACTCAATATTATGCCTTTGTCGAAGAGCGGCAAAAGGTCCACTGTCTAAACACCCTTTTCTCCAAGGTGTGTTACTTTCCATCAAGCTCAAGCTACATTCTGAGATGTCTCGCTATGCAGCTCCAAATTAACCAGTCCATAATCTTCTGTAACTCAACAAACCGAGTCGAACTGCTCGCCAAAAAGGTCACCGAGCTAGGCTACTCGTGTTTCTACTCGCATGCGAAGATGCTCCAGTCGCATCGCAATCGCGTCTTCCACGACTTCCGCAACGGCGTTTGCCGCAACCTAGTCTGCTCCGACCTCCTCACACGCGGTATCGATATCCAAGCCGTGAACGTCGTCATCAATTTTGATCTCCCTAAGAACTCGGAGACTTACCTGCATCGCATCGGCCGGTCGGGGCGCTTTGGCCACCTTGGACTCGCCATCAACCTCGTCACGTACGAAGACCGGTTCAACCTGTACAAGATCGAGCAGGAGCTCGGCACAGAGATTCAACCCATCCCCCACATCATCGACAAGGGCTTGTACGTAGCACCGGGTGCTGTCGACGAGCCTGCAGGCCAGAAGCCTGCGCCCCAGCAGACGCAACAGCAGCAGCTAGCGCAGCCGCAACAGCAACAGCCACGCGGCCCGCCGCCGTCGCAACAGCAACAACAACAACAACAGACGGTATACCAGACAAATGGGCAGCCTGCGCCACGGCAAAATGGCGGTGCCGGACAGGGGGCGGCACGAGGCTACCCAGGAGCTGGGCCAGCAGGAGGACGGCCCCAAGCCCCTCCTGTTACACAGAGATAAGGCATCACTATCTCGAGCTAGGCATCTCAGCCGAGTGGTGGGCGGCAGGTGGTGGTGGTGGTGGTGGTGGTGTTCGTGGTGCTCGGCACATCTTCTCCTTCTGCTTTCCGCACAAGCGCAATCTTTGAAAGGCCTTTCCTGCTTGATATCCTCTATTTTCGTTTCTTTCCGCATCGCTCGCACAATCCTCTCCCTGGCATCCTCCCCAATCCCATCTCATCTCCATCCCTACTCGCAGCCCCGACTCCTGCGCACAATTCCACATGCAGGAGACGGCTGAGACTGCCCCCTCGCGCCCCCTGTCCCAACTTCTCGGGTGTTTGGCTACGCCGCAGGCGTTTGTATTCCCTGCGTTTTCATGTTTATTGTTGGGACCCTTTCTACGGCCTTTTGAAGAGTTGTGTGCGTGCGTCGGTAGTGGAGGAGGTGTGTGGACGCCGCTGCTTTTGATACTTCGCTGTGGGCGGTCGCTGTTAGCATAGTTTGTACGTCTGCTCAATTGATGTAGGAACGCGACTGCCCTTGTCATCGATGGCGGCGCTTTTGCTGAGGTGGACCAGGTCGCAGTCGGCATTTGGCGCTTGTGGACTCGTCGCGTCGTGACAGCTTAATACACAACTGATTTCACTCTCTCTGTATCCTTCTCACAACCTCCAGGCTGCTCGCTATGAGAGCCTGACAATATCGTAGTACGCTCGACAACCGTGACGTCCAAGCCGTGCGCAACAACGTCAACCGCCCCGCCCAGCTGCTCGGAGTCCTCACCGCGGAGCCAGTTGCAGGTGCGTCGCAAACCTGTATGTGTATGGATGAATAACTCATGAACCGTACGCTTTACTAGGCTTTGAATCGTCCGTGATGGCACGAGCAGGATACACTCCACTGCCTACATATGGGCCCGCCGACGCAAGGAGTCGCCATCGCTCGACCTCGCGCTCTCCCACCGAAGAAAACGCATTCCTTTCGCATGAATACCCACCATCTTCCAGAGACAACGACCCCTCTTCACGACATCGCCGGCGATGGCAACTATTTTCTGCCTTTCGTCGCCCACCACGCCTGCTCCTCCTCCTACTGGCAGTCCTCACGCCCGTATCACTATTCGCCTTCTATTGGGTGCGCAGCGCGTTCGACCCTCGCGGAACCCTCATATTTTACCCGCGCCAGTGGATACAGCCTACATTAATCCCGCCACCGCCGCTCGCAGGCTGTTTCAAGCCTGACAACGTCAGCCCGCTGTACAATATCTCCGAACGCGTGTACGGCGAGAAGCACACCGACATCCAGGCGGGCATCATCATGCAGCTCGAGATGGACTGCCTCGACTTCGCTGGGACCATCCCCGACGCGTCTCATCTTCCTCCACGTCCGCCCGGCGCGCCGCGCACGAAGTATCACACATACTGGCGCTCCGACCGCGAGCCGTTCCGGGAGCGCCAGGAGTGGATGCTCAAATCGTTCTTTGCGACGCAGCCCGTCGAACACTCGCTGTTGATTTTATGGTCGGACGGCAATTTATCCGGGAACGTGATCTTGCGGCGCTACGTCGAGCGGTACCCTGATGCATTCGAGCTACGCATCCTGAACACGGCGAGTCTGGCGAAGGGGACGGCGCTGGTGGGAACCAAGCACCTCCTTGATGGCATTGCGGCGTACAGCGAAGATCGGGTGCGCTTGCTTGTGCTATGGAGCGAAGGCGGGGTGTGGGTCGATGTCGACAGTCTGCTCACCCGTGACCTGACGCCGTTACTCGAGCATGAGTTTGTGACGCAGTGGGAGTGCTACGGTGAGCAGCAGGATTCATGTCTTCGTCTAATTATGATGCTGACGACAAAATAGACCAGAGCGACCGCACACAAAACGGCGCGTTGACGCATTTCTACCAGAACTCGCCATACCTGTGCGAGGCCTTTCATATCCTAGCGGAGTCCGGTCCACCACCACCTTCATCCCCGGATTGGGGCGCAAACTTGTATGCGAAAATATGGCGACGCCTGGCGGCAGAGGGCATTCCTCCATTCCGACAGCTACCCTTTTGCTTCTCCGACTCGCACTCCTGCCGCTCACACAATCGCATACCAGACCCCTTCGAGAGCGGTGGAGGGAGCTGGTTTGGTGGAGCTGCTATTGAGGAGAGTGAAGGTTTGGACCGACGCCTGAGCCAGGTGTTCAGTATACACTTGCACCACCTGTGGAAAAAGAACTTTCCATCTGCTGGCTGGGTTCGCAATCATCTGCTCAGCAGATATGAGCGAGCGCTGGCTGCGGGGGAGACTCGTTTATAGGCAGAGAAATCACCTTGCTCGCCAAGGTCTCCCCCCGGTCATAACAAGTGCACAATGAATATATGGTCTTCTTTGCGTACATATGCTTCTATTTGCGCTCTCACCACCCACTAGCTACTGCGCACCGAGCGTGAGGTCAGTGAGCCTCAGCGACCCTGCATCGGAGCAAGGTTACGGCCCCTAGGGCGCATTTCGAGTCTCTGAAGGTAACTAGTATAACGGTCCTTGCGCCGCAAGCGATGCCATCTGACGCGTTATCCCGCCTTGCAGATGAGATCGACAGGCGCGAGCCTAACGGTGTCACGGTGCTCTCCAACAACGCCGGCGTCCTTCTCGGCGGCGTGCACCACCAATCGAGGCCACCGCAGCTGTTTTCAAGTCATACCTTGATGGCGTCACGCAGGACCACTTCGTGCAGACGCACGCCGTCGGGCCGTGTTGGCTCACCTTCGCCTTCCCCCTGTTGCTGGAGAAGTGGAAGTCTAACGGCGCAATCGGGTGGCGCTAGGTGTAGCAAAAACCAAAATAACTGAATAGCCCTTGAATACCAACACACAACTTGCCTGTTGGTTAGTGACGACATAAGCATTGTAACCTATTGTCACACTGTGTGCCAATCCTCATTCGTTCGAAGCCGACAAAATGAGCTTTTCGGCCATCGCGCTCCGCGATGAGATCGAGCATTTGAACGGTTGCGGTTGCCTAGATCCAATCCACCATTAGTGCAGCGCACGCATTGGCAACTATAGTGAACAACCCACGCTACGTTACCCACGTTCACGTTGCCGTCAATGCGGCATGGCATTGCATGCTTCCTCCGGGCTGTCTTTCGGCCTGCCAACAGAGAACGTCGAGAGCACCATAGCTGCGGTGATAAAAAGGGTTGATTATGAACGGCCCGGACATACTAGTATGTGCCATGCCGTGAGTTTGATCTCACCGCCGCCGAGAGAATTCAATAACTTAGTGGGTCGTCTAGTATGTAATCAAATCTGAGGGCGTGACGTGACTGCCGTGACTACATCGACTTGGACGCGTCGACCACTGGCACCAGCTCATCAGCCGTCGTTCATGGCACTTCGAGCCGTCAAGCACTTTCGCTTGTGCGAAGTCACATCTCTCTCTTCCTCCGCTGTGCGCACAAAAACACTCACAGCGCGCCAAACCTTCAACAAGATCCCGATTGAGCTGGAGTCCTCGCCAAATGAGGCACTCAAGCGCGTGAACCCGTTCGTCCCTCGCAAGAACCCAAAGTCAGGGTGCTGGGCCCCGCCGAAGTACTCGCTGCGCCGTCAGGCAGACCTCGTGAAGCATGCGCGCGCCAGCGACACCGTGCACATGCTGCCTCCGGGCCCAAAGCTTAGCGCGGCGCAAATAGCTGCTGCACTGGCCAAGGCCACGGCCAACCCCAGGACGAACGGCGCGAGGGGCGGTGGGCCGGGCCCGGGGAAGAAGGCGTGGAGGCTGCCGGTGCAATGGGAAGGGAAGGTGAAGGAGAGGAACGTGGCCGGAGCAGACGTGGGCAATCGGCTGTACGCCGGGAAGAAGAGGATGTTCAAGGGCCATAAATGGGAGCGCACGCGCGACAAGCGTGCCAGGCGGACGAAGATTATGGTGCGCGACATGGACAAGAGAATCGCGCGCTACAAGACGGTACGCACGCTCGCCCCTTCCTGAGTCTCAGCTGATCTCACCGCGGCGCCTGCAACCACAGCACTACGCACGGAGGCGGCCAAAACCTCTCAAGCCTCCTGTCGCGCAGAAGAAAGCGCCGAAGCTGCCGTTCTAGACATCGCTACATGTGTCTGTATATCAGTGCCTGTGCGCTATATTTCGTGGATTCCTCGGACCATGTCACCCTCAGTAAAAATAGAAAGTCACCTCCCAGTCCGATTCTGTGTGACATGACCTGATTGGCGTGATTTGAGACTATGATATGACTGGAATACGACTATAATGCGACCCCAGATGACCGGAAAGCATTTTCAATACTTAATTTCCGGTTTCCAAGTCAGAATTCTGTATCTACATGACTTTTCCCGCGTGTCTAGGGACTTGCCAGGACTGCAGCGCGACTTCAAGACTACTGCCACATAATTCCCTTCGTTATTCATCTAGATGACCGCTCTACCCTCGTCCGAGAGTTCCCCATCTCCACTTCTGTGCGTCCGGAGGCCTGACTTTGGCGTCGCCGCCGAGACGGACAGAGTCCGACAGATGCTCCTTTGCGCCGCGTGACAACTGTCGTACGAAAATACCCTCGTCAATAAGCCAAGGTAAAGTAACTTACTGTACATCGACGGAGAACGAAGAAGATGATCATATGAATGATTTGACCGGACCCAACTCATCAGCGCGACAGCCCTCAAAGCACTTCGTCGAAGCGAAGGCTTAGCCCAAATGAAAGTATAGAGTTCTTATACAGATACCTGCTACCGCGTGGTCCCACAACATGTGCCAATGTCATGCCAGCAGTTCTTTGGGACATCCTACTGGCCTGCTTGGGTATACGCAGCACAGTCTGGGGTCTGTCCATTGGCTGCGCTGTTTATGACGCCGTCGGCATTTGGGACTGCCCAACCATCGTACCCACTGCGGCTGTCCGCCCTCGACAGAGACCGTCGCCGGGTCTGGGAGTATGACGGTCCCGGTGAGGACGCCCTCACGCCCGACATGATCGAGCCGAATTGACCATCATACACGCCGCCAGGCCGAGCGTAGGCAGAAGGCACGGTCTGGCTGGGACCTGTGCCTGTGTGGTGGATTGACCATGAAGCGCGCTCTGGTCTGTGGGCGCCAAAGGCACGACCGCGCAAGTAGCTGTCTGAGGGGACGCTCTGCGACGTAGGGTACGCTTGTGCGAGGGTCGAGGCCTGCAGGGCGTCCGAGGTGTGGGAGGTGCCGCGCATCGGGGTCAGTACGTGTCCACGGGGCGACGGCTCGTTATAACGCGGTGGCGATGAGGAGGAGGGTGTGGACTCGGGCGTCCCGACTCTGCTGCCTTTGGACGGGAGGTGCTGCCAGTAACCGGCGTGTGGCGGCTGCAATGTCATCGAACCTAGTTAGCTGCCGCGCAGATGGTCGCTGACACGAAAATGATATCAAGACTCACAGCCGTGGAGTTCGTGCTAACGTCTGTGATCGCAATGGTAGAGAGTCACGTCAACACTAGCAGGATTGGCACGAGGGAAGTGAAGCTACTCACGCGTCGCCTTGCACTCAAACACCTCAAACCTCCCGCCGACCATCCAGCAGGCGTGTGCATGCGCATGGAAGCGGATGTTCGTCTCCCAGAAGATTGTGGTCAGCTGTAGCCCATTCGGACCGCGAGACTCCTCAGGGAACACCTCCTTCGGCGGGGCGCGCGGCAGAGGCGGGGGCGGGCTGAAAATGCGAGAGCGGTATGCCATCGTGGGATCCGACCTGTATAACGTTCCACGACGAGTAGCGGGTGGAAAGCGTGTTCAAAGAGCAGGGCTTGTGAAGAGTCTGTCGGAGGAGCGGGGGTTAGGATTGCTCCGCAGCTGCACTTTACTAGGGCGAGGGGTGAGTGGGGATGATTGCGGAAATGATAGTGACGATATACCTCTGATCAATTAACACGGAAGCGAACGCGGGCAAGTCCAGTCTAACCCAGGCTGGCGATTGCACACGGAGTGAGGCCTATTTGAGGGTGGCGCAGGACGGGTCGTGTTGAACTGCCTTGGTGGAATGGAGCAGGGGGGTCAGCGGCACCAATGTCAGCAATGTCTCCAAATCCTTGGTCGCTTCTTGCCCAATCTTCACCACGGGCGCGTGGGCTGCGCGTGTCCACGAAGGCGCCTGGCCCCGTCCACACTCAACGAATCAATGATTTGGCCGCAGCGGCGACGAGAGGAGTACAGCACAGAAGGGGCGAGAAAGATCGGGATGGTTTCCAGCACGCAACCACAGGTTGCGAGATGTGGACAGGCAAGGAACATCGACTGGCGAAGATGGGCGCTGCGTGCTTGCCGTAGGTGTTGCGTGTTACTTACAGATCGACCTAGAACTAGAATCCGAGTCTGCCATTATGGAACGAGGTTTCTCCCACTCGCTCTTGAAGGGACGTGGCGCAACCTGTAAGGAGCAAATGCATCCTTCCGGGGCCCCAGATGGTCTCGGGAACATCGGTCCACCTTGTTCACCGCGCGGCTTCGAGAAACCTGGCGGGCCCCTTGCTAATGCCAATCAGATGCTGACATGCGGGGTCCCATCCTTGGCGGCCCCGGGTGTGCCGCGTAGACAGATACCGCTCGAGAGTCCAGGCTCGAGAAGGCGCCGCCGGATGTCGAACAATTTTGATCCCAAGAACCAACCACACACGTCTTGTTGACGTCAACCGAAACGAAAGCAGGGTTCCAAGTTCTGGACTGTCTGGGGAGCGGCTCTTCTTGTTCTGAGTAAAGCCTTCCAGCGCGCTTGATAGTGATCTGGCAACAACAACTGCTGTTGAAATTTGAATTGCAAGCGGTCACTCGGGGACCGGGAGAAGCATTCAAAACAAGTCACGAACCTGCGAAGTTGCTATACTTGCAAGGTTACAGTACGGACTTACACGCATTGGTTCGCGGCCGGTCTGCCAGCAGCGCAGTGGTTCCTGAAGAGACCGAAGTGAGTATAGCGCGGAACATAGACTGGCCTGCTGTTCGTTTAGGCTGCTACACGTTGGTGTCGTGGCATCGAGAACTTGAGGCATTCTTACCTGCGACTTTGCCACACAGGTGGAGGTTCATATCGATCGCTGACGGCAGTGCTTGCGTATCGGGCGAAGGCGGTGACTCATTGCGAGTGGAGTTCGGAGGTCGACTCAGAGCAACGGACTGTACGGGTACCTGCCTGATAGTTGGAATTACAGGACGTTGCCCTTCGCGATACATATCGTCAACATATAAAAAGCTTTTATTTTCAACGGTCCACGGCGAGCTGAAGTAATCGATGCCACTGGGTTGGCGATCTCTTCCCAAATTCACATCATCTACTTGTACAGGTATACACTGATACAGTTGCTAAAGTACAGGGAACACGCTGCAATATCTTGATACACATATCATCCTCACGAAATGTAGACCTTCCGGAGCTTCGAGAAATCGCACTCTTCGCCAGAACGAGGACACTTCACTTTGCCATCGTTCCATGTGGCCATGTCTTCCAGCGCCTGCAAATGGCAAGTAATAAGCGGCTGATCAACAGACCCTACTCGATCGGAGATCGCACCTCTCTTGAGTAGACATATCCATTTGGGAACGCCATCGGCGGGTTGTCTTCGTCCATGATCCTCCCACTCATTCGGCAGACAATCGTGGAGTTGACGTGGTGACTAAAAGGAACTTCTTCCGCAAGCCGTCCTAACCAGGGATCGCATACAGGGCAGTCGACGTTCTTCGTAACATGATCATAGCATGTCGGGAGCTTTAGGGAAGATAGACCACCATAGAGCGCAAGATGCAAGAGCGGCTCAGACGGGAGTGTATTGAGATTGAAGATCGCAAGCCGGAAGGATAGGATCAGATTACTCCATCTCGTAGGATCATATAGCCGCTTCACATGCTATCAGCCGGCGAGATGGAGAGGATAGAGATGTCTACTCACTTTGTATGGATTGCAATTAGTGGTCGGAGGGAATGCGAGGAGGGCGGAAGCTTGTTGTATCTGCGTGATATGAGTATCTTGCCATGAGACTAGGTGCTTTCGGGAGTACGCGATGGCTTCCCTAGTCTTGCGCGTGCGGGCAAGTTCGATGTACTCTTGCAGTCGCAGATCGAATTCCAGCGTGCTCTGACGGACATTTGTCACAGTGTCAGGGCCCAGATCACAGGCCAGTACCGCCAGAGAAGGTACGCACCTTCAGCTTCCGTAGAGCGGACTTGTTCTCGCTACACCATGCAAGGGCCTCTGCGCAGCTGCGGCTCCGCAGCGCGTCCTCTATTCGGCGGATGTCCATGAATAGCTCGATATCCACTAGTCTCTGTGAATGTAGCATTGGGAAGCAATCGGCGTGATGAAGCCAAGAAGCCTTACCTCGATGTCCCTCTCCTGCGCAATTTTTCTGGCCGACCTCTCCTTCCCATGCCGGAGGACCCAATCCACCAGCCACCTGTCGAGGCGTATCTCTTCCCACTGGGCATAGTCGCCATCCTTGGAGCTGTATACCTCCTCGATGGACATTAAATGTTGGAGGCGTTCACGCATGACGTCTTGGGTTGAGGATCCCACCGTATCTTGAAGATCAGATAGCTTGAAAGTACAGCGTCAGCCAGACGGTATCGCCAGTGGACTTGCCGCCCACCTTACGCTTCAGACCTTCGACTCGCCCGATCATGGCGTCGATCGACTTGATAGCTTCCTCTGGATCTGGGGACCCCAGCTTCGCCCGCTTTGCCAATTCATTCGAAGAAGCTTGGACAGCAGTGAGCTCCCGCTCAATCACTCTCTGGGATGTGCGGAACACCTTGCGGTAATTCTCGAATGGAACCTATTGCAGATGCGTCCGGCGTTAGTAGACGAGAAAGAGATACAACACAGGACAATACGCACGCGGGCAAAGGGCTGCTCAAATAGCATGACGCCCTCTAGGTTGACCTTTCCGTTGCTCATGGTTAGATACCCTTCTGACGAGAAGTGGTTGTGTGGTCTTGTGCGCGTGCAGGGTAAACACGTCCGCCGACAGCACGATGTATGGCTGGCCGCTCCCAGGGGAGGTGCGCCTGGCAGAGATCACCTAGGGTCAAGAGAGGAAGGCCGAGTGGTAGAGCTCAGTGTCGCTAACTGTGGTGGTCGCTTAGAGAGAGCAGAGAGCGCTGGTGCGACGAATGAGGGAGGAGTTGCCGGATTTGAACATCAACATGGGTGGCGGCGGCGATTACGTATACCGCCTCGAGAAAGTGCTTAACATGGTTGAAACAAGCCGCAACGTCCCAATTTTGATCTCCTCCTCTTCGTCCTTTTCTGCAGGCTCTGCGGATGTCCCAGTACTATCCCCCGCAACCTGCTCAATATCCGGTCACAGAATACGCGTCTTCGCCTGTATACGCCAATTACTCAGCACAACAGTACAGTCCGCTACCGTCTCTCCGCTTCGTCATACCTCATCATTCCTCTAGGTATCCGCAGCGACATCAACGGGGAAACTTGCAGCAGTACCCACCCTCTAGCTTTGCGACTGCTGACCAGTCGTTGAGCAACTATGCCCAAGCTCGTTTCGCTCACCAACTTCCCCAACCCCCGCTCCATGCTGGCTACCCGCCCCTAACTGCTGCCCATGGCCATGTGCTGTCTGCACCGAGTCCACAGTACCCTCCCCAGCTCCCCGACCCTGGAGGATCTTCACCCGCGTCTCATTTCTCCCCGACAAGTCCCTCCGCGTTTCGGAGGCCACTGCCTACTCCGGGAGTAACTTCGCACCCTCCATCAGCATACTTTGATCGATCTCCTCTGCCCACCCCCGGCCCGACACCTGCTCCCGCTTCCCCTCCATCTCGTCGCCAACCCCCTACTTCTCCATCTTCTGTTGGTTCAGCAAGCGGTCGCCCTCGCACACCTAACACTCACTCTGCTGTGCTACCGGCGTCTCCCACTTCCCCCGGTGGCAGAAGGCCCCTCCCAAACCCTGTTCCACGCATCAATCACGCGCCACAATTTGACGAGCGCGTCCGCAGCTCTAGTCCCGTGAAAGAGGCAATCAAGGCATTTTCTGCCTTGCAAGGTCCCCCTGCTGCACCTTCTGCAAACGAAAGTCGGCCGTCTTCACCGAGCAAATTTGTGCCTTACTGGAAGCGCAACCTTCCTGCGCCAAATCCTGATCGAGCTACCATCGGCACCACTCCACAGGGATGGAATGCGGGCGTTATGGCAGGGCCTTCGTCTTCCCCTGAAGGTAAGCAGCGGCGAGACCGCAGCCAGAGCGTCACCAGTTCGAGGCCGCTGCCTCTGTCTCCAACGCAGGCGCCAGACATCAGTATGCTGTCTCTTGGATCGGCCAGCAGCGGGGCAACGCCATCAATGATTTCTGATCGTCCAAGTGCTCATCTCCCTGATACTTCGACATCTGCTTCGAACGGTGGTACTCGGTCCCGGTCACCCACCAAGTCCGATATCTCGAACGGCCACATGACATATCCGAAGAGGCTCTATAGGTCCCAAACTGAGCCTCAGCCTATCGCTGGCCCAGCCGGACTGCCGTCGCAGCGGACACCTTCGCCTACCAAGTCCATTCGCCGCAACGGAACTATTTCTCCGACTTCCACGGACGAGGATTCTGACGGTCCACAATATGGCATCCGAGACTTACCCGCCAGATCGAGCTCTATCATCGATCACAATAATGCAAAGCATTCGAGGACGCCTGCGTCTATCGACCGTGGCGACGACACCGTGCACCGCCGGCCTAATCGGTCAGCTACGCTTCCCCACCCGCCCTTGCCGCCGCCGCCGTCCCAGATTCACCACCGCAGTACCCAGTCAGTCACTTCGCGCCCGACGGTTTTCTCGCCCGTGGCTGGCAGCTCGCGTTTACCGCCGACTTCGACTCCCACCTCGCCGACGGGATGGCCCACCGGCCTCCCACCGCTCCCTCGTGCCCCGACTTCGCCCTCTGGCAGTCAATTCACGAGTCCGCGCCACCGAGAGTTTGTCAACTTGGACGACGCACCGCCGGTTTCCTTGCGCCGAACCCCGTCCCCGTCTCCGTCGGTCGCCTCCCGCATCGCGGGTCCTTCTCGCTTGCCCGCCTTAACATCCACCGCTCAGAGGTCTGCCACCGCCAGCCGAACGCCGCTCTCCCCTCGCGCTCATTCGCCGTCCCCGAGGAAAAATCTCGCATCTCTTCCGCATGCTCCCAGTGCGTACTCTCGCCCAGCTGCTGCAAACTTTGGAGTTTCGGGGCTGCCTGTCACGAGTTCACGGGTTCCATCCCCCGAGCGCCGTTTGCCCTCGCTGGAGCGTCAACGTGCCTCCCAGATTGCCTCCCCAGAGCGACACGACGTTCCGTCTGCTCCGCATTCCAAGTCTGTCTCTCGGGAATGTCAGCCGCGGTTCGTCGCTCCGGAGAGCAAGCCCCAATCAGCGCTCCCTCCGATGGCAGCGCCTGTCCCATCGCTACCAATGATTCAGCTCGATACGGGCGGCAGTTTCGCAGACGAGATCGCGAATGAATGGAGAAGTGGCCCACGCATAGACGTGTCTGGGCCTGAGGTGCCCCAGATAAGCATCGGCCCAGCGGATGAGGGCGAGAGTGCCGGCCAAGTTGTGCAGCGTCCGCGCCATGAGCACGGGTCAGGGACGCCGCACGCTTCAAGCAGCAGGCACCAGTCTCACCCTGTAGTGGCCCGACGTGGCGGTGGCCTCGCTTGCGGGGGGTGTGGTGGGCCTATCGTCGGCCGTATTGTAAGTGCGATGGGAACGCGGTGGCACCCGGGGTGCTTCAGGTGCTCCGATTGTCGGGAGCTTCTCGAGTATGTGAGCTCTTACGAGCACGATGGGAAGCCGTATTGCCACCTTGATTACCACGAGGTGCGTCCACTTCTTGCCTGAACGGCGTTAGCTCAGCGCTCATGTTGCGGGTGCTTGCCCCTTTGCAGCGCTTCGCCCCGCGCTGCTACCACTGCAAGACTGCCATCGTGGACGAGCGATTCATCACGCTCGACGACCACGAGCTCGGCAAGCGCACCTACCATGGACAGCATTTCTTTTGTTCTGAGTGCGGCGATCCGTTCCTCGCGCCGGCCGGGCCGCAGCCGGCCGGTACGCGTGGGGAGCTCACCTTCACAGGCGACGGAGAGTTTGAAGACGATGATGTAGGCTTCACGGTGTACAAGGGCTACCCGTACTGCGAGTCATGTCACGTGCGTCTACGCTCGCCGAAGTGCAAAGGATGCAAGAAGATCATAAGGGACGGAACGAACGCCGTTGAGGCCCTCGGTGGAAAGTGGCACTTCCAGTGCTTCACGTGCATGGTGAGTCTCTACGCAGGCTTCTTCTCGACATATGTTCCTGAATATCGACTTCTTTTCTTCGCGACAGAGCTGCGCGAAGCCGTTCGAGGATCCTTCGTTCTTCTTACGGGACAAGAAGCCGTTTTGCGAAAATTGTTTCAGTATCATGATAAAGAACGAGATGTAGATGTGCAGGCTTTTCTCCATTTGCTCATGATGACACGACCCCCACGACCCCTGTTCACCATCATCGATATTGTGTCAATATTACTTGTTGTAAATTATAGAATTTTTTCGACGTGATTCACAAATGCAATTGTTGCTGTGCTAGCATGATGTAATAATGCGTATCAAAATGCAGTGGGATTGTCATTAAAGTAGTTGCCATGCAGCGCGCTCGCAGAATCCGAGCCGTCGTGCTCGATGTACCGCCAGAGCTTGAAGCGCGTCATGAGATCGGCAACCTCATCGTCCTGGTATTCGCCGCTCTCAAGCAGCGCCTGCTCTGGAACCGGGGGAAGCGTCGTGAAGGTCGCGCGGGCGGTGCGTACATGCTCCATGTACGTCTCTGTGGTCTGGCGCGGCGGGTACTGCTTCTCGCGCTCCAGGATTTGCTCGATCGACCCGTGCTCGCGGATGAACTTGAGGGCACGCTGCGGGCCCACATTTTTGATGCGCTGGGAGAAGTCGGTGCCCAGAAGCAGGGCGAAGTCGACGAACCCGTCGCGCTCGAGCTGGAGCGCGGCGCGTACCTCGGAGCCGGAGATGAGCATTAGCGGATCGCGCCGGCTGGTGATGTTGCGGAGGAGCGGGGCCTCGTAGACGAGGACATCCTGCCGGATAATCAATGATGTCGACTGCAGACGTACGGAGTGCCGCTCACAGTGTCCTCGCTGGCGACATAGTCCGCTAGGCCGTTTACAACAAGCGACGAGGCTAACGCCTCCGCTTCGTAGGGCCCTGTGGTTTCCAGACACGGTACGCCCATAGCCTGCAACAGCGCCCTGCTTTCCGCATAGGTCTCTTCGGTCGGGGGGTTATTCCGCCGAGTATATGACTGGGAGATGAGACTACTCTTCTCTGCGAGGTCTAAGAGAGCCAGTTCGGTAGCAGTCGAGTCTTCCTCAATAGCCTCGGACGTTGCCAGACGCTCCCAGAGTTTTCCTTCTGCCAGGGTGAGTTGATATTGGGTCTTGGAGATCGCGGCCTCCGTGCGAACGTCAACAGCCTCTTCTAAAGTCGAAGGAGCACTCCTGTCAGGGCTCGAAGGGCTGAGAAGACCTGGAGGAGGGAGGTTATCGAGTTTCGAGACACTGTGGCGGTAGTTGAGATAAAGAGCGGCCATCG
Organism: Auriscalpium microsporum; assembly: GCA_019914985.1. Lineage (NCBI taxonomy): Eukaryota > Fungi > Basidiomycota > Agaricomycetes > Russulales > Auriscalpiaceae > Auriscalpium > Auriscalpium microsporum. The sequence goes on along the minus strand of JAHLMG010000007.1, from coordinate 1,011,813 downwards.
AAGAGGGAAATTCCTCATCCAATCGGACTGGCGGACATGGTGAAGCTTCTGCTGCATTCTGTTCGTCTTCAGTCGTCACGGGCTGGATGATATTGTAGCTGTCAAGGCTTAGTTGATCAATAGGAATATCGTCCACATTCTGCGTCGGTGATGTACTGAAAACGGGCTGATCAGCCCCGCCATATTATAATGCCCAGGGATGGTACTAACCAAGCAATCTTCTGCGCGAAATTGACGTCGTCATGGCTATTCATGAGGACCTCTCTAATGTCCGAGCCATCGAAGTCACCAAGAATGTCGTCGTAAGGAATCGCGGGGATTGACGTTCTTGGACGTTCAGTGTCTACCGGCGATGTTGTGCCCACGTCATCCAGTTCGCCCGCGACGTATAGCGGACTTGATGTATCAGGCGAAGGTTCTGGAGACTCAGAGAGGAGGTCCTTCAAAGTGACGGTGGCAGTATGACGCTCCTGCGGATTCAACGTCTTGAGAAGGTTCGTTAAGGAACTGAGCCGGTCCAGTCTCTCGCTTTCAATGGTCCCACGGAAAGCGTCCACCCGTCTGGCGTGTCTTCTGCGTTCGACCTGTCTACGGTGAGGACGCGCAGGTGCGAGAGGTGACACGACGTACCTCATCGGTTTTCGCTACACTGCGCTCCTTGCCGTCGAAAACGCAGATAGGTTGAACGTCGCTGTCCTTGAATTCGTGAATCAGGCGGTACCAGCCAAGGACGTGGCGATACTTGTGCGGAACGTGAGCGAAATGCAGCCGTTGCGTAATGAGCGTGCCATCGCTGTGGAAGCACGCGTGAAGACAAGAAAGTCCTGTGAGTGCAAGAGGGCTCACATGACGATTGTTTTGCCGGTGAACTCTCTTAGACGATTTGGGAGTTTCTTGATAACTTCTGGGCTGTTTGTGATTAGTTTTCAATGGTGGGCGGGGCCAAGGAGGGTGGCATACCAAGCTTTTTGGAGGAAAGGCGTCAGGCCCAGAACTCCCATTCCCACGTTATGCCCGTTCTATTCGAGAGCAACACGTAGCAACGCCGTGTTGTGAATGCAGAGTGGTGATTTCAGGATGACAGAGGAGTACTGGTGCCACTCAGCACTGCGTGAGCCTGCTGAGCCGTCGAAATCCACCACCTTTCGAAGTCCGCTCGGCGCTTGCAGACACTGCGGCCACGTTAGATCGACTATATCCTGCCTTTAGCTTCCTCTGAGTCTTTCTCCTTCACCGGCCTGCGAGGTACACGGCGCGCGACGTTTAGCGACAGACGCGGAGCCATCTCTGACATTGTTTTCTGCGTAGCTCGCACCCCACCAATTTTCGCAACCGTCTTTCTGCCGCGTGGGCACCATCATCCGCCATGTCTGTGATGCTCACCAAGTTCGAGTCTAAGAGCAATCGCGTTAAAGGTTCGCATATGATTTCAGCTTCTGTAATGAATGAAAGTCGATTCATGAAGTTTCAGGCCTTGCCTTCCATCCCTCACAGCCATTGCTTGCGGCTTCTCTCCACAACGGAAGCGTCCAATTATGGAACTATCGGATGGGTGTGTTGGTGGATAGATTCGAGGAGCACGAGGGTACGTTTCTTCCTTGTCACGCGTATGTCAATTGGCGGACTTGTCGTCAGGTCCTGTCCGCGGCGTTGCGATACACCCGAGTCGGCCCTTGCTTGCGACGGGTGGAGATGACTACAAAATTAAGGTCTGGGGTACGTCCTTCGAGCTTTTCTAGCAGTGTGTCGAGTCTGACGTGCGCGCTAGACCTTCGGCCGCAGAGCAGGCGGTGCCTCTTCACACTGCACGGACATCTGGACTACGTGCGCACGGTGCAATTTCACCATGAGATGCCCTGGATTGTGCGTCCTTCGCATTCTGACGACTGCGTACCCTTCTGATTTCTTCCGTATAGATCTCCTGCTCCGACGACCAGACCATTCGCATATGGAACAGCACGTCGCGCAACTGCATCGCCATCCTCACCGGCCATTCGCACTACGTGATGTCCGCCTACTTCCACCCCAAAGAAGACCTTGTGGTTTCTTCCAGTATGGACCAAACAGTGCGCGTCTGGGACATCTCCGGTCTGCGGAAAAACACGCCGAGCAACAACGCCGGCACCTTCGACTCGTTCGACGCGTTCTCCACAGTCAAATACGTGTTGGAAGGGCACGATCGCGGTGTCAACCACGCTGTATTCCACCCCACCCTTCCCCTCATTATCTCGGCTGCGGATGACCGGCAAATTAAGCTATGGCGCATGAGCGAGACGAAGGCGTGGGAGGTCGATGCTTGCCGCGGACATTTCAACAACGTATCAAGCGCGGTCTTCCATCCGAAGCACGAACTGATCGTTTCGTGCGGAGAGGACAAGACTGTCCGTGTCTGGGACCTCGCAAAGCGCTCGGCAGTGCAGACATTCCGGCGAGACCATGATCGCTTCTGGGTACTGGCAGCTCATCCCGAGCTCAACTTATTCGCTGCTGGTGCGCTCTGCTCTTCCTTTACTTTATGAAGCTCCATTCATCACGGCTGCATAGGTCACGACAACGGTCTAATTGTCTTTAAACTCGAGCGCGAGCGACCCGCGTTTGCTCTTCACGGCGACACAGTCTATTACGTACGTGACAAGTATGTCCGCTCCTACGACATCAACACAGGCGCAGACGTTGGCCTTCTGAGCGTCCGCAAGTTCGGCAGCCCGTACGTGCCACCAAGGACGTTGAGCTTCAACCCGGCAGAACGCGCCGTTCTCCTCACCATTTCCTCTGATAACGGCCTGTACGAGTTCGCCAACCTGCCGAAGGACGCGATCGGTGAAGTGAAGGATTCCTCAGTGGACGGGAAGCGCGGCCCGGGTCAGAGCGCGATCTTCGTGGCGCGGAATCGTTTTGCAGTCCTGAACAAGACGACCCAGGTGCGCCGCCCACTGCGTCAGTAGAGCCGCCCGTTGATGATGTGGCATTTAGCTTATCGAGGTCTGCGACCTTACCGGCTCCGTGGTGAAGAGTATCAAGCCTCCTGTGCAGACGAACGAGATCTTCTACGGAGGAACAGCTAGCCTCATTCTCAGCTCGACGACATCTGTTGTGCTTTATGATATCCAGCAACAGAAGACCATCGGCGAGATCAACAGCCCTCCCGTCAAGTACGTGATCTGGAGTGCCGACGGCTCGCAAGTCGCTCTTCTGAGCAAGCATAGTATGTGCGCCATTTCACATTGTTTAATGTGCTGAGGGCCTTTCTAGCAATCACTATTGCCAACAAGAGCTTCTCGACAAATACGCTCATCCACGAGACCATTCGTATTAAATCCGGTGCCTGGGACGACGCGGGCGTGTTCGTTTACTCCACGCTCAACCACGTCAAGTATTGCCTACCTCAAGGGTGAGTACGACATTTGCGACGCCGTGAACATGTTGGTGACTGTCTGAACAGCGACCACGGTGTCATCTGCACGCTTGACAACCCGGTGTATTTGACACGCGTCAAAGGCAAGACAGTACACTGCCTTGACCGTTCTGCACGCCCCCGCACTATCACTATCGATCCCACCGAGTACCGCTTCAAGCTCGCCCTTATCCGCAATAACTACGAAGAGGTGCTTCACCTCATCAGGACCTCGAACCTGATTGGGCAGAGCATCATCGCGTACTTGCAGCAGAAGGGTTTCCCGGAGGTAATGTGCCTTTTCATAGCATAGAAGGGTCCTTCCTAATTGGCTTTGCGCACCCTAGATTGCTCTTCAATTCGTCGAAGACAAAAACACCCGATTCGACTTAGCTATTGAATGCGGAAACCTTGATGTCGCGCTCGAGACCGCGAAGGCTATCGATCGGCCGGACTGCTGGAATCGTCTCGCGCAGCAGGCTCTTAAGCAAGGCAATCACAAAGTAAGGCCTTCTGCCCGTTTCGTTACAGACATCAATTTTACTATGCTACGTTAGATCGTCGAGAAGGCATATCAACAGACGAAGAATTTCGACCGCCTATCCTTCTTGTATCTTGCAACCGGCAGCCGAGACAAGCTCTTGAAAATGCAGAAGATTGCGGAGGCCCGCGGCGACCCGATGTCCCGCTTCCACAACGCCCTCTATGCCGGCGACATCCCGGGCCGGATTGCTGTTCTGCGTGAGGTCGGACTTTGTATGTGTCTACGCACCTCCTTTACCAAGTATACGCGCTGATGTACTTTAGATCCGCTGGCTTATCTGACTGCGAAGACCAATGGCCTGGAGGACCTTGCTACCGAGATCCTCGAGGACGCTGGACTTACTGAAGCGGACGTCGATGACGTTCCTGACTTTGGCCAAACGAAACTGAAGCCTCCGCCTGTGATCACCGAGACAACGAACCTCGTTTGGCCGACCATCCCTGGCGGCGACAGCTTCTTCGACCGCGCCCTCGCCAACGGCAAGCTGGAGACGGGCGTCGTTGAGCCACATCTCAACGGTGATAGGGCGGCCGCAGCCGCATCCTCTGCCCTGGATGAGTGGGCAAGGGACGAGGAAGAGCAGGACTTGGCTGCGGACGAGGACGGCTGGGATTTGGACGCGGGTGGAGAGGCGCAGGCGGAGGAGGACGAGGCGGAAGAGGAGGAGGAGGAGGAGGAGGAACTCGGAGCCGGTGCAACGCCGGGCGTTAGCGAGGCGGAACTTTGGGTTCGCAATTCTCCGTTCGCGGGCGACCACGTCGCTGCGGGGTCCTTCGAATCAGCGATGCAGGTGAGTGCTCGACGAATCTCATGCTTGACGAGCATTTCACTAACACGCATACAGCTACTCCACAAGCAATTGGGCATCGTCAACTTCACCATCCTCAAACCACTGTTTTTATCGGTCTACCGGTCATCTCACGTGTACATCTCCCCTCTGGCCTCCCTGCCGCCCTTGGAGCTTCATCTGCGCCGCAACACCGCCGAGTCGTCTCTGTCCCGCGTTCTCCCGGTCGCTGTTATAACCCTCCGTCAAGCACGCTCTGAGTTGACAGAGGGCTTCCGATTCGTTTCTGGAAACAAGCTCTCGGATGCACAGACAGCCTTCCGGTCTGTGCTTCAGTCTCTCTTATTCGTCGTTGTGTCTTCGAATGAAGAGGCTAAGGAGGTGAGTATCGAAACTTTGGTTTCCTTGCCTTGGCTAATTTTGACCCAGTGGCGAGACACTGTAACGACCGCCCGCGAGTACTTGCTTGGCGTCTCCATCGAGCTGGAGCGGCGTCGGGTAGCGCAGGAAGAGCCCGACAACGTCCAGAGGAGCCTCGAGCTCGCGGCGTACTTCACCCACTGCACGCTCCAGCCGCCGCACATGCAGATCGCCCTGCGTAGCGCCATCCAGGTCTTCACGAAGGCCAACAACACTGGTACCGCTGCCAAGTTCGCGCGCCGGCTGCTCGACCTGAACCCGGACCCGAAGATCGTAGCCCAGGTACGCACGCGCCGCATTCATGTCCCGTATGCACATGCGCACGTCTGACGCGTTGTCGCAGGCCCGGCAACGCATCGCGGCGGGCGACCGCAACCCGCGCGACGCGATCGAGATCGCGTACGACGAGTTCACGGAGTTCGAGGTGTGTGCCGCGAGCTACACGCCGATATACAAGGGCGCACCGTCGGTGCGCTGCCCGTACACGGACGCCGCGTTTTTGCCCGAGTTCAAGGGCACGCTGGACCCGCTCACTCGCCTTACGGAGATTGGGGCGATCGCGTCGGGCTTGCCCGCGCCGCGGTGATGTGGTGGGCGAGTAGTATAGTTGTTTGTGTGGATTGCCATTTCGTGTTACAAAATTGCAGCCTTATTTTATCGCTCACGGTGCAGAAGGCGCTCATTGGACCCACGTGCTTGCCGTCCTCGTCCTCCCGGTGTCCCTTCAAATTCATGTTATACGTCCTTTTCTAATGGAGCGCGGAGCAAGGACCAGGGATTGAGAGAGGATGTTAGGTGCAGTACTGGCATGCGCAGTGTTGAGCCAGACGCACAACTGATCGTCGACGAGACCTCACGGAGAACATATTGAAGCGTGTGCTACACAAGTACTACTACTATACGCGCCCTAGCCACGCTGCAACATCCTACACATTGTTCCAATGATAATCGACAAAGCGTCTCGTCGTCGACGAAACTCTAGCCCATATGTCTCTAACCGTCGCCCACCGTCCCTCCTCAGGTTTGTTCATCACCCAATTCATCGCCACTTGCGCAAACGGCGGAGTGATGCTGCCCACCCATTGCCGCAAGCTGCCGTCGCCGGTCATCCACAGGTGATAGATACACCACACCATGAGTGCGGCCGTGATGCCAGAGAAAACGCCTACTGGAACACGCGTCTGGATGTCCGTGGAGGAGAAGCACAACAGTAACAGTGCGACAAGAAACATAAGCATGCTATGAGCCGATGGAACGCAGTTAGTTCTGGAGCAATTTTGAAAAGACGAAGCGGCCTTACGCCCACTGGAGCAATGCGTATGGAAGACTCAGTATTATGGCCAATGGCTCCATGCCGAATTGCGGATGCTTGTTCCTTGTCATGTACCCGGACTAAGGGGCGGAAAAGTGGTTGAAATTTTGTTTATCGAGGTTTGGATGGTGCCTACCGCAGCATGAGGATGGTCGTCTTATTAAGCGCGATTGTGGCGCACAAGAACCAGACCCACGATGATGCTTCCGACGCTGCCCAGCACTGACAGATAGCTGGTAATTTGGGCGGGAAGTGACGTCGAGACACTGTTGTCGTCGTTGACAGGGACAACTCCTGGGATTGCCAGGAATCCAACATTTACAGTCATAATGACCGTCGCCGGAGACAATATATATCAGCATAAGTCAATAGTACAGTGTTTTTGGAGCTAATTAACGGTACGCACATACAGGATGAATTCCCGCCACTCTCCCAGTGACAGTTTATCAATGAATTTTTTCCAGTCGACCGCAACAATGATCTCATCAGTCCATAGCTTCTCAATCTCCGCCAGATGCACCTCAGGTGCGTAGAATAGGAGGGGGGGAAAGAGAGATGAGCCAAGACCGCTCCTTTGGCCGTTCGGCGTATACGCTATGTCCAGCGTCCAAACGAGCATGAGGCTGGCCGTGGGAGTGAGCTCCGAACCGGTGAGCACACCAGATGGTCCCGACCGAATATTGCCAGTAGGCGCGCTGTGAATTGATAGTTAGTTTCTTTTTGCATGCCTCAGCGCAGCGGGATATACATACTGACGCTGACAGTCAGATATTGGCTCTCCCCGCCGACAGTGCCTACGAAAATCAGGACGGAAGCTGTACATGACAATGGAAACACACAAACTCTTAGCATCCCGGAGAAGCTCTACCATGTGTCGCTTGTCTGCCGTGCTATACGAGGCGGTCGAGGTATCGGACGTCATACTGTCTGATCATATTTCAGCTTGTACCTCCCAGGCCTCCTTAGAATTCCTCTGCGCGCGCTCACCAATGCATCCATGTATCAATATGCCCATTAAGTCATGGTACGCATCCTGGTATCGGGCGCGTCCAGTGAAACCTGGAGATAGATCAGCTGAATCTGACGGCTGACATAACGGAGCTCTCACCAATATTGACTTTCTAAATAATGCTCTTGCAAGATAATAATGAGCTTGTGAGATACTGTCCAGAACTACTTCTATGGATGTGATGACTTACTAACATGTGCAGGCGACGTGACACCCCTCATTTCGCTGATATGCTGAGACAAATCGACGTGATGAAGCCAGAACGGCGTGCGGGACTTGTGGTCCACATAATAGTATCGCCAGGCAAAGTCTTCAGGTCCGCCATCAGGTTCCAGACAGCCTCGGCGCCTCGTGGCATCTATTCAATCAGCGTGGGTGTTCGGACGTCATATTGAGGTTGCAGGGGAATTTGCACACAGGCCCTCCTAGGACTCGCAGAGGGATGCAGGACTGATGATCCTGGAGTTAGGTGTCCCGACTAACGGACTCGTCCGAGTCGGAGATCGTGATGTCTCGACGGGCAAGGCGGGCCGCCGATGCGCAACATGATTCAAACGGCGACGGCGAGGAATCAAAAGTGTCGTTACACGTTCTACACGTTATTCACATAATTATCCATAAAGCGCCTCGTCGACAACGAAAGCCTAGTCCACATGTCGCCCACGATCGCCCAGCGGCCCCTCTCAGGTCTGTGAAAAACCCATTCTGCCACCTGCGCAAAGGGCGGACTTACACTGCCTACCCACGTCCGCAGGCTGTTGTCGCCGGTCATCCACAAATGGTAGATGCACCATATCATCAGTGCTGCTGTGGCGCCCGAGAAAACCCCGACGGGAATACGTGTCTGGAGGTCCGTGGAGGAGAAGCACAGCAGCAAGAGTGCCACAAGGAACATGAGCATCCTATGAGACGAATACAGTTAGAGCTAATATAGCGCTCCTGAGGAGAAGGAGTCCTTACGCCCATTGGAGTAATGCGTATGGGAGACTCAGTATTATAGCCAATGGTTCCGTGCCAAATTGCGGATGCTTGTTACTTGTCATGTACGCGGACTGAAAGGCGGAAAAGTGGTTGAAATTTTATTTATCCAGGTTTAGATGGCGCCTACCGCAGTTTGAGGATGATCGTCCATTTTGGCGCGATTGTGGCGCACAAGAACCAGACCCACGATGATGCTTCCGACGCTGCCGAGCACAGATAGATAACTGGTAATTTGGGCGGGGAGAGACGACGTAACACTGTTGTCTTCGTTGATGGGGACGACTCCTGGTATTGCCAGGAAACCCACGTCGACAGTCAGGATGACCGTCGCCTGGGTAAGTCGCGTCGATGAGGGACTAGTCGTTGAACAGTGACCAGACGCACATAGAGGATGATGTCACCCCATTCGGCTACCAGTTTTTCGATGAATTTTTTCCATGCCTCTCCAACAATGATTTCGTCGGTCCAGACATTCTCGATTTCGGCCAGGTGCACCTCGGGAGCATAGAACAAGAGAGGGGACAAGATTTTGATGAGCCAAGTCCGGTCTTTCGTCCCTGGCCGTTCTCCGTACACGGAATGTCCTGCATCCAGACGAGCGGTTGGCTGCCCGTGAAAATATACATATCTGTAGTGCGCTGTAATCAAAATCATGAGCCATGCTTGGCAATAGAAGAAGTTCAGGAATATTACGGACCAAAGAAGGCGAGTAAGCGAGCTGTTCAAAAACAAGGCAAATCGTCAGCACCGATTCAGGTGATTGCATGACGCGATGCACTTACTGACGCTGACAGTGAGATACTCGCTCTCCTCGCCCAAAGTACCTGTTGAGGTCATTGAGGAACGTATTAGACATATAATTGATATGACAAACTTTTAGCATCGCGAAGAAGCTCTACCATGTGCCGCTTATCCGCTATGCTGTACGGGGCAGTCGAAGTGTCGGATGTGATGCTGTCTAAAAAAAAAGTCAAGTTTCTTCGCACAACTAAGCTCTGAACACTCACCGATGCATCCGTGGATGAGCATGCCCATCAAGGCGTAATATGAGTCGCGAGGCAGAGGGCGCGCGCCGGCAGGATAGAAAGACCAGTGGAACCTCAAATATTGTCAGTCACGTCAGAAAGCTTGAATGACCGCGAATATTCTACCAGTATTGACTTTCAAGATAGTTTCCTAGAGGAATATTTGACTGAGCATCCATTCCGTTTGGAGCAATACTCCGAGACTTACTAACGTGAGAAAGGGATTCGACGCCCAACATTTCACGAATCTCCGGAGATATATCGTATTCATGCAACCAGAAAGGTATCCGCGCGATATGGTCCACAAGATAGTAAGTCCATTTGATGCCGCCCACGTCGTCGTCGAGGTAGAAGTCAACGAATAGGTCGCACTCATTCAGAGGGAACGGCATCTTCAAAACCTCGAGACACCTCCTGATCCACGCCACGAAGCTCGCGATTTCTTCACGGGAGACTTCATCGTACATGTCACAATCCGTGTACACTCGCTGAAGGACTCGGATGTCAGTACTATGTCAGTCGGTATGAGGCACAATCTGATGCCCACCTCCGCTTCCCAGAAGAAATATAACGCGCCTTCCGGATGTACGGACGGTGTCCACGGCGCACAATCAGTGTTTCCACTGTTGAATATCAGGAAGAAACCTCTCGAGAAGAGCAGACGGACGAACTACGGAAATGTCTTGCACATTGGTTTGAGGATAATTTTGGGTGATCCACGGGTCCTGGTGATAGACAAGTCAGAACATGCGCGGAGGAAGAGAAGATAGGGAATGGAATACGCTTTGGCTCTACGGGAATAGCGAGGAACGCTTTCCGGTATGAGGGCTTCCACATGGCGCCCCTCGGGAGGCACGAGAGGAAAAGTTTGGGATCCTCCATGTCCCGATGAACTGACAGTGGAGTTGGAATGCGAGTGATGTTGCGAATCAGTCGCTTCCAGTGGTACGGAAATGTGCGCGGGCGGATCTTGGGGCGAGGGCGAGTCTATAATGATCGAAGGCTCTGGCAGTGACGAGCGAGTACTGGCGGTGGAAGGCGTATCGATGTGGAAGTTGTAGCTGGTAGAATCTCCCCGTACAGGTGAAGTAGGCCCATGTTCAATCGAAGGCGTTGGAGTTACCGAGACGCTGGGTAGATGCGCATCCAGGATTGACGCCGGCCGCCTCACTGAAGCGGGCCGTGGGGAGGCGCGAGATCGCGATCGCGATCGAGAAACGTCTCGCGAGGGACTGTGCGTGAATTGTGAACGTGGAATGCGTGAGGATTGGAATGGAGCGTGGCCTCCTGTCGAGGTTGGCGTGGTAGCTTGGATTATAGACAGCCTCGAGCCTGCCCGACTGGCGTCGGAATACAGGTTGGCGTTGTGGCCCATATCAAACGAGCGGAACGATTGAATATCACCGGCTGGAAGTTCAGTCATGATACGGGGTGGATATGCTGCTGAGCGTGGTCTCCGTGGTTCGGTGAAGGTAGGATGGGTCGGTTCGCGTAGGCTGGACCGACTCGAACTAGGATGGGATGTTGGGAGCAAGCTCGCTGAGATCATAGCTTCGTTATGGTCGCCACATAGTCGTGGTGTAGGAGTCGTCGGCCTGGCTCTCGGTCCAGGAGCTGTCCGAGACTGTGCAGTGCGTCTCGAAAGCTGTGGTAGATGGAGTCGGCGCCAGAGGATGACCAAGAGCGCGCCGCAACGTCGTAGAATTTCCAGGCTAAAGCGACGGTGGGAAGCAAATAGCTGCCTGAGTCGTGCAAGAATGAGCTGGAGGTGAAGCACGGGAGACATGAAGGACGTTAGAAGGACATGTGCAGTTGGATGCTGCGAGCAGGTGCCCGTGCTTTCGAACCTTCGGCTAATGTCCTGACTGGATCGGTGCCTCGTGGCAGTATCCAATCAGCATCGGCGCTCGGGCGTCAGAGCCAGGAATGACGGAAAGTTGTGCCATTAGAGCAACGTGGACGGGAAGAGCGAATAACCTCGCCGTCACGGTAGCGTTCAAACTGGGCAGTCGCGCAAGTGTGGGTGCCGGCCGGTGCCGCAGCACAGCTCTACTCATCGGCAGTGCAAGCCGACTACAAGCCGCCACCACGACTCTGGCTCCGAGTCTCGTGCCGGCCAGCAGTCTCAGCTGTACGGGGAGGCCACGGTGAGATGACATTCGTGTTTGCATCTGTATTTTACATTCTGCGTTTGATCGCAAACAAGGAAGAGCAGAGACTTTTCAATTCAAGTGCAGGCTCGCTGGACCATGCTCGAACGGACAGAACGATAAAGCGACCGTTATAAGTGCACAGCAATCGAGGATAGGAAAGTTTAAGAGGAAAGTTCACCGGCGGCGAGGGGCGGAAGCTTTCAGCCGAGGGTTTGCCCGCGGCATTCCTGCATCGGTACAAATGGACAGCCTCATCCTCATAATTGGCGAAATCGCACAATAACGTACAGGCACAAATCCTCCTTCCATCGTACGGCAACACTGTCACTGCCTCCGTGAAAAGACGTCAGAAAAGGATTTTTTTAAAAAGCGGACCTTCGCGACACCTATAGCACCGTCTCCGGATCCACATCATGTTCAACTATTTCTTCTTGTCGCCCCCGACCGGCTTCTTGGGACCGCCTCGTGGCCGGAAGGGAGGCCTGTCGAATGACAACAGCGCATATCGAAGTCAGATCTGCGTCGATCGTCTGCATCATAAGATAGGCTTTGCTTACACGGAATCATCCTGTGCCCTGGCAGGGATCCTACATTGAATCGGAGAGGGGGAAATGGAGAGGACAGGCTTACTGCTTGGGATGCTCCTGCGGGGACTCGGGCTCAGACGCCTGTGGTTGCTGCGTCGGCGGGTTCGATTCGGGTGCTCTAGTACCGTCAGGTCGTAAGAAGAAGTATGAGCAGTGCCCGGGAACTCACATTTCGGCGATTTTCTGGTCTGCCATGGGTGGTAGCGTAGGGAAAGCACAGCCAAGAGGATTGAGATAACGACTTGAGCGTGCGAGTTTCGAGTTCGCTTCTCACGCCAATCTCGCAAGCAATTGCAAGTAAGTGTCTGTCCCAACACTTGCCAAATATCCACAGGATAGGACGGACATGTTACATCAGATACGTTTGCAGAGGCTCTGATCTGGAGCTGTCGACGGATGGATCGCCGGGAAAATCGCGCCTCCGGCTGCGGGTGGCACTGGCATGTCAAGTAACGGCGCGCCTTACTACATAGTAGGCGTGAGATGCATACATGTATAGGAACTAGATGCACAGCACATTCCAGTAAGGTCACTCTTCCGATTCTGTGACAGCCAGCTATATTTGCCTGGGAGCGGCGATACTGTTCACACTGATGCACTGGGAGGTGATATGTTCTGATGCCATTTGCGGGCTGGACGCGCACTGCATGGCCATGCGGCTAGTTTCCAACCACATATGTATCTCGCATAGCAATGGATCATGCGAAGCGCCGAGTATTTCGATGCGGAGATAACATTCAAATGCGACCGGGTCAGAAATGTGCGCGGAGTATTCGCGACAGCCTGAGCGGTGCGGCAGAGCAGCACACTCGATGAACGGAATGATGATTACAACCAGGCACCAGGACATCCATTAGCAGTTTCCTAGGGTAAGCTATACGTTATGAAGCAATACCGAGATGCAGAAAACCTTCATTCAAGTTCTTTGCGGCAGATCGGCCCAGCTTACTATTTCTTGCCTCCCCCGACAGGCTGCTTGACTGCGCTTGCCTGCTTATTAACCGCATTCGCCTGCTTCACAACGTTCGCTTGTTTCGTCGCATCGCTCTGTTTAGTTCCCGCGACTGGGACCTTGGGGCGGCCGCGCGGCCGGAAGGGCCTACTACCGGTGAACGAGGATCGGATTCAGATCTGCTCCGATTGCTCGTATCAAGCGAGCTGTACATACACGGAGCCCTGTGTCCTAGCAGGATGTTCCGATGTCAGCATACGAGGATACGATATGATCAGAAGGGATGCTTATGGAGACCAATTTTCTGGCTGTGCACTTTCAATGCGACGCCGGTCCGTGGAGTGACAATCAAGCTGTGGTAGAGTACAGGAGGCGTACCCTTCGGGATGCTGCTTGTCTCTCTGGGGCGATACAGTAAGGAGATCGTATGGGGGCTAAAGGGCGGCAGTGCGGTTAATTGATATCGATACGGGACCGCCGGGCGTGCGACTGTAGTGCTATCAGTACGCCACCGCGCCGCTGGCTCGGACGCCCACATTGGGCTCTCGAAACCCCCTTCAATACTCAAATACAGCGCCACCTACTGCGCTCTAGCACCAGTGCACACTCTCTCTCCCAGGGAGGAACACGCCAGCGCAACTGAAATTTGACCGCGGGAGCCAAATACAAGTATCTGTGTACACGGATTAGCCTGCCCCCATGTTCAGCTCACTACGACTTGAAGGTGTCCGTGAAAAAGCAGGCGGAACAAGATAGCTTGGGTTCGCATCCTTCAGCAAGCCACGGCTCTCCCGCGCGTGTGCTTGGCGCACGTACGCGAACCGCTGGAAATGATTCAGCGCCTGCAAGGACTGCACGCCAACCTGTATGGATGCCATCTTAGCACAGTCGCAAATGTCATGGATGGACTCACGGGGAACATCCGCAGCTGTGTGAATAAGTCTACGGTCAAATCTCGTATGCCCTCCTGTTGGTGGAACAGCCCGAAACTCAGCGGCAGGAGGCCCCCGGAGTGCGGAGGCAAGAAGGCAAGCAGCTGTTGTCCGAGTCCTGTCAGCAAACATGCCGATGATATGTATGTAGAGAGGCACACCTCCACCACCTGCTCGTAAGTCTGCACGCTCTCCAGCAGCGTGCGCATGATCAGCTCGACCTCGGCATCTTGCATCTGCTTCACCTGCCGTAGCCGCCACAGTTGATGGAGGACATCAAACCCCTGTATCGCGTTCGTCGACAGCGAGCGCTTGAATTCCTATACACGTACGCAGTCAAACAGCCACAAGACTTTGTAGATAGCAGTTTCACTCACTTCCTGATATCTGTGGTACGTAGCTGTTCGTCGCCAACCTTCGATCCGGCTGATGTTCGCGGTGAGTTCTCGAGATCCCGCGGCGTCTTCTAAGAGCACTATGCCACTGCCGAGATGCGAGCTGTCACCGGGCCCCTCGTTGAATGTAGAGCTCGGATAGCCGATTGTCGTCACACCGAGCACATCCTCCTCGTACCGTGAAGCCAGGCGCACGAATCGGGACACGTACTCCGTGAAACGCGCCCGCACGAGGCTCTCGCCGAAGTGATAGTTGATCGCAGAGATGATCTATGAGAGACGTTAGTTTTGGCATTGGAGACGATCCACAGACGACCTACGTCTTCGACGAATACATTGTCGGGGTTGTCCGCCTTGGCCGTGAAGTCACTCTTCTGGTCCTTGTCGCGGCTTCCGAGCCGCGCAATGTCATCCTCGCTGCCGATGGACGATTCCGCCTTGAGTGTTCCGGTTCGGATCATAAGCGGGGGAGCACCTGTCGGTGGCCCCGTCGGCGGATGCGAGATGTGGATTTCCTTCGAGACGACCATCCTTCCGGCCCCGATATCGCACAGCAGGTCCCACGACCCCGACGCTTCGAATATAGGGTTCGTGACGCCAGCAATATACGCAGGTCTTCCCATTCGCACAGTCAGCATCGCGACGTGCGCAGTATCGGGAAACGCTCACATTGATTCCCACTCATCTCGGTTCGTCAGATTGGCGTAGGGAAAGGCGCGGTCGATGAAGCCCGTAAGCACAATTCCGCAGCCGGAGCCTAGCGCGCAGGCGGACAGCACGTAACTGGACACCTGTCCTGCCGGCCGGTTGTATCCTAGGAAGATGATACGCTTGCCAGTGACGAGCGCGTTGAAGAGGAGTATGATCGGGTGTGTGAGGCTGCCGTTGGTATGCAAGTGTGGGTGGAGGGGGCCGGAGACGGTGGAGACAGGGTTAGAGAAGGTCTGGATGAGTTGGATGAGGGAGTACTGAAAAACAAAACGTCGGCGACAGTCGTCGGGGTCCTCTGCTAAAGAAAATGCTACATACGTCACCAACTTCCTCGGGAAATGTCGATATGGGCATCTTGATAGGCAGCTGGTGGCCCTTGTAGTCGATCGTTGTGTGGAAGAAATGGGTGTCCTTAACGATGTTCGTGCGCAGGTGGGGGTCTGACGAGCCATAGCGCGTCTGTGGCCGCCCGTGCTGGCCATGCGACGACACGGAAGACGCATCCGTCGATCTGCGCCCGCGGCTTGCCGTCGTCACGCTGCCGTTGCTCCCGACGCTCGACGACACGCCCGCCGGATGCGCCGCGTGCTCCAGCAGCCCGCTCTCGTCGCCCACCCACACCGCACTACCACCAAGCGAGAACGAGCTTTCGGACGGCGAGTGCTGGCCGTTCGACTGGTGTGTCGACACGGAGGCGCGTGCGTGCGCCTCCGCGACCGAGCGCTCGCGCTCGCCCGTGCGCAGCATGATGCCCTCGTCGAAGCTGGAGTGCGAGCCACCCGATGGCGTCGGCCGGTGTGTAATCCGCACACGACTGGGGCGTTGCACAGGATCCGGGGTGGCATGCGGGGAAGTGAACTTCTCCGCGAAGACGTCTTTGCGCTCGGACGTGCGCATGACGAGCTTTTCGGCGCGGGTGAGGATGGGCGCGGGGGACAGGTCCATCGAGTTGATGGCGTCAAAGAGACGGGCGAGGCAGTCTTGAGACGGCGCAGAGAAGTAGTCGTCGAGGGCTAGGAGGAGGACAGGCTGGTGGCCGCCGTGAGACGCGCGCTCATGGTCGCGGGGACATCGCCCACCTTAAATATCTGGATAAATGGGTGGCGGGTGCATATTGCCATGGCTTTCACGACTGCCCCTCTGCAATAACATGACACAGTAAGTACGAGGTCATTTGACTGCCACTGGTCGCGCACCTTCGCACTGTCTTGTCGTGCTTTGTCCGCACCAAGTTCAAGACATACAGCAGCCCTGGTTGACCGTCCTCCTTCTCCGCATTGTCGGTCGGCTCCAAAGCCAAGACAGGAGCAATAGTGTTGAAGGGGGTTTGATTGAGAAAGAAGATCGTCCAGTCCTCCAGCTGCTTCTCAGCACCATCCGGCAACATCAGGTTGGCCAAGAGCCTGTCATAACAACATCACACTCAGCGAACAGAGCCGCAGGAAAAAACGCACCCCTCATCGGTGCCCAAAGGCTGGGGAAATTGGTAGGTGAGCTGTGCCCCGCGATCGATGTCGAACTCGGCCAAGAGGACGAAGGAACAATGATGCGCGTTCCCACTGCTCATGGTGTCCTCGCCAGAGGCGAACTCTGTGGCGAAAGCGTGGTTGGTTCAGCACCCTAAGGAAGGGCTACTTACTGCAGTACCGGATGTCGAGGACTGAGAAGATGACTCTGAGAGAGCGGGAAGGTATTGATTTGGCCGCAGACCGTGAACTTCAAGCGCCGGCTTCAACTGCTACTTCCCTTATGTGGAAGCCATGCAATTCAGATTGTTTTTCGACTCGCAGCAATATTGATGCGCATATATTCTGCGTTTCCTGACAGGTCAAGCGGCTGTCGTTACTTCATAGACATTCAGACGTTCATCCCTCAGAGTCATTCAGGAGCGCTCGGCCCTAGAGGAAGTTCATTCGAGGTCGAACAATGACTACAACATACTGGTACACTTCCGACAGACAAACGAAGCCAGAACACGGACACAAACAGCGACGAGATCCAAAATGAGTCCAGCCTACACCGCCATCCCTCCGCTGAGGCGTAGAAGAGCGTTCCTGACGTTCGTCACGAACTCGACAAGACCCCGACGCATGCTCTCTTGAAGATATCAAGAAAATGTCAGCACGTAGGACGGGCGAGATATATGCGGGCACATTTGAGGTATCAAGAGGATACGGCGCACCGTGATACGAGGGAGAGGGAGCATAAGGCAATGACTCTGAAGACCTGCCTTGATCTCTCTCCATCTCGTTGATCGCGTCCATCTCCTGAGCGAGTGCGTTGCTCGCCTGCTCGTTCTCAAACTTGGGTCGCGCCTCTGCCCACGCCTGCGTCTCGGCGATGACCTCCAGCATCAGATCCTTGAACTCTGCACATGCAAGACGTCAGCACGACGCGTTTTCGCGCATGTATGCGCGTGCAAGTCCTTACTCGCACGGAAGTCCTCGTCTCGCTTGCTCTCCGCGTCAAAGGGCGAGACGATCTCAGAGTAGTGGTTGTATGGAGTCAACGCCTGCGATATCAGGTCCTGGGGCGACTGTTCCTGGCGGTCGGCCGCGCTTGGCGTCGGGCTTCCCTGGCGCGCAGGTTCGGCGGTCGTGTTGGCAGACTCTGAGGCAGCTGTCGGCTCAGGAGAGGACATTTCAGGGGGAGAGGGTGCGAACATCATGAGACACGGTGACTAGTAGTTGTGGTTGCAAGGAGAAGAGCGAGAGTTAAGATTTACTTGAAATTCAGAGTGAGGTAGACGTTCACGTGATGGCGACAATCCTGCCGGGGCCGCACGGGCCACGGCGCACGCCGACTCGGACCTGTCTCCGACCTCCTACTATTCACTTGCCTTCACCTAGGGGTTCGTAACGTCCAGCTCATTCGTTTTTCTCCTTCAATTTGGTCTGTCGGCACTACGATGCTTACCACGGGCGCTCAAAGTAATCGGATCAAAGGCGAGCTACCACGAGGCGGCCTGAACATATGTGCGTTTGCCGGGCATGTCAAGTCCCTCAGGATTTCATAACACCTTCAATGTCCTCCGTGCAGCACATCCACCTCATTCTCAGGCGGCTTGGGCAGCTATTCACTTCTAACCGCAGGGCCGCTCTGGACATCTTGCAACGTTGGGGCCTACTTTTGTCTATCCTCTGGCGCCGACTTGGTGCCACCATACCATGGCCTTCCAAACGCATAGCACAGTCTCGCCCAGCTCACACATCCGATTATCTGCCAAAGACTCCACCCCCCTGGCCATACGATGACGACAGGGATGTTGTGATCTCGACGAGTTTGCTCCCGACGCATCCTCCGGATGGTCATTCAAGCGCGTTGGTGCACGATCCAACCGATTCAACGGGCAGCAATCCACGCCCCACTTTAGTGAGGCGGCCAACGTCAATCCTGGATGCGCTTCTAGCCAGCGTCTCGGTTGCTCCAACGCCGTCGATTGAAGATGGGCCCATTTCACCCGTACAGGGAGATTCCGAGTCGTCCAGCTACGACCTCCACATCGATACCTGCTGGTACTCGATGTTCACGACCAGAACCTCCTATTATCATAAACTCGCCCTCACCACCAGATCCGCCTGCGCACACTTCCCAACCACTGGCAGCGGCTAAGTCGCAACATAAGTCGCATCCCAACTCCACTGTCAGTTCATCGGGGCATGGAGGCTCCCAATCTTTTCTTCTCGTGCCTCCCGAGGGGCGCCAGATGGAAGCCCTCATGCCGGAAAGCGTTCCTCGCTATTCCCGTAGAGCCAAAGCGTATACCATTTCCTATCCGCTCTTCCTCCGCAAGTTCTGACTTGTTCATCATCAGGACCCGTGAAGCACCCAAGCTTATCGTCAAACCAATGTGCAAGACATTTCCCTAGTTCGTCCGTCTTCCCTTTTGGAGAGTTTTCTTGCTTATTGTGACAGTGGAAACGCTGATTGTGCGCCGTGGACACCGTCTGTACATCCGGAAGGCGCACATTGTATTTCTTCTGGGAAGCGGAGGTGGGCATCAGATTCTGCCTCATACCGACCGAGATGGTACTGACCTCCGAGTACCCCCCAGCGAGTGTACACTGACTGTGACATGTACAATGAAGTCTCCCGTGAAGAGGTCGAGAACTCGTGGCGTGGATCAGGAGGTGTCTCGAGCTCCTGAACATGTCCTTCCCAATGAGCGAGTGTGACCTAGTCGTCGACTTCTACCTCGACCCCTACCAGGAAAGTGGAATCAAGTGGTGTTACTATCGTGGAGCATAATGTTCGGGTACCTTTCTGGCTACACGAAACCGATATATTTCTGGACATTGGGACGGTGTTGGGCGTCGAATCCCCTTCTCACGTTAGTACGTGTTGAAGTGTTACTGTGAACGGAATGGATGCTCAGTCGAATCTTCCTCTAGGACACTACCTCGAAAGTAACTACTGGTAAGATATTCGTAGCAGTCCAATCCTAAAAATTAACGGTAACACAGGTTTCACTGGTCTTTCTATCTTACAGGCGCGCGTCCTCTGCCTCGGGACACGAATTGCGCCTTGATGCCAGTGGGTATGCTCATCCACGGATGCATCGGTGAGTGTTCAGAACTTAGTTGTGTGAAGAAACTTGACTTTTTTTAGACAGCATCACATCCGACACTTCGACTGCCCCGTACAGCATAGCGGATAAGCGGTACATGGTAGAGCTTCTTCGCGATGCTAAAAGTTTGTCATCTCAATTATATGTCTAATACGTCCTTCAATGACCTCAACAGGTACTTTGGGCGATGAGAGCGAGTATCTCATAGTCAGCGTCAGTAAGTACATCGCGCCATGAAATCACCTGGGTGCCGATGATTCGCTATGGTTTTGAACAGCTCGCTTACTCGCCTTATTTGGTCCGTATTATTCCTGTACTTCCTCTATCGCCAAGCGTGACCCGTAGTTTTAATGACAGCGCACTATAAATTTGTGTATTTCCACGGGCAGCCAACCGCTCGTTTGGATGCAGGACATTCCGTGTACGGAGAACGACCAGGGACGAAAGACCGGACTTGGCTCATCAAAATTTTGTCCCCGCTCTTGTTTTACGCTCCCGAGGTGCACCTGGCCGAAATCGAGAAGGTCTGGACCGACGAAATCATTGTTGGAGTGGAATGGAAAAGGTTCATAGAGAAGCTGTTGGCAGAGTGGCGAGAGTTCATCCTTTACGTGCGTACGCCCTACTGTACCCGTGCAATACTTTCTCCGTGACACTGTTCGACATAGGCGACGGTCGTCATGGCTGTCAACGTGGGATTCCTGGCAATCCCAGGCGTTGTCCCCCTCAACAACGGCGATGTTTTGCCAGTTTCCCTCCCTCCCCAGATTATCAGCTATCTGTCAGTGCTAGGAAGTATAGGAAGCATCGTTGTGGGCCTAGTGCTTTTGCGCCACAATGGTTCAAAGCAGGAAGACCATCCTCTTACTGCAGTATGTGCTCATTTAGATTGCTGAACGGAGCCTAAAAAGAATAATCGGGTGTCATATAGTCTAGCTCAATGGGAAGGGATAGATACGCGCGTTTTGGCATGGAGCCAGTTGCGATCATCTTTAGTCTTCCATTTGCATTGCTCCAGTGGTCGTACGTGACCGTTATTCCCTTCGTGAATAAAAACCCATTCAATTGTGTGCAGGACGCTCCTCTTCCTCGCGGCCTTTGTGACATTGTGTTTACTCTCTTCGGACATTCAGACGCGTCTTCCCGTCGGCATCTTTGCGGCCATCATCAGGGCCCTCCTAGTGTGGTGCATTCTCCACTACTTATTGACGGCCGAATACGGCAGCAGGTGGGAGGGCAGTATAGGTCCGCAAAGTGCGCAGGAAGCTGTCAAGTGGATAACAAGGCTACCGCACAGGGGCAAGGCAGTAATTCATAAGCTGTGGACCAAGATTTCGTTGTCGACGAGACGGTTTGCGGAAGACAATGTGAACAATGTGTAGGGTTTTGTTACGACGCCATCATTTCGGCGTGTCGAGCACAATGAATTATACCATGGACCGATCGACAATAGATGACTCATTGTAGCACATTGCGTTGGCAAGGACATCGCGATATCGATATCTGACCACGCTGAAATACAACAGCTTTATGAAGAGCTTCTAGAGCGACGAGTTCGATCGGAAACGTATCGCATCGCCGGCCAGTACACGAGCACAACGGGGCAGTGATGTCGGTTGCCGTACATACATATGGCGTATGGTCGACAACGTCCACCGCTGAGCAGCACTCGGGCTGTGAGTCCAGTGCCATGATGGTCGAGCCCACGTTGCACCAACTTGCCGCGTACGCTGGCATGACGTGGGTAGCAGGGCTGAAGCTAGCGCTGAAGGCCAGCGGCACCTAGCAGTTATCTAAGCATCGTGAGCAAGAGGGGCCACGATCCAAGGACATCGCCGTGCGCACTAGTTGGCGCCGATCCAATCATCTCCCGATGGACGCCTAGTGAGACACTGCCATGGTGCCACCAAGCGCCTGAACAGCCCTAAAGAAACCAGCGCGTCTGGCAGTGCAGTACGGCCCCTTACTGTGAACACGGCCTCTCCGAGATCCCGGTTGCGACTCGGAGGTTTGGCCAGAGTAAGCCGCCAGGCGAGTGGCACAAGTGCAGCTATGTGCCTGGCTCGGCACCAGACTCACGGCTCCTATTACTGGCACGCCGCAACCTGCACCGTCGACAACACGTTGCTGACACTCTGCGACCTGCGAGAGCGGCGGCACGCAAAGCCCCACAGCAACGGGTCTGTGAGCATCACCCACGTCTTTGTGCACGCTTTGGTGTGAGCCTCGTACACTGTGGTCGACGAAGGGTTGACGCGTTGCACAGCCCGGCGGCAGTGTACTTCATATATAAACCGTGCACACTTCTGCTAGACAGGCTCACGGCCTCTCACACCCTTCGCTCTCTCAGTTCCACAGATGTCTACTCCCTCCATTGTTGAAAAACCGCTGGCTACCAGGGATGGACTGCAGGCCATCGGGCCCGCCGAGATGAATCGCGATCGGTACACCGCGTCGTCTGAGTGAGTATCCTCGTCCGTCGCATCGTCGCAGCGCTCATCGGATGTCACAGGGCGCATCTCATCCAGGTCCCTGTTTTCCCCGCCATGTTCACGGCGTTCGAACCTGCCCCGGTCGAGCCTGGAGCGGCGTCCTCACCGTACGCACGATTTCCACCTCAACATGCCACATCTGACATTTTCACAGGCCCCAGTACATGCCTGCGGGCTGGAAGCGCTACGTTCATCCCGAGGGCAAGCCGTACTTCTACAGGCGCACGCACCCCGCTATCGCCACCACGGTCGATGTCAGGGAGTGGGGCGCGCTCGAGGACGTCGCCGCTTGGGAGACGGTTATCACAAAATGGGCTGCAGAGCTGGGAATCGTGTTGCCGCTGTCTGTGGAGATCTTCCTGGACTTCGACTTTGACGTGCCGGGTGCCCCGTGCAAGTACTACTTCGTCGATCATGCCGCGAGGGTTCCCTTCTGGCTGACGACCATGAACACGGATGACTTGGACGTCTTTGGTGTGCATAATGAAGAGCATCTCAGTAAGCCCTTTTCCCGATACTCCAATATCCTCGTTTGACCTGGATCCTAGAATTGAACTTGGAGTCGCTGTATTGGGACCACGTTCAGACGTTCTCAATGCACAACCATTGCGATCCGGAAGTACTCGACAACCTCATCGCGCGCTTCTTGCACGCCCGTATCGGTAGGTCCTCCGCGCTACCCAATTGTGCAGGCGTTGCTCAATTTCGCCACCCAGATGACTTGACCTCTGATCTTTCGACGTTCCCGTACCGAGACCCAATGTCTGCCCAGTTCTTGGACGTGTTGCAACAGTGTAAAAGTGCGTGCTCACCCTCTATGCTACCGCTTGCCCCTTTCTTACCGTTATGCTCTGAAGATCATATTTCTGACGGTCGCGTCATGACAATAGTTGGTGCGTGAGCGGTCGGCGCTCGCATAGTCATTGTGCTAATCGTTTATATTGTGTTATCTAGCACGCATGCAAACAACCCTTCGTAAGCTTCTGTCCCTTTCGTCCTGTCCGTACCTGTGATTTACGCGCGCCATACAGTCGCGTCAGACATCCAGTTGCTCTGGGGCCAGAAGGAAGTCCGCCTCTCGATTGATCAATCCGTCTTCGCAAGCCCCACTCGAAAGCGCAGTATCCTCCTGAAGGGTGTCTCTCTCTTGTGTTTCAACTACCCTGAGTGTTGGCGGGCTCGTTTGGAGGGGTTATTCGTCGACAGCATTGCCTACGACACGCGCTGGGATGCTTTCAACACGGAGATGCTGCAGGAGTGGAAGACTGGGATGGCCTGGGTGAGTTCACATACAGTGTCTTGCACTTCCCTCACTGATGGCGTGTCATCTCTTCAGTCGTTCGGGGCCTTGATGTACGTTTTCCCAATACATAGTTTGTCGACCGGCGCTGACCCCTCCTAATAGTTCCAACATCTTGACACTGCCAACGGCGTTCTCGCCCGCGACTACCCAAACCTCGCTCATTCTCAGCGCCGTCAGTATCCTGGGGGCTATCCTCCTTTCACAACGCCACATGGACCCCAGTTTACGCAACAAAGGTTGGAAGGGTCCGGTGCGTGTTTCACCGGTCTTTTATTTTCGCCGGTCTCTGACATTTTGCCACTAGGCCGACTTCATGACCGAGCACCGCTCAGACTACGCATTCCGGCCCATCGCGATCGTGCTCACCCTGCCGAAGACGCTGTACACATGGGCGTTGATCCTGTTCGTGGTGCAGGCGATGTGCCAGGCGCTGCATGACGTGCGGCCCGCTGTCCTTGGGGCTGTCCTCGGACTGGTCGCCGCGCTTGGACTCGCCGCGCTCGTGACGATGTACCCTATCCATCTAGTCTCGCGTCTGCGCCACGCAGGCGTGCGCGTCGCAGCCTGCTTCTCGTGCTGCCGGTCACGGCGCACCGAGAGCGCTGACGCTGACGCTCAACCCGACTCCACGTCGACTGACGAGAAGTCTGGGGGCTCTCTTGTATGACTGCCAAACAGCCGGGGGTCCTCAGACGAATCCAGTCTTTCGGTAGACACGGGTGGGGGAATCACGGTCTTGCGACGGATTCGGCTTCGTATCTGGACTTCACCGTTTGTTATGTCCTGTCATGACCATACGTCCGTATACGACACTCTTACTTATGTTAGATACGCTCGAGATGTCTTGCAATGTGAACGTGATACCCGTGTTTTTTCACAAAGCGCATTGAGCGGTGCAGCTGAAATTGTTCATACCACCAAGGTAAAGAAATCTTTTGTGTACAAGAATGAAGCTCATGCATCTTCAACCGCGCCGCTGGGGAGACGACCGCGGAGTCCATGCCTCTGGCTGCCAGTCTCGGTCTTTGGGTCCCCCCGGTGCCCGCGGGTGTGGAGTTGAAGCCGAGGCTGTGGGTGCCTCTGGGGGGACAGCTGGCTCCAGTGGAGCCGGGCTAGAGTCCATTGCTCCAGACGTGGGGCCCTGCTGTCCTCCCGGCGCAGCGGGATCCGGGCTGGGCAGAGCAGCTTGCGCATCTTGAACTGCGGCGGCCGCAATGGTGCGGCACTCTTCTAGGTCTTTGGCTTGCAGGATGGCGGCGTTATGCAGTACACGGCGCTGGCGCTCTTGGTCGGCCCGGAGCTCCTGCATGACATGAATACCGGCTGCGGATGAATACGGCGACAGGTACTTCAAGAGTAGGTATATCCGGTCTTGTGTGCGACAGCCAAGACTCCCACTGAACTGCATGGTGGATATGGGCGTCAGTCGAGGAACGACAGATGTAGGAACGAGGGCATGCGCACCTGGCAGCTTCCTGGAACCTCCGATGTAATGGTACACATCTTCGTACACCTTGTACTCCACTCTTCTTCTCGTACGTCTTGGATCTACCCGTGGGCGAGCTGTAAGGCGGAAGGCGACCGGAACATGTGCGATGCCTACCATCTGTCGTGCTCGGGAACTCGAAGAACCTGTTTCCTGTGCGTCGCTTGTGTTAGGCATATCAGAGGCGCCGAGCGAAAGAAAGCTAGGCTTGTTGGACTTACCTTCCAAGTCGTGGCCGACTAAATGACGCTGCATGCAACAGGACGTCAATACGCCTCATGAGCGGAACGACGATCGGAATGGGTAGCGCACCGGACGCGTCAGCCGCTGCCATGCTCTTCGGATGGCCGCAGACATGATGCGCGCAATTCACGGGAGTTTCAGGCGGGGGTTATTGGGCGACGTGAGAGAGCAAGATGATGGGGATTGCGGTACAAGACGTCGCGCTCGATATTCGACTTGCGCGTCGGCGGTAGTGAGCGCCTCAAGATCATGTGCCTGAGCAAATCGACATATCCCAGCGCTCGAGAGCACCTCTTGCTTGAGCAAGAAACATTTTGCAGCATCGCCTCAGAACAAACCCTATAGTCCGGATATCTGTCTACGACGAAAGAGCGCAGAGACATCTGAAACTACAATCACATTTATACATCTTCAGAAGTCACCAAGGCCCGAGTCGTCGTCGTCGAGGTCACCCTCCTGGATTTCCTTCGCAAGTTCCTTCTCACGCTCCCTCGCCCCCTCTGCGTCGGCCAACTCTTTGCGGTGCGCGTTCAACGGATACCGCATAGCCTGTAAGATAGCCTGTGAGCGCCCGTACCGGCAAGAATGCAAACCAGTGCTCACCTTTACGCTCTCGTTGTGCAGCTCCAGGCAGTACCCGATGCGCCGCGCAAACATCTCGCCGACCTCGGGCCCGTCGCCCGTCTTCTGCCCACCGCACTCCATCCAGCCCTTCTCGTGCACGATGCGCCCCTCGATGACGCCGTCGCGGATCGCCTTGCCCACGATGTACTCGGCGTCCTCCTCCGAGTCGAGGTGCAGCTTCACGCAGATGTCGCGCAGTGAGATGCGCGAGTACGAGAGCGAGAGGCGGCGGATGCCCGTCTTGATGACGTTCTGGCGGAGGCGCACGATGAGCGAGTACGTCTTGTCGGCTTCGAAGACGGCCGCGTGTTTCGACAGGGTGTTCTGGAAGTTTGACAGCGAGCCCGTGCGTACGGCTGCCATCGAATCAGCACGGCTTGCTGGTGCGATCGGCATGCGGCTACGTACCTTTGACGATGTCGAAGTACCCGCTCAATGCCTTTTCGAGGACAGGGTGGCGGAAGAGACTGCGCTCGGGGATGTCACCCATGAGAAGCTCCACGACGACGAATAGCTTGTGCACGGCCTGGTAGAATCCGGGGGCAACCTTCGGAGCAGG
Organism: Auriscalpium microsporum; assembly: GCA_019914985.1. Classification (NCBI taxonomy): domain Eukaryota; kingdom Fungi; phylum Basidiomycota; class Agaricomycetes; order Russulales; family Auriscalpiaceae; genus Auriscalpium; species Auriscalpium microsporum. The sequence goes on along the minus strand of JAHLMG010000007.1, from coordinate 985,337 downwards.
CGCCCGACGGATCGCCTGTTGGAGATGTGTGTGCGCCTCGGTGTAGTTGAGCTGCACGGCCTTGATGCGGCCGAGGTAGTAGTGGTATCGTGCGTATTGAGGGTTGGGAGCCGAGGCGGGGAAGGTGGTTTTCGAGACGAGCTTGTCCGCTTGGTCGTACAAGCTGTAATGCAGGTAGCTGCGCAGGAGACGGTTGATGAGCGCTGCTTGCGTCTCATCGTCGTGGCGCAGAGACGCAGTACGCTGAGCAGCAAGATACAGTCTAACGACAAATTAGCGATGAGATTTTGAAGAAAAGGGACAGTGCGTACGGCCGCGCGTCGGACAGCTCCCCCGCTAACTCGTACGTCCGCTCGACGGCGAACCAGACCTTCGCTGCGATCGGGTCGAGGCTTCGGCGATTCAGCGCCTGCATTTTCTGAACAGTGCTGTTCGCGAGCTCTTGAGCTTTGCCGTAGTTGCTTGGGGACGTGAGCAGGTGGTGAATTATGAGGAGGCGGAAGTAGATCTCGGCTTCGGGGACAGGGTCTGAAGGAGGCTTTGCGGCTGGAGGCGCTGTCGAGTCGATATCCATGGTTTCTGGGACGTCGGCATCGGGCAGCAGCGAGAGCAGTGAGCTCTTGACGGATGATTCTGTAGCGCATAAGAATCAGCTCCAGGTGGAAGCGAAACGAGACGCACCTGGTGGGTACACCTCTGAGATGGCATCCCGAAGCACTTGCTCGGTCAGACGCTTCCGTAGGGCTGTCAGGGTGCGAAGGACGCGGTGCGTGAAGCGCGGCTCGAGGGTAGAGACGGCTCTGTCGATGAGCGTGATATTGGACTTGATTTCGGCGACTGGGGAGGGCGGTGAAGTCGGCACTTCCTTGCCTTCCTGCTTCTCTTCCACTTTCTCGTCTGCGGGCTTCATTTCTACGTCAGCCATGGTGGGGGACGGCGAGGGTATGAAGTGCAAAGAGTGCCAGAAGAGTCGCTGACGCGTCGCGTGCAGCACGCGTCGTGGGAAAGATATAGCCACCGCATCGGGTCCTAGCCTCATGCCCTCGAGCCTCTCCTTCAACGGCACCTCTCGGCATCAGTGGCTGGCCCCATATAAAGTTCATAGAATTGGAGACACACAGGAGATTGCTGGCTGGATTATTACAGAAGTTTAGGTGAAGAGGTACAGAGAGGTACGCAAGGAAAAACATCAAAAGATAGACCCTGGCGTGATTTGAACACACGACCTGTCGATGAGATGCTGACGTAAATTTGCTTACGTCAGCCCCGCTGCAATCGACCGCTCTAACCCCTGAGCTACAGAGTCTTTGGACTTGCGGCAAGTTGTCAATACTAGGCGTGCAGTGGAGAGTGGGGAAGGACTATGTCACTCTTCCAGTCTTGAATGCCTTACTTGATTTTATCCAGTACAATTCATATATATGCATACAGTGGATAAAAGTGTTGTAATTTACATGCTCTGAATGTCTTTACTTTAAACAGAAGTAAAGAGATGTTTCTAGGGTTGAAGAGTTCACTTCTTGACCTTACTGGGGCATCCACAATTTATACCAAGGATCTCTGCCGCTCTAACCCCTGAGCTTTAGCCCTCATGCTATAGAGTCTTTGTGCAAGTAGCAATTTGTGGTACTAGACCTGTGGAGAGGTAAGGACTATGTCACCTTGAAAGTCATAAGATCCTTACTTGATCTCAATCAGTGCAGTTCATATATCTGAAGAGAGCAGATAAGAACATTGTTCTTCACATGCTCTGAAGGTCTCATATTCTAATAGCAGTGACGAGATGTTCCTGAGGCTGAGGAGTGTTTGTTAGTGCTGAGAGCTGAGGACAGAACAGACCCGGCGGCATCACGGCTGGCGTGCATTCAGTTTCCTCAGAAAAGACAATGGCCAATGTCATGGCCTACACCATGTGGTGGCAAAGTCCATAAAGCCCCCTACATACCCCTTAGCTGTAGGAGAGCAGTGGTGATGAGCACAGTGAGTCTGAGAAAGTTTTTTTTTTTGGACAAGCAATGTGATTTTGCGGTTCCGGACTAGCTAGGCTACATGTAACCTAGGGCTGAGAAGAAGAACTCACGCCGTCTCGTACCACGAATCTGCTAAAACAGGTCCGGAGACCTGGTCCGAGGAAAAATGCATTCCGCACTCCCCCCTCGCGGGGGGTTGTGTGGGACTCCGGCCGCCCGCCCATGTTCTCCCGTTAAATAGGGGAGCGAGGCGACCGTATACCCACTAAAACCTCTGAAGTTTTCGCCCATTCCTCCGGTAGGGAGTCCTCTCTCTCGAGGGTGCCTTTCCACGTCCGATGGGCTCGGTCATATGCTGGAGGCGTTTTTTGTATCTTATGTGCGATGTCTTTGTCAGTAAGCAGTCGGTCGTTTATTTTCCTGGTCCATCGTCGGGTGATTTTTTCTTTCGTGTGATCTTTTCCTGCTATTGCGCGTTCGCATCGCATTACCCATATGAGGTGAGCGGATTCTGATATCAGTATTCTCAGGAGCCTCGTGGCGCCCTTGTCGCGTTTCGGCCGGGTTGGTCCCCTCTCAGCCGGAGTCGGTTTATGTTCAACCACTAGGTTTCCGCAGGCTAGGATTGTTCCTAGGGAGATATCTGGCCAGTTGTCTTCTCCATGGGGCCATATGTCTTTTGCTAGCTTCCAGATTATGGTGCGTGTGTCTGCGTTGCATTCGCATAGGATATGAGTCATTGATTCGGCTGGGTCTTGGCATGCACTGCAGCAGGCTCTCTCGGGTGTCGCGGTGTGATCCCAGGAGTCACCTATTTTGTAGCTTGCTTGGTAGGTCCTGTATAGAAACGATTGTATGTTCTTGCGGATGTCGGTTGACGTTATTCCCTTCCAGAGGGTTTCACTGGTCTCTTGGTAGCCTGTGAAGGCTTCTAGTGCATCTCTCGCCAAGGCGATTTGTCTAGGTGGGCCTGTTCTTTTATCCGTGTGCTTTGCTTCGTTTGCCAGGCGTACTCCTTTGTACGCAAGTGCTTGTGTTATTTTGGAGATTTTTGCTCCAGTGATCCGCCATTCTTTTGGCACAAAGAGGTCAATCATGTCTGGTTCGTTTTTTTGCGCTCCTCGGTCGGCTTCTTGGTCAGCCTCTTCGTTTCCTGCGATTCCGGAGTGCCCTTTGACCCAGTTAAAGGCGACAGTTCCTGATTTTATCCTCATTTGGTATGCTGCTGCTTGGTAGTACTCGGCATTTGCCACTCCAATCCATCCGCGGTCTTCCCAGTTTTTCAATTCTTCAGTGAGTCCTTTCTTTACTTGATTCGAGTCTGTGTATATCGCTAATGGTGTGAGTTCGTCTTGTTGTTGTAGTACGGCTACGACGGCCGCGATTTCGCCGACATTGTTCGTCATGGCTTCGCCTCCGATTCTCAGTGCCAGGTTATCTGGGTGGTCTTCTCCGTACCAGACTCCGCTTCCACATCTAGAGTTAAGTTTCCCATTATTTATGCAGGACCCGTCTGTGTATACTGCTTTTGCTGGGAGTGTGTTTAGTGAACCTCGTCCGGGGCCTTGAAGTCGATGCGCTGGTATGCGTGATAATGCCTCTGGGTCTGTGAAGATTCTGAAGCCTTCGGCGAGGGTGTTCGTGGTTACGGAGGGGTCGAATGTGACCTCTTCGTTGTTTTCGATTGCTTTCCGGTTCTTTTCTCGTCGTCGGTGCGTGAAGGTCAGTCCGTCATTCGGTTCTGTTCGGTTTGGGTTGGATTTATTGTCCATTTTGTTTATCATTTGCTGTGCTTCTAGGGTACACTTATGCGGGTTTTTACATTTGTTACTGCGGTCCGCCTTGCAATCGTTGCAGGCGCATCTAGCTATCGCGTAGTGTGGGCGTCCGTCAACTAGCTCGGTGAGTCTTTCTGTTATTCCTATTAGGTCCAGTACATTTTTGACTCCATGGTTGGTTAGGAGGCACTTGGCTTTATCGCCGAGGGGTCGCTTTTTAATCGTGCCGAGGTGGAACCAAGCTGGTAGTTTTTTCTTTAGGTCGTCTGAGAGTTTGACAGCTGTGAAGTCCGCGTGGTAGTTCTTCGCCGCGGTGAGCATACGAATGACACCTCTCGGGAGCTTGGCGGCGTTTTTCCCTTTTAGTGGGACCATCCACGTCTGTAGGAATATGTTGATTTTGGTAAGGTCCGGGATTTCCGCTACTTTGGCTATTAAGGCATCAGTCGCGAAGGCCCAAGTCGGGCGAGATTCGGTCAGGTCTAGGTAGCCCTTGAGCCATGTTATCTCTATTGCAATGTTCCTTGACTCGATATCTAGCAGGTCAAGTCCGCCTTGCTTTTGGGGCCGGTATAGGTGGGATATGTCGATGGGTGCGCGTTTTGTGTCTTCCGACCATATGAAGTCTCTGATCATTTTTACTAGAGCCTTTTCTATTGGCTTGGGCATGCCTTGGACTTTCGCCAGATATTGTGAGCAGCCCCCGGCGAACATTTGAACTATTGCTTTTTTCGCGCGCATTGATGGGTAGAATTGGCTCCATGTCTTTAGGCGATGACTGATCTTGTCTAGTACTGGGCCCCATGGGATGGAGTCGTCAATGTCGTTGCCGATATGGCCTCCCAGGTAACGTATTGCGGTTCCGTCCGTCGCTATTCTTGCTGATGCCGGGAGCTCGCTGACTGTAGGCGCTGTTCTCCGGGTCCTTATGACGTCCTCCCGGTATTTGTCTGTTCCTATTGGAATGAACTCCGTTTTTTCCGTATTGAATTTCGCTCCAGATGCCGCGCACCAGGAGTCTAGGATGTTCGTTACATCGTCGTAATTGTCTCGCGCTGAGAGGTACAATATTGTGTCGTCAGCGAAGAGGTTTATGACTAATTTTGACATTAGGCCTGGTATTTTGTACCCTTTGAAGCGCGGTGATGCGCGGAACATGCACGCTAGTGGTTCAATTGCCAGGTTGAATAGAAGGCATGATAGTGGGTCACCTTGACGCACGCCTCTCCGGACTTGGAAGGGGGTGCTCATGAATCCGTTGATGTTGACTTTCGTGTGGGCTTTTGAGTACAGAGCTTGTACGGTCTTGGTGAAGGTTCGTGGGAGTTTAAATTTCTCGAGGACTTTCCAGAGATACTCATGGTTAATCTTGTCGTAGGCTTTTTCCTGGTCAAGCGCAATGATGATGCCGTTTTTCTCTGTTGCTTCTGCATAGTCGATCATTGTCTGTGCGAGGCGTACGTGGTCCGTAATCGAGCGTCCAGGTACGAATCCTGCTTGGTCCGTGTGGATCAGTGGGCTGATGTGTTTTGCTAGTTGCATTGCTAGTACTTTGGTCAGGAGTTTATAGTCCGTGTTCAGTAATGTGATAGGTCGGTAATTCGCTATATCTGTGCGGTCTTTTTTCTTATATATGGGGCACATCCAGCCAGTTGTGAAGGTTGTTCTGGGGTCGACGCCGTGTTGCTGAACGTCTTTGAAGACGGCGGTTAGGACGTTCGCGATGTCGAAACTCGGCTTGTCCGCTGCTTCCGCTGCTTGGTGTTTCTCGTGTAGGATCTTCCATAGTTCGTATGGGCATCCATCTAGTCCCGTTGCTGTGCCGTTCTTCGAGCTCTTTAGTGCTTCTATGACTTGGGCTTCGGTAATTTCTGCTTGGAGTTCTGGTGCGTCTTCGTCTGACATTTTCTGGGCTGCTGGGATTGCGTTTAATACGGTCTGCTCATTTCTTTGGTATTCTAACGGGGTCTCGAAGTACTCAGTTTGCGCGTTCTGGAGGTCATCATGGTAGCGCGCTGCGAGCTCGGCCATCTGGCGTGATTTCGTTTCGTATTGCGGGTGGTTGTTCCCGCCTGGTGCGTTATTCGCGGGTTTTTTCAGTCTCGTCATCACGTCACGAGGTTTATTGTCTTTGTGCACCTTGGACCAGTATTTTCTTACTACTTCTCCCTTTAGTGCCCAACGGGCGCGCGAGGTACGTTGGTTGGCGTCCTTCCTTTTCCTTTCTAGGTGCTCAATTTCTTCCACAATGGATGACTCGTTTTTCCTAGCATCTTCGTCGGAGTCGAAGTCTGGGTTGTTGGCTAGATTCTTTGCTTCGTCCCGGAGCTGCTTTATTTTTGTGGATATTCTGTTGACAGCCAGTTTAGCCGTTTTCTTGGCTTCGGCAATTATTTGTGCTTTGAAGTCCTGCCAGAGTACTTGCGGGTTGGTTTCCTGTCTGTCTAATGCGGGCTGATCAAGCTTTTGTTCTAGGATCATGCCTTGTTCTATTACCGTTTTGATCAGTTTCGGGTCTGTTGTCAAGAACAGAGGCCAGGTCCATCGGCCGTTGCCTATGTGTGGGGCATTTTTGAGTGCGTGTCGGACTGCTACCATGTCGTGGTCTGATGGGATTGCCTTGTTCCATACTGTCCAGTCGTAGGCCGTCTTGGCGATGTCCTCTGTTGTATATATTCTGTCGAGTCGCGACTTGCAGTGGTTGTTCGTGTGCCGGTATGTGAATAGTCTCTCCTGTTCATTATCTTTACGCCACGAGTCAATTAGGCCAAAGTTCTGCCGGAATTCTCGTAGGGCCGTTACGGCTCGTTCGTCGTCGGGGTGTTGTGGTGCGCGATCTCTTGCGTCTTCTACGAGGTTGAAGTCGCCAATCATGTAGTCAATTCGGGTGATATGTTCTTCCAGGAGTCGTCTTTCAACTTTGGCCCAGAAAGCCGGGTGGTCGTTCGGGCTATTCGGTGCGTAGATGTTGAGGATATGGAGGGTCTCGCTCTCGTTCCACTTGATTTTAAGTAGTATTGCTCGTCCTTCGATGAGTGAGATAACTGACACTTCATCTGTTTTGATTGTCTCTTTATTTAGTGCGAAACCGACGCCTGCTTTTGCCGTTGGGTTTTCTGGTAGGTTTGAGTTGAATATTCTGAGTGTTTTTGAATATCTGCCTTTGACTTCATCGAGCATCTCGTTGTTCAGGTGCGTCTCTTGTAGTCCTAGGATCCCTATCCTTAACTCTTTCATGGTCTTTTTTACTTCCGTCCATCTGCTTTTCTTTTCACCTTGGGGCGTCTGGAAGTTCCGGCCATTCATGTTCTGTGTCGCGATTCGTACATTAGACTTTGCGTTTTTCCCTTTTTTCTTCCCGGATTGTTTTGTTATTGCTCGTCTCTGAGACGGTGTGAGTTGGATGCCTGGTTGGGCGTTTGTCCCTAGGTGTGGGATTGGGTCGGCTGACGGTGCAGCTCCGCCTGCATACTCCTCGGTCACATCCTCTTGGGCAGTCCCGGCGGCGGAGGGCGTGCCCTCTCCGTGACCTGGGAGGCTCGAACCACTGCTGTTTCTGAACCCGAAAGCAAGAGTTGTATTTGAGTGTGTATTCGCAGTCGACATGCGCACCCCGCCTACGACCGTTAGCGGGGGCGGGTGGCTTGACCCAACCACCGGGGTGAGCGTATGTCGCTGTTTCCTTTCCCTTCAACCCCTCGCCGGAGGTTGCCGGTGATGGACACTACCAGATAATAGGGTGGTACGCAGTAGGATAGACACGAACCCTATCTGGCTGAGGTGGTGTCGTGTATCGATGTGCGAGCGAGCGTCAGGGGTCCCGGAACAGACGTAGACCGTCTCCGATCAAGCACAAAGTGCTCCGATCGAAAGCGCGCAGTCGGAAAGGCGTCAGCGACTGGCGTACGTGCTCCGACTGGTCGGAAGACGAGTCGACGATGAGCGACGGCGAAGAGCGGCGACGCGACTGCGATCGCTGACTCGGGCAAAGGGGCGACGATGGAACAAGATGAGAGCGACGAGATAAGAAACGAGGTCGGAAGGCAAAGGCGATATCGAAGGCAAAGGCTAAGGCAAAGGCAAAGGCGCGAGAGCAGTCAACCGATTGTTGACTTACTATACGATACGATGGCGAAGGCAGCACACGAATTGTGCTCTGAGCGATGAGGGGGGAACGAAACTTGTATTGCAGTGAGTATGCGACGACTATTTATACGTTTCCGACGAGTACAGTACGAATGCGATTGGAACAATGCTACGTGGTCGGAAGACAAAGAGAAAGATAGCGGCGTCGTCGCGCATGGTGCTTACAATAGTCGGGAGTCATGCGACGGTCAGACGACGAGGGGAGGGGCGGGCGACGATGTCGAGCGAACGATCAGCGCTGTCGAAAGAGAAAGGAGTGGGCGTGGGAAACGATCCGCCCTGTCGTCGACTGTGGGAAACAGCGTCGGGGACGGCGGGAATAGGCAATGCGTGACGAGCGGGGGTGCGATAACGGTGTTCGGGTGACGTGGATACGAGGCGACGGCTTCCGATCGCGACTGATCGGAAGACGATAGCTCCGACTGGTCGCAGCGACTGAGTTGCGAATCGTTCGCAAGGCGCTCAGCCACTATGCTACGGGTCGGAAACGTGTGTCGATAGAGGGGGCGTGGAGGGGTTGTGAATCCGCTAAGTCGTAGGCGCTGGGTCGGAGGGCGATCGCGTGACTGGTCGATGGTCGGGGACAATAGTCGCGCGGACAATGGGCGACTGGGGAGGTACTCGAAATGGCGTGGGAGCGTCGGAGGGTCGTAGCGCCGGGGGTGGCTGTCGTGCGAGTAGGCTGTGCGATTCTGATGGAAATCTGATGGAGTCATGACGGCGTGGGAAATGCTGTGCTCGCAAGTGTGGCGCGGTGCTCTAAGTCGTAAGCGCTGGGTCAGGCGCCTAGTGCGACCAGCGTGGGAGTCGCGGACGGGTTCCGACTATAGCGCGACAAGGCTGAGGTCACGTGACCGAAGGCTTGGTCGAAAATGCGAAAAGACAGTCGCTATCCCCTCCCAGCGCGGGACGGGGCTTGTCACCTCCTCCTCACTGAGAACCTGACCGTCCACGGTCAGTGCGACGAGGCGGTGCGCGAGCGCTAATGGATGCCGTCGGAAGAAGGTGCGACCGTCGGAAGGTCGCGGGGGAAATAGTGGTCGCAAGACGTGAGGCGACTGCGGCGGGGGAAGTCGGAAGGCAAATTCGAAGTCGGGGGAAAGCGTGGGAGCGTGGGAAGTCGTTCGAGGAAGAGTCGATGCTGGTTGAAGTCGTAGGCGCCGTGGTGATGTCATGGGTTAGGCGCTGCGCAGCCTTGTGTCCGAAAAGGTGTACCTGGATGCCAAAGTCGCGCGGGAAGAAGCTGAGGGCCTAGGGCTGGTCGCGCGACCACGCGTGGGAAGTCGCAAGAGGCGCAAGGGCGCGATCGAAAATTTGGCGAAGTCGATGGAATGGTCGGAGGACAAAGAGGGGTGCGCAATCGCATAAAAGGCGGTGAGCGATCGCGAGTCGGAGTCAACTTCCCTCTTCCCTACCACCACCTGGCGCTTTTCGAAACATGTCCGCCCCTGTTCCAGCTCCACGCAAGATGGCCGACGCGACCGTCGTCGCCAACGTTCGCCGCCAAGTCGAGAGGTACCCCGTCAACGGCGACTTGCAGGCGCAACTCCTGTGGGTGCGGAGTTGTGTTCGTGCCTTCGTAAGTGGTTCTCCAGTATCGCGCTGGGTTCGCAAGCTGATAGTTGATGTCTAGGCCTTCGGCGCGCAGTACCCGAATACTGCGCAGCAAGTCGCCGAGCTCATGGTCGAATTCCAAGAGCGGTACAAGTCGCACGGATCGCCGGAGTGGATCGCGCACGCAGGAGATCTGCTGAAGGCGGCCGAGCCAGAACCTGAGGTACGTCGACGTCGCGGTCGTAGTGTGTTTGCGGAGTTCGCTGACGTTCGCCTGCTAGATGGACGACGACTCCTTCTTCGCGCAGATGGTAGAGAGCGAGATCGACGTCTCCGCCTTCGTCACACACACACCACCCGTGCCCGCGCCGTCCCCTGCCCGCGCTACATCCTTGGCGCCAATCGCTGTCGAGGCAGAGTCGGTCGCTGAGGAAGGTGAGCTCGGCGAAGGCGATCGCGACGCGTCCGGCGAGGACGAGTTGGAGGACGACTTCGTGGTGGAGAGGGCGACCGTGACACCGCGGAGGCGGAAGGGCGAGAGCGTGGAGGAGATGGCGGAGCGACTGGTCGATGAGAAGGCGCACGCCGACGCACTCATACGGCGCATTCGGAAGGGCGACTTCGACTATAAGTCGTACGGGCCGGTGAGTACCCCGCCTTGTTTTTGTGCGACGATCGCTGAACTCTTTGTAGGCGTGCGATTATTGCCGAGTCACCGGAACGTCCGGCGATGTCGTTTGTCGCGCGAAGGTCGTCCTGAAGCGCACAGGGTGGTTTGTCGAGTGCGACAAATGTGCGCACGCCAAGAAGGGTTGTCGGTGGAGCGGGGAGAACGTGACCGGTACGTGGTTGTTGTTCGCCGACGTAGCAAGGTTGCTAACTCTTCTCTGTAGTGGTGTCACGCGTTCGCAAGGCGTCCGCGACTGTCGCTGCGTCGGGGGCGATCACCTCGCCTGTCGCTGGTCAGAAGCGACCTGCGACCGCGACTCCCGAACGCGATCGGGAAGACGCTACGTTCAAGGCTCCAAAAATGGCACAAGAGACTCCGCGGAAAGAGACCAGATCGTCGGCACAGGGTGAGTTTGTCCGGCTGAGTCTGGCGATCCTCCTACTAACTTGATCGCGCATGTAGTGTCTCCGCGGTCGTTCATCGGCAAGCCGCCGCCGCTTGCGCCGACCGTTCCCGCACCTGCCGAGATGGAAATCGACGCGCCGCAAGACGTGCCGCTCGAGTCGCAGACCCAACGGACGGTGCCAGGTGAGCGCGCGCCGCTCTTCTTGTCGAGTCCCGAGGCGACGACTGATGCACCGCGCTCAGGGTCGGAACGCGCGGGGTCGTGGCTGCAAGATGTCGCCGACTGGCCAACACCTCAAGTTGATCAGCTTGCCGAGGTGGATACTCCGGGGGCCGGTAAGTCTTCGTCTCCTCGTGTTTGAGCTTGCGCTGACTTGATCGCAGGTCCCTCGCAGTCGGCCACCGCGCTGCCAGTCGTTGGCAAGGGTAAGGGCCGGGTCGTACGGCGCCTTCGCGTCCTGCCTCCTGGTCCGAGACCGCGCGACTTCGATGGCCTGCCCTTCCTCGCGGACACGCAGCAACTCATCGATGGCGCAATCCGCATTCCTGAGGGCTCCGAATACCCTGACGCGGTTCGCCTCGCGGTCAAGGCGTTCCGCGCGCAGCGATCGGACGTCGTGTCGGCGACGTTCGTGAACCGCGAGGCTTTCTTGGCGAGCTGGTGTGTCACGAATCGCTCCATTTATTTCGACTCTCTTGACTGCTATCCACACCCATCATCAATCACGGACCATGATCCAGACTTCTCCTTGATCTAGGTCTTTCCGGACCCATCCATGATGGTCTATGGCGAGGCTATGCACACTATTGTTCTCACTTCTGATTGTTCTCCATTGTCATGGTTCCTCCCTTATTGTTCCGCTATCTATTATTCTCTCGTTTACCTTTGTTTGGCTTTACTTAGTATATAAGGACTCGCATTTTGCTCTCTATTCTTCAGACTGTTCACTTCGTCTACACCGTACGCAATCTATTGCCTGCGCTGTTGATCACAGCACTCTCACTCATCTCGTCCCTCTGGTCCGGTCGGTGACTTGGGCGGCTCTTTGTGTGTTCCTTGACACGAGTCTTGACACTTGAACAGTCTCTCCTACGCCCACCTCACCTCTTCATCTCTTTCATCTCTCTCATCTCTCTCATCTCTGCCGTCCACGCGACGTAAAACCTCCATTGACACCACGGCCTCCCACGCTTGCTGGCTGATATATCAGCAGAGGTATCTCAGCCCTTATCACCTTGATCACCAGCCACATCTCCCGCAACCAATTGATCTTGCCAACGCTTCAAACTACATCCTCAACGTCCGCGACCGTTGCGAACAGGACCTCTGGGCAATACACGGAAAGTGGGCTCTGATAGCAGAGTGGCATTGGAACCACAGTGCGGTCAGCGTTTTCTTATACGTCCGCATCAAGGTAGTCTTTGACGTTGATCTAAATCGGTACAACTTCGACATCACGGAGTACGCGTACCATCAACCATTTCAGCTATCCCCCATCGATCAGTACATTGATCCTCGCTCCAACCCGGTGCACTTTGTTGTCGGCGGACAACCCACACCCGCTCCAAGCCCTGAACCCACGATCTCCCTCGCTCAACGACTCCGTCGCCTCACACGCCCCGCCCCGCCCTCAACCCCTCAGCCACGTCCTCGTCGCCCCGTAGCGGCGGACTTCTTTTAGACCACCATTGATCCCAACGACGACCTCGGGTTCCTCACTGCAATAAACCAGGTTCCTAGCGAAGTTCATCAGGAAAGCGACGGAAACTTTGTCCTTTACACAGCAACAGGACCACGGCAAGCAGAGTGGGCCCAAGTCAACCACCAACAGTGGGAGTGGTACTTCCTTGACGACCTCTCACCCATCCGTGACGACGATCTTCGCGAAGCACGGGCACTACAAACCCCGCTCCCTCCATCGCGCACTCCGAGCCCCGAGTCCCCTGAACCCCCACCTGCTCCCCGCACCACACCCGCAGTTGTCCCGGAAGGCATCCACTTTGATCAACGCACCAACAAGTGGTACGCTTGGCTACGCAACCACTCTCGCCGAGCAACATATTGGCAGCCATGAGTTGGTGATCCTACGCAAGATTGGTGGTTCTGGGTGAGTAACGATCGCCTACTTTCAGTCCAAGAGCTCGCCACCTGTGCCATAGTTTCCCGCGACATTGCCGTTCAGCAGGCCCTACGCTCGAATACCCTTCGATCCGCTACCCAGACTCCTGTACCCACGCAACCACCGACTCGTGTCCCTACCCCCATTGCACTTGCGTCCACCATCATGGCAGGCCCTCCTACTCCCCCTCCCGGTAACCAGACTACGACAACCTCGGCCCCTGCCAAAGGCGAGATCGGTGTTAAGCCGACACCGTTCACTGGTGATCGTACCATGTCCAAGCACTTCAAAACGCGCATCCGCATGTTCTTGCGAGGCAACGCCACCAAATATGTGACGGATGACGACAAGATCACGCTGTTCCTTGACCTTTGCCAAGGAGACAACGCCGGCAAATGGGCTGAGGCTCGGAGTAACGAGATACTCGACGACGACGACTCCTACTTGGCAAGCAACTCTCACGTGCGTCGCTTTGATACGTTCGCCAAACTCCTCGCCCAGTTCGACATCGACTTCGCACCCCTTGACGAGACGAACTCCGCTCGCGCGGAATTAGATCATCTCAAGATGAACACGCGAACGGTCACGGAATACATCACGGACTTTGACGTGCTGGTCCCTAGGACCAAGTACACGGGGGAGTCCCTCGTCTACTTCTTTAAGAAAGGACTAAACTCAGGGCTCCTTGACGATTGTCTTCGCGCAGACCCCGTACCAGCAACGCTGGAGCAGTGGAAGAAGAAGGCAATGGACAGAAACGCCGCCTACATCGAGCGCGTCCGTACAATGGCGGCAACCAAGCGCCCAGCTAGGACTTCATTTTCCCCGCCCACCACTCCGCAGAATCGTCCGCGTGTAGCGGTAACTTCCACCTCGTCCCAGACTCTCACGAAGCTCACGGAACCGGAGCGCGAGCAGTTACGATTGACACGTGGTTGCTTCAGATGCCGCCAGGCAGGGCACATCGCGGTCAATTGCCCGCAGAACCCGCGCAACACCCCTACGGTCCGAGCGATAGAAACCGGCCCGGCGCCGGGAGTAGCTCCTGCGACCACTCACGCGGAGATACCGCCGGTCACCCGTGCCATCTCGGACTTGACCGCGCATATCAAGAGGCTCGAAGGAGACGAGGCAGAGGAAGCAAAGGCCTTCCTAAAGGACATGGTAGAGGGTTTTTGAAGCGCCCCCCGGTCGCGTCGTCCGCGGGTGGCTCAAGGTTTTCGTTAAGTTCGTCGAATCGTTATGCTGTACTTTCCTCATCGGACATTTGTGAGCAATCGTATCCCTCTGCGATCTACATGTCCGCTGTCACTCGCAACAGGCAATCACCCTCAATAGCCCTTCAAGTACAACTACGACTCAACGAACCACGAAAATACATCGACGCTGATGCTCTGCTCGATAGCGGAGCAGAAGGAATTATCCTTCACCCCAAGTTTGCCGCTAAACATAGACTCCCCCTGAAACCCTTACCCCGACCATTCCCTGTCCGCAATGTCGATAACACTGAAAACATCATGGGTTGGGTACGCTACTCGACAACTCAGACAATTCGCGTCTATTCCAAGAACTCAACGTCCTATCATGAGGAAGAAGCTGAGTTTTTCCTCACCGACATTGGCGATTACGACATGATTCTGGGTACAGACTGGCTGGAGTTTCATAATCCAGCAGTCGATTGGCGAGAAAAGCGCGTCGACATGACTCGTTGTCCACCATCCTGCAAACTACATGCACCACCGGTCAAGGACCTATCAACACGCACAGAGCGACAGACTCCAAAACCACCCACGGCTCCACGATCTGCCACGCCACGCCATGAGGATCCACCACCCCTACCAACGATACCAAAGTACGTCGTTCCGGCTCGTCGCGTCCATGGAGTACGACTTCGTGCGGCACGGTCTCCAATACTTGGTGCCCTATTCACGGAGGATGACGAAGAACAATTTACCATGGAACATGCGTGGATGGTGCATGGACTACAACTTGCTGGTGTGTTACCCGCCTTCAATGTCTCCTTCACTTCTCCGCCCGTCGAACCAGGACCGGTGCACGTACGGGCAGCTTTCACAAACGCGCAGAAGCTTGCCGAAAAAGCTGCCGGATCCTCAGTGCAAAAGGAATTTGAAGAACTGGTTCCACCCATGTACCAAGACTTCCGCGACGTCTTCGACAAGGCCTCCTCGGAACGTCTGCCGGAACGCCGGTCATGGGACCACGCTATCGACCTCAAGGACGACTTTGAACCACGACCAAGTAAGGTCTACCCGTTGTCACCGGTTGAGCAAGTGGAATTGGATGCCTTTCTCAATGAACATCTGGAGAAGGGCTACATACGTCCATCTAAGTCACCCATGGCAAGTCCATTCTTCTTTGTTAAGAAAAAGGATGGCAAGCTACGACCAGTTCAGGATTACCGCGCACTGAACAAGGGTACGATCAAGAATGAATACCCGTTGCCGCTTATCTCCGAAATTGTCGACAAGCTCAAGGGCGCCAAGGTCTTCACAAAGATGGACGTCCGCTGGGGTTACAACAACGTACGCATCAAGGAAGGTGACGAATGGAAAGCTGCGTTCAAAACTAACCGCGGACTCTTCGAACCATTGGTGATGTTCTTCGGCCTCATGAATTCACCTGCCACATTCCAAGCAATGATGAATGAACTTTTCAAGGACCTCATCGACCTCGGCAAAGTTATCATTTACATGGACGACATCCTCATCTTCACTGAAACCCTTGAAGAACATCGCCGCCTGGTACGACAAGTACTACAACGCCTTCGCAAACACGACTTGTTTCTGAAACCCGAGAAATGCACCTTCGAACAAACCTCAGTTGAGTACCTCGGTTTGATCATCTCCCATGATCATCTCGCTATGGACCCAGTCAAAGTCGCCGGAATTGCAGACTGGCCAGTGCCACGAACGGTGAAGGACGTTCAATCCTTCTTAGGATTTGGAAATTTTTATCGGCGCTTCATCCGGGATTTCTCTAAGATTGCGCACCCACTGTTTGCTCTAACCAAGAAGGATCACGCCTGGAACTGGACAACTGAATGCCAAGAGGCCTTTGATAACCTCAAAGCTGCGTTCACGTCATCTCCCGTTCTTGTCATGCCTGACGCTACCAAACCGTATTTGGTAGAAGTTGATGCTTCGGACTATGCAACAGGAGGCATACTCTCGCAGCGCGGCGATGATAACCTCTGGCATCCAGTTGCATACCTTTCCAAATCACTTTCGGACCCAGAACGCAACTACGACATTTATGACAAAGAACTCCTGGCCATCATCCGCGCCCTCGAAGCTTGGCGCCACTACCTCGAAGGCGCTCCAGATCGCATAGAAATCTGGACGGATCACAAGAATTTGGAATACTTTCGCTCCGCCCAGAAGCTGAGTCGTCGACAAGCTCGATGGGCGTTATTCCTTACACGTTTCGACTTCGAACTGATCCACAAACCAGGAATCTCTCAACGTGCTGATCCCATGTCGAGGCGACCTGACCATAGAGAGGGGGTGGAGGACGATAACGCGGAACGAGTACTACTGGACCCTCAATTTTTCCGCATCCGCGCTACTCGTCCTGGCGCTGTCACCTCCCTTGGCAATCACGACCTCCGACGTCGCATCCGAGAAGCAAAGACCAAGGACATAGAAGTTGTCAAGGCTCTCGACGTCATACTCGGCAATGGGCCTCGATCATTAACAAAGAACCTAGAAGAATGGAACACCGAAGATGGACTGGTCCTGTTTCGGGGAAAAGTCTACGTCCCTGCGGACGATCAACTGCGACGTGACATTGTTCGGATGCATCACGACAACCCTTCAGCAGGACACCCAGGACGCCACAAGACACATGAACTAGTTGGACGCGAATATTGGTGGCCCGGTATGTCAGTCTTCATACGTGACTACGTCGACGGTTGCGCTACTTGCCAAGCAACAAAGGTGCAGAATCATCGAACACATGTTGAGACCATCCCGAACGCCATCCCCAGTCGACCATTCCAAGTCATCACCTCGGACTTTGTAGTTGAACTTCCACCTTGCGACGGATTCGATTCAATCTGTGTCATAGTTGACAGGTTCACTAAACACGTCACGTTCACACCCTGCAACAAGACAATCACAAGCGATGGCACGGTGGACATTCTCATCGACAAAATCTACCGTCATTACGGCCTTTGGGATCGACTTATCTCCGACCGCGGACCTCAGTACGCAGGAAAAGTTATGCGCGACGTACTCGACAAGTTAGGCATCAAGTCGGCCCTCAGTACAGCCTACCACCCGCAGACAGATGGCGAGTCCGAACGCGTCAACCAGGAGATGGAGCAGTTCCTACGAGTGTTCTGCAACTATCGACAGGATGATTGGGTGAAGTGGTTAACCTTCGCTGAATTCTCGCATAACCATCGGGTTCATAGCGCCACGAATCGGTCACCCTTCGAGATGCTCCTTGGATATACGCCTCATGCCATACCCCCCATTCACTCTACGTCGACCATTCCTACAGTAGAAGAACGCCTTCAACACATGGAGCAAGTACGTGCGGAGGTCGAAGCCAGTTTACGCTCTGCAGCGGAGGTTATGAAACGCAACAACGCCGACCATATCAAAGACAGTGTACGCTTCAAGGTGGGAGATCGGGTATGGTTAGATGGGAAACACATCAAGACGACACAACCAAAAGCTAAGCTGTCACCGCGACGTGTAGGACCTTTCACAGTCACTGAAATCATCGGACCAGTGAACTATCGATTGAAACTTCCCCCCACTTGGCGAATCCACCCTGTATTCCATGCATCCCTTTTGACTCCTTACGTCGAAACCTTGGCTCACGGACCCAACTTCCTTGCACCACCGCCTGAAATAGTCAATGCTGAAGAGGAGTACGAGGTAGAAGCGGTCCTAGACGCAAGACTCACACCCAACAAGCGTGGCATTCAATATCTTGTCAAGTGGGTTGGTTATCCCGACTCCGAGAATCAATGGCTCCCTCGGACAGCTATGACCAATGCCACCGGAGCAATAACCAAGTTCTACAAGGACCATCCGCGGGCTGTTCGCCCTCCTGCGCTACGTGGACTCATCTATTTCGATGCACTACAAGCTGATCATGCGCTCCAGGAGAAAGCGCGTCTTAGAGAGGGGGTGATGTCACGAATCGCTCCATTTATTTCGACTCTCTTGACTGCTATCCACACCCATCATCAATCACGGACCATGATCCAGACTTCTCCTTGATCTAGGTCTTTCCGGACCCATCCATGATGGTCTATGGCGAGGCTATGCACACTATTGTTCTCACTTCTGATTGTTCTCCATTGTCATGGTTCCTCCCTTATTGTTCCGCTATCTATTATTCTCTCGTTTACCTTTGTTTGGCTTTACTTAGTATATAAGGACTCGCATTTCGCTCTCTATTCTTCAGACTGTTCACTTCGTCTACACCGTACACAATCTATTGCCTGCGCTGTTGATCACAGCACTCTCACTCATCTCGTCCCTCTGGTCCGGTCGGTGACTTGGGCGGCTCTTTGTGTGTTCCTTGACACGAGTCTTGACATGGTGGGGCGAGGTGCGACTCATCAATCCGCGCTTCTTCGATATGTACTGCGACGGGGACGTTCCGCGGGTGCCGGGGCCGGAATGGGACTGGGAGGATGTCGTAGAGGAGTAGGCGATCGGAGGAGCTTCATATTTTGTGATACCCTTGTACTTGTAGCGACATATCTTGGTGCGACATGTGAATAGACTTGCGACTTGACTGCGACTAAGCGATGACTTGCGCAACTAAGCGATGACTAAGGGATTGGTGAATGAACGACTAAGTCGAACTAAATGACTTTTGTTTAAGCCTCAGTAAACCTTCATAGGCTAAGGTCCTTTATCTTGAGTGGGCCTGCGCTACAGCGACGAATCGCGAGCGACTTGCGATGGGGAGGAAAGGGAAAGGGATGTCGGAGTGATGACCGCGTGATCGGAACTCTTCAAGCTTGATCGGGAACTTCGTCTTCGTCGTCGGGAGGCTCTGGGAGGGGTGGCTCTTCGTCTTCGTCGTTGCCGTGGTGCGCTGATGCTTCTAGTTCGCGGAGTCGATGGGTGTCGATGTCGACGTCGGCGATGTCGAAGGGGATATCCTTGCGAGCGAGGTACGGGATGACGCGGAATGCTGCGATCGGACGGTCGAGGACAGAGCCGTCGAGCTCCGACACGATGTAGGCTCCTCCGCGATTGCGCGAAATGACGACTAGAGGGCCTAGGTAGCGCGGTCGCATCTTCCGATTGAGTGCTTTCTCGATCGCAGTGTGTCGAATGAGTACCAGGTCGCCGCGCTTGAAGTCGAAGTTCTTGATGGTGTGCGCGTGATCTGTCTCGAACTTCCTGGCGTTGGCGAGTCGCTCGGCGTAGACTTCCGATCGGAGCGCGGAGACTTGCGCGTGTCGTTTTTGCAGTGCGATCGCTCGTCGCGCGATGAGGTCTGTCGTGGAGAGAAGTGAATCGGGCGGGGGCTGGAGGTACGTCGCTTCGGAGATGTCGAGGGGAATGATCGGGTGACATCCGGTGACAGCGAAGTATGGGGAGCAGCCCATGCGCTTCCGAACAGTGATACGTTCCGACCAGAATACGGAGAAGGCGGAATGCGCCCACTGAGTCTGATCGCCATTCGCGGCCTTGTAGAGTGCTTGCCGAACGTCGTAATGAGCACGTTCGACGATTCCGTTAGCACGAGAGTTGTAGCCGGAGATGCGAATGTGGCGTATGTGGTATTTCTTCTCTAAATGTTCCAGGGCTTTGACGAATGGACCGCCGTTGTCGGTGACGATTTCCGACAGTGAGCCCCAGCGACAGAGGACCGATTGAAAGATCCAGTTCGCGATGGCGACTGAGTTCTCCTTCTTGAGTAGGGCGAACTCTGGGTAGGTCGTAAGTGAACAGCGACCTTGGACGACATAGCGAAATCCTCCGGAGACGGGCATGTGCATGGTGTCGACGTAGATCTTCGCGAATAGTGGTGCGGGTACAGCGACGGTCGGAGGGATGAGGATCTGTTGCTTCTGGCGCTGTTGACAGAGGTGACATGTGCGAACATACCACATCACGTCCGATTCATAGGACGGCCACCAGAAGCGTTCTCCGATTAGCGATCGAGTCGGGAAGACTCCGCGATGTCCGACTTTGTCGTGGCAGTCGACGAGGATGGTGATACGGCGATTGGGATGGGGAATGAGCTTGTGTGCGCCGTCGCCTGATCGTCGATAGAACCGGTTGCCTGCGATGAAGAAGCGAGTCGCATAGCGAACGAAGGTCGCAAACTCCTGATCGGAAAGATGGTCTGGTCGCACTGGGTCTTCTAGCCATTCGCGGACGTGGACAAGTCGGTCGTCGGCTTTGATCGATGCGTCGCTGCGTGGGACTTCGTCGTACGATAGCTCGGGCTCCTCCTCCTCACTGAGATCTTGACCGTCCCCGGTCAATGCGAAGACCGCGTGTAGTCCAGGGGTGGGAAGGGTGGGAGCTTGGTCGGGTGCGACTAGCGAACTCGGTGTCGGTACTGCGAACAAAAATCCGTACATTTTGTCGAGCCAATCGTCGTAGTCGTCGTCGGAAGGTTCTTCGGGATCGCCAGGTTGTCGGACACGTCGCGATAGTCCGTCGGGACCATGGGAGACTCCTGGGACGTGTCGGAGGGTGAACTTGAAGGCGAGGATGCCGATGATCCAGCGATTGGTGCTAGCGGTGGGGACGAGGTCGGGGTTCTTGAGCATACCGCCGATCAACGTAGCATCGACTTCGACGATGAGATTGCGAAGACCGATAAGATAGACGCGAAGGGTGCGGAGCGATCGGAAGAGGCCGTAGATTTCGAGCTTGGGCTGGGAGAAGCGACGTTCGCGATCGTTGAGCGATATCGATCCGAATCGACTGAAGTAGCGTCGCTTCGGGTTGTCGAGTTCCTCTTGGGCGAGTATGTAGCCGACCGCGATGTAGGAGGTGTCGACTGCGAGAACGACGGGGGCTCGCGATTCGTAATCGATCGCTCGAAGTGCGTCCGACTTGACTAGGGCGTCCTTGAGGTACTCCTGCGCCTTGAGCTGTGCGGGACCATACACCCACTCTTCGCCCTTCCTAGTGAGCTTCATGAGGGGCCAGGCGTGCTTTGCGAAGTCCTTGATGAATATCCTGCATACTCCGACTGTTCCGAGGAAGGCGCGAACGTCGGAAAGATCCTTGCAAGGACCCCAGTTCGTGATCGCGGAGATTGTGGTCGGATCGGCGCGGCGACCTTCCGGGGTGCAGAGGTGTCGGAGAACCGTGAATTCGCGAGCGATCAGGATGGACTTGGATCCGGAAAACGTTCCGCCGGCATATCGCATACGCTGGAGTATGCGATTGGCGTTGCCGAGGTGTTCCCAGACGAATCACCGAATGTCGCTGTTCTCCGGAATCATCTCGTATGATCCGTCGGGGAGTCGATAGTCGGACTTCGGGCCTTTGAGCGGAACGTCGTCGATGAAGGGGATCGTGAATGTCGGGATCTCGTCCTGCAAGATGTAGGTGACGTCGTCGTGGAATATCGGGACCGAGTTCGTCCATCCCATCGGAAGGGTGACTAGGCGAAGTGCTCCGTAGGGGGTCTGGAAGGTCGTGAAGTCGCGGGATCGTGGGTCGATGAGTCGCTCGTCGTATCCGACGTAGAGGTCGAGAATACCGCCGCAGGCGCGTCCTCCGAACTGTTCGGCGAGGTGTTCTTGGATCGGAGGTACGCCGGAGTGTGCGATTGTGACCTTGTTGAGCGGCTCGAGGGAATGGACTATGCGGAGACTCTTGCCGTCCTTCTTGACGACGCAGAACCACTTCGATCGATAGGAGGAGTTGGATGGCTCGTACACACCGGCTGCGATCTTCTTCTTGATGATCTGCAGACCTCGGCGTGCAAGCCTGGGGGGATAGGGATATTGCGATCGACCCATGGAACGTGTGCGACGACAGGAATCTGAATCGGAGGGAAGTACTCGGGCTTGAAGCTGCCGCGCTCGGAGTCGTCCCAAGCGAAGGCCTCGTTCTGCTTTGCGATGACGTCGTGGAGTAGATCGCGCTCAGTCGGGGTGAGGAAATCGTAGCTGGAGTTCTCGTTCATCTTGTCGCGACGTTCTTGTGTATAGCGACCGGTCGGAACAAAGGGCGGGGGATGAGTCGATAGCGGTGGCATTGATGCGAGGGGGTCGCCGATGATATTGCGCTCTATGCGGAATCCATCGGGAAGCGTTCCAAGAACTGGTCGAACTTTGTCTGCGACGGGCTTGTACTTCTTCTTGCCAAGAAAAGAGTCGAGGATCGGGGGATCGGAAGGCGATGGGGAAGCGGGGGATGTGTTCAAGAAAATGTTCGGAGTACGCGCGGAGTGTCCAAGATATTGCGATGTGTCGTCGTCAAGATGCGGATGTCGATAGCGAGTCTTTGCGGTTGGTGCTGCGGTCGGAGATGCTTTGCGATCGGACGGGGTATACTGGTGACCAAGATTTGATTCGGCAGTCGTACGAGATACACGGGGCTCTGCGGGACATATATTGTTCAAGAAAGATGGGGCGGCGTACTCTGGCAATTGCGAACGGGCTTCGGAAGCGGTAACATATGCGGCTTGGATCGCGGACTCGTCCGATGAGTCGATGGGGGTATATGCAAGAACGCGGACATTTTCGCCGTCGCCTTCGATGATCATGGCGACGGCTTCATCATCGCCTAGATCATCAAAGGCGGGGGCCGTCATGGCATGCCGTGCGAAACCGATGGTGGCCTCGCGGGAAAGTCGGCAACGTTAGGGTTTCTCCGGAGTTCGGGTTGCGGATGGTGACCGTCTGGTCCTCGTCGCGGTAGTTCAAGTTGCGGACGATGCTCTCGGTGAGAACATCGAACGGGCGACCGAGGAGAATGTCGTAGGCGACATCGCGAACGACATGGACTTGGAGGTAGAGGGTCATGTTTCCGAACTTGATCGGAACGTTGCGGGCGATGCCTAGGGAGCTGGAGACTTGGCGATTGGCGCTCTGAAGTCGTATCTTGACGTCCGGCGAATACGCGAGCTCGAGGAAGTGGCAAACGTCTTCCGACATGGCGATGACTTGCGATCCAGGATCGAGCAGGCACTCGATCGCGGCGCGACCAGCGACCAGCCCATCGATCGATCGGAGGGCGATGGAGTCGTGGGCCACGGTGAGCATGTCGGGGTCGGGACACTCGCCTGGTCGGAGATTGTTGAGGTACATCTCGATTGGGTCGGACATGTACAGCGAGCAATCGCGTGGCTGCAGCGACCAGAGTTGCTCCTTCGATGCTTTGCGGGGGTCGGGGGCGTACTTCGCAAAGGTGCGCTCTTCGACTTGGTTGATCGCCGCTGCTGGGGAGACGATCTCTTCGTCGGGGACTTCTTCGATGGTGACGCGACGGTAGGCGGCCGTCTGGACTGCGGGGACGACGACCTGCTCATTGACCGCGCGGCGAGGGGTGACTGCGTCGCGGTACTTGGCGCGGACTTCGGGAGCGAGCGACAAGAGCTCCTCCGGCGTGATGGTGATCTTGGAGTCCTTCATCGCGCGGACGAAGACCTCCTCTGCGATCTCCGATCGATGAACCGGAGGCAAATTGCGGTACTGGGGCTCGCGGGGGTTCGCCTTCGGAGGGTCAGCTGGGACAGTCTTGGGGTTGACCGGAGCGTCGGTCGCGTCGCGCGCACCACGGAAAGGATGCGCTGGGGCCGGTGGGTCGGAAGACCTTGCTGACTGGTCGGAAGGTCCTGGTGCGACTTCCGCTGGCTTGGGCCTAGGGCGACGCGTGATTTCTACTCCGTCGAAGACTTGCGCATTGGTCGCAGCGATGCGATCACCGCGGAGCTGAGCGAGCTCGGCCTCGAGCGTGGCGATGCGATCGGAAGTCGAGAGGGTGAAGACTTGGAGGGGCTCCTCCGGGACTACGCCGACGAACAGCTGAGCTGCCGGGAGTGCAGCTGCATTGCGACGGTGCCACTCTCGAACGCGATCGCGTAAGAAGTCGCCGGTGATGCGACTGGGCACGAAGGTACCATTGGGCAAGGTAACCCTCCCGTCTGCGTTCCGAGCGACTATGCCCGCTCGGATGTCTTCTTCGACTGCGGGGCACGCGGAAATACGATGGTCCGCTGAGCCATCGTACAGGCATCGGCCTGCGAGGCGCTGGAGGTTCGCGTTGGGCACAGCGACTGCGGGGGCTGCCGCGACCGCTGGAACTGCGACCGCGATCGGAGGTGCCGCAGCGTACTGCGCTGCACCTGGAAGTGCGCCGCCGCCTTGCATGAGCGTTCGGACGAACGACGCGATGATGTCTTCTGCCTTGACCGCGGTAGCTGGAGGCGGTGATCGCGCTGTCGACGTGGTCGCTGCGATGGTCGTGGTCGTCGATGTCGCTCCGCGAACGTCCCTGCAGGCTGCTTGAAGCACGAACTGAGCCGCGCTGTTAATGTCGGCGACTTCGTAAGAGTCGTCGGGGGCGACGTCGGGCTTCTTGACCTGGAGTCGGGCCTCGATGCGCGGCCAGAGGTAGTCGGGGACGCCTCGCGGAAAGTCGCTCTTCTGCTGCATGTTGGAGTACCGGCCCTTCCGAACGAGGAAGCCGGAGATCGCCAAGAAATCGCGGTGGTATGCGGCGAACTCATCGAGCGACAGCGTCAAGCTGCCGCGGGTGTCGGCGATGAGAGTCTCGAGGTCGGTGGTCGAGTACGTGCGATCCCCGTCAGCGCCGGGGTAGAGTTTCTTGATCGCAGTTTTGAAGGGGTCCCAAGCACCAGCGTACTCGGGCAGCGACTCGAACAGGTCGGCGACCTCGATCGGAACATAGCGCATGGTCCAATCCTTCCTCTGCTGGTCGGTCGTCTGATTGGCGGCCGTGCAGAGAGTCTCGAGGTCGTCGAAGAACCTCCTGATGGATCGCGGATTTTCCGGATCGAAGACCGGCGCGGTCTTCGAACCGCGGGGGGGCATAGGAGTGGCCATCGGAGGTATAGCGACGGGTGGTACGTTTGCGATTGGTCGGGAGGGTAGTGCGATCTGGGTTGCGACTGGGATAGTCGCGGGAGTCGGCGATGGGGGAGTGATCGGAGTCGGAGGATGAGAAGGTCGCGGTGGCGTTGGTGGTGTCAAAGGCGATGGCGCAGGAGAGGGTGTTCGGAACCCTCCAGGGATGTGTGGGTGGTCGAGGACTTCGTACGACTCACTTCCGGAGGTGGTCGGAAGGTTGTTGTGAGTCGCTTCGGGGCTGGGAACCTCCTCGAAGAGGTCGTCGATGAGCGAAGCGTCGTCGGGGATCGACGGGGGAGGTACGACGAAGCGTTGGCGGACTTCGTCGGCGAAGGCTGAAGCGCGGGTGTAGGGTCGAGCGGCGAAGGGAGAAGGCGCTGGGGCCTGTTTCGGAGGAATCCTGACTGAAACCCTCGCGGTGGGCTCCAAAAGTGATGGACACTACCAGATAATAGGGTGGTACGCAGTAGGATAGACACAAACCCTATCTGGCTGATGTCGTGTATCGATGTGCGAGCGAGCGTCAGGGGTCCCGGAACAGACGTAGACCGTCTCCGATCAAGCACAAAGTGCTCCGATCGAAAGCGCGCAGTCGGAAAGGCGTCCGCGACTGGCGTACGTGCTCCGACTGGTCGGAAGACGAGTCGACGATGAGCGACGGCGAAGAGCGGCGACGCGACTGCGATCGCTGACTCGGGCAAAGGGGCGACGATGGAACAAGATGAGAGCGATGAGATAAGAAACGAGGTCGGAAGGCAAAGGCTAAGGCAAAGGCAAAGGCGCGAGAGCAGTCAACCGATTGTTGACTTACTATACGATACAATGGCGAAGGCAGCACACGAATTGTGCTCTGAGCGATGAGGGGGGAACGAAACTTGTATTGCAGTGAGTATGCGACGACTATTTATACGTTTCCGAGCGATTGGAACAATGCTACGTGGTCGGAAGACAAAGAGAAAGATAGCGGCGTCGTCGCGCATGGTGCTTACAATAGTCGGGAGTCATGCGACGGTCAGACGACGAGGGGAGGGGCGGGCGACGATGTCGAGCGAACGATCAGCGCTGTCGAAAGACAAAGGAGTGGGCGTGGGAAACGATCCGCCCTGTCGTCGACTGTGGGAAACAGCGTCGGGGACGGCGGGAATAGGCAATGCGTGACGAGCGGGGGTGCGATAACGGTGTTCGGGTGACGTGGATACGAGGCGACGGCTTCCGATCGCGACTGATCGGAAGACGATAGCTCCGACTGGTCGCAGCGACTGAGTTGCGAATCGTTCGCAAGGCGCTCAGCCACTATGCTACGGGTCGGAAACGTGTTACGATTCCCTGAGGTACGAAGTAGAATCGTTTATAAGTGGGTTTCTTAAGTCTGTGCCTATCTATTCGGTCATGGTCGCCGGGGGCCGGTTTGATTCCCGGTTTGATTGCCATCGCCTTCCCGTCCGGCCGGCCCGACCTCGCGCCCACGTCGTCTCTCAAGCTCGAGCTCCACCACCACCACTACTACCACTTTGTCTCACCCACTTCCCTCGCTCCTTGCTCACTGTCTACCAACTCCCCTCCACCATCTTTGTCTCCGCCTCCGCCCTGCATCGCAACATACGGTCGAAGACGCCGCGCCAATGCGCCTGCGATGACAACTGCGCTCGAAATGCGCCTGCGCACAACATGCGCTCGACGACTCGGACGTGCCGTGCACCGGTGCCACGTCACCGCACCCAGCCGCGCGTGCACGAGGAGAAGACAGTGAAGAGAGGGCGGCAGTGCGAGGAGAACGACAACGAGACGAGCCCAAGTTGCTCGAGTTCGGTGAGTTCTCGCATCCTGCACACCCCGTACACCGCCTGCACAACCCCGCACGCCCCGCACGCCCTTCCCCACACGCCCACATCCCCATCTGCGGACATTCAGACGCTCCCGAGCCGCCACGTCGACACGCCGCCTCCTGACGTGTTGCAAATGTCGCCATGACGACGCCTCCTCGACACAACTTCAAGCTTTTCACTCGCCTCCCCCACCTCCACGCACCGCGTCTTCATGGAAGCCCTTGCCCTACCACCGCTTGCCCCCGCCTTATGCGCCGCGCGCCACGCTCAACGCTCAACGCCCGTGCGCCGCCGCCGCACGGCCCACTGCTCGCCCAACGTGCACTCTCATGTCACACCCAATCCACGCGTCCCTTGCACCCCGCCAGCCCCCCACACACGCCGTGCACCATGTTCGTGCATCCACCCCCACGCATGACAACCGCCACATCACACATCCCGCCCACCATCCGCATGCTGTGCCACGTCATTGCACGTTGCCGCCCGCGCAGACAACATCACGCATGTCGGCCTCCACACACCGGCTCCCGGGTCCTCCGCCCCATCCTCGATTGTCGCAACTCGCACTGCCACTCCACCGCCATTCCCGCGCACCGGCACGCACTGTCCACGTCTGCGCGCGTATGCCACGTCACGCACGCGCCTCGCTCACCCTGACGCTGCGCTCAATGTGCCCACGCACACCGCCACGTCACCACACTCCCGTGCATCGTCCCTACATACCGTCCCTCCCGCTGCATCACCCAACTTGTGCGCGTGCAGGGCCACCACCACACCGCATCCCCGCACGCCATCCCCGCGCACCGCCGCTTCACTCCCGCACGCGTGCCGAACCGCGTCTTGTGCATCACCACCGTTCCCGCGCACCACTGCCCCGCTCCTGCACGCCGTGTTGCGTTCTCGTGCATCGGCGCCGTGTGCTCTTGACACGGCCGCTAAGTGCAGCGCGCCTAAACAGTTGCCACTCGTAGTTCTATGTACTTTACATGCTGCTATTCAAATAAAAATGAACAGATGAATGAAAATGACTAAGAAATGATAATCAAATGCTATACGAGATACTAGGCTCGGAACCAGCCGTTAATTGAACGGAGCCTGTAGGCCTTTTGGTGGGCCCGCCAAATCTAGTGCGCGACTTAGCGAAATTTCGCTTCGCGCTCACACAACTTTCATCATTTCCTTGCACACACTTCCTCCCTCCCCGCTCCAAATGTCTATTCTCATCCATATTCATTGTGTGAGCCAGAAAGTCAGGATATAACTGCAGCATCAAGTCTTTTAATTAGCAGAGGACCAGTTTCGACGCGCTGTGTGCTATTGGGCCGCGGGTGGCGATTGAAACTCAGATGCAGTTCTGACACCGTGCCGAGTCTGTGGAAGCCGCCGTGCGGCGACAACACTCAGAGGGCGTCCGGAATCGGGCGCTCGTGAAAGGAACCGACTATGATTGCCGAAAGAACATGCTAGCACCGTGTACGTGAGGGAGAGGGAAAAGAGAGACGAGCGAGACAGTGCTGTCGTGCGCATATATAAGACGAGCGTGTCGACCGTAAGTAGCGATAAGCAATAGAAGGATCCGTATATAGTAACAAACACTCCAAAACAGGTACACGCGTCGGCCTCATCGGACGCGTGACCGCGCATAGTAAGTAAGTAGACGTGAGTCTACAGTCTGCCAACGATTCGGGGAAACTCACTGAGCAACGCCCAAATTTGCTGAACCCACATCTCCTTAGCACAAACAAGAGTGAATTATTGCCCAATTATGGAAGTCGCTATGCAGCGACAACACTAAAGTCGGACTGACACTGAAAGGAACCAAGTGTGATTGCAGTATGCTAGCACTATGCGTGAGGAAACGGGGGAAAGAGAGAGAGCGGGACGTATGATACACACCTAGCACTATGCGTGTGGAAACGGGGGAAAGAGAGAGAGATGTGCGAGTGCGTAGGTGTTGATATAAGGGAGCGCGAACGTGCCTAATGCAGAGAGAAGAGTCCGAGTAAGGTAAGGGTATGTCCGAAAGCAGCAAGGTCAGTAGCGCGTGTCGTAGACTATGTCTACAAATTATCGCAATTACGCCACTCTGTACTTACTACTCCCCTAGTGACACTTTAAATTTCACTTTCAAATTACGTGCCAATTACACATCAATGGAAGGCCGCGCTGTGATGCAGCCAACACTCAGCTGATCACACAAACAAAACAGGAACCAAGCCTATATTGAAGAACGGAGACAGAGATGCAGAGAGACAGGCAGGGAACGAGAATGGAGAGTGAGAGGGAAGGGGGGAAAGGAAGCGTAACACCGGACTTTGGGGTCTAAAACCAGCAGCAGAAATTCATAGGATTTAGGATATATCCGTATCTATCACATGAATATCAGTAGGGTCCCCAATTCTCAGACCTCTTCCTGCGAATGTCTTGCGTACAGTGCACCTGACCTGTCGCGTCGCTCCGATCCAGCCACGTCGATGACATGCACACGCTGGGGGTCCTCATCTCTCGCTGCATTGGGCGAAGTTGAAATTACATGCGGTGATGGACACTACCAGATAATAGGGTGGTACGCAGTAGAATAGACACAAACCCTAAATGGCAGCGGTGGTGTCATGTATCGGTGTGCGAGCGAGCGTCAGGGGTCCCGGAACAGGCGTAGACCGTCTCCGATCAAGCACAGAGTGCTCCGATCGAAAGCGCGCAGTCGGAAAGGTGTCCGCGACTGGCGTACGTGCTCCAACTGGTCGGAAGACGAGTCGACGATGAGCGACGGCGAAGAGCGGCGACGCGACTGCGATCGCTGACTCGGGCAAAGGGGCGACGATGGAACAAGATGAGAGCGACGAGATAAGAAACGAGATCGGAAAGCGAAGGCGATGTCGAAGACAAAGGCAAAGGCTAAGGCTAAGGCGCGAGAGCAGTCAACCGATTGTTGACTACTATATGATACGACGGCGAAGGCAGCACACGAATTGTGCTCTGAGCGATGAGGGGGGAACGAAACTTGCATTGCAGTGAGTATGCGACGACTATTTATACGTTCCGACGAGTATAGTATGAGTGCGATCGGAACAATGCTACGTGGTTGGAAGACAAAGCGAAAAATAGCGGCGCCGTCGCGCATGGTGCGTACAATAGTCGGGGGTCATGCGACGGTCAGACGACGACGAGCGAGGCGGGCGACGATGTCGAGCGAACGATCAGCGCTGTCAAGAGACAAAGGAGTGGGCATGGGAAACGATCCGCCCTGTCGTCGACTGTGGGAAACAGCGTCGGGGACGGCGGGAATGGACAATGCGGGACGAGCGGGGTGCGATAACGGTGGTCGGGTGACGTGGACACGAGGCGACGGCTTCCGATCGCGACTGATCGGAAGACGTTAGCTCCGACTGGTCGCAGCGACTGAGTTGCGAATCGTTCGCAAGGCGCTCAGCCGCTACGCTACGGGTCGGAAACGTGTGTCGATAGAGGGCGTGTGGATGGGTCGTGAATCCGCTAAGTCGTAGGCGCTGGGTCGGAGGGCGATCGCGTGACTGGTCGATGGTCGGAGACAATAGTCGCAAGGACAATGGGCAACTGGGGAGGTACTCGAAGTGGCGTGGGAGCGTCGGAGGGTCGTAGCGCCGGGCGTGGCTGTCGTGCGAATAGGCTGTGCGAGTCTGATGGAAATCTGATGGAGTCGTGACGGCGTGGGAAATGCTGTGCTCGCAGGTGTGGCGCGGTGCTCTAAGTCGTAAGCGCTGGGTCGGGCGCCTAGTGCGACCGGCGTGGGAGTCGCGAACGTGTTCCGACTGTGGCGCGACATGGCTGAGGTCACGTGACCGATGACTTGGTCGGAAATGCGAAAAGAGAGTCGTGATCCCCTCCCAGCACGGGACGGGGCTTGTCAGCGGGAACACGCAGAGCAAATTCTTCCAAGTCGTGCGCTGGCAGCCGTTCACTCCCGACCACCACCACCCGAGTCTCCGCATGCAGCGCCCGCCGCAGAACCCCTACCCTACTCTCCTGCTAGTAAATCAAGGCTGACGTGATCTGTTGAGGCACGTGAAGAAGAATGGGGCTGGCTGGCCGCTGGAGCTGGGATGGTGTGCAGTGACAATTCAGGTGCGTAGCATTCATGCGCTTCTTCAACGATGACTCACAATGATGGAATCGACTGGACAACGACGACAGATCACCTCTCGTGTCTCACGATGCCATTGTGATAGCGACGAAGACTCCCAGCGCCAGCCAACGTGGACGGCAGTCACTAAGTACATTCCCCATCTGCGGCATGTGAGTAGCCGGGGCGGGCGACTGGAGCACGGCAACGGTGACAGGTCAACGTCGACGCGCACGCGCTGTCAGGTGCGTAATCCTTGGCTTTTGTGTAGGCAATATACTAACTGTAG
The DNA here is from genome assembly GCA_019914985.1 of Auriscalpium microsporum. NCBI lineage: Eukaryota > Fungi > Basidiomycota > Agaricomycetes > Russulales > Auriscalpiaceae > Auriscalpium > Auriscalpium microsporum. The sequence goes on along the minus strand of JAHLMG010000007.1, from coordinate 954,416 downwards.
ACGGTACTCCGTACTCCCCGCAACGGTTCCGACACCGACACCTCGTGTTGAACGACAACACCACCAAATGAGGACGGGCGCACACCACCGACACCAATGACGACGACACCGAAGAGCATTGGTGCATGCAAATCTTACACATCCTGACGATCGGCTGATCTTCCGGTGTTCTCCAACGCAAAATGGTATTGACGGGACCCGACCATGATGACGAGAACCCGCACGTCCCTTATTGTGCCCCGGCCCCTCGTGAACACATCCCACCTGTCCATCATCCCCCAACAACGCTCTCTGCACACGCCTCTCCACAAAGGTTTCACTGTGATCAATGTGAACTGCTCGACGACGGGTGCCGTCATCCTGCTCGCGGCGCTCGAGCGCGCCTTTGCCCGGCAAGTCATGTCCCATCGTCACGATGCAGGCCATCTCTAGCGCGGGCTACTCCGACATGCCCTCGCTCGACATCCTTGACAACATCACGTCGTACATCCTCGGTGAGGAGGATATTCAGACGCGGGCACGCCTCCGTGCATACTTAGGCGGGCACCTGTACATACAAAAACATCCGTTGCGGCTCCCTCTTGCTGTATGCTTCTTCCTGTAGTGCTCCGCAATGTATATCATTATTTCAATCAATATATCAATTTTATGTGGATATCTGGAGCTATTCAGAGCAGCGGGGGAGGAGGAGCAGGGCCCGCTGCCGGGTGGCACCGGCCCTTGCCGAGCTCAATATATGCATCTGATGTACTTAAGAAGGTCAGACATTCCGAAGAATGTCTGGAAGATGTCAGATGCTGATATACGTCGTATATACATGGGATGTATGCCATATCCTATGAACATCCGGAGCTGATCTTAGACCCCAAAGTCCGGTGTAAGGTATACGTAGTGAGCACTGAGTATATGTAGGTAGCGAGTGTAGGAATACAAACATGAGGTCATGACACCGCGGATAACACGTGAAAGCGGAACAGTAGCGGACCGGAGTGAGCCATAGGCTTACAAGCAATCCTAAAGTCAGAACTCCGCAAAAGCGCAAGTCATGTTGCTAAATGGAATCGTATTGCCATGCTTGAGCATTGGCTCTCTTCAAGCTAGTGTCGATAGAGGGGGCGTGGAGGGGTCGTGAATCCGCTAAGTCGTAGGCGCTGGGTCGGAGGGCGATCGCGTGACTGGTCGATGGTCGGGGACAATAGTCGCGCGGACAATGGGCGACTGGGGAGGTACTCGAAATGGCGTGGGAGCGTCGGAGGGTCGTAGCGCCGGGGGTGGCTGTCGTGCGAGTAGGCTGTGCGATTCTGATGGAAATCTGATGGAGTCATGACGGCGTGGGAAATGCTGTGCTCGCAAGTGTGGCGCGGTGCTCTAAGTCGTAAGCGCTGGGTCAGGCGCCTAGTGCGACCAGCGTGGGAGTCGCGGACGGGTTCCGACTATAGCGCGACAAGGCTGAGGTCACGTGACCGAAGGCTTGGTCGAAAATGCGAAAAGACAGTCGCTATCCCCTCCCAGCGCGGGACGGGGCTTGTCACCGGGCAGTACTAGTGCGACTTCAGCCTCTCGGCACGGCGGGCTCTGACCTAGAAAAGTCTCCGTTTTGTTTGGCGCTTTGCCGGTCACCAGGCTCTAGTGCGACGGCTACGCTTTCCTGTCCCAGTTACCTGGTCAGTATATGTGGGCGTGCCATGTGCCGCGGGTCAAGGCAAGCCGGAGCTCGGGACATGCTTGCCTTGTCGAGTATGCGTATACATCTGTTCCTCTGCTCTTTCCGAGAAGGTAGAGGCGCGTATACTCAGATTCTGACATATCTCGGGGTATGTTAAGATATCATTGCTAGGTTCAAGTCATACGGTGTTGTTACATGTGCCAGGCGTCCCTGTAGCTTAATAGCTATACATACCGATGGTCATCGGTCAATGCATTACAATGTATGACCGATAAGGTATATATTATAATGGGTACCCGACAAATGCCAAATATGTTTGATCATGTGACTAGGTCGGAAAAAGTCTGGAAAAATCGGAACAAATAGTGAAAATATTCTCCAGCGAAACATTCCCACGGGTTTGGCAAAAGAGTGGCATTCATTATATTGCATAAGAATAACATAATTGGCTGCCTGCAAGGCCTATAAAATCGCAAAAATAGCTAGAAATATGGAGAAATTATGATATATCTGGGGGCACCGGTTGCCAGTCTATATCTTTTCACACGCATCGAAATATTCCCACGGTCCCAAAAGATGTCATGTTTAATCATTTGCGCTGATATATAATTCTTTCCGTAGGCCTTGATAAAATAGAAACAAATGAAGAAAAATCGGACTATATATAGGGGCACTGTTTGCTAGCTGATATCTACTCCCACGCCTTGGAATATTCTCATGGTCCCAAACAATTTCATTTGTCATCATTCATGCTGGTACATAATCCTTTCTGTAGGCCCTGGGAAAACCCATTGATAAAGATTCAGTAAATGCATTTATGATGTAAAGTTACATGTTCATCATATATAGAAAGTTTTCTGAGCCCAGTCCATTAGACTGTGAGCTGGATGGAAGCACAAACCAAGAGAGTATCTACTAAGAAATATCATACAGGCATGATCTTCTTTACCTAAGCTACCAAAATTTGCACATGGATAGCTCTGAGTACTTTAGGAGTCATAGCATTTCCTCCATGACATAAGCCCACCTCAATTCTTCTCAAACACAATGTATTTAGTATTTATGCTGTTGAAATAGTATTGATACCCATATTTTAACCCCTTTTGTATACATTTGGCATGGTCTGACTGCTGTAGATGCCCAGTTGGAGTGGACCTAGTATCTACCAATATGTTTCATATTTACCATGTTATTCCTTGAAGCCATTGGTAGGCTGCATTCAACATATATATATATATTATTTATATCTTTTAGCCCAAAAGAATAGAGTATGCTGAATAGCTCTTCCAGAGGTTGTCAATAAAATCCCAAGATATTTCAGAGTACTTACAGACCATGCCCCACCAACTGGTATAAGTATTGAAATCCTACAAAAACTTGGTAGATGGTACTGTACTTCCACTCTGATACCGCCTCTACCACTGTCCTTGTCCTGGGTGCATGTGCAATGGCACATGGTCCTTTCTTTTTCCACTGAACTATGACATATGATAGAAGTTTAGATGAGAATAAGCCTATGCTAACTGATCACAAGGCCATCCATGTGTACTTGTACAAGCCTGGGACCATTCTATATATTAGAGGGCATGTCAGAGTGAAAGTACAGTATTACCTACCACATTGTTGCAGGATTTCGATAATTTCTGGGGTTGGTGGGGCATGGCCTATGAGTCCTCTGAAATATCTGGGGATTCTATTGATGACATCCTGAAGAGCTATTGAGCACACTCCATTCTTTTTGGCCAAAACATATAAATATTGAATATATATGTTGAGTGCAGCCTACCAATGGCTTCAAGGAATAACATGGTAAATATGAAACATATTGGTAGATACTAGGTCCACTCCAACTGGGCATCCACAGCAGTCAGACCATACCCAATGTACACAAAAGGGGTCAAAATGTGGGCATCAATACTATTTCAACAGCATCAATACTAATAACATTGTGTTTGAGAAGAATTGAGGGGGGACTTAGGTCATGAAAAAAATGCTATAACTCTTCAAGTACCCAGAGCTATCCATGTACAAATTTTGGTAGCTTAGGTAAAGAAGATCATGCCTGCAGGATATTTCTTAGTAGATACTCTCTTGGTTTGTGCTTCCATCCAGCTCACAGTCAAATGGACTGGGCTCAGAAACTTTCTATATATGATGAACATGTAACTTTACATCATAAATGCATTTACTGAATCTTTATCAATGGGTTTTCCCAGGGCCTACAGAAAGGATTATGTACCAGCATGAATGATGACAAATGAAATTGTTTGGGACCATGAGAATATTCCAAGGCGTGGGAGTAGATATCAGCTAGCAAACAGTGCCCCTATATATAGTCCGATTTTTCTTCATTTGTTTCTATTTTATCAAGGCCTACGGAAAGAATTATATATCAGCGCAAATGATTAAACATGACATCTTTTGGGACCGTGGGAATATTTCGATGCGTGTGAAAAGATATAGACTGGCAACCGGTGCCCCCAGATATATCATAATTTCTCCATATTTCTAGCTATTTTTGCGATTTTATAGGCCTTGCAGGCAGCCAATTATGTTATTCTTATGCAATATAATGAATGCCACTCTTTTGCCAAACCCGTGGGAATGTTTCGCTGGAGAATATTTTCACTATTTGTTCCGATTTTTCCAGACTTTTTCCGACCTAGTCACATGATCAAACATATTTGGCATTTGTCAGGTACCCATTATAATATATACCTTATTGGTCATACATTGTAATGCATTGACCGACGACCATCGGTATGTATAGCTATTAAGCTACAGCGTCTGGTGCATGTGCTAAGGAGTGTGGGCCGCCAGCGGGGGCGTCGCGAGCCAGGGAGAAATATGTAATGAGCGTGCGAGGTGTGTGGTGTCGTTAGTAGTCGTGGGTGTAAGGGGTCGTGGGGGTCGTGGGGGTCGTGGCATGGTTACAAGGTACAGACGTGAGTATGTAATGCGTACGAGTGTCTATCCTCGCCTAGGCCCGGAAGCCGGTGAAGCCGTTGTAGCTGCCGTATGGCCTTCCGTGTCCGCGGCCGCGTCCGCTGGCGCCTTCACTGTGACCAGTAGTCTCCCGGGTGGGGCCAGACCAGCCGGGGATGAGGGGGAATGGGCAGAGGCCACGCGGGTGGTCGCATCCGTGGCAGATGGTGCAGTACAGGGGCTCCAGGATGACGGCCGTGCCGCTCATCGTCGACTGGTAAATGAGGCTCTTGAAGTGGTCACGCAGGATGTACCAGAAGATGTCGTCGGGGAGGGTGGCAGGGTCGATGTGGATTCCGAAGCGCGACAGCGAGTAGCCTCCTCGGACCTTCATGTCAACTCGGATGATGCGCATTGAGCCGATCAGGGTCGTGACGTGTTCGTGGGAGAGCGGCGGGTCGCTGTTTGCGCTACTTTCGACGATCTCGTTTAGGCGTGCCCTAGACGCGTCGCTTAGCCAGGCATTGAGGACGAGGGTCGCGACATCTTCCTCGTCCACGGTAGTGAGGTTGCCAATGGTGAAGAAAAGTTCCTGGGAGGGGAGGTCCTTCGGGATGACGTGGAGGTGGATGTCTTTGAAGAGGAGGATGCGGAGGTTCTCCAGGTACTCACGCGTGCGGTCCGAGAGGTTGGCGACGAGGAAGGTGGGGGAGAATTTGCCGTTATCGACAGCTTCCTTGAGGAGGAGAGGGGGCGATACTTTGGGTGCGGGTTCGTTGGAGAGCTCCGCTATTCTGGCGGCGATGAGGGCTCCGAGGGTTGCGTGGTCGTTCTTCTCTCTAGCTGCCTGGCCCAAGATACTGACTAAGACGTTCGGCGTGGGTTCCTTCGACCAGTCTTCGGCCTGTTCGTCTGTGTGGTGCTGCATCGGGTCGGCCGAGTCCGTGAAATGGATGCGTGGGAAGGGGCCAGTCGGGAGGTTGCTCGTGGCAATCTTCGCGTTCGCGGTGCCTGCAGCTGCGTTGGAGCGGGTCTTTGCGAACTTGAGCTTGGCCGCTGCGGACATTCTGCCCGTTACATTGAGGGGTTGGGGCGCTGGGGGGGGAGTGGCGGCCATCTCGGGGGAGGGGGCTCGGTCCGGGTTCTGCTTAGGCGGCGCCGCCTTGGTCGGGGCCTTGCGAGAAGGGGTGGGGGTGGGGGGAGGGCTCGAGCGGGGGTTGAGCGTGGGGTCGGCGCGGCGGTACGAGAAGCGGGGGTCGTCCTCGTCGTCAACATCTTCCACCGTGACGGACGAGGTTGGTCGGACGGAGCCGTCGGGAGTGACGCCTACGGACGCGGACTGGTCGAAAACATCCGTACGCTTGGGTTGTTTCTCGTACGTGTCCTTGTACTTCCGCTTAATAAACTCGAGGTATTCGATGGTATCTTCGTGCCAGTCATCGGCGGGGACTCCGCCGTACGTCTTGGAAGTGGGGTGGGGGGGGTGGGAGTCTGAGAAAGTTAGTACAGAGGAATTCATGTGGCGCGGGCGGCGACCCGGCGCACGTGATCTGCTCTACGTGTCTCTTGAGTCCGACTCTCGAGCCAACTGCAACGCCATCTGCTCGTCTACCATGGGGCCACTCTCCCTCCTTTTACTGCCATTGGCAACAGCCCTGGCGGTGAATGCTGGGCAGCTATCCATCCAGTCCCCTCGTTTCACTGTCCTGTCATCCGACGGAAACCAACTGCGCACGGAACAGTGAGTGCACTTGATGACCTGTCTACTTCGCGCTAAGCATGTCTAGAATATCACTGTCTAAGAAAACCAAAGAGCCAGTCACCCTCGGCCCGACAGATAGCCTGAAGTTGACTTTCCAAGTAAAGGAGGAGGGCGGTGAAGGAGTGCAGCCACACCAGACATTCCTGCGCTTCTATGACGAGACGACCGGCGAGGAGGGCATTCAGCCTGTCAAGGTCACCGCGTCAGGAAAAGCCAAGTTCGACTTCGTGCGCCCCGCTTTGCTCCTGCTCTGCGTCCTCCCACACTAAGATGCCTGTCACCACAGAATATGGCCCGCCCGCCCGCATCGCTCCCGCCCTCCGGCACCGCCCCCCTCAAAGTCTCCCTCATTCTCGGCTCCTTCGTCCACACACCCGCGACCATCGCCCTCTTCGACCTCGCCGTGCCGCCGTCGCTCTCCGCGGTGCATCCCGACGAGCAGACCTTCCACCCGCTACCCGAGATCCAGCACACCTTCCGCCCGGAGCAGAAGGTCCCGCCCAAGGCCGTTTCCGCGGTCTTCACGGGCATCGTCCTCTCCCCGTGGCTCGTGCTCATCGGCCTCGTACGCCTTCTCCCATCGCTGATACCTCTGTGACGCGACTGATCTATTTTTGGCACAGTGGGGATACCTCCAGCCCCGCGTCCCGCACCTCTTCTCGCTCAACATACTCCCATTCACCGTATCGCTGGGCGCGATCGAGGCGTTGCTGCTGTGGTACTGGGTCGAGCTGCGCCTCGGGCAGATTCTGTTGTATGGCGCAGGGGCTGCGTTCGTTGCCGCGGTGACGGGCAAGCAGGCGCTCGTGAGCATCGGCGAGCACAGGACAGGCCGCAAGTGACGTGTCATATCTGTATACACCAAAATGCATAGGGATCTCGGACGTCGCGACGCCCAAAGAGACGTGTATTGATTTTGGCCAGTAAAGAACGACAAAAGCCCGAGGTAACCGACTGATCCGTTAGTCCGCACACCCATCCATCGCACAGCGGCATACAGCCTTTGTTCACGTTCTCAGATTCAGTACGTCAATGGGCGTCGGCAGGTGCGCATCAGGACTGATTGCTGGCAGGGGGCCCGGGCGCACAGTGAACGGCTTTGATGGCTTCGTGGGTGTGGCCCCACTGCCGTAGGTTGCCTTCGCCGGCGGTGCGATGAACGGATGCGCCTCGGTATTGAACACGACTGCAAGATGACAGTCAGCGGCAATATACACTCAGAAGGCCATGCTGAACTTACACTTGTCCAGGCTGATATGATTCGGGTCGTCGAAAGTCAGGTAACTGCATGGCCGTCAATCTCGGTTCATCGACGCCCACGGATGCCACCTACAGGTATTTCAGTACCTCCGCGAACCAGAAGCTCTCCGTCTCGTCAATATCATTGCTCGTCGAAGGCGTGATATTGTTGACGTCGTTGAGGCCTACGAAGCCCGTGGGCTTCTTGAGGAACTTGTTGAAGCTGGCGATAGCGCTCGCGGCGCGGTCGAGGTAGGTGGTATTTCCGGTCACCCGCCACGCATAGAAGTTGCTCTCCAAGACCTCCGGGCGCTGGATGTAGTCGGAACTCGTGACGTAGTACCCGTGCTGCGCGTAGAACGCTAAGTCGGAGGCACTGGGTGCATTGCCGCCGGTGAAGTTCCCGTCCGCGGAGATGAACGCAAAGGCTTCCGGGCCAATGCCAGTCCTGTGCCATGCCAATGAGCCGCGGTCGACTCCGCAGGCCAACGAGGTACTCACGCGTCACCAGCGTAGGTATTCCAGCACGCATCGTTTAGCTGCAAGGCAATGTTCACGATGGTCTGGTTGTTGGTCAACTTCCCGCCTTCAACGGAAGTTAGTCCAGGAGCAAGAGAGAGCCATCAGACGCACCCAATAGCCAGTTTCCAGCGTAGAAGCAAGCCAAATGCGATCCGACATGGCGGATTCGCCGACTGGAGTCGAAGTCGGCAAGATACACGTGGTTACCGACCGTCGAAGTCTACCCACACTTCCGTGAATATTGCATGCTCGGATCGAAACTTATCACGGCACTGACCCTGATCAGTGTCGTGATTGACGAGTCTACCGCGGTGAGCCACGAATCCGCAAACGTCTCGTCATCGGTGTTTGACAACCTCGCATATTTGATGAGGTATTCAAAATAACTGTCCGAGCCTCCACCCCATGTCTAGGAACGCAAAGTCAGCCTTTACATAAGACACTCTGAACACATGTGCACTTACGACATAGCCGCCAACTGGAAGACTCGTCGCTGGATCGATGCCTTGGGCAGGCAGACCTGATTCAACGTTGAGACGCACTGAAATCGAGTACAGAACGAGAGAAGATCGGACCTGGGAGTGGGGCAGGCTTCCTGGATCATCAGAACGACGTCGCATTCAGAAATTCAAACGATCACTGTACTCACGTTTGTCGCCATTTTCAACACAGAGCCTTCGGTCAGCTGTCGATAGGTGTCATTGCCCGTATATTCGCTCAAGCGAGACCACTCGAGTGTCAGCTGTTACCGCAATGTCAATGTGGGAGCAGCAGGACGTCGAAAGTCTTTCTTTCACTCACTGTGCCAGCCTCGGCAATATTCGACTAACCGGGAAGAAAGCAGATAATCAGACGACGGCCTTGTGCTCCAACAAGCACGAAGCATCTCACCGTAGCAAGCGTGGGAGTGTTTGTACTGAAATCTACGAAGCCATACGGAATGACGTTGCCCTTCGACTGCTGTCAGCATGGTGCAGGCCAGGATCCGGAGCAAGCGCGCGTTACCTGCGACCAGCCAAGCGACAGCCTGTCAGCGAGTTCCTTCGCCTTGTCCACGAGGAAAGGGAACTTCTTTCCGCTCAGCTCGTACGCGCTGATAAGCCCGCCGACGTAGCGAATGGTGCTCTCGAAGAGGCTGCCGGCGCGCTCTTTCAGCGCTGATGCGACATATTCCCAAAGCGCGGTACGTACCTGACAGTGTCTGGCGTGTTCGACTGGTTGAAGTTAATGCCTTGTGTGAAGTTGAGCGCCTCGTTGAAGAAATCCTACAGCCACGTCATCGCCAAGATGAATGCTCGAGGACAGTCACTCACAGTCAACCCCATGATGTACTGCCAGCATTTCGCGTCAACACGCGCGAGCGATCTGAAAGGAAGTCGAGCGCACCATAGTGCTCATCGCGTCGACGATGCTCGCCCCCCAGCCATTTCGCGGATCCTCGAATGTTTCGCTCAAGGGCTCGACCTCGTCGTGTCCGAATGCAAACTTCCTGGGAAACATTGTTCAACGCGTGAGCGAACGCGCGACAATGGTTTGGCACACCTGTAAGATTGGTAGCTTTCCGTGAAGATCTCGACAACGGCCTGACGATTGGCGGCGGCGCTAGATGGTAGGCGCAACCCAGGTTTCTGGACGTGTGCTCCCCACGCGACGGGGAGACACAGAAGAGCGACGTGTGCGCGAATCTTCATTGAGCAGGCCGGAGCGGGGTGTTAGTTTGGGAGGGGAGCGGGCTCGGTGGGCGTGCGACACGAACAATATGCAGACGAGGTTCGAGATACTTATATGTTTTCGAGGCATGGCCCCATAAAGTCCGGCGGGCGAACCACGGGCCCGTCCTGGATGGTATGCATCTGCAGCTGCTAAAGGTGGAACTAGGATTGCCGTGTGCGCTTGCGGGCAGGTGACCCGCGGCCGGTCGGGCGGCCGCGCCGGCCAGTGGCTCGCTTCTCCCACCCTCGTGGCTTCGTCGTGGCGGGTCGTCAGCCGTGATGATGAGCAACTTCTGCTGCCGCGCCGACATCTCGCCCGTACGCGTGGACCATTGTCGGACACTTGAGCGGACTCTGTCAAAATAGAGCTCGCCCGTGGAGGACTAGCTTGGTCGACTAACTTTAGCTCGCTTTATCCGAGACGTTCTTCCAGGTTTCGTCAAATCAAAATTGAGCTCCCCTGCTGCATAGGTCATATCTGGGGCCGTGCACGTCTTCATGCCAATGATGCAGGTCTTCTGGATATCGTTAGCCAGTCATGCGCTCGCCTTGGACCATAAGATCAGGAGTGAGAGCCATGCGGCTACGAACTAACGTGGGGAGGTCAGGAGACAAAACAGTGCAGGGTCGCGTGCCTTGCGGCAAACATTACTCTTCTGCCTTCGATGGTGCACACGCGTGACATGGGCACCTATAGCATCCCGTAAGTACAGTCCTCAAAAGCTGCTGTGGAGGAGGGCATACGGGACGATTGCACGATCCCTGGGAAAGCAAGTGCCATCATCCATCGTAGTGAGCGCGGTTGTGTAGAAGGACGAAGACTCGCAGTTCTTTAATTCGCGAGTAACAAACACGCCGTAAACTCCGGCTTCGAGGGTTCTACATTGGCTGCACATGACATAGATAAGTATAAGATCTGGCTTAGATCCTGACGCGACGCTCGTCGCTAAATTATTTATTTCTCTTGATAGAAGTCCTCGTCGCCCACATGCGTGATCCCATGCCTGCAGGCCGCACGTATCAGCCTTAGTACTCAATAGCATCGATGTGCGCGACGTACTTCTGCTTCAGATGTGAGACAAGTCCGTGGAAGATCATTGACTTAGAACCTCGTTTGCCGGCGTCGGGTGCGACGACGCAGTGCCGACAAACGAAGTTACGGCCCTCTTGCAGTTTCTTGGCTTCGGGCGTCCGGCCATTGACCTTAGCGTACAAGCCGGCTTCATAAGGCTTATTCCCGAGAATAGCATCGGCTTCCGTCGGGGAAACCAATGCAAACCGCATATCATCGTGTCGCTTGCAGTGTCCGACCTTAGCGACCGCAATTCAGCACATGCACTTACACGAAATGACAAGGGCTTACCAATCTGCGGAGATCCATGACGATAGATGGGTCGCAAGACTTGCACACAAAGACAGCTGCGAGGCTCTCCAAGGTTCCCTTTGCGGCTTCGTCCTCAGCCTTACTTCCGGCCAGAACCACAGCGTGGGAAATCACGTCTATACCCTGGGAGCCTCGCGGATCAGTCCACTGTCATACGTGCAGCCGCCAGACGCAGCCAGCGCACAAAGACACACACTTTCTGATCAGGAATGAACTGGTCTGCCTTCCACAGCAAGCGCTTTCGCATCTTCTTGTCGAGACCCGGGCATTCGTGCGCGCAAGCTCCGACGAAGTCCAGCGACTGAGCATCCGCGTACTTGTTCGATACATGGTGGCATCTCTGGCATATGAAGCGCGCCGTCACGCGGTCGACTGGGTGGAGTACTTTGGACGACGCGTTCTTCCAGCGCGGGAAGCCGAGCACCTCACCGAGGTCACTCCGCGCGGCCGCGACCCACTTGTCGAGGTCGCCTTGTAGGAAGTCACGGATCGTTTCCGAGCTCTTCAGTTCTTTGTCCACGCCACTGGCGTCCGTGTCTTTGGCCTGCATGAGCTTGATGACGGGCAGCGAGCGGAAGCTGGGCAGCGTGGGGAGCACCGCGGGCTTCCCGGTGGCGGCCCGCAGGCGCTCTAGGTGTCGCGCAACGTCGTCCAGTCGCACTTGGTACGCGTGCTCCTTCTCACGACGTACGCGCTCCTCTGAAATGTGCAAAACTTCGCCTTCGATCTGTGCCCGTGCAATCTCGAATGCTAGCCAATCACGTCAGCAGGAGCGAGCGAGGGTTTTGAAGAAGCGGACTCACAAAGCAGCGGTACCTTCTCGAGAGCATTACAATGTGCGCGGTGCAGTGCGCCGTAAGTCGGCGAATCGAGAAGGCTCTGCTTATCCCACCCTTCGCGTTCGGCGATCTCTAGGGCACTGGTAAATGGCAACATTAGCGTTCGGAAGAAAGTGCTGCTAAGTAGGCGGTGGTGCGCACAATTTGATGTTTTTCTTCCTTACTTCATTAGCCCGGTCATCCCATTTCTTACGCCACTTGATCAGGATGCATGCATGCTGTTGTGGCTAGTCAGTCTACGCCCGGACGTGGTGGGCTAGATACGCTTACCTTTTGTTTGGCTTCCAGCGAGAAAACGTCCTGAAGGTGACTCTGATGCGTGTAAAGACAAATTGTTCATCACAGGGTCGTGGAATCGCTCACTTCTTGCCATTCGTCCACGGACAACCCCAGCTTCAATACTTTGTTATACTCGTCTACCGCGGAGGCATATTCTTTCTTCCGTGCTGGGAGATAGACGTGTGAGCTGCCGTTTGCGATCCACAAATCAGGACGTACGTAGTACCGCGCGACGATACATCAAGTAAGGAAAGCTCGCTAGAGTACGTGAGAAGCATGCGACGGATGGTTTTGAACATTCCTACGATTATCCTGTCTCATAATGTCTTCTTCCAAACGGGGAATCCAGGACAAGATAAACTGTTCCAGGGGACTGTACGACATGGCGTTGGTCACCAGTAATTCGCTTGAAAGGGAAAACGACGGTGAACATTGATGAGGCACAATGTTACTGTGAAGATTACTCACGGTAAGCCCTTCGCACGACAGTCCGTCTAGACAAAGGCGGGTAAGATCAGCCCAATTTCACAAAGGGGCCCCACTCACCCTTCCGCACAGTCGGATGCGTAGTGCATACGAAAAGTACATATTGTTCGTGGACTTGTTGCACACCTTGCCGGACGCGTACCGAGTCAGAATCCCCCTAGGGCCATCCAGATTGCGACACACCTCGCAGGTCCCTCCATCGAGAACGAACGCAGCATGCGCCGGCTCGCTCATGCCCGGGGGCGGAGCTGGCATCTCGCCGACATGGCACTGCTCGCGCGCGCGCCGCCATATCGACGCGTTCCCCGGATTGCGCAGCATTGCGTGGAGATGGCGGTTGCACCGTGTGACTGCGAGCACTTCTCTGGGTGACGGCACATGTGTCAGGATCTCGGCGATGATCTCGACGGGCATCGCGTCGAGGGAGGGGTGCGAGGATGTGGCATTGCCATCGGTCCGTCGGCGAGTGGTTCTGCGCTTCTTGTGTATGCGCGGAGGCTTGGGGGCAGCCTTGCTAACAGCTGCGGTGGCATCCTTTGATAGGAGCGGCTCCGACATGTCTGTAAAAAGAAAATCATCTTCTAGCACCAGTTCGATCTTTGGAACATAGCAGGCTTACTCGTTGTTCGTAAGTCGTAAGTACTGTAGTGGAGAACGTGAAGAAAGCGAGTGGCCTCGCGCCGCGGCAGTCGCGCCTTCCGATAATTGCCGTTTCCCACGCAACTCTCAGTCGTCTCCTGAATCACCGACTTGAAGAATCAGCTACCGAGACCAGCCTCTACGTAGCTTAAGCTTTGGTAGGTTTCTTCAAGATTTCTTGCCACCGCTCAACTTGACCTCTGTGCGATAGAGTATATCATGAGGTGCTTGACCGGAACACTTACTGCTACTGCTGGGAGCCTTGCAACTGTTGCCAGAGCGAATTATGCTCTATTCAAGTACTGGTATCTTTGAAGCATCTTGATTTTCTTGCGAAGGATGTTCCTCTAGCCTGGCTGTGAACGATCGGACACAGCAGCCATGCCATCAACGGCTGGCGATGGAGGTAAGCGATATATGCGGTGATCCGACGACGGTGACACTCACCAGTCGTCACCGACAACCGACGTATCGTCGGGCAGAGTGGTGCACTGGCGTATTAATCGGCCTTACAGCTCAACTCAGCCCGGGACCGCCTTCATAATGCTGCCTCGAGCACATGGGACCCGGACCCAGCCCCCAGATGGATACCGAGCGCTTCAGTATCACTGATCAAAACGAGGAACAATCTTGAGTACTTGAGTACTGGCTCAGGAGTCAGCGACGACGTGGTGTCCACGAGCCTCTATTGTTTTCAACTTCGTGATGCCGCTCGCGTTGCTGTGCCGTGGCCCCCACTAGTGCTAGTCGAAGATGTTGTCATTCATTATTCCTTATGAAGGTAATAAGAAAATCATGCCGCAATCCACTTGGCCGCTGATAATAAACTCGAACTTGACGGATGCTGGCCCATCAGCGACAGCGCCAACAACTCTATGTTTCGTGGATCCGATTGCCGTGGCCGCTGAGGCCAACTTGGCCTCGAACCGAGTAGTAATTTTCTCGCAAATTCCAAGTACCACACTGGGGGTGCCGCCACCGCCGGGCCCCCACGCCAGGAGTAGCCACAGAGGTTGCACAGAGGCGCTCAAGTACCTCTGCCACCATGTCGTGTCTGAATCGTGCGGCCTGTTGTACTCACACGCCGTAAACTAGCGGCCGAGAGACGATTCTTGATTACAGACATGCCAAACGTGCTGACACGGTGAAGAAGCAGAGACAATAACAGAAAACTCCTGGTACTGTAGTAGTACTTAGTCTCGTTGTACTTCGCTGAAGCGAATAGCTGTGCATGGGTCCTTCTAGTATAAGTTGGAAGGCTTCGAATATTTCTTTTGTTCGTCTTTGAACGACAACACGCGGTCCGACAGTTGATCAATATCGCTTGGGCGGTGGCTAGCCTCGTGTACTTACGTACGCGCCACCGTGCCTTCACGTTATTTACGCGTTGTTTGCCCCGCGTCACGCGTCGGCCGCCCCTAAACAAGGTATATAGCTAGATTTTGAAGTCCCCGTCTCTTCTGCCATCTCTTCAGCTGCCCGCGCCCTTGCCACGATGGACCGTGATTCCGCCAGAGGAAAACACCCCGCCGCGCATCGCTCTTCTCCCCCTTACCATTCGCAGCGGTCCGCCCACCCTGGTGGCCCCAGTTACCAGGCAGAGCACAGTCTTCACGCGCAATACCCTGGGCGCGGAGTGCCCAGCGACCCACAGGTACCAAGGGTCTACCAACCTCTTCCCATGGTAGCCCAGCCCCCTCACTATGTTGATCAGCGCTATCACCCCACGATGCCTGGTCCAAGCAGTGCCGCTCGTTCCCGGCTATCCGCGCACCCACCGGCACAAACAGCCCATAATTCTCCCCGCGTTTCTCCTGGGCCAGCCGCGCACTCACCGGCACACAGGCCCCATCATCTTCCTTCCGTAGGAGGCCCCCTGCCCCCCGGCGACGTTCATACTTTCCCCGGGGCTGGCGGCCACCCCGGACCCCGAGTGGTGGATGCATTAGAGATAGTAAAACAGTTGACACCCAATTACCGAAGAATGAAGAGCATGGTGGACGCCCAGAAGGCCCAGAGAGCGGAGGAAGAAAGGCAGATGAAGACGGAGCTAGGAGCGCTGCAAGAGACTCTTCGGGAGCTTGAAAAAAAGCTAGGTGCACCAGAGGAACTAGAAGAAGATGCGGCCGAATGGGAAGAACTCAGCTTGTGCGACAAGGTTAAGCGGATTCACTGTCGCCTTGCCGAGAGGCTCGAGATATTGTCAGATCGGGATGCTGCGATGCGTGCGTCGGACTCTCGTGTGTAGTCATAACTTTTACCCTGACTTGTCATCGTACGCAGCGGACCATCCGGTCATGCACGACGTTGGCACGAGCCCGATGCCGCAGCCAAGAAAAGGTGTGCGCCTTCCAACGAGCACAGCACATCTATACTGATGCCTGCGTGCAGACTATGCGAGCGCGGCGATCGGACCACAGACACCTCGCAGAGTTACCCCCGAGCCAGGTCAGCTACCTTTTGTTGTCATATGCATATGCTATCCTGCCTTCTCACGATGCCATGTATAATGCTATTAGATGCCGTCGTCAGTCCGATGCATCTAGCTAGAGCGGACGCTGCGATCGATACAAGGACTCCGAGTCCCATGCCTGTATTGAGGAGGTATCAAACTGCCGCCACCACTCCTTTTAGTTCCTGTCTGTGGCTTTATCTCCCGGTTCTCCTAAGTTGTTTTTCTGACATCGGCCTGTCCACCTCCAGTGAGCCACATGGATATGATGGCAGATTTTGGTGAGCCGCACATGCCTTCAACAGTGCGCGAAGAGGCGAACTCAATGCGGGAAGCCCGCGCGTTTGCCTCTACACCGCTCGTCTATCCATCGCCACCGTTCGCCGACAATTACTCTCCAGCGCCTCTGACTCCGGCGAAGTGGGGCATGCAGACGGGTTCCGGTATGTCCCATATATGCGGGGTGTTGTCGCCTCCTCACTCCAAATTCCAGCCGCATCCTCCAGGAGGAGCTCAGAATCGCCGCAACGTACGTGGTATCGTCGTTGTATACAGGCGTTCTGTTAACTTGCCCGCAGCCGAAACCAGTCATCCACATGCGTCTGGCAGTTCAGCGCCGCCGCTGCCTCGGCTAACGCTCAACAGTGCGCACGAAGATGCCGACGCGGATCGTGCTCAGCCCTCCTCACGCGACTCGTCAGTCATCGAGGCACTCCTCTCTCCTACTGGAGCCTCCTCGCCTGTGCAGCTACACCCCTCAACCCCCGAATCTCCTGAGCGGATCGTGTCTTCCGTGGTCTCCGCCGACGCCACCCTCGTCGACTCTGGAGAGTCGTCGCCGCTGACCGA
This sequence comes from Auriscalpium microsporum, assembly GCA_019914985.1. Lineage (NCBI taxonomy): Eukaryota > Fungi > Basidiomycota > Agaricomycetes > Russulales > Auriscalpiaceae > Auriscalpium > Auriscalpium microsporum. Next base: position 937,662 of record JAHLMG010000007.1, on the reverse strand, counting down.
GCTCAGTGCGTCGCCTGCGCCTAGCCCCTCTGCTGCACGCAAGGCCGAGCCTGCGTCCTTGAAGATCAAGTCGGAAACAACGGAAAAGGGCCGCACGCTGAAGAAACGTGGTTCAGTCACTCACCTACACGCCCGACCTCAGGCGACGAAGCAAGAGAACAAGGTTTCGACGGCGGTCCTGGGCAAGCGCAAACGCGATTCAGATGGGGACTCGGAGGTCAAGTGGCCGCAAAAGATAAGAGGAACCAAAATGGATAAATTCCTCAATTGCACTAGTACTGTGTGAGTAGCTTATTATGCACGGTAGGGCAGACGAAACTGGTCTGACTAGACAATGCCGTGTTGCAGTTGCGAACGCTGGTATCACCAAGCCTGCGTCGGAGTCAAGCAAGGCGACCCATGTCTTGAGGAAAACGTTAAGTGGGAGTGCCCTATCTGCCTTGCGTTCCGGTAAGTGTTCGTACTCGCGTTGTCGCAATCACTTTGACTGATCGCTTGCTTTACTATAGGGATAATCGTAAGTTGCGTGTCTATTCCGCCGGCACATGTCTTGACATCATTATTGTGTAGCGGAAAAGCGTCCTAAAGTTGTAAAAGGTCGAAAGTGTCACCGGCCACGCTGCCGCGGAGGGAGCTCCGACGAATTCTTCGTCCTCCGCATCATCGGGCGGGGTCCTCCGCTAGAGGCAGGGTCCAAGCACTCCTGGCTGGTCATGTGGGATGGGTGCGCATCTTCGTATGACTTGTGCGGCGAACATACTTGATTAATGCCAACCTGAACAGGTATGTCGCTGCTGAGGCGACATGGGAGACAGGCATTGGGCTAAGGAAGCACTTCTTCAAGGAGTTCACAGCCAAGGCGAAAATAGAACGCGTCCTTACTCCTTCTGACGGGTATGTGTTATTGGACGAGGCCCGAGGCGCCAAAGTCTATGACGTCAACGTCAACTGGCGTCTTAGACGGGAAGATGCAGTAAAGGCACTGTCTGATTCTTCCCTCCCTGTCTCGATTCGCAATTCTTGATGAATGACTTAGATCTGTGTATCTTTCCTCGTTTTAAGATCTTGCTCATACCGTCCCCCGCTCTGCTTTCGTTGCTCTGACCATTACATTACTCCGATTTCTTCACGCATACTACCCCCTACTACTCCTAGGCCTCCGACTGGTTGCCGCCAGCATTTATGGGCCTCATCGCGTCTTACAATAATACTATCTGATTCTTGTTCCTGGAAGATCACATTGATCTGAACACCAATCTATGTCTGGTACCTGTTGAATATGTACATCGGCCAGCGTAATAGCACACGACGACATCCGATCGCGTTATCTCTGAAGGCCGTGTCGCTACTGTGCCAGGTGAAAGCGTCCGCCAGGAGACGTCGGGAGCCGTGATTGTCGTCGAGAGGGCTTTGAAATTTGGGCGGGCTTGTCCCGAGCTCCGCGCTCGAAATGCACATGGGGCGCTCCGCAACGTCCCGATTTCCCAGCATCCTTCGGGCGGATCACCCGCCCAGGGCAGCGCACAGCACGGTGTTATCAGTCTGAATCACGCGGTGAGCCCATACGATGGCAGGTGCAGATGGTATAAAGGGCCGCCCTCCCGCCGCGCTCTGTATCACATCCTCCTATCCCAGACTCCCATCCTACCATGTCCCACTCATCTACCCCCGGCCACGGCATCGGCGCGGCCATCGCTGAGAAGGTCAAGTGAGTAGATCGCCGTGCTGTCTGGCCTTCGGGAGCCTAATCTGTCTTCGTTCGCAGGGGTGTGACGAACATTGTCCACGGTATGCACCCTCGGACGATTCATTTGTCCAAGACATGTTACTGACTTCTTCCCCAGGCCTAGGTGAAGCCATCCGTGGCAACGCCTTGGACTTCGCTGACAATGTGGTTCCCGAAGGTCACAAGGACAAGGGCAAGCACGCGGAGACCGGCGCCGATATCACGGAGGAGGGGCGCGCTGAGATCGACCAGGGCGTCGGTTCGGTGACCGGCCACCACGTCGAGAAGCAGCACCACCTTAAGCACGGCCCCGATGCCGCCGGCGAGCACCACCCCGAGCTCAGCGAGGTCGCGGAGGCGCGCACCGGCACCGACCTCGGCCGCGTGCAGGAGCTGGGCACGAAGGACCCCGTCGCGCAGGAGGGCTTTGGCCAGGCTCCGCCCCCGAACGGCATCGCCTTCGGGGCCGGGGGCAGGCAGCAGCTGTAAAGTGCGCGCGCAGGAGTAGAGCAGAAGAGGGTTGGCCTCGATCGGCGAGTGTGGGTTTGTGGGCTGTATGTATTGCGTGCTGCACATGATACCCCTGTAGAAATGGAAGATTGTTTATATGGTGTACCTTGATATGCCGCCCAAACGCGGACGCTGCCAGCAGCCGAGTCGGAGGACTTGTCGTGATGTGGCCATGATAGACAAATGATAGAGACTCAGAGGTCTTGCGCCATGCGGGCCTGTATCAAAGGTCAGTCAATAAACCTCTGCGATGTAGTATACTATAGGAACCTGAGGAACTCAATCCAAAGGCGATGGCGGCAAGGTCATATGAAGAGCGGCTAGCCGGTGCGGTAGCCGGAAGATGGTGCCACACGCTCTGAGTCCTCGAACTCGTACTTACCCGCCATCTCCCCTCTTGTCCCCTTCGCATCGCGAGAAGACCGTCAACGATATGTGAAACCATTCTCGATTCTTGATCCTGCAGGGCCACATACCATCCATTTGCAAATATCGACGTGAGTTTGCAGTGGTCATAGCTTGGGTGCTACTAAGTAGTACCCTTGCGCGGTGTCAGCATATGACTTATTCCCAGTGATCGATTGACCATCTATCGCAGGCTTGGCATTCTGCGTTTATAGTTGAACTCATGTGCCACCTATAACCAGCCGCAAGATTGCACTTTCGCTGATGAAGCACCCGAAAGTCAGCTTGACGTTCGCGAGTCCGTAATTCATCGCAGCACAGTGCGTGTAAGTATAGCCTTCATGAAGTCTCGCCGTTGAATCTGACAACTTCTTCGCATCATCGTACTTCTGCATGTCTGCACGTCATAGCACGGTCGGCGCCCTTCTCTTCCTTTCAGCGTGCGGATTGGCCTGACCGGCCGTGCATGTTCGTCCAGATGATGCCAATCCTAAAGTGGGCCAGTCACTCCAAATCTCCACGTGCCCTTCGTAGTTAATAATAAGTGTCCCATTCACGATACTTACCTCTCGCACTCCTGCTATTTGTCAACTATTCCTTCATATGCACACATGAATCATAATCATCAGCGCTTTACCATGCTCTTCGTCGTTCGGATACTTATGTGGCCCTAAAAACACTCTGTGTGATTTCCTCTGACAACAAACTACACAGAAGGAGACACTACACTCGACACATGAATAAATAAATAAATCCAACTATGCAAGTCGTGAGTGGTCATGGGTCATGAATGCGCTCATCAAGCGACGCAGCTGACGCCCGGAAAGCCCATGATCACCTGCTCACATGGTGTTAGTATCAATGATCCAAATTAAGGGCGAAGTAAAGGGCGAGTTCGACTGACTTGGGAGGAGCTGAGACAATGTTTGCGCTGCCCGAGGGGTTGAGTTCATAACCTGCGTGGAGGAAGACCTGTAAGGTCATAGTCACATGTGTTAGTATCAATAGACCAAATTAAGGGCGAGTTCGACTGACCCGCGCTGATGATGTTCCCGTTGCTTTGGCCAGATTTCAAGAACTCGACATGAGAGCTTAGCCAGTCGGACCACAAATCACGCCTGCTCACATATGTCAGTCAATGGACCGAAGTAAAGGCGAGTTCGACTGACTTGGGAGGAGCTGCAATGTTTGCGCTGCCTGCGGGGTTGAGTACATAACCAGCGTCGAGGAACTCCTGTAAGGTCATACGGCTGCTCACATGCGTCAGTCAATGAACCAAAATAAGGGCGCGTTCGACTGACCCGTTGATGATGTTCTTGTTGCTGGAGCCAGTTTTCGGCGTGAACTCAACAAGAGCGCCTTCGATGTCGGACCACATATCACGCCTGCTCACATGTGTCAGTCAATGGACCGAAGTAAAGGCGAGTTCGACTGACTTGGGAGGAGCTGCAATGTTTGCGCTGCCTGGGGGGTTGAGTACATAACCAGCGTCGAGGAACTCCTGTAAGGTCATACGGCTGCTCACATGCGTCAGTCAATGAACCAAAATAAGGGCGAGTTCGACTGACCCGTTGATGATGTTCTTGTTGCTGGAGCCAGTTTTCGGCGTGAACTCAACAAGAGCGCCTTCGATGTCGGACCACATATCACGCCTGCTCACATGTGTCAGTCAATGGACCGAAGTAAAGGCGAGTTCGACTGACTTGGGAGGAGCTGCAATGTTTGCGCTGCCTGGGGGGTTGAGTACATAACCAGCGTCGAGGAACTCCTGTAAGGTCATACGGCTGCTCACATGCGTCAGTCAATGAACCAAAATAAGGGCGAGTTCGACTGACCCGTTGATGATGTTCTTGTTGCTGGAGCCAGTTTTCGGCGTGAACTCAACAAGAGCGCCTTCGATGTCGGACCACATATCACGCCTGCTCACATGTGTCAGTCAATGGACCGAAGTAAAGGCGAGTTCGACTGACTTGGGAGGAGCTGCAATGTTTGCGCTGCCTGGGGGGTTGAGTACATAACCAGCGTCGAGGAACTCCTGTAAGGTCATGACACGCCTGCTCACATGCGTCAGTCAATGAACCAAAATAAGGGCGAGTTCGACTGACTTGTGCAGCCCGGTCGCCGGATTGAAAGGCTGGGGAGATGCGATGATGTTTGCCGAGCCCGGGGCGTTCCAGTTGAAACCAGCTTCGATCATCTCCAGTTCGGTCAGACGCCTGCTCGTCAGAACATATACATCGAAAGTCAGACAGGAAAGCGGGGAGAATGGCCCGGTAACGCACTTCACGGGAGCCGCGAGGGCAGAGACGGCGAGGAGGACAAAAGTGAGGGTCGTAGAAGAGAACATTTTCGGTTCAGTGCAAAAGAAGGGAGTGCAAAAGAATGGCTTGTAATGAACAAAAAAACGTTCAAGAGACTGCAAAGACGTCTTGCATGTCAGAAGTACGCACACAGATGAGGACTGCGAAGACTTACGAACCTGTGGGGAATGAATCTAGCGAGCAAAGTATGTGGAGTTTTCGACATCCACCGAGCCTTTTTATGCGCAGAATGGCCGCGACGGGCGAGCTCTGGACACGGCCTTGTCCCTATACCCACAAGGCTGTCTTCTGTGCCGAGGTTAGCCATGGGGACTACATCAAGGTTGCTCGGGGTTGATCACATTCCGACAGAGGAGAGTGCACAGAAAAGTGCCACGGATCAAAAATCGCAGTGGAGCCGTTCGCCTGCCGATACCTGCCTCCGGGGAAGGGAGGCGATCGTGTCGCAATTTAGCACTTACTACGAACATCGAGGAGAAGGTTGGCAAGCACGGCCCGCCCGAGACTCCGAGTCGCAGTCGAGTTGATCATCGTGATCATCGTGTTCCGATGTTCATCATGTTGGCCCATCATAACTTCAAACTTGAAGCTCAAGCCATCAGCTAAGGCTTTCGAACAACGCCGCAGTTCTCCGCTCGGTAATATCCGGCCCCTCCTCGCGAGCTTGAAGTGAAGGATCCGGAACCATCTGTCATTAATTGAGTCAGCTGCGGAGACTATCAGGCCTCAGGCCGCTGCAGGACGGCTGACTAGAAGTGTTTTCGTTTCCGCCTGCCCGGCTGTCGAGGACCGATGGCTTTGCCCGTCAAGACAGCAAGGGCGACTCTTGACGAAGCTTTGGCCCTCGGTGTCAACGTCAAGGTGGTCACCGATCCCCGCTGTCCAACTCACCATTGCGCACGGCCTCGGGGACGACATGTACCCCGTCAAGGTTTTCAAGGACGGTCCTCCCCCCAGCTTAACTCGCTCGCCGAGATTGTCATGCACGCTGACGGCTTCGCTGGAGTCTTGCCCGAAGACATGTTCGAGATTGTCAAGCGTCTCTAGGGTGAGTCTTGGCCACCTGTGCGCCATAACCGGTGACAGTGCTCATGACGCGCTCGCTCTCTCCAGTGCTCATGTCGGTATGGCCCTCGAGGGGTGCCACCGACGCTGCGCGGAATGCCGCCGGCGCCGTCTTGATAGAGCAACATCGTGAATGCCATCTGTGTCTCCCGTGTCATCATGCAACGCACGAGAAACTTTGCCACCTACACGTGTGCCGTTGTGCTGCGTAATGTCGTGTGCTTCCCTGCCCTCTGGTTTACCTACAAGTTCCAGTCCCCGTCTTTCATGATTCTGATTATCGCCCTCCTCAACGAAGGCCCGATCTTGACGCTCTCCATTGACGATGTCCTTCCGTCGACGACTCCAGATATATGGGACTACGCCAAGGTTATTGCGTTCGCTGTCGCCTACGGTGTTTCCCTGACGTTCTCCACGTAAGTCCTGCTCGCGCACGCCCTTGTGTTCATGCCGCTGACTCTTCAATTATTGTGAGGACTACGCTTTGATTCGTCATCCTCGAGTCGTCCTTTTTCCAGCACAAGTCTGGGTCAGCTTGAACAGCCCCCCCCCGGGACATATAGACCACCACGATGAGCAGCTTCACATGATCATCTTTCTCCAGGTTGCTATTATCACGTCACGCGCTCGCGCAGTTTCTTCTTCACGGAGCGGCTGTCCTCATCGTCGAGTTCTCCACTTCACAGCTAGTGTCGATCATCGCCGCGCTGACTGGGGCTTCGCTGACATTCAGTCTGTCCCCCGGGAGTCACAGTCACATCTGGACTCGATGCAGGCCCAAGCCCACGCTCATCTATTTTGCCAGGACACCATATGGCTCCTAACACTCGACCTCATCAAGCTTGCGATGCAGGCCACCGTGGTCAAGTACTTGCGACGGCGCCGTGCGCGCAAGACTGCCGAGGCCACCCGTCAGACAGCTATGAGAGGCATCCTGAGCACCCGCACACAGTTGCGCGTGGCGTCCATTCGCCGCGCGGCGGTGAAGGTCGGCTTCGCTGCCGAGCGGAGGGTCCGTGTCAGCGCGGAGGAGCAGCAGCGCTTCGGGGACATCGAGGCCGTGCTGGTCGGGTGAACGCTGGCGCATCTCCGTGCGTAGACTATGTGTGGCATAGGATCTGCTCGCCCCACCGGTCCCTGATTTCCTGTCCTCCCGTCGGTGGCTATGCATCCACACGGCAGTCCTGAGCGGACACCATGCCTCCAGGACGAGGACGCTGATCTGGCAAACGAAGACGAAGACACGGGGAAATTGAAAATGGGATTGCGGTTCGCGACGGTTGCTTGTGATCATCCCTCCGGAGCTTTCGTGCCTTTGTCACTGTGCTCTCGGGCATTCGTGATTTCTTGCTATTCTGTATGTTATCGTTTTTTGATGCTTTATCTCAGGGGATAGTGGTGATGTCATTGCTCACGTGCAATGTCGAGATGGAGTGCGCGTTGGTGTATGACGCGAGGATGCCACCCGCTCCTCTCATCCCCCAGTCTTATAAGGAGACGCACCGCAGCGGCTTCAATCACCACCACACATCGCAAAGTAACATGTCGAACATCAACACACCGAGCACGAACCCAGGATCGACAGGCTCAGGGCTTGGCTCGAAGCTGAGGTGCGCTGGTTTCACCAGCACAACGTCGGTCTCGTGCTGACTTGGTACGCGTAGAGGAGTAGCGGAGGTTGCACACGGTGAGCTCAGCCTCGTGGCATCCCTCTATGCCTAATCACACGTCCGTGCAGGCATCGGCGACTCTCTCCGCGGCAGAGCAATGGGGGCCGTTGAAGGCGGCCAGAAGAAACAAGAAAACGCGAGCATCGCCACCCGCGGACGAGAGGAAGTTGAGCGCGGTATGAGCCGCATCGACGGTCGCCCCCTTCCCGGCGAGGCTGGAGCAGGTCCGCGCACAGCTGCGAGCGGTGCCGCCCCCGGCATGGGGGACGACATCGGCGTTGGGTCAAGCGCGTCAGGCGGACACGACAGTGCGCAGACAGCGGGAACCGGCGGCCAGCACGCAGCTCAGCGCCACCCCGGAGCCACTGCTGGGGCGGGCGTCGCGGCGGCAGGCGTAGGCGCTGCGGGCCTGGAGCACGAGAAGCACCGCCATGATGCAGACCGCCCCGACCAGGACAGGCACGAGCAGGGCCCTCTTGGTGGGCATGGCCAGCCCCCGACATCGCACGCGGTCGAAGCCCCGAATGACGCGCAAGTCAACGGCCAGCAGGTGGATGGAAGCCACGCTGGTGCCGGTGCCGCCGCGGTCGGAGCAAGCACGGGCGCGTCCATGCTCGGCGAGGGAGCCCATGCCCATCAGGGTGCCGGAGGGGCACCGCCGCTGCCCCCACGCTACGAGCAGACTGGTACAAGACAGCAAGCATCTCAGTACGCTCCTCAGTCAGAGGGGAGGCTCCCGAAGTGGGAGCAGCGCGCCGAACAACACGCACCCGCTGTCGGCGACCACCAGCAAGTCGGTCAGCCCGGTCAGTCGCAGGGGTATCCTGCAGAAACCGGACACCAAGGAGTTCTGGCGGGCCCAGGAAAAGCGTCTGGCGTAACTGGCGGGTTGCAGCAGGAGGAGCGGAACGTTGCTGGTGCGCAGCAGCAGCAGGGTGGCCAGATTTATCAATCGGGTACAGGAAACGCGAACGTACCTGGCACGATGCAGGGGCTGGAGCAGAATGAGTGGAACGTTTCTGGGCATCCGCAGCAGCAATATGGGCTGTCAACGGTGTCGGGAACGTCGCAAGCTGTCGGTGCGGAAAATCAGCAGGGTGGAGGCGGCCAGCAGCAGCAGCAGTTGTAGGCGCAGGAGAGTGGCGGATGATCGCGGGAAAGTGATGTTGGAGAGCATGCTGATCTTGTTTATACCTTACGATGCACATCGATACACATCTATAATCAAAGGAGCCATTCGTACGAGCAGTAGATCTCAATAAACATAAGCATGTGGACTATACAACATAACAACATAAGTGGGCATATGTACCCGCTCTCTTATTGAGCGATTCAAGCATGGACGAACTCATCAGTAATGGAGGTTCTTGCGTAAATCTTTCGACTCGCGTAAGAACCATTCCATTAAGGCGTATAGCTCGAGTATTCCTCGTTTGCTTGCATCGAGACTCTCGATGGTCATTCCAGCGCTCTGGGCTATCGAATCGCGCGTCAGCAGGAGAAAAGGATGCGCAGGACGATGCATACGAACCCGCTGATAAGATCCTGCGCTGGTGCGTCTGGGGAGCAACGCATCAGCTCGCGATCCTGGAGCCTAACGTCATCGAATAATAGCTTACACTTATCGTCGTCCGCAACATATCGACGCGCTTGAAGCAATTCCATGCGCCCCCTTTACGGTTGCGAATATACCAGAGCTCCCAGCGAAGTGTATTGTTGTTTGTTTCGTGGCTATTGTAGTCTCAGTATCCATCGTGTGATCGTCGATGTAACCGACTGACCATAAGCGCTCCATCCGTAACAACAGGTTCCCTTGTACCACCTCATTGTACCACATTTCTTTCGCTGCCGCTCGGAGACGGTTGTAGTCCTTGACGGGCCGCAGTGAGTGCTGGGCACCAGCGAGCTTAGCGAGGTCGGCGTTGCGCATGGCGACCATGGTGAGATATTTGACAACTGAAGTGGAAGGAGGATGAGATGAAGCTTGTTCGGTAGTTCCGCAAGGCAGAGAAACTGAGTAGTGTCCATCCAGCGTCCCGCTCTTTTATGCGGACAAGGTCAGAAGTTCGCGACGGAGAGCAGGCCAAAGCAGATTGCACGCGAAGCACACGAGGCTCAGATGGTGCTTGTTGGCGTCAGGGCAGGTCCTGGGCATCATTCCAGGGGCTTCAGTTGTTGTACTACGCCTCACGTATCGATGAAGCGTTACAGAATTGTCCAGGACAAAGCTGACTGGGAAGGCGCAGAAGCACAGCCGAGCTTGTGAAATCCAGATCCAAGAAGACACGAGGCTCATCATGACGACGGAACACCAGCTTTGCGTGATGGAAGCATGAGGAAAAGGCCAAAGCGTTCACGACGAGGAACACGAGGCGTCAGCACTTCAGCTTTGTCGGTCGGAGTGCAAGCTTGACCGTCGGCCCGGTCCCCGGAAGTGCTCAAAGCCATTGTGAACAAATTGTGAACACTGAATTCGGCAGCGTTCAGCAGATAGCCTTCCCATGATCAAACATAGACGAGATCTCATCAGATTTTTCGTAAGGATCGTCAGCTCAACGAGCTCGAGCGCAAAAGCCCAAGAGAAGGGAAAGCACCTGGCGATAACGCGCAGACGATGTGGTGTTCGAAACTCCGAGGCTATCCGCGAAGTATCTGATTTTGTAGATATTCCAGTAACCTGAAAACAAAATCGGGGGCTGCTCTCATAAGCCCATGGAGCGCACGCACCGGCGTCCTCGTCAATATGCTCCGGGACGAGCAGATCGGGCGAAAATTCTCCTCGGCTGTGATTTCGACCTTTTGACCGAAGCGCAAGGCCGTCAGGACCCGGACTCCCGCGATTGCGCCTGAGGAGCTCGAGGTCCGGGATGATTCTAGATCTGCGCCGACATTGACAGAGAAAGGAGTAAGAGACGAAGGTATCTGGTTGGTTATAGAGCTGACGACGATTGAAGAGCCATGTCAGCGAATAGCGCGCGGCATACATGAACGCACGCCGCAATTCACCTCTTGCAAAGCAGCTCGGGATTCAGGTCGGGATCGTGAGTGTGTAGGCGAGACGGGCTGTCTCAGTGTCTGGAAGTGCGGGCGCCCCTTGCACTGGTACTGGCCTGATCCCAGCATCGTTTCAGAAGTCTCAGAGCGCAAAGAACGAGTTCAACGAACGTTTATGCCACAACCAAGCTTCCAGAGGACTTCGAATTGGTCGCCTGAGTCAATTGATTGAACCTGCAGATATCCGTATCTGGGACAGACCCAGAGGCTCCTCCTCGAGGTACACACCCATTCGTCGGCAGGTTCCTTCGATGGGCGAAAGGGGTGCCTTCTTGAAGATGCCATACGTAAGTCTAGCAGTAAGTAGTAGGTAGTCGTGGGCGCACGGTATTGAAGGGAAATAGCCGCCGACTCGGAGGCGGTGTGCCAAATAGACTTTTGCGAGGCAAGTTCAAAGTCAGCGTCTGCCATGAATTGTGGTTTCATCGCAGTACCCTAATGATACAAATTATGCTTATCCTCTATCCTACACCCTATCAGATCGATTGGCCCTAGTCCGCACGACCCTCCTTGAGCTTGCGGCCCTCCTCAACCTTCTCCTCCTTCCGCGTCGCTTTCCCCATCAACACCTGCACCTCACCCTTCACTTTCGTCATCATACCGACTTTCTTCTTGTGAGGCTCCTGCGAGTCATTCGAGTCGGACCCACTGAGCGCCGAAAGGGCACCTTCGCCCGTCTTCGGGTCCGGATCGCGGCTCGCCTGCGTCTTCTCTGCGCTGCCCGCCTTGTGTCCGTGCCCGCCGACGGTATCAGCCTCATGAGTCACAGGAGCGGACTTGTCCATCGGCTGGTCGGCGGCGGGGTGGTAACCAGTGGAGTCATCGTTGGGCTTGTGATCTGCTGAGCGGGACGAGAGCGCGGCGGCGCGCTTCTCCTCAGCCTTGGCCTTCTTCGCGGCAGCGTCCTCAGGAGACGGCGTCGACTCATGCCTCGCCTTCTCACCTAAAGCGGGAACGCCGGCGGATTTCTATTGTACAGTGGGTCAGACGTTGGTCGGATTTGCGCGACGAGGGCACACAAACCTTCATATCTGACCAGCCCTGATCAGTCTCGTCAACCTTCGTGACCTGCGTGCCACTATTCTTGATGCCGAGGTCGCTCGATAGTGGCTGGGAGTTGTTGCGCTCGTCTGGCAGTTGGGAAACACCTTGCTCGGAGGCACGGCCCGGGAGCGCGCCAACACCCTTAGTGGAAGTGAACGTCTTGGGGTCGGCTGGGTCAATTGACGTCTCTTGAGACGGGAGCGAAGTCCCTTGCGCAACTGCACATACACTTCGTCAATAAGGTGATGAAAAAGCATGTGAAGATCACCTTACCGTTCTTCTCGTGCTGGTGGCCTACGCCGGCCGCTACACCAGCGGCCCCTGCGCCGGCGCCGATACTCTGAAGCGCCTTGTCGGCCACCTTCTCGTCGCCTTTGTGAAGGCCACCCTGGCCCCATGAACCCTTGCCGTTCGAATCCGTCCACTGCATGTCGGGTCGCGTGATCTGAGACGAACGCGCCTGCTCCTCCGGCAGCTTCGCGACACCTTCCTCGTTAACGCTGCCTGGGAGCGCACCAATACCGCTCTGATGCTCTCCGGGCTGGATACCTTCCTTCTCGGTCGAAGGGAGAGACGTCTGCTGGCCACCCGCTACGACACAGAAGCGTCAGCAGGATAATTGAAAGAGAAGGCGGATGATGGACATACGCAGATAGCCGGACAGAGATGCTGGCAGGTACGACATAGCTGTCTGCCCCATGGACTGTAGCGTCGACTGCGCTTGGTTGGGGTCCGGGACGTACTGCCTGGCGGATTCGAGGAGCTGCGAGGGCGCGTAGTCTGCACTACCTTCGTCCGCACCGCGCGGATACGAGCCGGGCACGTCACCGCCCGGAGTGCTTGCTGTGGAGTTCACATTCACAGAAGGCGCGAATGGGTTCGTGGCATGAGGCACCGCGTTCGTGGTCGTCTTGACGGCCTGGTCTTCCTTCACGGGATCGTTAGAAGGAATGGCTCCCGCGGTACCGTTGAAGTACGGGTTGTTGGATTGGGGCTGCTGCTGCTGAGCGCGGATGTTTGCGGTGTTCATGGTGTCCTTTGCCCACTCGTGCGAAGGGGTGGAGGGGAGGGAGGTATCGAGGCGAGGTGTGACGATGGACATGTTCGATAATTGGTGAAAATGGGAAATATGTTGGTGGGAGTGCGGAATGTAGGGGCTCGAGGGGCGATGTTGGCCTATTTGTAGCCATTTCTTGCGCTGACGTCCTTGGTGTGGATGAGCCGCACTTGGAGTTCGCAACGTCATCTACCTGCACGTGACTGAGATCGCAGACGCTGGAGGCCGGCTTGGACTTGTGCAATTGCCATTGCCAGCGACACTCACGACGATGATGAACGAAGGGAGAAACGAGATCGAGGGATGTGGATGCCATCGGCGACTCGGCGGCAAGACTGGAACAGCAGAACATCCCAGGATGTCAATGTCATGGGTTTCCCCAAAGGCGGTAAGCTAGCTCGAGGAAGACGCTCTACTGAAGCTGCTTGATACCTTTGTATTCCCGAAATATATTCCACGAGGAAAGGCAGGCAGTATGGGCCGATTGGGCGATATCAGGGCGACACAGTGCCCACTGTCGATCGCAAGTGAGCTGGCCAGTTATGATTGAATCATCGCGTCCGAGATACAGTCCATTAAATTGGACGATTCGCATGAACGAATGTGCGTCCATAGTCTTCGGGTCGAGGTAAGTCGAGGGTCGAGGGTGAAAGTGGCTTGCGGAGCTCCAATTCAAACACAGCGCGTCGTCCGAATGAGAATGACGTCACTCACGACAGCTGCCTTCAAACCACCATGCCGCCTCGTCCCATCTTCGTAGTCGCTGGCGTCGGTAGTGGGTCCGGTGCGCTCCTAATACTGCGCCTGTGTGCGTCACATCCTGAAGTTCGCGAGCAGGGACCGGAGGTGCCTCAGCGTAGGTTGCTCTCGTTGGCCTTGAAGCTTGAATCCCTTATTGAATTTGACCATACACGCGTAGGCGCGTCTTTCTGAATGCAGGCTATCGTGTCGCACTCATAGCACGAGGGAGCGACTCGCTCACGAAGTTCGCGGGTCAACTAGGCGGAGAGGTGCGTTGAGAAGTGAGAAGCTGAGACACTACGTACTCAATCGAGTCACCGCGCATACATAGGCCGCAGCCTTCCCCATTGCTGCCTACAACTACAACGAGGTAGAGACCGCCTTTGCCGCAATCAAGAAACACTGGCCGGACTCAGACATCCGGGCCGCGCTCTACAACGCAGGCGTCGGCATCTTCAAGTCCTTCCTGCAGGTCACCGAAGAGGACCTTGACAAGATCACGGACTCGAACGTCAAGGGGGCGTTCGCGTTCGCGAGACAGGCGGTGCTGGCGTTCCAGGACCAGTCTCTCGATGCGAATGGAAAGCGCGGAACGCTGCTGTTCACGGGCGCGACGGCGGCGACGCGAGGAAACTCTATGACGTCGGCGTTCTCGGCCGGTAAATTCAGCGTGCGGTCTCTGTCGCAGAGCCTCGCCAAAGAGTTCGGGAAGCAGAATATCCACGTGAGTCGTTTTCCTGTCGTCATTGCAACGCCTCAAGCGAACGTTAACCGCGTATCAGGTCGCACATGTAAGTCCATACGGTGCAGCCTCTATGATAGGGTTGCAGAATTTTTGACTCACCTCTTCATCGCCACCTTCTAGGCTATTATTGACGGAGGTAGCAAGGTGACAGAACCATCTCCCATTGCGTGAGCTAACAAATATGGGACACAGTCATTGCTACCGACAAGCCCCACCGCGATCTGCCTGAGAATCCGGGCGATAAGGAAAATGTTGGACTCGCCCCCGAGAGCATCGCGAAGGTATGTCTACTCACAAGCCGTGTCTGATCGGTTCGCTTCGTCTGACGCTTCTGCAGTCATACCTGTACCTCGCCAATCAGGACCGGTCCGCCTGGACCTGGGAACTTGACCGTACGTCCTTTTCTTGCTCTCCGCAGACTATTGGCTTAATCAATGCTTTCCGTAGTTCGCCCGGCTCATGAGAAGTGGTGAAGAGAATCTGATACTCTCAAGTTGGACTGTGAATGTAGGTATGTACGATACTAGCGACGAAATCATAAGCTGTGAGTGCCAGAGTCGAAGCAAATGCATCCAAAAGATAAGCGTCCCCTCGGACGTGGGCGCAACTCTACAATTGCGCCGCAACCTATCTCATTTCTGTATCCCTAGCCTTTTTGCACATGCTTCGATATCCTCTGGATGACGCTGCCCGTTCCTTCCGAGAGTTTCTGCGCCCATTGCTGATTGAAAGACTGTTGTCGAAGGCGGGTCCGTCGCCAATATCCCGCGTTGGATGCGGTACACGGGCGTTCAAGCCTCAGGACGTATCAGTACCAATGGCCATCGACCTAAACAGACTCACAACCGAGACGGCCGAGGGATTGAAGTTCTCAACAGCTTCAAAGAACTGCGAGCGCTCAGTCCGATGTAAGTATGCATTAAAATCATGACCCTGACTGACACACTAGATAAACACTATGCACGGACTGAAACAAGCCTCGTAAGTAGTGCGCGCGGAGATCCCAAGCATGAGTATACGTAAGTTCCATAGCTAACATTGCACGAAGGACGGTCAATCAAGTAACAATGACGAACGACAAGAGAAAGACACATACCCAAGCACCATGGTATCACTGTCAAGGAAAGAAGCCCATGTCCTCGGTGAACTTCCGCCACATCTCCTGCGACGCTGCCGCACCCTCACTCGCGGGCGGGTGGCCCGGGTGGGTGTGGTGGAAATCGTACTGCGGCTGCACAGGCGCAAACGCAGCCAGATCAGGAAGGTAGAGCGACAGCGTCTCCTCCGCGGCCTGCATTGTCTGGTTCGCTGGCTGCGAAGGATCGGCAACGGCATAGCCGTACGTGGGCGCCGAGAAACTTGAAGGTGGATTGAAGTACGCCGCATGCGGAAATGACGGGTCGGCGCTGTACGGATCGCTGGAGGGAGTGCCCTGGGTAGGCCAAGTCAAGGCCACCGAACTATCCGATGCTTCATCGGCATGCAAACCAGGTTCCACCACCGCCGAACGCATATGCAGAACGTCCGTTTCAGCCGAGTCCGAGCTCTGCTGCACATTCCCTATGTGAGCATAATGCGCTGGGCTACCGTGCAGGCTGACGGACGCGGAGTTGTTGGTCACGGTCGTCCTGCTGCCGGCGAGGACTTCCAGCTCGTGTGGCGCACCCCGGCCGCCGTCCATGGACAATGGCCACAATGTCTCGTTATTGTGTTGCGTCGCCCGGTACTTCTCAAAGGCAGCATGAGCGCGAATGTGGAGCTTGTCCAGTATCGTCTAGGTAGAGAGATATTCATAAGAACCGACGAGAAGTGGTGGATAGACACTCGACGTACCTTTGTCTCTGGCGGGCAGCAAAGCGGTGACGCTTCCTCATAGATGGTGCGTGCACTGTCCAACTCCACGAGAGCGTTCTGGGAGAGCGTGCAGCCTGGACTTTCAGCCACCATCGCGCCCAGGAAGACCTGCAGAGCAGTCAGCTCACGAACTCATTTGAACAGGGACGGTGCTGACACAACACATGTAGAGTCCTGACCAGAAGTACCGCGCGCGACTCGTAAACTTCGGACGCGTAGCATTCAGGACCTTGATTGTCGCAATCAAGGCGAGGGAACTGTCGTAAGCTGCTATGACTGACGGGCTGTACTTGTGCTGCAAGGGATCCTCCGCCTCGAGAAGCGCCTGTGTAAAATAGGTTCTGTGGATATAAAGCAGGACTACGTACGGCTTTCAAAATCAATTCGATGAATTTTGGAACGTTACTGACTGATCTCGCGAATTCCGACGACACAGCCATGCTGTGTCGTATGCATCACACGCGATGAATCTTGATTCAAGGTTTTGTACGCATCCTGGCCGGCCCTCCGGAGATGCGAAGGGATGGGGAATGTGCGTATTCGCCGATCGAGGTCGAGAATGGCCGTATATCCAATGGTTTGGACAGTAAATGCGACTTGTACAGCAACCGATATACAAGCTGCTGAAAAACGCAAAACCCAGGCTTCATCTGTTGCCTCCAATCAGAACAGGTAGTAAAGATGATGATAGAACGGGAGCTCGTACACCCGAGCTCTGAGCTACCGTCTTCTTTGATGAACGGGTCGAGATCATCTGGAAAACGACAATCGGAGTGGCCAAGGTTGAGTGCAGGCGGACGGCCATAGGCAACACTCTGAAACACCGACATGAGCTGTGCAGTGGGCGCTTCAATACCGGACGCTACACATACCGTATACGCGTCCCAGGAATACAGTTTCCAGAACAAATTCCTTCGCCGCTGAACATCTTCTCGGTCCTTATTCCAACCTGCGCTGTCGCGATCTTCGCAAGGTAAGGGGAAAGTGCTAGCCAACGCCAAAATCACTCACGGAGACCGATCTGGGTGACGATAATGAGCAGGGAGCTTGGTCACAGGATGTGTTTGGACTGCTTACCATATGAGAAACCTTTACACACACACCCATAAGCAACCACCGACGCTCAACGGCTGAGTGGTCATGGAATACAAAGATAATCATCAAAAACAATGCCTGAGAACAGGCACACGTTGCGCCTCGTGCAATAGACTCCAGCACAAATGCAGCCCGCCCTAGCGCATGATACTGCTGAGCTAAGAGCTCGTGCGATGGGAAGTCGTCGAAGAGCGCGCCGAGCGCCAGCACCATGAAGAACACGGACAGGCTGTGCGCGTGTATAGTCGACAGAGTTGTCTGCCCGTCGGGCGTATGGTATATTGGCTTCAGAATGTTGCGCTCAAAGTCACCCCGCGGTATTGGGTTGGTGCTGTCATGGTCATGTCAGCGCTCGCACGAAACGTGGCAAGAGCTCGTGGGCTCACACCCATGCCAGGTTATCGTAGTAAAGATCAGCCAGCTGAATGGCACGCTCCCCCGAAGGCAAGAAGGGGACGAACAAGGCCGTGCAGTAATGGTGATCGTAAGGGCCGAATGGAAAGGAGTCAACGAGTTCCAGGATTTCGTTTGGGAGTCCTAAGAGCTTTGGATTCCCGAGTTCCTTCAATTTGATCGCCCCGTCCTAAAGGTGAAAAAACCTCGCTCAGCGCAGCCGAGACGACTCGTACAAATTCACTTGCCGGCATTGCACTTTGCAGGTACTTCAGAACCGATGGTGAGAACAGGCCGAGACAGCGAAAAAGTGCACAGTCAACACACCTCCAAATCAACAGTTTCCCCATGATATTTCGTAATGCCGTCGCAGCCGATCGTAAGTGAGCCCAGGTTGACCGACACGCACTCCAGGTCCGCCTCGTACTTGACCTGCAAATAGCTGGTATCCGCTAGCGGGTTTTGGAAACCCGCATCCCTTAGCAGCGCTTGCGTTGTCGACGAAAGGCCTTGCTTCTCCTCAAGCGCTGCCTCTAACTCAACTATGCGTTTGGACATGGTCTTGACCTGCTCGGTGAGCTGTTGGGCGTGTGCCATGAGGGCTCTTGCAATGAGAGAACAAGTCAGCACTGGTCGTTTGGGCGGGGAATAGCTTACTGGTTCCCTTTCGTGGCGGTGAGAGAGCCTGTGCAGCGTTATCAGCATGAGAACGGTAGAACACGCGATTGACACGCGCGCTCCGACTCGGACAAGCAACGGCACTGGCCGCACAAACCACTGGGACACATTGCAGCGCATCCTCGACGAATGCACGACCGGCACGGAATACCCCTACCCAATAACACTCTCATCAGGATGCTTCGCGCTGAAAAACATGTTCTCTCACCGGTCGCATTTGAGCTTAGACCTAGAAGAAGCGAATAAGAATGGTGAACACTCCGAGTCGGAAACCCATAATGATCCGATTGCTCACCGTCTACACTCTGCACATGACGAGCCTCTCTTTCCAATTTCTGGAGGTGCGCTGGTGGGTGTAGCCATAGACAGCTGGAGGGGGGAAGGGGGGGGAAGGTGCTGATAGAGGAGTCAAGATTGGAACGTTATGATTGCCACCAGATTGTTGCAACGTATGTCAACGGCGTTCCCGCGGTCGTCCCGGGTCACAGGATGGTGGCTGTAACGGGCAGCCTGCTCCGCTAGGCGCGAGTATTCCGTGGTGGAGACGCTGGTATCTTGTACGGCGACTTCTTATTGATCATTCTAACGCCTGGAATTCAAATGATTGTGAGTCTCGAGAAGGAAGAGCAAGGCATCGCTGCTTCTGTGAACGGAGCAACAACCTCTGCGTGCGGAAGCAATTGACGCGAAATCCGATGGTCTTGAACTCGGATGTGTGCCGAGAGTCTTTGAATTTCTCGCATGCGCTGGACTGCTAGCGTGAGTACAAGAAGGGGAAGAGCGACTGGTGCGCACCTTGCGTAAACGTGACATTTCAAGGCCGCAGGCTTCAGTATCTGAAAAGAATGGCGGCTCCGTACGCTTACTAGTGACGTTGCGCGCATGGTGCAATACTGATTTTTATATTTTGCCATCTGAAGAGAACTTGAAGGAGCAGCTGTCGGCAAGCGCCGAAACCGATTCTCACCGGCACAGACCGGCACCGGCAATACCCGCAGGGCACACGACAGAACTTGATCTAAGTACCGCTTTCCTTAGCTTGAGCCCCACCACGCTTCATCACAGCCCTCTCAAGACACTCATTTGAACCGTGAACGTCGGAGAGAAACGTGAGCCTGGTGTTTTCGCGGGATATACGTACTTACCTGCGCCTAGTGTTCCTGCCTCGACTCGCCGCTCGGACGCCGCAAGAGTGACAGTGCCAAGGCCCGCTCGGGCCCGTGTGCAGTGCTGGCAAGGTTTCGAGAAGGTACAATGCAAATCATTGGAATCTCGTCGACGTCATATATGCAGGCCGGACAGTTGGCCAATACTTATCCCTCCTCGCACCGCCGAAGTCTGATTGCAAAGTTCAACATTGAACGCATTGTCGACTCAGCGAACATGCGCCGAAAGGCTCCCTCGTCCAGACCTACATTGCCCTGATGTACAGGGTCTCCTCATCGACCTCTATCTATCCACTGTCTGCAGGGCGACATACCGTTCTCTTTTTCCTTGGTAGCGCGCTTGAATGCATCTGCAACGCCTTCAGATAGATCGCAGGTTCGGTAACCTGTCGGTACTGTTACTACTGTACAAGTGTACATGCAATCTCATGTCCACACCGTGGATGTGGCGAGGCAGTTCCTGCAAGCGCGAATCAAATGATCAAGCAGCATGTCGAAGTTCCGATGGAGGAAGCGGTTCGGCGCGAGCTCTGTAATGGAAGAATGCCGTAGATCGTCCAGCAATTGTCTAACTGTGCGTGTCTTTAATCGTAAACACGCTCAGCGCATGACCATCCATCTCTTCTCTTGTCAACAGGTTCGGATGCTGAGCGGAGCGCTAGCCGTGCTGTACACACGTTCCTGTGGACACGCATGTCCCAGCCCGCCATAGACGCCCACCAAGAGGCCGCGCTCCTACTTGTCTTCCTCTTCCAAGCTCAATCTTTCCGTCCCCCCAGCGTCGTCGTTGAACAACCTCCCGTTTCCGATCCCCACAGTATGTCCATACGCGTCGCTGTCAATCCACTCTCAGCGCCAGGCAACGGTTCCCAACACCGCGTAATATCCCAAGAACTGCATTGTCAGTGCCCGCCTCCTGCGGCCGGAAAGATGGTCAGAAATCTTGTCGTCTGCCTCGACGGCGCTGCAGACCAGTTCAGTGAGAAGGTCAGTGTGCATTAACATTCGCAGGCCTGTGCTATGACTGACTTCGGACCAGAATACCAATATCGCCGAGCTCTACGGTCGTCTCGAGAAGAACGATCAGCAACTCACTTATTACCACTACAATGGCGGGGTAGCAATGCACGCCGTGAGCTGGAATCCTCTCAGTTCCTTGAAACAAGCCATGGCACATACAGTTGAGATGGTGCTCGCCGGGTGAGTTTGTCTTATGCATCCAACTTACCCTTGACCAACGAACAAGGCCGGCAGGGATTTCAAGAGAGTCGCACTGAATGCGTACCAGTGGTTGGCTGAGAACTATCAGGCAGGCGACCGTATCTTCTTGTTCGGTGAGTTGTCCGCTGCAGGTCCTTGCTGTCTATTTTCCTCATGTAAGTCGCAGGTTTCTCGCGTGGCGCTTATCAAGCACGCGTGATTGCGGGCATGATCGAGAAGGTAAGTCTAATGCGTTCATCCTCCGACTTTAGATCGTGTACATCTCTGAGTGCGTCTGCAGGTTGGCCTGCTACGCAAAGGCGACCCCGATCAATTCGAATCGTACGTACTACTGAATCCAATCCCGTCCTTGTTGACTGAATAACTACAGCGCGTACGAATTGTACGCTGCAGCCAAATCCGAGGGCGACAATGCACGATCTGGGAGCAAGTCGTCGAGCAACCGTCCGAACGTCCTCTGCGCTCACTTCAAGCAAATGCTTTCGCAGCCCGGCGCGCGGGTTCACTTTGTCGGCGCATGGTAAGCTTTGAACCTCCTGAACGTGGTATATCGACCGATTCGATATCTATAGGGACACCGTCGCCTCCGTTGGGATCGTAAAGGGACCGAGCCTTCCTGAGACTACTACAGGCATGCGCCACGTTTGCGTCTTCCGCCACGGCCTCGCGCTCGACGAGCGCCGTTGCAAGTTCTTACCCGAATTCGCGAACGGCGGCGCCGGTCCCTCCCAAGCTGGCGGTGGCAACGTCAAGGAGGTATGGTTCGTCGGAACCCACGCAGATGTGTAAGCGACGAGTCCCGATTGCCTCTCGCGCCAACACTGACGTTCCACATAGTGGCGGCGGTAACGTCCCTGGCATTGTGGGCCCCGCTATGCACTGGATGACGTCTGAGGCGCTCGTCCACGGACTGCGCGTGCAGCCTGTCGGCGGCTGGGAGTCGTTTTCGCCGCACCCTTCTCTGGGCTGGATCTGGAAGATCATCGAAGTTTTGCCTGTCCGTCGGCTGTCTTACAGAGACGCGGCGAGTACGACGCGGCGGTGGGTCCAGCCCTTGCTTGCTTGCAGACATCCATGCTCATGGCTGGTAGACTAAATCTCGGGCGCCCTCGTGAAATCAAGGAGGGACAGTTGATACACGAGTCCGTCTTCAAGGCGATCGCGGAGGAGAATTATACGCCGCCGCCTCGTTTGCCCAGTGGACTGTCATGGAGCTTAGATTTGCTCACAGTGCACAACATGGTCGAGCGAACTGTCTAGTTGAGGCAGGGCATATGGTGGCGCTCTGATCGTTAACGCGTCGTCTCTGGCTCTGGAGATATGACCATCACAAGTCTGGGATGTTCAGATAGGGCAGAAGGTGGTGGATGCATTTACTGAGATACTTTCTGGTATGTTACTTATTCGCTAGACGTCGCTTCAGGCTCGAAAGATGGAACGAATTGTATCTGGGGTGTTGAAGTAGACATTTTACGTCCTTTCTGCTGCGAGTCTAGCCCGCAGAACTGTTCAATTCCAGGTCGGCTTGATATTTGCGCCTGCATATTGTGATTGACAGCAACGTCGAGACAATGAGCAGCGCGCTGTCGGAGGCCAGTGACCTGGTAGAAACCCAATCACGACGCGGGGCGTCGTGCAAACTAGGTTACGTCTCCTATTAACGAGGCAGCCAGATAGGACCGACGGAAAACTGCACTCACGCCCTGCTTGACATGATCGACCGATGTAAGTTGTCGCGGTCGTAGCGAAAAGCTGGTTGACAGGACGCCCCAATCCTGGGAGTACATTGTTGCTTGGTCTCCTGGATCGAGGCTCGGCGCTACGCGAGTCTCGAGAGCCTATCTGTGCTGCGGGAACGCCCAGCACCGTGTCAGTGACATCAAATTGATTTGAAGGTGTGGGAGGAGAAGTGAAGCTGCATCGGTACCATTGGAAGCATACGAGATCGATTTGCGTAAGGCTGGTGGCGCGTGCAATGAGACGACGTATAGTCAGGAATTGGTAGCCACGGACTTCTGCGTCTTCCTCCAATTATCAGTTAGGCGCTGATTTAGGACACGTAGTCCATTGAGACGGGGCCAACATGCGAGGAAGCCGTATGATGCACTTGGATGTTGTGGAGAGAAAGCTGATGCATTACTTAGCAACTGGGTCACGAGGTTTTCCAACGAAAGCTTTGACATCTGTGAAGGCTTCTTGTCTCGACACTTGTCCGATGACGGGTCTAGAGTCTAGAGTACTCGGTGACGGAATATACTTAGGCTGCTAGTTTTTGACATGGCTTTTTCACAGAGGGCGGGCTGGCGGCAGTTCGCGGGCCGCCACGCAGCCAATCAGGGATATGTCATAGGCTATCATAAGACTCGGAGTCGCTCCTCCTCATCCCTCAAGTTCATGACCCATACAAAATAATTATCCTCGCTGCAAACACAAGACAAACCCGGACCGGATGGGCATGAGTGGGATATGATCGGTGGAGCTCCCGCATAAGTAGTCCCGCGCCTCTGCCGATGTGCTTCTAGTTCAAATGCTCTCCACACCGTGGCGTGCAACATACGCAAGACCTTGTCCTGCACGACCACGAGGCTCAAGAGGCATTGCGATGATGGCGCTCTGAGGCGCTGCCAGTACGTCTTCCATGTTTCTGCAGTGCACATAAGACAGCCGGGCGCCTTGACAAACCCCTCTCCTCCCCTTCTCCTCTTAACACAATTCGGCATACTCAGTCCACTCTGTTGCTCATGGGCATCTTCTCAACACTGCGCAATCAGATATCCAAGGCGCGCGGTAAGCGCACAGGTGACTCAAGCAGCCGCCCTTTGCATTCTCCGATCCCACCTGTAGCAGCGCGCGCAGATATCCCGCCCACTATTGCTTCACCGACGACCGAAAAACCGCGCGTAGGCGATCGTATCGCGCTCTCCGGTGCGGGCAAGGCGACTCCGAGGACGCAGGCCAAGGGCCAGTCTTGCAAGTGCACCCAGCCTCCCAACGGCCAGCACGGCAGAAATCTCGTCGTCTGCATTGACGGTACCGCCAACCAGTTTAGCAAGAATGTATGTGTCTGCCCGTTTTCAATTATTCTCCATCTGACACCCCGTTACAGAACACCAACGTCGTTGAACTTTACAGCCGTCTTGAGAAAGACATTGACCAGCTTACTTACTACGACAGCGGGATCGGCACCTACGTGAGGGACTCCAAGTGGTCCCCTAGCTACTGGAAGCAAGCCGCCAGCCATACAATCGACATGGCGATTGCCTGGTGAGTTGCATCTCCTGTGCTGCATACGTCGTCGCTCACTATTCGAAAAGGAATTTCAAGAGGATTGTTCTTAGCGCCTATCAGTGGCTGTCTGAGAACTATCAAGAAGGCGACAAGATTTATTTATTCGGTCGGTGAAGGCCTTTACACCGTGTCCGTCCATTGCCTCATGGTCCTGGCAGGCTTCTCCCGCGGAGCATATCAAGTCCGCGTCATCGCAGGCATGATAGAGAAGGTATGCCAGGGTGCCGAATGATGTTAGAACTTATGGCTCACTCAACGATTCCGCAATATAGGTCGGCTTACTGCACAAAGGCAATAACAATCAAATTCCATTGTATGGTTTCTTGGTGCGCGGCGACTATATTTACTGATGTCCTTCTCGTAGCGCGTATGAACTATATGTCTCCACTACCTCGAACCGAAAAAGGGCAGACGCAAGGAAGCCGACGCGGTCAGGGACAAGGAAGCTTAATGACATGAAGACCACGAAGGAGCAGGAAGAACTCTGCAGCCGATTCAAGCTGACCCTCTCAAGGCCACACGCCAGAGTCCACTTTGTCGGCGTTTGGTGAGTTGTTTCGAGCTCCCGTGCAGGGGCCCCTCATGACATCGTTCAGGGATACCGTTTCGTCGGTCGGAGTAGCACGAGGGCCGAGCCTTCCGGAGACGACGACGGGCATGACGCACGTCTGCGTTTTTCGTCACGCGCTGGCGCTCGACGAGAGGCGATGCAAGTTTCTGCCCGAATACGCAAATGGCGGTAACGGTCCGCCTCTCGGGGACGACGTTATGGGGAATGTCAAGGAGGTTTGGTTCGTAGGTTCGCATTCGGATATGTAAGCGATCGATCGATCCTCGCTTCGCGTCTCGCTGACTCTTTCATAGCGGAGGCGGAAATATTCCCAACCTTGAGCTGGACCATTTCGGAGCTGCGCTGCGCTGGATGTCGTACGAAGCCATCATGCAAGGGCTCCGCATGTCGTCTCAGCGTGGTGAATGGCGATCGTTCCCACCAAATCCCTCTCTATCTTGGGTTTGGAAGTTTATCGAGATACTTCCCCTTCGAAGGCTGTCGTACAAAGATGGAAACCATACAACGCGTCGGTTCGTTGCCACTATTTAATCGGTTAGTGTACCTGGGTCTCACATACGCTTGGTCAGGCCGCATCTCGGCCAACCTCGTCAAGTGAAGGAGGGCCAGCTGATCCACGAGTCCGTGTTCGAGGACATGCTGCATGGAAATTTCAAGCCCATGGCTCGCTTGCCAAACAAACTTGGCTGGGACCGCGACGTGCTGGTCGAGCGGCAGATGCTCGAGGGCGACGTGTATGCTTCGGCAGCGGTTACGCTCTCGCAGGTTAAGGCCGCCACCGCAGAGGAGAAAGCGCTTCATCCAGCGCATCAGAACGCTTTGACAACTTTGGCTTGCTCAGGTAAACCTTCTTTGAGACATTGTGCGATGTTGTCAATGACATGTTGTGTATTTGCAGTTTCTGGTCGTGATTCAATTGCCACCACACCTGACGCAGGGAACATCTTGATGCAAGCTCTTCTCCTTGAGCACTCGAAGGGCAATGCAGGTTCCGAACAGCGCAGCCTCAACATCGCAGCCTTAGCTGCGGCAATTGCGGCTGTCCCCTCGCGACCGCCTGTATCCAAGGGATTCACAGAATCAAGATTACTGGAGCTCGTATCTGTGTTAGAGGACCGCCCCGAAGATACTAGGGCATTCATGAATACCTTCCGGAGTGAGTTCGAGCAGGCTCTTGCTGTCCTCACGTGTCTTTGACCTCAGTCGGCCATCAGAAATTAGTTTGTTTCGCGGACACAGGTACGATGTCAACTCGGTGGCATTTTCCCCTGATGGCAAGCGCGTCATCTCGAGCTCGGACGACGGAATAATCCGCATCTGGGACGTTCAGACGGGAGAGACTGTGGCAGGGCCATTCAATCAGGACACATATTTCCTGACATCTGTCAGGTTCTCTCCTGATGGCAGATACGTCGTCTCGGGCTCCTCCGACGGTCCAGTTACAATCTGGGATGCGCAGACTGGGAAGACGGTGGCGGAGCGATTGAAGGGGCACACAGACATGGTTTTTTCGGTCACATTCTCCCCCGACGGCCGGCGCGTTGTGTCGGGTTCGTTCGACAACACAATTCGCATCTGGGATGCAGCGACGGCGAAGACGGTGGTAGGGCCACTACAGGGACACACGGATTGGATCCGGTGTGTCGCATTCGCTCCAGATGGCGAGCGTGTTGTCTCAGGGTCGAACGACAAGACAGTCCGAGTCTGGGATTCCCGTACGGGGGAGATGGAAACAGGGCCATTCACGGGACATACAGAATCAGTGCTGTCTGTCGCCTTCTCCCCCGACGGTGAGCGAATTGTCTCCGGCTCGGGCGACGGGACAATTCGAGTCCTACATGCCCAGACGGGGGAGACGGTTGCAGGGCCGTTCATGGGGCACGATGATTGGGTCACATCCGGCGCGTTCTCCCCGGATGGCAAGCGCGTGGTCTCAGGCTCGGTGGATTCGACGATCCGAATTTGGGATGCGCAGACTGGGGAAACAGCGGTGGGGCCTCTGACAGGCCACGGTAATGCCGTCTGGTCTGTTGCATGCTCGCCTGACGGTAGGCTAGTTGCCTCGGGTTCGACTGATGGAACGGTTCGCATTTGGGATGCAGAATAATCCAGGCATCAACATTTTGAGGTTTGTGCTGGGTCCGTGGTTGCACGGCGTGAATACTGACAGGTCGTCTCGTCTTCGATTAGACTCGACCAGGAAGGTGACCGTCAGTCGTCCTAGTAGCTTTACCAACCGCCTTCCCTTGCGCGGCAGAAGTATTTCCTGCAATATATGCGGTTACTGTGGGTAAGTGAGAATTGTCCGCACAGGAACGCTGCTCAGCGTACTATGCTCATGCTGGGCAGGGCCAATTGTGGGCGGGCGAAGATCAGACAGCCGCCGGATGAACTGAGCCATTGACGTGAAGATTCTGGCAGCTTTGTTAGCATGGGCAACAATTACTTGTATTTGTCCACGTAAGAAGAAAGATTATGAAGAAGGGCCCGTCGCAGACGACAAAGACCCTGCGCGAACCCGCTCGTGAACACGCCGCTCCCAATGAACTAGATTCACGCGGCGCGCCACCTCAATGCGGAGGTCGTCCGACGCATGCAGGAGAGTCCTGAGGTATGCAAAAGCAAGCGCGTCGAGTGCGGTGGGACCACTGCATACGTGATTTAGAGCGCGAGTGATCAATGGAGACGGAAGAGCGCACCGTGAGCCAAGGAACCACTCGTCGCTACCCAAGCGCTCGCTCAGCGCCGCAATGGCATCGCGATATTTTGCGTAGATCGCCTGGACTGGCACACGCGCGCCGTATGTGGGCAAGAGGGAGGTGAGGCCGGAGAGAGGCGCCGGCGGGGGCGTGAGGAGTGTCTCTACCGGGCGCTGGGCGGTGGACGGCGGGAGCTGGAGAATGGCTTGGTAGAAAAATGACGGCGATGGCTGTGCGACGGCCTACATGGAAAAAGTTCAGCTGGTGCGAGGACGTGGCGAGACGGTACGCACCAGAGCAGCATGGACATCGCCCTCGAGCAAAGCGATCCACGCATGGCTTTCATCCCTCGCCTCGACATTCCTGTAGCCCTCCAGCTCATCCAGCGCGCCAACCTGCTCGTCGATCCAAGCCGGAATATTGTGCGCGGCCAGCAGCTCGCCCGCTGCATCGCGCGCCTTTGTCGACGGCACCTGCAGATTGGGCAACCGTCCGCCCAGCGCGCCGTGCGGCGAAACGTCCCAGCGCAGGCGGATGCTCTGGATACCTCTGAGCGCGAGGTGGGCCTGCCATTTGAGACACTCGACGTCGGCGCTGAGTGTATCGGTCGAGGCGGATGGTGGGAGGATCCAAAGTGTCGGGGCGGTGACTGCGCTGTGGGATGGAGGGTGCGATGACGGGTATGTATAGAGAGGGAACTGGGAGAAGAACTTCACGAGCGGTTCGGGAATGGGGATGAGCGAACTGCGAGCACTCGGCGGGGTGGTCGACGTCGCCATCGTGTTCAGCCACTGAGCCACAGGACGCGTCGCTGCTCTGACTGACTCCCCTCACATCTATTCTGCATCGTCCTTGGGCTCAGTGCCCTCGCCAGAGCTGCGCTAAACCTGAGCAGGGTGCTCTGTACTGTCGCAAGTGGAGATGTACTCTAGTCCACGGCGTGGCGGTCCTTCCTTCTCCTACTTCAAAGTTCAAGCCCTAGTACACGGTTCCTTCACCCCGCTTCGCTCCTCGGCACATATCACGGCACCGCATATGTCGCCCCATCGACATGCATGTCGCAACCCTGCGTGTATATATGCGGTCTGCAACAACAGTCGGTCTGTCGCGTCACGCGCATTCATGCATTCGGAGACCGGAATATTCAATAAGTAGTAGTGCGCAGTTGCAAGGTGGATACACATTGGTGATCAAAAATTACGCGCACGCTCAGATGTGGCGTTACCCATCGTCATCGACGCTGGCCGGGCGCACGAGCGTGGCCTATGAATTTGGTTGACGGGACTTGAGTGGAGTGGAAGGAAGAAGAAAGCGGCCATGGTCCGCATGGGATCAAGTCGGTCTCCAACCCGGAGTGCTGATGCAGATGCCGCACATCGCCAAGTGAAGCGCTGTCATATCCAGTCGAGTTATGTGGCTCCTGTGGCGAACACGATCAGACCATGTTGCGAGTAAGCCAATGGGACACGAACCTTGAGGGAGCTCCCGCAGCATGGCAAGTACATGCGGCTCCGAGGCGCACGTGGCGGAGAGCATCTCCAGCGCTGGCAGTCCACACTGAGCGTTCAGAAGCAGCTGCACACCCTCCGCGCGCTCGGCAAGCGAAAGGCGGTCGTACGCGACGCGACGCAGGCTCCGCGGGAGGACGATGTGCTGTTCGGGCAGGACGCTGGATTCGAGGCGCTCAACCCGTGTGAGCTGCCCGAGCACATCCTGCCGCGGGAAGGGCCCCAGGATCTGCAGAACACGGAGGTGCAGCAGCACGCCCGACTCATGCAGGCAGCGGAGCTGCGTATCGGTCAACTGCGCGGCCCTCAGCTGTAGATGGCAGCGCCGGAGGGACGTCGACCGGGTGCGCCAGAAAGCGCCCGACCTGTTGCGCGTTGATACTTAGCGTCTGTACAGTGCCGGGCAGGCGGGTTGCAGCCAGCGTGTCGCTGCCAACGATGTCTGCATCAAGCGCGGTAACCCCGGGCCACGTGTCCACGAGACGGTCCACCATCGTTTCCGAGCCAATAACGTGGATGAACGTGGGTCGAAGAGGGATCCTGCGCAGGCGCGCCTCTAGTTCCGGTGTAAAGTTGTCTTGAACCACGTAGTCTCTGAAGAAGATACCGCTGACATGTGGACAAAGCTCCAAAAGCGCGACGGCGGATGCGTGTGATGCATAATCGTCCCACTGGAAGGTGATGTAAATAAGGCGTATGTGGGCAGCTAGGCGCGGGGAAGCAATGAGGGTGTCCAGGAGACGGTGGGAGTAGGCAGACAGTTGTGGCAGTACCCCAGCTCCCCAATAGGTTGCTGGCTAGACAGTCCTGGCCTAAGAATGACGACGGCGGAGTCCTTACGATTCAGAGGATGGGAAGTGCGACATAGCAGACAGCGCAGTTGTGCTAGGCAGCGAGCGGGACAGGGCAGCAAGCGGGACAGGGCAGCAAGCGGGAAAGGGCAGCAAGCGGGACAGGACAGCGAGCGGACAGGACAGCGAGCGGACAGGGCGGCAGACAGGGCGGAGCGTGAGGCCGGCGTTTTCTCTGAGTGGTGTCATCCGCGGCCTTTCGGATCCAATGTTCATGTCAGGTTAAGAATTGAAGGTCTTTGCAGAGATGTATCATCGTGGCCGGCATGGGGGGGGGAAGTCGGGAGGAAAGTAGTTTCGAGTTGGCGACGCTCGAAGTTGGTCACGCGGTCATGAGTGCATTTAGGGCAGGCCTGTTCGACACTTCCATCGAATTTGCAGGTGTGATGGCACGAGTGGGGGGAAAATTTATCCAGAGCTTTCACAAATATCCTGATCATTCAAGAGCCCAGGCAAAATATCTGCACTGTCTTTTCTGGATATCTCACAGATATCTCAGAGGTGTCCCTCGGACAACTAGTACGCACTGTGATCTCCGGGGCCTCAAATTAAGATCCCACGGACATTTCAGGAAGGTGTCGCTCAGGTGCTCAGCTCTCTGTGCTATCATCTGGTTGACTTGGCGGTGTAGTACTACGATCGCTTGTTGACATAGTACAGTATACCGCGTGCCCAACTTCACGCCGTCCTCTGCCATCCACTTTAACGCCGCCCTCTTCGCCAGCAGCGCACTGGCGGCGACGCTCGTGCATCAATGGGCCCCGGGGCCCGGCCCTGATACCTCAGCCTTACCTGCAGGTCTTCTCAGCACCGCGCCACACAGGCGCGCCCCGGACCGGAATCACAAGTAATTGTTCGCAAATATGAGGATGATCAAATGTCATGGTACAGTGATGATAAGATAGAGTGGCGAGGTATGCGCAAATTGGTATGTGTCAGAACACGGACCCAGAAGTCAAGAGTGCTGGTATCAAACGGTCTACGTCAAGTGGGGGATGAAGTGGGTCCATTGGACAGATTGGTAGGCCGCAGTGGGCAAGGCCCGAAGTGTCAGTATGAAAAGGACAAGACAAGTAAGAACATGGACTATAGAAAACGGCAGCAATCGTGATACACCGGGCAGCTGCTGTGATGAGTACCGTCTCCACTCTTACAAATATAGTCCTGTGAAGAGCAAGCACTCCGAATCAGCGTCGCTCATGCAATTTTTGCTGTCCACTGACCGGTAATAAGTCCGCGCAACCTTCGTTGTCAGGAGGCCTCCGTCATGTGCTGCGCCACGAGAGTCGCAGATTGAGCACATCGCCAACCACCGCAGAGCGTTGCATACGAACTCGGCCTTGGTGTGAAAAAGCACCAGCTCGAGTCGCGCTTCACCAACAAGAATTGCCGCACGAGTGTCGTGCTGCCTAACTGCCCATAAGTAGTATGAGAAATATCATGTGGAATGAGCACATGCGTACAAAATAACGCACCGAGTAGCACCGTCAGCACGTCGACAGCATCGCATCTTCGTGGTCAAAGATAGCCGCCGGGAAAATCTTCGCGAGCGTGAAGTGCTCTGCACGGACGTGTTCCCACTGCCCGCGCGGCGTACAGAAGCGGACTTATGCACATAAGAGCCTGCGATGTGGCGTCGTATACTGACCAAGATTTGAATCAGTGATTTGCTGGACATGCTGAGTCCTGACACGAGGAAAGGCGGGCCACGCACCGGGGGGAGAGCCCAGGTCGCCGATATCAAACTCTTGCCATGGAATTGGAGCTCCAATTGGTGTCTGACGCCGCGATGCGCGAGTTCTACATTGAAGCGGAAGGCAAGTTGTCCTTCTGGGTGTGGCAAAGGTTAGATTAAATGCGCCAACGGAAGGGGAAAAAGTGAAACGCATACGGCAGGATGTTGAAGCGCGAGACATGTGCCAGCAGGGCACCGTGTAGCGTGGTGCGAACCTGCATTGGCCAGCTCGGCCTCGCATGCCTCCCCGACCCACAGGGTCGCGACTCAGCTGGCCTCGTGGGCCGCTTGCGTGTCGCTAGTAATAAATAGAAAGGAAAATAAAAATAAAAAATCAGGTAGTCATGGACCGCTGAAGTAGCGCAAGACGCCTTTCGGGGCCGCATGCAAGGGCCGTTCACGGGCAGCTGTGGGGTGAATGGGAGGGTAGAGCGACGCGACTGAATGAGTCGGACTTTGTCGGACTGCCAACGCGTTACCAAGTGAGTGCCCACTGCCGATGGCCGTCAACCCAGGCGGCCGTCTGCCCTTGCCTCTGCCTGTCACATTCGAGTCGCGGACACTGTCATGCTGCTGGAGACGTTTGTCCGCCGACATCCGCACTGCGCTTGACGAGCCGCTCGCCGACGCAGCCTAGGCTACCATGCGCCCGCTGTCGCCGCGCGCCCCGTGCTTCGCTTGCTGGCCATTCCTCGTAGCGACCGTCCGGTTGCACTGACCAAGGCAAAAATACTTTTAGCCGACCCTTATGCTCCCTTATGGTGGGGCGACGCCGTGCCGCGTTCCTGGCGGCTCTGTCGCTACTCAATAGTACGAACCTGGCTGACCTCGGCACAGAAGACAGCTTTGGGACAGGGCCGTGTCCGGAGCTCGGCAGTCGCAGCCATTCTGCGCATAAAGAGGCTCGGTGGATGTCGAAAATTCCACATACTTTCCTCGCTAGATTCGTTCCGCACAGGTTGGTAAGTCTTCGCAGTCCTCATCTGTATGCGTACTTCTGACATGCAAGACATCTTTGCAGCCTCTTAAACGTCTGGGTTCATCATAAGCCATTCTTTTGCACTCCATCCTTTTGCACCCACATCCAAAATGCTCTCTTCTACTATCTTCACTGTTATCCTCCTCGCCGTCTCGGCAGCGTTTCCTGCCCTCGCGGCTCCCATGAAGTGCGTATATGTTCATTTGATCCTCGCCCTTCTTTTGGTCCATTGACTGACACATGTGAGCAGGCGTGATATGTTCACCGACATCGAACACGCTCTTGTTGAGTTCACCCCTAAATCTGGCGCCAGCAACACGAATATCATCAAACATGGGTGAGCAAGTGACCTTTACTTTGGTCCATTGGCTGACACATGTGAGCAGGCGTGATATGTTCACCGACATCGAACACGCTCTTGTTGAGTTCACCCCGAAATCTGGCGCCAGCAACACGAATATCATCAAACATGGGTGAGCAAGTGACCTTTACTTTGGTCCATTGGCTGACACATGTGAGCAGGCGTGATATGTTCACCGACATCGAACACGCTCTTGTTGAGTTCACCCCGAAATCTGGCGCCAGCAACACGAATATCATCAAACATGGGTGAGCAAGTGACCTTTACTTTGGTCCATTGGCTGACACATATGAGCAGGCGTGATATGTTCACCGACATCGAACGCCTTCTTGCCCAGTCGACCAAGAAGTCTGGCGCCAGCAACACGAACATCATCAAACATGGGTGAGTAGGTGACCTTTACTTTGGTCCATTGACTGACACATATGAGCAGGCGTGATATGTTCACCGACATCGAACGCCTTCTTGCCCAGTCGACCAAGAAGTCTGGCGCCAGCAACACGAACATCATCAAACATGGGTGAGTAGGTGACCTTTACTTTGGTCCATTGACTGACACATGAGCAGGCGTGATATGTTCACCGACATCGAAGGCCTTCTTGCCGAGTCGACCAAGAAGTCTGGCGCCAGTAACACGAACATCATCGCACATGCGTGAGCAGGTGACCTTGGGCTTCCCGAGCGTCAGCTTGTGTCGCTTGCTTAGTGCCCATTCATGATGCGTGACCCACTCACGA
Source organism: Auriscalpium microsporum (assembly GCA_019914985.1). Taxonomy (NCBI): domain Eukaryota; kingdom Fungi; phylum Basidiomycota; class Agaricomycetes; order Russulales; family Auriscalpiaceae; genus Auriscalpium; species Auriscalpium microsporum. Next base: position 904,188 of record JAHLMG010000007.1, on the reverse strand, counting down.
CCTGCATGGTTGGATTTATTGATTTATTCATGTGTCGAGTGTAGTGTCTCCTACTGCTGTGCAGTTCGTTGGCAGATGAAATCACAAAGAGTGTTTTTAAAGCCACATAAGTATCCGGACGACGAAGAGCATAGTAACGCAAAGCGCTGTTGATTATAATTCATGTGTGCATATGAAGGAATAGTTGACAAATTGCAGGAGTGCGAGAGGTATCGTGAATGGGCCACTAGTATTATTGCCGTCTCATGCTCAGCACCATACTTATCCGCTGCCCGCCAGAGCGCAAACGTGGTACTCAACGTCGCACCGGCCTCTCAAGCTTTCTCTCGCAATGTTGAGGTAGTAGGAATCGTACATGCGTGCTTAGTTGGGCTACAGATGTTGCAGATAATACAGTGTCTCCCCATCGCTCAAACTCTCACCCTGGAAAGCCCCCCGGCGGTCAACAGCCCAATCAAACTAACCATGGTCACGCCCATCAGAACCTCAGTGTCCTCGCGCCGCTCCGGCAATCCACGCGCTGCATCTCGTTCTCGAGGAACTCGCGCGCGACCTCCACCTCGAAGCCGCGTTCCAGACGCGGCGCGAAGCGTGAGTTGACTAGGACCTCGCCGTAGTCCTCCTCCTCGTCGCTCAGGCACTGCACCTCGTTGTCCTCCGAGTCGCCCTCCTCCGCAAAGAAGAAGTGCGCGAACGACGCGCAGGCGGATGGATCGTTCGTGACGGTCTCGAGGCTGCGCGCGACGACGGGGAGCCCGATGGATGTCGTGACGGTCGGTGCGCTGACGTCGGTGGTCTTAACGAGCTCGGTGAGTACCTGCCAGCGCAGTTGCCAGCTGCTGCTCTGTGAGGTTGGTAAGGCCTTCGCGGGAGTTGCGTCGGTGGTGGGCGGGGCGTTAGACTCGTCGATGATGTTTGGAGCGGTAAAGTGGTTTGAGCCCGTCACCTCACCGACGTCCGTTGCGTCCGCGTCCACCTTCCCATCTGCGGGCTCCGCGTCACAGGGAAAAATACCCGTCTCTTTGCACGCTGGTTTGTTCATGTTGAACGCGAGCAGCACCTTCTGGATGGTGCACAGCGGGTAGTTGCAGAAGGCGCGGTCGAGAGTCGCGGCGTGAGGATCGCGCAGTGCGGACAGGTCGCCTGTGCGCGGGAATATGTTTTCGTTCGTCTGCGGGGGGCGGGGCTCGGGCTCCGGTGTTGCGGAGCGGCGCGCGGGCGGCGGCGGGCTTGCTGCGCGTCCGGACGGGGTGTCCGCGATGCCGCCGTACGCGCCGTCGACCTCCATCTGCCACTGCATCCATTCGTCGTAACGGGCGTTCCACATCCACTTCTGATGCTGCAGGGCACTGCGTGATAGACCGTGGTGCGGGATCGTCGCGCTCGGCGGGCGCGGTGGCGTGGCGGTGGGTTGGGGTGTGACGAGGGGACAGGCGGCTATGGGAGAGTAGATGGTTTCGCGAGGGGACGGATTAGAGTAGGATGTGGATGGGGTATAGAAGATGACGTTAGAGTCGCCCGTGTCAGAGTCGGCGGACCACTCGTCGGAGGAATCAGAGTCGATGTCGTCCGCGTCCACGATGTCTACCTCCTCTATGACAGGGACAGGAACACGCTTTGACATGGGGCGCTGCCTGAGTAGTAATGTGTCTCGAAAGCCCATGCGGCTCGGCGAGCGTGGAGGAATGTCGGACGCGTCGGTGTCGGGGACATCATCGACGTCGGCGGGCACTGCGGTAAAGAATGACTTGACGACGCTGTCGAACGCCTTTGTTTTTGAGCCCTCGTATGACATAACGGGGACACAAGGGTGGCGGGCGGGTGTCTTGACCGGGAACAGTTGGAACGTGGAAACTGAGAGGCGCTTGGGCGTGCCACTGAACGCGTCCCCGCAGACAAACCAAGCAGCCACAACGCGAAGGTCACGTGCTGAGCATTTATCACGTAAGCCGCGCCGGATACGCTCAATTTTTTGCTCCTGTCTCCTTTCTTTTCCTCCAACGCAGCAGACCCAAGGCCGCGATGCTCGCCCCGCACAGAAGACCTCGTGTCTTTCTCTTCGCGAGCGGGCTAAGGTCTGAGTCCAGGACTTTCTCGCTCGGCTCTCGCTGAGCCCGGCTCTAACGAGTTGAACGATACACAAGACATACGACCCCCCTCGTCTGCATGCCCAGAGACACCCACGGGTGGAGGGCGGCGGGGGGGCTCTTGAGATGTATCGTAAAGTCTGGGCGGTGCGTCTCCCATCCTTCCCATCCGTGACAGGCGGGCACTTGCTCGCCTACCCTATCGCACTCATCGTCCTTTGGGCGGCAGGCCGGTACATGGCGGCGGCCTGTAGAACACCCTCTCTCACAGTGGCATATTGGCACTACCGCGTTCGTTGGTGAGCTCATGTCCCAGAAGGGTGGAGACGCGCACGTCCCCCCGAGAAACCCGGTTTCACGCGCCGCAGCGCAGTGTCGTCCTCGGTCCAATGTTGTGCTCCACGTAGAGCCAGGGCAGGAGCACTGACGGGTGGAATGAGTCACAACGCCATAGGACATTTGCAGCGGCTCCGCCAGTCGTCTTGCGCGCCGCGTTGCTGTGGGTTAGAGGGTGTGGTGGACGAGGGGTAGCGGGGGTGTAGGGATGGCGCTGCGCGCCGTCCTTCAGTGCAATTCGCGGCTTGCGCGTCGCACCTTCGGGTCGTGACCGCGAAACTCGATTCAGACTACTCTGGGTCTGCTGCACCAATTTTTTCCACCGACCTCTTCGCGAGGACTTCTACGACAGGCATCTCGGGTTGTGCGGCACAGGCTCAGGGAAGACAGGTGCGTGGATTCATGTTTTTCCCCCACCTATCCACTGAGTCATGCTAAGTTACTAGGTACAGTATACAAATAGCCGGGGAAGGTTGATGACGCCTTCATATGCCCTGGCTCTTGTGTCGGTAATAGGTGGCTTGCAAGTCTACTCCATCTTTAGAATGAATAAATTCCTATACTAGTCGCAATGCAGTAGCTGTGAGATTCGGGGGCGTCGTTTATTTGATGTGGCGTTGGCTCATTGATTTGAAGACTCCAGATAAGATTAGATCTCCACTTACGTTCCGAGCAACTTGACATAAATTTGCGAGACTTTCTTCTTTTCCACTGACTCACAACCGTCCCACCCTCGTCGTCTCCCTCTTCACCTCCGGCCGCGTTTTCGACGTTGTCATCGTCCGCCATGGTCGTCGCCCTCAATCCAGTGGGAAACGCCATCCCGCCATATACACAGCACGCAATTTCGGTCTCTCTGCCGACATGGGCCGACAATGTCGCATACGAAGAGGGGGAGGCCCGCGTCGTCGACAGCATGCAGTCGGGGTATCCGCGATTCTTCATCCATCCGAGCATCAGGAAGGTGAGCACGCCAGTCTGCAGCCTCGTGGGCGCGTGCTGCTCGCTTCCGACCTTGCTCACCGCGCCCGCCCCCAGCTCGCCCGCATCTGCGCGCAGAAGTTTGGCACACCCTCAGGAGACGCCATGTTATTCCCCTCTGCGCGCATTGCCGACGACTGTCGCGCCTTCCTCGCAGCGCGCGCGGTACCCGCCCGCGTCGTACAGCACTGCATCGCCGACGCTGCGTGCGTCTTCGCCGTGCTCTTCCCCGCGACGTCCTTCGGTGTTGCGAAGCAGTTCTGGCAGCACACAGGGCTCGGCGTGTCGAGCCGCCTCGCGGAGCATTGCCTCGCCGCACTCCCCCCTACGAGCCCGACGCACACGCGCAGCGCGTCGCACAAGCACTATGCGGCGAAACCCCCACGCGGCATGCCGCTTACCGCGTCACCGCCGATCGCGAACGGCGTCGCGCGGGACGATGTGGAGGTAGAGGCCCTCGACGCGGACCACGCGGTGTATCTCGAGGAGCGGTACGGGCGCAACCTCGACGCCGGCGCCGCGGCCAGCGCGAAGGCCGTGCTGCGTCGCCGCATCGCAGGTGTTCTGGTCCGCGATGGTGCGCAGCACGACGTCGGGGTTGACGTCAGCGTGCGTGGGGTCGCGGTCACCGAGGGGGACGTGTTCCTGTATCCGACAGGCATGGGAGCCATCTGGTCTTCACACCAGCTCGCGCTCGCGGTCAGGGGCACACAGAAGAGCGTGTGCTTTGGGTACGCCTTTTCCCTCGTTATCAGATCCATGTGCTGAAATGTTCTGCCAGGTTCCCTTACACAGACACGCTGAAGATCCTGGAAAAGTGGGGCCCTGGATGTTATTTCCTTGGCCATGGGCTCGATGAGTCCATCAACGAGCTCGAGGACATCCTTGCTCGTGAGCTTGCCGCGGATCCCTCCCGCCCACCGATACTCGCGCTCTTCACCGAGTTCCCATCTAACCCGCTGCTGCGCTCCGCGGACCTGCCGCGCCTGCGCGCGCTCGCGGACAAATACGATTTTCTGCTCATCGTGGACGACACCATCGGCAATTTTGTGAATGTCGAGGTCCTGCCGTTCGCGGACATTGTGGTGACGAGCCTGTCAAAAGTTTTCAGCGGCGAGACAAACGTCATGGGCGGGAGGTCGGTCTTATTCCCCGTCGGCCGATGGTGCCCCATGCTCACATCCCGTCATAACCAGCCTCGTGCTCAACCCTACGCGCCGGCACTACTCCGCCCTCAAACGCGCGCTACTGGACACATACGAAGACACGTACTTTGACGCGGACGCGATCTTCATGGAACGCAACTCGCGCGACTTTGTGTCGCGCGTGCATGCCATCGACGCGACCGCCGAGCGCATCTGCGACCTCTTGCACGCCGCCGCGCAGAACCCCGCGTCCTCCCTCGACACGGTGTTCTACCCGAAGTTCCAGACGCCCGCGCACTACGCTGCGCGGTGCGTGCGCCCTGCAAGCGGCTTCGGTGGGCTGTTCTCTGCGACGTTTAAGACGCTCGGTGCCGCGCAAGCGTTCTTCGACACGCTGCGCGCGTACAAGGGCCCGTCGTTGGGCACGAACTTCACGCTCGCGTGCCCGTACACAATCCTCGCGCACTACACGGAACTCGAGTGGGCCGCGGCGTGGGGCGTCCCGCGCACGCTCGTGCGCGTGAGCGTCGGCCTTGAGCCAGTAGACACGCTGCTGGCCGCGTTTGCAGATGCCCTGCGCGCAGCGGACGCCGCGTCGAAGGAGTGAACGCGCGGCGGGGACGGTGTCCATCCAACTGGACCCGACTTGAACCTGTGCTCTTTTCCTTCGCGGAGGAAAAGAGAGCCTGCCCATCCAACTGGCGCGGAGCTGCTGTCCATCCAACTGGACGTGTATGTGTCGCCGGCCCCATCCAACTGGGGCGTCGGCGGGTAGCTGGCCGTGGGCTCGTAGGGATGGCGATGCGGGCCGAGGATGCCTGCTTGAGAGGCGGGGTTGTCAATGTTTATGCTTATGCACATGAAGGTCGTTGACTATGTGCAGGCGAATGTCGAACGTCGTGCTCATTATGAAATGATCGATTGCTCGCAGCGAGGCCTGGATGTGCGCGTCGGCTGCACCAAGCAAGGATTGACATCGGCACGGGCGAATCAATATGTGCCTACCTCCGGCTTGCGCGTGCTGGTGAGCGCTGCATCTCTCCTATATGATGTCGAAGACCAGTCCTTGAGGATGGATTCAACTGCAAGCCAATAGCCTTACGTACAGGGTATGACCGCGCTGCGGCACGTGGAGTGACACCGCCAAGGCTACACTTCAGGAAGCCGCCAGACCTCTCCCATGGCCAGCCTGCTCCCCTCCTTTGACCACCATGTCTCTCAGAAAACGCCTCTCCATCTCCAGCACACGCTCTGGCCGCCGTAGCGCTAGCCCCATGGCCTTTGCTGCTGCACCCAACGCCGACAGTGAAGACTGGGTCCGCATATGGGCCGGCGTCCTCGCGAAAGGTGCGTCGCTGTACCAACATCTATCTCTGACTCCGACTCACCCTTGCACGCGATAAGATCTGATCGAATCCCCTGTCGTCGAAGTGGACGCTGAGACCGCCGTCGAGGACGCATGCGACGTACGTGCACATCGCAGATGGCATGCTGACATTGCTCACGCCTTGAACGTAGCTTCTGCTCAGCAAAGACGCATCCTGCCTTGCAGTGAAGGCCGCAGGAGATGCATCGTACACGGGTCTCTTCGACGTGCGCATACACTCTACATCTCATCCGGACTGACTTGATGTGCGCCTTGGCGGGCAGTACGCAGACGTGAACGCCTTCCTCACGTTCGCGGCGACGCGGCATACGTACAGTGCGGAGCATCTGCAGGAGCACCCGCGTGTCGCACAGATCCTCGAGGCCGCGAAGGCGGGGCACGTCCCCGTGCGCCTCGTCAGCAGTGCGTGTACTCCATACTCTGGTCTCATGATACAACGCTGATCGCATTGGAAGATCTATCTGAAAAGAACGCGCTTGTAGAGCTGCCCCATGACGCCTCTGTGATCGCACTGCTCGGTGTGTTTTCCTTGGGCACGCATCGAGGTACTGTCCGCCTCTCCTCCGCTCTACACTTCCGCCTTTGACTTCCAATTTGCCGCTTCGCTTCGCAGTGCTCATCCAGGCCCCTCCATCGGCATCGCCCTCTAGCCCGAGACACCTAGGGCTCATATCCGACCTGCGCCTCCTCGCCTACTTTCACGCATATGCCCGATCTCCCTCACCTTCGCCCTCCTCACCTTCCCCATACGATATCCCCTCCCCCTTGTCTACGAACATCTCCGCGTCCCCATTCGCACCATCCGGATCGTCTTCCTCCTCTGTGGCCTTCCTCCGCTACCTCTCAACGCCTCTCTCCTCCCTCCCGCTGCCCTCCCTCGCGCTCTTCCGCGCCGTCGCCGCCGTGCGCGCGCGCGCGCCCGTGCTTGACGCGATGCGCATGATGAGCGAGCAAGGCGTGAGCAGCGTTGCGGTGCTCGCGGACGAGGCTGGCGGCGATGGAGGGGGGCTGCTCAGCGCGGTCAGCGTAACGGACATTGGGAAGGTGCGTTCTGAGTCCGCACACCCGAGCAGTGGCGCAGAGGCTGATGTGATGCGTGCGCAGACCGTCGTCCCGGCGCAGAGCAACCAGATATTGACGATGCCGCTGCAGCAGTTCGTCGCGCAGATCAAGGTGCGTGTTGAGCTGATTGGTTGTGGGACCGGCGTAATCTATATGAGCATGGACAGATGCCGCATGGATCAACAGATGGTGCAGATCGACACCCTGGTATGCCTACCCGTCTTAGTTGACGGATCTTATGTGTGGGCTCGAACTGATATCTCGGCAGTTTACAGCGTCTTCCCCTCCTCCACGCTCGTGTATACCATTCAGAAGCTCCTCGCCAGTACGTCTCCCCTCCTCTAATGCGACACCCGCTCACCGCGCCCAGCAAACTCGCACCGCGTCTTCGTCACGTCTGACACCGCCGGCGGCACGCTCTCCGGCATTGTCTCCGTCGGCGACAGTGCGTCCCGGTCATAGCTCTATGTTCGCTCTCCCCGTGCTGACTCCCATATACAGTCCTCTCGCTCTTCGCGCTGCTCGCACACCTCGATGTCGACCCCGCACGCGCGCAGCGCCATCGCCGCGCGTCGTCCGTGTCCAGCCAAGGCTCGTCTGCGTCGTCCTCGTCGGGCAGCCTCGCGGACCTCGCGCGGAGCACCTCGCGCGGGAGTGCGGGCGCGGGGCGGCGGGGATGATAGCTATCGGAGCAGGCTGCGTGTTGGATATTCAACGTGGACGATACCCTGCATGGATGGGGAGCATTTTTGTCTCGCTATACATAGACGAGCTCGTACAATTGCTGACGCGGCTATCGGTGGACGAGGTAAAGAGCTGCGCGTTTGGACGAGGGCAAGACGTCCGGACGGACTCCGTAGAGGATGTACGTACTTGTTTGCTAGGCGCACTGCCATTGACTCTGCGCAGATTGGATTGAATATAATGGGACATAGGGAAGAAGAAGGGGTCATATGCGATAGTCCTTCCCCATTGATCACCAGCGCGCACGCTTGCTATCCAATTCATGTCCTCCGAGTCGGACTGGTCATCGGCAATGTAGGTCCAGTTCCTGTGTGGCGGCTGAGGCCTGAGGGCCGCTGCTGCGGGCAGCTTGCGCTCGTTGCGTTCCGGGGAAAAGAAGAGCTCGCGTTGCGTCAGCTTCCCCATACTCTCCGGTAGCACTTGTCGGCCACGGGCCACAGTCGACTGTCCAGAAAAAGCCGATTGCGGAACACGAGGCGCACGTGGGGGGACACAGGTCGTCGTCAAACCACATCTGCCGTCCGTTCCAGCGTCCTCCTTCATGACCTCCAGCGCACGACATGACATTCGCGGCAACGCGACAGTTTGACGAGCTTGGTATCTATGCGGCTGCCAGACTTGCATTTCGGGTAGTAGCACGTGGCGAGGTCGATATCGATGCCGAAGAGTACTCATATCGACCTCTACGATGAGGCGGCTGTAGTGCTGTCGGTCACGGTGCTGCTGCGACTCGGAACTTGGTGATGTCGACGGAGAAGATCTCGGGCCGGCCGACGCGCCGCGCGGCACGGATGCCTTGATGCAACTCTTTGCTTGCTCTTCCCTCTCGAGGGCCGCCACATCATCGTCCTAGTCGGAGGTAAGCTGACTTTGACGATGACAGATGATACATGGTCACTGACTCATGATGACCAATAATGCACGAGTATATTGATGTTGCCAATCTTGTGGTACTTCATATAAGAAGAGTAACATATGAGTTTGACTCCTCCGCCTCACTCACTTCCTTTAGCTCCTTTTCCCCCCTCGATATGTATATGCCTACTACCACCGACGCGCTGCCACAAAACAAGAGAGGCAAGTCGTGTGCCGAGTGTAAACGGTGAGCGATCTGCTCATTATGGGTTTCCGACTCGGAGTTCACACCCTGCACCGCTTCATCCAGGTCCAAGCTCAAATGCGACCGGTGCGCAAACATGCTCGTCCGTGAAAGGCATCCTTATGAGGGCTGTTGGGTAGGAGCATTCCGTGCCAGTCGTGCATTCGTCGAGGATGCGCTGCGATTTGTCCCAGTGGTATGTGCGGCCAGTGCCGTTGCTTGTCCGACTCGGAGCGCACGTGTCGGAGCGCGCGTTCTGCCGTTCTCATGCTGATAATGTTGCACAGGGTCTCTCAACGCCACGAGGGGGAACCAGTGAGCTATTCGGCGCCCAACCGGCCAGCGCTGACTCCTGACTCGTTCTCTGCATTACAAGAGCTCTCATGACACAAGCCCAGCAGCTCACCGAGCAGGCCAAGACCATGCACAAACGCATAAACGAGTTAGAGGCAGAGCTTAAGAAGCAGCAAGGCGTGTCGTCGGGCCCGCAACAGCTGCTAAGGGATGCGGGTTTCCAAAACCCGCTAGCGGATACCGGCGACCTGCAGGTCAAGTACGAGGCGGACCTGGAGTGCGTGTCGATCAACCTGGGCTCGCTTACTATCGAATGTGACGGCACTACGAAGTATCATGGGGAAACTGTTGATGCGGAGGTGCGTTGACTGTGCATACATTTTCGCCGTCTCGGCCTGTTCTCACCTTCGGCCCTGAAGTATCTGAAAAAGCCGGCCACGGTAAGTGGACTTGTACGAGTCGTCTCGGCTGTGTTGAGCGAGTGTTTTCTACGATCAGGACGGGGCGATCGCATCGAAGGACCTTAAGAATCCGAAACGCCTAGGACTCCCAGTTGACATCCTGGAATTGGTGGAATCTTTCCCACTCGGCCCTTATCAGCACCATCACAGCACGGTCATGTTCGTCCCCTTCCTCCCCTCGGGGAAGCGTGCCACTCGACTGGCCGATCTATATTACGAACACATGGCATGGGTGTGAGCCCACGAGCTATTGCCATGGTTCGCGCGAGCGCTGACATGACTTTGACAGCACTGACCCAATACCCCGGGGCGACTTTGAGCGCAACATTTCCAAGCCAATCTACCAGACGGTGGAAGGGACGACATGTCTGTCGACTATACACGCGCACAAACTGTCCGTGTTCTTCATGGTGCTGGCGATTGGTTCAGTCTTTGACGACTGTCCGTCACGCGAGCTGTCGACTGAGCAGTATCATGCGCTTGGTCGGGCTGCATTCGCGCTGGAATCTATTGTGCGAGGTGGAACGTGCGCCGGTTTGCAGGCGTTATTTTTGATGTTACATTATCTATACCATGACCGCTCTGGAAACGAGCGTCGATGGATGCTTATGGGGGTGTGTGCAAAAATGTCTCAGATGGTACGCATTGAAAGCTTTACCAGAATCTTTACTGATCGTTGGCACGCAGATGGCCCTTCGTGAGTATTGTGGAGTTGGCTAGGACTTAGGTAATTACCTTGTGCAGATCGCGACAGCGCAGGTTGGAATTCGGATCGAGAAGATGTTCAGCGGCGAAGGACCATGTTCTGGGAATTGTACACCTGGGACGCGTGGACGGTATATGTTTAGCTTCTGCTAAATGAAAGGTCCCACCGGATAGCTCATGTCGGTGTTTTAGAGTGTTTCCTATGGGCGTCCGCCCGCACTCAACCTTGGCCACGCCGATTGTCGTTTCCCGGACGATCTAGACCCGTTTATCAAAGAAGACGGTAGCTCAGAGCTCGGGTGTACGACATCCCGTTCTATCATCTGCATTCTCTAATTGAAGGCTACAGATCAAGCCTGGAAATTGCGTTTTGCAGCAGCTTGTACATCAATTGCTGTACAACTCGCATTCACTGTCCAACCCCTTGATTATACGTCCCTCCTCGACCTCGATAAGCGAATACGCACATTCCCCATACCTTCACATCTCCGGAGGCCCGGACAGGACGCGCACGAAGCTTTAGATCAAGATATATCGCGTGTGATGCAGCAAGGCGCTGTTGTCAGCCTGCGCGAGACCAGTCAGTGGTGTTATCAAATCCGTCGAACTGATTTTGAATGCCGTGCGTAGTCCTGCTTTACATCCACAGGAGCTATTTCACACAGGCGCTTCTCGAGGCGGAGGATCCTTTGCAGCACAAGTACAGCCCGTCTGTCATTGAAGCTTATCGCAGTTCACTTGCCCTGATTGCGAACGTCAAGTTCCTGAATGTTACGCATCCGAAGTTTACCAGTCGCCGGCGGTACTTCTGGTCAGGACTCTACATGTGTTGCGTCAGCGCCTTCCCTGTTCATGTCAGTTCATGATCTGACTGCCCGCTCCAGGTCTTGCTGGGCGCGATCGTGGCTGAAAGGCCTGGCTGCATGCTCTCCCAAAACGCTCTCGCGGAGTTCGATAGTGCCCGGGCCATATATGAAGCAGCGTCACCGCTGTGCTACCCGCCTGCAACCAGGGTACGTCGAGTACCTACACAGCACTTTTAGTCGGTTTTGATCAATATTTCTCTTGCTTAGAGCATAGTAGACAAGCTCCACGTGCGCGCTCATGCGGCATTTGAGGAGTACCAGGCGAAGCATAATGTCAAAACATTGTGGCCAATGTCCATGGAAGGTGGTCCGAGTGCGCCAAACGAGCTAAGCTTCCTCGCCAGGAGCAGGACGACTGTAATGAACAACTCTGCGTCTGTCAGCCTGCACAGTAGCCCAGAGTCTTCTGCTCACGGGGGGGATGTGCGGCAGGGCTCGGGCTCGGCCGGAACGGACCTACAGCATATGCGCTCGGCGATGGTCGCAGAGCCTGGCTTTCAGCCTGCTGCAGGAGCATCAGGCAATTCGTTGGCACCAAAGCTGCCTACCCAGGGTCCTCCTTCCAACGATGCCTACAACGTCGATGCGTATGCGGCGTTCTTCAACACACCTACCTCGGGTCCCGCGTACGGCTATACCCTTGCCGACCCTTCGCAGCTAGCGAACGAGACCATGCAGGCCACCATGGAGGAGACACTGTCGCTCTACCTCCCTGACCTGGCTGCGTTTGCGCCTGTGCAGGCACAGTCCAACTTCCACCACACTGACAGACCGCCCGCGAGTGAGGGCTCGGCAGCGTCCTTGATGTCCCACAGTCGGGAGATGTGGCAGAAGCTCATCGAGGACTTGGGGATGTCTCCTTTCTCATGAAACTATGGTGCTTGCGTATGTTGGTCTCTATATCTTGTCGTTCGTGGTTAGTAAAGAGGTTCCGTAGGAGTGACCGATGACCGTCCTTCGTACAGAATGTAAGCTGTTTTCCGTAGTAGCGCGCCCACGGCCTGTTTCCGAGTTCAGTCAGTCTCTCCACGGCGTGCATAGTATATAGTGTTTCAGTGCGAGGGTCACACCGACGTCATGATTCTACTTAATGCATAGTCATCATGATCTTTCTGCCATCCTAGCTAGCCGCGTTCAATGGCGGTCAAGGCAGTTGTGAGAAGGAGTAAATTTATTTAAGTGGAATAAGAGGCCGGGGTCACGCCACCGCGCCTCTCAGGCGCAAACAGGAGATGAGTGAGCGCTTGTTAACTCTTGGTTCGTCTACTAGTCAAAGCCAGCCTGAGCTATCGTCTACCATCTATCAGCGCGTTCACTATGAGCTCGCAGTCTTTTGCAGCTGCTAAGCCTTGCTGTGTAACTTGTTGAGAAAGGTCACGGTTAGGACTTACCCTTACGCAAGGTGCGCTCTAGTCGCTCCTTTAATTTGAACTCGCGCGCTCTCTCGAGCTCGGACTCGCGACGGGCTCGGGAGTCGGCAGTGCATCACACACGCATTACGCATCATGGTCCGTAACTAGTAACTTCCGTGACCAGACCAGCGCCTCCATCATACTTCGCCTTGGGACACACTGGTAGGAGGGGGCTGGTCGGAACCGGGAACGATCGCAGAGACGCCGTCATAAAGTTGCAGCAATCTGATGACGTTCCATCTTGACTCCTCCGTCCACTGCTGTCAGCTTGGTCCCCCTCGAGTTGTACATGACTATGGTAGCGCCGCCAGAAAACGGCAAGACAGGCAACTTTAAGTCATGTGCTGAGTGTAGGCGGTGAGCCGTGTGATCAATGATCATCATGGGTTGCTGACTGGGAGTTTTCACCCTTCATCACGTTTCTACAGGTCTAAGCTCAGATGCGACCGGTGAGCAAAGATTTCTGTTAGTGAAAGGCGTCCTGACGAATTGTTGGGCAGGGGTATTCCGTGCCAGTCGTGCATTCGTCGAGGATGCGATGCGATTTGTCCCAGTGGTATGTATCGCCAGCGCTTCGTTGCTTTTCCGACTCGGAGCGCGCGTGTCACGCGCGCGTTCCACCGTTCTCATGCTGATAACGCTGCTCAGGCTCTCTCGCCGCCACTAAGGGGAGCAAGTAAGCTATTCGCCGCCCAAACGACCAGCGCTGACCCGTTCTCTGCACCTCAAGAGCTCTCATGGCACATGCTCAGCAGCTCACGGAGCAGGTCAAGACCATGTCCAAACGCATAAATGAGTTAGAGGCAGCGCTTAAGAAGCAGCAAGGCATGTCGTCGGCTCCGCAACCGCTGCTAAGGGATGCGGGCCGTCAGGACCCGCTAGCGGATATCAGTGATCTGGAGGCTAAGTTCGAGGCGGACCTAGAGAGCGTGTCGGTCAATCTGGGCTCGATTGCAATTGGCTGCGATGGTAATATGAAGTATCATGGAGAAACCGTGGATGTAGAGGTGCGTAGACAGAGAATACTTTTCGCCGTCTCGGCTAGTTCTCACCTTCGGTTTTGAAGTATCTGCAAAGTTCAATGCCGGCAAGTGGATTTGGACGAGTCGTCTCGGCTGTGCTGAGCGAGTGTTTTCTACTATCAGGACGGGGCGATCGCATCGAAGGAACTTGGGAATCCGAAACGCCTAGGACTCCCAATCGAAATCCTAGAACTGTTGAACTCCTTCCCATTCAGCCCTTACGAGCAGCCTCACAGCACGGCATTGTTCGTCCCCTTCCTCCCCTCGCGGGAGCGTGCCATTCGGCTGGCTGATCTTTACTACGAAAACATGACATGGATGTGAGCCCACAAACTTTTGCCACGGTCCGCACGAGCGCTGACATGACCATGACAGCTCGGACCCAGTACCGCGGGGTGACTTTGAGCGCGACATCCTCAAGCCATTCTACCGGACACCTGACAGGCACGCGACTCTGTCAACTCTGCACGCCCACAGATTGTCCGTGTTCTTTATGGTGCTGGCGCTCGGCTCGCTCTTCGACAACTGCCCGTCACCCCAGCTTTTATCTGAACAGTATCACGCGCTCGGGCGGGCTGCATTTGTGCTGGAGTCTATTGCGCAAGGCGCAACGTGCGCCAGTTCGCAGGCATTGTTTTTGATGGTAGTCTTTGTGTTCCATGACCGCTCGGCCGTCGAGCATCGGTGGGTGCTTATGGGTGTGTGTACAAAGGTTTCCCAGATGGTAAGCAGTAAAAACATGTCCCGTGGCGAAGTTTATTGCTCATCATCGTCACCCAGATTGGTCTTCGTGAGTGATTTTGGCGTTGTTGGGGCTTTCCCCTTACTTTGCGCAGATCGCGACAGCGCAGGTTGGAATTCGGACCGAGCAGATGTTCAGCGGCGAAGGACTATGTTCTGGGAATTGTACTCCTGGGACGCGTGGACAGTATGTGTAGCGTCTGGTATTGAAGCGCCCACTGCACAACTGATGTCGGTGTTCTAGAGCGTTGCCTATGGGCGTCCGCCCGCACTCAACCTTGGCCACTCCGATTGTCGTTTCCCGGAGGATCTCGACCCGTTCATCAAAGAGGACGGTAGCTCAGAGCTCGGGTGTACGACATCCCGTTCTATCATCTGCCTTTTCTAATTGAGGGCTACAGATCAAGCCTGGAAGTTGCGTTTTGCAGCAGCTTGTACATCAATTGCTGTACAACTCGCATTCACTGTCCAACCCCTTGATTATACGTCCCTCCTTGATCTGGATAAACGAATACGCACATTCCCCATACCTTCGCATCTCCGGAGGGCCGGACAGGATGCGTACAAAACGTCGAATCAAGATCCATCACGTGTTATGCAGCAGTGCTGTGCCGTCAGCCTGTGCGAGACCAGTAAGTAGCGCTCACAGATCCATCGAACTAGTTTTGAACGCCGGATGTACGTAGTCCTGCTTTACATCCACAGGAGCCATTTCACACAGGCGCTTCTCGAGGCAGAGGATCCCTTGCAACACAAGTACAGCCCGTCTGTCATTACTGCTTATCGCAGTTCTCTCGCCCTGATTGCGAACCTCAAGTTCCTGAATGCTACACATCCGAAGTTTACCAGTCGCGTGCGGTACTTCTGGTCTGGCCTCTACATGTGCTGCGTCAGCGCCTTCCCTCTCCCAATGAGTTTGCGATCTGACTGCCCTCCAGGTCTTGCTGGGCGCGATCGTGGCCGAAAGTCCTGGCTGCACGCTCTCCCCGAGCGCTCTCGTGGAGTTGGATACTGCACGCACCATATATGAGGAAGCGTCACCGCTGTGCTGCCCGCCTGCGACCAAGGTACGCCGAGTACCTTCACCTCACCTCTCGTTGGCTGTAATGCATATTTATTCTCTTGCCTAGAGAATACTGGACAAGCTCCACGGACGCGCTCATGCGGCCTTTGAGGAGTACCAGGCGAAGCAACATAATGGCGAGACATCGTGGCCAATGTCCACGGGTGCGCCAGTCGAGCTGGACATCGCCGAGAGCAGGATGACTGTAATCAACAACTCTGTGTCTGCCAGCCTGCACAGTATCCCAGAGCCTTCTGTTCACGTGGGGCATGTGCGGCAAAGCTCGGGCTCGGCCGAAACGGACCTACTGCATATGCGCTCGGCGGCGGTGGCAGAACCTGGCTTGCATGCCCCCGATGGAGCATCAGGCCGCTCTGTGGCACCAAGGTATCCTGCCCAGGGTACCGGTGCTCCCTCCAACGAGGCGTACAGCGCCGACCCGCCATCTGAGTATGCGGCGTACTTCAACCCACCGGCGGCGACCTCGGCGCCCGCGTACGGCCATACCCTTGCCGACCCTTCGCAGCCAGAGAACCACACAGTGACAATGCAGACCGCGGAGGAGACACTGTCGCTCTACATTCCTGGCCTGGCTGCGTTTGCGCCTGTGCAGCCACAGTCTAACTTTTACCACACCGACCGACCGCCCGCGAGTGAGGGCCCGGCAGCGTCGTCGCTGTCCGTACACAGCCGGGAGATGTGGCAGAAGCTCATCGAGGACTTGGGGACGTCTTCTTTCTCATGAAACCATGGTGCTTTTTTAGGCGGTGCCATTATCTTGTCGTTCGTCATGTTGCAAGGCGGCGCACAGTAACTTAGGTACTATAGTGCCAGACTACCTAGATCGACGCCGGACTCACAGTTTTGTAGTCCTACAGATGTTATTTTAAAAAAGGCTTGGTGTTGTATGGCTCACTTCCTGACGCAGGCTGCACACTTCCCTCCCGAAGCAACTGCTAGATACAAACTCGTGTATGATACAAGAACCTCGATTTAAATGCGATCTAAAGACTTTGCTATCAAGATAAGTACTAGTGGAAGACCAATATGAGAGTTGAGCTGGGTATCTAGGCCTGATATAGCCGCCCCGAGATGCCTCACCATAAGATACCGCCATATCATACACACGCCGTCCGTCTACTTCACAGCAACATCAACTGCGCCCCCGCACGTCACAGCTTCGCCTCCTCGCGGGACGCCTTCGCGAGCAGCAGCAGCTCCGACACGACCTCGAGCGGGCTCGTGACGTGCCACTTCGCGAGCGTGCGCTTCGTCGCGTGGCCGACGGCCGTCGTGAAGATGTCGCCGCCGTGCAGCGCGAGCGACACCGTCGGGTGCGTCTCCTCCTTCCCGGTGTTCAGCAGCGACACGGACAGCGGCGGGTCCATCGTGAGCGTGCCCGTCGCCTCGGGGAAGCTCAGCGCGCGGAACATGTCCTCGTCGGTCTGCGGACGTATGGTGTCAGCGGGCGGCGCGGCCGGAGGTAGAAGGATTGGGAAAGTACCTTGTCGTCGCCGGCGCAGAAGACGAACCCGGCATCCGGGTTCTGGTACAGTATGCGCTTGACGATCTCACCCTTGTTGATGGCAATAGGGCGGACTTCGAGGTTCTTCTTGCCGACGAGCACTGCACAGGAAAATCATCGTCAGCACCCATGAGCACTGGACTGCAGAGCCAGCCAGCTCGCACCTTCAATGGGCCGCTTGTGCGCGACGTTGTTCTCCAGCAGGTCCTGGCACTGGCGGCACTGGAATTGACTGCAAATCTATTAGCACCAGCACACGCGACCCTCATCACGGTGATTACGCACCCCCACTCTGGATCCGTTGCGCGGTAGTGCCACGTGATCGAGCTCTTCTTCACCTCGATGTGGCTGCCCGTCGTGCGCTCCGTGTAATATTTGAACACCTCGAGCACCTCGCCCATCCACTCCATGTCCAGGCTCTCCGTGAAGTTCGTCCATTCCTTCACGCCCGGCGGGCGCATGAACCCACCGTGCTCCGCGGACATGCCGAGCCCCGCGATGTGCCCGAGGTGCTCCTCGAGGAACGCGCCGTCGCGTCCGGAGATGATGTACACGAGGTTCTTCGGGTCTGCGGCGAGCTGTGTGAGCGCGGCGAGTGTGTCAGCGGAGGGCACGGCCATAGACGGCGTCTTGACGATCGGCGCGAGCGTGCCCTGAGTGGAATGCGCGTTAGGACAGGACGGGCAGCGGCGCGAAGCGATACGTACATCGTAGTCCAGCAGGAACAGCCGCTTGCCCGTGCTGTGGTAGCGCTCTACCATGTGGTCGGTGGGCAGCACGGGCGTCGAGCGCGCCATGTTCTGCGAGTCCATCACGCCGAGGAGCATCTTTACGAGCATCATCGCCCACGTGTGCGACGTGTGCGTCGTCACGACCGTGTGCAGTTTCGAGTGCCGCTCGTCCTTCTCGGGCTGCGACATGAGCAGCCCGCGATGCATTGCGGCGGCGACTTCCTGCATGGGCGGTGAGCAGACGTCATGACCGAAGAGGCTATTATACATACCCCAAGATTCCACGGATTTGTTTGCAGCGCCTCGGACATGTTACTCGAGATGCCCATGAACTCGCTCAGCACGAGCGGGCTCTTCTTCGTCTTGTCCTGCGCGATGATGAATTCCATGGACGTCGTGTTCATGCCATCACGCAGCGGTGTGATCACGCCGAGATCGGCTGCAGACAAGAGCGCGTAGAACTCGTCCTTCTTGATGGTTTGGTGGCTATATGCGCAATGTCAACATCCACATGTGCACCGAAGCAGAGTATACATACTAGTGATGCACGGGGATGAAGTCGAGGCTGCCGTACTCGCCGTTGATGCTGCTCACGAGCTCGCTCACCTGGCGCTCGAGCTTCGGGCTGTCGCTCAGCGCAGGCGACGTGACCTGGATCAGCACGACCTTGCCTATCCACTCTGGGTAGTCCCGCAGAAGCTTCGCGAACGCTCGCAGCTTCTGCACGACGCCCTTGACAACGTCCAGCTTATCGCGGCCGATGATGATTTTCTTGCCCGTGTAGAGCTTGAGCAGCGCTTGAAGCTTGGGGTCGATGCCCGGGCGCAGCCTGCGTGCTCATCAGATCGCGATTCTTCCTATGATGATAGAGGGCACCTACAGGTCGCGCGCCACACGGACGGCGTCGACACCGACAGGCGTGTGCATGACCGATGCGACGTGGCCTTGAACATCAATACCCCGCGAAGAAGCCTCATAGCCGCAAACGCGGACACAGGACGACGTGAAATGCCGGGAATACGAATAAGTCTGGAAGCACACGAGGTTCGCGCCGAGCATTCCGTCCAATATCTCCTTGCGGCCTACGCGAGCTGTCAGTCCGTCAGCGACGGGGCCGGGGCGGAGAGGACATACGGGGAAGACAGCGGAAAACCTCGCTGCTCGGCCATGGCGTGTGCACGAACAGCCCGATGCATACATCGGGCACCATCATGCGTAGGAGCTTGGGCACGAGGAGCAGGTGGTAGTCGTGCACCCAGACGAGGTCACCGGGCTGGTAGACGTCGAGTATGCGGCGCGCGAACTCCGCATTCACCTGCTCGTACGGCGCCCAGTGTTCGTCGGCGGAGAACGATGCAGACTGTGAGGTCGGGGAGACATCCTGCCAGAGGAGATAGTGGAAGAGCGGCCAGAGAGCTGTATGGTTGAGATCAGCACCAGTGCTAACTGATGACGCGCTACTCACTCGTCTTGCAGTATCCGTCGTAATGGCCGTGAGCGACCTTGTCGTCCAACCAGACGGGAACATAAGTCGTGCTTCCCTTCTCCTCGTCTTCGCCCTTATATGCGGCGATTTTCTCTTCCAAAGCGGCCTTATCCTCTTCTGACACTGAGCTGGCAGGGATTTTTGCCGTTTCGCCGCCTGAGCAGGTATGACGTCAGTGTATGAAAAGCGACACACGGCCACGCCAAAACGCGCAGAATGCACATAGAAAATTGTCTACAATGCGCCAAGTGGACACCCAGAAAGGCCCAAGAAGATGCGGCCATATGGGGGTACCGCTCGGCTGTCTTCCGCGTAGATAGGCGACCCCGCGCGGGTACAGCCTTCCAACACAGGGAGAGATGACGAAACGCACCTGCAACTGGTATGGGCCCCTCGACATCGCCCGTCCAGCCGATGATGACCTGCTCATGCGTCGCAGACAGCGAGCGAATGCCACTGATCATGGCGGTATGCCCATGGCGGGCGGACAGGCTCCACTTGGGCTTGGCCTCGCCAGCAGCGTCTTGGGGCGCGGGCGGGGCCTCGTTGGAGGGCGAGGGCGGGATGTCGGAGTGCTGCTGCGGGGGCGTGGGCGGGGGCGAGAGGATGCCTGCGCGGGCGGACGACTCGAGGGTGGCGATGATGGGGAGGTAGTGGCAGACGTGGAGGACGCGTCCGGAGAGGGGGATGCCCTTTGCGCGGAGGTCTGCCTCGCGGGCTTGGACGGCGGCGGTGACGTCGTCGAGGCGGATGGTCTCTGAGACGCGGTGTGGTTCGGAGAAGCTGTCCATGGCGGGCGGGGAGGGGGAGGAGGAGGAGGAGGAGGAGGAGGAGGAGGAGGAGGAAGAGGGGATGACGGGGGAATAGAGGGAGATGTAGAAGTTTATAAAGGGTAGAAAGGCCTAGAGTAAGTATATAGGACGATGGATAATCGCAGACGGCGAGCAGGAGAAACGAACGCGCAACGACCGTTTTGGACATCAGTCAAATCGCCTCTCCGCCCACGTGGGCCTGCCCAATGCCACTCCTCCTGGCCACCCTCCCTAATTGACCCGCCCCCTCCGCCACCGCTTCCTCTTCCCCCGCCTGTTCCATCCACCGCCGCCGCCGAGGTCTGCATATTTGGATCCAATGTCGGGGCCGCCCGGAGTCTGTGCGGCCAGCAATGCCGCTGCGGAAGGAAAATGCAAACATGGCGTGTCCGGGGTCGGCGCCCCGTCTACAACAACTGCGCTATCTCCCCGCCCCCACGTCATTTGCCAGATAGTACACTCTCAATTCGCCTGCGCGTCATGGCTCCATTGGCAACACCTACCTTGGGTTAGGGTCATGTCTCTACAGTGGGGGTAAGTCCACCGCGTCTAGCCCGTAACCAACGTGCCTAGACAGCCATCTGGACTGCCTGCTATCATCCTCCCGCGCCACGACCGGCGAAGTCATCACACCCACGCGCTGTTCCCTCGTCTTCTGGCGCGCATCCGCCGGCGAATCCTCGCCGACGTGCCAGCTGCATCGCGAAGGCGCGAAGACTCAGCGGCCCGCCTGTCCCCGAGGTTCTCGCTGGCACCGCGTCGAACACCGCCCTTTGGATCTGGGCCCGCCGTCTGGGACGAGATGGACTTTTCTGGCGGTTCAAGCGCGCAATCTGGAGCTCGAAGGGCGATCGCAAGGCACAACGTCCTCCCGTCCTATCGGCACTGGCATGTCACCACCCCAAGCGCACTTCGCATTCGATTGTACGCAAGTGCGCTTGCTGGCTACCCCGCGCCAGTCGTCGACGTATGACTGCTCCCGGCCCGGGTCCTTCCCCATGCCAGGGCCTGCAATGAGGCGAGTGATTGCGTATGTTATTGGTAGTACGCATGCTCACCGTCGCGGCACATACTTGATGCGGTGAGCGCTCGTCTTCATCCACCAAGTTTGCTGCCACTTACTCGACGTCAGGGCTCAATTACGGTCCGCACGCCCGGAGCCGAAGCATTCGTGAATTGCAATGCACAAAGACATGGCGGTTCTGTGAGTGCGCGCGCCAGCAGAATTATCGGCGACACCGCGGGCCGTGGCAGTGCAGAGTACTGTAAGTCTAAATTGGCGCCAGGTATTGTGAGAGTAGTCCGCTCCTGCGCAATAGGCGGTTGATGCATTGTTCTGCCAGACAAAATATATGCAATAGTATGAAACCCAGTGGCCACCCTTCCTACTCGCCATCATATATCAGAGCCAGGCTATTTTGAAGGGCCTGGGACCGAGGGGAAGGGACGCACACGATGTTAGTCACATGCAGAAATTGAACGGAGTGTGGGCGCACCACGAGTAAAAGTAGGAAAGACACCCCCTTTGATGACCAACTTAGTACAAGTACAACTCGTCCTACACTGTGGAATGGACAAATGAGATGCAATTATATGTATGCAGCCCTCACATACGGACCTAATAGGTACTTCGATATACGGCACAAGACAACACGCTCGAAATCAGAGGAAGAGCGCCGCAGAGCCCAGCAGCGCACCGAGCAGCGCCGCCGCTGCCGCCTTGCCCGCCACGACGCCCCCCACCGCACCCGACGGCTTCCCCGAGCCGCTCGGCGAGGGGGCGGCGCTCGTGCCGCCAATCGGGCCGAGCGCGGGCACCGTCTCGTTCGCCGCGGTGAGGTTCACCGGCGCGGGCGCGGTCGCCGCGGTGAGATTCACGTTGAGGCCCGGCGCGATGAAGACGGGGCCGCCGCCCGCGCCCGTGGCGCTGACGTTCGGCGCGGTGAAGGGCACGTAGAGGTTCGCGTTGAGCGGGCCCGGGATGGTGCCCGTCGCGTTGGTGAGCGGGATCGCGGCGCCAGAGATGTTGAGGTTCTTGTAGCCCGTGGCATCGGCGACAAAGGAGAAGACGTTGGAGAGCGTTCTGGTGCGGAGGTGAGCACGGGCGGAGAAGAATGTAGGGGCGGAGACTTACTTGTTCGTGTCGCCGCGGCCAAGCGAGCCGAGACCCCAATTCGCTTCAACGGTGCTGAGCGCTGAGTAGTGCGTGTAGTACGTGTGGTCGACCGTCCCGCGCAAATTCTCCGGGACCGCACCGCCGAGCAGCAGCGTGAGTATGCGATTGTTCACAGTGTATGTCTCGGTCTCGTCGAACGTAAGAACGATCAGTGTTTTGTTGTCGTTGAAGCGCGTGTTGTTAAGCAGCGGCGTCAGCCAGTAGTCGACCCACTGCCCGGCAAAGTCGATGGTCGTGTCGTGCGCGTCGTTGACGAGATTTGGCGTCACGAAGAGCCATTGTGGGAGCGCGGACGCGTTCACGTCCGCGGCGAAGTCGTTGAAGTTGCGGTGAAGCGCTGCGCGCGAGGGCACAGAGGCAACCGAGTCGTAGATGATCGTGGGGTTGTGCTTGCGCACGTAGTATGTGTACGGGGGCGCGGACCCGTTCAGGTAGTTCGCCGAGGTGAAGCTGACGGCAGTCCGTTAGTGAAAGCGTATGACTTTTGGTAGTGCACGCACTTGAATCCGGAGAACCCATCTGTCGGTAGATTCTCTTGATAAGACGCCCAGGAGATGTTCTTCGTTTCGAGGAGATCCACAACGGTTGAAATGCTAGGAGCACGTGAGCGGGGTGAGACAAGTGCGGATTCGAATGGGGCACAAACTTCGCAGGGATGTTGTAGAACTGGTCGTCAGCCATACCCCAGAAGTCACCCCCGACAACAGCGACATAGTTGGGCTCGGAGGGATGGGTGAGGGCATAGTACTGGTCGAGCAATACACCCTGCTTCGCGAGGTTCGTGAACGTCGCCTGGGATATGATATGAGGCCATTGATCTGCCGGTAGGATATATACAAGGGACTGACCGTCGAGTTTGCCGACTCGAAATCCGTATTCTCCAACCAGATCTGCCATGGCGTAAGTTTGACTCATTTGGCACGTCCTTTGGGCTTACCTGGATAATACGGTCGAACTGCTTGCCTGCGACGACGGTGGTCTTGTTCAGCGTCGAGTTGCTGGACCCAACATAGTTGGAGGAGGGCACCAGCGGGCCGGCAGACGGAGGCTCAAATTGCGGGGCCTTCGAGAGGACGTCAGTGCGCGGTCTTGGGATAGGATAAGGCGACGTACCTGCGCGGCAAAAGCCGCCGGGAGCAGCAGCAGCAGAGCGGAGACAGCCTGCATGACGAGCGACAGACGGGCGGCACAAAGACGCTGTGCGGCCCTTTATACCGCGTTGCATGGCGAACGAAACTATGTGGCGAGTGATGGAAGGTCATGGAGGTCATGCAGACCTGGATATGGCGCATGAGGAGACAACTACTGTGTTCTAAATTTACGTTAGAGGACATGTGCGTCGGAAGAAAGCCTCTTTAACCCCTCATCGCGACAGCGGCATGCGGTCGATGGTTCAGACAGCAACCTATAGAACAAGCAGGGGGATCAAAGCCTGATCAATCTTGCTTGATGACCGGGTGAAAAAAGAGACACTTACGCTGCTCGTGTGGACGGAGGAGGCTAGCAGCGAATGGGAGCACGCACATTGCCCAGCACGTGTCCGCTCTTACAACGGTGTCAACACTCGACAGGGAGGATTCTTCCAAGTAGCAAAATCACTTGAACTTGCAAATAAATGTCGCGCTCTCCCTCGTCGTCTCGATCGCGGACATGGCGAGCAGAAAGTCCTCCCGTCGACGCGGCCGCCCGCTCCTTCTCATTTTGGCCGTCATCGTTGTGCTCACCCTCGCCCTCGGTCTCGGCTTGGGCCTTGGTCTGAAGCATCACCACCACCATGACTCTGCAAGCGCATCGGGATCCAGTGCGAACCTTCCAGCGTTGCAGGCGCCGGCGGAGGGCAACTTTGTCCTAGGAAGCATCGTGGGCCAGCCCCCGCAGACGCGCGAGTACAATTTCACCGTCGAAATGGTGCAGGGCGCGCCAGACGGTGTGTCGCGCACGATGCTCGTGGTGAACGGTGCGCATTGCAACATTTACGTTGACAGTACATAGATGGAATCAATGGAGCAGGCATGTATCCCGGCCCAACCATCGAGGTCAACCAAGCCGATCGCCTCGTTGTGAACGTCCAGAACAACCTTCCCAACACGACGAGCATTCATTGGCACGGATTGGTATGTCGACCCTTCTACCCTATTCCAAGTCCTCTCCTCAGTGTCCCCGCAGTTTCAAAACGGAACGAATTGGTACGACGGAACTTCGGGCATAACGGAATGCGGCATACCTCCTGGCCAGTCGCTGACCTACAAGTGCGTGTGCAAAGATCTGACCGACACTGCGTGAATGACGAGCCATGACATCCTAGTTTCACACTCGGGGAGTTCTCCGGCACAACATGGTGGCAGTGCGTATTCCCGTATCATCTAAACGCATCTGTCCTCTCACCGTTCTATGCAGTGCGCGTACGTTCTGCCGTTCTCGTGACGCGCCAAAACTCACCGGACACGGGTCATTTACATAGACTGTAAGCAGTTTTTCTGAGGTGGAAGATCGATCCTCTTGAATCTCGACTTCATTCTTCCAGTCTCCACACAGTACACAGACGGAATCACTGGCCCTCTCATTGTCCATCCCACAGCGCCGTCACCGCCCGGCGTACCGCAGTGGGACGAAGAACTCGTAGTGCACGTAAGTTATCTGATAGCACAGACGCTCACGTCTCCCAGTCTATAACGTTGCGATCTTCAGATGGCTGATTGGTACCATGATCTGAGCGCCGATCTTCTCGATGCTTATTTGTCGGTAAGGAAGGACTGCAATTGACCATCAATGTAGCTTCTTGATGATGATGCGTCCAGCCCTTTGGAATTGACGGCACGCAGGGCGACGAGCCCGTGCCAGATGGTGGGGTGCGTACCTGTGCCAACCAAAGTCGTCTGCGTTCTCATAAGAGATTCAGGTGCTCAACGGTCTCGGTCAATACTTCGCCGCCGGGACCGGAGGTTCCTACTTCAACGTGTGTCTTACTTCACCGCCCCATACAAGTCAACTGAAATCGCTCATAGTTCACCCTCCAACGCAATAAAACGTAATTTCCCAGTTTTGCTATTAATCTCCTCATCACTAACTCACCTGCTCGGCGATCGCACAGTTACCGCCTCCGCCTCATTAACTCCGGCTCGTTTGCCTCCGTCCGCTTCTCCGTCGACGCCCACCCGCTCACGCTCATCGAGGCCGACGGCACGCTTATCTCCCCGACCCCGCTCGCCGGCATCACGCTCGCCGTTGCCCAGCGCTACTCTGTGCTCCTGCACGCGAACGCCACGGGGTCGCCCAACAGCACATACTGGATGCGCGCGGCCGTGCAGAGCGACATGTTCACGTACGACCAGCCCGGGCAGAACCTCGACATCCGCGGAATTATCAGGTGCCGTGCTCACACCGTCGCCTCCCTCACCGAGTATCCTCATGCAGAGCGGCAGATACGACGACGCGTCGCCATCCGGCCTCCCCGGCGACCCCGCCTCCGCGGACCCCGGCCCAGGCGCACAAGGTCTGCAGGACGTCGACGGGACGACCGCACTCGTCCCTTTGGTCGCAGACCCCGCACCGAACGTCACTGTCGCGTTCCCGATCGTGTTCGACTTCCAGAACACGGACGACGGGCGCTTCCTAGGGTTCATAAACTCCTCAGTGAGTCGCTTGTCTCCGACTGCGTGGATGTGGCTGACTGGCGTGGGCAGAGCTGGGAGCCGCTGAAGGGCCAGTCGACGCTGCTCGCGGTGCTCGGGAGCCCTTTGGGGTATGCGCCGGTCGGCAGCTCGGTGGCGAGCAGCGACCAGCTGATCGCGACGGTAGACTCCATCCAGGTTGTTGATATTCGTGTGGTGCGTCCGCCGATATGTGTTATTTTTTTTGACTGTCTCATCGCTGCGGCGCAGGACAACCTCGATGACGGCGACCACCCATTCCACCTGCACGGGCACCGGCCGTGGATGTCAGTAGCCATCTTCTAACAAGCAGCAGATGCTGACGGGTGGTTTTTTTTTTTTTTCGGTGGCAGCATGGGCGCGGGGGCTGGACGCTACATAGGCCAATCTCTCAACGGGACGAACCCGCTCCGCCGCGACACAATCCTCATCCCCGCGTACAGCTGGATGGTGCTACGCTTCGTTACTGACAATCGTGCGTCCTCTTGTCCTGTCCTGTCCCGCCCCATTCCCCTTCCCCTTCCAGCATTCCTTCGCCTCCAATATTACTTCGTGGTTTGTGCGCGTTATCACTAGCAAGAGTACTGATGGATGGCATGTTGCAGCGGGCCTGTGGGCATTCCACTGCCACTTAGCGTGGCATATGGCAGCGGGGCTGCTGATGCAGTTCAACAGTCTGCCGTCGACGCTTGCGGGCATGGACGTGCCTGTAGATATTGTTGCGCAATGTAAAGCAGCGAAGTGATAAATTGAAATTGGCTGGCGGTACTCTGGCTCAGACGTCGAGCTTCCCGCAGCCATTCTCGCAACCGCCACCCGGACGCAGATCCTCGCCCTCACGGTATGAGTACTTACAGCCCAGACCGCATAGAGGAAGTGCAGAAATCAATGGGATAGGATACGATAGGGTGTGTAGGATAGGTGGGGAATTCCTCAGACCGGAGAGAGCGGGTGAAGAACCTGAGAACCTGAGCCAGAGTTTCTTGGCCATGGCGCAGTGCGGATCACGCAGGCTGGTTTCCCTGAGGCAGTCTCAGTGTATCACTGAGCCACATAGATAGATAGTTGTGATGTTCCGCGGATATCATGTCCTTCCTTGGGTTCAACGTTCAACTGACTCATTACGAAGTACCTAGCTGGCCAACAGGAATTCTGATTTTGGACCATTAAAACTGCACAGGAAGCAGAAGTACTATAATCATGTAGTATTCGACAACCATCGCATATGACCATGAGGAGCGAACTGACATTTGCAAGATATTTACCGAGGCGGCGAGATCATGCTGACATGTATATACACTGTGCAGGTGAAGAGGAAGCGCAGAGAAGACGGGAGAGACAAGATAGAAAGCGCGCAGTCTTTTCTCACGTAGCTTCGGCTTGCATGGGTACGGTCTGCCCGCCCTTTGCGGCAGTCGGCGTGAACGTGTGCCAGCGGTCATTGAACCGCACATCTACACGTCCGACAAAACGTCAGGAGGTGATCGAAGGAGGAAGGTAGAAGAAGAACGCACCGAGGGGTCGCCCGCCATACATGTACTGCTGGAACTTTGCTGTAATAAGAGGAAGAAAACGAGTCAGCTATGCATATGGAACGACTCGGCATGGCGTACCGATGGCAGTCTCCGCCTCCGGAACTTGCGCGAACTGCACGACGCCGGCGCCTTTCGAGCGCGTACCATCGAACAGTATTTCAGCCAGTTCGACCTGGCCCGTCGTCTCGAACAGCTCCACGAGATCCTCGTTGGCAGTCGACCACGGCAGCTGCGTGTCCATCAGCACCTCATCGCTTGAACAAATATTTATGGCACTCACGTTGCGAACCATGATCTGCTGGCTTGGCTCCGGTTCATAGCCCGGCGCGCCGTATCCGCCACCGACGCCGTACGCACCAGCGCCGCCATACGCGTCCATGCGCAGCCCGCCGCTTGCCTGTTGGTCGGGCCCCGAGTAGTCCGCATATAGGTCCGAGTTGGAGAAGTCGCGCCCTGCGAGCCCGCCGCGGAAACCTCCACGCAGACCGCCACCACGCATGCCCCGCAACCCGCCACGCAGCCCACCGCGAAGGCCCCCGCGGAAGCCGCCACCGCCAGAGCCCGTGAGGCCGGCATAACGATCCTGTATGAGGCGAGAGGTGTGAGCGAGGACGGGAGAGCATGCTGAGGAATACTGACCTCGCGGACTTCAAGCACTCGACCGTACCAGTCGAAGCCATTATACATAGCTGAAGGATCGTAAGATGCGGAGTTAGTAACAAGGTGACGAGATACGCACTGATCGCTTGCTGCGCATCTTTCGTGGTCTCGAAAATGACCGTTCCGCTGCCCTTCGGCCGCCCATCCGCACCGATGTTGATATCCGCACGGACGATATTCCCAGCAGAGCGGAACAAGTCTTTCAAATCCTGCCATCCAGCTTGATAAGGCAGCTGAAAGAACGATCAGGTGGATATTCAAAATTTTCAGAAGGCGTTGTTCACTCACGTTGCCCACATAGAGTTGGTTTCCAGGGCTTCCGGCACCACCACCGAAAGAGTTATGATAGGCGGGACGCGGCGGAGGCGCGGCGTTCAAGCCTTGCCCAGCCATAGCCATACCAATTTTGCCGGGTACAGGCGTCGCGCCGAAACGAGACTCCTGCTCGCGATCCTGGTAGGATACGGACATCAACACAAGTCCCTAAGGTTGATGGAACGAGACGTACCTCACGTATGAATACCGGACGTCCGAGCAACGTTTGCTCGGATAATTCACGAATGGATCGCTGACAATCTTCCTGCGAGCCGAACTCCACAATCCTAAACATCATATCAGGATCTCCAAACAATGCGAACGAAGGCAAAAGAGACGTACCCGCATCCCTTCGATATCCCAGTCGGGGTAACGAGAACTTCGGCGAACAGTACCTCCCCAGCTAATATCCCAAACAAAAGACCCATCAATAACCGTCCTCACAACTCGCTGCTCCGTCAAGGGGGAACCATAGAAAGAAATGTTGAAGAGAAAAAACTCCCCGCCTCGCCCCCGCCGCGCAGGTAACTTCCCGCCCCGCCTGCCCGCACCTTCCGTCTGCGATAAGGACGCCAGGCCGATGCCAGTGATCCGTGCGCGGGAGGCACTTGCGAACCGTGAGCACTCTCAGTCCTCTCCGCCGCTCTCTCGCTCGACCTCTCTGGTGTCGCTCGCCTACACACACCACACCATACCCACACCTCTGCCAGGGGCGGCGCAAAAAAGCTCCAATCCAATCCAATCCAATCCAACAGAATACCCCCACCCACCTCCCCGCATGAACTCCATGAGATCCCGGTACTTGACGTCGTAGCTGAGATTGCCGACATAGACACGGTTCTCGCGCTTGCTGACCTTGGCGAACTCGACAGCTTCCTCGTGTGGCGCGTTCATCGGCCCACCCAGCGAACGGGGGAAGGAGTCGGCAGTCTTACGCTCGCGCGAGCGTGAGCGTGAACGGCTCGGGCTGCGCGAACGCGAGCGGGATCGACGTCGCCGACGTGGCGACGCTGAACGACGCCGGGAGCGCGAACGGGAGCGCGAACGGCGACGACGCTGCGAATAGGTCAGTCAGAGGGCTACATCATTGAACAGAGCAGTGACTAACTTCGCGATCATTGCGCCTGTCGTCTGGTTCCCAGTGGTCTCCGCCACCACCGCGTCTGCTGCGGACTGATGGCAATGCCAGCGACGCGATGAGGATGGCGAGAGTCAACGTGTGAATGGATGGTACGCACCAGAGTCCCGACGGTCCCGTTCACGGTCCCTATCCCTACGCGGGTCACGGTCCCGATCTCTGTCCCTCTCGCGGTCGCGGTCGGTGTCACGGTCGCGTTCGCGGTCGTAGTCACGGTCCTTGTCTTTGTCGCGCTTGTCGTCAACCTCCTCCTTGACCTTCATATCGACATCCATTACAGCGTCTCGGCGGTGGTAGGGTAGAGAAAGAGAAAGAAAGGGTGTTCAGGGGTTGGATGGTGAGCGGAGCTAAAGTCACAAAGACCAGTTTTCGGCCACGCGGTCGTTTGCGCTTTTTCGGTCGGCGCTTGGTTGCGACTGTGGCACTGGCGCCGACGCTTTGGCGCCGGATACCTCTGCTCACTCACACTGCCGCCGCAATGATGCCACCGCGCTACAAGTTTGCACCTCGCCCGCAGGCGATGTCTTCGAGGCTGCTATCTGTGGCTATGTTCCAGAATCTGTGCTCCGGCTGCTGTCTGCCAGCGGCCAAGGTGACGCTGCGCGCTGGATGAGACGGAACGTCCGTTGGCACACCTCCTGGTCACCTCATGTACCAACACTTTGACCCAATGCAGGATGCATCTTGCTCTGACCTAGTCTGTCTTTCCTCTGGCATCCTCCCTTTGCGCACATTCACATAAGGTCAAGGCAGGGAAGGTCGTGATCAACGGTCATCATTCATCGATGGCTGTATCATGACAGAATCAAGCCCCGGAGAAGCATTTCCGACGTCAAGCCTTCATCCTGCAGGCAGCCTGCAGGCTAGATGGGTGTGCAGGCGGTCCATTATATAACCTCAACCCAGGCAGGACTGTGGCCCGTGTTCGCGACCCAACTGCGCAGGACACAATGGACTCGCACGACCCAGAGCAAGGCGCCGCCACTAGGAACGTTACTCGTGGTGCGTACCTCAACTTCTCCCGCTATTCTGTTGGCCTGACTGTGATGTACCCTTGGGGTAGAGGATGGGAGCAAAGGTGTGAAAACAGCCAAATATCTCTGCAGCGTGATTTTAATTGGCGATCTCTGTTAGAGGGGAACTACGGCGATTCATCTGGCAAGCTGTGGACGATGTACCTCAATCAGTCCGAGGAGTACGACAAGTCGATTTCTGAGAGCTGGAAGGGCGATACAGATGGCATAATTGTATTCGTACGTCCATTTACTTATTTTAGCCGACTGGCCTTGTCTGACTCGTCCCAAAGACCGGTCTGTTCTCCGCGACAGTCGCCGCGTTCATCATCGAAAGCTACAAGCTGCTATCAGCCGACTCGGGCGACACGACCGTCGCGCTCCTCACGCAGCTCACGATGCAAATTGCCGCGCTCTCGAACGGCACGAGTCTCCCACCCCCGGATCCCATCCCCGCCTTCACCCCGTCCTCCTCCGCCATCCGCGTCAACGCCCTCTGGTTTCTCAGTCTCATCATGAGCTTGACGTGCGCCCTCGCGGCTACACTGATGCAGCAGTGGGCACGGCACTATTTGCAGGTCTCGCAGCGCCGCGGCGCGCCGCACAAGCGTGCCCGCATCCGCGCGTATCTGTACCAAGGCATTGATCGCTTTGGCATGGCCCGCGCAGTAGAGTTCATCCCGGCGCTGCTTCACACATCCGTGTTCCTTTTCTTCGTGGGCCTCGTCGACTTCATGTTTCCCATCAACAACACCATCGCATACGTGATCCTCGCGTTTATGACGATGTCCGCGGCGGCTTACGCTGCGCTGACTGTGTGGCCCATCGGATTCATGAACAGCCCTTACCGCACGCCGCTGTCCGCGCTGCTATGGCCCGCAGTTTACGCGGTGCTGGCCGTCGTCCTTTGGTTCATCCAGGGGCTCCTAGGCGTATTCGGCCCACTCCTGGCTCGCATGCGCGCCTCTTGGAACGACAAATCGCATGGGCCATGGCGTTGGTGGGAATCTATGGCGCCTGTTATCGAGAACCTGCACAACCGCTTCTCTGCGGGCATGCGCCTCAGCGTGGAGCGCAGCGCCGCACAGAAGCTGTGGCACATCGACGTGCACGCGCTCGAATGGACCTTGGACATCCTGGACGAGGATTTCGAATGGGAAGGCTTCGTAGATGGCATCCCGGGCTTCGCTCACTCGCGATCGGTCACAAGCGCGAAGGAGGTCCTGATGGATCTCGTCACGCCGCCTCCGGATGTTGGTTACGACTATATGCCGCGCCTCACCGCACGCATGTATCACCTTCTGGACACATGCATCTCTGGTATGCTCTCAGAAGATGTGCGCCGGCGACGACTCCTCATCACCATCACCGGCGTCTGGCATATCATCGAAGCGTTCGACAACTCCAACAAGGGACCCGTTCCTTATCACTTGCGCCAGCGATTTGGAGAGGCGCATCTGACGAGGCTTCTCCGTGCCGACCCAGACGCTCGCATCGTTGTGGTGGGACGCTGCATGGGTGCCCTCATCGCTCGACGACTCGTCAGCGACATCAAGTTCGGAAGGCTTCCATACAACGTCGCGGACAGCCAGGTCCTGGCGACCCTCATTGACGAATCACCTGCGGCTGTCTTCAAATACGTCACCGACGACAGTGCATACCTCGTCAACCTCACGAACATCGTCTGGGCGCTTCTCCCAATACTTGCGAAGGAGCAGCTCTCGAACGACAGCCTCGACGTCGTACTATCCACACTTTTTATATTGTGTAACGGCCTTCAGGTGGCGAGATGCGCGCCCGGAGAGGTGCGCAACGCGTTCTCGTTGGTGTGCAGGGACGTCGATGCCCGCGCGCACTTGCAGCCGCCTCACGAAGGCATGGACGAGCGCTACGTCCCACGGTTCGCACGCCTCGGAGAGCTGTTGACTCCCCTACAACGCGACCTCCCTCCACCCTCAGTGAAGGACTCACTCGCTTATCCGTACTCCGATGGGGAATCTATGGGAAGTGTGTCTGTGCTCAGTCTCCCTAGGAGCATGTCGATCGCCCCTTTGCCCAGCAGAACGGAGGGTAATATGCCCACATACACGACCGTCCGGTCTGCATCGCCAGGCAGACAGGCCTCTCTGGATCCACATGAAGTCGATCGTTACTTGCAAGCTGCAGGCAGTCCCATCCCAGTCGTCGTCAACACGCCTGCCACATCGGAGGAGCACACAGTGCCGGCCTCGGCCAGGTCGCCGCCGACGAGCCGACAGGCGACGCAGGATCTGACCCGACAAATCCACCCGCCCAGCAGCAGGCAGGCCAGCTTAGACGTCGATCTCGCCACCCCTGTGGGGAGGCTGGGGGTCCCGATGCGCCAAGCCTCGCACGAGAGCGAGCGCCATCCGCAGATGCAGACCGTGGCGGAGGCGGCACGCGCCGTTCTCATCAGGTCACCCACGCTGGACCTGGACCCGCCTGGATGGCTGCCGACCCGGCCCACGGCAATGAGCAGACAGGTGACACAGGAGGACGAACGGTATGCCGCCGCGCTGGACGATGGCACGCTTGTCTCGACGCCTCAGGCATTGCCGGTCACGAGCAGACAGGGCACGATGGAGGGCGAGCGAGCAGAGCTGGCAGCTGCAGGCGGCGGGCAGGTTGTTGCGAGTAGCTCGTTTGCGACGGACGAGCCGGTCTCGACGACGGTAGGAGCCACTCCACCGCAGGGTGGTGGAAGCCAGCTGCAGCTCGCGCCGGCCACGGGGAGCAGGCCAGCCGCAATGCAACGGGAACGGAAGCCTCCTGGCGACGACGTTCGTGACTCTGGTCTTGGATAGTGCACACGAGGGCATCACATGCACAGGTATCTCGTTTTGAACACCGGCAGAGACTGCTTATCTCGCCAATCTGAGCAGCACTGGCCGGCCCCAGTCTGTCCAATTTTGTTGGGCTTGATGAGGTTTTCTATGTACTATTGATGTGATACTATGAATGTGCATGACAGGTCGGATGTTTTGTTACTATAAAAGTCGCCACGTTGATCTGAATGCGATCCATGAGACCGTGTGCCAGTCTCGTCAAAGAGTTTAAACATTTCTGAGGTTTGCTCCGAGTCCTGGAGAGCTAAGTCACCAGTGCCAAACCCTCAGCTGCCAGCGTACAGTCGCAAGATACCAGCGCAAAATGAAGTTAGCATATGGCGAAAAGAAAGCACTCTAGACTCAGTATCGGATATCGTCGGCCCTCCGCGGCCGTTGGGCCGACGGTCCTCCTCTTTGTGCCA
Source organism: Auriscalpium microsporum (assembly GCA_019914985.1). Lineage (NCBI taxonomy): Eukaryota > Fungi > Basidiomycota > Agaricomycetes > Russulales > Auriscalpiaceae > Auriscalpium > Auriscalpium microsporum. Next base: position 870,471 of record JAHLMG010000007.1, on the reverse strand, counting down.
CTCGCTTAGGCTAGCCATTGACGATAACCTCCGAATCCCATTCGTCATTACTGTGTTTCATTGCAGCCAATTCGCCTAGACTCACAATGCAACCTTCGCCTAGATAAGTACATTGCAACCTTCGCCTATATACAATCCAATGTCATTCGGTCAATATTGACCGCCACTCAACAATTGCCGCGCAATGCTCCCATTCCGGCATATCCCTCGTACTAGACATCCCGCTCAGCCACTCTCGCCGTGACTTCAAGCTACAAATCACTGACGGTTACCTTTAAAAGACGCGATGTGTCGCAGCAGTATGTCGATACCATCCTACTTTTTTCTGATTATACACTTGCCAATACCTGATCCAGTGCTATGTTCACTGTCGACCGCGACGGTGTCCCTTGCGTCTCGTCCAACATCTTCGCCGGAGGCGATTATGCCCGTCCCCCAGCCACCGTGAAGGTCGCTCGGCGTCGAGGTCTGTTTCCTTGTCCATCGCACCGCACGTCGCTGACTTCGCTGGTTTCTGCACAGCGCGTCGACGGTCATACCGCCGCCGCCTCGTCGAAGGCAAGCTCGCTTATTTGAAGCCTCGGCGCATCGTCAAACGTGGGTGGTGGTATTTTTTGACGTCAGATTATACCCTGAACCAAACTTGTCTAGCTTCGTCTGCCTCACCACCTAGTAGCGACTGCCCTCCCGCTTTATCCTCTTCGGAAAGCTTCTTCTCTGCGCTTGCGTCTCCTGGCCAAGGTGACGGCACCGAGATCGAAGATGCGGGCGGGCATGGTGACGTGCAGCTCGACGTCCACATGTCAACACTGGACGTTAATGGCTCAACTTTGACCTCCAGTGCATTGGGCGCCAGCTCGGGTGTACCGTTTCCGCCTCCAGTGACGGCCTCCGAGTTTATGTACGGGGATCCTTTGGTGCGTAGGTGTGCACTCTCGGCAGGCGAAATTCTCAACAGCAACCTGTCTTGCGCCAGCTTGATGCCCGGTTCGGCGTGATCAACGCCGATGTCGATGTCGAAATGGTCGATGCGTGGCTATTCGAGCCAGTATCAGTAAGCTGTGGCCACAAAGAAGGCGGAGCTGACGCTGGCACTGAGCGTGTGCAGGATGCCGCAAAGATGCCGCAAGCGTCGGTTGCGCAGGAGGGCGCAGGAGAGCGTGTGCCCGCAGTAAGTCATTTCGCTGACATATAATGTTGTGAGCTCATTGGACGCATGTCACATAGATCCAGACATTGGCCCCGGACGTTGTCACAAATGTGGAAGGGGCGGCCACGTATCGTGTTGTCCCGCCGCCCGGCGACACGAGTAAATCAGGGACTGCGTTGAAGCCGCGAGGCGGACATAGGCGCCGTGCCTGTGTGCCGTCGGGCCAGCAGGGGGTGCCGGTGGCGGAGGCGCGAGGCGCGGTTGCCAAGTTTTGACAACCTGCGGGATAGCATTGCAATGTCAGAATGCGCGGTGATGCGAGAGTTACTGTATCAGTGTATGCATGAGGGTCTGTTTCGAAGGCGTGGAGGCTTGGCCAGCGGTAGAGCGCCGCGAGGCAAATTGTCGGGCCTGCATGGTAATTGGCGTTGACAAATGATGGACGAGCTGAGATGCTGAGCACTCGACGCAACGGCAAGGCCACTGTTGCTGTCTGCAGGATGATGTTCATTTATGAGGTGTGAGTGTAAGAGGCTGCATTAGACATGACGGTGCCTAAGGGTCACGGCATAGGTAGTAAGTATATCGTTATAGGAGGTGCAAGTCCTCGAGAGTTTTACGCGTCGATAAAGGACTTGACGTTTTGAAGCCACCGAACGTACTCCTGCGGAGGATATTAGCATAGCTGCGTGAGCGTAGATAGTGTGAGTACATTACCTTTTGCTCCTTCCACTCAGCATACTCGGGGACGAAGAACGCTAGGCTCTCGTTGATGCCGCGCTCCTGCAGGAACCGCTCGAACTCATCTTGGACAGCGACATCAAGCGTGTCGAACTAAACGGCATCCTGTCAGTACACGGTGTGATATGGAATGCTAGAGCTGCGTACCTGTGGTCCGATGTAGAGTCCGCGGCGCTTCCAATCCGCCTCCGCGGTGAGCTCCGTTGCGATTTTGCCGTCACTATAGAACGAGATGTTGTCAACGACGAAAGCTCCCTCTTGGCACATGGCGTCGACGGTGAGTGCGCCCGGGACGGACGGCTGGGGTGCGGTGTGAGCTATGGTGGGCGCGAAGGAAGCGAAGTGGGCGTACCTTGGTGATGGAGAACGAGCACCGAAGAGGATAGGACGAATTGAGCTCCTCCTCTGCCGCCTGCTCCTCGCCTTCCTCATTCTGGAGCTCCTCCTCCGGCGACGATATGTCGGCAATCGAGAAGATCAAGCGAATGCTGTAGTAATATGAGGGAGCGTCCCAGCCTAGCAGTCGACGTTGAGCTTACTCTTCATTTCCAAACTTCCGGTGGATGGTCACCTCGTCATTACCCTCGGTGTCCTCAATCTGGGCGAGTGCGAGTGGTCAGGTCAAGATGATAGGCAAAACATGAGACGGGCGCGCACCGTCCAGATCCCAGAGGTCTTGAACTCCTTGAGGAACTCAGGCTCGGGGTCTGTCGCCGCCTCCTTTTCGTATTGCAGCTCCTCCGCCAGCTTCTGCGAGACAGCGACATCGGCTATTGTCGACCACATCAGCCAGCAGTTCGATGGGTGCAGCTGAGATGACGCTCACTGGTTCCCTCGCCAAATCTCCGCGCAGAGGAGGAGAACGACCGCGCCGCTGGCACCGTGACGCGTACGGCAAGCAACGGTAGGCGGGTGTGAGCGTTGAGCAGCGCTGAGCGCGCCGTGAAGGCCTTGCTTGAGGAGGAAGCGATTTGACGGAGGGCACGGAAGGCAGACATGGTGTGCTGGCGGTGGAGGCGGCGGTAGGGGAAGGTGCGAACTCACTCAAGCGCGCGAAAAATAGAGGCGTTGTTTGGCCAAACAACAGCATACGCGCCTTGACCGGTGACCGCTAGCGCCCACTCGGCCGCATAGCCTAACTACGGTGACAGAGTACCGCAACAACGCCAGCCCAGATCGAAAGCCTTCAATGCTATCCGTCCAGACATCCGGAGGGCCTTATTTCACCGTCGATTTTGCACACATCCAACACGTCGATATACCGGACCGATCAAGTTGGGGACCAGGTTGCCCGAGCTGGGAACCTCAGACTGAGTCGCTGTCTTTCCATCTTGAAGTCAGGCTTCTGAGGCTTCCATGATTGCTGCTATCTACTCAGGAGGATCATGATCTGCTCGCGCTAGCGACCCTGTTGACGATCGCTTTGACCTCTTTTCAAGTAATGACTTGCGCCCACTGGCAGGATAACTGCTTGCTCTAACTTGTCACTGCGGCTCCTGGCTGATATACTGTACGTCAACATCGACGGCGGCGATTGCGCCGTGGCGCTTGGCGCTTCTTGCCTCCAGCATCCGTGTGCAAATACCCGTTTCGTCCCTAGATGAAGTATACTTAAGGATGGGTCGACCGTTCCCCTCGCTTGCCCCTCGTAGAGACTCCACAGTCGTTCGCCCAGAACCTCATCCTTTGCCTAGAATACAACACAGACACTGGTCATGGTCCTTGACGCAGGACCTGTTGACCCCCCTCGTCTCATTCTGCTTGCTCTGCTGGGCTGGACCGCGTGGCGCGTTATCTACAATCAGTACTTTCATCCGCTCGCCCATTTTCCTGGCCCGCGCTGGGCGGCGTGCACGCGGCTTTGGCTCGCATACATGGAGGTTTACCGTGGTATCTCCCTCTCCGACATACGCTATCTGCTACACAAGAAATATGGTGCGTTTATATGTTTCTGGGAAAGCCTTCTTCTCATGGACGGAGCAGGTGATATTGTGCGAATTACTCCGGACGAGGTATGCCAGGAAGTAACGCCGCCTACTCGACATTTACGTCGATTCAACCCTCCCCCAGCTTCACTTCGCGAATCCCGAGGCCTTCGGCGATATCTACAACGCTCAGAACAAATGGGACATAGACTACCGCTTATATCGGGCGTTTGACATGGACGCCGCAACCCTGTGCACGGTGAAGTACGAGGCTGCCAAGGAGAGAAAAGATGTTTTGAGTCCACTCTTTTCGCGTCAATCCACGATCAAGATGCAGAATTTGTTTCAAACTAAGGTACCCAGCTGCTTTGTTGCATTTACCTCGCTTTCCTGGCGTCTGATATACCTCTCGACCAGATCGACAATTTTTGCAATGCTCTGAAGGCCCAACACGCTACAAGTGAGATATATTCAATTTGCTTGGAATGAGCTCACAGCTGTGGACAGACATGGCCAGCGATCTCTCCCTAGGGTTTCGCTGTCTTGCAATGGACGTGATCACGGAATTCTGCTATGGGCGCTCTGTCAATGTCACCTCCACACCAAACTTTCAAGCCGACCTCGTATTTGCCCTGGACGAGATGCTACCATTGATCACCCTCTCCAAATACTTCATTTTTATCATCTGGCTCGTTCGTAACATGCCGCGCAAACTCGCATCATATCTCGGCTCCCCTACGCTGAGTTCACTGTTCAGGTTACAAGATGTATGCTCCCGCTTCGTCGCCGTCTGTGCATCTGTTTACCGCTGAATTGCAGATGCTTAAGGACCAAATCGACGGAATCCTACGGGACCCGGCGCAGCTGGAGGCGTCATCGTACCCGACAATCTACCACCAGCTGCTTAGCCCCGCGGCGCACAAGGGCCGCCCGTTGCCATCCAAGCTCAGCCTTTTCCACGAAGCCCAGATCCTCCTGCACGCCGGCGCCGGCCCCGTGGGCACGTGTCTGACGACAACTGTCCACCACGTCCTCAACATCCTGGGTGCCCAGGAGTCGCTGCGCGCGGAGCTGCGGTCTGTCTGGCCAGATATCAACACCCCGCCTCGCTACGAAGTCCTGGAGAAGCTCCCCTTCCTGGTATGCCCACCCAGTTTTTGTGCGTGCTCCGGTCCTTACATTAAACAGACTGCCATCGTCAGAGAAGGGTTCCGTCTGTTTCCAGGCGGCGCATCGCTCCCGCGCGTCGTACCCGCCGGCGGAGCGATCATCAGCGGAGTACATATTCCTGGTGGAGTGAGTCACTTTTCCCTGCCTATACAGGAATGTCTGCCTGACTGCGGCAGACCGTCGTCGGCCAGAGCTTCACCTTTGTTCAGCACGCCGAAGCTGTATTTACCGACGCTCACGCATTTATTCCTGAGCGTTGGCTCGGAGAGAATGCCAAGCCCTCTGAAGCGTCGACCGTCGCATTTTCCCGCGGACCGAGATCATGCCTCGGAATCAAGTGCGTTTGGTGCACATAAGTTATGAGGCGCGATGTTGATCATACACGCAGCTTGGCACACTGTGAGGTGTACCTCACTCTTGCGAACCTATTCCGCCGCTTCGAGATGCGCGTGGACACGAGCAGGTACGTGATCTCGCACACTTGTGACCTTCCGACATTCATGAAATTACATACAGGCCGGTGGATGTCACGTACAAGGAACACTACGTGCCGAGCTTCTCAGGGGAACATCTGCACGTTTTCTGCAAGCCAATAGAAGTCTAAGGTCATTTTCCCCAATAGTTTTTGTTAAAGACCTGCATGAAGATTTGCTGGTATTTTGTGGCTGTGAATGGCAAGGGAAAGGATACAAGGAAGTACGTTGGTATGTCTACCGGTAAGGTTATGGTATTACGCCTCCTCGCCTGGACGAATGTGTGCTCTGTAGCTGCTCAAGACAAGGTGCTCGGTCATGACATTGTTATTGCTTGACGTGGCAGGCATCATCCTAGCCTTCGCCCGAACTGCGTCGCACAGGTTCCTTGTTCTTCGCTCTTCGTCTTTTGTTCTAGCGCGCTCACTCCGCAACCTTGTTTCTATCAACTCCCAAGGATATATAACAGCGTCCCGACATATTCCATCCACGAGGATTACAGGCCAAGAAATGACCACTCCCGGACTCTGGCAACGACTGACGAACCGCCGGCGCACACGCCTCCCTTCAGACGACTCGGCAAAATCCGCGTCCCTCCTCGGCGCCTACATCACCTTCACGATAAATGCGCCCGCGACTCTGCGGGCCCTCAACGACCCTCTCGCCACTGCCTGCGCATCGAGCCTGCCGAAGCGCAGATATGCAGCATGCATCATTGCAGTACGTGTATTACCAGCAGTCTCCCTCGCCTACTTGCCCAACGCCCGCGCTCACCGCCACCGCACAGACGCCCTATTCAGCCATCCCTGCGCGCTGCTCGACGGTCACATACGACGGCCACACATGCCTCCTCCTCTGCAACGGGGTTCCAGTTCCGTGCCGGATCCCCGTGGAACGCGCGCCTGGGATGGCAGACTCTGGGCCATGGGCTGCCGTCGGGTTCCACGCCCACGTAGACGCGGCCGTGTACCTGCGCCTCGCCCCTCGCGCGCTCATGCTCCGCTCCGACGCGCCGCGGCTGCACCCGGATGACATTGCGCACGCGTGGGCGGGCCTCGAGGAGGACGCGGGGCGCGGTACAGACCCCGCGGCGCAGCACAACTTGAAGGCAGCCGCGCATCCGAGCTACCAGTCCTTGGCCTCGGCTACCTCGTCTACCTCGTCTGCGCTGTCAAGCGTGGCGTCCATGTCTACGGAGTCGCCCTCTGTGTACAGCATCGTCTCTGATGGAGGTGTGCTTGGTATGTCACCGGGTTTGGTGTTTCACGACGACGCGCTCGACGATGCAAGCGGGTGGGAGCACCATCTGGTGCCCGTGGTGGACTACTCCGTGGACGAGTCTGGTGTTCCGGAGTGTGTGGACGGGCGGCTCTTCTTCGAGGACCTTGCGATGCTCAAACAGTGCTGCACGTTACTGCGGAGCTTCAAAGCTGAGAGCTGACTGGGTTGCTTTCAGGATCCGGCGGGAATCAGAGCGCCGCTCTCGTCAGCGTCGTGCGCGCCTGGAACGAGAAACACAGCTATATGAGTACAATAGAGAAGAGAACGCTACGGATACCTTCGTAGGCTCGGACGAGAGTACGTCCTGGAAAGCTCCCAAGAAACTCAGGATAAGATGTCCGTATCAGTCTGCCAAGTACAGCGGATCGGAAATCTGACTGCCTTGCAGCGCTACTCGCACGCATGATATAGGCAATCACCTTGGGCTGTGTCGAGGTGTCTCGTTTGCGCCACATCTGCAGCCTGACGCCCAGCGTTGTCTCCCCTCGTACGACGACGGCACGGAAGAGTTCGCTTGCTGTGCCGCAGGTGAGTGTTTGTTTGCCTTGCGAATTCAGAGCGCTGATGAAACCCTTGTCAATAGAAATGCAGCGCCGCTAAGAAGCTCGCCAATATACATATTATTCCCCAGTCACTTATTCCTCGACCCCGAGCCTAATAAGCCAATGGTCGCCTGCTATCTAGAAGCACTCGTCTAAATGTAATTCCTCATGTCATCCTTGTCACGCACCGATACGAGTTTTCAATGCCATTCTCACGTCAAACCTTGTTTGAAGTCAGACACCACTACATAGCAAACCAACAAGTAGTACTGTACAACAATGAATAAGTTATACAGCGCACAACAGAGCGATCAACAGACCAAACCACGACGAAAAGGAGAGCATACAAGCGGCCCACATCCTCGCAGTGCATTGCTGCACACCCCGGGCGCCTGCCACCAGTGGCAAGACAAACGCCGCACATAAATAACTGTACCCACAACGGGAAGAAGATAAACCTTATCGGACAAACGCCGCATACAAGCAACATCCGTAATTATTTGACCGCCACGCGCGGGCCTTGGCACCCGCGTGGTGGTTAAAGAGTTGACGGACGAAGTTTGCGCACGGGCGGGCGAAGAACAATTTGGAGCCCCTAGGGTGGCGCCCCCGGACTCGATTCGGATTCAACAGAGCAAAACGGCAAACGGCAACAGGCAACGCGATATCGACAGCGGAGGAAGGAAGTATAAGCACAAGATCCTGCAAGACGGTGGTACACGATGGCGTGGGGAAAGGGAGGGCGGGGCCTAGGCGGCAGCGATCACAGGCGGGTGCGTCTCAACTACGTTGCGCACGTCCTCGCCATGCTTCGCCTTTTTGCCCGCCTTGCCGGCGCCGTCCTCGCCTTGCCCGCCGCGCGCGCGCTTGGCATTTTTCTTCCTCGGCGGCTCCGGGGCCTGCGGGGACGGTGCGACAGCCGCCTCGCCGTCCGGTCCATTCTTCGGGTCCGCAGGGTCCGAGCTCGCCGGAGGCGGCGGCGGCGGGAGGTGGCCCGGCGGGAGGGGGTACGGTGGGTACATGGCCATCTGGGGGTATCCCGGTGGCACGGGGTAGTACGCGTGCGGCGGGGGTGGGGGCGGGGGCTGCCCGTGCTGCGCCTCACCGTTTGCGTGTGCGTCGTGCGGCGGCGCGTACGTGCCCGGAGGCGGGTAGTAGTATGGGTAGTAGCCTTCCGGCGGGGGCATGAACGGCGGCGGCGGCATCGGTGGGCCGGCGCTAGGTGCACCACCGTTCTGCTGCTCGGGAGGGGGTGGCCATGGCGCCTCGCCGTTATTCGGGGGGTAGCCTGGCAGGCCATTAGCACGAAAGGCAACAGCAAAACACTCGCTACGCACCTGCATAGGGAGGCACATCCCCTGCGACCTGCTTATTCTTGCGTTTGTACGGCCCCCGCTTGATGCCCTTCTTCCGCTCCTTCCGAACTCCATCGATGCACGATTCGGCGAGGCCGTACTTCAGACAGCGTTCGCACGGCCGCGCCTCGTCGCAGCGCTTACATGCAGACGCGCAATTTGTGCACTATAGACAAGATGAGAACGAGAGCAAGGGCGGGTGGGGCAGAAGATACTCACGGCCATCTTGACTTGTTTGCGCTTCGCCCGTGTGACAGAAGCAGGCGCTTGAGGTGGGAACTGGGCATAGCCTTTGACAAACACCATCAGCGATGTTCAGGGGATAGACAGCGACGACAGGCTGACCTTGTGTGGGCGGAGGCGGCGGAGGGTAGGCGTAGACGAGACCCGGAGGCGGGAAGGGCATCATGTACGTGCCAGGGGGGCCACTTGGCGCGTTGGGGTCGCCACCATTCTGGTCGGGATGGGGATAGTAGAAGGGGTAGCCGGGGGGAGGAGGGTACGGAGCGCCGTTGTAAGGCTGTGGTGGGTAGGGAGGGATGGCAGGGGGTTGGGGGGGCTGGGCCTGGTCGTCGGAGGAGTTGGACTGGTCGCTGCTCATGGCGACGTGGACAGATCCAACCCAAGTGTAAACGCAAAAACGCTGCTGTCAAAGGAGTCCTGGTGTCCGGTCAGAAATGCCGGCAGAGGGTCGTAGTAGGGAGCTCACCGTGCTACCCAGCCACAATTCTGACGCAACGACGGCGAGCGGGCGAAAGGGCGTGGAAACAGGGGGGTGTGAGAGCTGGCGATGTGACGGGCGACATGGCGGTGGTTCAGGAATGAAGACGAGAGACGGAGTGTATGCTCACTGTACGTTCGGTGTACGTTCGGGATTTCAAGATCTCGTCGCCGCTCAGACTCTGCAAAGAAGGCTCCGCCTCAATTTCAGACGGCGAAAGCTGTTGGATCCGGCACGTTCGCCTCGTCGTTCGGCCGCTGCGTACGTCGCGCTCGAGCTTTCCTGGCCGATGGCCTCTGGGTAGGGAGCAGCGGGCGGGGATGATGTGGTTCGGGGCGAGGTGTCGACGATGCGCCGGCCGTGCGAAACTAAACCTTACTTCGCCTTGCAGCCAAGCGCCAGACAGCACACTGGGCGCCAGCAGCCAACGCACCTCCAGCGCGATAGCACCGACAAGACGACCTCAGGTGCACGACGCGGTCATGGCGGACGATGGCGGCTATCATCGTTGCTGCTATATCGCCCTTTGACCGTCCGCGCTCGTCAGCTGCGCTTCTCATTCTCCGACTCTCGTCCCGACAGTCGCCATCTCCAGCCGGCTTCGATGCCGACCCTTGCGACCTTGCGCGCCTCTGCATGCTGTGCTCGCTGTATCTTCTGGATTAGGTCAAGCTACCGAGCCTAGTGCTCGCTGTCCTTCTTGTGCTCGTCGTCGCTCTACAACAAGCTGATAGTCCCCCACAGGTGATGCGTAAAACTCGACCAAGTGGCGGGTGGTTATCTCCTCTGGAGGCCAGGCAAGGGATGAATTTCCCAAAGCTCAATTCCTCGGGCGCTCCGTGGTCCCTAAGGTTTGTTCGACGCTCTTAAAGCTGCCGTGCTCTTTCTTTCTCGGTCTCAGGGCGTGATACCGGACCCTAGCCGAACGATGCACCCACTCTTTGCTGCCCATCAAGAGCTTCGCATGCGTCTGGTCTCGACGGTCTCATTTCGCAAAGGACTTGCTGGGACCGCCATCTCAATCCGTAAAACTGCGTGGCTAAGTTCACTGTCTAACCACGCCCCTATACAGTCTACGTCACGGCGCCTTCGAGTGAGCTCTTCTGTCTTCCGAGGGCTTCAAAGTGACTTCTGGAAGATTACGACTTAGATGCGCGGTCGCCTGATATGATTTTGGTTGCTGCATCATGCATGTAGTGATGGCCTCGGGTGCATTCAACTCAACCAGGTCAAGTGTCCTGTTGGATAACCCGGATGTCCGTCCACACTGCACAAACTGTGACTATGGTGCGCCGGAAATCCTGGCCGGCCAAACTCCGGCGCACGTCTATGCCAGCTGCTCTCGACTTCATGCAACGGTCCAATTTCACCGCCTCAGGCACCGTACGTCGGAAGAGGACTCCGTATCCAAAACGTCGACCCGGGTGAACGTGCCAGTGTGCGACAAGCACGAAAATTCTCGTCGGGAGTGAAAGGCATGATGCCACCCAGCCGGCATGTCGTTAGCGTCTCTCAGCATGCAGATGGCGAAGATTTCTTCGAGGATGTACATTCCCGTCAGCGATACTCCGCGTCAAGATCACTTGAGTGGACTGGCCCCAGACTACTTATATGTTCTGTGGCATGTACTGCAGCTGCTACGCGCACAACCCTTGTGACATCACGAGAGCCCGAGAGCTGTACATTGTATAACAAGTGTTACATCGATGATCGACCTCAGTCGTTGCATCGCTGCATGCCTTCTCACTTCAGCAACAACTTGACGGCGTCACGTGCGCTCTGTGAGGCGCGCTACGGTAGCGTAGTTGGTATATATCACACGTTTCACGTCTTCACTGAGGCTTCAGCTGCACCGAGTAACGAAACGCTTGTCGTCAGGCCGGCGAGGGTTGCGTGAACGTAGCATCCGACCGGTGCAGGATGCATCATGCGGGGCAGCCTTTTCGGGAAACGCAATCCACTTTGTAAGCTGAGTCATCCCTCCACTTTGCAGGCTGAGTCATGCCGTTCGGCAACCCACCCCGTTTGCAGCCGGCATCGGCCGATAAGGCCCACAGTCTGGTTATGTAATATAAGGCAAGATATTCCGTGAATGCGGCCTCGCGGAACGACTGGTTTCCTCTGTCTTCTGCTTCTACATGATAGGCAGCAGCTCAAGTTATAAGTGAGTAGGTTCCTGTAGGCTCTAAGGTAGCGTAGTGAGTGCAACAAACTTCTGATAAGTATTACTCATGTTTGTACATGTGTCTGACAATTGACAAATGGCAGTCGAAAGGCAAAACGTTGTCGCCGTTGCGACACCCTTCCGCCATGCAAGGCTCAGCACTCAAGCGCTCATCGACACCAACGGCCACTAAGCAGCAGGATAGCTGAGTGAGCGCAAATCGATGAAGGTGCTTCCCACATTAAGTGGGCCACGGAGGATTCCGCAAATGAGGCATAAATTCTCGCGACTTCCGACTCTGCGACGCTATCACTCCTCCCCCATGTCTCACATTGTAAACGTCCCTGCGCCCAACGTCCCATTCTTCACTCCCATTCAGAGTCCATCCTCTGGGGCAGCCGTTGATGACGGCGATGCCACCCCGTCGCTGTTCAAGCTGATAAAAATCCGCGGGCTCGAGCTTCATAATCGCATCGTCGTACGTGCCAGACATCCACACAGCCCGAGCACGAATGCTGATATCGTTACCTGCGCGCAGGTCTCCCCGATGTGCCAGTACTCGGCCGTAGACGGCAAGATGACGCCATGGCACACCGCACACTGTATGTTTCCCATCTCCCACACTGGCAGCGCCGTGCTCACCCGCGCACACACCAGTGGGCGGCATCATCTCGCGCGGGCCAGGGCTCACGTTCACCGAGGCGCTCGCTGTCTTGCCGGAGGGGCGCATCACGCCCGAGGACGCGGGTCTCTGGAACGCAGAGCAGGAGGGCCCGCTGCGCGACATCATCGCGTTCGCGCACTCGCAGGGCCAGAAAATCGCCCTCCAGCTCGCACACGCCGGCCGCAAGGCGTCGACCGTCGCGCCGTGGCTCGACATGAAAGCGACCGCGAGCGCGGCGGCCGGCGGCTGGCCCGACGAGGTCTTCGCACCATCTGCGGTCGCCTACAGCGAGGCAAGCCCAGTGCCCAACGAGCTCACGAAGGACGGCATACGCGCGGTCGTCATCGCGTATGCGGAGGCCGCGCGGCGCGCGGTGCGCATCGGCGCGGACGCGGTCGAGGTGCACAACGCGCACGGGTACCTGCTGCACGAGTTCCTGAGCCCCGTGAGCAACCAGCGCACGGACGAGTACGGCGGGAGCTTCGAGAATCGGATCCGCGCGACGCTCGAGGTCGTCGACGCCGTGCGCGCCAGCATCCCTGCGGCCATGCCCCTGTTCTTACGGTGCGTCGCCGAGTCGTATCGTGCTATGCGCGTGTGCAACTGACCTTCGCGGTCGTGGATATAGCGTTTCAGCGACGGATTGGCTGGAGGAGGTGATGCCCGATACGCCGTCGTGGCGCCTCGAGGACACCGTGCGCCTCGCCGGCATCCTCGCCGAGCACGGCGTCGACGTCCTCGACGTCTCCTCGTCCGGTCTGCACCCCGGGCAGCGCATTAAGGTCGGAACGGATCCCGCGTACCAGGCTTTCCTCTCCGAGGCCGTGAAGCGCGCGCTTGGCGACAAGATCCTCGTCGGCGCCGTGGGGTCGATCAAGACGGGCCAGACTGCGCAAGGCATTCTGGATGCCGGCAAGGCGGACCTGATATTTGTGGGGCGTGCGTTCCAGAAGAACCCGGGGCTCGTGTGGCAGTTTGCAGACGAATTGGGCGTGCAGGTACGGTCTGCGAGGCAGATAGAGTGGGGTTTCTCTGGGCGTGCGAGTGGAAAGCAGCCGTCGAAGTCGAACGCAAAGATGTAGAAGCTGTAGGAATTGTGCCAGGTTGTGGTCCAGGGATGGCGTTGTTGTACGATCCAAAACAAAGCATGAAGTGTTAGAGGGGTAGTCGGCGGAAAGAATCATCTGCTTCAATTGGGACATGGACGGTCCGCCTATGTGTGGCCAATTGCAGTGACTGCAGTGATTGCACTGTACTGTGGTGCGATTGTGGGGTGAAATGGCTGTAGTCAAGAGAGGGCGTCGCTGCACAAGAGAGACAAGTAAAATATCGGGTTGCAATATGTATAGTGTCCTGAGCTGAGATTGTGAGTAAATATTCAATGTGCTACAAAGTCTACGGGTAATCGAGGGCTTGTGGGTAATACAGAAAGCTTTGCATATTGATACTCATAGTCCTTCACTCTATACGTTCGTAATTCTGACCAACCACCAGGTCAGCAATGACGTCGAGATACAGCCAACGCTAGACCGCTTGGGCCCCGACAGCGCGCCCTTCTTTTCCCGCATGTCCGGGATGATGCTCGTGGTGATGATGTATATGCATGTGCATGTGTACGTGCAGCTCGTCCCGGATGACGTCCTCCGGCTTGTCAAAGAAGATCTTCTTCCGGTAGATCGCGAGGCACGTCAGCGAGAAAAGGATGACCCACGCGACGCAGATGAGCGCCGCCATGACCATGTGCACTATGCGGAACGCAGGGATGTGCAGGACCTCGCCGATTAGGTGGACGGCAGAAATCCAGCCAACTGCAAGGGAGAAAGAATGAGCTCGATTATCAAGGAACACGGGCGGAAGCGCTCTCGTACCGTTTGGGAAGGTCAAGGCCCAGCCTGTGTAAGGAGCGATGCGAAATTAGTGGTGAGCGAGAGCAGACCGAGAAAACCTGACTGACAACCAAGGATCTCGCGGAGATGCCGGTGGAGCTTCCACCAGTAGGGGAGAACCGCGAAAACGAACAGGAACACTGCAAAGCCGAAGAGTAGGAGGCCGCCAAGCACGCTTGACGCGTACCAAATCTCACCCGCGAGAGGCGATACGAGGTCATGCGCCGGCAGACTACGTTGGACATTGATGCGTCAGGGTGGGACAAGGATATACGCGGAGTCGCACATACATTTTTTGAGCGTGGCCGCCGAGACCGATCAGCGCGTACGCGGTGAATCCCGGAGGCCCGCACGCAACGAACGCACCACTGGCTTGGTGGCCCTCCATGAATCCAGTCTACCAATGCAACAGGGTCGGTCAGCGTCGACTTGTACCAAGCCCATATGTCTTGGAAACTAACAACGATGAGGCTGTAAACGAATGTGAGGAATATGTGACTTGGAAGTGGACAGTGATTCGTACCGAACGAAGTATATGCATATGTAGGCCATCGTGGCGCAGAAGCCTATGCCCTGAAAGAAGTAGCCGACAAACAGAACGCCGATCGCGCGGGTGTCGGTGGGCTGCATGACGAGCAGGACGCTGTACGCGACTGTCCCAACAAGCATCTGTGTTGCCGTGTTCAGCTCATGCATCAGGGCGTAGAAAACGCTGTCCTCACCATCGGGAAGAACTGGAGTCATGCCAGAGCGAACGAGAAGCAGGATGAGGACGTGTGGATACGACACCAATGTAGCGCACGCACCAGAAAGGCCCAAGCCGGCGAAAACGTGAGAAGATCATGCGGCTTGTTGAACCATATCATGAGCAGCGGGAACGACATCCCCACTGAGAGGCCAACGTAAATCCTGCGACATGGCTGTCAGCGTGACGCTTGGTCAATCTGCGCGTGAACGGACCAGAACAGGATATAGATGATGTTCGGACCGATGTGCCCCGGGGTGACGGCGTAGTCGACGGTGCCGATGATGATTGTAGCAAAGTTGAGGACCTGCAAACATGCGTTGAAGAAAAGTGACAATCGGAAGACGGGCGTACTCACCATGACGGGGACGAAGATGTTCTTCGAAGAATCGGTGATTAGGCGGAGTGACTGTCGCGGATACACTGGGTTGAATGGTCGTGAGAGAGCCATCGGTGCTCCACAGAGGGCGGCGACATACGCAGAGCTTGTATAATCAGCGTCAGGGAGTTGAGGGTGAATAGCACGAGGTTGAGGATGTAGAAGCAGGTCTCGATGCCAAATAGGGCACTGTTTTGCGACGTTTTAATCCCGGAGAGGCAGACGTACACCGCGCCTGTGCCCATGCCTATGGGGAACTACTTACAGAGCTCCATCAGCTTGATCCGCGAATGACTGAAACTGCGAGGTGCTCACCGCCTGCCAGGACCACCCATGTATCGTCCGCGCGAACCTCCCCACCCGCGGAAGCGGCGACTTCAGGTTGCTTGCGTCCGGGACTGGGCCGCCGCAGGAGGTTTCATCCGTGCGTATCGGCGGGGGTGGCGGCGTCGAGGGCGCGCTGAGTCCGTACGGCGGTGTGTCCGCGGGGGTGTAGTCGAGCAGTCGTAAGCCGCTGGTTGTTCGAATCGTCGACGCCCTGTTCGTGAACGAGAGGGGGAGGTCTGTTGAAGATGGAGGAGACGAAAAGGAGCCAATCGATGTCATCACGCAGTTTCAGACGCGACGCCACTGCTGGTCTTGCAAGGGGAAACGGGAGCAAGTAATATGTTGTGTTTGAGCAGGAACCGGCGGCATACTGATTGTATTTATGGGGGCCACGTCGGGGGCGCGCACAAGATTTTTGCAGAGTGTCTGGAGCAGTGGGCGCACGTTGGGCCCAGGCCTCGGATGGGATATTCGGCTTCTGTGACTGTGCTGCGACGCCACAAGGCGAGCTGGCGGTGAGGCAAGTCAATGCAGGCCCCACAAAGGCGAGACTCTGGTGCCAGAGCACTTGCTGCATGCAGGACGAGGACGCGCTGTTTGCACGCACTGCAGTGGCACCCGGGCCTGAAGGCGACTCAGAACAAGCATGATATGAGAAACTTCCTCTACCGGAGAGCCATCGAGATGAGGCATTGTTGGGGGAGAGCCTATGGCAGAAATGAAGACGAAGACTGCCATCGACGAGGACGACAGTGACGCTGCGGCAAAGGCCGGGCCGGACCTCCGGGCCCGGGTCCCGCCTGTCGGTCTTTCCTCACCAGCACCTTCAGCACACTGACCTCGTCCGTGCACCAACTGTGCGCTCCTTCCAAATACTGTAGTCACAGACTTAGTATGCGTTTCTTACCACTGCCGAGCCTTGTGTTGCACTGTATCCGCAACAGCCAACCCGCTGCCAGCAAAACTCGCTGTTCTCCCCTGTGTCAGGCATGTTGGCTGCGGCCCAGTGTGACGATGTTCGGTGCCTCCGTCGGTGCCGCTGGTCTGTAAGTCAGCACTCACTCCATGGCAACTTTGCCTTCTGCACTGACACTCTGTTAGTACTCAGTCTTGCGTGTGAGTACTGTGCACACTCGAGCACCTCGCCACAGCCCATCTACACGCCAAGCTTGAAGCCTCGAGGCGCCCTCGCATCGCCCTGTAGGACCGCCAGGGATATAGACTAGGCCGGTCGCAAGGTGCGTGCTCACTTGAGTTGGCTTTCCAATCCCTCGTGCTCATCTTTACGCTTTGCACAGGCCGCCACCGCTGCCCATGCAGAGCTGACCGCCTGATATCCCCACCCAACTCAATCATAGTCTTGTCCTCGCCCCCGATGCTACAGCCCTACAGTAGGCTCCTGCCCTGCTCTCATCTCCGTCTGCACGCCCTCTCCTCAACCGCCTCCGCAGTAGCACTCTTTCGCGTACTCCCCGCATCACAGACACTCCTACATCGCAAGCTCACTCCGCTCGTTGTCCGTGTACCTCGCCGTTCCGCAACAAGCGCCTCCCGTTGGTATCGACCATCGTGCCCATGATCTGTTCATTCCCGTCCAGATACGCACGAGCATTATTCTGGAGGTTGTTTCGCACGAGATGTATGGTCTGGTTCACTGCTTTGCAATGCCGCCTCACGTGGACTTCCACCACCTCGCCCGTCGCGTCGGTTCGTCACAGCAGCGTCACTCTTTCCTGAGAGAATGTCTTTTCAGTCGCGCTCGCCTCACACCCCGCGCTTGCTGCCCGCTGCTACGCCGTCCGCCTGCGTTAACTCCCTTTACGCAGCCATTTCCTCCCGCGCACTGTCCATTTCCCGGCACATCTGCGCCCACTCCCGTCGTCATCGCATCGGTCACGTCGCCGCCCTCGCCTCCGGAACGTTATCTCCCGAGCATCCGCGAAAGCCGACTGGAGCCAACTATGTGCCAACCCTGATGCCGACGCCTTCAAGTTTGTGTATCTCGCGCACTTCATTTTACACCTCCTTTCACCGCCTTTATCGCCAGCACATCAGCTCTACCGTCTGCGCACACTGTCAAATTGCTTCTTCATCAAACAGAGCCCTCGCCATTTGATCAGCGCTGCTCGATGCTGCCTCACTGTACTCGGCACCCCGGTTCCCTTATGTGTGGAGGTTTGGCTGGGGTAGCAGTAAGTGTCCTTTCGGCTATACTGGACTATGGATTTTCAGGGTATCCGACAGCAGCCGTGTGCGGGTTCAGCACAGTGCAGATCACTTGTATACTGCTGTCTGCTGCCTCTCCGGCGGTGTGCTTGTTCTCCATCCTTGGTGAGGGTATGGGCGGGTGCCTTTCTTCTGCACCTGCTGGATGATTGATTGACAGGCATGATGTGGCTGACATCAGTGCTGTCTAGCAGAAATTGCATAGGAGATGAAGTACAAAAAGGAGGCTGCCAAAGGCTCTATCTACTCCAAGCCACTGGTATGCTGCTGAAGCATCCTATCTCACACCATAATGACAGGTTTTAGCTCAGTTGGATATGCTAAATGTTGCTGTCTTTAGGTTAATTTTGACCAGTCTCACACCATAAGCTTCATCTCCTTCATCCCTCAGTATGCTGAGTAAAGCACCTTACCTGAGCTGTTCTGGACCAGGCAACAGATACTTACACTGTCCCCCATACAGAGTTAACAACTGGAATTTACCCATTGCTGTATGAGAAGGTCTTGACCAACTCATGCTCCATAAAAGTATGACATACTACTAGTACCTAGATATGCAGATAAACTTGGTGGGTTTCTAGTTATATAACTTGAAGTTCCTGTTTACATATAGATTCTGTGGGTCTGTGCTAGCTCTACATTAGTCCCAATGGTTGGTAGCAAGATTGAAGTTTTTGCTTGTTGGTAGGTGCAACACAGGTGAATAATAGAATTTCTGGCGGTTTTCTTCCTGTGCTAGCTGCATACAACATGGCCTGTTGTGACTTCCTTTCAATGGCCTCCATCTTCATCTTGTGCATCAACCGCTTACAGCGCTTTGCAAATATGATGACAGTCCCTAGTTTTTTCGATGTATATACAAAGATGTTGAATTCCATCATCAGTGCTACGTCACACGCTGCCGCGGCGCGCTGATGGGCGTCCGATCGGTAGTGAGGCGGATATGTTTTTGAATCCTGATCCTCAGAGCTCGGGCTCGGACGTATCGGGTTGAGGGAGTGCGGTCAGGGTCCCGGGACTACGCACGGCGACCTCCTCTGTGAGGGAGTGGGAGATAGTGACTTGAATACGAATCGGAGGAGACGAGAGACTAGGCGAAAGGACGATAGGTCGAGAGCTAGATACTACGCCGATCACCGAAATGATACAACGCTGGAGTCGTGACGGACGTGCTCCCCAGAACGTATTTCTGAAACGAGGAATGATGAGGGAGGAGACTCGGAATATATCGAAAAGCTAGACGAAGCGATATGACTGTGACGAAGGACGTTGCGGATATTTCGAGATCAAAGGCGAAGACTGGGTAAGTCGAGCGGCGTAGAGACGAGGGATTTATCGAAATGGCGGAGGGGATAGTCGGAGGTCGCGGTATTGGTATTCGTATTCGTATTCGTCGAGCGGCGTGCGGCAAAGGTCGAAAGTCGTGGGTTCAAAGTCGAAAGGTTGTGGCGAAGTCAGACCACTTCAGGGGGCTCTTTCGAGATCCTGAGTACGAGGGGGAATAGTAACTTGTTATTGCAATCGTGCGCTCGAGAACTATTTGTACGACAAACGAGTCAGAGTCCGAATCGTACGGACGCTGACATAGGAAGACAAATACGAAACCGAAACACAGAATACACGAGTCAGATATCACGGGGGTGCGAAGAGACGTGAGGAGCGAATATACGAGGTAGGTGGCAAGTCGGTATCGGAGAGTTCAACTGTAAGTATTAGACGTACGATCGTCGCTATTGTTGGTGTATGCGAAACGCGAGACGCGCGTCAAAGCGAAAGACGCCAGCACTCCAACGGAATGTTGGGAGGAACCGGACGAGTATTTCGGACACAAGTCGAAGGGAGGGACGTACGACGGGCGGTATTGGCTCGTTGTACATCGATATTTCCCGTCTTGGACTTGGCGGGCTCTACGCGTGCGGGACCGGACAATCGATCTAGATAAGGGGGATAATACGAAGACGAAGGGCGAAGTCAGGAAGTATGATTGACGGCGGCGCGTCCGTGCGGGGTGGGCGGCTACCGAATTGGGTGCGGCGCATGCTGTGCCGCGGCGTCGGCTGTCCTATGGGTTGTGGCGTATCTGGGGGCGCTTACGGGGTATTTCGAATGATCGCTAGGCGCTGCTGATAGACTCTGCGGGGCGGTGTTGAAACCTGATTGCGGGTACCGAGGCCCCGGGGGCCGAGGTCACGTGATTTCGGAAAGTACCGAAAATGCTAAAAGTCGGGGGTTTCTCCGTTCGTCCGGGAGGCAGTCGTATCACCTCCTCCTTATTGAAATCCTGACCGTCCACGGTCAGAAGGCAGAAGTAGTCGCGTCGACGGAAGTACGAAAAGCTCGGGGCCCTGGAGTCATGTGACCTCACACATAATGGCTTGCGAAGGTGCATATGGGAGATCTGGCACGTCGTCAACCAGGACACTGAGAGGTTCATTCGAAGTTGATGGGAGGTTGGCGTCGTAATGTCGCTAGCGCTGAGGGACGCGCGGGATGGCCTCGTGCCAGGGTACCGATAAGCTCCAAGCTTATTCCGGCACGTCGTGTGCGCATTTCGGTGTGTCGGTAGATAGTTGAGGCGACGGATTGCGACCGATATTCTCTGGGAAACTGAATGCAAACGACCCAACACGAAGTGGACGCAGATCATTATGTCAGCAGTCCGGGAAATCACCGTGGACTAGCCGTGGACTGCCTTGGGGACTTCAGCAGGCACGGTGCAGATAAGATAGGCGGGGGTTTTGGTGGGGGAGCCTTATCTATTAGATTTCCAATATGATAATCGAGTCATCACGTGACTCTTTCGTCAACGCTCGTTTACAACGAAGGAACAGCTTTTGGAATGGTTTCTTCGCCACAAAGGAGGTTTATGCCGAGCCTCTACGTTCTCCCAGCGTTTTGTAGCTTAGCCGTAGATGCCCCGGCCTGTATGAAAATTGGGATGCGCATACCGGCGAGTCCGGGCCGGGCCGAGGCTGTAGAAATGCAACGACGCGAAATGAGCTACACCGCGCGGGGCACAATGAATGTATTCAAGGGGCTTTTCAGATTAAATCCTGAGGCTGTCTCATACAGTTGTAGACACTTTTCAGCAGGCAAAATAGGGATAATCTATGAGATACTTCCACAGCATGACTAGAGGTAGTGTTGCAGAGCTTTGGTAGCGAGCTTGGGATGCCAAAAGACCGCCAAATATCTTATATATGATGATATAATATCTATCCCAAGTTTGGTACCTTAGTGGTAGAAGGGCGAGGCTGCAGGAAACGTGTTATGAGGCAGGCAGCAGTACTGGATATCGCGCGGAATTGATTACTAAGCATCGACTTGGTAGTACTACTACTGTAAGGTCCTACGTGCTACTGCTACTACGGCGACGAATGCACAAGGCGGGGTACGCCTCGAGTGCTTGATGACGGATAATTCTGCGCAGCACGTGGGCGTGGTTGATATCCCATTGTGTTCGCAGAGCGCCTTACAGTCTCGCGGTCATTGCCTGCAGGCCATGTGTTGTCGCGCACACGAGCCGTCGATTCGAACCGGCGCACGTCTTGTACAAAAAGGCTGATGTCCCATCCAAGGTTGCGTCTGGTGAGGCTGTTGATCCAAATGGAATTGCGAAAAGGAAGCTGCGAGCGTATGATGGCCGCCGCCTCTTCCAACTCATCTGCACGATGCGACAGTGCACGCATCCGGTCCACGGTCTGTGGAGCTGGGTCAGCTATTGCCCGGTAGAGTGATGCATCCACGCACCTGCTCGTCCTCACTACTTGGATCATCCCCGTAGCTGTCTGCCTCTGCGTTGTCCGGCAGCGGCAGTGGCGCGTGTTCTCCGGGAGTCCTAGCCCGGATGGCGGACTCGGAGTTTACTACGCCGCTGCCCGGAGCGTGCCTGGCAATGCGTTGGAGACGATCCCAGCCGCCGCCGCCACGCAAAACTGCTGCGTCACCGAGCCATTCATGGTCGTCCCCATCGGTGATACTGCCGTCGTTGTGATCGGCATATGCAGCACTGGCGGACGCAGCGGCTGAGTTGCCGTCATCGTCATCATTGCCTGTTAATCTGGAGCCAGCTGCCCTTTCAAACTGAGGTGCTGGTACCTTAGGGCGAAGCTCGGGGTGGCGGTAAATGGGGGTGGTGCGGCGACGAATCACCTGGCGCCAGAAACGCGTCGAAGGTTCGGGCACCGCTTGCACAAGATGTTTGCAGAGGTGATGGGTGTTGAACTTTTGACTGCCACAGTTGCATGTCCACAAAAGAACGTCAGTGTGATAGACGAAAGTACGAGTCATGTCGCGCTGAATGGGTTTGCGAGAAAGCTCTCGCCAGGCGCGCTTGAAGTACGTTTGATACGTCGTGAGCGCTTTCGAGCGGCCGAGACGGTGGCTATCCTCGAGGACCTCTGCGCGGACGAAATAGGCTGCCGTGACCTGCGTCTTCAGGATCCAAACGAGGTGGTCGAGTCGTGGGCGGAGTAGGTTGTGTAGGAAATCGTGTTTGAGCTGCTTCCAGAAGTTCTCAACGTTCATCGTGGTGCGAAGGCGTGAGATGCGGGGGGAGGTTGATCGTGCCCATAGCTTCCATTGATTAGGTGCGTACCATTGCGTCCAGAGATAGCCCCAGACTTCTCTGAGGCCCCGCAGATGACAGAAATGATACATCTCTGTGACGGCATGCAAACGGATGTCTGCCGCGCTGTGTGTGCCGTCGCGATCGGGGAAGAGAGGGTGCTGACAGAAGTGTTTGGTGAACAGGTGGAGTATCTGCTTGCGATGGACCGCAGGGCAGAAGACGTAGTCCGGGTCGTGTGAGACGATCTCGTCTTCTTCGAAGCACCAGTCAGGTGCATCTTCTTCGTCTGTCGCATCGCGGTCAATCTCGCGACTGACTTGATCTAGCAGCTCGCCCGCGTCATCGTCCGCCTCGAGTGGTGCATCCCTGAGAGCGTCCTGTGCAGCATTTGCGCTGGATGCAACTTCTGTGACAGAAGTGAGGGCTGGTACATCTCGCGCGGCGGTGGCGGCCAGCAGTGTTCCCGGTATGCGGATCACCAGGCGGGGCCGTGGTGCGAGCACAAGTGGCTGGAGCACGCCATCCAAGCGCACAGCAATTCGTGGGACTGCACGAGTGACTGCAGACTGCTCATCCTGATTATCGACAGTGAGTAAAATGACTCATATGTTGGTACATTGTGTACGCACCGAAACTGGTCCGCCTTGCGCAATTGGGGTGAACAATGGATCAATGAATGGAAACTCAGCTGCAGCAATTGCAGCATTGTAGTAGCCTGGTGCACGGCGCAGAATTGCGAGCCTCTTCTTGAGCGCACGAAGGGCATGCCAGAAGCAAAGCTGATGCTTTGCATCAGGATAGATGCCGCGAAAGGCATTGATCTCTGACTTGTCCTTGTCCGACAGAGTAAAATGAGCGCAAATGTTCCACTTGTCTCGCAGGTGAATGAGGAACTGTTTGAGCAGCCGTTCTTTTGCGCCGCGCTGACTGGTTGCGCTGGACTGAACCAGGAGATAACCGAGCGGGATGCCAGATCCGTACGCTTCACCAAGGAGCGCGTATACCTCATAACGCGAGCCGTTTGTATTCCCTGTGATCTCAAACGATTAGCACTAGAACGTTACTTGCATACAACAACAGCACTTACATGCCGAGTCGAGCGAAATTTCACGCACGCGGCCGCCCCACTTTTGTAAGAGATCGGGCAGCACAAACGAGATCGAAACAAGGCCGGGCTCCTCTGTGAGCGGCACCTCTTCGACAGCGTACCCATGGCCTCCGTCTTCCAGTGCCTCCTGGAGGATGATCCGCGCCGACTTGAGCTCATCAGGGTCGCGCTTCCACTTCTGACCGTCGAGTCGTGCCCACATTTGATATATCGACTTCCGCGTGAATGATGGTGTGGGATGCATGGTTAGAATCTTGGACCAGATCTGAAAATAAGTACCTGGTCAGCCTACGAACTGACAAGACATAGCGACGAGTCATACCTGCGTCAGCGTGAGGTGCGTATTTTTCTTGACAAACTCGACGACATCATTGGGGATATCGATGGGCCAGTATGGCTGATGGGCTTCCTTATGGCGTAGCTTGATGATGGCCTCGTCACTTGAAGCCCGGAGAGTGATGAAGAGCCAGCCTTTGCAGTCATAGACCTGCATCGACTCGCGGTCGCGTTGCTTAGCCTTGTCTGCAATCTTCACGGAGTTGCGCTGACGATCCTGGTTTTGCGCACAGTAGTATGCATAACGGACAGCGTTGGGGTCCGCCTTCCACGGGCGCCGATTGTTGTATCTAAGCGGTGGTGAGAAGACAGTCGAGGGAAGACGGATGCGACGCACATGAAACGATAATTCATCATCTCCCAGACCATCTCCGCAATCTTATCAGCCTTCTCGCGCTGATCTACAAGGGAGGCCAGGCTCGAGACGTCAACACGCGCGTCTAGCGTGACGGCATCGCTCTGCTGGCCGAGCAGGGTGAGGAAGTCGCCTAGCGTGATGACGTCGAGAGCTGCGTGCTCGTCCGTGTCCTCCGTGTCACTGTCGCCGAGGTCTGGCTGCCTTTTCTTCTTCTGCGCTTTCTCCTTCCGCCAGGTTGTCTTGCGCGCTTTGCATTCCTCGCACGTCTTGATACGTTCGGCGTCATCGCCGTGAGAGCCGTGCTTGAAAGGGAATGCCGTGATGGGCTTCTCGTGCCTGCATGCGACACAGAGCCGAGTTGGGGCGCCAGACATCGAAGCAGAGCGTTGCCGAGGGAAGATGTGATGCCAGACGTGCGGGAGCACCTCCCCGACCTCCCGTTGACTTGGACGACGACGGTCTGCGAGCTTGCATTGCACGTGATCGTGTTTCTGACATAAGGACAGAGGTCCGGGAGGAGGCCATGGTCGCAGGTCTCATCGCGAGTGTGCCTGCTGAGGGACTCAGGGTGGTCCACGGCGATTGCCGAGTCTGCTGACATAATGATCTGCGTCCACTTCGTGTTGGGTCGTTTGCATTCAGTTCTCTGGGAACGTTCCTCCGGGCGAGAACCAATAGCGGGGGGAATCGGAAGCGAGTAGCGGATGCGGTAGGAATCCGATTCGAGGGCGGCGAACTTCGTGGGAGTGTGGATGTTTAAGATGGGAATCGAACTGCTTGACGCGAATTTATGATGTCATAGTGAGGTCAAACATGAGGCGGGGGTCTGGATGCGTTGGAAATACAATCGAATTGGCGTAGGTGGTTTCCTGATGGCTCGAAAGCGGGGAACGGCCGTGGGATTTTCGACTTGGGACAAAGTTTGTGAGGAAGTCGTGTGCCGTGGTGCGCGCGTTGGAGTGGGCGAAAGCGAAATGTCGGGGGACTGCGCGAAATGCATAAAAGGCGGTGGGCCGCGACTTTACGAAGTCGGCATCCCCACCTTCTTCTTGTCCCTTCTGGCGTTCATCTCTCGTTATGTCTGCGTCCATCGATTCGATCATCGACGAAATCCGGCAGCTCCTGAATGCATTCAACGAACATGCTTCGTCGCAAGAGAAGGAAATCTGGTGCGTGAGGGTCGCGCAGACCTTGGTAAGTCCTTCGATGTTGATTCGCGTAGCTCCTTTGATGCTTAACGCTTCTTGATCGACAGTCGAAGACGCATTCGTTCAAGAATGCCGCGGCGCGTACGCAGGAATTCGTGTACGAATTCCAGAAGATCGCTTCGGTCCACGGCCAGGAGTCCTGGAAGGCGTTGTCGTTTGGGTATATTCGGGTGGTGCCTGAGACGGCCGCGGTACGTTCTTGATTTATGTGCTGCTTGGCTGGCATTCCTGACGCGTCTGTAGCTCCCTGCAGCCCCTCCTGTCGAGGCTACCGTTCCTTCGCCGGGTCCTAGCACTCTGCCTCCGGTGGCGACTTTACGCGAGCCGCGTTCGTCGGAAGGCATCGAGGAGATATTGGAGAGCGAAGACGAGCTCGTAGAAGACGAGGACTCCACGCCGCCGCCTCCTACTAAGTCGAAAGGGAAGGGTAAGGCGAAGCCGAGGACGCGCAAGGTTTCGAAACCTCATGCGCCGACTGTGGTGCCTCCGCCGTTGACCCAAGCTCAGTGGAGGGACATCCAGACGCAAGAGGCGCAGGCCCTTCTCGAATCTTTAGCGGCGGGCCTCGCGAAATACATCAGTCCGTCGGGCCGTAGTTTCGACAGCGTGAGTTTTCTTTTCGGCTATGTCTCGCGAGAGTGATTGCTGATTGATTGCGTGGGATAGGTATGTGACGAGTGCCGTTCGGAGGCGCGGGCCATGCTCTGCAAGCCCACGCTGTGGACCGAAAATCCTCGCGTCTTGGTCGTCTGCGCGTACTGCAGCCAACAGAAGAAGTCGTGTAAGTGGAGCGGGAGGAACACTATTAGTACGTCCTCCTTGTTGCTGCGCTGGACTTGTGGTATTAACGCGGTCGTTCGAAATAGATCCTTACGGTCGAAGCGCGGCTTCAGCGGCGGAGAAGATCGCTGCCATCAAGAAGTACTATCCGGTGGCTTTCGCGCCTCCGGACGATCCCTTGGAAGAAGTCGCGCCGCCTGTAAAGAGGCAGAAGAAAACGAAGGTCGAGGTCGTAATAGCTTCGCCAGCGAAGCGAAACAAAGGCAAAGGTAATGTCGTTATTTCGAGTCAGGCTTTGGGCATTGCTGACTTGATATTCGTTGTAGGTCGTCGTATCCCTTCCTCCTCCGTCGAGGTTATAGCGTCACCGGGCCTAGATCCGGAGGTCGAGATCCTCGAGCCGGCCGTCGAAGTGCAGTCGCAGACGCAGGGCACCGCGCAAGGTGAGCGTTCTCCGCTCTTCTTGCCGGAGCCGCCGTCGACTCCTTCGAAATTGGCGGAAGGTACCCAGGTGCAGGTCGCAGGTCCGAGCGACTTCGGAAACCCCGGTATCTTGGGTTCGCAGACTCAACGGGAGATTTCGGTCCTGGAGCCTCGCCTTGCGAGCGAGGAAATCCTTGCGAAGACGGAGGAAGGTACGTGTCTTGATACTGTTCGTCGCGAAGTCCGGCTAAATGATATTTTGATGCTAGAAGACTTGTCGATGGTCGGGATCCATCGCAAAGTTATGAACTGGTACCACATAAACGGGGCACCTCCTGGTCTTCTTCCTCCGGGCCCACATCCAGACCAATGGCGCGTCTCGCATGGGCTCCGTTTTCTCCAGGAGCAAGGCGACGCGGCTCGCGGAGTTCCGGCCGACGAGGCTCTCCCTCCTGCGATCCGTACGCTCGTGTTGCGCTATCGCGAAGACAACCTCGCCGATATGTCGCGTGGCTACGCGAGTCAAGAGGCCTTCAAGGCGCGCTGGATGTCGGAACTCCGCCTCCTCAACTACGAGGAGTGGTATTTCCGGGCGGCGGATTGGACTGCGAAGTTGCCAGAGGAATTCGACGACAGGGGGAATAGGCTGTGAGGCGAAGGGGAAGTCTAGAGGTCTCGTAGTGGCTCGGTTTTTAGCCTTGTGTCCCCTTTAACAATATCTTGAGCGACTAGAAAGGCGTGATTTGATCGTATAATTGCATGATATTGATCGCGCGTTATGTGGCATTATTTCGAAATGACTTAGAACGATTTTGAGGTCTGAAATGCTAAGCCGAAAATCGAATTCTTTTTGTTTAAGTCTCAGTACTCCTTCATTGACTTAGGACTTTAATCTTGAGTAGTCCTGCGCATCAGCGATATACGCGAGCGACTTAGTATAGTACGGGGATATTCAGTAACAGCTGGGGTGGAATGGGGAAGTGACACTAGTTCTGGATGGTTCACGCCACGGAATGCTAATCTTCGTCGGCTGGGTCGTCATCGTCTTGTACGTCGGGTTCTATCGGCTCTTCTTCATCGTCGTTTCCGATTGTCTCGGTGGTCTCCAACTCTCGGAGTCGCTGAGTGTCGATATCGACTTGAGATAAGTCGATCGGGATAGGCTCTCGTCGTGCGAAATAAGGAATAACACGGAAGGCGGCGATGGGTCGATCTAGCACCGAGCCGTCGAGCTCAGCTAGAATGTAGGCTCCGCCACGATTGCGCGAAATCACTACAAGAGGTCCGAGGTAGCGCGGACGCATCTTGCGGTTGAGCGATTTCTCGATTGCTGTGTGTCGCATGAGTACCAGGATTCCGCGTTTGAAGTCGAAATCTTTGATGGTGTGCTCATGTTCTATTTCGAAACGGCGGGCATTGGCTAGACGAGTGGCGTAGACGTTGGATCGAAGTCGTGAGAGCTGTTCGAATCTCTTCTGGAGTGCGACGGCGCGTCGGACAATTAAGTCCGTAGTCGAGAGTATGGAGGTGGGCGCTGGCTGAAGGTATGTGGCTTCTGAAATGTCCAGGGGAATAAGCGGGTGACATCCGGTGACTGCGAAGTAAGGCGAACATCCCATACGCTTGCGCGTAGTGATGCGGTCGGACCAGAAAACGGAATAGGCATGACGTGCCCATTGCGACTGTTCTCCGTCGGCGGCTTTGATGAGTGCTTGCCTTACGTCGTAATGTGATCGTTCCACGATGCCGTTGGCGCGTGAGTTATAACCGCTAATTCGAATGTGTCGGATGTGATACTTCTTCTCTAAATGTTCCAGCGCTTTGATGAACGGTCCTCCGTTGTCCGTGACTATTTCGCAGAGGGAATTCCATCGGCAAAGGATATTCTCGTAGACGAACTCCGCAATCTGTGTCGCGTTCTCCTTCTTGAGTAAACGGAATTCGGGCCAAGCCGTAATGGAGCAGCGGCCTTGGACAATATATCGAAATCCGTTTGAGACCGGCATATGCATTGTGTCGACGTAAATCTTGGCGAATAGCGAGGCGGGCATTGCGACGGTGGGTGGCATGAGGATTTGGCGTTTCTGTCGTCGCTGGCAAATGATGCAGGTTCTAACATACCACATGACGTCTGCTTCGTAGGATGGCCACCAGAAGCGTTCTCCGATGAGAGAGCGCGTTGCGAATACTCCACGATGGCCTATCTTGTCATGACAGTCTATTAGAATTGCTATGCGTCGATCAGGATGAGGGATGAGTTTATGTGCGCCATCCACAGCGCGTCGCCATAGTCGATTGCCGTCGAGGAAGAAGCGTGTGGCGTAGCGAACGAAGGTGCCAAAGTCTGTGTCGGAGATATGATCTGGGCGTACTGGATCTTCTAGCCAATCGTGTACTTCGATTAAGCGGCGGTCGGCTTTGCGCGCTGTGTCGGTACGTGGTACTTCGCTGTATTCGAGCCCTGGCTCCTCCTCCTTATTGAGATCTTGACCGTCCGCGGTCAACGCGAACACAGCTAGGGAAGAGGGGGTAGGAGTATTGGGCAAGGGGAATGGTTCTGGATCCATATTCGGCGTGACGACGGCATTTAGAAAGCCGTACAGGTTATCTAGCCAGTCATCGAAATTGTCGTCGAGTGGTTCTTCGGGGTCGCCAGGCTGGCGGACGCGTCTAGAAAGTCCGTCGGGGCCGTGAAAAATTCCGGGTACATGGCGCAACAAGAATTTGAAGGCGAGAATCGCTATGATCCAGCGATTGATGCTTGCTGTTGGGACTAGGTCGGGATTCTTGAGCATGCCTCCAATGGAAGACGCGTCAACTTCGACTATGAGGTTTCGGAGGCCGATGAGGTACACGCGAAGTGTGCGAAGTGCTCGGAAAAGGCCGTAGATCTCTAGCTTGGGCTGCGAAAAACGACGCTCTCTATCGTTGAGCGAAATGGATCCGAAGCGTGAATAATGGCGTCGTTTGGCGTTGTCGATGTCTTGTTGGGCGAGGATATATCCCACAGCAATATATGAGGTGTCGACGGCGAGGATTACGGGGGCGGGGGATTCATAGTCTATAGCGCGAAGTGCTCCGGAATTGACGAGGGCTTCTTTGAGGTACTCCTGCGCTGCTAGCTGCTCGGTGCCATACTCGAACTCTACTCCTTTGCGAGTAAGCTTCGTGAGCGGCCAAGCGTGCTTAGCGAAATCCTTGATGAAGATCCGGCAAACTCCGACAGTGCCTAGAAATGCGCGGATGTCCGATAGATCCTTGCAGGGACCCCAGTTGGTGATGGCTGAGATGGTAGTAGGGTCCGCTTTGCGACCTTCAGGTGTGCAAAGATGACGGAGTACGGTAAATTCGCGCGAGATCAGGATAGATTTGGTGCCGGAGAATGTGCCTTCGGAATAACGCATGCGCTGGAGGATTCGGTTGGCGTTCTGGAGATGTTCCCAGACGAAGCGGCGAATGTCGGAATTCTCAGGGATCATTTCGTAGGTGCCGTCCGGTTTTCGATAATCCGATTTCGGACCTTTGAGGGGAACGTCGTCGATGAAGGGGATGGTATATGTCGGAATCTCGTCTTGGAGGATGAATGTGACGTCGTCGTGGAATATCGGGACCGAATTTGTCCAACCCATCGGTAGAGTGACGAGTCGAAGAGCGCCATACGGGGTCTGAAAGGTGGTGTAGTCGCGGGATCGTTCATCTATTACGCGCTCGTCGTAGCCGACGTAAAGGTCGAGGATACCGCCACAAGCGCGTCCGCCGAATTGTTCAGCTAGGTGCTCTTGAATGGGCGGGACTCCGGAGTGTGCGACGGTTACGGCGTTGAGCGGTTCGAGGGAATGTACGATCCGTAGCTTGCCATCCTTTTTCGCGACGCAAAACCATTTCGACCGGTACGATGAGTTTGAGGGCTCGTAGACTCCAGCGGCAATCTTCTTTTTGATAATCTTGCAGACCTCATTGTGGATTCCAGGGGGGATGGGGATATTTCGATCGACCCAAGGGACGTGAGAGACGACTGGAATTTGAATGGGAGGGAAGAATTCTTTCTTGAAGCTGCCGCGTTCGGTGTCGTCCCAAGCAAACGCTTCGTTTTGATTCGAAATGACGTCGTGCATCAGGTCGCGTTCGGTAGGGGTGAGGAAATCGAAGTTGGGCAAGGAGTCCATTGCGTCGTGGCGTTCTTGCGTGTAGCGGCCAGTGGGCGTGAACTGCGGGGGATGTGTGGCAAGAGGTGGCATGGACTCGAGCGGGTCTCCAGTAATGTTGCGCTCGATCCGAAAGCCTTCAGGAAGTGTTCCGAGTACTGGGCGCACCTTGAGCGCGACGGGCTTGTACTTCTTCTTCCCGATATATGTAGCACGGACCTGGGGTTCGGAATGCGGCGAAGTTATCGTGTGTATTGCCGAGAAAATACGTGACGAGTCCGTAGCGTGCCCACCGAATCTCGAAGTGGGCTGTACAAGATGCGGCGAAGAGCCAGAATCATGAGACGATGTTCTTGGTATCTGCGAAATGCGCTGTGGGGGATCAAGATAAGAGTCATGGGGCGCCTGGGAATTACGAGGTGAAACTGGGCAAATATTCTGCAAGAAAGAGGGGGCAGCGTAATCGGGGAGGTGAGAACGAGACTCTGAAGCGGTTACGTAGGCTTGTTGCACTGCAGACTCGTCCGATGAGTCAATGGGGGTATATGCAAGAATACGGACATCGTCGCCGTCGCCTTCGAGTATCATGGCGACGGCTTCACCTTCCTCCAACTCATTGAGCAAATTGCCTGACCTGTTCATCTCGAAACCGATGGTGGCCACGGGGGAAAGAAGGGATGGTCAACTGGGCGCCACCGTTAGGATTCGAAATCGTCACGGTCTGGTCGGCGTTGGAGTAGTTGCGGACGATGGACTCGGTCAATACGTCGAAAGGTCGACCAAGGAGGATGTCGTACGCCACTTCGCGGACGATATGAATCTGGAGGTAGAGCGTCATGTTGCCGAACCGTACGGGGACATTTCGAGCAAGTCCGAGGGATTCCGACATCTGACGGTTGGCGCTTTGAAGGCGAATTTTGATGGTGGGGTCGTAGTGCAATTCGAGGAAGTGACACACTTGTTCGGACATTGCGATGACCTGTGAACCGGGATCGAGAAGGCACTCTATCGCCACTCGGTTGGCGATAAGTCCGTCGATCGACCGGAGCGCATGCGATTCTCTCGCCACGATGAGACAGTCGTCGTCTTCTCCGTCGTCCACACCGTTGAGGTACATTTCGACTGGGTCGCGCATGTACGAGTCGCCGTCCTTGTCGATCCATATGTCCTCTTTGGTCGCGGTGCGTGGGTCGGGCAGGTAATTCAAGAAGACTTTGTTCTCGGAGTCGCGAATCGCCGTGGCGGGTGATACCATCTCTTCATCGGGCACTTCTTTGAAGCTGACTTTGCGCGAGGGGGCTTCGACTTGGGCAACGGCAGCGCGACGCGGAGTAACCGCGTCCCGGAACTTGGCGCGAATCTCTGGCGCAAGTGACAGAAGTTCCTCCGGCGTGAGCGTGATCTGAGCTGTCTGCATAGCGCGAGCGTAAATGGTGTCGGCGATTTCAGCACGGTAGATGGGTGCGGAATGCTTATAGACAGGCTCGTTACCCTTGCTCTTGGGCGGGTCCGTTGGCACTGTTTTGATTTTCGCCTGAGCGCCGGTTGCGTCGCGTGCACTGCGAAATGGGTGCTGCTGCGCCGGAACGGATGGTTCGGCCTCTTCTTGGGTGCCTGCGTCCTGAGCGGGGTTAGACGTGGACTGAACCGCCTCGCGCTGCTTTCCTTTAGGAGCGCGGGTGATCTCAACTCCGTCGAACACCTGCACAAGCGTCTGTGCTCCACGTAGCGCAGCTAGTTCTTGCTCCAAGAATGTGATGCGGTCTTCCTTGGATAATTCGAAGGTGTTTGCTATGGTGGGGACGCACTCGATCATCAGCTGCGCGACCGGCTTGACACTCGGATTGCGCCGGTACCACTCTTGCACGCGTTCGCGCAAGAAGTCACCCGAAATTGCGCGGGGGACGTAGGAACCGTTGGCAAGCGTGACTCTGCCCTCACCGTTCCGTACGACGGCTCCTAAGCGAACGTCTTCCTCCACGATGTCGCAGGAATTGATGCGATGGTCGGCGGAACCGCAGTAAAGACATCTGCCGGCAAGGCGAGACATAGCGGCCGACTTGGCATCTTGTGCGGCGGAGGTAGCGGGTGGAGAGGTGGCTGGGACGGGTGCCGAGGATTTCGCAACGACTGGGACGACGGCTGATGCGACAGGAAGAGGATTACCACCCTGCATGAGTGAGCGAACCAATTGCGCAAGTATTTCTTCTGCTTTCATGGTCGGAGGCGGAGTAGGTGATGCTGCCTCTATTGCGGAAGTCGATCCGACGACGGACGCGACACGGTTCATATTGCAAAATGAGTCCACTCCCGCCTCGAGTACGTACTGCCCGGCGGCTCGGACGTCGACGATTTCGTAAGCGTCGCCGGCTTCGACGTCGGGCTTCTTGATCTGCAGACGCGGATTTAGAAGTCGCCACAACGTGTCGGGGATTCCTTGGGAGAAGTCGCTCTTCTGTTGCAGCGTTGACAGCTTCCCTGCACGCATCAGGAATCCAGAGATGGTGAGGTATTCGCGATGATAAGTCGCAAACTCCTCCAACGTCAACGTCGACTTCTGACGTGTTTTGACGACGAGACTCTCTAAATCACCTAGCGTGTAGGCCCGATCTTCGTCAGCTCCAGGGTACAGTTTACCTACCGCCTTCTTGAAATCGGCGTAGGTTCCTGGTCCAGAGAATTCGACCATGGAGTCGAACATATCGGCGTCCTCGGAATTGACATAGACCTTCGACCAGTCCTTCTTCTCGCGGTCAGTGACGACTCCGGCTTGGGTAAAGGCTGACTCTAGATCCGACCAGTAGCGGCGAATCTCACGTGGCTTGGAGGGTTCGAAAACGGGAGCCGTGCGCGCTCGACGCGCGGGCATGGGGACGGGTGCGGCCATTACGACGGGTGGTGCGAGGATTTGGAGTGGTAGAGGTGGGAGGATACGAGGTAACGGAATAAGCTGCGACGTCGACGGTTGGCTCGGAATAGACGGTGATGGCGAGGGAGGGGTACGTGGAGTGGCTGGGTAACTGGTACGAAGTGGGGTGAGATCGGATAAGGGGGGAAGCGGAGAGAGCTGTGATGACGGTGTGCGAAATCCACCTGGTACGTGATAGCGTACAGCGAAATCCTCTTCAGCTAATTCGGGGAGTTGTTCCGGACTCTGGGGGAGAGGAACGTCTTCTGCTTCGTGATCGTGCTCTTCGTCTGAGTCGGAGTCGTGTAGGGGATTTACTATGTGTCGGCGTCGTACTTCTTCTGCGTACGAGCGAGTATTATAGCCTCGGAAGGGAGAAGGTGCGGATGGAAGTCGCGGAGGAATTCTGACCTAGCCCTCGCGGTGGGCTCCAAAGTTGATGGGCGTCCGATCGGTAGTGAGGCGGATATGTTTTTGAATCCTGATCCTCAGAGCTCGGGCTCGGACGTATCGGGTTGAGGGAGTGCGGTCAGGGTCCCGGGACTACGCACGGCGACCTCCTCTGTGAGGGAGTGGGAGATAGTGACTTGAATACGAATCGGAGGAGACGAGAGACTAGGCGAAAGGACGATAGGTCGAGAGCTAGATACTACGCCGATCACCGAAATGATACAACGCTGGAGTCGTGACGGACGTGCTCCCCAGAACGTATTTCTGAAACGAGGAATGATGAGGGAGGAGACTCGGAATATATCGAAAAGCTAGACGAAGCGATATGACTGTGACGAAGGACGTTGCGGATATTTCGAGATCAAAGGCGAAGACTGGGTAAGTCGAGCGGCGTAGAGACGAGGGATTTATCGAAATGGCGGAGGGGATAGTCGGAGGTCGCGGTATTGGTATTCGTATTCGTATTCGTCGAGCGGCGTGCGGCAAAGGTCGAAAGTCGTGGGTTCAAAGTCGAAAGGTTGTGGCGAAGTCAGACCACTTCAGGGGGCTCTTTCGAGATCCTGAGTACGAGGGGGAATAGTAACTTGTTATTGCAATCGTGCGCTCGAGAACTATTTGTACGACAAACGAGTCAGAGTCCGAATCGTACGGACGCTGACATAGGAAGACAAATACGAAACCGAAACACAGAATACACGAGTCAGATATCACGGGGGTGCGAAGAGACGTGAGGAGCGAATATACGAGGTAGGTGGCAAGTCGGTATCGGAGAGTTCAACTGTAAGTATTAGACGTACGATCGTCGCTATTGTTGGTGTATGCGAAACGCGAGACGCGCGTCAAAGCGAAAGACGCCAGCACTCCAACGGAATGTTGGGAGGAACCGGACGAGTATTTCGGACACAAGTCGAAGGGAGGGACGTACGACGGGCGGTATTGGCTCGTTGTACATCGATATTTCCCGTCTTGGACTTGGCGGGCTCTACGCGTGCGGGACCGGACAATCGATCTAGATAAGGGGGATAATACGAAGACGAAGGGCGAAGTCAGGAAGTATGATTGACGGCGGCGCGTCCGTGCGGGGTGGGCGGCTACCGAATTGGGTGCGGCGCATGCTGTGCCGCGGCGTCGGCTGTCCTATGGGTTGTGGCGTATCTGGGGGCGCTTACGGGGTATTTCGAATGATCGCTAGGCGCTGCTGATAGACTCTGCGGGGCGGTGTTGAAACCTGATTGCGGGTACCGAGGCCCCGGGGGCCGAGGTCACGTGATTTCGGAAAGTACCGAAAATGCTAAAAGTCGGGGGTTTCTCCGTTCGTCCGGGAGGCAGTCGTATCAGCGCAGCCTCTCGCGAGTCGTGACGGCGATGACTGCTCCAGTGCTCTTCTAGTTACCCTCACAATGCCCTATAGGAAGATCAGCGACGACGTCAAGATGGCCGCCATCAAACTCTACGGGCATGGCCAGCTCGACCTCGACGAAATACTCGACTGCGTCGGTTTCTCTGAAAGTACATTCTGGCGAACCAAGAGACTCTATGAGGACACCGGCCATGTCTCAGCCTTGCCATCAGCTACACGTGGTCGCCCGCGGCTTCTTGTACGGGACGACGTGGACTACTTGCTAGAGCTTGTCAATCATCGTCCCTCGTGGTTCCTCGATGAACTCCGGGACCTCCTCACAACCAACCGCTTCATTCATATCCACCTCACAACCATCCATCGCGAGCTGGAGCGACACGATATCTCATTCAAGAAGCTACGCCGCACAGCCTCCGAACGCGATCAAGATGTACGTGCCGACTTCATCCGTCGTATGGCACAGTATCAGCCGGAGCAGCTGGGCTTCCTCGACGAGGTGTCCAAAGATGAGAGAACAATACAACGTCGCCAGGGGAGGTCTGCAAAGGGGAGCAGGGCAGTGATGGAGGGTGTATTTGTGCGGGGGCGTCGGCTGTCAGCTGAAGGCCTTCTGACAGTCAACGGGATGGCGGCAGCATACGTTGTCGAAGGGTCAATGACTCGAGACAAGTACCTCTCTTTTCTTGCTAACACTGTGGTGCGTATTCTCCACTGTTCGCTTTCAGTTTGCTGTGAACCGCCTGTACAGATGCCTTTATGTTCGCCATTTCCTGGGCCGCTCAGCGTCCTTGTCATGGACAACGCTCGCATTCACCATGGTGCCGAGATCCTGGAGCTTGTTGAGCAGCATGGTGCGTGGCCACTCGTATAGTATTGCTTGCATCCTGAGTCGATCAATGAAGGTGTACGGCTTGAATTTCTACCGCCATATTCCCCTGACCTGAATCCGATCGAGGAAGCCTTTTCAAAGATCAAGGCATTCATTCGTCGCAACGCAGATGCATTCACGAGGTCAGAGGGCATTGTCTATGACATGTATATGGCAATGGAGGTCATCACGGCAGAGGACGCACAGGGCTACATTCGACACGCAGGTTACAACTGATTTGCAAGTACAAAGCACTATCCTTATAATACAGAAAGTCCATACAGTCCTGAGCGAGCTGATTGAAGGATGGAAAATGTATTGAGAACAAAACGAGAGATGAAACAGCGAGCAAAGTGAAAGAAGAGAGAAGCGAACAAGGAGAGTAGCACCAACCTATCCCCTGGATTGCGCCCACAGCAAGACAGCCTCCTTGAGCTCCGCAATCTCTCCCGGGACAAATCCCATGTCCCTGAGATCCTGGATGCTAATGTGGCGGAAGACGTGAGTCCCAGAGTACTTGTTAGAGGTCAGTCGGTCGCCAATCGCCTGCGGGAGCTCGAAACGTCTACAGAACTCGTCGATTGTGAGCCGCTCGCCGGGGACGAGATCGGCGGGGATGAGATGGACCGTCTGATCATGCAGTGCAAGAGCTGGGCCCGCAGCCTGAGGAGGGACAGCAGGGAGTCCGGTGCCACGAGCGAAGATAGGAAGTTGGCCAAGATCTGGCAGTGCACCAAGGAAATTGTAGACAGTCGCAGGCTGCTGTGCGACGGCAGGGGCAGCGACCTCGGGCGCCTTCGCTGGCTTGCCAACAATGTCTTGAGCACGACGCTGGAGAAGCGTCGGCGCGCCCTTCGCATCGTCAGACAGGCCATCGAAGTACTTATGATTCGGTGGACGCTCGAGTGTTGCCGAGTCATCTTGCTTCAGCTGCATATATGCGCTTGTGAGTTGTCGAGAGCAGATACGACGAGCAACTTACCAATGCGGCACTCCATACTTCCATTTGCTTCGCACCAAGACTGAAGTGAGGCGCACCAGGTTTGTTCGGGTCGATGAAGCAGAACCCGCCGCCGCCGCCGCAGTTGGTCTTGCTGCACCGCCAGCGAATTTGCAGTGCCTTGATCTTCTCGTTCTGCGCACGGTTGGCCGGGTCGATGTCGAAATCCTTCGGAACCTAAGACAGAAACTCAGATCGGGCAGAGGACTGAGATGATAGAACTATACTCACCTTGGTCTTCTTCTTCTTCTTGGCCTTAGCCCTGTCGTCGTCATTGCCGTCGTCGTCTTCAACCAGCGTGATATCATTCTCTGTGTCCGACATGTTCGTGGCCTTCAAAGGCTTCCTCTATGATGGCATACAGTGAGCATATATGCGAATGTGAATGCAAAGAGCTTGCCTTTCGAGGGGCCTGAGACACTGTCGCTGCATGCTCCTCAAGCACAACACGGATAATAACAGCCTTGCGCGACTTCGACGCGCGGGTGATCATAGTTTCGTAATCATCACTAGTCTTCACAAGAAGGGGATCGGGGGATATGCGGGCAATGGAGAACTTGACATTGTAATTGGTGAAGTCGAGGGTCTTCGGGTTGCATGCAGCGTCGACCTTGACAAGTAGCTGAGCGCACCACGTGTCGAATGGCTCGTTGTTCTCGAGGTGCATGTAGGTGTTCACGGCCTCTCGCTTGTTCTTGCTCTTCTGCATCTCGGCAGCCGAGAAGATTGCAATGTTGTACTCCAGCTTGACCGCCTTCGGAGCTGGCTCGGGTTCAGCTGTGATCAACGGCAACAATGAATAAGTAAATGAATATCCTGAATGCCATGGTATGGTACACACCAGATTTTCGAGTCTGCACCTGTCCCCCATCATCAACCTCTTCAGCTATGTCCTCCTCAGCTGTCTTGCTCGCGGTACTTGCAATAGAAGTGGGGCGTGTGCCGATGGCCTCCTTGGGCATCGCTATGATCTCCGTGATTGTCCGGGGCAGGGTGTCAGCAGAAGACACAGAGGCAACATCGTCGTTGTCTGTAGCGGAAGAGTCGGCCATGAGTTGTGAGTGTGCGTAGCGTGAGGAGAGTTGTCAAGACGCGTCGCGCGACAAAGCCGCGTCGCGCGAGACCGCCGCGGCGGCAACTGCCGCACAACGGTGGCGCTGAATTCAAACGTGTTTGTATATACATGCAAAACGTCAGGGACTGTCATCATATTTGCAAAGCGCTGTAATTTGTTTGATAGACTTTGTCATAAAGCGACTTGGGTTTTGCTTAGCACCCAGACTTTCAATATAGGGTTGTAGAAGTTTCGCCATATATCTGAAACCACGACCTTTGAGTTTATTTGCAGTAATACATAATTCTTTATAGATCTCACGAGTATCATAGACCACAGAAATTTCTGTATTAGGTACAGCAATGTCAAGTTGGGCTAGCACACTTTTTGTGAGATCAATATAGGCACCCTTGACAGTTATACCATGGACAGGATGGAAACGCTTAATAGGATAGGCCATGCCCCTGACAAACCATAGTATATTCCAAAGGGGAACTATGTTATCTATATATCCGGTGGTCAATACACTAGGTGGTACTTTTATCAGCTCAGCCAACATATTTTTTTGATCAAGATGATAACTTCCTAGACATAATTTATGGTGTTTATTGAGCCTTCTTAATGTATGAATCAAAACAGCTCTCAGACAACCTTCAGCTTTATCACAGAATTCCAGTTGGAGAAGATCTCTAAGCTTAGGTTGACTCAAGAGATTCCATAAGTCTTCCTCACATATACTTTCCCCTATATGTATTCGCAATGCTCTCATCCATATAGTATAAAATTCATGCCGGCGTGACATGTAAGGCAAATCTATCATGAGGATATCATTCCTAACTGGTTGTAACAATTTCAATAAACAATTCCGACGTGTTTGGATGAGTATGAGTCTTCTGTTCAAAGAGCTTGCATTGATAGAGGGTATCTTTTCAGTTACAACAGGGAACTGTCGTCGGTTGTCTTTCTCATCTTCATCTGCACATGGAGCCAAACAATTTGCAGTTACAACAAGGAAGTATTGTCTATTGCCTTTCTCATCTTCACCTGCATATGAACCCAAACACTTTGCTAGAATAGCTATCGTTCTCTGGAGAATATCAAAGTTTTCATCATTTTCTTCACTGAACAACAAAGGGGTAATGCTATTCAATAGATAAGACAAATTTCTCAAGAGAGAACCCCCTTGCTTTCTACAGATAAACCTTTGTCTGTCATGGAGAAATTTCATTATTATTGGCTCATTCTGTGTTTCCCTTCTAGTGATTACAGCATTAAAAACGAGAAGAGCAACAACACATTCTTGGTACATTACATATAGTCGATACTCATCAGATAATACAGTTCTCATATCTGCCAGTTCTCATTGGCACAGCTGATGACCATATTCATATATGCTATCAGGAACAGCAATAACAGATTTGCTAGTACAGATAGATGTCAAAATCTTCCATACAACTCTGATAGTTTGTATAAGGGATTCACTAGTAACAATGTGAGATTGATTATTTGATTGTGTTGACCTGAATATGGTAAGATTCTGGCATGCCCAGCTCATAAGCTGAGAAATTGGCAGATTGGATGATGAAACAGCAAACTCCCTGAGTACTGGATTATCTTCTTCAGGCAAAGACAAACAGAAGTCATTGAGAGCTTCTACAAATTGTAGCCATTCATGTGCTTCATCCAGATTTGAAGTGGTCCATTTGATAGCATAACAATCCACCTTAGCAGAGTCTTCTTCTATATACAAGCCAGTTCCCATGCCAAGCCTCTTTCTGTACTTTTCCAGGACATCTGATACTGAGAGTTCCCACTTATGTGGCCCACATGATTCCCAGGGTGGTAGCTGAATACTCCAAGAGGAGTGAGCTGCTGTCAATAGTGGAGCCACCAGGATGATAACTTTTCTTGTAGACCATAGCACGGCAACTCCAATAGCATGCACCACAATCCACACTGCCCCAGACAGAGGGGTATGCTATGGGCTATTGGGAAAGACAAGGGGAGACAGTGTTGACAAGAGGTATAACACCATGCTCACGATTATTGATCCAAGCATGATATAGGCTACTGTCCTATTGATGGACAGCATAAAATCCACAAGGCCCACAAAAAAGAGAAACACAGAGGCATGGAGAATTGTGGGAATGGTTCCAACAGCACCAGACATGTGAAAGGTCTCAACACCCATAAACAAGAAGGCTCGTAATCGAGCACGTTTGTGGGGTGTTTTCTGCTTCTGTGAGATTTGGACATAGTTTCGTGCCCACTGCTGCACTAGTATTGCTATAAGGGCACATGTCAGAGTCAGAATGAGACTCAGGAACCACATAGCATTGACGCGGATAGCAGAAGCGGACGGCTTGAAGACTGGTACTGGATTGGCATGAGTACCGTTTGGTATGGTGGCACCTTGATTGACAAGTTGAGTCAGCAGAGCCACAGTTGCATCCCCAGAGTCGGCCGACAATTTTTTGTAGCTCTCGATGATGAAAGCGGACACCGTTGCCGAGAAAAGACCAGACTTGAGACCAGATCAGATCGACGATTCAGTGGATGAGCGACGAACACACGCACAAAGATCAGGATGCCCTCTGTGTCCCCCTTCCAACTTTCGACAAGTCTCTTGTCGCGCTCGTCAGCCTGGGCGTTGTATATCATCCAGATCTTGTCCGATGG
Source organism: Auriscalpium microsporum (assembly GCA_019914985.1). Classification (NCBI taxonomy): domain Eukaryota; kingdom Fungi; phylum Basidiomycota; class Agaricomycetes; order Russulales; family Auriscalpiaceae; genus Auriscalpium; species Auriscalpium microsporum. The sequence goes on along the minus strand of JAHLMG010000007.1, from coordinate 829,475 downwards.
GTGTCCATAGCTGCCATCTGCGCGACATAGCATGAGCATGGAAGTGCGCCACATTGTCAGCGCACATTATCTCGCACCTTTGATGTCGTTGCCTGCCGCCGTATTAGTTTTCAAAGCAAGAACATCAATGAAGAGAGCGTACCTTTTCCAGCGCTGTTGGATAGCTGTTGAGCTGTATCGTTCATCGTCGTCGTCGGGATCAAGATGAGAGCGAGTCACAGCCACGCCTCCCGCACCTGCGCCTCGAGGCAGCGGCGTTCGCCGAGACACTGCACACAGACTCGTTGCAACTTTCGTGTTATACATTATGAAGCCTATGAGAGCCAACGCGCGGCACACAAACAGCAGCCAGGCTGGTTCAGCACAAGGTCAGTGGGTCGAGGCAAGTGAGCCATTCACGGCGCGGAAAATCGTGTTCTGGTATACTTATGAAGCGCATGAGAGCGTCGAGGATGCGAGATCGTGTTTCGTGCCGCTGCATAGAATGTGCGGCGCGCGCACTGAGATTCCTGCGCGCTTTCTTGTTGCGCAAGCCGCCAAGGATGCTGTTCAATGAGAGATTTTGACGCGATCGACCCTGCTGCGGTCTCCTGGACACGGATAGGGCCTCAACGATAGCTCTCGGCTTGAACTACCCAGCAGCAGTGGAATCACAATCACGACAGCCTCTTCGAGGACGGTGCGCGGCGTTTCGATGTTGGGGACGGATGGGCAGATGAGTGACGGAGTACCATGGGACGACGATGAGCAGCCATATACGCTTTCGGAGGAGATGATGTGCGCGTCGGTGACGCTGTGCACGGCTGAGAAGCTGCAGGATAAGAGACGGGGAAGACGTACGTACGTATGCAGGTGGTTGAGGCCGACGACTGCACGCACCTTGCCTCTGTCCGCGTCCGCGCACTCAGTACTCAGCCCCCTGGCCCCCCAGCCGCCCTCCGTGCTGCCGTCCCTCCCGCTCCAGGGAGTCGTGGCCTACACTCCGAGTCCTTGCTACCCCCCATAGCTCACATCCTCTGCCAGCCATGGACAATGATGCGTATGATGCTTTGCTGCGCCGTATCTTCAAACAGGTCTGTCCGCCTGAGCCCTCTTTCCCCGTCCCCGCTGACTCCCCGACAGACACAGGGCGACGCGTGGCACGAGCCCTCGGAGGAGAATATCCACGCCGGGGTCTGTCTGCGCATCGCACCGGATCAGTTCCGCGTCTTCCCCTACGAAAAACTCTACCTCAAGCCCTTCGAGGCCGCCGTCCGCGCCCTCAACCCAGCCGTCGCCGTCAAGGTCGGCACCGCCGCCGTCCACGCCGCGCTTCGCCCCGTGTAAGTCTCTCTGTCCGGTGTTGCGTGCGGGCGTCTGGCTGACTCTTGCGCGCCAGCGGGAAAGATGCCACCGCCCTTTACGTCGATAAAAGCACGCGCATCCAGATCCTCGACAGCATCCTCGCCTCCCCCGTGCGGACAAGGAACAGTGCGGCGCCTTCATCGTGAGACTCCAGCCCCGCCCCCGCCCGTCCGCCGCTGACCCCCGCCCCCGCCCCCAGCGCGACGAGTGCGTCCTAGTCGTCTGGTCAGACGACCACGACACCATCATCCCCTACTGCCGCGAGTTTGAGGCTCTCCTCATCAAGCTCGTCTGGTCCTAGCGCGTCGCCCTCTCCGCCCTTCCCGTCGCCGGCAGCATCACGCCGTCAATCCGCCGAGGATGTCCAGCTCAACGAGAAGCCCTACGAGAATGCTTCAGCACTCCGACAGTCATGATGATGAGGAGTGTCATGTCGGAAGCTACCGAGGCGTTCGCGATGGGGAGATCGGAGCGGGGCAGGCATTCATCTACTTGAGGTGTGTAGACGGAGCGCAGCTGGACAAGCGTGTTATGTACTAAATCTGCTCATCTTCAACGCCGAAGGCAAGATGGTCTCTATCTTGCATTCCGGCATGCCCAGAGGAATGTCCAACCACGTCACGTTTGGCACTCCTGCTCACTATGTCGTCGGCCTCGTCAGGGAACGCTACCCCCACGCCGATATCGCTGGAACCGCCTTAAGACTCGAGGTCCCTTTTTTTGTCGGTTCTCCGCCCAACTATCGCGCACCGTCGGCACGAGCGCCCTCACCAAGATCTTCAACGCCTCGCCCATCGCGTGTAGTCACCGCAAGCAACACACGCCGTGCTCCCCATTCGCCGACCGATTCCGCTCTTCGGTATGAGACGGTATGATCGATCACTGGTCAAGCTTCACCAAGCTATGCACCTTGAGCTCTGCGGCTGATGTCGATCAGCCGCCTGCCCCGCATCGGCGACGCGTGTTCGCACTCACTCCTGGTCTTCCTGCTGTTCTCTCAGCGCCAGAATGACCCAACCGAATCTTCATCAGCGCGGACCAGGAACGCCCGCGCTGTTCGTCCAGACGTCAGCGCGTTTGCGATCTTGCAAGACAGGGAATATTGTTTGAAGTTCTACAGCATGTTGGACAAGAAATGGGATACATTACAGAGCGTATACAATAGGGTATCCAGAACAGAAAATTACAAACAACAATGTGGACGACAAGGAGACTACGTAGCTTCAGCGTGAGTAATTCACTCAGAGTCAGGCTCGTCCGCGACAGGTTGCTTCGGTTTTCGCGCTGCTGGCCAATTGTTAGTGGGATTGATTCCGCCGTGCAAGTAAGCCAGACGCGCGCACTTTTCCTTGTCGCCCGCTTCTTGGCAGCAGTCTTCTTCCCTGCCACTCGCTTCTGAATCGCCTGATCCTCCTCGCCCTCACGCCGGTGCGCTTCCAGAATCTGGTCGTGTGACATCAGCAAACATTCCTTCGCAGATACAACCGGCAAATGCACCTCTTCAAACTCATTGAGCTCCGAGTCAGGTTTGTTGGCGCTCTTCGTCGCGCGAGCCTTCGAGGTCATCCGGTCATCGGGGCTTCTCACAACAAGACGTGCTCGAACTTACCTTCGCTAAGATTTCCTGGAAACGAGTGTAGACCGTCTCTTCGTGCAGTTTATCGCGATAATTCGGCAGCCCTTCGATCAGCTTCTTCACCGACCGTTCTGACTTGAATGGCAGTAAAGATAGACAGTACGCGACGTCACGCCACTGCCGCGGGTCCTCCGACAAGCGGAAGCGTTGGCATAGCTTCTCGACGATGCTCTCGGCTTGTTTTTCCTAGCAATGAATGACGTCAATACCGACGGCAGTAAGGAAAGAAAAGCTAACTTTTTCAATGAAGCCGAATATGTAGCGCATCGTACTCTGGAACGTCTCCTCATCGATAGCATGTTCGCCGACCGAAAGATGACTGATGACTGAACAGCACGCCCATCAGCACCCAGAGGCAGTCGTAAGGAAAACACATACCATCCGGCAAGTTGTTGTAGATGGCATTGTCCTTTGTCGACAGATCGTTGAAGAACAACTTCGCCAAGTCGGCTATCCGTGGCTCCTCGTCCTCCAAGCACTTCGCCATCTCCCCAAGCTGGCCCTTGACCTTAATCATTCCGTTCAGAATCAGATGCGTTAGGACCATCAGGGTATTCTTCTTCACGACCAGGTTCTGGTCGGACAAGCCCTTGTAAAGCTCGCTGCTGTTCTCATCAACGATGCTGCTGAACGACACCGCAACGTCGCCTAGCGCGATCACGATATTGCTCCGGATGTTTGGATCCTTCGACGTCTCGAGGATCTTGAAAAGCAACCGATGGTGCTGGTCACAGAACTGCGAGCTCACGCATAGGAACTTGCTGAAGGCCAGGGTTGCGGCAGCCCGCAGGGTACGATTCTGCGTAATCCGATGTCAAGGGGAACAACGGGGTATAGTTGGCTAGCTCTCACCTTGAACTTATGCGGACTGCCGCATATATTCACCAGCAAAGGCCCATAAAGCGCCAGAAGCGACTCGGGACCATACAGCAGCTCCGTCTCCCGCACTGCCGCTATGCGATCACCTATGTCGTCCTCCGCATTCCCAGCGACCTGGTCAAGTTCCTCGCCATCCTTGCTGGCCGTATCCGCATCGTTTCCCCGCGCCGCTTTCTCCGCTGTGTCGTGTAAGGGTTCAGCACCACGCCCGGTTGCCCTCCAGAAACACAAGACACTCACCAGCCTCTTTCTCAGCTTTCTGGCGTTTCCACTCGCGCTCGACGAGCTCCAAATACACGATATGCTTGATGGCGACGTGTCCGACGGCAAAGAGCAGCTGGCTGAGCTCGAATGCATCTCCGGTGTCGCTACTGCTCGGTGGACCTTGACTGGACTGAGACGATGACCCGCTTTGCGTCGACTCCTGTGCGATCGACGCGTCGCGCTGCTCCTGGACCTCCTGGACCGGATCCTCATCCATTGCATCTGGGTCCTTCTGAGGAGCATCGGCTGCTTTCGAACGGCGACGGAAGGCGCGTCGCGTGAGATTCTTGATAAGACTGTCGCTGAGAACGTCGGGATGGTCCCCGAGGGCATAGACGGTGTTGATGGCTTGCTCGGCCATTCCGAACCAGTCTCGTGAGCGACAGGGATACTCGATGGTGTCTTGCAGCTTCCGAAAAACGGGGCTGTCCATCTCAAGTCGCACTGTCGTGTCAAGCAACGAGCCTGGTAACCGTGATTCCTTGAGCGACGTGATCGAATAATGAACGAATTGTGCGCTAACCTTTCACCTTCTTGGCGCTGCCGTTGAGACGTTGGAGAGCAACGCATGTGTACTTCGCGAGTATAAGATCGGACTGTATAAGGCCATTAGCGATACTGAAAAACGATCATGAGTAAGGTTAGAACTTACTTTACCCATCGGGCCGAGGCCAATCCTAAGGAGTACGTCGACTTTATCGGTCACCACGCTGCGTCTGGCCAGAGCCAACATGCCAAGGATGATGATTGCCCCTCTACGCTGTTGCTTCGGCAGCTGTCTATCGGAACCTGTATAACTCTGTCAACATCCCATGCAACAGTGTACGAGAAACGCGACACACTGTATGCTTGCCAGAGTTTGGCTACGACATCAGGGTGGATCTGGTCGTCAGCCATCATCGTCCGCATCATCTCCTCCAAGCTTGTCAATTCAGCCAGCGTCGCGCCGTAGGTCAATCTACCCAAGCAACGGCCGTCAATCGTAGGAAAATTTCATCCGGAGAGGAATAAGCGCACTCCACCATGTGCCTCGCAATACGGCTCACTTGTTCCTTGGGCGAGAGGTCGGCGACGGCGTCGAAGTACAGGCTGCGGTAGCACTCAAGTAGTCTTTGTCTGATACCCTTCAGCTCCTTGCCGTCTTCGGATGTGGAACTGTTATCCTTCGACCAGATAAGATGCAGCATCTTTTTGATCCCCGACTATTGCGCATACATCGGTCAGCGTACGACTATCGAAAACTCACGGCGAACGCACCTCAGCCTTGGTCAACTTGTACTCATGTGCAACACGGAAGAATTCCATCGCCTCAAGCACTTCTGCCTTGGCGGTGGAGCCCAAAAGCTTCTCTACCATCGGCATGCCATCCTCGATCTGGCGGATGAAGTTCAAGGCCTCCGCGTAGTACCGTTTCCGCAGTCGCAAGGCGTCATACTCTTGACCGTCGAGAGCTGCACGCGCAGCCTCGGCCGTGATCGTTACCTCATTGATGGTGTCTGCGCCTTTGTCAGGTTTCGGAGTACCGTCCTCATTGGGCTCCTCGTCATCGTCCATTATGCTGTCGGTATCATCGTCGTCCTCGTCGACTTCCATACTATCATCCGCTTGATCAGAGACGTCGGATGACCTGCATATAGTTCAGTGCAAGATCATATGCTGAACAATGATTGCAGCACACACCTCGCACGCTTCTTTTTCTTTTTCTTGGGCGTACCTCCACCATTGTCTTCACCACCATCCGCATCGTCAATCTCTTGTCCTACAGCTTTCTCCATCGCACCCTCAATCTTCTTCAACTCGTCCACGAGCAACTCGTACCTCTCCTCCCACTCGGGTAGGCGTAGCATGCCTCCGTGCATGATCCCGTAGGGGTGCGTCAGGATCAGTTTCACAAGCAGCGCAACAGCAGCCTTGCGCACGCTCGCGACCTTGTCGTCCAGCGCGCCGACCGCCGCGCGTGTGATGCTCAACCGCTGTTTCGGGAACTTCACAGGCAGGTCGCAGAGCTTGCTGAGGACGTTGAAGACCTTCGTGCGAACGTACGACGACAGGTCGAGCACGCGCTCGAGGAGGAGCTCGTAGAAGCCATTGATCTGCTTCTTGATTTGGTGGTTGTCGGGCGTCAGGTCTTCCGAAGATGCGAGCTCGCGGAGGAGTGTGCCTGTGACCTCGACCATGGCGATGCGCATAGGGTACGACTATGGGAGCATCAGCAGAGACCTCTTGGAAAAGAAACACCAATACTGGCCTCGGAGTCCATATGCGCGAGCAAAAGGCTGAACTGCTTCAGCACAGGCCGCGGCGTGAGCTCGGCAAACTTGACCAGGAAGCGGGAGAAGTGTTTCGGGCCCTTCGAGTCCTGCGCATTGAAGCTCTTCCCAGCTATTTCACGCAGAATCTCGTCACCGAGCTGAGCATGGTCAAACTCTTTAGCCAGCACGGTGAGGCACTCGGCCATAGGCTCCGAGAGATGCTCGTAGTATTGAAGTGATTGCATGATTGTCGTCTGCGCAGCCTGGATGTGTCCATGGTGCTTCACCGCGAGACAGATGACTTTGTATACGGCAAGTCTGTTGGACTGCGATTTCATGCACTGTTCGTTCTCGGTGACATGGTATGCTGGACGTGTCAAGCATCTAGACGGCTAAGGGGTCAGCGATTTGGCTGCGCGACGAGACAGCACACGCACCCGATGAACGTCTCTTTGTCGCCGCTGGCCAGCCAGATCTTTGGTGTCGGAAGACGCAGGACCTTGCTGATCAAAAGCAGCGTTGGTGCGATCTGATCCATCCACGTCCACTCGCCCGCCTTCGCCCGCGCGGCCTGCCGCCCTGCCGCCGCCTTTCCCCCCCTGCCCCTCCGCGACTTGACAGGCACTACCGGGGCGTCTTCGTCGGGCCCTTTCACCTTCTCTGCAGCCATGACAAACCAATTGAGGAGGAACGCGTACATCTCGAGCGGCGTCCTGTGCGCGATGTAGACCTGCTGCTCTTCGTGGTCGATGTCGTGCATGGTGGCTTCAACCTCTGCGAGAAGTCCAGATGATATGGCGTCGAGAAGCTTGCTCATGAGAATGCCCGGGACGGCGTCGGGGTGCTTCAGGAGGCTGCGCAGGATATCGAAAATTTCGGTGTCGGTGATCGCCTCTGGAGACTCAGCGATGGCGACTACGGCCTCTGAGAGCATGAGCACAGTCAGAATCTCGTATAAGACTGAGAGATGGGTAGGGGCGACAACGCACTTTGAAGATGACCGTCCATCTCGTGGGCGTCCATGGACGAAACATCGTACTCAGAGTCGATAGTGTAGCTGTCAACATCTTGAAGCGACTGGAGCTCTTCCTGAAGATCGAATGCGGCCATACGGTGCACAATATATCAGAGCTACGCGGGCATCACAGTGCACACTGGTGTGCGGGAAAGTCACGCAACACGAACAAAACGCGCTTCGTCACACACACGTACACGTGACATTCCGTTGTGTGACACTAACAGTACCACTCGATCATCTACGAGACCAACATGGGACAGCATAAACATAGACCATAAAGCATAGTAAACAGCATGGATCATATACAATGGTTTTCTGTGAGTATGAGCCGAACGTCCGTCCAATCGACAAACATCGAACTGCTCATCTGCTTCATGACACGCTCCTCTGCAACGTGCTCTGAGTCCCTACATATCGGTGTCTGAGAGTCCACCTGAGCAAATGCCTCGTAGTTTGGCAATGACACGGGCTCCGCCTGAGTAAATGCATCGTCCACCTCCGGAGACGCCTGAGAGTCCGCCTGAGGAAGAGGGTGTTCTAATTGCAGTAACTCTTCCGAGACCTCTTGAGATAGTTGATGAGGGGCGACGTGGTCGCACTGTGAGTCCCAATATGTGGCGGCATCAGGTTCTTGTACCTCAGCAATCGCTTCGGGGTATAACTGGTCCACCTGCCACTTGGCAGACGCCTGAGAGTCCACCTGAGAAAGAAGCTCCCCTGCGTAGATTCTTTGTTCCCCTCTCAACATCAGTAACTCTTCCGAGGCCTTTTTAAGCTGCCGTTGAAGGTCGCAGCGTTCGTCGAGCAACGAGGCTATTTTGATCCGTTGGCTCTCCAATTCACGGACGACTATATTTTGATTAGTTCCCCGTAATGAGTGCACCACAAGATACCGTGCGTACCTTCCGCTGGGGTGGCATCAGGAGGAAGAGCAAGCAGACGCCTGATTTTTGGATACCGGAGCTTATCCTTCGCGGCGCGTTTAGCAGACTTTCTTCGGCCGCTCGCAGAACGATCAGGGCAATTCGGCCCCGATGAGGGGTACAGCTGCTGGCTCGGCTCGGCGGCTCTCATGAAATGGGTCGAAGCGTATGTGGGAGTGTCATACAGCCAACCAGACGCCGTATATTCGAAAGGGGGACTGAAGTCACTGCCAGAGTCGAGAGGGTTGGTGACCTGAATTTCCTTGAGTGCAGAGTTTGGATCGAGCGGTGCAGTCAAGTCAGAGAACAGATTCAGGAAGGAGTCGGAAGGAGTCGGATTTGCTTCTGGGTCAGAGGAACACTGAAGGTAGGGGAAGTTGCCTGTGGGAGCAAGAAAGGAGTCCATGTCCATGTCGGCGCGAAGAGGAGCGGGGGTGACTTAAAGTTGGCATCCCAGCTCCCGCATTTATACAGAGCATCAGAGCACAGCGCACCTGAGAATGGAAGCGAGGCAGGTAATGCCATGAGGCAGGCGGCGCAGCGCTTCGCAAGCCACACCTTCTTCCTATATGCGGAGGACGAGACGACAAAGGCATGAGTCGGCGGCACAGAACAAAACAAAACAAAAAACTCATAGCCGAGGGCAGTGAAGATATCATAGCCATGGGAGCTTGCACAGCTAGGAAACCCGCCGCAACGCGAAGGCCATGAGGCTGTGGCGACGGTCGACGCGCGACACCGACAGCAGTAGGGAGCTGATTTTCCTATATAGATGACAGTTAGCGGCATTCACTATTCCACACATCAGGCGTCTTGAAAGTGTAGACGCACCTGGAATCAAAACACGGGGCTCTCAGCCCTTGTATTCGGGTTCATGGCCCAACCACTGGCATCTGATAACGCGCTTGTGCCGCCCCAGATCCTATGATTCAACCTCAAAGCTGTATGAGGATGTCTGCAACATGCCTCTGTTTCGTAGAAGGAACAACGTGCCGCGAGGTTGAGTGCTGCAGAAGGGTAAGACGCAAGCAGTACTAGTGCTGGCGCCGCTGCGCGTAGCCCCGGGGTGGCCGGTGCCCCGGTGCCTGCCGACGCGCTGTGCCCTTCCGGCGATGCCTTCACCTCCCATTCTGGTAAACAGGTCTTTACAAAACCAGTGACGAGCAAGTAATTACAGTACTCGCATCGCTGAAGATCGGTTACAATAAATCTTAATATAGAAGGTGTAAGATACAGCAGTACGCCACGACACCCTCTACCGTTTACGCATCCCTGCGCTGCTCTTCCAGCGCCTGCATCCCGTCTGTCCGCTCGTCAAAATGATACATCGGGAAGTCCAGCAACACAGTCCGCTTCAGGATGCGTGGCAGCATGCGGTACAGGGAGGGTGGCAGCGGTATGAGGATAGACGTCGACTCGAGGTACGCCAGATACTCCGCCCACGCGCCGTGGTCCACGTCGCCCTGAACATTGTGGCTCATCAGGAAGAACCGGCGCGCCTGCGGCTTCTCTGCCGTCGGAATGCCGGAAGCGAACATCAGGAGCCTGCGTGCCATGTGAGAGTGGGGCAAGATGGAGGTGGAACATGGACGTACAGTATGGTGAAAAGTGGCGAAACGACGGCGCCGTACTGAGCGGCCTTGGCGCCGCCGGTGAGCGTGCCATTCGTGCTAGGTGAGATCGTGAGGATCCAGATACCCCACCAACAGAGCATCCTGGCGTACAATGTCAGCAGCGAGCATGCGGGATATGTGCCGAACTCACTCTCCGAAGTACGGCGGGTGGCGAGACCATCCCCACAATCCGTACTGCGTTCGGTGCCCGGTCAGCGCGCGATGTGCACACCTGCAGTGGTTCACTCACGGTGTTTGGCTTGTTCTTCGGCGGATTTGTCGACTTGTAGTACGTCTGGTAAGATTATGATTAGAACCCGGTCGCGATGCACTGACTCAGACATACCTTTTGCGCGTCAGAAACGGTCTCAATCGCCCATCCCAGCGCCCACAAAACGATTCCAGCAATGTCGCGCGACGTCCCAAAGCCGGGATTAGAGCCGCCATCGGCAGGGTCGGACACCGCGGGCGAGTTAAGGATAACGACAGGCAAAGACACCGTCCAGACCTGCGCGAGGATGAGTATGCGCGTCTTGAAACCGCTGTGTAAGTCACGCACCCAGACGATTTGGCCTGGCGGGCGAGGAAGCTATGGTCAGCCGCGCATGGCTACTCCGCCCAAACCAAATACACACCGATCCAGAAACCTGATAAATCATTCGCATCAGAGGATATATGCACCAAGTATGGGCTCGGCTTACCGAGAAATTTCAGAAAATGCGAGCGAATGTCGTCGAAGCGCGCATCACTGCCCATTTTGAGCACCCGGTACAGGAGGAAACCTGCGCGCATGATGAGCATCGGGCTGATAGCGGCTGTATGCGCGTCACGTACCTGCTAAACGAGTCGCCCATATCATAACAAGGATACTTGCAACGATGTTGCGCGCATAGAATGTGTTCCCGATCAACAGGGTGAGGAGGGCTGAACAAGACGGTCTGTCAGCGCGCCGGCATGCTGCTTACATGGAACCAGGCCAACCTAGCACGAAGAAGTTTGATCCTGAAAGACTCGGTCAGTATGTTGATCCAAGTCTCCAGTATGTGGTTACACACCTCCCGTGAAGTCGGTGATCTTGTCGAACTGTCGAGAAGTGTCAGACCCTACTCTCGCAGCCACGACGAGACCACACACCTGGAAAGTCCATGCGATGAAGAAGCCGAGCATCTGCCATCCTACTGTGACGAGAATTGTGATCCCTAGGTAGTATCGGTCCAAAGCATGGACAGGCGCCATCATATGTCGGGTCCGAGGATAAAGTTTGAACGGGAGGCGTCGTCTCTCAAGGTGATGGTGACGAGGGAAGGAGAACTGGGTGCGGGACAACAGTGTGACACTGAGAGTGCATTTCGAGACTGACTGGTGGGCTGCGATGTCATTGTGATGGTGGTGGGCGACGCTGCCCGATTTGGTTGTCGTCGACGCAACCGCCGTCCTCGCCATCGCTTGAAATCTCACGCTCCACTCTCACTACCGCTCTTGCCAATATCATTATGCCCGCCGCTCGTCCTCGACGCTTCACGTGCGCACATATCTTACGCCGGATTGCATGGAAATAGTCTTGCCTATGAGTGAGGAGGCGAGCCAAAAGCGAGCCCTGCTAGGACGACTCCAATTTCTGTACGCCACGCCCGTCTGGACTCTGATGGTGCCCCCAGCTTGTACTTGAACCTTGAGCTTGATCTTGAGCAACGAATTGCTTTACGACAGTCACGGCCAAGTCACGGCTTTTGGATCAGAGCACTCTCCTCTACGAAATATAACGCCGCCTTGTTTATCGCCGACTGGAGTTTGTCTCCTCAACGACGTTGTCTCGACAACGTTGTATCGGTGAGTATATAAAGATGCCTTGTCAATCCTGTTCTGGTGTATTTCTGCTCGTCACATAGCTCACTCGCCACATCATGACCGGTCTCCGCCCCACGCAGGCAACCCTCTCACCTCATGCAAGCCCATTGACTCTGCATCCTCCTTCTGCGAGCGCTGCGGACACCTTCCGTCGACCCCCCGAACTTCAGACATCTACCGATTTGATGCAGCCCACACATTCGCCAACATTTCATGGTGCCAGACAGACCCAGCATGCATCACTTCCAACTTCTTTGCCGCCACTCTCTCCATCGTGGTACGAATTTCCTGGCTTGATGACACGACGAGCCTGATGACGATGTTCCGTTAGTCGCACGACTGAAAACACGACTCACATGCGTTCCCCTCAAACTCTCCTACCCACCCTCTCCGCTCCCTTCAATCCCACTTTGCGTCAAGATACTCAACGCGAACTTCATAGCCTGCCTTCACCATCTGCGCCACATTTTTCCCCGCCACTCTCGTATGCAAGAACGCGTTTCTCCCCGGGACCGCGCGCGTCGTTCTCCGGCATGGACTCGCCTGGGCATCTGCCTCAGCGCCCGCCCGAGCTGTACCTCCCAAGCCCCGGTGCCGGCAACAATGGTCATAGGACCCCGTCTGGAGACATAACAACACGACCTTTTCCTTTGCGTTCATCCGAAGCCCAGCTTCCTCCAATTTACGCGCCTCCTTGTGACCAAGTGGAGCGGGATGAGGGTAAACAGCTAAGTGCTGTCTCTTTTACAGCTGGGGAAACTTCATCTCTTGGGAATGGCAGGCAGCGGGTGCATCAGTCCGCACTTTATTGTCCCCATTCTCCCGGCAGTCGCGCGGAAGGTGATTCGCCTATCGCGTCGCAGCGTTCTCCGCGCAAGCGTAAAGCCTGCCAAATGTCCTCGCCTCTTGCTTCTCCTGTAGTGAAGGCACCACGGATGGACATGGACCCGAAGGCGAGGAAAAGGCTCGAGCAGCAGAACATTCGTTTCATCACCAATCATTGGGTCGACAAAATCAGGATCATCCTCGGCGTCAATCACACTCTTAGCAAAAACAAAACACTTCAGCAAGGTGCGTTAGCTTTTCACAATGCATGCACGCACCGGCTGACCTGCCTTCTCTCAGTTGCCATCGAGCTTCGGGAGACTCGTGTCCTGATTGAAGAACTCGACAGTCATCGTGCAGACTTGTCTATGCAGATTGATGCAAAGGATAGTCTCCTACAATCGCTCAGGAATCAGCTCTCAGAGAAGGACGAGGCGATCCGTGCCCTGAATGCGGAGCTTGATGCTTTCCATGCAGTGTCAGAGAACGCAAAGTCCAAAAGAGAAAGTTGGCAACAATCTCTGGCAGAATTACTCGATGATCCCTCACTCAAGGACTCGAACAACAATCCCTGACTTCCATCAATCCTTATGACTATCCTATTCGTTCATATGTCAATATCATATCAGTAACTTCTGAAGTTTCTCTCTGATTGCTTTCTTATCCAAGGCGCGGAGTTTCTCCTCGGGCATCTCCGCAATTCGCCTCGAGAGCGCCGCCACCTGCTCTTCGATCTCGGCGTGGATTGCCAGCGTCTGCCGGAGGACTGTACCCACATCGTTCATAGTGCCACGAAGTGCGTCGACATCTTCTACGTAGCGCTGTACCTCCCGATTCAGCGCCTCGAGGTTTCGGTCGGATTCTGCGTTCCGGACGGCGAGGTCCCGCAATTTTCCTTTTTGCTGTTCAAGCCGACCCTTGTTGTTGTACATTGCAATTTGGAATGTCTCTGTATCATGCAACTTGCACAACACTGCGCGTTCCGGTTAGAAGTGTTGCCGACACAGTGTGTTATGTACGCACGATCTCCAATTTCATCCGTAGCCGCCTCCAATACCTCCCAGCTATCGTGGTAACGTTTCGCGAGCTCTGTCTGTTTTGCAAGGAGTTCAGTCTATCGAGTCCTTTGCTGTAGGTTCAGTCAGCATCAGCCCACCCATCGGAATGACTGGACATACCAATGCGACGTAGTGAAAAGGTTTATCGGGATGTAGACATTCCTGAGCCTATAAACCTCAAGACACACAATTAACGACCAAGGAACGCACTACAAGTCACTGTCGTCATAGAGACATGTGAATCGGACAAAACGTGCACAAAAGAATGAAAGTAAAGGAGCTGCGGACATGTCCGAGTCGACAGAGACAATTGAACTGTATGGACAGTCCAAAGCGAAGTGACAACGGCGACTTGTCGACTCCAAGATCAATTGTGTTGCCGCCGGAAGCTCGCAATCGCATCGAATTCGACTGCTGGGTTGATCATGACAAGCATTGTAACCACAAGGCCCACAAGGTGCCATGTGCATGCATGCGTTGGCGCAGCGTTGGCCCACAGTGGCCGTCGGTGACAAAAGGTGTTGCCGCCGCGCGCGGTCCGCGTCCCTGCCCGATTTGGTCACCGTCGGGCAGACCGACTCGCAGTGACCTCGGACTCCTCCCCACCGCCATAGCTACTGAGGTCAGTGCTCTGCGCTCAACTTTCCTGACGAAATTATTCGTGTGCGTGTCTATAATCGTCTTCGCTAGTGTCAAGACAAGCAGAGACGAGCAGTCAAATCGACAGCTCTCTGTTTTCTGTTGCTCCACGTCCGATACATCTACTGGCACCCTCCTCGTGCTCGGCTTGTACTTCGCTTCAGTCTTGAGCGATAATGCGGAATGAAGCTCAAGGCTCTCGGATCTGACCTCGTCTTCCAAATACAAGGTTGACGCGCGCCTTGTTCATTGAACACTTGGACTCGGAGTCCGTCTCCTCAACGACGTTGTGTCGACAACGCTGTATGACGACGTATATAAAGATGCCTGTGAAGGTCCGTCCTGGTGTATCTTTTGCTCGTACTGTAACTCACTCGCCACATCATGACCAGTCGTCATCTCACGCAAGCAACCCTCTCGCCTCATGCCGGCGCATTGCTTCCTGAAACCTCTCCAAGTCCTGTGAACGCCTTCCGTCGACTCTCTGAGCCTGACGGGGTTGAAAATTCGGGGCAGTCGTCTTTTTCGCCAATACTCCATGGTGCCGGCCAAACTCAACATGCCTCGTCTTCCGCCTCATTCCCGCCGCTCCTCTCCCCATTGTGGTACTTACGAAATTCATGAATTGATAACACGATGAGGCTTATGATGCTTATTTCCAGGAGCACTGACGACAACACGCGGGCGGATCTGCCTTCCTCCCAGTCGCGCCGTCCCCTCTCCGAGTCCGCACCCTTCGACCTCGCTCTGCGTCAAGACTACCAAGACTACCTCTCTGGACATGATCCTCCTTCACCAACCGCCCAACAAACTGCCACACAGCTCTCGTATGCAAGATCGCATCATCCCCCGGGACCGCGTGCACCGTTATCCGGTGTTAACTCACCCGGACATCTGCCTCTGCGCCCGCCCGAGTTGTACCTCCCGAGCCCCGGTCTCGACAACAATGGCTCCACGACCACATACGAAGCAGCTCAATATTTCCCCCGGCATTCACTCCAAGCCCCGGTGCCTCAGACCTATGCGTCTCCCGGAGACCAAATCGCACAGGATCAAGTCCAATGGCAGCTCGACAATGCGCCTGTGGGTGCCCAGTCTCTTCAGCGCAGCGAGCAGCCCGCACACCAGCACACATCTGGACATCCTCAAGCTTTCGGCAGCCACGCGGTATGTGATACGTCTGTCGCATCGCAGCGTCCTACGTACAAGCGTAAGGCCGACCAAATGGCATCGACTCTTGCTTCTCCTGTGGCCAACTTGGCACCGCGCATTCACATGAACCCGAGGGAGAGGAAACAGGTCGAGCAGCAGAAAATTCGCGACATCACCAAGTACTGGGTTGACGACATGAAGATCACCCTCGGCCTCGATCACAAACTGAGCAAGAACAAAACACTCGAAAAAGGTTTGCTATCTCCGTCGTGATGTGTTTATGCATCGGCTGACCTGCCTTTTCTTAGCTGCCACCGAGCTTCGCGCGATGAGTGGGATAATCCAAAAGCTCCAGGCCGACGCAGCAAAGAATTCCGCGCAGGCTGATGCAGAAATACGATCCCTCAAGGATAAGCTGGCAGAGAAGGACTACAAGAACGCCGCTCTGAACCGGCAAGCTCACGCCATTGACTTATTTTCGGAGGCAGGTGGGGCCGAGCAGGCATTATTGCAGCAGCGGAGCTCGGTGCTGTTCAATCATTTGGAAGCCTCATACAAGATCGGACCTTCTTCCAATGTATAATGTATACCGACAGCCGACCTATACTATTTAATCATCTACGTCATTCATGTCATCATCTGGCGCAGTAGATCTTTGATCGCCTGTATGTCTAAGGCGCGGAGTTCTTCCTCAGACATTTCCATGATCCTCCTTGAGAACTCCGCCATCTGCTCGTTGAGCTCGGTGTAGAACTCTAACCGACTCTTGGCCTTTCTTTCTAACTCATCCATAGTGTCCTGAAGACTGTCAACATCCTTCACATAGCGCTGTACACCCTGATTCAGGTCATCAAGAGATTGCCTTGTTCGTGCGGAGGATTCGTGGATGTATTCCTTGACCGCGTTCAAAGCACGCTTGTTGTCGTCCATCACGGCTTGGAATGTCTCTGCATCGTGCATCCTGTACATCACTGCACGTTCCGGTCAGGAGTGTGTTGGACAGAGACAGGGGGTTCTGCACGCACGAGCTCCAATTTCGTCGGGAGAATAGCCTTCCGCTTCTAGAACGTCCCAGCTATTGTGGTAGCGTTTCGCGAGCTCAGTCTGTCTCGCAACGAGTTCAGGGGTGGCGTCCATCGATTTTTCTGCTGTGAGTTCAGTCAGCGTCGGCCGTCCAGCGGAATGATCAGACATACCAATGTGATGTAGTGGAAAGTCTGGTCAGAACTGCAGACGTTCCGAAGCTTATAAGCCTCAAGTGACACAATTAACAACGCGCGACAAGCTGGAAGACACCGTCGTCAAAGAGACAGACGTGCAGATGGATATTATTGAGCTGGATGGACAGACCCGAAGTGATGACGACGAGATTCTCGCAAGCAATTGTGTTGCCGCGCAGGATGCGACTGGCGATGCCGCTGCAGCTAAGGCACCCAAGCGGCGTCGCAACAGGTACAAGCATGTTGCGAGCAGGATACTTGTTCATCAATGGAAAGACGAATCGTGAAGCCATCGTCCAGACGGCAACCGGCCTGCAGCCATGAGCTGCCAGTGAGCGTATGATATCAGGCCGCATGACAATTAACAAGGGCTCAGACAGCCTCAGAGCGTCACTGACTAGGAATGCAGATGCGGCTTTTCGAGCCTCACAATACCTGAGACTCACAATTAGTGAAAGTTGAATAGTTGTTGAAGTCGGAGTCGAGGACAGAGTCATCTTGCCGGCAAGCGCCGGAGCCTTCGCTGCAACGGGCGCTTATCATACTGTTTGCCCCGCAGTTGTTCCCGCCTCTCTTTACGCTCGAGACAATAGCCACGGTCGACCGACAAGAACCTCAGTATTCTTCTCATTCAATGCTCAATCCCCAGGCAGCAGGCTCCAGCTAGCGTTGCGTCGGGAAGCTACAAAGGCGGTCGTTGGCTTCTTGACCGGCGCTCGTATTTTGTCTATGATAGCATTTCTGTCTGTAACCTTGCCGTCCGGCTTGGGCGCGACGGTTCGCATGCTCGTCCTCATCGACCTCGACATCTAGCTGCGCGAGGCTGGCCAACTCGTCCGCATCTCTCTGCATGGCTTCACCAAAGCGCTGAATCACTGTGTTGTCGACATGAAGACCACCAGGCTCGGCCTCGATCACAAAGTGAGCAAGAACAAAACACTCGAAAAAGGTTTGCTATCTCCGTGATGTGTTTATGCATCGGCTGACCTGTCTTTCTTAGCTGCCACCGAGCTTCGCGGGATGTTTAGAATAATCGAGGACCTCCAGGCCGACGCAGCAAAAAATTCCGCGCAGGCTGATGCAGAGATACGATCGCTCAAGAACCAGCTTTCAAAGATAGACTCCGAGGGGGCGCTTCGGAGCGTCAAGTTCACGCCCTTGACTTAGCTTCAGAGGCCAGAAGGGAGGAAAAGACGGTGTTTCAGCAGCGCAGTTCAACGCTACTCAACCATTTGGAGGCTTCATACAAAATCGGACCTTCTTCCCATGTATAGCGACAACCGACCTGTACTATATACTAATAACCTACGTCAACATGTCATCAGTTGACGCAGGCTATCTTTGATCGCTGGTATGTCTAAAGTGTGGAGTTCCTCCTCAGTCATCTCCATAATCCTCCTCGAAAATTCCGCCATCCGCGCGTTGAGCTCTTTGTAGAACTCTAAGTCACGGTTAGCTTCTATTTCTAACTTATTGAGAGTGTCTTTAACACTGTCGACATTCTTCGCACAACGCTGTACACCCTGATTCAGGTCATCAAGAGATTGCCTTGTTCGTGCGGAGGATTCGTGGATGTATTCCTTGACCGCGTTCAAAGCACGCTTGTTGTCGTCCATTACAGCTTGGAATGTCTCTGCATCGTGCATCCTGTACATCACTGCGCGTTCCGGTCAGGAGTGTGTCGGACAGAGACAGGGGGTACTGCACGCACGAGCTCCAATTTCGTCGGGAGAATAGCCTTCCGCTTCTAGAACGTCCCAGCTCTTGTGGTAGCGTTTCGCGAGCTCAGTCTGTCTCGCAACGAGTTCAGGGGTGGCGTCCATCGAGTTATCTGCTGCGAGTTCAGTCAGCGTCGGCCGTCCAGCGGAATGATCAGACATACCGGTTTGATGTAGTGGAAAGTCTGGTCAGAACTGCAGACGTTCCGGGCTTATAAGCCTCGAGAGACACAATTAACAACGCGCGGCAGGTTGGAAGACATCGTCGCCAAAGAGACAGACGTGCAGATGGATATTATTGAGCTGGATGGACAGACCCGAAGTGATGACGACGAGGTTCTCGCAAGACAATTGTGTTGCCGTGCAGGATGCGACTGGCGATGCCGCTGCAGCTAAGGCTCAAGCGGCGTCGCAACAGGTACAAGCAAATTGCGAGCAGGATAATTATTCATCAATTGCAGGAAAGACGAATCATGAAGCCATCGTCCAGACTGCGACCGGCCTGAGCTGCCAACGAGCGTATCAGGCCGCATGACAATTGGCAAGGGCTCAGACAGCCTCAGAGCGTCACTGCCTAGAAATTCGGACGCGTATATTCAAGCCTCACAATACCTGAGACTCACAATTAGTGAGAGTTGAATAGTTGTTGTGAGTTGAAGTCGGAGTCGAGGACAGAGTTATCTCGCCGGCAAGCGCCGGAGCCTTGTGGGCCGCTGCAACGGGCGCTTATACTGTTCGCCCCGCATTTGTCCCCGCCTCTCTTTACGCTCGAGACAATAGCCACTGTCGACCGACACAGTATTCTTCTCATTCGATGCTCAATTACCAGGCTACAGCTTGCGTTCCGTCGGGAAGCTTCAAAGGCGGTCGTTGGCTTCTTGAACGCTCGGTTATTCGTCGACGATAGCGCTTCTGTCTACAACCTTGCCGTGCGGCTTGGGCGCGACGGTTCGCATGCTCCTTCTCATCGACCTCGACATTCAGCTGCAGCCTGTGCGAGGCTGGCCTACTCGTCCGTGTCAAGGTGTCTCGAGCTTTTCCCGTCTCGCGAGTACATTTGCATGCTATACTGCCCGTGACGTTCTGGATCAGACTGTGTTCGGACTGTACTTGGCTTGACCCCGGCTACTAGAGTATGATGGTATATCCAATACATCAGAGCATGTCGTCCGATTGGCCCGCCACCCGTGCTCAAAGGGCCAATAGGCATGCAGCGAAGACGCTACCCGCTGCGAGCAAGCCAGGGCGATCTTATCATCGTGCGATGGAAGGAAGGCCCTCACCCACCCGGGCCCCCACGGCGGAGAATTCGAATATTCCTCCGCGTGTCCCGGTCGGTCCTCGTGCACTGCTCGCGATCTCCAACGGACGATTCCTCCGCCCGTCCACCAGTACAGTACATCCTAGCAGTCCTGGTGCTTACGATCGGGCTGTCGATGACATCTCGCGCAGTGCGCACCCGAGTCCCCAGCCAATCCCATCCGGGGCCCGGCGGGACACCCTGGCAACTGAGAGTGCCCGTACTGTAGCTCAGATAATGACATCACTCGGCGCGTTTGTTGTGAAGGAGGGTGAAGTAGCTTGGCGTGGGGGATATATGGGGCTCAACCTGAGGGAGGTCCGTCTATCGTACTGATCAGAATGAATGACTCACGGTAAGTCGTACGGTAGTGCTGCATGCTGGCGGATGGACTGCGAATGGACACCGGTCCGCAGTTCAGCCGCACACGCGCTGTCAACGCGCGGGCATCGCAGGCGTCCGTGGCCGCCGCCGCGCGCGGGGAAGCCAATGGCGAGCGAGACGTGGCGGGTTATTTCCGTACGAGGTTGGGTTATGGCATGGCGCGCTCCTGGATCGCCCGCGGCCGAGGCCGCGGGCTGATTTGCTGCCAGGTGATGGTGGGACGCGCCTATCGGTCCACGGCCCGAGCTCCCACTGGAATGAGAGATCTATCTGTGCTGCGGGAGATGGTTCGTTGACTGGTTGAACGTTGAACGTTGACTGGCTGGCTGGCTGGCTGGCTGGCTGGCTAGATTGCAGATTGGCTCGCGTGCGTGCTGCGCACTGCGCGCAGAGGCAGGATCGGATGTATAAGTATCTGTGCGGCTATGCATCCCCTTGAGGCGCGGTCCATAGCGCGCACGCCGGCGCTCGCACCGAGACGCAGTGCCCTGCAGTGCCTCGCTAATGCCTCGTTTCTTGTGACGTCACGACCACCCCGGGGCATGTACGCACCAGTGTCGCAGTGCTGTACTGTGCCGCCGCCGAACGTGCGTGCGCGGGCAGACTTAAGGACGAGGAGGGCTCTCGATCACTTATAAAGTGCCCTCGATATACGGACAACGATACGTATGCTACCCGACAGCAAAATGCTGACTGCGCCGTCCCGCCCGGGCCCCTGTCTGAGGATAACGATCGCGCGCACAGCGAAACAACACCAAGACGGCGTCGGACTGAACAGGCCGCGACACGCCGTCGGCGAGCGCGAGGCCGGCGGCAGCGCGGGGCGAGATCCGCATATCGCGATGGGGATCTGGGGGTGTCACGTGGGTCCATGATGCTGGCGTCGACGCGGGTGCGCCCCTTTCTGGTCTTCGAGGCCGACGCGCGAGCGGGGCGAGGGACGCGGGGAGAGATGGATGGACGGACGGACGGATGGGTGGAATGATGGCTGGCGACGTGTGATAGCAGCGTGGGTCGACGGAGACGAGGGGTGGGATCGCATCGGTGGCACTGTATATGCGCGCGCGTTGGCGTAGCGCTGCGGCGTGCGAGGGAACAGCTCTCGTTGATGCCTGATATCTGTCAGTGCGCGCGCCTGCGCACGCGGGGGCGCACATACGCAGGGAGATACGCTGCGCGGCGTGGGGGTGGATGTATGCGCGCATATACGCGCGCGCGGCGTATATACGCGTTCGCGGGAGGGGGGTCGTGTGACCGCACCGCGACGCTGCTGGTCGCGGTGCCATTAGCCTGACGTGACGCCGTTGCCATGCCTGCCGAGGCCGACGCGAAGTGCGTGACAGACGCTGGCAACAGCGTGCGCAGATAGGCCTGGGCGGGGCTCGGGGGCGCGAAGATCTGCCGGCCGGTGTGATGTTGACGGCCGGATGCGCGTGTCGGGGGGATGAGGTCAGCGCGCGCGCACCCAGCGGAATGCGCGCGGGCCAGCGGAGCGCGGGAGGCGCGCGCGGGGACGTGCAGCGGGCGGGGCGGCGGTGGCGCGCGAGTGGCGAAAAGCACGCAGCGGTGCGGATGCGGGCGTCGTGAAGGATGTCCCGGTCGGACTCGGTGCGCAACGCCCAAGACCGACGGCGGAAGCGCCTGCGAGCGTGCGACGGGTGATGCGGTGAGTCAAGCGGGGTGACGCGCCGGAGACGGAGACGGGTGGCGGGGCGGGGTCCGGGGCGCGTCGTCGGTGCGTCGGGGATGTGCGTGGGGCGGGCGGGCGACGGGGGCGGCATGGCGTCGAGGAGGAGGACGGGGAGGCAGGTCGGAGGACGGGGCGGACGGTCGGCTGCAGCGAGTTAAGGAGCTCCACTGCGGGGGCGTTAGGGATCGAGAAGCACTCGTTCGATCAGGCAATCAGACACAACGCGATTGGCCAGCGCGCAGGGCGGCCGCTGGTTGGCAGGAGCGGCCTCGGGAGGGCTCGGGCCTCGGACTGTCGACGCGGGCGACAGCGGCCTCCCAGCCAATCACAGCCCGCGTCGACAGCTCGGCGCGCGGCCTGTTTGCGCGTGCTTGGTCTGTTTGATCTCGCGGTTCGAAAGGGAATTAAAAGGGCGAAACCCTCCCCGTCCTCGTCGTCCTCCTTCTGTCCACCCACACCCGTCTACCCTCCCCCGTCCTCCTCCCTCCAGCGTCCTCCCCACACGCTACAGGGTTCTCCCTGCTCTCCCTCCCTCCCCGGACCCCCGCCTCGCCTGCCATGTCTCCTTCCATCGCAGAAAAGGAAGCAGGCCCCCCCACGGGCGCTGACACTCCCATCGACGAAAAGTCCTCCCCTGTGGAGAATGCTTCCGTCGACGTCCCCGTCAAGAAGAAGCACGAGTACAAGGATTTTGGCCACGATGAAGTCAAGGCGAGCCGTATGTCTTCACACGTAGACGCCCTCTGTTCATACCGGCTGACCGTCTCTTCCTCCAGACGCCAATGTCGACATGTCTCAGGTCCGCATATATTCCCCCGTTCTCTCGCACCCCGCAGTCGCTCACTACCCAACTCTAGATCGAGCTCAAGGCGGATGACCTCTACGACAAGGAGAAGGTCGACCTCGAGACCATCGTCATTGACGACGTCTTCACCCTCCTCCAGTGCACGCCCGAGGGTCTCTCAGCTGCCGAGGCCCAGCGTCGCCTCGATATCTTCGGTCCCAACAAGCTCGAGAGTGAGGAGCAGAATCCCTTCCTCCAGGTACGTGTCGTCACGCTCCCTGCATGTATGCGCCCTCTTATTCACGCCGCTGCAGTTCCTCTCCTTCATGTGGAACCCCTTGTCCTGGGTCATGGAGGCTGCGTCGCTCGTCGCCATTGCCTTGTCTAACGGGGAGGGCCGCGCGCCCGATTGGCAGGATTTCGCTGGTATCATCGCCCTTCTCTTCATCAACTCCGGTATTGGTTTCTACGAGGAGCGTGGCGCCGGAAACGCTGTCAAGGCTCTCATGGACTCTCTCGCCCCCAAGGCCAAGGTCAGGCGTGACGGCTCCTGGTCCGAAATCGAGTCGTCCATCCTCGTTCCCGGTGACATGATTTCGTTCAAGATTGGTGACATTGTCCCCGCCGATTGCCGTCTCACTGAGGCCATCAACTTGTCCATCGACCAGGCCGCTCTTACTGGCGAGTCCCTTCCCGTCGGCAAGAAGGAGGCCGATCAGTGCTTCTCGTGAGTTTCATCGCCCGTTTACGCTTGTTATCTTCGTTTTGACATCGGCGCGCAGGGGCTCCACTTGCAAGCAGGGTGAGGCTGAGGGTGTCGTTATCTCCACCGGTGTCAACACTTTCTTCGGTCGCGCCGCGTCGCTCGTCGGCCAGGACGACGATAGCACTGGTCACTTGCAGAAGATTCTTGCCCAGATCGGCACGTTCTGTCTCGTCACCATTGGCATTTTCGTCGTCGCCCAGATCTTCGTCCTCTACGCCGGTTTCCGCTGGAGTTACCGCTCTGGTCTCGACAACATCCTCGTGCTCCTGATCGGCGGTATTCCCATCGCCATGCCGACTGTCCTGTCCGTCACGCTCGCCGTCGGCGCCCAGCAGCTCGCCAAGCATAAGGCCATCGTCACCCGTATCACCGCTATCGAGGAGTTGGCCGGCGTCACCATTCTGTGCTCTGACAAGACGGGTACGCTCACCACCAACAAGCTCACCATCGACCGCAGCACGATCAAGACCTACGGCTCCTTTAGCGCCGACGACGTGATCCTCTTCTCTGCATACGCCTCTCGAACAGAGAACCAGGACGCCATTGACGCTTCTGTCGTCGGTGCCCTGGCGATACCTCTCGCGCGCGCGCTGGTATCAAGCTGCTCGATTTCAAGCCCTTTAATCCCGTCGACAAGCGTACCGAGATCACCTACCGTGAGGAGGCGACCGGCAAGCTCAAGCGCGTCACCAAGGGCATGACCGGTATCATCGAGCTCTGCACGCGCAACAAGACTGAGGAGATCGAGAGCCGTCTCGAAGCCGACGTCGAGGAATTCGCTGCTCGCGGTCTTCGCGCTCTCGCTGTCGCCTACGAGGAGCTTGACCACGAGGATCACGAGGGAGAGGGCAATGGCTTCGAGCTCATTGGACTGCTCGCCATCTTCGACCCTCCCGCGACGATACCAAGCAGACGATTGACGACGCCATGGCCTTTGGTGTCAAGGTCAAGATGGTTACCGGTGACCAGCTCGCCATCGCGAAGGAGACCGGCCGTCGTCTCGGCCTCGGCGACCACATGTACCCTGCCAAGGTTCTTAAGGATGGCCCTCCCCCCGGCAGCAAGTTCCGCACGCTCGACGAGATGATCATGGATGCCGACGGTTTCGCTGGTGTCTTCCCGGAGCACAAGTTCGAGATCGTCAAGCGCCTCCAGGGCCTCGGCCATCTGTGCGCCATGACCGGTGACGGTGCCAACGACGCCCCCGCTCTCTCCCGCGCCAACGTCGGTATCGCCGTCGAGGGTGCAACCGACGCTGCCCGCGTGCCGCTGATATTGTGCTTACTGAGCCCGGTCTCTCTACCATCGTCCACGCTATTCGCGGCTCGCGTATCATTTTCCAGCGCATGAGGAACTACGCCATCTACGCTTGCGCCGTCACGATCCGTATCGTCGTCTGCTTCGCCGTGCTGTCGTTCTGCTACAAGTTCCAGTTCCCGCCGTTCATGGTCCTGATCATCGCGCTCCTCAACGACGGCACGATCATGACGCTTTCCGTGGATCGCGTGCTTCCCTCTTCGACACCAGATAGTTGGGATTTGGCCGAGATCTTCGCGTACGCTGTTGCGTATGGTATCTACCTGACGCTCTCCACGTAAGTCTCCCTTCCTCGTCGTCATATTATCTATGCTAAGTCACTTGTCTCTTCAGCATCATCCTCGTCGTTGTCATCCTCGAGACGTCGTTCTTCCAGGACAAGTTCAATGTCCACTTGAACAGCCCTCCTCACCAAATCGACCACAACGACAAGCAGCTCCACATGATCATTTATCTCCAAGTCGCCATCATCTCGCAGGCCCTCATCTTCGTCACGCGTTCGCACAGCTTCTTCTTCATGGAGCGTCCCTCGGTCGCCCTCATGGCTGCGTTCTGCTTGGCCCAGTTGTGTCGTCCGTCATCGCTGCCTGGGGTTCTTGGGGCTTCACCCACATCGAGAAGATCTCGGGTGCTTGGATCGGTATCGTCTGGGTTTGGGTACGTTGTCTCGTTGGTGTATGTCTAATCGCGCGCTGATTAATTTACGCAGGACATCATCTGGTTCTTGCCGCTTGACCTGGTCAAGTTTGCGATGAAGGCGACCGTCATCAAGTACCTGCGCGAGCGTCATGAGCGTAAGACGGCTGAGGCGACCCGCCAGTCGTCGGAGACGGGCGTCCCGATGACCCGCACGCAGTCACGCGCGGCGTCGATCAACCAGTCGCTGTACTCCAACCGCACGTCGTTCATCCGCCGTGCCGCCCGCAAGGTCGGCTTCGGGCAGAAGGTGCGCGTCAAGGCCGAGGAGCTGCAGCGCTTCAGCAGCATCCAGGCTGCGCAGACTGGGCAGACGCTCGCGCGCCACCCCTCGCGCCCCGCATAGACGCGCTCGCTGCTGCCGCCGCCCCACTCATAGACTGCGCGGTTCTGCTGTCCTGTCGTGTCTCATCTCGTCTCGCATGCTGTATGTACGTACCCGCGCCGGCGGACGCCCGCGCACCCATCCATAATCTGTGTCACTCGTTCCCCCATCCATCCTCCATCACTGCATCATAGCCACTATTTAACGCCTCATATCTCCGACATCGGATACCCGGGTGTGGTGCGCCGTTCGTTTGCTGCTACGTGCATACATACAACCATTTCTTCTCTGTCCGTGTTTCGATTCCGCTCCGCGCCCGTACGTTGTTTGCGCGGCGTCATGTTTTAGTTCATGATCCCCACCCGCGGTTTTTCTATACATCGCACTTAATTTGGATAGCAATAAAAGATGACCATGAATCTGATTTGTTGTGTGTTGGTTTGAAGGAGTCGAATCTGGTGTGCGGATCCGGAGGGGATGATAAGCCTGACTGAGTGCAAGTCGTGGGGATGTGCGAAGGAGCAGTGCTAATGCTATAGGAGCCTGCGCGGTGTGCGAAGGAGGACATGAGGAGCAGCAAAGCGCACCACGTTCGTAGATCTCGACTGCGAACGTGCGGTACCGGTGCGGCATGCTCAGTGCTCTCGGCGTGGATGTGGAAATGGCATTGCGCTTCGATATATATAGCGTTGATAAGTACAGGGGTTGGGCTGCGATATATATAGTGACACGCTCTAGACTCGAGCTCGGTACACCGACCTCGCAGCACCTCAGCGACGTGGGAGGACCAGCCGCTCGGTCGCTGGTGGAGCAGCAGTCAGCACACAGCGCGAGTAGGATGTGGACATGCGGAGTGAACGCGGGCTCGTAGGTCACATAGCGCCAATAGTGCACAGCGCGCCGGACTGGTATTTGGACTCGAGCGCAGGACCTCATGATGCCGACTGGATCGAGTCCGGAGAGGCTGCTTGCATGCTGGACCATGGTGGAGCAGCGAGTCCTAGTGGTTGTCGAGAAGGGGTATGGCGGGATGGAGAGGGCGGATTCGCGTGATCAAAATGGTCTGCGGTGACGATCCGTATCGCCTGTACCATTTGAAGAGGGTGCAGACCAAGGCGAATGCGGAGAGCGTGCAGGCTTGGTTCGAGAGAGTTGTACTTACGAACGCCATCACGGACCTGGACATCCAACGTCTTGAGATATGTCTGGCTGTAGTCACGGTGGGACATCTTGGGCACATCGATGTGGTCGAACAGGTGTTCTGGGAAGTCCCGTGAAGAAGTAGACTTACATATGATACTGTGGGGGATATGTCAGCTGAGGGACTTATCAACACACCACACAGCGCACTGTCCGGCGAGCGTGGAAGTCCGCACGGAGATGATGTGTTGTGGCTGCGGAAGAGCTGCATAACGGGGACTGGTCGGAGAGTGCGTGAAGAAATCCGCTTTGTGCGAGAGCGATCAACTAGTACTATGCATACGTGCCATCATATGGGCTCGATCTCATTGCTGGAGGTCACAGCGCCGGGCGATGTGAGATAAACGCACCTCTGTAGTTTTCAGCTATGTAGACAAGTGTTGTAATCGAGGCTAATTGTGCCACTGTCAGAGGACCAAGACGGCATGGTCAGTCGGCGTTGCCGGCGCACAAGCTCGCACCGTAAGCCGCGCGAAGTTTCCCAAAGTCCAAGGGCGCCGGCCCTAATTTAATCACGTGCAGTTTCAGTCACAGTGCACGCCGCCGCCGCCGCCGCCGCCTCAGCCCATCTTCTTTTTCCAGAGCCCTCCATTCGCTTTGTTTGAATTGTCAGGAGGCCCCCCCAGAACTGAGAAAGCGCCGTACGTTTCTGATCCTGCGCCTGTCGACATCAAAAGTCTGGACCCAGGCAACCTTCGAGTCGTCTTTACTACTACTAGCGCATAGCCGCATGGATCTCCAACCTTTCCAATTGGATCTCTCAGCTAATTGATGCTTTACCCGTCAGTGGGTACAGCTTTGACCGCTCGATGACAGCGACAAAGCGTCGGTGGCCATGCGCTTGTTATACGGCCACCGGTCAAGCTGCGCTCAGTGGGACCGCCACCTCTACTGCTGTTAGCTCAGGCGACAGCTTTGGTCTGCCGCCGTAAGCTTTGACCATGTTCTTTGCGCGCATAAAGGCGGGCGTGGATCCAGCAAATCCTAATATTCATCACTCCATCCTGTCCTCGACGCGCGGCAATCCATCTACACCTTTACCTCTGGTGGGATGTCTACCCGCCACTTGAACGTTGCTACAGTAAACATACGCTTGTCATGCGTATGCATACGGTTCGGCCGTTTGTATTCTTCTCCATCACATCGACGCTCACTCTTCCGCGCAGGCCTATTCGCCGCCGCAACAAATGTGCCTAGATCTGACAAGGGAAAATCATCGTGCGGAACGCAGCGCAGTCCGCGCACAGGGTCGCAAGGTAGCAGCAGTGCATGCCTACTAGCCGCGAGCGTGAGCACCTTCCCTTCTTCTCCCGCAAATTAGCGGCATACTGATACTTTCTGGCGCCTTGCAGCACACGGAGCATGGATATATCGAATCCGAGCTCATTCAGCAGCTACAGACCTCAGGGGAGCACGTAAGTTCGTCTTGCGATTTTGCTTTCACGTGCAAACTCAATCATAACTCCATAACTACAGTGCTATCGCTGCCAACCCGTACATCTATTCGCCACGGGTAAGTACTGCGGCTCCTTCGTGCCTTCGCGCATCTCCTGATGACACCTTCCATCTAGCACTGTCCTCAACACGATCGTGCGAGCACACCCCGCAATAGATAGGGTTTTTAGACCCGAACTTCGAGATGGCCATAGACCCGAACTTCGAGGGAGCCATAGACCCGAACTTCGAGAAGGTCCTAGACCCGAACTTCGAGAGGTTCCTACCCGAACATCGAGGGAAGCCGTCGGCCGGGCTTTACCTGATCACGCGAGCCAGTCCGCTCGCCAGCGCGCATGCAATGGTGAGCTGACTGGTTGGCGTGGGCAGGTACAGTACGGCTTCGGGTGGGGATCTGGGTGGGAGTGTATAGGTGGAAGTGCTCACGGAATTGGCTGTAAAGTGTCGGCTTTCGGAATGAGAGCATGTTCCGCTAAGACTTCTGCTCATGGACTTGACTGTGTGTGATTGCGTGAGGTTGAAAAAATGTGCAAAGCATACGACTGGGTCTCTGATTGCGTGACTGGTCAGAGGTGCATGGCTGACAGCAGGCTCTCATGCATCATCCGTGTGCTCTTATCCGACTCGTCATGGCGATCTTCGACAAACAAAAGCTTTACAACTACAATATGTCCATGGTATAACGAGAGTGCGTGGTATCTAACAAACAATGTGTGGAAATATGAAGAATGAACGAGAACTGAGGAAAGCCGCGCGCCAGTACGTCTGGCGCCAGCCCCTCTCCGCAGCGGTCACTGGAACGATTCGACCAGACTATGAGACAGTTGTGTTGAGTGGTAGCTTCGCCCCAATCGATACATTCATCAATTCTCTCTGCAGCTGAGCAATGAGGAAGCGGAGGCGCTTATTCTCTGCATGTATTGATCGAAAGGCATCCGCAGCTGGGCGAACTTGTCAGAGATAAAAGGACGCATGAAAGAAAGGGCACACACCTGCAGCGATCGTACGGACCTCGCTACACTGCGGGTCAATACCAGCGATGCGCCTGATCTCGTCTAAACTGCCCTTTATTATGAGGCGACGACCTCGAGCATTCTGCGCCTTACGGTCTTGACGAGCGTTCCTCTGCGGTGTAGGAGACGAAGATTGTTCGGAGAACCCGCGTACCCAGCGCTCCTGCGCTCCTTGAACTTCAGAGTCGTCAGACGGACATGGAAATGGCTCGGTGAAGTCGGCCGCTCCGCAAGAAGACACGCCGTCGTTCTGAGGTTGTTCGACGACGACAGTCGCCAAAGACGTCCTACGGCACCACACAGAGACATTGTCCATGTCATTGTATCCACCCTCTGGTATCTGCACGTCTGCGCAAAATTGTGACGCGCCCGGTTGAATAGGGGTCGGCAGGAGTGAGGAGAGGTATTCGGATTGGCGCGAGATCATGCCGATGCGACTAGGAAAAAGATGAAACCGAGTGCAGAGTGTCGTGGTATCTGGTCGCTCACCTGTGATCGGCCAACTCGGCGTCGCCCAAATCCTCTTGGATCCAACGCCGCGACATGGCGGAAGACGTCCGCGTAGCCCCGCCGTCGACTGATTCTGAATCAAAGCTGATGGCAGTGATCAGCTAGTTGCGGCGTGAAGGCTGAAACCTGACTTACTGTGCCAGCCAGCTAGAGACCTGATCGTGGTTGTAATGCACATTGGGAAGGACTTCGACGCCATAGTCCAGGGGAAACGCATCTGTAGCAGATCCCGCATACTGCCACCCATAAGTTTCCGGCAAAATACCCGAGTCTTGCATGGTGCAGTGAGCGAGCACGAACACCAAGGTGGGGAGATGAATGGCAGCAGGCACTCACAACTTAGATGTGCCCTCATTTATAACGCTTGGAGACAATAGCACCGAGGATAAAAACCTACAGAGATGTTTGTGAAGAAGACGAAACACGCCTATGACATGCCTGTGGTGCGTCGCGACGGCCCACGAAAGTAGCGCCGACGCCGCGCGACATGCCATCAATTCTTTTGTATGAGATGGTCGGCTCGGTGCGCTAGAAGAACAAGACCGTCTTGTACCTGGTAAGTCAAGTTGAAAGGAGCCATGCCGGGAAAGGCGCGGCGACTTGACCTGGTCGTCTCGAGAACAAGGTCATCGGGACCCATCAGTGTACATACGCATGCCGTGATTGGCTTCGGTAAAAACTTAACGTCATCCCGGGGACGGATCGATGTGCCTGCAATGTGAAAGCTGCCAGTTAAACATACATAGGTCGATGCATCAGGAAGAAGTGAGAAACGCGGATCTGCAAAGAGGTCACCCCTACTTATGTCTGCTTCTGCGCCACCGCGGGTTCTTACATCAATACTCATTTCTGAAGGAGTTGAAGGGATAGCAAAGGACGGCCAATGTGGGTTATGTTCTGTAGGCGTAGCCTGAGGTGTGCCGACGAAAAGTTCACGGAAATCTGGATGCTGAGTACTTGTATCGGATGGGGAAGGTAGCCGAGCCATGAACCCAGAGCTCGTCTGACATTCGAAGGATTGGAGAATGCATTTTGTCCGAGAGCCGGCTGCCAGCTAAGCGTACATCAACAACGGGACCGGTGAAGCGATCCGGGTCGAGGCGCACATGGACAACGCGTGGAGTTTTCGGTACCTGTGAAGCCACCTCAGAAAATGATGTACCGAGCACCCGGCGAGAATAGAGCAATCAGACTCACCGTCGGGTGGCACTGGCACCGGTGCATTCGAAGTCATATACGGGCTATTCGCGAATCATACTACTGTATACAAATGGAGGTAAGCCAAGGCACGGGTCGAGGGCAAATTGCTGTACGGTTGCGGTGATGATAACAGATCCCAGTGCGTGGCACCACCTTTTTCGCAGCGAGTTGGAAGCGCCATAGAACCGAAGTCATGGCAACGAGCAGAGGGCACTCAGGTCATGGCAACGTACTGTGGTGAATTAAATAAGGAGGGCTGTGGTGTTGGGGAGCTCTGCGAGATCAGCTCACAGTGTGGAAGTCCTGGGCGCAACTGAAGTTCCAGTTGGTCCAGCGGGCCGTGCCAAGAGGGCGAACGACAGTGATGTGACGCAGCGAAAGCGAGTCAGTAGCTATCTTGGCCCTCCGAATTGATCCATCATGAACGCTTTTCAGTACCATGGAGCTAGTAGTGTTGATATGATGATGTTAGAGGTAGCGCTGTCGACAGTGGTAGGATACCGCTGCCAGCCGCTGGTAGTTGGCAGTGCGGCTGCGCAGTGCGGATGTGGCGGCAATCCGGCCTGGCCGGCACCATGCCGGAAGGCCGCCACAGGCTCAAGCCGAGTCGACAACTTTGCTCATATACGTACCCTTTGCAAGCTGCGATTAAAGATGTTATTCAAGGCTCTGAAGGTCCTTGGGACCGCTGAAAAAAGCAAAAACATTGTGAGGAGTCTGTGCAGTCGGGGCGGACGGGGTGAACATGCCGGTCTCACCGGGCGTGCCGACGAGCGCACCAAGACATTTGTCGGCTTTATACCCCTCTTCACCTGCGCTCCGACACCATCACCTCTTTTACCACTACAACCACCATCTACGCTCTATATACTCGCAGAGCGACCTGCAGCGCAAGGAGCTCTCAAATCAAACCGCAGCACTCGTTCAGAAGCCATCGCAACCACCTTTATCAAACCCGTCCACGACTTTCACGAATCGCTCCACCATGATATCCGTCGCACGGACGACTTCCCCGGTACCCCTAGAGCTAGAGCAACGACAGAGCATGGTCTCGTCCTCAGCCGCCTCCTTCCGCACCGCAACGCAGCACTCCCTTTCCCCGAAATCCAGCGTATCCCGCTCGTCTTCAGCGGTCACCCTTGATGCACCTACCCCCCCTGTCAATCCTATCCACACCCTTGCCCACAATGCCGCACAGGAGGTGCATATCATCAAGGTGACCGACGAAGTCGTCCACGTGCGTGCAGGTGCGCCGCCAGAGACAATGCTCCACAAGGTTGGCGAGTCGATCCTGCGCGTGGTGACCACCCACGGCGATGCCCTTCCATCCGACTCGAACAGTGCAGCAGGGCCACCGCCTCCTTCACCTCCCGCTAGCCTAAGTCTTGGCCACGCTGAGGCAGACGTTACCGGCGCTGGAGCAGCCGACCATTCCTCACGTCACACGCGTTCGCCCCGTCTCTCATTTTCTTCATCCGCACCTGGCCCCGGCCCGTCAACACTGGCCCGTGCAGCTGCTGCAGAGGAGCGCTTTGCATTGTCTCAGTCACTACCGTCGCATGGAGTGCGCCTCCTTGGGCACGCGCCTCAGTCTGCAGACGGGTACCTTCAGCCCCCTGTCATGACGCCGACGCGACCCTCGCGCCGAAATACAATTGGCGCACCACCCCGATCGCCTCGTCTGGGAATGATTGGACGCGGTCCAAGCCACGCGACACTCGCGATGGATACGCCAGACGTTGCGGAGGAGCTCGCCTCCGACATGCAGCAGCATGCGGAGCAGATTCGCCGGGAACGCTTGACGAAGCGCGCAAAGGCGCAGGCTGGTCAAGACAGCCTGGACGATGATATGCGACCCGTCATGGGCAATCTGATAGGGGAGGGTCATGCTAACTACGTGTTGATGTACAACATGCTCACCGGCATCCGTACGGCGGTGAGTTGCCTATCATTGCGGTCAGGATGTTGTTGCTGATTTTTTGGCAGGTCTCGAGAACGCAAGCTAAAATAAAGCGGCCATTGACGGATGCAGACTTCACGGCGAAGCACAAGTATTCGTATGACATGTGAGTAGCAGAGCAATAACCCCTAATCAAACAGAGTATTGATTAAACTTCCGCGCGCAGCATTGGGAACGAGCTGACGCCCTCGGCAAAGTACGACTTCAAGTTTAAGGACTACGCGCCGTTTGTGTTCCGTGAGCTGCGCGAGGACCACTTCCAACTTGACCCTGCCGACTACCTGCTGTCACTCACAGCGAAATATATCCTGTCGGAGCTGGGCTCTCCCGGCAAGTCGGGGTCGTTCTTTTACTTCTCACGCGACTACCGGTTCATCATCAAGACGATCCGGCATTCGGAGCACAAGTTCCTGCTGTCGATTCTGAAGAAATACCACGCACATGTCAAGGCGAACCCCCACTCGCTCCTGTCGCGCTTCTACGGGCTGCACCGCGTAAAGCTCCCGCGCGGGCGCAAGATCCACTTCGTCATTATGAACAACCTGTTCCCTGCCCACAAAGACGTGCACGAAACATACGACCTAAAGGGTAGTACCATCGGACGTCTCTACCCGGAGGAGAGGGCGGAGCAAAACCCACGCGCGGTTTTGAAGGATTTGAACTGGATCAACCGCGGCAAGAGCCTCGAACTTGGGCCGGAGAAACGGGCGCTTTTGACGGAGCAGCTGCGGCGCGATTCGGAGTTCCTGAAAGAGATACAGGTGATGGATTACAGTCTCCTCATCGGCATCCACAACATGCGTCGGGGTAATCGCGACAAGATTCGCCGGAATACGCTCAAAGTTTTCTCGGTTAGCTCTTTGTGGCTTCTGGTGATGAGCAGCTACTGACGGACATCTACCCAGCCGGACGTACCCACGTTCAGGCGGCGGAAACCGACATCCATCCAGGGCTCCTCACCGGAAGCGGTTGCAGTGCGACGGGCAATGCGCGAGTCGGACCTGAAGCACCTCGGCAATGGCAGCATACAGCTGCCTGAGGAGGACACGGGCG
The DNA here is from genome assembly GCA_019914985.1 of Auriscalpium microsporum. Lineage (NCBI taxonomy): Eukaryota > Fungi > Basidiomycota > Agaricomycetes > Russulales > Auriscalpiaceae > Auriscalpium > Auriscalpium microsporum. Next base: position 795,433 of record JAHLMG010000007.1, on the reverse strand, counting down.
ACCGGCAACACTTCATCTTCTACCAAGACGAGGGCGGTCTGCAGGCGACCGACGAGCAGAACGAACCCATGGACACGGTATATTACCTCGGCGTAATTGACATATTGACACCATACACCACGGTGAAGAAGTTGGAGCACTTCTGGAAGGGCATGTCGGCGGATCGAGTACGTGACATCCTCTCCGCCTTAATCGAGCCGTGCTGATTGTCGATATGTTACCGCAGCACAAGATCTCTCCTGTCCCACCAGGTGAATACGCTGAGCGCTTCTTCTCGTTCATGAAGGCTGTCATGCGAGGAGGCGAAGGTGGCGCACGATTTAAGGCAGAGTAGAACGTCCCAGTCCCATCGATTCTCATCTCTCTTTCTCTCTGCATCCTGTCTAATCTTCCTTCAATGTTTTGGTCTCTCACGGACGTCATCGCACGGACACGTATAGCATTGCTCGCATGTTTGTGTACACGCATATATTATACTCACTCGCTCCACAATACCATCAGCGCTTTTTTATATTATATTTCATTTTCTTGCACACAGCCCGCTATCCCCTCAAACTTTCTTTGTTCCAATCCAGACTGGACGTCGCTCCGTCGCCGCACACTCCTTTTTCTTTGCTCTTTCTGCTCTTTCTCCTTCTGTTCTCTATTTCTGTCGCTGCGACCGCATGATTCCGCGCGCACCCCACGCTCCTTCCGTGTTATGGCTTCCCACATCCTCCTGCTGATGTCGTTGAATTATTGTGCAGACAATCTGATAGATATCCTTGCTAGACAGGTCCGCGTGAGCTTGGACGGTATACGGGCCTGCCTGTAGGTTTTGACCCTCAAGAGCCATATGCTCGATGTTACTTTCCAAGGTGATGTATTGCGCAGGCTAACTTTTTCTGGGCTCATTGATACAACTAACAAGCTTAGGATGCGATCTCCAAAGCGACTTGGGACATTGCTACTCAGCTACGACTGACAACTACTACTGGGATATCGTACAATGTGGAGATGCATGATCTGATCATCTGACCGCTTACGCCTAGACTGTGGAAACGGAGAGATCCCCAGTCGCGAAACCACGCCATGTGCCCCTGGACTCAACAGTGACGCCCGCCGACGCAGAACTGAGGTGGATGGTGTACGGGACCTCGAGGTCGCCTGTCTTGACAATCGCCACTGCATTGACAGTCGCGCGCGGGCCCACTTTGACAGGGTACGAGGCCCTGAACCATTTGTTGTACGTGATTTCCTGGCCGACTATCCAATAATCAATCGCGGGGTTGATGATCACTGCGCCTTCTGCGATGTCGGGCTTGGCGCCTTCATAAGTGTCTCTTAGAACTTAGGTATGCAAGAGCCATGAGAGCGGCACGCACCATCGACTTCGGTGTCGGCGGCGCAGGCGAAGCCGGCTTCATATTCACCGAGTCTGCCCCTGTGAAGCGTACGATCGTCGACCTTGAAGATCATCTCCTTATCTTGATCAGAGTTATTTGTGAGCGTTTTGGACTTGATGGTCACAGGCGTTGACCAGGTGATTTTCCCGAGCTCGATGTGAAATTCCAGGCTGTCGACACGCAGGTCCTCGATGTCCTCGAAGAGAAATTTGAAGTACTGGCGCGATTGGATGGCGCTCGGCGGGCCAGATTCATTATAAACGGGATCGACCCCGCTCAACAGAACGGTATTGGTAGAAAGACAGAAGAATCGGAACGTCTGCGCGATGTTGTCTGTTCCCGGTTCGATCTTGAACCAGCTGCAGTGAATTAGATGTGAGTAAATAGCAACGATGTGGACATATGGGTGGACTAACGTGTCGTCGCTCTCCCCGGCAGGATTGCGGTCAATGTGCCCAACTTTCGGGTTGCCGGCCGCGCGCGAAAAGAGCACCTTTTGAGTGTTCTTGCTCTGGATCATGTACTCTCCGCTGCGCGCGCCCGTGCCGGGAATCAGGGTGAAGAGCTGATCCGGATACTTGCTGGCAACGGCGATATTCCCGAACTCGGGTTGCATGTGAGTGCGCGAATACAGGACGCGCTGACTGTCCTGGCCAACGAGGCGAAAATACACCCCGTTGGGCGGAATGTACAAGTCGGCGGGCATCGCGTATGCACTGCAAGGAACGAAGATTTCAGTGTGAGTTCGACCAGCAGCTGCGGCGATAATACCAATGCAGATGGAGAGGACTGAAGTGGCGATTCAGAGATGCTGAGCGGAATACGGAAGAGACCGAGGGACAAGGGAGACGGTGCGAGAGCTCAGCTTTTAAAGCGACACCGCGGCACGCATGCCACGTTGGGTGGATGATCAACTGCCTATTTGATCGAGCCTTCCCTTCCATTCGAACGGCAATGTAGCACGACAAGAGTTGGGACGCACGAACGGGTATGCTCTACTGCCTTGCCTGCTAAACCGAGCGTTGGCAAAGCATGAGCACCTAAAATTTGGCAGGTAAGAGAGTCATGTGCTTTGAAAGAAGGTAATCGAGGGCAATGGAACGTCACAAGAGCTAGGACGCACGAACGGGTATGCTCTCCTCCTGCCTTGCCTGCTAGACCGAACCTTGGCAAATCATGTGGACCCGAACATTGGCAAGTAAGGAGGTGATGTGGCTTGAATGATTTGGATGAGGAGCAGTGAAACGCGACGAGAGCTGGACGCACGAATGGGCATGTATGCTCTACTGCCTGTTAGGCTGAGCCTTCAATTCCAGAGGCATAATCATGTGGACGCAAAGACTTACAGGTAAGGAACTGAGGTGCATTGAACAATGTGAGGGGATGAACGCAGGCTCCAGTCAGTCTGACGTTTGCGGCTCTGGTGGCAGATGTCAGCTGTGTGCGGTATCACCACGGTGGCGAAAAATCGCGCGCGATGTGACAGCAGCTGGACGGCCAGCTCATGGGCGGAGGAAGTTGCTGGCGCAACTTGAAGGGCATGAGTGTGCACGGTCAGTTACTTAGTGGCGCGCGCCCGGGCCCGCCGGCCGACTCGGAGTACGAGTCCGCGAGTCCTCAAGGCGTCACATGCACATCATGCCCATGGCCTCATCCACAGCAGACCTCCAATATTTGGCTATGCCTCGGACGGACGCAGTCTGTGACGTCGACCTGCGGTCTCGCAATTGCGCCTACAGACGGCTCAGTGTGTCCGGCTTGCTCCTGTAGGTACACACAATCTCAAGAGGAATTCCACAGACCAGCATAAGTACATGCTGGAAACCTTCGTCCAATTCATTTCACTTTGGGTGGCAACCAACTCCCCACCATTTATGCCTAGACTGTGGAAACGAAGAGATCCCCAGTCGCGAAACCATACCATGTGCCCCTGGACTCGACAGTGACGCCCGTCGAGTCGGAGCTGAGGCGGATGGTGTACGGCACCTCGAGGTCACCCCTCTTGACACTCGCAACTGCATTGACAGTCGCGCGCGGGCCCACTTTGACTGGGTACGACTTGTGGAACCATTTGTTGTACGTGACTTCCTGGCCGATTATCCAACCGTCGATCGCGGGGTCGAGGATCACTGCCCCTTCGGCGATGTCGGGTTTAGCGCCTGGAAAACTAAAAGTCTTAGTAGGTACATAAGAGCCACCAAGAGCGGCACGCACCACCGACTACGGTGCCGTCGGCAAGAGTGAAGCCCGTGCCATATTTGAATCTGCCCCTGTGAAGCGTGCGTTCGTAAACCTTGAAGGCCATCTCCTTCTCTTGATCAGACTTGTTCGAGAGCGTTTTGAACTGGATGGCCACAGGCGTCGACCAGGTGATTTTCCCGAGCTCGATGTGAAATTCCAGGCTGTCAACACGCAGGTCCTCGATGTCCTCGAAGAGAAATTTGAAGTACTGGCGTGATTGGATGGCGCTCGGCGGACCAGGTTCGTTATAAACGGGATTGGCCCCGACCCCACTCAACAGAACGGTATTGGTGGAACTGCACAAGAGGCGGAATGTCTGCGCGGCGTTGTCCGTTCCCGGCTCAAGCTTGAACCAGCTGTGACGAAGCGGATGTGAGCAGATAGCAACGATACGGACACAGGGGCGGACTAACGTGTCGTCCCTCTCCACATCAGGCTTGCGGTCGATGTGCCCAACAGTCGGGTTGCCGGCCGAGCGCGAAAAGAGCACCTTCTGCGTGTTTTTGCCCTGGATCATGTACTCTCCGCTGCGCGCACCCGTGCCGGGAATCAGAGTGAAGAGCTGATCCGAATATTTGCTGGCAACGGCGATATTCCCGACTTCGGGTTGCGCGTGAGTGCGCGAAAACAATACGCGCTGACTGTCCTGGCCAACGAGGCGAAAATACACGCCGTTGGGCGGAATGTACAAGGCAGACATCGCGTATGTCCTGCAAGGAATGGAAGACTCAGTGGAATTTAGACGAATAGCCGCGGTGATGATACCTTGACTGTATTCCGAGGGGATTGAATTCAAATTAATTGGCGGTTCCAAGATAACTGAGCGGAGTGAGGGGAAGAGACGAAGTACAAGAGAGACGGGACGCAAGCCCAGCTTTTGAAGCGACATCGCTGCCATGCATGCGTCGGCTGGGTGTGCTCAACTAGACCGAGGCTTCCATTCGATACACAAAAATCATACATACGCAAACGAAGCTTGACAGGTATCGGTGAGGAACTGAGGTGGCTTGACGTAACGGAGCGCTGCTCTACTGCCTGGCCTTGGCAAAGTATGTGGACCTGAAGATGAGGTGCATTAACGCAGGTCCTTCACAAGAGCCCTCCAGTCACTCTAGCAGACTTTTGCGGCTGGCGACAGGAGCTGAGGAGGACGTGAACGAGTGGTCAGCTGCGTTGCGTGCGGCATCACTGATGATAAATCGCACGAGGTTCATCGGCCTGCTCGCCAGTGAGTGACAGGAAGGCGTAAGGACAGTTGAACGTTGGACGTTGAAGAAAGGACGAGCGGCGGTTCAAGTTCGGGTCAAGTTCGGGTTCCGAAGAGGCGAGCGCCCGGCGGCGGCCCGGTGTGCCCAGACCTCGGACTCCTCCCTGGCAACCGACGATAGCAGCGACAGACACATCGTGGTCAGATATCTGAATCCCCCACAGCTTCAATGACCATATTCGAGTGGACTATCAGCAATGTCTTGGTATCAGTTACGATTTGAAACAGCTGTGCAGTGCTCGGCCGCCTCGGCGTGCTGAATTGAATCGGGATTCCGAGTCGCACTGCGCACTGCGCATGCCACGACTTCCTCTCTGACCCATCCCGCGAACTGCCCAACAGGTGAGGACAACGTCTCATGACGACGACATGACCACTGATCTGCTCTCCAGATTCCTGCGCAGTGACCAGTACGTGTCTGTAGTTTTGCACCCAGTTGCTCACTGTCCAACCGTCGACTCGTACAGGGCAGTCTGTGAGTCTTTGATTCTATACTTTCCGCTCTCATTGTCCTCGTCACATTACCAACTGTCTGACGGTTGACCTGTGCTGTAGCATGCCAACTGTACCTTTGGACGTCCAACTCGTTTGTGTCGAATGCGTGTATCGATCCTCTCAGCACAGCACTGTCGACTATGCAACCCTCCGCGCATGTGCTCTCGTTTGCAGAGCTTGGAAAGCCATTGCGCAACGTCTTCTTTTCCGGCGCGTACCCTGCGGCAACATCACGGCCCACAGCCCGACCACGCACGCCGTCCCGAGACTCCTCAAATCCCTCCGCTCAAATTCGAGCCTAGCACAGCACATCCGTTCAGTCAGCCTCATACTCTGGTTAAGCGCAGACACCGCCGCCGAGGACGATGCATTTCTAACGCTGCTCGAGCTCTGCCCTCGCGTACAGGGCTTGTTCATCGGTTACTATTCCAAGGAATGGTCCCTCGCCGTCGAGAACCGTTTGCGGGAGATGAAACTACAACCTCAATTCCTATCCATCATAGTTCTGGGCGAGCACACACACGCCCACCGCATTACGCAGATATGGCCCAGTATCTACGCGCTGGAGGTACACACATGGCCGCCCGCATCTTCGGCTATCCCCTCCCCGTTGACGACGCTGTTTCCCTTTCTCCACGGCGTCCGGGCCGTGACGGTAACCACCAACAACCGGGAGTGGATCCTAGCGCCAGAGAACGACCTCTCCGCACTCTGCGACGTCGAACTGCGGTCCCCCAACTGGGCCGACAGACGCCTCATTGCGTCCAGCTTACTCCCACAGTTGCACACGCTCACAATTTCAGGAGGACTTCCACCGCCCGAGATTTTGGACCAGCTCACACTGCTGCATTCCCTCGTCTTCAGCCAGCTACCCACACACGACGTTTGGCTCCCGAAGAATTTGCGTCACGTTGGTTTCCACTGCCAGAAGACGGAGCCCCCGAAGTCAGCTGGGCCCATGTACAGAGCTCTGCACCTCCTGCACCATCTGCAGCTGGTCACTGTGACGCGGCACTCGCCGCCGGCAGTGCTCAAGACGCTGGGCGAGGTGTGCTGTGACCGCGGTGTCGAGTTTGTCATCTACGAGGAGCCGAATTGCTTTTGGGTCAGTTTCGGAAAACCCACCTATGTTCGTCATGGCTGACTTCGTCACAGCGTTCCCGGGACGTTGACTGGATTTGAGATGGCTCAAGGGCAATGTTTGATCATAGCATCATGGACATAAGCATATGTATATAAAAGGAACATAGGTGTATCAAAACCACTTGAGCGTACGCAAATTCAGTAACTGATGCTTCTGGCGAGACTGGCCGTTCGAAGGGTCAGGTCATTACACCTACAAAGTAAAAGGAAGGTCACAGCGACGAGTGTGACGAAACAGACCACAAAATCCTGCCAGCTTCGCGTATGCACGTCTCGCTTTCCCGCAGGACCTTGATGTTGAGTGTCGATGGTTGAGGTTGCTGGGCACGCCACCTCGACTTCCGCGCATTCGGCACCGTGGTGGATGTCGACGACGCCTTGTATAATCTTGTCGCCCTCCTCGGCATCGGTACGCAGAACAGAGTCTCAATACAGGCTCTCACCGTGAACGGGAGCTTCCTCGGGGCCGAATCGAGGGTTCTGCTGCGTCGGGTCGCTGCGTCGAGACGTGGCGGGATCTTGCGCCTGAGCGCAGTCGACGTTTGAATCCTCTATTGTGCTCGAGTTTTGTTGCTGAAGCCACGATGGAGTCCTAGACGACGGATCGGGAAGTACGTACGCGGTGACTTGTTCCACCGAGTGGCCTCGAGCAGACTGCCTCCCAACGAGCGAATGTTCTACACGTTCTTGTTGTTTCCGCTTGTATGTCACGACCCTGTATACAGGCGTTAGCATCGCATTCTTGAGATACAAACACACGAACAAACATACTGTCCGATGACCTCGATCTCGGTGAAGATGTGCTGTCCGTCGCTGAAGACGTCGGAGATGTAGGCGACATCTCTGTCACCTCGGGTCGCACCGAGGTTGGGTTGTCGAGACTGAGACTGAGACTGCCGTTGAGCAGTAGCTCAGAGTTTGAGAGAGACGTCGACCCATCGCTGTCAATGTCATCCCCTAGGTTATCGTGATCGTCCCATAGTGTGCCTAGAGCACTAGGATCGGGCATCACAAAGAGACCGGGGTCTTGTCCTCCATTACCCAGGAGCCAAGCAAGCCTTGACCCTCGCCAGTCAAACTATGCGTCAGACAGTCTGTTGAGAGGGCCGCCTTCATCGCTTCCCTTTCTTTTTTGGGAAAAGCAGGATGACGAGCGGGGGAGATTGGGAGCAGTATACAGGGCGTGCGTCTCGTAGAGGTAGGGGCCGCGATGCGTAGTATAAACATTTTATATGCATCGCCCCGGCGACTTTGGCACTGTTCGAGCTGGCCGCCAAGTACATAGCACCCCAGTAAGAGCATCAGCATTCAGCATGCGGCACATCAAAAAGCCGATCAGAACTCACATGTGATGCTAGGATTCCAGAAGGTAAAAGAAGCGTGGCGAGGTGGCTAACACCAGCGCCGAGCCTCGAAAGATGAAGATAACATCGGGGCACTGATAACTATATTATCAGTACAGCTGGTTGTCAGAAAGCTTTGGACGAAAGAGGGGCCGCAAATACGTGTGGGCGATATGGTTAGAGAGCGGCGGACACGTACCTCAGTCGCCTCTACAGCGTCAGTGAAGACACCTTCTCCACGCTATCCGTTTCTTCCATGCCATACCAACGTCGAAACTTTGTGCAGATGTATGGAAAGGCAGCTGGAATGTGGCCCGGGCCCAGTGGACTCGGTGGTGGCGGAGTAACGGTAGGCGGCAAGTCCGAGTCAGTGGCCCACTCCCTGTTCCCACGCCGCCGCTCATACACACTGGCACCTCTGCTAGTAAGTCATACTCTGGGCTCGATCGCCGGCATCTCCGTGTAGGCTCAGGCATTCTGCTTCCCATCCTTGCTCTTCCATCTGGACGATCTTGTGTGACTGCAGCTGAGGATCCGGCGAGACTCCGAAGAGCGCAGTATTGCGGGTGTTCGAGACATGGAGCGACAGGCGTAGGAAGGGGGCATGTACGCACTGGTGCGTCCGTCTTCCACGCTGTTCTTGTACTCACTTAATCCGTTAATGGGCTCAATCTGAAGTAGATCTAGTCCCATGTCAAAGCAAAATGGCACGTCTCCGCGCTGCGTAGTCGCTTGTGCATGCTCGCTGCATTCGATTTGCATCTTGACGCGGATAGGCGCCGTGTTCCAGCCGTCCGCGATCCCATCGCCGTATGTTGTTCTCGTTACTTTCCGGCTCAGTACACTGCCCTGAGACGAATAGGCTAACGACTGCCGCGATAACAGCCGTTGACTACCCTACGTATGCGTGCCGGCCATGATACACGAGATGTCTTTGCATGCTCCAGGTCCGACACCGGACTGCCACCTGAAGACAGGCTTGTATAAATAATCGCATTGGTCCAATGCAAGGGTCCAGCCCCGTGGTTCGAACTAGAATATCTAAGGAACATCTCAGCTGCCCCAGCCCCTGCCCCTGCTACCGCCTCGTCCCCTGCCCCTGCCACCGCCTCGTCCCCTACCCCTGCCACCACCTCGTCCCCTGCCCATGTCATTGCCTCCGCCCCTTCCGCGCAGTCTCCTCTCTACTTTCTTCCAGATACCGCCGTCGTCTTCAGGGGAAGTAGTCCCCGAACTCGCTCCCGATGCCCCAGCGGGCGTTTGGGCCACATGAGCGGGCAAAGGAGGGGTTAGCTCAGACTCCGGGAGTGCGGGCAAGCGAGCGCGAGGCAATTGTACCGGACTCCCGGGCAGCTTGGAGACCATGTGGAGAACGGAGTTACCCAATCGCTTGAAACTTGAAGAACGGGCGCGACGACCAGACGTTGCTCGGGTGACTGACTGCGCGTAGGGGATGAGAGCTGCTAAACAAACAGTAACGATAGCAAACCCACCGACACCTCGAGCCCGGACGTGCCTGCTGCAGATGTTGACTGCTCCGCGCGCGCCGACACATTTGCCTTGGTAATGTCATTCACTGAACGTATCACTGAATGTATAGTGATACTGGTTGCCTGATTGCATGGCTAAGTAACTTCGAACCAGCTAGACGAGGGTGATGAGCTTACGGGACTTTGTACAGGCTGACTTGTTTCCGAGTGCTGATCGTCAGAGCGAATCGTACCCTGCTCTTGGCTGCGCAAGGAGTCCCGTGCTTTGCTTTTTTGCTCCGCCCTCTACGACACATTCATGCAATGTCATACAAGATTTTGAAATTACGTGGCTCACCTTCTTCGCTTTGTAACGTGTATATGATGTCTACAGCAACGTCAATTATAGCACAGAGCGACATTGTGGCACATACATGATAGTCAGAGATCACCTCCCCGATTCTTGGACGATATTCATTTTCCCAAATCTTTTTGCGAGAATCAATCTCTTCCTGCAACAGGTGGAGTTCCTCGGACGTCACTTGTGAATGTGTTGATCCGATGTAATGTGGTTTCCGTAGGTTGCGCAGAACTTTAAATGGCATGGTGATGATGTAACCATCATCCCGCCATGGGATCGTCGGATGAAGGACAAATTCGCCAGGTGCAATATGTTGGTTGGGATAAATGGGTGCGAGGAAGTGCCGAAATACTTCGGCAAGCTCCTCCCTCGGTGTCTTGTCGAAAGTTGTTATCGCGCAGACTGTGGGTCGTCTGCCCTTTTTGTACGGCATGACGAGGCAAGGACGATGGAAGTCTTCTGCGCCTTCTACAGCAAGATGCGGTTCGATTTCAGCCTGACGCTTCTTGAGCCATTGACTGCCATAGAACGCAACGTTTGCTGGGGTCTGCACAGATTCAAAGGAGGTATAGATGTCGCCCGGAGCTGGGTTGAGTGGGTCAGCTGTCGCCATGAGAGAACAAGGGATATAGAAGCAGTTAGAACTACAGGTTAGATGAATAACGCAGAAGATGCGTAGCGGGGTTCGTCGAGGAGAGTATGGTATGGGCAAATCAGTTACAGCGACATCGACTTTATGGACGTCAAAGTGCGTGCAAGAGAAGACTTCACAAGGTGGTCATGGCAGCGTATTGTGCTTGATATCTCGCACTGCATCAACAATTGCATCTTCAGAGTTGCTGAGGGACGAGACGTCGGGAAACGAACAACGACTTCGGAGCACCGTGTCAGAGAGCAGTCTTCACAGCGCCAGAAGAACAAGACTTAAAGAACAAGCCAAGAGACTTAAAAAAACAGGGGCGCATCCCATTCGACAATAAGGAGCGCATGACAAGAGACGAGGCGATTTGGAGTTGCTGAGGGAACGGGATGTCGGGACTCGGAAACGAGCAGCCCGGGCCTGAGACTTGCAAGCGACTAGTGACCGACCAATGACTTGGTCAGAGTGCAATCTTCGCAGCGCCAGCACAACAAGAGTTAGATGTCAAGACAGGAAATGCTGTCCGTGGACGTCCTTTTTGACAATAAGGAGTGCATGACAAGAGACAGCGATGCGACGCCGGCGACGCGGCTTGACAACGGCGACCCGGGTGTTTGGTTCTACAATTCTATCTCCGCTTCGCCATTTTCCCAGATAAAGACTTGTGTGCCGCCGTCTATGTATGCTTCAATTTTACTTTAACTTTCCCCCCATCGTCTCCCCAAACACTCTCGCCGTGACTATGGGTCGGTCAAAGGGTGCCGCTGGTGGAACTCGACCACGTCCTAAGAGATATCTGGATGGAACCTACACGCCAGCGAAGGGAGCCTATGTCGTCTTCACCCTGGACGCAGCCGCCACCTTGGAAGGTCTGGACGATCCTGTAGCCATTGCTGAGGCGAACGCTCTTCCCAAGAAGCAATATGTTGGGCTTGTTCTTGACGTAAGCGACACAATTCTGAACTCATCTAGCGATCCATTTCACGGCAACACAGGACATAGACTTCGCTATGCCTGGAGTCGAATACCAGAGGTGTTACGTCTCTCTACTCAGCCAAGGCCCCCCTCCTCCAGTTTCATCTGAGGGCCTAGATGAAGACATGTGCGTACCAGTGGCGCCTGCCACCCATCGCAGAGGCCGGAGCGCAATTTCTCCGTCTCCACGTTTGCCCTGGGACAACCTCTATCATTACACAACAGTCTTCAACACCGTTCGCCTCCCGTCACGGGAAGGAAACTATAGCAGCTCCCACCTCCTTCCCCTTCCGGATGTTCATGCCTTGACGTGGGCGTTCAGCGATGACGGTAGGCGTAGCGATGTGATGGAACGGGAATTCAAGTCCAACAGTCCCGATACACAGGTCTGTTCAGTTTGCGAAGCGCTCAATTTGATGTATCGCACTGATTTCATGGCCAGCGGGAACCATCCACAGCAGGTGATAGTTCTAGTCGGATAGTGGTACATTCAGATTGTGGCTCCGAATACGAATACGAAGAAGACGAAGACGACGATCCCTTCCTGCCCGTTCTCGAATACAGCACAAACATATCCAGTGTTGACACTTTTCGTGGTGCGATGCAATTTCGTGAGGATATTGCAGAGCTCAAGCGGTATGTTTAGTGTACCTTTCCATCGTGTCGCTGCTCAATGCATCATAGTATTCGCATGGCCTCGGAGCAGCGGCTCCAGCAACTTCATGTTGCAGCCTCCTCTAAGCACATTCGGGAAGGAAGTGTGGATGTTGCTGGAGGCCAAGATATGGATGAACACTCGGTTCATGATCTTCCACGATCGTGTGAGTACCTTTGTGACTTTGTACGCTTGACTGTGGTATTCAGCCTATGTTACAGCTGCGCCGGTTGGCAGCCCCTCCAATGGCGCCGACACTCCCGCTTCATCGCGCGAACCCTCTGTATCGGGACCAGAACGGATCAAAATCAAAAGCGTGCCTTCATGTATGCCCTTTATCTGAGTATCTCCGTCCCTCGCTCACGCTGTGTTTGCTAGCAATCTTTCAAGACTTTGTGGCTGCGTTGAAAGCGACATTCACATCTCGACATGTCAAATCTATCAGAATTTGGAGATCTCCGGCGCGGAGCAAAGGCTCTGCCGCTGAGCACTCTCCCGCGTAGCGCCGTAACAGACTCGGAACAGATGTCCTAGATCTTCAACAACACATACCTATGCCACGTAACCTATGTATATTGGACTGTAGAACTCTGCGACGTTATACACCGTCTTCCTGCATGTATTACTACATGCAATACTGTAATTACTTGCACTCTCGGTCTTCGCAAAAAGACGCTGAGGGCAGAACACACGACATGTGACAGGTTGACTCGGATATGCTAGAACATGAGCGAACGCATTCAGAAACAAGGGCTGTGATACCAGGCTTCGCTATCGCTATCGGCGTTGTTGTTCTGATGACTATTGTTCTGCATATGGACCTCGAAAATGCGAAGCACGGGGGTGCGCTCCGGCTCATACGCGGTGAAAGTCAAGACGCATACGCTGTCGTTACGCAACGGACTTGCAACTTGGGCCAAGCACCAAAATCAGTTCGGCTAAGTCATGGGTAACAATCTCGTGGGTGAAGACGGACGAGGATTGGCACATACCAATCTCCCAGCTGCCTCCGGGTTTTGCGACGGCGCACTGTTAATCGAGTACACGGAATCTATTGAAATCTGAGAAACACAATTGTGCGTGATGACTGGGGGTCGACAGGATCATATGGGAGTCAGACCAGCGCAGAAAATTTCGCAGCGAGAGTGTCAGGCGAAGGGTGTCTGATCGCAATCTGGTATCCCGTCAGAGCCTGCAATCTGTTAAGATCTTCAATGCCTGAGCGGAGAAGGCAGCGACAGGGTTCCGAGGCAAAGCCAGCAAGGCCGCTGAGCTTGGGTCGTCCACGGAAAAGTCTCAAACAACCGATCGGGAGCGTAGTGACAAACGCAGTTATGAAGATACCCAGGTAAGATACCCAGGCAAAGTGCCAGACGCGAAGCCCTGTCTACTAAGCGCCAAGGTATGACAGACAGTGGTGCCGTCGCGCGTTCCCGACGAGCTCGCCCGAGCTAGATGGGGATCGTGGAGTCGACGTGGACAGCATACAAGGACCCGAGAAGGAGCGACAGAGCAGCAAGTACAAGGCCTAGAGTAGTACCACAATAAAGGGTAACGGAACAAGGACGCATCACATAGGACGCTGTACAGGCGCTGCTCTCTGAGCTCTGAGGAAGCGCAAGTTGACTGATGACCTTGAATGAGCTTGCAGGGGAGCGCGTTGCTCTTGTGAGAGTCACGGTCGATAACAGAGCCTGAAAGAGAGTGAATAATCGTGACAGTGTGCATGATGAATATAACGCACCTGAGGACCACGCCTCTCCGTTTCTGTCCGTCCATTTCCTCATGGGTAGTCTGCGGGCGACCGCTTTGAAGGTCGAGACGTCATGAAGCAGCATCCAGAGCATCGTTCGAGTTCAAGAGGTTCATCTCCGGTCCTTGCAAAGTGAAGATCGATTGAGGAATTGGTCGCGCGACTCGGACCCCCAGTCACGGCACGTGCCCTCACTACGGCGCTGACTGTGAGTCTCCTCATCTATCAGATCTCTTCGGACTCAGACTCGGATGGACCCAAAGCTACAGCAGTATTGCCTCCGCATAGCTGCTGCGGCCTCTGCTTTGTCCCTACGTGATTACAATCCCAGCTATGAAGACAACCTCCTAGGAGAGATTGTATGTCTTGTTTCTTCTTTACTAAAGGCGCACATCGTCCTGACTATCGTCTTCGTTTCAGTCAGACGCAGTAGACCATTACAATAGACTGCGGGACAACATCGACGTTCCCCGCATCATTCAAGTCGCAAGCGATGAGTCGATCGCAGTGGTCTCTGATAAAACGGCTGCCTTGAGACTGAACGTCGTCGCCATCGCGAACACCAAGGATCAAGGTGCCCCAGAGATTGACCTAGGTGATTGGCAATGGTGGTTGAATTTGGGTGCATCTTCGGTCCATTCGGTTCCATGTACTAACATCTGATCATGACCTCGGAACTAGACCCTGTTGCTGAGATAGTCGAACCTGCGATGTCGACATCATCTGACTATCAGTCGACCATCGTCCGAACCGAGAGCCCTCCAAATGCTGTGCTGCGTCTGCATCCCGCTGAAGATCTGGGCAAGACAGCATCCGTGCCCGTTGTCGACGAAATTCTTCACGACGTGAGTACATTTCAAGCTGCTTGCACCGGTTCTCCTCGCCCACAGCCGCCGTGCGAACGTTGCGAACGTCGAAAGCTTGATTGTACCCGGACCGCCAATAACGCCTGCGAGCCTTGCTCCATATTAAAATCGAGATGTTTCTTTGCACATGGGCGCGGTCGGCGGGGACCTCGTACTCAGGCTGACGATACGACTGAGACTGAGCTTGCGCCTGCTGATTCTTCAGCTGCTCCTGCTACTCCATCTTCTATACCACATCCTGTCATAACAATTCCGACCCAAAAGCAGAAGCGCAAGGCCACGTCAGAACCTGACATTCTGGAGAATGCGCCGCGGCCGAGGAAGGCCAGACTAACAGGTACGCATCATCTTCCACCATTGTGACATGGTCTGATGATTATCGTAGGCCCTTCATCGATTTTGCCAAGCACAGGAGCAATTTCCATATTACTGCCTGCTGACGACGAGCCTGAAGCCAGCACGCCGACCGCACCTTCTCTGCCCACGGAGCAGCAGACGCTACCGTCCGCAGTCAACGAAGTCGCTGTCAGGACATCCGTTGAACCGCGCCTAATATCGATCGCTACTTTTATTTCCTATATCCCGGATATACACAGCTCCCTCTCTGCAGTCAGAGACAGCGTTCGCTACAGCGCGTCGTCCATCGAGACATGCGCCGCCATGCTCGTGTCCACTCTGCGCACTGTGGAGAACAAATTATCTCAGGCGCTGGATCTCGTCGCGGAAATACAACGCAAATTGCCGCCAACAAATTCACCGTTGCAGGATGCCGGTGATGGTGAGCACTTGATTGAATCCGACAATAAACGTCTCTGATCTTCATAAGGTCAACCGCAAGGGTCGACTTTGACTGCCCCGACTCCTACAGCATCCCCGCCTAACCCTGATCAGTTTGTCCTCCCTGCACCACCGCGTACCACCCCGAGTCCAAGAGCCGCAGCAAGAGGCTCAGCACGGGCGACACCTAGAAGGTCTACTGCTCGTCCAGTATCGCGAGGAGGGCTATCCCAGGTGTCCAAGTAGTCCCTCTTGCCTGTAATAGTTTTTCTATCCATCTTAACACTTCGTCTGCGCAGAACAGCAGGCGTATTTACAATACAACGATTGTCTTTTGATTTTGACCAGTCGGGCCAGATGGATTGCAGCATCTGTGGTAAGAACAGTGAATTTTTAACTTGAGGAGGCCAGTCGGATGTTGACTCGGACTGCCACTGTCTCAAACCGTTGTCCCCTCGACCGGTAAGCAGGTCACTGCTGTTCGCAGGTGAGGAAGCACGGACCACAGTGAAAATTACAACATGCAAGAAGTACACATGCGTGCGTACAGATACAAATCGACGACTAGAAGTAGCAGAGATAGATAACTAAGCGTAACATAAGATAGTTCATTGATAGATCACGTGCGAGTAGAAATTAGAGGGCGTCGAGCATATCATCGACCTCTTCATCCTCGTCTTCATCGGAATCCATGATGGAATCCTGCGGCCCCTCGTCGACGTCTTCCTCTTCCTGTTGAGGTGATGATCGAGGAGCATTGCTTCTAAGGCGCGAGTCAGCATACGTACAGTTTGCAGACAAATGTCCTCAAGCATACCTCGGTGCAGCAGGGCGGCGCGCGGGTGGCACTGGAGTCGCTTCAGGGTCATCATCCTCGTCATCCTCGTCATCTTCATCCTCGTCGTCTTCGTCTTCCTCGTCATCGTCGTCAAGTTTCATGGGTGTCATATCCACTTTCCTCGTCCTGCAATTTGTCGTCAGCTCGACGAGCGCCGATATCAGTGACTGGACACCTACGCAGCTCTCCGGGGCATTGAGCGTGTCGGGGCAGCAGACGGCGGTGGCGAGCCAACATCCGCGTCTTCATCGTCCTCGTCCTCGTCGGACTGTGAAACACGGCGCCTCCTTCATCGACAGTGAGTATTCCATGACAGCAAAAAGCAAGCATGTATACTCACTTTGCTCGACCTTTGCCCTTTCTCCGCGATCCAGTAGGTGTTGCGCGATCCTCATCAACAGACGCAGTAGATGTCTCTGTCGTGACACTCTCCGAGCGCCTGTGGAGGAGATAACCCCAATATTGTCAGTTTCCCCTCGAATCAAGTGGAATCCAAGATACGGACCGTTTTCGCGTGGCTCGCTTCTTAGGCTGGTCAGCTTCCTCCTCGTCGTCCTCTGGAATTATCTCGTCCAAGAGTTCGAACAGCTCCTTTAGGGACTCCAGCTTGCGGAACTCCTCCTCGTTGAAGTCGCGAAGCTGCTCTTCAAACTTCTTCGAGATTGTGTTCTCAAATTTGGCAAGGGCATTGACCGCCGCGGTATCGCGCAGAGGGCGACGCTGAGCTACGGGGTCAGGGTCATGCCTTCACCGATCTGCAGGAAGAGCGCTTACTGAGCGGATATTCAGAATCAGGAGCTTCAGCGTCCGGATCTTGTCATCGTCGACTTCAGGTGGGATGTATAACCTGTTCAGCACTTGGCAGAGCACCTTTCTGTCGTCCTCTAGATGTGATATCGGTCTGGTGGCACCCGTATAACAGACGTGAGGACGCACTCTCCAAGCTGTTGCTGAATAGCATCTTGATGATGCCGATAGCCAAGTCGAGATGGATCAGAGGATCCGCCGTTCGGTCGGGAACGTCACTAAATGAACGTGGAGCCCTCAGCTGAAGAATAGTTCGCCGAAATCGACGCATATACGCACATAGACTTCTGTGGGTCTGTCCAATCGACGAACATGCCTGCCACCTGCGCGGGAGAGACCATATCCTGGCCGTCCTCCAGTGTTTTGTACTCGCGGGCTAGTTGCTCATAGATAGTCAGGAACACCTGGAAACAGTTCCAAATTCAATAAAACGGTGGGAAGCGAAGGCGGGATGACGATCACCTGCTGCATGCGGCGCTGGTTGACTGACGACGAGAAGCAGTAGACAGGGAAGAAGTATGACAGGCACTGCCTCAGCTCTTGATTGTCAGCAGTATCCGGGGCAAGGTAGATGAGCACAAGGCTGGACAGAACCTACGTAGAGAGGCCAATGAGCCCGTGATGCAGATGAGGATGGACACCACTTACCCGCTCGTCCACGAGCATGCCCGATAGCATGAGCTTCGCAAAGCCTATGCACAGAGTCGCCTGCACTGCTTCCGCATCCGTTTCATTGAGCACTTTCAGCAACAGGTCGACGATATTGGTTGACTTGTCTCGGAAGACAGCCTCGTGGACCATGAGCACGTCGAACACGACCTGCAGCACGCGGACTTTGAGTTGCTCCGGTGCCGCCTGGATCTGGCCAGCGAAAAGCGGAAACGAGCCGACGGCCATGCGCTGTACCATGTGTTACACGAGGCAGGGGGATCTCAATGAGAACAACACGCACGCGAGCAATGAGGCAACAGAGCCCCAGACTGATGAGACCCTTCTCGCGGAGGACGAGCTCCTTACGCTTGACGGAAGGCACGATGAGCTCAGTCAAAATTCCTTCCAGTGTTGAGTTCTCCTCAAACGTCTGCGCAAGCGATGAGTGCCTGAGCTTAATACTGCAGGGCGACACGCACCCCATTTACGCGCTCAAGCATGCCGATACATAGGTCCAGACAGCGAATGTCCAGCGCGTCGGCTCTCTCCTTCTCTTCCTGTGACATCTCAGAAACTGGCTTCTGCCCACTAGCGCCCCGCGGCGGGGCAATCACAGAGGCATCGCCAATTGTTGTATCGACATCGTCCTTGCCAGCGGGTTCCTTCTGCAGCATATGCGACATAGTCAATTTCCGTACGCGAGCAACGTATATGAATGACATAACGCACGGGCTCTTCTTCTTCATTAGCATCACGTATGTCGTGAACGATTTCGACGACGATCCTGATCAGATCGCGTTCGCTTGCAGAGAGGATGCGCAAGATATCGAGACATCTGGGCACAAGCTTCTCGGGAAGTGATTCTTGCAGAAGCATATTCCCTGCATGTGATGACACCAATCAGCCCATGGAACGTGATAAAGGAGGTTTTGAACTCACGGACGAGTTGGCTCATGTTTCGTCGGCCAATTTCATCCCCATAGTCGAGGTTGACGGCTAGTCGCAGGAGTTCTGAAATGGCCAGCTCCTTCTCCTCTCCATCCACGTCTTCCAAGAGCTCGTTGTATGCCTGCTGGATACAGAAGACAACCTTCGTGACGACAGGAAGCGCCCCATCTCGCCGTTTTTCGTCGTTGGTCTCGATGCAGTGATCGACGTATACACGAGCCAGGAAAGCCTTCAGAGACGACAGATCCGTCCAGAAGGTATCTGTACATCGATTCCTCAGCCAACGTCCGTAACATTACACGCATCACGACGCACCATCGAACTCCAGCTTCTCGAAGACTTCCGAACGAGTGACGAAAACGCTCTGCAGCGCATCGTCTGCGACCTGCAGGCCCTCTCCGATATCAAACAAGTCCAGAAACGCGAGGATGTCCTCCACGACTTCGCCCTTGTTTGTGCCCACCGCGTTGACCCACGTCCCAATGAGCTTGCCAGTCGCGAGGCGCACGCCGTCCTCGCGATCGCCGAGCCCATTTTTCACGATGAGTTCCCTCTGGTCGATCGTGAGCGCGCGCGGGTGCGACGGGCCGAGCCCGCCGTCTTCAGCTCTACAGTTTGGTTCGAGCTTCGCGGAGTACACGAACTTCCGGATGTTCGTGTCGACGTCGCGTGTACGGCTGAGGATCGCGGGCAGCGTGGCATCGGAGACCGCCATGTTAAGCAGCACAGCGCGACGGACATCGCTGCAGGAACTGATGAGTGACGGGGAGATGGTCGTTGTGGCCTGACATACGCAGAGGGATCGTGCCGGAGCATGTCCTCCAGCACGTCGGAGACGGATTGCTCGCCTCCGTCGAGCTCGTCGGGATCTTCAGCACCATTGATCTTGGACAGAGCGATCACCGCTTGCACGCGAATCGTCGGCTCCTTGTCACGGACACGTTTGAGAAGGGAGGAACGGAGGTCAGAATACATGCCCTCGCTAAAGAGGCGTAAGCCCGGAACACTCAAAGGCAAACTGGCACGCACTCAATCTCGCCCATGTGCGAAATCATCTCTGCCACAAAGTGCACGGCGCGGTACCGGACGTTCTTGTCCTTCGCTTCGAAGCCTTTGAGGAGGTGTTTGAGGACATGGGCAACGAAGCGGGCGGATACCGTCTGTTCTTCCTCTTCGTCATCATCGTCCGCTCCTTCGCGCTTCATCTTCTCTTCGACGGCTAATGCCCGTGTCAAGACACGAAGAAAATACAGGAGCGCTGCGACGCACCTTTCACGTTCAAGAACTTGACGTACCCACCGACAAACTTGACAATCCTGTCGGCGACGATGGTACCCTTCTTGACAACAAGCACGCGGTCAATCATGTCCAGAAAGCACTCCTTGAATTTGCGTTCTCCGATAAGCTTCAAGCCCTCGCCGTCTCGAACCGTCTCGGTGTGCTCGGCGGCTTCGACATGGATCTTGTGCAGGGCGACGTAGTTCTTCTGGTGATTTGCGATCGACGATTGGGCCTGTTCAAAGGCCTTTGGGATCGCCGTCGACAGTGTCTCCAAGATTGGTCCTGATTTGCGGACGGGCATGGCGGCGGCGAGGATGGTGAGCCGAGAGCGAGCGCGTCGCGGTTCAACGCGCGCGTGTGGCTGATGTCCACGTATGGCAAGCGCTCCCACGGTGTCCTGAACACTGCATGATGCCCTTAGTAGCGACATGTGTCCGTCGATATCATAATCCTTCCACCTGTGCCCGCCTGATGTTGAAGATAATCTATCGTTTTTGTCCATCTCTTTGACAATCTCAGCGACGAGAAGACCCGTGTCGACCACGCTCTGCAATCGAGAGGGCCATCAGCCGAGAAAGGGAATGGACAGCCAGCTGCGGGGTGGAAAACGACGACCTCATTGCAGAGGCATGGCTTGCTCTTGACCTTCTCACCGCGCTCAACGATGCAGGTCCCCTCTCGCTCAGGTTCTGCTCAGCACACCGTAGCAGACGCCGTTCGCGTTGCTCCATACCTCACCCACGTCATTCGCCACCACGGTCAACTCACGCTGATCCCACCCGACAACGCAGGGCGCGTCCGCAAGCCCAAGCGCGAGAAGCGCCCTAAGGCCGAAAGAACCCCCAGAAGTAATGAAGAGCCTCAGTTCAATGTAGGCGTCCCCAGGGCGTCCAGGCGGGGTCTGCCGTCGTCGCCGTCGTCGCGCGGGAGGCCGGACAGGAGGCGAGATGAATCCGACGCAGGTTCGTCGCATAGCAGCTCGTCGCGATCGTCCCTCACGCAGCTCCGATAGGGGTTTCGATTCCGGACTACCCGCCCCCTTCTTTCGACGAGGCCATCTCTGCGGGCGCAGGCCCCAGGTCTGCCCTTACTGCTCCATCCTCTCTGTCGTTGGCGACGCCGACAGCCCTCAACCCACCGCCTTCTCCAGGCGGCTCGGAACTGTCCGCTGCACGAGATCAACCGTCTCCGGTGACAATACCGCCATTGCCTGCGCCCTCCCGCAGCCGCCTTGCGTTCGCACCCTCGACGACCGAATTCGACCCTCCTTCCCCATCCGACCCCGTGCGCTTCAGCACACAGGCGGAATACAATGACTCAGATTCCGACGATAGTCTCGAAATAGTTTCCAAGAGCGAAGCTGCGTCGTCAGCGACCCAATGGGAACAAGACCGGCTGAAAGGCCTCAGCCTGAGGGAACGCCTCATGCGAGAGCACGAACGTGAACATGAGCGACAGGGGGTGAAGAAGAAACCATCGTCCGCATCGATGCTTACGATGCGCCCCT
The DNA here is from genome assembly GCA_019914985.1 of Auriscalpium microsporum. Taxonomy (NCBI): domain Eukaryota; kingdom Fungi; phylum Basidiomycota; class Agaricomycetes; order Russulales; family Auriscalpiaceae; genus Auriscalpium; species Auriscalpium microsporum. Next base: position 774,031 of record JAHLMG010000007.1, on the reverse strand, counting down.
CACCCTCCCAGCTGACTTTGACTCCATCGCGCTTCGGCGAGCAAGAACCTGACGATGCCCTTCCGTCGAGCCCTTCAAACGAGTCTCAGAATGGCGACCCTCTCGGATCCCCTTGCATCATCAGTCCGTCCCCGTTACCTCGTAACAAGAAGCGTCTACATCTCTTTCCCGGCCGGAACAAGTCCAAGGAGCGCCAGCCCCTCTCACTTCCTTCATCTCCCACATTCGCGTCGTCCACCTTGTCCCTTCCTCTTCAGTTCCTCAATCGTCCAGGCAGTCCCAACGCAAAGTCGGCATCAAGCCCTCGTTCGGAAGGACACGTACGGAAGTTTTTCGGGCACAAGGGCAAGGAGAAGAGTGTTGACACGCTAGACAAAGCCCCAGAACCGCTGGAAGCATGGGAGATGCTAGACGAGTCCGACGACGAGTCCCTCGCGTCTCCAGGAGGCACTCCGGTGGCTGGACCTAGCAAGTACTTCCCACGTGCAGGCCGTCTCGCTCAACAACCCTCCGAATCTGTCCCACATCTTCCTGCTGTCGGCACCGGCCCAGAGAGTCCTCATCCCAGCACACGTCCGAAACGGCATTCGATGCTCGAGCGTCCTGTGCCGCCGCCGCCCACTGCATTCCTCTCCAAGCCAGAACAACGTCCTCCACCCCCACCGCCTAGCTCAGCAGCAGCTCCTGCATCACCTACCCGTGTCCATCAAGTCTCTTTTGCAAACCAGAGCCCGCCATCCGCCACCGCTTCCCCTTCTAGCCCTCGCTACCATTCGCCGCAATCACCATCACCAACCACTACGATCTCACCCTCGCCGATTTCCCTTCAGTCGGGCATCACCTACATGGACTATGAACCGGGGTCGCCCCTTACTCCGGCCAGCGCGCATACGCAGTTATCGATTGGTGTTCGCCGGCGCGTGACGACAGGCGCAGCTGCTCCCAGGCGGAGCCCCACCCTGGCGTCCACTGTCTCCCCTCGTCGTGCAGACGAGCAGGATACAATCAAAGGCGTCATTCAGTCTGAGCGCACAGGTGCTCTCGCTGGATCCTACCACCGAGGCAGTCCAGTTGCTGTCAGCAGCAGCCCAACGCGCGCCGAGTTCGCGGTGCCTAGCATGCGGTCACGTACCTTTTCCCCGCCGCCGCCTCTAGCGTCACCGATATCCATCGGCGACCGTCGTATAGGCGCACCCCATCAGTTTTCACCGCCGACTCCCAGTCCTCTTGCGAATCAGTCCTTTGACATCGAAGCGACTCCGCCCGCGACGAGCGCGTCACTGCCAGCACACGACCAGTTCAGCGGTGACCGCGTCTCCGCTGTAGAGTCACTAATTGATCTGTATGATCATGACCCTGTACCGAGCAATAACGTGATGCCAACTATCCCTGTTACCGAGTCGAGGACCACAGGTGCCCGGACACCTGTGTCAACAGGTGCAGGAGCTCATCACTATCCCGGCAGACCGCTTCCTCGTCCACCTGGGTCCACTTCGCCGATTGCTGTCCGCCCTGTCTCCGTACACTTATTCGTGTCCGGAGATGGCAGTGACAATGGGGTCTCGGAGAAGGAGCGACGTCTGCTCGAAGAGCATAGCTTAAGGGGCGGAGGACTCATGCGCATCCAATCGCCGCCGATACAAGTCTCCTATGCTGTGGATCTACCGCGCTCACCGCCGATCGACGCTCAGCGCATGCTGCAGACTCCTTCCCCGCTCACGTTATCGCCAAGACATGAGGCTAGCCCCGTGTACGTCGCTTCGCAAAGCCCCGAGCTGTCGCCCTCACCTTTTCCACCGCCCTCCCCCGCAAGCATCTTTGAGCAATCTGCGCCGACTACCCCCCAGTCGTCCGCGCCGCCCGCCGCACACACCTACGCGGACTACACCGAGCTCGACGCACTCCTCTCGCGGTTGGACGACGGAAACGCGTCAGGCGAGAACTACGAGGTAGCCTCTGCCCGCCCCTCGCGTACGTGGATATACGCTGATGCCCTCCACCCACACCCAGAGCCTGCTCGTTGTTTCCGACATCCTGGGCTCCGCGGTCCCGCCCCGACGCTCCTCACCGCCGGTCGGCCGCGTGGAGGTCGCGCGCCGGCGCGTGACGAAGGACGGGCGTGTGAAGCTCAAGCTCACGCTGCTTGGGGTCGCGGTAGACCGGTGTGCGATATGCCAGTGCCAGTTTAAGGACAAGGAGAGCGCGGCGCTGGGGACGGCATGCCAGCACGGGTAAGTTCTTGTCGGACTGTCATTGGCGGTAATGCTGATTGCGATACAGGTTTCATGAACGGTGTTTGCGTAGCTGGTTGGCGCGAAATCAGACCTGCCCGCTGTGCCGGGCGCCTTTTGAGTAGTACTTATTTTTCCCTTGAGCTTTTGCGTTAGCCACATATTGGACGTCGGGACATAGTTATCTGTTGTATCATCTGTGTTCTGTATGCCCTTGGGCTTGTTTGTGGGAAGGCCACTTGCCCGGGACGCCGCATAGTCACCGCCGACGTCCGGCGACGTGGCCATCATACTCAGTGAGACCTCGTGCGACCACAAGCAAAGGAGGCGTGTCCAAAGCGCTTATGTAGTCACACTTACAATACATGAATTGGCACATGGAATAGCTGCATGAACTACAATGTCATCGTGCGCATGCATATGCTTGAATTCCTCGGTCAGAATCCGTGCTCCAACATCAATTGCCTCTGCTCCCTGTGATGCTCTCCCATAGCAGCCGAAAAACAAGAACAGGGCCCTGTTGCGGACACCATGAAACGCAAACTTGCATCGGCGTTCCAGAGCGCAGCTCATTGCCTCCGAAAGCATAGTCTTGACGGACCCGGCCGGTGTGGGTAGGAGACGAGGGCGACGTCGATCCGATGGTCGCTTGCCTCTTGGCGCATGGCCCAGAAGTACGAGAGAGAGAATGGCGAGACGCGTTTGGCTTTTTTGTAAGCCTTCCTTTGAGTTCTGCGCTTGACATTCGTTATGCAGAATCGCTATGCCGGGATCGAGATGCGACTTCGGCGTACGAATGGCCCAGATAGCGGCAGCACGGGTACTATTCCTGGCGTCAGTGCAGGTAGCTAGTTCGAAAGTTCGCATGTCAGCGTTTGACAGATTGGGGGATGCACTGTAATTATGATAAGTATTGCGTCGGGAGACGAAGTTCCTGGAACACCATGGTGTGATGGTAAAGATCGCCCCACGCCGGTTGGGGAGGCGACGGATTGTTGGGCTTTCGACCTGAGGGGTGAAAGGATTTCCCTACTGGCACGCAGAAGGTCTCATCTGTACCGCGGGTGGGGTCGGGGTCAGGGAGTCATTGCTAAGAAGGCGGCATCGACACAGGTAATAGCGACGATGAGGCGACGGCAATCCTGCAGTCTGCAGCTATCAGTGAGATCAATAAAATCACGCATATGCGCTAAGCTCACCATCTCAACGAAGCCCACATATGTTCGCAGAGGCATCTCCACGGGTAGAGCAGTTGCAATCGAGTCGCCATATATGCTCGCTGTGGCGACATGATCCAGGGAAAGGGCAATATAGGAGGTAAATCCAGGAAAACATGATATGCGAGGACGAGCTCGAGAGGCAGTCATGGTGGTTGGGAAAAGTTTTAATTTATGGCCTGCCTGGCCGTCCGGACCGGTTGCTACCGTAGGGCCGGGTAAGCGGAGTCTGAGTCTCTCGGAGTCCGACTGCGGAGAGCTGCGGAGACAATCGAACATTCGCGATACCCCTGCGACTATCAGCGACCGCTTCTGACCTGCCACCGGAACACCAAAGCTGCTCTGAGATGTATCAGGAAGAGAAGGCAGCGCACGCGCGAGCGTCATGGTGTGTGTCGCGCCACGGTTAAAACAGCAGGCTGGCACTTCGCCCGTAGACCCTTCCCCACTTCCTTTCCTTTCATGGTCAACAGTACCGCTACGGAGGCACTCTCTCTGGACATCAAACGTCTCAGGTTGTCGTACAGCATGACGACTGGTCACAGGTCAATGGTACGCTTAGCAAATGGACGCTACCTTTGCAGATACTCATCACAAACATCGGCTTGCGGAGGTATTAGTAGGCTCAGGTGCGTGGCGCTACATACCATGCATCGCTTCTATGAAACTGACGTTTACTCTTGTTGCCTGCAGGCAGTGGGCTCCAGCCGCACGCTCTGCTTCGAAGATTGCAACGCCAATTCGTGGCTCCGACTGCGTTCGTATCGGACGGACTAAGTATCTTCAACTCGGACTGCGGAATTTCCTTCAACATTTGTCTTGCTTGCTTGCCCTCGAATTCTGTGACTAGTCACTGCGCTAGCGCCAAATCTTTGCAACCAAACCACCAGCCGCTTGTGCCGCCTTCTCCAGTCCTGCGTTGTCCGCGACCTTCTTCAGCTAGGTGATCCGCATATACCACCATCCAAAATGGCGGCATTTGCTCTCATATACGAGCACGAGGTCGCCGAAGTCGGGTATCTCGGCTGCGAGGTTAGTGAGCATCGACTGATGCGGTGCATGGCAGCGGCGGCGGCACAGTGGTCAACTTGCTATCATTCCGCCGGGGTGCTCGGTTCTGTGTCACGAAAAGCTCTTTCATCCAGTGAGTCGTCTGGAAATCTAAGGTCTTTGGATAGGTTTGCTCATCGGTACACGCGTAGGCAGTGCGAGAGATAGACGTGGATATATAGGACGATGCGAATTTATCGCTTATCAGGCTCTGCTTCCTCCGATTCAGTCACCGCGTCGCCAGGCCTCCTCCTCACCGCCAGTGGGACTGTGGGCGTAGGGAGTCGTATAATGTCTTCTGGTCGTATCGGACGTACTATGCGCATTTGCATGTGAGTACATTGCCAGTAGGGAATTCCTATCAGGCAATTTGATTGCTGCGCTTACTCGGGGGCTCCGAACTGGACACTTCGTCGTCACGCTTGCGCTTATTGCGAGACGACCCAGCCAGCTCAGCCTCGTCGCGACGGCGTTGTTCTGACTCGCGTCTTATCCTGTCGAACTGTCAGTCACCAGCTTAACAGACATTTCTCCCCACTTACTTGTCAATGGCGTCCAGATACTCCGGCAATAACGTGGCATCGCAAAACTCGGAGGCGGCTGTCACTTCAGTGGAGAATGTCGCGATTGGTATGCGCCAATCTTCGGGATCGTCTTGACCCATGAGACTATTGCCCATGATACCCATGACGTCGCCGAAGTGATCGTCAGTGCTTGGCTCAGGTTGCGAGCCCGTTGATGCTATGGCACTGTCCTGACCGACCGCTCTGGAATCCACGCGTTCGGAAGACTCGACCTGAGGCGGCGTCACCGGCAAGGTGTCCAGCGATGGAGCTCCAGCGTCTTGACTGGCGATCCTGTGAGCTTCCCTCAATTCCTTGCTGTGTGCCTTGTCCTCCCGTATGTAGAGCGTCATTTTCCACCGCTCGGCATATGGAAGAAGCGATGATTTCCTGTAGTCGCCTTTCTGCGACTCGAGTCGGAGCTCTACGGCCGTAAACGAGTGGTGGTAGAGGTTGTCCCACGGCAGCGGCGGGGAGGCGGCCACGCCTTCTCGCCCTGTGGGATGCGAAGAATGGCCCACCGGTACGCACATCGTCTCGTCCGTACCCTCAGACGGGTCAGCTTGAGGAAGCCTCCGGCTGACGAAACGACAGGCGCATTTGTGGTACTGGCGCATCGGATTTGGCAAGTCCAATATCTGCGTGATTGATCAGTATTAGTATCAATTACCGAAATTCATCATACAAGATTGACGCACATGAGACACGTATCCGAGGAATGTTAGATTCGATAAAGCTGTTGCTTGCTCAATCGCAGTGGGATCGCGCAATCGTGCCAAGGTCGCAGCGGGATTAATGGTGACGAGGATGTAAGCTCCAACAGCAGGTGTTAGAGGCTTCTGGAGGACGACTTCACGTGAGCGAATCGACTCTTTTGAGAGCTGCAGGATTTGCTGAATGTTCATGTTGGATTTGCCGCAGTCATCGCCCACAGTGGAGGTGGAACTTATAAGAAACCAGGAAACAAGTGCCATGAAGGCGCCAATCATTCATCCGCCAGGTGCGTTGTTCCTGGGATAGTCCGCCTTGTCTTCACTGAAAACAACGTCGGCAGGCACAGCAAAGGGCTGGCGTGTGCGTCTCACAGAGTCGGGAACCACTGGCATAGCGGATCACGGCGCAGTGCAGAAACATCCATGGCGCACAGTGGTTAGCCTACCGGTGCCGTGACCTGGGACCAAGTGATGGCATCGCGCATCACTAACCGTGGACGCTTCGCACCTCCGACTTCGCGCGACGGGCGAGCGCCGCTAATAGCAGAACACAACAATAAAGATCCTGGACGGAAGGACCAGTTACGTGTTTTTCCTGATCTCATGGCACATCGATATTGTGCTTATCGCTCTTATGTATATCCCAGACCCTGCTTTGCGCATGCGAAAATTGCCTGCACCATTGGACAAACAATTAGATTGCCTCATCAGGGGCAGAGGTTATAGTAGTCTTCTATCATGCGAACGACAGTCGAACGACTGACTGGCATACTCAGCGAGCGCTAACTTAGCTGACCACCAGCTGTCTTTTAACGGTATCCGGCGCGCAGTATCTAACTACGTTGCCTACCCCATACTGCTAGCATTAGCATTTGGTTTCTATCCATGAAATCGCCATTTCCCCCAATCAATACACGGCTCCCAGGCAACATCTATGCGGGATCCGACTCTATGCACACGCCCGCCCACATCGCTCTCGGGTTATCTGAGGTCAATACGAAAAGTGTACGGCCCCTCGTTAGCCACCTGAGGCTGGACGGCTTCTCAGCTAACGATCGTCTGCTCAGATCATTAGGAGCGACCCCAATGACCTCGCACCGTCAGGCTATCGACCACTTTTGATCACTGACCAGTTCGATCCGAAGAAGGATAGGAACACCAGTGACACCCCCGACGACCTACTTGGTGAATGGGTGTACGCAATGGGGACGTTCAAAAAAGGAAAGAGGGCGGACCTGGCTGTCGTCTTCCAGCATTTCTCCATTCCGGTTCACCCCAACTCCGAGATGGAGCCTCATGAAGACCCGCTGAAGACGCAAGTTGACTGGGACGCAAAAGGGAACAATGCATGGGTCATGCTGTATCCTTTCCGGGCTCGTCAAACTCTGCATCATCATTGGGTGCAACGTGTCGAGTGGGAGAGGCATCTCATGCAGGTCAGGGACACAGAGCTCCAGCGGATTGATGAAGAGTCGGAAAGGAGGATGGCGAAGTGGGAGTCAACGATATTTGTCGGAGATGCCCAGGAAGAGCTTGTCACAGATTACGAGGTTCGTATCCGCAGTGGCGTCGTGAGTCCTTCTTCACAGCTCTACCTACAGGATAGCATGAAAAGACTTAGGGAGAAGGTACATCGCCTGTTGTTGGCTCTGCACGACGGAGTCGCCTAACTGTCACCTTTTTGTCAGATGCAGCTTGCCCCAGCCACGACTCAGACCCAACACGAACAGCGTCCGATGGCTCACCGACAGTCACCTATTCCAAACAAAGGCGCGGGCATCCTGTCTCACGTCTTGTTCGAAGGGCTGATCAAGTTATAGGACTGCGTGGCAAGCGATATTTGACTCCAGAGGCTGGTCCCTCCAGGCCGACATCCTCCAACGACGCCTCTGATGAGACATTCACCCCGGTCCTCATTGACACAGTATGTACGCAGGACCATGGTAGCCCGCGGCCACTGCCAGTTTTGTCTGTTCTGAGCGATGAGATTCATGAGAGCGCTGCGGCTTCATAAAAGAAGCAGCACCTGACGAATATCAGACGGGCCCATGATCGATATCCACGAGGCGAGTGTTCTTGCCGAACGCCATCGGGCTTCTTATGCTCGGGCACTGTCATTGATGAGAGATATGATATGTTCTTGTACTTATATTCGTTGATTAGTGTCCTGCTACCAAACGGACCACATTGTCAGAGTGCACTACTAGTGCGCGCACCTTCTTTCTGTAAGCTGGTCTTGTCCCATTGCTCTGCTTGGCCGACGTATCCGACCTACGATGGCACAATGCTCATCCGTCGCCGCTCCGCGCCCGCTGGTCCACTCCGTTGGATCCAGATACCCTGACTGGGATATAGCCCCTCGGTCCATGCCGGCAGTTGAACGTAAACATCGTGGTATTCCGTGTGACGTTCATTTGTTCCGGGGTGAATACGACATTCGATGGACAACAATTGTCCCCTGAGGCACCGCGCCTTGTTTTCTTTCCGCCGAGACGACAGCAGCATTCAGCGTTTCAGCACGGTACGCAAAACAACAGTCCTTTCATTCAAGCAATACTCGAGTACAAGGGAGGTCCGCTCAAATTGCAGGGGCAGTACATCTTGTTCAACCCAAGACACGTTCCAAGTCATACCTGGCTGGTCGTCAGAGAGAAGTTGCCGAAGTTAAGGGGACGCAGGAAGATACAGAAGATACAAGGTCGAACGACTATGCCTTGTCAGATAGAAGAAGCGTTGGCCTCGGTCAATCTCGTCGAAGCGCCGATAAAATGGAAAGACGTGCATCCTGGGGCCAAGCGACAAACGTCAGGTATTGCAGAAACGAGTGATAATTGTGGCTTTTCCGCCGCAGGAGTGACGTTGGACAGAGGCAGAGTGGAGCGCAGCGAAAGACATCTGAGCGTCATGGATCAGGAGACCAGGTCCGTGGAAGAACTCGTGAGCGCGTGAGCGGTTGCGAAGCGATCAATAGCGGCCACACACGTACTCGATATTTTCTGATCGATATGTAGTCGCTTGAGTGCGCGTGTAGAGGGCCCCTCGTCGACCAGGCCCTCGCTTGACACACCTGGTTTGAGTTTGAGCTATGCATGCCATTGCGTGGCTCTCGAAGGGCTGTAGAGGGAATCAGTATCCATGTCCGACTAGTGCTAGGCAAGCCGCTCCGTGGTATCCGACGAGTCTGACAACGAGTTCTGTCCGGGTGCCTGCCGCCTGAGACCTTTTGCGCGCATGGGTTCGGCCTCCATCACAATCCTACTTCCCATATCAGCCAAAAAAAAACGAAGTGAAACAAGAATTAGACGGGCCTTTTTATCACTTCTGCCACTTCCACCAACAGCTCGACGATATCTCGCGACAGTGAAGAAAAGTATCCGCCCTGAGTTCTGGCATTAGCACATAGCGATCCCTCGAAGATCGCCGTATACCCGAGGAAGTTCTAGATGAAATTAAAGCAACAGCTGGCATTGCAATTGCATGCGTGCAGCGATTGCACGTCGTCGGTACTCGAACATGACTGGTACTGGAGAGGATGATGTCGACAGTCGCGACACTAGCCAGAGGTGGATCTGTACAGCTCCGGCACTTCGAGCCTCTGGCACGCGAGTTGAGTAAGTGTACCCGGGGGAGGGCTCGCGAGAACGGGCCTGGTGAAGGAGGGCGAAGGATAGAATAGGATAGTAGGGCACTACTGGGAGTCAGAGAGTCTCAGTGAGCACGTTCAAGAAGCGTTGAGCGTGGGAACAGTCGCTCGGGCCGCATCGGTTTTCTCAGCTCAGGCTCGCTGGCAGCATCGAGTCAACGCTACGGAGGCCTTCACTCTAGACATCAAACACTCATATCATCGTACAGTATGACGACTGGCCATCGGTGGACGAGACGCCTAGCAAATAGGCGCAATATGCTCATTTCAAACTTCAGCAGGAACGCGGTGCAGGACAGTTGGGTGCGCGGTGCTCGCCATGTATCACTTTTGAGAACCAACATTGGCTCCCGTTTCTGGCAGGCAGTGGGCACCGTAATCGGCCATGCACACAGAAATCCGCCGGCAATCACGCAGGATCGTGGCCAGAGTTCTCCTTCCCAAGGCGTTCGTACTAGTCGCTAGTCCACCGGCGTTGTTCTGACTCGCGTCTTATCCTCTCGAACTGTCAGTCACCAGCTTTTTAACAGACATTTCCCCCCACTTACTTGTCAATGGCGTCCAGATACTCCGGCAATATCGTGGCATCGCAAAACTCGGAGGCGGCTGTCATTTCAGTGGAGAATGTCGCGATTGGTATGCGCCAATCTTCGGGATCGTCTTCACCCAAGAGACTATTGCCCATGACATGCATAACGTCGCCGAAGTTATCATCGGTGCGTGGCTCAGGTTGCGAGCCCGTTGATGCTACGGCACTGTCCTGACCGACCGCTCTGAAATCCACGCGTTCGGAAGACTCGACCTGAGGCGGCGTCACCGGCAAGGTGTCCAGCGATGGAGCTCCAGCGTTTTGACTGGCGATCCTGTGAGCTTCCCTCAATTCCTTGCTGTGTGCCTTGTCCTCCCGTATGTAGAGCTTCATCTTCCACCGCTCGGAATGTGGAAGAAGCGATGATTCCCTGTAATCGCCTTTCTTCGACTCGAGTCGGAGCTCTACGGCCGTAAACGAGTGGTGGTAGAGGTTGTCCCACGGCAGCGGCGGGGAGGCGGCCACGCCTTCTCGCCCTGTGGGATGCGAAGAATGGCCCACCGGTACGCACATCGTCTCGTCCGTACCCTCAGACGGGTCAGCTTGAGGAAGCCTCCGGCTGACGAAACGACAGGCGCATTTGTGGTACTGGCGCATCGGATTTGGCAAGTCCAATATCTGCGTGATTGATCAGTATTAATATCAATTACCGAAATTCATCATACAAGATTGACGCACATGAGACACGTATCCGAGGAATGTTAGATTCGATAACGTTGTTGCTTGCTCGATCGCAAGGGGATCGTGCAATCGTGCTAAGGTCGCAGCGGGATTAATGGTGACGAGGATGTAAGCTCCAACAGCAGGTGTTAGAGGCTTCTGGAGGACGACTTCACGTGAGCGAATCGACTCTTTTGAGAGCTGCAGGATTTGCTGGATGTTCATGTTGGACTTTGGCTGCAGTCGTCGCCCACAGCGCAGGTGGAGTTTATAAGTACCCGGAAAACAAGCGCCATGAAGGCACCCACCATTCACCCGCCAGGTTCGTTGTCTCTGTAATAGCTGCACTTGTCTTCAGCGTTGGAAGGCATGGTAAACGGCTGGCGTGTGTGCGTCTCAGAGTCGGAAAACGTACTGGAAGCATCCTCGGCGATGATGCAGACATCACGTCGGTGTGCCCCGGGATCTCCGACAGAACAACGGCCATCGATATCCTGGATTCAATCTTCGACCACGCGCTGTTGTCTACCCAGATCGCGCACAAGGAATGCTCTTCATCCCCGCTCCCCTTCTCTTGTTTCTTACCACCCTGTGGCTTAATCCCCCACAGCACCCGCGTTCCCGGCGACGCCTTGCGCACCAATGCCACCCACGTCTCATCCACGTCGCACTGTACCACGTCGAGCTCGTCCAGCCGACACCCCGCTTCCGCACGTGCAGCCAGGCACCCACCAGTGCGTCGGCCAGTCGCCACCCCGCGCTCTCGTCCATGTTTCGCGTCTCTTCGGCGCAATCAAGGCGCACGCCAACAAGAACGAGATTTGTGAGCGTAGGGAGGACAAAATGCGCAGGGTCGCTGGGGTCGAGATCCGCGCGGTTCGTGGTGTGCAGAGCGGCGCACAACCAGAGCACCACGTTGCTGTCGACCGTGAGGCACAGTAAGGCAGGCGCATGTCCAGTCCAGTTGAGCGATATCGTGCTGTCAACACAAAACTTGCCTGCAGCGCTCCTTAAGCGGATCCCACTCCTTTTGCATGTCAACAGTCAGCCTCAACGGAGAGGGCTGGCGAACCATCGTCTTGAAAGAAGTCGTTGTGAACATAACCTCCAGCGCTATACGCCTGCAATATTCGGATGCCGGCTCGCTCCCGTTGACCCATAGTTGTGTGGCTACCTATGCGTCAGTTCGTTTTGCGTTGCATCTTCCCGTAGGCTTCGTAGGGTTGCTGAGGTGGACGAAATTAAAGAAAATGAGTTCAAAGTTGCGAGTGGAAACAGCTGAGACACACGACGTCAATGCCGGATGAGCTCGGACGTCGACGCGTGCGCATGTCCAGTCCATGCGCTCATGCCGATGGATTGTAAGTGGGCTGCCGTGGAGGGGGGGATAACGTCGGCAATAATGGCACGGGGAAGACTGCCGCGAGCGCACGGCAGACAGGTTCGACGTCGTGGCGCGTCGTGGGCGACGAGGCGAGCAAACCGGAGGCAGCGCAGCGCGTTTGGGCTACTTGCCAATGCCAGCGTGGTTGACGAAGACGTGCGTGCAGAGGGTATGAGGCGAGGACTGCGTATGGAGGCGAGGACTGCGTATGGCGGCTCGAGTCGGCAATCGAAGTGCATGTGCGACTGACCTGGAAAGCTCGACCCGGGCCACTCCTCGCGCAGTTTGCTGGTGGGCTACACGCACGCGCATATTGGGTGACTTTCAGAGGCCGCAGGATTTGAGCACTGAGCGCGAGCAAGGAAGTGTCAACCAAAGACAAGACAGCACTCGGCAGCACCCCGGGGAATATCTCACAGTGCCGAGCCTAGCTGCCGAGTGAGGGCGGCATGACCCGAGTCTCAGGCTTGCCTCTAGCCATCCTCCCCTTCGACCCTCCCCTCCTTGTTTTGAGCAATCACGGTAGACATTTGTACGCACTCCCGGACGGCAGTTGCTTTGCCCCTGTGACGATTTCGCTAGACCTCGTCATCAGCACGCCGGTGATGGTGAGTACACATAATGATACTAGGGACCCCGCGTTAGCACTTACTAACAAACTAAGTTTTCGGGACTGCCAGCAGTGAAAAACTGCATACGTACCTTGTGCGGGGTAGTGCGCAGCAACTCGCGTATGGGCGCCACTGATGCCCTTAGTCCTTAGAGTCAATGTCGCTGCGTAGATCTGTGTAGACTGCAGGATATCAAGTCGGTCACAGTGTGCTGCCACAGTACCTTGTCGTTCGTCCGGGTGTCCTGGATCCTTCAACAGTTGCCGCCAATGTGCAAATGTGTTTCTCCCAAGCTCTAGGAATCAAACGCGCACATGCAGGGGGTTGAGGCTTTTGCGAGACACCGACAGGTGCGTGCTCATGGCCTTTGGTTGACAGCTGGACGCTGATACCCTCTACTCAGTTACTGTCCCACCACGCCCTATGCAGCGGCTAGGCTAGAACGCGACTTCTCTCCTTTTGTGATTTCTCCGACTCATGCTTCGCTCAAGAGTGTTCTTCCTGGTCCAGTCTGCGCCCATCACACGCGGTCTGCGGTCGCCTCCCACAGCTTCCAGCCGCCGCCGCCTTCCCGCATCGCTTCTCGAAGCTATCTGGTTGACAGGGACATGCATGACTCGTACCGGCAGCCCTTTGATGCATTCTCATCAAACTACCGCGACGCGGGCGCGGATCTGCCAGCCGAGAACAAGGTGCAGGAGACAATAGCGCCATCGATCGATGGCGCAGGAACATCTCGCTACTTCGGCGTCAGCCACGGCATATTGGACTTGGTTCTTATGCTCAAACTGCATGCCATTGTGTCTCGCTGGGCGCTGCCGTGTAATTCCCCGTCGCTTCATATGGCTTGCTTGCCTGATCTTCTCGAGCCGTGTACGCCTGCCTCCCGTTCTGAGTCACACAGCCATTTACAGCAATATTCATCTTGGGCAGTGATGCAACGACTCGCTTGCCCGACGCTCTGGTAACCAAAAGGCTTCCGACGTGACGCGCCATGAGGTCCCCGCTTGTGCGCATCCATTTCGCGTCTTCAGTACCTGTCCATCACGGTAACTGCTTCGGCAGGCTTGGAACACGAGGCCGGGACAAGACAAGGCCGCGTCTGGTCGCACACAACGTCGGCACGATGTCAACCCGTCACTCCGGGCCTTACTCCTCACGGCATAAAATTCCCTTGTACTCTCGTAAAACAGGAAGGCGAAGGCGAGGACAATCAATGGTATGTCGTGAAATTGGACGCTGACGCCTCCGTTTCTCGGACGCTCGCGACCCTATGGGCAGCTCCGATTGGTCCCCAGGTACACTTCCTCTAGGACGCAGCTGTGAGTGTCGCCGCGTAAGTGCCGATTCCCTTTCTCCGGTATGCATCAGATGAATGACCGGGTGGAAATATACCGCATTTGACATGACTCCTATGAAGTAATTCAGTCTTCCTCAGCACGAATAAATAGTTCATATTGTTGTGAAAACTTGTCTACATAGCGAAGTAACAATGCAAAAAGACTGAGCACAAAGCGTCAATGTTCGTAAAGTAGTGAGGAAAAGAGGAAAATGAGGTAGAGGAAAACAGAGGTAGAGGTAAACAGATAGCCCGCGATGGCGACTATCGATGCGGAAAATGTAAAACTTACAAGGCGACGAGTCGACTCTGTCAAGCTGCGCTGATCACGCGCTGGTAGACAATCCGTCCAGGGAAATCTGATGGAATTAGAGGCTTCTTCCGCAATTTCTTGTCGGCGACCGCGCGTGTCTCGGTTGGCTCAGGAGCAGGCATCTCCATGAGTGCGTCCGGGTCGTAAGACTGCATCGTTGGCGGGGCAGACCTGACCATGACTGACTCGTCATGTGCGGCTGCTACCGCCAACTGAGAGACTTGTGGTGAATCTGATGGAACAGAAAGCGTCTTCGGCAATTGCGTGTCGGCGACCGCGTGGATCTCGGTCTGCTCAGGAGCAGACACAGCCATAAGTGCGTCCGCGTGTGTTTCGGTCGGCTCAGGAGCAGACATGCCCATGAGTGCGTCCGCGTCGTATGACTGCATCGTTGGCGGCGCAGACTTGACCATGACTGACTCGTCATGCACAGCAATGAGCCCCAACTGAGAGACTTGTGGCGAGTCTGAGGGAACGGAGAGCGTCTTCGGCAATTGCGTGTCGGCGACTGCGTGGGTCTCGATCGGCTCAGGAGCAGATGCCTCCATAAGGGCGTCCACGTCGAAGTACTGCATCGTTGGCGGGGCAGACCTGACTACAACGGACACTTCATGCGCGGCAGTGAAAGCTATCTCATTGTCATGGTTGGATGCAGCATGTGGAGATAGTGTCGTGATGTCGGGCTGAGGCGGAAGGGATTGCGGGTACAATGTCGGTTCCGATGAAGGCGGTGAAAGTGATGGGACACGCCCGAGGCATAGGTTCGATAAGAGTTTTGCCTCGACATCGGTGGGCTGTGTATTCTCATCGGCCACAATTTTTGCCCTTGAACTGCGCTCCGAAGGCCCAGCGTGCAGTGATGAAATACATCCCAACGTCGCGACGGACAGCACCCGAGAGAAGAACGCTGCGCATACATGCATCAGACCAGATGCATCGAAAGGGAAATAAGCTGACAGCTCACATTTCTTCCGAGGCGATAATGTGTCCTCCCCGGAAACAGACCGTACGCGGCTTTTAGTCACCCGGATGGAACCGTCGCGACTCGCAGGATCGGGTAGCAATGTCGACTGGAAGGTCTGGGGTGTCGCTGATAAATAAAGAATCAGATATGTTGCGCACGCTCAGAAGCAACACCTACACAGCTGGGGTTCCGATTCGCCAGACAACAAGAGGGTCGATGGCGGAGGTAAGAGGCCACTGTCTCCCGCGAGAGTGGTTGATTGAGTCTCAACTAGACCGTGGCCCGTCGGCATCGGAGAAGAGTGAACGGGCTGCTTCAAAGCACGTTTGAGGCGCTCTTTGAGGCGCTCTTCGGCATCGCTTTGGATTCTAAGGTGACCGTGAATTAACGAACAAGTAGTGGAATGGATTAACTTACCGTTCAAGGATAGCCAGATCGGCTTGAAGTAGGCGACCGTCAGCTAGTTCAGTGACAGCGGACAGGTCGGGGGTATAATTAACAATGGGAACAAACCGATCCTCGGGGTCCTCGTATCCGAATAGGTCACCAGCAATTCGCACAGCGACCTCTCCGGCATCCCTAATAACGCTCTCCAGCATGTCACGGTTGGCGGGCGTGTCTTCAGTGTCGATGTTCGTCTTCTTGAGGGTATGCGCGAACACAGTGAAAAGATCACAATCGTCCTCGGCCTTTTTCACTGGATGCGAAGAATTCGATCGCGGGATACCCTCTGGTTTGCAAACACTAAGCGCGGATGCCAATCGGCGCCATGCTTTCGATTACAGCGTGGCGCTTCAGTGCGAGACAGGAGCAAGCAGGACAGCAAGACGACTCACATGACTGCGGCGCCTTCTCGTACTTCCGCTGGTTCTTGAGTGCGCAGGTCTGGTCAGAGCACGCGATGAAGTCAAATTCTTCCATGTCGTCATCGCTGAGCATAGAGCAATTCCTGTAATCCTTGTATTCTGTAGCGAATCGGAAATTCGTATCAGGGACCGTATGATGGCACAGGTCTTGCCACGGCAGAGGTGGCGACGGCTTGACGCTCTGGCGGCCTTTAGGATGCCTGGCAGATCCGACAGGCACATAAAAAGTCTCTTGTATTCCATGGGCTGGATTCCGCTCAGGACGGCCCTTGGAAAGAAGGACGCAGCTCAGCTCGAGATAACTGCGGTTAGGCGATGGAATGCCCAAGCCCTAGGAGAGAATGTGAGGGAAACACAAAGATTACATAACAATAAGCTCACGCTGTTGGCATATCCAACATACGTTCTCTTTGGGATAGCTTCAGCCTCTGCTGTTGCAGTGGAATCTTTGTATATGTCGACCGTCTTGACAGCGTCGAGAGTGATGGCAATGTAAGCACCCCAAGGTGGCCTATACTTCATATTAGGGTCGCGGTCACTGACCCGACGGACGGGATCCATGAGTATGATGGGCGAAGAACTTGAAGGGCGAGGTGATGAGGTATCTGACCTGACCCGGGGTTCCGAGTCAAGCTTAAGTACAACTATGGGCGGCCTCGGAGTTGGTCCCACGCGGTCAACACGTGGCCGGAGCCGGAGTGCACCAAAACTTCGGGTTATTACGGCGGCACGGCGCACGGCGCATCTTCCCATGCCACCATCTCTTCGGAAGAGAAACATGCATCGCCTACTTGACGACCGGTGACTGTCATACTTGTGTTCAATTCGGCGTGTCTCGATGATCTGTTGTTCCCGCATCCTTGTCTCTCGCTTCACCTCGGGCCTGCCGCACGCGATGTCGGAACTGCTTGAATAGCAGCGCTCTCGGTCTTGTTCTCTCCAACCGACAAGCTAGGTTGCTATACGACGAGCCCTCCTCACCCTTTAGGATCAATGTGTCTATTGTCTGGATGATCTCTCGCGCTATCTCAGGTCTCAGGATGTACGCGTCTAACTGTACTTATAAGAGCAGACAATGTCTACGTGCTATTCCACATATCCCATCTTCCAAGCGCTACAACTCCTCTTCTCACATCAATTCTCCACATGTCTTCCAACGCTCCAATGCAGCTGCAGCAATACGCCGTTCGCAACTTTCATTCATCGCCCGAATCCATACACACGCCCATGAACAAAGCACTCCGTCGACCTCCCCCAGCAGAGATACGAGAGGCTCTGGCCAAAAAGAGACCTGTCCTGATCATGTCCGTGAAAGGCGGCAAAGTTGAGGTTTGCTGCGCGGCCACGTTGGACGGCAAGGCTAGCCAAGTGGAGGACCTTCCCGCGGTCTTGCGTCATTTCGTTGTACCGATCTATCCTCGACGCACAGCCGGACAAGAGACCTTTCACCTCAAAGCGAACGCTGACTGGGAGGATGATGGTCTTATCATTGCTCTCAAATTCAAGCCACTTCATCCGCTAGGGAACCGACGATTCGGATTTCTTCGACGGACTTGGGCGAACTTGCAGAAAGCACAGTGGGGGCCTATCCAGGCTGAGGAGCGATCTTTCGCGGCATTCAAAAAGGTTATCAAGAAAAAGTGGGACACCTGGGACTCAGGAGAGCTGTCAAATGAGCATTTGCAGGAGACGAAGGACGAATACAGTGTACGTGGCATATCATTCTCCTAATCATTCGATGACCTCTCATTACCGTGACCTTCCAGCGCTGGGTTGAAAACCACAAGGAGGAAATAGAAGTAAACAACCTTTTTTCCCTCTCTTTGGTAAGTCGGACTGATGTCTCCGCGGCTATTCATAAGGGTGGCTCGGAAGAGGTCCAACACGATGCAGGCGTCGTCGTCGATGATATCCCAACTTCCTCGTTCTCTCAAAGGGTAATCACTCCTTCATGATCTTTGTACTTGTGCTGATACGCCCATGTCAGAGAGGGAAAAAAGGCATAAAGACTTTGTTCATGGGCTTGCCTACGATCGGACGACGATAATAGTAGCTCCGCATAAGTTTTCCAGCGTCCGTTTCACCTTGGACATTTGTGCATACTATATACCATGTTTCTTACGCATATAAATTATCGAATGGGTCTGGCGCGGGCTATCATATACCATCCGCTGACATACGCGGGTACATAGGAGACGTACCGGTAACCGGCGTCGTCGAACACATAAGGGCAACACGCACTTTCAAAGAGCGTGAGTTTTAGATGGTCGAGGACGGCTACGGGCAGCAACTAGTGTTGACCGCGGGAGTGGAGCAACTGGGAGGATCGGGTAGCGAGGTGGACCGGAAGGCTTGCGGGATTGCTGATAAAGAAAGAGTCAGAAATGCCGCGCGCGTTCATAATGATTACTCACACAGCTGAGAATCCGGTTGGCCGGACGCCTGAATGGTCGGTACCGGACACAAGCCGGCACCAGTGTCGGTCACCGGATGTGTCCGCAGTGGAGAAGATCCGACGGATTTGCGTGACTCAAACTTGCGCTGTTCAGTGGCGATCTGCATTTCAAGACAACAAATAAATCAGGAAAAACTTTTGTTTACAAGGGGGGAGGGCTCACCGTCGAAGGACGTCGAGATCAGCATTCAGCGAACGACCATCAGCAAGCTCTGTGACGGTCGAGAGATCGGTACCATAATCTACAATGGGAATGATGCAGTCAAACGGGTCTTCGTAATGAGTTCACCTGCAACACGCGCAGCAAGTTCGCCAAAAGAATCAATGACCTGCTGGGATATGGTCACAGATTCGATATGGGCGAGGGTGGCATCTTCCGTCGCATTCTGTGTGTTGCTTATGGCACGCACGAGCGAAGCAAGGAGATCTTCCTGATCCTCCGCAGCCTTAACTGTGCCGTCAGGCTGCCCGCGCAATCGAGGAATGCGGTATAGCGGCAATCGAGCGAATTTTGCTCGCAATGTTAAGTATTGAATTCACATTTCAAAGTCTTAGTAATGTGAAACAAAGAGCGCAGACGCCGGTGACTCACATTTCGACGTCTTGTCGTATTTCTCCTGCCTCTCGTATGCGCACGCCTTTTCGATGTAATACGCAACATCGAAGTCTTGTCTGGTGAGGTACGAGCACGCCAGATAGTCCACAAGTCTAGTAGCATAGAAGGAAGGCTTCAAAAGACACCGTGTACTGGTAAAGATCTTGTCAATGTGGCGGCAAAGGTGGCGAAGGACGGAGGCTCGGGCGGCCTTTGGGATGGGTTAAAGATCCTATCGGAACGCAGAAGTCCTCATCTATAGATCCGGCTGAGGGCGGCCAAGTTTGCAGAGGAGGACAGATGAGAGCTCGTGATATCTGCGAAGACGCGAGGGAAGCCCGACCACCTGATATTGAATGTGAGCGATGAGGAAAAGACTTCAGATGGGTAAGAATGCGCCAACGCTTTCGACGTATCCAACATATGTTCTCCGGGGGATAGCTTGAGCCGCCGCTGTCGTGATGGGATCATTGTAGGTCTCTACCGTGGCGGCAGCATCGAGAGTCAAGACCAAGGCACCGAACGGGGGCATGCATTTTCTGTTGGGATAGCGTCCGAGAGGAATGGCTTCGGGAGGCATGGTGTCGAGGATGATGGGCGTAGAGAGAA
Source organism: Auriscalpium microsporum (assembly GCA_019914985.1). Taxonomy (NCBI): domain Eukaryota; kingdom Fungi; phylum Basidiomycota; class Agaricomycetes; order Russulales; family Auriscalpiaceae; genus Auriscalpium; species Auriscalpium microsporum. The sequence goes on along the minus strand of JAHLMG010000007.1, from coordinate 754,229 downwards.
GAACTTGGAGGGAGGTAGACGGTTAAGCTATAGATACAAAGATTGTTGGCAGGCTCAGCGCAAGCCGCATGGCGACGTGCGATGGGCCACGGCCTCGTTTGATCGCGAAGCGCTTGTGAGACAACCATCTGAAGCCACTCACCACGAAAATTGCACTCGCTTGGCTTTGCGCTGTCCTGCAGCTGACCCGCGCTAATGCTGTTTTGTAGTATCCGCTGGGACCGCAGTGGGGGCCGCCACATCCGCGGAGTCGCACTGTTCAAGTTGTAGCCATCGCTTGGCGTGCAGGATGATGCAGGCCTGTAACTGCTTGACTGTTCATCTAAATCCATCAGTCTTCAGATTTCAACTTGAAAAGCAGATAGTATGTGCATGGTGACTGACATGGTGTGAGGACGCAGTCAAGTTAAACGGAAGCCTCGGACACTTGGCGCGAAGTCATACGGTCACGTGAGACCGCAAGCCTGCCGGCCGCAAGTGCCGAGGCCACGTCACCAACACCTCGACGTGCACACTTTGCTTCGTAGCTTGTCTCACTCTCAGTCCCCGGATCAACGTGTTTGATGCTTGTCGTGGCGCGCTTGCTGTGTGTGTGCTGTACATCGCCGCCGAGAACTGCTCTATATCGCCGCACCGCACACCTCTTTCTCGGGAGCTCTTCGAAGCATATGCAGCAGCCAGTACCTGATTCCAAGACAACGTCGCTCCTCGTGTCGTGGCGCGTGCCTCATGCCTCCCCCGCCGGCGACCCTCATGTTTTGCTGTGCGGCGCTTTATTCACGTCAACCTTCGCAGTACCAGGGTCTCTGCCATACAATTCGCTGCTCCGCCGCTTGCTCCACGTCTTTCACCTTCTTCCCTCCACCACAGCCGCCACATATCCCCGCACATTTTGAAAAATGCATGTCGCCACACCGGCAATGAAGCTGCCGCGCACATCTGGCGGCGGTCAACTTGGTGTTTCGTTCCTGCCATGCCGTGGCTCGATGCTGAACATTGGGCTGACGTCGCCCGACAGCACAAGTGGCGTACGTGCTATATAACGGACAGGTCGTTGCGGGGAGAGCGATAACGCACACCCTCTACACGCACATCCACCTCACCACACGTTTCACCAGAGCCTCCAATGACATCGAGTGCGACAAGCAGGACAGTGCAACCGTACACAGAATCTCGGACGCCCCAACTACCGTTCGAGCGTGTTCTGTGGGCCCTCATTACCTGATTGCGGCGGGCAAGCATACTCATGACCTCTTTGCAGACCTCTTTCACACTATGACCGTGACAATCTCTTGTCGCTTTTAAACGACAACAATATCCTCACTCCGGATACCCAGCCTCAGAACCAGGACCCTTCTCCGCCCATCCCTTACCTGCTCGACGTTCACTCTACGAATGCTATCTCATTCCAGCACCTTCCGAGTGCCGCTGGCGAGCCTGTGCCTTCTCTGCGGGCACAACGTCAGCAACGGCAAAAACCATCTCACTCTAATCATTCTCTTCCTCTTGGCTCTATGACTGACAAGGAAAACCTTTCTCCGCGGTCGACTTCTCTGAGGACACCTTCTTCGCCTACTCTACTTGCCGACGACCAGAATCTCAAGTCACCTCGTAGCAGCGTCATCCGCCCGGAGCGCTCCTCTAATGCTAGGCGAACTTGCCCGTATGACACAAGGACAGCACGCCCCATATCTTCCCCGAACGCAACTACCGCAGCGAAATCACAGCTACAAAGCACAGGAAGAGTAAAACCAACAGCAGAAGAGGAAAAAGAAAGCGCGAGAATTTCACAGCAACGGCGGCGGGACGTAGAGCGGGAGGCAGTTGACGCCCTCAAGGAACTCCTTAACACCCTCGGAATACACCCGACATCTAAGAGAGCAACCGTTGCGGAAGGTGCGTTCATAGATCGCGAGGTCAACTTGTCCTGACCGCGAGATCTACACAGTTGTGCCAGTTCTTGAAAGTTTACGTCAAGAAAATCAAGTCTTGCATACAAAGCATTGCCAACTGCGGAGGGGTACGTGAGGTTCTGTGTCTACCCTGTTCGCCGACTGACCAGCCTTGGCATTTAGCCGTTCTCGCACTCGAAGGCCCGAGCTGGCGCCCTTTCTCTGTTCGCTTCAACTAGGACGCTATGCGTTTATTTGTCCGTCCACTGTGCTTGACCTTTTGACTCGCAGTGGATGCGCACTCATCACTTATGACTTATGTATGATTTGTATCGCCTCATGTATTTCTGAGTTTCATTTAGTGTATAATATTTCTGAATTTTATTGAGTGTACAGTCATAGACGCGTCCTCGGGTCAGGACGGGTCAACGGGTCAACGGCCTCTCACTCTCCGAGTATGGCAGCTATTGGCTCGGAATTTTCATACGTGAATGCCAGTTGTCCATAGCATTGTCCTGCAAAAATGATAAAATTCTTAGCTGCGAGTGATGCAGAGATTTAGATAATTTAATGCCAGAATTTGGGCCTCATCACTGCGATCAGCTCTATAGCTCGGGATTACCACGACATGCTGTCCCCTATTTTTGTGTGTTACATAGAGATACAGTGACCCTCATATTTGCCCACTACATCGGTCTCAAGGGATGCAGCAATGTGCTGTTCCAAAATACCGTCAACTTATCAGGTCACATCACGGGTTGCCTTTCCGGGGTGTGCTCAGCGCGCGTCGCGTCAACGACGACTCTCGAAGGCGCACAATGCCCCGACACGCGTTATCCAAGACAAAGAAGAAGCAGAAACACTCGGAGGAGCACGAAGCATGGCTGCAAAGGGCTGTCAAGCTCTACGAGGAAGAACACGTCGCAGGCAACCCGAAACCGAGAGGTGCTCGTGCCATCATCAGTGACGTGACGGCGGAATGCCTTCGTGAAACCCATCAGAAGATCAGTCTTTCTCGTACAACCCTTCTAGCGCGCGTCGAAGGCCGGGTGGGCATCCGGGAGTTCAATGGTGAAAAGAGCTGGCTTACGAATGAGGAGGCTGACGTCGTGGTCGCGTATGCAATCAGTCTTGCAGAGCGCGGATTCCCTCTCAACCACAAGCGCATAAAGGAACATGTTGATGAGATCTGTCGGGCGAGGCTTGGAGACAAATTTCCTGAAAGCGGGGTCGGCAAAAAGTGGACCAACCGCTTCGTCGAGAAGCACTCCGACAAGCTGCAGCACTACTGGTCGCATCCTCTGGACCACTCTCGTGCACGAGCTGTGAATCCTATCACAAAGGAGCACTACTTTGACCTGCTCAAGGCCGCAATTGAAGGAGAGGACGGCCAGGAGCCCAACCCACCGGAGCTCATATACGGCATGGACGAGTCGGGTCTTCAGGGTGGGATAGGGAACAAAGAGTATGTATTTGGGCCTCACGGACGAAAGATACAACAGCAACAGCGCAGCGGAGGGCGCGAGAATATAACTGTGGTTGTAACAATCTGCGCAGATGGTACGGCACTCCCACCAGCAGTAATCTTCAAGGGCGACGGCTATCAAATGTCGTGGAAGCAGAACAATCCACTCAATGCTTCGTGAGCAAATTATCCCTCAGTAATCAAGTAATGATGCTCACCCATCTTGAAGGCTCGGTTACTCGGTCAAGGGGTACGCAACTGGCGAGATCGGCGTGGTATGGATCGAGCAGTTCGGCGGCTTCACACTTGCGAAGGCAGCGGGCCGGCGCATTCTCCTGTTGGTCGATGGTCACGCTTCTCATTTCACGCGGGCCTTCCTGGAATATGCAAGGACTCACCGGATTGAGGTAGTCTGCTACCCATCGCATTCGACGCACATTTATCAAGGCCTTGATGTTGTGATATTTGCGACATTGAAGAAGCGGTGGACCGAGGCACGCGACACATTCGAGGACGGCAGCACAGGCTCTGTGAACAAAACAAACTTTCTTGAAGTCTACGCAGTGGCGCTGATACGCCTGATTCCCCGTCGAGAGGGGATTCCGCCGCGACTTTTCGGATTTTCGCTTCGACCAAAGTCACGTGACTTTGGTCTCCGGACCGTCGTTTCCGCCCTCGCGCCACCGCCACTTCGGCACGAAACGAAGTCACGTGACGGCGGTTCCGCATTTCGAGCGTCTCCCGCGCAGTGCCGAGTCACTTCGAGGCGCCCGCACGTGTTTCGGCCCAGGCCCGAGGCCCCACAGACCGTGACCACGCCGCAATCATCGTCGAAGCGAATCAGCGCACAGCCCGAGTCCTGAAACACACCGGGCGCGCCACTCCCGAGATAGCCGGCTGTCAAACGCCCTTCCCTTCCACGCACATTTCGGCTTCCCGATTGGCTCCCTCTGACGTCCCGACCCTTCCGATCCGTAGCGATCCGAGCCCGGAGCCAGGACTACGCACCGAACCACTTACGAAGTTCGTAGCCCCCTCGCTGCGACTTCGGCGTTCGGAATACACCTTTGGCGCGCTTCGAGCCGCTGAGGCGTACTTACGATTCATACCACCGCTGTCGAGCTCGTAGTGAGCCCTTCGTTACTTCATGTATTCGCTCCGCACACCTCCCACTTGCCACTCGTGATACTTACCCACTTCGTCCGTGTTTCATTCCGTATATACCTACCTATGTTCGCACAGTACGATACTGGTTCGGACTTGTTTGTAGTATATATAGGCCTCGTTAGTACGATATTCGAGATCAGATCAATCCCCCTGATCATATCCTATGCCCCCTTCGTCCCCCACCTCTCGAGACTCTCGCTAGAGCCTCTCCTCGACCACTTGTGTTGTCAAAGCGCTTCTGACTTCACACCTTTCGACTTCGACTTCGACTTCGACTTCGCCGCACGCCGCACGTATAGTATTTGACTTCGACTTCGGATCTCGACTCCGACTTTGATTTCGCCTTTGACTTCGACTTTCGACTTCGCCTTTGACGCACGTATAGTATTCGCCTTTCGATTCCATCCTCGACCTTCAATTTCAATTTCGATTCACATCTCGACTTTGATTTTGACTTCGGAACTCGACTCCGACTTCAATTTCGATTTCGCCTTCGACACTTCACCACTTCGTCACTGCCGCACTTCGACTTCGACTTCGGCACTTCGACTTCGACTTCGGAACCTCGACTTCGACTTCGGAACCTCGACTTCGACTTCGGAACCTCGACTTCGACTTCGGAACCTCGACGTCGACTCGATTTCGACATTTCGGAACTTCGACACTTCGACTTCGACTTCGGAACCTCCGTTTCGGAACTTCGCGACTTCGACACTTCACCACTTTGTCACTGCCACACTTCGACTTTGACTTCGGCACTTCGACTTCGACTCGACTTCAACTTCGGAACCTCGACTTCGACATTTCGGAACTTCGACACTTCGACTTCGACCCTTCGACTTCGACACTTCGACACTTCGACTTCGACTTCGGAACCTCGATTTCGACGTTTCGGAACTTCGCGACTTCGACACTTCGACTTCGAGACCTCGACTTCGACTTCGGAACTTCGACACTTCGGCTTCGACTTCGGCACTTCGACGTCGACTTCGGAACCTCGACGTCGACTCGATTTCGACATTTCGGAACTTCGCGACTTCGACACTTCGACTTCGGGACCTCAACTTCGACTTCGACACTTCGACACTTCGACACTTTGGCTTTCAACTTCGCCTACACCGCACGAACGTTCGACGCTCCACGCATTGTTTCCGAACACACAGATCGTAACATCCCCCCACTTCCCTGTCCTTCCTATTTCGGATCACTCCCGAACACATTGCCTTTGCCTTTCAAACACCTTTCCCCCACTTCGGAGACACTCCCAGAGACTTCGGGACCACTGACGACTCGCCCCTCACACACACACAACGGTACCGTGCGCTGCGCTCTAGGGACAGGTATACAAGACATTTACCGCCCTACTACCGGCTGGTACCCATCAGCGCACAAACAAGCACTCACCGAGGCAAATATCAAATCGGCATTTCGTGCGACGGGTGTCGTCCCGTTCAACCCCGATGTTGTGACGGCAGCAAAAATGGCGCCGAGCTTGGAATCTTCCAGCGCCATCACGTTGCCACTTCGTCAGGCTACACCCATCAGGGTAATATCCGACCTGATTGACAAGGAGTTGGGGCTTATGTTGGGTGGGTCAACTGATGGTGACAGCAACGTCGGCGATGACAACGTCGAAGGTGAAACACGGCCGAACTCACCTGATCATCCTACAACGAGCACCCGTTCCACTCTTGAATCCCTTGCATCATCATCTGCATCGTTCCTTGTGTCTGCGTCGCCTCTCACATCGTCATCCACCCTGCCCGCCTATGCAAACACGTTCATCTCGCCCGCTGTCCGTGGCGGGCGCTACCAAGATCTCCTTGGCCGGATCGCGTCGACAGAATACGAAGGAAAGCTGCAGGAAGCCTTGAAAGAGGCGGAGGCTCGAGATAATGGGCGAAAGATGTTGATGGTAGCGATGCAAGCTGGGGTGGTGCTGCAAGACATGTACGTGAAGCGGACTCAACGTCAGCTGCAAAGACAAGAAGAGAAACAGGCGAACAAAGGTAAAAAGAGGGTCCTTGGGGATGGGTTTGCACATCTGCTCACCGGAGATGAATTCTACACGGCGGTGGAGAACTCCGAGCAGGCACAGGAGCAGGAGAAGGTTGATAAACAGGCGAGGCAGGATAGGAGAGGTGAATATCAGGAGGCTGTGGCCCTGTGGCACGTTCAGGAGACAGCAAGAAAGGTGCGAATGAAGAAGAAGCGAGCAGAATATCATACCGCGGTGGAAGCATGGAAGAAGGAGCACGAGATCGCGAAGTTGCAGCGTCGGAGGCCGGGGTGGTTGAAGCCAAAGCTGGGAAAGCTTGAAAAGGCTGCTGAGAAGCCAAAGTTGAAGGATTTCAGCCTTGGGGATGAAGCCGGGGATGAAGCCGAGGACAACGACGAGGAGAACGACGTAGAGATGGAGGAGGAGGAGGAGGAGATAGATGACTGATAGCGGCTGATCCGGAGATCTGTGCGTGACGTGACGCGACCCGAGGAACCATTCAAGGCCGATAACGACCTCCGCCTTTGTTTGCCTTTGATCTCACCATTCCCTCTCACTTTCATTCTCGGACTTTGTAGTAGTAGCATTATGATGTACACACCGACCTACTACACAAATTTTTGAGTCCAAAAAGTAGCGTGTGAAACTTGCAGGTGCAAGCGAAATTTGGGCGGCCCGAGGATGCGTCTATGACTGTATACTAGCGGAAGCTATGTGCGAGTCGCCATTCGACCCAGGTGATGCCGTCTTCCGGGTCTAAGAGGGTGTTCCGGCTGCCAGTTGTTCTTCTAACACTGTATCGTCTCTTCTCCCTGCTCCTGCGGAATTTGCGACAGTGTGTCTGCTTGCTGGATCGAGCGAGACGCCGGAGCGACTTGTCGACCTGCTGCAGCCCACGCCCGATCTTCCCTCGTCATTGTCCTGCAACATCAAGTAAAGGTTAGCGATGCACGGGGAGCCACGGATATCCGTGCGACATACCAGACGCGCCAACCTCCTCAACTGAACTCAGATGCTGCAGTGCCACATTGTCGACGCTCACTGCTGGGTCCGAGCATCTCAGCAAGCGCCGCCAGCCGAAGGCGACGTCGGAGAATGACGTCTAGATAATGGCACAGAGGTATCATGGGGGAATCTCGATATTCAGGTTTCCGGGGGCGGTCTTGAGACGAAGGTAGAATGAGGAGATGGAATGGAGATACAGATCTCGCCACGGCAACGGGAAGAGCAGATGGCCGACTGAGACTCGTCGAAGTCTCGAGTCTCGACGCCGGACGGCCCGAAGACGTACGGTCACGTGTCAAAGACCACGTCAAAATTATATACGTGGCACACGTTGAGCACGGCGCAACGCCCGGGTGCCTGTGTGGCCCACGAAGCGATAAAAATCAGACGAACATAGGAAAGGAAACCTCAAGGAGTAGAGAGTGTGAAATATGAGTGAGGGAAGACCAAGGGGCAATCCAGACGAGTTCTATGCAGGACATGTATGAGCGAGTGCGTATGAGGGGACTACAATGACAGCGTAAGTATGCGATAGCTAAAACGATGGATAGAAAGCAATGTGGAAAGCCAGCTAAACAATAGCACGATTGACAAACTGCAGTGGTCTATGGATCAGGTCGCAGACGTTCTGCGAAGTTTTAAATGGAGTACTTGAACAAGGCGCCGGAGCGACTCGTCGATCTGCTGCAACCCACGTCCTATCTTCCCTCGTCCTCTCCCTGCAACATCAAGTAAATTACAGGTTGTCGAGGCCCAGGGCCCAGGGAAAGACGGCGACATACCAAACACGCCATCCTCCTTCACTGATCTAGGACGCTGTGACACGTTTTCGACGTTCACTACTGCTGGACCCGAGCGCCTCAGCAAGCGCCGCCAGCCGAAGGCAGCGTCGGAGAAGAGACGACTGATTGCTATGATGATGTCGCTAGTTAATAAATCCCGCACAATTGCAGGTGTATGTTGCTCACATGGCACGAAGCGTGATGTTGATTCATGGTTTGAATGCTGCGGCACTGCATCCGAGCGGTCGGATCCAGGCGGACAAGGCGTACAGATGGAGGCCCTCTCGTCAGATCTGCCGTCATTACTCAAATCGCTCGCTGCGGCGACCCGCTCCGGAGGAGCCTCCGGCCGTGATTCCTCTGCCACTTTCTCGTCAACTGGCAACGGAACAAGAGCTTCGCGGCGGCGTTCCTTCGATCGGGCGGTTATCCTGCAAGACACACGATGAGAGCAGGCAGGAAACAGCTTTGAAACCTACTTACGCATTGATGGCCTCAATCTCTTCCTCCATGCCATCTGCATCAGTGAATTCCTTCACGGTAGAGATGTCGAGGTCAAAGGCCGCAACAGGAATCAGGTCATTGGATGGGTGTTCACCAGCGGAAAAAGCCGTCATGAGCCCCTCCGGGAGCGAGTCGATGCCCATGGAGTCGGTCTCCGAGCCGCTTGTACTACCGGAGTCAGACACTGATTGTGTATCATCGTTGCTCAGGTCTGTGGAAGATGACTGCAGATTATTTGTGGGGACACCAGGGACGCACGAAGATGATGGAGAGGTGACCAGGGAGGAAGGAGGGCCGAGCGACTCGGTATCATAATCCGTATCTTCGGGAAATCCTGCTACTATCCGTTGCTGCCGCATAGCGTCAGCATTGGTGTACTCCATGACATCTAGATATTGGCACAGAGGTAGCATGGGGGACGTTTCGTGATTCAGCTTTCCGGGCGCGGTCTTGAGACGAAGGTAGAATGAGGAGATGGAATGGAGATACAGATTTTGCCACGGCAACGCAGGTGATGGCTCGATGAAGGGACGTCCTGCAGGATGCTCGGCTGGCGCGACCGCCGTGCACATGAGTTCGTCTACGTAGCGGTTGTACGAAGGAAGCATCCGCGACGGCCCTTGGCTCAGGATATAGCAGGAACATCGATGGTACCTCCGAGTTGGCAGAGGCAGATCAAACACCTGTGAACCTCAGACGTTAATGAAAATGGGTAACCACGCGTGGAATCTGCCTCTCACCTGTGTCACATATCCAACATATTTGCGCGGCTGCAGTGCGCGTGCCTCTTCTTGTGCGATAGGGTCCTTCAAGGCTTCCACGGTGGCCACGGGATCCAAGGTGAAGACAACGAACGCCCCGTCCGCGGGTAAGTAGTGGGAGGTACGGGTCAGCGGCTGCATCTGATCAGGTTCAGCAAGCCACATTTCCAAAGCATCCTGAACATGAGTAGGATCCATGGCACTAGGATATTGGGAACTTGAAGACGAGGCGGTTCAGGTCAAGCAGGTGGTGGTCAGCAGCAACTATACAAATGCCACGCGGCACTGCGGCAAGCTCGGCCATTGCCGGCACAGGCCCCTCCTTCGGCCGAGAACCCCGTTCCTTTCGCCGGTGTCCAGGATGAAAAACACAGCAACACGAGGCGACCATCGAGAACACTAGTACAGTAGCTGTGAGGGTTGGAACACGCCAATCAACTTCGCGTCCTCAAAGTGGGAATGCACTCCACCGTCCTTTCGTTACTTGGCGGTGCACCAACGTAAGTACCGTCCTTCATAATGGTCAGATGTTCGCACATTCACTGAGATATCGATCCTATCTCTCTCAAAGTAGACGAAGTTACTCTTCAGAAGGTAGCTTCTCAAAAACTGATTGTGCGATAACGCACTTGACTGCGTGACACATCATCTGTCTACCGGACAGGTGAATCCCTTCCGTAACTCCAATGGCGTGCACAGGTACGTCTCTGACATCTTACGCAGTTTTGTGTTTGCTTTGCAAGACTATTTGGATTCGCGCTAGCCAGCGGAGCGCTTTGTCCACTTTCGCTTCCTCCTCCCCGACCTCAGCTTCTCTAGTCTCCGCATCCTGATGCATTCTTCCTTCAATTTCTTTGGAAATAAAGGTCGAAAACGCGGGCTACAGGTTGCTCACATATATGCAGGCCATGAATCAATGAACACTCCCGCGCTGGAGGCTCTACAACTTACTGGCTCCACTTTCACCCTCCCATCGGTATCCACGCAACAAATGCAAACCTATTCCACAACTAGTAGCACCTCAAGCTCTCGACGGAAGAAGAAGCTGCGTCCCTGCTTAATCATTAGAATTGAACCAAGCGGCAGGAACGCTCCGAGCACCGTCGAAATTGCCATCATGGGAACCTTCCAGGGAGCAGGGCGGGATCAGCTTGCCAGCGTATTCCAGCAATTTATTATTCCTGTCCACCCAAACCCCTATACTCGCGCGGGCGAGTTTTATCTCCCTACGAAATCAGAGTGGCAAACCAATTTCCCGGCATGGATTATGGGTTGGTCATTCAAGGCCACAGACGAGGCGATGAAGCAGCCGTGGAAAGGGTCCGATCATCCGGACGGACTGTTTCATGTGTCAGGCCAAACCATGCGCAAGTTCCGTCAAGAGATAGTGCACCGGAGAACGGCATGGACTAATTTGATCGCAAATCCGGTTGCCTTGGAAGATGCCCAAGATAATTTCCTGGTATGTACACGGCTCTTATGGGGTCACTCGCATACTGACTGCCACTAGGACGCTCTCGAGAGTCTTATTATCGGCGACTCGTTGGTAAGCTCGAACTTCCCACTCATACCCCGGCATTATGACTCGGCATCTGGTACTACTTCAGTTGCGTCCCGGACCAGGCGGCGCTCGTATGTGCAGCCCGCCCGGTCATGGCGCAAATCCCGCCCGTACCGCGCGGACTCAGCGCACCCAGCAATGCTGGAGCAGCTGGAGCCCGTGCGTTGTGAGGGGATCCCGCCATGACCAGGCGGCTTGCACCAGGCCCCCGCTGGTGTTCGCCCCGGCCGCGCGCCCGCCAGCTCTGTGCGGCCCCGCCTGGTCTGTGCGCGCCCGCCCGGTCCTTGCGGCGCCCAGTCTCGGCGTGCTGTCCCCACGCCTATGTCCTCGCGCGGGTGCGTCGGTCGTCGTCGCCGCGCCCGCCTGGTCTGTGCGCGCCCGCCCGGTCCTTGCGGCGCCCAGTCTCGGCGTGCTGTCCCCACGCCTATGTCCTCGCGCGGGTGCGTCGGTCGTCGTCGCCGCGCCCGCGCCTATGCCGCCAATATGGTTCCAATGGCAAGCAGGCAGGCGGGGCTTGAAGCCAGGGACAAATTGCGCAGGGACAAATTGCGTAGCGAAGACGTCAGCGAAAATGAACAACGCGTCGGCGCAATGACGACGTACTGTGCAGCGTCGCCAGCGCCGACGGAGGTGCTCATGCGCCGTGTCCACCCACCGTCGGACCTGGGCACGCTGCGGTCCGCGGCGGGCGGCATGCCCGCGCAGAACGCGTCGAGCGTCTGGCGGCACGCCCACACGGCCCACGCCTGCACGGCGAGCTGCACTACGGTCGCGTCGTCCGCGTGGTCGCCGTCGCGGAGCAGAGCGAGCAGGCCTGCGCCGAGCGCGTCGCCCACGAGCGCGCCGTCTGCGCTTGCGTCCCCATCCGCATCCACGTCCGTAACCGCGCACCGCGTGAGCGGGAACTCGTCGGCGACGGCTGCGGCAAGCTGCATGATCTCCGTGTTGAGGTCCTGCACAGACTGTAGGAGCTCTGCGCCGGTGAGATCGTCCGTCTTGTCGTGGAAGGAGCGCAACGCGGCGAGCTCGGCATCGCGCTCGTCCGTCAGAGCAGGGCGAGAGAAGTACAGAACGAAACATTTGCAGAGCGTGACAGAACGGAGGGATGATATAGACCCAGGCGTACGCCTCGGCGAGCTGGCGGTGCAGCTGGCTGTTCTGGTGCGCGAGCTCCTCGTTCGCCTCGCGCAGCATGCGGAGCTCCTCGCGGTCGGCGAGACGAAGCCACGCGAGCGCGCAGGCTCTGGGAGGCGGGCGAGGCCGGAGGCGGGGGAGCGGGGGGGTTCGCAGAGCGTCGAGCGGGGGTAGATGTCGGACATTCGGTCGTAGTACTGGCCATGCGGGGACGCCGAGGCGTATTCGGGGCGGTGGGGGTCCAACAGGTAGTCGGGCTCTGCGGGGTGGATGGCAGGAGGGGAGATGGGGGGTGGAGGAGTGCGGATTCGCGTCGGGCCGTACGGTGGGAACGGGCTGCGTGGACGGTGTATGGGGAGGTCGTAGGCGTCGGTGTCTATGCTGGCGGTGCCGTCGTCGGACTCTGCGTCGTCAAAGTCGTTGTGGACGCGGATGGACGGGAGGTAGGAGGAGATGACGGTCCAGAGCGCGGTTAACGACATGGCAGATGGCGGGGGAGAGTAGCAGGGCGGTAAGGACGTGGAGGTCGGGAGTGGTAGTGCGAAAGTCGCGCGGCTGCCGCGAACGGCACATTCGGTCGCCGCCACGAGCGTAGGCGCGCAGCGCCCTCGCAGCCTCGCCTCCTGCTCATTCCCCGTCTCATTCTTCATCTTCTACCTGTTCTCCCTCACAACATCAACACCTCGTACTCCTCACAGGGCTGAGGACTAACCTGTCGTAAACGAAGCGCTGTCGACGACGAACCCCTGCCTGCTCCCTTGCCGCGCTAGCAGGTGAGTGGACCACATATTTTTCCTCCTCCGCCCGTTGACCCAGTCTCTTCAGACGCCCCACCCGCGCGCTGACGCGATCCTCCCCACGAGATCGTGGATTTCTCCCCCCAGGCAGGTGCGTTGCCCACTTGCCTCGTCCATAGCCCGCGTGCTGATAGAGACCTCTCCATACGCAGCGTTCTCTCTCCTCGTACGTCCTTCTTGTTCACACTGCTGTCCCACATGCTTACGTCCACATCCCGTTTTTGCCCTTCTCTTCGTAGTGCAACAGGTGCGTCCTTTTCTTCTGTAGTCATTCCTGCGCGCGCTGATCGTTCCACATCGCGCACACCTACCGTGGGTCCCGAACCCACCCGCTCGCCCGTCACGTAGGCTCACGCGCCACGGCACCACCTGTTCTTCGGCCACATCTCCTCGCCCGCCAGGTCCGTCGCCCCTCCATCTTCTCCCGCGCGCGCGCGCTGACGCGTACCCCCACCACCAGCCTCTCCGTCTCCTCCAGTAGGTGTGTCACGCCGTCCACTCCTCGTCCCACCCTCACCAGGGCTCCTCCGCCCGCGCCTCCATCTTGTGCTGCACACCAGACGCGAGCTCTCTGCCGCCCCCATCTTGTGCACCAGGTGCGCACCGTCCGTTGTCCGTCCCGCCGCGCGTGCTGACGCACCCTCGTTGGCCCCCGTCTTGTCCAGCGCATTGCGTGCCCGCGTGCTTGCTCTGCACCTCGAGCACCGACTTGTGTGCCCCCTCGCAACTACAGGAAATCCCGAGAATGTCGAAAATCGTGCGCCTCGCCATCGCCGATTTCGAGGCGGTACGTCGCTGTCCTGCTCCCGCGCTCACTTAGCCATATTCTCCCAGGATGAGGCTGGGTACGACGAGTTCGTCCGCCGCGTGTCCGTCGGCCGTGCTCCCAAGCAGGTCTGGCCCCCAAGCAGCAAGCAGGCCCACAAGGCTAAGGTCGCCTTGTTCCTCGGAGGATCGAACAAGCTCGAGCAGCGTGTCCTGATCCTTCGCGTGCTCCGCGACGCCGCCCGGCTGAAGAAGGTCCCAGACGCCAAGATCGGCATTGTGCATTTCGATGTAGCCTCGCCGCCAAACCTCGCTGCGTTCGTCAAACAATGGCGCGCGATGGTTGCTCTGAATGAGGGCTAGGAAAGGTCAGCAAGCCGGCATTGGAGGGCAAAGACGACGAAAAAATGGGGAAACTACCACGGTGGTTCAGATCGGTAAAATCATATACATTGCACCTTGCTCGCGCATGAATGTACATACAGAGACGATGGTGGCTGGTAAACGCGGCTCGTGACCTTCTTTACGCGCCATCGGCGCATTCCCTTGATCACGGAGCCCCTGCCTGTCGCTCATGGCGCGTTAGCCGTCGGTTGTCGCTCTTCTCCCATTCAACGCACCTCCTTCAATACCCGGGCGCGTTTCCTTCAGCACCCGCGAGCCTTGGTGGTCCTCGTGGTGTATCTTCGAGATGTGAGACGAGAGAAGTCAGACGCCCGAGCTATGGACGACGTCAGTTCGCATACAAGACCGATCATGAGGACGTACTTGCACCGTCGCAGCCCGCCCCTCGACACGCATCCGTTCACGCGCGCCTTAGAAGCGCGGGACGGTTTGCATGACGTCCGTGCACGCGCGCATGAAAAACGCGGGCCAGATTGTGCGTCCTCCCTGCACGCACGCATGAAAAGCGCGGGACGGTCTTTTGGACCCAACGGCGTGGTCAATTTGCGGCCACAGCGCACACAGCTGCCGCGAGGCACACGTCTTAGCGGTGAGACTGGCGGAGTCGACATGACACACGGCTGGGGATGGAGGACGCCTTCACTGTGTGTCCCTCCGCCTCGGCACGAGCTTGTGGTGCATGGTGATGACTGTCACATTGTCAGACAAGACGCCGACCAGAGTGACCTGCCCACATACTGTGCCCGGGTGGCCGGTTTGTTGCGAAATCCTGCAGCGATGAGCCAAGGCAACAGCGGGAACTGGAAAGGCGGCAGGCCAGTGGGAGACGCAATCCCTGAGTCAGCACAGTCAGCTTCCCACGCGCGACAATCAACAAGGAAGTGCGCACGTGATGGGAACCGCGGACGCGCCGCACTACTTATCAAGACGCGTGCCACTTGCCCTGACCCGCTTGCCCTGAAGGCTGTGACACGGTGCAAACGCATGAGTGTATTGCACGCAGGCGTGTCAATCTAAATACCGAGAGTATAACACCCCTATGACTCGCTCCCGTCTACTTCCCCACGCGCTGCGCGAAGCGCCGACGTTGAGTTGTTGCGCTCGGCGGCCTCAGCGGCCTCGCGCTCAGCGGCCTCGGCACGGTCGTAATCGGACCATGTCCCATGCGGCTTTTCCCAGCCTTCGCCGTCGCCACCACCCGAGACACCACCCCACTTACCATCCCAATGCCCCCAACTACTAGCGGCATTCGACGACCGTGCATTCTCCTCGACATCCCAGGCCCAATCCCCGGAGGAACCAGCGGGCGACACATGGTTGCCTCCGTGTGATGACGAGGCCGCTGCCGCGGATGATGACGATGCGCACGCGCGGACGGGTGTGGATCGTGGAGCTGTGTTGGCAGAAGCCCGCTGCGGCGCAATATACGGGGGCGGGGGGGTTGGGGATACCAGCGGAGGTGGGGAAGAGGACAGGCTCATGTTCACGATACTATCGATAAGGTCGTTCGTTGCCCGCCCGCCCTGTACTGCATCAAATGCGGCGGAGTAAGTCGAAAGCTTCATGACACCGAGACCGGGGAACCGATCGCGCAGGGTACAGACGGTACTCCTGCACCGAGCTGTCAGCTAAGAGCGGTGAGCGAGAGGCAAATCCTCACCAGCTGGTGTACACGCCAGCAAACTCCGTGTTCGTCACTGCATAGTACCACGATGTCCCGCTGATTGGGCCGGTCACGTAGCCTGGGAGAGTCGAGGACATGGCGCCCGGGCTGAGCGACCACAAATCGTCAACGGGGTGAGGAGGGAGCGAGGCGGTGGCCTTGTGCTCTCCGTAGTTATCATGCGACAGATCATATTTTGAGGTCCGGTGATGGACTGTGACTGCCGCTATACCCATCTCTCATCGTCTTCGCGTCCTTCGCCGCTGAGGGGCCGTTGATTCTTAGAGGCGAGAGACTCCGCGATCGTCGCCGCCAGGTCAAAATGTACACCGAGTCCGCCTTGTTCGAGCGGGACTGGACCCAGCATCAGATCCGCGAAATCTCGCACTGCACTATGCCCGCACCTTGCTTTCACCTCCCATCCTTTCGTTTGCCGCGCTCATTGCCAACTGCCCGACCGCCGACTGCCTTTGTCACGGCGGATCCATCCGCGACATCCAGCGCCATCGAACAATCCTCGCGCGTCTGAAAAACGCGGAGGCAATTTTGCAACACTCGCTCGCGCGCGCCTGAGAAACGCGGGGGCGGGTTTTCCACAGCAGGGGTGTGTGGAAGAGGTAACCTGTAGACTGTTGACAAGACGGCCGTCAGCAAAATGTTTCGTTCGGGGCGATGGGCACCCGTGGACGCCATCGCGATCTGGCCACGGCAGCACGCGGCACTCCACGCGTCCTCAAGCGCGTCCACGCTGCCCGGAGACACCTGGTGTGGAGCTTACCTTCCGTTCCACCATGCGGGCTGTTGAGGTGTCCCTTGAGCCCGGGGATGGGACGCTAGGGGCGAAGGACGGCGACCTCCGAGGTGACGCCGCCCCGGCCGGGCGCCGCTTACATCATGTGCCGGGGCCGTGCTTCACCCAGTTTGGCAGTCGGGCGGGTGGCCCGCCGCACGCCGGGGCAACAGAGACTAGCCCTCCTTTGCAGCCAGCACGATTGCTGTAAACGTAGTTGACTTAGATGCAACATCCGAGCATACTCCTCCTGCCTACGCGACCGTGTTTTCATTCAGCAGCAACCCAATAAATAAATAAAATCGGCGAGCGTGCGATAATGACGGGTAATCTACAAGGACGGGGGTGGGTACGGCGATAGGGTCTGCTCACTCGACGTGGGCTCTGATGCGTCGTCAGCACCAAGTAACGATTAGCAGGGCCCAAACTCACAAATGACCACCGGGTCCTACACCGACGCTGACCTCCGCCTCCCCGAAGCTGCCTAAGAGCTGGCACCCCGCGAGGTCGGAGGGCCCCATACCATGGGGACCCGTCGCGCCAGGCGACCGATTGCCTTGAAGGGGATGGCCGAAGCCCCCCAGCGACGCGGAAGAGCCGCAGGCCCTGGGGAAGCCCGCGAGATGTTGCGCCGGGTCCTCATAAAGGGATCGGGACGCGCCGCTGCTGGGGAGCATTGCGTGGGGCAGCTGCACACGTCGCCCGTACGCTCGTCGAGCAGGAGCTCAAAATACTCGAGCTCGGGGATTGACAGCACCTGCATTCTCCAAACAAGTCAGGCCAGCTCGTGCACGACACGGTTCATACACACGTAGCGTCCAGGGACCCTCATAGTGACGTTGAACGCGAGGGTGATGGTAGGCGACGTGGGGCGGGTGGATGACATGGGGGCGGTGGATGACATGGGGGTGGTGGATGACGTGGAGGAGGTGGATGACATTGACATGGGGGCGGGAGGCAAGATGTCCTGGTGGCGCGCCGTGACCCTCGCAGTCTCTCTAGCCGACCGTGCGCGGACGGAGGTGGACGGCGAGCTCCGGACGTCGTGATGAAGACCAAAAAGACGTTATTGGTGTACCTTGGCATTCGCTAGCATTTGCTAACCGGCATCTAAATGAGTCTGTGCCTGCCAGGGTCGTATAGGTGTTCGCTATCCTTTGCTACCCGAGCACAAGCGGCACTCGCTGATGCCCAATTCGAACACCTCTTTGTTATTCCGGCACAACACGGCGACCTGAAGCGAACTGAGCCCCGTAACACGATTCCGAACTGATAAGCCTCGGTAGGTACATTACGCGAGATAGCGTCTGGCAACGTGACACCTCACTCAACATTCAACCACTCCGGCGGCTGGCATATGAGCGGGATCATCTTCCACAGCCTCAACTACATGAGACGTCAGCACGACGCGTTCAGGATGCAATGCGCACGTACACGCGGATAGGTGGCCGAGAAGCCACCCGGGATGACGACCTTGCGTTTGAACACCGACGCCGGGTAATCGCCCTCGCCTGCACGGTAGATCAGGCTTTGTTCATAGTGAGCCTGCGTCTGTCGGCCGACGTCAGTGCATGCGTGTTGGATCTGCGAAGGGATGCTCACCTGCGCCGGGAGCTGTAGGTACTGCAGCACGCTGAGTCCTCCGTTCCAGATCTCCTCGAACTTGTAGACACCCATGTAGGTGTACACGTTCGGATTGGCCCCGAGCCTCGCGATGACGGTCTCGACGGGCGGGAATTGTTCGTCCGGGCTGATGAGGCCCATCATGATGCCGGCCATCCCAGGCTCCGGAGGCATCAACGGCTGGCGGTCGGACTGGAAGGTGTAAAGGGACTGCAAGTTGTGCTTCTTGACGAAAGCATCGTCTCCGACAATCAAGCGCTCCCTGTTGGCCGTCGTCTTCACGGCGGCCGCCCGTTCCAACTGCGCCAGGTTGAAAGTCCGATGCTCGTCGAGGTAGTAAGGAGGGGGGTGGATCTCGTCGGTGATCTGGGTGGCCCAGGGCGGAGCGTACACGATTGTTGGCATCTGCTGGAATGGCGTCAGAAAAGACAATACGACGCACGCATACGCCACGTACCTCGTCCGGCCAGGTGTAAGTCTCCGTACTAAGCGACATTTTCGTGGCGACTACACGAGGACTTGCGTACAATGGTAGGGCAGCGATCTGCTGAGGTGGATGGGGAGGCGGAGGATGAGCAGCTTGTCCTGCATTATATAGCTGAGACGGGCCACCAGCAGTGACCAGAAACGCACCTGTTAGAATATGCGGCTCGGCCTCGATGCTGGGTGCGAGGCACGGAGAACTGGGCGCGAGGCACGGAGAAGTTGCTGCACCCTCGCAAGCAGCATTCGGCTTGACTGAATCGGCCACCGGCATGCGAAACGCATATCCCGCACTGCGGATACCTAGGCGCGAGGAGCACGAGGAAGGGGAGCTGGTACGGGTATGGAAGTCAGCAGGCGCGCGAGCATGAGAATGAAGTCTACGCACCGTCGTCGCAGAGATTCCACCGAGATGATCCACCGTATGCGCGCGCG
The DNA here is from genome assembly GCA_019914985.1 of Auriscalpium microsporum. Taxonomy (NCBI): domain Eukaryota; kingdom Fungi; phylum Basidiomycota; class Agaricomycetes; order Russulales; family Auriscalpiaceae; genus Auriscalpium; species Auriscalpium microsporum. The sequence continues at coordinate 734,998 of JAHLMG010000007.1, read as the reverse complement.
CCTGAAAAGCGAACGCGCGGCATTGTAGGAAACCCGTCCACGCACGTCTGACAAACGCGGGGCGGGCACATATCGTACATGCTCAGGAGGTTAGGAGTGATGAGACGGAAGAGTGGTCGAAGTGTGAGGGGTCATAAGGTCGAGGGAGATGGGCAGACGAACGGGACGGAGGCATCAGTGAATCAAGTCGACAGTGCTTGCAGGATCACCCTGCAGGATCGCCGTGCAGGAACAGGCCATCTCTGATCGGCCGGGACAGTGTCGTCGAGCAAGGGTTGCGTAGGGTGGGATCGGACAGGATCGTGGGCGATCCCTGTTGCGACGCTTGTGGGGGATGTGCCGCGCGCGCCTGAAAAGCGCGGGGCATTGGAGGCAGGCCGTCCACTCACGTCTGAGAAACGCGGGGCGGGCACCTAATCATGCATGCTCAGGAGGTCACCGGCGATGAGAGGGAAGAGTGGTCGAAGAGCAAGGGGTCCCAAGGTCGAGGGTGATGGGGGCAGACAGATGGGACGGAGGCGTCAAGTGAAAGAAGTCGACAGCGCTTGCAGTAAGCGCCCCTTAGATGGCACGTGGAGTGAGCGCCCATGATATGGCACGTGGAGAACAACGCGTCGGCGCGTTCAACATGGACACGGTTGCTGAACAGAGGTGGGCGAAGGCAGCCGAAGCACGCTGTCGAAACACAACACGTCTACAATATCCTCGCGGCCCAATGACCAGCAAAAGGATCAGACCACGCCGAGCGACAGCTCTGAAGCCGCCATGTGCTCGACGCAGAAAGGCATCGGTGAGGCCTTGAGGAGCGCAGGCCCGCAGAGGTGTTGATGGAGGTGGGCGAACAGGTTCCGTACACGCGCGCCTTAAAGGCGCGGGATGGTTGCATGACGTCCGTACACGCACGCATGAAAAGCGCGGGAGGGGTATTTTGGATGGAGGTGGGCGAACAGGTTCCGTACACGCGCGCCTTAAAGGCGCGGGATGGTTGCATGAGGTCCGTACACGCACGCATGAAAAGCGCGGGACGGGTATTTTGGACGTATTGGCGGCGGGAGTTGATTCTATGGTGGGAGGAGAAGCGAAAGGGCTCGCGCAGGCCCGCCAGGTGCCAGCGCATCAGCCAGCACAGCCACTGATGCGGACTTGCCAGCGCATCAATCCGCACAGCCACCACTACAGCGCACTGCCGCCGGCACGTCCTATTCGAATTTCTTCCCCTCTACCCTCACTTGATCTGTGCGCGCTCGATGACGGGACATGGCAGGCAACCGGCCTCTAGCAGGAAGTCCACAAGTCGTGGTCGACTTCGCCTACCCGAGGTGATTCCCGATTCTGTCCCTGGTGCCCTCCCGCTGCCTGCGCGTTTGCCCCCGCTTGCTGGCGGCTCACGGAACTCCGGCCGGAAGGTTAAGTCTGGCGGCTCGGGGCAATCAGCCATTAGGTTTCGGCGGCCGAACGCCCATGGTGCGTGGCTTGTGACGGCTATGCTAACCCATCTGATGTTTTGCATGTAGACGCGACTCCGCGGCTCAAGAATCGCGGCATGGGCAAGGTCTTCAAGAGCTTCGAGCAAAGAAATGAAAAATTGGTGCGGACAGCGCTGGACAACGCTGGTAACATTCAGTCTCAAAGCTTTCAGGCTGCTCATATTACTGACCGATCTATTAGTTACTATTGATGTGGACCTGCGCCAACTTGCCGCCATTGCAAAGGCGCTGGACGAGGAAGGTGTCGACCAGCTCCTGCAGGGCGAGTTGTCCCACCTTCTGCCGCAAAGTTTCGACGACGGAAAGCCCAGGGCCTTTTTCGACCGAAACGGCCTGCTCATCGCGTTCCACTTTCCGGGGTTCCTCTCGCCCGACGTCAGGGTGCGTTCCCATTCTGTCCTTAGTCCGCCGCTGGCCTGACTCTTGTTCTCTTCTCAAGCGGAACCACGCGAAGTACCTCGAGGAGTACGCGGACGCATACCCGCCCACATTGTCCGCCGATAAGAAGGGGCGCGGCGCGGCAGAGGGCTATCGCGCCGAAGGGCACAACAAGTGGGGGTGCCACCATGTCTCACCCGCCTGGCACGAAATTGGCCACCCAGTACGTCACCTGTTTTATTTCACCCCGCCGCGGCCACTGAACCACGGGGACAGCACGATCCCGCGCTACCCAGCAAGACATTTGCCGGCACGAAGCCGCACGCCGCAGCCACGCAGCACCTGCTTTCCCAGCTGCAGATCTTCCAGATGCGCCTCGAGCATTTGATCACCATCGCCACACCCGACGCCCGGCGTGCGTACAAAGCCGCTATGGACCACCTTCGCAAGGGCACGACCACGGCAAATCACGCGAAGGGTTGGTCGTCGTCTTTCGGCGGCATTGCCATCATCTACAACCGCGTGACACCGGCCCATCGCGACGCCAAGGGTTGTATGGCGGGGGTTGACGCACTGTTGACCATAGGCCCGTACTCGGGCTGCTCACTGGAGCTGCCCGTCCTGCGTACGAGCGTAAGCTATGGATCCGGGACGCTCCTTCTCCTGGTGGGCTGCATTATACCTCATAAGGTCACGCCCTGGAACGCGGGAGGACAGCGTCTGTGCCTAGTGCACTTCACTCACAAGGACATCCTGGATGACTTCGAGGTTGAGCATCCCCAGTTTACTACGTTCGAGGCCCTTCGTGCCGCCTATCCATCTCTCGCATCCCAGTAGAAACTTGTTCACTGTTAATTAAATTTCAAGTGTGCGCCTTGCCGAGCACCGGACAGTGGATGTGTGCAAAGCAATGTGTTCTTTTTACTCAAGTCATCCGTTCCTTGCAAGACACAATGACAAGCTCACAGAGCGCATGCACACAATATCTTCGCCCAGTCCCATGCCGCTTCGATCTCCCCGTTCCCCACCTCCTCCTCTATCTCGAAGCCGCTGTAAACATGTCAGCCAAACCCCAACCGAGATCTGCGGCAACATGTACCCACCCGGCCAGCCCCATGACGGGCTTGTAAAGCTCCTCGTTGACAAAGGAAGGGCCCACACCGCCCACGCTGGTTTCCCGCAGGTCTGTGCGCGCACGTCTGATAAACGCGGGCAAGAGCACTGAGCATGGTGGGCGTCCTCTGAGACTCGCAGGAAACCCGCATGCGCGCAAGGCATAGAAATGCGGGACTGGTGCAGGCCGTGGACGTGGTCGGGGATACAACGCTATGCGCGCACGTCTGATAAACGCGGGCGGGGTTGCACGATCGCGCCTGCGGGGGAGAGCGTTGTAGATGCGACAGTAGTGCGGCCACGTGAGGGTGGCCGTTATATCGAATCGAAGAGGAACGAGGGGGATGGCCATGGACTGCAGAGGTTGGCTGATGGGGGAAGACATCAAGCTATTCGCATGCGTGCTGACGGTGCAAGTCGTTAGCGCTGGCCGCGCTAAGCGCTCTGAGTTCTCGGACCGGCGATAAGCGCTCTGATGATCCGATCGTCCGTCTTCTCCGTCGCCTCGTCACTTCACCACTGCTGAGCTCGCGCCCTATCGCGTTACCCTCGCTCGTCACCCTCTCTCACCCTCATCACCTCACTCCTCACCCAGGACAACCAAGGTATGTGACCAGCATCTTACATGTCGACATTCTGACCAGTGACGCGTGACGATCGGACAGCGAGCTGCACCGCCGCCTCACCACCTCTCCCCGTATCCCCTCGCCTCCGCCCGCCATCCAAACCTCCCTCCCCCCCACCAGAGCCCCCGCCCGCGCTTCTCAGGCGCGCGTGCACTCTTCCCCGCGCTTTTCAGGCGTGCGTCGACATCCCCACCACCTCTTGCTCGTATCCCCTGACCTCCGCCCGCCATCCAACCCTCCCCCTGCCCCGCCATCAAAACTTTGCTGCCCCCAACCAGACCCCCGGCCGCGCTTCTCAGGCGCGCGTGCACTCTCCCCCGCTCCCCCGCGCTTTTCAGGCGCGCGTCGACATCCCCGCTAAGCGCTCAGTGCACCCAATCCCAGCATGGCCCCCGACACCCTGAAATCATCCGCGGAGGTCAGTAGCAAAAAAGGCGACGACAGCAGCGTCAAGACAGCGCCCACCACGTTCACGTATCAGGATGTTGTCGCTGCGGCGAGTCGAAGCGCCGCCCGCGGAGCCCACTTCGTCCTCCGCGCGATGGATTGCGAAGTCCTCGCATGCTGGGAGAGTGGACGCGGGTCCGTGTGTGTCTCCAGTCCGAATACGAAATGGATTCCGGAGGTTCCCACCCACCGCGAGCATCGTACCTTCAGTTACTTCGCCGACGGCATGTTGGGGCCATTCGAGCTCATGAAGTGGCCCCAGGTCTACGACGCCATGTATCCTCATAGCTGTGCTGCGCCATTGAACCCGACGCTTCCCCTTCCCGTGTCCGACGACAGAGATGTGCCGGTCACATTCAAAGACACGGCCGTGCCATGGATGCAGTGGTCGCCAACGCTCCTCCAAGAATGGAGCCGCACGAGCAGCACGACGATAGGGTGCCTAGCACAAGATGCCAAGCTCCGCCTGCAGCAGGCCCACTCTGAAGTCGACGAGATGGTCGCAAAGATCGGCGCGGAACTCCCCAAGCAGTCCAAGCGCCCAGTGGACGGCAACCAGCTAGACCCCGCTCTGCAGTTCGCTGAGAGGCTGCTCTCGAAGGCGAAGTCAGTGAGCGGCGTCCTGGCCGGGGAGCCGATGGCGTCGTTCGAGGTCCTCCAGTTCTTCCGGGAGAGCCAGCGTCTCCTCCTCGAGCTGCGGGCCTGGGTTATATACATGCTCGTCGTTAAGCCGAGGGTCGAGAACCCGCGCTTTAACGCCGTCCACTGCCTGCCTGTCCGCGGTATCATCACGGAGAAGATACTGCTCGCGGAGACAATGTTTCGTGTTGGAGTGCCGGTCTGGCTGGTGCGGGAGCCCTACACCATCAGCGACGCGACGACCGTTCTCATACCCGTGCGCCCCACACCGGTTTCGAAGTACCTGAGCAACAAGCAGTTCATGATCGAGGGGAACAAGTACAGGAGGGCGCCTCCGTGGGAGGATGGACTGAGTCTGGACGCCATGATGGTGGGGTTCAGCGAGCAGCTTTTTCGGTTCAGCCTCAGCAGTCAGCCCCTTGTGAGCGCAAAGGTAGCGCTGGGAGCGGAGGATCGCCTCGAAGCGGCGAAGGCGGAGCAAGCGGCGCTGGAGGCGACGGCGACGCAGCATGGTCCGGACCCTTCCTCAGGTTCAGGTGGGTCAGGGTTCCTGTCCATGCTAATTACACGATTTGATCGCTATCCTCATGCTAGTACCTCGCCCGCCCGTCGGGCGCTCCCAGAAGACCGGGTCAGAGCGTTTGGCGAAGGCGGAACCGAAGCCTGCCTGGCTCACAGCGGAGTGTGCCTTCTTGGCCGTTGTCATCGCGCGAGACCCTGCCCTCGCGGTCGCACATCCGCACCGGCCGCAGCTCTACCACCTCCCTCCCATTCATCTTTTTTTCAATGAAGGCAGCATCCAGGGCGGCAGAATTCACAATTGGTTACGAATCCGGCCATGGTGCATCGCGCAAACCATCAGGCCACCGGAGGGGGGAAGGGTGGTTCTTACGGCTGGCCAATGGCGCGTAGCCCTGGAGGGGCGCTACTACCGGATCGACATCCCCGCCGACCGTGACATTCGGCCGCAGTCGTCGCCCGTCGACATCGCCAAGCTGCCTCCGCCCCCTCCCAAAACTGGCACGGCCGCCGGGCCGCAGCGCGAGCCGGACCGGCGCGCGCGGCGGCGCGCGGCCGACCGCATCGACGTCAACGTCCGCTTCGGTGTCCACGGCGGCTTTGAACCCTACCGGGAAGAGTTGCAACCACTCTGGGGGGCGCGGGAGCTTCCCCGTGCGCAGGTAGATTGCGACACGCGCGTTTGGATGGAAGTGACGTGGGAGTTGTCTTGCATGAATTTCCGTCTCGAGCTCATGGCGCTCGACCGCATCATGGATCCTGCTGCGTACTCGGAGGAGTCGGGCTGGGGCACGGCGCGCGAGGAGGAGGTCATGCTGATTTGGGAGGGCGACGGGAAGGTGCGGCCGATGTGGGATCGCCGTGAAGTTGTGTGCGGCATTGAGAGTCTTACGGACAGCAGGCGACTTGGGGCGTTCACGCGATGGGCGCGCGTGCTGAATTCTTGGCCTGCCGCGAAGGGGAAGCTGCCGCAAACACCGGAGGGCACCACGCAGGACCTTTTCGAGGCACAGATCGCCCGTTTCTACTGCTTCCAGTTCTATTCCGTGTCGGGTCGCCTACCGTCGTTCCCCCTGGTCGCTCCTAGCTCGCTGTGTCGTCATTATCAGTAGGCCGGCTTTGGGCCTGTATTTGTAATGCTCTATTGAAATGCGTCGGCGAAAACGCCGTGTGACAGATCGAGTTGAGTGATCGAATTTGCTAACAAGAACACCGACGGCGTCCGGACCTCTTGCTAGCGGCAGGAGGGGGCCGGGCGGCGGGTTATGAGCTGATGCGTCAGGGCGGGGGCGGGAACGGGAAACGGACTACGGACTTGTTTGAATTCAGGGCCTCGGTCACGTGGCGCGGTACGGCGGACAGGCGCAGAGAGACAGTGCAGAGTTAAGTCCTCCCCCGCCGATCCCTCGTTCGCACGTCGCTCACTGCATCCTTCACTGCCATTCTCCATGCCCTCCTCCTGGAAATGGCGCAAAGAGGAGTCTGCCTGGCTGGCAGAGGTTTCCGACAAAGAATTCGCCGATCGAGAGCTCGCGCAACCTAAGGCGGTGGAGTACTCTCTCGACAACATCGCTGCGAGGATCACCGCCCTCTACGAAGAGCAGTTCAAGCACGCTCACCAGGGGGAATCGGAGGAACAGTACCAAGCTCGCGTCAAGAAATCGCACAAGAACAAAAACCGAATAGTCCGCCGGGTCGTGGGAGAGACCGAGGAGGAGCGTCTCCTGCGTCTTGCCGCGTGCCCCAAGGTGAGTGGCCTGTCCGCATCCCTGTCGCCAGCGCCTGACCTGTATCGCAGAAGATCAGGGGCTACCTCGATGGGCAGAGCGCGAAGTATCGAGAAGCGCTTCTGGCTGCTCCGCAGATAACTCGCCTCCCACCAGTTGCAGCGAAGGCGGGGTCCGCGTGGAAGGTCTGGCAGAGTGCAGACTGCACTCACGGTGACAAACCTGCCATCCAACCGGGGGAATCACCTGCAACATACCAGAAGAGGGTCTCGGCCGCTTACCATGCTCTGAGCGCGGATGATATCAAGGCGCTCGAAGCGCTCGGTGCGGAGGAAGCGGCGCCCAGCAACAGCAGCTCCGAGTTGGAGCGCCAGAAGTAATGCCCCGTCCATCACTTTCTCGCGCAGTGACGCTGACGCCTTTGCCCCCCAGAAAAGCTGCCGGCATGGTTGAGGCTATTAATCGACAGGCACAGCATTGGTACGAGGAGACGGGCTGGGTCGGTCTGTACATTGCGGGCGGTCCTTTGGAAGGTGGACGTACCGGAGCTCACATGTATGTGTTGAGCCTCCCACACGCTAATCACCTCTCATTGCGTTATTGTAGCATGCCGATAGGTCAGACGCCGCAAGAGGAAGACTTCGAGCAGTGGCTTGTACGGCGCACTCCAGATTGGACTTCGCAACACATCCGGATAGAACTCCTCGCGTTCATGGAGAAGATCTTCGGTACGCAGTCACCCTGAGGGACAGTGCAATAGCGACTGACGTACCGATGCCAGGAAACCGACCCGGACTCGACACGACGGCCGCGCCGTCAGCGGAGTCCTCAGGGAGCGTGTACGTGCCTGTTGCAGACACTGCGACCGTTGACACCCCGCTCAACAACATGGGCGCTGCCCCCGACACCGCGCCCGCCACCGCGCCCGCCACCGCGCCCGCCCGCGCCGGTCGGACATTACGCCTGTGGCCGACACCACGCTCGCTGTTGCAGACACTGCGACCGTTGACTCCCCGCTCAACAACATGGACGCTGCCTCCGACACCGCGCCCGACACCGCGCCCGGCACGGCGCCCGGCACGGCGCCCGCGTGGGACATTACGCCTGTGGGCGACGCCGCGCTCGCTGTTTCAGACACTGCGACCGTTGACTCCACGCTCAACAACATGGACGCTGCCTCCGACACCGCGCCCGACACCGCGCCCGACACCACGCCCGGCACCGCGCCCGCGTGGGACATTACGCCTGTGGGCGACGCCGCGCTCGCTGTTTCAGACAATGCGACCGTTGACTCCCCGCTCAACAACGTGGACGCTGCCCCCGACACCACGCCCGTGTCCGACACCTCGACCCTGCCAGAGGCCGGACCGGACGGGCCGATTGCCATGCACACTGCCGACACGTCGGAGCCCCAGTCCGCTCTGGTCATGCTCCCCGAGGCTCAACCTGCTGCCTCGCACAATAATCGCAAGGGGGCCAAGAAACGGAAGTCTGCCGCGCATGACCCTACGGAGGCCCCGGCCACCAAGAAGCCGCGCACGAGCGAGAAGCAGGGCACAACCAAGAAGCCGCGCACGAACATCCCCGCTGCGGTGCCTACCGCGCCGCCGGTGGACCGTCCTGGAGCGCGGGTGCGCAAGGCATCGGACAGAGCGGCAGGACGTGAACTGTGCGTATCCCTAGCCGTCATTACTCCCCGCAGCACACTAAGACGTTGCTAGTCAAACATTAGCCGAGAGGAAGGAGGCGGAGCGTGCGCTCGTGCAAGCGCAAGGGGAGGCCAAAGTACGCCGAGGCGCCAAGGCCGGAGTGCGCAGGAAGACGACGCCCGATGGCCGTGGGAAGTAGGCCGCTCGTCGATGATCAGCGGTGTTATCCCCGAATTTGTGACCAATCTAGATTCTCTAAGCGTCGCTTTGCTACGTCTACCTGCTCTTTGCTCTGACGACAGGGCCGCATTCCCGCCGACTCAGCGGACCAATATGCCCTGAGTTTAGCTTTAAGGCTTCGGCAAGACGTCGCGTATCGAGAGATTCGCGTATCGAGAGATTTGGTTTTCGTAAGGCTCCAGTGGTGCATGCAAAGGCACTCGCTCACGTCGGGCACTAGGGCAGGGGAGGGTAGGGGCAGACAAGAGACAAATTCTTCGAAATGCCGCCGAACCGCCGCCCAGGAGGATGGCTGGCCGCCCTGGCGCTGGAAGGTGCGGGTCTCTGTGATTCATGCGCGACGGGGATGGACACGTCAAGACATTTAAACGGATGGATTCTGACCAGAGCTCAGCACCAACATTCCAGAACACTTGCCATCCTTCGTCGACAATGGTCCACCTCGCACGCACCGTCCTGCATTCGTCTCTCGCGTACAGCTCCCGTCTCAAGAGAGCTTGCTTCGTGGACGCGGAGGCCCGCAAACCCGACATCGTGTCCTCCGCCTGCTTTCACTGCGGCGCGTACGGACGCCTGGGGATGACATACAAGCCTGAGCATGCCGGCCAGTGGCACGCAGTGGTGAGTGACACTTTACCGGCTTGCCTCTTTGGCCGCTGAATGGACGCATTTCGCAGTGCCTGAACCCGCAGTGCCCGTGGCGCAAGGCGGGGCGCAAGGCCCGAGCGTGGTACCCGGCGCAGGAGTTGCCTACGGCTGACAGGGTCGCTGCCATCGAGGCTGTCCGCGCGGCGGATGAGGCGGCGAAGGCTGCGCACAAGATCGCTAGGGCCGCCGAGGCGAAGCACGCGAAAACGTTGAAGGCGAAAACGTTGAAGGCGAAGGCGAATGTATGTACCACTCTGTCCGCTTCACGCCACTCTCTGACCACGCCGCAGGGTGGACGCGCGCGCAAGAACCGCGGGTCGCGCGGCGAGGGCAGTGCGCTGCGCGATGAGCAGATGGACGGCGACGCGCGCCTTGCCGCCTTGATTGCCGAGGAGGAGGTCACGGGTGTGCGCGCTGCAGCCGAGCAGATAGACCAGGACATGGCGATCGCGCTCGCCCTCGTCGACGCTGACGCTGACGAGGGCGCGGAACGCAGCTCATCTGTTGTTCCAGAGTCCGTCACCCAGGAGGTAAGCAGTCATCCACGCGCCGCACCCCGGGATGCTCTCTGATGGCAGGTCTTGCAGACGATGCGCACGAGCAGCGATGGAGGAGAGGCGGATGGCTCGCGGGACCCGTCGGGCGACGCCGACGCTCCCGCCGACGGCGACGCACCCGGCGATCACAGAGACGACGGCGATCGGAGCGATGGCGATGAGGCTGGCGGTCTTCCTGTGAGCCCGCCAGCGTACAAGGCCATGCGGATCACGTTGTGGCGGGCGGTGCGTTCTGACTTCCACTTATGCTGTAGGCTGATGCTGACCGGCTCCGTCAACAGGGACATCTACGCTACGCTTTTCGACACATCCTGTGCACCGCCGAGTTCATCCCTGCGTACGCGATCACCTTGGAAGAGATGGAGGCCGCCGGGTTCGCAAACAACACCCAGACCCAGTACTGGGACCCCGCTCGCACCAGGTGGGCTCCGGATAACTACCAACGCTTCGATGACCCGATCCCACTCCCGGATGCGGCGCAATACGTTCTGATTCGCGCGCGAGACACCCACGGCGATGTCCTCAACAGTTTCGGCACGGAAGTCCGGTGGCTGGAGAGCCAGACGCCACTCGAAGGGCTGCCATTCACCGTCGTCGGACTGAACGGCTCCGCCGAACCCCTCCCGGAGCCCACCCAAGACGCAGATGGCGCCACTGCCGCCGAACCCCTCCCGGAGCCCACCCAAGACAGTGATGGTACCACTGTCGCTACCGAATCGCCTCCCCCTTCATCGCCTCCCCCTTCCCTGCCGGCCACCGCCGGTTCTACGAGCGCTGACACCGCCCAGGCGATTTCCCCTCCACCGCCGTACTCGTCTGTCGTCGGAGGTCGCGGTCGTGACGACGCGCCGATGGTCGACTTGGAGGCTCTGCGGGGTCGTCAGCTCCGGCGTCACGACACGGCGTTCTACGGAGAGGATCAGCTGGGAAGGGGCCCGTGGAGTTCCGTAGTCCCAGGCGCCTTCAGGCCCACGAGGTCGCCGCCGATCGAGAGAATCTGGGCTAACACTAACGCAGCCGGGGGGCGTGTACAGCCGATGGGGCGAGGCGAGGGCTCGTCGACTGGACCGCAGCAAGGACGTGGTGTCAAGAGGCCGGGCGAAGACGACCACGTGGAGGGTACGTCGACTGGACCACAATCTAAGCGACGTGCGCTCGATGCGCCGCCTGCGAGCGATGTCGGACGGCGTGAGCGTCAGGCTACGGACAGAGCGGCTGGGATTGGACTGTGAGTACTTTGGTTTGTGTGTGTCAATAGCAATCTCCTGAGCCTTCCATCAGCCGGAGCCTGCTCGACAAGAAGACCGACGCCGCCCGCGCCTATGCCCGATCGCCCGCCGCCCTCTCATCCGCCGCGCCGACGTCCGCCGCCCCGTGGTCTCGTGTGCCCGCGCCCGCCGCCGCGCCCTCCGCCGTTTTTGGGGCGCGTGCATTGGGGGCAGGCACGTCCTCCGCCACCACGTCCTCCGTCCCCGCGAACGGTCGCCCGTCCACCCGAGTGTTTGGGGCGCCGACGTCCTCCGCGACCAGGTCAACGCCCTCCGCCGTTTTTGGCGCGCGTGCATTGGGGGCAGGCACGTCCTCCGCCACCACGTCCTCGTCCACCGCAGGCACGTCCTCGTCGGCCACGTCCACCGCCGTCCCATGCACCGTCAGCGACAGCGACGACGACGACGACGTTCACTCCGAGTGGGTGTGGATTCGGGGCAAGTTTGTGAGGGTTTGGGACCTCACAAAGCCTACCAAAAGGAGGCGTACCGACTAGGCCACTGGCGATGCAACGGCGCTCACGGGCGCACATAATTATTTTAGCACAAATTCCATTTCGTCTGTTCTAAAATACAGTTGGGTTTTTAATGAGAACTTGTCTGTGCCAGGTGTGAATGTGAACGTATGTATTATACCAACTACGCTACGTTGTGATGTGAAGTGAAGACAAACGAACACGTGGTTGCGGAATATGCCGGGACCTGATAAGCGCTCGGCTTCTCCGTCGCCCACCACTGCTGAGCTCGCGCTCTCTAGCTTTGCCCTCCCTCCTCACCCTCTCACCCTCTCATCACCTCACCCTTTCATTCTTATCACCCAAGGACCAAGCTCTCCAGCCAAGGTATGTGAGCACGATGCGGTATGTAGACATTCTGACGATCGGACAGCGAGCTGCACCACGGCTCCGGCCGTATCCCTGACCAGGCTGACCTCCGCCCGCCATCCAACCCTCCCTGCCCCCCACCAGAGCCCCCGCCCGCGCTTCTCAGGCGCGCGTGCACTCTTCCCCGCGCTTTTCAGGCGTGCGTCGACATCCCCACCACCTCTTGTTCGTATCCCCTGACCTCCGCCCGCCATCCAAGCCTCCGTGCCTCGCACCAGAGCCCCCGCCCGGCCCCAATCGCCATCCAACCCTCGCTCCTCCCCACCAGAGCCCTATCTGTGCTCCCTGCAGATCACCCGCATGCAAGCGAGACAAGGCTGGCAGAAGGGCCGTCAAAGGCGCGGTTCCGGCCATGGCCCAGCGGAAAAGGGGCCGAATTACGAGGGCATCGGGTGCTACTACACGCTCGATTCGCGTGCTAAGACTGGCCCGGAAGCGTCGGAGCCGGAGCTCATCTCCAAGAAAAAGAGAGGGACCTACTCCAAGCGCAACGTCTTCCTCCGGCACTACCCCAAACGCGGAGACGGCACATTTGTGTTGGACGAGTTCCTGGAGGGCGCACACGACTCGGACGACGACTACTGGGGCGATAGCGACGTCGACGGGACAGGTGCGTAGTGCATTCAATAATCCGACTTGCGCGGCTCATCGCCATGCAGGGTTCGCGACGGTCTCTGTGGCCGCCCCAGCGCCGGCAACCTGCGACACAGGTACCTCCAACCACCCGAATGTCGCACCCCCGGGCGCAGCCCCTTCGACGACCGCGACGAGCGCGACGACCACGACGACCGCGACAACCGCGACAACCGCGACGAGCGCGACGACCATGACGACCGCGACGACCGCGACGACCGCGACGACCGCGACCTTGACCGCCGCCCCGTCGACGGCCGCCCCATCGATTGCCACCCCGAAGATGTCAGTGCAGGAGTGGAAGCAGCGGCGGCGCATGGGTGGTGAGCCCGAGGACTGGACAGGCCCTGCCGCGGCGCGCGGGCAGTTCTGGACGCCTGCCGGGCAAAAGGCAGGCCCGGAGGCACCTGTGCTACATGGGCAGATGGGCTCAGCATCCCTCCCTGGGTTGCCCCTCTCACCCACGGGCGGCGCGCAGGCACCCAAGCGTCGCAGGCCGCGCAAGCGTCGCAATGGGTCGCCGGACCGCTCTCGCTCCCCCATCCGCCGGGAGTTGTCTCCGGCGAGACGTCACGGTTCACCCAGGCGCAGCTCGTCCCCTGGGCGCGGGGACAGGTCTTCAGCGCGTCGCGGAAGGACCCCTCCGCGCCGCGCCGGATCGCCTGTGCGGGCGCACGGCCATCCTGGGGGAAGTTCTACTCGGCCCGCGGGAGCCGCATCCACTTCGCGCATTCGTTAGTACTTGAACTGGGGTGGGTTGGATGGAGGCGCGGCCCTGAAAACGTGTTCACCTATGCCACTAATAAATATGCAGCCTGCCGTATTTACATGTATAAGTAGTCGTGGTCACAAAAAAACGCCCGTATTGTCGCCAAAAAAGAGTGTGAAGCCGGCACGGCGGGAACCCGGCCCGATGCAGATGTTGACGTTTGTTTGCGCCGCGTCAACGGCGCCCGCGACAGTCAGAGCTCGCCATCCACCAGCAACCATCCCCGCCGTCAATCGTGCCCTGCCTCGCCGCGTTTATCAGACGCGCGTTGAGCGCACCCTCCGCCGTCTACGTGCCCCGCCTCGCCGCGCTTATCAGGCGCGCGTTGAGCGCACCCGCCACCGTCAAGCATACCTCGCCGTGCTCGGAGCCCCCGCGACTCAGAGCTCGCCATCCGCCAGCAACCGTCCCCGCCGTCAATCTTGCCCCACCTCGCCGCGTTTATCAGGCGCGCGTTAAGCGCACGCACCACCGTCAAGCATACCTCGCCGCGTTTATCAGACGCGCGCTGTGGGTTAGAAGGGTCCGAGCCAGAGAAGACCCATGCGGCGGACTCCTAGAAAATCAAAGGCGGCTCGTCTGCAGCCGACTGGCCAACAGGGCTTCAGCCTTGAGAGCTGGTTTCATGCGGCAAAACATGCTCGCCCGTCGCCAGTGGAGGCCGCGTCGACTTCGGCGACCGCCCCCGCGACCGCGACCGTACCTGCAATCGTACGCGCCGCTTCTCCTAATCCATTTGACACCACCGGCACGGAAGGCGATACCCAGGAGCAGGCGGAGGGCATCAGCGGGGAGGCGGGCGAGGATGGGAAGGCACCAAGCAATACCATTGTGCGTACTGTTGACAGACCTACTGCGCGGTTTGAATGCTGAGAGGTCGCGCGTCGCTACAGAAACCTAACGAGCGCATGACGCAGTTTCTTGGGCAGTACGCTCAAAACGCACAGGCCGCACTATTCCGCCGCGAGGTCGGCCCCGAAGACAAGCGATGTGCGCGGTGCCCCGCGGAAAGCAAGGGTGTGGCTACGGCCCGCTGTGTCGACTGCTTGCACCGCCGCCCCCTCTGTCGCGAATGCCTTCTGGATGGACATCGGTGGCTGCCGTTCCACCGCGTGGAGGAATGGTCGCCCTCTGAGCGATTCTGGCAGCGAACGACCTTATCCAAGCTCGGCCTCGTCCTTAATCTCGGCCATGGAGGCCTGCCATGCAAGACCTTCAAAACCAGGGGCGATCTTCGAGTGATGACCATCGTACATGGGCGAGGTATTGAACGCATCCAAGTGAAATTCTGCGCGTGCATCCAGGGCAATGCCAGAACGATCGCGTCCGACTTCGATCAGCTCATGGATTGCGACCTGTTTCCGGCGTCCTGGGTGCGACCGATGACGGCGTTCACCTTGGCGGTGATGAAGGACTTTCAATTACTGGCGTTGCAAACACAGGCGCCCGCCGGCGATCTCATGAGGTACCTGGCGAGATCGAGCGACAACATTGACCCCGATGACGTGGACGTGAGTGGTACGGCGATATCGGCGTCAGCACACCATTGAAATTGGTTCGCAGGACCGATACCGGGAGTACATGATCTCACAGCGAGAGTTTGCGTACCTTTCTGCCACCAAACGCGCGAATGAACAGCCGCGTCGCGACATGAACGCGGGTTCTCTGGCTGTGCTGTGCCCGGCATGCCCGCAACCTGGCATCAACATGGATCCTCACTGGCAGACGCGAGAGGATGCTTTGCGGTGGGTGTTAGATTCTTTTGGCGCTTCGAGCGCTCGAGCTGAACCTGTTGGGCAGATTCCTGGACGCCATGTACTACGCCACAGATGGCAATTTCCATTTGAATCAGAAGATCAAGCCCATGGACATGGCGGACACGCCTCTGACCATGGGCGCCGCTTACTTTGCCCACGAGGGGGACTACACGAAGTTCCTGCCGCGGGTGCCCCCCAGAAAGGAGCCAGAGGTAAGCGGCGAATATCTGCAGCGTTGCATGGCCGCAAGGCGCTCATGAATGATAATCGCAGGAAACGACATGCCATGAGTTCGGGGCGCTGGGATACGGCGCGCATACCGGGAAAGTGTCTGGCGTCGTCGGTCTCTACTGCCAGAGACACATGTTCGCGTTGGCGGGTGGGCTTGTGGATCTACAGAAGGGCGAAAGGTGCGTACGTGGCTGCGTTGGAGGATTCGGGATGCTGACAGGGCCTTTGGTGTGCCAGATTCGCCAACGTCGACTACGTAATGCTGACGGCGCTGCAGCCCTACATGGACTTGACGACGCACGTATCCGGCTACGACATAAACTGTCAGTACCGCATCAACCTCGAGGATCGATTGAAGTGGATGCGGGAGAACACTGCCGATCTAGGGTCAATCCAGAAGTACCGCATTCCGTTGACGTTGGCGGCGGTGGGAAAATTTCATCTTCCCGCCCATTGCGCGGAGTGCCGCATCTTCTTCTCCTTCCACTTCCTGCCCTGGTGTGCTATGACGGACGGCGAGGCCGCGGAGCGCCTCTGGGCGATACTGAATTCCATCGGGAATGCCACGAGGGAGATGACGCCGGGCAACAGGCACGACTTCATCAACGCGATGCTTTCCGACCTGAATGCGCGAAGAGTCCACGGCATTGGTGCGGACTGCTGCTCAACTTACGCGCGTCGTGTACTGACGTTGTCGCAGCGAAATACCTGGCGAGGAAGCACAACGAGGCCGCGGACGCGTTGGTGTGGGTCCGGGAGGAGCTCGACCTCGTGGAGCGGGAGGCGAAGGAGTCGGTAATCGAATGGAGGCAGGAGCTGGCAACCTGGCAAGCCGACGTCCTCAACATCAAGAAGCACAAGGACATGAGCAATCCATTCGAGCCCGAAAAGTCGGCAGGTGCGTTGGCGGGCGTCGCCCATGATTAGCTTTCGAGTCGCTGACGCGCGTCGCAGTGATGACGAAAGCGGATGCGTTGGCGGTCCACATTGCCAGAGTGGACAAGAACTCCGGGACGGCGGGTCTGGCGAGAGCCATTTCAGATGGCGTGGACCTCGACGCAAGGAGGTAAGTGGCCCCGGCGAGTCATATGCCCGTGTGCCTTTGCTAATCGTGTTGGCGTAGGTCAAACTTGATCCGGCGGCTGAGAACGAAGCATATGGTCGGGGACCCGTTGGTCGCCGAGGAGTACAAGAAATACATGGCGGACATGGCCGCGTGGAAGCTCCGCCACGATATGTACATCCTGCCCCTCCTGATAGCTGCCACATCGGGCAAACCCGGTGACCGGATGAGCGCCTTCATGTTGGATGACGAACAGGCCGCTGCAGGGGATGAAGCAGACGACGGGCGGGACAGCGGCAAGCGCAAGCAGAGCGATGACGTTGAGGGAACGCAGGCGGGCACAAAGGAAAAGCAGACGAAGAAGGTGGCTGGCCAGGATGCGACGGACGACAGAGGCGATGGAAAGCAGGACAAGCCGTCGCAGGACAAGGAGTCGAAGCCGGCGCGGTCACGGCGGGCGCGCAAGGAGGTGACGAACGGGGAGATGCTGGGGAACGTACGCGACCGCCGCGTGCTATTGCCATCGTGCTTCAACAAGGGGGTCATAGAGCACGTCTCGATGACGGAAGCCGCAGACATTGAGCGCGGTCTACGGGAGGGGCAGTGCAATGACGCGCTCGACGGGCTGCGGGTAGGGCTCATCAGCAGCTACAGCTTCAACGTGTACAAGAAGGAGAGCAAGCATACTCAAGGCATGGCCACGCGAACGAAGACCATGGACAACCGGAAGCGAGACACCATCGACCAAGACACGACGACGTACCGGCGAGCCCGGCAGGCCCGCATCGCCCTCGGCATGTCGGAGACGGACGAGGATTGTCCGCGTTTGAAGAAAGAGGACATCAAGAGTTTCACGGTGTACACCGCGGATGCGAAGCTCGGAGAGAGCAGGTGCCAGACGTCGTGGATTTGGTCCAAGTTTGAGAACCTGCTGACGTCCAAGAACAAGTCTTTGAGCACGTGGACGAGAAGCGGTACGTCGTTTGGTGCGTCGATTGGCGGCTCGGCTCACGTTCGCGTCGGCTTGCAGCTCTGAAGGCACTCTGGTTCCGGCGGACTTCGCTGTACAAGAGGTGGTGGGAAGAGAGCCTGCTGGTCAACGAAGAAATGAGGCGGGTCCGTCGGACCTTCGAGCATTTCCGGGATTCTTGGCTGGACACTGCGCACAAGTGCGATGATAGCGACCCAGG
This sequence comes from Auriscalpium microsporum, assembly GCA_019914985.1. Lineage (NCBI taxonomy): Eukaryota > Fungi > Basidiomycota > Agaricomycetes > Russulales > Auriscalpiaceae > Auriscalpium > Auriscalpium microsporum. The sequence goes on along the minus strand of JAHLMG010000007.1, from coordinate 717,173 downwards.
ACGCGCAGCGTACGCGAGGAGGTGGGTGTAATCGGCAGTCGTTGGTATCTGGCGGCTAACACGCCCCTGGTCCGCAGGCAGGCGTTCAGATACAGAAGGCTGCTGGAGGGCGCAGACGAGGCGTTCAAAGACAAGATATCAAGCCCTGTTTACCTGATAACGTAGGATTTCTCTGTATGTACAATGAGGAGCTGGGAAGGCCGTATGTACAGTTGCTTCGCTCCGCCGTGCTGCGTGTCCGCTTTTGTCTGGGACCGTGTCTTGCTAATCTCTCACAGGTGCTTCAGTGCTCTTCAGGCGAGGGCGCGCGGATTTTGGCCTGCCATTGCTCGACGAAGCGCTGGAGGGTAGGCGGCGCGTTGGTGTTGAAGTTGATGGTAATGGTCCCGCGACGCGCAGGAACTCTCTTTAGCGCGCGGTTTTGGGCGAACCGACGGCGCACGCGCAAGACGAGCACGCGGACCGGGCTGCTGTTCGAGCCGCCGATCTCCCACTTCACGCCAAGCTTGCTGCCTTGCTGTGGCCAAAGGACTTCATCGACGCGGCCCTCGCACGCTCGGCGCACGAAGTCGGGGTACATGTCCGCGTCCTGGCAAGATAAAGGTCAGCGAAGCCCGGTATACCCAAAGGAACGGCGATAAACCTCAAGGAAGGCGCGGATCGCTTTGCGCATGTCTTTCGACATTTGGAGAATTGCTGGTGACGGCGAAGGTCGAGGAGGAGGAACGGACGTGGCGAACTGGCAGACGAAGTGGACGAGGAAGCGGCGTCGGCGGCGGGGTTCGTGTCAGCGCGTGGGCGAGCGACGGAGGAAGATGAAGCACGCACCTGCAGACGCGAAGACGCCGTTGGCGACGATGCGGGGCCGTTCGCGTGAGCGGGTGGTTGGGGTTGGAGAAGATCGAGCTACTGGGGAGGGGCGCGTGTCAGCGCGTGGGCGAGCGGTCAAGGACTAAGAACGCACCGACGTGGAGGACTAGCAGACGAGAGGAACGGACGTTGAAGTGGACGAGGAAGCGGCGTCGGCTGCGGGGTTCGTGTCAGCGCGTGGGCGGCGGGTGGTTGGAGAAGACCGAGCTACTGGGGAGGGGCGCGTGTCAGCGCGTGGGCGAGTGATCGAGGAACAAGAACGCACCGACGTGGAGAACCAGCAGACCAAGTGGACGAGGCAGCGGCGTCGGCGCGTGGTCGAGTGATCGAGGAACACGAACGCACCGACGTGGAGAAGCAGCAGACCAAGTGGACGAGGCAGCGGCGTCGGCGCGTGGTCGAGTGATCGGGGAACAAGAACGCACCGACGTGGAGAACCAGCAGACGAACTGACCGAGGAAGCGGCGTCGGCGGCGGGGTTCGTGTCAGCGCGTGGGCGAGCGACGGAGGAAGATGAAGCACGCACCTGCAGACGCAAAGACGCCGTTGGCGACGATGCGGGTCCGTTCGCGCGCCGTTGGCGACAATGCGGGGCCGTTCGCGTGAGCGGGTGGTTGGGGTTGGAGAAGACCGAGGTACTGGGGAGGGGCGCGTGTCAGCGCGTGGGCGGGTGATCGAGGAACACGAACGCACCGACGTGGAGAAGCAGCAGACCAAGTGGACGAGGCAGCGGCGTCGGCGCGTGGTCGAGTGATCGGGGAACAAGAACGCACCGAGGAGGAACGGGCGTGGAAGAGGACGATGAAGCGGCGTCGGCGGCGGGGTTCATCTCAGTGTGTGGGCGAGCGACGGAGGAAGATGAAGCACGCACCTGCAGACGCGAAGACGACGTTGGCGACGATGCGGGGCCGTTCGCGTGAGCGGGTGGTTGGAGTTGGAGAAGATCGAGCTACTGGGGAGGGGCGGGCGTCAGCGCGTGGGCGGGTGATCGAGGAACAAGAACGCACCGAAGACGGCTGCTTGGGTACAGCGCAGGGTGGTGGCGGTATTGGTGGGGGTATGGAAGCAGAACAGGTCTCAGCTCGCGCTCGACAGATGGAAAAGAGAAGAAGGTGGATATGAACGGTGGCGGGACAGTGAGAGGACGAAGGCGGTCGCACGCTTGAGGGCAGGCAGGTCGGCGCGCTCAGTGGCACAGAGGAAGGCTCTGGCCGGGTACGCCGCGACGAACTCTTGCATCGGTGCATGCGGGGCTGTCTCTGCACGTTGCCGTCGACGTCGCTCCTCAAGGTTCGGGCACGGACGAGGCGTATGTGCGTAGTTATTGACCGTTCCTCCTATCTACCTACTTGACCTTCCAGTATAGACGCATGGCCTTCTTTATCTGACTTGTCTACTCCACCAGCGAATGCCACCGGATGCCCGTCGCCGCAGCGCCCCTCCAACCCCTCGAGCCTCGACGCACGGGAAGATCTGGCAGAGGCAGGCTCGAGGTAAGCACACAGTCTGGGGCCGATATAACCCGCAGCGCACATTCTGACGACCGACGCGCTCACCAAGCACGCACAGACAACGAAGACGGAGCACGCGGCGCGGTTACTGGGGACGGCGAGAGGGAGGGCGACGGCGAGGGGGCGTCACGACTGCGACGAACGCGCGGGCCTGGATCGACGGCATAGGCGTGGGGACAGCGCGCCGAGACTGGGCGCCGCAAGGACCGGGCGGGCGCGCACAGACCAGGCGGGGCCGCACAGAGCTGGCGGGCGCGCGGCCGGGGCGAACACCAGCGGGGGCCTGGTGCAAGCCACCTGGTCATGGCGGGATCCCCTCACAACGCACGGGCTCCAGCTGCTCCAGCATTGCTGGGTGCGCTGAGTCCGCGCGGTACGGGCGGGATTTGCGCCATGACCGGGCGGGCTGCACATACGAGCGCCGACCGGTCTGGCACGGTACTGAAGTCCCTCGCATCTGGCAAATGTCACATCGGGGTCGCTCGCATACTGACTGGGTTCATCCACTAGGACGCTCTCTTGAGACTTGCTTCCGGCCAGGCGACGGTAAGCTCGAAACCTCACTATCACCTTCGGCATTACTCAGCATCTGAAAAACGCCCTGGACTCTGACGACTCCTGATCTTTGATACGCAAGGCAGGTACCATCTCCTGGACCCTTGCAGCCAACCCTGACACAAGTGGTAGCGACTGCCTCCTCATTCGATCCTGCTGTCAGTCGCCTCCTCACTCTTTGTATCTCGAGCTCGCTTCTCTGACTTGGAGACAAGGCATCCACGAACACCCTCGGCAGCCAAGTGACCGTACGGCCTTCCTACTGGCGGCCGTCTCAAGTCGTAAGCGTCTGTTCGAAGTCTGATTCGCCAGCTCACAGCGATGTACTACTCGACAGCATGCGATTCCCACTAGTTTGCTCAATACGCCGGTGAGCTGTCAGCATGGAAATATAAGGGCTTGATGCGCTAACTTTCGGCAATTTCAAGGCCGGCAAATCACCAGGAACAACAAGCGGAAGTAGTTATCGCCAGACCACGGGAGCCGGGCCGAGCTCTCAACAGTCGGACCGCGTGCGTGCATACTTTTTTTACTACCGTTCATTGAAGCGTAGGCTGATTCGATCATACATAGTCAATGTATATCGCGCGAGGCCCGCATCCAGGGCCTTCCTTCTCACCCGTGCGTCAGACGATTTTATGGAAATCCACATGCCGTGTCGAGCAGCGCACTCTTTCTCTTGCAGGAGAATGAGCTGGGCCTGGCCAAGAAGCTGAAAAGACTAGACGCCCTTGCGTTGGTGTGTAAAAGTGCCGAAAACGTCATGCAAAGACTTACTAGTGCGGTTGACAGGCAAGGAACCAGCTCGAAGAGAAGCGTGTCCTAGCTCGTCGTGCTCAAGAGACCATATCAGCACCGAAACCACCACAACTACGAGCTGATCATATCATATTTTATCGCTGATGTTTACCGCAAACTTGAATGCACGAGGAGGCGGCAATTGGGCTCGGAACCAATACTAGCACCCCGCTACGCATGCTGGTCCAATTCAGCAGCAAATACCTGTATGTAAATCGTATATCGTAATTTGACGGAAAAGGTCGTCCGCAGTTCGTCAATGAGAAACTATGTCGACGTGCACCTCAGTCTCAAATGCCGACATCAAGCCTCATTCAGGCTCCATTTGACATAGCCCACGCTTGAGCTTATAGGCCTCATACTCTACACGCGTTCGGAGGTTCTACTAGCAATAGATGGGGATACACTTATGAGATTATACCCGGAGTTTCCTAATGCTTACCATGTTTACTCTCTCACGTCTGCCATGCCGCTGTGCGTGTTTCTACTAGCAAGCAGACTCGGATACAGTCCGTTAGAGGCGGCCGGGGTTTGCCGTATTGCGTTCGCACGGCCATCTGCACAACCCTGGACTCGACCACCGTGACCGTGGTCTCTACACCCCTCCAATTTATTCGATTCGCGACAGTCGCGTGAAGCTCATTCCTTCGTGGGGCTGTTATGTGGTAGTGAGGAGTCAGCCCAGCGATATGTTTTCACCCAGTTGTCTCTCTCTTTGTGGAATCGGACCGTAGACACTGGCAGAGTGGACTCGGGAGATCCTATCCTATCCTATCCTGCCTCGCCTCCGCGCAGCGCCCGCAGCATTGAACATGTCTGCACCCTTTGTCGACACCTCGGCCTGGCCGCCGCGGCGCTGGCCACCCTGATCGCATCGGTTCGTCTGCGCATCCCGATGCCTTCCCTATTTTGCACAGAGCTCCGCGCCACAAGGTATGCATAGATGTCATCCTTCACTTGCTGTCACTCAACATCCACGTGCCGCGCGGTATATAAACCCGTCTGCACGATTTCAACTGAACCCCGCTCTTCCTTGTCGACTTTCCCAGCAACCGCCATCACCATGAAGTTCACCTTCGCCCTCGCCGCCCTCGCCCTCGCCGCGCCTGCTCTGGCGCAGTCCTCGTCCGCCGCACCCTCCAGCATGGCGGACATCCCGCCGTGCGTCCTCACCTGCCTATCTGCGAGCAACCAGGACTGCCCAGACATGTGCGTCCCACCGCGCATCCCCGTTCGCACGAGCTGACCATGGGTTATCTTCTGCAGCACGGATATCCAGTGTATCTGCACGAACACCCAGTATCAAGCCAGCGCGACCTCGTGCATCACTTCCTCGTGCTCGAGCGACGACCAAGCCGCCGCAGTCCAGCTGCAGCAGTCGCAGTGCGCCGCCAGCACGTCCCTCCCATTCTCCCTTACGCGCCCTTGCTAACCACGCGCCCGACAGTTTCCTCCTCGGCCACCTCCGCGTCGGCCACCACCTCGGCCGCGTCCTCCTCGCTCTCCTCTGGCGAGTCGTCCACCAGGTCCTCGCTCTCGTCGCGCGCGTCCTCCGCGACGTCCGCGGCCTCGTCCGTGCGCTCCAGCCTGAGCAGCGCCGCCTCGAGCGCTCTCAACACGTCGTCGAATGCTGGGCAGAAGGCGTGGACCGGCGTCGGCGTGGGTGCGTGGGGCACCGTGCTTGTCGCCGCGGCCGGCATCCTCGTGGGCGGCGCGCTCGTGGTCTGAGCGCGTTGGTGTTCACGATGAAAGTGAGCCTTCGGTGCGCCGCTGTCGAGCACACGGGCAGCCGCCGATATATCATTCTTGTTCTCTTCTCTTCTCCTCTTCGCCCAATTCGATTCAGTCTGTAGCCGTCATTGAGCATTCTTCCATCCTGTCGCCCCAGAACGATCTGTTCCATGCACGTTCTTTCGGCGCACTGCCGCTTCAATTATAGATCCACACCGCGGTTAAATTCGTACTGCACGTTGTCCAATAAAAGAGAAAGAGTTCTCGCTGCCTCATGCTTTTGTAAAGGCTGAATATTGAGTGAGCGACTACCGACGGCGCGACAGATGGGGCACCGTCGCCACACGATGCAGGTGGATTCTCGTTCGCCCAACGTCAGTCCGCCACATGGCAGTGGGCACCGTGACGATGATGCGAATCCCGAAGCACATTCTGATGTGCGTTGAGGAGTCCATCGTATATTATTGCTATGGAAGATGCTCGACGAAAGAATCGTTGGATTCTGAGATGGATACGGAGGCTTGCCGTGGCCAGTTCGGGGCCTGCTGGAGGCAACCGTACGGCGCCACCGGCCATCTCATACGAGGACAATCGCGCCACACCGCGTGGACGGCACGCCACAAGCTACCACCCACGTCTTGCGGCAACGGAAACCAACAGGCGAGCACGTAGAGTGACACGTTCCGCGTGAGGGAGCAGAGACTGGAGACTCTGGAGAGACTCGGAGCAGCCTGAGCGTCGGAGGCCCGGATCGCGTCACCCGCCGGCCGGCCGGCGAGCAGAAAATACTCACACACTCCTGATGACCTATTACCCAACCACGCCACCGGCGAGGCCACCGAGCCGGACGGGAACGTGCCACCCTCCCGGCCCTGCATGACGGGCCGCGGACCATCATCCAGGAGCACGCTTTGACATGTAGTACGCAGTAGATTGACCACCTAAGCTACAGGCCGCCTCCTGGTCAACTCCAACTCTGGAGCCAGAGATCACAGCTCATCACGCAAAGGTGGAGCGATGCTCTCCTCCGCTGCATCGGCCTCCTCGGCAGCGTCCGTGACAGCAGGCGCAGTGACACCTGCGTTGGCCAGCTCGTTGATGTCCGCTACTGCTGCGCTCCCAAGAATGCGGCCCTCGTCCGCCAACCGCCTAGCAAAGCCGGCGATTTCAGAATCGTACACCTCCCATTCTGGGATTTGTCGCGCCCGCGCGAGCTTCGGCTCTTTCTACTCATGCGGTCATGTCAGTCCCCTGCCGCTGATCGCCACTGGATACGCACTGTCAACGGATTCTGGCACAAGTCTATCGTTTTGGCGCGGTCAAGTCTATCCTTGCTGCCTGTTCAATCCATGAGCCACGTCGCCCAGGTGAGAGTTGAATTACTGTACGTACACCAAGTCTCGCACTGATTGTGGAGCTATCAGCAAGGTCTCAAAGGCAGGCGAGAAGTATCACTCACCCATAGCCAATCTTCGTGTAATGAATACTGTGAGAGGAATCAGAACGTCGGTAGTGCGTAATGTCATGGTCGCAGTTGACTTACAATGGGAATATGACCCTGTAGATTATTAGGGAGATCTGCGGAGTAGTGAGCTCCGGCTCGTATACGTTTCATATCGCACTTGCCTTGATCAAGATTGGCAAGCGAATTTGGATCGGCCGATAGCTGCTGATATTGGCTTCGCAAAATATCCTAGAGGCGTTACAACACGCTTCAATATCTCCGGTCGGCGAGATACATAGATAGCCAAGAACTCACTCCGGCAGCCATCTAAAAACGACATGTAGAATCAATAACGAGGCCCGGAAGTCCGCTAGCTAAGCGACATACCTGTCTGAAGCGGACCAGATCCACGACGTACAGCGCACTGACGAACGAAATCAGACCGTGGTCACATACTCAGGCCCCGAAAGTACCTTATGTGATACGGTCTGCCACGCAAGAAGTCTGCCCAGTATCCCGTTTTCCAGAAGCGGTAGCCCTCCATATCCGTGTTGTCGTCGCCCATCGGGGTATAACCATACGGCGCGCCCTGGAGATCGAGATCTATGAGCTCTTTCAAGTCCGCTCGTACAATTTGGTCGGCGTCGACGAAGATGACTTTGTCCAGATCCATGGGGAACAGGACGTCGAGGAACAGGATCTTGTACGCCCAGATGATGCGCTGCTTCTCCTTCTGCCGCCGGAGCCACGTGGGCCACTTGTACGTGACCAACTCGTATTGAAATCCGTATTCCTCGGCGAAGTGAGGAATGAATTCCTGTGAACCCAGTCAGTATGGTAACATTGCCCGGATGGTGGAGGACGAACCAGGAACGAGGGCGAGAGGAAGTTTTCAATGAACCAGAACTTTACGCTGTGCTTGGTATTGCGCAGGACACTCAGGATCATGATAGACGCAAATCGCTGTTTGAATCGTTTTCAGCGGTACTGCGAAACGAATTGAATGAGAGCGCACCTCGTAGAGGAGACCAGATGCTACAGTAAAGATGTTGATGTCCGCGTGTCTGGAAGTGGAGACGCTGGTCGATGGCGCTTCCTTATGTCTGAAGAGCGAGGTGATGCTTTGAAAGAGAAGAAAAAGAAAACAATATTTAGAGTCGAAGTGGCAGAATACAGCACGTGACGCACCGAGTGACCACGTCATCAACTAGACCCACTGGTTCCTTCTCCTCTTCCTCTTCCTCGAGGACGTCCGCAGTCTCTTTACCAGGCAGTCTAGCCAGACGGGGATACAGTGTCAAGCCTTGGAAGCTCGTCACAGTGATCTCACTCCCAACCACATCAACAGCACCGCTGTCCCATCCGTTGTTCCCTGCGCTTTCGAGCTTGAACACCTCTCTGCCACGGCCTTCTCTGATCTCCAGTTGATACACGCCAGGCTTCACCTTGAACTGGAGATAGCCCAAGTTCGCGACAACTAGCGTATCGTCTACCGGCGCTGAATCACTCGTCGTGAGCTGCAGCTGAACGCCACGAGGAGGGCTGTTGGTGTTCGATTCGCGAGCGTGCCCGCCGGCGACGAGATAGTCGAGCTCGAAGATCGCCTCTACGCCGTTGTGTTGGTCGTCTCCGGTGAGAACGCCGAGCTGAATGTTGTCGAGATCGTAGAGAGCTTTCTTCGGGCGGACGAGCCATGATGTGGGTTCATCAAGGGCGAGCGTGTAGATCGGGTCCACAGGAAGATCGCGGAAGACGGCCTCGGGGACGATTTCCTCCCTGGATAAATGCTGTCAGCACACCATATATAGCGCGCTCATCGGACTTACCCGTCTTTGTTGAACCTGTGTTTTGTCAGGAGATTGTAGCGATAGAATCGCTTCAAAGGCAGCTAAATCCACGACGGTCAACGGACAAGCGAAGCTTGAGCGGGCGGCGCTTTACCTCATCGTATGGGGCCGGCTGCAGGTAGAACTCGACGTGGACCGTAGGAATCTCACTTAGCCACTACCGCGGCTGTCAGTACAAGCATCTGTCAATCGCTGTCCATGCCCACCTCAAATAAGCTTGTATACCGCTGGGCCTGTTCACTGAGAGGATCCAGAACAACGACAAAGCGATGGATTGCCTCCTGGCGATCACCGATGCTGAACGTACTGGGTGCGCGCAGCCGGTTAGATGCTCTCCGTAAACGGTAACGCGGACACAACGTACGTGTGCTTGCCATCCAGCGTAGCGTATGACTGAGTCCGGAAGGTGCGTTGCTGGTTCGCGGCTGCCGCGTGGACGACCTGCAGACTGGATATCAGGGACGATGCCTGCGAGATGAGGTGAGCGCGTGCATGGCTGTGGTGCTTGACGTCAGCACAGTATCCTGTAACAGAGTGTGGATACCTACCGCTCCTCGAAACGCGCCAGCGCTCCTAGAGCATGCGCCTCTAGGGCTGTGACTACGGGCTCGATCCGTTTGGCCATCTCGTAATCTTCCAGCAGCTGGACATCATCAATGTTAAAGTCCCCTGGTGAAAGAGGTCCGACTATCTAAAAGGTGGACTCAATCAAGAGATGGCGGAGCAGCTGATGCGAAAACCCATACTCTGCCATTCAATACCATGGCCATCGAGCCAGGGAGTAAACCAAGACGCTTTACAACCTGAGCGCTGGTCCGAATGTAGTCCTCGTAATTGTCCGCGTTCACGTCTTCCACGGCGACACCGCCCATGATCTTATCGAGGGAAGCGGCTGGGCTTAGAACCTTCTGACCCTCTTCTCCTTGAGGCGTGTGGAGCCCCAGTGCTTGCAGGAGGAGTTGCGGCGAGATGCTTCCAAGCTGTTCTTGATAAATCAGATGGGAGAACAGCGCCGACACGCGTCTCAAGGGGTGGATCTCCGACGAAGAAGATGTTGGGTTGTGGACAAATGTCACACGCGATCGGGATCTTGGGGACTCCTTTGAGAGTGTTAAGCGTCAGACGTGAGGTTGAGCTGTGGAGATGACGAAAAGTACTCACAAGGAATGTCAAGGCCGTTTGGACCATACCCAGCCCTTCCTCGGTATCAAGATCGGCGACGAGGTATATCGACGATGGCACCTGCTCGGCAGCTGCATCCCATCTTCTCAGTACAAAGCTGATCGGGCGACAGTGAACACTCACGGGAATATATGAAAGACTCGTCACTAAAGCGGAAACCCGTCTGCTGTTGGAGAGTGCGAGTGCTGATCATTCGCGCGCCTCCCGCATTGGTAGACGGAACGATGTGGGGATTGCGCCTCGTATGTGCCTCCGGGAGATCATAGAAGTATGTAGAAATGGTCGGCGTGCTCTCCTCTGATAGGGTGCCCGCGTACATCTATCGGATCGCAATCAGACGGGAGACAAGGGGTTTAAGGAAGAGGCGTACAGCTTCCTGGAGGTGGACGAGAGCCTTGCTAACGCCGCCTTGAAGCTGCGTGAGGAACGTCTAGGCCGGCCGTCTTTTAGAGGACCTCAAGGAAAAACAGCGAGTAAAGAACGCACATCATCCAAGACATAGTACTGCCCATTGATGAAGACATGGCCCCGCGTCCCAGATGCCGCCAAGCCGAGCCTGCTCGCGTAGGCGCGTGCCTTCTCAAGCCGAGTGTCAACCTCGCTGTCGACAACGGCATCGTAATCCAGAGCAACGCCACCGTCCTTCAGTTCCGCCGCATCACGAACTTCTTCGAACAGCGCACGAGCGCCGACTAGATCTACTCTGCCATTGATTGAAGTGGGGAGTTCCGCAATCTAAGTTGAAGCATGGAGCATTAACGAGCGTCTCGTCGTACGCAATAATTGATACCCATACAAACCTGTTTGAAGAGCTCGATTGTCTTTGAACGCCCATAGTTCTCGACTGTGTAGTAAAACAATTTCGCAACCTTCGCGCTGGCATCCGTTTCGAGCAGCGGCACAAGGCCAAATCGCACGGGGAATAACCGGCTGATAACCATCGTCACAGTATTTGTGAGGAACTGAAGGCTGTCGGTCTTGCTGAGGTCCATGGCGAGGATTGTATGGAAGAGGTTAAGTCTTATGCCAGGGATTTGGCCAGGATACATCGGACGCATGAGCTGCGAGACCGTCAGCTACATCGCTACAGCCGGGGAAAGAAAGCAATGCTACTGACAGCGTAGAGACTGGTCTGCCAACGAGCGTACCTGGCGAGGGCGGTATCAACGGAACTGTGCAGCCAGCAGATGACGAATGTGGCTTACCTACTATCCTGCTCGATGTCGTTCCAATAAATAATCAAGTCGCCATCCTCGGGACGGTCGCTTGCGTCGAAAACATCGTCGAAGGCACGGGATGCCGATGCAGTAGTAAGAGCGGGGTGGGTCAAAACGTTGACAACCTCGGAAGGCTCCACGCCTACGGCAGTCAGCGTCGTTACGATGTCTCGTTCTTTCTTGATGAGATCCAGAATACTACCACAGCAGCGCTGCATCAGTGTCAGGTCGGCCATTGTGGCGAATTGAAGACCGCACCTGAATGGATTCATATCACCATCGGGAACCACAGCGCCGTTGAGCCAGACGGAGATAGCTCCACGCTGTATTTTGAACGCGTTCTGCGCGATTTCCTCAGTTATGGCGTTATCAACAACGACCCGCCGAGCGAGGGAGGCAGCATATTTGGGGAAATCTTGGACGAGCTGCTTAAGGGTAGCCAAAGGCGTGACAGAATCTTTCACGAGCTGTATAGCCTGTGAACCAAGACCTGGGTGAAGTATAAATTGCAAAGTAAGCGTGAGTATAAGTGTGATGTCGGACAGAAACGCACGAGACAGCTCGTCCTCTGTCAGTGGCACAGCGGCATCCAGCGTTGTGTTCAGTTCATACCTCTCAAGGAGAGGCAACACATGATCCGCCTCCGGATTCACATCTACAAGGCGCTCCGTGGCATCCTCGCCTGAATCAGAACCTCGGTGTGTATGCCGGTCGTCTAGTGCGAGGTAGTCCATTTTCTTCAAGTCGAGCGCCACGCCAAACCCAGATAGTGATGTGTACGGTGCGCTTCCGTTAGCTTTGGGGATGGGGCGGAAGACGTATTGCAGTTGAGGTATATTGCCTTTGGACAGTGAGTAGAGGTGACTGTGGAGAGCACGGAAGTTTGGAGACGTGATGTCTGCATACAAGATGGCCGTCCTGTTTGGGGCGAGGGGAACGCTGTCTGGGTATGGGTAGACGTGATCGAATGGAAGAACATGCGGCGCAGATTGAGAGTTGCTAGCAGACGTACGACGTCAAGCAAGCGCATATAGGCAAGATAGGTCAGACGTACGATGTGGATTCCTCAACAGCATCCGGCGCCTCGCCGTTCATCACCTCTTCCAGTCTCTGCCTGTCGCATACCAGCTCTCCGTACCAGTCTACCCAAGACCCACAGCTCTCCGCATCCCGCGTGGCCGCTCGCACCTCCGCTGTGTCCCGGTAGTATTGGTAGAAAGCCTCGATCTTTGGCGTTGTGGAGTGGAGACCGAGCTCTAAATGCTGGATCTGTTGTGAGCCCGGATCGGAGAGGTATTGCTTCGCCGTTGCGGAGTGGAAGGCCTCTTCGCGGAGCATCTCTGGCGTCCATTCTCCAGGTAACTTCTTGGGATCGGTGAGGTCGTCTAGGAGAGGGAAGAAAGCGCCGGGGTCGTCAAGAGCCAGGGTTTCGCTGATGCAGCATTAGCTTGGGTGCCATGCACAAGTAACCAAGACGCACATGAGTTCAAGCAAGTATGGTGGCGCAGCCCACGAGCTCCGTAGTGATACCTTGACCGGCGGCGACGCCGCGTACGCACCAGCGACAATGCCAGCAATGTGTAGCAGTCCCTTCATCCTGATATGGCTCCTGAGAGCTTTCCGAAGGCTATAACAGCTTCGCAGCGGGTGCTGAAGAGGCGTCTAGCTAAGCAAACACGCCGACCTCAGGGTAGTTATGGCAGTCTTACTTACAGAAGTTTAGACCGTCCTGCGGATACGGTGTCCTTGACCTTTCGGTCGACTCAACAGGTCGGGGACAACGTGAAGTGTCTGGTAATTTGCTGGTGGTATGAGCTTGGATGGCTCTCTGACTCTTGAGTCTAGCCACGTAGACAAATTCCCGTCACGTGACGCGGACGCGAAGAGTCACAATGTTGTGACATGCCGTTAGTGTCACAGCCTCAAATCAGAGTGTCAAATCTAATCTCTCAATTCTACACCCTTTGCCCGGCTCACATCGCTGCTTTCCCCACTGGAAGTCAACACTCGCAACCCCCTTCCGAAGGGACGCGCGAGAGGGTTGAGCGATATCCCTGGGTTCATGGAAAATCTTGCTCATCGGCCGACATTTATCCGAGCAGAGCCTACTAACACGGCTATCATATCGATGTCGACAGTGTGACATTTTGCTACTTGCATCCCTTCCTTCTCCCGCGTACATGCAGTATGTCTAAGACATTCACCTGGCTAGTAACTGGGTGCGTGGCAAGGACTTTAGTGATCCAACGTGTTGACCGACTTCACGTATGTAGTTCCAACCGAGGGATTGGCTTCGAGTTCATCAAGCAGCTCGTCGCCTCCTCAGACAACGTTGTAGTCGCAACCTGTCGGCAACCAGAATCCGCGACCGCATTGAAGGATCTTGCGGGCACCGCTGCAGGCAAGCTACACATCGTCGCACTCGACGTGAGCGATGCGGCGTCTATCAAGGCATCTGCAGCGGCTGCCAACGAGGTGCTTAGTGAGCATGGCGGCGGTTTGGACTATCTGATCAGCAATGCAGGAATTGTGAGGACTCGTGCCGTCGTTCCATTATTCCTTCTCACTCTTTCAACAGATACAGGCGATGGATGGACCCTTTGACGCCACCGAAGAGGCGCTGCTCGCCCATTTCAAGGCCAACGTCGCCGGTCCCGCGCTCGTTGCGCAGGCGTACTTGCCATACCTTGAGAAGGGCGAGCGCAGGGTCATAATGAACGTCAGCAGCGGACTTGGGAGCATCGGCCTCGCATCCGGAGCCAGGCAGACGTCTTACTCTATCAGTAAAACCGCTTTGAACATGCTCGTCAGTTCCAGCTCTTCAGATAATTTAGTTCTCCTTCACCGAGATGTCTTTGTAGACCTATAAGCAGGCGGCGGACCGACCCGACATCATCTCAATCGTCGTGGACCCAGGATGGGTGAAGACAGGTGTGTAGCCTTTTTGCGGACCCTAGCAATCTGATTATTCACGATGACACGGTTAGACATGGGTGGGCCAAACGCCCAGGTGGAGCCTCAGGACAGTGTCTCTGGCCAGCTGAAGTTGATCACATCCGTGACAAAGGAGGACTCTGGGAAGTATTACCGCTACGATGGTGAGAACCTGCCGTGGTGACACCACTTCGTGGGGGCGCTGGGTGTGTGAAGTAAACGAAATAAACGATGTTGCCCTGCATATCCATCACATATTCCTCGCACATCTTCCTCGCACATCGTGATGACCCTCGCAGAAGTTCGACCCTGTGTCTACAACTCACAAGCTCACAGTTGGCAGGCCGGCACAATAATCACACTCCGAGGCGCTGCTGTGCTTTCACGCCCAAGTAGCCGACATCGATAGCGCGTCGACCATATTGCGACCATGCGACTGGTGAGGACGCTGTATTGCTTGACATCATTCTCTCAGGACAACAGACGTGACTACCTCTTTGAGACTATCCTTCGCCCGCTTGCCCCGTGGGTCGGTCCTACGCTGCCTACTTCGGAAGCGCCGGCGTCTCCACGAAGAGCGTCTCCTTCATACCAGGCGGATATCTATCTCCCAGCGTCGAATCCGCCTTCTCCGCGATCTTCCTGACCTCCTCCACTTCCTCAGTCGTGAGCTTGAGATCCAGAGCGCCCAAATTTTCTTTCAGATACTGCAGCACACTCACTCAGCACGATGTCAGACAGCGGACACAAGAGCGATAGCGCACCTTGACGTTGCGCGTGCCTGGGATCGGGATGACATCACCCGGGCCCTGCGCAAGCAGCCACGCCAGCGCGACCTGGCCGGCGCTCGCCCCGTGGCGCGCGCCGATCTGCTTCAGGTCGTCCGCGATCCGCAAGACCTGCGGAAAGTTCTCCTTCGAGTAGCGCGGGATAAACCGCCTGAAATCGTCCTCAGCGAAGTCCTCTGGCCCTTTCTGCACAGGCATCTGCACGTGAGAAACCATCACGGTGCGCGCGGCAGGGAAACGCGTACGAATTTCCCGGTGATGAGGCCGCGCCCGAGGGGCGAGTACGCGATGACGGTGATGCCGAGCTCGCGCGCGACCTGCAGGACGCCGTTCTCCTTGGCCTCGATGTCGAGCGTGAATGGCGAGTACTCGACTTGAAGTGCGGAGATGGGGTGGACCGCGTGCGCGCGGCGAAGCGTCGAGGCAGACGCCTCGCACAGCCCGATGTACTTCACGCGACCCTCCCTAGGGCACACATGATATCAGTCTTGGCGCTCTAAGAACTGCATAGATAGATGAAGAAGCGAGACTCACTTGACGAGCTCCGCCATTGCGCCGACCGTTTGCTGGGAAGGACGAGTACATACCAGGCGTCAGCGCCAATGGCATGTGATACCTCGACAGCAGACCCACCTCAATAGGAACAGTTGGATCAGGCCTGCACGCGGCTGTCAGCATGAACCACCTTCTGATAGGAAGTTTTGAGTCACCTGTGGGCGTAGTACAGGTCGATGTAGTCGACGCCGAGGCGCTTCAGGGACTTCTCAAACGCCTGCTTGACGTAGGCGGGGTCGCCGTCGATGACCTTGCCAGAAGGCGACCCGTTGCCGAACTTTGTCGCGAGAAATATCTCGCTGCGCTTGCCGGTGCGCTTGAGCCTGGGGAAGTTTCCGATAGTGAGATGCGGTGCTCGAGGTGGAGGTACTAGCCAGCTTTACCATTTTCCGATCAAATCCTCTGAATCCATGTACACGTCCGCGGTGTCCCAGTTCGTGCAGCCGGATTCGTAGACAGCGTCAAGGATCTGGGCGATCATGAAATCAAACCCTTAAGCAAATACGTGGTGTCTCCACTCACCTTGAAGCGCTCCTCGTCGGGGGGGACCTCTCCGTAGAAGCCAGCGATGCCCATGGCCCCATAGCCAACAGCGCTGACTTCAGTGTTTCCGATCTTGCGAGTGGGTAGCTTTCCGGACATGATGGTGGTTAGAGGAATCGCCCGACCTCGCGGAAGTCCCCACTTTATGCTGTGCGCTTGACGAGCTAAGGATGGCAATCCTCGCATGACACCTTCCATTGCGATGAGCCACGATTGCGCCGATTCCTATACGGCATGTTAGGGGCCACAGTAAGCCGGCGTTCATTCCTATGACGTCTGGAAGGGCGTTCGAGTGACGACGTTGGCCGTGCGTGCGCGCAAGATAGTCGAATGCAAATGGTCGATTGATGTATCACAAGCCAAGCTATAGAACGCGAGGAATGAGCGCAGTGGAATGGAATGACAGCTTCAGGCTTACATCCCCGGCCCTGCGCCCGTACTCTGCTCAGTGCTATAGATAAAAACTAGTCACGTGTTGTGCTCAATTCCCCATGGCCAGCCACTGGCCAGTGACTAGCCTGCTGTTCTGGATTTTCAGAGGATCATGCTGGAATGTGCTCGGGTAGCGTGGCGTTGAATAGGTGACCTAGTGACCGGTACACAGCACAAAGCCAGTGCGACATACGTAGGTAGTAGGAACTATACTGCAAGAGCACACCGAGATCAGCTATCAGAGGGCATTATGATCACAATATATCCTGACCAGGACCTTCGCAACGATCGGCTCGGGCTTCCAGGCTTCCGAACACAAACCCGCTCCCTCCATCGCACAGCTTTAGCTGGGCGTACAACTTCGAAGTCACAGAACATGGCAGAGCGTGCTCCCAACAAGGCGACTTGTGCATATACGGCCACCGCATTGCACAGACGTTACCTTCAAAAAGGGAGTGGCGCGATGTCCGCATGTCGTGGTGACAACGCGATGTTTGCGTAGAGGTAGCCACGTGGCATAGCCTCCCATCGGCGTTGATCCGGGGCAGGGGAACGAGCGCAGCTGGAGTACAAGGGCGCTGATCCTGCGCCCCCTGAGCGTAAGGGCAATGCCGAAGGAGTTAGCCTATACGTAGCGCAGAGCAAAAATGCATGGGATCCCGGGCGGCAACCAGCGATCCGAGGGCGGGACGTGTCGAGGGGCCGCGGGTTGTACGGCTGATTCAGAGGATTGTCGACGGACGAGCCGGAGATAACAACAACGTGTTGTATTCCAACGTCCGAGGGCACGAGCACAGCAATCTTGTCGAACGCTAACGTTGACGTTGAGCACCGGGGTGCGAGAGGAGAAACAGAGACGGCGAGGAACAACGGCACGCACGTAGGCACCGACGGAGCCGGGAGCCGCGCCTTGGGCCCGTCCGCAGGGATGAACAAGATCGGGATAGATAGCATTCGCCTTTGTGCCCAATCTGCTCGTTTATTTCGCGGCAGGCAGGCGTGCCGCACTGGAGAATGCAGATCCCAGAGTCGCGGAGATGAAAGACCATCCGTCACTAGGCGATGAGATGGCGAGCCGACGAGAGGGTGAAACATACGCATGGACTTTGTTTCGTAGAGGGATGGTGGCCGTTTTGGGTGACAAGGGTGTGGGTCCTTGTGTATGCGCCTCGCTGCGGATGCCGCGTGTTCGCAACCAAAGCGCCACTACTAGAGCTGATCCGAGGCCCGAAGATTCCAAAGACAACGAAGTCTAGAACATACGAACGTTGAGAGGCGAAAGCGTTGTGTGTTGTATGTTGTGTGCGTTGTGTATGTCGCCGAACAGTGGACCCCGAATACCCCCGAACGTTTTGACCGTTCGTCCCGCAACATTTCGTCCCTGCGAGGTCCTGTGGGATGATGTTTCTGACCGTAGGAGAAATGCGCGCCAGGTGCCCAGCATGGGAAGCGAGGAAAGAGCAGCACCGGGGATGAGGAGAGTACTGGGAAGCGAGGAACTTTACTATCAGAAGGTTTTCCAGAGCGGCGCATGATGCCGAGAAGCGGCATTGGCGAGTACCGGCGGCTGACTTTACCGACTTTACCCACCCACAGAAAACAGTCGTATGTTACTGGCCTGTGCAAGACCTCGGCCTTCCCTGGCCTTCTGGGTCACCGATCAACGGAGGTTTGAGCGCTGTCTAGCCGATTGATGAATTCAGAATTTCGACAAGGGGTTCGTTCGTAATGAACGGAATGTTGTCCGACTTGTCGACGTGGCAGAACGTCTCCTCGGCGAGTGCGCGTACACTCTCATCGGTCGCCGTGTTCCCGCAAGCAGCATGAGCCGCATGAGACTGCCAAGATATAGCTGATGGCAGCGGTTCCATGGGGGAAGAGGGCGGCCATAATGATGGAACGACGAACCCGTGAGCGCAAGGGTGGAGGAGGCATAAAGGGAGTCCCAAAAGAGGCGACAAGGTAGCACCCATAATCGGACGCGGCCCTCGGACACTCGCTACCGTATACTGGGTGGGCACCTCGCGTGCACTCTCCTCCGTATCTGCTGGACGGTCTGCAGCGACACGTTCTACGGAAAGACTCCAGGAAATGCCAATGTGGCGCCGCTCGGGCCAGGCGGTGATGTGTTTGCTACGCACAGGCCTCTGGACACTGACGCCGGGATTGATTGATGCCAACTTTCCCCGCGGGTGGTGCCCGGGGTCCTCGAGGGGTAACGTTTTCCGAGCCTCGGTAGAATCTTCGTCTGGACTGTACGCACCGTGTTCTGTCATATAAGAAGAACAAGACAATAAGCCGGGTCTGTCGCCCTGGCTTCTCTCCCCATTCCCCCTCCTCGCTTTTTGTTTCCCTCGCTTAGGTGCGCCTCCACGTCCAGCCTCTCTGCACTCATCTAATCTTCGCGCAGACATGCCAGTAGTACGCGCCTCCACTCGCCGTAGACGGTCCTCTCTCGCTCTGCGTGCGTTTTCCCCTTATCTCAACCCACAGACACCGATGTTGAACTCCATCCAGTCGCCCTGAACCCCCAGAAGGCAGAGAAATTCGTCTCAGCCCCCGTGTCAGCAAAAGGCCTGGTCACGTTCGCTCCCAATGTTACGCCAGTGACCTACGTCGAGCCTGAGGACGGCTTCGACTCGGAGCCCGGGTCGCCCACGTCAAAACTCTTCCCGCCATCTGCAGCGCCGGCGTCTGCGCCGTCACGAAAGCGCTGCCCGCCCGGAAAGCGCCGGTCCCAGGGCTATATTCCTCGTCCCCCCAACGCCTTCATGCTCTTCCGTGCAGACTTTGTACGCCAGAAACACGTTCCGGGCACCATCGAGACGAACCATGGCTCCCTGTCCAAGATCATTGGTACGTGTCCTCGTACCACGCGCAGGTTAGGCGCTCCTCTTATCGCGATCCTAGGAAACTGCTGGCGCGCCCTGCCTCTCGACGAGAAGCGCGTGTGGGAGGTCAAGGCAAAGCACGCAAAGGCTGAGCACAAGACGATGTACCCGAACTACCGCTTCCGCCCCGTGCACAACAAGAACAAGGAGAAGAAGACGAAGGCCCCCATCCCGCCGGAGGACGAACAGCGGTGCGAGGACGTCGCGCAGCTCTTACTCGAGGGCATGAAGGGGGAGCAGCTCGCCGCCGCCGTGAAGAAGCTCGACAACTTCCGGTCCAACACGCCCGCGATGCTTCCCAGGCGGCCTTCCTCTGTCCCCCTTCCGCACAACATCCCCATCGGCCTGCCGCAGCTCGACTTCGCCGCACTCCACGCGCGCCCGCAGTCGCCGGGGATGGACGCCTTCCCTCGCTACACGTTGCCGCGGCGTCCGTCCAGCGCTGCGCCCGCGATGTCCCGCGCCTTCATCGAGCCGTTCTGGGTTCCCCGCGCGCATTCGCCGCTGCCCGAGGTCAACGCTGATCTATTCGAGAAGCCCTTCCTCCACGGGTTCCCTGCGACGCTGCCGGATGGTTCCTTCGTGAGTGCCTCATATTCTGCATCGCTTCTTTTTTTCTCACCACGCAATCAATATCAGAACTTCAACTCGCTGTTCTCATCGCTGCCTGGCGCTGCGCCGCCACATCACGAACTTAACATATCGCCGCTTGACAACATTGCGCCGAGCGACGCGATGCACGTCTACGCAGATCAGGCTGATCCATATACCTGGCAACAGCACGTCGCCGACATCTCTGGCTCGTCGCACTCGGACCCATCCTCGATCTACTCGGGCTCACCGGCCCCGTCGGATATGTCTCTGCCGCTCCACGCGCCGCAGCCCCAGCGCGCCTTCGAGTCCTGGACAGACGCTCAGGCGCAGGGCACCCCGAAGGATGCCTATACCACCGCCGACCATGACTTGCAGGCGTACAACCAGGGCCTGCAGGACATGGGCATCGCGCCGGGCATGGGGCTCGACATTCCGACCTTCGAGTTCGGCATGGCTGCCGACACCGGGTTCTCCAACAACTGCAATGAGCTGTTCCCGCCAGAGTACAAGCCCGAGGCTGCGCCGCTCTCTCAGTTCGACTTCAACGACATGATTCACGACTTCTGAACGCCCCCATCACATTCACAGGAGCATTCGTCGCCTTCAACACACTTCTTGCACCACACTTCAATCCCTCTTACGCATTACAAACACCCGATGGTGGACCCTCTATGTATTCTTCCGTTTGCTTGTCTCCCCAGCTGTAGCATTATCTCCGTCGCTTGGAACGTTTGCTGTTCGCGCACCGCGCATCTTGTAGCCTTTTACCCCGTTACCGTCGCGTTCATAACTCTAATACCCTCTTGCACTTTTATGTTGCCTGGCTTTGTTGCTAGTCGCATCTTGTGGTCATTATTGATAGCTTATAATAATGTGTCGTTCCGCCAGTCGAAATGACAGTTGTTTGCGTTTTTTGGTTTCTTTCCCGTGGGAATTCTGTGTAGTTGCCACGTACGCTGTATATAACTCGGCTCTGCGCCTTGACAAACCGACCACTAGAAGACAGGGCGCGTGGCATAAGCTTTCAGCCGAATCAATTGCGCTCTTCCTTCATTCCGTGAGACACCACGTCCGAGACACACCAAGTTCGAAATCCGGGGACAAAGCGAAGACTTCCTGCCGCCCAATTCAATTATTGTTACTGTCAGTATCATCTCCCTCTACTAGCTGTACCATGGACGACTTCGATGCCATGTTTGAGAAAGCTCTGGATGAACGCCTGCTGATGAGTCGCTATGAGTCGGTGCCGCTGACTCGCACCGCTCGCAATCTTCCCGCTTATGGGGCCTTCGTCGTCTTCACGCTGGATCCTGTGGCGACCCTGGAGACTCGAAGATCCTGTGGCAACAGAGGCAGCAGGAAACCTACGCGCGAGGAAATACGTTGGATATGTCAACCAGGTAAGTTGCGATAGGTCTAGTGATTGGGCGCGTTAACATAGGACTCTGCAGGCAATCGATCTGCCCATGCCGGATCGACGATATCACAGGTGTTGCTGCTATGTACTCAGTCGCGTCTTGCCGATCTCCTAAAGGAGACTCTCGTTGACGAACAAATGTGCATTGCAATTGCACCTGCTACTCCACCCGCCGGTCGTCCGGCTCTGACACCGTCTCCGTAACATTACGGTGGGGCGACTTGTACCTCCACTCGTCATCAAGCTTCACACTTCGGGTCACGAGCATTGCTGGAGAGATAGACCACACATCATCTCCCACTTTAATCCTTCTGGCCAATGCCTAGACGCCGTGGCCCACACGACTGCCAATGCCGTGCGCTGGCAAGCTCTATGTGACGCGCCTGACAGACCTCCGGATGCTATCCCCAAACAGCACACAGTCGCCGCCTCGCAAGCGTCTGACGTATCGGCCCTTGCTCCGGCTGATGCTGGCGATCCGCCGGAGGCCAAAGCAACTGCAGAAACGGGATCTATCCACAGCTCGGGAGATGGCTCTATCCTCTCTGGATCTCCTTCATTCTTGGCAGCTGGGTTGTTGTCAGAAGAAGAGGACCCGCGTCATCAATTCGTTCCCGTGGTGAATTTCGAGCTTGACATATCGACAGTAGAAGAGCTTGCAAGTGCAACTCTGTTATGGGACGAGATTCGCAGCAGTAGAGAAGTGACTTCTCTCCTTTTTCTACAGCCTGACTGCGCTGAACGTGCTCTTAAGGATCATCGCGGAGTCGCAACAGCGTCGCTGGGCATCACTTGAGAAATTGGACCAAGAGAGAGAGCGAACCAAGAGCTCAGCCCTCAGGATCGGTCTGCGGCATGGTCTTCAGGTGAGTATAAGAAATAGCTGCTTCGACCCCGCCGTCATGCCCTCCAAGTACGCCGCGATCAACCTTTCTCCGTTACCTTGTTCGCTCCTATTCCATGCCGCAGCACAACTTCCCTCAAGGCCATTGAGGGCTTCGATTCTTCGCCGCTGGTTCGAACCGTGCAAGGTAAGGCCAACAGTGCCACCGACATCGTGCTCGATCCCGTCGGTGGAGGCGAAGCCTTGTAAGCAACCGCGCTCTTACCTTTTGGCCAGACAGTTGATGTTCTATCCAGCTTGGGGTCGGTCCTTCTCGCGTTTCCTTTCCGCTGTCACATTGCTCTGTGTGCCTTCCTTGGACCGTCGGCAGCGGACGTGACCGCGGAACCTGGCTGATATCCCCTACGACGTGGGACTCGCTGCGACACAGTCCGATCTGCACGAATGTAGAAACGAAGCCTGTGGCGCGCCGTGCTAATGACGCGTGAAGGTACAGCTTCTATCATTTTCCATCGCTGTTGTCTACATGCCCTCCATACTTCGATGTCTCTTTCTCATTCCTTTGCTTTGCTTTCGCGATACGATTGGAGACATGCTGACTAAAAACGAAACAGTTCAAGGCATTGATTGACATAATACAGCCCCAATAATCCATCCATACATCCCCCAAGCTCCGAGGGAGACCATGCGCAAATATTCCTGACGCTCTCGAGTCACTTCGGGACCCTCAAGCACTTTCGGGAGCGTGTCTAATCTTCCTGATCATGTCTTCGGCCTGGGTTCCTCCATTCAGCTAGTTCACGGATTGGTACACAACAGGACGCACCGTTTTCAGAGCCCTCAACCTTTTGGATTTCTTGCTCGCAACGAAGTTCCATCCCTGTACCGACGTATCTTGACTATGCCAATTTTCTCGTGTCGAAGCCGGGAATACGCACCTGGTTGGATGCGTCCCTTGCGGAAGCCTTAGCGGCGGAGCTTTGAGTCTGCAGAGGGCGTGTCAGCGGCGGTCATAGTGACCAAACAAGCCCGACGTACAACCGAGGATTGGGTATTGCGATGTGTGTGTACCGCGCTTTGTCCTGTTTTCGAGCTCTAGATCCCCGAATCTCGTGAGTAAAATTCAGGGCTGTCGTTTATTGGTAAATACATACCGATGGTGTCGCAGCCGAATATGACTGCATATGAACAACACGTGAGGGTCACCAAATTGAGATTGTGTTCGTGAACGCTCACCGTTGAACGTGAGTGGGGTTTCCTTCCGGTACCATAGACTGGGCTCGGGATGGGCTTCTGTAATGCACAGTCGTTAAGTTGATGCGCGGGAGCGCGGGAGCTGTGAGATTCAAGCGAACTTACAAAGCCTTTTCGGTCGGGGGTAGTCTTAGAGCTTCGACTCATGTGACGGGTGTCGGTGAACATTTCCACAATTATTGCGAATGGAACATTACTTCCGGTGTGAACAGTGAGACATTAGATTGTACCCTCGTAAATATCATAACGACATACCCTATGAGCATTGTCACGGATCCAAGAGCTCGCATTCGGCCCTTTCTACACGATGTGTTTGTCAAGGCGATAAGTATGGCACGATACCGTGGTGATGAACTCACGGGCAAATTATTGTTGATAAAATCGCGAAGATACGACTGGAAATTGAGAAAGGCGTAAATAGATGCAGGTACAAGGGGGTGAACGGCTCCTCACCATATAGTCGTCCACGACAAAATCCGCAAAGCCTTCCATCTCCAGCATTTCCTGCCACTTTGTCCATCGAATTTCAGCCTCTGTCCTGAAGTCCTCCAACATTGGTGGTTCCAAGTGAAACCCGATCCCACTCGTAGAGCCGCCCCATAGCTCTTTCATGTTCACGTCTGTCGGCGAGTATGTTGCACAGTAGATCCAAGCTGGCCACTTCTTGGTTCTCCATTGAGGTGTTGTATGCACGACAAATTCTTTAAGCTGCGCGGATGGGTTGGGGTGGACCGGTACAAGGAACATCTGGAAAACCCTAGCAAGGCTATCTCTTGCAGTGCCATTGAAAGTCCCCATGAGGGAGACTTGCGGAATATCACCTCCAATGCCGATGAGATTATCGGCCTGAGGTGCGTGGACGCGTAGGAATAAGCAGGGACGGGTCTTCTTCTCCTCGATTCGAGCTTCGGTCAATGTGCTGAGCTTGCTTAGAACGCTAGTGTGCGTCTTTCCCGTCGCATATGTTGTGGTGGAGGGGAGATTGACCCTAGGGTCAAGTCGAAGACAAGCTCGTGCGGGTGTGTTCATCGACTCCTTTCCTGCGTAGATGTAACCCGATTTCAGATCTTCAGCCATTGGTGTTATGTGCGCGATGATAGAGCGCCTCTGTTGGATAATGACAGTCGTCGCAAAAGGTTTCGCGGTGCGAGCGGAGGATGGAAGAGTCAAGATACTTGGGAGTTTCACCTACGACAGATCTACTTAACAGTTACTTGGAGATAATCAGGAATCCATCAGTGAGCGTCTTTGCGTGGGTAGTTACGGTAGCGATAACGTACCAAGGATATACTCTCTCAGATCTCAGGTCCAATAGCGGCCCACGAGCGGCATAAGTACTATGAAGGGGTGCGTCGCCATGAATGCTTCATTGGATTGGTCAGGAGGTGAAAGGCGCGAACCCTAAGACAAGCTTGTCCTATTTATCAGTACCTGTCAGCATAATGATGTGTGCGCCCTAGAAGTTCTACTAGTAGAAGACATTGCTTTGGGGAGGTAAGTACTCAGGGACCAGGGTCAGTTACACTGCGAAAGCGTTTGAGATTCGGCCTCAGAGATTAAACCCGAGTTCTCGACATGCATGGGGCCTAGTTATTGAAGGTGCAGCCTTGTCAGCCTGAGAGGAGAGAGCTTGCACCGAGTTCATGTGCGTAAACGTAAACAACCATCCCGGGCCGGTGACTCGGTGAGCGTCTCGAAGGTTTGTCAGCTCCACGCCACATATTGCGTAGGCCAGCCTTGGCCAGCGCGCCGTTTCCCAGTTTCTCCCCCTTCCTCCAACGCCTCATTTACTTGCATCCGCGATGCCAGACTTTGCCGCTATCATGGATGCGGCTATTGAAGCAGTCAGGAAACCCAAAGATCTAGACTTGCCTTTACGACGAAGATCTATGTGCACGCCTGCATACGGGGCCTTCGTCGTCTTCACACTGGATCCTGTCGCCACCATTGAGACACTGGAGGACCCTGTTGCATTGGAGGAGGCTCTTGCTCTACCTGTGAGGAGATATGTGGGATATGTCACTCAGGTAAGACACTGTCCTACTGCTGTACAAATTTGGTTGACATCTGCTGCAGGTGATGCTCATGACAATGCCGACTCGGAGGTATCATCTATGCTCCTGCTACATCCTGAGCCAAGGCCTTCCCAAGCCGCACAAGGAGTTTTGCATCGATGAACGGATGTGCGTTGCTGTGCATCCTGCTACGCAGCCAGATGGCCGGCCCGCCGTCACACCATCTCCTCCCCTACCGTGGGAGGACAATTGTATCTCCATTCCTTGGACAGCTTTACATTCCGAATCCCGACAGCCAAAGGGATAGTCGACCACATCCTCGCCCATGATAACAAGGCGCCAGTACATCAAGGTCATGACCTACACCGACGAAGATACTATGCGTCGGCGGGACTCGATTATTGCGCGCCGTATCCCCCCTGCAGCTCCTGGTCCTTCGATCGAAGAATCCTCGCAGCCGCTAGCAGATTCAGCTCCTCCTTCGTCAAATGATTGTGTATCAGACACGTCGGGTGGCGACTCCACGGCGTCGGCCGGCGACTCCATCGACTTCATCGACTCCATCGCCTCAGACGGCAACTCCAGGGCGTCAGCCGGTGGATTGAACTCCATTGCATTAGACAGCGACTACGTCGCATCAGATGGCGATTCCATCGTGTCAGACGGCGACTCCATCGCGTCGGGCGGTGACTCCATTCCATCGGCTGCTGACTTGGCCGGTAATGCAGACGATGGTGAACAACCCGCTACCGAAGTGGACTCAGCGTCACATATGGACTCCACTAACATCCACGTCGCGGACGATGTCCTTCTAGACAGTCTACAGGCCGGGATTGCCAGGATACTACTGGAAGATGAAGATCCCCACTTCCGATTTATTCCTGTCGCAAACTTTGATCTTGACCTGGGAACAGTGGAGGAGTTTGCAAATGCAAGCTACTTGCGACACGAGCTCACTGCGATCACAGGGTGAGCTCTTCCGGTCTTCCAAGGACCCCTGCTCATCATGTACCGCTAGGATCATTGAACGCTCGCAGCTACGCACCCAAGCAGCTCTCGATATACTGGACCAAGAACGCGCAGAGCGCGAGCTACGAACATCGCAGGGAGAGCAGTCTTGCTGTGAATCTCCGACGCCTATGAGGTCGCGTTGTACGTGGCGCTTCTCGATTGACATCTCATCATATTTTACGACTCGCATCACAGCACGCTGCTCGGTGGCAGAGCAGTCGTCTGGTTTTGCACATATCTGCCGGTGGTTGGCCGGGAAGCGAAAAAGTCTGCGGCAGCACTCAAGTATCTTGCCGTCCAAATTCAAGTCTAGTAAGCACATATGTTCCTTGAGTTCTTTCGGCGGTTTGACTGCCCAAAACCGCAGCTACTCGATCCATTTTCTCGAAGCTCCAATCAGCCCTTACATTGGGCTGTGTATCTTCCGAGCATTCCACGCCTTCATCGCCGCCAACGGAAAAGAGGAGCCCAACGACGACCCGTACGATTTTACGCTCACTCAATTGTTTCTAGACAATCTCATCTAGTTAAAGGTGCTCGCAGCCGCTGGTTTGAAGTGCGTGTGATATGGCACTCGCAGCGGTCCAGCCCCATACGCACAGCCAAGCCCGCGTGACACTGGTCGTTGTCGGTGGCCGATCGACGTGCCTATCCTTGCTGCTTGCGTTTATCCTCATGGTCTCCTACGTTCTATGCCGTTGTTTCGTACGCTTTCCCTTGCATGCTGTCGTTAGCTTTCCGTTCGCTTTCCGTTCGCTTTGTTGTACTTTGCTGTTAACCCAATCATGAGACACGTCGGACCGATTACCTGATATATGTCGATGCGTAGCAGCTATGTTCTAGCTAATAAATGTCCGTATCTCTGACACGGACGCCGTGAGGTCCGCAGCTGTGATACCTCACAGGATCTCATTTCCGAGATCGTCCCGGGGCTAACGTCCCCACTTAGGCCCTAGGATACACGCGACCTCGCCTTCGAAAAACGTTTCCCTTAGGTTTTCGTCACAAAAGAGAAGTGCCGAGGACACTATGATGATGATCTTGTGTAGGTGTGTACACGCGTCCCACACGTTCCCAGAAAGCCCGGTACTCGCACAGCCGTATTTCCGAGTCCTGAACACCTGACGAGTAGGAAGGTGCAGAATAAGTACTATCCTTTCCATCACACCCACGGGCTGCCGTACAAAAGTTTGCCAATATCAGGTCAGTGTGCGACGCAGTGCGGGCATAGACCACGAACTCGCAAGCGCATGTCCGGATGCCGTCACTGATACACCACCCGGGATGGGGTATCAGGATCCCATAGTATGGAATGAGATCACGTCCGGGCAGCGCACGCAACGGGCTGTTGGCAGATTGCCGCCAAGCTGTCTAGCGAGTCCGGGGAACAGAACAAATTGAGCGTTATCGATCGCAATGAAATTAGATCCTGACGCAGTCACGCACATTTACACAAGCAAAATTGACAGGCTAGCCTCCGCGAAGAGCACGCTTCCTGCTCGTTTCCGGCGTCCTCTCGCCCCTCGCTGAACAGCCCGGCTTTGTGCTGTCCAACAAGCATCATGAGAAGCCAAGGCCCAGGCGTATCGTCCACTGTGATGTGAATCGCGGTCCGCGACCAGTCTCCGGACGTGAGTCTGTTTCCCGCAGTGCTTGACGTATTCTTGGCCTGTGAGTAACACCAGGAGAACAGCGAGCGCCAGAGAAGTGGGCTCCGTGCCAAAAGATCGATCCGGCTAGTGAAGACCATATTGTTCCTCGAGCTGCCTGCGGCAGTATTAGGGTGACTGCAAGGCGAGTCAGGTGAGACGATGACCGGTACGTATCCGAGTCAAGAGTCGACGAGCAGGTGGTAGCGCGTCGATTGACGTGCCCGGGGGGTGCGAGCCATACGTCAACCAGCGGTGTATGCTGGGTGTATGCTATGAGTCTCACTGTAGTCCTTCGCCTCCCCTTGCTGGAGCCTTGGGTTGTATGAAGACCTCGGTGGGTAGTATCAATGTATGCAGTGTACGCAATTCACGCCCACGCACCGTGGTTTGCAAGCACACCCATCAACTGCCACCCTCATCACCCTATCATCACCGCTTCATATCTATCCTTTGCTTTGGCGTTGAATCGAATGTTCAACGTTCAACGGGGGCGTGGGTGAAGGAAGCGACTCGGAGCGAGCGTGAATATGTCGAGTTTGAGGCGTGGCGCAACGGTGGGCAGCAACGCGCGCGATCGTTGTGCCGCCACATGGATGGTCTCTCTACGGCGTGTGACTGGCACTACCTCCACCAGCCCAAGCCCCCTATCTCTGACCCTGTCGGACTTTGCCCTTTCTTTCCTTCCCCTCTCCTACACTAAGGATGGCCACTATGGACGATCCACCATCAAATGGACGCTTTAGGGATCTATCCCTGCCGGTGTCGCGCAGGACCCGCCTCTATCCACAATTTGGGGCTTTCGCAGTCTTTACGCTCGACCCGGTGGCATCTCTCGACGCACTGGAGGACCCTGCTGCGTTGGATGCTGCCCGCGCTCTTGCTCCCTCCTGCAAGAAATACATTGGATACGTCAAGGGCGTAAGTTATTTTATGCCTCGTTCGTCGGCCCTTGCATAACTCATCGTGGCCTCTGGCGCAGGTTCTCGACTTGCCTATGCCCAGCCGCAGATTCCACAAGTGTGATTGCCATATTCTCAGTCGCGGTCTCGCCGTCCCGTCCCCAACCCGCCACATCAACGAGAACATGTGCACCCCTGTTGCCCCTGCTACTCACCCGCAAGGTCGCCCCGCCGTTGCTCCAACCCCCGCCTTACCCCTACCCTGGGACGACCTCTTCATCCACTACAACGCCTTCTTCACATTTCGCATTAAAACCGATCATCACGAAACGGATCTTAGTGATTCTCCCATGCTTTCTATGGCCGACCTTTTCGCAGTGTGGCAGCACAAGTCTGAGGACGGAGAGCGCCAGGATGCTCTGTTTGAGGAAGAATGGTTGCGCTCCAGGCAGACAGGTGACAATGACGAGAGCGTGGGCGACGATGCTTCGTCTCAGGATGAGGAGGATCAGGCTACGGAGTCGGAGTGTTCTGATGACGATTTTCACATTCCAGAGGCACTTCACGATGCGTTCGTCATTGCGGAGCATCCGCGCGACCAGTTCATGCCAGTCGTGTCGTATGACTTCGACTTGGCCGCGGTCACGGAATTTGCGGGTGCGCGAGAGCTATATGAGGAAACATTAGAGCTGGACCGGTATGTTCTTTCTTTGAGACCTATCTTCGCAGTGATAACCGCTACTGCAGCATACGAGCTGAATCTGAGCAGCGCACATTGGAGGCCCTGCGGCGTCTCGATCAGGAGCGGGAAGCCAGAGAGCGGAAAGCCATAGAGCGCGAAGCCATAGAGCGGGAAGCAAGAGAGCATGAAGCAAGAGAGCAGGAAGCAAGAGAGCGGTTGCAGGAAGAATCGGCGGTGTCGTCCCCTTTTCCGACCTGTGCCCCTCCATCTTCGCCCATCCTTTTGTCAGTCACCGCAACACCGCAGCGTACGATTTTTTCAGTATGTAGGTGACACCCAACGCTCACCACCACTACAGCACACCTTCCCCCCCAACGATCGTCGAGCATCAGAGAAAAGACACGGGTCCTCAGGCGGCCTCTGTTCTCGTGCATTTGTCAGAATCACTTCGACGAGTCGGAGGAGAAAGAGCAGCCGCCGGGCTGCTTGCCGATTCCTGTCCGCGTTCGCAAGCGAGTCAAAGGTGGGTTGGGTTGATTCGGATTTGCCTCGTCAGGAATAGGGATCCGCCGAGCCGTGCGCCAGTTGGCCTCAGGAATTCTTCCGACCTTTCGACACGCCCACTGAAAACGAGACGCCGCCGCAAACATCGGGGGAATCCATCTCTGTTGAAAAAGAGTTCCATCATCACAATCACGTACGTCTTGCATGACATCTTCTGCAGCTGCGGCTCGCCTCATCTTCTGCAGCAGGAGCACGTCTGACCTCCCTGTAACATGTAACGCGTGGGGCTGCGCATCACAGAAACATCACAGGAACAGGAAGCGGCACAACGTCTCGCCACCCAGCTGAGTGTGACATTTGATCGGTTTCTTTCTGAATGTTCTGTTTCTCTCGTATGTTCACTGTTATCATCTTCGCATTGTAGTTTCCCGTACTTCCGTCGCTTTGTCGTCTATTTGCTATCGCGCTATCGTATTGCATCACCCTACTTTTACTACCCTGAACTTCATTGCTATGAAAACGATATCGATGGAAGTCTCTTGGCTCCGGCAAGACAGCGCCCGATTTCACGATAAAACGCAAGACGCTGTATCGGAACCCGGTCGCGCGCCCACCATGCGACAGGAACAGCGTTATTGTCTTGGTCCCTTGTTCTCGGGAAGCAGATACGCCGGCGCCGGGGTTCCTGGTACGAGAACTGGCGCCGCGCCATTGTCCATGAGGTGCCCGCGTGCGAAGGTCATACATAGCATGCGCGAAGAGGACTGCGCTTCCGCGCCATGGAAGCTGCCTGGCATGAGCGCGGCCCTGGCCAGACAAAAGACCGCGTCGAGAGCCGTAGCATTGGCGTCAAGACCGAATACGAGCCTACCATCAGTATCAGAAAGCCGTAATTCCATCGATTGATTTGATTTCCACAGGCGTTTGGCGGGAAACCCATCGAAGCTGTATACGAGAGCTCAGGGGAACGCATCTCAGACACTGAGCGAGCCGAAGGGGTAGAATTCAACCTGTCGGCCAACTATTGATCCCTACATATCTGCTGGCCTGTCTCTGCGGTCTTTTGTTCCAAGCGGAGCAGAAGGGCGTGTCGCGTAGTCGTCAAGTCCGCCTCGAGGCGGTATGCCTGGTATGCGGGCGTCACCGTACAGGCAAGCGGCCCGTCGATAGAGCGTCGTAATGTCTCCGATTGCCTACAGAAAGTACAAGGCTAGTGTCGCGTGGACCGAGATGCGTGATCAGAGAGCACCTACCGTGTTGGGTGGCACGGTCCTGCGCGATGTTGTTGTCCGACTCGCGCATAGAAGCAGCTGCTCACGGCGCTGTTAGCATCATGCAGAGAACAATCCTGTACACAGAATGTGACTACGCTGAGCTGGGATAGCAGAGTGCTTACTGAGCCAATCGTGCCCGCGCGGACTGTGCCCAAACTGTGCCTACGATGTCCAAGGCGATTAGCGTGATTTTGATGAGACCTCCTTTGCGTGCACCGTGTAGGCCAGGTGTAGGCTACTGTCGTTGACATCCACTTAAAGATTGCAATGCGGCGCACCTTTTGAGCTTCCCGATGGCTGTGAGGATGTTTTTCCGCGCCCGCGGCCTGCCAGTGGGAGCCTGAGCACTGGAGCGAATCCGAGTGAGCTCGCTGCAAGAGAGCGGCGCCGAAAAGTCTGAGACATCAATATCAGCGTATCCCTTCTGGCCCTCCGTCGCGCGAGTTATGATCTGTGGCACGGCCGACAGACTTGGGCACGACTCCGGAGGGGAAGCGAAGCACCACGGCCCTAGGATCCGAGTGCGCGTCAGCGCTACAAGGCATGAGGTGTGCGCGTAGCACGGTTGATGTACACGCACCGCGAACTGAACACGCACCGTGGTCACCGCACTGTGCCCGCAGCCTGAAGCTACGACGAGGAGACTACTAGTACATATCGGCCGAAACAGGATCCCGCGCTTTGCATGCGGAATCCTGTTTTGGCCGGAAACTCCCGGACCAATACTATCCGGCCGACGCTCTCCCTCCACGCGCCCTCATGCGCGCCCTCTTCCATCCGCCGCTCAGCAAGACGCCATTGAAGCTCAACTAAACTAGCTCCCGACAGGCGCGGCCGACCCGTCAAAACGGACAACGTCATCAACGAGCCGTCGTAACGCTGTTGGTTCGGCCCGCAAGCTGCCTGCAGTCACTGCTGTGGTCAGTTCCCTGGCTTGCCCATCCGTGGTCTTACACGCTGATTCTGTCGCTCTAGCCAGCTGAACTGCCTGCGTGCGTTGATCCGCTGGCTGAACCGCACCACGGCTTCCTGCCCCCCTCACCGCACCATCAAAGGCTAAGCTGCTCCGTCCTCCACTCCCCAGCACGCAGTTACCGTGCGCCTCACGCGCGCAGCACGTACGCCTGTGCCTCTGCCGGGCTGCCATGCTCCTATGCTCGAGCGCCATGCTGCGCATGCTCGAGTGGGCAGTGCGCTGCGTGCGTCCTGCGATCAGTCCTTGCGATCCTAGTTCCTGTTTCTTCTCACCCGCCCGCACTGATTCGCGACTGACCAAGCCCGCGCACCCTCGCTCATCCAACACGGCCGTGCTTTTAGGTGGAAATGAGTAGTGGCCTGCGAGGCCTGCGACTCGTCCGTGTATTTCTCCATCAACCGCTGCCTTCCCCCGCTCAATGTTCTCGCCAGCCGCGCCATCGAGTTGAACAATGTCCATACCAACCAGCAATACCACCGCTCCGCCACCGTCGCCTGTGCGACCCGCTTGCTCGAGGGGTACAACGTGCTGGCGACGTTGTACCTAGGTGATGGGCCAGGGAGCGCGGTGACGCATGCAGACATTGCCAACCCCTTCCCACCAGCAGAGAATACCCACGACCACATCGGCATCGTGACGACCGGTATACGACGTGCCGGCACGCAGGAGCGCGGGCGTCTCCGGGCGGCTCGTCCCGTTGAAGCGTGCGGACGAGCGACGCCCATCTTGCTTCCAATACGAGCCACGCCCGCAAGCGCAACAGTCAGGCTAGGGACCTGTGGCTCCGTGGCGTCGCCAGATGTGCTGCAGCGGCGTTACGCGTATGGCATTGGGCACCTTCAGCGTCGCTACCGCTACGCGCTGAAGGCCACATACCAGCAGCGCCGGAACCGACGACATCGCCAACGAACAAGCTCACGACATTGGCGCGAAGTCGTGGGATGGAGGTGGATTGCTGGAGGGGCGGCGGAATCCGCGGGGAGGAAGGCACTTCCCCTCGCACTCCCTCGCAATGCGGGCACAGGTAGGCTGAGTGAGTGCGGCCAGCTCCCGCTATCTGCGCTCGACAGCAGCGTGCGCGAGCTGAGCACCGCGAGAACGACATCCGGTACGCGCGCAGAATTACTCTCGCTGAATGGCACCCTCGCAACCCCGCCGGCAACCCCAGTTTATCATATTACCTCGTAGATGACTTAGCAAGTACTGGCAGCGCCAAGCGTGTCCGAGAATGAAATACGCATTGGCGTCAGAATGCTTTCGACGTTGGTTGGTGACATGGTTTGCTTTGCAGTGGCAACGCATCCTTCCTCTTCATTGTGGACACTAGCCCCGCATAAAGCAATAAATATGGAAATAAATACAGTACGTCCCTAGTCGTTAATTCTTAGAAACGCGCCTGCGTTTGGGTTCGAGCTCGTCCGCCGGCAGATCTCTCGACGAGTCCTTTCGTTTCCGCGTAGCCTCCTGTGTCCGCTCACTGGCACATGAGGCACTTTTCATGATCCGTTCTTCTATGCCTTGGGAATTTTGATTTATATTAAAATTCGCGTCTCTCGGACTCAAGGATGGCGAGTGAGCCGCTTTGACAGATAAATTAATACGCCGAGAGAATGTCACGAGCAGGATGAGCTCACCAGTCGGTTCGCGATGCGCCTTCCACTGCCAGTCGGTAGATATATTCTGAGAATCTTGGGACATCTTGTGCTTCGAAGGCCCCTAGTGTCAATGCGGAAAAGAAGTAAGGAATGAGGACGCTTGAGAAGGGCGATTATCTACCGGTTGAGCGAGTTCTGGGTACTTGGTGGTTTGGCGGTGATCGTCCCTATGGCCGACAAACTGCCAGTATGTGTGGTAAGTACACAATGTTGAGTTGAGAATTCGAGCTAACGCACAGCACTTGCAGAGCCTGAGGGCTGAGCTGAGGGTACTTGTCGCTATGAAGAGGTCAGTTTCAGCCGAGGTGTCTTCCTATAACTGAGGATACCTGTATGGTGGAATTTGTCCTGCTCCTACTTCGGTCAAGTTCCCGACATTTTTCCTGAGAACAGAATAATGGGTATAATTTTCAAGCAGAAGATGTGACGCTCACTTTATACTCCGCTATCAGATAACTCTCCATGTCTGCGTCGTGCAGCATCTTGAGCCAGACGCGCTTCTTTCGGGACAACTCTACCCCCAGTTTCCGGAGCTCTTTGGGAGCCACCTGCATAGGGCGGAATGGGTAGCAGTCTTGGATCCAGTGGTGGGTGAGCAAGCCGGGAGGTTCGGGGAACGGGTACCCTATCACCCATTGGTTGCCATTATCCCACTTGATGGTCGCGTTGAGAGTGTACTCGTCGTTACGGCGTTGGGCATTGCGATGAACAGGAATTACGAAGTGGCTGAAAACTGTGGCAAATCTAGATCGCAGAGCTCCGCCAAATGTCGCCATTGAGCAGATCATTTTGTTCTCTTGTGGTGAGGGATTCGACGGATCCGACATGTTCCAAATGGGAAGGATGATGTGAGGCCGTCGCTTTCCCTGACCTTGATATGGAGGGAGTCCGAGGGCGAGATGAGCCGGCAAGTTCACTGAAGAACAACCAGAGAAGATATTCCCAGGTAGCCGCTGTCCGACCGGCGGGAGGGATGGAGAAGTCATCGTCGAGTATCGAGAAGGGTCGGACGGATGTAAGGACAGTCGTCTGAGTGGTGTGATGATGAGGATAATGGCACAGATGAGTAGACGAAGTTCGCCAGCGAGTGCTTCGTATATAGCAAGTCGGGAAGATGACTGCCGTCTCATCACTAACGGCGACTTATATTGCTGGCCAACATTTTTCAGGACATACCACATGACAATGCCCGATCGCCTTGACGACTTTTGTCTCTCTTCAAGGAAGAATGAGCGGTGTGAATGAAATGGTGGAGGCAGTGAGTTTTGTGATGTAGTTGAGGTTTGACCAGAGTCCGAGACGATTTTTCGGTGCGCGCTGACTCTAGCGCCCTTGCGCCGGAGTTGCGGACAAGGGCACTGGCACCACTGCTCCGGAACAATTGCAAGAAACACAAAGACAGTATGTGCAGTGTTCCTTCTGCTTAGCACTTACTGATCTCGTTGTCAAGGGAGTCCACAGGCACGCACTCCGATATAGGGCTCCGTTGTGTGTAGTCTCGGAACCAGCTCCGAGCTGTGGCGGAGCTGAAAAATGACAAAAAGATGCTCCTGAACGTTGGCGACGCGGCACATGGATCGACTCACTGGCAGACAGCGAGAGCCCATCGAAATCAAAAGATAATGGAGAGATAAGAGGAAATACACCGGCAAGCGGCCGCGCGACTCTTGAGCTGACGAAGCCTGACCTCTGTACCGCCCGCTGGTTTTCGCAGAGGTTGGGGCATCTACGGCTAAGAGTTGGGAAGCTGGGAATAGGTAGAATAGGTCAAAAAACACATACCTACGAGAAGAAACCATAACAAAAGCTCGTGGTTTGTCCGTAAGCGATTAACTGGCCAGCGTGGCTCCGAGACTGGGACCGTGGGAACTCGACCATGGCCATGGCAAGCGCTCGGATCTAGTATATAAACTGTCCAGATTGCCTTCGCCACCACTATCCTCAAGTCGTTCGCCATGCCACTAGACCCCAGTATCCTCGATCGAGAGCCGATTAGGAATACCCCAGAATTCCTACCTAACCCAGGAGCCTATGTCTTCCTCACAATAGATCCTCTCGCCACGGTTGAGGCGCTCGCCGATCCCGAGGCTGACAAGGAAGCGCGAGCGTTATCACCCAAGACTTATGTTGGGTATATTGGCCATGTGAGTTGCCACAGCCATTTTAGCGTCACCCTGGCGGATGCTCAGTGCTCTGTTCTGTCAGTTCTTTGGCCTGCCGACACGCAACCTTCGCTACAACAAGTGCGGAGTAGTCCTTCTAAGCAGGGGTCTCCCAGAGGCGGACGAGGCAAGAGGAATCGAAGAGTCGATGTGCGTCGCTGTGGGACCCTGCGAACATCCGACTGGTCGAGCGCCCATGCTTCCAAACCCGCCTCTTCCATGGAGCAATGTGTACCACCACATCTATGGTGCAGTCGTTGTTCGCATCGGAAGCTGTGAGGGGACGAACTCCTACACTTGCCCACAAATAACCGACACTGACATTGTGGACGTTTCGTTCGACCTTTACGATGACAGCTGCCGAATCAAGCAGAATCTCATAGCGCGTAACAAAGGTGCGGAACCCTTGCCAACCATCACAGCAACGGAACCGCCGCTCCCTCCGCTCTACAGTGAGCAGAAGCCTAAGGCCACCCAGAACAACAACAAAAACAATGATGACGACGACGACAATCTACCCTACGACATGATGGAACTGATGGGAAGGAGCCTTCTCGGAGTTGAGGACGTGAAGGACAAGTTCGTGCCAGTGGCGCGATACAGTACCGATTGGAATACAGTCCCGGAGTTCAGCGACGCCAAACATGTTCATGAAGAGGTTGAAGCGATCAAGAGGTACGTCATATTTCCCGATTCCCCGACACAAACATGAGACCAATGCCCCATCAGGATAATTGAAAACTCGCGGAAGCGCAGTCAAGCCAAAGTGCGGCGCGAAGAGGGAGAGAATCTGCGCTCGGGTCAGCAGGGCCTCGAAGGCCTGTCGCTGCATGAACCCAGCAGGAAGATCGGTGAGCATGTTTCTCATGATCTGGTTCGCAGCGATTTACATTGATGGTGAAGCAGCTCAGGTGCGGCGTGGACCTGCTCGGCAGGCAAAGACGCCCCCTACTGGAGCATCTACTAGGCCGCGGGATGAAAAGCGCCGGGGTGCTGGTGCTGCCGACAAGCAGACCCGTATCCCTCCAAAGAAAGCCCCCAAACCCCCACCACCCTCGAAGAAACGCCGATGGGCTCCTAGTGAACAGACATCTTTGGCGACATCACAGGATTCACAGGATTCACAGGAGTATCGACCTCATAAACTGCGGAAGTTGACATACGTTGACTCGTATTGACAACCTGATTGCATCGAGCGCGGGAGCAAGGATGACATGCTCTCTGTATAGCAGGCGCAGTCGCACTGCACTCTTTTTCTCCAGATATATCTATACTATACGGTCGTCATCCTGTCCAGCCTACCTTGCCAATACTACACCCACATCTTTCTGACAGCTACCGGGCGAATACCGAAAGAGATAGGCACCCCTGTGGCTCTGAGTGTACTCCGGAGGCCAAGAAATCGAGAGTGGTGTGTCCCAGGATGAGAGCGATGGTCGCAAAGGCAGGCTGCCCTGGTGTCTCAGCCCACGGACACAAGTTGGCGTGTGTCTATGCACCCACGATTGTCAGGCTCAATTACAACAGCTCGCGGGCCCGGTGAACGAATACAAGCCTTGCGCCATCTCTGATCGTTGATTGCTCCAGTTCAAAGAGACACATGCTTGAGAAACATAACGAGATTTCGGCAATAACATCTGTGCTGACGACTAGAAGTACAAGGACCGAGGAAGAAACTTTCCGCATGTCACCGAGGCAAGCCGAAAACAACACATGTAGGCCATGAGCGGGCGGAATATATAACTGCTTTGGGGTATGAGGGTCCCATGGTATGGAACGAGATCATGCGTACGTACATGTTTATTATACATGGTCGTCGCCGTAGCGTAGACCTGTCCATTGTAGTGCGACTAGATGGCGAGCGCCGTTGGTCAATAGTCCCCACGGAGCGGAAGCCTCGTTTCTCGTACTCGGAGCGCCAGGGGCCTAGATAGTGATGGTTTTGCTTTCCAGAACATCTGAGTGGCATCAACATGAGGAAGACGTACCCTTGACAGCATGAACCAGCACCGCGTCACGCGTCAAAGCTGATCCAGCGCATTATTCTCGCTGTTGTTCTCGGCTCGCGAATAATGGGACAGCACCAGAGATGACTTTCCGCGCGACGTCTCTGGTATTGACATTCGCTGGACTGGCACCCTTAAATGCGCCACGCCGTCTGTGTCCACGTTTACTGGGAAGACGAGGTGCGTTGAGGAGTTGATGGTATGACTGCACAATGTGATGATCAATTCGAATGGGATGCAATCCCGAGAGACATGCTTGCTTGAGTCTCTGCAGGAGTTTCGATAGTAATGATACCTGAAGTCTCGAATTACTCACTGACATATTTCCTTGTTCTGGCCTTGTCTTGCGCCTTGCCGGCCGCATGCAAGCCTACCGAGAGACAGCTGCCTTGATGGCGGCGTAGCACTGGAGACGCGAAGGAGACAAGAGGGACCTCATGGCGTGTCACAGATACTTCTTGGTTACCAGGATCTCGGGCGCAGCGTGTGACTCAAAACAGGAGGCGGGCTCGGTTGGATAGCCAGAGAAAACAGTGCAAGCAAGCCATATGAAGCGACGGGAAACTACACGGCGGCGGCTAGCCGGACAATAATATGCAGTTTCGACACAAGAGTCAAGCTCAGCAGGCGGCGTCAGATGCCGGTAATAATCGAAGCTAGTCAAGTGTTCATCTTGCGCCGCCATCCATCAAGGTCGCTATTGTCTTGTGCACCTTGTTCTTGGCTGGCAGATTCGCACCGCAATACGGATCATCCTGGGGTAGCTATGAGTCATGCACAAAGACCAGTTGGCTTTCGAGGCTAGAGGCGCTGCGGACAGGCGACGCGGCCCGTGCATCAGTAGCCATGCGCAAGGCGACCGCAGTAAACAGTAGCCTTCTACGGACTGGGCCATAGAAGATCCGTGCGGTGGGCACTAGTCCGGGTAGAAAGACATGAATCGAGCCAAGTCACATTGGAAACCACGACTGGAGTGCGTGGTGGAATAGGAACAGAGCGGAGATGTTCGTGCAGTCACGGAGTCCACCGACGGGAAGCAGCTTCGTTGCAGCACTAGTAAAAGCATGAGCAGGTCTGATCTTCCACTAGATCAAACGAATGGGTGTTCAGATTCCATGATCAGAAGGAGCGATGGCTACACACATGAACTTTGCACGCCCACATCACTTGCGTTACCCACTCTCTTCCGCTATTCCTGTTGAAGTACTTTCGATTATGCAACCTCGTCTGCTATACAGATGCCGGTTCTGCGAACTTCACCTTCGTGTCAGGAAGAGCACGATGCAAAGTTAACGTGGAGGACGTACATGGGCAAGTCCGTAACAGAACGTATAACTTACTTGATGTACAAGAGAGGGGTATCACATCTCGACTGAGACGGCATAAACGTGCTCGCATGCAAGGAATCAGTGTCCGGAAGCACGTAAGTCAAGACGACATGCTTTGACTGAGGCCGCTCTTCCCTGTGGGCCTGCCGTCCGCCACGCCCTGCTTGCTCATCAGCGCGACACGATATAAAAAGTGTCCAGCGTAGTTGACCGCCTGCCGTGTCGACGATGATCGGAGGATCGTGGCGGAGACGATCACGCTGCCGAGGGAAGAGGAGGATCGCGTCCACTGTCGGCGCATGGGACACAGGGTCATGGCGGGGATGTTCAGCCCAGGAGTTCGCGCGCGGGGTCTACAAGACTGCGTCAGCGATGCAGAGAGAAACGTCGCAGCCCACGCACCGTTCGACCCGCGACGTCACGCACCACAGCCCGCGATCCCTACCCGTCGCATCTCCTTCTACGTGTAGGTGTGCGGCCGTGTGCCAAATCCACTCGGACAGTTGCGGGGGCTTGGAGGCAACACTTACATATGATCTGCGAGGTGCCAAAACTGCGTGCTCGTCTGGGGAAAACGCCAGCGTGAGAGTGGTGCCGCTGGCCTCTGATGAGCTCTATCGAGTCGGTGTCCAGCGCCGTACGGGCCGATGACGATGCTGCCGAAGGAGTCTGCCGAGCCCTCTTGCCTCCTCTTCCTCTTGCCTCTTCGCCCCGGCTCCTTGTATAGTGACTATGGTAGTCGCTGAGTATGGGTATCGCTCTGGTGCGTTGAACATATGTATATGTTTGATGCTGACATGTCGGAAGCGACTGCCTGCGGTCAACCTCCCGCAGAGTTCATCATTGAATGTCCAGCCAGCGTTGGCGTCTTGCTGCACGTTTCCAACTTGAAGGACGCCCTACCAAGTAACTCCTATACAAGTTGAAACCCTGAAAACCAATCGAATGCTCGGCCTCAGGCTCTACGTTCAATGGTAAAGCCTGCT
The DNA here is from genome assembly GCA_019914985.1 of Auriscalpium microsporum. Taxonomy (NCBI): domain Eukaryota; kingdom Fungi; phylum Basidiomycota; class Agaricomycetes; order Russulales; family Auriscalpiaceae; genus Auriscalpium; species Auriscalpium microsporum. The sequence goes on along the minus strand of JAHLMG010000007.1, from coordinate 676,616 downwards.
GGTACTCACTCGCATACCGCTCGCAGATGGATACCTTTGCCGCGCAGCGCTCAGCCCTGACATCCCGGCGACCATCGCCTCCTCACACGCAACTAGCGCCGCATCACGACACCTGCGCAGATGGATACGGGCAGGCTCGCGGGCGATGATCACAAGGGACACCCGTGCGCAGCATTTCCTCTCTGTCCTGTAGCTATACCTTGCTAACACATGTTGTAGAAGTTCGAGCCGTGGAGTCCCATTCATTCACCTCGCGACTGGGTTCCAGAGACGGGATGAGCTTCTCTGTCAGGTCGGCGCACAGCATCAGCATGCCGGAAGATATCACTGGCTGCCCTTACGATGAGTGGACTCGTGCGGATCTTATGGACATCTCCGGCACGTACCCGTGGACGGCCGCTGTAACTGGTGGTGTGCCACAGACCTCGCGCGCCACCTATATTTTCCTTCTCGTTCTTGGTTTCTACTCCATCTAGGCTCCATTCACAAGAATCGGATGCGTGGGCATCATGATTCTTATCGCGTGGTTCTCCGATCCTCGTGAGCGATTTACTGTCGTCAAACAGTCGTTGTGTTTGCGATGACTTGTGCGCACCTGATGAGTGGCAAAACCGCGATCGCCTCCTCTCGTCGGGTGGCACTGATCGTAGGCCTCACCACCGCTATGCCGCTGATGCCTCTTCAGGTCACCCTCGAGTTGCGTTCACTGATGGAGGACCACCAGCCAGTGTCCAGAACTTCAAGTTGGGCGTCACAACTGCTCTCCGTATAAAGGGTCGCGGCGGATGACGAGGATTCCTCAGCACTTGCTCATCTCGTTTATTCCACGGCACTAGTTGGTGAGTCCCCGTAGTTCTCCACGCCCATCCGTACCGCGCCAATACAGCCTACGTAGCCTTAACGTCTTTGCTCATCACGATCCACTCTTTGGCACTCAGACCCAGCTTATTTTCCACGCGTCCATAATGCACTCTTCTGTGACTCTTGCTGCATCCTCCTCGCCGCCTCGGCCGCGTTTCCTGCCCTCGCGGCACCTCTTAGGTGCGTTTCCAGGTCATCCTCCCCGCGCGCACTTTCATCGGCCATCTGACCATCTACTCGTTCATTCTTTGCAGCACCAACCAAGCCCGCGGGCTCGACGAGCTGATGGCGCGCAAGGACAGTCAGCTCGACACCGGTGCAGTCGGCGCTGCGGGTTCCACACTCGAGGGCCTTTTCGGCCACACGGACTCGTCCTCCAAATCAGTCAAACTCAACAGGGGTGTTGGTTGATTATGTTGACACATGCGTAGGCGTGAAGCTCGTAGTGCGTCCCGCCGCGGGCTTGCGGAGCGCTTCATCAGTCAGAGCATCATCGACGAGCTCAGCGGCAAACGCCCTCTCGACTTGCTCCCTATCTTCCACCCGCCGCCCTCCAGCGCCGCGAGTTCTTCCCGTCGTACCGTCACGGATGTGCTCCTACCAGGTCTTCTAGCTCCCGCGCTAACGCTCTCTCACAGTCCGGAGCAGGCGCTGACTGCGGTCCTCCTGTCCGGCCGCTCATCCAACGAGCTTGATTAGTGCATTTTATACCGCATGACCTTTTCACGACCGACTCTTGCAGGCAAGTTGTTGGGTGGTGAGTGTTTTTTTTTTCTGTCGTAGTTATTTGGCGGCTGAGAAAGTCTGTTATTCCGCTAGATCAAACCAATTAATCTTCATAATCCATGATAAAAAGGAGCGATGGCTGCACGCACTTTGATGCCAACAGTGTCCCACTGGCGTTACCCACTCTCTTCTGGTTTCCTGTCACAATTGTTTGATTACGCAATCTCTTCTGCAATACAGATGCCAGATCTGCAAACTCCGCCTTCGTGTCAGGAAGAACACCATGCAAAGTCGACGTGGAGGACGCACACGGGCAAGTCCGTGGCGCAACGTACAGTATGGTCGTACTTACTTGTCCATGCCAGGTACCACGTCTTGATCCAGGCGGCATAAACGCGCTCCGTGAACGCCGTGTTACTTGTAACCGGCGAGCGCCTGCCAGAGCTTGAAGCTTGAAGCTCGGAGCAATATGCGAGACTTCCGTGGAGCTGGTTCGGAGATATCGGTGCCGCTCTCGGTGCGCAGTCGCCAGCGCGGGACTTCCGCGACATCCACCCAAGGTTAGCAAATAGCCTGCGAAGGACTTAGAGGCAGGCAGTGCCAGCAGTATGTACGCATGCGCAAGACTCGGTCCCTCGGAGTTGGCAGCGTATGAGAACTGGTGCTGACTCAGCGCCGCTCGGCGTGCCGGCCAACTACTGCTGCCGAGTTGCTGCCGCCGCTGCCGGGGCCGCGTCGACCATTTTCTCTTCCGACTTCTGTGAATTGTACATCAGTACTAGTGTACACCTAGTCCACAACCCATGGGTCTGAATTTCGTCACTGGATATGCCCACCCGTGAAGACGTACTTGTAGCTTGGAACACAAGGGACACAGTGAGTAGTGCATGCCCACTGAGAGCCACTGAGACAATTGTGCGGCGCACAGACTAGGCTACGTGCCTCACAATAAAAGGATGATACTGCCTCCGGCTCGAATTTTAGCGGTACTTGTGTCGTGCCACCGCAGGCCTAGGTGCGTACTGTACAAATCTTCACACCATCGGAGGTCTTGTACTTAATTTATAGTACAGACCTTCGACTCAACTTCGTGGTATGCTACACAGATCTCTATTCTCTCTAATGTGTTTTCTAGTGCAACATATCAGTCTCATGTAAAGCGCCATGCGCTTGCAGCATGCCTCAAACCATCAAGGCTATTGGTTTCGCATCGCGAATCCGCGTATGCCACGCAGCGCGGCATTATGAGCCATGCGTCCGCAACCGGACAAGGCGCCCGCGCGAGGAAAGCATGAGGGAGGAAAGCACGAATGGACTGTCGGTGAGTGGCAGTGCGGAAAATTTGACTCGTGCTTAGCTCCTTGTTGTCCTCATGGTCCGCCACAGCAAGCAGACAAGGACCGGAGCATTCGTAGGACAGAAGCCGTGCCAGGACCTTCCGTTATTGTAGTTCAGGTATCCCGCGGAAGCCTTCAGCTTTGCTATAAAGGTTCTACCATACTTCCCCTCAACTGACTCCCTTCCTGTTCGCCATGCCACTAGACCCCAGTATCCTCGATCGAAAGCCGATCCGAAATATCCCAGAATTTCTACCTGGCCCCGGAGCCTATGTCTTCTTCACGATAGATCCTCTCGCCACGGTGGAGGCGCTTGCCGATCCCGGGGCTGACAAGGAAGCACGGGCGTTATCACCCAAGACTTATGTTGGGTATGTTGACGAGGTGAGTCGCCATAGCTGTTTCAGTGTCACCCCAACGGATGCTCAACGCTCTGTTCTGTCAGTACCATGGCCTGCCGACACCCAACCTTCGCTATAACAAGTGCAGAGTAGTACTTCTGAGTAGGGGGCTCCCAGAAGCGGACGAGACAAGAGGAATAGAAGAATCGATGTGTGTCGCTGTCGGGCTCTCCGAACATCCGACTGGTCGAGCACCGATGCTGCCAAACCCGCCTCTTCCATGGAGCAATGTGTACCACCACATCTATGGTGAAGTCGACCTTCGCATCCGAAGCTGTGAGGGGACAAACTCCGATTTTTGCCCACGGATATCTAACATAGACATCGTGGACGCTTCGTCCGCCCTAGACGATGACATCTGCCGAATGATGGATCTCATGGTGCGTAACAAAGGTGCGGAGCCCCAGCGAAGCATCCCAGCAACGGAACCATCGCTCTCTCCGCTCAACAGTGAGCGGCGCCATAAGAACGACGGTGACTACGAGGACAAGAGTGTACCCTTCGAAGTGATGGAAATGATGGGCTGGAGCCTACTTGGAATTGAGGATGAGGAGGACAAGTTTGTGCCAGTGGCGCGATACAGTACCGACTGGAAGACGGTCCGAGATTTCAGCGATGGCAAGCATGTTCATGAAGAGGTTCAAGCGATTGAAAGGTTCGTTTCAGGCAATCGATCCCGTACAAGCATAACGTCCGTTAATTTCGACAGGATCATAGCGGAGTCACAGGAACGCAGGCGAGAGAAAGAGCAGCAGCTCATCGACGACATAGAACTGAATGAGGGAGCTGAAGTGAATATCTGTACGCATGTCCTTGTGCTTCATTCAGTTGGCGTAGACTGACGCCACGTTGGAACAGCTCCGGTGCGGCGTGGACCTCCGAGGCGAGCGAAGACACTTGCCCAAGTTTTGAGAACGGAGACGGCGAAGGCAAAGGACGCTGCGAGCAAGAAGACACGCGTCTCGCACGAGAAGTCTCCCAAACCGACAGAGCAATTGAGGAAGCGTCGCATGAATGGTAGCATCCAGTCATCTTTGCAGGACCCTCAGCCGCGCAAAGCAAGGAGATTGGCTTGAGGTCACAGCCGCGTGTCCAGGGATCCAGCCCACCGCACCTTGCCATACGAAGGTAAGTTCTTGTAGATTGGAATGTAATGGTAGACATATAAGTAGGCAAGCACGAGTATAGTCAGGCTATTCTCTAGATAAACGGGTGTTCAAATTCACATCTCGTGCGGTGACGGTTTACGCACTGTTCAAACCCACGACATTCCGTCTGCCTTCCGCTGCTCGTTTCTCATCCCTGCCGAGCTCTTGAGCGAAGTATTGAGGTGAATTGCGACTGGATCCAGGCAGATGCGGCGGCTGCTGGATGTCCCCCGAGACCATGTTGTGCTGCTCGACCGTGATATTCCCATACGGTGCCAGGGCGCGAAACTTTGTTGGCATTCGCAGAGGAGTAGAGCTGCTCAGATTGCCAGCCAAGTGACAGGAAAGGTAGCTATTGAAGGTAGCGTCTACTACACTCGCGGGCTCGGCCAGCTCGGCCCAATGCCGTCCGGTCGCCGGCGGCGAGTATCCGAGTCATTATGGCATCTCTCCTGCCCCGAGTCACTCTCTTCCTGCCAGCACGGTCGCCTCGCCAAAGGCGCGCTCAGTCTGAGCGGGGCGCCGTGCACACTCGTCCTTCTCACACGCCCTCGCCTCCCTCACGTCCCTCTTTCCCGGCCCTCAGGTGAGTCCAGAAGTCTGAGCAGCGCCAGGCTTCTCCCACTGCCCGGGGCTGCCAGCTCAGTCCTTCGTTTCGCGCCGTGCGGGGCCCACTTCTACCTCGCGTGACGACTTTCATCCCTATCCGCCGACAGCCGCGCGCATCGCAGGACTACGCGCCCAGGCGTGTTTCCACTTCTGCGATGCGTCGCCAGCAGGCAGCACATGACCGCGGAGCCTTGTCGCTGCCGTGCATCATTCTGTTCCCCTCCTTCCCTCCTTCCTAGGCTCAGAAAAACTCACAAACCGATCACAAAATGATGCAGGCGTGAAGTCGTTGGAAATGCCGGTGCCGTGACAAATACGCAACTCAAGTACTCAGAGACTTTGGTATGTGCCGCCTACTGTAGGAGACGTCTTTCCGCCTATAGCCTGCTCACTGAAGTCAGTTTTTTCAGCAATTTCGTCGACATTGTGGCTATCCAAGGTTTTCATGATTGACCCTGTTTACTTACGTCGAATGCGCTTGTGGCTGACCCGGCATCCAAGGCCCGCGCTTGTACTCCTTGCGAGGTCGTGGCGTGGACACGTCGTCCTTTCCTATTCCTCACTCGCAGGTAGGTAGGTAGGTGTTTCTCTCCTCCTGTCTCGCAGTCCTCTCTTACGCCCGTTAAGTCTTTTCAGCACTTTCGTCGCGTCGACTCCCGCGTGCCATGTGGAGGCATCATGTTGCATCGCAGCGTTGCGCACACTTGGCAACGAGGGTGCGCATGCTACATTGAGACCGGCGTTGACAGTGTGAGACGGGCATGGACGGTGTCTAGCATTTAATCTGGGCCGTACCGGCACGTCGTACATACATACTGTGGCGGTCAAGGAGCGTGGTTCCTCCCGCTGACGCGTCATCCCGCTTACCAATCAGCCAGCCACAAGCGCGTTCCACTGGCCAGTGGAACGCGCTTGTGGCTGACACGGCATCCACGGCCCGCGCTCGTACTGTAGTACTTACTTAGTGCCACGCCGCAGGATGATGAACACGAAGCTCACGGGCAGGTGGTGGTGTGCCGACGTTGTACCAGTGTACCAGTGATCTCAGATGGTGCTTCAGCATTGGGGAGACAGGAGGCAGGACGAGGGTTGAGGTGATGCCCTTGGGAATGCGGACAAACTGTCCGCGCTCGCAGTGAGCAAGCGGTCCGTGTCCGCGTCCGCGAAAATAGTGTGCGACAAAGAGCGTGAAGCCTATGATCACCCTGAGCTAATGTGGGTGGCAGCCAGCAAAGGGAGTTACTCACAGCCCATATCCACGATGGATCAGTCGCCCAGGGCGTACGATATGCGGATATCACTTTCCTTGACTTTCCCTCTGGAAATCGCCTTTATGGTGTCTATTTGCGTGACGGTGCCATGCTCGCCGCTATTGGCAATCACTTCGTGACCTGTGTCGCGGGGTGGATGCTTCACCGCTGTCCCCGTGAAGTCAGCACGGCGCAAAGAACGAGGGTGGTGGCAGGGATACACACCGGTAGTGGGACGCCTCCAGCAAGACGAGGCCTTTCTTCTTGGCAAAGTCCACCATGCTCCGGGTCTCGTCGGCGGTGTCCGCGCTAGGCTTCTCGGCAGGACATGCTTGCCTGTGGCGAGCGCCTTCATAGTCCATTAGGAGTGCAGGTTCATTTCGGAGATAACAACATCGTCAGCGCCTGAGCTGGAGGGAAGGGTAACAGAGAGACGCACTGATCTGGGTCATCCAGCAACTCTGTGCGCGCCGTCAGTCACTATCTCCTATGAACCGCACATATCACGCACCTTGGTATACAGTACCGTACACCCTTCGGCAGGGTACTTCACGAGAAGTATAAGCGCAATTGGCGCGATGGCTGCGGACCCGAGAGTGCCAAGCTTGAGCGGGGAATACGTGGGCTTTGGCTGAGGAGTAGAACAGACTCGACGAAGATCTAGCGCAGTCACTGCGAGTGTAGACTGGTCGCTCCACGCGTACTCGATATGGTCATGCTCGGACATTGGTCGAACTGTTTCCGCTGGCTCATTCGTCCTTCACAGCCAACTGGAAACGCCAAGGCGAAATCGAAATCTTGACGCGCTGACTGTCTTCTTGCACACAATGGAGGCAGCCTGATGAAGGTTATGGGCGCATCCTAATGCTGACATAAGAGTGAGAAGAGCAGAAGTGAAGAGGTGAAGACGAGGCGCGGTGACTCGGAAGGAATCGTTGGCAGTAAACCCGCACTAGGGTTAAGGCTTGTGCCCGCCGCCGAGACTCCCGAGAGACAGAGACTCGAGAGCTCTTGCAGCTGCCATCAACCTCTGCCAACCCACTATAGGGCATGCTCGCAATGTATCGCTACTGACCGCAAACACCGCAAGGACAAAGACGCAGGCGGTGTTGTCAAGGAGTCTCGTTGCCTCCCTGTACTAGGCAGGCCGTGACCACCTGTTTGACCTCCCGTGCGTTCCTCTCCCAATCGCGACCAATACTTAGGATATAACCAGGCCGCGTGTTTTGACAGCAGCCTGCAAAACATCTTGTCTCAAGCATGCAAGTTTTTTTCGAGAGATCAGCGCGATGGACGACAAAGAGAAGAGTTCTCAATGCTGTTAGAGGCCAGCTCTGTCATGCAGTTCCTATTCTTCGATGTGCTGACATGCATATGTATAGCCTGTACCCCCTACGCAGCATGCAAAGAAGCTAGTTGACAGTGCGAACTGCGCCGCCCCCGTGCTCAGTGGTCCGCGGATATGGACTGTGTGAGCTTTCCCTCTCTCACCGATGGTTTCTAGTGACGACGTACGGGCTACGCAATATCAGTCTTGCGCAAACTTGCGCTGCTTGCTTTGTGAACACGAGTGCGGATGCTGTGTTGGCGTCCCAGATATCGCGTGGCCTTCGTCATGAATGCCTTGGCCACCTTTATCGCCGTCCTCTTCTGCACTACATTCAGGCGCCGTTAGATTGCAATGCTGCACTGCTGCCCGCACAAGGGCTTTTAATTTATCCCCCAAATTTACTCCCCCACAAGTCGCTCGCGATCGCTTCCCAGGCTGCAGTGTGTAGCCATCCAACTCCCATCGTAATCCACCGCCGTAAAAAGTTGCTGGACGAAAGAACCACAAGGGTGCATCAAAGGACCAATGACATAGAGACGGGGGGAACCCCTGTAGCAAGAAACATAGGTCAGCCTCGACGCACTCTACCGTCAACCGGAGAGCTAATATCTTTTCTCGTGTTCAGATCGCTGTGGTTTCCCTTAGCAGCTTTCGTCCTCAAAGTGCGCATCGTCCTAACCGAGCACGCGATTCACTTGGCCCTCAAAAAGTCTGCACTCCCAGGTTGCGCCTCACACACACCTCGACTACTTCATTGTCCAGACAACGCTGGACCACCACCTCCTCCATCGTATGCACCATCCACTCCTCAATCCACCGTATCCCGCAAGATGACCGCTCCACTCAGCCTCACACCGCCCGGACCTGTGCCACCCACACGCGCAAGCACATCGTTCTCCCCGCGCACCGCGCTCGGACCTCCCCAGGGTGACACACTGCGCCCTGCTGGGCATCGATTTCGCGCTCGCTGAGGTGCGTGCATTCCACGAGGTCGCGTTCAAAGCCGAAAGTTCGCAAATTACCGCAGCGACGCTCGGTAATGCGCGAACGCATTCCATGCTGCGTGCCCGTCGAGCCGGACGCGCCTCATACCTGTGATGTGCAGCAATCCCGCTGTCCTCCACTGATGCCCACTGCATCAGTTCTGCTGATCGAAATCACCTCTGCCGATCACACACTCCACGCCATTCTTCATCCAAGGACCGTGCCGATGCCATCGGTGTCAACATGGTGGGGTCCACGGAGACCGACGCACAGCGCATTGTTGCCTCAAGAAGCACGGGCGAGGGGTATATGGCGGCTGGCGAGCTCCATTGATTTATGAGCGCAGGACGCGGAGCCAGTGATGAGGGGCGCAGGACGGTGACATTGGTAGTGGCTCACGTCCGTTTGGAAAGCCGCGGGTCGAGGCGTGCATGGCCTCCCACCGTAGGTATGGACAAGGAGTGATACAAGCAGCCGTAACGGTATAAGTATGAACAATTATATCCCAACCTATGAATCTACTCATTTCGACGAACGCCGAAACTTCTTCGGAACCATTTTCCACAAAATCTCCCTGACAGAGATGCTGCCCTTGCGTGCCCCTTTCTCAACACGGGTCTCAACTGGAATGCCGGATTGGGTCGCGGACCCAAAGTGTAACCGCGGGGTATGCCGACTCGCAGACGAGTTCGTGTTATCGCTGTCCTTTGACCCCGTTCCTGCAGGTGTGCTGCGTTGATCTATGCTCCCAGGATCAAAGATATGCATGGCCAAATGAAATGGCACTCACCGAGCTCCACAGGCTCCTCAGTGATTGGTACACGAGGCTCGGGAACTTTCTCCTCGGGTTGGCGAGCCTCTCTGGCGGCAGATCCGGCAGGTGACATGGAATGTTCTTCGAGGTCTCGCGGAGCATCCATCCCCGTACTTGTCGGTTGGTGTACGCGATTCTGGCCTAGATGTGATGTAGGCGTTGACGGGAGCGCAGCAATTGGAACCTGGGTATGATAAGTGAGTGTCCGAAATTGTCTTCTGATGAGCGCGCACCCGCGGCTTGAACTCCAGCGCCTCAGGAGACAGCCGCTGAGACGATCCAGGAGACGAGAAGGATTCCTGACGAGGACTGGATCCAAGTACTGTGTATGACGACGAAGGGTGGGAGGAGGTTGGTGGGTAGTGCTACAGAAGGCAGGTCACGGTGAGTCTGGCATAAATGTTTGAATGTCGGTGAGTGTACGAACCCGAGGCTGGAACACAGAGGCGGTCGGGTGACAGACTTTGTGGGGTATACAGCCCCTGTTGTCCAGCCTTGACGTTCATGAGCGGAGGTCCGAGCTCAGCCCGCCATCTAGTCCAAAGAGTCATCGACTCACCTGATCAGGCGCTAGCATCGACCCTGTCGGCGTTGTGGGCTCGCTCACCATTGTCTGAAAACTAGGTGATCAGCCTTTGATTATTGACAGGCTCGAACGCGAGAGTCATACGCCAAAGTTGACCGCAGGAGTAGAGGCTGAAAGTGCTTGTCGCAGGAAGCTACTCTGAGAGTTGATTGCCTGTTTCCGCAGTGAGCGCCGTCATCGATCATGTCCAGCCGCAGCCCTCTCACCGACTGATAGGGACTTGTACTCAGGCCGTGCTTGCTCTGAGAAATTGCAGGGTGGGGTAAAATGTTATCGGATGGCTCGGTCATGTGAAAAGCGTGGCTGACCTCGTAATCGTATCGCATCCTGTCTAAGAATGTTGGATCGCTCTCAGCCGCTCTTTCCCATTGCAAGTCGCGAGCGTCGCAAAGCGCTTGCAGTTCAGCCATGCGACCCCATGCCACCTGCACTGGCTGTCCACCCTTCGGGATCGTGTAGTGATTCCAGTCTTCGCTCTTGCTCGAACTCAAACCTGATTCCAAGAAGCCATGTCTTGTTGTTGTCCCAATTGATTGTCGCATCGAGTTGATATTCATCTTGAGTAGCTTCCGAATTTCCGCGGATAGGAATGATGTAGTTTTGAAAAACCCTCGCCAGTTCGTTGCGCTTGGTCTTCGAACCTTGTCTATTCGTGAAAGACGTCATAAGACAGCCTTCGGCCACAGCAAGTGCGGTTTGGTTGGCATCTGTGTCAAAGCGGTGGACCTTCATGATGAGGCAAGGGCGCGGATTTTTTTCGGCCGGGTATGGGCTTGGCCCAACCATCTTGAGGCGTTGTCTGGCAGGGGTATGGACCGATTCGTAGCCTTGGAATATGTTGCCTCGTTGTCGTGTGCCAGCCTGTGGCACATAGTGGTCGGTGGTTTGCTGCGAGGACAGCATGAGATATAGGGTAAAGGATGGTTTGAAACGTACTGTATGATTTACTTTTCCTGTTCTATAAGGCAAAAACGGACTTCGTTGGGCTGTGCCATTGCTATTGTTCAATTTTGGGCTGACGGAGACGAGAACGGAACTGTTGCCTGTGTGACTGACGCCAGGTAACGACAGGACACACCAGATTCATCAGGCAATGTACCGGCCAGAGTGAATGATACAAAGGGTGTAGCAAATAGAACAAGGAGAACAACAAGAGTAGTCCGCCTGTATGCGACAATTTCGAGTTCGATGGCGGTGCATAAATCACTGGCAGGGTAAGACAATGAGCAAACAAATGTGAGAGTCATATAAGGAGAGTCTGCCGCACCCTGGATACCCCACGCCGACGTATCAGTCCCCTGAGTTCGATCTGATTGTTGAGCGCAAGTTGAGGGATTGCCGGTGAGGGTGCCACACTAGCGCCCGCCCAACAGGTCGGATTCCGCTTGAAACTCCGACATACTTCACCATCCTCGGATGCTTCGATCAACCAAGTATCTTTTCCCCCACCATGGCCGTTTCTGAGTTTACGTTCCCAGACCGCGGCCTCATAAGACCTTTTACCCCTGCGACCGGGGTATACTTGGCCATCACCCTCGATCCTGAAGCAACTGTGCAGCACCTGCAGGATCCCATCGCCACGCAAGAGGCTAAGGCCATCGCCACGAGCGTGTACATCGGTTTTGTCTCTCATGTAAGTAGGCAGTGATCCTGGAGACTATCACTCACGCACTTATGCAGCGCGTTGATCTTGTTTCTCCGGATCGCGCATACCACTTATGCGACTGCCATATCGTCAGTCGAGGGCTCCCAGTGTCCGCCGATCCTTCTGACGGCCTCGACGAGACAATGTGTCTGGGAATCGGACCGTCTCAACACCCTGAAGGTCGGAAGTCTGTCAATCCCCAACCACCACTTCCTTGGTCCAATCTCTATCATCACACCGTACCAGACATCCGTATCCGTCTGCGGACGCAACCTGGGGACTACACCAAATGCTCTTTGGTGACATGGAAGGATATGAACGAGCTTTTGTTCTGGTCCGAAATGGATGGCTCGCGCCGAAGCGATGCTATCGACAACTATTTTTCTGCCCATCCAGAGGATCCCAGAACCCAGACTCGCCTGAAACGGGCTCCGGAGAGGCTAGGGAGACCGTACCTTTCCCCATATCTCGTTCCAGGAGCATCCGACTCATCTGGTATATCGGGAGGCTCCTCCGATGCATCAGATACGGCGGCAACCGGATTGCTTGGCTCCAGCCATGCAGACAGCGACACGTCTGTCTCTGATGCTGGCTCCGCCAAGACCCGGTCTCTTCCAGGTAATCTTCAAGGTGATCCAATCGCTCAACAATTATTTGGGTACGACAGCCCCTACAATCGATTTGTTCCTCTGGCTTCTTTCAACACGGACATCACCTCTGATTTGGAAATATCTTCTGCCGATTCATTTCTTCGTGAGGCCCGAGAAATCAGACGGTAAGTAGGACGCGTCGTAATATCCAATCCTTTCGGCTCACAAATAGACAGGATTATGATTGAGGCAGAGGAGCGCCGCCGTCTCAGCTACGAACTGGATTCCTCCGACTCTGGTATGCCGTTTGCCTTCGATGTATCCTTGCTCTCATACGACTTCCAGCCACGTCGATTTCAGCCATATCGGCCGCAGTCGCTACTGTTCCTGAAGAGGCTGCTGTCACTGAGGACAGTTATGGAAGCCATGCGGTGCCGCCGATGGAACCTGATCAGTACACGCCGTATGTAGCGCTGACGCCGTCACCGAAGCATCCCAAGCGCAGTATGTCATTCAAGTTATCAGCTTTTCAGCTGTCGGGTCTGTGACTCACAGGTTGCGCCATAGAACTCATGTCGCGATTATTTGCCATTGCAATGCTGGGATGTGTCCCTCGCCGACGAGATGCAAGCGTCTCTACCTCTCTCAACAATAGCACGTTCACATCGCAGAACGAGTCCCTCATCAAGCGTGAGCCCATTCCTTGATCGATTGATTTCAAACTCACGCCCGTTGCGCTCAGGGACGAAGCGATACCGCCGCATGCCAACCCTTCGACGCAGGACAGGGCGACCGCTCGAGCCCACAGTACCGTCCGAGAAGTCATAATACCGTGCGTCGGGCTTTTCCTTCCTTTTCCTTCCTTGCAACGTACAGATCCTGCTGTCTGAATACCTGCGACTCTTACTATACTATCTTATTGGACCTGTACAGTAGCATTGTTCTCTGCTTTCGATGTTGTGATATGATTGTTATGTGCCCTATCTTTCTTCCCAAGCATTGCATGTGTGAACATTTTGTGGGGATACGTGTCGTGTGACGTCGACAGATCACGATCATATGCATAATCCGAGTCAGGTTGGAACTCTGAGCGCAACAACTCCATATTATATCATTGTGCGCACTATCACATCACAAGTCGTGTGTTTCGCGGAACCAACGCTGAATTACGAGAACGAGCTACTGCGGTGAGACTACACGAATGATTTGCATTGTTATATTGTTATCATCCACAATCTATATGCAATCCACGACTGCAGTGCATGCATGACGAAAGAACAGAATTCGTCGGCGCGCCAGGTCCCGAGTAGCCTATCCGACCCTAGGACCGGCGCATGGGGGATTAGTGGGCGCTGTGTTCCACGACTCACAGCGTCTACTGCACCATTGTCTTCTCGTGGGGTCTTTGTTCTCGCTGTGTCTGCGCCCGTGTATGATTGTCGCACCGCTGAGTGTACGTTCATGAGGTAAAGGCTGATGCCCTTCAGAACAAGACGACCAGAGGAGGATTATTATACAACGGCACGCTGCCAGTCCTCCGGCCCGAGGCAAATCGAGCAGAGCTAAGCAGCCAGCAGCTGACATCCGCGTCGAAGCGAGGAGACTGCATCACAGGAGGCGTTGGCGCTATTGTCTCTTCCGCGATCGTTGTTCTCGGCTAGCAGGCGTGACATGAGAAGGCTGTCTGGATTAGAAGACACCGGGCAGCGCCATTGGTGAAGTTCGAGATACAAGAACAAAAGATGTGACAGTGGTCGCCGTGCGGGAGGCGTGCTGATTGCGCCCGTTTACATGGATGTCGGCAGCAGCTGAGAAGACCCAACATCGGCGAGAAAGGGTCCAGTGCCGCGCAGAGCAAGGAAAAGAGCCCCAAATAGAAAAAGTCTCTCATCCCAGCGTTCAGTGGTGGTGACGTGACTGTTGTGAATCGTCAGCCAACCGTCCGACATCATGCGTGCCGTCGAGCACGCACCACAATACAGGCACATCGCCGAGCTCCTAAGATCCCTTAGAGTGAATAACCCACAACTAAAAGTCTTATCTGCCCCTTGAAGAGCCTTATGCGCGCAGTGACCGGTGGGGAAACTCTGAGCCGAGCTTCGTCGACAGCGACCTGCAAAGGTGCAACGATGCATGCCGGTTACTATTCAAGGTCAAACTATTGCCGTATGCAAGCCACAACTCACAAATCAAGGATATCCCGGACAGTCGTATCCTCCCGTTCTCTCTGCCGATGTCGAGATTGAGTTCAAGTTCAGGATGATGACTCTGGTGTTGGGGCCGGAAAATATTCGGTTGACTCAGCGGCAGCTGATCACACGCCCCCGCCAAGCCTGAATATCTGTGGCATGGAAAGTCCGGCGCCACCGCGTGCGGCGGGTCCGGCGCCGCGTTCGGCGGCAGAAAGTCGGGGCATTGGAAAGTACGGCGTCAGTACGGCGCTTTTTTGTGCGGCCGCAGTACGGCGTTGAACCCGGCTCCTCGGCACGCCCGATCCCGCCCCCCTGATTTTGCCGGCTGTCCCACCCTCCCGCTCGCTGCATTCCACACTCCCACTCGCCGTTCCCCACTCCCGCCCGCCGTTCACGCCGCCCGCCGCTCATTGCTTCCATCCCGCGCGCCGCCTTTGATACGCTTCCTCCGCATACTCGCTATTTCATCAAGCACGCACAGTCACTGCCCTTTGGTTCGACACCTTCGCCGCCACCATCGCCGTCATCATCAATGGGCATCCGGCCAGAGGACAAACCCTTGGAGCTAGCGCGCGCCCTGTCCGCAGCGCGGAAGAGTGTCGGATGAGGGTGAGGACTCGTACGCACAGCCTAGACTCAGCTAGCCTGCCATTTTCGTGTTTGTCGTTCCATCTCACATGTTCAAAACTCGCCATGTATACCTGTACACTATCATCATGTAAACATACATCCTACCGCATTAATGCACTCTATACAAGTTCCATTTGGTGCACCTGTTGTAAGCTCACGGACGGCGGCACACGGGCGATTCCCGCTACCTAGTAGTGGGTCTTGGGGCTCATGATTGTCGTCGGTTTTTGGCGGAAGATCCATAGATCTTGTCCAATTCAGCGGGGCTCGAAATTTTCTCCACATTCATCGCGTCATACACCCACACAGCTCACGCAATATTGCGTACCCCATCGCAGACAGCGTCCCGCCTGCCAGCGCGCGCCGGCTTACAATTCTCACCCAACCATCCATGACCTCCAGCATTCCGCGCATTGTTTCGATATCGTCCGGCACAATCAACAACTCAGAAGTCTCTGTAGGGCAAGATCCTGCCAGTCATCATTCCCTCGCCTCGACGCGCCTGGGAGGCGCGGCAGGAAGCACATGGCGTGCCTCTATATGTCTGCGAGCAGACGCGGACAGCGCAGTGCAGATTGCACTGGATTTTGTGAGCACAGATTCACTGCCCTGTGATGTCGTCCTCGGTCAAGATTGGCTCCGAGTCGCAAATGATTTCAACAGAAACTTGCAGCCGTTGCGTTATGTTCATGTTGCTGAGGACATGCGTCCTTCTATGCACGCCCATGCGGGCCCTGTTCAGACATCCTCAGAGTCTCGAGCACGCGCAGTTGATGATGATGTCGAGATGGAACACGCGCCGAGCTCCGACTGTGGTATTCAGGAGCCGTCATGGACTCGGAGACCGAGCGATATGTTAAGTGCGTCGACTCCTTATAACATTTTCACAGATTCGTTGACTGTTCTCCAAGGACTATGTCGAGCCCACGGCCTCATATCTCACAACACCGTGAACGATGCGCGCACATGCATATTAGAGCATTTAGCGCATGGAGGTTGTCTTGTACATGCACAACCTGTAACATCTGGCCCACGCGCTTCCGCGTGCATCGCAGCGGAGTCCTACGCCTCATCGGTCACCCAGTACGTCCGCAACATCTTGTCAGCTGTCCTTCAAACACAACTGACGACTGCTCAGCTTGCACAAATCGTTGCTGCCTTCGTCCCACATGCTGCTTCAACACCGGCGGTGCAGGTGCGTCGATTTCTTACGCAAACAATCCAACAGCACATGGATACTCTCGATGACGCAACAACGGCTGCATCTGCGCCATCTTCGTCCTATGTTAGTACCAACCGGACGATAGACCTTGTCAATGCCCTGTCAGACAAGACGCGACCGCGGTTGCAAGTCATAGCACGCGAACACGCCATTGAGATCAGCACGCCGCGAGTCACAAAGGATACATTGGTGACCTGTATAGTACAGCACATAACTTCTGGTGAATGCATTCTTTCAGATCTCGGTGTCAAGGGCTGCTCAGACGCTGTGTCGCAATACACCGAGATGTCGGCCGCACCCGGCGAGGCCATTGAAGATGCTGACGAGCTACAAATTGCATTACTGACCACAATGCTTCCCAAACTGAGGAAGAAGATGTTACGACGAATTTTGGAAGTACATGATGTTATATACAGTGACAGTGATTCAGTTGGGCAGCTACGCCGTACCTTGAAGCGTTACATACAGACCCTGCGCAAGGGAAAAGACGCCGTGCACACAGCTAAAGCTCGCGCTCGCGCTCGCCGCGACGAACAACGCCGGAAGGAAGCCGAACTTGGGAGGCAAAAAGGGATTTGCGTCTGCATTGGCCGCAACTAATACATCAATCAGTGAAAGACCAGCTGATTGAGTCTTTCAAGCAGCAGACATCGTCGGCAACGTTAGCAATGGCAACATGTGCATCTTGCGCAGAAGCAACTCTCCGCTCAGACGCAAAGACGGTGATGTTAGATGACATTGACCTCGCCGTCTTTCGACGACCCGATGCCGAGGAAAGAGGCCTCGTGCGCGACGAGTCAGGTGTTTGGCTGCACGATGATTGCGAGCCTCCACCGATGCCGCTCGCCCAGACACACCCTGATTTGGCGGAATATCTGTTAGACCCTGCTGGCATATTGAATCATGTCGATGGTAATGACGGGCCTGCTTTGTCCCTGTGCTCGACGTGCTACAAAGCCATGTCGAAACACAAAGTCCCCCCGCTTGCTCTCGCAAATCGACTATTCTTGGGTCCTGTCCCCCCCGAGCTGCAAGACTTGACTGTTGTCGAGGAGGCGATGATTGCACGCTGCCGTGCAAAGCAGTGGATTGTTCAGTTGAAGGAAGACAATCGAGATCGATCACTGCCTAGTGCGCAGCGTGCTCTTCGAGGCCACGTCATTGTGTACCCTCAGCGCCCGGACGTTGTCGCACGCGCTCTCCCGCCTTCTATGGAGGACATCATCACACCAATCTGTGTCATCTTCGTTGGTTCCAGTCCGCCTACACAAGAATGGCTCGAGGCCAAGGCAAAACCGCTGTGTGTGCGCCGCGAAAAAGTGCGCGCCGCGTTGAAATGGTTGAAGGCGCACAATCATTTGTACAGAGACATCGAGATAAACCATGGCATGCTTGACGGCTTGCGTGAGAGACAGATAGTCCCGGTTGAGGTTGAACATATTGTTCCAGATCTTGCCTCAGACATGTTGACCTCTCGATATGATAGCAGTATCAATCTCCACAATCGGGACGACTCGCGCTCACACGAATCGCACAGTAATGAAGATACATTCGAGAGTGTTGTGATAGCCGATGTTGATGGACGGGCACCAATGAATGAATTGAAAGCGGCTGCAGTGCGGCATGTGAAGGAGAAAGGCGGGTCGTACGTCCAAGTTCCGCACGGGCCCACGCCTGAAAACGAGTTTTTCAACCCAGATCTCTTCCCTATGATTTATCCGTCGCTTTTTCCGTATGGCATAGGCGGCTTCGAAGATGGCCACAGGCCGACAGCGTTGTCCTTGAAGCGACAGGTGAAGCACTTGTTCTCATTAGCAGACCGGCGTTTTCAGGAGCACTACTCTTTCCTATTCACTGCATTCAATGTCCTTCAGCGCCGTGCTATGCTGCTACACACCAGTCTGACAGTGCGCCGGCCGCACTTCCGATCTGCAGCAGCGGATTTTGCCACCGTCTCTCTCGATGCGGTGCAGCGCGTGTCCGAGCGCGTCGCTCGAGGCGATCGCACTACTGCTCATGATGCGAGCGAGCGGAAAGTGTTGAAGCTGATGGATGAATTGAAAGTGATCACGTCTCATGTACCTGCGTCGTCTGCATCTCGTTTGAAAATGCGCAATGAGATTCGAGCTCTGACCATGGACCGAGGATTGCCCAGCTTCTACATCACGATTAACCCCGCCGACGTGTACAATCCTCTCGTTAAATTTCTCGCAGGCAAAGAGATAGACATAGACCAGTTGCTTCCTGAACAGGTGCCCAAATACTGGGAGCAAACTATGCTTGTGGCCCAAAATCCAGCGGTTGCAGCGAGGTTCTTCAACCTGTACATGAAAGCATTCATTTCGTGCATCCTCGGGTACGATCCGCAGCAGCGCAATTTAACCGGCGGAGTGCTCGGGGTGGTGAAGGCTTACTATGGCTGCGTAGAAGCCCAAGGGCGAGGCACTCTTCACTGTCACATGTTGGTATGGCTGGAAGGCGGTATGAATCCGAATGAAATCAGAGACCGCGTGTTGAAGCCGGACGAGGAGGCATTCAAGACGCGCCTTCTCGCATTTCTAGATGATAGCATCTCCAATGCAATACCGGTCGACCCAGACCCACATGCATACAGCCCACAGGCGTGTCCTCACCCATGCTCAATACGAACTGCGGACACCACTCGTCGAGATGAGGCTGCGATGAAAGCGCGCGCAAAGGATCGGCACCGACTGGTTAAAAAATGTCAGTCGCATATGCATTCTAACACGTGCTATAAATACTGGAAGGGGCCGCCTGCACCTAAAGAGTGTCGGTTTGATCTCGATGAGACCAACTACGTCGCTGAGACCACTGTCAATCCTGAGACAGGCGAGCTCTGCTTACGTTGCCTAGATGGGCTCGTGAACAATTTCAACATGACAATGTTGGAAGCCATACGGTGTAACATGGACATAAAGTTCATAGGATCCGGCGCGTCTGCAAAGGCAATTCTATATTACATCACGGACTATATCACAAAGTCGCAGCTGAAAACGCACGTCGCATATGCCGCTCTTGAACGTGCAGTTCAAAAGCTCTCTGTGCTTGATGCAGGTGCCGACGACGCTACAATTCGCGCAAAGAAAACACTGCAAAAGTGCGCGTATGCGTTGATATCAGAACAGGAGCTGTCGGGCCAGCAGGTGTGCTCATACCTGATGGATTACGAGGACCACTTCACAGACAACCGGTTCAACAATCTGTACTGGACCGCGTTCGAGAAATAGGTTGACCGCGAGGATCCGAGTCCTGAGTGTGCCCGCGTTACAACTGCACGTGCGGAACATGACAGCACCCTGCCAGGCACAAGTGACGATACAGCTGCTGGCGCAATCAATCACAGGTCTCCGGATGAGGATGAGAATGACAGTGTCCTCGGTGATGACGACGACGATGTAGTACTTGCCACGAATGACAACGGAGATTTCATCGCGCGCGCATCACAAGTTGTGAACTATCAGCTTCGTGGGGAACGCCTGAATGATGTCAGCCTGTGGGATTTCACGGCACAGGTCGAGAAATCAAAGAAGACACGTACCGCACGCCGTGGACGCCGTGCTCAGGATATTGACTCGGATGAGGAATTGGGAGATGACGATGTAGATGACGACCTGCATGAGGATCCCGACGATGATGATCTTGCGGACTTTGGCAATGATGAGGCCGTGGACATGGATACTGTGTTTTCATGCACTGACCATCGACGACCACGTTTTCCTTTGGACGACAGGCACCCGGATGCCCATACGCACTTCTGGCGTGTGCGCACGCCCATACAACGCTGTGTGCCTGTGCCGATTGGTCCGTCGCTGCCTCGTCGAGATCGCCTCGACGTTCGCGCTCGCTATTGCCGACTGATGCTGATCCTATTCAAGCCGTGGGTACACGCACATGACCTTCGAACACGCGGTCAGAGTTGGGAAGACGCATTCTCCACGTTTACCGTGGGCTGCTCGCAATCTGTGCGTACCATTATGGATAATATGCAAATTATGCATGAATGCCGGGACAGTCGAGATGATCACTTTGCTCGACGGCGCGACCGCGCGAATGCTCAACGACCTGTCGTACAAAGGTCTGCTGCTGGAGGACGAGTTGTGGAGGATGATTTTATGGGCGATGCGGACAATGAACATGCCATGCTTGAACATCTCGAAAATATCTCTGCTACTCGATCACGTCGCGTGTTGCACGACCGCGAGGACGCCGCACGTTGCCTTCACCATGTCCAGACCTACGGCTTGTTCAACTCGCACAGCACGCAATCTGCAGAAACGTCAGCTGCTGATAATGGAAACATGGTGTCAACTCTAATTTCTAACGCTGATGCTCACATTGAAGACATCTGGCGTCAGGCATACGAGGACCGACGCAGCTCATGGAGACAGGCCCAAATGCAACCATTGCAGGCGCCCATCGAGCAGCAATTGTTGCCACCTACAGCCGCTCAGTCGCACGGGGACTTGCCCGTCATTGCGAATGCGAGTGTGCTTGCTGCGGCCACACCGCAGTCGGTCTATGCTGCTGGAGCGATTCAAAACGGGCCACCTGCGCAGCCTGCGACAGACATTGAGGTGGACATCTCAAAAATGATTGACAAACACACCTTGAATGTCGAGCAGGCGCGTGCATTTCGCATCATCGCAGAGCACAGCTGTCTCAACAACCCCGAGCCCCTGCGAATGTACATTGGCGGTGCTGGCGGAACAGGGAAGTCGCGTGTGATAAACGCTCTGCGTGACTATTTTCAAGCGCGCCACCAGACACGACGGCTGAGACTGTGCTCCTACACCGGTGTTGCTGCACGAAACATTGCCGGCATGACGTTGCATGCAGCGCTCAGTCTCAACAACAGATCTCGTGGAGTCGTAAAGGCACATACCCGTCGTGACTTGGCTTCCATGTGGGAGGGTGTGGACCACCTGTTTGTTGACGAGATATCAATGGTTGGCTGCGAGCTGTTACTGTCTGTCAGCGAGGCTTTGACGGATGCGAAGGGAAACAACTCAGCATTTGGTGGCATCAACGTCATCTTCGCTGGAGATTTTGCACAGCTGCCGCCGATCGGCGAGAGTAAACTCTTTGCTCGTGTGAACACACGATCGATAGCGCAAGGTGGCACGCGGAGAGGCCAGCGCGCGATCCTTGGCAAGCTGCTTTGGCTGTCCGTGTCGACTGTTGTTCTTTTGACCAGGCCGATGCGCCAGCGTGGACCTGACAACGCCGCGTTCGTCGACCTGCTCAGCCGCTTGCATCTTGGAAAGTGTACGGACGACGACTTTGCATTGCTTAACACCCGCGTCTTGGGCAACACCATGGTAGATTGGTCCACTGACTCGCCCTGGAGCTCGGCCCCACTCATTGTAAGTGAGAACCTAATCAAAGACAAGCTGAATGAACAGATGGCACGCACATTCGCTGCGCGTACAGGCCGCTCGCTGCACTGGTACCATGCCTCGGACATGCACGGCCGCCAGCCTGTTACGGACGAGTCCTTGCTAACATGTTTGAGCGAATTCCACTCAGGTGCGACGAACCAACGCACCGCGCGGCTGCCTCTGGTGATCGGCATGCCGGTTACCATCTCGCAAAATTTTGACGTCGAGGGAGGAGTCGTGAATGGGAGTGTGGGCACACTGAAGAGCGTGCGTTTCCGTGTAGGTGCTGATGGACACCGCCACGCGGTCTCCTGTGTTGTCCACGTTCCTGACACGTCGCCTGATCCTCTGCCTGACCTACCTCCTCACCATGTCGTCGCCCTTGAAGACACAACGTCCGTCACCTTCACCCATCCGCATACACACCAACGCCTCGTCATCAAGCGCACACAGCTGCCTGTCCAGCCGGCGTTCGCCCTTACCGCTCACAAGGCTCAAGGGCAGAGTTTGGCCCACGTCATTGTTGATCTCAGCAAATGCTCGGGTACGGAGTCGCCATATGTCATGGTCTCGCGCGCACAGTCACTAGCCGGTCTGCTAATCCTACGCCCGTTCGACAAGAGCAAAATACGGTGCCGGCAATCTGAGGACGCCCGCACAGAAATGCACCGACTGACGCGCCTAAGTCTTACCACAGCCATCGCATATGCCACGGCAGACGAGCTGCATGCGGCCCAGGCCGCATTGGACGCGTTTCCTGCTGCTGTCGGGCGCCAGCCTGCCTCGGTCGGTCCATGCGATTGGGCAACGGACGACGCTGCAGCATCCGGCTTGCGTGAACTCCAAGACTTCCACATCGCTCAAGCGACTCGCCCTCGCCGACAACAGCAACAGCACCGCACACGCGTGCGTCATGCTGTGCGTCCCTCTCCGATCACCCTCTCTTCTCAAATCGCGGGCGGCGCAAACACAAGACCTGTGGACACGATCACATCCGACGCGCCCTCTGGTCCTGCTCCACTGAACACTCCTGTCATTGAGCCTGCAACACGTACGTCCTATTGTGTCACGCTTGACCGCGTGGTCCTCTCTCTAATGCACTTGAAATAGCGCGCCTTGTTCGTTCCAGCCGGCGCCGCTGTTACGGCCCCCGCGACACAGTCACCTCGGCCATGGATTGGGACGTGTTTTCTCCCGGCCACGGTGAGTGCTGCGCAACCATCGTGCCTTGACCGCTTGTCAGGCTGACGCAACACATGTGCGCGTGACGTCGAACGTCAGCGCAAATTTTGCCTCCGTCGCCGCGTCCGCTCAGCTTGCTTGCCAACCACGCCATCCCGCTGTCGAGTGTTGGAGATGCGGACATGACGTTGTCCTCGGCACCAGGTCAGCACCGATGTTCTATACCTTTCTAAACAGCCCTGCTCACTGACGTCGGTGTCGCGTGGACTTCAACGTCAGACTCTGAGCCTCTCGCTCGCTCCCAAATTTTCTCGTCCAATTCAATGCGCTCCAGTATCCGGCGCGCGCATGGAGAGCTTGACGATCATGGTGCAGACGGCTCCAACGACGGGCGACCAGCAAAACGTCTGCGTGTCCACCGCGCAGATGTATAAATGCCGGATGAACCGAGTGTGACGTCCTCTCATCTCTTACCTGTCCGTCACCTTGTCCGTTGCTGCACTGCTGTCACCATGGCCGACGAAGACAATGACCTTGCTGCCGTCTACGCAACATTGTTCGACATGGTCGACGCCAATCCCCGCTTCCTCGCCAACGCCGAGTCAATTCACGGGCGCTCGCTTGCCCCGCGCGCACTCAATGCCAGGTCTCCGCACCGCACGCTCTTCGAGTTAATTTTCGACGAGAAGGCGCCCTCTCACCCGCCCGCCGAACGTGAGTTCGTTGGTTACCTTGTGGGCCAGACCGGGCGCTATGTCGACGGCATGCGCCTCGGCGCAGCCGGCGCCACCGCTGACGGTATCGTAGTAAGTGTATGCATTTTGACTGCGCATCCTCTCTAACCTTCTCGGGCACCAGATCGACGACACGACGCATGTCAAATTGCATTTTGTCATCAAGGCCCTCGGTGCTAACATTCGCGAGATTGAAAATATCTAGACCGACCAAGCCGTGGGTCTCCAGGACGTCGCTGCTGAAATATGCGGCGGCTGGGATCGCCTTAACGAACTTGAATGCGACAACAACAATGTCTGTGCGCTCGTACAATTATCTGCTTCATCACCGCTGATGCATCCGTACTGCTCAGATAGTGCGCCTCTTCATGAAGTACGCGCGTGCCGGGAGCCCGGAATTTAGTTCGAACACAGCTGACGGCCGCCTGCGCAACGAGCACCTTGTCATTGCCACGCCGGACCTGTATACTGTCAAGGTACGCGCGCGGTCTCTCTCGATCCATCGACGATGCTCAGCCCCACACGCTGGGCTTGCGTTAACTATTTTTGGTGCTCGTCAGTATGGCAATCAGACCGCCGCCACCTCCAACACCACTGTGCGCAGCGACCGCAAGCGCAAGTGGGGCGCCGACGGTCCGAGCCTGAGCGCCTCCGCTGAGCCAGCCGTCGCTGAGCCTGGTAACAACAAGACAGCTGCCACGCGGCCCACTGGTGTGTATCATGCCGCGCCGCTCCCTCGCAGCCTGCTGCTCACCTGGTCCCGCACATCGACATCTGTAGAGGTAACACTAAACTCCAAGTACGACCCGTCCTGCCTGGAGGATCATGTCGGCGACCGCTTCCGGCACGTCTCCGCCAGAGTCAACCAATTCGACGTCCGCGACGAGAATAACAACATCGTTCCTCCCTGGGAGTACCGCACAGCGTTGCGCCCCGGCACGTTTGTCATCGTCGCGTGCAACTTCCGCCTGTGGGAGATGCCGCCCCGTGGCACGATGACCAAAACCTCACTGGTGCGTTCCCTTCATCCTCTTGTGCTTGTGTAACACTCTGAACACGCACCGTGCCAGACCTTCCAAGCCGGATTGAAGACGCTCAAGATCTTGCGCCCGTCCGCCGGCGAGCCCGAGGCCGCCGATGTCGGCCGCACTGCAGAGAGTGATGGCAGCGCTGGCAAAGACTCGGTGCCCGTCGAAGTCGCTCAAGACTTTGACGCTTTCTGCCTGAAGATCGATCACAGCGCCGGCCGCGTCAACAACTCGCAGGACGCGATCATGCATGACATCGAGGACAACCACGCGGCCGCTGCCGCACCCTCTGCTAAGTCGAAGGGCAAGCGCCGTCAGCTGTAGTCCTCCGCCGCACAAACCTTTGCTCTGGTATATTCCACCTGGAAATCATGTAACTGTTGCTGATGTCTCCTTCCAGATTGCCCGCGCGACATTGTCTGAAAGTAACAACAAAAAAAGGCGGGTGCTTTGTACGATAGAGGTGATGGGTTTCGTCCGCAAAGAAAAAAAAGAAAAACCATAAAAAAAGGCGGCGGTTTGCTGATGTTGTACGATAGTTTTGTAAGCGTATGCCGAAATGTACTGTAGCTTGTAACAATGGCTCTGAATCAAACTTGTTGTCGCGCCTTGCCGCTGTGTCCAGATGCGGTGTCTGCTCGACAGGACGAATGCGTCCACGCTTCGATGCAAGACTAAGCCCACTAGCCACATGCGAGCAGCACGCTGATGGGCACCCACAGGTAGTAGGGCGGTAATGTGTGTGATACCAGATCCCTAGAGCGCTGAAGAGGGTACCGTTGATGTGTGCGAGTGAGTGTCAGGGTCCCGAAGACGATCGGAGGTGCGTCTCCGACAAGGTGTGTGGTCGGTGGGCCTGGTCGGAATGCGCAAATGCTCGGAGGGTCGCCGGTGAGGGTCCGAAGATGGGGTCGCGTGGTGCGAGCGACTGTGCGCGACTGCGAACAACTGCGAGAGACTGCGAACGACTGCGAGCGACTGCGAACGTCTGCGAACGTCTGCGATCGACTGCGAATGACTGCAAGCGACTGGATGCTGAGTGTACGATCGTCGAAGAGGATGTGAGGAGGGTGGCGCCGATGGGCGACGTGCGATTCGATGGGCGACGTGTGATGTCGTTGCGAGGTGGTCGGAGCAACTACGAGACGGGCAGGCGACGACGCTGAACCGTTCGGACGAGTGGAAACGATGGTCGGAATGTGAGAACGAGTGGCGCGAGTGGTCCGATTGAGGGTGCGACCGCTGCGAGACGATAGACGCGACACTGCGATCTCCGACGTCGCAAGATGGTCGGAGCAACGACGAGTCGTGCAGGCAGCAATGCTGGACCGTTCTGAACGTGTGAACGGTCGGAGGAGCTGGGGCAACCGTCGGAAGACAGAGGCGAGTCGTGCGAGCGATTCGGTCGACGGTGCGACCGCTGCGGGACGAGAGCAGTGCGACTGCGATCGCTGAGGTCGCAAGATGGTCGGAGCAGTGAGGCGCGAGGACGACGGCTAATGGGACGACGATGGAACAAGATGAGAGCGAGGAGAGCGATAAACTGAGTACGAGAGACGACGACAAAGGCAAAGGCAAAGGCAAAGGCAAAGGCGACGAAGCTAGCCTCGAGCTAACTATACGATAGAGACGAAGGTGTGAGCTCCGAATGAGATCTGAACCGCGAGGGGGTAACCGAATCTGTATTGCAGCATGTGTCCGACCGCTATTTATACGTTCCGATCGCTATAGTACGAGTCCGATCGAAAATGCCGTCGGAACAAAGGAAACCGATCGGAACAAAAGCAAACAATAGTGCGCAAGTCGCACATGGTTCGGACAGTAGAGGGGAGTCATGCGAACGTATCTGAAGGTCTGCGAGGCTGTAGAGAACAATGTAGAGCAAGTGATCAGCGCTGTCAAGGGGGAAGTGCAAGCACATGGAAAACGATCTGCGCTGTCAAGAAGTATGAGAGCGGTGTCCTACAATGTCGGACAAGACAATATGACAAGAAAAGGGGACAATGGCGACGTGGCGAGCGAGGGAATATGCTCCGATGTGCGAGGGGGTCGCGGGCGAGCGTTGCGATGTTGCGACTCTTCGAACGGTCGGACGAATGCGATATTGTGCGCGCAATGATCGGAGCAATAGGGCGATAATCGGAGCGCTGAAGCGACCATAGAACAATCGGGATCGGAGAAATACGGCGCAAGCTCGAGACCTGAGCGGGACAATGGTCGGAGGACAATCGCGCAACTGTGGAGGTACTCGGAGGTCGCAGAGTCGTCGGAGCGGCGTGGCGTACATGTTCGAGCGATGATCTCGCTGATCGAAACGTCTGACAGAATTCCGCTGAGTTGCGACAGCTGTGGGAGACGTGGCGCTCGAAGTCGCGTGGTCGCAGTCGGAACAGTGTGCAAGTGGTCGGACGACTGCGTAGATGGCGTGCGACTGAGTCGATGGTCCGAGCATGGTGTCCAGGGTATCGTTGCGATCGCGCGATTGCGCTGTGCGACTCCAACGATCGGAGCTATGGCTCTGGTCTTGCGATTGGTCGGAGAGACTAATCGAGCGGTCGGAGCTCGTACGCTGTACTTGTCGACTTGTCGAAAGTGCGAAAATTGGCGAAGAATCGCCTCCCAGCACTGCACCAGGCTTATCACCTCCTCCATACTGAAATCCTGACCGTCCACGGTCAGTGCGACAATGCGTGCGTGCTGCGGGTGGCCAGTCGTTCGGAGAGTTTGTGCGACGTCGCAGATGGTCGGAACGAGCAGGAGCAATCGCGCTACGCAATGGGATGGGTAGGCTGGAGTTGAGCGGTGGGTCGCAGTGACGGGGGAGTATGGGGCATTTATCGCGACCTTGAACGGAGTCGAACCACGAGAAAATCCAGCCTCGAACTGCACAGCAAGCGTTCGAAGCGTTGGGTCGATAGTTGATGCATGTTTGGGCAGTGCGACTGCTCCGAACATGTAATCGGAAGGATGCGCTGTGCGTGCGGAGCAGTCGGGGGGCTTGCGAATGCGAGCGAGCGGCTGGTCGATGCTGCGCACTGAGTCGGGGCATGGAATCGCTGTGGTTTCGATTGCGGGCTCCTCCGTACTGCGATCTGAGCGACCAGGCTCTGCGGTCGTCGCAAAGGTGGGTCCGACGAAGTCGCTGCTATGTGCCGATAGTGCGCGGAAAAGTCCAAAGGTCTCCAACTTGAAGGTCGGCAGTGCATGGCGACGCACTCGATCGATGAGCAAGATGGCGTGAATCCACGTCGTCGAAATCGCTAGAGTGTTCAAATCATCGGAAGCGGGTAGGAGGTCGTCGTCGATGGTCGGAAGAGCTTCGAACAAGCTGCGAGTGTTCCGAAGGCTTTCGCAAACAACTTGTGGTTCTGAATCGTACTCCGAAATCGTCGGGAGACTGTTGCGATCCGCGGTCGGAGGGCGAACACAATGAGGAGCTATGGTGTTGGGCGAAGCGAGGGCCAGAATGCCACCAGGGTCGCACACGTACTGCGGAAATTGGTTGTTGAAGAATCGGAGAGTGCTCCGACCAGCGTGGTCTTCACTGCGAACACGGTCGATTAATGTCGAGGGAATGAGCTGCGATTGTTCGAGAGATTTTTGACGGTTGGAAGAGCCATCGATGGCGCGAAGTGTAGGGTTGTCGCAGGACGCGGGTCGGAGCTCAAGATCGAGGCATGCACTGTGTCCGATGTTGACTAGAAGGTGTTCGATAGCGTTTGGAGCGGCTAGAACGACGTCCAGAGCGACGCTGAAACTGCCTTGCACATTGCTGGGATGGACGTGATCCTCCGATTTGGAAATCGGAGCATCTGGCGCAGTGGAGTCGTCGATAGGAAGTGGATCGATGGTGTCGCAATCGCGATCCTGGATGCGAACAGCTGATGCAAGCGAAATGTTTTCCGAAGCCATAGTCGCAAAGGAATGCTCGTCGAGGACTGGCTCCGACAATTGCGGACATGCGATCGGAGAGACAGCGCGATGGTCGGACGTGCGTGTGCTACGCATGGGAGTGCTCGCAAGAGCAAACATCGCCATTGTGGGAGTGGTGGAGGCATTGACCGTGTTCCGATCGAGGTCCGAAGTCGTAGCGACCCGTGCGCTGGGCATAGCGACAGCGAGAGGCGGTGACACTTCGTCGGGGGTGCTGTCCGCGACTTCAGGCTGCTCGAGCATTGCTGCAAGGTCATCATACTCTCGCGCAAGGGCCTCCTGCTCGCGAAGAAACACGATCTCCGCTTCAATAGCCGCGATGCGATCGGAGGTCGGAACCAATGTCGGAAGTGCCGTTTCCAGAGCAACATCGACCATGAGCTGAGTCGCAAGTTGGCCATGAGTCGGGGCTGTAGCAGCGACGGCTGTGGAGTGAGGAGCGACTGCTGCGATTGGTACTGCGACTTGTGCGGTGCCTCCTTGCGTAAATGTTCGGACGAGCGATGCGACTATGTCGTTGGTCGCGACAGCGAGAGACGGTGCTGGCGACGGCGGTATGAACGTCTGATCGGTCGGGACTACTGGGGCGATGCTCCGATCCATTGATCGGGTCCTGGACTGGAGAACGAACTGAGCCGAGCTGTTGACGTCGGAAACTTCGTATGAGTCTCCTGGAAGGACGTCTGGCTTCGTGACCTGCAGGCGAACGCTGATGCGATCCCAGAGTGCGTTCGGAATGCCGCGAGGAAAGTCGCACTTCTGCTGGAGCTCCGAGTAACGGCTCTTCCTGCTGAGGAAGCCCGAGATCGCAAGGAATTCGCGGTGGTACGCAGCGAACTCATCGAGCGTGATCGCAGATATTGTTCGAGTTGTGGCGATGAGCGTCTCGAGGTCGGAAGTGCCATATGTCCGGTCTTGATCAGCTCCGGGGTAGAGCGCCATGATAGCCTTCTTGAAATCGCTGAACGGGCTCGCATCGTTGAATTCGGGAATGCAGTCGCAGAGGTCGGCGACTTCGATCGGAACGTAGTACTGCGTCCAGTCCTTCTTCGCACGGTCGGAAGGGAGACCAGCGAGCGCAGCGACTGTCTCGAAATCGGAGAAGAACCTCCGAACAGTGCGAGGGTCGGAAGTGAAAATGGGTGCGGTCTTCGCTCCGCGAGGTGGCATGCGAGTCGCCATGGCTTGCGCAATATGTTCGGTGAACGACTGCGGGATGTGGTGGTGCGATCCGATGAATGGGTGCGAGCTGCGACGATGGCTGCGGAGATGAGCGAGTGGCTGCGATCGAAATCGGAGTATGATGGGTCGGAAGGGGGAGATGGTAATCGGAACGTAGATGGCGGTGTCGCGGTGCTTGGACAATCGTGTGGATTCGGCGACTCGAAGTCTGAAGTCGACGAGAGTGTGCGGACGTGCGCTAGAGGGGTGGAAACACTTCCGAAATCTTCGGAGAAAACCTGACTGGTCCCTCGCGGTGGGCTCCAAAAGTGATGGGCACCCACAGGTAGTAGGGCGGTAATGTGTGTGATACCAGATCCCTAGAGCGCTGAAGAGGGTACCGTTGATGTGTGCGAGTGAGTGTCAGGGTCCCGAAGACGATCGGAGGTGCGTCTCCGACAAGGTGTGTGGTCGGTGGGCCTGGTCGGAATGCGCAAATGCTCGGAGGGTCGCCGGTGAGGGTCCGAAGATGGGGTCGCGTGGTGCGAGCGACTGTGCGCGACTGCGAACAACTGCGAGAGACTGCGAACGACTGCGAGCGACTGCGAACGTCTGCGAACGTCTGCGATCGACTGCGAATGACTGCAAGCGACTGGATGCTGAGTGTACGATCGTCGAAGAGGATGTGAGGAGGGTGGCGCCGATGGGCGACGTGCGATTCGATGGGCGACGTGTGATGTCGTTGCGAGGTGGTCGGAGCAACTACGAGACGGGCAGGCGACGACGCTGAACCGTTCGGACGAGTGGAAACGATGGTCGGAATGTGAGAACGAGTGGCGCGAGTGGTCCGATTGAGGGTGCGACCGCTGCGAGACGATAGACGCGACACTGCGATCTCCGACGTCGCAAGATGGTCGGAGCAACGACGAGTCGTGCAGGCAGCAATGCTGGACCGTTCTGAACATGTGAACGGTCGGAGGAGCTGGGGCAACCGTCGGAAGACAGAGGCGAGTCGTGCGAGCGATTCGGTCGACGGTGCGACCGCTGCGGGACGAGAGCAGTGCGACTGCGATCGCTGAGGTCGCAAGATGGTCGGAGCAGTGAGGCGCGAGGACGACGGCTAATGGGACGACGATGGAACAAGATGAGAGCGAGGAGAGCGATAAACTGAGTACGAGAGACGACGACAAAGGCAAAGGCAAAGGCAAAGGCAAAGGCGACGAAGCTAGCCTCGAGCTAACTATACGATAGAGACGAAGGTGTGAGCTCCGAATGAGATCTGAACCGCGAGGGGGTAACCGAATCTGTATTGCAGCATGTGTCCGACCGCTATTTATACGTTCCGATCGCTATAGTACGAGTCCGATCGAAAATGCCGTCGGAACAAAGGAAACCGATCGGAACAAAAGCAAACAATAGTGCGCAAGTCGCACATGGTTCGGACAGTAGAGGGGAGTCATGCGAACGTATCTGAAGGTCTGCGAGGCTGTAGAGAACAATGTAGAGCAAGTGATCAGCGCTGTCAAGGGGGAAGTGCAAGCACATGGAAAACGATCTGCGCTGTCAAGAAGTATGAGAGCGGTGTCCTACAATGTCGGACAAGACAATATGACAAGAAAAGGGGACAATGGCGACGTGGCGAGCGAGGGAATATGCTCCGATGTGCGAGGGGGTCGCGGGCGAGCGTTGCGATGTTGCGACTCTTCGAACGGTCGGACGAATGCGATATTGTGCGCGCAATGATCGGAGCAATAGGGCGATAATCGGAGCGCTGAAGCGACCATAGAACAATCGGGATCGGAGAAATACGGCGCAAGCTCGAGACCTGAGCGGGACAATGGTCGGAGGACAATCGCGCAACTGTGGAGGTACTCGGAGGTCGCAGAGTCGTCGGAGCGGCGTGGCGTACATGTTCGAGCGATGATCTCGCTGATCGAAACGTCTGACAGAATTCCGCTGAGTTGCGACAGCTGTGGGAGACGTGGCGCTCGAAGTCGCGTGGTCGCAGTCGGAACAGTGTGCAAGTGGTCGGACGACTGCGTAGATGGCGTGCGACTGAGTCGATGGTCCGAGCATGGTGTCCAGGGTATCGTTGCGATCGCGCGATTGCGCTGTGCGACTCCAACGATCGGAGCTATGGCTCTGGTCTTGCGATTGGTCGGAGAGACTAATCGAGCGGTCGGAGCTCGTACGCTGTACTTGTCGACTTGTCGAAAGTGCGAAAATTGGCGAAGAATCGCCTCCCAGCACTGCACCAGGCTTATCAACGCCCGACAGGATGAATGCATCCACACTTCGGCGGCCTGTGGCATGAGGACCGAGCCTGAGAGGGTGCACACCACCGTGATGACAGGATGAATACATCCACGCTTCAAGACGTACGCAGCGTGCGGACCCTATCCACTGACCCGGGGGGATATTTGATAGAGTGATGTATGCTGGGCTCTTATATATGTAGGGGACAATGGTCCCGGATAGTGTTGCCGCGGTTCGGTTCTGAACCATGGTTCGAACCTGAACCAGGTTCGGTTCTGCCTTGGTTCGGTTCGTGGTTCAAGGTTGGGCCGAACCTGAACCAACAGTCTGGTTCGCGGTTCAGAGGGTGGTGAACCAGAGGGTATGGTTCGAACCTGGTCCGAACCGCCTGAACCACAAATTTTTTCCAACCTTTGGGTTGGCTGAATTTACAAAGAACAGAGTATAAGAACTTACCAAATAACACAATTTGCTATGAGTTGGCAAATTGATGACATGATTCGGTGACTGTAGTACTCTTGTGTTGAGGGGCAAGTTGTTTGTGTCCCAAAGTCAGGAGGCTGCATCCTCCGAAGTGGGAAAGGGTTGTCTAAATGGCAAACCAGGTGTGAAGTGTGCATGGTTGGTGAGTATGAATGAAGCTCTGTGATGGGTGTATTAGTAATTGAGGTGCTGAGTTTATGAAGTAGAACCATTTACAAGGGGGTTTCTTAGGTTTGTGCCTGTATCTATTTGGTCATGGTCACCGGGGGCCAGTTTAATTCCCGGTTTGATTACCGCTCCTGCTTATGAAATCTATCTGACATGACCTTGACTCTCCTCACCTCAGACTACCGCCATGTCCCCCACCATGTCCGAGTCCCCCTCACTCACCACCTCACGCAGACGTCCCCCACCGCCGCCACCGCCACCGCTACCATTGCAACCTGCATGCTAAGGACATGAGAAGATGAGATGATGTGTAACGGGCCGAGTGAGAGAAGCAGAAGGGGGTTCGAGAACAGAGCGGGTGCTTGTTGCTGGCGTTGACTCGACAAGGAGAAGTACATGAGCAGGAGGCGACTGTGAGCGAGACGCAAGCCAAACATACGTAAACAGAGTACTGCGGGCCGAGTCAAGTAAGTACGAGACGAGTAGCGTATGAATTAATGGATACACAACACGCGTTGGATGAGACAGAGTCCGTGAGCTTACGTAGAATGTCCGTTGGTAAGTAAATGACCATGCCCATGACATGATGGCGGCAGGGAGACAGTGCGACTTGAGCAAAAAGCACAGATAAGTCACTTGCTGTCTCTGTGATCACATCCCTCGCTGCCCCACCACCTTGCCCACACCAACTCTCCTCTGCGCACATTGCCCTGCTCAAGTCAACGGGCTGCACCCACGTTCCCATGGCAACACCGTCACCCTTGTGCAACGTGTCCTCCTCATCCTCGGCACTCTCACTCTTGTCCTTCCTGCACCCTCCTCACACACCCATTCACCTTGCCGCAGTCGTCAATCCCGTTAACCACGGCATCGTCATGCTGCCACTACCTCTCACTCCACACGCCACCCACATACTCTGCACACCGACACTTGACCCTCACACACTGCGCGCCCTCAGGGTTGTTGTCTGCATGACTCGTCGTCGCTCCGACTGTCTTGCAAGTCATCAGAGATTGTGGTCTCACTTCTGTTGTCCTGCAGCAACTGCAACCTTGATCGGACCACTTGCACCACATGTCCTCACATTCTGACCATTGCCTCTGTGCCTCCAAACATTGTAGTTAAAATAAGCAAAAACTTTATTGGTTCTTGGTTCGAACCAGGTCTGAACCAGAACTGAACCACCCGAACCGGTTCGGTGTGGTTCAGTTCGGGGTTCGGAGATATATGAGAACCGGACCAATGGTCCGGTTCGGGGTTCGAAAAATTTGGGCCTGAACCGGACCGAACCGAACCACGGCAACACTAGTCCCGGAAATAATTGTACCCTCTACTTCGCAGCTTGGCTCTGCCGATGCTCAACACAGCCATTGATCAACACGGCCAATGCTCATTGTCACGGCCTGTTCATTGTATTTGCTGATTGTGAACAACTTGGTACGGACTATAAATGTCTCTTACGCCACTGAGGCTCGAGCGCACCGGTAGCGGGCTTTGCCGCAGCATGCGGCCCTATCTTCACGCTTATAAAATAGAATATGGTGGGATGTTCACTTGTCATTAGGCGCTGGGGTACATATTCCGTGATATCGACGGTCGACATCACAGGAATATGTACCCCAGCGCCTATTTTATTGCACGTGATTATCTTCCAGCATGCAGAAAGTCATTTGAAGTGGGACTCTACTGCAAAAATTGTTATAGTACACCCTACTCCAACTATGAAGCTCATCTATGGCGCGGTGGGCGTGACTTGGATCGGCGGGGGCGCGAGCTCAGACTGGGACGGGGGCAGCGGCTGCGCTTCGACCTCCGTCTGCACCGCAAACTCCGCGAGCACGCGCTCCGGGACGCCCTCGTCGACGGACTCCATGCCGCGCAACAACGGCGTTGCAAAGCGGGGATCGGTTGTACGGGAGCGAGCCGGACGACGAGGAGCTCCACGTCTCGACATCCAACCGGCACCTCGGCAGCCCAAGCGGCAAGCTGAGTCGTGGCCGTCGCCAGGTATACCCCTCCGACTTGTGCATTCCTCACTGCAACGATTTCTATCTTGGTGCGTGACGTGTATCTTGATCACCAGACACACTATGCTGACGGCTGATAGGCACAGGTATACAGGAGCAAGATTCCTAGCTGTCAGAGACGAGACCTGCGGCCCAGGAGATATCGGTGAAAGCGAGGCATGCACAGGGCAGAGGCAACGGGAGGGAATGTCGGTCGTCTGCAAGGTGAGTTGGTGGTTTCAGTCAATTAGGAGGCTCTTACAAGTGCCTCTATGCTTTCTCAGTTTCTGCCGATGAACAATTTCTGCCGCATTGTCCCGCCGCCGCCGTTTTTCCTCCTTGTTCTCGGTCTCTCAAGAGTCTCTGCGCATGCCGTGGGCCTTCCGAAATTCCATTCTCTCTTCGCCATGTCGAGGAACCAAGCAAATTGGAACTACGAGCTCAGTTTCACAGCAAGCACCACAACCTGCGTGGCGATTGTGCCGAACTTATCGTATGTGGCTTAGCAGTCCCTAGTGCGGCTTCTGGCGTTCGTGGCTCGCTGCTTGCCCACGCTGTGTCCATATATCTGAACGACTCATCTCGGCAACGCGTCACGGTGCTTGCGCAGCCACCTTGCGGGATTCTCAGAATGCCTGCTATGCGACGAGTCTTGTGTTCGTTTACCACGGCCCAACGAGCGTTTTTGTTTCTCGGCATTGCGGGTGCTCGGGCCACGAACGGCCACACTGCTTGTGTGCCGACACCAGGCATGGCTCGAGCGGATTTCAATTCCCGACCGGTGGCCCACCTTTTAAGCAAGGGATTGCATTCTTGACCTGGTGCCACCCACACGACACTATGAGCTTCCTCCCAGACCCTCGCTCCGAGGGACGCATGCTCCAGAAACCTCTCATACCTGCTGCATGCACATATCTAGTCTTCACCTTGGATCCGGTCGCCACGCTCGAGGACTTGAAGGACCCGGTCGCCAATGCACAGGCGCGCGCACTGGGGACAAGGAAGTACGTTGGTATGGTCATCCAGGTAGTATCACTGCCATTTTCCCAGTCAAATATCCTAATCTGTATCTCAGGGTGTGGACCTAGCATCTCCGTATCGCAAGTACCACACATGCACCTGTTCACTTCTCAGCCATGGGCTTCCCACTCTGTCTCCCTCGGAAGGTTTCAACGAGGCGATGTGCGTGCCCATAGCGCCGGCACCGCACCCCAGTGGTCGCATAGGACTTAGTCCCTTTCACCGTTTGAACCAACAGATGACGATCTGGGTTTTCAGCTCCGTGAAGAGCCAGATCTAATGGTGGAGCAAGACGCCGCAAGGGCCAACGCGTCCTACGAGGTACGTAAGGTATCTGGCGATGTCGCTATGAAAATGGCGGAGAGTTTCTTTGGGCACGATGACCCGGAAGACCGCTTCATGCCAGTGGTCAATTTCTTGACGGACCTCTCCACAGTCGAGGAATTCCGTGATGCAGATCAGATCTTCGAAGAGATGGAGGTGCTCGACGAGTACGTGTTTGTCTTCTTTGTACAAAATCGCGTCTGAATGAAGTCTCTCAGAATACAGTATAC
The DNA here is from genome assembly GCA_019914985.1 of Auriscalpium microsporum. Lineage (NCBI taxonomy): Eukaryota > Fungi > Basidiomycota > Agaricomycetes > Russulales > Auriscalpiaceae > Auriscalpium > Auriscalpium microsporum. Next base: position 640,367 of record JAHLMG010000007.1, on the reverse strand, counting down.
GGGAGGAGTCGAAGAAGCGCAGCCGGGACCAAGCAGAGTACATAGAGCAAATGTGCACACTAGCCACGACCGCGGATGACTGGGGTTGCCCGCATGACCGTAAGGCTTTTTTCGCAAGGCGATGTTAACAATATCTGATGATTGTTAGCCATCGCAGAGTCGCACAGATCAACGCTCGTATGCACCAGACCTGCCATGGAGCTCAGAACATCAGGCACAGGAATTGTGGGTCTGGTCTGCTCACGAAGGGCATTGCTGACTCGGACGCACGGCGAACAGGTGGGCGGCTCGCACCACGAACGACCATCAGGGAGTGCTTTGATGTGAACAGCAAGAAATCGACTGAGCTCGGATAAGCTGCGCCTCGGCACGGGCTACGCAGAGCTGAGCGTCGAAAAAGCGGATTGTACATATCAGTATCTGAGTACTTCTGAGAACTCTGGTTACTGTAGCCTTGACTCGAACTCTGCGTCTGAAGCTGAAGTTAGGTCTGAGAATATCTCGGTCATATCTGGCCGCCGAGATGCCACGGCGGTCGGCACTACGCCGGCCGAACGGGATTGCGGACCGCGTTGTACTAGCCGTGGACTCACTACTCGTCAGACTCTTACCAGTTGCACACACTCGGCGAACCTACTTGACGTGCTCTCAACAAGGTGCAGCAATGCATTGATCGGCACCTGGACATCTGGGGCCGCTGGCGCAGACGCTCGTGGCTACGAGACGGGCTTAGACATCTATGCCTATCTATCTGCAGTACTGGTACGTCAAGCCGTCTTACTTCACACAATGACCAACTGATGAATATGCCACTACTAGATCTGCATGCGAATACGCGGAAGTGATACCAGACATTTGAAGGACGACTGGACGTGGACGACTGGACGTGGACGACTTGCCGTTGGGCCCGTCGGGCATCCAGCCGTTGTGTACGGACTCGCAGACGCTGTTCGGAGCTTTGTCTGTCTTAGTGCGTCGCGTATGGCTTCTTCAACCGATGTTAGTGCTCACAGTGCTGCTCCTGTCAGGTCGCCTGCTGTATTGCACCTCGGTGACGATCAGCAGATGGACTATGACAACGTTCGCGCGACGCAAGGTCGCCTCATCTAGCTATAGATTCCCCAAGGTGTGTGTGCAATTGTTGGTGACGTCGGCATTATGCTTGGATCTGAACGCCTCCGCAGCAGTTTGTTAAGATACATGAGCTATGATTGATGATCATTGATGGCCGCCGCCCGCGGCTTTCTTTTCCTTCCTCGCTGCCTTCCTCGACCTAACCTTTTGCGGCTCCGGGTCCATAGCAGCATCACCGGGCACCTGGTTAGGCAAGACCTGGGTTTGAGCGGCGCTACCTGCATCAGGTTGAGGCGACGTTGCTGTGACCGGCACCGGACACTCTATCATGTCCTCATTCGACATCGACGCCGTGACTGCAGGGGTCACTTCGGGGGACGTGGGCAATGTGTCGGGTGGTGTCATCGCTGCTGTAACTGCATTGTCATTCGCTTGGAATCACGGTGAGCATCAGCAGTGGTCTTCAGCGCCCCCGGCAAACTAACCTGTATCCTCTAGAGCCGGAAAAGCAGTTGCTAGGAGTGCGGCAATTGATGTCGCTGGAGTCTAGAGGCACGTAAGTCTTCAAGCTGATACGTTTCGAGATTCGCGCTCACAGGGTGTTCCACAACGATTGTCCCTCTCTTTTCACCGTCTTGCAGCCGCTGGGTGATACCCGTGACTTCCTGCTCGAAACTGTCGGATGTCGGGGAGAACACCGCTCTTAATGGGTCGTTTTCCTTTCTTTTGGTGCTCTTCTGTGATGTCTATGAAACCTCAGTCAAGCAATGGCGCGTCAAGGCGAGTGACTGACAATTGATATCCTCCCTATCAAGCTTGGTGGGCGACTTTTTGTATTTGCTATTCGCCCCGACTTGCCAGACGTCACCGAGCTAGGGCCAGCGCCCCGTGGGCGAACGCTTGTACTTCCCTTTCGGCTATCCGACTTTCCAGACATCACCAAACTGGGACCAGCGCCCCGCGGACGAATACCCAGTGTCTTTCCAGACGTCACCGAGCTGGGTTTAGTGCCCCACGGGCGATTGCTTGTGCTTCCTTTTCGGCTATCCGACTTTCCAGACATCACCGAGCTGGACGGGTTCCCAGCGCCGCGTGGTCCCTGTAATTCCGACGCAGGAAGGGCATCTGTCGGTGCCATGCCATCAGGTGGGTGTGATATCAACTCACTGAGTGTCTCGAATTCGCTGAAGTCTGACTTTGTCCAGCAGCGTCTGAGCTGGCCGCATTATTGGTAGGCGATGAGTTCGCTGGTGTATTCTGTTTCAAGATGGCAACGAGATATCAGCTTGATGGTCGGTGTGACATTCGGATGCACAGACCTCACTGGCATATAATATGGCCATGGCATCCTGCAATGATAGCGTCGTCAAGAGGCAGGACATTCAAAGGATAATCCTGTACGCACGTGATAGTTCCGGCGCAACGCAGACTGGTGCGTTTTCATCAAATTCTCCCATACGTCTACTCTGTGTTGGCAGACTAATTGGAACTGAGCCATGTCATCTTCCGCTACCTGCAGAGGTACGCCGCGCTCCCTCCACTGGTGCTTTAAGGGTTCACGTGGTTCGTACGGAAATGCGAAGACCCAACCTCCGCCGCTCTCCCATTCTCCAATGGTGCTGTGAAGGACGAATCCTCCAGGTTGCGATGGGGCTCTAGGGTAAAAGGGTACGCTGAAGTGCTGGAAAACATGAGCGGTTGTGTCCAGATCCACTGCAGACCCATACGTCGCCATCCCGCATATCTTGTGGATTATTGTGTTGTCAGCTGTCCATTCTGGGGACATAATGAGTACAGGTCGGTCTTTGCGCTCGGTGTCGTCCTGTGTTTGAAGAGTGGAGATCGAAGTATCGTAGTAATGCAAAGCCAGCGGGAAAACAAGGCTTGTTATTGTTCTCTATGCGAAGATACGCAGTGATCCCACTCTATGCGGTGCAATACAAATGCACACCGTCGCCTGGTCTCTTGGCGCATCACAACCGGTGTCGACGTCGTTGCGCTACTTCCTGGTGCATCGCCTGTTGCAGGCCAGGCAATCATTTCTGGTCCTTAGTCATTGTCCTCGTCCTGAAGACGTAAATTATCGAGGATGTATTGCGAGAATATAACAGTGTGACGGGTAGAACTTCAATCAGACGTCTCTTTTCGTGCGCTCAGGCTGGATCGCCTCTACCCACCGAAGCACTACTCGTACCACATCCCACAACACTGTTGTCCCCACAATGCTTCCCACCCCCAACAGACGCCAGTCAGGAAACGTGTTTGCAACCCAAGACACAATCCACACTCCGGCCAGTTGTTGCGCAGAGCGACTAGATAAAACTGTAAGTAGCACAACAGTCTAGAGTACAATGGCGCTCCGGGGGCCTGGAGCAAAGTTTAATTCCCGACCGGCATCGGCCGCTTTCTGTTCATCAACACGCCTACTGCGATTACAATCTCAACTTGTTGCCACCCACTTGCCACCCACTCGGTACTATGGCTGCCCACCCAGATCACTGTTTCGAAGGACGTATACTCCAAAAACCCTTCACACCTGCACACGGTGCATATATTGTCTTCACCTTGGACCCTGTCGCCACCCTCGAGGCCTTGAATGATCCCGTCGCCAAAATGCAGGCTCGTGCGCTGGTGACAAAGAAGTATGTCGGCATCGTCGTCGAGGTAATTTCCTTTCGCTGGCAGATATTCGGTGCAATTACTGATGTGCATTAGAATGTGGAACTAGCATCTCCCTTTCGCAAACACCACAGATGCTCCTGCTCGCTTCTCAGCCAGGGTTTTCCCACGCCAGATCCCTCTACCGGTCTCGATGAGGCCATGTGCGTGCCCATAGCGCCCGCAACCCACCCCACTGGTCGTGTAGGGCTCCAGCCTTTGCCCCCACTGCCATGGGAGAACCTCTACCACCATACCATGGCCAATGTACAGCTCCGCATCCGCACGCGAGAAGGCGACTACGCCAACTGCCCTTTGTTATCATATGCAGACGAAAGCCATCTGGCCATTTCCAAGAACCGCGATATCCTACGCAGGATGGACATGTTTACGCAGTACCAAGCAGAACATCCTATCCTTCCTAACCTTGCCGACGCCCCAAGTGATGATCTCACTACAAAGATCATCATCCAGCCTCCCGCACCTTGTTCTCCCACACGTTTCGGCCCCGACAGCGTCTCTGACCGCTCTTATGACTCCGATGCCTCAGATATGTCATTGCCAGACGATGACTCAGACACTCCGCCCAGCTCCCCCGACTTTTCTGACTCTGAAGGCGCCGACAAATACGACGATGATATGGGACTCCAACTCCCAGACGAGGAGCACCTACGGGCAGAGCTGCAAGCCGCACAGGCCAATGTACGCGACGAGGTCGGGAAGACATTCAGCGATGTTACTGCGACATTGGGGGAGAGCTTTTTTGGGCTCGATGATCCAAAAGTACGCTTCATGCCTGTGGTTGACTGCTCGACAGACATTTCGTCCGTCAAAGAATTCTGCGACGCGCGTCAATTCTTTGAAGAGATCAAAGCCCTTGAAAGGTAGCTAGTTCTTGTTCTGCGTTTACTAAACTGTTGGTCTCATCTGTATGTCCCAGGATACGGGCCGAATCGGAGCAGCGCAGCCGCGCTCGTGTTGAGAAGCTGCGCGCACAAGCACAGGCTGCACGACAAAAGATCGAGGAATGGGTTGCGTCCCAGACCCCCAACGGTAACTTTTAATTCACATTTTGAAGGCTATTATCTCAACATCTGATCTGTTCATCATTTGCGACAGTCATTGCGGATGCCGCATGTGTTTCCTCCCCAGCAAGCGCGGTCATTTCAAGGACTGGTATGTGCTTCAATGCCATTGGTGCGAGCAGGATCCTGACCGCTTCTCCACATTCAGAACTGAAGCTTGGTTGTGGCTTGGACAGCCCCGGCCAGTCAAATCTGGGTCCCTTGAAAGACCAGGTAGTCGTGCAGACGCCATCAATGCCCGATGTCTCTGAGTCTACCACCGCGTCCACATCGCTAGCCCTTCAAACCCCACCAATGACGCTCTTGAGCCTCGACTCGACGCTGAATGATGTGCCGAGCCAATACGCGCCAACCGAAGCGGAGAAGGAGGATGACAAGGAACTCAAAGACGAGGAAGACAAGGAGATGAGTGCCAAGACAGTCTCAGAGTCCTCCACACCTGTGCGCAGACGCTGTGTGTATCGCGTCCTTCATATGCTTCTTGTCCTTGTTCTGACCGATGCATCACAGCCCTGTTCTCTCGCTTGCTATCTATTGTTACGCTCGGCTGCTCCTCGTCTAAACGCTCAGGTCACGACAGCGATTAGTAGCGCGGTGTGTCGTGACATAGGGCTCAGGTAAGTGCTCTCTTCTGCAGGTATCGCGAGAAGTCAGCCCAAAGACACACAATGGCGCAGGCAGCTCGCGTACGTCGTCATCCTCTCTTATTGTCTCAGGACAGATACTACTATATCATTCTCATTCTCTTGTGCTCAATTTTTTCAAATTTAAGTGGTATTATCTTATTTGCTCGATCTTTCACTTCTATTTTAAGTTTTCCTTATCCTTGCTTCCACCTTGTTTTCTGCGGTGTACGATACCGGCTTGTATGCCTGTAAAGCTACCGATATCCCCTCTGAGCATACCAGTGTCGCCTGAAATATGAGGGCCTGGACGATTTCTGAGAAAAAAGCGTGCCGCTCCCTCAAAAATGAGTCGCGTCCACCTCATGCAAGTCTATGATGTGTGAAGCCCAGTCCATAACTCTAGCTCGTTTGACTAGGCGCTGACACAATCGCTGGGAAGAAGCTATTGATGTCGCAAGGCTTTCTCCCAGCGTCTATCGCACGTTGTCTCCTCCGAGTCATCCTCAGGTTCGGGGTCCCTGTTCTCGATCGCCGTGCCTGCGCCCGTGTAATAGTTGTATTGTTGTCACACCGCTGAGCGTACAATAAGGAGGTAAGGGATGATGCCTTCAGAACGGGTGAGGATTCTCAGACGACGGCACGCTACTAGTCCGCCGGCGCGAGGCCAACCCAGCAGAAGCTGAGTTCCGTGTCGAAGCGAGGAGACTGCATCGGAGAGACGTTGGCGCTATTGTCTCTTCTGCGATCCTTGTTCTCGGCCCGCTGGCGCGACAACGAGAAGGCTATCTGGAGTAGAAGACACCAGGGAGGGCCATTGATGACCAGTTCGAAAGACAATACCCGCGACAGACAACAGATTGGCAGTGATTGCCGTGCCGGAGATGTTCTGATTGCATGCACCGGTTTATATGGATGGTGCCTCGGCAGCAGCTGAAGAAGACCCAAAATTGGCGAGACGGGGTCAAGTGCCGCGCAGACAAAGGACAAGAGAGCCCAAGATAGCAAATGTCTCTCATACGAGCAGACTGACCATTCGCTGACGGGGATGTGACTGTTGCGGGTCGCCAGCCAACTGTCATCATACGTGCCCGGCCCTGGAGTACCGAGTACGCACCGACATTATGGACACCTCGCCCAGCTCCTGACAACCCTTCAAGCGAATAAATTCCACAATTACAAGTAACCGTCCCTTCCATAGCAGAGCAACGTGTTCTGCGCGCGGAGGGTTCGAGGCTTCGAGCAACCTGCAACTAGCCATACACTAGCCATGCGGTCCCATGAAAACTTCAGTCCTGTGACGGCCGCAAAACATGTGTGCAAATTCAGATAAATTCAGCTAGAAGCGATGAGCGGACAATGTGAGAGGGAGACTTGGTGACGATGCGGGGTGCGGGAGCCAGAATCGAAGATGAGATGTCTCGGCCACCTGGGGCTCCCGCCGGCCGGCCTGCCGCAATGACTCGTTCGAGTCTTCGACACTTTGTTCGGATTCAATCGGATTCAGGAAGCTTGAAGAGCTTGGAGTCGCGATGATGAATATGAATCTAGAATTTCCGAGCTGTGCTGCGAAGGCGGTCTCCGTTCAGGTGTACACACAGGACAGTGAGGCGGTCAAAGTGGCGAGAGTCCTGCGCCCCATGCGCCTGCGCTTTCCATGGGCAAGAATCTGAAGGGCCACGAGTTGCTCGTTCGGAGGCCACGGGTGTTGCCGCGTATCGATGATGCTTCCACATCGTAGGACAAGGGCCTGGAACACGGCTTACTGCGCACTTGTTCGTTGGCTCCGCATTATGGTCCACCTTCTGTACGGGTCCCACGATGTCAATATGTATTACAAAGTGTAGATCAAAACAGACCAATAACAAACTGATCCTACAGCGTAGGGAACGACAAATGAAACTGCCTTTGATCCGCTGTGACATTCGCATCCACCACCTCCGGCTTGAACGTCTGCCCATAATCTTCGTCTTCCCCTTCCTCCGAGGCCGTCTTACCACTAGTCATGGACGCATATGACTTCATCAGAGCGGGCCGCAGCGCCGTCGCCTCGCCGACATCGAAGCGCACTCGCGCACGGTAGCGCATGAGTGTTGCAACGACCGTCGCCGAGCCTGCGCCTGCGATATTGAGGAGGACCTTGACCTGTTCGATGTAAAATGCGGTGTTCGTGTCGGGCAGGAGGGCTGAAGTGGCGAGCTGGGCGATGCCGAGGAGGAGGGGGGCGGCGAAGTTGGACGCGCCGGTCCAGATGATGCCGCCGAGGCTTTGAGAGGCGATCGCGGCTGTTAAGAGGGACGTATCAGCTCACACAGAAAGCTCTACGAAGATAAACGAGCTTGCATCTCTGGTGGTGGGGAAGTAGTCTCTCCTTTATTATGCCGATCCAGAATATCGTCAGAGAGTACCTGGCAAAACATGTCATCAAAGTGAATGCGGAAGGACACTGTTTGGCAGACGTACATGTTATCAAGCATCTGCAGTGTGCACGCTATCTGCATGCTCATCGCCTGAGAGTCGACCAAGATCGACTCGTCAGGGACAGTGATGCGATGACCCTAGTCATGACCCCGGGTCATGACGCGTCATGACTTTGACCCCGGTGGTCATGACTACGGGTCAAGGGTCATCGGCAAACACAGTGGACTTACCGGGTGAAACAAAGCAATAGATAAGCCCAGTTATCTGCATGCCCCTGCGTGTTATGTAATACAGTTGCCCAGTCCCTTCTCGAGCACGAAAAAGCCCGTTGTGTGGTTGCACGTCACTCAAGGATCAAATTGACGACATGATATTGTTCAAGGGGTGCTTTAGTATGTGTGTACCAAGTATTATGTATGGAATGCAAGTATCCAATGATGTATGGACAAAATGCCGAAGCTATCTGAAGATGTAGTAGGGGAGTGATCATCTATGTGCGAGAAGTAGACATTATAGACATAGTGATAGACTGCTATAGAAAGAGAGAAAGATTAAGATGAGGGGATCCCTGGGGTAGCAGAGGACTTGGGGGGCAAAGGAGACTCGGAGGAAAGCTCACTGATGCGGGACATCTCTTCATGAAAGACAACCTCTCGAGCCAAACCCTCCTCCCCTGCCTTCCAGAACTTCATCAGGGCCTGCAAGGAAAAGTCTGTAGGTGTCCCATCTTGCGGAATGCTGAAGAGATTGGGAAGGAGGAGGTCCGAGGCCGTGAAGGCGACCTCACCCTCGAGAGCAGGCGACGGAGCTGGCTCCCTATCGGCGGCCTCGGCATCTGCGATAAGCTCGTCGGCAATGGCCTCGAATGCGCTCGGTTCGTCGGATTGCACAGAGGCTGCAGCGGGAGCAGCAGTTGTCGACGAAGTTGAAGCAGGAGCATCGGAGGTTGGTGGTGTCGCAGCAGAAGTGCTGTCAGCCCCGGGCACTGCGAGTACGTCGTATTCGTCAGCGTTGATGCCGTACGTGCGGCGCTGGCGTTTTGGCCGCGGGTATTGCTTCTCGATGTCGTGTTTGACCAAGACAGTCTTGCGGACACGTTCGGGGTCGGTACGATTGCGCAGCTTTGAGTGGACAATGCCGAAGGAACTGAACACACGCTCAGTGCCTGCGGAGTTGGGAACGATGCTGAGAATTGCAAGGGCGAGCTTCACGAGTGCGTTGGCACCGTTTGGCGCATCTGTGTCGTAGCGACGCCAGAGACGGAGGAGATTGACTGGTAAGCCCTATCAACAATTCATGCTCAGCAAAAAATCCTCCGTGTACTGAACAACTACGCACCTGATCCTCGTGGACCTTTCGAAACCCCTCCAAGTCCATTGACTTCTCGCTCCACTGCCCAACGTGCTTCAAATAGTCCGTGAACGCGCCCTCCGCTGCGATTGGGTCTGGCTGAAAACGGAAAATGCGCGCGAAGATGCGCTTGAATAGCGCCCAGGGTGCATTCGTGTTGCGAAAAGGACTGCCGGTCTTGAAGGGTGTTTGCCGAAGGTACGGGTTGAGCAGTACAGCGAGCACGAAGACCTCGCGATCAGTGTTCAGCCACCGCTTTTCGAGGCTCGAAATGACGGAAGCTCTGACTTGCGGTGACACGGTGGGACGCGAGAATATCCAGTAAAGGTTGACGATGGCGCTGACGACGGTATCCAGGTGGGCATTGTCGCTTTGAGTAATGTTTGCTGCTACAGCCAGCGGCTCGAGATGCTGCCGGATCCTAGAACGTGCGTCAATTTACCTTGAAATTGGAGAGAGAACTTCGGACTCACTGTCGTAGACCCATCCAAAAGCTCGAGTCCTTCATGATTGCGACAATCTGTGTTGCCTTTGCCTTGGCTTTGCGTTCCGGACCCACAGTCGAGATGAGATCCACCTCGAAATCCGTCGCCGCACGCCAAATACATTGCTCCAGATCCAGCAACCGGCGCACAGAAAGGTAGTGAGAGGTCCACCGCGTGAGAACAGGCATGATCAAGCACAGGATGCTCCCACGAAAGCTCTTCTGTACGTCCTTCAGAATGCCGAGCGCCCGCCCGTGATTGTTGAACCACTTCACGACTTCCAGCGCATCTCCGACAATTTTCTTGAAGCCTGGATTGTGCTTGAAGTAGTCGCCGACAACAAGGTTGATCTGCAGAGAAGGTGAGCGATGTCATTCACTCTTGAGGCGCTGCGAGAATGAACCTGATGAGCCCAGCATGCAACCACCACAATCCAGGGCCGTTTTGCGTACAGCAAGCGACGCATAGAGGCTGCGTCACCCCCGGAGTCCGTGCAGAAGGCAACCAAAAGGATCCCGAGGACATTGAGACAGTAGTCGATCTCCTTTTCAACCATCGTGAGTAGGTTGATGGCCGTCTTCTTTTCCGATGTGACTTCGTATAGGTTCAGCAAATGCGGCTGTATTAGAGATTTGACTGTGAGCTTTGAGTCAAGCGGAGAATGTCATTCCGAGACGCGCACCGTGTACTCAACGTTCACCATGGACCCGATGAGCGACGCGCGTGTAACATTTTTCCACCCGTCACACTGGCCAGTCCCGTATCGGCCGTGAACATCCTGCTTCATGCGATCTTCAACCTTCCTCGCCTGCGCATCCAACACCCGGCCTGACAACGCCTCTCGCCCAGGAACCTGTGAGTCGGGTATCCATGTCTTGAAGAAGTAGCGCCAGAATGGGTGCTCGACGGCCCACCATGCCGTATTGCTGATGATCAGCAAACAGCACAGATCGGCTTCGAATTTCTCGCGCTCCTCAGGTGTCCAATGGCGAGATGGCACTGTTTGGCCGTAGAAAGGTGTGTGTCCTGTGCTGGAAGATGCCGAAGAAGCGAGAGCAGGGTTGACGGGCACTGGCAGGGAAGCGTGCCGCTGCAGCGGGGCCGTGACAGTCGTTGGAGCGACTTGGATTCCGAACAGGTCCTCTCGTTCCTTTCGGCTGTACCGGAACTGGACCTCCAGCTTCATGCGTTCTCGGAGCCACGTCTCGGCGTGCTCGCACTCGATGACATGCCGATACAGTGCATGTGGCTTCCCGCAGAAGTAGATGGACTTATCTTCAAGGACTGTAGTGTACCTGGTGAGCAAAAGGAACCTCGCTGGAGAGATACTTACCTGTCTTCTGAATGTCAGTTTCTGCGCGAGGCTTTTCAATCGCCGGGTTGGACTGCTCCTCATCCGCGATGGCTCGGACCCGGTGTTTCACGCACGCTTTGCATGCTGCTTCCTTGTATGTCTTGTTGGTCTTGTAGTAGTCACCAAAATGATAGTACCCCCGGATTTCTGCATGCGCAGAGGGCATGGTAGTGGCGAGCTTAGCTCTTTCTCTCTAAACACACTCCTGTAGGACCGTTGCGCGCAATATATTACATAATAATATCTGGTAGGCATATTATCCGAGCATCACCTGATCGCGATGACCCTTGACCCATTGGTCATGACCCCGGATGACCCCGTCATGACCCCTTGACCCCCGTCAAAGGTCAATGACCTCCGATTGACCCTTAGCATCACTGGTCAGGGATGCCGTCTGGCGACGTAACCGACGTCAACACATAGCGCCCGCAATCGATCATGTGCAAGACGGCGTTCGCGAGGCGGCCGGCTTTCAGGAGCACCGGCGCGGACATGGTGAGTGCGAGCTTGACGCGGGACGGCTGGTGCACCGCGGCACTGGAGATCAGGTGCCCCAAGAGCACGGTGTCGGTGAGGATGGGGGTCGCAGTGTTCAGCATGCTGAGTATGACGACGGTGAGCGGATTGAGGGTGGTATCCGGGGAGAGGTAGGAGCATGCCTTCATTATGATAACGGAATGTCGCAATGTCAGTCAACCGATGAGTAGAGGTGTCAGGAAGGCGCGCACCAGTACGTATATGTTGATGGAGGCAACCTCGATCCCGATGGCCAGGGAAACGAGCCCAACGACGGCATGTACAGTCGGGCGGGCCACAGGGGAGGTGTACGCTAGCAGCACGACTAGCGAGAGAAGGATTGTATCAAGCGTGGTGAGATTGATGAAGAGTCGCAGAGTGCCCTTGACGGTCTCGAGGAAGATCGTCTCCGGGAAAGGGCTCAGTCCTATGGTGGGTACGTTCGAAAGCCACATCGCAGTGTCTAGCTGAGACGGAGCCAAGAGAGGAGAAGGAGACCTGCGGCTGGTAGGGTGTGAGGTGGGTAGCGGGGAACATTCTTCGTTGGGCACATGGCATGCTCAGAGGCGACGCAGAGGCAGAAGAACGCCAGGAAAACACGGACTCTGGAGGAAAATGGTTGATCTTGACGTCTTCCATGACTCTGCCAACACTCTTGGTCATTATCGTTAGAGGAAGGTGCGTACCGCTTAAGACACAGCGTAATCGATAAGTAGTCCGATCGAAAAACCAGCAGGCTCCAGCCTCCAGCAGGACGAGAGTAGTCAAGACATCGACTGGGACATAGCAGCATTCAATGTGGCATTCAAAGGGCAGCAGTCGGGTATTGCAGCGCCATGGTCGACGTTGCAGCAGGAGGACCATTTCGGACGTTGCCGGGAAGAAACGAATGCGGCAGGTTGCTCTCACGCCTGTAAGCGGCCATTCCGGAGACTGCGCTCAACGCTGTGTCCAACAACGACGACGAGCATGTCGCTGCCTCACTCAGACTACGACCCCCGACGGGTCTGTGTAAACCCATTTCCTTTCCTCAACATCTCCCTAGGAAAGCACAGGCGCTCTGTTGGTGTCTACCTCGCTGGCGGCCTCGTACGTCGTGCATTACCCCATACTACCTATCCTACTCACTCTGCTCATATGACCTCTACACAGTTCGGCCTGGCCATCTGGACATTCCTCGATGCTGCGATTCTCTCGGCACATGCGCACCCGCCGTACAACGAGCCGGACTACCCCGTGCCTGTGCACGTCGGCTTCGTCGACTGGCTACCCGGCATCCATTCGCTCCTTGGCATAGTCGTAATCAACCTCATCGACAAGGACCGTGTGCGCGGAGATGAGGGATATGGAGACTCACGAGCGGTGTGGCGAGCGAGGTTGTTCTTGTTCGTCGGCTTCGCCCTGATGGCGGGTGGCCTCGCGGGCAGCGTGGTACGTCTCCTCGCATTGCCGCGTGCGTCGCAGACTACTGACTGTGGTTGTCCAATCCAGGCGCTGCTTGTGCTGAAGTATATTCTTGCGGGGTATCAGGAGCAGTACCTCTATTATGGCTATGCGAATGTGGCCCAGAACGTCGAGCTGATGCTGTCGGCAGTCATCTTGTGGATTGCGCAGAGCGGGAGCGGCGAGTACGAATATAATCTGGCCATCTAATCGCATGCTTGTATTTCCTGTTGTGTATCACAAACTCTTCAATTTGGGATCATGTCGCCGACTCGCAGCCGCAGCCTTTACACAAGATACTTTTTGCCTCAGCGCGTCGAACTTCGAGTCAACCATGTCTGTCGGAACAGCTCCTCTGCAAAGGCTCGATGGCAACACCCTGTCACTCGCTCCGGGGAGTGGGACGCCAGTATCGTCGGATCAACACAACCGCGACCTCTCCGGCCAGTATCTCCCGGCATCAGCATCGGCGAAAGGTACTTAAGTCTTCGACGGCACGTTGTACTAGTCGTCGACCTCCTACTTCTTCCTCAATGCTCAAGAACTTTAGCTCTGTTCCACGCAGCCCTTGCGGCCGGAGGCTCGACGCATGCAAGCTAGCAAGCTTGGATACGCGGGAAATTGCACCGTGAGGGTCGACAACCTTCTTCCATAAGGTCAAGCTCTAACTTAGCTCTTAGCTCTGGAGACTACTGTTACTAGGTCGCACTCAAGCTCTGTCCCAAGTTGGTGGCAAGGCAGGCACGACTGTGTGGATGACGAGATTTTCATGACACGTTGCCGCGAGGACGTGTACCCTCGGCCGGCGTCTGACTCTCAGAAAGTCACTCAACACTAAGTTATTGGAATGGCCCTCGCTAGTATCGGCATCACGCTGCACTACCATGGTCTCTGTGTTCAAACGCCTGTATCTCGTATGTATTCATCGTCGTTCCTCACTATCAACAGCCGACCATGAAATACAGGCCGTCTATCCCCATCAGCCGGAGCCCACGTCTGCCCCACTCAGATTCGGCATTCTTGGAGCTGCTCGGGTCGCGCCACTCTCACTCATCCTGCCAGTGAAGAACCATGCCGACGCCATAGTGCACGCTGTCGCTGCGCGCGACCAACATCGCGCAGATACATTCGCGAAGCAGCACGGCATCGCGAAGGCGTACGGCGGGACTGCCGCATACCAAGGTGCCTGGAATGCACGCTCCAATGGAGTTGTCAGCTGATGGTGTGCACAGAGCTGCTGGACGACCCAGAGATCGACGCCGTATACATCCCAGTGCGTATCATCTACCTACCAGGCTCCGACAGCGGTAACATGGCATTAGCTCCCGAATGGCCTGCACTACGAATGGACCATGAAGGCGCTGGCCGCAGGAAAGCACGTCTTGCTAGAGTTGCCTAGCACGAACACCGCCGAGGAGACCCGGCGCATGTTCGACTATGCCGAGAAGAAAGGCCTCGTCCTGCTCGAGGCCGTCCATTCCCGGTTCGTCTTGCACCGGTTTACACCGTCTATCTGCGGCGTACTGATGCCGGCCCCGGGCGACGGTGAAGTTTCCACCCCGCGATACGGCGGACAAAGGAGATCGTTGACAGTGGCGAGCTTGGCACCATCACGAAGATAGAAACGGAGATGGCGATTCCCAGCGGTATCTTCAATGACAGCGACATCCGCTTTTCATACGCCCTCGGTGGTGGTGCATTTATGGAGATGGGTTGTGAGCACCTCATTGCCTTACTGTGACCGACATTTGCTCAGAGTGATGCCAGGCTACACGCTCTTCAGTGCGCGCTATCTCGCGGGCGCGGATCCCCTGCGCGTGGTGACCGCGAGCGCGGATACTTCGTCCGCGTTCCCGAGGATTGACATAGGCACCACCGCAACGCTCGCCTTCCCTCCTCTCTCCTCAGCCCCGTCTGCGGCATCCCCCGGCGCCGCGCCAACTGAGATCACCGCCATTATGACGACGCATTTCCGCCTGCCCCCGCGCTTCGGGATCATCCCGCAGTTCCCGCAGGTCTCTGCGCGTGTAATCGGCACGCGGGGCGAGGTCACGTTGTTCAATTACCTGGGTCCGTGGCTGTACCACTACATCGCGGTGCAGACCACGGACGAGAACGGGATCACCAAAAAGCGCACGGAGAAGGCGTATGGGAACTATGGATGGACAACGTGAGTTGACAGCTATTCCTGTACCGGCGCCGCAGGAACTAAGTTGCCTGCTAGGTATCGATACCAGCTCGAGGCGTTCGTTGACAAAATTCGCGGGCGCACCCCGGATCACTGGTACGATGCGCAGGAATCGCTCAGCAACCTGCAGTGGATCGAGCGCATCTACGAGGCGGTGTGTATCTCTGTGTTGTATCTTCCATCTCTGACGCTCTGAGTAGACCGGCCTTGGATCGCGTCCTGACTCTACTGCTCAGATCCCGACAGACTGACGCATGTCACGGTGGCATACCACTGCGCGGGACTCTGAAACGACTTCAGGTGAAGAAACATACTTCGCGTTGCGCAACTGGATCGGACCAGGCTATCCCGTATCTCGCACGATTATGGGCTAGCCGGTACTCACACGCACGTCCTGCATCGAGAAACTGCAAATGTGTCCTGAATGTTCATAGAAGCAGGTGGGAAGTGGCCCAGCATCATGTGCCTCCGTCGACCGTCCGACACTGCAGTGACTGCAGAGGCAGCACGCATCCTGTCGCGCGGTGCTGTCTCGGCGTACACTTGGACGCTCCAGGGAAGTCCAGGGAGCGCTGATAAATCATCTAGATTACGTAGTAAGTACGTAGCAAGAAGAAAAGTAGTCAATTAAATAAAATACTACAGTACTTAGTACGACCACCAGCAGGCAGCAGTACAGTTTAAGTACTATAGCGTGCCAAACAATTTCACGGACTTGAGCGCTTGAGCTTGAGCCTCCGGCCCGGCCCTGTTCGATGAGTCAGTCAGTGGCACTTGGGAAGAGCACGGGTATACCGCGGGTAGAGATTCATCAGACCGCTCCCGCCAAACCCGTACCCGTACTTACGGGTACAGTAACTTTTTTTCTTTTTTTCTTGAAAACCCGTTATCTGTGTGCGGCGGGTAATATGAGCCCGCGGTCAATACCAGCGATTTAAAAACTTACAAATAGCTAATTACAGCCCTCATCGTTCGTCTTCCTTCTTCTTGCCTTTAGTACCGACGGTGACCACGTCAACGTCGCTGTTTCTTCCCCCTCTGCACCATGGTCTCTCTCTTTCAACGTCTGTATCGCGTATGTTGCCGCATTTGCCTGCATGACGAACTGCTGACCGCGTTCCCCAGGTGTTCTACCCTCCTCAGCCGGAGCCCACGTCTTCCCCGCTCAAGTTCGGCATTCTCGGGGCCGCAGCCATCGCGCCAATTGCGCTCATTCTTCCCGTGAAGAACCATGCCGACGCTGTCGTGCATGCTGTCGCTGCGCGCGACCAAAAGCGCGCTGATGCATTCGCAAAGAAGCACGGCATCCCTAAGGCATACGGTGGGGCTACTGCATACCAAGGTGCGTGATATGCACGGTTCACAAGAGATGGTGACTGAACGGCGCGTGTAGAGTTGCTGGACGACCCAGAAATCGAAGTCGTCTACAATCCAGTGCGTCTCTCTGTTACCCTGACGTCCAGCTCCGGCGCTAATGAGGCCGTTAGCTCCCAAATAGCCTGCACTACGAATGGACTATGAAGGCGCTCGCCGCAGGCAAACACGTCCTGCTCGAGAAGCCTAGTGCGGACACTGCCGAGGAGACCCAGCGCATGTTCGACTATGCCGAGAAGAAAGGCCTCGTCCTGCTTGAGGCATTCCACTACCGGTCTGTATCCCTCCCAGCCCTCTCGTTCTTTGCGGCGTGCTGACGCAGGCCCCGGGGCGGCGATGAAGCTTCCACCCCGCGACACGGCGCACGAAGGAGATTATTGACAGCGGCGAGCTTGGCGCCATTACGCACATAGAAACGAAGATGGCGATACCTAGGGGGATCGTCAAGGATGACGACATTCGCATGTCCTACGCTCTGGGCGGCGGCTGCCTCATGGATATGGGCTGTGAGTACCTCATCTTTTCGCTTTCAATGACATCAGCTCAGGCCAATGATAGGCTACACGCTCTCCATCTCGCGCTACTTCGCGGGGGCGGACCCCTTGCGCGTGGTGACCGCGAGCGCGGATACTTCGTCCGCGTTCCCGAGGATCGATATCGGGACCACCGCAACGCTCGCCTTCCCTTCTGTCTCCTCAGCCCCGTCCGCGGCATCCGCCGACGCCACGCTCTCCGAGATAACCGCCATAATGACAACGCAATACCGCCTTCCCCCGCGCCTCGGGTTCATCCCGCAGTTCCCGCAGGTCTATGCACGTGTCGTTGGCACGCGAGGCGAGGTCACACTCATCAACTTTCCGGGCCCGTGGTTGTACCACTACATCACGGTGAAGACTACGGGCGAGAACGGGGCCACCAAAATGCGTACGGAGAAGGCTTATGGAGACGACGGGTGGACGACGTGAGTCATCTATCCTTGATGCAGGGCCCAGGACCTAATCCCCGTGCTAGCTATCGGCACCAGCTTGAGGCGTTCGTTGACAAAGTTCGCGGGCGCACCCCGGATCACTGGTACGATGCGCAGGACTCGGTCAGCAACCTGCAGTGGATCGAGCGCATTTACGAGGCGGTGTGTATCTCTAGAATGTATTGCGTCGCCCATCACTGACGCTTTGGGTAGACTGATCTTGGTTCGCGTCCGCAGTCGACTGCTCAGATTGCGACAGACTGATTGCACGCGGCACGGTGGGTTCTGCCGAATGCTGAGAAAAAGGTGTCTCATTGTCCTAGAAGATACAGTATGATACAATACCTCTGCTTCTTGTGTGCGCGGTCCCGGTCCGAGAAATGCGCCATATTGAAGTCTATCATGTCCTGACGGCTGAGCGTGATGCAGTTCCGGTAGTTCACGCGCCTCGTAGCAAAGCGTAGCGCTGACATTCCGAATGAGTGATGGAACAGGTTCTGCCAGGGAGAGTAAGGGCTGCCAGTGGGCGGCCTTTAGGATGAGTGGCCGATCCAATCGGGATGCAAGATGTCTCGTCATTCCCTGCGCTGGATCTGGCTGCGTGAGGCCTTAGCAGAGAAGGACACACAAGAATTCGTGATACTTGCGACATGGGGACGGAAGCTCGACACCCTGAGCGATCGAAAAGCGGCTGGAAGGAAATAACGAGGGACCTACCATTTCAACCCAGCCAACATACGTCCGGGAGCCAGGTATCGCGTCCAAGAGGCAGGGAGTCGTCTACTGACATGGCGATTAAGGATAGAAAGCGGCGTGCATGCGAAGTACTTAAGTTCGCCTCGGCCAGATCTACAATCCTGCCGGCGCCGGCGCTTTCAATGGCGTGCACCCGGTCCCGGGAAGCGCAGAGGAGATACTTAGATCCATATACATATTAATTGGTTTACATGGTAGTGCTGTGTGATAGCTGAGTAATGCAGCCAAAAAGCGAAGGTAGTGCGTATGACGAAAATATGACAGCGAGTGGTAGCTACATGGAGATGATGTCTAGTTTGATAACGATGGGGAATAGGGTAGGATATGACATAGAGACCACTTCTGAGTGGTACTGCAAAACATGGAGAAAGGTTGGCGTCGAAGCATGGGCACATAGTACCGTGACTCGACGTCAACTTTGCTCAATGTTGTCCAGTAACGCTCGGAAGAGATAGGGTGATGTGGCTGTGGTTCTTTCCAGTCATGCGCAGTCGAAGTGTCTTGAACATGTCTGTAAAGGAAGAGGTAAGGCTGGCATCTGCTGTGGACATATAAATTGCGTACGAGTTGATTTGTGCTTCCCGTTGCGGGCGTCGGGAATTGGAGGTGGTTGCGTGCTCACGTCCGTCTCTCGATCTCGGCGAGCAAGTCGTAGCGTTTTCGACGCAAGCCGACGGAAAGCGCGGGGGACTCCTATGCCGGTATTTAGCCGGAAGAACACAACCGGAGTCCAGCCGGGACTGACCTTTTATTCGATCGCCAAGTGCGCCACATATGGGCAAGCAGTTCGGGGATGCATGCTCCTTCGCCATCTCGTGCTCCTTCTCCTTTTCCCGCTCCTTCTGCACATTGCTGTCCTTCTCCGAGTCCTGATGAACACACAAGAAGATCGTCCGTGTGAGCGCCTTTGCTTTATCCCAGATGCTTGTCGGTGTGCGGACGAGGAGCGCTATACCATTATTAAGCGCTTAAGCTCGAGGACACCAGAAGGCAAATAAAGGAAACTTACGTTGCGAGACAGCCGCAGCTGACGAGAGGATGAGCGAATGCGGCGCGCGGGTTGAAGGGTGAGAAGTCGTCGAAGAAGCGTCCAGACGATGCTCTCGGTCCAGCCGCTCCTTGTCAAGGCGCCGCAATGCTACCACTGCACGTTGCTCGGATTCGGCTTGTATGCTAGTGATCGGTCAGCATCGCGCAATTGTCAGCGTAGCGCAGCACGTACCGTGTCATCGCTTCGATCTCTGCCTCAAACTCTTGTGCTCCTGACAATTCGGAGACGGCTGCGATGTCAATGTCGAAGGAAACTACCGGGACAAACTGGTCGGAGGGGTCTTCCCAGTCCATCAGCGCGCGATAGAGTGGCTCCGGAATTGCACTATCAGTATCATCCACCTCGTTCGTTGACCTGGTATTAGAAACGCTTTCCGACTCTGAGGGTTGTTGAAGGGATGTATCAGTGTCGCGGCGATCCTGGCTGCTCCGGCGGGCAGGAGCCTGGCGCGTAGGCAACTCTGCTATATGCCGACGCCGCTGTTCACCTGCGTCTTCACGACGGTACTTCTGAACCGCGACCAGATCCCCAAGAGTTATCATAGGCGAGTTGGTGTGATCGATATCACGAGGATCAGTCTTGATGCGGAGGGTGAAGAGAGAGGAATAATGGAGGTAGAGGTTGTCCCACGGTAGGGAGGGAAGCGCCGTGATCGCGGGACGGCCATGAGGATGGACAGCTGGTGCAATCGGAATGCACATGTTCTCGTCGGTGTAAAGCTGGGGAAGTGGTGGGGCAAGACCTTGACTGACGATGAGGCAGTCGCACCGGTGGTATTTGCGAGTATCCATTGGCAAGTCGAGAACCTATGATGGATGAACCACTACTAGGATAGAGCATGAATGAGGCAAAGCGCACCATGTTCACGAATCCTACATAGCTTTTGCAAGAGAGAGAGAGGGACTGGGCCTGCTCGATGGCAATAGGATCCTCCAATGCTTCCAGAGTCGCGACTGGATCCAATTTGAAGAGGACGAAAGCCCCAGCCTCTGGGAGGAGCCAGCTATCACGTCCAAGTGGCAAGGAGTAGTCAGGGGACATGATGGTCGAGAAGAATGCGCGAAACGGTTCAGGTTTGCGAAGGCGTGCGAGGCGTGTGTTGGCATGAGGAGACCGGCGCCTGTGTGGCGTGTGGCAAGTCCACGGTCCGGGCGGCACCGTCACGGTCACGGTATATTTGGGTCCAAACCAAATGTGCAAACCCTTTCATCGCCATCACACAGTACACAGGTCACTACTATCGCATGCGAGCCTGAACCGAAAGCCTCATAGGGCATGGGACATTTTACTGTCGGGCGTCCTCCTGAGCCTGCCAACCCACGGTGAGCAAACACATATGTACAATTGTACTCAGCCATTTACTTGGCCACTCACTTGCACAGAATCCCCTCATGTCAGGTGGTTTTCCTTCGGTCCTCTGTGGAATCCGATCAGGAGTCTATATTGGGTCTGGACTTGCTGCAGGCGTCAGAGTAATTATCTGTCCATCAGGGAAATCGTCCTTTGGTAATGGCCAGTAATGGCCAGTAATTTAGCACCGACTACACAATTATTTCTCGTTAGTGAATTATCGTGTCATTAGAGCGATTAATTTAGTCCCCCTCTAATCCGTGGAAATTAGTGGATACTCCGTGGGTAGTCAACAGCTAATTACTTGAATGTACGTCAGCAAACGTGCGGTACACGCGCAGCTAATTAGCTCGTATCCACTCGATGTTTAGATGCTACTTATTTGGCTTTTATCAGTTGGTAATGGCAATTATATTGTGGGTATTCGGGCATACACGACGCTATCTCTACTCTAGTACTGTGCTAGCCTCGCATCGACGGTGCCTCGCAAGCTTCAGCGCCGCGTCGACAGCTCTCGCACCCGCTTGGCAGCGCACCCGGTCATGCGCAGGGAACCGCTCCTGTGTATGGACTCACCACTCCGTCGTGCGCTGTCCGAGCGCAGAAGGTCGCAGTACGTGTGCCGGCGGCCTCGCGTGCGTGAGCGTCGTGACTGCATGCAGGGTATCGTCCTTACTCACCGCGGCACAACTTGCCAGCACCTACTTGCGGAGGTTGTCAATTGAAGACAGACAGCATGGTGGCAGCATGAACCATGAACGGGGGTGTGCGGAGGTGTCACGGTCCGTCCATGCACATGCTGACGACGTTGTCAGCGCCGAAGGTGTGCTGAGAGAGAGTACGTACGGTTGTCGCCAGGTTTACGAGGGCGCACGGAGTCGTCTCCTGTCGCGTCATTGTCGACCACCTTCCGTCTCGGTCTTATGAATGCCGCTCCGATCGCTCGGCAGGGCGCTTCATGCAGTCGGCGCGTGCTCGGTGTGCGCGCTGGTCAGTCGAGTTGCACTGAAGCGAAGTCTTACTATGTAGTCACCTTGATGTAGGGCCGTGGACGGGTGTACTGCGGGTGTTGTGTGTCCATATCGATGCGCGCCGCCAGTTGTAAACAAAGAGACGCGACGACGATCGAGTGGCGGAGCTCGCGACGCAGCAACGTTGCCGTGGTGCTGTTTTGATATTATGAAGACATCTTGTGGGAGACGACGGTGCGTGTGCATGTGCTAGTTGTGGGTGAGCGCAAGAGGTGCCGACGAAGATATTAGCAGGACAAGCTTCACTGAATAAATGTACTCCTGGCCCGGGGACGAACCTTCCGCTGCTGATCACAGCTCCATATCACTGACCCATCGTAACTTCTTGCTCGCTGCTTATGTCGAAAGCGTAGAATGCGTGAGTGGATGGTGGGCTATGATGGGCGGGGACCAGTGGAAGGGGCTCCGCGCTCAAGCGAGCGAAGTTCAACATGACACAAACAAGAGCAAATAAAGCGACTTGCTGAATTTTGATGCTCGGACATCTGCCGAGTCCATGCCAGCACCTCGCATCGGCCGCTGCACTGTTTGATCATACATGCAGTCCAAAGAGATGCTGCGCTACGCCGCTAGATGTAGCTGTCTTCTTTGGCCCCCAGAGCGGCCATGGACCGACCGGGTCGGGTCGAAACCAGGGCCACGTCTCATACGTCGAGTGGATCGTTGTAACGGTAGTACGTACCTTACTCACCCGTCTCACACAATTTCGTCACGATACTTCGACTCGGCCTTGTTAGCCTCGGCTTGTATGATCCCGTTCTCCGACTTGCAGCTCCGTAGGTCCGCTACTCCGCTACTATAAAGTCTCGAACTCTGTTGTATGTACGATAGGCTTCCTTTTTCTCCAATACAGAGTCCCAATCCCGGTTCTCTCTTGCGTGAATCTCGAAGCTTCCCTCTCTTGTGCTGCAACATACTCGTTCCCACGACCGTTGCCTCACATATTTTGAACCCCTCGCGACTCTATCTCTCTCTCTCTCTCACTCTGGCGATTACGACGGCTTGATCACCCGCTCTTACCGCCACCGAAACTCTCCCTACCCCGAACTATCGATATGAAGACCCGTACTGGCGCCAAGTACTCCAACCGTCCTTCGGACACCTCGTCGCTCGTCGAGAGCGACCGCGACTCGGCGGATATGGATGCCCCGCGGGGCACATCTGCCTTAGGTACGTCTCCAGCTGAGGAGTCGTTACTTACTTCACTCCGAGGCACTGCCTCATCGGTCCAGGCTGCTGCAAGCCCGGCCACTGTACCTCGCTCCGGCACCGATGTGTCCGTTGAGGACGAGATGAGGCGCTCCGAGGCTATCGACAGCCTCGATGTCGCTGTGACTAGCTCCGACGGTCAAGAAGTCGTCGTCGAGATACCTCGCTCCGGCACCAACGTGTCCGTTGAGGACGAGATGACGCGCTCCGGGGCTAACGACAGCCTCGATGTCGCGGCAGCCAGCTCCGACGGTCAAGATGTCGTCGTCGAGGGCAATTCCAACGAGCTCAACGCCGTTGAGGGTACTGGCTCCCTCAATCGTGGTTTGACGTCTCGAACGTCTAGCAACCGGTCTTATGCCGATGTCGCCGCCAAGCGCGCGGCTACCGTGGCTACCGCATATGTATCTGTACCTCAGACCAGTGAATCTGACGGGTTTCGAGCCCCACGTTCTTCTGCTCATACTCCCTCGCGTGCCGCGTCTCCAACGCTAAGCACGAAGGCCAAGTATTTCGCTGGATGGTTTGAACGCGCGCATAACCCGGAGCCGCCTAGCCCCAAGCCGGTGTCAGACCGCTGGTCAGACTATGAGGACGACGGTTTCCTCGGAGACATACCTGCTTCCTGGGTGGAACCTCCGACGCGGCCCGCGAACCAGCCCAACGAGGGCACGGCCTTCGGTGCCGTTCTCGAAGAGTGTCTCAGTGGGCTTGACCCGAAACTACAAGAGGTAATGCGCCGCCGTACAGAGCGCCTCAAGGACATGCGCTTGATGTCTGCGACATCAGTCTCGAACTCGTCTAATTCCGAGGCCCAACGTCGCTCGCAGCGTTCACGGCACGGACGCCGTCCTTCAGTCGCTCTAAGTGAGGACTCGACCGCTGCGAGCGGAGGGCGAGACAGTACCCCGCGCATTCCTGCAGCTGCCAAGGGAAAGGGCAAAGCTCCTCCGGGCCCTTCGAACTCGGAAATGGACGCGGCATCGTCGACGCAAGCTGACCTCGACGAACGTCTTGCTAAAGAGCAACAGATTGCGATCGATGCTGAAGTCGCGCGTCGGCTGCAAGCCGAGCTGACTCGTCTTCACGCGAAGGAACTGGCCGAGCCCGCGCGGGCCACCCAGAAAGTAGGGTCAAGCGGTCATCAACGCGAAACTACGAATAGACTGTCCGCTATGCCGAAACCTCTAGTCGCCGCTCCCGCAGTCGATGCTCCCGCCGCTGGTTCCACTGTTACTGCTCCAGCAGCCGCTCCCGCTGTTGCTGCTCTAGCTGCCGCTCCCACTATGGCTCCAGCACCCCGCGCGTCTTCGCAGATGCCTAAAGGCAGTCACCTGTACCGCGCCACGATTGGCCGCGTTGCCGACGATCCGCCTCCGGCACCTTCGACTCCCTCCTCAAGCTCGTCATCGTCGTCGTCATCCGATGAGGACAGCGCGTCAGATGACGAGTCCGACTGGCCGTCTATAGGCGAGGAGCCTCCCGCGCCTGACGACAATGACGATGTCGAGTCAAGGCGATCCAAGTACTTCTTCAGTTGCGTGCCAGACCGGTCGGGGCTCGTATGTGCAGCCCGCCCGGTCATGGCGCAAATCCCGCCCGTACCGCGCGGACTCAGCGCGCCCAGCGATGCTGGAGCAGCTGTAGCCCGTGCGCAGCGAGGGAGACCGCCAGGACCGGGCGGATGCCGCCCGGTCTGTGCGCCGCTCGGGAGCCCCGCAACCATCGCCGCCCGCCGCCGTCGGTGCGCCTGGTCTGTGCGGGCCCGCCTCGTCCACGCGCGTGCCCCTTGCCGCCCTCACCGCGCGCCCCTCCTTGCCCGCACCGCGCGCCCCTCGTCGCCGACACCGCGCGCCCTTCGTCGCCCACACCGCGCGCCCCTCTTCGCCCGCACCACGTGCCCCTCGTCACCTACACCGCGCGCACCGTGCGCGTCTCGTCGCCGGCACCGGGCGCCCCAGCTCGTCGCCCTCGCTGCGCACCTCGCGTTGCGAACGTTGTCGCCCTTGCCGCATGCCTCTCGTCGTCGCCGTCGCCGTGCGCCCCTGCTCCTTGCCTGCATCGCGTCGCCCCTGCTCCTCGCCTGCGTCGCGTCGCCTGCATGCGCGGCATCCTGGCTGCACGTCCATGTGCGCTGCCCTCCCTACGCACCACGTGTGTTGCCCTCGCTGTGAGCTCGTGTGCGGCGTCCTTGGTGCGTGTCGTCTTTGCTGCTGCGTGTCAATTTTTGTCGTCCGTGCGTCGTTCTTGTCGCGCGCCCCTGCATGTCGTCCTCGCTGCGCAGCCAGGAGGCACCTGGTGTGGCGCCATACAAGGCTACACAGGCACGTTTCAACAGAAAGTGGGGGGCTGGGGTGGCCGGGGCGGCCGGGCTTGCGGGTGCGGG
This sequence comes from Auriscalpium microsporum, assembly GCA_019914985.1. Lineage (NCBI taxonomy): Eukaryota > Fungi > Basidiomycota > Agaricomycetes > Russulales > Auriscalpiaceae > Auriscalpium > Auriscalpium microsporum. Next base: position 615,046 of record JAHLMG010000007.1, on the reverse strand, counting down.
TGTGCGGGTGCGGAAACAAGGCAAGAGCGCCAGCATTGGCAAGTTGCCCAAGGCCAATTCCCACGAAGTGCTGTCAACAAAACCACGTGACCGGGGGGCCGCGTGGCAGGTTCAACGCGGCGCAAGGCCACTTTCTCCCCACTACCACCTGCCCCCACTGACCACCACACCTTCCCCGCACCCCCGCACTCTCACCATCATCTCAAGGCCGACCGTCGGGTGCATACGAGGCGGCAACGAGGGGCGGTGCGCCTGGACCGCGCATAGGCATGCGGGCGACGAAGGGCGTGCGACAAGGACCGCGACGAGCGGCGCGCAACGACGGAACGCGCGCGGGGTTTGCAGCATGGGCACACGGCGGCGAACAGGTGCGCAACGAGGGCGCGCAAGGAAGGCGAGGAGCAGGGGCGTGCGGTGTGGGCGACGAGGCGCGCACGGTGCGGGCTACGAGGGGCGCGCGGTGAGGGCGGCGAGCAGGGGCGCACGGTGTGGGCGGTGAGCAGGGGCGCGCGGTGTGGGCGGTGAGCAGGGGCGCGCAGCGAGGGCGACTAGGACAATCAGGGGCACGCAGTGCGGGCGGCGAGCAGGACCGCACGGTGTGGGCGAACAAGTAGCACGCGGTGAGGGCGGCAAGGGGCGCGCAGTGCGAGCGGTGAGGGGCGCGCGGTGAGGGCGGCAAGGGGCACGCACAAGGCGCACCGACGGCGGCGGGCGGCGACGGTTGCGGGGCTCCCGAGCAGCGCACAGACCGGGCGGCATCCGCCCGGTCCTGGCGGTCTCCCTCGCTGCGCACGGGCTACAGCTGCTCCAGCATCGCTGGGCGCGCTGAGTCCGCGCGGTACGGGCGGGATTTGCGCCATGACCGGGCGGGCTGCACATACGAGCCCCGACCGGTCTGGCACGCTACTGAAGTCCCTCGATCCAAAGACGCTCTGCGGCGGAAATGGAAGAAAGAAATGATTCAGCTTCGTATGGAGCAAGCCAACGCGAAGCTGGACCCACCGTTCGTGTACAAAGGCGAACCAGTCTTCTCGACATACCAGCGTTGGGTCCTGGAGGCGAAAGAATGGCTGAAACTAAGCTTCGTTCAGCGGAAGAATCGTGTCGCTCGACTGCACAAATACCTCAGTGGCCGCGCGTACGCCTTCTATTCGCGCGACGTAGCTCGCAAGCCATCTCGCTGGACTTTATCGAAGTTCTTCACCGCGTTGTTCGACCACTGCTTCCCAACAAACTTCCGCACTGTTCAGCGCGAGAAGTATCTGGCTTTCAGGCAGATGGGCCACCCTGTGCGGAACTACCATCGTGATCTTGAGGATCTGGCAGACAGCATCGGGCGCATTGCGAAGCGCGACTTCGTGATACGTTTCTGGCAGGGAGCCGATCATTACTTGCGAGTCAAGTGGGCTGAAAATGGATATGATCCTGAGTCCTCGTCAGTAGACGAGCTGGCACAGTCCGCTGAACGCTATGAAAAGGCCGCGAAGATGCGGAAGGAAGAAGAAGGGAAGCGGCCAAACGACCATAGTCTCTCCAAGGACAGAGACAATGCTTCCTCGTCGAAGCCGACCTCCAAAGGGCGCTACTCTAAGGAGGCTCGCGGTCAATCCAGACGAAACGAACGCTCTGACAAGGACAGCACACGGAACGCACCGGTTGCAAAAGCACACTCTACGGCGAGCGGCACTCGCAGGGCACTGTCGAAAGAGCAAATGAATGAGTATCGCGCCGCTGGCAAGTGCTTCGAGTGCGGGGAGACTGGACACCTGGGCAAAGACTGCCCAAAGCGCCAGACGGCCAAGCCACCCTCTTCCCTACGCGCCAACACCGTGGACTTCCATCAGCTCGCTCGGCTCGAGGTTCTACGGACCGCCGATGATCTGGGTGTCATGATGGTCCAGCCAGTCGTTGACGAGCTGGCATGGAACGACGCCCGCGATGACATATTGATCTCGCGCACTCTGCGAATACTGCACGAGAGCGTACCTTTTGTTTACGACTACTACGACGACCTTCCAACGATCCGATGCGCCCTGAGCGATTCACAATGCGTCCCCAGCCTGGACACCCAGGCGAATTCATGCTTTGGGACTGGCACACTCTGGACGATCACGTTGTAACTCGTGAACAGTTGATGGATCCGCGCTTCGACGTGCGGACCTGGATACATCACGAGAAAGCCAAAATCGAGGATATGCTGAAGTGCGGTCCCGTTGCGGCGCACCCAAACTTCCCCAAGCCCGAGCGGTTTGATGAGATCTTCGGTCTGAACGCTCCGTCACCCCAGTTCCAGCCGCCGACCGACGACGAGAGTGTGGAGCGCATACGGACCTGCGTTCGTAACGAACTATTACGTGGCGTGCCATATTCGTTCGATGACATTCGCAGCGATTTTATTCTGGATGTCTACTCACCGCACCGCTTCCTAATTGAAGACTACGAGTCGGGTTATTTCCTAGTGACTGATGAGTGTGCGCAGCACGAGTATGTATTACCCTTTGAGGAAGCGGGCTCGCTCGAGTTCTGTGCCGCATTCTGGATTGAGCAGGCCTATCGCCGGCTACTGGAAATTCCAATGGACCTAGACGACGGGCACGCACCACCCGCACCGTCTACTACGCCTGATCCGGACGCGTTAACCGCGGACTTTGTGATGTTGAACGTGTCGGATGTGAATGATGACGTGCCGCCGCTAGACCTTGATGCACCTGCTATCGACGACGAAGGCACTGTTGCGCCGTTAGACACGATCCAATTGAACATGGCAGCGCCTAAAGCGCGTAAAGCACAACCGGAAATTGACGGTGAAGTCGTACATCAGCTGGAGCGTACGGCTGGACGTATGAAAGACTTCACTCGCCTTATACCGAAGCCTGTGGTGGTTCTTGCCAAATTAATGGTCAGCCCGTGCGCGCTCTGCTCGACTCGGGATCGTTCGCTGACTTCATCTCTACGACGCTCGTTGACCAGCTGCGACTGCGCACGGACGTACTTTCTAAACCGCTGTCCGTGCAGCTCGCCGCGTCAGGTTCACGATCGAAAATTAATCACTCAGTTGCGGCTAGGCTTACCTATCAAATTGTAGACGAAACGCGTCGTTTTGATGTCATGAATATAGACAACTATGATTTGATACTCGGGACGCCGTTCATGTTCCAGCATCAAGTTGTGCTCGGTTTAAACCCTACGCAGCTGCAGATCCGGAGCGCGAAATCCATACCTATCAAAGGTGATCAGGTCGCTACGCTCACCTCATTGGCGTCGGACTTGATTGATGAGCGTTTGGATGTACTGCGCTCGGAGCTGCGTGAGTATGCCTCGGAGATTTGCAAGACGGCAGTGGACACACCTTTGCCTCCTCTAAGGGCCGTGAATCACACCATTCCCCTTGTCGACGAAGGCAAGGTGTACGCCTGGCGGCCGTCTAAATGCCCAGACCCTCTGAAACCTCTCTGGCGCGAGAAACGCGACGCCTACATCGCCACCGAGCGCTGGCGAGTACAGAGCGGCACGAACGCGATGCCCATGCTTATGCTTCAGAAGCGAGATGCTGGCGACGGTCAGCTCCGCTTACGCCCGGTGATCGCTCACCGAACGGAACGCGAACACGCGAAAGCTCGCATCCCCGCTGCCTGACATAGAGGCGATCTTGCGCAACGTGGCTGCACATCCCTATCGGTCGTTGATCGATGGCAAAGATGCCTATGAGCAGATACGTGTTGTGCCTGAGCACGTTCCCCCCACACTATTCACGACACCTGACGGCACGATGGTCAGCGAGGTGATGCAACTGGGCGATTGTAATGGCGGCGCAACCTACCAGTCCCTAATGAATCATATCTTTGCCGCCTACATTGGTGTCTTCATGGACGTATACTTGGACGACATCGTGATCTACTCCGATTCGGCTGCGGAGCACGTCCGTCACGTCAACTCATCATCGATATCTTGAAAAGAGAGAAGCTTTACCTCAGTGCTCACAGCTACACTTCTTTGTTGCGAAGTTGAAGATATTAGGGCACATCATTGATGAGCGCGGTATTGCTATGGACCCCGAAAAAGTCGATAGCATCATCCGCTGGAAGGTTCCGACCAATCGCGAACTGCTAAGCTCCTTCCTGGGGGCTGTCGGCTACCTGGCGCCGGATACGGAGGGCGTGCGCGTGCCGATGGCTGTCTTGACGGCTATGACGGGCAAGACCGTGCCTTGGCGGTGGACTCCGTCCGCGCAGCGTGCGTTTGATGACATACGCTCTGCTGTTCAGCGTTGGCGTGATCATCATCGCACCGTGCTTGACTACGCACCTGGCGCAGAGCCCATCAATCTTATTTGTGACGCCTGTCTTACCGGTGCCAGCGGCTTCGTGTCGCAAGGCACGGACGTTCAGACGGCGCGTATTGTTGCGTTTTGGTCCGGAAAATTCAATTCTGCGCAGCAGAATTACCCTGTGCATGAGCAAGAATTGTTAGCAATTGTGGAAAGCCTAAAACGCTTTCGCAACTTACTGCATGGTGCCCACTTCCGCGTCTTTACCGACCACAAAGGACTTGAGTACATCATGAAGCAGAAGAATTTATCACCTAGGCAAAGTCGCTGGTTAGAAACTCTCAGTGAGTTTGATTTTGATATCACCTACATCCCGGGCTCAACAAATGTCTTCGCCGACGCCTTGTCGCGAATCTACAGTGCTGAAATGCCTGGTGTAGTTCGAGCCGCGAGTGAATTTGTCGGCCCCGATGATGTTGATTTCCCTGTAGAGGTTGTTAGTGCGATGATGAATATATCGCGTCCCCTCTATGTGCATGACACGAACGTGACTGCTCCGGATCCTACTTCGCCTTCGCACCCACTGATTTCTGCCTTGGATGTCGGCGCCGAGAAGGGCGCGCCGCCTGTGCGAGTTCGCCGTGTTATCCTGAAGCTGCCCGAGCCGCCTGCACAGGGCTCCAGCGCGCCGCGTATAAAGCGACGCCGCCGCGCGGAGAACACCACTACGGTTGAACCGACGACGCCGCCGGTCGTTCAGCGTCCAGTCAAGCGTCACTCTCCCAGAAGGAAAGCGCCTACCGCTGCCGCGCAAACTGATGAGCAACAGACGAGCTCGGACAAGGAGAATGTGCCTCCAACTGGTAGCACTTCCGCAGTGGATCGTTCTCCCGCAACTACCCCGCGCAACGGCGCGGTTCCTAATGTTCCTGTTGTGCGCCCAGTGGCAGACCGTCTCGCCGACACTCCGCTGGTTGAAGTAGAGGAGGATGCAGGGCCCGCACAGACTCCCGAAGAGGAAATGATGTCCGCCACGTCACCTCGACTAACAAGCGTGCTGGCGCAGAGTGAACCTGACCTCAACCTTCCTCACAGCCTGCGTGGACGTTACGCCGAAGACAAGTTTTTTGCGCTTATCATTGCTCACCCCCGGGCACTACAAGAACTTCGAGGTCGTTGATGGCCTTGTGTTCCTGCGAGATAGCGGCCGCCGGGTACTCTGCCTTCCCAACATCCTCATCGGATCGCGACGCCTGCGCGAGGTCGTCATATCCTTCGCACACTCCATCCTGGCCCACTTAGGGAGCCGGAAGACGATCTACTACCTCAAGGACAATGTCTGGTGGAAAGACATGATGAAAGATGTCACTGCATTTTGTGAGACCTGTTCAGTCTGCATGACATCCAAGTCTAATTCCCAAGTGCCGTACGGCCTACTCAATTCCCTAGAAGTCCCCTCTCATCCTTGGAGATCATCGGGATCGACTTCGTTGGGCCGCTACCCGCATCAAAGACCCTGGCGGGTACGTTCGACATGATTTGTGTCGTAGTCGACCATCTGTCGAGCATGGTCCATCTTATACCTTCCTTGCAGACCTACCGTGCCAAAGACGTGGCGCAACTCGTCTTCGACCACGTCTACAAACTGCATGGCATGCCACGCGCCATCGTCAGCGACCGCGACTCGCTATTCACAGGGCGGTTCTGGGAGGCGCTGAACAGCCTCGCTGGCGTCAACCTCCGCCGTTCTTCTTCTTATCACCCGCAGTCCGATGGGCTCACGGAACGTACCAATCGCACGATGGGTCAGTTGCTTCGTCAGTGCATCGCGCCTAACCAGAAGGACTGGGCCGTCAAGCTGCCCGCGATCGAGTTCGCCATGAATTCCGCGCGGTCGGAGACCACCGGTTTCTCCCCATTCTTCCTCAATTCTGGACGTGTGCCTCGCCCCATGGTTTGGGATTCACGATCGGAGTACCCCGGTGTGCGTGCCTTCGCGCGGCGCATCAAAGATGCTATCTTGGCCGCGCACGACGCCATTATCGCCGCCCGAGTGAAACAAACAAGGCAGGCAAACAAGCATCGCCGCGCGGCTCCTTTCGCAGTCGGTGACCTCGTCTACCTTTCCACGAAGAATCTGCCCTTGCCGAAGAACCATGCGCGCAAGCTCACACCGAATTCATCGGCCCGTTCAAGATCCTGCAGGACCACGGCAACTCATCATACGAGCTCGATCTCTCCGCTGAGATGCGCCAGCGCGGCACGCACTCCTCTTTCCATGCCTCACTACTCCGCATACATCACGCGAACGACGACCGTCGCTTCCCTGGCCGCCAGCTCACGCAGTTGGACGGGTTCGGCGAGCAGCCGCACGAGTGGGCCGTCGACGAAATATTGTCTCACAGCGGGGCAGGCCGGAAGGCGATTTTCGAGGTCTTGTGGAAGACCGGCGATACGAGCTGGTCGCCGTACGAGGATATTTCACATCTCGAGCGGATGGTTGCTTATTTGGAGCTGCAGAATGCAGAAACAATTGACCAACTAGGGGCCGGTACGGGTGAAGTGCCCGCCGATATCGAAATCCAGGTCAACTACGCCTCTGTTCTGATCGAGCGAGCGCATATAAATGGTGCTGTAGGTTCACATGTGGCCAGTCCACGCCCCCGTCGCGCACCCATCATGCCTTTCACTGCCGCTCAGATCAACGCTTTCAAGCTCTTTGCTGCCCGCCTCGACGCTCGTGGCACCGAGGTCGGCGCGACATTCACGGACATCTGCCCGGTCGGTTACAACACTTGGGCGCGTGCGCTCGCCGCCGTGCTGCCGGACACCGACCTCGACTGCCCCCCCATTTGCCCCGCCGAGAACGCTCCGGATGATGTCCCTGTCGTAACCGTCACCCCCTCCGCGTCACCCCCTATCGACACAGCCTCCCATGCTGCGCCTCGCGATCCGGCGCGCGGTTCGGACTACGACTGTCGGTCTGAGGCCGCACGCACGTCCAGCCGGGCCGCTGGAGTCAACTTTGAGGACCCCAACACCATGTTCCGCTCCCTCGCCAACGACTACATCGAGCTGGGCAGCCAGGCCATGCGCGACCTTATGCAGGCCGGGCGTCAGTCGGCCATGGATCAAGCACGTGGACGTACCGTGGGCCGTGGAGGTAACCAGTGGAGGCGCGAGCGTGGTCCGCTGCCTCGTCCTCGCGGCGGGTTCATTCACCACCAGCGCCAGCGCGCTGGTTTTCCCGAGGTTCATCGTTCCCTCCGTCGCTTCAAGAGCGACAACCGTCGCGCTACGCATCACCACCTGGCCGATGAAGACTACGAGGACCGCTACGGCCGCCGCGACGCCTCCGGCGAGCGCCGTGCTGGGCCCTCGCGCGGCCACCGCGATAACCGAGACAGGTCGGACAGCGAGGAGCGCGACAGGTTGGAGGATCGGCGCGCAGGTCCATCTCGTGGCGACCACGTCGAGCGCGGCGTGCGTCGCGAGGACAGGCCTGCCGCTCGTCGTAGTGCCGTGCGGGTGCCAGACAGCGTCGGCATGACGACCGCTGGGAACGAGCGTGCTCCCTCCGTGGCCGCGACCGTGCTCACCCTCGACGAACAACTCACCAATACTGCGGGCTTCGAGGCCTTGCCGTTCGGCGCGGCTGCCATGGAGGTCGACGATGTCGGAGCGGGCATGGACAATGCGTCGTCCAGTAACTTCAACGCCGATGTCGCGGCTCTGGTCAGTGAGCTGGACCACCAGGCCCTCTTCACTGACGAGCTCCCGTAAATTCGTACGTCTCTTCCTTTGGCACACTTTCGTTCAAAGTGTGGGAGGGCGTATGTAACGGTAGTACGTACCTTACTCACCCGTCTCACACAATTTCGTCACGATACTTCGACTCGGCCTTGTTAGCCTCGGCTTGTATGATCCCGTTCTCCGACTTGCAGCTCCGTAGGTCCGCTACTCCGCTACTATAAAGTCTCGAACTCTGTTGTATGTACGATAGGCTTCCTTTTTCTCCAATACAGAGTCCCAATCCCGGTTCTCTCTTGCGTGAATCTCGAAGCTTCCCTCTCTTGTGCTGCAACATACTCGTTCCCACGACCGTTGCCTCACAATCGTGACATCGACTTCGGCCAGCCAGCGCTTGTTAGATACCCCAGGTCTGGAGCTTGACTGCATCACGGAGCACTAGACCTCACGAGTTCGTCGAATAAAGTGATAAAATTTCCGTGGGCCATTTCTGTCGTATTGACAGGTAACTTTGCGAAGTAGTCTCATGAAGATAATGTCTTTGTGTGGTGATAAGTCACAGCAAGCTGCTGCTTCCGAGGCGTGAGAGTCGCAGTACATACAGTACTACTGACTCATACTGAGAGATTGGGGCATTTTTCATAACTTAGCAAGCTTCAAGTGTCGCGTAAATTCCTGTAAATTCACGCCGCTGAATATGAGGTATTTTGCAGCATACCTACGACTTTAGGAGCCAATTCTACGCACATAGTCTCTCTGTATTTGCAAGGTTGTCGTTCAAGCTCCGGAGATTAGTCAGCTTCCCTAATAACCCGCAGACGGATGGTCAACTTCACTTCTCAGTGTCCACGGACCTCCTTGCCTTCTGCTGAAAACCCAGAGGCTCCTAACATCTCTAGGTAATATTTTGAGAAGTATCTTCCTCATTGACTAAGTTCTGAAATTTCTTCGCCTCATTAGTGTCTTTAGCGGGAGGCTAGCGACACGTTACCGCGTTACCCTAGTTAGTCGCCCATTACCATGGGAAGGTTTTCCTGATGAGTCCGTGCGTCTGTTCTATTTGGTTCCTCGACAAATGAGTTGATCTTCTATGCGTTTGCGACTATTTGGGGACCACATCCACATACAACTACCCTTACCTGCGCGGGTGTGGCGACTGATCTCATCCCTCGACGTCCAACATCATGACTTCAGTAAGCGGCCTGGAAGAACCTCCTCACCAAAATCAGTACATCTACGCAGGCTACGAGACCATGCGTACGCCGGCGATGCAAGCCCTGAGGATGCAGGAAATTGAACTCCCCTCCATGTCTTCATTCGGGTCTACCCAGACATTCAACGCCTCCAGCAACTCTCGCCACGCCCACGACCGGGAGCCGCGGCCATGTCTGGTCATTTCCGTACATTCAAAACGCCAGGAAACGTCGAATACCAGATCTGTGCGATGAGCACATTCGGAGGGGAAGCGAAAGCTGACCTCGCAGAAGTCTACAAGCACTTCGTCATCGCTGTTTCTCCGAACGATTTAGATCCGGATGGTCCTCTCATCCGCACTATTCCTCCCTGGAGGGCTCCAGATCAATGGATTATGGCCTACCCTTATACAACAAAACTCTTGAGCGACGAATGGGAGGACCGTGGTACACACGAAACAGGATTTCACCTCTCAGATGACATGTTCAGCATGCTCGATGGTGAAATACAATTCCGGCGCAGCCAATTTCAGAAGCGGATCAAAAATGCATGGGTTCGGAAGCAGCTCAAGGAAGACCTTCAGGCATGTCCTAGCTTTGACGGCGGCATCGCAGTACAGGATGCAGGGCTGACGAAGTGATCGACAGCGATCCCTGACTGCCGCGTACAAGAAGAAAAAGGCGCGTATCTGATCAACCCTTCTTGTCAATGCCTCTTATAGTCGGATAGCAAGCTGTCCAAGGAAAGACCTCTTCAAAAGACCAAGGTATCGGACAGGCTCGGACATCGAGCAGAATCTGCACATATTCTGAGGGCCGTTTATTGCCCATCATCAATCTTTCTGAGGTGTGTGCGCGGTACCTTTAGTCGGCCGCGGACGCAGTTGACATGTTTATCTTGGCAAAGCAAACAATGCCATCAAATTGGGACGATAATTCGCCCTTGGAGAGCATGGAGCAGGCAATTGCAGAGCCAGGCTGGACGGTCGTGCCCGAGCGCCGAAAGGTGCGCTCAACTCGCTGCAACAGATTTGTACACATCCATTTATTATTGTCAAAAAGAGTGCTCAGGTGATGCCTAGGTCTCCGTCCGTTGTGCAGGCCAGGCGTTCATCGGCGGTATGTCATATCCTCTCAGAGAAATTTTATAACGTCTGATATTTCCGTGGCCACCACGACTACTAGCCTCAGTTAGCCTTGTCCCAAATCACGCCCAGTGCAGTTTGGTCGAACGGACCAGTCGCTCAGAAGCAAATGGCTTGTTACCACCTCGTGTGCCCATTTTTCCTGCTGATGACGAGTCCCGCAGACCTTCGGGGGAGCATCGAGCCCCACCATATCCGCTGCTTTTCCCGCCCAACCCAACTTCGCATCCGGCTCCAACAGCGGCATCAAACAACCTCCGACGAGGGCCGGTGCGCGCACAAATGAGGATCCGGCGAGTCACGCGTATTCTCGCATCGTCCGTGGCACTCATACCAGACATTTGATCAGTGGAAGACCGTGCCAGGCAATGGCAAGGGCAAGAGTAAAGTGTTAGCGACCGCGAGTGCCAGCCTCGGCGAGAATGCACCAAGGGAGATGAAGGCAGAAACCGCAGGCAATCGTTCTGGTGGGAAATCGGCGAGGTTCTCAGAGCTCATTTATTACTCTAGGTGCTAACATGTGTCTGTTCCCGATTTTCAGAGACTGAAGAACCTGACGAACCCCTTCATGCATCTGAAGAAGACTGTACTAAAGTAGATGATCTGCCGATAGGGACGTATTTACGTACCTGTTATAGCGGAACGCAAGCGGCTATCGGAAAGAATGCAGAGATGAGATCCTGTGGAACTTATAGCCTTCAGAAGGTGAACGTAGCATTGCTGTTGCGGGGTTGAGACGCAACCCATTTCTCAACCTTCCGGCGCGCGGCCTGAGCTTGCCGCTCGATACGATCGCGACTGCGCTTCTCCGATTCGGCCCGTATCCTGGGACATGCAGACCTCTTGGTAAGACAGAAGAAGAACCAGAGTACGAGCGCGGCCGTGGATGCCGGGTCAGCCACAAGCGCGTTCCACTGGTGGCAGTGGCCAGTGGAACGCGCTTGTGGCTGACTGATTGGTAAGCGGGATGACGCGTCAGCGGGAGGAACCACGCTCCTCGACCGCCACAGTATGTATGTACGACGTGCCGGTACGGCCCAGATAAACTGTCAACGCCGGTCTCAACGTAGCATGCGCTCGTTGCCAAGTGTGCGCAACGCTGCGATGCAACATGATGCCTCCACATGGCACGCGGGAGTCGACGCGACGAAAGTGCTGAAAAGACCTAACGAGCGTAAGAGAGGACTGCGAGACAGGAGGAAAGAAACACATACCTACCTGCGAGTGGGGAATAGGAAAGGACGACGTGTCCACGCCACAACCTCGCAAGGAGTACAAGCGCGGGCCTTGGATGCCGGGTCAGCCACAAGCGCATTCGACGTAAACAGGGTCAATCATGAAAACCTTGGATACCCGCGATGTCGACGAAATTGCTGAAAAAACTGACTTCAGTGAGCTGGCTATAGGCGGAAAGACGTCTCCTACAGTAGGCGGCACATACCAAAGTCTCTGTGTACTTGAGTTGCGTATTTGTCACGCACCGGCATTTCCAACGACTTCACGCCTGCATCAGTTTGTGATCGGTTTGTGAGGCAGCGACATGCTCGTCGTCGTTGTTGGACACAGCGTTGAGCGCAGTCTCCCGGAATGGCCGCTTACAGGCGTGAGAGCAACGCCGCATTCGTTTCTTCCCGGCAACGTCCGAAATGGTCCTCCTGCTGCAACAGGCTGCAACGTCGACCATGGCGCTGCAATACCCGACTGCTGCCCTTTGGATGCCACATTGAATGCTGCTATGTCCCAGTCGATGTCCCAGTCAATGTCAGTCGATGTCTTGACTATTCTCGTCCTGCTGGAGGCTGGAGCTGCTCCGCTACCCACCTCACACCCTACCAGCCGCAGGTCTCCTTCTCCTCTCTTGGCTCCGTCTCAGCTAGACACTGCGATGTGGCTTCGAACGTACCCACCATTGGACTGAGCCCTCTCCCGGAGACGATCTTCCTCGAGACCGTCAAGGGCACTCTGCGACCCTTCATCAATCTCACCACGCTTGATACAATCCTTCTCTCGCTAGTCGTGCTGCTAGCGTACACCTCCCCTGTGGCCCGCCCGACTGTACATGCCGTCGTTGGGCTCGTTTCCCTGGCCATCGGGATCGAGGTTGCCTCCATCAACATATACGTACTGGTGCGCACCTTCCTGACACCTCTACTCATCGGTTGACTGACATTGCGACATTCCGTTATCATAATGAAGGCATGCTCCTACCTCTCCCCGGATACCACCCTCAATCCGCTCACCGTCGTCATACTCAGCATGCTGAACACTGCGACCCCCATCCTCACCGACACCGTGCTCTTGGGGCACCTGATCTCCAGTGCCGCGGTGCACCAGCCGTCCCGCGTCAAGCACTCACCATGTCCGCGCCGGTGCTCCTGAAAGCCGGCCGCCTCGCGAACGCCGTCTTGTACATGATCGATTGCGGGCGCTATGTGTTGACGTCGGTTACGCCGCCAGACGGCATCCCCGACGAGTCGATCTTGGTCGACTCCCAGGCGAGGAGCATGCAGATAGCGTGCACACTGCAGATGCTTGATAACATGTACGTCCGCCAAACAGTGTCCTTCCGCATCCACTTTGATGACATGTTTTGCCAGGTACTCTCTGACGATATTCTGGATCGGCATAATGAAGGAGAGACTACTTCCCCACCACCGGAGATGCAAGCTCGTTTATCTTTGTAGAGCTTTCTGTGTGGGCTGATACGTCCCTCCGGCGCGTCCAACTTCGCTCGCTTCGCCCCTCCTCCTCGGCATCGCCCAGGGCGCAGGCTCGGCGACGGTCGTTGCAACACTCATGCGCTACCGTGCGCGAGTGCGCTTCGATGTCGGCGAGGCGACGGCACTGCGGCCCGCTCTGATGAAGTCATATGCGTCCATGACTAGTGGTAAGACGGCCTCGGAGGAAGGGGAAGACGAAGATTATGGGCAGACGTTCAAGCCGGAGGTGGTGGATGCGTCACAGCGGATCAAAGGCAGTTTCATTTGTCGTTCCCTACGCTGTAGGATCGGTGTGCTGTTGGTCTGTTTGATCTAAACTTTGTAATATATGTTAACAATTGTGGGACCCCGTACAGAAGGTATACTGCGGAGCCAGCGAACAGTGCGCAGCAAGCCGTGCTCCGGGCCCTTGCCCTACGATGTGAAAATATGATCAATGCGCGGCAACACCTCCCGAAGATGCTCTTCAGCTTCCTCCCCATCAACGGCAAGCGCATGGAGCGCAGGACTCTCACCACTTTGACTGCTGCTTACTGCGACGGAGACCGTCTTCGCGGCACCGCTCGGAGGCTCTGAGAGCATTCTCGCGACTTCAAGCTCTTCGAACTTCTTGAATCCGAATGAATCCGAACAAAATTGTCGTAGGCACCCTTCGGAGTTGCGGCGGGCCGCCGAGAAATCTCAATTATGATGCTTTCTCCCGCACCGCATCGTCATCAAGTCTCCCTCTCGCATTGTTACAGTTATCTGCTCATAGTGCTTCTAGCTGAGGTCTTGTATTTCCCACTGGTTTTCCGGCCGTTCAAGGACAAAAGTCTCATGGGACCGCATGACTAGTTGCAGGTTGTTCGAATCCTCGAAAACCATCGCCGCGCGCATAACACGTTGCTCGGCTCTTGAAGGGACGGCTCCTTGTAATTGTGGATTATCATGGTTCTTCGCTTGAGGAGACGTTAGGAGCTGCGCAATGTGCTTGTATTGGTGCGTTCTCCAGGGCAACGCATGATGGACTATCGGATCTGATGTCTGTCGGGGTATTGTTTTTGCTAACCGGTCACTGCCCGGCGTCTTCTACTCCAGACAGCCTTCTGGCGTTGCGCCTGCGAGCCGAGAACAAGGATTGCGGAAGAGACAATAGGGCCAACCACCTCCTCTGATGCCTTCTCTTCGCTTACACGGAACTCAGCTTCTCCTGGGGCCCTGGGCTCTGCTGCGGACTGGCAGCGTGCCGTCGTCTGGTCCCGTTCTGAAGGCATCGTCCCTTACCTCATTATTGTACACCAGCGGCGTGACAATAATACAACTATTACACAGGCGCAGGCACAGCGAGAACAAGGACCCCGAACCTGACCACGAGTGAGACAACGTGTGATAGACGCTGGGGAAAAGAAAAGCAGGCCTTGCAACATCAGTAGCTGACGACCCAGCGCAGCTTCTTCCCAGCGACGATGGTGTCAGTGCCCTCAGTCAAAAGAGCTAGATTTATGGACTGGGCTTCATAGATTTGCATGAGGTGCACGCGACTCATTTGTAAGGGAGCGGCACACTGGTTTCTCGGAAATCGTTCGGGCACTCATTTTCGGGCGTCATCTGGTATGCTTAGAGTGGATATCGCTAGATTTACAGGCATACAAGCCGGTACCGTACATCGTAGAAAACAAAATGAAAGCAAGGATAATGAAAACTTAAAATAGAAGTGAAAGACCGAGCAAATGAGAACGATACAGTAGTCAGTGTCTGTCCTGAGATCACTTTAAATAAAAGAACACGAGAGAATGAAGAGATATAGTAGTGTCTGTCCTGGGACAATACGAGAGGATGACGACGTACGCGAGCTGCCCGTGTCTTTGCGTGTCTTTGGGCTAACTTCTCGCGATAGCGATACCTGCAGGAGAGAGCACTTACCTGAGCCCTCACGATACTAATCGCCGTCGTGACCTGAGCGTTTAGACGAGGAGCAGCCGAGCGTCATAATAGATAGCAAGCGAGACAGCAGGGCTGTGATGCATCGGTCAGAAGATGACAAGAAGCATATGAAGGACGCGATACACACAGCGTCTGCGCACAGGTGCGATGGACTCTGCCACTGTCTTCATCTCCTTGTCTCTCATGTTTTCTTTGACCTCCCCGTCTTCTTTGACTTCCCTGTCATCCTCCTTCTCCGCTTCGGTTGGCGCGTACTGGCTAGGAGCGTCATTCATCGTCGATTCGAGGCTCAAGAGCGTCATTGGTGGGGTCTGGAGGCCTAGCATCGATGTTGACGTTGCGTGTGATCGAGCGGTGGTGGACTCCGACACATCGGGCATTGATGGCGCCTGCACGACCATCTGCTCGTTCAACGAAGCAAGCGATGACCCGCTGGGGTTGTCCAGGCCACAGCCAGGCGTGAGTTCTGTATGTGCATAAGCGATCAGGAGACTGCTCGTACGATCAGGGAGACCAAATCACCCACCGGTTATTGAAGTGACCGCGCTTAGTGGTAGAGATATACACGCGGCGTCCGGGATGACTATTGCAAACGTGAACAGTTCAGAATTTGAGATAATGGCCTTCCAGATGTGAATGCAGCGTTACCGTTGCCGGGTTGAGACGCAACCCATTTCTCGACATTCCGTCGCGCGGCCTGTGCTTGTGCGCGCTGCTGCTCAACACATTTACGGTGGCGCTGCTCCGATTCTGCCCGTATCCTGGACATGCAGATGAGGCCGACGGTTGCACACAGAAGAAGAACTACATACCGCTCAAGGGCCTTAATCTCTTCGAAGAATTGACGTGCGTCACAGAATTCTTTGACGGACGAAAGGTCCGTCAAGCAGTCGACCACAGGCATGAAGCGTAGTTTCGGATCATCGAACCCATAGAAACTATCCGCTAACGGCGCAGTAACGCCGCAGAACAAATTCCCGACCTCGTCGCGTACGTCGGGCTGTGCAGCTGAGTCCCGTAGGTCTTCATCTTCTGGGAATCGAATTCTCATATCATCGTCGTAATCGTCGGTACCTGCAAAGTCAACGAAGTTGGGGTAGTCGGGAGGAGTGGCCAGCGTATCGTCTGGCGATGAAGACTCCGACGTGCTTGATGCGCTGTTAGGGCCGAAATGTGCGTGCGGATAAGGTGCAGGAGACTGCGTCTTCGTGGCGACATCATCACATGGCGCGGCGGCGAAGTTAGGATGGGTAGGATGTTCTGCTTGGTACTGCATCAACGCGTCGATCCTCCGTAGGATATCACTATCCTTGGAGTCGATTAGATGGCCTTCGTCTGAATACGATAGCAAAGGGCAGTTGGCATAGTCGCCTGCTCGCGTGCGAATGCGGAGATCCACCTCGGTCATTGTATGGTGGTATAGATTCTCCCATGGCAGCGGAGGCGAAGGCTGGAGCCCTACACGACCAGTGGGGTGGGTTGCGGGCGCTATGGGCACGCACATAGCCTCGTCGAGACCGGTAGAGGGAACTGGTGTGGGAAGTCCTTGGCTGAGAAGCGAGCAGGAGCAAATGTGGTGTTTGCGAAAGGGAGATGCTAGTTCCACATCCTGAAACACATCAAAAATTGCACCAGTTGTAGAGCAGAAGGAAATTACCTCGACAACGATGCCGACATACTTCTTTGTCACCAGCGCACGAGCTTGCGTTTCGGCGACGGGATCATTCAAGGCCTCGAGGGTGGCGACAGGGTCCAAGGTGAAGACAATATATGCACCGTGTGCAGGTGTGAAGGATTTTTGGAGCAAACGTTTTTCGGAACGGGGATCTGGGTGGGCACTCATGGTACCGAGTGGGTGGCAACAAGTTAAGATTGTAATCGCAGTGAGGCGCGTTGATGAACAGAGAGCGGTTGATGCCGGTCGGGGTTTAAAGGGGCTATGCAGCCGGTCACGGTCACCGGTCACTGCTCACCTACATAGCGCTGAGTACTCAGTACTTGTTGTATTAACAAGTCGTCGTTGTCAGACTTATCTAGTAGACGCTCTGCGGAACTCAGAGGCGTGTTGTTATCTCAACGCGACGAAGTGAAGAAGCACATATGCAGTACAATACAATTACATACTACCCGGTCTCTTGGCGCATAGTACAAACGGGTCGAGTGCCGCTAGTTCCTGGTGCATCGCCCGTTGCAAGCCAAACATTTCTGGTATCTCTGTTCCATAGCAATTGTCCTTGACCTGGAGACATAAATCCTCAAGGACGTCTTGCAAGACTATAACAGTGCGACGCGTAGAACTTCAATCAGACCTGGATCGTCCTCATTCCGTGGTGCTGGATCGCCTCTACTCACAGGAAACCAGTCGTACCAAGACCCGCATCACTGTTACCATCATCAACAACTCCACCACGATGCTCCCCACTCCCAACAGATGCGAGCCAGGAAATGCATTCGCAACTCAAGACACAATCCACACTCCGGCTAGGCTGGCCTTGCAATACTCCCTTCGCAAAGACAATACTTCTACCTTCAGTCTCCAAACACAAGACAACACCGAGCGCAGAGACGACACCGAGCGCAGAGACGACACCGAGCGCAGAGACGACACCGAGCGCAAAGACAACACCGAGCGCAAAGACGACACCAAGAGCAGAGACGACAATCAGCGCAAAGACCGACCTGTCCTCATTACGACCCAAGAATGGATCAAGAACACCACAGCATTCCCCAAGGTCTGCGGGATGGCGACATATGGGTCTGCAATGAATCTGGACACAGCCGGTCTTGTTTTCCAGCATTTCAGTGTACCCATTTACCCTAGAGCTCCATCGCAACCTGGAGGATTCGTCCTTCACAGCACGATTGAAGAATGGGACAACGGTGGAGGTTGGGTCTTCGCGCTCCCGTATCAAGCACGTAGACCTTTGACGCACCAGTGGAGGGAGCACGGCGTACCTCTGCAGGTGCCGCGAGATGTTATGGCTCAGTTCAGAGTAGTTTGCCAACAGAAAAAAGACGAATGGGATCGGTTGATGACAAACCCGCACCGCAGGGCGATGTTGCGCCGGAACTATCATGTACGTGTCGAGGTCGCCTTCGAGCTTCATGCCTTTTGACGACGTTGCCACTGCAGGAATCAATGAGGGCCTACTACGCGAACGAGGTCTGTGCATCCCTACAGTTGTGACAATTAGGTTAACGCGGAGCCTGTCGCCATCTTCAGAATAACTCACAGGGATATATCGTGACAAACGACGCGTCATCCGTCTTTACAGCTGCCACATCACAGCTACAAAGCCGCGCTAGCCACCCGAATAGCTCCGCACCTAAGCCTGACAAGTCGTATGAGCGAAAGGCGAGCGCAGGCATACTTTCCCAGCGCTCCACAGAGATTCCAAAACCTACTGTGAGCCACCCTGCACGGTTCGTAATCACAGGCTGAGCATGCAAAGACATCACAGATCTACAAGGAATCAAAAATAAAAACAAGCCAAACTCCCGGAGTTTTGCAGATGTAGTAGCGGGGAGCACCCATCAGCTGCAAGATGACAATGATAAGAGTGGTACAGTCGGTGTAGAACGCCCCGTGAGTGCTGATCCCCAAAACACATCGGCTTCGTGACTCACGACACAGCGCTGCTGTAGAGTCTAGTGACATCGAACGTCAAACGTCCAGCGACTGCTCTGCCGGATATTGAAGTGATACGTGAGTCTTTTGTCGCAACGAACCAACATCATGGCATCACTCACCGATGTCTCAAAGGGAGCGGCGATGCAACTACGGCGATGCCCCTACCCAGTTCGGTGCCTTCCGCTTCTCTTCCAGAAGCGTCTGTGCGTACGGCCTCTGTGTCCCAAGAGACAGCCCCTGCGGCCATGGCATTGGCGCCATCTCCGCCAGTGGAGCTTGTAGAGATGAGTCCGGGGCCTGTCGCAGCAACCTCGCATCTTCCTGGTAGCATCTTGCCTGCACATATGCCCGCTGAAGGCGTCTTGGTCCCAACGCCACCAAATTCATGGTCGAATAAGTTGAGGAGATGGGCCAGGCGTGGGCGCGGTGGCCATCATATATCATAATCCATAGGCCATCACTGCTCGAGTATCTTGTTCTGAAATATAAACAGATTGCTGCGGACACGTTCGATAATATCGGAGAACCTGACACACACCTGGAAGATTGACAATTCCCCAACACAGTGCAACTCGATTCTGAACAGCATTGCTGTATGTGACCGTCTTGAATCATACAGCCGCGCAAGGATGGCGATGCACCGCAGATCCGTGCTTACCGTGAGCACAAATTCGTGCGCATCGCGTGTCGTGGCTATGATTAACAGCGCCCCACGTGTAGAGGATTAATGGCAAACCTGTGCTGCGCGAGCGTTGGGTCCATCTGTTTTGCTACTGCTCATCGGCGAGGTGCAAGTCTGCAAGTACAGCAGCGTGGCGATCTGACAGCGACAGCAGCGTGCACTCGTGAGCACTTCTCTCTGATGAAGACGTCACGCACAACGCACCAAGACAGAACAAGCTCCAAACAGCGTTTGCCAGCTGGTTCACAATATGCAAGCGCGATGCCTCCCCACTGGACGGCCGCCAACACTTCGTCCAGGTCCAGTTGTTCTTCAGATGCTGCTGCCACTGCTACACATTCGCAGTAAACATAACAGGAGGCACATTCGTCAGCTGGTCATCAGAGTAAGACATTTGACGCACCAGGGATGGCAGACAGAGAATGGCCATGGCCCACATATTTGGCAGTCGCCTGTGCTTCGCGGTGCACCGGGAGAGTAACGTGTGTGCGCGCGTGGGTAGCACAGGTAAAGCGGAGTGGTGCGGTGATCTTGCTAGGTTGAGGGAGTGGGTAGTGCATACGATGCGGGGAAGTTCATTGCTCGGCGTTGCCTGATCAATGGAAGGCTTGTGTGGAGGAATGTGCGAGACGCAATATGGGGCTTGCTGTGGACTCAACGTGTGAGCAGACACTGTTCAGGGCGCGCAGGTCGCGATCGGATGGGTGAGAAGTGGGTCGCGTATACGTCTGGATGTTGCGCACGATGATGCGAAAAGCTTATGGTTAAGATGATCCACATCGATCTGAACTAGCTCTCCGAGATGCAGATGAGTGGGTCGAGACTGGCATATGTCTTCTTGCTACGGGTGTTTCCCCGTCTCTGACGAGCGAGACCCAGCGGGTTATGGAATAGGTCATTTGATGCAACCTTGGGGTTCTTTGGTACGGAAATGGGAGCTGGATGGCGCAGGGCGATCACGGAGTCTGCGCGGGAGCGTGCGCGCTTCACGTCCGTCTGTCGACGATGCAAAATGATGAGTACATAGCGTGCACGAAAGGGTGCAAGACGCACCATGTGCTTCCCCTCGTAGCACCACACGTCCGGCGGGCCTTGGTCCCTGTCGTCCTCGACTGTGTGCCCACAGCAACCCCATAGCGTCTCATACTCTGCGCCCTCGCCCGCGCACCGCCCGACGCGCTCTACCTCCGCGCTCTTGTCGTCGTGCGCCACGCGGCACGCGCGGTCACCGTTCTCGACGTCCACGAAGTCCGCGTGGCACCGCGTGCAGTGCAGGCGCCGCGGCGGCGTCAGCGTCGCAAAGAAGTTTGCGAGCGCCATGAGCGAGTTCTGGGCCAGTAAATTTGTGGAATACATCAAAGGCCCGTTGGCAGACAGAAGTGCAATGTCAACGCTAGCGTGGCGCCATATAACGGGGCTGCTCCTGAACAGACGGAGGCCACGTATTTCTTCTCACAAAGCAAGGAGCGCAAGATTGTGCAAAAGTAGCCTGTTGGAGGACAAGGTGCTGGAGAACTGGTCCGATGTACTTCCGATGTTCGGTAAACCCGTTTTAAGGTTAAGGCTTGTGCTCGTCGAGACAGTCGAGTCGCTGAGATCAGAGACAGTCGACCGACTCCCAGAACCGACGACGAACCGCCACGACCGCCTTATCTTCAATGAAACTGTCCTACTTCCTACTTCTCTAGATCTGAGCTCAGACCAGCAGGACTGCACAGGAGTCTACGTCCACAAATAAATGTGTCGCATCTGAATCAAGTCAGTCGCAAACATGGCATTTTCCCAATCAACTCCAGTTCGCGTATCTGTCCTGTGGACTAGAAGAAGAAAGTGATGCATGCCATGCTAACAGCGCCCTTCGTCGAGCACTTGGCGCCTTTCTTCCCCTATGAAGATCCCCTCAACTTTGCGCCAAGTACGGGACGTCTGCCCAACTTGGATCAAACCGTACTGCAAGGAGTCCCCACCATAGCCGATTTCAACGCGAGGCCATACTTACTGTCTCTCAGTGCATGAAGCGCTTCGGGCTGATAAGGGAAGATAACACAGGTGTCTAATCTTAGAGAGCGCTCACACAGGGCCCCGGGGTATTCTTACCTTCTCCGAGTCCCTCCCATATGCACCACGATCATGCAGCTCCCTATCATCGTCAAGCTCCTCGTTGTCTCCCTCGTGCAGATAGGAACTTTGCGCGCACAATCGTCGTCGTCAGATTTGGTGGCCTGCAACCCTGGCTGGGAATGGGTGCGTCCTGTCAACTCGCACGCCGAGTCGAGTCGTGCTGACCGCCGCACGCAGACATACAACTCGCTCGGGCAGACGCCATGCGCGGTGGAGAAGCTCGTGGACGCGGCGTGCGCGGATGGTGCGTGCAGGCAGGGGCCAGCGGGGCGCAGGTCCTGATTCGGGGAATGCTGGGCAGATTGCATATGCAATCCGACGATGTACGCGCTGACGAGCGCATGCTTCGCATGTCGTGATATGGTGTGGGGAAGGTGCGTGTGTCGTTCGTGGCTGGAAGCTCGCAGCCTGATGGTCAAATATCGTGATAGCTGGGACGACTGGTTCTTTGACCATAATTGCGTCCATCCACAGTGCGCCTCCTGTCCTCACTTCTTGTCCCTGCGATCTAACAATCGGCCACTGGTAGACTCACGCTCACGATCCCTGGATCGACGCGTGTGCCGCAGTGGGCGTTTGTACCGGTACGCATGTCCATCCCTTCCCGTCGCAGCTACACGCTGAACTAAATTTCGATCGCTAGCTGAACTTGACCACATTCACCTGGAACGTCACCGTGGCGAAAGCGGTGGGCGGTACGCACCGGCCCATCGCATAAAAGATCGCAACTCACGTCGGCCTTGTAGAGTTCCCTGAGTCCACCGCCGTGGTGCTCCCTTCCCCCACCATCACCTTCGTTTCGATCCCGACCGCGTCGAGCTCGTCCACGACGTCGGGCTCGCATGGTCTCTCACGCGGCGCAAAGGCCGCGATTGCAGGCGGTGTCGTGGGCGGCGTCTTTGCGCTGCTCGTCGTGCTGTTCTTCGTTAACCGCCGTCGCACGCGTGCAGCGAGTGCGGGCTTCCGCGAACGGGTGCGGGCGCGGTACTTTGATATGAAGGTTGGACAGCGGGGCCTGGAGAGCGTGCGGATGCGGGAGGTGCGTTTCATTTCTATCCGGTGGGTAAGGGATGGATACTGACGGATGCGCAGGGTCCGTTTGATCAAGCGGTGGCTCCGCCGCCAGAGAAGGCAGTGTCGACGGCGGTGTGAGTGGGGGCGGTGCCTTTCACTGCCTGACAATCAACCCGAGCTGACTCGCATTCTTCATGAGAGCGCACGTTCTTTCCTCACGAATGGTGATGTACGATACCCGTGTCAGTCATGTCATACTAACAGACTATATGCGTATGAGTTGGTCATGGTTAAATAAGATTGAGGAGCCCACCCTGCGGCGCCTCACGACCAAAGGCGCACACTTCGCCTCGCGGACGCGGCCTCACTGCCTGCCGTCATTCCCCGCGCTCAAGGTCCTTGCTCTCGCCGGCGTGGAATTCCGAATTCGCCCATGGCCGTGTGACGGGATGCGCTGAGGGAACGACGACGATGCCCGAGCCGCCCGCAAACGCACTCCTGGATTGTGAGGTTGCACACGATGCGCATACGACTTGATATTCGAAAGGGGACTATGTGTACGTCCGCGTGAGTGACTTTGCATGATCCCAAATGCTTGTCAGTGGGCGGGCGAGGAGTGCTGTGCCGCAGCCGTAAGCTCGAGTGCTCATGAAAACGCGAAAATAAAAAAACGTACACCGGGGCTTTGCAGCAGCCGAAGAGAGAACAGGGGAATGCGGCGTGTGGGGTCGAAGGATGGGAGGTCATGGAAGAGGTGTGTCCCGATGATGCTTTCGGGCAGCGCGCTCCTTGTCAAGGCGCTGTAAAACCTCCATTGCACGCTGTTCGGATTCGGCTTGTATGCTACGCAGTCGATAAGCATCGCGCCCCTGTCAATTTGAAGCAGTACGCACCGCGTCATTGCTCGCATCTCTTCCCGAAGCTCGTCAGCTCCTGAGAATTCCGAGACGGCTGTGACGTCGAGGTCGAAGGAAACCACCGGCATGAACTGGTCGGCGGGATCCTCGTGGTCTGTAAATGCGCGATATAGCTCCTCGGGAATTGATTCGCTGTCGGCATCCTCGGTATCGACCTTCGACCCTGCTTCAGAACCCTCCTGTGTATCAGATGCCTCCTGAAGACAAGCATTAGTCTCGTGGGAATCCACACTCCGACGTGCAGGAGGTGGGGGCGGCGGCCTGTCTGCTATGTACCGGAGTCAGTGTGGTCTATGTCGCGAGGATCGGTTTTGACACGAAAGGTGAAGAGCGAAGAGTGATAGATGTAGAGATTGTCCCATGGTAGAGGGGGAACTGCTGTGACCGCAGGACGGCCTTGAGAATGAGTGGCTGGTGCGACCGGGATGCACATATTGTCGTCGGTATGGAACATGGAGATTGGGGTTGCGAGACCTTGACTGAGGACGAGGCAGTCGGAGCGATGATATCTGCGGTGTCCATTGGCAGGTCGAGAACCTAGCTAGGTACGATGGGTAAGCAGGGGCGGATATGCAGAGACGAGAACGCCCGCACTGAGTAGATGAATCCTACATAGCTTTTGCAAGAAAGAGAGAGCGATTGGGCCTGCTCGACGGCGATAGGATCCTGCAAGGCCTCGAGAGTGGCGACTGGATCGATTCTGAAGACGACGAAGGCACCGGATTCAGGATAGAGCTAGCTATCGCGTCCAAGAGGTAGCGAGTAATCTGCTAGCGTTGCCGTTGGCATGCCGGATGAGAAGAGCGCAGGGCGTGAACCGGGTTCGATGCCATCGCGCCGGCGGCCCGGCGTTTGACTCGCGTGCCGGCTCCGCTTGAGTGCTCTTGGGCGTGCGCGTACCGTGGGGCCAGTGTAGGCATTACTGGGTGTTCGTCCGCCCTCCTCCCCCGCCTCGAGCCTCGAGGTGTGTGCCATTTTCTTTGCGAGCCCATTGTGCCGCCGCTGACCTGCCCAACGTTGCCATCCGACGACATGCCTCTTCTGCTCGAATCCCCACACCCTACACGCTCTACAGCATTTCATCCAGCACGAAATAGCGCACAGAAATTGGCGTCCATACGATTTTACAATGCTGAGCGCGGCGTTTGATCACGGCTCCGGCGCGGGTGGGCTAGCATGCGGGAGGCAGGCGGGAGGAAGGCAGTAGTCAGGTCTCGACCTCGTGAGCATGTCCTCCCCGTCGCACATGCAGAGAGCTGGGGCTGAATGAATCATTCTCTCCAGATTCACTATCCCGTCGATAACCTTTGATTGTTGACGACATTTCAGTGGTGATCGGCTCGAACAAGTGGGGACACAGAAAGCGACAAAACCCCCGAGGCGTTGCCAACCGGATGCCAAGCTTCGACTCCTTCGCTCGATATTGATCCATCTGATAGTGAGGAGTTGAAGACGGGCGCGACGGGCACGACGGATGTCGCAGTGGCTCTACGGGCGTCGTATCGAAATTAGTGTACGTGGCACTTCATGCTCGCCTACAGTCGCTCTCAACTTATCGGCTGATTTGCACCTCACTAGTCACTTCTCACTTGTTTCCGATCACCTAGTCGACATAAATATATTGCAAGATGTCTCTACGACTTCGCCAATCCAACCTCCGGCTCGTCTGGTTGCCTCCATCGTACGCAAGAAGTCAGCGCGTCAAAAATACGATCTGAAGCTCTGTGCTTGGCTGTAAAGGACGAAGGCTCAGCGATCGAAACTGCATTACCCAGCGGAAAACATACTCATTGCAGACTTGACTTTCGCAGGCATCGCCCCTGCCTCGAGCTCTATCTTGGCTTTTTGCGACCGCCGAATTGATATCGGATGCCTGGCCTTCACCAGCATCTGTTTTGCGGCCATCCTGAGTCGCTTCCCAGAGCTCCCTAGTGCTTTCGGAACGCGCGCAATACGGCGTATACCTTGTGTTCCAGGTACGTCAGCGACTGTCGTCTCAAAGGCAGAGAAATACTTACAGCTGTCCTGCAGCGTTGTCGGTAACAACTCGGGCTCTCTTTTCTCATCTCCTCCTCTATGCCTCTGCTGCCGCGCTTGCTCCATTTGTAGCTTAATCTGCATTAGCTTGGCTTCACGATACTCCCGTTCACGGTCTTGCGCCTCTTCCCAGATCCTACCCAGCGCGCTGTGAGTAACTCGAACAGGCATTGCGCTGAGGTTGCGTACCGTTCAAGTTCCTTTATCTCCTTGCTGAGGCCGTCGGCGCTCGCGAACTCGGTTACCGTAGACAGGTCGAGGTCAAAGTCTACGATGGGCGTGAAGTCCACTCTGGGGTCTTCCCTGCTCGCGAGACCCTGTGAAAGGAACTCTTCCATCACGGCATCTAGCTGCCGACCAGCGTCCGAGCCGTTTCCCGAGCATATTGAGTATGCTGGGAGTGACCAGCCTTCGCTCTCTGACTGCTCTAGATCTGGTTCTCCGTCGAAATCTTCGGAGAGCTCTCCGGAGTCGTCCTCCTCTGGCTCTCCTACGAGTTGGTTACTCCGAGATTCATCTTTGGCCGATGTCGTGTCGATAAACACCAGATCGTTAGAGCTGAGCATTGGGGACTCGCTGTCATCCAACGACCCCTCTGGATGCGTGGCGATGCGCACATCGAAGGATACCGCCGTGTGGTGGTAGAGGTTGTCCCATGGGAGTGGCGGCTTCGGCGACACAGCTCTGCGGCATCCTGCAGGATGTGCCGCCGGCTCGATTGGTATACACATATCCTCTTCTATGCCGTCCTCTGGGGACGGTTTCGGCGGGCCTTGGCTCACCAATGCGAGTTCACCAGAGTAAAATTTACGAGGCGTGAACCCCTTAACATCGGCCTATCCAAGGATTCAATATTCTGTAACCTTTTCAACATGGCAAAGGGTACTCACGTCGGACAGGATTCCGACATATCGTCTCGCAGGTAATGCCTGTGCCTGCTCCGTCGCTATAGGGTCTCGGAGAGCCTCCACAGTTGCTGTGGCATTCAATGTGAAGACGGCATATGTCCCGCGTAGTGGAACTTCGGAGGCGATTCCGCGAGGAAGAGTGTCGTTTCTGTCGTAGGTGTCTGGGTTCCAAAGGGTTGGCATCTCTGAGAGAATGAAAGGGAATTTCTAAATGTGCTCATGGCCATGACAATTTATAAGGCATGAATGCTGAACAACAAGGAGCACAGTACTGTTGTTGAACCCCGTTGTACAAAATACCACGTTATACTAGCGAACAATTGGCAGGACAATAAGCTTCGTGGGAACTTTTTTCGCCGACTCGAACGCGTTCAACCGCTCGCTCGACCTAACATGCTCCGACATCTCTGTGGTATGACGGGCTGTACTGGACAAAAATCAATCCGCGAAGACGCGCACGCAAAGAGTATGCGTCTGTCCCGCTGTCTCACGCCTTATCCTGCCTTGTCATGCCTTGTCCCGACTTGTCCTGCCTTGTCCCAGAGTATCCTTGATGGTCATTGATTATCTGTAGCTGTCCCCAGGGATATGTCTCCGTCACTGTTGACCATTGTATATCATCACATATCATGAGTGTTCCTCCGTGAAATGTGATGTGCACTTGTGCTCATGGGTTGTCATGCCGAGCTGCAAACCCATGCTCTTCCATGGTCCTGGGCTATCTCGAGTGAGCCTGCCATATCCCGGCAAATCATGGGCTGCTCATTATTTCAATATACACTAAAATATGTGTGGTCACGGTCACATTGGTGACCATTGACCGCCCTCGATGAGCCTTCAGGACAGCCCATGGACAGCCATGGTCACTCGTGGTAGGTAGTGACGACTCGGGACAGCCCGAGACGGGACAGTACAGGATATACAGTGGTCAGTCGGGCTCCTGGCATTGGCCTCAGTATCATTCTGTATCATCACCGGTCTTTCGGGATGCGTCATTATCATCCGGGGCGCGTCATTATCATCCGGGACGCGTCAGGATCATCCAGGACGCGTCGAGATCATCGAGGACGGGCCGAGATAATGGGTGAGAGTTTGATTTCACGCGTGATCTCGAAAGAGCCGTGGTTATTCCGGGTAAGGCTCTCTCTCGCTCTGATTTTTGTCCAATAAAGCCCTTCATACTGTGGCGATTGCGTTTGCAGCGCCTTGCCGCATAGCCACCAGCTTGGCAATCCAGACAGGAACACAACGATTCCTCTGCCTCGAGGCGTTGCCACCTGAATCCCACTCGATAATAATCCTCCTGTCTCTGGCAGCCCTCACGCAAATATCAATACTCGTGTACTATCGATTCATCCAAATGCACATCCTCAGATTTTACTTGACGTAGATTGAGACAGACGGAGGTGAGGAGTTGAGGACGGGTGCGGCGGCTGTCGCAGTGCCGATGTCACGGTTGAAGCCATGGTACGTGGCACTTCATATTCGCCCAGACTCTTATCCGCTGACCACAATTGCACACTTGGCTCAGATCATGCATGGTCGACATAAATATATTGCACGATGCCTCTACGACTTCTCCAATCCAGCGTCCGACTCATCATGTTGCCTCCATCGTACGCAAGAAGTCAGCGCGTCAAGGATACGATCTGACGCCTTGCGTTTGGCTGTGAACGATGAAGGGTCAGTGACTGAAGCGGCATCCCCTAGCGGAAACATACTCGTTGAAGACTTGGCTTTTCCAGGGATCGCCCCCGCCTCGCGCACTATCTTGGCTTTTGGCGACCGCCGAATGGACATCGGATGCGTAGCCTTCACCACCACCTTTTTCACAGCACTCCTGAGTCGCGTATCAGCGCTCTGCAGTACTTTCGGAACCCGCGCAATATGGCGTATACCTTGTGTTGCAGGTACGTCAGTGTTTGTCGCCTCGAAGGCAGTGAATTACTTACAGCTGTCCTGCAGCATTGTCGGCGAAGGCTCGCATTCCCTTTTCTCATCTCCTCCTCTATTTCTTTGCTGCCGCTCTTGCTTCATTTGTTGCTTGATCTGCTTTACCTTGGCTTCACGATACTCCCGTTCGCGCTCTTGGGCCTCTATCCAGATCCTGCGCGACCCAATGTGAGCAACTCCAACAGGACTGCGTTGAGGCTGCGTACCGCTCAAGGTCTTTGATCTCCTTGCTCAGGCCGTCGGCGCTTGCGAACTCGGTCACAGTAGACAGGTCGAGGTCAAACTCAACGACGGGCGTGAAGTACACCCTGGGGTCGTCCCTGCCCGCGAGACCTTGTGAAAAGAACTCGTCCATCACCTCATCTAGCTGCCGACCAGCGTCCGAGCCGTTTCCTGAGCATATTGAGTACACTGGGAGTGGCCAGCTTTCGCTCTCTGACTGCGCTAGATCCCTTTCTCCGTCGTAACCTTCGAGGAGCTGTTCAGGAGCGTCCTCCGCGTCGTGCTTTCCTACGAGTTCACAACTCCGATATATATCGTCGGCCAAAGTCATTTCGATATGCACCACATCGTTTGCGCTGAGAATCGGGGACTTGCTGTCGTCTATCGGCCCCTCTGGATGCGTGGCGACGCGAACGTCGAAAGATACCGCTGTATGATGGTATAGGTTATCCCATGGCAGTGGCGGCTTTGGTGAAACCCCCGCGCGGCCCGCAGGATGTGTCGCCGGGTCAATTGGTATGCACATGTCCTCTTCTACGCCTTCCTCTGGTGACGATTTCGGCGGGCCTTGGCTCACCACAGCGAGCTCGCCGGAGTAATACCTGCGGGCCGTGAATCCCTTAGTATCGGCCTATTCGAGGATTCAAAATTTTGAAGGAAGAGATTGCAACTTATCCAACAGGGCAAATCGTACTCACGTCGACAAGCACTCCAACATATCGTCTCGTAGGTAACTCCTGTGCCTGCTCTGTCGCTATAGGGTCTCTGAGAGCCTCCACAGTTGCTGTTGGATTCAGAGTGAAGACGGCATACGTCCCGCAATTCGGAACTTCGGAGGCAATTCCTCGAGGAAGAGTGTCGTTGTCGTTGTAGGTATCTGGGTTCCAAAGGGTTGGCATCTCTGAGAGAATGAAAGGGAATTTTTAAATGTGCTCGGGGCCATGACAATTTATAAGGCATGAATGCTGAACAACAAGGAGCACAGTACTGTTGTTGAACCCCGTTGTACAAAATACCACGTTATACTAGCGAACAATTGGCAGGACAATAAACTTCGTGGGAACTTTTTTCGCCAACCCGATCGCATTCTTGAACCGCTCGCTCGACAGGCTAACATGCTCCGACATCTCTGTGGCGATTGTGTTTGCAGCGCCTTGCCGCATAGCCACCAGCTTGGCGATCCAGACAGGAACACAACGATTCCTCTGCCTCGAGGCGTTGCCGTTTGAATCCCACTCGATAATAATCCTCCTGTCTCTGGCAGCCCTCACGCAAATATCAATACTCGTGTACTATCGATTCATCCGAATGCACATTCTCAGATTTTGCTTGACGTAGAGTGAGACGGACGGAGGTGAGGAGTCGAGGACGGGTGCGGCGGCTGTCGCAGTGGCCTCCATGCCGGATGTTGAAACCATGGTACGTGGCACTTCATATTCGCCCAGACTCTTATCCGCTGACCACAATTGCACACTTGGCTCAGATCATGCATGGTCGACATAAATATATTGCACGATGCCTCTACGACTTCTCCAATCCAGCGCCCGACTCGTCAGGTTGCCTCCATCGTACGCAAGAAGTCAGCGCGTCAAAAATAGTACGATCTGAAGCCTTGTGCTTGGCTGTAAAGGACGAAGGTTGAGCGCTCGAGATGGCATTACCCAGCGGAAACATACTCATCGCAGACTTGACCGTCCCAGGGACCGCAGCCGCCTCGCGCACTATCTTGGCTTTTGGCGACCGCCGAATGGACATCGGATGCGTAGCCTTCACCACCACCTTTTTCACAGCACTCCTGAGTCGCGTACCAGCGCTCTGCAGTACTTTCGGAACCGACGCAATATGGCGTATACCTTGTGTTGCAGGTACGTCAGTGTTTGTCGCCTCGAAGGCAGAGAATTACTTACAGCTGTCCTGCAGCATTGTCGGCGAAGGCTCGCATTCCCTTTTCTCATCTCCTCCTCTATGCCTCTGCTGCCGCGCTTGCTTCGTCTGCTGCTTGATCTGCTTTAGCTTGGCTTCACGATACTCCCGTTCGCGCTCTTGCGCCTCTTTCCAGATCCTGTGCGACCCAATGTAAGCAACTGGAACAGGACTGCGTCGAGGTTGCGTACCGCTCAAGGTCTTTGATCTCCTTGCTCAGGCCTTCGGCGCTCGTGAACTCGATCACCGTAGACAGGTCGAGATCAAAGTCGACAATGGGCGTGAAGTCCACCCTGGGATCTTCCCTGCCTGTGAGGCCCTGCGAAAAGAACTCTTCCATCACGACATCTAGCTGCCGGCCAGCGTCTGAACCGTTTCCTGAGCATATTGAGTACGCCGGGAGTGACCCGCCGTCTCTCTCAGACTGCGCTAGATCTGTTTCGCCGTCGGAGTCTTCGGAGAGCTGTCTGCCAGCGTCCTCCTCTGGCTCCCCTACGAGTCGATTACTCCGACATTCATCTTTGGCCGAGGTCATCTTGATGAACACGAGATCTTTAGCGTTGAGCATCGGCGAATTGCTGTCGTCTATCGGCCCCTCTGGACGCGTGGCGACGCGGACGTCGAAGGATACCGCCGTATGGTGGTATAGGTTGTCCCACGGAAGGGGCGGCTTCGGCGACACGGCTCTGCGGCCTCCAGGATGTGTTGCCGGCTCGATCGGTATGCACATATCCTCTTCTACGCCTTCCTCTGGTGACAATATCGGCGGGCCTTGGCTGACCACAGCGAGCAAACCGGAGTAATATTTGCGGGGCGAGAACCCCTTGATGTCGCTCTATTCAAGGTTTCAACAATTTAAGACATTTTCCAACGTTAACGGGGCAAAGCGTACTCACATCTGAGAGCATTCCAACATATTGTCTCGTCGATAACTTCTGCGCCTGCTGCATCGCGATAGGGTCCCTCAGAGCCTCCACAGTTGCCGTGGGGTTCAGTGTGAACACGACATATGTCCCGCGAGTTGGAACTTCGGAGGCGATTCCGCGAGGAAGAGTGTCGTTTCTGTCGTAGGTGTCTGGGTTCCAAAGGGCTGGCATCTCTCAGAGAATGAAAGGGAATTTCTAAATGTGCTGGGGGCCATGACAATATATAAGGCCTGAATGCTGAACAACAAGGAGCACAGGTCTGTTGTTGAATCCCGTTGTACAAAATACCACGTTATACTAGCGAACAATTGGCAGGACAATAAACTTCGTGGGAACTTTTTGTCGCCGACCCGATCGCGTTCAACCGCTCGCTCGACAGGCTAACTTGAACATGCTCCAACATCTCTGTGGCGATTGTGTTTGCAGCGCCTTGCCGCATAGCCACCAGCTTGGCGATCCAGACAGGAACACAACGATTCCTCTGCCTCGAGGCGTTGCCAACTGAATCCCAAAATTTCCACTCAATACTTAATAATTCTTCTTGTCTCTGGCAGCCCTCACGCAAATATCAATACTCGTGTACTATCGATTCATCCGAATGCACATTCTCAGATTTTGCTTGACGTAGAGTGAGACGGACGGAGGTGAGGAGTCGAGGACGGGTGCGGCGGCTGTCGCAGTGGCCTCCATGCCGGATGTTGAAACCATGGTACGTGGCACTTCATATTCGCTCAGACTCTTATCCGCTGACCACAATTGCACAGTTGGCTCAGATCATGCATGGTCGACATAAATATATTGCACGATGCCTCTACGACTTCTCCAATCCAGCGTCCGACTCATCATGTTGCCTCCATCGTACGCAAGAAGTCAGCGCGTCAAGGATACGATCTGACGCCTTGCGTTTGGCTGTGAACGATGAAGGGTCAGTGACTGAAGCGGCATCCCCTAGCGGAAACATACTCGTTGAAGACTTGGCTTTTCCAGGGATCGCCCCCGCCTCGCGCACTATCTTGGCTTTTGGCGACCGCCAAATGGACATCGGATGCGTAGCCTTCACCACCACCTTTTTCGCAGCACTCCTGAGTCGCGTACCAGTGCTCTGCAGTACTTTCGGAACCCGAGCAATATGGCGTATACCTTGTGTTGCAGGTACGTCAGCGACTGTCGTCTCAAAGGCAGAGAAATACTTACAGCTGTCCTGCAGCGTTGTCGGTAACAACTCAGGCTCTCTTTTCTCATCTCCTCCTCTATGCCTCTGCTGCCGCGCTTGCTCCATTTGTAGCTTAATCTGCATTAGCTTGGCTTCACGATACTCCCGTTCACGGTCTTGCGCCTCTTCCCAGATCCTACCCAGCGCGCTGTGAGTAACTCGAACAGGCATTGCGCTGAGGTTGCGTACCGTTCAAGCTCCTTTATCTCCTTGCTGAGGCCGTCGGCGCTCGCGAACTCGGTCACCGTGGTCAAGTCGAGGTCAAAGTCGACGACGGGCATGAAGTACACCCTAGGGTCTTCCCTGCCCGCGAAGCCTTGTGAAAAGAACTTGTCCATCACCTCATCTAGCTGCCGACCAGCGTCCGAGCTGCTTCCCGAGCATATTGAGTACTCTGGGATTGACCCGCCTTCGCTCTCTGGCTGCGCCAGATCTGATTTGCCGTCGGTATCCTCGGAGAGCTGTCCACAAGCGTCCTCCTCCGCGTCGGGCTCTCCTACGAGCTCATAACTCCGATATCTATCGTCAGCCGACGTCATTTTGATATGTACCACATCGTTAACGCTGAGCATCGGGGACTTGCTGTCATCTATCGATCCCTCGGGACGTGTGGCGACGCGAACATCGAAGGTTACGGCCGTATGATGGTACAGGTTATTCCATGGCAGTGGCGGCTTTGGAGATACGCCCGCGCGGCCTGCAGGATGTGTCGTCGTGTCGATTGGTATGAACATGTCTTCTTCTACGCCTTCATCTGGTGACGATTTCGGCAGGCCTTGGCTCACCAGAGCGAGCTGACCGGAGTAATATCGGCGAGCCGTGAAACCCTTAGTATCGGCCTATTCCAGTATTTCAAAGCGAGATATTACACCAGGCGAAGCATACTCACGGTGACAAGTACTCCGATGTATCGTCTCATGGGTAATTTCTGTGCTTGCTCCGTCGCTATAGGGTCTCTGAGAGCCTCCACAGTTGCTGTTGGATTCAGTGTGAAGACGGCATACGTCCCGCACATAGGAACTTCGGAGGCAAATCCTCGCGGAAGAGTGTCGTTGTCGTCGTAGGTATCAGGGTTCCAAAGGGCTGGCATCTCTGAGACGGTGAAAGGGAAGTTGGAGAGTATACACCCTTGGAGAGATGGCGGTGACTTATGAGTGAGCGCAAACACAACACCTGTTGTTCTCCTTAGCCGATGCTAGCGAACAATTGACGATCTCGACCTGTGATCCCAGTCACGGTTGCTTGCTGCACAATCTTTTGTGGGCATCCTTGTTGACAATAGAATGCGGTGCGACAGCTCCGGATGTCGTCAAGACGGCCTCTGTGCCTGAGCACTCTCGGCGCTTGAGCTCGATCTCTTGTTGTGTACACGTACTACCGTCAGCTCAGCCTCGTTCGGAACTTCCCGGCGACCGGAAGCGGCAGCGCTGTTATTGCGACCGTGTTGTTCCCTTGTTAACTTTTCTGTTATTTTTTGTGGGCAGGCGCGCACTAGATGGCACAATAGCGTGCTTGTTCACAACTAGTAATGTCTCTGCCCCGCCTCAATCAAAAGGTGTTTGTTCTTCATGGGCAGTGAGGAGCTGAGTATGTAAATGCAAGATTTAAAGGATGGGCAGAATGACTGCGGATATGACTCCATCGACATCTCTCATCTCCAACACTTTTGGCCGCTGTCTCAACTGCTTCTCATAACCTATGTATTCCTCTAACAAAGTCGCCCGTGGTATGCTGCGCCCCGGGCACATATTCTGGCACCAAGAATCCGTGCACACTCCTGCACAGATCGTCCTTGGACTGATAGACAGTCCTACGTGGTCTCAACAGACATTCAAGACTAACAGGACACAGGGGAACACAATCTACGAACAAAGCATTGCTGGAAGTCATATGACCGGCAGAGAATCGCTCTATTCGAGGATGGCTGGCAGAGAACGGCCCTGTGTCGTCAGCACGGCCGACCAGAACGGGAACTTCATCATCTTTCAGACGGCCACCTTCAATAATGCACCGCGGCATACACTTCCCAAAGTGTTTCAGCATTTCATCATTCCCATCAGCCCAAACTCAGGAGCATATGACGGGGAAATCACCATGCACACAGAGGCGGAGGGCGTTCGGCAAGGCTGGGTCATTGCTAGGCCCTACAAAATCCGGGTCGGACGGACGTGTGGAAGGCATGTGCAAGTTTGCATGAAGAATGACTCCATGAAAGCCCTAGAAAAAGCTTGCGTTAGAATGGGTTATTCTTGGGCGGAACAAATGTCTGACCCTGATACAAAGGAGAGACTGCTTGCAGAGTACGCAGTGAGTCTGTAGCCCTATGAAACCGCCATGCAGATGCTGATCTGCATCACAGGCTTGGTGCAAAACCCGTCCCCGTCCACCAAATGCAAGGATCGCCCCCATTCCGAACAGCGGGTTGTGCGTCATTCTAGAGGTCAAGGAGCGTCAACTAAACTTACACATCTATCAATTTCGGCAGGAACCGTCGACCACCTTCCACTATGCAGCGCTCTGTGCGGAGGCGACCGTCCCGTCGATCGATCAATTGGGGGCCCGCGCCAGGTATGTGCGACTGTAACTTGTTTGAGGTTCATGCTGAGCGAATCTCCAATCAGGTTCTCCGACGTCACCTGATTTCACGCGCAACCAGGAGGTAGGCCGACGTTTCTGAATGGCGTCAGCGCGTCTTACATTTTGTCCTCGTCAGAGCGCGATATTCCGCCCAAATTTGCGCGGGAAAGCTTCCGTGTCTACAATCAATGTAAGCCTGATCAGTTGCCTAGACGTGTAACACCGTGATGCTTACCGTATTAACCAGAGCATCATGTCCCGCATGAATATTCGCTCATAGACATGCCACGGGCCTTCGCGCTCGTCCCACAGATTATGTGCACGGTGACGCCAGCCGTCTATATTTAATATTTATCTAAGTTTATCATGTGAGCATATTACTACCGCACCTACCGTGTGCTCGTGTCAGCTTCGAGAGGCAATTGTTAGAGCAGTCGAAGCTGAATCAGCAAATCCGCGACCGCCAGCACGAAGTGTTTGCCTCTGCGCAGTGTCATTGTCAACCACGCACCGCAATTCGGCCGCACCTGCCGAGAGCGCCCTTACCAGTCACTTGGTGGCAAATGCGTTATCGTTAACGCCTTCGTAGTACTGACGGGCAAATAAGTACCAATTGAAGCTGTAGCAAATAGGCGTCCCACATACCCGGTTGACGCGATGACAGCTTGCGACGCCAGCGCTCGCGGTAATGCCATATGGGTGAAA
Source organism: Auriscalpium microsporum (assembly GCA_019914985.1). Lineage (NCBI taxonomy): Eukaryota > Fungi > Basidiomycota > Agaricomycetes > Russulales > Auriscalpiaceae > Auriscalpium > Auriscalpium microsporum. The sequence continues at coordinate 579,216 of JAHLMG010000007.1, read as the reverse complement.
TGATGCTCTTCATGGTATCTCGCGGGTAAACCCCTTCAACAGTAGGCGACGCGGGCCAGTCTGACCTCTTGTGGCAGCAGACCAAATGTTGCGCATGCCGACCTGTATTTTGTCCATCGGCCCGCTGTTGACGATGACCACAGCTGAGGAGGACCGTTACGCTGTTGTGCCGCTGCTAAGCGCATACGGACGTGCATGTCGAGACGAACGATGCGTCGAATGAGGCGCCTGGACGACTCACGCAGGAAGACTCGATGGTGTTCGCACTTGGAGATGCAGATCGTGAGTTTACAAATGAGATCAAAGCCATTAAACAGCCACGCGTGGCGCACCTACAACCATTCTCCTAGCTCATCCACCTCACAATGCAGACCATGTTCCCCCTTAGTCCACTCATGCCATGTCGGAAACGGTCGACATCAAACACCGCAAACCGTCCTAGCACATCCGACGTGCATACGGTCGATGTCTGTCGTTGTGCGTCAGTGCCGCCCCTTCCAAAGGTTCAGTAATTCCAGCTAGCGAAGGATGAGGCAGAGCATATGTTAAACAAGTTGAAGCAGCAGGGTGCATAGAAAACAAAATGAAGCCGCGGCGGCGGCCATAGCCAGTGAGCCCGCGGTGACTCACCGGCCGATGGGAGCCGAGGGCCGACATGCCGATAGAACCGAAGTAGATCCCACGCCCGATGTAGAGATCCCTTGCCCGATCTCCAGCATCTCGAGTACTGGCCACCGACTCGACTATGCCATGGCCAGTGACGGAGAAACGGCTGGGAGTATTGCTGACTTTCGTATCGAGGTCGGCCAATATTTCGAACTTTGAAGCGTAGACAAAGTATTGGCTACAAAAGGCAGGAGCTTACCACGCTGCCACGAGGCCCCCGCACTCCTTACCAAGGCCCCAGAGGCCACCGTGGGCCCCGACTCTCCGAGTCCTGCGCCTCGCCAGCCTGAGAGACTTGCGCAGTTCGAGCGCAAGTACATATTCTGAACTTATTTCAATTCTCGCCAACAACTCACCAAGCCAATCCGTTATCGCATCAGATTCCTCGGAAGTGCGTGCTCACCACGTCGCGATATCTCCCCACAAGCTCGCCTTGCGACTTCCCTTCACACTTCACGCTCGCAAGGAAACCCTCCACCAGCTTTAATTCGCCTGCATGGCGCCCTCAATTGCGCCTCCGGCGCAGAAGACCTCGAGCGGGGCGTCCTTTGGCCAACGGCCAGACGACCAAGAGCTCAGACCGTACGTCCTCACGGGAGACCTGGGCGCGGGCAGCTTTGCCACTGTATATAAGGGCTATAACGAGGTATGTGACATCACTACATGGAGGTTGCTCTGGCCTAAGACTTCGTTGCAGGAAACACGCCAGGAGGTCGCTGTCAAGACCGTCAGTCGGAGCACTTTGTCGACCAAGCTGTTCGAGAACCTCCAGAGCGAAATCGACATCCTCAAGTCCTTGTCGCATCGACATATAACCAGACTGATTGATATCATAGTACGACGCCTTCCACCATAGCGTTGCTGAGACCCTTACGTCTTCCGATAGCGCGCGGAACGCAACATATACCTGATCATGGAGTACTGCTCCGGGGGCGATCTCACTCACTACATCAAGAAGCGGGGACGAGTCGACAATCTCGAGTACATCCCTGAGCCCGGCGCCGCCCCGCAATACTACCCGCACCCACGGACGGGCGGACTGGCAGAGATAGTCGTTAGAAGCTTCCTCAGGCAACTCGGTGCGTTTGCTACGTTTCATAGCCACGATCCTAGTTTGACACAGCATGCAGCTCGGGCACTCAAATTCTTGCGCCAACGAAATCTCATCCATCGCGACATCAAGCCGCAAAACCTGCTGCTCAAGCCCGCAACCGAAGAGGACCTCGGACGAGGGCATCCCCTCGGCGTGCCACTACTCAAAGTGGCTGACTTTGGCTTTGCGCGATCACTGCCAAATGCGATGATGGCAGAGACGCTTTGCGGATCACCGTGCGTACCAATCTCTCTTGCATGTGCCTCCCTGATTCACCCTTCAACAGACTATACATGGCCCCGGAAATCCTCAGCTACCAGAAATACGATGCCAAGGCCGATCTCTGGTCTGTCGGGGCGGTGCTGTACGAGATGTCCGTCGGACGGCCGCCATTCCGCGCGATGAATCACATCGACTTGCTCAAGAAGATCGAGCATTCAAAGGGGATCAAGTTCCCCGACGAGGACCCTGCCGCATCGCCCGACACAGTGAGTGTGCCCGCGGACATGAAGAAACTCATCCGCTCGCTCCTGCGGCGCAACCCAGCCGAGCGCGCGAGCTTCGAGGATTTCTTCAAGAGCACAGCGATGGTGAACTCGAAGTTCCCGCGCCCCGCCCCGCCCGTGCCAGAGCAGACGCCCCAGCAATCAGCAGGGAGCGATTCCGTGGGCCCGCAGGACATTCCTCGGCATCTAATGCAGGTGCCTCCAGAGGTGCTTGACCCACAAGCGATGATTCCGCCAAGCAAATTCAATTTCAGGAAGCACGAGGGCTCCCCCTCGTCGCAGAGCGAGGCGCCAATGAGGTGAGTGTTGTTGTGTACATGCGTTCCTGTGTGCTGTGTTCACGTCGCGTCGCCTCCAGCGCTTCGCCACGGTCGGCCATGCCGGACTACAGGCCGACGCCCGTCCGGGTCCCGTCATTGACAGGAAAACCACCATCTGATTCGCGGCCAGTTCTGCGGCCACTCTCAACGGAAGGCTCCGTCATACCCGGTGAAACTGAAGAAGACGGGCTCCTGCGGCGGGAGTACGTTCTTGTTGGCGATACCCGCGCGGTCGAGTTCAACAGAGCCGTTGATGGTGCGTCCCTCGCGACGCACACCCTCCTTTTCTGACACCCTCCATAGAAATCAACGCTGCCCGACGACGACCGCTGCAAGACAGACGCGTCCCGCCGACACCGCTCAGCCTCGAGAAGGAGCGCTCGGACTTCGCGTCGCCCGAGTCCCCTCCGGCCGCCTCGCCGAACGCGACGTTCCCCCCACATCCGAACCCACAGTCGATATCGCCACCCGCGATGCCGCACCGCTCCGCGTCTAATGCACTCTCGCGCGCGCTCACGCTCGCGTCGAAGAAGCTCTTCGGCGTGACGGGCGTCAGCCCGCACTCGTATGAGTCGAGCCCGTTGTCGTCGTCACCACGACGTGCTCAGATTATGGCTGCGCGTCGGGAGCGTGAGGAGGAGGAGGGGCGGGGCCGCGATCCGGTGGAAGACGACCTGCTAGCTGCGCTGGAGCAGCTCGCGCAGAAGACGCATGTCATCACGCGGTGGGCTGACGAGATGTATGAATACGTCAAGGCGATTCCGCAGAGTACGTGTCCTGTGTTTTTTTTTCCCTTGTTTTGTTTCTTATGTATTGATCACAGAGCCGCTGCCGGACCCTAGCAAGTTCACGCCACGCGAGGGCGAGCCGGAGAAGCTCGCGATGCGGCGGCGCAACGCGGACATGCAGGCCGAGTACAACGCTGTGACCTGCGTCGCGATCTACATGCTCGTGATGTCGTTTTCGCAGAAGGGCATCGACGAGCTGCGGAAGTACCAGGAGCACATGGAGATGCGACACCCGGACGAGGACTTCGTCGTCTCAGAGGGCTTCGACGACGCCCTGATGTGGTTCAAGGAGCACTTCCTCAAGTGCAACGACCGCACAGCGCTGGTGAAGACGTGGCTGCCAGCACAGTACACCGGCCCGTCGACGTGGGTCGACGAGCTCGTGTACAATCGCGCGCTGACTTTGGTGAGCTGTTCGCCGGGGCTGTCGATGTATGCATTCTGACCGTGAGGGCATATCGCAGAGTCGGACGGCGGCGCGCAAGGAGCTGCTGAACCAGCACAAGTCCCCGGACGAGTGCGAGAGGCTGTACGAGGAGAGCCTCTGGTGTCTGTACGCTCTTCAGGACGACCTCCTGCAACGGGGCAACCCCTTCATGGAGGAGGACCGCGACACCATTTCCACATGTTCGTCACCACATCCCCCTACTCTCGGTGCGCAGGGCTGACGTATCAATGCACTCTGCAGGGATCAAGCGCACGAAGCTGCGCCTCGTCCGGTGTCGCGCACGCATGAGCATGAACCAGCGCGATCGTCTGCGTGACGCGCGCGCGGATCAGAATCTGCACGACGTGACCGTCCTTGCACCATGGGATGCCGAGACGCCGGGGCAGTTCCCTGACAAGGAGGGTGGCTTGGCTTCGCCAATGTCGTCATGACCTCGGCATTTCTCTTCAGCGTCAACACGTTGATCTCACAAGACAGTGCCACACATATTGTAATGTATCCTTTGCCATCTTCTCGCTGTTGTACTATCTTCTCTATCATATATCCCTTGGCTACGCTTACACGTCTATCCCGCATGATCGTCTCCGCATCCATCGATCTCCTATCATCCCGCTATGCCCCATTTCCCTATGTCTGTTTCACCTTCGGGCCTCGGTATGTATAATGCACGGTTTCCCATCGTCAACATTACCTGCATCTCTTTCACGTCGTTCACTCTCCATCCATAGTACTGTAACTTAATCCGCACACCAGTCTCTAGTCACGTCTCTTCGCGCACATATGACTTTATTTGTACTGTACATCGGCTCGTCGTGTCACCAGGCTGTGGCCCGGCGAGCAGCGCATACGGCATGCCAAATCGATTATTTGACTTAGCGAATCTGGATCTGACCAGGATCAGAACTCGAATGATTGATTCAGGTCTTCGTGAAGGTGTTCCTTCATGCCGGGCGGGAGGCGTGGTTGGTTATTGTCATCGGCGATGTAGCCTTGGCTTCGTTCAATGGTGGAAGATTTATGAGGCTGAAGGTCCCGGACGTACGGAATGGCATTTCTACGCTTTCTCGCGCGTTGAAGCGGATCGTCGGATGATCCTGTATGGCCGTCAACCCCTCGTACAGTGCGCGATGTTTGCGAGACTTACGACGTAGGGTATGTCCAACAACGGAACTGCCATCCGTACATTAGTTAGTTAGCAGAAGAGCGCGTGGTTCGTGGGCACACCTTTGTCTTGGACTATGATTTTCGTGACACCGAGAGCGGTGTCGGTCGTCATCTGCACGGGCCCCAGATGTCGTCTCGGGAAGCCGAGGTTGCGCAGTTCAGACGTCCTGTCGCGCGGTGGATCATCGCCTGGTGACTCGCGTCGGCCGTGTTAGCTCGTGGCCCACGCGATAGTCGGCGGGCACATACCAAGGATTCCCTATTGTAGAAACTCAGTCGAGGAGCAGGAAGAAAATAACAGGAGTTACCCCGAAGAGAAACCAAGAAAATCTCCCATCGCCGTCCTCCGGGCTCAGCTCCTTGTCTGCCTTTGGATCCAGCAGACAGACCTTTTCCAACGGCACCCCGTCCTCCTTCATCACCTCGAGCACACCAACTTGATGGCAAGAGAAGCCCGCCAGTTGTGACCTGGACGCCTCCGCGTTGGTGCTAGACTGGGATTCGAAGCTGCGTGCGAGGGACGCGCTTGCGGGTTTCGAGAGGTGGGTGAATTTGACGGATGAATCTGGGCCGGCAAAGGTGCGCATGTGCTGCAAGGAGCCAGGGTGCGCTCAGATTGAGTATGCGTGGATAAGAGAAACTGTACGGACACTGTATTCGAGCTCTACCCAGCGGGGGAGGGCCGAGGGCGTCTCGTCGTCCTCTTCCATGTGCTCTGCGTGCGCAATATGAGTTGGTCAATCAGATTATAACTTCGTTTGTGTTTACCAACAACGTAGGAAAATCCCATTTTGCGTGCACGTTCGGTCCGATGAGCTGAGTTTGAGGTCAACGAGGATGAAATGCAGCGGGCACAGAAAGTGAGAGGCGCAATGATCCCGACTCGATTGACAGCTCGCCAGGAGCGAGTCGCGCCTCTTGCTATACTCACGACCACCGACACCCCAGGATCTTGCTCAGACTGTTTGCAAGTTATAGCGGTGCGTTTTGATAACGGATCTATCTCAAGCACCGTGCTCATCCGCTGGCTACGAACGCATTTTCCGCTTCTGACCCTATGATCAGCTGCAGGACACCTCTAAATGCCCTTGCAATGACGGAGAGCTGGCGTCGTGGGTGCGTCGCGACTACGGCTGAAATTGTACAGGCTGTCATGGCAAGGGTTTGCATCGCTGCCAAGTTCCTCATAGATCCCTAGTTCTTTCGATCCCTGAGCTGACCTCCCTGACGTCGCCGACCTCATCTGGCACCTCCGAGACCCGGGCATTTCGCGCGCATACTTTCCCTGTCGCAGTCACCAACCCTATCTAGCCAAATATCTGCAGCGTTCCCTTCGATTGTATGCATGGCCCTCACCCCGAATGAAACCAGCGTGTACTCTTTTCCTATCGCCTTCGTCTTTCGCTCCTTTGCCCCTGACACACCGCAACTCCTAGGCACTGCCACTCTCCCCATGTCCTGCGCTTTTCACATTCGTCTCGCATTACCTCGCTGCGGATGATATGCCATCTCCATCACGTTCCCCGGCGATGTTGTCAACACTATGTTCCCTGTGTCGCGGTCTAAGGCAGTCGGGACACTTGATCTCAAAGGATTTCGGCCGATGAAGTCCGATAATCCCATCACGCAAGACTTTCTTCTCCCCCCGCCATATGCCCTTATGGCCACCGTCACCCGCTATCCATGATCAGAGGACATGAGAGCACGAGCTGGGTGCTCGCCTGTCTTTAGCTATTGCTACTTTCTTGGTGCTCAGCGCCCGGGTCGGACGCCGTGCCAACTAGCCATCCAGTAATTCGTGCTCGCAGCTTGTGCATGTGTCCCGTTGCCATATTATTCTTCCTTCTCTGGCCGTGCGGCGACTGTGATTGCTCTCCGAGCACTCTATGCTTCAGCTTCTGCTGTTCTTCCTGTGCCGCGCTTCGTCTCGCAGTCTACGGCCCCTCCTTGCGCATCCCTCCTGCACACTTATCCTACATATTGCTAGCAGCCTAGCCCCTTTCACCTCCATACTTTCTGCAGCGGCATGTCCCATTGAGCCTTTTCCGGGCTAGTTTCCTCTGAGCCGCGCCGACGGGCGTCGTCAGGTTATAGCTACTACGACCGCGCGGCAATTGCCTGCCTGCATTAGCATCACACTCTTGAGCAGCCCTTGTCCTATACTTATCTTGCGTCACTGGCCAATTGACCTCCATTTCTATCAATAAGATTCGAGATGTGACACTCGTGTAGCGCCCGGCGCAGCAGTACGCTAGCGCCTCCTATGACTTTCCCGTTGCCGTTGTGACGGGGGCGTTTATCAGACGACACAGGTAGGACTGTTACTCGGTAATTTTGTCATCTTTCGCACTACGCGCTCACGATGAGTCTGGAATCTGAGCATCATCGAATTTCGTCGCTGTACGGGATCGTGTGCCCGCTCCTCATCTCCATCTGTGCGTGTATCAGCACACAACGCCTTGCGACATCTCCTGACATCAAAGTGGCGGTCTGCATATCAGTCACGCTCACCCATCGACGCTCGTCGACGGTCCCTTGCGCGCGACGCGACTCTTAACTTAGCGTGCGGGCATGTCGGATGTCAAGACAGAAAATTGTTTACCTAGCAATTCTCGGGATAAATCTGGGGCGGATACTTGTTCGTCTTCAAAGATTTCGGGGCATGTATTGAGGCAAATCTGCTTACAGTAACGACGCCGTGACTTCTCTTCGAAGGCGTCCCTTTCTGAGGCTGCCGCTCCGACGTTGTGCCAGCTTTGGCATAATGAACTTCCTTTGGCATAATGAACTTCGCCGAGAGAAGAGATGGTGGAGTACCGGATGCCATTACGGAAGCCCTGTAGCTAAGTAGTACAGTCCCTGACAGTAGGCGCATGAATGAGTATGAATGGATGTACATGGTCGTCATCACAGTCGAGGCACCAAGTGTCTGTGGCGAGACGTGGTCGATTTGCTCGCGGCAGGCGACGCGTAGAAACCATGTGGGGGGATATGACCTGGATGAGCCTGGACAAGACTGACAAAATTTGACAGAGGCGTTTATTGTGCCACGTACCTGAGCGTCGAACTGTGCCTTGTGTGGGCGCCGAGGGGCTTGATGTCGGTAGCTGCATGCAGTTGTGCGGTCCCAGAGTGGACCAGACTCCTCACTACGGAGACGGAGCGGGGCAGACTGCTTCAGTGTTGGCGCATGGCCAGGCCTATCGAGAAATAGGCGACTGGCCCACGGGCATGCAGTACCATACCCCCGTCTAGCTGCAACTTGCAGGATACTCTGTGATACCGGAGGGTCAGATAGCGTAGTGCCGGCCCAGGAGCGCTTTTGACAGATATCACTGGGTCGCAATCGGCGACGTGTTTGAGTCAAAATGAAGTCAATGTAGTAGCGTTTGTTGTATGGGAGGCGGTGGCGGTGCGCGCATAAATCAGCTCTAGACAGCTGAACGCACCGTTTTCATATTGCTTGCCAGCAGTATGCAAGTGTATGCAATGATTACTTAGTCGCAATGAAGGAGTCGTCCGGTGGACAAGGTCCTGCTAGCAATTCAAAGGCCTGACCACCGTGGGACGTGCATACGTCATCAATAGTAAATACTTGCCAAATTCGAATTTCCCACTGACAGAAAGCTTCTCGCACCCGCACCTTCAGCACAAAAGACTCAGCGCCGCTTCATCTCGAATGAATCATGTCCAACCACCATCAAAGTCATTGACTATTCATCGAATCTCATGCTCTGTATGGATAGCTGTCAATTGCCATCTATGGGGCGTCTCTCAGATGGGGTATTCGAGTTGCTTTGCACGAAAACTGGACGTAGCAAAGCATCTGAATACTCCTGTTCCGTGCAAGCGCTTGCTGCTGTTTCTCGATGGGTCGCAACCCGCCCGTCCGGTATGGCGGTGTGTCTCTTGACACGGAGATCAGTTGTATGTGGCTTGACGCGTCTCCCCACCGTTGTCTCTCAAGGCAGGGCAGGAGGCAGGTACATTTCTTACTTTGGAACTCGGACTGATGCCGTTCCACGGGCTACGAGTACGTTTGGCGCAAGCCGCTGGGCCCCCCGCTGGCTTGGCGAAGCGCCATTTTCACTAGTCCCTCGGATGCCCCGTTAGCCAGCTCTCGTGAGCGGGTATAAAGAGCGGTTGCCTATGTTCTGCGCTTATCCATCTCACATTTCCTCTCCCTTTCCCTCTCCCTTTCTCCGACACTCTCCGCAGCGATCATGCTGTCGCGCTCTTTCATCGTGTTCATAGCGTTTCTGTGCGGGGGAGCTCTCGCGTCCATCGGTCCTGTCGGCGACCTGGCGATTGTCAACAAGGTGATCGCTCCTGATGGCTTTGAACGCCCGTTAGTTGTCATCAACTTTTACGTCGCTAAGGAAGTCGCTGACACTCCTTTAGCACTGTGCTCGCGGGAGGAACCTTTCCCGGACCCCTCGTCAAGGCCTTCAAGGTATGAGCCACATTTGCGCGAGACTCAAGCTCTGATTTTGCGACGTGCTCAGGGAGACAACATCAAGATCAATGTCGAGGACCAGCTGACTGACGCCTCGTTGGACTTGCCCACGTCAATCGTACGTCCTCATATCAACCCTTCTTGATTCCTATGTTGATCAGCGGTCCCCAAACACTAGCATTGGCACGGGCTCTTCCAAAAGACCACCAATTACGCAGATGGCGGTGCTTTCGTGAACCAGTGCCCAATCATCCCTAAGCACTCTTTCCTCTATGACTTTAACGTTGGGAACCAGGCGGTGCGTACCCGGCATCTACCAGCGCCAGTTCTATTTTTATCTAACTTGTCACTGATGTAGGGCACGTTCTGGTACCACAGGTAAGTAGGCAATAGGGCGCGTGTTCGCACATTATTCTGATGATACTCTTAGTCACTACTCCAATCAATACTGCGACGGATTGAGAGGTCCCCTTGTGGTGTATGACCCAAATGATCCTCAAAAGTCACTTTATGACGTCGACGATGGTGCGTCGTTCACAGCACTTATTATTGATCCGTCTGTTTGCCAACATCGTTTTACTTGTTCAGAGAGCACAATCATCACACTTGCCGATTGGTTGGTCATTTCTTTTTGGAGCTATCCCAGCGTCGGCGGCTGATGTCCGTGTGTCACTAGGTATCACTACTTGTCCCACAACGCTCCCCCGATCCCGTCAGTCAAACCATATCTAGACCCGATCAGCGACTTGATGACATCGCTATTTCAGCGCTTTCACGACCGGCCTTATCAACGGGAAGGGCCGCTATATCGGCGGACCCACGAACGTTCCGCTGTCTGTTGTGAACGTCGTCAAAGGCATGCGGTAAGCGGCATATTCGGTTTAAGCCATAATGTGGTCTTACTCACCGTCCACTTCAGCTACCGGTTCCGTCTTGTTCAGATCTCCTGCGACCCGTCGTTCAACTTTTCCATCGACAGCCACCAGCTCACAATTATCGAGGTGGATGGCACCAATGTGAAGCCTCTCGTCGTCGACAACCTCCAGATCTTCGCAGGTAAGTACGCGCCTTGCTCTCTTTCCGCAAGGCCTGACAGTTGGACTCTAGGACAACGCTATTCTGTCGTGGTAAGCGGTCGTGCGTGTCTCGTCCAAAGAAGCATCAGGCTTGATCAGCGCTCACACAGATGAATGCCAACCAGCCCGTCGGAAACTACTGTAAGTGCGGTGAATCCCCGACTGCTCTCTGTTTTCTGAATCGTTGCAGGGATCCGGTCGCAACCCAATGCTGCCAACCAGACCACCGACGGTGGCCTCAATTCCGCCATTCTCAGGTATCGCGGAGCGCCCGTCCGCGATCCAACCACCACCAGCGCCCTCCGCCTACCGCTCGTCGAAACTAACCTCCACGTGCGTTTCTTATGCTGAAATCTCTGAAAGTATTTGATTCAATGCGTCCTGGTACAGCCACTCTATAAGTCCCCAGTGGTATGTAGTTCCTATATTCGTAGAGCATCCTACTGACCATTTATTGTGTTGCTTGTTCTAGCCAGGAAAGCATGTACCCGGTGGTGCCGACGTCACGATCACCCTCAATCCCACTTTTGTGTGTCTCATCACAAATTCCTCTCGCAATATCACACGCTCATATGTGCGCCCAATTGTAGAATTTCACACTTGCACGTTTCCTCGTCAACAACGTCGTCTATGAGCCGGCTGCGATCCCCACGCTCCTCCAGATTTTGAGCGGGGCGTCTTCAGTACAGCAGCTTTTGCCTCAAGGAAGCTACTATGGTCTTCCTCGGAATCAGGTAATTGACCTCGTCATTCCCGGAGGAGCTATAGGGGGGCCCGTGAGTCGCATCTTTCCTCCGATGTTGTGGCTTTACTGACTCCGACCGTCTCGCGCATAGCACCCGGTCCATCTTCACGGGGTATGTCACGCCGCTGCCTTCAGCATTCACGTTCTTACGACACGCATTTAGCATGCTTTCTACGTATTACGCAGCGCCGGAAATTCTACGTACAACTTCGACAACCCCATCATTCGAGACGTCGTGAGCATAGGACTTGCCGGCGACGAGGTAACGATCCGCTTCGTCACCGACAACCCGGGGCCGTGGTTCTTCCACTGCCACATCGATTGGCACTTGACCACGTGCGTCTGCGCCATCCATCTCATCCATTCGTTAGATTGACGACTCTCAGTGGCTTTGCCGTGGTGTTCGCGGAGGACATTGCTGATATCCCGGCACAGGATCCTACGCCTGGTACGTGTCTGCTGCTCGCGTTCTTGATCGCGCGCGCCGAAGCTCACACGCTTCCAGAGGCTTGGAGGCAGCTGTGCCCGCTATACAACAAATTCATCAACGGTACATCGTACTGAGTGTGCTTTTCCATCTGTCTTTTCTTGCTCATGTCGCTCGCTTGCTTACTGCGTTCTTTCAAACCGACTTTGATCTTCGTCCTACTATACATACACGGATAATTCGGTGTGTTTGGTCGCGTTGCCGCGTCCGGCGCTACATCAAATACCATACGTTAGCTTCTATACACCTTGGACAGAATTGGATAGTTTTTCTCTCGCCCACACGCCAACACAAGACGAGCAAGCCGGAGTAAAACAGTCTCTCATACCACCAAGCCTCGTTCGTCGATCAACTAGTTCCAAACGAGTTCGGTGAGGTTGATTCTGCAACGTCTTGTACAGCAAGACTCAGTAAGAACGCGACAGTGGACAATGAAACGCAATCCAATGTGAACGGCCATGGTTAAGCATCGAGCATCGAGGAGTACGCTGCAAACCACTGTGGCTGCACATCCGTCAACATCCAGAAACTGCTAGCGCTGATTGACTTTGCGTGTCGAAGCGCCGCGCTAAAGCTGGGGAACGACGAGTTGAGCAACCAGAGGGCGATCTCGAGAACGGACGAACCTCGACTCGGACTAAGTCATGGTTTCAAACAGTTGACGCTCGAATAAGCGCTCGTGTTCCTCGTTGGACTTGGCCTGGCCGGAGTCGGTCAGCAGCCGCGCCAAACCCATACCAAACCGCTTCAAATCTCCACAACCTTCGTAGTGGCAAAGCCGCCGTCCCGCAAAAGAGTTCTCAAGGTTGCTGACCTTGCTAGTGGGTCGCACCGATGGACCCGCTGAACTTCGGGAGCGCTACTCCCGCAGGGCTACTTCAGTCGTTGCAGAATATGATGGCCAACTCGTTGGCGGCCGGGTCGTCCTTTTCTATGTCGGGTGTCCGCGATGCACGCGATGAAGGCATGAAGCTCTTTAAGGCGGCTCGGTATGCAGATGCGCGGAGGAAGTTTCTCGCTGGAGTCAATACCCTCGTCGGCGACGACCTCGTCCTCCCGCAGGACGCAAGGATTCAAGGCGGCGTGCGCTTGGAGAAGTACTCGGTCATCGGATTACTGCATCTTTTTGCACTTATGGGTCTCTGCGACGATATCGCGCGGTGTTGTCTTGGTTTGGGCGAGGTGGAAACGGTACGAAGTTGGTCTCGATATAAACCGCAGATGACATTCTGAAACTGAGCGTACTTAGGCTTTGGCATGGCTTGAAGAAGTGAACATCATTTGCAAGAACACTTTCATCCATAAAGATCCCCCCGTATTTGGTACGTATGCGTACCGTGGGTTCCCGTTAGTCTCTGATAATGTCCCCAACAGACTGGATCGACTACAAGTTTCAGAATCAAGACTACTTCACCCACCGCCTGAGTGCGCTCTCCCGCTCGTCTGACGTCTTTCTTTCGCTCGGAAACACCGGCGCTGCCACGCACCGTATATGGACGGCGTCCACCATCATGGCATCCCTCCCAGACCACGCTCCGCTCAATAAGCAAGCTTTGCAGGAGCTTCTACCTATGGAACGCACTCTGGATCGGGCACACAATCGCCATCCAGACCCGCAGATCACAGCGAAGTGGCTGGTCACGCAACCAACGCTGCAGGTCCTCGGAAGCTGGCAGAAGATCGAGCTGAAAAGACCTGGAACTTCCATACAACCACGCCAAGCGTTCTCCAGCTTTGTTTGGAAAGGTAGGACTAGTGCACATGGATCTGCTCTCTCGTCCTCATCCTGCGATTAGGCAAATTCTACGTGTGCGGCGGGATGAAGGAAGCCCTGGGGCCATACTACCACGACTTCCAATGCATCGATCTCAATGAGCTGGATGCGTGGCGCACCCTCCCTGAGCCTCCGCGTCGACCGAGGGCCGACTCAATAGCTGCCTGGCAAATGCGCTTGGACGACGCGACCGACCGCGCGTACCTCTTCTCCGGCAAGCGCGAGCTCCACTACTTCGACCTCAAGGAAGAAAAGTGGGGTAAGATCGCGACGAAGTGGTCTGGCAGAGACCCGAAGTACTGGCCATACCCGAGCTCTGAGCTCTCGGAGTACTCCATGGCCATCGTGCGCGGGATGCTGTACATATTCGGCGGGACATACTACACGAACACACTCGGGAACAACCTGTTCGTTGAGCTGGATCTGGAGACGCTCTTGTGGCGTACGTTGTCTGGGACGACGGGTCCTTTGGTACCAGATGTCACCACGCCGGGGCCACGCCGGCACGCGGCGCTGTGGGTTGACGGAAAAGGAGAACGCCTGTGGTTACTGTACGGGGAAGCTGACCGCGCGGGCGCGCAGGACCGGGGGCAGCCAAACGGGGCGGAAACCGGGTTCGGCTTTGACGACTGCTGGAGCTGGGACATCGCGGCAGAGTCTTGGCGGCGCGAGAGAATAGCGGGCAACCCGCCCAGTCCGCGTTCGGAACTCGCAAGCACATACGTGAGTTGGGACATGCTAAGTACATGTGTGATATGTCTGACGACGCGCCAACAGAATACGAAATTGGACAAGGCATTCGTGTTCGGTGGGTACTGCCCCAATGTTCCGACCGTATTCCCCAACCAAGGCCTATTTCAATTCACCTATTACGCGGATACCTTCATGCTCGACCCGGCGCCCGCCGACGGCTCGCCACCGCGATGGAAGCAGGTCCTTACCAGAGGCTTCCCGACATACCGCGCGCTCGCGCACCTCGTATCCGACCCCGAATCGGGCAAGGTCTTCCTCTTTGGCGGGTACACGAACTCAGACTTCGTGCCGAACCGCAAGCACCCGATATCGCGCAGCTTTGGCGACCTGTGGCAGCTGAAGCTCGACGTGCCGGGCGGGTTCTTCGAGGGCGTCGATATCGAGGAGGAGGCGCGGACGGCAAAAGCCGGCCCGTGGCAGCGATGTTTTTCGTGCGGAAATGCGGGCCAGTGGAAGAAGTGCGCAGGTCAGGCGGAATAACTTCCTGCGTTCACAGATATGCTAACAACTGGAGCTTGGGTAGGGAAATGCGGTGGGCGGGCGTTCTTCTGCAACAAGGAATGTCAGATAGACGGTTGGAAGGAACACAAGAAAATGCACAACTGCTCAAAAAAGTAACCTAGTTGGATTTGCACTCACTTATACCTGCTACATGTCTCGAATATTAATTCTCTCCGCCATGTCCTCTATCGATTCCCCTGATCAACAGTGCCTCTCCTCGCGCTACATTGTGGCGGCATAAACGCTGCTCTCTGGCGCTGGAAGGTCGAGCAGTCGCCTCGTCTGCTCGCTCGACGAGCTCGGGCATACGCGTGGGTGTACGGGCGTCGTCCACGTTGATTCTCAACCTCTTCTGAGGGCGCGGTGTGAGTGCGTCTTCTGAATCTGCTCCTCGCTTGCGGGCTATGTCTCCCATAATCTGTGCGATTTTGTCAGTAGCTCAGGGACGTCCAACATATGAGCGCACACTAGCACAGGTGACACGGCGACTTGAAGAGGTTGGCTAGCGAAATGTTGTGGTTTGTGTGAGAGCCTGCGAGAGGTGTACAAGCAGAGGACAACGGGAACAGGGGTGTGTAGGCAAGAAGAGAGAGGTAGCGGTGATGCGGAAAAGATGGCTAGGATATCATGTGTCCGGAACTTGGACGACGCTTCGGATGCCTACATAAATGTCGTTCTAGAGACTGCTGCCGCATTCATCGAGCCGTCGACAACAGTATCCGAGGAACTGGAAGCGGGATGACAGCCGGCCTGAGACGAGGCGAACAAACGGCATTTGAAGCCGGAAAAAACGCCCTTCAGCTTCATTCCTGCACCGCCAGAGTCCTTGTCGTCTTTCTTCACCAGTCCCGGAGGCTGTGAATGAATTTTGGAGGGCGGCCACGCTTCCTTTCTGCGGCTGGTAGCGGCGATTAGGATCGTGGGGGCGTGCCGCCATGCTTCCTGTAAGAGTGTTCCTTTATTTTAATCCGACAGGTCGACCGCGGCTGCTGCTGCGACGAGCTGCGGGGTACACAGCGTCGGTGATGTGGAGACGGGCAATCGCGGGGAGAGCACTCACTGCAATAAGTTGTCCGTGGCAAGATGCAAAGACGAAGTTGGCGCCAGTACTGACAGTGAAGGGCTCGTGCTCGTGCTCGTCGTGCTCGTCTTCTTCTGGAATGGGATTCTCGACTCACATGTCCCTTGCCAATATTCCGGCGGCGCAGACGTAGCTCCCTGGCGCTGGGGGAACGTCCACGGCGTGTATGCAGCTCATCCAAGTTGGTTCTCAACCTCCTGCGAGGGCGTCCTGCATCGGCTGGCCGAGTTCTTCGTTTGCGAGGCCGGTCTGCCATGCCCTGCACAGCAGGATGTGCAAGACATCACATACTAGGTGAAGCGTACTGGAACACACGTAAGTATGAATGAGCTTGGAGGCAGAAGACAATGCCGAATGGAAGATTGATCCGACAAACAGAAGAGATACAGCGTGAACGAAGCGTCGTGCCCGGGGGGCTGGGCATTGGATGTCTAGCCGCTGGCACAGAAATCAAAGCGCTCGACAGAGTCCAACCTCTGCCCAATACACTTATGAACGTATAAGTACAGTAATCGTAACAACGCGACAGTGGACAGTGGAAGACAATCCGATGAAAACAGCGATGGCAATATCATCTAAACATCGAGCATCGAAGAGTGTGCCACAAGCCACTGTGGCTGCACATCCGTAAACATCTCCTTCATGAACTGCTGGAGCACCTCCGGCGCCGGGCAGGACCATGATTTCGTCCCATATGCTTGGCTAGTCGTGAGAGCCAACATCATCACCGGCCAGCCATGGGAATCGGACATGGTAGTCGGCAGCAACGTTGCCCACCAACTGAATCCCAGGTTCCGGGCGATGTGGGTCGCGATGTACTGGCGGCGGGAGCGCCGCGGTACATGGCTGAGCGTCGCCTCATCGGGGTGTTCCTCGTCGTACTGAGCGAATAGCTTGTCGTCGATTGCCCATCCATAAGCACAGAAGTGTTTTCCTAGTTCGGAGGGAATAGAAGGTGGGGTGGCATCCGCGCAAGGTGTGCTAGACGAGCAGTCAATCAGCATGGTGCATGTGGTGAACTTTGCTTAACGAACGAACATCCAGCTCCTGCTAGACTTTGCCCTTTGAAACGCTGCGCTAAAGCTAAGGAATGTATGAGTTGAGCAGCCAGAGGGCGATCTTGAGAACGGACGAACCTCGAAGTCAGACTCATTGGTTCCCAACGTGTGCGAGCGGGGCGGAGCCACCCTTATTGTACAAGGTTTTCCATCGGCGCTTGAATTTATCGGCTTGAAGCCTTGAACTTAGATCTCATTTGAACCTCGACCGGACTCGTCGTCGGCCCTCCGCCTTGCGCCCCATCCGCACGCCGCCGCTCCAGAATCCAGGCTTCGTCGACCTCCGTCCAATCACTCTCTAAGTCTCCTCTTCCTCGGTTTTATCTATCTGTCGTACCCTCGTCGTGCAAAAATTTGTAAGTCTTACAATCTGCTCTTCCCGTGATGTGCACCGTGTTCAATCTCCCGCTAGTGCCCGTACGCATCTCCAGCCATGGTTCAAATCAATATGGTAGCCGATTTTCCCGTAATATCTCTGCCTGATGTACCTAGCTTTGTACCGCACCAACATATGGTCTCTTATGGTTTAGATCGAAGTATCGACGGTTGAACAACATGATCCCGGCCATATGACGATTACCCTCACCGCGCCTGTCGCGCAGGCTCCACTCGAAGCTGTACGTCTCTGCTTCATACCCTCCGATCCTCATCTCTTCTCACAAAATGTGCCTACAGCATTTCCCGTTCATAAGCGAACGGGACTTCCGGGCGTTCCACCGAAGTGTGATGGAAGCCTGCCTTTTCAAAACTAGCTTTTAGAGAGCCATTGCTGAGCATGGCAGTACGATTCCTGAAATCTCTCACATATGCAAGGCAATGCAGTCACAAGACCATCAGCATGTGGTGCCTCTTTGTTGTACATATAGCAGCTCAGGCGCTGCAAGACGTGGCAGCCCCATGCCAAGCATGTGTGTGGCGGCCTTCTGTCGTGCTCTCCCTCGCTGCTTGAGACACAAGACATCGCCTGTAGGCAGCACATTGATTCTCAGCGCATATATTTGACTACTTATGCCATACACGCCGACCAGTCCATTCCTCCCAGCCCCCCGGGCCCCCTTCCACATCATGTTGCAGGTACTGAGATGCGCTGCCCGACAATGTGCTCCATGCGTGCATTGTACCAGCAGCTCGTGCTCTCGCCCCCGCGCCGACCTGTGCGACATCGCGCCGTGCATATATCTTGCCGCCGCCGCCGTTATCTACGCACTGTGCTCCTGCTGTGAGGCCACACCCACACCCTCTCACTCGTCTCCTTCGCGTCTGTGGTCGCGCCTTGGTGCACTTCGTCCACAGTGTGCACCATCTGAGCACGGGTCCACCCCGGTGAGCTCCCACCATGATGCCGAGTCGCGAAGGCGCGGTCACAATGCCTCATTGGGCATCCAGTCGCGCCTTGATGTGCCTTGTCCACGGTGCGCACCATTCCAGTCGTGCGCACCATGGTCCAGAGGCGCATCCCGTGTCGCGCTCAGATCCCATCCAGCGCGTGTTGACGGCCTTGTTCATGCCTGGCGGCATGCACACTTGCCCAGCCTGATGCGTGAGCGACGTCTTGAACGTGGCCCACACATCCGTGGGCCTCATTGAGGTGCGTCCAGGAGCTGGTGCAGGACTTAGGAGTGTTGGCATAGGCCGCCGCCACTGCACGTCCAGCAATGACGTAGCCCGTAGCTGCATGATGTTGCACACATCTTCTAAGATCAAGTAGGTTAGTTGAATAAATTATGTACAACGCGACGAGGTACGTATCTAGGAGCTGGGGTCTCTCAGAGCAATGCTGCGTTGGTCACACAGTGTGCGCAGTGTTGCACACCTTGTCAAGTAATTTCCAGCTGTGCGCGTGAGCACCGGCGTGTGGCTGCACGGCCCGCGAGGCATCCAGATTATACGCACGCGCTGATGGGCACCAGCAGGTAGTGAGGCGGTAATGTCTTGATAACCTATCCTCAGAGCGCTGCAGAAGGTACCTCTGTGTGTGCGGGGCGAGCGTCAGGGTCCCGAAGCTGCGGGAAGCGTCTTCGAAATGTGCTGGGATGGGTGTATCGTATTTCGACTGTGCTTGGGAGCTGTGGATGCGATGGGAAGGACCACCAAAGTGACAAGACGAGGGATGATCGGAAAGCGACCTGCAAAATATGTGGCTCGAGTGCAAGGAGTGGTGATGGACTATGGGGGGCGAGAGGATGAGTCGAAAGGCTAGGGAATGGATCGGAATATGTGGAGATGAAGCGAAAGGCAAGGGGCGGAGTCTAGAGGCAAGGGAATATTTCGAAAGGCGAGGGAATGCGTCAAGAGGCAAGCAGATATATCGAAAAGCAAGTGAATGCTTCGAAATCAAAGTGGAGACGCGGGGATGATTTCGGATGTCGAGGGAAGGTGGCAAAGGCAAAGGCGAGTGGCAAATACGATAAACGAGGTTCTAGCGGCGTGAGACGAGCAACAAAGAGTCAGAGCGAGCTGACTATACAATATGGCGAGGTAGAGAGCTCTGTTAGAGATCTTGTGAAGGGGGAAAGGTGACCATAGGATTGATATGAGTGATCAGGGAGGATAAGTCCGATCCGATGAGGGGGGTCAAGTCTGATGAGATATACCGTGCTAATGAGGCCTATATATACTGTAAGTGAATTCGAAATAGTATATAGTACAGTGTGAACAAAGGAGAGCATATATGGAATGAAACACCAACAGAGTGAGTCAGATATGAATGAAACACCAACATAGTGAGTCAGATATCACAAGAAAGATGAAGCTGAGGTGAGGAGCGAATATACTAAGTAAGTAGCGAGTTCTGAAACAGAACCAGACAGGCTAATAATCTGGACTGTCAGGGAATAGGTATGAAATGATAGACAATAAAGTGACTCAGGCTGATCTGTGGCAAGGTGTGACAATGATAGAAACTCATCCTGAACTCGCAGCGAGTGGCCTACAATCTTCCTGAGTGGCTTGGTGTATTTCGGACTGAAGCATTTTGAAAGTGCATGGCTCAGACTTGGAGGGATGTGCAAGCTGGAAGAGAGGTTGGGAGGATATGGGAAATGTGTGGGGTCGATAGGAATATCTTCCGATGGCTGTGCTTCATAGATGTGACTGTTTGGGGCGCATCTGTGGAGTACTTCGAGTGTTTCGACTTTCGATCGGGTTTGAGGCGGGTTTGATGATGGGCTGTGAAGTCTGGGCTGGGTCACGTGATGGCGTTTCGGAATAATCTGTGTTTCGAAATCCAAGGTCATGTGACTTCGGAAATGTCCGAGGTGGCTGAGCTGAAACACCAGAGGCGGCATCGAAATCGACAACTCGAATGACTTCACTTGGGGTCAATGGGCCAATGCATGCATGGCAAAACAATTACTCTTAATCGTTCAGGGGGAGGGGGGAAGGGGGGCTTGGCCATTCAATATACCACTAACTGCCTGGTATGTTTGTATGACATATTTGAGATATCTAATGTTCCTGTATCTGGGCAAGTGATGTGACTATATTGGGATGTCAGGGCAAAGCTGCAGTTAAGTGCAGCCAGCAACGTATGCATGCAATAATAGAAACTTCTCCCCCTCGAGAAAGCACCTCAAACCTCGAGAACTATTGTCTTCAACCTTTGCAGCATATTGTTTTAGCCCTTTTATCAACATCAACATCTTCTTCACCTTTGCAGTGCACCGTTTACACACTTGCATATTGAGAACCTTTGCCCTATTGTTGCCCATCATCCCCAAGCTTTGCCTTTTGTCGCTGAGTCTTGCCACCACCTCCCACACCTTCGCCAACTCTCCCCCTCATACCCCATCCCTTTCTATACTTCTCTGGTGATAGCTACAACTCTCCAAGCCCTCTGGAAAACCTGGGACGCACCCCCGAACTAAAACAGTACTACTCAATGAGCGGGGGTAGTTTTACCATTTGACCGCCTGTCAGATGAGTTTGGTCATCAGCAGGCAACAATGCTGAACTGTGGAGGCGATGGTCAGAATGTGAGGACAAGTGGTCCAAGTGGTCCGATCAAGGGTGCCACTGCTGTAGAATAATAGACGCAAGGCTGTAGTCTCCCATGTCGCAAGACAGTTGGAGCAACGGCAACTTGTGCAGGCAGCAACACTGGATCATTTTGAATATGTGACTGTTCGGAGGAGTGGAGGCGATGGTTGCAAGACAGGGACCAGTAGTGTGAGCGATCCAATCAAAGGTGCAATCGCCATGGGACGAACTGTGATTGCCAAGGTCACAAGATGGTCGGAGCAATGAAGCTTGCCAGTGAGAGCAACAGCTAATGGGACAATGATGAAACAAGATGAGAGTAAGGAGAATGATAAGCTGAGTGCAAGAGATGACAACAAATGCAAAGGTGACCAAGCTAGCTGCGAGCTAACTATACGATAGGGACGGAGTTGGGAGCTCCAAATGAGTTGGACAATGGTAGCAGGACAATAGCGCAACTGCGGAGGTACTTGGACATTGCAGAATCATCAGAGCGGTGTGGCACATATGGTCTCATGACAATCTCAATGATCAAAATGTCTAATGGTATGCTGCTGAGTTATGACAGCTGTGGGAGAAGATATGCTCAAGGACACATAGCGGCCATCGAAACAATATGCAAGTAGTCAGTGGATGACTGCGTGTTCAGCGTGCGACTGGGTTGATGGTCCGAGTGTTGTGCCCAAGGTACAATTTCGATCGTGCGGACATCCTGCGAGATTTCAAAGGTCAGAACTCTGGCTCCGATATTATGAGCATTTGGAAAGACTAATTGGGTGGTCGGAGCTTACCTGCGTAATGCTCCAACCTCCAAAATTATGTACTTATTGACTTGCTGAAAGTGCAAGAATTGGCAAACAATTGCCTCACAGCGCTGATACACCTGGTTCTGAGCTGGGCGAGGATATCACCTCACTTTTCAAACTTTCGTCAAGTCGCACAGTTCATTTTGAAGTCACGTGACTTCGACTTCCGAACTCGCACTACTCCCGGCCCGCTAGCACAGCCTCCACGGATCTTTCCGAAGCGCCCGCACGTGACTCGGTCCAGACTTCGAAGGCCCATCATTATCAGACCCGCCTCAAACATGATCAAAAGTTGAAACACTCCACGAGGTTGTTAGGCTGCGCCACACCTCGGCCATGTCGACTCCAGAACAGTGCCCCCTCATTCCTAGTATTGTCCCCCCCATTCCGACTCTATTCCTAGCCCTCCAGATGTGCTTCGAAGCATTCCTAACTGCTTCGAACTGCTACGCAACGCAATACTTCGGAAGTTCACATGATCACCACAGCGACTTCAGAACATATTTTGGAGTTAGGTGCACATTTCGACAGTGGAGTCCCTTATGTTTCATCATCTTATGTTTCATTCCTACTCTTCTCAGGCTCTCTAGCAATGGTGTTTGACTTACTGTTTGTTTGCGACTCACTCACTGCATGTGATCTTGACCCACTTGCTTCATGTTTCGTTCTACTTATACTCTGGTTTGTTCTCATGGTTGCATATTAGTTCGGACTTGTTCGTAGTATATATAGGCCTCGTTAGTATGATATTCGGGATCAGATCAATCCCCCTGATCATATCCTATGCCCCCTTTGTCCCCCACATCTCGAGACTCTCGCTAGAGCCTCTCCTCGACCACTCGTGTTGTCAAAGCACTTCTGACTTCACACCTATTGACTTTGACTTCGACTTTGCCGCACACCGCACGTATAGTATTTGACTTCGACTTCGGATCTCGACTCCGACTTTGATTTCGCCTTTGACTTTGACTTTCAACTTCGCCTTTGACGCACGTATTGTATTCACCTTTCGATTCCACCCTCGACCTACGCTTTTGATTTCGATTCATATCTCGACTTTGATTTTGACTTTGGATCTCGACTCCGACTTCAATTTTGATTTTGATTTCGCCTTCACCTTTGACTTTGACTTCGCCTTCAACGCATGTATCATATTCTCATTTTGCATCCACCTTTGCCCTTCAACTTTGATTTCGATTCCAACCCAGACTTCACCACTTCGTCACTGCCACACTTTGACTTTGACTTTGGAACCTCGACGTCGACTCGACTTCGACATTTCGGAACCTCAACTTTGACTTCGGGACTTTGACACTTCCACTTTGACACTTCAACTTCGGCACTTCAACTTCGACGTTTTGGAACCTTGACTTCAACTTCGGAACTTCAACACTTCAACTTCGACTTTGACACTTTGACACTTTGGCTTTCGACTTCACCTACACCACACAAACGTTCGACGCTCCACGCATTGTTTCCAAACACACAGATCGTAACATCCCCCCCACTTATCTGTCCTTCCTACTTCGGATCACTCCCGAACACATCGCCTTTGCCTTTCGAACACCTTTCCCCCACTTCGGAGACACTCCCAGAGACTTTGGGACCACTGACGACTCGCCCCTCACACACACACAAAGGTACCGTGCGCTGCGCTCTAGGGACAGGTATACAAGATATTTACCGCCCTACTACCGGCTGGTACCCATCAGCGCAGCACGAGGCATATCAATCATTGTAACTCTGGGTCTAAGTCTTGCGGGTGTTTGAAGTAATTAATCAGGTGGTCGGAGCTCGTATATGCAACACTCTAATTTCCAAAATCTTCACGAAAGTGCAAAAACCTTGGTGAACAATTGCCTCATAACACAGAGCAAGGTGTATAAATGTGCCACATTTTGGCCTAACTCCTTGAAAAAGAAAAAAATGATTAAGAGTACCTATAACATGTCGTGCAAACTCTAATACTCTGACAATTATGTGCACATTAATTGTAGCTTTCCAATGATATATAATATGTATATATTGTATCAGGGAAAAGGCACCAATCTAGGGAAATGTAGTGTAGAGCAACAGGATATAGGAGGCTGATATAGGCTATACACAGCTACACATGTACAATACATATACTGCCTTGTAGCCTAATGGTTAATGCTCTTAGACTATATTATGTAATCCATAAGCTGTGTGCCCTTGGTTCAATCCTCTGTTTGTGCGTATTTTTAGTAATAAAGATATTGACCCCGGGTATTGTAGTAACCGGAGTAGAGAAAAATGACGTAGTAAACCGGATCAACTTGCAGTTTGCCCTCGAAAACTACGTCATCTTTCTCTGCACTGACCGTGGGAACTTTATACCAAAAATGGAAAACATGGGGCCTCTTGTTCTCATCACAGAACAATTCAATTCATATGCATATCTGCACTAGTTAGCTTGCAAAACACAAAATACTCGAAGACACGAGTGTCTTTTGGAACACAGCAGAAGTTACTTAGCTAAGAATTACTGAATTAGGCAGGAGGGACGACGCGACTTGACCGTGGGATATAATTTCCTTTGGTAACGATCCAAACGCACATTTTTTTGGCCTGACTGGTTGGAGAAAAAAACGATTAAGAGTAATCGTAAAATTGAGACTCTCGACTTGTCGAAAGTTCAAAAATCGAGGTGAGATCCCTGCCCAGCGCAGAGCCAGGCTTATCAGCGCCGGGCGATCTTGAAGACACTTGGTGACGCGCTGAGACTGTGCGTCGTTGCAGTGCCTTGTCCAGGGTAATATGGCGCCTACAGAGTTGTCCGCTTGGCACTTGGGACACTTGTCCAGTGCAGTCGTGTGCGCTGTTGTCCAGAGACACATCGCGGGTTGGGAGACAGCTTGCAACAAGGGTCCAAGCTAAAGAAGCAGGATGGACGGTGGCGCGTTGCGAGCACATATCGGGGGCTGCGAAGGTCAGGGCAAAATGCGATGTCAATGGCGATTGCAAGGTGCAGGTGAAAAAGACGCGCAGGGCGTTGCAGCTGTGGGTGGTGGACAAACAGTGGTCTAGTATGCATGCATGCGCACGCGCTTGTTGCACGTCGTCAAGAAAGCGAGAGAAGAAATTCAGGACTGGGCCAATAAAAGGGACCACAAAACAGGTGCTGTGCGTACAGCTCATGCGAAGTAGTCGCTGTGCGGCGCTACGCAGATGCGAGCGACAGCCGGCGGCACAATACGGTCCTCCTTGTCTTCATCTTTGTCATTGCCGTGGTCCTTGCCATGGTGATTGTGGTCATGGTGGTGATGCTCACCCTGCGGCGAGGAGACGCGGTGCCAAGCGTTGTAGCATGAACGGCCAACAGTGAAGGCAGCAGGGTGAGCTGAGGAGGCCAGTGGAGGTGTGTTGAAGGCCGGCATGCGCAGGAGATTGTGCGGGTGCTGCAGAGGAAGTTACAGGGAATGGAGAGACGGCTGTGGAAGATGCGGTGACCTTGATCGCTTGTGGTGCTGGTTGGCATGGCCACAGAGGACGGCGCCTGCACAACTGACACATAGATAATTAGTCCTACCAGGTGCACGACACCGTGAATCATTGGTGTGCGCAATGCGGAGCAGGGCGTGGTCATGCGCAAAGCTGGCACGTGCTCATCAGTACTTTCCTCAGAGCTCTGAGATGCTCTGACATCAATGAGTCAGTGATGTCAGGGCAGGTCAGGGCGTCCATATGTCAGAAGTCACACATGGCACACAGTTCGATTCCTCGCGCGACGACAAGTCGAACACCCTCGTTGACCTCTCACTCTTTACTACACGCTACGCACTGGTAATCATACTCATCCCTTTTTAGAACCTTCACCAAGTTCACCTTACCATCACTGAGCGTCCTATGGGGAGATTGTGACCAGTTTTGGTCAGTAAATCAGTCAGCATCATGGGTACTTACAGACATACTACTTACCTACTCACTGGCAGCGCACCTGTCTCCCCCGATTGATGCTCTCATGCACCGTACCCAGCATACTCCCAAACGTGTCGTTGAAAGGTGTAGAGGGGCTCCAGTGCTGTCCAGAGGAGGAAGTAGGGAAGTTTTAGAATCGACCAGGTACGCAACCCGCAGCCACCTCTTCTCCCCATCTTCACTGCACATCACCAGACCCATATCTACACTCTTCCGGCCGCGTCAACTTGCAGGAATATTCTCGAACAAGCACCGCCATGCCAGTGTGCTTAGAGCGCAATAGCACAGCCAGTACCATGACCCAATAGCCAACATCTACCCCCGCTCGACCCTCTGAGAGCCCTGTGCTCCCTGCCTCCAGCCTCGCATGTCTAGCTCAAAAGCCTCGAGGATGGAATGATCGAGATGTAGAGCAAGTCTGGCGCCAACCATGAAGAACTCCGCATGCTGCGTGAGGCGAACAAGGAGCTCATGAACTAGCCAGCTGCAGCTGGCCGAGGCGTCACGAGTCCCCGCCACGCCCCAGAAAAAGCTGCCCTTGCCCACAGACGAGCGCAACACGGAGCTCGCCGCACTGCGCTTCTTCCACGACAAGACAGAAATCCTCACCCGGCGCGTAGCTTGGCTCGGACTGCTCGTTTGTGGGCGGCGCGTGGGCGTGCTCGCGCTGCTGCGCGACCGCGACCACCTGGATGAACCCACCGTCGTGCAGCTCTCCGGGCAGGTGTGGGCCATGTGGACTTGACGCACATTGCGGTCCGTGACGTTGGCTGGGGAGACGCGACACGGTTGCGCCCGCACTCTCGCTGAGCTCTCGGCGGGTATGAGCTTGATGAGCGGTGCATCGTCCGCCATCTGCTCCCCCATCGCCCTGAATTTGCTGCCAACCCCGACCGCCACTGTGACGATGCCATGACGAGCAACACCCCCATGCCACATGACTTCCTCCTCCCGCCCAACCCCGCGCTCGCCTTTGGTCCACATCCTCCATGTCTGCAGCATCCAGAAGGCCCTGCGCGGTGGCGTGTAGCCGTTCACTACGATAGCCCTCACCCACCGTCTGCCTCACTGACAGTGTCATACCGAGCACGGCCCTGCTGGCGCGGATGGCCCACATGGACGCAAGACATGTACATAATAGGTCTTTCCATAGACTCTAGAGTAGTCTATAGACATCAAAATAGAATACCTTTGCGGCTGCTGGTACAGTACCAGGAGATGGCTGCGACACCAATCGCGCTGCAATGGCAGGCTGTAACGGTATGTCACGTGTCAGCGTTTCAGAGCTTTCCAGCAAAGTCAGAACACGTCAGCCCAAGTCAGCCATTTTGGGAAGTACTGATGCTGTGCTGATGCACAGAGAGGGCGGTGTGCTGGGCGGGCGAAACAATTGCGGCGTGAGGTGCATGGACTTCAGCGCGCAGGTGCATGGGTGGCGGTGGCAAATAGCGCACAAAGTTGCAGGTGGAGGGCGCAGGGACGGCGTGCGGGAGCGCCGGGTGGAAGACGGCCTTGAGCACGGCGAGCCTGGCGCTGAGGACAAAGTCAGAGATGCGCGGCCAACTTCGTAGGATTGAAAGCACCTGGGGCGACCGCGCAGCCGTACATGTTCGCAGCCGCATCACCTCCCGCACATAGCAAGCAAAACCCAGCTAAGAGCTTTAGCAGGTGTAGGAGGCTGAGGGCACTGTCCAGTCGGTTCGTCGCGCCGGTGTGCAAGGTGCTGCCTGGCGTTGCGGCGTCGCAGAACGTCTGCCGACGGTGTGCAGACTGCAGAGATCATGCACGTTGATGGTATAAACATGAACACGCGTGCGTGCGAAGGCTGTCTTGCACACAGTGCCGCACCCAGGTAGCCTTGACCCGATGCTGGATGACCCCCAAACCGCACATCCTGAGAGTTGACGGCCTCATGCACAGCCTGAGAGTCGATGGCCTCGCCCATGCAGCGGCGGCACAGTCGCGGGTGGGTTACAGGCGCGGACCTGTCCAGAGGTGGGCTCACACAGCGCGGGGTCCTCGACGGCGGGGGAAAAATGTGTGGGCGTGCGGGAGGGCACGGGCGCGTGCGGTGGCGGTGCAGGCGTGGGAGCCGTGCGACTGTCAGGCGCCCACATCGGGACCGCGTGGGGACTGTAAACATCCCGGAGGAAGGACGATGATACGCCTGGTTCTGAGCTGGGCGAGGATATCACCTCACTTTTCAAACTTTAGACAAGTCGAGTGGTTCATTTCGAAGTCACGTGACTTCGACTTTCGAACTCGCACCGCTCCCGGCCCGCTAGCACAGCCTCCACGGATCTTTCCGAAGTGCCCGCACGTGATTCGGTCCAGACTTCAAAGGCCCATCATCATCAGACCCGCCTCAAACATGATCGAAAGTTGAAACACTCCACGAGATTGTTAGGCTGCGCCGCACCTAGGCCACGTCAACTCCAGAACATTGCCCCCTCATTCCTAGTATTGTCCCCCCCATTCCGGCTCTATTCCTACCCCTCCAGATGTGCTTCGAAGCGTTCCTAACCACTTCGAACCGCTACGCAACACAATACTTTGGAAGTTCGCACGATCACCGCAGCGACTTCAGAACATATTCGAAGTTAGGCGCACATTTCGACAGTGGAGTCCCTTATGTTTCATCATCTTATGTTTCATTTCTACTCTTCTCAGGCTCTCTAGCAATGGTGTTTGACTTACTGTTTGATTGCGACTCACTCACTACATGTGATCTTGACCCACTTGCTTCGTGTTTTGTTCTACTTATACTCTGGTTTGTTCTCATGGTTGTATATTAGTTCGGACTTGTTCGTAGTACTGTACCATTTCGGAGATAGGCTCGCGGGGGTTAGGCTGTGACCAAAAATTATACATGCTCGTTCGGCTTGAAGTGCTCGCGGGACCGCGGGACCTGTGACCGAGCAAAAAAATATGCTCGCAATCCATCTCGAGCGATTTTCTGAGGTACGAGGTGAAATATATCGTTCTGCTACAGTCTGGCTCGGACTTTCCGATGCGATATTGATCACGACTCGCTAGCTATGGCGGCCCGCCGCGCCTTTCACTTCCTCTGCCACCACCTCACCGGCCTCACCTCTGTCTACGCCTCTGTGTTGGCCAACACAAGCATGAATGGGCCCAACGCCAACACTGATCATGCGCCAAAGCACACCACTGTGTGCCCGCACCCAAAGACGCCAGTGCATCAAGATGCCCTCAACGATGCGCCGCGCTCTCCAGCACCACGTCACCGTTGCCCAGCCGCGCGCGCTTGAGGAAAGGGGAAGGATGAGATGGAAGTAGATGAGGAAGATGAGAAGAGCCTATAGGGGTCGAGGCCGGTGAGCATATGCCCCAGGATCTCCCCGTCCCCGTCCCGACCCTAGTTGCCTCCGCCAACATACCGCACCCACCTGTGCCTGCGTGACCCTCCGCCACACGGCACCAACGCCCGTCCATTGAATTCGCGCCGATGGACCTGCTTCGCGCAGCACGTCGCTGCACCAACAACATCAATGTGCATGACATCGCTGCATAGCCAAGCGCACCGGTCTGCATGCACCCGCCGCGCCTGACACGACCGTGTTGGTGCACGGCTTTCTGCCACTGCCTTGCCCCGCACCCACCGAGACGACGAACCTGATGCCCGGACTTGTCACTGTTCCTGCTTGTTTCATTCACTACTTACAGCGACATAAATTTTCCTTGTTAAATATCATTATATTATAAGTATGAGATGGACAAAATGTATGCAATCATTGTGCTGTGCAAACATGTGGCAACAACACGAGCGAAGCCAAGGCGTCTTTGAGACACACTATAAGTCATTCGGAGTCCCTACGACGGCAGTACGGAAATTTTGGTCATAGTGCTCGCCCGAGCCTGTGACCTGTGACCAAGTGCTGAATATGCTCTGCTCGCGGGCCCCTGTGACCTGTGACCCGAGCATGTCTCCGAAATGGTACAGTATATATAGGCCTCGTTAGTACGATATTCGGGATCAGATCAATCCCCCTGATCATATCCTATGCCCCCTTTGTCCCCCACATCTCGAGACTCTCGCTAGAGCCTCTCCTCGACCACATGTGTTGTCAAAGCGCTTCTGACTTCGCACCTTTTGACTTCGACCTCGACTTCGCCGCATGCCGCATGCCGCATGCCACACGTATAGTATTTGACTTCGACTTCGGATCTCGACTTCGACTTTCGACTTCGCCTTTGACGCACGTATAATATTCACCTTTTGATTCCACCCTCGACCTTCGATTTCAATTTCGATTCACATCTCGACTTTGATTTTGACTTCGGAACTCGACTCCGACTTCGATTTCGATTTCGCCTTCGATGCACGTATCCTATTCTCATTTTGATTCCACCTTGACCTTTGATTTGGATTTCGATTGACACCTCGACTTTGACTTTGACTTCGGATCTCGACTCCGACTTCGATTTCGATTTCGATTTCGATTTCGATTTCGATTTCGCCTTCACCTTTGACTTTGACTTCGCCTTCGACGCACGTATCCTATTCTCATTCTGCATCCACCTTTGCCCTTCAACTTCGATTTCGATTCCAACCCAGACTTCACCACTTCGTCACTGCCACACTTCGAATTCGACTTTGGCACTTTGACTTCGACTTTGGCACCTTGACTTCGACCTCGGAACCTCGACGTCGACTCGACTTCAACATTTCGGAACCTGAACTTCGACTTCGGGACTTCGACACTTCCACTTCGACTTCAACACTTCCACTTCCACTTCGGGACTTCAACTTCGACGTTTCGGAACCTCGACTTCAACCTCGGAACTTCGACACTTCAACTTCGACTTCGACACTTCGACACTTCGGCTTTCAACTTCGCCTACACCGCACGAACGTTCGACGCTCCACACATTGTTTCCGAACACACAGATCGTAACATCCCCCCACTTCCCTGTCCTTCCTATTTCGGATCACTCCCGAACACATTGCCTTTGCCTTTCGAACACCTTTCCCCCACTTCGGAGACGCCCCCAGAGACTTCGGGACCACTGACGACTCGCCCCTCACACACACACAACGGTACCGTGCGCTGCGCTCTAGGGACAGGTATACAAGACATTTACCGCCCTACTACCGGCTGGTACCCATCAACGGGTGGTGGTGGTGGTGAGACAAAGAACACGGATGGCGGCATCTTGGAGCGATGAGCGGGGTTAGTGCCGGCGGTCCGGGGAAGGCGCCACAGCATCTCTCAGCAAAGCACCTGGACCCGCTGTGCCGCCGGCGCCGCAAATTCTCGCGCACGTGACATTGGTTCATTTTTGAACACCCCGCAAATTGCTCTGTAGCACCTTCCACCCTGCGCCGCTTGCTTAGGTAACTGCACCATCTTATTTGCATTGTAAATATGGTTCGATTGATATACATATGTTGCTATACAGGAGAGGGGACGGGGGAATGTCGAGCTCGTCGTCGCCGTCGACGACGACGAGGCTTGGCGCAGCGAGCGGGACAGGTACCAGCGGTCCGGGAAAGGCACCGCGGCATCTCTCTGCAAAGCGCCTGGAACCGCTATGCCGCCAGCGCCGCAAATTCTCGTGCACGTGACATTGGTTTGTTTTGAGCACCCCGCCAATCTACCCCCCCCCCCCCCCCGCACCTCGCTTGCTTAGATAATGGCACCATCGTATCCGCCTTGTAAATACGGTTCGATTGATATATACATGTTGCTATACAGGGGAAGGGACGGGGGGAATGTCGAGCTCGTCGTCGTCGTCGACGACGACGACCCTAAGCGCGCGGCGGGGAGCGTTGGCGCCGGTGACGACAGGCGCGGGAACGCTGGCAACGGGGCGGGCACGTGCTTGATGGCGTTGCTCTGGCACGTTCGGGCCGGCCGGACTGCACTGGTAATCAAACCGGCGATCAAACCGGCACCGGCAACTTATGACGGAATAGATGCAGGCACCGACTTAAGAAACCCCCTAGTAAACGATTCTACTTCGTAAACTCAGGGAATCGTAACAAACCCGCGAAATCTCGAAGAATTCTGGTATTCCCCCGTGGCCAATCTGCTGAGGGCTCTCATCTATCCCGATGAGGCATGCAGCGTGCTGGTGCGACCGAGAGTCTATTACCCTCCGGGACCCGTCGCACCTGCTGTCCCCCTCGATCAATCACTCAACGCTCCTCAGAACACATTTCGCTGGGTTGAGCCCGACCTCTGGGTTCAGCGTTCCCCTCTCGACCTCACCACACCTTTCGACTTCACTGCACCTTTGATCTTCATCCCCCCCGCGAACGATATCGATCTCCAGTTCAACTCACAGATTTCATGCCCCTTGCTGGCCGAGTGGAAGAAGGCGATTTCTCGCAGGGGGACGATCCACGGTGTGCCCGTGAATGCCGAGGCTACCGCCCAACTCATCCTCCAACTCACCCTGGCGAAGAGGCAGGTCGAGAAGCAGGCCCTCGCACTGTTTGCACGGGACAGGTTTTCTTCAGCCCCGCAGCAACGTGTTGTTGTCCTTGCGGGTGCCGGGGCATGGATGATGGCCACACAATTGTGCAGGCCCCAGAATCTGGAGGAGGTCATGTCCCAGCCTCACATCGAGTCCGGGATGTTACAACCGGTGCCGATGGAGATGGTGCAGTTCGACGTTGACTATCCAATGGAGGGCTATGTCGTCAATCCTAGTGCTGTGTTTGTGAATCACGCCTTTCCTGAGACGGACAGCCCAGTGAATTCATGGGTTGGTCCAGTGCTCATGGGGACGCCTCAGGCCAGAGAGTTTCTCGCCTTTCTGCGCCCCGAAATTCTGGCGGCTGAATAGTGAATACTACTTCGATGTCCTTGCCCTGTTCTTACATCCTCGTACAGGTACTGTACTCACACTATCTCTACCTCTCCATTTTGTGTCCCACTTACTCGCACTACTTATTCCCAACCTCGCACTCGCAAATTGCTTGTTTCCTGCATTGTCGCACCCACCCTACCATCCTTCATCGTCACACCCACTCTACCATTCCTTTCGCTGTCTCATCATCGCATGTGCACCCGTCTTCATCACTGTTACATTTCCGCTTCCCGGCTATCCAACATCTGTACTGCACACGAGTTTTAGTAACATAAATAACATGCTCGTGCGTACGAGTAGCGTCCCAGCGCGGCGCGGGTCGAGCAGGAGGAGAGTTAGCAGCGTCGATCCAAAAGCCAAAAATGTATTGCCTGCCTCGACAGGCGAACATTGTCCACGGCGGCTAACAGTGGCGAGACAAACTCCAGAGGTTTCGGGGTCAACATGTCGCCCTTCTGTGGAGGTCGAAACGTTCAAGTTTCGTGGTAAGATACGGGGAGCGGGCAGTTGGAGCAGGTGCAAGAGGAAGCGTGCAGCACGCTGCAGGCAGCTGTGCAGGACGTTCACAGGCTCACAAAAGCGGTCGCTACCGGGTCACCAGTCGTCACCAGCGTGGAGGAACAGCCTCATACTACTCAAAGTATCGCACACCAATTGATGAGTCGACGATACCTCGTAATTGAACCATCGAAATTGATTGCGCCGAGAACCGTAAGTGTACATCCGAAGCGCCATGTCCGCTGTTTCGCTACCGCAGGAAAGGCGTCCCCGGCGGAACGATAGACATGTTCATCCTCGACTTGCGCGAATCGACAGACTTGAACGACTTGTGTTGCGACGCGACTGAGGCTGCAGTGGCAGTCGTGTTGATCGTCATTATCGAGCCTGTCTCAAGACGGCCTTCCATTGACGTCTCGCCCTCCGGTATCCCGTGGTCCAGCGGCGCGCCGACCAAAGAATACTGTGGAGAGTTGGCTGGGGGCTCCGAGGCATGATGGTCCTCGAGGAGTGCAGCTTCTCTGCTCTTCGATGCGTTGGGTCGCAGTTGGTTGGGATCAGGAGGCTGGGCTTTCGGAAGGGAGATCATGGCACCCGAGGGCGCTTGGAACTGCGATTGACGCTGGCGGCGCGACGGTTGGCTCGCCCGTCGCGCAAAACTCGACACAACTCCTTTCAGGAGACCTTGCCGCTGCGACGGGGACGGTGAAGTTGTCTGTGTCACGGTATCGGGTGCGGTCACGGTATCGGGTGCGGTCGATGGGGCAGATCCGTCTTCCTGCTGAGATTTTTTGCCCCGCGAGCGATGTAGTAGGGGTCTGAAGTAGCAGTGCAAGACCTCGTGGGTGGAGTGATGCGAGGACAGAAAGGGTGTCGATTGGCCCGTCGTAAGCTCATCTTCCTCCGCAATGTCCGGAAGAGGAGGGAGACGGGGAAAGGGAGATTGGCGCTGTGCATGTCCTGCAGCCGAATGAGATGCTGGGGTAGCAGATGGCGGGGGATGTGGCTGAGGGCGTCCAGAATCGGTCCACTCTGGTACACTCGATTCGGCGTCGCAGTGACCGTCTGAAGCAGTAATTTGCTCGACATCTGAGCTTTGTTCAATGGCCTGCCTCTTTGTAGGCTGCTCGGAGCTCTCGTCCTCGAGGCGGCGCTTCGCTGATCTGATGGCCGCTGCTGTGTGATCAGGTTGAGAGCACCTGATTGTACCTCTTACCTAAGGTAAGTAGCCCGGTCAGTTGTAGTGCTTTGGCCAGGCTAACTATCATTGTTAGCTCAATCCTGGCTGCGGCAGCACTTCCACCAGCACTCGCCCCCTGGGAGATAAAGAGATAAGGGAGATTGGGAGCAGGGGGCCAGATCATCGCCATCAACCACGTGCCCGCCCGGCTGCCGCCGTTCCCGCGCGTCTCGTCACCGGCGCCAACGGCCCCCGCCGCGCGCTAAGGGTCGTCGTCGCCGTCGTCGACGACGAGCTCGACCCTCCCCCCGTCCCCTCCTCTATATAGCAACATATATATATCATTCGGTTCGTATTTACAAGGGGAACACGATGGCGTCGTTACCTAAGCAAGCGGGGGACGGGGGAAGGGAGCATTCGCGAATCTCGCGGGTGTCCGAAAACGAACCAAAATCACGTGCACGGAAGTATGCGGCGCCAGCGGCACAGCGGCCCCAGGCGTTTTGCCGAGAGATGCCGAGGCGCCTGTCCTCGGCGCCTGTCCCGCTCGCCGCGCCAAGGGTCGTCGTCGCCGTCGTCGACGACGAGCTCGACCCTTGCCCCAGTCCCCTCCCCTATGTAGCAACATGTATATATCATTGGATTCGTATTTACAAGGGGAACACGATGGCATCATTACCTAAGCAAGCGGGGGACGGGGAAGGGAGCATTCCTGAATCTCGCGGGCGCCCGAAAACGAACCAGAACCACGTGCACGGAAGTATGCGGTGCCGGCGGCACTGCGGGTCCAGGCACTTTGCCGAGAGATGCCGCGGCGCCTGTCCCCGGACCACCGGCACTTGTCCCGCTCGCCGCCGTCGTCGCCGTCGTCGACGACGAACTTGCATTTGCTCCCTCATAGCTAGCACCTGTAAATTAGCTGATCTTTACTACCCTGCCCTGCAATATCATAGAATATAACGTACCTCGAATGACTAAGTTTCAACAATGTCAACACGGTCACGTGTCCGGAAACTCGGTTTTCTTCACAAGTCGAGACATCTTGAAGCTTCGTGTTGGACGTGTTTCGACTGCTCCCTCTACTTTCAGAGCACACAATGTACACTATTGCACACAGAGATGCCAAGAAATCAATTTATTTCAGCCTTACATGCCCACATTATGCGCTACTGAGGGAGGTACGAGGGGGAAGTGGCCTACGTCACGCCGGGGGCGGTCAGCGTCGAGGCGGGGGTGGTCGGCGTCGAGGCAGGATCGGTCGGCGTCGAGGAGGGGCTGGCGACGGCGTTGGTCGTCGCAGACGCAGCCTTCCGGGCCTTTCGGTGGATATACACCTCCTCCCCGCGGCCCACGCGTTCCTGGTTGTGCTGGATGCGGGCGGCCACCTCAACGTCGGTCATCTTCTCCCATCGGCACGTCTGGTTCTCGAGTGCACGGAGAAGCGTCGTCAGCTCCTGTCGCTTGAGGGTTCCTGGGTTTTGCACGGGCCCGGGGAGGGGCCAGCCCCGGAGCTCAATCTTGTGCTCCTCGACGACCTTGCCCTCGTAGTTGCGGTAGTTCATCTTGAGGGAGCCTGGCTTGATGCCCTTGGTCTTGAGGAGTAAAGAATCTGTTTGCCAACCAGTCAGTTCAACATACAGGTCGTAATTGAAAGGTTTGCGTACCGTGGCCATCTTGGATGCACGACCTCGCAGTACTCTGGTCGTCCGTCATGCTTCTCTTTGCCCTCGTGCCATGATCTACAGGTTATGAGCAAAGGTGGAGGATGCCTCGCAAGGGTTGCTTACCGTTGCCAAGGTCCGCGAGGACGAAGGCCTCTAGTTTGAGCGCGAATTGCTCGGGGGTAAGGCCGAACGACTTGGCGAGGAACGCCTTCGCCTTCGGGGAGACGTAGATTTCGGGCGCGCCATATTGGGTGACTTCGCCACGGACCCCGAACATGATCGCCTCGCCCTGCGTACGCTGAAGGCCTCCATGTACCTAGGCGTCTGTGAGCTAGGGCGACGGGGTTGAGGGGCGATTGGCTCACCTCGTTCGCGAGCGCCTTGAAGGTCTCGTGGAAGTCCTTTTGCACGGACTTCTCGCTCTTCCTCATGGGGAGGACCGCCCTCTCTTTGCGACTGCGCTCCCCTTCCTCCTTGAGAGTGGCCTTCTCCGCCACGGTGAGTTTCTCGTAGGCTTCTTGCAGCTCCTCCTTGTCCTCTTCAAGGAACTTGCTGATCGACAACTTGTCGCCCTTCGACTTCCCTGTAGGAGCGTCACCGGTCAGCCGCAGTTGACGGCGGGATAGATGGCACGTACCCTGGTTCAATTTCCTGAGTTGGCGGCCGATGAACGTGCTCCAGGGACTGGCGGCACGCTTTTTGGTAAGCCGACGGCCGCCGAGGTGCAGTTGCCCGACGACCCACTCAAGGGACCTGAAAGGTTTGTTTAAATTGGATCTGACCTCTAGAAGACAGTACTCACCGACCGTGCTCCACCGCAATCGATGTGGCCTTGGCGACATATTCTTTTTGCGCTTCGCGAACGGCCTGAGTCAACCGGACTTGTCTGTCCTGTCTCCGTTTCTTCGCGGCTTCCGTCAGCCTGGCAGATCCGCGTCGAGCCATCTTGACTGCGAGCAGGTGGACGAGGGAGTGGGTGATGGTTGATTGTGACGTGGGGCAGGGCGACAAAGGAATGGAATGAAGGCGGGGCCTGAAAAGTAGACCTGTTTATCGACACGTTTGCAGGCTTACACATTGACGTCCCGCCGGGGTTTTCCGTATGCACTTGCAATTGAAGGGCTTTCAAATTATGGTTGACTTAGAATCTATCACTATATTTGCAATAAAAAGTACAGGGCGTACAGCGGACGTCTACTTCCCACCACCCCACAGCTCCCTCTCGCGACGAAGGAGGGCTTCCCGGTCCTCCTGGAGCGTGTTGTACCTCGACAGTCTCTCCAACTGCCTCTCCCAACCCTCACCCTCACTGCCGTCCAACCTCTCGCGTTCCTCCGGCGAGAGGCTGCCTGCCGGCCTCATGCCATGCCTCACCCATCGCAGGAGCGCCCCCGGGCAGTATTGCGTGAAGGAATACCGCGTCTCGCCCGGTTGGATGGGCAGGTTTCCGTGACGAAGGCCTGCAGAGGAGAGTAGAATGGTGGAGCCGGCGGGGAAGCGGACCCGGAGCCCCAAGTCCCAGAAGTATAACTGGCCGCCCTTGTCCGCATCGAAGGAGCCCAGGGCGGTGATGGCGCATGCCAGGCTCGGGAAGTTAGTGCAATCATTATGGTCGAGGCATACGGTGTCGGGCCCCAGGTTCGCCGTCGCGGTTGGGTACGCGCTTGTCTTGAACGGGAGCTCCAGAGTTGGGTCCGCGGCGCACAAACCATGTATGCCCTCGCGCATGTGTTGATAAGGCTGAGGAAAGAAGGACGCGAGGCCCTCTGCTGCATGGTGAGTGAGGGCTTGAGGGGTAGGCCTGAGGGACGCACTGCTTTGGTGGCCGGCCATGCGGGCGACGTCGCCTGAGCCGCGCAGTTGGTCGACCACCCGCTGCCGCGATTTGCTTTGCCGAAGCACCCCGGGGGCCTCAGGAACCGATGAGCGAGGCAAGCATTCGACAGGGAGGAACCAACTTACCAACTGGCCGCCCCCGTAGGATATGCCAAAGGAGACAGCGGTGAAATTGCCGCGACGGTGGTGGACCAGCTTGTTCGGAAATGCGCGACGCTCCTCCCCAGATTTGCGGACGGACTCGAACAAAATTGCGTTGCGACCCATGGCGGCATCCCACGAGTCGTTCAGAGGACGGTCCTCATCATGCTCCGGCCGCCCCAACAAGACCGCGATGATGCGCTCCTCGAGGTCGAGGATCACGTATGTGTCACTGGGGTGTTATGATTGAGTTGTGCGAGCGCGAGCGACGGACGGGCACGCACATTCCATCCCACGGGAAGTCCGCGAACCCCATCTCGTCGAGCTCCCCCGCGGTCCACGGCTCGTCTTGGAAGCTTCCCAGGCGGCGGACGGTGTACGCCCCGTTTGTGACGGCATACTCGTACGCGTCCGCGTTGACTTTGTACAGCTTCGGCGCTGCATGCCGCCTGGCGAAGGACGGCTCGTGGGTTGCAGTTAGCGGGTCCCGTTGCGCTGCCGCCTCCCGACGGTCTTCACGCCGCCGCCGCGTCTTGGCCGCCTTCGATGAGGCCTTTGGGCCTTTGGTCTTCGCGGTGCCCCCAGGCCCCGCAGCTGATGCACCCGACGCGGGCCCGGGTCCTAAAGCTCCAGGGTTAGCTGAACGCCCACATTGAGGGGATGCGGGATACGCACCATCAGGCCGAGCCCCGACTCGCTTGTCCACCTCCACCACCCCTGGCACCGCCTCCCTCGTCGCCTTGGCCTTTTTCGCAGCAGCCTGCCGCCGCCTTCTCTTTTGGGAGGCCGAAAGCGGACCCGGCGATCGGTCAGTGGCCCCGCCGCCGTCACCTTCGCTTACTGGCATATCTTCGCCCCGAGACGGCGTAGCGGGACGGCTGGGGGGTTTGGACGACGCGCGGGAGGACGCGGTGGATGACGGAGGGGAGAGTGCGGTCGGCGAGTAGAATGGGTCGCAGTCCAGAGGGTCGAAGTCTTCGCAATGCTCATCGCCACCGATTTGCAAGTGCGCCAGGCGTCGGTGGAGATCCATGGCCGCAGTGATTTCATCGTCGCGCTCGACGGCTTTCTGGAGGAGTTTTCCGTAGTTCAAGTTAGTCTGCAAGGGCTGGCAGGAAGGGAGGTCGGCGTAGACGCGTCCGTTGCGCGTGGTACGCATCTGAAGGGGCGCCTGTCAGTACCGAGTCACGCGCGAAACCAATGAGACTCACGTTTGGTCGGCAAATCATGGTGAAGGCGCGTTTGCTCTGACACGCGGCGCGTTCCGTTCTGTTGGAAAAACTGCGGTCAGCGACGAGGCTTTAACGAGGCGGCGGTTGGAATTAATTGGCGGCTGGGCGACCTGGCCTGCGACGACGCGTCTGGGCCCTGGAGGGACCCTTCCGCATCGTCGAGGTTGGGAGCGCGGCGGATGGGGCGGGCGGGGCAAACGGAGGGCGGCAAAAGGGCCACGACGACGCGTCTGGGCCCTGGAGGGACCCTTCTGCATCGAGGTGGGGTAGGAAGTGGGGAGGGTAGGTTGTGCAAGGTGGTTTATCGAAAACTCACGTACTTGGACTTTCAGCGGTGGGCTGCAGGTTTTGGAGCGCGCGCGCGCCTTTATGCTCAGAGCCCAGTGTGGCCGGGCGATCAACGGGAAATTGCCGTGTGCCGGCGCTGCGCTGCGCCAGATTCGCGGTGCTCTCTGAGACAACCAGAGCCTGGTCGCTGAGGAGCCAAGCCGCCCGCGTCCCATGTAGTATAGAAGCGTCCGTGACCCCGTAGCATATAAACATATTGATTCCTTTGCGGAGAGAGGTCTAAAGCATGGGCGAGTTAGGTACTTGGGGTTCAGGGCGCGCGCGGTATCTCGGACGGGCCGAGGCAATTCTGCCAGACTGCTGAGACAAAGAACTAACATACGGCCGAAGTAAAAGACCCATCCCATTGTCTACGAAGCCCCCTCTCGCCTGGAGAACAATGGTTGCTAGCCCGGTAGAGGCTGCCTGCGTCGCACAATCGCTCGGATCCTGCCTCACAGCTTTGGGCACGAGGCAAAGGCTTCGTTCACAATCTACACAAAGAGCTGTGAGCTTCCTGAAGAGCTTCATTGTTGTTAGTACGCACCTTTGCATGTTTGGCACATCTGACTCTTCGGACTCCGAGTAGAGGGGCCGGACATGCGGGACTGCGCGGGACAATAACAGCAGGTGCCAGGGCCGTTCTGGGCCTCGATACACGTACATGAGTCTTCTGGCAGACTATATCGGAAACGATAAATACCTCATGGTGCACCGTCCGCGTTGGTAGTGGCGGACAGGCTCGCTATGAGTGAGTGGCAGGGCTCGCACTTGACGGCAGCAAACCTGGAAAGTAATGCACGGGAGTCAGCCATCTGTCATGATACACCAATTCTAAGTACTTCGGCATCGTGTAAGGGGTCAAACACAGGGCCGGCGCGGGGATTTGGGACGGGCGGCTGCGACGTTGCTGCGTTGTTGCGTTGTCGTTCAGTGGGTGGATTTTGCATCGGGGAGGTCATAGACTCTAGGAAGAAGGAAAATGATAGTTCAAGTTGAGTATGTTGAAGGAATACCAAGTGCCTGGTGCGATCTTGCGACGGTGACGCCTGACGAGGATGGATAGAGGGGCGAGTGTGCAACTGACGACGCGGCTCGTAGTTTGAATGTGACCGCTGGATGCACAATTGGACGTTGGGACCACCCCACAGAGCGCTCATCGTGAATTGCCTCCGGAACGATCAAGAATCATAAAACAATACCTCTACTGCCACGATCCACGTTCTTCTGGCCTAATGGCAGGAAGGTTGTCGACACCGAGGGCAACCGGGCAGATGTCGGACATCTCGGGCATCCGGTAGGCGGACACCTTTCGGTTGTAATAGGACGCTGGGCTCGACATTCTTTGATTTTGGGCACAAGAAGTAGGTAATATACATCGACAGCATTTATGTACAGTACAAATGGACCCCCCGCAGTAATCAGCGCCTCCCGCGGATGTGGACATGGCCCTCCTCCGCCGCCTGCTGGAATGCTCGCCGAGCGGCCAACTCGTTCGGGAACTTGCAATGAACGTTGAGAGGGACGCCGAGCACAAAGTGCGCCATGGCATCCCTGTAAAAGAGCATCAGGGCAAGGCGTCAGGGGCGGCGGTTGGGGCTCACCAGGTGGGGAAAACGCCAGTCCGCGTGCCGGCAAACACAACGTACCAGTGCCTCTGGTGTTCGCGGCAGCCGTGAGGGCATGCTGCGGCAGGCTGCGGCATTGAAGCCACGGTTGCGCGGCGGGAGGCGTCCTCTGCGTCGCGGCGAGCAGCCGCCTCCAGCTCCCGTTGGGCCGCAGCCTCCCTCTCCAGCCGCGCAGCCTCCTCCAACCGAGCCCTCTCCCTGCGCATGGCCTCCTCCTGCTCCTTTTGTGCTGCCTCCTCCTGTTTGCGGCGCTGGCGTGCTACGTAGAAGGCGCGGACTTGTTCCAGGCGCTGGGATGGGGGTTCAGCGGGTTGCGTATACTGATCAAGGGCCGAACTACGTACCTCTGCAAGGGTCTCAGGCCCCAACGCCACCACTTCACGCCCTGCCAAAGCTCGCCTCCACTCCTGGACGGCACGCTCCTCCGTGCTGCATCTCATGTAGCGGACCTCGCCGTCCGCGTAGCCTACGACTTGCGATATACAGCCCTCCCTAAGTTTAGATGAGCGGCATGCGGGTGTAGGTGTCCTGGAGGGGGCTTACCGATCGTAAAGTCCGGGTATGAAGCCCCTGTGGACGACGTACTTGCGCAACTCGTCCTCGGACCTGTTATCCTCGCACTCATCCTTCTTGACAGGGCTGGAGGGTTCGGAGGCAGCGACGGGGGCTGGCGTGACATGGTTGGCCTCTTCCGAAGCAGGCTGGGGGTTGTTGGAGTTGGCGTTGAATGCTCGAACATGAACGCCGGGGACACCCTGCGACGCGTCCGCCGCTCGGTACCTAGCGACGTCATGTGCAAGGTGCGCCGGAAAGAAAAACGCACGTACCATGCCTCCATTTCAACTTGCTGTCCGTTCCCGCGGACGAGGTAGTGGTTCCCGTTGCTTTGCGTCGGTGGGCGTGGGAGGCGGGCGGTGAGAGTGAGGGACGCCATGCCCACAGTCAAACCCTCTTCGGGCAAGCTCGGCGCCTTGGCCTCTGGATTCTCGACAGGGTTTCGCGCACGCGCGGCCATGAGTAGCGTACGCTAGTGGGAGGCTGGGGAAGTGGTGGGACGGGGGAGTGGTTGAAGTGTAGTTGACGGGGAAGTTGAACGGTAGGCACGCGGCTGTGTCGTAATTTGTACATGTTTGACTCAATCAAGGCACACAAAGATCTCTAGATTCCCCTAAGGCAAAGTACACAATACAACTATGCTACCAGTACTACAGCGTCGCCTGCTCCAACGCCTCACCGAGCCGGACCATCTCGTCGTTTAACTCATCATGCTCTTCGATCTCCAACTCCGACTCCACGACGGCTGTCTCCTGTGCGCCGCTGTTGACCGTCACTCGCAGGCCGAAGTTGACGGGGCCTGTGTACCCGGCGAGGCGGTAGATCTGGTGGAGTCGGTGAAGGTGTTGGTCGTTGAGCGCCCTGCGGCGACCGTGTAGGTGCTGTAGATGGTCCGCAAGCCGTTTGTCGTCGACCCGAGCAGAAGCCTCCGCCCGAGTGAACGTCTCGTCCTCGGCGTCAACCCACGCGCGAAGTCTTGGTATCTCGACGTTGAGGCGCTGTATTTCCTCCCGTGCACGGTGGACCTTGAGGTACTTTGTCAGCGCCTCCCGGTTTGCGGGCTGAGACCATGGCCTGTCGAGTACTTCGTGGCGGGACTCCTTCAGCAAGTCAAACTCGCCTAGCCACCCGTAATTGGCGACCTCGCTGTACTCCAGCTTTTGGCGAGGGGGGTCCTGCTTCGGTGCGAGGCGATTGTACGTGTTGAGTGCGCTTCGAACGGCGGCGGAACGGCGGGTGATCGCTGCAGATATATGTTTCCGCATTTTGTAGCCTCCACAATAGTCAGTCGCGTTCGAGAACGGGGCCACTGTCTCACCCACCTGTACCGGAGATATTCGCCTTCGCGAGCTCGAAGAGTCGTTGCACGACCAGGCCCTCAAGGTGATCCACCGCCTTGTCAAACTGCGTCCTCTGCAGGATTCCGAGATTGCGCTGATACTCCGGCGTCTCGGCCGTCCAAGGTTCGGGGAGTCCAAGCCGACGCTCGAGGTCGGCGACGACGTTCTGGGCAAGCGAAAGCTTGGCGACCGCGGCACGGCGCTCTGCCTCCTTCGCTGCCTTGCCCGCCTTCTTCAGGACGACCTCATCGACGCCATCGGGGACGTCCAACACCGCAACGGTTTCCCAGTCGACCGTGGAGACCCACGAGTACCTTTGGCTAGGTGCGACGTCAGAAGGATCACGGAAATGTGTCGGGGTGACGTACGTAGCGTTCTCGAGGTCGACCAGTGCCTGTACGTAGGCCTGCTCCTGTGCATCCGCCGCGGGCTTCTTCTTGGCATCCTGTAGGTAGCTGCGTTCGGCGACGATCCACGAGTCGA
Source organism: Auriscalpium microsporum (assembly GCA_019914985.1). Taxonomy (NCBI): domain Eukaryota; kingdom Fungi; phylum Basidiomycota; class Agaricomycetes; order Russulales; family Auriscalpiaceae; genus Auriscalpium; species Auriscalpium microsporum. The sequence continues at coordinate 535,853 of JAHLMG010000007.1, read as the reverse complement.
AATCTTCGTCCGTGTATCCGGTGGCGGCCTTGAACATTCGCACCTCTGGCTCGTATTCACGAAGCACCTCGAGGGCCTGCTTGTAGTTCTTGAGGAGGAAATTTGCTGTGTAACCGAGCAGTCAGGAAGGGGTTGGGGGTAGAGGGCCGGGTTTACGTACACAGCTCCGCGTACCGGTCCTCATCCCACTGCTGAATATGGAGGTGAATGAACATCTTCCAATGAAAATGCGAGGCGTGACGGATGAGCCTCGCGACCGTGCCGAGGCTGGAGAAAATGCGTTCGCACGTCTCGAAGTCCTCGAGCCCGAGGCCGGTTCGGAAGAGGGGATGGTGGCACAGTTGACAGAGCCGGTTGTGGGCATACCCGTGAAAGGCGTTGACGATGAGGATGAGCTTGAGAGCGTTCGCACGATCCTTCAATGAAGTGGCGTGCACGGTCTTGTCCATGGAGCAGCCAATGTCATACCCGATGCACTGACCCTCTCCAAACTCGCGCATGTAAGCGTCGAGCATGGCTAGAGGGTATTTGGCCCTGGGAACCAAAGTCAGTGCTACCAATTGAAAGACGAGGGCTTGGAAACTCACAACTCCCCGCTTCGAACCATCTCCTGCACGAGCTCGACCATCCCGTGTCGACACGCGCCTATGAAGATGCCCGTTTGCTCAAAAATGACGGCGGTCTTCCCCGTAGAGCTTGCGTTCTCTGTGACCCATCGATCCGTGCACTTGGTGGGCCCGCCGACGTCGGTCGGAAGCCCCTCGGTCGGGTCTGCGTTGAGCTGTTCATCCTCCTCGACGTCCTGGACGTCTTCCTCCCTCGCGCGTCGCTTTCGGGGCTTCACCTCGTCCTTGAACGCGTCAACCTGTTGCGGGGTCTGGAAATAGCTACTCTCAAACACCCGCTCGTCGGTGTACCCGACGCCGTTGAGTCGCTTGTGGGAGCTGCAGCCGTCCATTGCGTGGAGGCGTGCAGGCACGAGGGCGGGCTCGCCCGCCTGCTGTGTATCAACAAGTCAGCAAAGCGCCTCGCCTTGAGCCGAAGAAGCGCACCTGGAAGCCGCAGCACGGGCACGCATTGCGGAGCCGCCATCCCTCCGCGTCGCGTCCGAGGGCCTGGTCCGAGAGTTTTTGCAGTCGTTCCAGCACGTCGAAATATGCGTCAAACGCCTGTGAGAATTTCTCCTGGAGAGCCGGGTAGTAGGATATCTAGAGTCGGGTTAGTACGTGCAAGCGACTTGAGGGAGCCTCAACATACCGAAAGGGTGGAGCAGATCACCTTCATGAAGCCTTGAATGCCCACCTGATGGCGTCGGCGCAGTTGATGATAGAACTCGAGGAGGGGCAGCGAGAATGCGGTCTCAGGTAGAAAAGGGGAGCCTCCCATCAGGCCGTCGAGGACGAGCGACACGTTCGCTTCATCGCCGTCGCGCTGGAGGACCTCTCGGGCAGGCTCGTAGTCTGCTGCAGCATCAGGCACTAGAAGAAGAGGGCGGCGACGCACGCACCTTGAAGGCCGATGACTACCACACAGAATATATTGGGTTCCTGTCCGGGGGATTCGTCGGGGCTGGTGGAGGATACTGGCGGCTGGGGGTACTTCCATGACAAGTAAGCTTCAGTGAGCTTAGGCGCGATGGCCGCCCATTCGCCGTGCACGGCGCGACGCCGGTCCGTTCGCGTTCGCTGGTCCTTGGAGCGAATTTTACCGCCGTATAGACTAAGGATGAAACCCGGCGTGAGATCGAGAGCAGAGAGGGAACAGGGGATGGGACGCACCTTATCATAGCCTGTAGCTTAGCCCGATACAATGCCCTGTCCTCATCCGTGGTGGCTCGAAATTCACCATCCTCCCCCTCATCTTCATCGACCCAGTCCTCCCCGCCGTTGCGGTCATCTACGTCCATTGGCACATCGAGAAGAGGGGGGATGTTGAAGTCAAGGTTCACGTCGAAGCCACCAAGCTCGAGGCCAGCCTCTGCGAGGTTGTGTCGGATCTGCTTCGTGAGGCCTACAGGGAGTCAGTACAGACAGTCAAATAAGGAATATGAGATGATATAGAGCACGTACGCTGCTCGTCCGCCCTTCGATCCGCCTCCAGCTTCCGCTTCCGCTTCTGCATGGTGGCCATAGATACCTTCGCTCCGGCTGCATCGAGACCAAGACCGGCATTATAGTTGATGACACGGCTGGATGTGGAGCGGTTCTTCCGTGAGGATGAATACATAGATGGGTGGGGGTAGAGGTAGAGGTAGAGGTAGCGCGACCTTGTCGCGCGCCGGCGCGCCCATCCACACGCTACACGTGATACACGCGTGTCGTTGATTTCACATGCCAATCGGCTGATCAATCATATTTGGGAAGACCACTGTATTTATGTGATGTAGAGTACTACAATACAGGTTGCTAGCTACAAGGGGGAACGAGGGATAGTACGAGCTCGTCGTCGACGACGGCGACGACGGCGGCGAGCGGGACAAGTGCCGGTGGTCCGGGGACAGGCGCCGCGGCATCTCTCGGCAAAGTGCCTGGACCCGCAGTGCCGCCGGCATCGCATACTTCCGTGCACGTGGTTCTGGTTCGTTTTCGGGCGCCCGCGAGATTCAGGAATGCTCCCTTCCCCCGTCCCCCGCTTGCTTAGGTAATGATGCCATCGTGTTCCCCTTGTAAATACGAATCCAATGATATATACATGTTGCTACATAGGGGAGGGGACTGGGGCAAGGGTCGAGCTCGTCGTCGACGACGGCGACGACGACCCTTGGCGCGGCGAGCGGGACAGGCGCCGAGGACAGGCGCCTCGGCATCTCTCGGCAAAACGCCTGGGGCCGCTGTGCCGCTGGCGCCGCATACTTCCGTGCACGTGATTTTGGTTCGTTTTCGGACACCCGCGAGATTCGCGAATGCTCCCTTCCCCCGTCCCCCGCTTGCTTAGGTAACGACGCCATCGTGTTCCCCTTGTAAATACGAACCGAATGATATATATATGTTGCTATATAGAGGAGGGGACGGGGGGAGGGTCGAGCTCGTCGTCGACGACGGCGACGACGACCCTTAGCGCGCGGCGGGGGCCGTTGGCGCCGGTGACGAGACGCGCGGGAACGGCGGCAGCCGGGCGGGCACGTGGTTGATGGCGATGATCTGGCCCCCTGCTCCCAATCTCCCTTATCTCTTTATCTCCCCGGGGGCGAGTGCTGGTGGAAGTGCTGCCGCAGCCAGGATTGAGCTAACAATGATAGTTAGCCTGGCCAAAGCACTACAACTGACCGGGCTACTTACCTTAGGTAAGAGGTACAATCAGGTGGTTGAGAGTATATATGAAGACGGCCGGAATACTCACACATGTGGATGCTTGTGTGTAGAGGCAGAGACCTTAGATACGAAGCACGGCCAAAACTACAGCGAACGCGTGACGGGGCTGACTTTAGCACGATTCAGGTGTCTTTGGAAGAGGCGAAGAAGGCGCAGTACTGACGTTTTATATACTGGCGCATCCGATAAGCCAGGGCTGGGAAACTTGTCCATGAAAGGTGAGAGCAAAGCGCCTCTCTAAACTGCTAGGATCGGAGGGAAGCGGGGATGCAGTCATTCAGTACGTAGCCGACATATTTTTTGTCCAGCTTCTCTAGCTTCTTCAATTTATGTCGGCCGCCTAGCGCAGAAACGGTGTGCCAGGCGCGATGATCGACTGATTCATCTTGTCCTTGTACGAATTCGTCGTGTGCCTGGAAATGTACGAGACCCCCGTCGACGATGCGATCGTAGTTTTTGACTCTGAGCCTGTGCCATGGATGGCGGCTTCGGGCGGATAGGTTGACCCGTCATTCAAGTCCATCGCGAAGCCTGGCAGCGAGCTTGCTGGTGAGTCTGGGTAGCTGTCAGCGAAAGACCTGGAATCTACAGGAGGTCCGACGAACCCGAAATCCCTGGAACCAGTATCGGTGAGATGCTCGTATCACCAACCACTAGAGTGACCGGTGACCTGTCCCGGGTCTCTATATCAGCGCCAGAGAGGTGCTTGCGCCTCAGCATGCGTTTGAAAGGTGTCAGCGTCGCCCGCACGAGACCCGTGATGATGGCCTTGAATTTGTTTTGACTTTGAGACTCATTCGAATGGTGACGGTTTCGGCCAGAATATCTTGTATATGTCGGAGTAGGTCGAAATCCCAATGAGGGAAGGTTCGTAGGCCCCGAGGCTGCGTGATGCCCTGAGGCTGCGTGTGACCGAAAGGGCCTCCCCACCAGCTTGGACTGGATGACCGTCGTCCGGGTCGGACTCAAGGAACTTGAACGTGAAATAGTCGAGTCGTAGCCATCTTCTTCTGTAATTTGAGAAAGTCTTCGCCGGACCCGCCTACCGCGCAGAGTCTCTGGCGTTGGTTGCACATCGAAAAGGACTGGATCGCGCGACGTCCGTACGTTCGCTGGGCGGTGCGACGGAGAGCCGGGTCTCTGCTCGAGAAGTGAAACTTCAGGAGAGGTGGTCTGAGGTTCCTGCGTGCTCTGTTCGATGATAAATCCGGATACTACGTCGCGAGCGTCAAATGAGGAATCAATGCGACTTCCTTCGCTACTACTGTACTTACGCTCGACAGTTGCCATTGATAACGTTGTGGCTGATATAGAAATGAGCCGTGGATAGCAGGGAAAGCCCAGAGAAAACATACCAGCGAGCATTCACTTGTGGGGTCCCGAAACTTCTGGAGGAACGGCGCGCGCTAGCGGCTAAGCAACCGGGCCCACGAGCACGAGCAAAGAGAGCAACAGCCTGGGCAGCTGGTGACGGAAAAAATTGTCTAAGCAAGCTGATGTTCTTTGTGAGAGAGTTCGTTGTGGAATGTGCAGAAGCTAAAAGGCGACATTGGCATCCCATCCAAACGCCTGCGTGGTTGACGCTCACCTGCCACTTCGAATGAGCGCTCGTGTTCATCGTCAACCTTCATGACAAGTCCTCGACCGCACTGCAGCACTCCAGATGGTAGACCACGATTTGCCTTCATCGAGCGCATGCGCGAAAAGTTTGGACAAAGGTAGTATCGTTAAGTCGCTGGTCACGGTGGGAGACTATCGGAGTAGTAGACCATGTGCGGTTTTGGCCCCCGCCGGCCGCGGCGCCAAACCCCCTTCAAATCCCCAACAACCTTTCTTCTCCGATGGACCCGCTGAACTTCGGGGGCTCGGATATTCCTGCAGGGCTACTTCAGTCCCTGCAGAATATGATGGCCAACTCGTTAGCGGGCGTCTCGTCTTTTTCTGTTTCTGGTGTCAGCGATGTGCGCGATGAAGGCATAAAGCTCCTCAAGGCAGCACGGTATGCAGATGCGCAGGAGAAGTTCCTCGCAGGAGTCAAAACCCTCGTTGGCGACGAAGTCGTCCTACCGCAGGACGCGAGGATTCAAGGCGGCGTACGCTTGGAGAAGTACTCGGCAATCGACCACCATCGTCTCTTTGCCGTCATGGGCCTTTGCGACGATATCGCCCAATGTTGCCTTGGTTCGGGCGAGGTGGAAAAGGTGCGAAGTCGGTCTTAATATAAACCACAGATGACATTCTGACTCTGAACACAGGCCTTGGCATGGCTTGAAGAGGTGAACGTCATTTGCAAGAATGCTTTCATCCAAAAAGATCCCCCTGTGTTTGGTGCGTATGCCGTACCGTCGGCTCCATTATCTCCTCATGTTCTCAATAGACTGGTTCGACTTCAACCTTCAGAGCCAAGACTACTTCACCCACCGCATGAGAGCGCTCTCCCGCTCTTCTGACGTCTTCCTTTCCCTCGGGAACACCGCCGCTGCCACGCACCGTCTCTGGACGGCGTCCATCAACATCGTTTCCCTCCCGGACCGCCCTCCACTCAATAAGCAGGCTTTGCAGCGGCTTGTACCTATGGACCGCACTGTTCAGCGGGCACACAATCGGCATCCAGACCCGCAGATCACAGCGAAGTGGCAGGTCACGCAACCAACGCTGCAGGTCCTCGGAAGCTGGCAGAAGATCGAGCTGAAAAGACCTGGACCTTCCATACAGCCACGCCAAGCGTTCTCCAGCTTTGTTTGGAAAGGTAGGACTAGTGCACGTACTCTCTTTCTCGTGCTCATCCTGCGATAGGCAAGTTCTACGTGTGCGGCGGGATGAAGGAAAGCCTGGGGCCATACTACCACGACTTCCAGTGCATTGATCTCAACGAGCTGGATGCGTGGCGCACCCTCCCTGAGCCTCCGCGTCGACCGAGGGCCGACTCAATAGCTGCCTGGCAAATGCGCTTGGACGACACGACCGACCGCGCGTACCTCTTCTCCGGCAGACGCGAGCTCCATTACTTCGACCTCAAGGAAGAAAAGTGGGGTAAGATCGCGACGAAGTGGTCCGGCAGAGACCCGAAGTACTGGCCATACCCGAGCTCTGAGCTCTCGGAGTACTCCATGGCCATCGTGCGCGGGAAGCTGTACATATTCGGCGGGACATACTACACGAACACGCTCGGGAACAACTTGCTCATCGAGCTTGATTTGGAAACGCTTTTGTGGCGTACGCTGTCTGGGACGACGGGTCCTTTGGTACCAGACGTCACCACGCCGGGGCCACGCCGGCACGCGGCGCTGTGGGTTGACGGAAAAGGAGAACGCCTGTGGTTACTGTACGGGGAAGCTGACCGCGCGGGCGCGCAGGACCGGGGGCAGCCAAACGGGGCGAAGATTGGGTTCGGCTTCGACGACTGCTGGAGCTGGGACATCGCGGCAGAGTCTTGGCGGCGCGAGAGGATAGCGGGCAACCCTCCCAGTCCGCGTTCGGAACTGGCAAGCACATATGTGAGTTGGAACATGCTACATGTGTGAATGTCTGACCACGCGCCAACAGAACACGAAGTTAGACAAAGCATTCGTGTTCGGCGGGTACTGCCCCAACGTGCCGACTGTATTCCCCGACCAAGGTTTTTTCCAATTCACCTATTACGCGGATACCTTCATGCTCGACCCGGCGCCCGCCGACGGCTCACCGCCGCGATGGAAGCAGGTTCTGACCAGAGGTTTCCCGACATACCGCGCGCTGTCGCACCTAGTGTCCGACCCCGAATCGGGCAAGGTCTTCCTCTTTGGCGGGTACACGAACTCAGACTTCGTGCCGAACCGGAAGCACCCGATATCGCGCAGCTTCGGCGACCTGTGGCAGCTGAAGCTCGACGTGCCAGGCGGGTTCTTTGAGGGTGTCGATATCGAGGAGGAGGCACGGACGGCAAACGCCGGCCCGTGGAAGCGTTGTTTTTCTTGCGGCAATGCGGGCCAGTGGAAGAAGTGCGCAGGTCAGAGCGGAATACTTCATGCCTTCGAGAAATATGCTGACAAGTGGAGCTCGGGTAGGGAAATGCGGCGGGCGGGCATTCTTCTGCAACAAGGAATGTCAGATAGACGGCTGGAAGGAACACAAGGCAATGCACAACTGTTCGAAAAAGTGAACTCGTTGAATTTGCACCTCACATATACCTGCTACATATCTCGAATACCGACTCTCTCCACCATGTCCGATCAATTCCTCATCAAGAGCGCCTCGGTTCACCGCAAGAACGCCGTTCCTGGTGGAACGAGGGACATGTTCATCTTCGACTTTCTTGAGGAGCGGGTGTTGACCGACTTGATCGACACCTCAGATACGGATGTGAAGGTTGTTCTGGAGCCTGTCACCGCGGGCACAAAACCTTCGGCGCCTGATTCATCTGCAGACCACTGATAATCGTCCGCAGGAACGTCGCCCAGACGCGGGGGCGCCTGTCGTGGAGTGTCGTGGACGGTGGAAATGGGACTGGATCCCGAGTCGTGTGTGCCACGGCTGCTGCGTCGAGATGACGTGAACGACGGCAGGCGGGCACGGCGCTTGAGTTCAGAGAAAAACCCCTTCCGCGCCTTGCCTGGCCCACCAGGATCTTTGTCGACATTACTCAACACACCCGGAGACTGGGTTGCGGTCTTTCCAGGACGCCCGCGCTTCTTCTTTTCGGGTGTGAGCGGCCTTGGAGAATCTGACTTGGTCTTCGCCCCGACAGATCGACCACGCCCGCGACGAGGGGTGTCCCTGTAGAAGCAAGTCCGTTCAGCGTCGATGATCTGGGAGCAATTGATAGAACACACTCACGATGGCGAGTCGGCTGATGAGATCGTATGTAGGTGCGGGGATGGCGCCAACGAGGGAAAGTATCCGTCCTCTTCGATGATGGACGCTAGGGAATTGGGTGCCCCGGATCCGGAATCCGAGGGGACATGTGAGCCTTCGTGGCGCGGCGCGGTTGAGGCGAGCCCATCGTTACGTCCTCGCGCTACATTGCGGCGGCGTAAACGCTGCTCTCTGGCGCTGGGAGGTAGAGCAGTCGCTTCGTCTCCTCGTATGACGGGCTCGGGCATGCGAGTGGGCGTACGGGGGTGGTCTACGCTGGTTCTCAACCTCTTCTGAGGGCGCGGTGTGAGCGCATCTTCTGAGTCCGCTGCTCGCTTGCGGGAAAGGTCTGTCATGATCTGTGCGAATTGCATTAATAGCTGATGCTGGCAATGTTATAGAGGGCGCACGCGTGAAGATAGCACAAGAGGATAACGGCGACTGGGAGAGGTTGGCTGGCGAGATGTTATTGGTTGTGTGAGAGCGGGAAACGTCTACGCGATGCGTAGGCACAAGCAGTGGACAGGAGAAACAGGGGAGTGTGATGTGGGTATGAAGAGAGAGGTAGCGTGAGAAGCGGCTGATGGGACTGAAGCATGACGAAGATGATGGGACCATGATAGAAGGAAGCCGCGCGGCGCGCCCGGAGCGCTTCAAGTTGCTATTGACCACAACGCAAATGGTGTAGAGTGGTCCCAGCCACTCCAGAGACAGCGACATTGTCAGTCACCGCAAGAACGCCGTTCCTGGGGGAACTCGGGACATGTTCATCTTCGACTTTCTCGAGGAAAGGGTGTTGACCGACTTGAAGGACACCTCAGATGCGGACATAAATGTTGTTCTAGAGACCGTTGCCGCAGGCATCGAGCCACTGTCGACATCGCACTCGTCCGCCGACGACACCTCCATCGAAACAGCTCGATCTGGAGCGTGACTGGGAAGTACCGGCATGCTATCGAGTGCTTCGATGACAGTCTCTGATGAACTGGCAGCGGGGTGTGGTTTGCCGCGGCCGGCTTGAGACGAGGCGAACAAACGGCGTTTGAGGCCGGAAAATATGCCTTTCAGCTTCTTTCCTGCACCGCCAGAGTCCCTGTCGTCTTTCTTCACCGGTCCTGGAGGCTGTGGAGGACTTTTTGAATGACGTCCACGCTTGATTGCGGCTGGTAGCGGCAGTTGACTTCGTGGGGCCATCGTGTTCCGGTATCCTGATCCGACATGTCTACCGCGACCGCGACCGCGACCACGACCACGACCACCGCCGCGAACGCCGCTGCTACTGCGACGAGGCGGGGCCGGTTCAGATGCTGAGGGCTTACCGACTCCAGCGAAGCGAAATGTGCTGGTGGTGCCGTAGCTGCGTGCACAGCGTCGGCGATCTGAAGGCAGCTGAACGAGAGAGAGCACTCACAGCGATAAGCCGTCCGTGGCAAGATGCACAGGCAGGGTTGGCGCCAATAACGAGGACTGGTACTCGTCCTCTTCTGGAATGGGCTGCGACCAGAGGGAGCGCGGTGGCGCAGGATACGGCGGGACATCACCAGTCGTATGTGGTGCGGTCGAGGCGGGGTTCTCGGCACGTCCCTTGCTAATATTGCGGCGGCGCAGCCGCAGCTCCCTGGCACTGGGCGTATGGAAGGGTTCGGAACCTCCACCGCGTGGATGCAGCTCTTCAAAGTTGGTTCTCATCCTCCTGCGAGGGCGTTCTGTAAGTGTTTCCTCTGTATCAACCCGGGCCCGTCGTTTGCGAGGCAGGTCTGCCATGGCCTGCACAAAAAGATGAAGTCGCATAGGTGAAGCGTATGATGTAACGCACATACTACTATGAGCTTGGAGGCAGAAGGCAATGTCGGAGGGAAGATGAGTACAGTGGAAGCAGCCACACAGCCGGAGGGGCGGGCGGGCACAGTCTTGCGCGTTTTGAATACGTGAAAGAGGTAGAGGAAGAGGAAGAGGGACGTGTACGGTGTAGCGTCGTGTACGTGAGGCACATTCACGTGTAGCCGCCGGCATAGGATCGGCATACACTTAGCGCTCGAGCCTCAGACACGACCGGATAGAACTTTCTGCCCAAGACAAGAAACAACTATTTAAACATAACAATGAATTCCAGTAGACAATCTCTACCGTAGAAAAGGCGTTCCCGGAGGAAGCTGGGACATATTTATCTTCGATTTACGCGAGGAAACTGTGTTCCACGACTTGAAGGACACCGACGAGGATGCAGACGCGGACGCGGAGATAATGGTTGTTTTGGAGCCCGTCGCTGCTGGCACAGACAATTCCGTCTCCGACTCTTCTCCTGAGGATCCTTCCAATGATGCCGTGCGGGCTGGTGAGCCCGAGGCTGAGTCCGCGGATTGCTGAAGTGCGGCAGAGTTCAATGATTCGAGTTCGCGTTTGCCAGTGATCGGCGAGTCGAGTGTAGACTGCCGGGCACCACGACGGCGAGTCAGATCCTTGGCTGAGTTGAAGATACCTCTGAGAGTCGACGTCCTCACGAGACGAGGGTCCTGCGTAACCCTAACGCGTCGCGAAAGGCCGTTTGTGGAGAAGCGACTGGTGGGCCTAGCGAGCAGCAGCGTTCATCAGCTGCTTGCTGTTAAACACGCAGTGACTCACGGTGGGGGAGAAAGAGAAGCGGGCCCATCAGCCTCCAGAGACGACTCATCCTCAGAGGTTTCCGGATGATACAGAAAGCGAGACGGAGTAGTGGCTGTGGATTGAAAGGGCGTGCTGCCGACATGTCAGCTATACAGTACTGCCTAGTCAAGGTATGCGACTCACATTGGTCCCGACGGAGGGTGATCCAATGCTGGCAGCTTGTCGCTGACGGACTCGTTGGATTCCTCTGGAATCGTCGAGAAGCGACGTTCCAGGGAACTCCACGCTTCAGTTTCATTTTCATGACTTTGAGTTGCGTTGAATGAAGAGGACGCGCTGAGGTCGATGTGGGCCGAACTCCGGACACGCCGACTCGGCACCGTACCGCCAGGAGGATTCGATGGAACGACCCGCCCGTCTGTTTGGGGTTCTGAGGGTTTATCTCCTTGCAAAGTGCGCGCTTTGTCTGCTTCGGCGGCTCGAATTCTCTTCAGAGGGCGCACTGAGCTGTCGTCTTCAATGTCTGCCATACCTTATCGAGCTTCAGCGTCAAGCCTCACAATATATGCGAAGGGCTCTCACGTACTACGAGCTTGTGTACGACTGCTCCGAATTGCTTCCCTGGGTAGAAAGGAAAGACGTAAGATGGGTGCGACGCTGGAGAGAGAGAAAAGCAATCTCACTTTCACTGCAGGCCGCACTTATTTGAGGGCCCGCAGATGGCTCCCAGGCTCTCCGGATCCCAAGACTGCTACGTCGCATTGCCATAACACTCATCCGCATCTGCTTCGCGACATCTGTGGGAGACCGCCTTGTGATGTCAGATGCGCTGTGTGTCCTACGAGTTTCAGTCGGACGGGGACAATGTGGTGCCAGTAAGCTACTGATTCCGGATAAGTGAGGAGTGGAAAAGCGCTATTGGTCGGTCACGGTTCCCTAGACGAGACCCAGAAGCAAGACGAGCACCCAACGAGCAGCTGGATAGTGCGGCAGAATTCATAGCAGGGCCTAGATATGTTGATGATGGTGAGACGATGAGATTCAGAGACGTCGCTCAGTTCCGCCACCGTGTGGCTGTACCCCCAAGCGCGGCGCGCGCCGCAGCTGTCCCCGACTGAGTCGCGCTCGAGCTATTGTCTGGCCAGCACCTTCTTCCACCTGCCCTTCAGCTTCATCGGCACTATATTCCTTGTAATCTGACCATTCCATCTCCAATTTGATCCGATTTTCCATTAAGATACAACGACGCAGGTTACGTGCCTGCACGTACTATAGGCACTGCGGCAGGTATCAAGGTGTGTTCATTCAATTCTTTCCCCTCGCCTATGGATTCGTACGGGTTCTAGTGGACCGACGTTTCCATCCAGAGAAAAATACATTTCAAGTCGACGGCGTTCGTTTTCTGGAAACGACAAGGATCACGGACTGCTCTTGGTCGGCGCCTCTTTATGCGGACAGGCTGGTGGACGAATATCAAAATGAAACGGACAGCGATATGACATGGAAACACACAAAGTTCTGAGTGACAACAGGTGACAACCTCGGTCCCGGTCAACGATCGCGGGGGAGCTTCTTGGTGCCGCACGTGCTTGGCTATATGCGCTGCCAAGCTGGGCGCATACATGCAGGCTCGAGGTACTGCCATGGTGGCCAATGTACCTGCTGCATTCGCAGGCAGGTGTCAGGGCACACTCACGGTCCTGGGTCGCGTGTCCTTCGCCTACCGCGCCGTGTCGAAAGCTTCCATACGGATGGGCCGTCTTCGCTCTGCAGGCATGATCATTTCTCCTGCATTTTCATGCGTAGAATCATGATCGTTTGACTCGTAGGATATGCACACCTTCAGTCACGAAAGCGCATATACCCCTCGATGCTCGAACACAGTTCCCATTCCTGCTGAATCTTGTCGATGCAGAAGCACTCTCCAGAGCCGCTCGCAAGAAGAACATGTTCTACAAGAGAAATGAACAACGAGCCGCCGCCGCCGATACACAACGTAACGCACCTTTACTATTTGCAGCCATTGCCGATCATCAACGTCAAGTGAGCGCCTGCCGCCCGCCGTCATGACTGCATGACTCCGCAGGCGAGGTCGCTGCAGTGCGACGTCCCGTCGAAAGTCTTCTCGAGCTTGAAAAGCTTGGATACACGACTGAAGAAGAGGGTTTTCGAACGACATTGACGGTCCTTGAGTGCCGAGCTTTAGCCTTTACCCGATCTCGAACCGAGGGAGGAGAGCAGTGATGTCAGACGTGCGGGGTAGGCTCGACAGAGATGGGGGCGGCTCTGTCCATTTTCTGAGATTTGTTGGGGAGAGGAGGAGCCGGTTCTGGTGAGCGCCGCGATAGAGGAGAAAATTCGCACGCGTATTGAAGCGTCGGATGATGGTGCTCATCAATGTTCCTGCAGCTCTTTGTGCTGTGCCCTTCCACGTCCATGCATCCCTAGCCGCTCCTTCGCCCTCGTCCCAAGGTGAGCTCTCGCTTCGTCGCGCGCACCAGGCGCATAGTTGACGCTTTGCATCGAAGGGTCCTTCTCAACCGACGCGATACCGTTTTCGGCTCCACCGCCTCTTTTATGCGCCGCTTGCGGTCTGCATTCCCTTCATAAATGGCCACCAAAACCCAGACGACGCCCTCCTCCTTCTCTCGTTTACGTCTCAACTTTCGTTTTCCCGCAAAGGCACGTCCGCCGCCGCAGGAAGAGCCCGACGAAGATGACTGGTACATTCCTTACAATGGGCCTTATGAAATCCCGAGCGACATCGCTCCATTGCGCGACCGCGACCGCGACAGCTGGGGACAGCTCTTAAGCAAGGCTGTGTCGGGGGAATTGTCGAGCGAGGGGCGGCGGGAGGTCGAGGACCCGGTGGGCATCCGGAACCGCGCACGCGTGCAGTCCGACGCACATGGCTACACCTCCTCCGGCTTGAATCCCCACCGCCGTTCGCGCCCCGCGAACATCAACACCGCGCACTCGCCGAGTCTCGTCACCGGCGGCGTCGGCGAGTCGCCCATGCCCGTGCAGCGCTTCCAGGAGCCCTCGCCGCCGGCGTCCGCGACGAACCGCCTCAGCTTCGCGAGCTTCCTCACGTTTGGCAACGCGTCGCGGCGCCTCTCGCCTGCCCCGGCCTCCCGCTCGAGCCGCCCCTCGTCCCCCGCGACCTCGTCGATCCCGCCCCCTCCCCCGCCGACACGGCACGCGACGGTTGTCAAGCGCGGCCGCCCCCCACCAGTGGAGCCGTTGCAGACCAACCGTGCCGCTGGCGACGAGCTGTATGATTCGTACTACTCCACTCTCGTTTCGACACCTGCGGCGCAGCGGTCTCACGCAACAGCCCCCACGCATTCACACAGCAATACGAGCTCGCCCCACCCGTACGCCTACCCATTCCCTTCGCCGCTCGTCAACGACTCGCCACGCAAAGCCCAGCACACCCCAATGCCCTCCGTAAACAAGGGCAAGGCTGTCGACCGCTCGCACACGAACCCCGCGCACTCAGCCCCTCCCATCCCCACCTCGATCCGCATCCCGGCGCCCCCACAGTCCAGTGGCCCGCGCACCTCACTGTTCAAGGCGATTTCGACACCGAACCTGCGGGGCGCGGCGCGCGGGTCCCCCCGGCCCAAGTCGCCTGCGCCGCGCCCCGCGAAGCAGCGTTGGCTCTCCCCCGAGACGTGGTGCGACGCACTCATCTTCCCGCGGCCCCGCTTCGCCGTGCGCATCGAGCACGGCTCCGGCCCCGCGACGCCCGCGAGCCGCAACGTGTTGAGCCCGGCAATGCAGTGGAACGGGGACGGCGGGCCCGTCGTCACGGAGCGGGCGGCACGTCGCGACGTCAACGTCGCCGGGCCGTCGCGCGGTCTGGGCAAGTCCAAGTCCGCGCTGAATCTCTCGGTGGTAGGGCGGCCTTCGCACGGGCCGCCAGAGGGCGATCCAACCATGCTGATGCCGGCCAATGGCCGAGACAGACCAAGAAGCTTCGCACAGGACGACCTCGCGCTCCCTTCTCCCGCGCCATCACTTGCGAGGTACGTTATAATAACATGATCTTGATGCCTGTCGCGCACTGCCTGACCGACTGCGTCACGACAGGGTTTTGGAAGCGCGGGATACGCTCAACCGCGAGCGCGAGGCGTGGAAGTCGCAGGCGTCCAAATCGTTCCAGAACAAGCGTACGCGTTCTATCGGCCGGGGGCGCTCAAAGTCCGTTGGGCACCGCGGTGCGCCACCGAAGGACATGGGGAACATGAACTTCTTGGCCGCACGTACACTCCTCGGCAATCAGTCTGTGGCTCCGGCAGTGCACGTCACTGGCCCGTTTGCGACCATCGAAAACCCAGGGCAGGCAAAGTTTGGCTTTGGCACCGTCTCATCTTATGCGCACTCTCACACGAAGTCGCATGGCCACACCAACTCCCATGGACACACCAATTCCCATGTCCACACTAACTCGCATGGCCATTCAAACTCGGTCGGGTACTCTGTTTCGGATGGCAAGGGCCACTCGCGCACTGGCTCGGGTGTGAAGTCAGCATTCAAATCCGCCACCGGCTTCTGCATCACAGACGAGCAAATGAGCGTTCTGGACGAGAAGAAGGCGGCGTTCGATGGCTCGCTCCAACGGCACGACACCAAGGTCGTGAAGCTAGAGGATCTGATGCTACAGGAGAAGCGCCGACGCGAGGATGTGTACGTCCTGTCTACGCAATCGGCGGCACTAGCACAGGTGCGCGGCGAGGCACAACGTATTAGCCCCTCGCCCATCGGCCCCTCGCCCTCACCGTCTGGTATGACCGCGTCTGGCGAGGACGCGCTCGTGGGCATCGCGATCTCGTCCCCACCCCCACCCTCCGACGATCAATCGGAGGACATGGAGGCGCTCCGCATGCCGGACCACCCGTACGCGCAGCGCGGCTTCTCCTCACCGTACCAGCCCGCACACCGCCACCAGCGTTCGACGTCGACGCAGCTCCGCGGCTCCGATTACGCGGGCCCGCACCTGTCGACCCCGACGGTCGTGCAGCCCGTCTCCCTCGCAAACGACGTGTCCGCGCGCCACCGCCTCCCGCCGCACGCCGTGTGCTGCACCCTTACGCGACGGCGTACATCCCAGGGCCGGACGAACAGCCCGCAGGCGCGCGGGAGTCGTCGTACCCGAAGCTGCCGCTGGACCCCTTCCAGCGGCCGTCCCCGGAGCACACCACGCCCTCACACCAAGGACACGCTAGCGATGTCGGCCCGTCGCGCCATGCATATGCTGTTGGGGACCGGTACAGTGGGGAGCCATTGGGGTTGGGCGACGCGATGGCTTATGTGTTGCGGCGGCGTGGCAGTCAGGACAGCGGGCTGGGTGATAGCGAGGAGCATGGCGAGGGGGAGCAGAGGGAGCCCGACGCTCCGGGGCCATCTGCTTTTGCCGCCACCGTCACGCCCCAGCGCAAGCATCGCCCCGAGCTCCAACTCAGCAACACGCAGGTCTCGTCGCATTCGAACCACACCGTCGCGTCTTCGCCGCCTGACACGATCAACCCGCCCTTTTTCCGTGTGTCAACGTCGACAATGCGTGCTACGCGCGGCTCGTCGTCCGAAGGCGTCACCTCGTCCAGCTCATCGCCGCAGCAGTCGCCGCGGCCGTTCAGCAGCCTTGAGGACCTCGACCGTTACCGCAACCTGTTCTACAAGCCCGATATGATCGAGACACCGACAAGCGAGCATCGGCGGCAGCTGTCGCGTGAGCCGAGTGGGAACATCCCTATGGATGTTACGTCGCGCACCAGCACCGCCGGGAGCGGGCTCATGGGCCTCACGCGCCAACTGAGCGAGGAACTGGAGGCGCTGCAGGACGACGCAACGGAGCGCGACGACATTTCGTCACAGATGTGGGGCCGGCGCTATGGTGGGATGAGGGGCGAGCCGTCGACGAGCAGCAGCCGCACGAACCCGAATGTCGTGCTCTCCCTATCCTCGCAGTCCGAGGCTCTGTCGCCGGGTGGGACGACGCTTCCGCTGCGCTTGCATAGGCCGGCGAGCCCCCAGTACGTTGATCCTCCGGCTATCAACATTCCCGAGGACATCGAGTCTTCGCGTGCGTCGTCTGTCTTGGAGAGGTCGCCTTTAGAGGATATCGACCATGACCGTACGTGATTTTGTTCTGTTTGCCATACATCTAATGCTGACTTGCTCGTGGTGCAGAGCTGCTTCGCTTGGGAACCGTGGAGGCTGTTCTGACTCCAGCGGCCACTAGCGCGGACCAACGATTCTCTGGCCACCTCTCTATGGTGGGTGAGGTCGAAGGTCGCCGCAGCTCGGAGGCGTTGGACCTGGGTGAGGACGATACAGCACGCCAGCGCGTCGTGTCGAACAACAGCCTCGTCCCGCCTCGCTCTGCACACACTGAGGTGACGCGGTCGAGTTACATGACCAACGGCACCGACACGTCGCGCATGTCCGGCCTCTCTGAGTTCCCCGTCCCACCCCAGCACGTCGTGTCCCCAGACCACGTATCCATCATCCAGTCTTACTTCGATACCCCCCGCGCACAGGTTGACGACCCGGTGTCGACGGCAGGCGGGCTGCGGCCGCTCCTCCTTAGCAGCAACCTTCGGACTAATTCCGGTGACTCAACTGGCACATCATTATATTCTTCAGTGTAACCAGATGCACCCCCCTTTTCGTTCCGCTCACCCACATTATTTGCTATACTAGTGCTGCCCAGATACATAGTCCTTGCCCTGTTTTCCTCCCTGCGTCCTCACATCTAGCATCTAGCTTCTCTCGTCATCATCATTTCCTTCCTTCTGTTGTGTGATTTGATCTTGGTCTCGGCTTTACTTCATAAAATTATTCTTTACATATGGTGACTAGTGAATGTGTAGACTGCGACCGATGATAGAGCTACAGAGGAAGTACAGGCCTAATAAAGAACAGCGATAGCAGGTAACAAAGCAATCACAAAACAAATTATTCATCATATTGCGTGAGCTGCAGATCAACGAACGTCAGGCGATTTCTCGGGGCTGTGAGAGGCATGTGAACTCACGTCCAGAGTAAGAGTACGAGAGCTGTTGACGTCCTGATCGCGATAAATACCGACGAGGGAGTTACCGCGCTCGTAGAGGGAGCCCTTGAGACTGATGACGATAAATTGGAAGGTGTCCGAGGCGTGCGCTCGGATGTAGTTGGCAATCTTGGCGACATTGGTGTTATCGAGCGCGGCGTCGACTTCGTCCAATACGAAGAATGGACTGGGTTGATAACTGCGCCCAAAATGCGTCAAATGCAATGGCGAGAGCAAATTTGAAAATACGCACCTGTGAATGGCAAAGAGAAGAGCTAGTGCGGCAACCGTCTTCTCACCACCGGACAGTTGTTCCATGTCACGGAAACGCTTCATGGGAGGCATAGCGTGGTACTTGATACCAGCAAGATACGGTTCCTTGTGTCCCTGATGAGACGATCATCACGGCTGAATTTATTTCCACTCACTTCGTTATCTTCCAAGCTGAGATACGCCACGCCTCCCATTGGTGCGGCTTTGCCCTTGGTCAGGTCTTTGTACACCTGGTCAATACGTGCGGAGATGTGCTCGTATGCCTTATTGAACATCTTAGTACTGCAGCGGCCGTTAGTCAGTAGGCCAGGACTATAACTGTTGAATTGCGCACCGTCTTTGCTTCACATCGTTGAACGTGTCTCTCGCATTCTTCGAATCCTTGCGTGCCTTGTCTGCCTCCTTCTCCGTTTCGGCTAGTTTCGCCTCAACATCGTCGAGTCTGAGATATAACGTAAGCGACAACCGACAGAATCGCGCTTCACCACACACCGCTCTATCGCCTTCATGTTCGGGGTCATGCGCTCAATTTCACCGCTCAGCTTGAGAATTTGCGCGTCTAACTCCGCAAGTGTCTCGCCCGATGCATCCTGATTCATCTGTGAGTGGAGCAGAGCGTACACCTGAGCACGCCGCTTACCTCCTTTTCGTCCTCTTCCAAACTGTCGAAGTCCACCTCGATCCCATAGTCCGGCATCCGCTTTATTTGTTCGCTGCCGTCGTCTTCTTCCCCGTCCACGTCCATGGCGACAACCTCGTCGCGGAGATTCTGCTTTGGGCTGAGCAGGCGCATCGTGACAGATGAGAAAACGCTCACCTCTTCCATTGGCACGTTCTTCAAATTACCTGCGACCAACGGCAGCTCGACCTCGTCGAGGCGACATTTCCGGTAGATGCCTGATCGCTCAAGACTGAGTCTCTCGATGTCGTCATTCTGTGATTCTAGTCAGCAAGACGTGACTCGGAGCCACAGCACGACTCGCCTTCGTAGAGATCTCCTTCTCAGCTTGCTCTAGTTGCTTCGCGGCTTTCGTCGTCGCCCGCTTAGCATCGTCGACCGCCTTGTTCTTCTCCTCGAGCGCATCCCTCACGTCCTTTATCTCCGCCTCGAGATCAGCAATCGCCTCATTCATCTCGTTGATCTCCTCTTCCGTGGCCGCCTTGGTCCCAGCCAGCGTCTGGAGGTTCTGTTCCTCGGTAGCGATCACTTTCTCAAGACTTGTCAGACGCTCCCGAATCGCATTGAGCTGCTCCTGCTCGAAGTTCGATCTATATTCTGTCGTTAGCTGGTGTGGCTACGGATGGGATATATTTGCCTTACTGATGTGTCAATCGGGCGATTTGCGTATCAAAACGCAGACGCGCCGTGCTCTCCTCCTGCGCCAGCTTGAGTTGGCGCTCTTCGTACTCGCGGATGTTGGAGACGCCAATTTGTGCGCAGAAAGTTGAGAAGATGCCATCTTCCGCCTCGGCGATGACTGACTCCAACTCGGCAATCTTCTCGCGGATCGCCGAAAGAGCTTTACGCGCCTAGATTGCAGCAAGATGGGTCAAGAGCTCTGTATACCAAAAGATTGACTCGAACCTTGTTCAATCCTGGAGTGTTCTGTTTGATCGTACGCTCGACGTGCTTCAGCTCGTCCTTCAGACCAGTGACTTTGTGCTTGACCGCGCTCTACGGGACCGGTAGTAAATTTCAAAATCTGATGAGCACAGAATGAGGCATACTAAGTCATCTCTTGCGACCTGAAGACTCGACTCCAGTCGACTCATCTCAGCGGCCAATTGGTCGTCCTCCTTGCTTCGTGGCTTCTGCTTCGTGAGTTCCCGCAACTGGCTCAGGAAGGAGTCGCGAGCACGCTGTAGGCCTGAGTCGGAAACAAATGAGCGGGCCGCCAGTCGAAAACTGCAGGAAAAACATACCTTGAATGTCCTTCTCCTCCCACCTTCTGCTATTCCCATGCGCACTCCGTCCACCCGTCATGAGACCAGTCTTGTGGATCACGGTCCCTTCCAGCGTCACGACTGAGATAGGTGAAGCCGTAGTTAGTACCGAAGAAATGTGGGTGGGGAGATAATCACCTTTGACGTCTGCGTTCTTCTCCCATATCACGTGGCGCGCGATCTCCATCGTATCGCACACCAGTGCATTCCCGCACGCGTGGTGCATCGCGCGCTCAACAGCAGCCTCGTATTGTATCACATCGAGCGCAAGCCGAGCACCCTTGGCAAAGGAGCGGTACTTGTCGTTGATGGGCTTGACTTGAATCGTGTCGAGCGGGATAAATGTCGTGTGACCCGCGCGTTGATTGCGCATATACTATATCAAGGCGTCAACTGGATGTGAAACGAGACGCGAGATGTATGCGAACCTCGATACAGTCGATGGCCGTCTTCTCCTCATCGACAACTACGGCATCGATATTGCGACCAAATACGACAGAGATGGAGGTTTCATACTTGCGCTGGGTGGGCTTGCACAAGTCTACCAGGCGACCTCGCACACCTGCGACAGCCATCAAAATCATATTGTGTAGCAGAACGGAGGGAGATACGAACCAGGGAAGATACGTTGCAGGTTGGCGAGAACCTCTCGCTGCTTCGCTTCGCGCTCGGACTCGCGCTGATCGACACCGGCTTGCAAGAGCTTGTTATGGATCTCTCCGAGCTTCTCGTTCAACTCGGCTTCCAGTTGGCTACACACATAAGCATTAGTCAGACAATCCGTGCCATGTATTGGGGCGCACCGCACCTGATTCGCGTGCGCTCAGAGTGCTGGTTCTGCAGCTCCTGCTTGACCTTCCCAAGTTCCGCGGTCTGCGACCGCACCTTCTCATCGAGCTGATACAAGGGCCATTGTGAGTAGTCGATCATGACGACAGATATAATGAGGGCACGGCACCTCGTCTTTCTTGGCGCCTTGAGCAGTAACGTCTTCACGCAGGCGGTCACGTTTAGCCTCGAGCTCCTCTTGCTTGTCGCTGAGCTGAGTGAACGTCCGAGCCGTTGTTTTCTCTTCTCGCTTCAGTGTCTCCAGAGACTGACGCTCGTCCACGGCGAGCACGCTCGCCTCCGCTTTCCTGTCGTCGGACGTAAGAGTCCCGTTGATACAGACGATCGGATGGCTTACAGTCGACGATATTCTTCGAGACTCTCTTCACTAAGGGCCAGGTTGTGTTGAGAGGCGTGCCGTTGCTCCTCTGCGACACTGTCAACAAATTTGATTGAACAGAGGCACTGAACGCAACGCACCCAAAGCAGCATCAGCCGCCCTTTGCACCTGGCCCAGCTCATTACGGTAGCCTTCGAGTTTCTGCACTTGCTTTGCTTCGTCCTTCAGAACCTGCGCCTTGATATTTCTCGCATTCCCAGCTTTGCGTGTAGAGTGCGCGATCTGAGCCTCCACCGCGACCAAATCGGGTTTCTGCATGCAAGTGAACATCATGAAAAGCCATCGAGACATTGGGGTGACTGACCTTGTCCTCGAGTGCTTTCTCAGCTTTCTTGACCTTCTTCTCGCCGCGAGTCACACTCAGACGCGCCTTGGCCTGGTCGGCGCGAGCAGCCTCCAGCCCTTCGTCTGCAGCTTGTTTGTTGGCGCGAAGATCTGACAACTCTTGACTTTTACTCTGGATCTCATTAGCGTCCTTCTCCAAGGCCTCCTCAATATGAAAAAGCTTGAACAGAATACGGCGCAAATTCAAATCATCCTACAGGGACGCCAGGTCAGAGTTAGCGGCATACAAGACGATAAAATAAACGCACCCGCTCTTGACACAAGGCCTCAAACCGATCCGCCTCGCCCTTTTGCTCCTTGTACTGCTTGATTTCGCCAGCGATGCCACGGCGTTTGGTGAAATTGAACGTTGCGTTGTCCGTAGCGCGGTCCTGGGCCTCCTTCGCAGCCTCGTACTCCCCTGCAAGTTCTAGTGAGCCACTGATTTGCTCTACGAGACGTGTGAGCTCTTTCGGCGATTGCGAAGCCACGGCTTCGACGTCGCCCTGAAACACGAGGAAGTTCTTTGCCTTGACCAGGATATTGTGCTTCATGAGGGCGGCATTGTATGCAGAGTACGTGACAACTCGGTTGTTCAGCTTATATTCGGAAGCCCCGGTGGTGGATATCCTGTGAACAGTTGATACGCCCCTCTCGAACAGTGGAATCGCAACTCACGTTCGTTGGAACTGCCACTCTTTCCGCGCTTCATCCTCGTACACGGCAAGCACCCACGCCTTCTGCGCGGTCCCTTCACCCTCGCCCTCTTCGTCCTCCTCGTCCTCTTCGTCGTTAGGTGCGGCCTGTGAGCTTGCCTCGGCGCTGTCCTTCGCAAGGCGTCTGCCTCGGTAGACGAGATCCTTGAGCTGAGAGCTTCGAAGCTGCGCGCTCTTCACGCCGAGCACAAAGGATATTGCGTCCATCAAGTTCGACTTGCCTGCTCCATTGGGACCGATGACTGAGGTAAATGCGCGGAACGGGCCTATCGTCTGGCGACCTCTGCGCTCGCTGTTGGCCGATGTCGCCCATGAATATCAATTGAGCTCACCTGTAGGACTTAAAGTCGCACACTTCGATGCGGATGAGAGGCATTTCTCCCGCTATCCAGCAGCAAAATGCGCTCCGTCGTGGTGGAAGGTGGATGAGGGTACACGGTGTGACATGCGTGACCTCACGCGTCAAGCTCACTGAGCGTGACACCGGAAGCCTCCTCGTCGCCGAATGCCACTAGCAGTCGGTTTTCAACGCCGACTTCCTTTGCTTTTCTCCACGTCGCTTCGAATACAGCCAGCCGCTACTAAACTTGCCCTTGTCACATTATCAACACGATCTCAAATGGCTGACCAGTTGAGCAACAACAGGAACTGGTACACTGAGCTTGCAAGCCTGCCGATTTATACATCGGCAGAATTTCTCTCTGACAAGGGTGTGTAGAATTCATTTACGAACCTCCTTTTTCTCATGACGGGCCCAGTCGCTCGTGTAACCTGTCAGATCAAAGACCACGTTCGAAACGCCAAGAGAACGTACAACAAGACCCTTGTCATTCAGTCGTCATCCAAAGATGTTCTAGCCGTCGCAACTGCATCACAAGAGGTCTCCTCAGACGTCATTTTGTCGACAACATCGTCCTCCGGCAAATTGATCGCGATTCTCCGCGAGACGGCCTCAAATGGCGACAAGAAGCGCTTCGTGGAGATATGGGCGGGCGAGAGGCTGGAGGCCTCAACTGAGGTGTCAAAACAGCACAAGGCCTTCTACTCGGATGGTACGCCAGCTTCAGTTCTCTGAGGTGTCTACGAGACGACGATCGTCCAGATCAATTGTCATCGCTGTCTTTCTCACCCTCCGAGACGGCCCTGGTATACACTGCGGAGGCCAACTCGCCAGAGAGCAGCGACTCTGACCCATTCGCACGCTTCCGATTCGTACCAGACTTCGGTGAGGGCTATACCGGCAAGCGCCGGCCGACACTATTCCTTGCGCGCTGGCAGGCCGCGTCGGGACCGTCAAGTCCAGGGAGCATAGTCGTGCGGGCGCTCGCCATCCCAGAGACGAACACCACGGTGTTCTTCGGTCAAGCTGTGTTTTTTACAGAGGATACTCTTATCGCAACTGGCTACGGATACAGTGCCGATGGCAAGCTCCTCGGAATTAAAGGCTGCTGGAACCGGCCGACCGCCGTCTGGCAACTCACTCTCGAACCAACAGCACCTTCAGGGTCGTCTGATACTGCCATCACAGTCTATTCACTGTCCAAACTTTCCGACACCTCGCGCTCTAGTCGTACCCCACGCGTCTATCGGGACCCGACTTCCGGCCATTCGACCTTGTACTACTTGTCGCACGAACTAGGCGGCCCCCATGCAACATGCTCGGCCTTGCGCGCTGTTGACTTACAGAAGAAGGATGACAAGATCATATTTCCCGTTGTAGACAAATCTCGCCCCGACCAGCTGAATGGATTCGCTGGTCTTTATTCTGGCTTAATACCGCGCCCCTTTCTCCGCTTCGGCGGCAAGCTGTACCTCATCAGTCAAGCAGTGGAGGGCTCTTCACTCACGATTGTCTTAGTCGACACCGACAGCACGCCGTCAGTCAGACGCCTAACTTCCCCTGTGGATGGTAATGCGCTCTGGAGCTGGGTGCTTCTTGCCACAGATGGCGAAAAGTGGATATTAGCGGCCCGAAGCGGTCCCTCTGTACCTCATCAACTCGTACTGGGCCGCCTTCAAGATACCCCCAGTGGACCCACCGTCGACTGGCATGTCGTTGACAAGCCAGAGCTCCCTCCTTATGGTCCGTATTTTCCCTTCGTAAGTCTGACCTCAGAGCTCACCTCACCGCAGTCGAGGAAGCATTGGAGTCGGTGAAGAGCTCAATTATTCAAGTACCCGATCGATACCCGGTAGAAACGATTGTTATCGAGTCAAAGGCGGCCGCAAGACCACCGCCATTGCTGACCTTCATCCATGGTGGCCCCCACAGCGCCTCTAATACTGCATTCACGCCATCGTTGACCGCGCTTGTTCTAGAAGGCTGTATGTCATCGTCTTAGGGCATCTGTCGCATACTAATTTGCTTTGCGCAGATACTTTATCTCTTCCGAATTACACTGGGTCTGTCGGATGGGGCGACTTCTATGTGAAGAAGTTGATAGGAAAGTGCGGGGCACTCGACGTGGAGGATGTCATGGCAACGATCAACGTCCTCGTGAAGTCCGGCAAGGCTGCACTGGGTCCTGGCAAACAGCTAATCATGGGAGGCAGCCACGGCGGCTTTCTAGGCGCGCATCGTGAGCATCTCCCCCCCCCCTCCCCTCATCGTTGCTCTGACTAGCTGCGCGCAGTCGTCGGCCAGTACCCGGACACATTCTCCGCTGCCGTGCTACGCAACCCCGTCATCTCCTCCCAACCGTCCTCGACGGACATCCCCGACTGGTACTTCTACGAGTTCGGCATCGTGCCCTCGCTCAACAGCGAACAGATGCCGCCGGAGCTCTACGCGCAGCTATACCCTACCTCGCCCATCGCGTACGTGCAAGAGGTGCGCGCGCCTGTGCTGTTGATGCTAGGGCTCGACGACCGGCGCGTCGTCAACGTGCAGGGAAAGGCGTTCTATCATGCGCTGAAGCTGCGCGGGAAGGAGGTAGAGATGCTGGTATTTGAGGGGGAGGGGCATCCGCTGGATGGCGTGGAGGCGGCGAGGGTGGGCTGGGAGGCGTCGGTGGCGTTTTTCGAGAAGGCGAGAGACCAGCCTCAAATTGCACCGTCCGCCGCGAAGTTGGGTTGACATTGACATTGGCCACATTTCTGAAACCCGGCGAGCTTTGTTTCCCGTTGTGGTCCGGAGACACATGGAGCGACGAGGGCGCGCAGCGCACAATAACACAGTTGACTACAGTGTTCCTACTTTTGAATGGCATCATGTATACTGAGAATTCCATTACAGCGCCTGGTTGATACAACATAAATGCGTGTGTATAGTAATTTGCGTGCGTGCCATAGCTAGTCGATCAAGTCCGCGGAGAAGGTCCTTCCATCTGCTTCCCCGGAGCGTCTCCAGCGTCCGTGGACATGGGACCACTGTGAGCCTTGAGAAGTCCTTCGGTTTCTAGTAATGGATAACCTTCGAAGTATGCGGGAGGATCGACAGGGGAGGTCGTCTGCGGCAAGGTGGATTCGGGGTGCTCCGCGACCAAGTGTTCTGTAGAGTCATCGCGAGCCAAGGGGCGTCTGGCTCGCTTGAGCATTGGCCGCAGGCGGCAGCAAACCGTCCACACGAACGCGAAAACCAAGACGATGCCAACGACAATCACTGTCAGCAGCCCGGTTATCCCAGCCACGGTCTTGTACCATGGGGGCATCATAGCTACGAGTGGAACACTCGCGCCTATTGTGCTGTTGACACAGTTGAGTAGTGTCAGGTCGATCGTAGGGGGGAGAAGCGCGGGCGCCTGAGTCATGTTGTTCACATAAATGAGAGCGGCCGTGTTGTTGTACCCGTCAACGGTGAGCGCGACGCTGCTGCCGCGGTAGTACTGCACGACTTGCTCCGGGAACGGGCCGCCAGTTCCATTGTACTGTAGAAACATGGTGCGCGGGCCAAGATACTGCTTGCACCTCGATGTGATTGACATGTTCAGAGAGATTATGGTCGCGCTGTCGGCGAGGACACGTAAGACCGTTGGCGGCGAGTAAGTCTGGTTGGACTGGAGCTGCAGTGTCATCAGTTGGCCCCCCAGGCGCGTGCTGTTGGTCGAGTACTGTTCGATGTCCCAGCGAACCTGTCAGTCCGATGGTGACGATACATGGACGTTTGAGCTGCTCACCTCCCGTCCATTGTACGGGTAGCGACCGGAGTAGGTCCCGGAGGGATCTATCCATACAATCGGCGGATAGTAAAACGACAAGTCACGACCGACGACGGTACAATAGGCAGGCAGGCCTGGGTATCCGCATCCATAATACCTGCAGTCAAAAGATGAGCGACGCCCGCGATGCCCGGCGAATGAACTCACCTGTTTCCGTACACGTATCGGCGTGTGCCGCCGCCCACTCTCCGCCCAGCGAAGGGACCCGATTTGATCTTCCTTATCGTCTCCACCCCGTTGCTTCCAGGACTCGCCATGATCCCTTTGGCGTGGAACTTTTCGCCGCCTGGTATCTTGGTCGCGCTGCCGCCGCTCGACCCCTTTGCCCCACTGCGGCCGCCTCCCCTGCCACCACCTCCGCCCCCCTTGCGTCGCTGAAGAGTAACAATGACGGGCATGAACGGATGGGATGAGGTATTGATGGACCACGCCGGGTGAAATGGGGATAATAAATCGTGCGACTGGTACTCACCCGCTTTTTATATGTGAGGAGCACTGATTATTGACAGTGAGCCGATGATGCGGTCCAGGCCCGTGCGTTATCAACGTGGTTGTACGGCTACGAACATGATGTCCTGCCCTTCACAGCCTTATTCACAACAGCTTGCTCATACGTCAAGCACAACAAGACTGCGGTCGTTAACTGCACATAGGGGATTATTTAAAAGGCGCACTATTGCACGAATGCTGTGCAACTGCTAATGCTGTGGCGCGCTGCTTGTCCCTGCGCTCAAGGGTTCGGTCAATCGTAAGCTGTGTGATGTTCCCAAGCACATGCTCGCGTACCTAGTGCTATACCGAACTGACTCTGAGTCGAGCGCTAACCCAGGCCTTTCAACGTTCCCTCACGCTCCCATTGCCCTCGGCATGCGGGCGCAATACACAGGCTATGCTGTGTATCGCTTGCTAGAGTGAGACTCCTGTTCGCTGCAGGCAGGACCACATACTCGTGTACAATGTGCGTTGGGCAATACGGCGTTCCATGGGCACGCTGTGGTCGTGAAGACCGGTTGTTTGGGCCATCAAGCAATTTCCCATACGATGGTGACTAATCTCCATGGTCATCGTGGCCGGGCGGGCGATGCGACAACGTCTATACTTACGACGCCGCGTCCATGAGGTCGAGCGGCCTGAAGACGTAAGGACATCGACTTGAGAATGTTACACACCTGATACCTGGCCGTCCTACCCGTCACACGAGCCTTCGCACACTCGACCACACCCCGCAGGAAATCTGGCTCTCTCTGGCACTGTGCAGCATTTGGAGACCGCCTAGCGTCATCATCGATGACTTGCAATGCGCCACAGACGCCTCGCTGGAGGGATGGGATCCTCGCATGGTTTCAAGTTTGTGAGAGTGCGGGGACTTGGATAGTGTTGCGCGGGCACGTCGCTGGCCCGCAGCTTCCTCGCGTGGAATGTTCTGCGAAGCGATAATGAAAGATGCCGTAGCCGCCTATGACCACACCAATCTCGCTGGCCGCAGGCTTGTGGCCAGCAAGCGTACTTGCTTGTGCACGACGAATGCACTCTGCTGGTCGTGTCAGCCTGCGAAAAGGTGAGGTATTAACAAAATGCAACGCACCTGCACGTCTTTGCCCTTGTAGTTGTAGCTGCACCGCACTGCCTGCACGCCTCTCGCGAACATCCCAAGTCCCGATCGGCAGACGCCATCTCGAGGTCACGAGATATTCTTCAAGTTGTTGCCGATTTCCAAGAGTGCCCAGGCGCAAGAGCGACGCAGGTAAGGGCCTTGCCAACGACATGGGGCGCGTGGGACTTGCAAGGAGGACGGCGGGAAACAATGACAAGTGGTGTCGGTAATGGCAGCTGTGCGCGATGGGAGCAAGGGCTGGCATGTGTGCGTCGATGGCGTAGAATAAGATAAGTTACACTGGACTTGTCCGGGGTTGGCAGAGTTCTAGCACAGTGGGAATCGGGGAAGAGGGGGGAAGATAGTAGAAAGCACGGCACTATACCAGAGCAGATGCTCTGCGCGCAGCTTGCACCCAACCATGCCCATGCAGGTCTCGGCGTGGGTGATGAGGAGATGAAAATGCTGGTGTCTGAGTAGGAGGGGCGCCGTAAGTGACGAAGCATTGAACCGGAGCTTCCGCAGAACGTACTAGATGAGCTCGAGGGCTCCTCATGGCATCTGCAACCTCCGACAGCCCAAAGATAACGGCCTCCCACATATCCGATACGTTTATGCTTTTGCTGGTTGCTGATGTCGTAGGGAAGAGAGAATTTGCTGCCAACTGGGCCGCGGCCCAGGGGCACTGGGCCGGTGGCGCTCGGCCCACCACGGCCCGGCGGGCCCACTCCGAGTCTCAGGCAGGCTCAGGCTACCGCATACTTCGATGCGAACAAGCACGACGACTTGACGACGACTAAGCTCGTAAGTATACTCCACTCTGTCTAGGCGATACTGGGGCATATCAAGCCGTCAGGAAGATGACGATAACAACAGTCACAACAGAAGGTAGGGTACTACTGTACTACAAGGGCCTTAAGTACTATGTACTGAGGCTGCTAGTGACTCGACCGCGACAACGCCGACAGCGCCCGAAGTCCACTCGCGCGCTCAGGCTGGCTCTCATGTGGTACGGGCGCCGCGTACTTCGAGCTTCATCAAGGCCCGAAGTCGGTTAGATGTGTAAGTATACCCGGCACAGCGGAGATGGATTATGGTAGCGTCATCACGAGAAGCGCGAGTTCTGTAGTATGCGCACTGGTTGGCAATGAATTTTGACAGTGATGGTGACCACAATGCGGCGAACCAGAATACCATTCGCATTATTACATGCCACACAGCTACACAACAAAGTCCGTAGATCGTCAACCTAGCTCCATCAGATTTCAGACGACTTCAACGACCGGAGCCTGACTGGCAAAGATCCCTCCTGCCTTTCATAATGGCGTCTGAATTGCCGCCACCATTTTGCTACGTAGTCCTCAACCACCAACCCGACGCCCAAAATGAAGAAGAAGCCAACAACGCCGAATACGGCGAGGCAACCTATACCGGCCGGCGTCTTGACCCAAGGAGTATGTGGTGATACGAGCGGTACGTGCTCGCCTATCGTGCTGTTTATACAGTTGAGGAGCGTATGGTCGACCGTAGGAGGAAGAGGCACGGGGATTTGTGTCATGTTGTCCACATACTGAAGGGCGGCCGTGTTGTTGTACCCTTCAAGCAAGAGCACGACACTGTTGGCGCGGTAGTACTGCACCGCCTGCTCCGGACGCGGAGCGCCAGTCCCGTTCAAGTACGGCAAGGGGACAGAGAGTGGGCCAAGGTGCGGTAGGCAGCTCTCCGTGATTGACGTGTTGAGGGAGATGACCGTGGCGTTGTCAGCGAAGATGTAGAGGACCGGCGAGTAAGTCTGGTTGGACTGGAACTGCAGTGTCATCAGTGGACCGCCCAGACGTAGGCTGCTGTTCGAGTACTGTTTGGGGTTTGGGATGTCCGTAGAGTCAGTTTGGGGTAATACAACATGCGCAGTAATATGCTCACCTCCAGGCCGTCGTACGGGTAGGCCGTAGACCCAAGAGGATCATAATAATAAACCGGCAAGTAGTCGTACGATAATTCACGACCGACGACGCTACAGTAGCGAGGCTTCCAAGGGTACCCGCATCCGTAATACCTGTGGCTAGACGATGAGAAACGCCTGTCTCCCAGTGAGCAGCAATTTCCTCACCAGTCTCCGTACACTTCTTTCCGTGTGCCACCACCCGACCAGCGTCCCGAGAAGAAGCCCGATTTGATCTTCTTCGTCGTCTTCACCCCATTGCTGCTTGGACTGGCCTTGACAGCTTCGCCGTTGAATTTCGGGCCCGTCACCGTGGTCGACTTGCTCCCGCTCGAGCCCTTTCCCCGACTGCTGCCTCTGCCCTTCCCACCTCCTCCTTTGCGTCGTCCGAGAGCGCGGGGCCTCGGGAAAATGGCGACCATGCACCGACGAGATAACTGGGATGATACTAGGAATAAAGAACGGACCCAGGGGGATCTGCTTTTATCTGGGAGGGTGATCGTGTTGAGTTTTGTGGTCCTAGCGGCGGCTGTGCGTCATGGCTACATACCTGAACATGGTGTGGCCGGAGGGTGCTGCGTGATCAACGATCATCGCCTCGTTGGCAAAACATATACTTCTACTTTCAGGCCGGCTCGCGATGTGCAGAGCATACCCACACCAGCAAGAAGGAGATCAGTAGTCGGTCCCCACCCGCCTGACCTTCCGGCTCATGCAGGTGTATGAGGTAACCATATTGAGGGCGCGCGGGCGCTGATCTTTCCGCCAACACCGACACTTGTTATTGAGAGGCGCCGCGGAGGTACTTACTTGCACAGCCATCGTGGTCCAGAGGGCGCCCAAAGCCGTGTCCGGCTTGAAGATTCCGAGCCGAATGAGGATAGGGACAGCAGTGCATAACACCAACAACGTCGGAGTCCCACTTGCTCAAGCCGCGCGACGGCGTCCTAGGCGCTTCAAAAGATAGGATGTAGATGGATGCAGAGAAGCTGTGAGGGCGGAAGCGCACAGCTTGCGCTCGAAGTTATTTGGGTGGTTGTTCTGGGCACTAGAGAAAAGGCTGTGTGATACGCTCAGGCCACATGGGTGGTGCGGACCTACGCATTTGAAAGAGCAGTTTAGGTAGAGAGTAGCCGAGGCTTGGTGGCTGAGGGCAAGCGCGATTGGTCGGCCAGAGTAAAAGAAACAACATGCATACGGCGCAAGATGGAGGAGTGGCGCCAGCGCACATACCCTCAGGTAGCCTCAAACTTGACGTACTGTAGCCGTAAAGCGCGAGGCGTGTCGAATGAGGATGTGCAAGAAAGATTGAACGAGTTCGGCCCCGCGACCGAAGATCTTCCAGTCACGTGCTGGCAGACAGCGATTCCTCGCCCAGCAAGCACATTGAACACCTCAGGCCACATGAAGAATTGCAAGACGAGGCCGTGTGACAATCAAGGTGTAGTAAGACAGGCTGCAAACCGCTAGCTGGTAAGAAAAGAAACGCGCGGCCAAGTTGGACACCGACTTGTTTGCATGGCAGGCACTGCCAACGCTCAGGCTTGTGACGAGTCTGTAGTACTTACTGTAGCCCCAGCGGCGAACATCGAACTTCACCATGGTTCCTGCGACCTGAAGTCGGGGCAATTGATATCGAACTAACTGTAAGTACCGGCACAAAGGGGACATGGATGCTGGTGGCCACTGGCATTATCACGCGAGAAGCGCGAGTTCTGCCAGTGCATGTGCACTGGCATTCAATATTGATAGCGATGGTGATCACATCGCGGCGACCCGAATCTCATTCGCATCAGGACATGTCAAACAGCTACACAATTGCCAAGTGCCAAGCAACCTAGCTCCATCACGACTGCAACGGCAGGAGTGGTCAAGATCCCTCCTGCCTTTGAAAACGGCGTCTGAATTGCCGCCACCATTTTGCTACGTAGTCCTTAACCACCAACCCGACGCCCAAAATGATGAAGAAGCCAACAACGCCGAATGCGACGAGGCAACCTATACCGGCCGGCGTCTTGACCCAAGGAGTATGTGGTGATACGAGCGGTACGTGCTCGCCTATCGTGCTGTTTATACAGTTGAGGAGCGTATGGTCGACCGTAGGAGGAAGAGGCACGGGGATTTGCGTCATGTTGTCCACATACTGAAGAGCGGCCGTGTTGTTGTACCCTTCGAGCAAGAGCACGACACTGTTGGCGCGGTAGTACTGCACCGCCTGCTCCGGACGCGGAGCGCCAGTCCCTTTCAAGTACGGCAAGGGTACAGAGAGTGGGCCAAGGTGCGGTAAGCAGCTCTTCGTGATTGACGTGTTGAGGGACATGACCGTGGCGTTGTCAGCGAAGACGTAGAGAACCGGCGAGTGAGTCTGGTTAGACTGGAACTGCAGTGTCATCAGAGGACCGCCCAGACGTAGGCTGCTGTTCGAGTACTGATTGGGATGTCCGCAGAGTCAGCTTGGGGTAATATAACATGCGCAGTGATATGCTCACCTCTGGCAGGCCGTCGTACGGGTAGGCCGTAGACCCAGAAGGATCATAATAATAGACCGGCTGGTAGTAGAACGGCAAGTAATGACGGACAACGGTGCAATCATCAGGTATGCCCGGGTACCCGCATCCATAATAACTGCAGTCAAAAGATGAGCGACGCTCGCGATGCCCAGCGAATGAACATGAACGCACCTGTTTCCGTACACATATCCGCGTGTACCACCGCCCACTGACCACCCAACGTAGGGCCCGGACTTAACTTTATGTATCTTCTTCGCCCCATTGCTGGTTGAACTGGCCTTGACAGCTTCGCCGTTGAACTTCGGGCCTGTCACCGTGGTCGCCTTGGAGCCCTTTCCCCGACTGCTGCCTTTGCCCTTCCCACCTCTACCTCCACCTTTGCGTCGACCGAGAGAGCGAGGGATATTTGGGACCATGGACAAACGAGATAAATCAGGGAAATGGGATGATACTGCCAGGGAGGAAGAACCGACGGGGGGCTGTCATCGTGAATATCTGCATTTTATATGTGAGGGTCACCGTGCGGCCAAAGGTACGTTGTGTATACATACCTAAACGTGGTGTGGCCGGAGGGACGTTGATGACCAACGACGGATCACCTCGTTGTTCTATTGTTGCAGGCAACATACACCTCTACGCCCAGGTGGGCCCTGCGTTGTGCAGTGCCTACACAAGAACATGCAGGGGTAGATGGTCGGCGTCCCGCACACGTCTGCGGCCTGCCACCTCCCGGGCCATGCGAGGTAACTGTTTTGAAGGCGCATGGGCGCTGATCGTGCCACCGACACCGACACACGTGGATTCAGAGAGGTCGCGGAGACACTCGCACGCCCAGTTGTTCTCCAGATACTGGGAAGAGCGCCGTTGTATTCGGCTTCGAATCCCCGAGACAAGGTGGCAGAAGTGTACAGCACCATACGTCGGAGTCTGTCCCACATGTAGACCGCGCGACGTTCGGCTGAGTGGTCCTAGTCATGAGGCGTTCGGAAGACAGATAACCAGGTCCTAGGGAAGGCTGTGTGATACGCTCGGGCCACATGCGCGGCTCGGACGTACCATTCGAAAACAACGATTTAGGCTAGAGAGTAGCCGAGGCGTGGTGGCTGACGGCAAGCGCGGCACGGCTCCTCGGGCGTCCGAATATACGAAACGCCCCTAGGGCGCAAGATGCGGTGTTTGCGCGAACAAGAGAGAGACGCAGCCGGTGAAGAGCATGGCACGGTGAAGAGCATGGCGAGCCTAACGTTGCCGTAGCGGTGTGCAGAAGTGTAGCTGATCCTGGTGACTGCGGTCAGACTAGGCAACTACGTACGAAAAGAAGAGACGTGCACTGCACCGTTGAGCACAACAGATATCCGTGGTCGAAAGCGCCCGCGGGAGGAGCTTCCACGTCAGGATGCACAGCCAAGCGGAAAGTTCTCAATCATACAACTGCGAGGGGGAACAATTTGGGGAATTTCGAAACCGTTTCAAAGCAGTACAATAATGCCATATTTATTCGGCGAGTAACATGAAAAAGAAAAATAATCATGAGAAAGAAAAATAATAACGTAGGGAATCGGGGAGACAGGCGATTACACGAACCATACGAATAATTCCGCATAATGATAGCTATCAGTCAAAAACCAAAGCAGTGGGGAAACGGTTCAGAATAGGAGGTAAGCCAGCACTGCAGCAATAGCGAGCGTGGAACCCGCCTGGTTCACCCCCAGCCGCATGCCCGCATCCACGAGAGGCACGCTCTGGCCGATGGTATCGTTCAAGCACGTGAGGAGCGTCATGTCAACGTCGCTCGGGAGCGACGCAGGCGCCGCGTTCGTGTCGTTGCCTAGCGCGGAGGTGTCGTTGTACCCGTCGAGCGAGAGCATCACGCTGCTCGCGCGGTAGAATTGCACGGCCTGCTCGGGCTGCGGGTCCGTGTCGCTGGAGTTGAACGGCAGCGGCGCCCAGCTCGAGTTCGCCGTGGTGAAGTCGGCGGAGCAGTTCGCGGTGATGGACGCGATGAGCGA
This sequence comes from Auriscalpium microsporum, assembly GCA_019914985.1. Classification (NCBI taxonomy): domain Eukaryota; kingdom Fungi; phylum Basidiomycota; class Agaricomycetes; order Russulales; family Auriscalpiaceae; genus Auriscalpium; species Auriscalpium microsporum. The sequence continues at coordinate 501,348 of JAHLMG010000007.1, read as the reverse complement.
AGCGACGGTGGTGTTGTCTGCGACCACATGGAACGTCGACGACGTGCTGTTCGACTGAAATTGGGCTTGCGCCAGAGGTCCACCGGGGCGGCTGGTGTTGTCAGGCCGGCCGTACTGTTACAAGGGAACTACTGTGAGTAGGGCTAGTGCTGGATTTGAGTGAAAGGGGGTACCTCGTCAGAGTCGTGCAAGTAGGTAGCTGCGCCTATACCACCGGTGAACACCACCGGCCAGAAATAGAATGGAAGGCCGAGGCCGGCTACACCGCGGCCGGCAACGCCAGGGTACCCGCTGCCATAGAAGCTACAAGTCACGGACTTGTGAGTGATCCAGTACCAGACGAGCACGATGAAGTGGGCGCTGACCTGTTTCCGAACACCTGCTGGCGTGTGCCCCCTCCCGCTGACCGACCTGCGAAGGGCTGGCCAGCAGGAATCGTCACAATCTTTCCGCCGCCCGCACCATAAGCCGTCGCTGAGCTCTTCCCACCGGCGACGCTGCCTGCTACGGGTACCTTCGCGCCGTTTGAGCCTGCGCCTTTCGAGCCAGACTTCGATGAGCTGGATCCCGTCCCTGATGTCGAGCCACCGCCCGTAGACCCACCAGTACTGCTGCCCCCGCTGCTCTTGCCGCCGCCGCCGCCGCTGCCGCTGCTCTTGCCACCGCTGCTGCCGCCGCCCTTAGCGCCGCCGCCGCCTCCGCCCTTGCGCCGGAAGAGATAGTTGATATGCATGGTAGCACAACGGAAGGTAGCGGGGGGAAATCGGTGGTGGTGGTAAGAGGACAAGCCTGCCCGGCCTTATTTATCAGGTACAAGGCTCTTGAACCACTCAGGCCTGTTTCGTACGCGCCCATGCGTGCCGCAGTTGGTCATCGCTGGAGTTCCCGCAATGATGGAATATCGTGGAAATTGGAGGAGGCTGTGCAACATGTGGGGTGTTCGCCGCAGGAGCGTGGCTAGATTAGCCTGGGGCGGTGCGCTCAGCCGCTGTGGCCGAACAACCGGCCGTGCGGCTGTGCGGAAGACGAGACAGGGCAAAGTTGTACTAGCAAATAGAAGCCAATGCGATACTGCAGAGGATTATATTCATGTGAATTGCATAGGTCATCGAAGGCGAGGGTAACTGCGTCAATGGAAGCAGTACTGAGGCCGTGAAAAGATGGTGCCGCATAGTACTTACTCATAGTCGTGGTAGTAGACCATAGCGGCTCGCGGAGAGTCACCAGCATGTGGGATTCTTACCGGATCCTCGAAATCGCATCTTGACTGCGTCGACTGGCGCTCAGTGGCACTGTGCGGGCAGGCTCAGATGCATAGCAGCTTCGGCGTAATTTTTGCGTCACATATGAAAGACAACACGACAAACATAGAGCCATAATGCCCGTCCTCACACCCTCGACCCTCAACAACTACGAGTCCTGCGCTCATGCGATGAGGGTGGATGCAGTCGCGGAGTCGTACTTGAACGTCGGCGGGATCTGCTGCTTCGTCTTGTAGTAACGAGCGAGGCGGTGGATACGCGACTCGATGAGGATAAGACGGAACTTGGAGTCCTTGTCTTTCCGGTTGGTCTCGAGGTGCTTGCGCACGGCGACAGCCTTCTTGACCAGATGCCAAAGGTCTTCCGGGATCGAAGGGGCAAGGCCTAGCAGAAAAGCGATGTGAGTCGCGGATGCGACTCATCGCGACTAGCACGCACCGTTCGACTTCAAGATACGCAGAATTTTGTTACCCGTGACGAAACGCACTTGCGGGATTCCGTGCGAGTCGCGGAGGGTGACACCGATCTGCGAGGGCGTAAGGCCCTTGCGAGCAAGCTTGGCAATGTGCTCGACGACATCATCGGGGGTCGTCTTGAGCCAGGAAGGGGGAGAGCGGCGGTAGGGGAGGGCAGAGGACGCTGGATCTGTATTCAGACAAAACGCCTGTCCTTCAGATGCGTCGCTACTCACAAATGCCCTTGCCGGGAGCGTGCATGCGACCCATGGTGACTCTGAGCGAGAGCAGTCAGCAAACTCTGCCCGATTGCCTTCTGGGACGGTATACGCACAGATTTTGTGGGTTGGGAGGTCTTGAGGGTGGCTTGTCGTTGTCGGCGGCGGGGAGGGCTAGTCACGCGTGACGGATTGGGCGGTGGCTGTAGAACTGTACAGTTGCAAACCTTATTCTCAGCCACCGCGCACGCCTCGAGCTCGCTGCCTCCAACCCCAGCCGCATCCGCCTTAGGTCAAGAGCAAGTTCCCTCGACGTCGTGATCGCCGACGGTGTCAAGGTTCCCCTCCTCCAACAGAGTATGTAGTGCTATCAAGTTGTCCAATCTCTGCTGACGACGTCCTTGCAGCATGAAGCTCAACATTGCAAGTATGTGACCATGGACCGACGCCCTGCTCGATGGCTGCTAACTGGCACTTGAAACAGACCCCGCCACTGGGGAACAAAAGACCCTTGACTTCGACGAAGAGAAGAAATAGTGCGTGCCCTGCGCTTTTGCTAAACCTACCGCTCACAACCCATCACAGCCGTGTCTTCTATGACAAGAAAATCGCGCAGGAGGTTCCCGGCGACTCGATAGGCGACGAGTTCAAGGGCTATATCTTCCGCATCACCGGGGGAAATGACAAGCAGGGCTTCCCCATGAAGCAGGGTGTGCTCGTGCCGTATCGTGTCCGCCTCCTTCTATCCGACGGGCACTCCTGCTACCGCACGCGCCGCACGGGCGAGCGTCGTCGCAAGTCCGTGCGCGGCTGCATTGTCGGGCCCGATATCGCCGTGCTCTCGCTCGTCATCGTGAAGCAGGGCGAGAGCGAGCTCCCTGGGCTCACGGACAACGTCCTCCCCAAGCGCCTCGGGCCGAAGCGCGCGACGAAGATCCGCAAGTTCTTCAACTTGAGCAAGGAGGACGATGTGCGGAAGTACGTTGTGCGGCGTGAGGTGACGAGCCAGAAGAAGGAGGGTGCCAAGCCGTATTTCAAGGCGTGAGTGTTCCTTGTCTCGTGTGCCGGTGAGTTCGTGTGGCTAACGTGCGCGCGTCGCAGTCCCAAAATTCAGCGTCTCGTCACGCCCGTCCGTCTCCAGCGCCGCCGCCACCTTCACGCCCTCAAGGTTCGCCGGATCGAACACCAACGGGAGCAGAAGACCGAGTACGATGCTCTCATCGCAAAACGGATTGCGGAGAAGAAGGAGAAGGTCGCCGCGATCAAGGCGTCGCACAAGAAGTACGTTACAATTTTAGTTTGTTTCTCGCCTGGGTCTAATGCCATTGTAGGACCGCGTAATCACGGTGTTCTGCTTTGGCGTGCGGGTGTTGTCGGATATGGTCGTACACGCATGCTCTGTCTATTCTCTCACTCTCCTGTCGCAATCCCCAGTATGATGCATGTTTTGTATGACGACCATGTCTGGCTTGACGGCGTGAGCTGCGAACTATCAGCATATGTAGTGCGTCCTCTGCTCTTGAGTGCTTGCCGCCACGGTGCTGCTCAGTGTCTGCGCGGACAAATGTGGCCGCAGCTACGAAGTTGGCAACGCCTGGTTGACCTGATGAATGGGGAGTCGTGCGCGTACTTACGCCACAGATTCCGACGTCGAAACTCAGGTCCACCTGCACCTGGCTTTGTCGCTTAGTACGTGTGCACTAGTGTTTTGTCTGTTGCTGCCGTCGTCTTCAGTACGAGCCCTTGTATTGACATCACCCCATGTAGTAGACCCAGGCGCTGTTGCCGTAGGCGTGGCTGTACGGAATCACTGCGTCTTGAGCTCAACCAAAGTGATATGCACAAAGAGGGAGGGAAATTTTGCCGCGTTTCTCAAGGCATCACTGCCAGTGGGCAATCGGTAAAAATACAGTATCGGATCCTAACCAGTCTCAGGCTTTGGGATGTGAGCCCAGTATCTCTGCCTGCCTATCCGACCCAGGTGTGGGCGACACCTCCCGGGCCCGCAATATCTTGCGCGGAGGTCCCCTGTCTGCGTCGTCACCGGCACCTGCCTGGGACAGGTCCTCATCGCCCTCGGGCCTCCGCTTGTTCTGTGCGACCCGGAGCAGCCCCTGCGCGCTGGGCGAGTCCCACGTCGCCTTGACCTTCATGCGCCACTTGTCCACCTCCCTTTCCATTTGCCCGTACTCCGGCTTTCCGTCGTGCCAGTTCTGCGTCTTTGTGTTGTACGCCACCCGCAGCAGGATGGCCTTAATGGCATCGTGCACGTCGTCGAAGGCGCGTCGCGCATAGGCTTCGCGCAGGACTTGGTAGATCGATTTCACCACTCTCGTTAGAATCTGCGAGAAGTAAGGGGTGAAGTTGTTGACTATTCGTTGCTGGAAGGCGTCCGGGTCGTTCATCAATATGTACTTCTGGCCGGCAATGTGTTCTGGATTGGGATGCTCGAATGCGTCGTGCATGAACTTGCGGACAGCGGCATTGTTGCCCGACGTGGTCCAGGTGGTCCGTGTCCTCCCTGGGCCTTCGCGGGAAAGACCGATGAAGCATAGCACCCAGAAGAACGACTCCAAATCATGTATTGATGTATGGAGAATGGGCTTGGGTTTGGAAGATGGGTCGGCGCCTTCACCGCTGGACGGCGAGAATAGGTCTGGATCGTCGGTAATTTCGTACTCCTCGTAAGGCGCCTCGTCGCCGCCCGCTGCCGTGGTGGCAATCGTGGCAGGCGCGGACAGACTGATCGGTATCGGTAGGTCCGTCGAGTCGCCACTGATGTGGTAAGGATTCGATGTGATCACCTCATAGCTCATGAATGCCAACGTGCCCTGTGAGCGACGGTATTAATGATAGTCAACGACTCGAGAAGAAGTTGGCACGTACCACACTGCGGACATCGTCAGTCAGATGCACATAGTCTTTCCATGCGATTGCGTGATCGAGGTCGATGAGTATGCCAGAGTGTGGGGACGGGCGATCAGTGAGGAGGATATTGCCATAGCTGATGTCGCGATGCAAAATCCCTTGCCTGTACAACCATTGGTGCCCTTCGTGCCATCGTAATATTAATTTTGATATTTAAGAGAGACACGTGTCACAGATACTCACCTCCAATAGCGTCCCGGATGCCAATCAAGAGCTCAGAAATACTCTTAAATCTGAGCAGCGGCCAGCCGGTGCTCTTCACCACCAGGCGCGAGTGGACGAGATTGCGGGGAGGGAATATCCCCTCTTCGAATTCGAAGTGGTCTTGCTCCCAAGAGTAGGCTACACCTGAAGTCCCGCTGACAGGAAACACAGCACTGTCGACTTCGGATACGTTGCTTGAAGCAGCGATAGTTCGGGCGCGCTTCAGCTGAGTCAACTCCAGCAAGACCGGGTTGCCTTGCGGCTTGACGCCTTTCCTGATGAGAAAAAGCGTGTTGTCTTCTTGCTTGTTGATCCGCACTGTGCCATGCGAATAGTAGGAGGCGACGCCCCTGCGATCCGTCTTAGTCTTATTCAGCCCTGCCTTGCGGTACAATTCGCCCTCGACTCCACGGCGCGCGTCCCGCCATGTGTCCTTGATGACAAAAACCTATCGGAACAATATGTGAGCGTTCATCACAACAAGATTTGAGAGCTCTGGGAACATACGCCACGATCCTTCTCCGGAAGCTTCATTTCGTCCCAACGCCACGCCCTCCAAACTCGCGTTGCCCGTCCGCGAATGACTTCCCCTCGAGCAAGGCTCAGCGCCTGGTACAAAACGAACCGCTCTTGATCCTCTCCCTCCGGCCACGCCACGCCGTCCTCTCGCAGAGGCTTATCCATGTCAACCACCCATAGCGTTTGATATGCGTCAGTGGGGTTCAGGCTTCGGTCGACCATGTACATCAGCAAAAGGGCCGTGGTCTCAGATAGACTCACGTGATCTCAGGTGGACCTTGGACGGGTCTCCAGCCTGGGCAGGCCCTGGCACGGTCGCCGGTCTGGGGTCGACCTCGGATAGCCTCATGTCGAATGGTTGAGTTCCCGAGTCTCGGGACCTTGCCATGGCTGCGAGACTGGGATAGCCACACATGGCTATCCGAGGCCATACGAGCCGACGCAAGACTAGGGACCTAGCCAAGGCGGCAAGACTCGGTTCACCAGGCATGGCTATGCGACGCCGTACGAGCAGGCCTAGGGAGGGTCGGCTTTAGCAGATCACCAGTCTGGTAGGCTCACATCTTATAGCCATAGCAGTTTGTACACGACAATCCAGTCTCATTGAAAGCTACTATGAGATACAGTACTGAAGTAATAACGAGCTCGAGCATACTACCCAAGCACTATGCTCCGGAGCCTATCGCGTTGGCGCAACACCGCCCCCTGTGCACAAGCAGTGCATGTATGCGCGAGAAAAGCTATCGAGGAGGATCAGTATACGAGTCAACGAGAGGCAAGAGTGGCGAGCGTACCTTAAGTGCACGTCGTCGACGTTGCAGCCAATGTGATGCTACAGATGTGCCGTCAGGGCAGAAATCTAAGGAAGAGAAGGCACACACCTGGGAAGCGACCGGAGTCCAGCTACGAGACACTACTGACAGCCGACGTCAGTATCGCTGAAGCATCGCGCGCATACATACAAGTGCTTACCTACACGCATCCGAGGATGTGAGCGGAAGGTCTCACCTGCAGAATACAGCGCTGACAGAGAGGCCCGGCCGCAGACAGGGAAGCAAGCAGCGGGCAGACGGGCAGATGCGCCTTGGCAGGATGAGGGAGGGAGGGAAAGGGCGACGAGACAGAGAACGCGCTCCACCGCTCTATATATATGAGCAAGGAGCGGAGTTTGAAAACGCGACGCGACGCGGAGTCGAGTCACCGTCACGCCCCCGCATACTTACAGCCTGCAAGCCGTGCTACCGCGACTTTGCCCAGCTGCATCCCATCGCAAGTCCCAGCTCGCGCCTCTTTCCCGCCAAAGACGCTACGCCGCTACTTGACTCACTTGACTCACTCCCCGCAAAGTCCCTCCCTCTCCCTCCTGGCACACACTCGCTGGCAAGCAGCATCGTGAATCAACACCAACACTGGCGAACCAGTTGCAGGAACTATCGCGAAGACTCAACGACAAGGTGAGAAGCAAGAAATCAATGTCGCTCTCGTGACCGACTGTCGCGTCTTGTAGCCAAGGCTACCGCACCATCGCACTCAAGGGCGACGCTGTGCACGGTCCCTGAGGACGACTCTGTAAGCGCCACACACCTGGAAGAGGCGCAGCGACGAGGCGCGGCCGTCTCTGCGACGCCGCAGTGATTCTCAGCGTCGCTCGCGCTTGGGACAGTGGCGCGCTCACGGCCAGAAGCCCCTGGACGAGCACGGTTGGACCCCCGCGCCTCGTCGTGGCCATCTGTCAAGACACTACCGGACCGCTGGACGCGTCACAGCGCGGCACGCGCGCTGCAACTTCTCATGGCGCGGGGAATGGCCTCAACGCCGGGGAATCGACACGCCGCCAGCCGCTGTGCCCGCGCGCTGCGCAAATGTACGTACCTGTTTGACTTTGACTTAATACTTTCCGACCGTCATCTTCTAGTGTACTTAAACATGCGCGTGCCGCCCAGGTGACGCTCTGGACGCGCCATCTCGTCATCTCGCCCTGCAACATCGCCCGGACACCGCCGCACATGCTGGTTCACCTGCTCGCCATCAAGACAACATGGCTGGACGTGCAGCGGCCGTCAACGCCGCGCCTGCAGCGACGTCAACGCTCGCCTTCAATCCATCAGCGCGGGGCTCGCGCAGTGCCTGCGGCCTCCCTGGCCGAGGCTCCAACTTGGCAACACATGTGGACGACGCCCGCAGACGCGCACAGCTCTATGTACGTAGCTTCCGACTGTTTCTCTTATCTATTTGACTTACCTGGTTCATCTCTCAGTGTGGATCTACCCTCAGAATGTGTCTCCGCCTATAGGATCACATGGACGGGCCGCACGGGCTTGTTCACCTGCACAACGTCAAGACGGCAGCCGGGCGCCACGTACGCCCCTGCAGCTCCCCTGGACGCCGTCCCACCATGCCAAGCCCCTGGACGTCGACACACCTGATAGCGATTGCGGTGGATGCGCGCCACGTCAACGGAAGCACAACGCTGACGCTCAACTTCAAGGCAATCGTCGCGGCCACGCACACCAGCACATCATGACGGGATGCCCACGCGACGCTGGGTGCTTCCCCGGACGAGGCACAACTTCTCAGCGCCTGTCGGCGTGGCAGGCTCGTTCTTTCGCAGCAGTTTAAGCTGAGAGGTGGGCGCGAGTTATGCTGGAGGGCAGCAAGATGGCTGCTGGACGAGACACACCGCGTCGCTCGCGTTCAAGAAGATTGCGGCCCTGGCGCGCCTCCATGGCCGAGGCGCTACTCGAGGCATCTGGACGGCACGCTCGGACGCGCGCAGCTCGAAAGCTGCCTTCATGACATATCTCATGCGCCGTCGCGCTGGACGACTGTGCACGCCGCCACGGCGTGGACGAGGGCCTCAATTCTCAAGACGTTGCGGACGCGCACGACAACGCTGGACGAGGCACGCAACACTGCGCGACCTCCGCGCATCGTCGCAGCGCGTAGGTACCTACCTCGTCCGTCTTGTGTCGAATTTCTTCCACTAACCTACTTGATCTCAGACGCTGGGCGCGCCACGCAGCGCCCGCGGCCTTCGTGGCCGAGGCACCAAGTCCTTCACCAGCTCCTGGACACGAACGCGTGGAGCCCGAACAGCCGCGCTCAAGACGTAGCTCATGCGTCGACGGCTAGACGCGCTGGACAAGTGTTTAAGCGATCATGGTGTGGGCGAGGGCTTCGAATGTCAAGACGTTGCGGCCGCGCACGACTGCGCTGGATGGGGCTTCGAGCGCGCAAGCGACATGCATGCCACCGTCGTGCTGGACGAGACAACGTGGGCGAGGCCGTCGACTCTCTCAAGAAGGCAACTGCCCTGGGCGCGGGGTGCGGAATCAACGTGCGTGTTCGCAGGCTGTCCCCACCCGACGCGTCAATGGCGCGCACGTGGACGCGCCGCCTTGTTTGCCTGCACGACGTCAAGACGATAGCTGGGCGCCACGTCATCTCTGGGCGCGGACGCTGCCCCTGCTGCCCCTGGACGTCGTCACGTCGACGCGTCTTGAAGCTCTTAAGATTGGCCGGCGCGCAAGACCATGCTGGACGCCTCGCAGGCCATGCAGCTACCCAGTGACGGCGCTCCTCGAAACCCTTGGACGAGGCGCTATGCGGCGAGGCGCGCACGGATCAATCCCTGCGGGTTGTCGTCGCCATTACGGACCACTGGACGCGCCAGAGCGTCGTGTTTGCCCTACTGCGAGCATGGACGCCAGCCGCTGCGCGCATAGGTACGGAGGGTGTCTACATTCTTGCTCATGCCTTTGACTTGCATATCTGTCTTCCAGTCTTGCACCACGTCTTCGCTGGACGCCCATGCTGCAACGGACGCCCACGCCGACGCTCAACCGTAATCGTAGCGGCCGAGCACCAGCCCATCATCACGGGACGCCCACGCGACGCTGCTGGACGAGGCTCTAATTTACCATCGACCCCTGCGCGTCGTCGTGGCCATTACGGACCGCTGGACGCGCCAGAGCGTTGTGTCCGCCCTACTGTGAGCATGGACGTGCACGAGGTTGGTCAGCATCCGTTCATGGGGCCTCTGCTCATCAAGAAGATGCTCACCTACGACTCCTTCAAACTCTTGATCCTTCCCGAGGCCAAGCCCCACATCAATTGCTTTCAGGTGCTTTGACTACTTGTGGGTTCTCTCCCGCGCTCGTATTGCTCTTTTGGTTAAATCCTTCCACGTGCACGCTGCACATCTTGGACGAGGTGCATCAAGATGGCCGCGCATACCTGAAGAAGCCAGCGAGACGGCGGTGGGTCGCGCGCTGCGGCTCGCCAGAGCGCGCGAGCCCAGTGGACGAGGTGCATCAAGAACGGAGCCATGTGTGAAGAAGACTGGCGAAACGGCGGCACGTCGCGCGCTGCAGCATCGCACAATGGGAACGAAGCATATCTTGGCTGAGGCGCATCAAGGTGGCGCCACATGCCTGAGAAAAAGACGGGCGAGACGGCGGCGCCTACGACGGCCCGCACGACCGCACATCTTACATGAGGTGAGCTCGACGGCGGCGTGTCGCGCGCTGCAGCTCGCCCACAGCGGATGGGCTGTGCCACCAGACACAAGGTGGCGGCACAAACGGGGAGTGTGAACGCACTAGAGGCGACGGCGGCTGCGGCTACGCTGCCTACGGCTCACTATGGTCGACTCGCACAGCGCGTGCGGGCGCGGGGCAAGAACGCTTCGTGGACGTCGGCGAGCAGGAAGGGAGGGACGACGTGGAGAGCATGGACATCAGGCATCCGGGCGACACGGCGGCAGTTCATGCCGTGGATGACTCGAGTGCGGGCTCGAGGAGCAGCGGGGTATATGCGCGGCGCAGTGTCGCACAGGCCTCTGCATGATGGTTGGGCAGCGCGTCGCAGTTGCTCTGCCACGACTGCGTGACGGGCGGCGGCGGAGCTCGCGCGCCCCAGCCTGCCGTGTTTCTCGCAGTCTGCGGACCCCGAGACGAGCGTCGACACGGACGACATGCGCATTCTGCGTGGCTTGTTGCATTCGAGGCTCGGCGAGCGCGGGAGCCCACGACGCCGAAGCTCGCGTCGCCGTTCGTGCAGATAATGGTAATTCGGGGCCGGAGGATGACGAAAACGAGCGCGACGACGAGAACAAAAGCTTTGCCGAGCCCCGACGGCGCTGGGCTCGCGCAGCCTTAGTTTATCTTGTTTTTAGTGTATTTATCGCAGCCCTGCACTGTGCTACATGCTATATATGTGCTACGCCTCCAGTGCCGGTAATACAAACCTGGGTCCGATCCCAGACTGGGGTGTCCCATGCGAGCCCCACGCGAGGCCATCCGAGGCCTGTCCCGATCGGGAAGGCATAGGCGCCTTCGCGCGACTTCGGCACTTTTGCTGATGTATGATGGCAAAGGCTGCAAAGGGTTGCCATCCTCGTCTTCCTGATACAAAAGCATCGTCGGGTCCCATCCAAGGTCAGCCGGACTCTTCACAAGCAGGCCCACGATGACCCGGATGAATGCCTTCGGGTCCTAGAGAATACATGAGCATCATGCCACAGCGTGCTGTCGAGCAGGACTCACATCGTGCGCATCCACAGACTTCGAAGCCAGGCTGCCCGACCGGTCGACGTGCCACACAGTCAGAGACCGTTTGGCGAAGACCAGGCCGTACATGAAACGCCGATCGGGTTGCTCGCGGAAAGCCTGTCGAACGTAGCGGAGCAGCTGGATCGTCGCGAGCTTTGGTGATTTCGCCTGCTTGACTTCCAGGGGGACATGCACGCTCCGCCACCAAACGCGGCCAGTGCCCGTCTTCTTGAATGTCGCGACGATATCTGGACGCATGTCAGACATGAGCATGGCGTCCGACGTGGGCGCAGTGCAGTGTTCGTCGCGCCAGATGATGTCGAGCTTGTTGGCGGACGCGTCGGTGCAGAATTTGCGGAGGCCTTCATCAACGTTGTTGCTGGCATGACCCCTCGCAGATCGGCGGGTAGGGAGGGGTTTGGCGAATTCTTTGAGCATCTTGTGACACTGCGTCGTGATTGCATTGAGAACGTTAGTCAGTGGCTCGTAGAGCACCTTCTCGTCCCGAGGTCGCAATGGGAGACCGTTCCAGTGAGCACAGGTGGATTCTGTTGCCGCACTGTACTTGTTTGCCTGGACAAGAGCATCGTAGACAGCGTCAACGAAGGCGGCAGGCACGATATCGTTGCTGAACAAAGTTTCGAGTAGATCGGGTGTGTCGATGAATGCGCTGTGGCGAAGCTCGTACTTGACGGCCTTCTCAACATCTGCGGCGAGGGTGCCAATGCTGTGAGTGAGAGCAAATGAGTGGAGGGCCATCAGCAAAAGTGCAGAGTCCATACGGCTGCTTGCAGCCGGCATATGCCGCGTCGGCCCTTACATGACCATACAGCCGCATACAGGAAGGCCGCAAGAAGGGTAGCGTTCTGATATGAACGCTCCGATCTTGCAGCCAGTAGATATGAGGGCTGCCATGATGCCAGCCCTCATAGGTAGTATATATGTATCATACATGAGTAGCAAAATACAAGTACAATCATAGCGATGCAAACCCGATGGCGGCCAGTATAGACTCGTTGTCGGCGCCTTCAACGTCGTCCTCACCCTCGTCCTGCGGGTCCTCTTCATCTTCCCGCTCCCATTCTTCGTACATGGCGTCGACGTCAAGCTTGTCGCTGTCCGAGTCCGACGAGCTCGAGCCCGAGCTTGAGCTTGAGCCCGAATCCGATTCAACGTCCTCGTTGTCCTTGCGCATGTCTTCCTGGTGGGCAGTGTCATCCTCACTGCCTGCGTCCTCACCGCCTGCGCCGCCACTCTCTGCACCGTCGCTGCCCACGCCGCCAGGACTGTCTTCGTCGCTGCCCGAGCCGCCCGGACTGTCTTCGTCGCTTGAAGAGTCTTCAAGGCCGTAATCGGCGCGCTCCGGGATGGTGTGGGGCTCCGCTCGCAGTGCACGATTGCACAACCTGGTCGAGACATGACCGACGCCGCCGCCGCGGTAGCGCATGAACCAGTCGCGGTCCACAAACCTGCGGACCAAGATGTGAGCAATTAAATGTAGTGAGGGAGACGTGGACTTACATTCCTACATAATACCTCAGCCACTCGTCTTCCCTGCTGACTGTGTCCACGGCTGACGGAGGCGGTCTGTTGAGAAAGGCTTGTGTACGCCCGAACTTGAATGCGGGCATGAGGTGAACGGCGCGGATGATGTCGTCGGGATTAATGAATCCGAATGCTTCTGGGTCGTCGTCGTCCGTCGGTCCAACACAGAACAAGCGTCGTGCGCGCCAGCCGCCGGGCTTGGTCCTGTCGAGGGCCATCCAGCGTCCCCAGGTCACATCCATTCGACGATACTCCGGGCACACCGAATGTCTTCCCACCTGCTTGACGAAGACATAGAAGACGAACCGAATACGGGCATACCAGTACGGGTGGAACTCGGGGTCTTCCTTGTCTTCGCCCGAGAGAACCACAACGTCGGCATGGGTGCGGGGGTTGATGGAGTCCTGCTCCCGGCGGAGGTCGTATGTCGTGTAGTTGACACGGAGCACCTGGACGAAATAGATCTTGTTGTGCTGTATTCGGACTGTGTCCCGTTCCTCGTCCGTGAACTCTCGGTCTTCATCGGACGGCACTTTGAGTAGGCGGCAAAGAACGTGGTCGACGAGTCTTGGTCGGAAATTCTAAGCTCTGCTGTGAGATGGCAACCTAAGAACAAAGTGCGCGGCACTCACCTGGTATGCAGGGTCCTGACCCTGGCCACCGAGCCACTCCGCTATGTCTACCCACTCGCGTGACGCTTCAGCAACATAATAGTGTGCCTTGGGATCCGTGAGCTTGGGCAGGCCGTCGTTGTCAATGGGAACAGGTGCATGCGCAGAGGCTGGGGGCTCTGCCTGATTTTCGGCACCCGGTCGACTCGCGTAGATTCGCTCATTCATCCCTCGGATGAATCGCTCGCGAGCCTCCTGTTTTGCTAGCTGCGGTACGAAGTTGTTCTTGCTCGTACGAGCGTACCACCTTTTGACGTACTGGTGTTGCTGCTCCCCCTGCGATAGTCCGGTCAGTGGGAAAGGAAATGTCCAGCAGCGGAGGCATACCGTCTGTGAGTTGTAATTGTCGGTTGTGCCAAAGAAACGAATCGTAGACGGGTAGTCGGGGAAGGTGTGCATCTTGTACGTCGACATGTTGAAGTCCCGACGCTTCCCACTTGTCGGATCTGCAACACGGCTGCCCGCAGTATTGCCCTGCGCTGTCGCCCGCCTGACAGCAGCTCGGCGGCGCACGGCAGCTTCCTTGGGCAACTCCCTGGTGCGTATCTTGTCGCAGACCAAGGTCTTGAATAGGCGAAGAGACTCGCCCTGCGCGGTAACGGCCGTGTCGTAGAAGTCCAGAGTGAAGTCGAGGTGCATGCGGAGCTTTGCATATGCATGCCACAATGACAGGCAGAATAGCAGGTCCATCACGATGGCGTTGTAATGCGGGTTTGTTTCGTCATCGAAAAGGCCATCAAATACCGCAATGGCACACTAGCGACGGGTCAGGAATGCAGATATCGGCACCGCATTTAAGTCCGGCGCACCTGTAACATATCTTCGAAGTCCCGCGCAGCCAGTTTCTTCATCTCCGACACGTTGTTGCTGAACCTCCGTATCGTCGATCTACCAAACGTGGGGATCTGCCGATATCTAGACAAACTTGAGAAACATGCACCAATGAAAATGAAAGGACATACCTGGCATTCAAAGTCGTTATCCTGTCGCCGCCGAGAGCAAAGAGAATTCGCAACAGATGCGTGAACACAGCTTTCCATATACCGAGCTCGAATTCATGTAGGAGGTCGACAACAAGCATGGTATGGAAGTTGAAGTCGACGGCTGCCGTTGAGAGTTTGGAGAAGACGTTCTGCAAGATGTGAGTCAAATTGCCACAGTGAGAAGCTACGACTTACCCTCGTTGGCGTGATGGAGGTTGAATCGAGAAGAGCTTCCACTTTCTTGCTCGTAACGGAGCGACCATGCTTGAACATGAGGACACGGGCTTTCTCGACCTTGTTCCTTCGGGCACGGTCGTCAACGCGGAGAACCTGGCGCTGCTGCATATCCTCGGGACTTGCAACTTCAGAAATGTCAGCCTTCTTGACAAGGCAGCGAGGGCACGGGCACCGACCAAGGTTCTTGATGCACGCCAGTAGAACCCTAGAGCATTTGTCAGTAAGAGAATGTACATGTCTGGGTGCACGTACTTCTCGGGGTAGTCGGCCGAGTAGGTGAACAGTCGAGGATAGAACCGGCGTTGGGTTCCATCCGTGCAGGAGATCGCCATGCCATTCTGGTATGCATCCATGAAGTCTTCATCGAGCAGCTCCTGATAGACAGCATGAATGAGTTCGCGTTTGCAGTGTCGATAGACATTTTCGCTCGAAGGATGACCGTAGACTTCTGCATATTGATCTTGGAAATCAGACGGCAGCTTGAATAGACGGTCAGTGAAACCATCTTGGTCAGACAGAGCATGCGGCTTACCGAGGGGATGTAGGCCAAATGATGGCACGCGTGTGACGTGGGCATGGCACGGGTGTACTTGGACTGAGATCCAAAGTACAAGTATATTGGCCAGGCCGATGCGGTGCCAAAGTTAGCAAGATGTGTCGCGTCAGACCAGAGCATCATCGGGATGACGCAGCGCTCCAGGTCATCCTCGGGTCCTCGAGGAAGGGACTGCACGGCTGCATGGGCGTTGAGCATGGCAGGGGAGCAGTAGATCTCCGAGAAGACGCGCTCGCTGGCATCTGGCTCGGCGTCGTCTGGAATATACCGTAACTCAAAAGGGACCTGATGCATGGACGTAGCGATGTCATCCTCGTAGACACGCTTGATGATGTCGAAGATGCGACGGTATTGCAGGCCTGGCACCAGGAGCTCGGGCGCAGCTTTCTCAGAAGCATGCTTGTGCCCCTCGTCGGGCAGCCGGATGTGAAGCTCCTTCGTATGCCACCCGTCCGATTGGCGGAAGGGGTTGTCGGCGTCGGTTAAATATGTGTCCAAGTGAGTATACTCCGTCTCGGCGTTGAAGTCGGTAAGCTCGGCCGGGTCCAAGCCCAGCTGGGCCATGCTCCGTCCAAGACGTGTGACCTCTGCTGCGGAACCCTTGTCTCGATTCCCGGAATAGTTCCATCCAATGAGAATGGCAGCGGAGCGACTGGAGAATGGCTCATGCGGAGAAGTTGGGGTGTCAGGCTGTGGCCGGGGCGGGGGATCAATGGCGGAGGGATCTGGAGGGGAAGGATCTGAGCCGCTGGACAGGGAAGGCGCATCGCAGACATCGCTGAGGGACACGGTGTTGGTTGGGACAAAAGAAGGCGGATGGGGATAGAGTCGATACAGGCCGAAGCTCGAAGTCTCGGTGCGCACACTGCAATCTATTGGGGACGGGCTTGGAGAAGCGGGGGCGGTGTCGTCAGGCAGGTGGTGTTCGGCAGGGATATGGCTGAAAGGGATGGTGTCGAGAGGCAGAAAGTCTACGAAGCGATCGGGGACTTTGATAGTGCGACCGGAACGAAGTGACTGCGCGGTCAATCGATTGTCGACGGGCTCGATGTCGGCCATTTCAATCTGAGAACCGGATGGGCCTGCGTGATCATCTGGCATCGGACTCGGAGATCCGGTCTCTTCAGGCTGGAAATCAGAAAATTAGTTGGGCCATCGTATAGACAACGGGATGCTCACCACTTCCTCAAGCAACCGATTGTCATCTTGGCACAGACGCTTGCGGGCCCTGCTGCCCTCAGCCGAGTCGGACGACCCCTCGTCGTCGGAAAATGGCACGGTGCACTTGTTGACGTGGGTTTTGAGGCCGCGAGCATTGTCGAAATTCGTGCGCTTGCATCGGTAGCACATAAGTTCGGGGTTGCCGAGAGGTGCCATTGTTGAAAGCTACTTTTGAGACGATGGACGCGCCAGATTATATATGCCACGGCGGATATTGCTCGGTCCGTGCCCCGTCCTGTTACGCCGCTGTCAGGGGAGTGATATGTATTGACCGGTAAGGCATCTGACCTTTGTCCAGCTATTATTGCCACAGCATCGTTGGATGCGCTGGCACGGCAAAAATATCCTCTCGTCGACGGCAGGCGCGGGTCGTCCCACGTCGTCGTCTTGGTGTTGTGGTCCACAAAGTACACGCGCGCGGTCGACGTGAGCCGCATCTCCCACCCGGACGGCAGCGGCCCGAGCTGCGAGATGGTCTGCGGCTGCAGCGCCGTGTTCTGCCCGTTCGGGCCCATGACGCGGATGATCGTCTGCCGCCGCGGGTCGACCCACGTCGTCGTGCGCGTGTTGTGGTCCACAAAGTACGGCCGGCCCTCGGGCGTGTAGCGCTCCTCCCACCCCGCGGGCAGGTTGCCCGACCCGACCGTCGTCGCGTTCGTCGTCGCCGCGACCGCCGCAGCCGCCGTGTTCACGCCCGGCGCGCCCGCGCCCGCACCCGCGCCCGAGTGCGAGCTGGCTTCGAGAGCGCAGGCATCGTCCGAGTGCGAGCTGGCTTCAAGAGCGCGGCCATCGGCCGAGTGTGAGCTGGCAGCGCGCGAGGCGCACGAGCGTCTGGTGGATGCTCGCGCCTTGAGCCTTGAGCTTCTTCAGGTTCTAGTAAGCGAGGACTTGACATTGTAGGACCTGTGTACCTATGTAGTTTGATGAGATGTCAATTATTTTGGAATGACATGTATCTGCGTACCTTTTGATGCTGAAACACGGACACAATACTTCGAAGGTTGTGCTGAAGTGGCTGTTTGCAGCGAGGCAAATTTTGATGGGCCCCATGGGCAGACGCAAAGCCCTTCGGTCTGATTGTGGGTGGTAATAATCCTTGAGTCAGTGGGGGCAAGTACACAAACAAAGGGCCACGCACCGCAAGATCAAGCAGAATAAATGGATGTGCAGGCTCATAGTGCAACCTGCAGAAGAGGACGGCCATTGATTTCTTTTGTATGCTCGTCAGCGTAGGCCACTCTGCTCGGACTTGCCGCGTCCTTGGCGAGACATGCCCACACTGCAGCAAGGAAAGAAATCCGCAATGGCCGGCGAAGCTACCAGTGCACCTGAGACCACCAAAGAACGGCCGCAGTGCATGACTGCTCAAGTCGCACTGCCCACCGCCGCAACGGTTCAAGACTACCATGCGCTGTGCCAGGGAGAGGCAAGATCTCGGGGAGTGCCAACGAGTGGAGGCTAGTGAAGAGAGGTGAGTCCAAGCGACTTGTCGCGCTGGCCCGCGGACTCGGACCGGAAGCCTCGCACTACGACCACGTGATCGCACCAAGACGCGTCGCAGATTCCTTCCAAGTCGGGACTCCACACGCTTGCTTCTCTTCCCCCACCACCTCCCATTCCCATGCCGTCCTCCCATACTGCACTGTCCATTAGTGAGGATTCTGATGCCTCAGCCCCAGCTTCTCCTCCTCCGAGGCCCACCAAGCACAAGCCGCATCGCGACACCAATAGCAGCAAGAAGCGCAGGCGAGATCCAAGAGCCGATGCCGACGACGACGACGACGACGACGACGAACTGCCAGCCGTAGAGAAGTGAGTGTATGCTCTATCCCATGGCGTTTTCTTACTGTGTGTCCTAGACGACCGAAGAGGCACTCCAAGCCGACAGACGAAGACGAGCCTCGACCAAAGAAGTAAGTCCAGTGTCTCTACCGTGCATTCAACTAGCTCAATCTTCATAGGAAAACCAAACGGGTCTCGGACAAGACGGTCAATGACTCTGAGGACGACGCTCCAGACAAGGACAAGATCATGAAGAAGGCCCGCTCCATCCCGCGAGTCATCGATGCCTTCGCCAACATACACATGGCTTGTCTGTGTGGCAGGGCTGCAATGCCGTGCGGTAATGATGCACGCAAGCAGGTCAAGCGACTGTGAGCTGTTGCTTTTGATTTGTGTGCAGATACTCACATGTATGCGCGTTCATCAGTCCTGCAGACGTGCGAAAGGCCCATGAAGAGGTTTTCAACAAGATCATCGCTCTCATCCCCATCATCCGCAAGTTGGTGAAGGTCACCGAGGCAGACGACATCAAAGACGCTAACTTTGTCGTTTGGGTACGTCGCCATGCGCATATATGCTCTCCACTTTGCTTATTTTCGCGTCTGCAGCTCAATGCCGGCATCACGCGCAGTCGCAGCGACGACAATAGCCGGCTGAAGGATTCGGTGGGAAAGCACATGGAGGCTGACTTCCTCAGGCTCTCCTCGTCTTCAAAAGACGATCGTGGCTTCCACCACCCGACCCTCGCGCGCATGCTATGCCCGGCGAAGAGCATCGTGATCTATGACAAGAATCCCAAGGAGTAAGTGAGCTCGCTATCATCTTTGGTCTTGACTCATGCTCTTGCAACGCAGGGGCCAAAAGATGTGTCTAGACGGCCGCATCAAGGTTTCCGGCAAAAATCTGGCGCTTTTTGTGTATATGTTTGCCGTCTACAACCCGGAGAACGTGTGGGAAGGCGCGTTTCTGAGCGCATACTTGCTCAATGTCGTCTGTTTCTCATTTTCACAAGTCCTCCGCTGACGTCTTTTCAGTGCTTTCGCGCGATTTTCCTAGGGCCGTCGCTTGCACTCACGGGTTTGGCAGGCAAGAGCAAGGCCAAGCGTGAAGACAATGCCTCTCTCGCGGGCATGAATACTGTCACGCCGGAGGCAATAGCATATGTCGTCTGTCGCGTACGTCTGTCATATCATCTCAGTTCGCCTCTGATCTCATGCATTGGTCAAGGCTCGGCACGCGTTGACGACGGTTGACAAGTACAACGATAAAGACGGCCAGTACAAATACACTGATTGCTACCGCACGGTGATCAAGATGTTCGCCGAGAACCCGCAGAAGGCCAAGATTATCCTGGACTTCTATAACCTGTGCGTCTTCTCTCTCTCCTGTATATACACGCTCACGATCCGGATCCCAAGGAATGTGTTTGGCAATGAAAACGGGCGGGAACCTCTCCATGAGGATGACGATGACGACAGTGAAGACGACGCTGCGGTGGCCCGGCGCCAGCGTGAAGCTGAGGAAGCTGTGGCCGAAGGTACATTCCCTCCTCATTTTGGTTCTATATGCTCAAAATTTCGACAGGTGAAGACACGTCATTGGAGGAGATTGCACCCACGGAGGCGGACACTCGATTCTCATCCGCTGCACCCGCTGAACCCGCGCCCGCCGAAACCGCCGCCGAGGCCACACTCGCCGATGGTCTGAATGGTAGGCTCTCTCCTGCTACGACTTGGTTCTTGACTCATCAGTCAGATCTCGCCGAGAAAACAGTCCCTCGGGTGCAAGAGCCGGGCACGGATGAACGCGACAACCAAATCCCTCGTCGTTCTCCCTCCATGCAGCCTCCCACCACAAGAGACTCGGACGACAACGACTTACGCCAACCGTCAACTCCGGCGCGTAGGTCAGCCTCTCGCGGCATTGCGGGGTCTCCGCTTACCCGCGAGGTCACTCCCTCGGGCTCGGACACTCTGCACGCCAGCTCGTCGACGCTTCCTTCACCTCGAATGCATGCTGCGGACAACTCGCATTCGTCTAGCGGCTCGAACAAGACACCCGCGACTTTGGCCACCACCAAGACCGCCGCTACAGATGCCAGAAAAACCACCAGCGCATACACGATCCCCAAGGCGATGGAGAAGTTGAAGCCAAAGGCGGCCGCGGCCAAGAAGAAGTCGGCGTCGGTCCCCACGAGGCGGTCCACGCGGCGGGGCAGGGGTGAAGTTGAGTAGTTTCTTGATGTCCGACTACACCCTTTCTGTTCCAGCTCGCTGTCCGACTCTGCACTATCTTTGTCGCCGTCCTCTGTGCGTGCTTTTTGTGGCTTTGTGCTTATCTGTTTGCTCTTTCGTGGCTGTGTGTATTCGTACCTCCTAGTACCTCGTTTGCGCGTCCCGGTGCTGTGTATCGAGCTCTGTAACTGGTCAATGTCATATACTTATACTGTCAATCATATACCGTTGCCTGGATTGTTGTCGTCTGAGGTCTGCCATATACTAAGCTACAATGTATCATCTTCATGACATAGGCTTGTATGCTATCAAATGGTTGGTACCTGAATATATGCCATATACCCGCATATATGCCATACGAGCCTCGTCGTCAATGTGGGATCTCGTCGTCAACGTGGGCTCTCATCAGCTTCGCAGGTTTCTGACAAGGAAGGCTGAATTGGTATATGACGAATACATGCCCGACCGCTGCTGACAACCGCCGGGTCCGCAGACGCTGCATATGACCCATATATGCCCAATATATGGGGCCATATTGGCATATCTGCACCCTGCACTTTTGCTGATGGCGAGAGGAGTGTTTTTGGTATCCGGCATACTGTTCGAGGGAAGGGTTTTGCAGTGCCATGCTTAAACAGAGATTTAATTTTATAGTCCTAAGCGTGTGGTCGTGCTCAATGGGCGAGTCAGAGGGGAACAATGGTATGGAGAAGGGTTGAACTGGGTGCGTGTGGTCGCTTTCCAAGCTGCATTTCGGAAAGCAAGGAACAAGCTGCACGTGGTCGTGTAAGCGCCCGGGGTCGGGCCGGGCCGAGTCGCCGACCGCTCAAGTTGCCTTCCGCCGAAGCCCTCACGAAGCCCTCACGAAACAGCCTTCATTGACATCCTCTGCTCTCCCCACAGTACATCTGTGGTCAACTTGACAATCAGGAAGATATGAACGAGAGAAATGTGCATCACTGCATGATTCAAATTTACCATGAATCGTCCTTCAATCGGGCCCACTCTGGCGGCGATTCTGAGGTCGTCCGCTGCCGCACTCAATGGTGGTATACTGGTACAGCAGGACACCCCGAAGAGGTCTGACAGTTTATGGTACGCATCTATCGCTGAGATCGTGCAAGACCAGTCGTCTACGCTGTTGAAGCTCAGGCTTTCACACGACTCGGACGTCGACGACTCGACGACTCGCAACCGCTCGATAACACTGGCTGCACCTTGGCTATCATTTTAGTCCACCTGACTTCCGCACAACGTCGGCCATCGTTTGGCGCCGCAATGCGCCGGACTGAATGGCCTATCCTGGATACGTATCACTATCCGCAATCGCCTTCTCTTTTCCGAAAGGAACGCCTCCACGGTACGATGTCGCTCAGTTGTGACATAGATATGCTACTCATTGAACATCTACTATGATAGATGTATGTATTGGGGGCCAAACATATTGAGAACACATCGCAAGGCTTTCCATTGGTATCGCATACTAGCGATACTCAGCGCCCTAGTACGAAACAACGTACCTTTTGCGCACTGAATCGGACGTGGCACCCTGCGTGGTGTATAACGGTCGGGAATCTCCAGGTCTGTTGTCGATTCTCCCCATATAGTGCCTGACCAGTGCTTATCTCTGATGCTCTACATACTCGAATCTCGATGCCTATCGCCATTCTATCGCGCAAGAAAAAGGCCCCAAAGCAGCCTAAGAAGTCCAAGAAGCCATAGAAGCCCAACGCGACAATTCAGACTGTCGACGGAAAGACTGTTGCGGTGAGCCCGGATAGTCTTGGCGGCGGAAAGTCTGCGCGCATTTCCCGGGGACCATATGCTAAGTGTCACGAAGGCGGTGGGACGCGGGGAATTGTCTTTGAGTTTGATAGGTGACTCCGCCGGCCTGCGCTCGTCTGTCCTTCTGACTGATCTGTGTCATAGGGGTCTTGGTCTGCGCTTCTACTACGAGCCTGTACAGCAACGTATACGGGCACCGCGTCTAACCATACAACGAAAAAGGTACACTCTCAGAGCGCATGTTCTCACCCTGCTGATCCTGACGATTAAGTGTGGACAGCGGCCGAGCACCAACAGCCAACTTGTGCTCATGCAGATGCATGCCCAATTCAGTTGGCTTCCACGGGCTCGCTGTTCTACCATGGCTGACAACGCTACTGTAACCTCTCTCGTATTCCACATCTCGGACGACTGCTCCCCTCTTCCAGCCCAGCGCTATCGTGCACCATACCAGGGAGCGTCGGGAGACCTGCAGCCCGAGCATGCTTGACGGATTCAACGCTACTCAGGACACTGAACTCGGGGTCCCGATCTCACCTCCTGCTGGAGTTGATACCGCGCTTCTCAAGTGCGTGCAGTACGGAGAGCGCGTTCCACTCGGTAGTGTCGGGGCTCGCTTTGCTCCGACTTCGCCGTGTGGACTCATCGCGCTGGTGTTCGTTTGCTTTGGCTCTCTTCCTGTGAAGCGGCTCGGTCGTATGGACAACTGGGGCGTTATAGCCGCTTGCTGGTGAGGTTCTGGACTCCACGGATCTATTTTGGCTCAGGACTTGTTCATGTCTTGCCGGTAGTAGTACTTTCGCCGGGTAATTTCGGTTCTCCGGCCGCTGCCGCCCATCCATGGACTTCCTCCGACTCAAGTTCAAAGTTCAAGCAGTTCCGTGACCATTAAATCCTACGCTTAACGCTGTAGCACACGTGCGAGGGATGTTAATCTCGCCTGCGGGGATGGCTCGGGGATGGGCAGGGTTCCACGGGGCCCATATATAGCGCATAGCCCACGCCGCGTTTCACCTGCAGGCCACCGTCGGCGCGCCACATCACTAGGACCCATCCATCTGTTGGCGAGAGTTTCGTGTCGCTTTCGGCATCTGGCCAGGGCGCGCTCGCACGCAGCTCGCGTCGGCGGTTCTGAATCTTCGACCAGGCAGATGTCGTACTAGTCTAGATCTTCGCTGCAGCAGACGCGACGCGACGTGCTGTTCCCGCGGACGTCGTCGAACTTGCCAGCTGCAGCATGCCAGCGGCGCACCACGCCTGCAGCACATGGATGGTTCTCATGGCTGTCGCCTCCCTGCCACGCAGCCATGCATGGAGGAAGTAAATGTTGCTGTCGGCGTCCGCGATTATCGTGGTCCTGGTCAGCCTGCACGCAATGTGCCTCCGGTGCAGATGAAATGCGCTTGGGAAAGTGCCTGGAGCGTGTAGCTGGAACTTAATATTGGATTGACATCGCTTACCTCACCCGTATTGGAGGCTGTCGGAAGGAGAAGATTGAGTCAATTTAGCACGATAGCTTTTGAGCTATACATCACGATTCGCGAAGACTGTATTTCGTCTTGCTTTGCGCAGCCTAACGCCGCCGCCACCTGAGCAACTAGTATTGCCGAAGGAAGATGCCGTACGCCTCATGTTCTCTTCGTTGGCGATCGCAAATTGGAAGCAGCAGACGTTTGGCAATTGATCAAAGGGATCATCATTCAACTATTCTATGAGACAGAGAGCTAATGCTACTTGTAGTTAACGGGACCTTGGGGTACAAAAGAGATGCGGAAAGGCCAGAGCGAATTACGACAGTACGGCATGGTATCGAGATTATAAGATGGGTAACATGGGGCACTGATACATGAAAGCGGCTGACGAGAGCAGGAAGATGCAAATGATAAGTGACAGCGAAGATCTAAGTGGAGAGCAATGGAGCAGGGAAGATGCGACGATGATGGGGGGTGCAATGCGGCGACGGCTCGATGGATTTACCAGTTCAGGGTCTCTGGGAAGAACTTGGCGATGAGCCCCTGGTAGTACGGGCGGAGCTTTTCAACGTCGATGGGCTCGTTGCTTTTGCTGTACAGGTCGTATGGGTTGAACACGCGAACCGCGGCCAGCGCTTTTTCGTCCTTTTCGTTCGTGAGGTGCGAGTAGGCACCCTCGCGGTGCCACCTGATATCCAGCGTCAGCACGGCACTGCCACAAGAGATGAGGGCTGTGCTTACGGGTAGAAGCTGTGGTAGCGGATCATGGCGAGCGCTTCCTCTGGGAGGCTGCTCTGATCTTTTAGGACGTTGTACAGGTACTGCACGCGGCGTCAGCGTCAAAGCGCCTCCGCACACAAGAACAAGGTGCCCACCTCATCATGCCCCCAGGAGATCATGACGTTGTCGAGCCCGCAGTGGGGCTTGTAGATGCCGTGCTCGGTGCTGTAGACGGCGTCCTGCGCGTCAGGGTTGCCCGCGAACGTGTCGGGGTAGATGTTGGCCTCGGAGAACTTGCATCCCACGACAAAGGTGTCCTGTATGACGTTGATGAGCACGTCAACGCACTGATAGGGGCGGCGCTGGAGCACTTACGCCGACAACGTCCCACTGGCCTTGGGAGCCAAACAGGAAGAGCAGCTTGCCCAGATCGTGCACGAGCCCGGTGACCTGCATCCACTCGGGCTTGCCGTCACGGCGAATAGCCTCCGCTGTCTGGAGGAGGTGGGCAATCTGCGACAGGTCGGTCTGCATGTGGGACGCGTGTGAGCAGACGCATGGGGAAAAAAGGCGCGGGCGGCACGTACGTCGGGGTCGGACTCGTCGATGAGGGTGTTGAGCATCTCGATGGCCTCCCAGACCCCCATGCGGGCGCGGACTGTGCTCTTGAAGTCGACGCGGGCCTGGATGTTGTACGCGACGGTCTGTTTCTCTGCACCGCCACGCGTAAGAAGGCGCGCGGGCGCTGAGCTAAAATAGCCGCGTACCGTGCTGCTCCTTATAGAAGTTTTTGACGCGGTCGCAGGCCTCCTCGTACTGGCGGAACTGCGTCTTGTCCTTGGTCGCATCGAACGCGGACTCGCCGTCCCACTGCAGCTGCAGCTTGGCGACGTTCACTGTGGAGATGCGGGTGAGCGACAGGCGAGCAGCGCATCATCGTGCGCCAGGCACGCACCATCGTCGACGGCGTCGGAGATGGCGTCGAGCTCGCGGCCGTCGAGGGCGGGGTGGGCGGCGGGCATGGTGGTTAGATGGGTGGGCTGGTGGGTGAGTGGCACGAGTGCGGGGGAGTGCAGAGAGTCGATGGAGAGGAAACGGAGGTGTGTGCTGCTTATAACGGCGGGCGTCTAACGGCGAAACCAGATGAAGGGTCGGGAGCAGATCTTGTGGACGATGGCTTGGTCCTGGAAACGTGTCCACCCGAGAGCGGCAATGAGATCGTTGTCGGGATGTCCCTGATCTAGTGCAGGCGATGGCAGCACGCGCACGCCTGTGTCGGAGATCTGCAGCTTTGTCCTGTGTTCCGAAAAATGATTAGATTAAATATTTCACCTGTGGCGTCTCGCCAGCCCTCATTCTCCGTGCGGGTCCAAAAAGGCACCATGTAAGTCACACCGCATGGCAACGGCGGTGATAGTGACGCGCAATGAACACATGGAAGTGTATTTGGGGATGCGTGGGACGGAGTGGGTACATACGCCGGATATGCGCCCAGCGCCAGCAGCTCGCGAGCCGCAGCCCTGCGGTGCTGGCGCAATGCGTGGCTTCCGATGAGGCCCACATGCTACCACATGGTGCTATCGAGTTTATCGCACGCTAACGGCTGACGCGGGGCAGCTGGACACACCCGCAGGCGGTACGCGGTACGTTCATCGACCACGTCTAGGCAACCGCGTCCGTTGCCACCCGCCGCCCCAGCATCTGTGCAACCCTGCAGATCGTGCTGAGAGCCGTTCCTTATTTCTTGCGATCCCGGTTGTAGGCTCGGAAGCGCCCACGTGGGCCATGCCTAGCATGACTCATCAACTCGGAGTCTCGGAGTCAGCACGTGTAGCATACACAGCAGTACAATTGATGTTGAGCGACAGTTACAGTAAGTCCTCGAGAGCACCTGGCCACGGTAAGCGCCATTTGGATCCAGACGGCGTTTTCACAATATGCCATGCCGTTGGAAGCCCTCGTGCTACATACCTCGGGTATGGAATGGGGCCATAACCTCTCCGATAATTCAGTTGTCTCCTCCTGCGACCCCACCCATCAATTTTCTGCGAAGCGCTACGAGGCAGCGTGAGAGCGACGTTGCGGGATGCGTTGCACGAACAGGGAACTTGATGCGGCCACATTAAGCTCCAGTTCAGAACACGCCCATAGAAGACGTACACACCTCACCGCGCGGACTTGGAACCTAGAGCGAGTGCCGCCAACCCGTCCGTCGCAGGGGGGGGTGGTTGACAACATGGCCGCCGAAATACGCCATGAGAACGTAATCTCCGTTCTTGACGCCAGCACATACGGCAGGTATGAGAACTCCAACTAGGCGTTTGTCTCCTGAAGCTTCGTTTCGATCTCCTCCGATGCGCGCACGGATGGCGGGTACGTAGTGTGCATTTCCACGGAGGTTCGACGCTGTCCGCTGAGTCCCGGGCCCGATCCAGCCAAGCCAGGGGGGCGCATCAGAGCATTCCCACGAGAAATCCATCGACACATACCGATCTTCCGCAGCGTCATACACACATCTGCGAGATTCGGCGAGAGAGCTCGTTGACTGCGATAACCGGGTATCTGCGTGCCGAGCACAGAGCGCGTCCACAAGCCGAGCCAAGCCGTAAAGTGGAGCGCCCAAGCCGCGACCGACCGACGAGATGGCTGGGCCCTGCATGCTTGATGCCGGCTTGCCCAGTTGCAGACCGCGCAGTGAAACTGACAGTCTGCTTGAGCATCGCGCCCATTGGACAAGCCTTCAAGGAGACTCCAAGGCGAGCCCGCTCGACAGTTGCGCCTGGAGCACATCCTTACTTGCCGAGCTAGTCAGGGATGCCGTACCTTTGCCCATGGGCATGCCAGTGCCACCAGTGGCAGCGGGGTCCGCCGTACCAGCATGTTTCAGAGGCGTTCGTCTCCTGAGCGTGAGCCAGCATAGCGCCGTTTCACAAGGAGATAGGATGTCGACATGCCCTGAGTGCTGTCCAAAACGGCGAAGATTGAGCACGGATGCAGAAGTTCGGGAGTGGACACACGTACTTACTGGCACCCGTCCACGCCGCACCACGCCCTCTAACGCCTCGTCCGCGGGCGAGTCAGCGGAGGCCCACATGTACCGGGAGGAGACGCGAGCTAGACTATCTCTGGAGTTGGGACTGCTGTGCAAGCACACTAGGACTTGGTAATGGGCATCACATGATCGGCAGGCTCGCGGGGACTACGGAAGACCACGGTCGTCTGTCAGAGGGCACTTCGGAGGCGGACAATTCCATCAAGACAACGTTATGTGATGGGGGCGGTAGACAGCGACGAAGTGACTGAACGCAGGGGCCGTGCCAAGGCAACGAGGGCGAAGAGGTCGTGAGTGCATGTGCGTCAACTTGGTCTGGAAAGCTCAGCGTTGTCGGTGTCGTTGGCGGCGGCCGAGTCGGGGATAAGTACAGGGTTGGTCCTATAGCCTCTCGGCAGATTTCGTATTACTAATACGGCACTGGCGTTGATCTTCCCACGAACATATCACGACCATATAGCAGCAGCGCATGTTCCTCTCGAACGACAGGAAAACGGGACCTTGGTCACAGGCGGCCGCGGACGCGAGCTACATCGTACTGTTACATCGTACTGTTACATCCTAGTGCGTGTCTCAACTTGTCTCACGATCCAGTCGTCCAGTGCCCCTTTTACTGTCCCAATTTCACACACGGGGGCGGTTGGACGAAATGCCCGATACCTATGGATGCATTTGATTTCGGCGCACGTCGCCTCGAGGCTATGGCTGTCTGTTCCGCCCAAGGTCGGCAACGGAGACTGGGTTTTTGCGGTTGATGGGGCTAACTCGTCTAACGCGGCTCCGTCCTTACGCTAAGTAAGACGCGCGCTGCGCATCAATTCTCGCTTTCGGATGCCCCGCCAATGCTAATAAAGCCCTGATGCTCAAAATGTATTCGCCAGTCGCCGCTGCGCGGCTATAGCGCACACTTGCCTTGTTCTCGATTCGTGCGTGCACCCGTACTAACGTCTCAGCGCCGCCGCCGCCGCGCACACGCCGCGGCTCGCCGCTTCCCGCTCGCCCAACCGCCTATGAGTATCGACGTGGCGCAGGGAACGCGCACGTCCCGATCCATCTGTGCATGATCTTGTCCATCGGGCAGCATCGGGATGATTCGGCTGCTGTGAGCTACGTATCACTTATCTTTCCCAGCAGGTGCGGCAAGCACTGCGACCCGCGGGGTACCGCGCCAGGTGACGAGATGCGAGCATGAGGTCGCTCCCGAGTAGCTTCTTCGGCCTCGGGGACCGCCTAGGTCAGGGACCCTTCGCGATCGTGCTGTCGCGACTCGGATGCGAATGTCACTCGGATGCGATTGCCAATTGACACGGGGCGCCCGCAGGCTGCGCCCCTCCGCGGGGCCCGTCGTCACGAGTGCAGCTTCGATGGGTCTTATTCGCTTAGCTCGCTTAGAGCTCAGGGACATGTTCCGGTGCAAAACACTAAATATATCGCGTATTGTAGCTAATTTCTCAGTACTATCTCACGTGTGCACTGTCCCAATTGCGCAAAATTTGTCATGTAAACTTTGCGCAAGTCTGAAACGGAGATTGAAAGTAGTGCAGTCCGCCGCGCACGGGCCACTTAGCGGCCTACTGCAGCAACCTTGACATTATTTTGGCGTTTCTGTTGCACTCGACTTCATGCCCTAAGCGTAATGTTCTGCTTTTCATAGTTCTCCGTCAAGAGAAATGCACCGCCATGTCGCAGCAGCGGTGCATGCGCGCCCTGCCGCACCGCGCGCCTAATGTCTGATCGGCCGGCAACTTCCGAACGATTTCGTCCAGGTTCTACGTTCGCGGTATCGATGTGCAGTGGGCCGTTCTCTTATTATAAGGAACGTCTGCATAGCTGCTTGCAGAATCTGTCTGAAAAGCTGACAAAATAGCTACTCATGAGAGACACCAGCATACAGAATTCTCGGCAGGCACGGCTTGTCGGACACGGGGAAGGGCACCCTCAGCCGCAACGAATCTCCGACGCTTGTTTTCAATATTCATTGCCCTAAAATACCACATTATAACTTGGTTATAACTCGCAGAATACTCAAATTATGCCAGAATGCCGTAATTAGGCGCCGGATCTCGCGTATCGAATAAGACCCATCCAGTCCTTACTCCCGTCGTCACTCCTACGCGGATCGGGGACGGGAACTGGCGGATCGCAGGCGAATGTTTATGGGAAACATCCAGTGTCAAACTGTCCAAGCTCGGGGTGGGCCTCCTCGACCCCGGCATCACCGTGCACATTTGCCTCCGCCCAGTCCCCTCCTCTCCCCTCCTCGCCGTGACGGTGCTGTTCTGTTTACGCTTTAGAGTTTTAGGGCAGCGCCGGAGCCGAAGCATTCTGTCCACGCGGCGCCGTGCCCTGTTTCAGACGCTGCCGCCGGCGGCGACCATGACGACGACACATATAAAGTCGGCGCGCGGGAAATGCACCAATGTTTTGCCACCCGTTGATCGGGAGCCGCCCACGATTTATGCAGCGGAGCTGGTGCTGATGCCGTGGCCATTGATGCTGATGCCCGCCCTGGTCGTGCACGCGCAGCGCAGCGGCGGGGGAATGCCATTGGGTGTCCCCGAGGGTGCGCCGGATTTTATGCGGTTTGTTCACTTGTCTTCATTGAGTCTGCCCGCGGCGTGTGTATCTCGGAGATTTGGCAGGGTAACCCTCCCCGGCGGCCAGTGGCGGAAGTACTTGTCTTCCCCGTCGGCACCGGCTGACTCAGACTGCCCGCTACGCGTTCTGCCTATCCCCAGTCTGTCCATGCGAGCCTATGCGAGCTCGACCCTGTGGCCCTTAATGACTCCAAATACTGGCAACAGCATAGCATGCTGCAGCAGCCCACCATGCGCCAGGAATCTGGTATGTCATCGCTGAAATTACGATCATCCATCTGATGCCTTCTTCTGTTGGATCCAGATCCCACCTCTCCCTCATTCCGATGTACCCCGATGACGACGTTAGCCGCCGCGCAGCCCGTAGACTACCCGCAGCCGGATTCATTCACGCTCGATCAGACCGCCCATCGTGCAGCTCGGGTCCCGACGAACGCTCCAGCAGCAGTGGGCGCTGGGGTGACTCCACAATGCTTGCGCCCCAAGAAGCTATGATCTCATACGTGCTCGAGAAGCGAACAGTATTCTTGTCGCAGTTAGCCATTCCGACTCCCTTTGTTGCCTCTCTTTTCTGAATTGAAAGGATATTCGAATTCGCTCGAATATTGTATACCGCCAAGCCAGCATCGTCGCAGATCTGATAAGATAATATGGACCTGCCACGCCAAATAATCGACGTCACCATTGACCACCATTGCTTGGTACTCCATCGGAGTCCACCTCCCCACCTGACAGTCCTAGAGCATATAAATTGCGTACAACAACCCAGCAACACCTAGACTAGACGAACCTGCATAGCAAACCATGGCCGACGAAGCGCCCAAGAGCACCCTCCCGTACCCACCAGTACACAAGGACAAGAAATTCGTGGTCCTATCGGATTGGTAGGTCGCTGAACATACGTTCGGCTCTAGGTAGTAGCATGTGCTCACTTTCGTTGACTTTGTCAGGGATGGCACGATCACGACGTACGATTCTAACGATTGTACGTCGTCACTGCTCTAGCAGACGGTCTACCAGTGTCTGACGCGCCCGCCTGGTAGATATGACCGATTTCCTCGGATACGGGAAGGAGAAGAGGCGCGAGGGGAACAAGGACATCCTCTCGGGGAAGGTAACATTTCGGTGCGCATCCCTCCTACTGCACGCCCACACGGTATGCTGATCGGGAGGCAGAGATGCGTTTCGAGAGATGCTGGAGAGCGTCAGTGCGAACGGACACTCGTTCGAGGAGTGCAAACAAGTGCTGAAAGACAGTACGCATCCCGTTTTCTCTGCGCTCGCTCTGCGCTCACTCAGTCCGCGCAGACATCACGCTGGATCCCGGTTTCAAAGACTTCTTCAAATACTGCAAGTCACAAGACATTCCCGTCATCATCGTGTCGAGGTGCGTGCGGCCGCTGACGATATATGGGTCGGCTCTGAGGGGATTGCGTACAGCGGCATGGAGCCCCTCATCCGCGCCGTGATCTCCAACCTGATCGGTGACGACGCGAACGACATCGAGATCATCTCAAACCACGTCGACCTGCACGATGACGGCAAGTGGTCGATCAAGTATCGCCATCCCACTAGGTATGCATCCCCATGCACCGCGCAACGCGTCTCATTGCGAGCACACAGTGGTTTCGGACACGACAAGTCGCAGGCCATTCTGCCGTACCGCAACCTCGAGGATCCCCCGCTGCTCTTCTTCTTCGGCGACGGCGTGTCAGGTGCGTGCCTTCCCATTCCCCCTCCCTCTCGCTTTCTCGCTGACGCTCCCCTGCAGACATGTCCGCCGCGAAGCACGCGGACGTGCTCTTCGTCAAGGAGAAGGACAATGGTGAGAATGACCTCGCGACGTACTGCACGAACGAGGGCATCAAGCACGTCTTGTTCGCCGACTTCTCTCGCGCCCTTCCGGCGGTGCAGTCGATCGTGGAGGGGACGAAGACGCCTGACGACTGGTTCAAGCTTGGGCGTACGGAAGGGGCGTGAGTAAGCACTAGTAGAGGAAGCCGCTAGCGGCATGGACAAACTGCAGTAGAATTGCAATGGAATGTACGGAAGGAAATCAATAATGAGTCTCCCTATCCTTGTAGACAAGCATCCGCAATTGTTTTTGGATCTTTTGACCCGGTCAAAATTTGCTCTACATAGGACCCTACAAAAGTTGTATCCGGCTACCAGCGGCCCGGGCCTACAACTTACACCGTGGCCGCATTGAGGGCTTCAAAATTCGGGAAAGATCTCGAGGTCCGCGCTCAACTTTCCTGCTTTCACATTCTCAGCACAAGATTGCAAGTCCGAACCGTGTAAAAGGCGACTTCGACGCCCTCGGAATTGCGCGTCTGAACATGAGCGATACGGGCCGGATCATACGGTCGTGACGACGGGGTCAGTCGCGTCGGTTCAGTTCTCTCTTTTGACGACGACGACGACGACGGCAGAAGGTACGCAGATCTCTTTCATTCCTCGACGGTCAACGTCTCATCAAATTGCATTTACACAAGTGCTTGAATGTCAAGTTCTCGCTAGCTCGGACGCGCGCGCCTCGTTTCCGCAAACCGTTCCATTATGCTCACCTCCAGTAGAACGCGCGCAGTCGTACGAAGACTCCCCAGGACGTCGAGCAAGTACCACGATGAGTCCTTTGGGTTCCGCAAGCCGCGCGAGTTCAGCCTGCCCGACTGTGAGCCCCGCGCGCCCCTCCTCTCCCGCGCCCGCTCACCCAGACCGCACCCCCAGACTCGCCCGCGCAGCTCGAAAACCGCGCCACGAACGCGCCGCTCCTGCGCTA
Organism: Auriscalpium microsporum; assembly: GCA_019914985.1. NCBI lineage: Eukaryota > Fungi > Basidiomycota > Agaricomycetes > Russulales > Auriscalpiaceae > Auriscalpium > Auriscalpium microsporum. Next base: position 468,573 of record JAHLMG010000007.1, on the reverse strand, counting down.
TGTTGACGCGCTGCGCACGGACGGCCACCGCGCGGCGCGCATCGACCCGCTCGACCTCCTTCAGCGCGAGCACGTCCCCGACCTCGACCCCGCGCGCTACGGGCTGTCCGACAACGCCCAGGCGTACGACATCAGCGGAATCCTGTGGGCTGGGGAGTCGGAGGCGGACGCGCATTGGACGCTCGCGGAGATCACGGCGCACCTGCGCGGTGTGTATGTCGGGCGCATCGCGTACGAGTACATGCACGCGCCGGAGCGCACGGAACGCGTATGGTTCTCGAAGATGCTGGAGGCGCGCCAGGACGAAGTGGATAAAGAGGAGAGGAGACGGAGGGCGATGCGGATATACGAGCTGCTGGTGAAGAGCGAGACGCTCGACCAGTTCCTGCAAGCCAAGTTTCCTAATTTGAAGAGGTACGGGCTCGAGGGAGGCGAGTCGATGATCACCGCATTGGATGCCCTGTTCGCAGTCGCCGCGCAAGGTGCGCAGCTGGTCCTCCCAATATGACATCAGGCTGATAGATGTACTGTACAGCGGGAGTGCAGCACATCTCCCTGGGCATGCCGCACCGCGGGCGCCTCAACCTCCTCACCACCCTCCTCGCCTTCCCGCCTGCCGCGCTCTTCCACAAGATCAAAGGCAACTCAGAGCTCCCGCCGCCCTTCTCGCTTTCGGCGTCCGGCGACGTCCTGAGCCATCTCACCGCGTCGCCGACACTCGCGTACGAGCACGCACTGAAGGTCTCGCTACTCCCTAACCCGTCGCACCTCGAGGCGGTGAACCCCGTCGCGCTCGGGAAGACGCGCGCGAAGCAGTACTCGTTGCTGAAGACGTCGCCGGCGGACTGCAGGCTGGGCGATCGCGCGATGTGTGTGCAGATGCATGGCGACGCGAGCTTTGCGGGACAGGGCGTCGTGATGGAGGGGCTTGGCTTGAGTACGTGCAGTTCGGGCTACTTCGGACCCTTGGCTGAGCGCTGAGCGCTGGTGCAGGTAACCTGCCTCATTTCACGAGTGGCGGGAGCGTGCATATCGTTGTCAAGTGAGTGTGTGCTTCTCTTTGGCCACCAGCTCATGACCTTACCATCTTCCTGCAGCAACAAGTACGCTACGTTCTAACGGCAGCACACATACCTCTGACATCCGTCTGTCAAAGCATCGGCTACACGACACCTGCATCAAGCGCGCGATCATCGCTGTACTGCTCGGACATCGGAAAAATGATCAACGCGCCAGTACTCCACGTCAATGGCGACTATCCAGAAGGTATAATGGGAACGGTCGGATGCTATCATTCAGTCTAACATCTGCCTGCCCTTTCAGATGTTGCCCGCGCTGTGGAGATCGCCTTCAAGTATCGACAGCACTTCCGCAAGGTTCGTTACCTTCTATGTCACTACGCAGTTACCCATATGCATTTGGCATGCAGGACATCATAGTGGACCTTCTCGTGTACCGCCGCTGGTGCGTATGATATTAGGTCAGACTGTGGATCCATGAGGGGTGACGGAGCTGGGATGGCAGGGGCCATAATGAGTTGGACGAGCCGGCGTTCACTCAGCCGCTAATGTACCAGAAAATCCGCTCGAGGAAATCTGTGCCAACCCTGTACGAAGAGAAGCTCATCGTGCGTCCTCTTACCCTTGTTATCTCACACTAACCCCAGTTGCATCTACGCCCCTCAGTCCGACGGGATTTTGACCTCTACTACAGCTGAATCCACTCGCTCTGCCCACAAGACGCACCTCGAGTCCGAGCTTGCGCGCGCGCCTACCTATGAACCGCCGGCGCGTGGCTTCGAGGGCCAGTGGGCAGGCATCGTGTGGCCCGCAAGCGAGGATGCGGTGCGCGCGCCGACTACGGGTGTGGAGAGAGTGGTGCTGCAGGACGTAGGGCGCGCAAGCGTGACTGTGCCCAAAGATTTCGTGCGTGGGCTCCCTTCTAACGGAGAGTTGGTGTGTTGATGCAGTACTCTGAGCAGGAGATACACTCGAGGCTGCAGAGGCATGTGAAGCATCGACTACAGGCTATTGAGAAGGGCGCGGGGCTGGACTGGGCCACTGCCGAGGTGCGCGACGTTCTTCACACAAGGTGGGGACGCTCAACATTTGTATGGTGTAGGCGATGGCATTTGGGTCACTCCTGCTTGAAGGTTGCGACATACGCATATCAGGTCAGGATGTTGGCCGTGGGACGTTCAGCCAACGGTACGTAGCGTCATACTCGTCGGTTCGGTTATGCTAATGGCGCACTGGGAGACAGACACGCAATGTTTGTCGATCAGAGGACCGAGTCAGTTATCGTACCGCTAAATGCAGAATTGAAAGACGCAGGCACAGCTACGGGCCGATTGGAACTGGCGAACAGTGCGTTTAACTGTCGTTCTCTGTTCTGCTTTGAGGTTGATCAGGGGAGGACAGGCTCGCTCAGCGAAATGGCCGTACTTGGTGTAAGACTTTCGGTTACTGGCGGACGATACTCTGAGTACTGACTTGACTTCATGCGTGCGTTCATTCACAGTTTGAGTATGGCGTGAGCTGGGAACGTCCCAATATCCTCCCGATTTGGGAGGCCCAGGTAGCGCCCGCCCGTTTTCTCCTGTAATGGCATTCGCTGACCAGAGCGGAACAGTTTGGCGACTTTTTCAATGGTGCTCAGGTGCGCTTGAGTGTATCTTATGCGTGGAATGTACTAACCAAGTGCTAGGTCATCATTGACACGTTCATCTCGTCGGCCGAGAGTAAGCCAACGTTCTCCCTTGGGGGTCTCGGGTGACGAGGTGAAATGTACTGATCACTTCCGTATGTGTCTGCAGCGAAGTGGTTGAAACAGAGTGGTATCGTCCTGCTCCTGCCTCACGGCCTTGATGGTGCAGGGCCCGAACATTCGTCATCGCGCATCGAGCGCATGCTGCAGGTGAGCCGATCAACCTTTTACTGAAGGAGCCTCTTGCTAATCTTGTCTAGCTCACAAATGACCCCCTGGTCCCGACCGACGGGAACGTCAACATGCACGTCGTCTTCCCCACGACCCCAGCGCAATACTTCCATCTTCTGCGCCGGCAAATCAAGCGGAATTACCGCAAGCCATTGATAGTCACTGGACCGAAGGGCTTGCTACGCCTCCCGGTGTGTTTCTGTCTTTCCACGCTTTTCAAGACGGAGACCTCACTGACGCTCTCAAAAACATGCAGGCGGCATCCTCTTCCCTCTCCGACCTCGAGGGTTCCACGCTCTTCCAGCCCGTCCTCGTGGACCCCCTTCCGTCCACATCCACCGCAACCCGCGTCATCCTCGTCTCTGGAAAACTTTACTACGACCTCGTCACCGAACGCGCCGCGCAGGGCCTCGCCGATCGCGTCGCGCTCGTGCGCATTGAGGAGCTCGCGCCGTTCCCCTTCGACGCGCTGCTCTCCGTGCTGCGGTCCTACAGCCGCGCGACTGAGGTCGTGTGGGTGCAGGAGGAGCCGAGAAACCAGGGCGCGTATGGGCACGTGGCCCCGCGGATTGGGTGGGTGTTGGGCGAGCTGGAGGCGAGCTTGGGGAGGACTATTCCGCTGAGGTACTGGGGAAGAGTAGAGGATGCGGTGCCGGCGCCTGGAACTGGAAGAGTTTATAAGGATCAGCAGGAGAGGGTAGTGAAGGGCGTGTTTGAGGGATTGTAGACAAAAGTTGAATGCATCGGGCGGCGGCCCGCTCCGTACCGGGCGCTTACACAAGCTTGTACTACCCTCAAGCCGCCTTTGCTCTCGCTCAGTGCCTCCGAACTGCGTCATGGTGCTGCATCAAACCCCTTGAATCGCCGAACACCCAGAACACACCCGTCTAATACGCTTGAAAGGTTCTCGACCTCGACTCTGTCCCGGCGCAAGTTGCGGCCCCGGTGGTTTCCAAGTGGTCGAGGTGGAGGACGCCCGCCTTTCATCCTTGCTTGTGATATCAAGCGTCGTGCTTGCTTCATCGTATGCCGTGGCCCGTCATGTTGTCGTCATGACCGTGACGTGCCTCCGAACCTGCAACGAGGATTGCCTCTGTTCGCGGTGCTACCGATGCTGCGGGGCGGGTGGGACGGTGGCCGAGTGAGCCGCCCATCTGCGCCGCAGTCGTGGCCGACTCCCGAGGAACTTGGAAGGTACCCGGCCGGTGGGACAGTAGTACCTGCTCTGATCGCTGCAGCAACTTGTTTTGTCTAGCCTGCCCGCATTAGCCGGCCGTGCGATCAACCTGCTACAAATACCGCGTGGAGCCCCCGGGCAGCTCCGTGGTCCCCTCGGGCAGTCCTCGGACAGCGCGTAGGCTACGTACTATGCGCAGTCGCAGGCCACATCTGTACTCACCGTCAACGGTATCTCCAATTCATTCACTCCGCGGAACTTTCGGAGGGTTACCATGCGGGATGTAACTGTTCACCGCACGAACGACGGCATCGGCGTCGAGCCCACAGCTGAAACAGTAACACGAGACGACGCTGCAGCGGGCGTCGTATAAAGGTGCGCGTCGTCCAACAGTGACATCCCAAGAAGCGATCTCATTTGTCTACTCGTGTCCAGTCCCAGGACCTCGTCCACAAGATCTGCACCCAACCCCTTCCCTTGGCTTCGCCCCGCCCTTAAGGCAGCACCTCCGTATCGCCCTCACCTCACCACACTTCTACGCCGACCCCTACCCACCTGCTTCAGCTACTATGCCCGTCGCTGACTTTGCTCTCGATGGCCGTGAGCTCGACGCCATCTCCGACGCTGTCGACGATGGTACGTGCCTGGCGCACGATGATGCGCTTGTCGCTCACCCGCATCTCCACAGTGAACGTCGCCAAGCTGCAGCTGCAGTGGGACGGCGAGTCCTCGTTCGATGCGACCAAGGACAAGACGCAGTTCCGCCAGTACGAGGAGGCCTGCGACCGCGTCAAAAACTTCTATAAGGAGCAGCACGGTACGCGGCTATTTTAGCTCAGCGCCCGCGCGCCTTCTTACGCGTGGCGGTGCAGAGAAACAGACCGTCGCGTACAACATCCAGGCCCGCGTCGACTTCAAGAGCACAGTCCGCGCCCGCATGGGGGTCTGGGAGGCCATCGAGATGCTCAACACCCTCATCGACGAGTCCGACCCCGACGTACGTGCCGCCCGCGCCTTTTTTCCCCATGCGTCTGCTCACACGCGTCCCACATGCAGACCGACCTGTCGCAGATTGCCCACCTCCTTCAGACAGCGGAGGCCATTCGCCGTGACGGCAAGCCTGAGTGGATGCAGGTCACCGGGCTCGTGCACGATCTGGGCAAGCTGCTCTTCCTGTTTGGCTCCCAAGGCCAGTGGGACGTTGTCGGCGTAAGTGCTTCAGCGCCGCCCCTATCAGTGCGTTGACGTGCTCATCAACGTCATACAGGACACCTTTGTCGTGGGATGCAAGTTCTCCGAGGCCAACATCTACCCCGACACGTTCGCGGGCAACCCTGACGCGCAGGACGCCGTCTACAGCACCGAGCACGGCATCTACAAGCCCCACTGCGGGCTCGACAACGTCATGATCTCCTGGGGGCATGATGAGGTGGGCACCTTGTTCTTGTGTGCGGAGGCGCTTTGACGCTGACGCCGCGTGCAGTACCTGTACAACGTCCTAAAAGATCAGAGCAGCCTCCCAGAGGAAGCGCTCGCCATGATCCGCTACCACAGCTTCTACCCGTAAGCACAGCCCTCATCTCTTGTGGCAGTGCCGTGCTGACGCTGGATATCAGGTGGCACCGCGAGGGTGCCTACTCGCACCTCACGAACGAAAAGGACGAAAAAGCGCTGGCCGCGGTTCGCGTGTTCAACCCATACGACCTGTACAGCAAAAGCAACGAGCCCATCGACGTTGAAAAGCTCCGCCCGTACTACCAGGGGCTCATCGCCAAGTTCTTCCCAGAGACCCTGAACTGGTAAACCATCGAGCCACCCCCGTCGTCCCATCGCACCTTCCATTATTGTCGCATCTTCCCTGCTCTCTTGCTCTCCACTTGAACCTTCGTTGTAACTTATCATTTACATCTTCCTGCTCTCGTTGGCTACTATCATCAATGGTCCCGCTACCTAGCTATACGTAACCTCGATTCTAAATCTCCTTTGTTGTACTATAAAATCCGTTCCTAGCTGTATCCTCGTTAAGTGCAAGCAGTGTCGCTGTCAGATAAACACACTGAATAGACCATTCTTTCGAATCCACCAACGCGAGATACTTGATGCGTACGGCACCAGTGCCTTTGGCAGTAGTTTGCTTAAATGGGCTATCACCTCAGGCCTGAGGCTCTCACAGCAAGACGCAAATGTTATGCTGATAAGTTGACTACATTCTTATCCACAGTATCCTACACGGGTGCTGTAACCTCCGTCTTCATATCCGATTCCAGCTTCACGACCCAGGCTCTTTCCCAAGCGCCTTTCGTCTGCGCTAGACAAATCCCGAGGAGAATCCCAAGCGCTCAAGCGCTCAAGGTCAAGGTCAACGCGCACGGTTCACAAGTGGCCACGATGACCGTGGAAGCCGTGATCACTGATTCAATAGTATGCAGTTACTTACCCCATGCAGGAGACTCCGTCCATCGGACATGCCTGCGTAACAGCGGGGAGGCACACAATGGTATTTGCGACAGACTTGTAGCGTTCGCCAAACATGTTATTCCCGAGGAGCCCATCCTACAGCCGCAGGGCGCGGTGCATTTCTGGCTGCCGCCCTTTAGCCTTTAGCGGCCACGTTACGAAGCTTCGAATATCAATAAGCCGCATACCTGCAGGATTTAAGTTAAAACCGCCGACGCGAACTGCGAGCATGGCCTGGCCAGATGGCGGAAGCCAGAACGACTGTCTTCTGATACCATAAGGTCAGGCTACGGAGACTAGCGGAAGCCAGTCGAAACTCTCGGCAGCACCACCACGACTTGCGCGTGGGCTACGCCCGGGTGCAGCTGTTATTGAGCAGCGCCACCTCTCTGGCGGCGATTCTGAGATTTCTGAGATTCCTGAGATCGCAACTGCCGCCCTCGGGTATAGAGGGCCTAGAAGAGGTCTGACGGCTGAATGCACGTATCGATTGCCGAGATCTTGCGAAACTCGTCACTAACAGTCGTCCCTAGTCGTCTAAAGTACCTTCACACGACGTCCGAGACGACCAACCGCTGGATCCGATTGAAGGACGATGCTTGGTAAATTTGAATCATGCGCTGATGCAGATTTCTCTCATCCTTATCTTCGTGAGTGACGTGTTCTCCGCAGGTGTACTGGGGGGAGGACAGAGGAGGTGAATGAGGCTGTTTCGTGAGCGCTTCGTGAGGGCTTCCGAGTCAAGTTCGTGAGGGCTTCCGAGGCCTGGCTTCCTGAGGGCAGCGTCGGCCCGCCCCGCCCCGGGCGCTTACACGACCACGTGCAGCTTGTTCCTTGCTTTCCGAAATGCAGCTTGGAAAGCGACCACACGCACCCAGTTCAACCCTTGTTCCCCTCTGACTCGCCCATTGAGCACAACCACACGCTTAGGACTATAAAATTAAATCTCTGTTTAAGCATGGCACTGCAAAACCCTTCCCTCGAACAGTATGCCGGATACCAAAAACACTCCTCTCGCCCTCCACTCATTTGCTCTCATTCACAGCATCGGCACCCTCGCCGCAGATGTTGAGAAGGCCGTCAAGTACGAGCTTCGCCACAGCGCATTCATCGACACACCCGATCTACTCGAAACTTTGTTCAGCAACGATATCGTGCCTGCCGCCTTCGTTGACGCTGTCTACGATGCTCTTGTCCAGGCAAACAAGTACAGTGCGGCAACAGAATTCACCTGTGCTCACTGGAACGATCTCCCACTGCGACCTTGGGACGAGAAGGTGCTCTACGAGCCACTGACTAACGTTCTCAATGCAATCACGACGCAATGTCACAAGATGCTCAAAGAATTCGCCAAACCTCTCCCTACCCGTCGATCTGCGAGGGGTCATGCAAGCAACAACGTTGATGAAGGCCTCCGCAAATTCTGCACCGACGCGTCCGCCAACAAGCTCGACATCATCTGGCGCGACGAACACTGCACTGCACCCACGTCGGACGCCATGCTCATGTCTGACATGCGTCCAGATATCGTCGCGACATTCAAGAAGACGGGCACTGGCCGCGTTTGGTGGCGGAGCGTGCATGTCCCCCTGGAAGTCAAGCAGGCGAAATCACCAAAGCTCGCGACGATCCAGCTGCTCCGCTACGTTCGACAGGCTTTCCGCGAGCAACCCGATCGGCGTTTCATGTACGGCCTGGTCTTCGCCAAACGGTCTCTGACTGTGTGGCACGTCGACCGGTCGGGCAGCCTGGCTTCGAAGTCTGTGGATGCGCACGATGTGAGTCCTGCTCGACAGCACGCTGTGGCATGATGCTCATGTATTCTCTAGGACCCGAAGGCATTCATCCGCGTCATCGTGGGCCTGCTTGTGAAGAGTTCGGCTGACCTTGGATGGGACCCAACGATGCTTTTGTATCAGGAAGACGAGGATGGCAACCCTTTGCAGCCTTTGCCATCGTACATGGTCGACCGAAGCCTGAACCCCACTGACGCATATCAAACACTATGGGTGGTTGACATGGATAAGCCTCTGCGAGAGGACGGCGTGGCATGGCCGGAGGAAGAGGATCAAGAGCGGTTCGTTTTGTACCAGGCGCTGAGCCTTGCTCGAGGGGAAGTCATTCGCGGACGGGCAACGCGAGTTTGGAGGGCGTGGCGTTGGGACGAAATGAAGCTTCCGGAGAAGGATCGTGGCGTATGTTCCCAGAGCTCTCAAATCTTGCTGCGATTAACGCTCACATATTGTTCTGACAGGTTTTTGTCATCAAGGACACATGGCGGGACGCGCGCCGTGGAGTCGAGGGCGAATTGTACCGCAAGGCAGGGCTGGATAAGACTAAGACGGATCGCAGGGGTGTCGCCTCCTACTATTCGCATGGCACAGTGCGGATCAACAAGCAAGAAGACAACACGCTTTTTCTCATCAGGAAAGGCGTCAAGCCGCAAGGCAACCCGGTCTTGCTGGAGTTGACTGAGCTGAAGCGCGCCCAAACTATCGCTGCTTCAAGCAACGTATCCGAAGTCGACAGCGCTGTGTTTCCTGTTAGCGGGACTTCAGATGTAGCCTACTCTTGGGAGCAAGACCACTTCAAGTTCGAGGAGGGAACATTTCCTCCCCGCAATCTCGTCCACTCGCGGCTGGCGGTCACGAGCACTGGCTGGCCACTACTCAGGTTCAAGAATATTTCTGAACTCTTGCTTGGCGTCCGCGATGCTATTGGAGGTGAGCATATGCCACGCGTTTTCCTTGAACTCAAATTTATAATGGCACGAAGGGCATCAATGGCTGTACAATCAAGGTATTCTGCATCGAGACATCAGCTACGGCAATATCCTTCTTACTGATCGTTCGCCTCCCCACTCTGGCATACTCATCGACTTGGATCACGCCATCGTATGGAAAGACTACTTGCATCTGACGGATGATGTCCGTAGTGTGGTACGTTTTAACCTCCCATTAGTTCGTTGACTCTATCATTCATACCGGTCATAGGGCACGTTGGCATTCATGAGCTACGAGGTAATTACTACGAACGCCTACCACATTGGTGGCATTTCCACAGACCTACCAAGACCGATGACTGTCCCCGCCCCCACCAAAACTGTGACCGCCGCTTCAGACGGCGGAGAAGCACCTTACGAGGAGCTCGAAATCATCGACGATCCGGACATATTCTCTGTGGACGATGGGAAAGGCGCCGGGTCCTCGCGGCGCACGCCCACTCTGCACACGGCCATCCACGACTTGGAGTCGTTCTTCTGGGTGTTGTGCTTCATCGGGCTCTGCCGGGCTGGCCCAGGTAGGGCGCGTACCGCTAGGAGCGCGTCGGGCCAAGACAACGCCCTCTACCAGTTCATGCACGACGCATTCGAGCATCCCAATCCGCAGCACATCGCCGGCCAGAAGTACATATTGATGAACGACCCAGGCGTCTTCCAGGAACGCGTAGTGGACAACTTTGCCCCGTATTTCTCAGACTTCCTGGGCCCGGTCGTGACGAGAATCTACGGCGTCCTTCGCGATGCATATGCGCGGCGCGCCTTGGACGATCGGCACATTGAAATCATGGAGATACTGCGGCTCGCAGGTTGGCACACGCGGACGCTTGAATGGCACGACGGGAAGCCGCAGTACCAGCAAATGGAAAAGGAGGTGGAGAAGTGGCGTATGAAGGTCAAGGCGACGTGGGACTCGCCGAGCGCGCAGGGGCTGCTCCGGGTCGCACAGAACAAGCGGAGGCCCGAGGGAGATGCTGATGGAATGGAGCCGTCGCAGGCAGGCGAGGACGCGGACGGGGGGCCTCCGCGCAAGACATTGCGGACCCGGGAGGTGTCGCCCACGCCTGGGTCAGATAGGCATGCAGAGATGTTGGGCTCGCGTTCCCAACCCTGAGACTAGATAGGATTGGATAATTCAGCCGATTGGCTGTGTACGTACGGTGTTTTGTAAACATTTTCCGCGTTTTGGTACTTAATTATGCCGTGACTGCAAGCAACAGGACGTACGATGCCCTCGTGCTAGTATGTGCGATCGGGGTGATCCTGGGTACTTTAGTATACGTAATAGTACTCGACGACGGTGAGGTTCTCACGCTCCGACTCAGCTCTTGCTTCCGGCGACCACCATCTGCCGAAGCCACTGACATCCTCTGGGCCACTGGTTCTCTCGCATGCGTATCCTGCTATCGATGGTCTTCTGTGTTCTCAGCATCCGTAACCACCTCATCCCTCACAAAATTTGGACATTTTGAAGTGAGCACATATGCGCCGGCACTCGTTACAACCAGGCATCCCCCTGCCGGGCACTTTGAGATCTGGAACGACATTGAAAGGCTTTCACTGTTTACTATGCTTTGAACCCATGGCTGAAAGGCTTTTCTCCACAAGTTCGAGCTAGTTTACGCACGCCTACTTCCCAAGCTGCCTTGAGTCTAGCATACAAGCTGCCTTGAGTCTAGCATACAAGCTGCCTTGAGTCTAGCATACATAGCCTTTGGGGTCCCGTACCGTACCTTGTTATTGCAAGGCTATGGTTCCAGCTTTCCCGGAGCGCCTCGCATCTCGCAGACTCTGGCCCAGATTCTTCTTCGGTGAGGCGTTGTTTGCTTATCATTGTGTCCTCTGAGGCCTTGTCGTATCTAGTATATCGAAGAAGATAAGTTCCAGAAATAAACGAAGACACCGCTTTACTCCACCCGAACACTTTCGCATCCCAAGCCCTCTCAATCCCCGCCAGCATCTTGGCAGCTGCTTCGAACCTTCGACTATCTCTCTAGAAATACTGTTCCTGTGAGCCCTTCCACTCACGTGTACACCGTGCCATGAGAAAGGTGTCCAAACGCATTGACATTCTGCCCTGCAAGGTCTCCCATGTTTAGATGGCTTGTGCATCCTGCGGGAATAGAAGCCTCGAACGAGCTCGAGCGCGTGGACTCGTCTCAGGGAAGCCATGAATGTGCCATGGTCCCATCTCTTCGCCGGGTACCACGGCGGGAACAACAAACCTGGGGGTCCTTTCGCAGCCGTTATCGCGCGATAGTGTCTTGTTCTCGCTGCCCTCTAGCATCCGAGAGAATAGAAAAGGCAAGTGCCGCTTGTCGTATGTACCTCGACTGCCCTGCTCCAGGAGATAGCTGTCTCTGCCTGCGCCACGATGTCTGCCGCGTCCGAAGAGCTGAAGTATAAAGACGAGAAGGCCATATATGGTGGCTCGGACGAGGTAAAGGAGGTTACAGATAGCGAGAAGCTCTCGGAATACGAGCGGGAGGAGTACCTCGTCAGAGATTATGCGCACGATGTCGGGATCAAGGTGAGTTGTATCACTTTGGCGTGTCAGAGTGCAGATTCGTGACGCGACTCGCCGAGGACAGGTCCTGTCGACACAAGACGATCCGACGCAGCCGGCGTTCACCTTCAGGTTTCTGTTCCTCGGGCTTGGGCTGAGTTGCTTTGGCAGCGTTCTGGCGCAGATATACTAGTCTGTTGCCCCGTTGCTGAGCTTGAGCCTCCGCTAACACCCCGTTTGCAGCTTCAAGCCCCAGACGGTCGGCGTGGCGCGGCTGTTCCTGCTGCTCATCTCATATTTTCTGGGCAATCTGATGTCATGGGCGATCCCCCGCAAAGGGTACTTCCGCTATCTCAACCCCGGGCCTTTTAATAGTGCGTGTACCAAGCTTGTGCCTCTCTCAAACGACGGTTGATTCACTTTCCGCGTCGCCTGAAGTCAAAGAGGTATTCGTTGTGCCGCGTGCGTTTTTTCAGAACGCTGAACACTAGCCTATTCAGCACACTGCGCTTTTGATTATGTATGTCTCAGCAATTCCATGCGCTATATGTGTTGACATTGGTCACCACAGGTGCTCTACGGCGTCTGTTTCGTCAACAGCGTCGGAGATTGTGGCCGTCGACAACCTGTATTATAATAACAAGCTGAACCCCGGTTTGGCAATCTTCACGCTCCTGTCCTCGCAGCTCCTGGGATACGGATTTGCGGGGTAAGTCGCTCACAGCTATGCCTGTGGGTAAATTGTTCAGGCCTATTTTCATGCAGAATTCTGCGCGACTTCCTCGTCTATCCTACGGAGGTGAGCAAGGATCACTGTGCTGTTCCGGGCTTCCAACCCACTCGTCCCTAGACATGGTGGCCGACGATCATCACATCCGCCAACGTATGTCACGCATTCGCTTCATTCCCGAATAATATGACGACCATCTGAACCACAGGTATTCCAAGCATTGCATTATGACCGCACGCTGGTCAGCAAGCGCGTCAAGATGTTCTGGGGTGTTTTTCTGTTCGTCCTTAGCCAATCATTAGATCAGCCACTCACGCACTGTCATAGGGTTGTCGGGATTTGGGAGATCGTCCCGCAGTATATGTTCCCCGTCTTAACGTGAGTACTGTACCAGGCTTCGGTGTGTCTGAAGCTGACCGATCGCACTCTCCCAGTGGTTTTTCAATTTTCTGCCTGATCGACAACGGGAAGACCGATTGGATGCGAAATGTTTTCGGCGGTGCCTCGAATAACGAAGGTGCGACGATAAAGATATATGTTCGCTCTTACTGAAAACGAGGTGAAGGCACCGGTCTGCTCGCGGCATGCTTCGATTGGAACTACATTGGCGGAGATGTGGGTCTGCCGGTCGGAAGATTTTCAGAGCTAATTGATTGCTCGTACTTAGTGCCTTTGGGTTCCCCTCAAGACCCAGGTAAACCAGGACATCGGACTGGGGTTGACATGTGCGTTATGGCGCACTTTTGAGATACTTGGCGAGATGCTCACGGTCGCCTTGTGCTCAGATATCTTCATGGTTGCCCTCTACTATGGTGCGTGCGCTGCTTTGGTATAATTAGACACCACATCCTCACGAAGGGCTCAGGAAACGTATGGAAGGCAAAGGTGCGACAGCTGCAATATTTCAAGCATTTTGATCTCACTTGCTCTCCAGAATTTCCCATTCATGAGCCAAGCACTGTTCTACGACAATGGAACGCAGTACGACCAAAGTCTCATTCTCACCAACAACGCTTTGTACGCCTTCCATCTTATTACCGTGCCTCCGGCGCGTTGATGTGAATCTTGATGCGTCTCAGTGATCCAGTCAAGTACGCAGAAGTCGGCCCAGCGTACTTCTCCGCAAGCAATGTGCGCTTCCCCTTGCCCTTCCCCATTTAGTTGTCATGCTCTGACTCATAAAATGCGGTCCCGCAGGCATGGTTCTTGCTCGTCTCTAACCTTGCTTTGGGATCATGCGTACGCTTCTTCCCTCTCAGACAGTGTCTGATCCTCACAATATGCCCTTGGTGTGCAGCTCGTTCATGTCCTGCTCTGGCACTGGCCCGAAGTCTCAGGCGTTTTCAAGTTTGCGAACTTGCTTGAGGGCAGGGAAATCGACGACCCGCACCACAACCAAATGAAGAAGTACAAGCCCGTGCCGAATTGGTGGTTCCTCATTGTCTTGGTGGGCGCGTTCGCCGCTGCTCAGGTGGGTCTCACGTATGTGCTTGCTGGATGACGACCGCTCACTTCAAGTCTGTATGCATAGGCAACGAACTATGAGGGACACAGCGGGCTTCCGTGGTGGGCGCTCATCGTCCTGCTGCTGATGTGCTTCATCTTCACCGTGATATACGGGTAAGCGTCGAATTCGTGGCCTCTGATTGTGGCTGAATTGTCTGGGCCGCAGATACCTCGCGTCGATTACTGGCTTCCAGCTGTCGTGGTTCGGCTCAGGGTTCTTCCAGGTACGCGGATAAAGGCTCTACATCCGCCGAGACTAACAGCGGTCGCTACAGATGATCGTTGCGTTCATGCTTCCGGGAAAGCCTGTCGCCAATATGTGCGTTGAATCATTTTAACGAAACTATGACTCGATTTTTCCTTCCCACAGGTACGGCACGATGTATGGCCAGCACACGATGAACCAGGTCAGATCATCTTTTCCGTGATGCACTGCAACGCCTCACAGAGTGGGTTTGGTGCAGGCAATGACGCTGCTCGCGGATTTTAAACTCGGACATTATTCGAAGGTTCCCATGCGGGGTGAGCCACCGCTCTCCGCATCCTATCATTATCTGCGACTAAGGTTCTATCTCCAGTCACGTTCTTCTCGCAAATCTGTGGGGCCGTTGTTGGGTGCATCCTCAATTACATCATGCTTATCAGTGAGCTACTGCCGCCTCCCTGCGAACGCATAATCTGAACCACTTGAACCTTTCCAGACATCATCGACAGTGAGTAATCCGTGGTGTCGCTCTGATCCACGTAGCTGATCTGAATGTACAGACAACCGCCCCGCCCTTCTCTCCATCTCCGGTACTCGTCTGTGGTCGGGCCAAAACCCACAGTCGTTCAACTCCAAGTAAGCGTTCTCTTTCGTTGAACTCTTTCTCAATGTCTCATCCAACTCTAGTGCGATATCCTGGGGCGCGCTGGGGCCCGAGATGTTCGGCCGTAACGGGACATACTTCATGGTCCCCGTCGCTCTCGCCATCGGTGTCTTCCTCCCGCTCCCATTCTACTTCCTGCATCGCAAATACCCGAACGCAGGGTTCGATTATATTGTTATGCCTATTATTACACAGGTATGTATCTCAACTGCACCGTTATCAGCGCGACTGACTTTCATTTCATCGCAGTATTCCGCTTGGTTGACTGTCGGCATCAACACGTCCATCACGTTCTCTATTCTTATCGGCTTGTTTTCGCAATAGTTCGTCTGTTCATCTGCTGTGTGATATGCGTGTTGACCCACTGTGATAGCTGGGTTCGAAGGCGTTACCCGCGTTGGTTCACCAAGGTTAGTTGATTCTTGACCTACCACGGTTCTGGTCTGATTCATTGCCCCTGTAGTACAAGTAGGTCGTGACGGCGCAATTGATATCCCGCACATATCTGACGTGCGCCTTCAAGTTACATTGTCTCAGGTGCTATCGTAAGTTGGTTCAAACAGGCTTTCGAGACGGCGCTAACCTTCTCACCTCTTATAGGACGGTGGAACACAAGGTCTGTCCCGTGCCTTTCGAGCGTCCCGTTAAGATGACAATCTGACCGTGCCATAACCTCCACTGACTCTAACCAGTCATGATCTTCATCCTGGTGAGCGTCATGTCCACCGCCCTCAGTGTGCCGTCTCTCCAGCTGATCATTCCCGCCAGTCCTTTGCGGTCTTCGGTGCATCCGGCACCGCGCACGACTTCCCGACCTGGGTCCGTTCCTTTTCTCGCCTGCGCCTCGCCTCCCAGCTAACGCCCAGCCCTGGTTCCTCCAGTGGGGCAACCCGTCCCTCGACGCCGGCTTGTCTGCTGACAGGTGCAAAGCGCCGGTGAACTGAACGCGTTCGGTTATCCACAGACTGGCTGCAATGCAATGACGGCACCTCCTCGAACTCACGCCATTCATGTTCATGTGACACCCTGACGCCCCCGCGCGATCTGTATGACCTCAATGAAAGACCCTCGCTCTGGATTGACGCTTTTATCATCCGCGATACCGTCGCGCTAGAACCCCAAGCGAGCAGGACCAGGAGCGGTCGCGCTGGTCTACGCGACGTCGACGAAGCTTCAACGCCCATGTGAAGCACCACCAGGCCCGTGCGCTAGACGCCTCGCCCCATCGAGCTGACGCAGGGGCTGCGATGGGCTGAGATAGGCACTCAGAGCCCGCCCGCATGGCCTTTCTCGCCCTCTCCCGGTCTCCCTTCCCATACCCTTCCCTTCGCAGCATTGCCGCGCTTCTTCGAATGGCGGGAGTCGGAGATGAGATGCAGGTGGTTTGCGTGAGCTATGGAATGAATGAGCGAATGGGCTGGTAAGCGCGTACTTTGCTTCTTGTGAAAGAGGTCGGAAGACGATGCGGCGTCTGCATTCTAATCCTGAACCTGGACGGGTCGGAAGGCAGTCTCCCTTCTAAGAACAGAATTCTCCGGATGTGTGTGAGCATTCGAGACCCGGCCTTTCAATCATCACCTGCTGTCTCGTGGCCAGCGTTCCCTGCCGTTGCAGTCAAAGTCGTTCTCGTATAGCTTGAGCCCGAATCGCGAGCCCTTTGACACGTCCACGCGGTGTAATCTTTTGTTCTCAACGTCTGCTTCTCCCGAATACGGTACATCCTCCGAGTTCATTTGAATTCATTTAAATAAGTGGCAGCTTCTCTCGATCGTAAATGAAGCCGCGTGCGCACGCATATCAAAAACGTCGCGTCGTGTGCTGATTGAGGTGCGGCCCTAGCTAGGCCTGCGGTCATTACTAGTAGCACCTGCACAAACCCCATGGCCAAGGAGTAAGCACATTGGCATGGTGCTGCGGTCGACGTCATTAATGGTGATATTCTACAGTCGTAGGTAGGTACAACAGTTGGATGTTTATGTACAGTATTGCGTACTCTACTAGCTACTCGGTACACATCATACAGCGCAGCAACACGTCATGATGCACATGGGAACTGATCGGAAAGATGGACGTGAAGCGTGGCGGAAAGTTTTGCAGGTGACACGGAGATGAAAGACAGGGCAAGAAAATCGTGGGGGGATGCGTGGGTAGATGAAGGGATCAGGGTCTATGAAGCCCTGAGGGAGGTATGCGGATCGAAAAAAAAAAAAAAAAGATAAGATGAAGAGAACAAGACAAGACGAACGATGATACCAGACAAGGAGAAGGACGAAATGGCCAAGACACAAGGACAACGCACCACGAAGCAAGCGACAATCGATACCCTAGTGTCCGCAGCACTACTCACGTATCCATGACCATGACGACCCCATCACATCCGCGTCGTGCTTTCCGCTCTCCTCCGCAGCACCCTTCTCCCACCATCGGATCCTCCCGCGCTCGGTGTGCTCCCACCACCGCCGATATGCGGGTGGAAGATGCGCTGAAGCAGCGGGCGCTTCTGAGTCGGAGGCTCTGGGGTCGGGGCAGCGTAGATCTGATGCCGATTGCGTGTTGGGGAGGTAGGGTATGACTGGGACGGCGTGGGCGGCTACGAAAGAGAAGCAAAGGGTCGGCAAGGAACGGAAGAAATAACAAGACGATACGCACCACGACGCGGACCTTCTGCCCTGCGCTTGGAATGACATAGTACGTGCTACCCGAGCTCACGCTGTCGCCGTCGTCGTCCATGCCCCGCCTTCCCTTGGGGTGCAGAGACGGACTCGGGGTGCGCGAGAAGACCTCGAGTAAACGCCCGCGCGCTCGGCTCGTCGTCGGGTCAGATATTGAGGGCCCGAGCTTGCGCGGCGCATGGGGGCCACCGTGCGGATATGTTCCATACGGGTCAGCGGAGTGGTTGGAGGGATTGGAGTGGGAGGGCAGAATGCGCGGCGGGTTGTAGCTGTACCCGGAGTCCGGGGCATGAGCTGCGGGCGCGTAGACAATCGCCGGGGGGCGGTGTGAGGAAGAAGCGTGCGAATGGTGCCCGTGAGACGAGTGCTGCGAATGAGAGTGCGAAGAGGAGTGGGAGTGGTGCGAGGGCGAGCGGTGCGCAGAGGACGGCGCGCGCTCGTGGTGCTGCCCTGAATAATGTGAAGTAGCGGGTCTACGCATCGAACCTCCATAAGTCGAGTGTTGCTGCGGTTGCTGCGGGTAGTGCGGCGTCGGCGTCGAGTCTTCCTCCGGCTTAACACCCCGCGCGCCTGCGTTTGAATACGCGTAGACAGGCGACGGCGACACAATCGGCGCAGACGCGGGGGACGCGGGTGCCGGCGGCGTGTAGATCATCTGCAGGGCGCGCGTGGAGGAGCCGTTGGAGTGCATCGAGCGCGAGCGCGAAGACGCCGAGGGTGCGGGCGGCGGATGCGCAGAGTGTGCACTAGTAGGCGAGGGGTACGCGGGATGGGTGGAGTGTGCACTAGTAGGCGAGGGGTACGCGGGATGCGTGGAGTGTGCACTAGTAGGCGAGGGGTATGCAGGATGCCCAAGTTGCGATTTCGTCGGGGAGGGGTGAATTTGGATCGTCTCGGGCTGCGGAGAGAAGACTGCTGGCGGGGGTGGTATGTAGAGCGCCCCGACCGACGGTGGGTGGGGAATGTAGGGGTTTGAGGGCGGGTAGCCTGCTGCCTGGCTCGCAGATCTCGAGCGCTGCGGGTGCGAAGACAAAGGCTGCTGCTGCTGGGGCTTGTGTGGCGCAGACCACTGCTGAGCAGCCTGCGGGTGAGAGACAGGGACGTCGGGCCGCCCGTCCGGCCAGCGCAGGACCATGCGCGGGGGCTGCGAGTGCGAGCTCTCCGCGTCGGAGTCATCGTCGGGCGAGGAGAGCCCATCGTCTGTGTCGCTGACAAGAGATGGCGCCACAGAAGGGGATGACACCGTCGGACCGAGGGTCGCGATCCAGTTGGCGGTACGTGCGCGAGAGGCAAGATACGCCTCGACCGCGACGGGGTCGGATGTGTACTCGCTCATGTGTGGCGAGGGTGGTGTGCAATAAGGAATGGGGAGATAGAGGATCAAAGGATCGAAGGAAGAAAGGGAGTGCTCGGGGCGCGGGGAGCGCGGCTCTTTATACTTCGCGGTGCAATTTTCCCGGGGAGTCGCGGTCGGTCAGCCGAATGACGTTCGAATGTCTGATCGGTCTTCGTCGAGGGCTGTGTAGACCTTGTCCGAGCTGCGCGAACCGCGACGCAGTCCTGCACAACGTGGTTCCAGCGAGGCCAGGGCAGGACCCCGGATGGTAATAGACTGAGCAGGAGAGCCAGTGGACTGCGGAGCGGCCATATTGGGATATAAATATGGTTCACTAGCAGACAAATCCCTGAGATAGTGCCTGAGCCATTGTTCCCTCAGTTCGGCAGAGCTGGGGAGATGCCCAGAGCAGGCCGTCTTTGCCAGCAAAGCCCTCCTTGTTAAGTAGCCCGGGCCCAGCAGTATGGACATCAGGCTTGATGGCGGGGGAAACCGTGAGGGCCACAGCGTTGTGAGGCTGAGATTCTGGCGAGCTGTGACACAGAGAGCGAACTGAAGCCTAGGCAGAACTTGAGTGGGAGCGCTCAAGGCGAAGTTCAACGAATACGAACGGCAGCCGACGTGTCCGGGGTCCTTCTGACGGCCCACGGCGGTCCGCCAGTTCGACAACGTTCATCTGTTCGACTTTCACCACGAACGCTTTCTCCGACAGCCCAGCCGTGTCTAGCACTCACAGAACTCTCTGGCACGTATGCTGGCATCGCCTGGGATTTGCATCGGCGAATCGGCGCTCACCTGACACCCAGTGCATCCACACGTCGTTGCGATTGCCTACGTTCGCAGCAACGCTGGAGAGGGTCGTGATATCTTGGCCCACGTATCATGGTAAGCTACGCGTCTTCCTCTAAAGCCGCGAATCTCTCCAATATGATTCATCAAGTCGACGCGCAGGCCGCGTGCCAATGTCCCAGTCACAGAAGCCCTTGCGCTGTGCCTGCGCTTTCTGCGAGCAGATGTCCCCATCCAGCGGTGCCGTTCTCACAGCTCGCAGACAAGGTTCAGACGCTGGTCCAGGAGTGCTTGCGGCAGTCCGTGCACGTTCGAACGGGCATATCATCGCGGCCGCGTTCCCAGCGCTTTCGGCATGTCTAGACTGTGCTGATGCTCACCGGACATCGGTCCTCGATGCCGTTGTTGTTGTTGTTGTAAGCTACTGCTGTTTTACGAGTTTTCCTACTCCGTTGACCAAAGGATGCAAGGAGAAGATGACAGTATTTCAAGGAGCGCTAAGTGACGTCCAGTTCTTTTGGAGCTCCTGGCGTTTGACTGGCCAGAGCTTGGCGCCTCCGATGGACACCGTGACTGCTACTTCTGCGGTCCGCACGGGCCACCACCTAGTACCCACCTCCATCCGTGCCACAGACGCCTCTTGGAGCACTCTCCCCCGCACCCTATGTCGGCGCTCTCCTACAGGTCAAGTGGTCGCGAATACCCCGCCCGCAGCAGCCCACATCCGCTGGCCACCAATTCTACCTCTGAGAACTCCGAGCCCCGCGGCACGTACATAGCTCTGCGGACGATCTGCCTTTCTCGGCATATGACGCAGCTGCACTATTCTGGACACCTGCCTTCGTCGTATGAACAGCGCATGTTGTCGTCCTCGAGGCTCGAGTCGCAGCTTATCGCATAATAGGTGATCTAAAGGGTCAAAGCAGTCACAATTTTGGCTTCTATGGGCCAGTACGGTCGTGTCATGCCTTCGATGGAACGCTCGTGCCGCTTGAGTCAATATCCCCTTTCTTCCTCCGCGAAAGTGTCTGCCTTTGATATGTCAGGTTCCTTTCCTTGTCGTGCCATTCGTACACTGGCAGGTTGCGCCGCGTCAAGAAAGACCGAAAGAATAAAATATGACATCCTTTCCTTATCGTACCTTTTCGTGCAGGTTGCGCCGCGTCAGAGAAGACCGAGAGGATATATTTATGAATCCTGTTAGATTATGCGCGTGTTGTAGATATACTCATTGGCGCGGAGATGCTGATGTCGTCGCAGCTGTTTTTTGAAAGTTTTCAGTTGGTGCCCAAGCGCGTGAGAACTTTGCCTCCGCCCGCCGCGTAGGCTTTGTCTCTTGCTCTGTTCACAACATCGCGCACGCTGCATTCCCCACTTCGAGCATGTCTTCAAGGAGCGATGGCCGACCAGCAGGAGAAGCCAGGCCGCTAGCGATCGTATACGAGAAACTGGACAGGGCAGACGGTTCAGCGAGCTTCGCCTTCGGTGCGTCGCGCTCTGCTCATCCACTGACCGCCGCTAATCCCAACATCTTCACCGCCCACCAGGCAGCACCAAGGCCCTTGCATCCGTCTCCGGGCCCATCGAGGTCCGCCTCGCCGCCGAACAGCCCTCCAAAGCGACCTTCGAAGTATCCGTGCGTCCGCTCTCCGGCGTCCCCGGCACCGAGTCCAAAGCCCTCTCCGCGTCCCTGCGCGCGCTGCTCGCGCCCGCGCTCATCCTGTCGCGCAACCCGCGCACGCTCGTGCAGCTCGTCGTGCAGTCGCTCGCGCCGAGCCGCCAGACGGGCACGGGCACGGGCTTGTTCGGCGCGCCGCTGATGGCGGCGATGGTCAACGCGGCGACGCTCGCGCTGCTCAACGCGGGGTCCGTCCCGATGGCGGGAGTCGTGTGCGCTGTTGCTGTGGCGCGGGTGAGGCCGTCAGCGGCGGGTGCCTCGTCGCCTGCGCTCGTGCTCGACCCGACGGAGGACGAGCTAGCTGCGTCGGACGGAGGCGGGTGCTTCGCCTTTATCTTCGCCGCACATCCGACTCCAGAGCAGTCCGATGCGCAGTTCGGCTCGAGGCTGGTGTGGACCGACTGGCGCGTGGCGGGCGGTGGAACGGATGTCGACGAGCTCGCGCGCGCGAAGCTACTCGCGCTGTCCGGCGCGGAGCATGTTTGGCAGCAGGTGAAGGAAAGCGTTGGGCGGGCAGCCGTGGTCCCTGCGCCCGGTCTCTCGCAGAAGCCATCGAAGACTGCGAAGACCGAGGATGTGGAGATGAAGGTCGACGAGGAGGAGGAGGACGATGATGCGAAAATGGAGATATAGGTGTCTAATTGACTGTCATCGGTAAGTTCGTTGTTACTCCCTTGTTTCTGTCCTGACCACCGTGGTTGCGCGTAATACTTAGACGGGCCATCGGGACGCTGTTCGCTCGCAGCGACACACACCCAACCCTGGTCAATGTCTGGCCGGGCTTCGTGGCACCATGGCCAGGGCGATCTAAGTCCTTGACGACGAACGGGACGCTGTCTGGCAGGAAGCGGGGTCGATGTGCTCAGGCTCTCCAGTTCTTCACAGAACCTTAGAGTGTTACCCGTCGCACAACAAATGACGAAACACATGTGTTTCGGTTTTGGCGTCGAGCGGTCATTCCAACACACAAAAGCCATTCAAGGTCATCTGAAACGCATTTTGGTATCGATTGTATCGAAAATGTGATAGATAGTGGATACAGTATTTGTTTTTGGAATATACGCTGTTCTATGCAAAGTCACTCTACTCCATGACTTTTCTATTATTACAATTTTTTACGCGGTAAGCGCGCTCCTGGGGCAACGAAGAGCAGGTCCATCTTCCTTTTGATCGACTTGATCGACTTCTTGGTATTGTGACACATGCCCGTCGCTGAGTGGGTCGTCCAGCATGTTCCGGAGTGCTCTGGCGTCGGGCTGGAATATTCGTTGAGTAGCATCTCGGACGAGTCCCCCTTGAACGTGTAGAGGGCGGAGCGAAATGGGCTTTCGGGACGCCGGTTCGGGACGATGTCGAGGAGTTCATGTGAGAGGTGCTCGTCAGCCAGCGTGGACCTCGTGGACTCCATATCTCGCCACATCGACCCGTCCGAGGATGGCGTCGCATAGGACTCCTCTTCGGAAGTTGAAGATGGCGGCGACGCCAGCCCTGAGACTAGCTGCATCTTTTCCTCCTCCCCGACGGACGAATCGGCATCCTCCTCTTCCCACGACGAGTCCGAGTCCGCGGTGTACACCTCCCGTGGCCAGCACGCCACGCCCTGATGAAACACGGCGTCATCTGCATAAAAGGAGGTGACGCTTGAAAGAGCGCGACCCAGGTCTAGCGGGAGGATGCGGTCACGCCAATTGACCTGAAGCATGGAGCATAGGATGGTGTTTGCGTCCTTCGAGATCGGCAGAGCGGTCGACAGAAAACGGGCGGGATTGCGTGCATAAGCCCGGAACAGGGTATCGGAGGAAACTGCACATGGCCAGGGATCCCGTCCGATGATGAGGTTCACCAGGATGATGCCAAGTGACCACATGTCGCTGGCCTGCAAATAACAGGGTCCCAAGGGGGCAGAGATGTCGCGGTTGCGTTCTAAAACTCGCGTCAAAATGCTGCTTGAAAGTCAACATTGATGTTCTTGAAACTCACCAGGACTGGTGTGAGGCCACTTAGAGCATGCTTTCTCGCCTTGTGATTTCCAAACGACATCGAGATCGTCGGTCGTCGCGTGTTCGAAACCTGTCAAAAAGACGCGAAGGCCACCACTAGAGCAGAGTATCTTCTTCAGCTTCAGGTCTCGATGATAGATCCCCTGGGAGTGGCAAAATGCTACGGCATCCAGGATCTGGAGGAAGACGCCTTTGATGACTTCGTCTCGGCCGACATAACGCTGCATTTGGCGAATCTGGTGGGAGAGGTCGCCATCGGGGCAATGGTCCATGATAAGGAATGAAAGACCGCGCTCCTCGACGATGCGATGAAGGGTGACGACGTGCGCATGCACAGATGCGAGCTGATGCAGGGCAGCCCCTCGCAGGTGCTGGGCCCGGGTCCGACGTTCGGAGGCGCTGGTGGCCAGCCCGGGCGGCTTGAGTATACACTTCACGGCGTACAATCGCGGCTGGTTGACAGGCTTTGGACCAACCGCGCGATACACGACGCGATATGGCGAGTACACGATGACTGACGCAAGTTGGAGAGAATCTTTGTCGATAGAGGAGCCGAGAGGAGGAGCGCCAGTGGGGCTGCATGGTATCAACATGCCGCGCCGCTGCATTTCACAGGGAGGAGGAGGACTTTTGTTCATGGAGGTGGTCGGGGTGGCGAGTGGCGATGAGCTGGGCGGTAACAGCGAAGGGACTGGACCCGTGCAGACGGAGGGCGAACCATCCTGCACTATATAGTGACTGTTGCCAAGAGTCAGCCTGTAGTAGGACGTCAGCATTGATGCAAAGTACAAAGCACGACTCCCAAGAGACATCGAGAGACATCAACGTTTCATCAAGCCACCAATTGGTTACGATTACAACCATAATGAGGAGTTTGGAGGCTGCGGGGTTCAACGACCTGTTGAACGACAGTCAGATATGACGGAAAGCTCATACGTAGCAGCATAGAAATGACGCGAACCGCGGACCGTTCCATAATTCAGCCAGCCTGTCGCTGACACGCAGCAGGAGCTCAAAGCGTGACAGTCCATCACTGATCCCTAGACATGCTGCATGTCATCTGCGGGTAGGCGAAAATCGCAGTTGTACGCAGTGGACTTGAGCGAGTTCGTAAGAAGGAAAAGGTGGAATCCCTTTGTCGCTGGCCCATGGCGGTGAACTCGGATCCTTCGCTCGCCCCTCCCGTGGTGGCGATAAACCTTTGCATCCCTCCTCCAAATTGACTTGCTCACGTAGGGAGTGTGCCCGGCGGGACGAGGGGTTGATTGATCTTCGTCTTGATGGAACAGATCGTTCATTGAGGCAGCGATAGTACTAATAACGGTCGCATAATTATCTATCGAGCCTCGACTTCGGCGGTGCAGGTCAAGCCGTGATGATGTGGAAGATGTTTCACCTCCTCGGATCCCGGGGGACTCCAGGCGACGGAATAAGTTCCGCGAGAGCGCACCTTGAGCTTCTGGACATCCTTGGTGCGCGAGAGGGGAGGGCGAAGAAGGAGTGAATGTACTAGCCCTTGAGATGGCGACGACGCGACGGTTAGGGATCAAGGCACCGAAGGCCGCATGCAATATCCGCTTCCGCCGATAGCTCCGCCGCCCATCGCCACCCCGTCATCGAATGGGACTTATAATAAGCAGATATGACAGCTCATTGCCCTCAACGGCGCGATGTAGACCGAGGGGGTGTCAGGATGCGAGCCGGTGGAGAGGAACTCCCGCAACCGTTGGTATATTAGCAGCTTGATACGGGAGAGGCACTTCACGGCGTACGATCTCGACTCTCTGCGATCCCCCGACGCCACCACCGAGTTGTCGATAGCGCGGTAGAAGACGTCGGAGTCGCCATGTTTGAGAATCGAGACTAGTTTGAGGGCATGCTTGTCGCTGAATGTGTCGAGGAAGAATCGCAGGCCGCGCTGGCAGACGCCAACATTTTGCGGAGACTGCGGACAAAGACGATGGAATGAGGGAAACAGTCGGTGTTCGTGTGCGAAGGCGATGGGACGCGGTGGGGGCGTGTAGTGCATGGGCGAGTAGACCGCGCAGATATTGGGGCAAAGACGAGGTAAGAGGATGCCGCCATTGCGACAGATGAATCAAGGCCCCAGAACATGCATCGCACGCGTTGGACCCTATCGCGTCGAGCTATGCTATGCGAGCAGGGTGGTTTCCGGAACTTCATTCATCAGTCGGTCCTAGACCAAATAAAATAGCAATATGGCACTAGATGCGACGCTCTTACAGCTTGTTACGCGAATAAAGCAGCAAATCAATGGAGGCATTTATTTCATCGCAACAAAATCACACACCTCTACAACAGGTGCGCAGGCCAACGCAACCCTGCGCTCTCCACCACCTCAGCATCGCGCTCTCCCAGCTGCTCGCTCACGGCCTCCCACATCCGCAGCCACATCTTTGCCTCGGCATGCATGAGCGGCAGCGCGACGGCCAGGTCGCGCAGCTTCGCCTCGATGAGCTGCCGTCTGCGGCGCGACATGTGCGCGGGCTCGATCGGCGCAGCGCCGCCCGCCGGCTTGGTGCCTCCCGCCCCTGCCACCCGTCGTCCCGTCGACTTCTCGGCGCTCACGGAAGGGGAGAGTCTGTCCGATCTCGGCGAAGGGGTTCGCCGCCGCGGCGATGGAACATCGGGTGGTGCCAGCGAGGCTGCACTTAGTGATGCAGCGCTACTCAATGATGCGGGCCCTTCCGATGCACCGCTACGGCCGCGAGTTGGAATGGTCGGCGGGGTGGGGTCCGCCTTCGCACCTTCTCTTGGTGCAAAGCGATCGCCCTGCCAAGCAAGCGCAGAGGCAGTCACTGTCAGCACCGAACGATATAAGGGAACACCGACTGCGTACCGAGGAGCGTGTAACGCTTCGTGCACGCCCGGCACGGACTGGTATTGCGGATTTTTTGGGGGGTAGACGTTTGATCGACGCTCCGGCCGATGTTGAGGGGGACGGGAGCGTCTTGACTTTCTTCATGGGGGCCTCCGGCACCTCGATGCTTGCAGACTTGCGTTTGACCCGCAACGGTCTGGGCGATGGACTTATCTTGATATATGGAATGCTCTGGGGTTGCTCCTTGGCCTTGCCTTTGAATCGCGACGCTGCGGTCTCAGACCCGGTGACCTTCGCATGCAACTTCAAGTTCCCGCGCGCCGCATGCTAGCAAACGTTGATCGAGACTGGGGCGGCCCAATGAACTGGCAAACATACTGTTTGCTGCACACCACGCACACTCTTCATGGCAATATTGGCTACTGTCTGAGAGCACGTCAGTACTAGTAGCAGCCACGTAGCAGAAGCAATGGCCGCACGTACCGACCTCGTTGTCCTGACGCTGAAACTCCATTTTGCCCCCCAATGATCTATCACGAACCTCTCCGCCTCAAGCATCTCTCTCGTCAAGTCGGGGCTGCATGCACGACCCCTCAGAGCGCGCTCCAAATCATCCTGACCGCGGTGCTGAGTCTGAGTGGATGCAAGTTGATGCAAGTTGAAGACAACGCTCACTTTGGCCTCGCGCCACCCGCGATCAATCCATGCTAAGGCACGTGCCAGCTCAGCTTGGGATATTTCGACCATGCCAGCAGCAGCCTCCAGACGCCTGGCCAACGAGGCCTAGTAGTAGCAGAGTGATGGGATGAATGGCAGGAGAGGTTGTTTGTAAATAAATTTATTTGAGAATATATCGAGGACGTACGTCGCCCCTGCATCGGCATTTGCCGCTTGCCCGGGCTTGCCCGGGCTTGCCGAGCGAGCAACCGCTGCCAGCGTCTTGGACTCGTACTCTATATCTTATTCCAGAGGATCTCGAGTCACCGCGCGCCCTTCTTTGAATGCAAGCCGCCCTTCTACTTATCAGAATGAAGATCCGCTCGCGACGAACTTGAAGCTCTCCTCGGCACCGCCTACTCTGGAAACGAACGGTATCCTCATCCTTTTTTCAGTCGTCACCGAGTCGACCATCGTGCTATCGGCGCCTCAAACTCTATCCTAGAGCTGGAGGGGATTATTACAGCGATCAGCTTGAAAGTCTCGAAGAAACATCCCACTGCACTCACGCGCTGCACTCGTCTTAGGGCTGCTCTGATCCTCCCATAAGTATCAACACTTGACAACGGTGTTCAGGTTTGTGGAGATCTGGAAGCTCTGGGCTGCTGCGCAAAGGCGCCGTTCTCACTGGTCGGACTTGACGCCTTCCCAAGCCGGCTCTCCAGGGGCTAAACGCTGGTGATTTTAGAACTTGAAGAACAGAACAGTGAAGATAAAGCACGCACCCAGGAATCTACCCGAAAGAAGCTCCAGAATCGTTCCGCGTGCCCTACGCCTATGCATAGAAGCGTCATCTCTCTCACAGAAGATAAAGAGTCGCAGCTGCCAGCTGCGAGCCTTTCCCCCCAACTGCACTCGCTTTATACTTCTTCTGCTATGGGCGTCTTCTACGCGTTCGCAAAAGAGGTGAGCAGCGAACCACAATCTACATGCACGAGATATTGTAACACATCGTCTCAGAACACGGCCGGCCGCCTGAACAGCCGTGGCCCCAACCACTATCTCGTCGCCTTCGCGAGTCGTAGCGTCGCCGAAGAGTGGTGGGCGCCGTGCAGTCGAATCCAGAGCTGGTCGATATGAAGCGGATCAACCCGCAGTACTACACCGGCGTCCGCGTCTCCGCGGCGCTGTCCCATGGGCCCCTCGACGTTCAAGACTGCATGATTGTGCACCACCTGAGCGATATTCGACACGATAGGCTCCTCAGCTTGCCGGTCATTCCTGCGCAAGACTTTACAGAGCCAATCAGCGGAAATCTGTCCGTGATCATACCTTTCTTCGCTTCGATTGTCATTGACATTGATTGGCTAGGTTCACCATTCGCTCGAAGGCTGATCCAGGTCGGAGGATGAGAGTGGCGAAGAATGGGAGCTGGTCTGACGTTCATATTACGCATACGTCCAACGTCTCTGTGACGACTAAATGATGTTCGGGTTCCTTCAATGTTCGATACCACCAATCCCCAGGCCGTGTAACCGATCGCGAGAATTATGAGCGAGACTATTTTTTGACCGACACGCATCCAGCGCTCTCACCGGGCCATATCGGTACATACTCTTGGGTACGCTCGAATACACTATATCCTGGTTCAGTACTGCCTTCAATATGCTCTTCCCTCAAACAGACCAGCCCTGAAGGGCCCGCACCGTCGACGCTGTCACACGTGCGGAAGCCCCGGCGCCTTGTTCGCCTTTGTTTTCACCTTCTTTATCTTCTTGCCTTTGGCCTTGGAAGCCGACACGGAGTTCGCGGGCGGCCCGGCAGGCGGAACAAGGCCTCCAAAAAAGTTCTCGATGGGCGAGCGCGCAAAAATACCATCGGCTGCAGTTAGTCGCTTCACTATCGTATGGGGCCTAGGCAGCTGTGATCAGATTCTCATGGCTGGATAAAGTTGATATCAGGAGGACATACTTGTCATTGCCAGAATGAGCGTTCGGCCACGGAGACTGCGGAGCAGAGGGGTCAGGGATACGCCCCGCCGTCGCACTAGTGTTGACGTCAGCGTAAACTGCTGGTAACGTGTACATGGGTACTTACTGTTTGTGGGACGGTTTGAATGCCACGGGCGCGGCAAGCGCAATGGAGGCAAGAGCGGCGGCAAATAGAAAAGGCGACACGCGCATGTTGAAAATAGAGGAAGAAGAGACGGTCAACCAGGACACAGAAGTCGAAAGATAAGAGTAAATGGGCACTGGGCTGGGGGAAAAGACATCCCCGCGTGCATGTACTTATAGCCAACGCAATCAGGGCATATCTTACCTAGCAGATAGCATCTGAATTTGACACAGGGTACGTACTAGCAGCTGCCCCCGGACAAGATCAACCAGACCGATACTCAACTGCGTCAATCCAGTGTAGATCCCCTAGGAAACCTGCGTAGCAGCCTAGCCGCGGTTCAGATGAATACGAGAGAGTCGTGCCCATGACAGACAGACAGACGGGATCATGGTGGCGGCACAATAATAGATCCATGTCGTCCTGTTGAAACGCGCGGGAATCGGACGGGCAGAGCTAAAGGCTGTAGTGACGGGTGCGAACGAAAGCATGTCGTCCCGTCGAAACGCGCGCAAATCGGACGGTCAGAGCTAAGGCTGCGAAGCCTCCTTGCGACCGGCTAAAGCGCACAAGTGAGATAAAGTTCAACCCATTCAATGAAGGTATGGCGCCATCAGGAGTGGCGTGGATCACAAGTTAGCTCTGCTGGAAACCTGACCAGAGCGCCACGAGAGCGGGGGCAAGATGGAGGCTTGGGGACCTGTGCGTGTCCGTGACAATGTCCTAAGATAAATCTCCGCCGTACCCGGCACCAGGATCACACTCCTTTCGTCCGAAATCCAAAGCCCGAGCGCGCCTAGGTCAACTTCCAGGTTGTACGCGTCACATGAAACCCGTCAATCGTCCGCCACAGGTTGATGTCGACATGCCCAGCTTGGTTCCTAGAGCGAGCTGTCTCCGTACAGATGTACTGTCACGCTCTCTAGACAACGTGTCGCATGAGCATGACGCGGACCAACAATGGCGATGCGCGAAGGCGCCCTTGCAGCTGGCACGACTTGGAAGTTGGTACGGCTGTTCGACGAGGCCACAAGCGCGAGGACGGTCGGATGTAAGCAGGAAAGCAGACCGCACCTTCGCGATTGAAGAGGGTGATGGCAAGAAGAGATGCACGCAACGTCAGAGCGGTGCACTGACACGAGTCCAGATTGTGATATGCGCGATCACGTGTCGGATCAACAGTATACAGGTGAAACAGTCGCGTTCAGTGAAGGCAGCCATGCACCAACGTTACAATTCTGTACTTATTGTACATATCAATAATTATACATTGTGAGTACGGCACTCGATTCCCCGAAGATAGAAAAAGCCCCTGGAAGAGTGTAGATCCATCAGGTGCAAAAGATCGTCCCGATGTATATCCCCTGGTACGGTCCAAGATGGTCGAGGATATTGCCCTCCAACACGTTCGGCACGGACGAGATCGTGCACTGAGAATCCGTTGCATCATCGTCGCCTAGAAAATATGCCAATCAACACCCGCCTAATCAAGCCAAGAGAACAAGCATGAATGGCCACTCACCTGGGCACGAGACTGCATGCCCAGCGCTCAAGATATGGACCTCCCCGTGCGGGTGCCGAAAACCAAGGAAGCGGCCCGGAAGGATGGGGATCAGGTCGTCCTCGTTGTTCACGCGCGTGAAGTCGGCCACATTGCTGTCGAAGAAGGCCGCCCACGACGGGTTGCCGACGCGCGGTGTGCCGTAGGTGACGCCCTTGATCGTCGTGCCCGCGGGCAAATTCAGCCTGAGGTAGAGCGAGTCGAGCTCGGCAAGTGCGCCGCCGAGGGAGTGCCCGACCTGCAATCCATTGTTAAGTAGCGATGACAGAGAGCGTAGACGGACGTACAAGGTACACTGAGGTGGAGGAGTGCAGCGCGAAGAGCCGCTTCACTTCGGCGAGGATCGTTGGCGCAGTCTTCTTGTGCTCGGCAGCAAAGCCCGAGTGAACCTCCACGCCAGAAGGAATGCCAGGGAACAGCGTCTGGCTGGGTTTGCTGAGGATCAGATTCAAGTCGGTCAGGTCCGACAACCTGCGAAGAAAATCAGATGAGGAAGTCACAAGGTGGGCTGGTGAAGGCACATACAGTTGCGTCGGGTCGGTGCCCTGATGAGCGACCACGACGGAATTCTGCGCTGGCCAGTATCCAACGAACCCTGCATCAAAAGCAGTCAGTACGCACGGAGGCTCGTATATAGTAACTAAACGAACAGAACTGGACGCTGTTCCCGTCACCACCCGTCAGCGTGGGCTGGAAGCCGGGAATCGCTTGACAAGCCGCTGTAACTTGCGTTAGTGTGACGGCGCTATGAGCTATCCGCAGAGCATACCTCCGCAACTCCACCCTTTAATTTTGCTCGGGCTGCAGTATGCCGCGCGCGCAAACTGAGTGAACGGAGCAAACGCGGCCAGCTGTGCGGACGAGAGCGTCGTCACGCCCGCACGCTCAACGACCGTCACAGGCACGGGCTCCGGCTCCGGTGCGGGTGCAGGGGAAGCAATTGTCACAACGCTGAACGCGGCGACGGACACAAGGTGGAGTAGGGACCACATTGCCGAGGGAGTAGAGGAAAGGCAAAGGCAGGGAGCTGTCAACGAGGTAATGGTCTGACACAGGGAAAGTTATATACTGGACAGCAACGTCTGCCGACTCGAGTCTCGAGCTGGCAAGACAAGCGCATGGCGAGGGACGCACGGGACCTGTGTTCCTGTCAGGCCGGTGTGTGAGCCATCGTCAAGCTTCTCGCTAATCTTTCTCGTCCAGAGCAATCTGATCCGAGTGTGAGCAACATTAGTGTGCTTGGGCTCACAGGAACGAATAACATGACCTGCAATGAAGGTTCCGATGACCACTAATCAATTCCCCGCATTTAGAAGTTACCCGGCATGATCCTTGCCCTGCATGTTGCCTGCATGGTCCTGAATGTCCCGAGGTGGCGGCTTGGTTCACATCGCGTGGCCGTCATGAAAGCGTGGCCGATTTGAAACGGTGTCGAGCCGCAAGAGCGCGTTGATGGTCACATGCATCACGGGCCAGATGTTCGTTCCGGTATCGCACAAGAGAAAGGACTGAGCAAAATCCAAGACGATCAGCAGACTCGTCTTTGCCCTGTCGATCACTTAGGCTGCATCAAAATTACAGGGCCTTGGTGGGCAACCCCCTTCGCACCTTTTTTGGTAAGACCCTAGAGGACGCATCAGCAGTCCCGTAAGATAAATCAGTCAGCGAAATCACCTAGAGCACGTGTAGCCTCGCGAGCGCGTTGATCGTTTAGTTGACGCGTTGTCACTGTCACGTACGGTCACGGAAAAATACGGCGGAGAGGAGCACGTCGACTCGCATTTCTCTACACTACCCAGTCTCTACACAGTATACCCTAATTCTACACATGCCTAATGGCTGTTGGAACTCCCTCGAAGGCCTGGAGCACCTCGAGACGATCCTGAAGTCAGCAACCCCATTGTGGCCCAATGGCCCTCGAGACTGGCAGGTCCGAGCGACGGCGCACGTCCTAGACCGCCGAAACCAGCTCGTGATCGCCGGGTGTGGTGAGGGGAAGACGGCGGCCATGTATTTGCACATCCTTGTGCACCAGTATCTTCGAGACCACCCGGATGTCCCCCGTTTCGGACTGGAGGTGCACGAGAGGCCGGTTGTCATCGACGTGACACCATTGACGGATCTAGCAGAGTCTCAGGCAAGTTATGTCAATATGCAGTGAACATAGTGCGGACACTTACCATCCGTAGGTTGCTGAGCTCGAGAGGATGGGGATATCCGCCCTTTCTCTCGATAGCCAACGAGTGTCGGACGCGAAGGCGCTCGGGATCGACCTGTACGAAAGCGTCAAGAAGGGTGAATATGCCGTCGTCATCACGTCGCCGGAACGACTGAACTCACCCGAGTTCGACGGCATCCTGCGCTATGAAAGCTTCCTCAAGAACATGGTGCTGTACAGCGTGGACGAGGCCCACATCGCAATCTGGTGGAGCAAGTCCTTCCGCCTGGCATACGGCGAGATTAATCGCGTCGTCGCACGCATACCACCGCGTGTTCCTGTCCTTCTGATGACGGCAACACTCACCCACGATGGCGAAAGGGCGCTGCTCGGTTCGATGGGCTTCCAGGCTGGACAGTACGAAACGATTCGTCTCCCCGTTGAGCGACCGAACGTGCGTACAGTCTTCAAGACGCTGCACCACGGCCTCGGAGGCGAGACATTCCCGGACCTTGCTTGGGTAGCCACCTGTCAAAAGAAAGCCCTTCTTTATTGCAAGGACTTCGAGCTCTGCTGGAGACTTGCCTCGTATCTACGGAGGCTGCTTCCATTGGCGACACGGAAGCGCAACGTCCGTGTTTATAATGGCCTCACGGACGACACGATCCTGCGGAGACGAGAGCGCGCAGATACTCTCCGAGAAAATGCGCAAACTCTCGCAGACTTCCGAGATGACCCCCAGACCTACGTCGTGGTGGCCACGGTCAAGTTCGGCCTGGGAGTGGACTTGCGCCATGTGGAAATCTCGTTGAATGTGGGCTTGCCAGAGACGGCCGAGGCGATCAAGCAGCAGAACGGGCGCGCAGGGCGCAACTTCCGATTGCTGGCGCTAGGCATGACCTATGTCGAACAGACACACGTCGCGCAGGTTGTCGATCAGTATGAGAAACGGTATGGGGATGTCGACGAAGATGAAGACGTCTTACCTGCACCGACACCTGTTCACGTGCCACCCGCGCCGCTCACGCCGTCGCGCAGGAAAGTCAACCAGGCTACATCCAACGCGGAGAAGAAATCGAAAGAGAAGAAGGAGCTCGACAGCGACCTCTGGCGTGTCGTGCTGTGCCATGGAAAGGGTTTCTGCCTCGAGGCAGAGTTCAACCGCTTGTTCGGTGGCCCTTCCCCATCTTCACACGCACTGGCGTCTTGCCTTACGGCAAAGCGCCCACTCCCATGCTCGAGCTGTCTTCGACAGCTTCCCGATAAGCATGCTAGTCAACCTCCCTTCCGCCTCCTTCACCCACCTTCAGGTTTCTACGACGACGACGACGACGACATTCTGGACACGCCACCTCCCTCCCCGACCCCCTCCGACCGCAATGAGAACGCTGACGACGACGGTCCGGTGACAAAGAAACGTGCAGGCCTTACAGCAAAACAGAAGACCGCCGCGAGTAACGACCTGGATGCGTTCTGCATGCGTGTCTGGGCCACATACTCAGGTGCCAAGTTCCGCCACCTCCCGCATACGTCCTTAATACCAGACAAGACATTCCGCGCGCTCCTGGAGAATTTTCATCTTATTCGTGACCGCGAGATGCTTGCGGATATCTGTATGGAGTGGCCATCCGCCGACGAACATCTCGGGGAGCTGTTCAACGTCATCAAGACATCGAACTCTGTATTTGACGAAGAGCGAGATGAGGCCAACGCTGCGAAGGCACAGAAGGCCAAGGCTACCCGCGAAAAAAACGCGCAGAGTACGTGTTAGCTTTGTCTTCACAACTGTCTTTTGCTGACTCTGCTTACAGAGAAACGTCAGGCGCGTGCAGCACGCGCCTCACCCGAGCGTCCTGCTACGTCTTCACGGTACGTGATTTGTTTCGACGCGGAGTAATATGAAGCTGACAACACTGCCTTTACAGTTCGGCTCCCGCACCATCGCAGCATGTCACAGAGAACACTATTCCAATGCCAACAACCCCGAGACGCAAAAGGGCCGCAAATTCAGCAGCAACTCCAACTCGCGCAGCCAAACAACGTCGAAAAGAAGGTACAGTCAACTCGGACTTTACAACGGAGCCTACTCAGCTAATTAAGTGCCTCTATCGCGGCATCCAGGAACGGATTAGGGACCTCAAGATACCTCGACGCGTCCTCGTAGCCCTCCGGAAGTGGGATCCGCGTGTGCTTGTCATGCCATTCATGTAATGTTGTTTTGATGTAATCCTCCAGCTTCCCTTCTGATCCCAACTTGCGATACCCAACAGCCAGATCGTTCTGTGCGTGGAAGCCAAAATCCCGGCCATTTCGGCGGAGGTGTAAGTCATGCTGGCGGCAAATGCGCATCACTTCTCGCAGCTCGTTATCTTTGTGCGGCTCCGTATGGGTTTTGCGGCGCTTCTCCAACTGTACACCCGCCTCCATCTCTTCTGTCAGGCGCAGAAACTGATGGACATGCATCGATAGGACATTACGATACCACGGGTCGTCGAAATCCTTTCCCTTGTGCTGCGCGTGTTCTTCTAGCCAATTATTGAAATGTTCCTGCATCAAATCGAGCTCGAGGAAGTGTCCGGGCTCCCCTTTGAGATTGACAAGCCAGTTGTTGAACAGCGCGTCGCGCGTCGCCTGCGGATACTCGCGCTCAATATTGATGAACATCTCGATGAGGTAAGATGTGTAGTTCGAGTTGCCGGCCCCCGAAAAGGTGAATGTCCATATCTACTGTGACATGAGGACACTGATCTAGTCTGTGTGCGACGGACGGACCTTCAAAATCTCCCAGACCCGCCCGATATCGCCCAAGGCCACCGCACGACAGACTTCCAGAAAGTAGATCCCATCGCGGAGCAGCAAGATGGAGTTGGCGAGTACCCAATCAACCTCCGCATCCACGTCGTCCCGCTGATCTGGCCAGTCAGGACCAAGTGGTACATCCTCTGCGGGTTTCCCTCGTGATCGCGGTAAGCAGGCACGGATGTGGGCCTGTGTCGTTGAGTATTGCTGCGAGAGGGTCGCGGCATTCTCAAGAATGATCAATAGTGTCGGTAAGCGGTCTTCATCTGCGAGGGTTTGGAAATACTGAACGAGGTCTTCCGTTCTTAAGAAGGCCCTGTTCGGTAGATCAGCAACGCCACGCACAACAATGCGCAGCCGGTACGTACTCCCATCGCTGGAGAATATGTCCGCGTATTGTGACATCAACTAAGTGCTTGTAGGTGTAGAAGTGAACCTTGTGAAAGTCGCTCGGCACCCCGACGCCGATTGCTTTCGCCATGAAGCCCAACGTTGAAGGATCGGAGATGCTGTGTGCGCCGCCCCAGTGCGTTCGACAGATCCTGCTCAGGTCCGTCCACTTTGTATGCCACAGCTCGAGCACCGGTCGAACAAATTGCAGTTGCGAGAACTTGTTCAAACTTCCCGACACGTATTTCTTCATCTTGTGCAAGCCATCGAATGTCTTGCCGTCTCCGTGGAAGAAAATCAAACGCCCACCAAGGTTTGATTTCATGATTCCTAGCTGATTCAAGAAGTCGGAGACGGCGTCCTTGAGCCCTTTCGTCGAAGCCTCGTTCGCATTGTTGGTTCCTAGCGGGTATACTTTGGTATGTCGTGTCTTGTTGATTTGATGTTTCTTCGTATTTGTTTCAAACTTTCGGCTGAGGTCCTTTCGATAGAGCGCCAAACTTGGGACGTACGAGACAAGAACATCGGCCCAGTGATACTGGAGGACTCTGTCAATATGGTCGGTGTCGATGCTCGCGGTGATATCGGCTGCCGTCACATTGCGGCGCGCGCCTTGCTCAATCTTCTCCTGTATAGGGGCTGCGTCAAATGCATTTGGTGCGCAGTCCTCCATCTGAACTCCTGTACCGCCCGTGCCGGTGATCATTCTGGCAGCGCGCCCCAATCTAATTGCCCAGCTCCGTGCGTATGCTTGGATATTGTCGAAGACAACCAATGGCGGCGGAACATTCGGTTTCGCAAATTTCTCGATAAGAGATGCGCGCTCGATTGTCGACATGGTGACGAGGGCTTCGCGTGCGGTCGTGTATGGTACACATTGCGCAAGACGGCTTCCGACGCGATACACAGACTGATGAGCCATTGTGCCAAACAGGGCGATACCACGGCACATAGCAAACAGGTTCGTCCAGGAGTTGTTACCGAAGACAAGTTCACTGATGACGCTCGCAGCAATCTATCAGTGTGTCAATATGGAACCTCACATACAAGAAGATGGGCATACGGTTTCCATTGGCCGGTATGTTTCTGTTGCTTTCCTTCCCACTTTCAGGACATTTGACATTATCTGCCAGGTCACCGATGCGTGCTTCTGGAACTTTGCGGCCAATTTTGGGATGGAGAACTGCCCGACAATGTCCCAAGAGACAACCGGGTCCTTCGATGCGGTGCCCTTCGGTTTGCGCAGGGGCTGCGTTCGAGC
The DNA here is from genome assembly GCA_019914985.1 of Auriscalpium microsporum. Classification (NCBI taxonomy): domain Eukaryota; kingdom Fungi; phylum Basidiomycota; class Agaricomycetes; order Russulales; family Auriscalpiaceae; genus Auriscalpium; species Auriscalpium microsporum. The sequence continues at coordinate 431,354 of JAHLMG010000007.1, read as the reverse complement.
CGCGGTGTTGCTAGGTCCGACACCCGGTGCAACATCGTCGATGTCCATTCTATCATCTAGTACAGGGGTATGTCGTCAATTTGCCAATTGCTTCGAGATGCCCAGTATACTCACCTTCTCCGGCCTCGCTTCCTTCACCAGCGCCGGCATCATCGACCTCTTCCGGCGTATTCCCCACGACAAGTGCCACTCCCTCCGCCGGGGCCGCCGCCGCTCCCTCCGCTGCCGTTGCCGCCGCCTCCTCCCCTGCCACAGCCTCGTTCATAGCACTCCGCGCAGCGGCAGCCTTGATACCCCCGGCTCGAACACGGAGGCCCGCGTCCGGCGACTTCAAGTAACGAACCTCCTCTCCCATTGTGTCGGTGATGAGACGCAGGGCCCATGTTGCGATCCCCGGTTGCGCGTAGTTGATCTCTTCGATAGATCCATCGAGCTCGAAATACTTATTGGCATCGGGATGCGTTGATTTGGGCTTACTGAGTGGATGCCGGTACATTGTGTCGACAACGTGGGCTGCGGTGTTGCTTCGTGACTGGCCGCATAGAAAAGCTTTAAGCATGGCATGGTGACGAGAGCTGGGCTCTGTCTCCTGGTCTTTACCCCCGAAAAAGCGCATAAGGAACTCGCCGAACGTCCATTTGGCGTCGTGTACTTTGTCGACAATATTTTGCATCTTCTCTTGATCTGATTGTGGGGCCCTACGAGCAGTATGCCCTGTCACGAAGCCCTTCGGGTTGCCGTCAATGATCATGTGTGGTCTCGTGGTGAGCCCTTCGAACGTACATCGTTCTCTGGCTTCTTTTTAGGCATCCTCTCTGTCGGTATGCAAGTTCTGCGCGGCTCGGAAATGATTAGATAGCTATATGACTATTACTGATGACGCGACAATGTAATTCTGCTGACGTTCCTGCTCCCTGTGCCTGGCAAGACACCAACAATTTCTGCGGCAATCACCGAAGGGGGTTGCCCCGCCAGACCCTGTAATTTTGATGCAGACCTTACAGAACAGAACGACTGTCTTCTGTGTATTAAGGTCAGCCACGGAGACTATCGATCACTGACCTGTGATAAAGCTGCACATGCATAGGAAATGCGGAGGCAGCCAAAACGCCTAGTGCTCCCGACGCCTCGCGAGAGGACCTTGACTCTTGCAGCAGTGCAGCTTAGTACGCGCGTTCAGAGTCGGTCATGATGGTACCTAGCTCGAGATCATAATTGTGACTCTGAGCTGATTACGTCACAACGGCCAGCGCGTGACCGCGACAGCGGCAGCGTGTCGTTCTGATGGATGGCGCATTGGCTCACCCGCGGGTCGGGTGCGAGCTGGAATGCCTCGGAAGAGACTTCGAGTAGGAGAGCCAGGTCCGACTCCTCCACAGCAAATGACCCACTGGCTCGGAGCCCCCAGCCAACCTCTGCCATTTTTATTAGAAGACTTGGCTGCCTGGCCCCACGCCACCTCGCCCCAGAGCGTATGCCCTGGCCTGCAACGCGATTGGACGTCAGGCGTTAGCGCGTCAGCACACGGCGACGCGAGTCTGGATCTCCGCAGCTTCTCGCCCCGCGGCCCGGGCATCGCAGGCATCACGATTGCGATCAGAAAATTGTGTGAGATGGCCATGCATTGCGTAGATGTTCCAGTATAAGCAATCTGGTATCTTGTGTCCAAAATGGCCAGGCATCCGCGGCTTGCACCAATAGGTCTCGCACACGCTCACCTCAGGTTGCGTGCCCAATTTGCAAGGTGACCCTGCGCGCATGAGGTGATCTCCGTGGGTGCTCCGCCCCCGACGCGAACTACGGGTGTAGGGTTCCAGAGTTTATACAATGGGCTGGCGCGCCTGGCATATGCACCCGTCCACAAGAGGCGTAGAAGGCTGAAAGACCCGTACCCGGAAGAAATCGCTTGAGCCTTGTGTCCTCGGATTTCTGTGAGAGATGACGGACGAGCCGCCGCAAAAGTGGCCATACACGGCCGGGCTCTGCCCTCGCCCCGCGTATATTCCGCACTACCCAACCCTTACACACTGCTTGTTGACCGCTACCGCAGGAATGCCGTCCCCGGCGGGACCAGCATCTGATTCATCTTTGACTTGATAGAGTTGATAGTCTTCTTCGTTTTGTACGACATGCCTGACTCATCGGAGGTGTTGGTAGAGGTAGTGGTGGCGGTTGCGACGGTGTCCATTGTGCCCACAAGGAAACGGCCCTCCGGTGGCCGGAGCATCTGCGCTGCTCTGACCGGAGGCAATTTCTCGGCGGCCTGCGGGCGAACGTCACCGTTGGCACCGATGGCGCGCGAATCTGGGTATGATGGGGCAGACTCGGACGCGGGGTATGGAAGGAAAATGAGAGGATACCCGTGTGCAGTGATTGCCGTAGGAGACGGAGACTTCAGTTCCTCGAGGTGGCGCCTTGCAAGGTCCATCTCTGCTGAAATATTAAGCTTCGTCGGGCGGTGTGCCACGCCTCCATCAAATACCACGTCTTCTGAGTAGAACGTGGAGACCTTCGCAACAGCCTTGCGTAACTCCGACAGGGAGATACGGTCGCGCCAGTCAACGTGCAGCGCTTCGCACAGGATCTTGTTCGCTTCTCTCGATATTGGCAGTTTGGCGCGCAGGAAAGTTGCGGGGCGCCGTTGGTAATCACGAAATGCGACATCGCCGACGGTTGCAGTATTCCACGGAACCTTGCCTGTGACGAGACTGAGTAGAATGATGCCGAGCGACCATACGTCAGTGGCCGGGGACGAAAATGTGAAGAGGCCGTCATTAGACTCTGTCGGCATAGTCAGCTGTGTGATATAGGTGCATGTATTGCCCTCGACTGACCTGGACTTGTGTAGGGCGTCGGCAGGCGGCTCATCGCACTGCTCTGCTCTCTGGCTGTCGCATATCCGAAGTTCGTCAAGACAATGCTACCATCCGGGCCGCAGAGTACGTTCTCCAGCTCCAAGCTTCGATGGTATATGGCCAAGTCGTGGCAGAATTCCACAACATCAAGGAATTTGAGAAAAAGTTCCTTGATACGAGCATTGTTGCCCAGAAAGCGCCGTAAGTGCCTGTTGACGTGAGGGGTGGGTCCATGATCTGAGATGAGGAAGGTGTATCCGTCCTCCTCGACGACGCGATGCAGAGTATCCACGTGTGGGTGCGAAGACACAAGCTTGTGGATGGCGATCTCTGTCTTCACCTGCTTGGCGGAGAGGACACACTTCACGGCATACGACCGCGGCTCTTCGTCGTAACCATGGCCTGGATCGACAGCGCGGTAGTAGACGTAATCACTTCCCTCCGCGAGCTTCGACTCGAGAACAAGCGTATGTACGTTGATGAATGTGCCGAGGAGAGGAAAAGCAGGGATATCGGGCTGGCCCAGGCTAGGCGTCAGCATCCTGCGCTCGGCGAGTTGGGGCTAGGGATGCAGTGGGGAGGAACGTGATGAGGGAGTGTCGCACGGTTTATGACCGAGCGCCCACCGATGCACAGGTTGCACGTGTTCAACGCAGTGCACAGCGGTGTCGAGTCGACATCATCATGGTGAGGCGAGGAGAGCTGCCAAAGGCACCAACATGTTGTCAGCAAGGTGAGAAGCATATTGTAGTGATCGCCACAGAGGCGTTCAGCGCACAGCCGGCAGCACCATGATATCCGTTAATCTCTGCACGCGTACGCCTGGCCCCCGCACACATCCCATCTGCTGCGATTGTGGTCCACTTCTGACGTATCGCTATACAAACACGAGCAGGGCATAATTGAACTACCATATGCAGCGGTACACATCCTCGCTGTGCGACGAAGTCAGAGATGTGGCAGCTACTTAGATGGGTAACTCACCTGCTCTGTGAGATGCGGTAGAATTAGTAGTTAAGCTCTCCGCTGATGCCAACCAGTCTGAGCGAATGCGTTCCAGACGTTGTGGCCGTAATGAGATGCGTGACTCCGGTAGTTCGTACGGCGTTTCTCCCTTAAGAATTGGTTTTTCTTCTGTGATTTGACAACACACCTCTGGAGTGATGAGAACTAACGGCAGCGCGTTAGCTGCTGGTTCACTGGACGTAAAATTGCTGCAACTCGCCCACCAAGATAGCGGCGGCTGTGCAGGATCTCGTCGAAGAGGTCGCCCTCGGTGTCATCCATGATCAAGAACATACAGCCCTGCTCCTTGAAAACGCGCCGGATGGTAACGACGTGCGGGTGTACCGATGCGAGCTGGTGTAGGTTGATCTCCCGCATGTGGAGTCTCCTTTCTTGGCTGGCATTGCAAGTGGACGAAGCACTTGACAGCATACATCAGCGGCTGGCCGGTCGTCTGGTGGGTGTTGAGCGCGCGATAGACGATGGCGCCCTCGTCTCTGAGGACATCTAGCACACGCCACGCTGTGTCACTGTGCTTCTGGTTTGGGTGGGGTAAGAGCTCGAGAACCGAAAGACGATCTACGATGAACGTTAGCCACTTCTCATACAAGGCGGGCGGGGACGACGTACCAACATCGTCGAGATCTCGTCGTATCGTAAGGACACGGTAGTACACTGGCACTTGAATCTTGAATCATAATGTTGCTTCAGGCACGCAGCTGTCTGCATTATGGGTCTCTGGTTTCACCCACACAAAAAAGTTTATTTTCAGGAAGATGGCTGAGCTTGGGCACTTTGCATGTCGGTTGAGAGTCTGCGAGGACGGAGAGGAGGAGGAAAATTTCGCTCCTCGCCTATCACGTGACGGGAGTCCGCACCTGCCACCGGCCTCTACCGGCAATTTGCACCCGCTCGACCCTCGTCGCCGCCATCGTTGTCGGGAGCCTCGTTTCTGGCCTGACCCAACTATCTCAGCCCGCCACGCCCCCCTCCTGCACCGTATCGCCAGGCAGCCGAGCACGATTTACTCGGGCTGGGGATGCTGAGTTTTCTCCCTGCGCACGAACGTCGACTCGACACCACGCCCGCCCCCAACTACGCACGCCCATCTTCTGCGCCCCCGCACCATCCAATGCTCATTGTGGGGAGTGGCGAGCCTCCGTTGTCTTTTAGCAACGTCCGCGCAGCCCCGTGCAGCCCCGCGCACCGCCTATGCAACTTTTGCTTCGTGTCGCGACTCGCACCACGCTCCTCTCCATCGGCACCAAACTATGCGACTATCATTGCGCATCTCAGGCCTATGACTGTGTGGAATCCTAAAGTTGCTCAGCGGTGAGTCAGACAAATGTCGTAGGGGCAGCGACTTGCACACGAGACACATGATGGAGCGCGGTGTCGAGAGCCCCCACAGCCATGGCCGAGGGGCGACCATGTACACTCGTCATAATCGGTCGCAACCCTATCAATTGGTTGCAACATTTATCAATCATTGCATCCAAGTGCCAGTCGAGTATGCGCACGGTGATCGGGGCTCTTGCAGCACGTACAACCTTCGAACTCCTTCGAGGTTCCTCAGCCCGCATAACGCTCGATGGATTAGCGCCTGTCCCTGACAATGCGGCAGGGTCTTGTGGCGTTTGAGCTTAAGCTTAAGTTCTCCTTTCAGAATACAAGACATCTGTGGGCGCCTTTGACGCTTTCGGGTCAGACTGCTCGAGAACTTCGTTCAGCCGCCGTCTCATTTGTGCCCCGTAACCTTCCGAGTCGAGCACGTACGGCGAAATCTCTGGACTCGTGCGCGTGGTTGCATCACTTTCATGACGGTATGTGGATCACCTTTTGCTCTCTGATGTGCCGCTGAAAAGCGACCGTAGCTCTTTACTTATTCTAGGCATGCTTGGCCGTCCTGGGGTGGATACAGCTTGGACATATTCCACAGGAACGTCAAGGCCTCTTGTCCTTACTCTGGGCCCTTCCGTGCATATGTACGAAGCCGGAATTGCGTAGCTGTCTCCGCCCATCGGAACGCCAACGAGTCATCAGTGACTACCATCCGTTCACATTCACACCGAATGGCACCACTATATTCCAATTGAGATCCGGGAGACGTCTCTAGGCCCAGATATTGTCGCCCTCAATTTGCTTTGCGACCGGCGCACAGGAAGACGTTGTTCTCTTTTCGTGCAGCGTCGGCGGCCGCGCGCGCCTGCGCGCGCACCCACAGCACGGAGCCCTGGGCGGTGCGCGCTTCGTGCGGCCGCTATGGCTACAGCGCGCCACCCTGCCATGCACCTGCCACGCGCCGATCGGGCGAGCGATAGCTATCGAGCGTCACCGGCCTGCGCTTTCTCATGCAGCGCGACGCGGGCCTGTATCTCCGCAGCTTCTCGCCGCGCATGTCCACGACACGCACACGCGATGATTTGCGATCGCGAAACGGGCAGCAGATTGCCATGCAAGATACTTAGATGTCCAGATGCCCGTGCAGCCGAGTGCCCTTGTGTCCGAAATGGCGCGGCAGGCAGCCGTGGCCGGCGCGCCGTCTCCTTCTACCTGCCATAAGTAAACGTCCACGGATTTGATCCCGGCTAAGGACGCACCGACTGCGAGGCGACTTTGCTGCCGCTGCCGCCGCGCGCGCATAAGGCAGTCGTTGTAGTTGAGCGGAATTCAAACTCCGCGGCTTGCCACCCGCGTCGACAAGCTCGGGGCCAGCGGTGTCCAGGGATCCGAGGAGCGCACAAGCCAGAGTGCGGATGGTCGTGGTCGCAGCCGGTGGAAGGCAGCGCGCTTTCCCGACGAGGATTCGATTGCAGGGACGAGTCGGCCGAGCGATCGATGTAGCTGATCGTGCGTCATCACATGTTCAAGCTTCAGCTCTGCCATTGACACAATCGCAGGAACGTGGTGCGCTTGGAGGACCTTTGCTGATGATGCAGGCCAGGTTATCGCAGCATCGCCTCGTGGAAGGCCTGCGCGCTGGCGGTGACGACATCGGACATGGCCTGGCTGCCTCGTGGCGCGCGCGTGGCCGTCTCGCCGCCCCTTCTGCTCGCCACCCACCCCCTGCGTCCGCGTCGCCTCTGCTACGTAGGCCACCCGCTATCCACCTCCATCTCCTTCGAATCCGCGCGCGGCAGGCCGACGCTGCAGGACGCGGACCCACGCGCGCACGCGCACCGCCCCGCACAACGTGCCCGATCACAGTATCTGCGCCCCGTCCGCATTGTGGTTCTCAACGCCCCAAACGTACGTGTGATGGCGCCGGCCACGACTGGGCCCGCCCCCCGCCTCGTGCACCCGCTCGATCACCGCTCACAGCCATGATAAAACCTCGCAGCATCCAGGGCGCGCGGCCCTGCCCCTCCTCCCGCTCCCCTGCCCCCCTCGCGCGTGCTCGTCTCATGGCTGTGTCTTCATCTACCCCGGGGCGAAGATGCACGCCGGCCATCCGGGGGACGCACGGCCGGAGGGCTGCCTGGCAGGCCGCCGCCACTCGCACCGCACGGCCACCGCGGCCTTCGCAGTGCTTTCCTTCCGTCAAGACTCGAACAGACCTGCGAGAAGGAGATGTCGCTGGAGGGGCGCACGGGGCCCGCGCATCGCGCGACCGCGCCTCGATTTCCGGGGCCTTTCCGCGATCCTGCACCTGCACCATGTGCGCGCGGACGCATGCATTTGCGGTGCGCGCGCGTTATCCTGGGACCTGCCAGTGTCCCCTGCCGAGCTGACGGATCACGCCGCCCAGCCCGCAATATAATATGAATATTCAATCTCCTCACTCCGTCACTCCGTGAGCAAATTGACGACACAGTCGCCGTGCCCTCCATTCTCGCTTCGCGGGGCGCAGCAACGCCCGTCGTCCATCTCAGCTCACCTCATCGCGCTGCTCTGAGTCTCTGGCACCTCGATTTTAATTTCCTAGCCGGTGTAACTCGGCGGCTGCGGTGATGGCTGATCAATGCTGCTGCTGCTGCTGCTGCGCTCGCGAGCTGTCTCCCTCTCGGTGCTTTTTGCACCGCTGCCAGCGCGTGCGTCTCCGAATTACGCCTTTTCTGGCGCACTATGGTGAGGGCGGAGAACGACGGACGACATGGAAGTGGAAGGTCCGTCTCCCCGTCCGTCCTCGCCTATCCCCGCTGAGACCTAAACACCCGCCCCGCCCCCTAGATATCCGTCACTCGCACTATGGGGCGTGCACACAGACTGTCCGGACGCCCGCGCTTCGGGGCGGCTGCCCGGCGATAGTCCGAATTTCGACGCCGTTTCTGGCGGACTGTGGTGGACGCGGTCTGGCGGGTGGATCGGTCGGCAGGACGTCAAATTGGACCGCCCGTCGCGCTGCGCCCGTCCGTCCCCCATGCCCATGCGCTGCGGCCCTACTTTCCTTCTAGATGACCCCCGCCGTCCGGAGCTGCAGAGCGGCCCTCGCCCGCCACCGCGGATACAGTATCCAGCGCCTGTACGCCTCTCGTACAATATCACTCACACCCCGCTAATTTCCACCTTCTAATCAACGGAAAATACAATGCACCGTGCCACCCAGAGGGACCGTGACAGACGCAGGGGCAGCCGTCCGCAGCCAGTTTCCGGGCGCCGGCTCCATTCCACCGCCCCGCCCTACTACTGACTTGCTCCCTGGCGACGACTCCGATCGTCCTGTCCTGGCAACGCCCTCGCGTATCCCCTCTGCCTGCGAGCGTCACGGTGCTTCTATTCTGATATGCGCGGTGCCGTCTTGTCTTGTCTTGTTCGGCGCGGGGGGGGGGGGCGAAGGTGAATGGGGTGGCGCCGGACGCGTCGCGGAATCTCGATTGCGATCGCGGCGACAGACCACAGTGCTAGCAGAACATCAATCATTCGCGGGTTTAGTTTGTAACAGTGACAGCACGGCGGCGACGTGCACCGAGCCCCGAGCCCCGAGCACCAAACTTCCTCCCCCGCCCGCGCATTCCCACCCCAGCTCGCGCAGGACGTGATAATCCCACCGCGGACCCGCCCGCCATGTGGGTGTGGGCTTCCAAGGCCTGCTGGGCACCTTCTTCTGACGGTGGCACGTGCGGCCGGCGAAAATACAACGCTGGCGCGCGCTTCGCAGGCCCCGAGGGCCTTCTCTTCCCAGATGCGCGAGACTTGATCGGTGTATTATACTTATGCCTACGGTCTTGTGTTCTCGTTCTTGTATCTATTGCGGCGTTTGCGTTCTTGTGTGGGCGCGGCGTCCGGGGGGCGTGTGGATGTCTGGTTAATGCCCCGCGATGACCTATACTTCTACGGCGATTACCTGCGCTGCGCTGGACTGGGCGCGCGCGATCAGCGAGGCCATATAGTATAATATAATATATATCGGTGGGAGGGCGAGACGGCCAGGAACACCTGTGCTCCTGGCCCGCTTCACCCATATCGGGCTGGGCGACATGCACCGCCCGGAGCTGAGCGATGAATTTTGTGTCAAACTGGCGGGTGACAGCCCCAGGGCACCTCCGACTCGGCAACTAGTCCGTCTATCGCAGCAAATTGATCAGTCACCCTATTATTTTCGCCCTACATATGATTCGCGCCGACGTCGAGCTCTGCGCGCCGGGGTCCCGAACTCCAAGGCGAAGCAAGCCGTACGCACACACATGACCACGCCTACGTACGATACATCTGCGGCTACGCACGATAGTTCTGCGCCTTGTCGTCTGTAAGAGTAAGTGATGTACGTAGGCCCGCCCCCGCCCAGCTGCGAAAACAAACGGCAGGCCCGGAACACGAAAGCCTCCGAGTCCGGAATCGGCGATGCGCTTACGTATGCGCGGGGGTATCCGATCGAGATCGCGCGATGCGATCTCGGTGCCTCGACGCGATGACAGACAGACGCGCCGCGCAGATGCGTCCGTGCAGCGAGCGCGAGCGCGGCCTCGAGGCTCGCGGCGCGCGACTTGGCTTGTCGCGCGCACCTGCGCACCGCGCGCGCCGGGGGTGGTGGAAGCGCGGTGGAGGGCGGACGGACGATCGATTTGATATACCTACGCGGGGCGGATAATGGATCCGCGGCGGGCGGGCGGCCGGTGGGTGCCCGGAGGCCGTGCACGCGCCGGGACAGAGATTGGGTGTGCGGGCGGGCAAGCTGATGGGCGGGTTGGGCGGGGTGTGGGCGCAGGGCTGGATGGGAGTGGCTGGTGGTGGCTGCGGTGAAGGGGACAAGACGGACCAAAGGGGGCAGCGCGGTCTAGTGCGACGCTTATTCGAGGGCGTTCATGAATAGAAATGGACACCCAGTGGCGACCGTGGGCACCCGGCCGGCCACGCGCCGGCGCGGACGCACGGGGCGACGTAAGCGCCGCGCCCGGGGACGCGGCGGGCTGACGGGACGCGGTCGTGCCCACTTATCTATAAAGCGTTTACGTGCGCCCATGGCCTCCGAGCGACCGCCTTCCGCCTGCCCCTTCCTCCTCCCCGCCCTACCGCCCCCCGCATCTCCCGCCATGCCCGCAGAGCGGTCGCGCGCCCCAAAGACAGAGGACCCAGATGCAGACGGTGCGCCCCGCCCGCCCCCGCCCCGTGCCGGTGCTGATGATGGCCGTGCAGGGATACAGCTGACCTGGGCCCCGCCCCTCGACATGTCCTCGCCGCCCGCGCACCAGCACCAGTTCGCCTTCGCCCCCGCCGTCACGCCCACCACCTTCTCCGCCGCGCCCGACCCCGCCGACGGCGCGCCCGCGCTCTTCCCCGCCGCGGGCGACAGCGCCCCGCGCAGCACCGCCAAGCCGGGGCACGGCAAGAAGAAGGGCGACGGCCACATCCCGCGCCCGCCGAACGCGTTCATCCTCTTCCGCTCGTCGTTCATCAAGAGCCAGCACGTCTCGACCGCCGTCGAGACGAACCACAGCACGCTGAGCAAGATCATCGGGCTCACATGGCAGAACATGCCGCACGCGGAGCGCCAGTTCTGGCACGCCAAGGCGAAGGCCGCGCAGGCCGAGCACAAGCGCAAGTGGCCCGACTACGCCTTCCGCCCGCTGCACGCCAAGGGCCGCCCCGCGGACGGCGGCGGCGGCGCGGGCGGCGGCGCGGGCAGCGGCGCGGGCGAGAAGCGCAAGGTGCGCGAGGTGGGCCCGAAGGACATGAAGCGCTGCGCGAAGATCGCGCAGCTGCTCGTCGAGGGCAAGAAGGGCGCGGACCTGCAGGCCGCCGTGCAGGCGTTCGACGCGCAGCACGTCCCCGAGATCGTCACGCGCTTCGAGGCGCCCATCACCGCGCGCGCGTTCCGCCGCTCGTCGTCCGAGCCCGCGCACGACGCGCCGCCCCCGTTCCTCGCCCCCGCGAAGCCCGCGCGCCGCCTGCGCGCCGTCAGCTCGCAGCCCGCGGAGCTGCGCAAGCGCGCGAGCGCCGGCGCGAGCGTGAAGCCCGAGGCCGCGCCGTCGCCCGCGCCCGCGCCTGCCCCCGCGCCGCAGAGCGCGCAGGACGAGGACGACGTGTTCCGCGACATGCCCCCGCTCGTCGCGCGCCCGCCCGCGCTCGAGCTCGAGGGCTTTTCCTTTGCGCCCCCGCCCCCCGCGCTCTCGCCCTTCGTACGTCCCCTTGCGCTTACACACGCCGCGCACGCGCTGACACGCCCCCAGGACTTCGACCCCACATTCGTTTTCAACGAGGCGTCCGCCGCCTACTTCGCGCCGTGCGACCCGCTCTCGCCGAGCCCGTACCCCGACCCCCTCCCCCCCGCGCCGCAGCAGCAGCAGCAGCAGCAGTACGCGCCGGCGCTCGCGATCGACACGGCGGTGTACGCGCCGTGGGCGGAGCTCGACGCGTTCCCCGGGACGCCGTCGCCCGCGTACACGCCGACCGCGCCCGCGTACGACGCGTACGGGTTCGCCGCGCCGTATTCTGCGGGCGCGATGCCCGCGTACGCGGGCCCCGCGCTGGACGCGGCGTATGCGCCGTTTGCGGCGAAGAGCGCGCCGCAGGGCGCGGGGTTCCCGCTGCTCGAGAAGGGCGGGGGCCCGCTGGCGTATTTCAGCATGCAGATGCAGGCGCAGGCGCAGTACGCGCCTGCGCACAGAGAGGCGGAGCTCGCGCATATGGACGCGGGCCTCGCGAGCCTCCTCCCGAGCTACACATTTTGAGCGACGCCCTCCGACCCCCGCCCCGCCCGCACACACCTCGCATTGCCGTATCCCGCATCCACGTCATCTCATCTCATCTCATCTCATTTCATCTCACCTGCTACACTGGAGCCACTGTTGTCTGTTGTCTCGCTTCGCTTCGTTCCGGAGCATCTGTGTGTTGTTGTCTGCCCGCCGCCATTGGGCGCCGCGAATCTCCCGCGCTGTGTGGGAGGCGGCGTCCGCGCTGTATTTTGTATCCACCACTGTATCACCACGCGCGTCCTCATCACTCACTCCTACTCCTACTATCTACTACCTCTTCGTTCACACTGCACTGCTACACTAGCGGCCTGGACCCTTCGCTACGCCTGCCCTTCTTGCGCCCCCTCCTTGCGTCCGTATTTGAGTTATTGTGTATATAGTTGCGACACCACCCGCGCCCGTGCCTTCTTACGAACATAGCCACACACACACACACATACGCGTTGCACCCACCCTTCCTGAATTCCTCTTCCTCGTCCTCCGCACTTACGCTGCCCACCGTATACGACCGATTTGCCGCCGTGACATACATACGGCCCGCCGCCTCGGATTGGTTCTCCGCGCCAGGGCCCGTAAGATTTAGAAATGGAATAGCAGCAGGAGATCCATCCATCAGAACGCGCCGAAGTCACAGTGGGAGCGACGGAACCTTGGGCGGGCGCGTGCGCGCGAACCTTGCTGCGTCCGACGGCGCGATGGCGCGATAACGGCGTCAGGTGAGAACGCCCGCGCGTCCGGATCGGCAGGCGCGATGGAAGGGAGCGCGCGCGCGTGGGTTACAGTAAGTAGGTTAGGCTCCACGGGGATCGCAGCGCAAGTCCGCTGCACGAGGCGGCGACGGCCTCGCGCGAGCACAGAGCTGGGAGACTGGAGAACAAGCGGCGTGGGCGGCGGGGATAAGCAGGGCGATTAGACGGGGTTGACGGCGCAGGCACGTAGCTCCAAGCCACGGCAGGCAGCTGACCGACACACCCGCCAGAACCACGGAAAATCTGCGCAGAAGGCGGGGCGGCGTCGGCCGACGGCGGAGAATGGAAACGGGGCAGGAAGCACAAGGGGAAGCGGCGCACTAGTAGTACTGCCAGAACGTAATATTAATATTGATATTGATATTGATATCTGGGTTGGGCTGGGTGCGGGGAGGGCGGAGCGATGACGCGACGGCGCAGGGTCGCAGGGCCAGGGCCATGCCGTCATGGGAGCCCGCGGACATCCACACAACGGAGCACGGCCACGACGCCGCCCGCCCGCCCGCCCGCCCGCCCGCCCGCCCGACCGTGAGCATGAGCAAAGGGCTGATAGAGTTGCGGCGTGCTTGCCTTGTCTGGGCGGCCCACATGGCGCAAACCTTGCAGTGGCAGCACACGGCCCCGACGGGATCCTGACGGCGCACGACGCAATGCCACTGCCCGATGCGCGACCGCCGTGGCCCCGCGCGTGGCAACGCAGACGTAAGTGCAGTCGGGCGCCCGTCCAGACTCCAGTCGCGAACACAGCGACAGCGACAGCGCGGGCGCGGGCGCGGGCGGGGGCAGGGGGGGTGCGATGCGATGCGATGCGCGCCGCCCGTCCGCGCACCCGCCTTTTATGCGCGGGGCCTGCGCCGGGGACCCCAGCCTGGAGACAAAGGAACGGCAGGATAGGCAAGCGGGCGCACCGGATGAGGAAGGCGCAACGTGCCGCGAGGCTCGCGCCGCGCGTATGTAATCGCGCATCTGATGCGGCGGCGGTGCTGGAAATGGCGAATAATGAACCGGAATGGAGCGCGTCGATGGCTGCGTGGAATGGAGGGCGTGCTTCAGCCGGGGCGTTGAGGCTGAGCGGGTGCCCGCGGTATAAGTACGCGGGGCGTTGCTAGGTGGGGCCAGGGCGCGTCGATACACGGTCGGTGAGTCGCGAGTGAACGACTCGCACGGGAAGGGCGGGTAAGTATGGGCTGCAGTGGCAAAGTGCCGTCGTGCTTCTGCGGCAAAGTTCCCATGATGCCGTGACCGTACATAGGCGCGCTGAGGCCCCAGTCAACCGGTCGTTATATGTCCTCTGGTGATCCGCCCGAGGCATGTGCTCGAGTCGCAGGTGGGCTCAGGTGATGATGCACTGGATCAAAGTACAGGAGGTGCACCAGGTGGAACTGAACGAGTCGAGCAGCGTGTCACCGTCACATGACCGTGACCGTGACACTGCGGTCACAGGCCTTCCGCCGACGGCGCCGCACCGCTCGTTCTGCCCTTCCTCCCCGCCGACATCGCTATGCAACCTGCAGAGGGCCTGGCAACACAGCCCACCAGACACACCTCGTGGCCAAGTCACCCGGCCGTCGCGGCCCACATCCATGATCTCAGACTGTCCCTGTGCATCACGTACATCCCTGACAGTGGCTCCCGAGGGCTGTTTCCCGTGATGGGACCGTCCGCGCTGACAGGGACATTCAAGCGATGATGCAGATGCATTGAGCAATGGCAATGGGAAGACGTGCAGCGAGTCGTGATAAGCGTATACAGTGCATAAAATGTGCGAATGGTGGGACAACACTCCGGACCTACAAGAGTAATAAGCATCTCCATGCATTATAGCGCGCAGGGTATGGATAACAAAGAAAATAACGTAAAAACAGCAGCAGCAGCAGCAGCAGCAACCCGCAGCTCCTACACCTTGCGCGTCTTGATCTCGAACATCCCGTCGCGGCCCTTCGCGAGGCCGATGAAGATGCAGTCGCGCGTGAGAAAGTCGACCTTGAGCACGCCCTGCGCCATCGCGCGGTCGTCGTACTGGCAGCGCTCCTTCCACGCCTGCGTGATCTTCGCGCGGTCCTCGTTCAGCACCTCCGCGTTGTACAAGTCGTGGTCCTTCACCCGCGACAGCAGCACGCGCGCGAGCACCGTGAACACGTCGTACATCGTCGCGCCCGCCTGCCCGGGCGTGTTCACGTCGACGTACCACGGCAGCCGCGGGTGGTACAGCCGCATGTGCGCCATCGGCGGCTCCGTCACGTACCGCGTCAGATCGTAGTTCGTCACCGGCCGCTTCAGCTCGCGCAGCTGGATCCGCGACAGGTCGTGCCGCAGGTCGTACACCACCGGCGCCTCGCGCAGCGCCGCGTACCGGATGCGCTCGTTCAGCGTGTAGCTCGGGATCCCCGCTAAACACACACCCCCCGCGCGTCAGCTCAGTCACGGCAGCAACAACGCGCGCGCGCGCACGCACCTGTCGAGTTGCGCCGCGGGAGCGACGGCAGCAGCGCCGCGATGCCCGGCCCGCGCATCGAGAAGTCCGGCCGCCACGCGCGCGGGCGCTCCCCGAAGTGCTCCGCGCGCGCGCGCGAGCGCGCCGTGGCGGACGACGGCGAGTCCGGCAGCGAGTACGACGAGCTGGGCGAGTACATCGACGAGCCGGGCGTCGAGTACGGGCTCTGCGGCGGGTACGGCGCCGGCGCGAAGCCGGGCGACGAGTACGCGCTGGTCAGCGGCGGCGGCGCGGGGAAGTCGGCGGGCGCGTAGTACGGCGTCGCGCCGGGCGCGGGGGCGTCGAAGCCGCTGTGGTGGCGGGAGTGCGAGTGCGAGTGCGAGTGCGAGTGCGCTTGGTGGGGGGTGGTTGCGGGGGCGGGCGCGTCGAAGCCGCCGTAGCTCGGGCCGCCCCAGTTGACGGGCGGATATGCCGGCGCGGGCGGCGAGGCGGGCGGGGGGCGCCCCACGCCGCCACGAGCGGGGGCATCTGCTCCCCGGGCGCCGGCGGCGCGCCGAAGCCGCCGCCGCCGCCGCCGGTGTAGGTGTACTCGAACGGTGCGGGCTGCGGGGGCGGGGCGGCGGCGAAGCCCGCGGGCGGGGGCGCGGAAAACTGCGCGTATGCGGGGAAGGCGTTGTCCTGGGGGAACGGGGGGAAGTACCCGTCGGTCGTCGCCATGGCCAGACGACGCTAGGATGGGTTGGATTGTGGATGGATGGGATGCGGTGCGAGGATGGGATGGGATGGGATGGGATGGGATGGGATGGGATGGGATGGGATGGGATGGGAGGTGGGTGGATGCGGCGCGACACGGAAGCAAATGTTTTATACGGGGCTGCGCGGGTATCAGTGCCGCTGGAAGACCACGCAGGCTCGCCACTCACCGCGATGGGGCTTGGATGGTGCGGGGGCGCAGACGATGGGCGTGCGTAGTCGGGGGCGGGGCGTGGTGTCGACGGTCGTGCGCAGGGAGAAAACTCAGCATCCCAGTCCGGATAAGGCAAGTCGTGCTCGGCTGCCTGGCGATGCGGTGCAGGAGGGGGGCGTGGCGGGCTGCGATAGTTGCGTTGCGCCCACGAGGCGGCCGACGAGGACGAGGACGACGGCGTGCGGGTGCAACCTTACATGCGCCGAGCCTCGAGGTGCTCGTATGCGGAATCCCATCACGTGAGCGGCAAGAAGGCGAAAATTTCCTCCGACGCGCGTCGTTCACTCCATAGTGCTCAAGCTTTTACTATGAAGGGCTTTATTGGACAAAAATCAGAGCGAGAGAGAGCCTTACACGGGATAGCCACGGCTCTTTCGAGATCACGCGTGAAATCAAACTCTCACCCATTTATCTCGGCCCGTCCTCGATGATCTCGACGCGTCCTGGATGATCCTGACGCATCCCGGATGATCCTGACGCGCCCCGGATGATAATGACGCATCCCGAAAGACTGGTGATGATACAGAATGATACTGAGGCCAATGCCAGGAGCCCGACTGACCACTGTATATCCTGTACCGTCCCGTCTCGGGCTGTCCCGAGTCGTCACTACCTACCACGAGTGACCATGGCTGTCCAAGGGCTGTCCTTAAGGCTCATCGAGGGCGGTCAATGGTCACCAATGTGACCTTGACCACACATATCTTAGTGTATGTTGAAATAATGAGCAGCTCATGATTTGCCGGGATATGGCAGGCTCACTTGAGACAGCCCAGGACCATGGAAGAGCATGGGTTTGCAGCTCAGCATGACAACCCATGAGCATGAGTGCACATCACAGTTCACGGAGGAACACTCATGATATGTTATGATATACAATGGTCCACAGTGACGGAGACATATCCCTGGGGACAGCTATAGATAATTAATGACCATCAAGGATACTCCGGGACAAGGCAGGACAAGTCGGGACAAGGCATGACAAGGCAGGATAAGGCGTGAGACGGCGGGACTGACGCATACTCTTTGCGTGCGCGTCTTCGCGGATTGATTTTTGTCCAGTACAGCCCGTCATATTTTACAGCCATCTTCTTGCAAATGCACTCTTGATCACACATGCGGGCAAAAGTGTGACAGAAACTAATGATGGAGATAGCTACGTGACTGAGCAACACGGGCCACCTTCATGTGCACGTTGCACGTCCAGCGAAGAGCTCGACGACGTTGGTGCGTTGTTGTCCACGTTTACAGTAGCTGACGTGCATCGTAGGCGGGCTTTCTGTTCTCGAGCTCTTGTATTCAGCTCAAACCCAACCCAACCGCTCCGTCCGAGCCTGGCCCGAGCTGTGAACACGCAGTGTGGCGTGTGCTACGGAAAAGCGCTGGCTACTGCTGGCTATGTAATCTTCGCAGGCAGCTTCCGGCGTCTCTTCCCGCTCAACGTCAACGGTCAAGCCCCAGTATCGCCGTTCTCTCTCTTCTCTCCTCGCTAAACATCTCCCAGGTGCACTCGCCTCCGTTCTACCCGGGGCTGCATAGCTGTCTCGAGACTCTGCTGGCCACAGCATTCTCATGTCATCCTCAGCGCACAGCGCCCCGCCCCGCCTTCTCGGCTCGTCTATCGATGGCGGCGCCCTCGAGCTCGTAGCCGTCCTCAGCGACAGAGGCCACAACCGTCGTCTATCGCGCCGTCACCACGACCGACCAGCCGCAGTCGTACGCTGTCAAGTGCCTCCTCCACCCGCCTTCGCGCTACGCGAGCCTGCGGAAGCGGCTCCACATGGAGGAGATCGCCCTACACAAGCTCGCATCAGCGTGCCGGCACGTCGTCGCCCTCCATCGCGTTATCGAGGACGAGGACCGCGCGTTCATGGTCATGGACTACTGCCCCGATGGGGACCTCTTCGACCAGATCGTTCGCCGCCGCTATCTGGGCCAGGATAGTCTCATCAAGTCCATCTTCCTTCAACTCCTCGACGCCGAGCTATTTTGCCGCTCGCTAGGCATCTACCACCGCAACCTGAAGCCAGAGAATGTCCTCTGTTTCGCCGACGGTCTCCGAATCAAGCTCACGGATTTTGGACTTGCAACGACCGATCCGGTGAGCCAGGAGTTCCGCACAGGCAGCGGGTTTCACTTAAGTCCCGGTATGTAACATTTTTAAACATGCACAATGTTCTGATGAAGCCTGAAATTAGAGTGTCGTGGCGCCCAGTCCAGGACGTATTCGCATGCATGCCATGACATATGGTCGCTGGGCATCATACTCCTGAACCTCATCACTGGGCGCAAGCCCTGGGATGCTGCAGAAGCCTCCGATCCCACGTTCCAGGCATACCTTCAGGACCCGGAGAACTTCCTCCCCAACGTCCTGCCCATCTCAGCGGAGGTGAACAAGATCCTCATCGCTATGCTCGACGTCAACTGGCGCAGCCGCATCAAGCTCCCCGAGCTGCGCGACGCAATTAAAGATATCACTAGCGTCTACTCTGACGACGTGGTTTTCGAAGGGTCTATGGCGCTCTGTTCACGCTCTGGTATCGATTCACCTACCGAGGAGGAGCCGACAGAGTTGCAGCCCGTCAACGTCGGGGACGCGACGATTGACAATCTGAGCTACGCAGTGCAACTACCTCACGAAAGCCCAGGTACGTTGCGAGAGTCTGCGTCCATTAGAAACAACAGTTGACGCTGCGATCAGAGTCTCGTATAGGTAGTCGCAGTGGGGGTCTGAGCTACTCGCGCCTCGGCAGCATCCCGCCGACTCTTATCACTCGAGAGCTGTCCTGCGAGATTCCAGGAGACGCATGTATCTCATCAAGGTCACAACTGCAACGTCGCTATGTGGCCCCAGCGTATCCAGGGCCCGGAGACGAAAGTTCCTCCAGTGCCGCGTCAGGCATGACGTTCAAGACGACAATATCGGTCAACTCCAGGAAGTCGAGGATGAATCAGCTCATCGTTCCGCCAGGAACGGCATTTCTGCGATAGCAGTTGAGTGGAATAGAGCAGGCGAGAGTGACCGTTCAACTCGCTCTTGCATGCTATCTGACTTCATTGCACAGCGAGGTTGTGTCCTCCTGCATATGTAGTGTTATGCTGCTCGTGTATGTATGGCGATACGTCAGAAGGGAATCCGAATCACAATCGCGGCTGCTGGAACCACGGATGCATGCGAGGATGGACCAGCCGTATGTGCGAGAACAACAGACATCATGGCGCTCAGCTGATGACAGCGCATCGACGCCTCAGCCTTTGGCGGTTCCCCCGGCGTGTCACGGATGTCTACGCCGCTGTGCACTGCGTTGACACGGGCAACCTGTGCTTCGTGCGACACTCCCTGACGCGAACACACACATCCCCCATTTGCGTCCACTTTCCGAGCGCAGGACGTCTCGGACGCCGATCCGGCCCAATCTCCCTGCCTCTCCATCTCCTCGGCACGATACGATTGATATCTACTCGAAGACCACGGAGGGTAGCGACTATGTACACTACCGCACCGTCGCAGATCCATGCCAACAGACGAAGTTGGTGCGTCGTTGTCCCGCCCACCCCATTGAGGTCCGGTAGATGACCTCCATCCTATGCGCTCTTGTTCGGTTCTCGAGCTCTTGTACCCATGCTGACACTCCTTCCGAGCCCGGAAAGTGACAGTCGACTTCCCGACACGCCCACCAGTCTACGATGCCACGTATAGGAGCGTGAATATGTGTGCGTGCATGATTATGTCGCTTGGTGGGACTCGTGACAGTGATGCGCAAGCTTATTGTTTGTTCGTAGGCCGCAACCATGCCCACCTGATCAAAGGATCTTACGCCACCCAGATACTGCAGCACTGCACGGCCGTTATCGCCCCGCTGCCTTAGTGCCTATTATGCTGCACTGCACTCTAGACGCCGACACTATATCCCAGGATTGTCTTCATCGTCGGGCCACCCCCGACTTCAACCCCTCTTTCCTTCCCTCATCTTGTATGAGCGCAATATGTCTATCCCCCGCAATCCCTCCCCCTTGTTTCCTCCGCTGACCACATTCATCGACAAACATGGTCTCCTCCTTGTGTCGATTCTTGCGGAGGGGCATGATTACGTGTTTTACCGCGCCATCGAGTCTCAGCCTGACGGCTACACGGAGCCGCGGACATACGCTGTGAAGTGCATCCTCCCCGCCACCTCCGAGTTGAGCGCCCTAGCGCAGAGGACTCGAAAACAGGTACAAACGGAAATTGCCATCCACCGGCTAACCTCTCCGTACCGCCGCGTCGACACTTTGCACCGCGTCGTCGAGGAAGGCGGGTACGTCTTCCTCGTGACAGACCATGGCCCCAACAGTGAGGCTTTGGAAGCCATGCGGCGCTGTGTTGGCGACAGCGCCTTCATCAAGACCCTTTTCCTGCAAATCATCGATGCCGTCGCGTTCTGCCACGCCCAGGGGATCGCCCACTGCGATTTGCGGCCGGAGAACGTGATCTGCGCCGGCGATGGGGAAAGTGTCGTGCTAGCGGATTTTGGGTACGCAACAGTGGCCGACGGGTCTTCCACCGAGGTGCGTACGCCTCCGTCTCCCCACACCAGTCCGGGTGAGTTGTAGCGCTCTTGTGCCATGGTTCACACAGTTGAACACCCCCTACAGAGCTCAGCGATGGATCCTCCAGATCTCACAAACGTATCCCACCTCTGTGCAGCGACGTATGGTCGCTGGGGGTCATCCTCATAAATCTCATCACTGGGAGAAATCCCTGGAAAATCGCAACGCCGGACGATCCCGTGTTCCAAGCTTACAGCCAGCACCCGTCGACCTTTCTGCTCGACTACCTCCCAATCTCGCACAAGGCGAACATGATCCTGGGCGCCGCGCTGCGCGTTGACTGGCGTGTCCGTGTTTCCCTGCAGAACCTGCGGCGTGCCGTTGCCAAGACAACCACATTTTACGCTGAGGACGTCGTGTTTTCGCGGGGTATGGCGAAGCTCAGCCCCGAGATGGAAATAGGCTTTGCAAGGCGCTTCGGCTCGTACAGCAGAGATATTGCGCCTAGCAAATATCCCTTTACCCTTCGTGATGAAGGTCTGGACAGTGACCAGACAACGCCGGAGCAGGGTTTCCGCCCTCTTCCATCCAGGATGCCCTCCGATCCGCCAGCTACGCACGCTCGACAGCCGGATTCACTGGCTCCAGCATCTGCTATGAATCTGCGGGAGGGCAATATCTATATGGACTCGATGGACAGCGTCGCTACATCTGCTACTGCTGCTACCATCGAATCCGACGCTTCGGGCGTGTCATACAAGACAAAGAAGACGGTCAACTCGAGGAAGTCGAAGATGAATCAGTCTTTTGTCCCGCCTGGGACGCCCTTTCTGCGCTAGTGGTCACCTCGCGAGGGCGGGCAAGCCGGGATGTGCGGCTTGGGGGATGTGACCAGCACGAGGGCGGCTTGGAAACCCGCATCGTCCGGCAGGTAAGTCCTCGTTCGTGGCCACACATCGTTCGCTGACTATATGAACTCAGTCTTAGATAACCTTCAACTCTCGACGGCGTACGCGGGCTTTTTCTGCCTGGACCAGATGTCACTGACTCCAGCACCGTCATCGCCCCTTCCGCCGCAATCAAGTACGCTGCCTGAAATCATCATGTATATATGGAGATATCGTGTATGTTCCAACCTCGCTAAGCCATTGCCAGCATAGAGCCGAGGCTGTCGCCGGCCGACACTGACGGCCTGGCCTCATCATCCTCACCGGACCTTCCCGTCAAGTTCATGTCTCTCACACCCTCTCACACCTCCCGTGCGACCCGCGAGCACGCGCCGGCGCTCCTGGGTCGCACGCTACGGAATTTGATTCTGCACAACTACAACAGCTGCCTTATGCGTGCGCGGCAGCACAGTCGCCCCACTCTCGAGCGCGTTGCAGGATCAAAACTCTGCCTCTTTTTGGCAGGCAGAAAGAGTCGGCGCCGGCCGCGGCTGCACGGCCATTTTGGGCACAACGGCAGGCGGTGCCTCGCGCTGCGAATGCCGGTGACGGGATGGCAGTCTGGAACCCGAAGCGACCGCAAATCATCGCCCTGGAACGTGCGTGGTGCGAAGCTGCGGAGGTACAGGCTCGCCGTCGCGCTGCATTGGCGCTCGAATATCTCGCACTCAATCTCCGCGGGTTAGACGCGATAGCCTAGGGACAGGGCGCGGCCGCCGACTGCACGAAAAGAGAACAACGGCTTTGTCTGCGGGTGGCGACGACGCTGGTAACGATCACTTGGTGCCTCGCTGTGCGCCTCGATAGGAGTCAAGTAATACCGTTGGGGCACGAGAGGTGTGCTTTCAAAGGGACTGCTGACAGGCACGGCGAGCGCAACTTCAGTAAGAAGAGTGTTGTACGCACGAAGAACTAGGCTCTTTGCGGAATGAGCTCAGACGCCTTCGCAGAGCAATTCCATTCCAAATTATTAGACGTCTGATCATTCCATGCGCCCACAAGCGTCTTCAGAAGTCGTCAAGAGGTCTGACTCAAACGCCGCAAGAACATGCAAGAATCCGCCGCATAGTAGGGACAATGCCACCCAGCTCTATTGCTTAGTATACGGGCTCGGGAGTTGCTCGGGATGGATGTCAGCTTCGAGCTGGTTTTACTGCCAGTGTCGTGTGTGCCAGGAAGAAGATAACTGAAATTGACGGCCTGAGATGGAGCGAACACTTACCGCGGCAGGCCACAATTGGTCGCAAGTGTTGAGTACCGACAGAACCTGACGGTCCATAATGGCAATACAGAGATTCCTGCATGCTGCCGTGCTGCTGCTGTCTAACACTGACAGTCTATCATGAAAGCTCTGCGACGCGGCCCGAGGGTAGGAGGCCGGCCGGCCGGTGCCTATTGCAGAAACTTGTCCGGAGAAACCGGCCTTGCACAGGCCGGGACACGCACTCTTGAATCTTCGTCTCGAACTCCCCAATCAAAAACGTATACATGTGTACCCTCACCAGAAAGCTTTCGCACGATTGAAGGATGACCTCGACAAGCTTGAATTATGGGTTTGTAGCAGAGGCCTCATGGACGTTTTGAGAGACGAATTGTTACTGGACAGGATTCCCACCTGACGACGGTTCGCGCGAGGCCTGGGTCAACAAGTGGTGCAAAGTGCAGGTGAGCCGTTCTCCAAGTCCCTCAGGATATTCAATAGAGCTCACATTTGGCAGGATGCTGTGGAGCGTACTTACTCTCCGAGCCCAGGGTCACGCACTTCTGGCGGAAGAGATACTCGAGACAGAGAAGTTCGTAGTCAACATTGGGGGGCAAAATGGAGTGCGAGGTTCAGTGAAAAGGATCTGGTATGTGCCCGTTGCTTGTGGTGAGATAGCGGCTCTTGACGTTACTCGCCCTTCACTTGACGGGGGCTAGCCGCTAATGCCACAAGAAGCGAGCCAACTGGGCTGCCTGTGGTGCGTTTGCCGGTCTTTCTGAAATGCAAGAGCCTCTCCTAATGCCCATCTCTGTCACTAGCCTGCGGCGAGCGGAAGTTTGGGGCCTCGCGAATCGGTTTGCATTCGCCAACTAATCTTCGAAATATCTCTATGCGACAGTCGATAACCCGTGTCCATGCCAGCCCCTCCGACAGGACCTTCGCGGGCCAAGCGCAAGTCTGCAAATTCCGACGCGTTTCCTGAGGCACCAGTGAAAAAAGTCAAGGCGTCTGCGTCCACTTTATAAGCGACGGCCGAGACGACGACTGTTGAGGCAGCACCGACACAAGTTGAATATCCTTCTCGTACATCCACCAATGAAGCTATGGTACGCATATGGGGTTATGACTGATTATCGCACCAGGGTTCTAACACCGCGCTGAACAGAGATTCCCCTACCGCTTTGGCCTTCATCACTGAGTATGCGAGGTCTGGTCGCGAGAGCGACCTTGCATCGCCCCTTAAAGGCTCGCTGTGGGGCAGTCGGACTGCCACGACGGCATCAGAAGCGCTGTCATCTCCGTCCATATTCACTGTAGGCTTTCCGAGACCGACGAAACCACAACCGGCAGGATGCGTCCTTGCAGTCACCCCGCCAGCAGGGCCCGCCGAGCGTAATTCTGGTCGTGCGCCTGGTGGGGACACGACGCGCCGCAGGCAGGAGCTGATCGAAGCCAAGCTGCGCGACTTAGCCGTAACGCTGCCGCTCATGCATGTCGAGGCTCAGACGTGGCTCCGTGTGTGGGAGGAGTCGGGCGAGAAACCGGGGCATGCTGAGGTTGAGAGGGTGGAGAGCGCGGGGCTGTGCACCTTTTGTGACTATCGCGAACGACACCAAATTCCACGGCGACAGGGCCTGTCGCCTCACACCATACACGTGAGTCACTGCGCTCTTGTCGACTGTCGGATAGCCAGCTGAAGACTTTTATGGAATTGAACACTCTTACAGGGGACTGTTTGCATCCTCGGGGTGAAATTTAGAAAACTGAGGCCCATCGCGGTGATTCATCTCAACCGTGGTCCTCTGCAAGGGAAGAGCCGACAGTCTCAGACGCTCACGCCTCGTCTCTCGCGGCTGGCGATCGGCGAGACAGCACTTACCGCATACCGTCCTCCCAAGTTCCGCACGAGAACACCGTCGACTTGCGCACTCGCGAATACCGTCAACTCTTCAAGTCGAAGCCAGGGACGGCCTTTTTACGGTAGACATTAGAAGGTGGGAAGGTCCTTTGATTCGCCATCGCGTCGCTAATCATATCGCACAACAAGGACGCGTATTACTACTCCTGGTCAACGTCTGTGTCTGTGTCGCCGCACTGCAGCGTATAGTGGTGCTTTACTCCTTCACCATCTGGCACGCGGTCGAGAACATGGACATGTGTGTCGCATCGTTTGCTGTACTTGTAGTCGATGCACCATGTTCCAAGCATATCTTGCTAACGACGGCGGCCCCCTCACCGACAAGAGTCATATACCACCGAACGTCAGAGCACACAGACTTATGGCTGCCCAGCTTCTCCCAGGACCCAATGTCGTAGGCAATTGACCCACAATGTTCGCGGAAAAAGTGCTCGAGGCTATCGCGGTATGTATTGAATGAAGCCGACAGACCTACGTAGAAGTTGCATCTGCAGCAAGTTTTGAAGGTCCACGTAGCCTTTGAGAATAAAGCTCGGATGTGAGAAAATTGGATTTGGAAATGGAACAGACGACGCACCCGAGAATGTCTATAATCAGGCGGTTCGGGGAGGATGAGGGTCTGCATCATGATGTGCTGGGGCGCATCCGTCTGAAGGTGGTCTTCGCATAGAGCACATAGCGGTGCTTCATACCCTCGTCATCCTGGCAGACAATGTCGTCAACGGGCCTTTTGTCTTCGAGTGTCGAGGTCGAACTCGCCGATGCTTGACCTCGGTTCGCCAGGAGAGCTGGAGCTAGAGTTTGTTTTGCGGACACTAGCAGCTGCCGCGCAAGGGGACCGGAAGCAGGTTTTGAGCCTTGACTGAGCGCGGACTCGTGGGGAGCAGTCCAGGTCAGTCCTTCCACAACGCTATCTCCTGAGATGATATACAACATCATCCTGACCTGGTTGTGTTGCATATATCTCCCATCCTCGCGTTGATCGGCTGTGTAAGCTTGTCATTTCTAGCTCGACGGAAAGCGCACATAGGATGGTGGAAGGTATATAGCCATAGCAGCAGAATTAATCAAAACATATGAGGACTACAGAGGTGAGTAACGCAAAATTAAACATGAATAACTTAGTCTCACAACCAAACCTGAGCTGCAAATGAATGAAATAGAAACCAGTCTCAACGAGCAGCGCCTACGCCTTTGCGTTGGTGCGCCAGCTCGCGGCGCATGAGCTCCTCCAACGCCTCCGCCCACTCCGCACCACTCCCCAACCCCACCCCCTGCCCCGCACTGGCGCCTCCGGCCGTCTTCCTCCGCCGCTTCTTCCCGCCCCCGATACCGCCGTCATACGGAACACCCGAGACCTGCTGCGCCAGGTGCTTCACCTCCGCAAACTCGTCCGTTGCCTGCGCGCGCAGGAACGCGGCACTGTCCGCACGATGCCGCAGGCAGTCCGGCGCACTGTATCCCTCCAGCGAGCCGACCAATTGCGCCTGCTCGTCGGCGTGAGTGGGCCGCTGGTCCTCCCAGAGCGAGCCGCCGTGCGTCTTGCTGAGTATCTGCTCCATGTCGAGCGACTCGCCGGGCAGAATGGGCACGGGCTGCGACGGCGTGACGCACGGCATGTCGGTCTCCTTCCGGAGGACGTGGTCCACGTCGACGGCCGAGAAGAACGCGACACCCTGCGGGAGATCGTCCATCCCGAGCCGGTACGCGAACAAGCTGCGCGTCCACAGGTTCGCGATCTGCAGCGCGAGCGCGGCGCGGTAGCGGTCCTCCTCCTTGACGAGGTACCGCAACTCGTCGTGCACCGAGATGAGGAACCGCGCGCGGATGTCGTACTTCGCAGTGAGGTACTCCATCGACACGATGAGCAGGTGCAGGTAGTCGACCCCCGACGACTGCACGACCCAGTTGATCCTCGAGGGCATGTAGTCCGAGCCAAACTCCGCAGGCAGGTACTCCTTCGACAGGGCGTATGTCACGCCGCAGCCCAGTGCGGGCGTCTGTGGACGGTCCTCCAGTGCGATCTCCTCGAGCTTGTTGAACACGAAGCTCTCCGTGCCGCCGAACCAGAACTTGCGCCCGAAAATGTCCGTGCGATGCGTGTTCTTGCCCTTCGTCTGTGCGTACAACTGCTCCGCGAGCTTCTGCGCCTGCTCGGGCAGCATGCTCGCGTTAGCCTGGAGAAGCAGAAGGACAGCGTGTCGCATCCCGGCGCCGTAGATGCGCGAGTAGTTGAACACTTTCGCCTGGTCGCGCGAGATGCCAAGGATACTCGCGGTCTTGGAGTGCAGATCCGTGCCCGACGCCTTCGTGCCTTCGAGCGTCATCCAGCCGATTGCCGTCGCACCGTGCATGCCGAACTGCGCATCGCCCATGACACTCGAAATCCAGAGCTCTTCAGAGTCGACGTCTGCGCCGACGATCGCGTAGCCATCCGGGGCGCGCACCATTGCCTTCAACTCGGATCCGACTCGGTTTTTCTTCGCATTGCTCGCGGTCAGCCACGTCTTCTCTATGGCGCGCCGTGTCACTGTTCCCATCGTGATGACCTGCGGGATGATGACCCCCAGCTTCTTCGCGGCGCCTGCATCGTCTGTGCCGTGCGCGGCAGGCATACCCATATCCAAGCCCCGGTTCTGCCACACAACCATTTGTTTCATGACGCGATCGCGCGCGCTGATCCAATAGCTGCACTGCGCGTTCATATCCAGAGCATTCTTGGCTTCGTCCCCGGGCTTGTCAACGTGCCATCCTGCGCGTACTTGATGAACGTCTTTCCCAACGGGCTCCCTACATTGGCGCTCTCGCCGTCTTTATGCGGGACCTTGTAGAAGACGTGCCCACCCTGCAGCCCCATCGCCTGCAGCACCTCGTCTGCGGGGTCGTGGAAGTCTATAGGAGTCTGGCGCGTGGTGTATGTAGCATTTTGGGACACGCGGAACGTCCACCCGTGCTCGCGTGAGTGAAAGAGTGGCCAATCTTGCCAGGAGAGTCGGAGAAGGAGCGGTGCGACGCGGCTACGCGCGGTGATGTCAATCGAGCCTGGCTGCGCATCTTTCTTCGGTTTGGTGAGATCCCAGTACCACTTTGGCCACAGTACCGGCGGGGGCTTCGGTACCTTGGCCTTGGAAGGAGATGATCGCTTTCTTGGCGATGCCTCGTCGAAGGTGACCGGCGTCCAGTCAAGCTGCTGAAGCCACGGATCGTGTTCGTAGTCGGAGGACTGGGAAACAGTTTCCGCTAGCTCGAGCAAGCGTGTGTCGTACTCATTGTGCACGGTCATGGACCTATTCGCGAGCGTCGTGGAAGTACCGACGAAATGACGAGCTAGATCAACGTCAACGGCGCTCATATCACCGTCGACGAACTTTGAAGGGCAGTGCTTCGGGGAAAGAGGATGTCTGATCTTCCTTCCGCCTGCGCTGGGTAGGTGTGTCACTTGTCCGTCGACGACGATATGCCACTGCTCCTCCTGGCTGAAGCGGAGAGGATGGCCGCGGAAAGAGAGGTTGAAGAGCAGTGGTAAGATCCGGGTGTATACGTGTGCGTGGGCGACGCCGTATGTGAGTAAGTCGTGATACCAGGCAGGGCGACTGACGATCGACGTTGCAGTTGACGAGACAGTTGGAACGTTTTCATGGGCAGCGGAGTCCTGTGCGACGTTTGTCAGACGCATATATGTAAAAATGCACGGTCATAGACATACCAAGTCTTCCGCATACACCCCTCTCGACTTCCCTGCGACCTTCGGTGTCCAGTCCAACTGGCTCAGCCACACATCATCCCTCCATCGCTCTCCCTCCATCATGTCCTTCGCCTCCAATGCGAGATCGACCAAGCGCGCCTTCACCTTTTGCTCCAGCTCGCGGTATGTGCGCTCCGCGCTGGTAAGGTAGGCTTCCCACTGCTCATTCACCGTCAGGAAGCTCGAGCCCATCGTCAGGATGCCCGCGAATGACACGGGACTCGGACACGCCTGCAGGAAGTCGGGCAGCACGTGGGCATACACCGCATGAGTGACCGCGACGTCCTGTGCGCAGTAGTTGAGGTAGTCCTGGATGCCTTCGCGGATCTCTGCGGGCGTGTGCGTCATGAAGTCGTTGCGCACGGTCTTGTCCATTTCGATCCCGCAGTGTAGCTGGGCGACATCGGCAAGGGAGTTCGCGGACGTGATGTCCTCCCAGCGCTTCGATGACAATTCTGCGTCGGCCTCGGGCGCGTCCTCCTCGCCCGCGAGCAGTTGCGGCAGGCTCTCCTCCATCGCAAGCCTCAACCTCTTCAGCTCCTCGCGCTTCGTCGCGTCCTCCTCCGCGTCGTGCCGGCGCTCCGTCTCGCTGAGCAGCGCGACGACCGCTTCAAACGCCTCCTCCCTGCGCTCGCGCTCCTTGAGCTTCGACTTGCGGTGGCGCACCCATGCGGGGCGCTGGTGCGACGAGATGCCCTTGACCGCAACGTGCAGCGCCATCGTGTCGAGGAAGCGGTTCGCCGTGCCTGCGACGCTGTACTCCTCGCGCACACGCGCACGGTCGTACGACACGTTGTGCCCGACGACGACGCGCGGCACGTCGGCGGGGCCGAGCGGGATGAGATGCGCGGGGTCGGCGCTCTCGCCGAGCAGCCACGGGGAGACCCATGCGTACCATCCGTGCCGCGTCGCCGCCGTCGCGAGCACCGAGTACGGGTGATACTCGGGCATCGTCTCGACGTCGAACACGAGCATGTCCTCCGGGCGCCCGTCGTGCATCGGATACTCGACGTGCTCGCTGTAGCTTGACCCGTCGGCATGGTGATGGTACTTCGTCCAGCCCGACTGGATGTCCCACTGCTCCGGGCGCGGAGGCAGTTCCGCACCAGCGAGCCCTCCGGCGAGGCTGAGCCACGGCTCCGCTGTGTGCGCGCCGATGCGGTGGAAGTGCTCGTCGATGGTGGCTCCCTGAAGCGGCGGGAGCGCGAAGCCCGTGTCGGGGAGGACAGAGCCCTGCGTGCGGTCGAGGCCGTGCGACTGCAGGTGGTCCTGCGCGATACGCACATAACGCGCGTCAGGGGCAGGAAAGGACACGTTTTTGAAGATTTGCGCGTGCAGCTGCCGGGATAGGAGCTGCACACCGACTTCGTTGCGCTTGACTTGAGTGCGCGCGCGTCAGTATGTGCCGTATGAGCATTAAAGGAGGGACGCACTGTAGTTTTGGGGGACTGCGGGCTGACTTCGACGAGCAGGCTCTGGCGCGCGCCTCCAACTCGCCTCCTCTACGGTGTTCGTTCTGCTCGTCGGCGACCGCTTCTGCTGTGCCAGCGCCGAGAGCCCGCGCGCGTTGTGTACATTCCTGCTGGTGACCGATAGCTGTCTGTACGCGGTTTGAGACATTCGCGGGCCGCCGACATTCGAGAGGGTCGCTCTACACAGTGGTTACTGCGCGAGCCTGTGTATGGTGAGGAAAAGGATGAGGGAAAGCTGGTTGTGGACGGCGGCAAAATTCGACTCGGAATTCGCTCCCGCACGCTTACGTAACGCTCACGGTCATCGTGCATGTCGGCCAAGCACTGCGCGGCCACGCCTCTTCCTTCACCACACCGACCATGGGGCTATTCAGCGGGTGGTTCAAGAAGGTGCGTAACTCTGCCGTTGGACTTCCAGCAGTCGCTGACGCAGCGCAGAGCGAACCCGAGGATTACGAGCAGATCCTCGCCTCGCTCGCCCTCGACATCCAGAAACGCCAGACGCGGTTGTCTGAGATCCGCTTGCGCGAGCGGCGCGCGACCCTCGTCGTCACTCTGTATGCCATCGCCGCGTGGGGTGCGTATGGCGGGCTGTGGTATGTCGGGTTTCTCCCGAACCTGAGCAACCACCGGCCAAACAGCCAGTTCGAGCGCGCGCTGAAGGGCCTCCCGACGGTTATCGGGCCTATCCTGTGCGTTTCGTGTTCTCTTCTTTGACCACGACTAACTGTGTTGTGAAGAATTTTGTTCACGCGGCGCATTGTGCAGCTGTGGTATGCGCGAATCGGTGACGCGGAGGGTGCGTGGCTCTTCCATACACCCCATTCAACCCTCTCACACATTTTACAGAAAAGAGCCTCAAGAAACTCTATGCCGAGCAGCGCACCAAAGTGGAAGAGATCAAGAAAAAGACGAACTACTACTCCACGCGCAACCTCATCGAGAAGTACGACGAGGGGTCACCGCTCCGCCCCAGCAATGGGCCCGCACCCGCGCCGAAGTCGCTGCCCGTGACGCCCCAGCGTGGCCCGAACACCCCTGGAAAGCTCGCTGTGAAGGGACCGCCGTCCACGCTGCAGACCCCGGTGCCGCCCGGTCTGCAAAGCCAACTCTCGCGTCAGTACCGAGTACCATGCCATGCTACGTGACATTGACGTATGAATTGGTGCACATCGGCTGGCAGCCGCCACGCCCCAACAGCCTGTCCAGCCGCCGCGCAAGCAATGGTACGACAAGCTCGCCGACGCGCTTCTCGGCGACGACGAGCCCGCCGCCGGCGCCGCTGCGTCGCGCTACGCGCTCATCTGCCAGAAATGCTTCGCGCA
The DNA here is from genome assembly GCA_019914985.1 of Auriscalpium microsporum. NCBI lineage: Eukaryota > Fungi > Basidiomycota > Agaricomycetes > Russulales > Auriscalpiaceae > Auriscalpium > Auriscalpium microsporum. The sequence continues at coordinate 400,071 of JAHLMG010000007.1, read as the reverse complement.
CAACGGTCTCGTGAAGGAGAGCATGTGGGAGGATGCGCGTACGGCCGTTCCTTATCCCAGTGCTTCCGAAGCTAACGCCAATTGACAGAGTACGTGTGCCCGAAATGCGGCCACTTCAACGCATCCGCGCGCGCGCTCAAGTCGGGCGCCTCCCCGCTCCCCCCGTTCTCCCCAACGTCCCCGCCGGGAACGGCGCAGAAGGCTCTGTACCCGACCCCTGCCTCTGCAAGACACGCCGCACCCACACCGTCCCCGCTGCGTGCGTTTGATGTGCCGCCGTCGCCCGATGCGCACAGTGACGGGGAGGAGCGACACGATGAGCCGACGAGTATGGATGTGGATGCCGATTCGTAGCGGGCCGGTTTCGAGGTCTGGTAGTATCGCGTACTTGTATGTTGGTTATAATATACTGGAATGATTTTACCTTCTGTTCTGCTAGGTTCCCACCGAGCCACATACTCGATATGAGACGTCTGGGCCCGCCTCTTGCCGGGGGCTCGGTCTTGGGATCGTTGTTCGTGCTTGATGCTGCGGAACCGCCCGCAGCGCCGCGCAAAGCAATTCTGGCGACTAGAGCCTAGAGGAGAATGCGTGGTCCAGCTGGTAATGTGATATTTGTGTGGGTCCAATTACTCAAGCTAACAGGATCAGAGCGGATGTTTACGGTATAACTCCGGCCGACTCATACGAGGACCCATAACTATATTCCCGGATCCATATGCGCCTATTAGATCCTACGTGGATCAGATGATTGTATGAGCCTCGAGCGCGCCATATGTCCAGACCAAAAAATCGAGCTCACGGGCCCCGCTGCGGCCGTTGATCTCTATACGTATAGCTGACTCATACTTGCCACTAGAACGCCTACAACATATGCACTGTCATGGAGTCATGTCTTACCGTGCAAGCAAAGCAGGGGTAAACAACTCGCACAATGGTGGGGAGGTAGCCTGTCGAACCCCCGGACAATAGATTTCCTTCGTCCTCAAAGTCTCGTTATCGAGAATAATGGCGATTACGCCGGGGCGGACCACCGGACTCGGCGGAGGCGCGCAGGGCGGCGGGCGGCGGGCCCGCTGTTGATAGCGGGCACGGCGCACGCGCGAACGAAGACCCGCCCGGGGCAGCCGTGAGATGCGCGCCGAACAAATACCACGAAATGGGATATTCGGGCGCACGGGGCAGAGGGTATCCAGGGCCCGCGCATGCGAGAGAAGCGCGCGAAGCCGACGCCTGCCTTATTTGGCCAGGCGCCGACGCCCCCATCAGCACGCCCGCCCTCCTCCCGCCCCCATTGGCCAGATACGCGTTGCGCCCGCCCCGCCGCCCGCCCGCCCGCCGCCGGTTGTGGACACATGTGTACGCGCATCAACCACCGACGCATCTATAAGAGGCCGCGCCCCCACCGGAGTCATGGCCAGCAGCCACTGCACCCCCGCCCGCCCGCCGCCTCCGCAGCCCCACCCTTGACTCGACTCGCCCATGGCCCCGTACACCCCGAACAGCAGCCCGCAGTATGGCTACGCGCCGTCGGACATGGGCACGCCGAGCACGCCGTATATGGGCACCGTCGGGCTCCCGACGCCGCCGAACTCGGCGGGCAAGACGACCGCGTACTACCCCAGTCGCACGCCCGGCACCCCGGGCGCGCCGTACATGAACGTTGTCCCGCTCCCCGGCCATGCATGTGCGCCGCCGCCTTTGTTTCGTCGCGCGCCACAGGCTAACAATAATGATGCAGCCTACATGACCCCGCCGACGAGCCCTGCTAGAGGTGCGGCGTCGAACCCGCCGACCCTCCACCCGTGCCTCGCGACCAATCAGGCTGCCTTCAACATGATGAGCGCGCCACACGGGAATTTCGCCGGCATGCCCGCCTCGAACCCCCCCGTCCCCACCATGGCCCTTACAGTCCCCGGCATCCCTCATACGTTTTATGCGCACAATCCCAACGGTGTCACTGTGTACGATGTCTTCAACGCGTTGTATGCAGGACTCGCGCAACCCATTCCGGCCGAACAATTGAAGTATCTCGGACGCGACCAAATCGCGCGCTCGAGCATGGCGCACCAGCAGCGGAACGCGCGTGTCCGGGACGGCCATATCCGCTACTACGATTTGCTCGCCGGTGCGAGGCAGTTCGGGGGCTTGGCGCCTGCGAGCGACAGCACCTGGACCGTGAGCACGTTCTGAAGAAAGACGCAAGAGTGTGAACAAGTATCTTAGCAAGAAGTATATCCGGTCCTCAAGACGCAAGTGCAAGATGTGTGCACTGAAGATCATCAAATCGTAGAGGCCGCAACGTAACGCAATTGAACAACCCCCACTGTCATATTATAATGAATCTCCCCCACTCTGTACACGGCGCCGGTCGCCCAGCACCATCTCAGCTTCGGACCAGGACCCTCGCGACCATCCGGACGCTCCTCTTTATCTCTCAGTATTGCTGTCTCGCTATCCCCCTGTGCACCACCATATCATGTATCAGTACGTACCGGTCTCGGACGCTCGCCCACTCCCCCGCCCCCTCCTGTTGTCTGCCATATCCTGTCAGGTTTCCTTTGTCGCGCTTTGGTATCACCCGTGTCTAGACCGCCCCTCCTGTCTTCTCGTCTCGCAATCGATGTATCATTAGCATGCGGTGTACGCGTACATACCGTACCTACTCCAATAACCACCACTTTTGTGTCCAAGAAACTGCAGCACGGGCGTCGCGCCGAATCAGAGGTAAGTAGAGTCTCCCCACGGAAGTCTCCGTCATAGGGGCTCCGCCGCCGAGATGTACAGCACTGCGACGGCGTCAGCGGGCGCACAACTTGAACGCGGGCACGCGGACGACGCACCGTTGTTCCCGCGGATGAACGCGTCGCCGTACCGGTTCGTCACCGCGCCGTTCACATGCTCCTCCGTCTGCTCCATCGCGATGTTCATGTAGCCGTCCAGACACGACAGCACGCCTGTGCCCGATCAGCATTCGTCGGGAGTATGATCAGGATGGGACGCACCGCGATAGTCGACGCCGGACGTGAGCCGCACGACGACACGCTTCCCCACGACGCCCTTGAGGAACTCGGTCGGCGAGCCCGACGGCACGGTCGGTGGCGGCGGCGGCGGTGTGGTCTCGACGGGCGGCGGCGGTGTTGGGGATGTCATGGTGTATACCACTAGAGACCGCCCACCGCACGATGAGCGGGTAAGAATATACCTGAGCGTGGGAACCAGGGGGACCGTGTGGCCACTCAGTACTCGCAGTGGTCTCCTCCGCCTGGTCGGTTTTTCAATTGTTTATGAGGATCTTCACAACCTGACCCCTTGCAAAAATCGTTCCGTATACCTTGAATCCAGCTCGCTCGCACATTGTGTCCTGAGGTGAGGGTCTCAAGAAGCGAGCCTGGCTTTGGCTTCCGGTTGTAGTAAGTATCCCTGTGTGGCAGACTCGAAATATGTTTGAACGCAACTCCCTCGCACAAGGGTGAGTATTTACAAGAGCAGAAAAAGCTCTGTGAAGCGGTATGCTGATTCCTAGCTGCTTATAAAGGACGAGTACTTGTCTTCTGACGCAAGGCAAGCTACGGAGCTGCTACACGTACGTGCGACAGCCTTAAACACCGTGTATCACATTTATAGCAAGTTGTTCAAGTCGGTGGGCAGCAACAAGAAAAATTCCCGCTAGCCGATTTGAACGACTGACCTCGTCATCACGTAAACTAATTTACTAGTGACGCGCTCTACCAACTGAGCTAAGAGGGACTTGTAGTGTGATCGAGATAGTACACCATAGCTAGTACACCATCAGCAAAGCTATCCTTCATGGTAAGGAGAACTTCCATAATTCACCCATTCCGTGTGTTTAAAATGCAGTCAGTAATTACATGCTTGCTTGTGGCTGCTGGAGATGATGGGAAGACGGAGACTTGCCACCAAGTTGCCACATGCGGGCCGTGACTCATGCTCGCGCGCGGTTGGCATTGGCGTCGTCCGTACTTGCATCACGCTACAGCATACTCTTCCTCTATAATGTACCCCTACGCAATAATCCTTGCCGCCTTTCTCTCGAGCTCTTCTGTCGACGCTGGCGCCGTCTCTGCACCCCGCAACGCCTGGCCTGACCCCTACGGCCTGCACCCGAACCAAGTCTACCCGTTCGCCCGCCTGTTCTCGCCGCCGGCCTTGGGCAACAGCACCGCTCCTCCACGCCCGCCACCCTCAAACTCCTCGGCGGACCCGCCCACCCTGAGCCTGCGACACCCTGGCAGTCGGGCTGCCACGCGCAGCCTACGCGCGCGACAAGCGACGGAGGCAGAGCAAGTCGAACAGGCGCCGCCGAGCCCCGCAGCCCCGCAGGACACCCGCCCGACGCCCGCGCCCACGGGCGACCCCTCGCCCTCCACGACCGTGCACATCAACAGCGTAGATGACTTTGCTCTGCTTCTGCCCTCGAGGGCCGGCGGTACGCGCTGTTGCTGCGCCTCCCCCGGATCACGCGCTAACTTCGTCCCACCTTGCCCGCTTCGCTCACCCCACGCAGAGCTCGTGTCGGATGCCGAGGCGGACGGGGTGGCGTTCTGCTCGCCCTCGAGCGGGGAAGCCCAGTGCACCAACAGGATGCCCGAGGGCTTCATCACGGCGGCAGCGCTGACACGCGCGGACGACGACTCATGGGTCCAGGTACGCCTCACGAACCCACCTCCATTCTGTGTCTACACTGGCGCTTGACTGACTTCGACTGATTGATTTCATCCGAAACGTAAACCAGATCACTGGCTGTCTCGACCCGACGCGTTCTAACCTGGACCCATCTGATGCGGGCGGCCAGTTCGACGTGCGCTTTCCGAACGGCGCGCAGTGCACATTCGGAGGGTACGCCGCGAGCTTCATCGAACTGTGCGTCTTTCCTTGCTTTCCGATGCCGATGACTGACGGTGGGGTCGGTAGCGTCGAGCCCGCGCTGAACCGCTTCTGCATCCGGTGCTGCGCGGCGGAGAACGACCAGGTGAACTGCAACTCGCACATGGACCGCCAAGGGTGCGAGAACGCTGTCCCGGGCGTGTACGACTTCCCCGACCGTGGGGTGAGCTGCTCGTAGACTCTGGATCTCTGATATCGCTGCTCCTCGCGCTGGCACGCTGTTCACTCTATTCCTGTCGTTCGCTTACATGTTTACTCCTACTCGTCGAACACATCATGTCTATCGTATACGCATGTAATATCGCACCACATCCCGAATCCCAGTGAACCTGACGACCACCTGAACGTCGAACACGAGCCAATTTTCCACAAACTCCCAAAATAATTCGGCTATGGACCAATGGACCAAGCCGGTCCGGCGAGGCCGCGAGGGTCGCCATTGCGACGACCGTCGACCGACTGCACATGGTCTCGGCATCCTTCATTCTCAGTGTGCACTTGATACTCCACGATCGCAACGCAACCATAGTGGCGGTACAACTCGGCCTCGCGGCTCCTCGCGGTCCTCGTTCGCGTGCACAGCCCCTGAAAATGCCGGTGTTGCCTATTGCCTGATGTCAGCATCAGCTCATGAAACTTGCCAGCTCGACGACATATTCTATTCTTGTTACAGAAGCGCCTGACACTCGACATATGGGGAATATCTCCGGCCTTCCATGACAGAATCATTTGTTGCCTTGCGACGCGCGGACGTGGCTCCGTCAATAGATGTGTCATATCGACGTTCTGCTCCCGCTGCTGATTTCTCGTATATCTGGCAACTATCTGACGCAGTACTGGGCATGGTGAGCGCTGAGACATGCAAACCGGGGGTGCTTGATGCTAACGATTGAGTGCGTATAGAGCAACAGCTGTTTTTGCGCAAGCCCTACTTATGACGCAGTGAGTCCTAAAATGTGGCAACGTCACCTCCCCAGTATTGTCTCATGTCCCTATCAGGACATAGATCCTTTCCCCCGCAATATATCAGCAGGCGAGTGTTTTTATTGCACTTATTGATTGTGCACGCCGCACCATGCCCGCCGGTAGGTCACCGGCGCCATTCACTGATGCATGATGGCTCCGCGTAGCCATACTGCCTCCGAGGGATGCCTCTCCGTCGAAATAGGATCACCATAGTCTGTCTCCGTAGCCGAACTTGGTACAGAACATAATCGTTCCATTACAGTGAGGTCTGCAATTCATTGATGGCCGACGCGTACAAGCGGTGTTTAGCACGACGAGCTCGTCGCGCGGAAGAGCATCCTCGGAAGCCTCCTCGATGCGACGGACGACTCCCTCGGCACGGTCCTCAAGAACGGCGCCGCGGCTGGCCTTGCCTCCGGCGCGGTCGAGCACCTGTTCGGCCACAAGGACTCGTCTTCCAAGTCAGTCAGAACCTTCTATGGTCGTTTCTCTTTCCTCATACTGACTCGTCAACGCAGGCGTGACCTTGAGGAGTGCCTGAACTTGGCCCCATTGCGGCACCGTCACCAGCCTTGGTGCCTCCGGCGCTGCCTCTGGCCTCCTGGGCAAGCTCTTCGGCGACAAGGACAGCTCCTCCCGCCGCGATGTTACGTATGTGCTTCCATCATGTCTTCGAGCTAGTGTGCTGACCTGTTTTCCCCCTGCAGTCCTGAGCAGGCGCTGGCTGCGATCCTTCTGTTCAGCCGCTCATTCGACGAGCTTGATTATTGTATTCCATGACGCATGACCCATTCACGACCTCCATATTTCTTTCTAGTAGTTGGGCATCGAAGTGTCTTCTGTTGTATTCCGTTGGCAGCGGAAATCAAAATGAGTGTTTTAGGGCCACATATCCAGTGGACGAGTGAGCCGTTCTTGATTCATGTTCGAATTCGGAATATCGTCTAAATAACACGGTAATGTCGCAATTGTGGAAGACTCGACAAGGTACTAGAGAAGGATTCGGTACACGAGCTGCTTTCGGATGCGACCCTTATTGCCTTGAACAATGTATAGGATAGTACTGGGACCATCAAACCGCTCCTTGGCGCCAGCGCGAGAAGCACGTTAGTACGCGGCGCTGTCCGGCATCTTCACACCCTCCACAAGTATGGCCACGGAGGCACTGTAGATATCATCTTGGCTGTCCACGAGATATATCACCGTAGGAAAGAAACCGTGGACGCGTCGCGGCGTTTGTTCGGGCGCTGTTCCGCCGTCCGCGAAGTATCATCTTCATCATCGCCGTGATGAACCTTCACCTCCACATCGTCCCTGACTGTCGCAGTCTTCGAAGGTTTTTTCTACGAGAGACTGAGCACATGGACCACGGTCGCCCGCCCAACCGTGACGCTTGCCAGACACGTTCCGCGCCCGACTGCGCAAGCTTATCGCCGATATCCGAGGGAGCGTAGGGACGCGGAGAGGGCTTTCGGCTCGGTGCCGGGGACGGACGCACAGATACAGCGAAGGTCGCTTTGCACGGCTGCTCGACGGCGAGGCGGACCTCGATGGGTGCACATAAAGGCAGCCTGGCGGACGTGGATATGTTGAAATCAAAATCAACAAGAAATGACTCGGTGACGCACCGAGCCTAAGCGAAGCTCGCTGCCCCGTCCAATTTCTCGTATAGAATCACTGTTAGCCTGGCTTTTCCTGCTGGTCGGCCATCGTATAGGGTAGGGTACTAGAATAGGACGCGGGACTACTCCATTAATTAACTTACTTGGAGTCTCGGAGTCTCGGAGGCCCGGCCGGAGTGGGCAATTTTGATGTCGGCATCACCGGCGCGGAACGACTTGTCGGCAACGGCGTTCTCGGAGTCGTACTACCATGGAGTCACGGTCACGGTCGTCTTGCCATCCTCCTGTCTTTCAAATATTGTAAGTAAGAGCACTCCATTATCACGTCTGCACTAGTCAGCATTACCTGATGCTGCGTAATCAGCGCTCATCAACCCATACAATTTGCCTGCTCAACTGTTTTGTTCTATACGAATCACATGTGACTGCATGGCAGAAGACGTCACTTGTTGCCTTGCAACGACTCTGCCGGCGGACCTCCTGCATCGAAGTGCGCATACGTGTCTCGCACCTAGCGCGCAATATTGATCCTGCTGTCGCTGTTCGGCTTCTCGTTCATTTAGGTTCCATCTGGCGACTATCTGACGCGGTGGGCATGGTGGGCGGGCTTTGTAGCGGAGCACCAGTCGCAGCTGTTGTCTTCTCAACGTCTTTTGCGCCATTTCCTATCATAGCGACGCGGTGAGTTCTAAAAATACGACACGATCGCCTTCCCGATGGACAGCATGTGGTATCAGGGCTCATAGATCGTCTCCCAGGCACTGGGACCGGCAGGCGAACGGCTCCAATTTCTTGATCGTGGAGCGCCTTACCCCCTACGATGCTGCAATATTGTCTCGCTGTCATGTCGCTGATGGCTTGGCTTAGCGGTGCTTCTCTGTCGACATGGGATCAGGCCTGCAATTCATTGCTGTGATGGCTGACGCAGCCAGACGGTATTCAGAGCCCGGGCGTCGCCCACTCCACCGTATAAAGAGTCCCGGTGGACGACGAGAATTCCTCAGCCCTTGCTCACTTCGTTTATTTCACGGTACTGGTTGGTGAGTCCTCGCGGTCTTCTACTCCCATCTGTACGTGCTTCTGACATCCATGACGCCGCCGTAGCCTCAACGTTTTTGTTCATCACGAGCCACTCTTTTGCACTCACACTCAACACTATTTCAAGTTATTTTTCAACCCGTTCATAAAATGCACTCTTCCACGACCCTCGCTGTTCTCCTCCTCGCCGCCTCGGCCGCGTCCCCTGCCCTCGCGGCTCCCTGAAGTACGTTCCATCCTTCTCACACGCTCTAATTGGCCATCTAAACATCTACTCGTTCATCTTTGCAGTGTCAACCAGGCCCAGGCCCGCGAGCTTGATGAGCTGATGGCGCGCGAGCCCAGCCTGCTCAGCATCCTCAAGCCCCTCGGCACTGGCCTGCTCGGTGGCGGTGCCGTCACGGCGCTCGACCACTTCCTCGGCGGCGGCGATTCCTCCTCCACCCCTTCCACGTCAGTCGAGATCACTATTTTCTTGTTTGATCGGTACTGACCCATGCTCGCAGGCGTGGTCTTGAGGAGGACATCACAGACTTTTTGAACAAGAACTTCCACCTCCCCCGGACCCCGGTCGAAGCCCGCGAGCTCGATGAGCTGATGGCGCGCGAGCCCAGCCTGCTCAGCATCCTGAAGCCTCTCGGCACTGGCCTGCTCGGTGGCGGTGCCGTCACGGCGCTCGACCACTTCCTCGGCGGCGGCGATTCCTCCTCACCCTCCACGTCAGTCGAACTCAGTATTTCATTGGTCTATGGTACTGACCCATGCTCGCAGGCGCTCGATCGAAGCCCGTGAGTACGACGAGCTCGTCGCGCGCAGCGTCATCGGCAGCCTGCTCGGTGCGACGGAGGACTCCCTCGGCACGGTCCTGAAGACCAGCGCCGCGGGTGGCCTTGCCTCCGGCGCGGTCGCCGCTGCGGGTGGTGCGCTCGAGCACCTGTTCGGTGACAAGGACTCGTCCTCCTCCAAGTCAGTCGAGCGGACGATAAATTGGTTGATTGATACTAAAACATGCGCACAGGCGTGATTTGGCCTCTGTTGAGCAGGCGATCAGAGACTACGCGGCCAAGCTCCGCGCGTTGGGCCCGCAAGACCGCGAGTACCACGAGATCGTCGCGCGCAGCATCGTCGGCAGCCTTCTCGGTGCGACGGAGGACTCCCTCGGCACGGTCCTCAAGACCAGCGCCGCGGGTGGCCTTGCCTCCGGCGCGGTCGCCGCTGCGGGTGGTGCGCTCGAGCACCTGTTCGGCGACAAGGACTCGTCCTCCTCCAAGTAAGTCGGAGCCTTCTTTCCTGTCTCGCTTGCTCATGCTGACTCGTAAACGCAGGCGAGAGCTTGAGGAGCGCCTGGGCTCGATCGGGAAGGGTCTCCTGGGCACTGCGACCAGCCTCGGTGTCTCCAGCATTGCGTCCGACCTCCTGGGCAAGCTTTTCGGCAACAGCGACAGCTCGTCCCGCCGTGAGCTCGAGGAGCGCCTCAACTTGGGCCCCATCGAGAAGGGCCTCATCGGCACTGTGACCGGCCTGGGTGTCTCCAGCGCTGCGTCCGGCCTCCTGGGCAAGCTCTTCGGCAACAGCGACAGCTCCAGCTCTTCCCGCCGTGATGCCACGTACGCGCTTTCAGTCTTGGCTCCCAGCTCCCGCGCTGACGCTCCCCCACAGTCCTGAGCAGGCGCTGGCTGCGATCCTCCTGTCCGGCCGCTCGTTCGACGAGCTTGATTAGTGCATTTTATGACGTATGACCGACTCACGATTTACATATTTTAACTTGTTAGTAATTGGGTATCGAGTGTAGTGTTTTCTGTTGTAGTTCGTTGGCAGAAATCAGAAAGAGTGTTTTTAGGGCCACATCTCGAGGCGAAGAGTCAGCAAGGAGAGCATTGTATCGCACCCGTTCCGGTGAACAAAATTCATATGTGGAGGTGAATGCTGACAGAGTAGGTTCACACCGAGAAGGCAACAACGTCTGCTCGCACTTCTAGGAACTCATGGGTACAAATAAAATCAAGAACCGAGACAGCAAACGAGGTCTGGAGGGAGTTGAATGCCTTGCAGAGGACCATCTTGCCGATCGTTTTATTCACCGCGTCCCCTCTATTAATATCCACTTCGACGCGGACGAAGCGTGTGTTGAAGTCGAGCCCTTGCGGACCCGTTCTCCCACCCGCCGCCCCTGCGTCTGCAGCGACCCTAATGCACTTTCCGAGCGTCCAACGTGATGCGCAGCATCAGGGCCATCATGGCCATGCGCAGCGTGCAGGACGTCAACCTGGACTGGTCCTGGTTCGTGAGGCCGATGTTCGTGGGCGCCGTTGTTCCCGGAGCCGACGAGGCCGACCACGATGAGCCACGGGAGTTTGTCGGACCGGAGCAACTAGTCTATGTAAGGCGCGAGTTCGCGGGGATGGGCGGCTCTATATATAGAAGCCTGGATAGTAGACTGCACGCCAGTGGAATATAAGATGTGAGCGCAGTGTTGTACACAGAAGGGATCACGTACGCAGCATCGATGCGGAGGCTGACGCTATGAATACTCGAGCGTGGACCTGTTGCAGCCGGGGCTAGCATCCCTGGGCTCGGGAGTACTTGCTGCCTCATCCGCCCGCCGTTGACTTGCTCTTCTCCGCGTGGGTCTTGCGTAGCCTGGGCAACTCGGCGCGCAACGTCTCAAACAACTTCCACAGATCGGGGGCATGGGGAGAGGGTAAGGGGTATGGTGGAACGAATTTGGTGACTTGTTCCGGCGCGTGTATGAGGGCGAAGTGGTCGAGGAAGCGCACCATGAGAGAATCTGGGAAGAATGCATACAACGGCATCATACCCATCGTGTCCTAATCTGCAAGTCGCCAAAGTGTGTGCCAGAACGTCACGAAGCGTTCCAGAGCATGCGCGCGCATGACCTTCGTGAGTCGTTTCGTCTTGGGAACCGGGATGTCGACACGGGAAGGGGTCGACTTGAGAGGCCTAGAGGAGCTCGCGCACGCTGCGGCTGCAGGCGAACGTTACTGGATGTCATGGCCGCTGACCTCAAAAAGAAGAGGGGCACTAGGGGGACGGAGCGTGTCCAGCGAGGTTGTCGCAGATGATGTCGAGGGCTCTCGAGAGGCAGCAGTAGCTGCTTCATCAGCAGATGCTTCCGCCGTTGAGTTGCTCTTCTTCTGGCGGGTCTTGCGTAGCGTCTCAAACAACTTCCATAGATCGGAGGCGTGGGGAGAGAGTGGGGGGTATGGTAGAATGAGCTTGGTGAGTTGCTCGATTGTGTGGATGAGAGCGAATTGGTCGAGGAGGCGCGCCATAAGAATATCTGGAAAAAATGCATACAATGGCATCATGCCCATCTCGATCTCATCTGCCTTCAACCAAACGGTGTGCCGAAATGCCACAAAGCGTTCCATCTGGGGAACGGGGGTTTCGACGGGGGAAGGTGTCGGCATTGCAAGTGAGCAGAGGAGTCGCGCACGCAGCACAGAATGGCGGCCGGCGCACGTTTGTGGATGGCCTGGCCATGGATCTTAAAGTTAATATGAGCAGCAAAAATGCAGTTGGAATTGGTCGAGAGGCGGGCGAGTGGCGGGCGCCTTCGGAGCGCAAAGTTCCTGCCGGCCCCGGCCCGGGATAGGCGCCCTTGTCAGCTTTTCTTCAACGTCCTCGCGACGCTCTGCCCCCGTCCCTCCGATTGACGCCAACGGACAATCAGTGTATCGGTCGTGATTGCGACGAGGCTATCCACCTACACCCTCCGATGTGTCCATCACCGGTGCCCGGGTTGCGCACTTCTGGCTCGCTACATTAGCATCCGACTCAAGGGGTTTTGCGCATGCTGCGGGCGAGCCGTACATGTACAGTGAGTGCGTGTCATGTGTACGCCGTAACACGTGTGTTGAGATAGATTTTGCAGAACATTTGCTTGCACGACTGCCAGGATTTCGTGGCATTCAACACTTCCCATCCGACTCTCGGGGACTCGGATGCGGACGACGAGTTTGACGCTGTGGCGCATGTCGTTCGGGAGAAAGTGCCTGTATGCGCTCCAAGAGACCAACAGACTTCTTTGAAAGGTGCGCCGGCCTTCCTCGACCAAGCTTATATTCTGTGCTCACTTGCCATGTTAATCCATCGTCATAACAGCGCAACCATGGTGACAAGCAAGCTCCAATTTGGCCGCGCCTGCACTCGCTAGCGTTACCTGATGCTCATGAATGATGAAACTCGCCTGCTCGACATATCCTGCCTGGTCCGAGAGAAGCGCATGGCACTCGAAACCAAGTGCACGGCATGACGGAAGATATCATTGATGCCTTTCGACATGCAGACTCGTGCGAGCGGAGCCCGTAGATGACCGTTGCAAGTGCTCATACGTCCCCTCACCTTGCGCGCAATATTGATTCTTCTTTGTCGCTGATTATCGTCTGTTTAGGTCCCGGGACATCTGGCGACTATGTACTTGCAGAGACGGCCATGATTCCCATGCCCTTTGCACCAGCGCTTCAAATACGCCACGATCGCCTCCCTTCCCCGGCGGCAGATGTCGGCAGGTGAGCGCCTCCGGATCCCAGGCAGTCATTCTGTGATATTTCGTTTACCGTGCCCGCGGATGTCACCACCACCGTCACTGATGGCTCCTTGGGTTCTCCATCGGAGTGGGCACTTCCGAGCTGCGGTGGCCGTAACTCAGGCGTCACGCGTCACGACCGCTTCCCGTATAAAGGGTCTCGGTGGAGGACAGAGATTCCTCAGCCCTTGCTCACTTCGTTTATTTCACAGCACTGGTTGGTGAGTCTTCGCAGCCCTCCATTCCCATCTGTATGCGCTTCTGACGTGCGTGACACCTTCGCAGCTTCAACGTTTTTGTTCATTACGAGCCATTCTTTTGCACTCACGTACACACTCCCAGTCAACACTTTCATATAATGCACTCCTCCAAGACCCTCGCTGTTCTTCTCCTTGCTGCCTCGGCCGCGTCTCCTGCCCTCGCGGCTCCCCTGAGGTGCGTTTCCAGGCCATCCTTCACGCACTTTAATCCGCCATCTGACCCTCTATTCGTTCATATTTGCAGCACCAACCAGGCCCGCGAGTTCGATGAGCTGATGGCGCGCGAGCCCAGCCTGCTCAGCGTCCTGAAGCCCCTCGGAACTGGCCTGCTCGGTGGCGGTGCCGTCGCGGCGCTCAACCACTTCATCGGCGGTGGCGGCGACGATTCCGCATCCTCCAAGTCAGTTCTATGACCTTCTCGCGATGCTCATGCTAACTCGAGAATGCAGGCGTCAGTTCACCATCTCCCCGGAGGATGCGGCTAGATTAAGGGAAGCCATTACTAGTGGTGGCTTCGCGACTGCCGCGTCTCGCCGCGAGCTCGATGAGCTGATGGCGCGCGAGCCCAGCCTGCTCAGCGTCCTGAAGCCCCTCGGCACTGGCCTGCTCGGTGGCGGTGCCGTCGCGGCGCTCAACCACTTCATCGGCGGTGGCGGCGACGATTCCGCATCCTCTAAGTCAGTTCTATGACCTTCTCGCGATGCTCATGCTAACTCAAGAATGCAGGCGTCAGTTCACCATCTCCCCGGAGGATGCGGCTAGATTAAGGGAAGCCATTACTAGTGGTGGCTTCGTGACTGCCGCGTCTCGCCGCGAGCTCGATGAGCTGATGGCGCGCGAGCCCAGCCTGCTCAGCGTCCTGAAGCCCCTCGGCACTGGCCTGCTCGGTGGCGGTGCCGTCACGGCGCTCGACCACTTCCTTGGCGGCGGCGATGCCTCCTCATCCTCCACGTCAGTCGAACTCACTATTTTCTTGGTCTATGGTACTGACCCATGCTCGCAGGCGCTCGATCGAAGCCCGTGAGTACGACGAGCTCGTCGCGCGCAGCGTCATCGGCAGCTTGCTCGGTGCGACGGAGGACTCCCTCGGCACGGTCCTTAAGACCGCTGCCGCGGGTGGCCTTGCCTCCGGCGCGGTCGCCGCTGCGGGTGGTGCGCTCAAGAACCTGTTCGGTGGCGACAAGGACTCGTCCTCCAAGTCAGTCGAAGGCTTCTATCGCCGCTCCGCCATGCTCATACTGATACACGCACATCAACAGACGCGAGTACGACGAGCTCGTCGCGCGCAGTATCGTCGGCAGCCTGCTCGGTGCGACGGAGGACTCCCTCGGCACGGTCCTTAAGACCGCTGCCGCGGGTGGCCTTGCCTCCGGCGCGGTCGCCGCTGCGGGTGGTGCGCTCAAGAACCTGTTCGGTGGCGACAAGGACTCGTCCTCCAAGTCAGTCGAAGGCTTTTATCGTCGCTCCGCTACGCTCATACTGACACACGCACATCAACAGACGCGAGTACGACGAGCTCGTCGCGCGCAGCATCGTCGGCAGCCTGCTCGGTGCGACGGAGGACTCCCTCGGCACGGTCCTCAAGACCGCTGCCGCGGGTGGCCTTGCCTCCGGCGCGGTCGCCGCTGCGGGTGGTGCGCTCAAGAACCTGTTCGGCGGCGACAAGGACTCGTCCTCCAAGTCAGTCGAAGGCTGTTATTGCCGTTCCGGTATGCTCATGCTGACTTACAAATACAGGCGTTTCGCTTTCACCGACGTTGGCACGGGAGGCGTCAAACAGCCATCCCCGACTATCTTAGACATCCTCCACAGCAAAGGCCTGCTCGACGCCCCCGCCCCCGCATCCCGTGAGCTCGAGGAGCGCCTCAACTTGGGCCCCATCGAGAAGGGCCTCATCGGCACCGTGACCGGCCTGGGTGTCTCCAGCGCCGCCTCCGGCCTGCTGGGCAAGCTCTTCGGCAACAGCGACAGCTCCAGCTCTTCCCGTGATGTCACGTACGTGCATTTAACATTGGCTCCCAGCTCCCGCACTGACGCTCTCCCGCAGTCCTGAGCAGGCGCTGGCTGCGGTCCTCCTGTCCGGCCGCTCATTCAACGAGCTTGATTAGTGCATCTTATGACATGACCCATTTACGACCTACATATATCTTGACTAGTGTATGAGTGTAGTGCTTCCTGCTGTTTTATTCGCTTGCAGCGGTAATCCCAAAGAGTGTTTCAGGGCCAAAATTCCGGACGATGAGTTGAAACAACATGATAGCGCGGTGCGCCGAACACCATAAGAAGTCATGTGTGCATACGAAAGAATAGTGTACAGATAGCAGGAGTGGGGGGAGACATGTGTGAGTGCGAAAGAGGTATCGTGAATGCGATGCAACACTGAACAGAGTACAATACACTACACTGAGGATAGAAGGCGAGAAAACCCGTGTCTGCGTACTCGCGCGAGACCCAAGTCCAGACCTACGAATACAGATAACAACCGAAAGCGATGAGCATGACAGTAGAGAGACGAAAACCAGATGCAAGCACAGAACGTCGAGGCGCAACCAATTCAAGAACAGCAAACGGAAGTTCATCAGAATAGTGTGAAGAGAGGTAGGTGTGTCGGAAGCGATCCTCAGGCCTTGCCGAAGACCATCTTGCCGACTTTTCCGCTCGCAGCGTTCCCTCTGTCCACCTCGATGCCGACGAGGCGGGTTTTGGAGCCAAGCCAGTCGAGCCTGCGGACGCCGTTCTCCCACCCGCCGCCCATGCGCCTGCAGCGCTCCTGGTACGCGGCGGCGACCTTGCGCTGCGCCTTGCTCCCATTGCCGAGCGACTCCCACTCCTCCGGAGTGACGCGCAGCATCAGGGTGTTATGCACGGCGTGCAGGACGTCGAGGTTCGTGAGGCAGGCGTTCGTGCGCGGCTTGTTCCCGGAGCCGAGGTAGAAGCTCGGCGTCGAGCCGACGGGGCCGACCACGACGAGCCACGGGAACTTGTGGGACCGGAGCACGAGGCGCGAGTTCGCGGGGATCGGCGGCTCCGTGGCGGGTTGGGCGAGTGTAAGGGCGGGGACGGGGGCGTGGATAGTGCGATCAAGAACCGCGCGAGCCGAGGGAGTGAAAGCAACGTCATACGAGATGGGTGCGTGATGGAGACGTGTATAGGCCAGCAGCGGGTGCATGTGAAGCGTGGTCGGGGCCGGCGCCGTCGAAGCAGCACCTGCAAGCAAAGCGTGAATAATGTCAGGGTTCGGCAAGCGATGGGCGACGTACACGTAGAAGAACCGCTTGCGCTGGTCGGGACACCGGCATGCCAGGTATGGTTCTGCTTGAGATGGGGGCGCCGGTCCGAAGATGCGTGTGCGTTGTGACGAGAGGATGGGACTAAGGGCGAGGGCACTGTGTTGGTGTGGAGGGCTCCCGGGTATATCGAGGAGCTGGAATTCGAGCGCGAGCTCGCGGGCGTGTGGCCCGGTTGCGGAAATTGAGGGTAGCGTCCTGTCACCGCATATCAGAGTCAGCGTCTAGGCGATAGATATGGGCGAAGGGCGCGTACCGTGTTGTTCATGAGGATGGCTGGTGGTGCGATAGATGTTCGGTAGCTTGGTGAGGACTGCTGGCCGAGTGCTTTCGTGCGAGCGCCTGGCATCGTAAGACACGTAGCGAAGGGGAGACGGGGAGACGGCGGGCGTCCCGGTGTAGGTGTTGGATCGTTGCACTTTGGGCCGCGATGACGCGACCGACGAGGATGTGGAGCGCACCGTTGGCGGGAATGTCCCATAGATGTAGTTTGGGGTGGGTGCCGTCTGCGAGCGTTTGTGGTGTTTGGGCTTCGACGGCTGCCCTGACGAAGAGGACTGTCCGACACCGAAAAGGCTGCGCAGGTAGGATGCCATGGGTATCGAGAAGGGGCTGTACTCGGGCAGACTGGATTGTCGTAAGAAAGGTCGTCAAATATGGTACAGCTGCGGGTGGGCGTGGGCACACTGGAGTGTCGTAGTTCGTTCGAGCTGGCGGCAGGGCAGGACCTGCGGGGGATGGCTGCCAACACCCAGCGCACCGGGGTTATAAACGAAGTGACCTCACTCCAAAGCGAGGCCCATGGAACGGGGTGGCCTCGGGTTCGGGGCTTCGCAGCGCTTCCGTAACCCGCGCAAATGAAAAGTCGGCAATGCGTTGAGGAGCCTATGTCTTGCGATCGAAGAGGTGCCTCTCGTGTCCAAACAGGAATGATCTGGCCATAACGGAGACAGGAGGATAAAAGCAAACGAGGCCGGCGCCAGGACAAGAATGGCACATTAGCCGATTACTCCGGGAAGTCCGTGCCCAGGGGAGGAGAGCCAGTCAGAAAAAGAGGTTTGGATACACGACCAGGCAGAAGATGGCAAGGCCCCGCCGCAGCGAAGCCTGTGATGTAAGGATTTGGTAGTGCGCGACACATAGAAGTGGCCATCGTCGTTCGAAAATGATGCATCCGTTGATGCTTGGCGCGTGCACGCAGCGTGGAGGAGGCGTGGCAGAGGCAGACACCGGCCGCAGCCAAGCGCGCCCACGGGCGGGTTCGTTGCCGGCACTGCCGACGCGCTTGCTGTGCTTCTGCGCGCATCGGGCCCCGCCTGCCCGCGTATCGAAGAGAACGTCAGTGCTTGCATCAGAACATCCTGTTGGCGGCGGGAGGATGAGGATAATAGGCACACTCCACACTGCATTGATACTAGCCCAGACCGCGACGGAGATGATGGGGAAGTGGGCTCTGAGGTGTCTCGGGCCCCGAGAGGCGTCTGACAATTCTGCTTCGGCGGATTTGCATGCATGGCGTCGTGACAAGGAAGTGCTGGGCGTCAGCGACCGATTAGGGAGCAGCTGCCGGGGCGATCACGAACCCCAGAATCAATAGGCTTGCCCAATTTCTCTGCCTGTGAGAGAGACAGATGCTGTGCGAATAGGATTCGCATAGAGAAGACACCCCAACACCTGAGAGCCTGGAGTCGGCAGCCAGCGAGACGGTGGATCATTTCAAGAATCCTAGGACGACTCACGTTTGAAGCCGACGCAATACGCGATGGGGGGTAGGTCCTCCACGGGCCATCGAGGAACAGCCGCTTGTCGTAGCGCAGCAAACGTAGCCCACACGCAAGGCTCGACGGTGCTTACGGCACCTGCACACCAAAGATTGGAGAACGAGGGGTGCCCGCACTGTGTGGGGCCCCTCAACGACAGACGCCGACGCCTACACATGTCGCACGGGCGTGCACAACCTCGGCAGCGGCGCCCCGCGCAAAGTTGTTACCGGAATCCTGTAGTCAGTTACGGGTGACAAGCAGCTGCTCATAGACAACGCTCACAAACATGCATTCTCAGCGTATCCCTATGGCTCAAAGATGAGTGAGCAGCGCAGCTTCGACACGGAAGTAAGAGCGGCAACATACACACGACATTTTCCGAGGCTCGCAAGGACCGCCGACGGAGCAAAGCGAAAGCACCGACGCCTGCAACGGTACGGTTGGATAGCCTGGGCCCTGTTAGCGAGCTGTCCTCGGGTAGAACCCCTGCGCTGAAGCCACGGCAGTGCTCCACCTGCAGCGGCATTGCCCGTCGGCTTCATCTCATTGACTTCCTCGAATGGGCGAGGAGATCCAGGTTGCTGCTTTCCATCTAGATCGCAGTCAGCTTGTTGTCGGCAACAACTATTGACTCCCTACCACTGTCACCCGGGTGTCAAGCGATCGCGATATGCAACTCGAAGGCCATTCTGCAGCGTGTATGCCACAGCTCCACGAATCGTCAGGTGGACATCGGATTTATTACGACGTCGGTCCGTGAGGTCGCTCTCTGGACACCGGTTAGCCACAGCCGTGCAGGTGAAACGGCAAACATCACAGTATGCGGCGCATACATAAGTCGTCTATCCGCTCTCGCGGCCATTTTTCCAACCTAAGGATCAAGATGGCAGTGGCATTTTCACAATGGGAAAGAAGCATCGCTAGACCGATGAAGACGGCTGGATCAGCACAACGCGACTACATGGCGGTTTACGCACTTCGAGTTGGAACAGCCTTATTATGATATAGGACGGAGAGCAGTCCTGAAAGGAAGACAAGGCATCAGTTCACTGCTGGCAGGTTGGTGGGCGACGCTTCACTCCAGACGTAAAACGCTTGCACGCACCTTCGAATACGCCGGAACGCTCGGCCGGGGCATCCTTTTTCTGTATTCATGTGGGCAAACTAGGCCAGTCAACAAGGTTATTAGTAGGGTCAGGAAATGAGTGAACAAGCTCGTTTTGATGGCGCTGCGATCTGACCAAATGAACAGGGCACTCAGCTCCGAGGATGTCCACGATCGCCCAATGCAGAGCGAAGGAGGTCTGTACGCAATTACCGAACGAAATGAATCGTGCGCAGCTCCGCGGTGAGTTAGATCACATCTCAGGGAGCGGCCGCAAACATCGATGATTTTGGGACGTACTTCAGGATATACGACCCTCTCGCCATCGGACCATTAAAGTGCTCACAGGAGAAATTGTCGCGCACAATTTCGGCTCACGAAATGTTCACGAAGAAAATGGACAAGAGAACGGACAAATGGTCGGACGACGCAACAGTGAAGTTGGGAGTTGAATCAGATAAGCGCCCACTGACTCTGACTTGCCCTCGGCCATGTCGGCGATGTGCCACTCCGACGAAGGCTAATATTTCTTTATGATTTGCGTGACATCTCTCGTCGTCAGGAACGTACAGTGTCAGTATAGTGTATGCGGATAATGATACGACAGCAGGAAAACAATCGAAAGCAGCAGCGATAGCAAATAGGACAGCGAGCAGAAAACAGATAAACAGAAATCGAGAAATTTAAAAACGTGCAGGCGCCCTCAGACCGAGGTGCAGCGTCCACGTCCCATCGTGTTCATATTGGATCCACATCCCCCACCACATCTTCCATTCACCAAGACAGTCAACGCGCCTGAAACCCTGCAAGCGATTGTACTCGGCGAGCCCTGGAGAAGTCTGACAACGCGCGTGCGCTGCCCTGAGAAGCGCTTCATAGTGACCTGCCGCCGTGATGGATTCCAGCTCGCGATCCGTAATCTGGGTCTGGAAGAAATTATACACAGCCTGGAAGACGTCCCCGCAAGTTATGTCGGTGCGCTGGCGGATCACTATGGGAGACCACAAGATTCCTCCTGCCATGCCTGTATCGCACACGATGACCATTTTCCGCGCCCCTGGTACGACGGCAGGATGCCATAACACGTCGTACATGCCGACAAACACGTCGTGCCCTGTGATGCGCCGCGCCGTGCTCGGTGGGAGGGAGACGTCCCATACGATATGCGGCTTGCCCGCAGTGTTCGGGTTCGGGATGATCCACGGCGCCAGGAGCAGCGCAGGCGAAGGGCGCCCGGCGAGTGGAGGCCACTGCACCGCGCTGGGCGTCCAGCCAACCTGCGTGCCTGGCAGCGGGTATCCGCCAGACAGCGCATGGGCGGCTCTGGGCGTGAGCGGCGCAGGCGCACGCGTGCGAACGTGCGGGCCCCAGAATGTTCGCGGGGAGTACGACGGGTGCGGGTTGGGATGCGGACGCCAGACGTACGCGCCCGGGGCAGTGCGTGGAGGTGGGGAGGGGCTGGGGGTGGGCAGCACAGGCACTACTGGGATGACGGGGGAGCTGCGCCTGTCGGAGCTGCTGCTCGAGAGCGATGGCGATCCCCTGGGCGGGGTGCGATACGTAGCCCGGCCCATCGGGAAGAGCTCCGCGCGCACATCAGCCGGCGTGTCTGGGTGCGGATAGATGTGCACATCGCCACACTCGTCGTCGGAGTCCGTGGGGGTCAGGGGAGGGGTTGGCGGCGAGAACACAATCGGAAGAGGAGTGGTGTGGTGGCGATCGGGCGTGAACAGTTCGGAAAGGGAGGCATTAGGACTGGGGCCGAGGTTGGCGTGTGAGCGACGCGATGAGGAAGGCGGCAAGACGCCGGGGAAGTGCGCCTCCGCTTCGCGCGGTGAGAAGACCATGTGGACAGACTCAGGCTCCCCCGTGCTAGGATCCACGTATACCGTAGCTTCTCTGGGGGCTGGGGTACGCGGCGGGGGTGGCGGGGGTGGCGGTGGCGAGAACCATGTCGGCGCGGAAGTGGGGATGCCTACGGGTGGCGTAGCCGCGGGCGTGTGCAGCCCCGTGCCAGCAATGGGCACGACGGGTTGGGAGTGCCAGCGTGGGTCACGGTAGATTGGCGGCGGCAGTGGAGGCGGAGGTGCCCATGAGTATGGATTCCAGCGTGGCATAGGCGCACCGGTCGGCCTGTTTTCATGTAAGAGGGGAGTAGCAATGTGGGGTAGGGGTGCCAAAGGCCGAATGGGAGGTGCGGATGCCCTATGGCGCCGGGATGGCGGATTCAAAGGAATAGGCACAGCCGTGGAACTTCGTCGCAAAGTTCGGCGTCTCGAACGCGTCGGTGAGGGCTGGGCTGCCGACGAAGATACTGCGAAGAGAAAATCTTCAGAATGGAGTAGGGATATGGGAGGGAGAACGCACCAGGAGCCTGCCTGTGCGGAGAATATCTATAATCGGGTTGAAGCGATATCGCCCGCGGGTGGCGACGTAGGTTCGGGCGTCCAGGCGACAATGTGCGATGGCGTGGAACGTGTGGAATAGAACCTCCAGTCATGGGCCTGCCTTCGAAGTTCACTTGGGGTGGCATATTCAATCAGTCCTTTATAACTCTTGGGCCAATTCGGGACGGTGCGGTGAATGACAGGCGCGTAAGATTCCCCAACGACGAAGAATAAGGAGGGGTAGTAGACAGGCAGTGACAGGCTCCACGAAATCAAGCAGTTGGACATCACCTTGAACCGTAGTTGCTCGGGGGACGGAGCGCGCCCATGCAAGCTCATTGAGCCATAAAAGCCAGTCGAGGAAGGACAATGCGAAACAACAAACTGATCGCGCCGCAGTTTCCAGGGTGCGCATGGGCCGTGGTACTAGAGGAGAAGAAAGGTTCCGAGCGGGGAGTACAAAGGGAGCCGAACGCGTGTAGCAGAACAATCATTCTGGGAGCGAGGCGGGAGAGGTGGAAAAACAAGGCTAAGGGTGGCGTGGGATCTGAGGAGGCGCCCTCGGCGAGTCGGGGCTCTTGATGGGATACGTAGCCATGCGCGCTGCGGTATAGCAAACAATAAGGCTGCTCTGCGCTCGTCCAAGTTGAGGTTAAAGGTGATGTTGTAGATGCTAAAACGGACAGTCGGGAGCGTACCGATGTCCCCGCTCGAGTAACAATGGAAGGTTGCAATTTGAAGACAACGTCGATGCGCCGGAGGTAGTACGAGAGTGAGAGCGCTCCGACTCAATTGGCAGCGTCACCAAGCCAGGGCGGAAGAGGACGGAGGCCGATTCTTGAGCATGCTCGAGACGGACTTGTCGGACAAGAAGCAGAATGTGATCGACCAATACCCAGGACAGGGTCCAATCTATATGACGAACCCAGTTAGGACAGGCGAGAGGAAGAGAGTACGAACTGGCGTTGACAGCCGGGATGCGCACCGCTGCCACCAGTGTAAGACCGACGGTCGCGTTGACCAGCTAACTCACTCTCTTCAGATGCGGCGAAATTCTTCACGAGGCGAAATGCCGCTGAGGTCACGGTCACACCCCCGGATGAGTGAAATTTCGCCAGCCATGTCACGGTCCCACCATGCTGTGACAGTCACAGTATACGTCACGTCTGCTACTCTCCTTCTTACTAGCTTCTTACTAGGCTCACTCTAGCCAGTCGTATCCCAACTGGCCTACAGCTATAGACAATTGTACCGCTAACCGACGCCTCGCCGTTCCCTCAAGTACCACCGCCCTAGACCGGTGACCGTCTGCCTGACGAACTTGAGAGGGTGGAGGGGCGAAAAGAGCGTACGTGGTTTTCTGGCAGCTCATCTCATCGGCGCTGGCTAAGCCCAGAAATGTGTAGAATCTGAAACCGCCGGCGGGGAAGCTCGGTCTTGGGCGCGTGCTGCTCTGTGTTGGGCGACATGGTACTGACGAACAGTGACGAATCGCATACGTCTACGGGCTCCATGAGTAGTGATCACCATTGAAATATTGAAGCCGTCTATTCCGACTGCTCCCATATCCTTCCTAGCGCATCATTATTTTCTTCCCAGCATCGTTACGGGCAAGCGGAACCACGAAACGTCGCAGTCAGCTACGACAGGCACTATGCCATGGACTCGGAGCAAGGCGCCCACACATACACAATCTGAGGGTTGCAGTGCGGGCCGGCCACTTGCTCGTGGGGAATCCTGGTGAGATAATGAATTTCAGGCCGGGTCCCGTTTTGACACGTTACTCTCCCCAGCACAAACCTCTTCAACCCGTCCCTGCCTGCTCGCAGCGTCCATTCCCTTCCCTCCAACAGCGTGGCGTCCAAGAGACACTGGTACCGTAAGAGCAGCATTGGTCGGCATCGAGCGGCACTTTCGACAGGACTTGCCGTGTCCACTAGGCGCAGTTACCCTTCGCGCTCAGCCGTGCTTTGGCCGACCTCGCCCGCTAGAGGCAACATCGCCCGCGAGTCTGACGTTGTCTACCGCCACAAGCGTCAGCCTGCGTCGTTTACGGAGATCATCGCGGAGAGGAGCCGCTCGTAAATATATCACGGAGCCGTACTACTTCGGTTCCGTGGGGCACCCCTCGGGCCCACTCGGTGTACCCCGGGGGGACCCTACGGCATCCCGCACGCACCCCGCGGGCTCAGGCGCGCCCAGCCATTGCTGGAGCGGCTGAAGCTCGCGCGCAGCGCACGAGACGCAGCGAGGTCCTCGCGGGAGCCGCCAGGACCGGCGCGACGATGACTCAGCGGCACCGTCGACGCCGCCACCATCTGCGCCCGCCGGAACCCTGCGCGACCGACAGGACCTTGCGCCGCCGGAGTCGAGCAGCATCCTCCGCGCACACTCCGCCATGTTTGCGCTCCATCTTGTTGTTGTCATCGCGCCAGAAACGCGCAGGTCACGTCGTTGGTGTCCTCTGGCGGGTGTTCTATCGCTCCGGCGCACTGGACACGGACGAGGTGGAGGGTGGGGAGGCGGAGGATGGGCAAATGGCGAGCCAGCATGTCTGCTTGGCAGTGGACAATCGGAAGGCACGGGGGCAGCAGGCAGTAGGGTGGGTGCAGGCCTTGAGGACACACAGAATAGCTATGGGTGTCAATGTCAGCAGTAGTTCGTAGGTAAACTGAACACACGCACCGTGATCCATCTGAACTGTCCAGCGTGCGTCGCGCTCGTGAGGGCATACCGTCCGGCATTGGGGTCAGCAGGCTCAGTACGTCTGCTAGTGAGTGAGTCTTGAGACGGAGAATAGAAACAAGCACGCACGGTGCAGTGAAAACCCTGTCCGGGCGAGGCGGCGGTGAGGGAGTGGTGGGGAGACGAGAAATGAGAAACGTGTGATGGCGACTTGAGTCTTGCGTACATGCGCGCGGTCACGTGCTTCTGTTGATCGCATCGCAGCGTGGGAAATGGCGCGCGCCTGCCGCCGACTCAGAGCACTGAGCAACCAAGCCAACTCCTCCACCTTCTTGCGTCGAGCGCGCTGCACAGGGCGGCTTCGGAGCTGCCGCTCGACGTAGGATGCCCCCTACTGCCTCGAGCGCGCATTTTCGTCATATTGTTCCGCCGGTGCGTACCCTTCTCCTCGCGGTGCTACAACACACACTCATATTTTCGTATCTCTGCGACGCGGGATGCTAGCGCTGTCATTTCTGCACCAACGTGAAGCCACGGATCCGGCGCGTCTCCTAGACGCCTCGCGCGTGCATTTTCGTCAAGGCTTTCCGCCGGTGCGTGCCCTTCTCTTCGTGGTACTATAATACACACTCATATTTTCATGTATACGCTTCGTTGAAAGGGCGGACGCACTGCGCTAGCAGCGCGGGTGCTCGCGGGTGCGCAGGGTCCCTGCGAGACGCGGACGACGGACGCGGAGTGTATGCCGCGCTGCGTGGAGTACCCGCGGGGGCGCAAGGTCTGCGCGGGGCGCGGGCGAGGGACGCAGTGGGTACGCCGCACTGCGCTGGCAGCGCGGGGTGCTCGCGGGCTCGCAGGGTCTCTGCGGGGCGCGGTCGGCGGACGTGTCAACGGTGGTGGGCCATGCGGCTCGTGGGTCACGCGCGGTGTCCTCGCGGGACGCGCGACCTTGCGATGTCCCTGCGCTGCACACGGGCCCCAACCGTCCCAGAATGGCTGGGCGCGCCTGAGCCCGCGGGGTCCGTGCGGGATGCCGCAGGGTCCCCTCGGGGTGACCCACGGAACTGAAGTACCTCCGGAGCCGCGTTGCTCTACTTGAGCGCTATCAAGAGTGCAACACAGCGTGTGGACCGGAGACACGAGTACAGTAGACAGTGTTTCTCTGATATACATCGATTGAGATATGAATACGTGGGAAGCCTGCGCCGAGCGAAGGAGCAGCATTAAGGGTAGAATTCGACGTATGTGTTTGTATACTAACTGCTCCGAACAAAGTGTGCAGCCTCCGGAAATGCAATAAGACCATGAAGTAGACATGGTCACGCTCTGAATGGAGGCGAGCACAGTGCTATGGAACGCCTGCGTAAGGGTTGCCTCGGTTGTATGCGCTACAATTAGCCTGCAGCAAATGAAAATGTCAGTAAGCACTCGTACAGCAGGAAGACTGCAGACAGTTACCTCGACGTTCTGGCCATTCGTGGATCTCCGCATCCCAGATACAAACTGTTCCATCACTCGAGCCTGAAGCAACCAGCTTGCTATCCGGCGAGAATGCAACAGACTGAACCGGATAGCCATGCCCTTCCAATGGCCCTACTACCGTCTCCCCCGTCTCGGCCGCCCAGATCCGGATCGTCTTGTCCATTGAACCCGTGACGATGTGCTTGCCATTGGGGGAGAACGCGGCAGACATGATAGGTTTTGTGTGGCCTGCAGTATACGGGCCCGCCACCATCTTTCCCGTCTGCGCATCCCAGATTCGAACTGTCCTTCCGAACGAGCCCGAGCCCGAGACGACACGCGTGAAATCAGGAGAGAGCGAGAACGGGAAAGACATAAGGGTCTGCTCCAGCGTTGCCACCATCTGTACGATTGCGCATCTTTCGACGTTGAGGGCCGGAATGACATGCATGGGGATGAGGCTCAACGCGGCAAAAGAATGCGACATTGTGGACCGCGCAAATGACCCTACCACCATCACGGTCTCCCCTGTCTGAGCATCCCACACAAGGATTGTCTCGTTGACCGAGCCCGAGAAGACGCGAGTGCCATCAGGTGAGAACGCGACAAACTTGACGCAACTAGTGTGCCCCGTGAGCGGCCCTACTACCGTCTCCCTCGTCTGGGAGGCCCAGATCCGGACTGTCAAATCGGACGAGCCGGAGACGACGCGCCTGCCATCAGGGGAGAACGCAACAGACATGACCGAATCTGTGTGCCCGGTGAACTGCCCTGCCACCGTTTCCCCTGCCTGAGCATCCCAGATTCGAAGGGTGTTGTCATCCGAGCCGGAGACGACGAGCTTGCCGTCAGGGGAGAAGGTAACGGACTGAATCGCCTTCGAGTGCCCTGTGAGCGGTCCTACCACCATCTCCCCCGTCTGGGCATTCCAGATTCGGATCGTCATGTCATGCGAACCCGAAGCGAGTCGCTTGCCATCGAGGGAAAAAGCCACTGAAGTGACGGGCCTCTCGTGTCCGCGACACAAATAGATTCCTGAATGCCGCTTGGGGTCAGCGAATCCGCGAGCACTGGGCTGCTGAAACTCACCGCGGAACATCTCAATGAAGTCTTTGTAGACCGTGGCAGTAGTGGGGGTGCGAGCTAGTACAGATACGAGCTCCCGAGGTCGTGGTCCTGAGTATTCAATGGATGCAGGCGGCCGCGAGCCGACGGCGGTGATTGCTGTAGCCAAGATCACGATACTTCGGTTGCGCAACGCGGTGTCAAATTGGGAATGCTCAAGTAAAAGCGCTCGAAACAGGACATCTCCAGCGTCCGGTGCGGTGGCGAGAGAGACACGGCCGGCCTCTGGAGCGAAATCAGTCATTGTACATGGTTTCAGATGATGGACGATCATCACCTGATGAAAGCAAGGTCTCCAGGACATCGCGATGGGCTGAAGAGAGTTTCCCAGCGGCTATTCTATCCTCCCCGGCGGTAGCCCTTTCAGTGGCATCCTTGAGGGCAGCAATAGTGGTGACAGCCGAAAGATACGGGTCGTGCTCGACGAGGTCCTGAGCGGTTTCCCAGGTGAGGGAGGTAGGCAAGCGAGCAAGGGGTCGGTAGCTCTGGATGCGCTGCCCGCCTTCAACATGGATCAGCTCCTTGCCCTCAGCGACCTCCTCGCTCAATTCTTCCTGCCCGATTTCCCGGCTGCCCGGACGACCTGCGCTCCCTGCGCTCTCCGTGGGATCCGTAGGGATGTCCATGCTCTCGAACACTGACTGATGAATCTTCTGGCCCGGCTTTATCTCTCGCACAGCGCTCCGATGTGGGGGCCTACAGATGTATAAGCCCTCGTCAATATTGATCGAAAGATCCATTAGAGGTGACGAACCAACGTATTGTGCTATCCGGGTCTCTGTACGACAATCGGCGATACGGATAGAAATCAATGAGCTTGTAAAACCAGTGGACAGATAGGTTGGGCTTGAGCGATTGCCACTGGTCTCGCTGTGGTAAAATCCGGAGTCCATGCGTCAAGGCCTCGTACTTCATCCAGCGTAGCGCAGGTCCAAAATGATTGAGATCGAGGTTGTCAACATTACCGCCGCCACTATTAGAGCGTCAGCCGAGGCGCAAAGCGAACTTTAACTCCAGTACTTACATGTCGGAGTGTGAGCCGACAAACCAAATCTCTTTCACATTACCACCGCGCTCGAGTGGGCCGACGCCACCATTAGCATGCTCGGGGAGGAATTTTCCCCGCGTTTCATCGAGCGCGAGGGCGTGGCGAAAGACGCAGACGTGCTTCATGCCTGTTGCCGTCTCTGGAAGGCCCGGCCCTTTAGTAAATCCGACTGAAGAGACGGTATCCCTATGACCGACCGAACATTCAGAAAATGCGCTATGCTCATCTAGAAAGGACTCACCATGCGCCGACAAAATGTACCACGACATTAGGCCGCGACAGGGTTGACTTGAATCGAGAGCACAGTTTTTCTTGTTTATCTGTCGTCTTTATATCTTGTTCTGCGTTTGATTTGGCCTTGGGCTCGTCTGCCCGTCGTTGCTTCGAAGTCGTCGATACGTACAGCTCGTATGCACTACAATCGGAAGCGTGAGTGATTATGGACGCAGATTACAGAGGCCAAAATGACGCACAAGGGAATTTGGTTGTTGTTGCCCTTGTGCAGAAGCCCGACCTACGAGGTGGCTACGCCGTAAGTGATCAGTATCTCAAGACGGCCGCGTTGCGTACTTTCTCTATCATGCCTGCAATGACACGAGCTTGATATGCCCCGCGAGAGAATCCTAGTTAAATGTGAGTCTATGCGAACAAGGCAAGAAGCGCTTGTCGTGGTCACGGTACACACCAAACAGAAATATCTTGTCGCCTTCCTGATAGTTCTCAGACAACCACTGATATGCACTCAACACGATTCTCTTGAAGTGCCTTTATGGGGAGTGAGCTCGTCAACTTCAAGCCGGAGGAACCTTTGAGCGTACCATGCGATCATCATGTCTATCTTGTGGTCAAGGGCCTGCCACCACGAGCCAGGGGACCATTTCGAGTCGTTGGACACGTAAGTGCCGATCCCGCTGTCGTAGTAGGTGAGCTGCTCAACATCCTTCTCAAGATGGCTGTACAGCTCGACGACATTCGTGTTCTGCAGGAACGATGCATTAGACGGAGAATAGCTGGAGAAGAATGACAGCACCTTTTCGCTGAATTGATTGGCCGTACCGTCGATGCAGACGACAAGGTTCCTGCCGCCCACACCGTTGGGAGGTGGGGGACAATTGCACGCGTGCATCTTTACTGGCGTCTCGCCGGAGGGATCTCCTGTTGCAGTGGATGGATCATGCTGCTGACGTTCACGCCGTCCTTCGGCTCCGGGTGTCTGAGTTGTCGGGGTGTCGGGGGCACGTTCGGTTTGAGCCGAAAATGGGGCATCTTGGTCAACGGGCTTGTTGAGCAATCCTCGCAAGGACGAAAATAAGGGCATGTATCTTCACGAGCGAGACTTGTGGGAGGGACTTAGAAGCGAGGGAGAAATCGCCAGCAGGCCACGAGACGTCAGTTATATACGTGCCGCGTTGGGCATCCTGTCCTATAGTAAAGACTGTTTCTGAAGGTGACGCTCGCGAGGATTCCACGGGTGAGAGCTTTCGACGACTTCGGTGCTAGTGGGCCTCATGTTTGCCGCACGACTCCGGCAATGAAGCCACGACGAGGCCGCGCGACTCGCGAGGTCCCGAGCAGTGTAGAGCGGCGTATTCATAGGAATATGGGTTGGAGTGTCGAGGAAGCAAGTACTTTCTAGCAAGCGCAAGCGTTGTGCCCGTAGTTCGAGTTCAAGAAAAAGTTGACCGTCCGCATCACGCGAGTCGGAGGCAATTCAATTGCGCACAGCCGCGACCTGGCGAACCCCTATACCCCTACTTACGCGGCCTCACTTTGTCCTGGACTCGCCTCTATCGCGTGTTTTCGCGCTCGTTCGCGTCCTTTGCACTGACACACATCGCACACAGCTCGCCATCGTTCATCATTCATCGAACAAGACTCACAAAGTCCAACTGCCGGACGCCCGCCGCTCACCTTGGACACGCCGCCGCGTGCTGACATACCGCGCCCGCGTCCCAATCAACAGAGACACAAAGAGAAACATGTCAGTGCTTAGCGGAGAGTGGGCTCACTTGCGGTGCGATTCATTTTTTGTGCTACACGGCAACGATTCATAGTTGCGGATGCAGTCTTCCAGCTACAGTGTAAATACGGCGCTAGATCCACGACATCGGCGGACCTCCGGCTCCAACTTGCCTCGAGGGTCAAGTTCTCCTGTACCCCGTCGGCCATGCGCTTTGGAAGGAATTGCTGCGTAGTAGGCAGCGGCGGGGAAATTGGCGTCCCAGGCTCGACTGGCAGAACAGGTATTGAGGTGGATCGAAGGAACATGGCGAGTGAAATGTCGGCAAAATGGACACGTCGATGCACGAGGACCACTTCCGACACACCTCTCTTCATACTGTCTCCGTTTGCTAAGGCTAATCAATTGTGTTTGCCTTGTCTTTCGTCGCCTGTCTTGTCACGCTCATTGCTGTCCGTTGTTATGTCACCGCAATATGTGTATTTATTTTCATAGGTCTGAAAGACGTATCTCCACGCGCGCATCTAGCCCCACGAGTTTCAGCTTTCGGATAGTCGTTGGTCCAGTTTTGTCGCATAGACCCGTTGTACTCGTCGCAGATAAGTGGCCCTCAAAACACTCTTTGCTATTCCCGCCGTCAAAGAACTACTGTACAACAGGGAAAAATACACTAAGCACCCAACTACTTGCCTGCAAGAAGTCATAATTGTGTCGGTCGTGAAAACGTCATGTGTCATAAAATGCACTAATCAAGATCGTTGAATGAGCGGCTGGACAGGAGGACCGCAGCCAACGCCTGCTCAGGACTGGGAGGGAAAGCGTCAGCGCGAGAATTGGGAGCCAAGGTTGAAAGCACGTACGTGACATCACGACGGGAAGAGCTGGAGCTGTCGCTGTTGCCGAAGAGCTTGCCCAGGAGGCCGGACGCAGCGCTGGAGACACCCAGGCCGGTCACAGTGCCGATGAGGCCCTTCTCGATGGGGCCCAAGTTGAGGCGCTCCTCGAGCTCACGGCGGGAAGAGCTGTCGCTGTTGCCGAAGAGCTTGCCCAGGAGGCCGGACGCAGCGCTGGAGACACCCAGGCCGGTCACGGTGCCGAGGAGGCCCTTCTCAATAGGGCCCAGGTTGAGGCGCTCCTCGAGCTCACGCCTGCGTTTGAGAGTCAGTACACGCATATTAAAACGATAAAAGGCCCATCTGACTTTGAGAAGGGGTTGTGAGCAGCAAAGCATGCCTCAGTACTGGGGTCGACGAGAGCGTCAGCGCGAGAGCTGGAAGACGTGGTAGGAGCACATACGCGGACGACGGTTTGTCACCATCGAAGAATGGCTGGCCCGTGCTGTCGACGCAGTTGGAGACATCAGGGGGAATTGCCGGCAGGTGGCCCCCATCCGGGCCGAGGATGCCAAAGCGCTCCGCAAGCTCGCGGCGGGAGCTAGCGGCTTGGCTCTGATGGAACTGGGCGAAGCAGTTCTGGACCCTTTGTTCGACGAGAGCGTCAGCGGGAGAGCTAGAAGACGTGGTAGGAGCACATACGCATCAGCAGAGAAGGGTTCGCCAGGGGGCGGCAGGGGCCCGTTGAAGAGGCAAGAGATGACTTGCGGGGGGTCTACAAGCCTCGACTGTAAGCTTCTGCCGAGGATAGGGAGCAAGTCGAGGGGGCGTTTGCCGTTCAGCTCGTCGATGATGCTCTGACTAATGAAGCGGTCCGCAAGCTCGCGGCGAGACGCGGGCGCGTCAGGCGCTGTACCGGCGGAGGCTTGGCTCCGCTGGAACTGGTCCTCGTCGAAGCAGAGCTTGGTCCTTTGTTCGACGAGAGCGTCAGCGGGAGAGCTGGAAGACGTGGTAGGAGCACATACTGCTCAGCAGTGAAGGGTGGCTTGAAGTTGTTGAAGAGGCATTCGCTGACTTTCGGGGGGTCTTCAAGCCTCGACTGTAAGCTTCTGCCGAGGATAGGGAGCAAGTCGAGGGGGCGTTTGCCGTTCAGCTCGTCGATGATGCTCTGACTAATGAAGCGCTCCGCAAGCTCGCGGCGAGACGCGGCAGTCGCGAAGCCACCACTAGTAATGGCTTCCCTTAATCTAGCCGCATCCTCCGGGGAGATGGTGAACTGACGCCTGCATTCTCGAGTTAGCATGAGCATCGCGAGAAGGTCATAGAACTGACTTAGAGGATGCGGAATCGTCGCCGCCGCCGCCGCCGATGAAGTGGTTGAGCGCCGCGACAGCACCGCCACCGAGCAGGCCAGTCCCGAGGGGCTTCAGGACGCTGAGCAGGCTGGGCTCGCGCGCAATCAGCTCATCGAACTCGCGGGCCTGGTTGGTGCTGCAAATATGAACGAATAGATGGTCAGATGGCGGATTGAAGTACGTGCGTGGAGGATGGCTCGGAAACGCACCTCAGGGGAGCCGCGAGGGCAGGGGACGCGGCCGAGGCGGCGAGGAGGAGAACAGCGAGGGTCGTGGATGAGTGCATGTTATGAACGCGTTAAGGATGACTTGAAGAAATAGTAGTTGGGTGTAAGTGCAAAAGAGAGGCTCGTGATGAACAAATACGTTGAGGGGCTACGAAGGCATGCGTCTCATTAGCGCGGTGCGAATGGGAGCGGAGAATTGCGAGGACTCACCAACCAGTGCCGTGGAATAAACGAAGTGAGCAAGGGCTGAAGAATCCTCGTCATCCGCTGAGACTCTTTATACGGAAGCCGTCGTGACGCCCGACTTCTGGACACTGCCTGGTCGTAGTCCATCAATGGCCCACAGCTCGGGGGTGATTCCACTCCGATAGAGAACCTAATGAACCATCAGCGGCATGGCGCTGGTGAGGCATGGTGAGGCTTACCATGATACCATCAAGAATTGCAGTGGAGCCGCCCGCCTGCCGACACGTGCCGCCCGGTGAGGGGAGGCGATCGTGGCGTATTTGTTTATTTTTGGCACTCACCCAAAGACGCTTGCGAATTTCTGTCGCTCACACTCAGAGTCACTACTCCATCCCCGAAGTCTCTGATGGTTACCAGATGGAGCCTCAACAAACTGAAACCAACGACGACGACTAGAATCAACAACTGCACGCGCCTTATACGTATGAGCACATACAAGTCACACAACGGCCATCCACGGGTTTCGACTTTCTATGTCAGTCGTGTGTATAAGTAAGGTCCGCACGAGTCCGCCCATCGCAAGGCAACCAGCGCTCCTTCCGTCGTGTTGATGCTGTGCGCCAACAAGCCGCTGCAGGTAGATGCTGACAGCGAAGCTCATCCAACGGCACGATTTGCCAGCGCGGCCAATCGTCCGCCTTGCCAACGAGAACCAAGGATAGCGGAATGGCCGTGGGGGTAGAGGATGAAATGGCGTGCGCGATCGGCGCATGGGGTGCGGTGAACGTGGGATGGCTGCGCCTCAGTTCATACAACATGTGTTAGCGAGGCACAGCTCATGGATGGAGTTGAAAATGCGGCGCACCAGTATTATCCCTCGTCATCATCACGCGAGCCTGCCCGTGCCTCTCTGCGCAGGCGCCATGTCGGGCACTGTAGTGTAGCGGTAAGTTTGTGTTCCAGTCGAAGATGGTTGCCGGAAAGTGAAGGCTGACCGCAATGGTGGTCGTCTGCGAGTGGTACAGAGGCCTAATATCGAAGAGCGCGACTCTGCCGAAGTGCGTCTGAAGACTTTTCATCACGGAGGAGCGAGTGACTGCCAGGACTAGTCCCTGCTTAAGCTTCGACATGTCAACAATTGAAGCGCGGAGGGCTGCGAGCCTCGCTGACAAAACACTGCCAAGACACACCGTACGCTCACTCGGCCCTGGCATATTTCCGGCCTCCAAGTTGCCTCCATGATCCTCTCACACACGCTCGCATCTGCTCCTCTTGCTCTGATAGCCTTCGCTTGCCAGCTTCACCCGCAGACGAAACTCGTCCACATCCACGGCCGCCAGCTGCACTGACGAACCACGGGCTGGTCAAGAACCTCGGCCGATCACGACGGGTTGCACTGTGCTGTCAAACAGTACGCCGTGCCCAACTATCATATCTGCGTCCTTATCTGACGCTGGTAATACAGTGGTATATTACCGTCTGCATATATCGCGCAAACGCCTGCACCCTGTGCCGCAGACGCCGGCGTCAGCAACGAGCAACTTGAATAACGTATCACACGTCGTCCTTGTGCGCGCGAATCTGTGTGCCCTTTTAACGGCCCCACCACCGTCTCCCCCGTCTGGATATCCCGCGTGCGAATTGGCCTGTAGGCCGAGCCCGAGACGACACGGCGCGTGCCATCGGGGGAGAACGTGCCTGCGCCTCGAACGTTCACCTCTACGTGTACTACGTATTAGCTGCCTGCGATGATGGTCTACAGGCGGGTTGACAACCTTGGGCAATCAATCATGCACATGACGGATCGCGTGCTGTCCAATGGTGCGCCGTACACCGTCGTTCTTCTCTCACACTGATTTGATCAGCCATTGCCCATCGTCAATGGACGTCCGACCTCGTCGCGCACACCTGCGCATACACACTCGTCCCGTTGGTTGGCTGCGCTTGATGTACGTCAGAGCTCTGCTATCTGCACGACAACATACCGTCGTTCAACTCACAGCTCTAGGTCATCCGTCCCGCCAGGCGCAAGCAGAAAATATCCCCGCGAAAACTGGCGCACTGTTCCGTCCGTCAGCAACAAGGTTTCGCATATGCAGCATCGCAACTGCTTCGCATATAATGACTCTTCGCCTCTATTCTGCGCAGGAATTCTTGAACATCGACGTGCATCGGTTTGTCCTGACATGCCCCAACCTCTTCTAGTCAACGGCGGTATGAGAGCCAGCAGGCGTCAGGACAACGGGGGCCTTCCAATCCCGTCTATAGACGTGGGTACCCGCTCGCGGAGAAAGAACAAGGCACCGACGCATGATCAAGAACCCCGTGCGCGTCGACGGTCCTCCGGCGCTGAGCTCGCATATTTCTGGCATCTGAGTAACTTACCCGCGGCAATACAGTGGCCTGGATCACACTACGTCATTCTGTGGGACATCGTTTGTATATAGCCTGGCGGAGGACAGCCACGTCCTTGAACTTTCCACCCGCGATGTCGTCTGCCTCTCTTCCCCCACCGTGCCCCAACCAGGCCTTCGCCATCGTCTCGGCTCTCGAGGCCGGCACTCTTCATCTCCCCGGCTCCATGTTCGTCGACCCGCCGCCCGCCGTCAGCTGGGAAGTGCCCACGCTCTCCTTCCTCCTCCGCCACTCCGTGAGCACAGCCACGCTCGTCTTTGACCTAGGCCTCCCCACCACCGTCCGTCAGTTCCCACCGGCCTTCCTGCCCAGACTCCAGCACTTCGAGCCGCTCACCTTCCACACCGCCGCAAGCTCCCTCGCGGCGGGCGGCCTCGACCCGAGCGCCGTGGACCAAGTGCTGTGCTCGCATTCGACCACATCGGCGACCCTGCGCCGTTCACGGGCGCGACGTTCCTCTTCGGCGCGGGCGCGCGCCCGCTGCTCGAGCACGCGTACCCGGACGACCCGCAGAGCAAGATCCCTGCGGGGCACTTCCCTCTTGCGCGCGCGACCTTCCTCGACAGCGCGGACCCGGACTGGGCGCCGCTCGGCCCGTTCCCCCGCGCGCTGGACCTGAACGGGGACGGGAGCGTGTACGTCGTCGACGCGCCGGGACACATGCCCGGCCACGTTAATCTGCTCGCGCGCACGTCGGCGGACGGCGCGTGGGTGTACCTCGCAGGGGACAGCGCGCACGACTGGCGCATCGGCGAGGCGCAGATCGCGCACTATCGTGTGCTGGGGTCGGACGTCGACTCCTGCGCGCATGAGGATGTGCAGTTGGCGCAGGAGCATATTGGGCGGATTAGGGAGCTGCGGGCGCTGCCGAGGGTGCAGGTGCTGCTCGCACACGATGTGCCGTGGTATGAGGAGAACCGCGGTGGGGCAGCGTTTTTCCCCGGTCATCTTCCGCCGCTGTGAGGGAGAGAAGATGAGTGACACGCGATATGGTGGCGGGAAACTGCCATTCGTACTTGTACCGTCGAGATTGGTCAGCTAATCGCCAGAGGGAAGTGAATTTCATGCATATTTATTGCATACTCGTGACAGCATCGCCAGCGGTGAGGCCGGTGAGGGGCGTGGAACGGGCTTGCTGCTGCCTCGAATGTTAATTCATGTGGTTGAATGTTGCGTCACCATCCAAACATTCGAAGATAAAATAAGTACTCAGCAAGCGACGGGCCTTCAAGAGCGCTTTAGCTACAAATTCAACCGGAGCACAACGACACACCTACTCTGCCTGACGGCCCCTGCCAGCATACGCCGCAGGCTCTAGATGGCCCTCAACCGACAGACAGACCTGCGGTGAATGACAAGAGAACGGCGGTTAAATAGTGGTCCTCAGGCTGGTCAACGTTGCGGACACTAAGTACTACTCAGGGCGGGCGAGCGTGGTGGCACCCACGTGTTCGCAGTCCCGATGCGGCGACGCCATCCTCAGCTTCCGCGCTCTCCATCCCGGACTTGTCTCTCTTCGTCTCCCATGACTGTGTGATCCATCTACTCCACTGCGCATTGCAGCGGGACTCTCTTGTGTCGGGTTGCCAGCTCGAGCGCTCGCTCAGGCTATAGCCTAGTATGTGCCCCTCCATATGGCGACGTTTTCCTCGGCGTCATGATCTCACACGCCAAACACCGCAGGCTGCTCCAGCAGCAAGTATATTGGACATAAGACAGCCGTGCCGCAACTTTGCACCGTATTCCAACGGCTGTTCAGAATGGGGCGCACAATTCGAGGATCGCGAGAGATGAGCGTGACGACGCCGTTCGAACGGTGCGCGCATTCTGACTTTATCTCTCTGCTTTTCCGAGGCCCGACATCGTCTATAGACCTCCCACGCGAAAGCTGAACATGGATTGACGCGGCCGAACATGGTCCTGTGTCTCATGCGTCGACAGCCGACGCAGTCCTCCTCCTTCCCCCCGCAGCACCGCCAGTTTACGACCCACATGTGTGTCAAGAGACAGCGGTGTCGCAGATATT
This sequence comes from Auriscalpium microsporum, assembly GCA_019914985.1. Lineage (NCBI taxonomy): Eukaryota > Fungi > Basidiomycota > Agaricomycetes > Russulales > Auriscalpiaceae > Auriscalpium > Auriscalpium microsporum. The sequence goes on along the minus strand of JAHLMG010000007.1, from coordinate 362,865 downwards.
GATCAATATCACGAATAACTGTATACTTCTGTAAGCACAGGGGAATCATAGTATGTGTTGGATTCTTGTCCGCACTGTGGAAGCGACGGCAACCCTTCTGCTCGCCCCACGCTCCACGATCTCCGAGACTCAGACTCCGCTCTGTTCAACCCAATATATGGCCCGCCCATTCCTCCACCGCAGGCCCACTGGACGCCGGTGTGCCACCTCGCGCGATACGTTTGATGTCTGCTCAAGTCTGCGGATATGCTCATTAAGTATTTACTCGCAGACTACCACGCTGAGAGCCTCGCATCTGTCGCCCCCCGACGATCGTGTCTTGATTGCACCTGCATGGGCAGATGGGACGGACAGGTCGAGCATTGCGGGCGATAGTGCGCGAGGAACGCTGCGCGGGCATCGACTTTGACTCTCTGCTTCGCTGACACCGTCTGTAGACCCCGCCCTGCAGTGGACGCGATTCCTCATCCTTCGCTCTGCAACACCACCATTTCACGACCCTGCGATCCTCTTTGACCGGTGAACACTCGATTTGCGGCGTTGGCCATATCTTCATGGACATCCTCACAGTCGAAACTCATACCGCGGCGTTTGATTGGCTAGTCCAACAAGAGACCGCGGCAAAGAACTGGCAAAGAGAGCGGCCGCAATCAAGTATGTCGTCATATTCTACCTGATGAACAGGAAGCTGATAATACCCGCGCATGCAGTGCATACGCTTTGCCTTCTTGATCGCGAGCTTGCGAGGAACGCCTCTCACTCACGATGCGCTGACAACTACCATTTGCTGGAGCAAGCTGGTGAGTACGATCGATAAAGTCCTTCGCGAAGTCCTTCGCGTGTAGCATATATTGATGGCTGGTGTGGGTCCTGCGCAGAATCCTCAGACGAACACAAATCACTGCGGAAGAGGCTTCTTCGCAGCAGCTTGTCCGACCGCGAGCGCTGCTCTCTTCGATGGGGACGGTGCCGGTCGCGCAGCCAAAAGCAATACGCTCTTTTCTCCTTTTATTCATTATTATTATTATTATTATTGGCTGACCTTGCCATGCGTTGAATTGGGGGCTGCATCGTCGCGCGCCGTTACTAATGCATGGTATATAGGCCATCAAAGGCGCATGAGACGGGGCTCTAGCTCTACTTATGCTCGTCAACCTCTTCGAGTACGAGAAGCGCTTGTGGAGCTGAGAACAATAGATTGAAATGCCGTCGGTCGGTGTGCTGCATTCGGGCAGCTCGATGTATGCGGGCTGGCGCATACCGCGGAGCCACAGAGCCAGAGCCGTCCGTGGTCAACGGGAGAACGGGAGAATCGGGCTGCGTCGGGACCCCCTTGTCATCAAGCGCTATGGCCCTTCTCACACGACCCACCAAGTCCAAGGTCGCCACCATCACTCTTTCAACCACATTCATAAAGCCTTCCGGTCGCGTTCGGGGTCGACGGCGGGGGAGGATGCCCCTCGACTCTGGCGGCGGACGCACCTATATACTTTGACACAAGATAGCCGTTAGTGGCGCGCGGTTTGGGCAGTATGTCCGACTCGGAGCCCTCGCGGTACGGGCAGTGTGTCCGAGACCACAGGCCATTATCCAGTCACTTTGCTTCGCACCACTCACCCCTGTGGACTGTCGTATAAGGTTTGCCCATACAACCGATTCCTAGGTGTAGCTCTCACTCACTCCTTCGGTGACTTTCTCTGACAGAACCGTGGCTTGGCAGCATTCCGAACTTGCCAGTGCTGGGCCAACCGCGCTATCCTGGTGTGTAGTCTATGTTTTTTTAGATGCACAAGTTTTCAATCGTTTACAGTACCATACAACACTGCAATTCATCCCGAATTATCTGGACCATTTGATATGGCGACGACCCCTCTTGACATCCACATTGTTGTCATCGAATGGGTTTACCGGTCCTCGCAATATGCGGCCATCGATTACCCCACTCTACGTGCGTGCGCCCTAGTATGTCGAGCGTGGACGCCCATCGCGCAGCGCCTCCTTTTCCGCCGGGTGCCCATCCCCAAACGCCAGCTTCCGACAATCCACTCCGACATTGTGGCCCGCTTTGTCCGTACGCTTCGCATCGCACCGCACCTCGCTGCACACGTCCGCTCTTTCTATTTCGATCTGGTAAAAACCAAATCTACAGTTTCGGATGCCATGGAGGCGCTCGCGCTGTGCACAAACGTCGATGGCATCACCATCAACCTTTTCGGCGCCGATTCCTCGTTCGCTGCGCTCGTTGCGCACTTGGACGTCCTCCCCGTGCGCCCCTCCTTCCTGAGCGTGTCCGGTCGTGATTCGTTCGTCGACCACGTCATGCAGATCTGGCCAAGCATCCGCGTACTGGACATGGTAGCGGTAGCCAGCTCGGACATGCATGTTCGCATGCCTCGTGAGCTGCAAGTGCTCTCCACCCGTAGTTAGCCCATGAGGACGTACGGGTTCGGGCCCCAAACCGTAGCGCCCATGCTGCGCGACCTCGAGCTAGAATGTCACGACGGGATGTCTAGCCTGATATCTGCGGCGCTGGTCTCGTCCGGCGTGGCGCCGCAGCTACGCTCGCTGTGCCTTTTCGGCCAGGGGGCCGGGGTGCCGCCACCAGCGGTGCTCGAAGAGCTGGTGGCGCTGGAGAGCTTCGTACTTGACCGCCTCCCGACGGAGACGTGTGGGCTCCCACAAAACCTGCGTCATCTTGGGTACCACTTCCGTGGCACCCACCAAGAGCGGAGCGGGGGGGTGCATATCCTCCTGAAGGCCGCACGCACGCTGTCGAAGCTCAACGTGTTCACGGCGACGCTCCAATCGTCGCAGGCGGTGCTGGAGGAAATAGAGAAGTGGTGTCGAGTGGGCGGGGTTGAGTTTGTGGTGTATCCGGACCCGGCGTGCTTTCGTGTAAGTGGTGAACTTGACATATCACTGGGATGTGGGCTGACGATGGCGACAGCGCCCGCGGCACGTTGATTGGATCTAATTCAAGTCAGAAAGTCATCAGGATGCGACCTAATAATGGTTTATTTGTGCTCCATAGATAACCCTCTACGCTGGTTATATATCTGCTCAGAGTCTTTGGAGTCGTCCTCGCCGCCAGCCACCTGTCCACCGGGTGGATTTGATACCCCACCACGCGGGTCGCGACTCGGACAGCAGCAACTGGAACCGTGCCATCGATCTTGATGCCAGCAGGGTGGCAGATGACAGAGTACTGTGGGGTGGGCTGTGAGGTGCCAAAGGAGCGCGGCTTCTCGCCGAAAGCTCTGGAACTCAAGCGACGAGTCTGAACAATGCAGCACTCCCACCCAGCAGCTTGACTTGTCCGCGTCTGGCTGACACCTGACGGCCATCGATAACAGAACCATGGATAGCCAGGCCATGTGTTGCGGGACAATGGAGCGTCTGCACTTGCACTGCGCCTCTTCCAGCCCCTCGCAAGCTAGCAGTGACCTGCAGTGATACAGGAAATTGACATACGGGTGGAAAGATGGACCGTGGAAGCACGCGACACGTCGAGAAGTGCAAGAGAGATACAGAAAGCGACAATTGCAAAGCGTGACAGGGCGGAGGTATGATACAGATATAGAAAGCAAAACAGTGTCGACGGTGGTGGTGCAGGCGAACGACGCACTGCAAACGAAGTATTAGGATCCTACCGAGAATGTAAGGATTCGAGCCACGCACCTGCGAGCCCATCGCGCGCGCTCGTCACGCAGGCCAATACCATCTGAATGGTTCGTCCGTCCCAAGCTCCCGCTGCACAGCCTCAATCACCTCCTTCTCGTCTTTTTCGCTGTACCGCTGGTCTTCCATGGTGTAGTTGGAATAGAGAAAGATCACCACTTTGTCAAAATCAAGCGCGTAGCATAGTTCTGCTCCCAAGACACCCCCACTCCGATCCAGCAGGTACTTTAACACCTCCCCTGCGCAGTCAAACCACGCGTAAGGTGAAGGTGGAGAGTCCTCAATCAGGTTGTGACGGCCAGCAAAGTCGATGAACTGGGCGTGCGTCACTTCGAGACCGAAGAAGAGGGTCGGGGCTCTGGGGTTTTTCTGCACATTGTAGGCAGCTGGAAGTTGATCGAAAGGGATCTTGTGCGCATTGCGCAGGGCACGAGCCTAGTACTCAGGAGTTTGCGTCAAGTCGCACATCGGCAAGAAGTTGGCAACTTACCTCCCGGCGCGCAGCCAGGTACTCAGCTTCCGAGCCTGACTCATATAGAGCTGCCGGCGCGCGCAAACTGAGCATGCTTGATGTTTGAGCTGGCGATGAGGGGCGAGGGTGGGTTGGGTCAAGACGCCGCCGGCCACGCGCTTTATATACGGTTTGCACACATCACGTGGCTGGGTTCCAAAGCGTGGCGGGCCGTTGCTGCGCAAGAAGTTGAAGAACAAAGGTAACCGCCGCCGGTAAAGCCTGGTTAAGCAGAACAATGCAATGCGCTCGCCTCGTCACATCGATAACAGAAAGCGGAGGCATCTGACATGAGCTGCATGTATAAAAGCCCTTCCCGCAGTCACGTCTTTGGCACTGGCAGTCCCCGAGACTCGAGTCTGCCCAAGTGACCCAACCTCCGCCCGTTCTCCCCAGCTATGGCGGCTGTCGACCCCCTTGACGACCCTGCATACCAGCAGCTTATTCAAGATAGAAATGTGAGGTGACCTGTCGCTGTTTTAGCAGGTGTCGCTGACATTTCCGAACTACTAATAGTGCATCGTCATTCGCCGACGGCAATTCAATGACGAGCTCATGTCACTCACCACCGAGGCATACAGTCATGCCTGGCTCGAAGATCGATATTACCCCCTCATCGAACATATATTGAAGCATTACTGTCTCGCAATGTACGCTCAGGGCTCAAGCATGGCGCCTTCGCCGCAGAGGGTCTTCTTGGATACCCCCAATCCCATAACCGACGAACCCTCATCTCGCCAACACCGCACTCCCGATGCCGCCATGATCACCAGTTTCCGTGGTACGCTTCCATATCCTCCCAGGAACATCCCACCATCAGTCCTCGGATTCTTCTGGGAGGCGAAAGCCGAAGAGCATGATTGTAACTGGAACTCTACAATGTCACAAACCAACTGCATAGCCAAAATGGTGCCCCACCTCCTTCAGTTGCGTTTGCAGGCCAAGTACGCCTTCCGGCATTTTGGCGGCACCGAGTACCACGCATTCCTCAGCTTGGGGTTTTTCTGGACTCTGGTCAAGCTGAAGAAACGGTCCAAGCCGGAGGACGATGGAAAGCTGCTGCGCGCTGCTAACCCTGGACCTGGCCCGTCATCGCACAAGCGGCGGCGCCAGGACTCGGAAGAGCCCTCACCATTCATTGACGTCAGCGAAGACGACCTCCCCGACCTCGAGCCCATATACTTCTGCGAACCCATGTTCGAGGGCAACTGGGCGGAAATCAAGGTTCACCCGCTCCTATTGCATGCATTGCAACTCGCATCGGCCAACGTCCCGACGTCCGTGCAGCCGTCATTCATGCAGCCGGAACCCGACTATGTGCCTCCTGTCAATCCTTCGGTATGAATAGTGTAATTCTGGCACCATCGTATCGCTGAAAGGTTCTTCAAACTGTCAGGCAACTGCAATCGAACGTGCGAAAAAGACGATGGGCTGGCGACGGGCAGATCGGAAGGCCGAGGACGAGTTCTTGAACGCACCCTCATCGTCACCCCAAAAATCCGACGATCATTACCAGCCGTCGGATGGCGATGGCTCCGATTATGAATCGGCTTCCTTGGACGCTGTGCCCCGCTTCAAGCCGGTGCCCCGCCGGCAGCCCGTGCGTGCTGCCAGTGCAAGCTCGCGTCGGGCCCAAGCCGCCAGCGGGAGTGGTAATGGCAAAGACAAAGCCCCGCAGTGATGAATCCAACGTTGGTGGACGAAGCAGTTGGTGAAGCTTGAAGTCCAGTACGATTCTGTACGATAGCCTACAATGGCCTAACTGTTGCTTGATTGATTTGTACTCGTCTGTTCTACTTAGTTGCATGCTTTGGAGGTAGTCTTGACGGAAATACTATCTGGTCCTCCATATCTCATTCCGTATCTTAGGCGTCACTTTCAGTGGTGTTCCTCCCGCTTTCCGTGCGCCCACATACGTTGCGGCTGCCGCGAATGCCAGCAAGGCACCAGGAGGGGGAAACGAGGGGAAACGGGGAAACGAGGGGGAAATGGCAAGACGAGCCGCACGACATGCACGTTGTGCTGTGCGGACATATTAATGCCCGTCCAGGAAGGTATATGGAAGACGAGATATTGGCGCCTCATAATGACCGCACAAAAATATGTGGGAGCGGAAGGTTCGGTCTGCCACATGTACGCCGCATGTACGCCGCCGAGCTTGTATTGTACAACATTCCGGGGAAGGGGCACAAGAAGGCACGGAATGCACCCGCCGATGTCGATGCAACATAACTCGGAGACAAGGATGGTGCGAGGAGGCGCGATATTGACCGGGGAAGAGCTAGCGCTGGCGTTGATTGCAGAATCAGAGTCTCGGTCACGGTATGCGGGGGTGCTAGCAAGGGCAGAGGTAAGCGCCTCCGAGAATCCTCCGAGTCGGGTCTCCCATCTTCGACTCTTCATGATTGTCTCCGTCGCTGCACATCGCAACATGGTCGCGCATCCGGACTCTCATGTGCATCAGAGTCGCTCGCTCGCTCGCTGTGTACCCCGTTCAACATACATACCGCGGCCTTTCCCTCACACCACACACCAGACGCTGTTGGCTGCCCCAGAGCTACCCGTTGTCTTGCACCATCCATAGAATGGCCTAGGGCCCATGGCGAGTGCACCGTAAGTACAAGGTTTTCTTTCCGGGCGCCTGCTGGTATTCATACTAGACCACCAGCCTAGCGCTGAATCCAACAGCATTCAACGTGACTGTCGCCTCCACCCAGCCCATATCGCGACAAGACAGCCATATTGCAATTCCAGACCGTACCTGGTTGTCGCTTGTACAGGCAGATGGGATGGACAGGTCGAGGATCGCTGGCGATGACGACCCGGGTCAACAGTGCGCAGATTCTGACTTTGCCTCTCTGCTCCGCTGACGTCGTTTGTAGACCGCGGGCGCGCGACGTTAGGCTGGCGCGGCCGGCCCATGCGTTCACCACTTCACAGGTCTACATGGTCCGCTTTCCCCTGTACCGACCGCGGACGCCATCCCGACGCAGCCCCGCCATTGCACGATCCTTTGATCCTGGTTCAACCGGACGCGGCGGACGTCTCAAGATCGTGGTGTGCGACATTCGAATAGTCGATTGAGGAAGATTGCGCGCGTGTGGGGCCGCCTCTGGGCCTATCGCGGGCGAAGCACTGTCGGTGCGCCGGGACGGGGCAGCACACAGAGATGAGAGGGCGATTGAGGGTGGCCCAAGTGCCAGCGAGCAAGAGAGCAGCCTAAACAAAAGTACGTCAAATTCTCGCGTTGCACCTGTGAACGATACTGAATGCTGCCGGACAGAAGCTTCCTGAGAGCGACGCGCTGGCTATGACAGCCACAAGGCCAGCAAGAGCAGGAGCTGAGTTGAAGGCCGCCCCGCGCACGACACGCTAGACGTGCAGGCCGACAAGAAGTTCCAGAATCAGACAGAGCACAAGCGCAGCAGGTCGAGCAACTCGGCGCCACGCGACTCGGCCGGATGCGAATCCTGGCCGGTGAAACCAACCACCGACAAGCAGAAGACGGGTGCAGCAATGCGGGGCCACAGATACTCTCACTTACTGCGTCCGCAAAGACATGAGCTAGTAGCGCGCCCGCCAAGAGACATTATTCTGGAAAGCTGGTCCCAACAGCACGCACGCCGCTATTACCTTGTTTGTATGCGCGCGAGGAATCTCGTTTGTGGATGGACGAGCGAGCACTCCGAGGGGCTCCGTGCTGCGGACCCACATGACCATAGTAAGTACCACCGAGAGAGCGTTCACGTGTGGGATTTCTTGATGGTCTGGATCCAGCAGCGCCAAGACACAACGATGTACCATGGGAGCTAAGAGCTCGGTGTTTATCATCAACAGAGCCCCTTCTCATCGAAGACGATGAAGGATGATGGGAGACCATATATCGAGCACAGTATTGAAGGTGCGCTACTACGCCAGGTATATCGCGGTCCAGAAGTGCATCTTCACATATCCGCTTACTGATACATCATGGTATAGCCCCACGAATGAGCGCAAGCTCAAGCCTCGTCACCTCGTCCAACGAGCACCCGAGCAGGACGAACGCGACAGACCACGATACAGCGACACAACAGAGTACTGCGTCAGAGGCTGGGAGTACGACGACAGATGGCTCGTGAGGACCGAGGGGCTCGCGACGCGCAAGGGGCGTAGTGACGAGGTGCGCCACCCAAACGCAACGCCCTCGCGCGGTTTGCTGCGTCCGAGCGACTCGAAACAGGCACTGGCAGACACACGTCGCAGAGCCAGACGTTCGCTGTGGTCAGCGGGAGACTCGGCAAAAGCGCAAGGAGGGTTGCGAGGAGTGCGCAACGAGGCGGAGGTCCATGTGGGGCGTAAGCTGGGGTGCAGAGGAAACGCCGAGGGAACTTAAAGCAGAGGATGGCGCACGGTGAGCGAGTGGTTAGGAAGCGAGCGTATCACGGCGCACCTTTCGAGCTCGCAGGCGGCCACGTCATGACCCTCCTATCCACCCCGGGGTTCTGCGCTTGGTATAGTGTCTGTGAATATATTACTTGCGCCTGGCAGCGTAAATCCGAGGATCTTTCTCTGCGCATGAATGAGGACTTGAGGAGGGATGACGAATAGCGAGAAATTTGAAAGGGCGAAGTTGCTGCGAGCCTCGAGGAGGCAGGGAAGCCCACGCGATTGGATGTTCTCCGGGACCTCCATCACTCCTTCCTCTATTACACCCACACGCCAGTCCCAACCTCCCTAGGCAACGCGATCCTCGCATACAAGTCCTTTCCACGTCGGCAGCCTGTACTGATGGGCACAGGCGGGTCGACGTCGACTCGGAGGACCTCAGGCGATCGCGACGTGTTGCGTGCTGTCGAACCGTGCACTGTGCCCCACTATCACTTTTGTGACATTTCGCTGCTGCTGATACTGTTGTAGATGCGTTCCCAGCCAGCGTATGCCGTCTTATTAATTATGAGCTGGGCAATATTTCCATGACCATCACCCGCGCGACCGCCAGCATCGCCCCGTGCCGCATACTTACACATCTCCTCACACAGCAACAAGATCGCACATTTTGCGCACACCCTAATGTCATCCCGCCCAGGTCACCAGTTGGATTTGGAGAAGGGCGCAGGGCATACAGTCATTAGGTGAGCACATGCACCACATATATGTATTTATTCTGCTAGTGCTTATACTGCCGGCCAGCCACACTGCACACGATCCTCGCGCTCAAGACAGAAGCGCGCACCAGACACTACCTCCTTGAGCTCACCACCGGCGTCGACGTCTAGCTAGCATCCGTCGGACTCGGCGACGATGACAAAAGGCACCGCGCCTCTTGGCCCGCTTGTCCAACGCGACTGCTTCCGACCCGCCTTCTGCGTTGCGCGCACAACTGCCCAAAGAATCAACAATAATACCAAGGATCCATGATCTTGACAGGTGATACAACCGAATCCTGCTCATCTGGGTGCACACTCGGCACATTCTGCGTGAAACTGTTCTGCTAATCTCAACAGCGAGGCCTCGCATGAACCCGACGTCTCCTCCGAGTCTCTCCCCATCTGCTGCGTCTTTATTTCTGACCTGTCATTCTGGCCATAGTCACCCTACGCTCGTCCTCGACCTAGTGCTTTACTGTCTACGTGTATAGCGCTCTTCAGGCTTCACGGCGCGCGCGATGCTGCGAAGCGTCCAGACAGAATACAGCGGCATGTCGGCGGCCATCCAGCCAGCTTTGACTTGTCTATCCAACCTCGTCACTTCGACCAGTACACAGCCAACGACCATCGTCAGGTTGCTTCTGGCGCGTCGTCCCAAGCTCAAGCCGTCGCCGGGTCGAGATGCGCGACGCACAGTGCGTTCACCGTCTTCTGTTTGCTGGGATCCTGTTTGATCGCCTCGTCCTCGTCAGCTGCTTATTGTGTCCTTGGCAAAAATGTAGAACCCTGCGGATTATGCGAACTTTTTGCGTGGTCGGTCATCTTTCACAGGCGTCCGGGGAGTTGTTGACGAGAATACCATGCTTTGGAATCCAGTCGCTTGTCACCACGGGCGGAGAATGGGTAGTCTTGATGGCCGCGGCGTTGGCCAAAAGACCGCAGAGAGTCAGCGTCGACGATGCAAGACAGTATGTCTTTTTCTTCCGGGACATTATACAGGCAATGAATAGTCCCCAGGAGCGCCAATCGCCACGACACCCCTTCCATTCAGGCTGAGCCCCCGCGAAGACGTGCGTATTCGATGCGAGTGGCCACGGGCAAGCATGTCTCGCAGACCATCACTGTGACAAGGTCCGTTGCACGCAGAACCGCATAATGCGACACAGTCCGTGCATCAAGACTAATGCTAGTTGAGTATATGCTACCGTGCAATTTATTCGCCGAAACACTGACACCATCGACTGAGTTCATCTCCACATGCTGCACTCCCTGCTTTCTCGCAGTTGCTGCGCGTATGGCCTGCCGCTGCCAGCAGCTCTTCTCGCACCAGACCTTGGACGCGCACGGGAGCACCCGCTTAGGCAGCCACGCTTGTTCGTGCTCCCAATCTCTGCTCCCATACGTTGGTGTTGTTCCAGTTGAACCGAGCGCTTCACGATCATTGTGCACAAATGTTGTGATAATCTGTGAGCTCTTCGCATCCCATAAGCATCGGTTACCTCACCAGCGCTAGGGCCGCATACCCGAAGGAAAATAGATATAGGGTAATAGTAAATACAAGGAGGTCAGTAGCAATTAAGGAGCTTGACCATACAAGAAGGGAACAAATACGGCTATACGACAAAATGAAGACGCTACGTTCTGCACCTGGCAACGCAGCCATCAGCAATAGTACATCGAGAACCAATCCGGAGCCAGGTAAGACCACCATTTTCCCTGCACGATAGACACCTCCCACGGCGCTGCGTAGTGCTGGTACAAGTCCACGCTCGCACGAGCGTTCTCGAGCTTAACGTACGTCAGATATTCAACCTCATAATATAAGCATGACACAACGAACCACATCGAGTGGCCCATTCTGGATGCGCCGTCCCATCAGTCTCAATACCAGGGTCGCCAACCCGATGGGACAAGGGAGATTGAGCTCTTGAATGAACGGCTGATACAACCCGACGTCGCGTGTATTCAATGCCGGGTGGCGAATTCCCAGCACTAGGGAGTATTGAGTTGACATACAGTGTTCCCAATTAACTTGGATCGCTTACCTGACAGGTCATTGTAAAGGCAGTGCCCGATAATAACCTTGTTGAAGATGATGTCCATGACTTGCTGTTGTACTTCGCCAAAACTGACCGCCTCGGCTTGTGCAATGACACATGAAACTGAGGGTGAAAGTCGCATAATAATCAGGCTGCTTACGAGAGTTTAGGTGGTGGGCCTGGATGCCAGTAACATGCGTTTGATAGTCGGTCACCGGAGACGTGGGGATTACGTAACACGACAAGAGTTCATTTCCATCGAAACCTACAATGCCGACACGACTGAGGACGAATTAGCGTTAGTAGTCCGTGAATACAGGTCAGCTAAATACATACGCCAGCATGGGGACACACCCGCCATTTCCGATGCCCACACTGACGCAGGACAACGCGACGATCTGGTCACGAGACGGTGGGCGTGGCATTTGATTATGAATCGATGTCGGAGTGAGTGAAACGGGCGCGAGTGGACGAGACGGAGGATGGGGAGAGCGGTGGGAGCAAGAAATAGTCCGGAGGGACGACGCCTGTGTGGTGGACGCTTAGATTAATTCTATACAGAGGACTTCGGGTAGAGGATAGCACAAACGTAGAATATATTGATGTATAAGATTTCGGGTACGACGAGTCCAACGCAAATAGATCGCAGTACGGAGGAGTTGGAGAAGATGTCCGCCCCTATCATGTATAAGCTCTCAATAAGTTGTGGTGAGGAAAATACAGCGTTTTTTGAGACACGAGCAACGGAGTTTTGGAACTGGAATCGCCGTTTGGGCAGGACGAAGGTGGCACAGATAGTCCTGGCCGAACACTGTGCCCAAAATGTAAGTATTGACGGGGGCAAAAAGACTGCACAATCGTCATGCATAGGGAAGATTGAGCACCGGTGCCTGCACCAATTAGATAGCATTCGTGTTACGCTGATTTTACTAGGAGCACTTCCGTCTTGTGTCATGGACGGACGACGTCAAATACCAGGCGGATGCTCGTCGTCAATGCGTTTTCAGTCACACAGCGGCATAAATTATATAGACACTTTTTTACTACACGTCGCTCAGTATATCGGTGCTCGCCTCAGTTTGCCACAGTTGCGTGAGGTCACCCTCTTCTCTGTGGTCAGTAATGTGTCCTCGTACATGGCGCACGCTAGTCCGCAGGCGCTGTACGCATCCTGCGTGGCTGCAGCGCATATCTGCACAGCCAAACACCGCCCATATGCGCGCAAACCGCCATCCACTGACAGACAAGTGCGTGTCCGCGACCCGCGACCTCCACGAGTGTCACACGTCCAGGCCAAGCAAAGTCGCGGTCTTCGAAGGCGTGTCCATCACGGGGGGGAAATCTCCGATACATCTAACCATTCTCCGGGACACGGACAGTATCTTGTAAATAATGTGTCAAGTACAGTCAACGTGCCGCGGGTGCTGTCACTCTCGTCAGTCCCGATTGCAAAAAAACACTAAGGTTCACTCACGCGGAAGCACCCGGGCTGCTCGTACACAGAAAATTTAAATCCGCCATACTGACACGCCTTCGCAAACTCGTCGAGTGCCTCCTGACAAGTCCCGAGACGACCGTCGCAACGTCATGGTCAGCTGCAGTTATGGAAGAACACGTTGCGCGTCCCGAGACCCGGCCGTAGATGTGGTACTGAAGGTGCTTGAGGGCAGGCGGGAAACCATACGCCTTCTCCGGCAGCCGCGCAACCGCGAGCGTCTCGAGGCTCGGGAGCACGTCGAGTAGCGCGCACGGCCGTGCATCCGCAGTGTCCATCATGACGAGCGTGCGCAGCTGCGCGAGCATGCCGGACTGGACGAGGGCAGCGGTGTCCGCCAAGTTCGAGACGTACAGCCGCAGCTCGAGGTCGTGCAGCGCGGGTTACAACCGGCTGATCCATGCGGATGTGGAAAGCGCTTCTAGCTCACGACTCGCAACTGCGTCTACGCCTCTTCGTCTCGTACGCTGAGAAAGGCGGGGCGCACATGGATGACCTGTAAGGGGCTAGTTGGAGGTTGACGACGTTTGTGCACAGCTAGATCGCGGGCGGCGCATTCGTTCTCTTCTTTCTCTTTTTGACTCCGCGGAATATAAAAGATGCGGCATGGTGAGAATACAAACGCGCTGAGATGGGGCGTCTCGCGTAGCGTACGGAGGAGACGCCGACACTTGAGTTGGAATCGGGACTGTTGAACTTGAGCTGGGGCAGGCGGCGGTCCAGGTCGAGGACCCGCTGTGCAATGGGTGTCCACGCCCGGCATACAGCGCACAAGCACAGAGGGTGTGACAGTCGACCATGTCGTGTTGAAAGGATCGGTACACCCATTCGATCATCTGGACGTCCAAAGGAACGGAAGTCAGGGGCGAGAACGACGGAGGGAAAATGGCCCATGGAGAGCTGTGAGATGATGAATATGCTATGCTCCTACCCAGATAAATTGGACGACACACCTTTGCGAGAATAGAGATGGTGCTGTAAAAGTATGAAATTTTGAGGCCATTTAACCCGAGAAAGAAACGGAACTACGCACCAGGGCAGCAGTGAGTCTGATTGAGAAAGATCGCGATGACGCCGGACAAGCATATCGTTCCAAAGGGTCGCACTTTGACTTGACGGCTGCGTCTAGTAGGAGATGAATTGGTTGTCTGGTGTGTGATGGCCGAAACCGCTTCTGGGAATGATATAGGAAGTTCAGTTGAACGCAATGCGCGACGGAGACAGAGAACGGCATACGTCCGCGTGCGTTCAAGCGAGACACACCTCGGTACTACAATCTTCAAGGCTGAAGCGAACACAGCCTACCTCGCGAAAACGAACGCGATGGCGCGAGGAGGCGCGATGATTGATCCTGAGTATTGAGATCAGACCGGGGAGAGCTGGCGTTAGTTGCGTTTCCGAGTCTCTGTGTACGGGGGCGCTGCCCCAGAACGGCTGCGGTCGGCGTTGCGGTGGTGGTGAAGAGCAAGAACTGCATCGCAGGGCAGAGGGCGCGTTGTGGCGCCCACGTGGTAGGCGCCTCCGAGAGTCCTCCGACTCGGACCCGGACTCGTCTCCCATCTGCGACGGTTCACGCTGCCATCGTCGAGGATCCGGGACTCTCCTGCGCATCGTCGCCAGCTCGCTCGCTGTGCTCGAGCCCCGTTCAACATTCATACAGCGGCCTTTTTCGTGACACTTGCGCTGCTGAGTTCAAGGTATCTGTTGCCTCCTCTGACCCAGGAGACACAGAAGACACCATATCGCAATTCAAGACCGTACCTCTTCGTCGCCTGTCCAGGCAGATGGAATGGTCAGGTTCAGGATCACTGGCGATGTCAGCCGACGGTGCGCAGATTTTGACATTGTGTCTCTGCTTCTCTGACGTCGTCTATAGACCCCGGGTGCTCGACGCTGGGCTGGCGCGGCCGATCCATACCTTCACCGTTTTACTAGTCTACATGGTCTGCTTTTCCTTGCCCCGACCGCGGACGCCATCCCTACGCAGCCCCGCCAATTTACGATCCTGCGATCCTGGTTCTCCCGGACGCGGCGGACGTCTCAAGATCGCGATGTGCGACAATCGAAGACTCGATCAAGGACGATTGCTGCGCGCGTGTGGGGACACCTCTGGGCCTATCACGGGTGGAGCACTGTCGGGTGTTGTCTTGCTGGACCGAGACGAGAGAGCGATCGAGGGGACCAAGGGTCAGCGAGCGGCGTAGACAAAAGTACGTCAATTTTCGTGTCACACCAGTGAGGGATAATAGATGCTGATAAAATGGATGTGGCACACACGCCGTTTTTACATAGGTTGCATGCGCGCGAGGAACGCGTCTCGTTCAGGTACGGACCAGCAACGACTCTAAGGGACTCCGGTACTGTGGAGGCGAGCGCTAGCAATAGTGAGTACAGCCGCTATATCGTTCACATGCAGCATACTGATGATCGATTCTGCACAGCGCGAAAAGATCTTAGCGACGACCATGGGAGCTCGACGTTCATCAGCATCGAAGGCCTTCTCGTCGAAGCCGATCGACGGCGGCCATGTCTCGACCAGAGGAGCCAAGGTGTGCTACGCCAGGTGCATCGCGGTCCAGAACATCGGCACACTCCTGCTTACAGACACTCATGATGTAGGCCCGCGACTGAGCGCATCATCACCTTGTCCTAGCACGAGCACGCAGCACGAGCGCAGGACACATGCGAGCGTGCGAGCGGCTACGATACAGCGACGCAGAAGGGGCGGTGTCTCCAGGAGATGGACGCTGGGAGGACGACGCAGGCAGAGGGCCCGCGAGGCACCGGTGACGCGCAAGGGGGCCCAGTGACAAGGCGTGCCGTCCGATCGCAATGTCCTCGCATGGTTTGCTGCCCCAGTGACAAGGCGTGCCGTCCGATCGCAATGTCCTCGCATGGTTTGCTGCGTCAGTCTGAGCGACTCGGGAGCAAGCAGACGCACGCCGCTGAGCCAGACGTTCACCGTGGTTAGCGGGAGGCTCAGCGAAGGCGCAACACCCGAAGGCGCAACACGAGTGTTGTCAGGAGTGCGCGAAGAGGTGGAGGTGGAGGTGGGGCATGAGCTAGCGTGCAGGGGAAACGCTGAGGGAAGCAGAGGAGGGCGCACAATGAACGAGTGGTTAGGAGCGAGTGAGTCGCGCCGCCGACTCGCGGCGCACCTTTCAAAATTCCAAGCTCGCAGGCGGCCACGTCATGACCCTCCTCTCCACCCCATGGCCCCGCGCTTGATGTTTTGTTTGCGGATAGGTTACTTGCGTCTGGCAGCTTGGCGACTGCGAGCATTTTTGTCTTGTGCATAGAGGAGGAGGGACAAAGAAAAGCGACTGAAGGGAGGTTGCGAAGACGAGTAAGCCTCAATTAGTCCTCATGCCTCCCTCAGTGACTGGACCCTCAAATCGGACAATATGTTCAACACACACGGGGGTGCTTGTCGCCAGCCTGTGCTGATGGGCCAGGGAGGGTCGACGTCGAGGACCTCGAGCGAGCACGACGGGAGTTGCGTGCTGCCGGACGGTACGACCGTACCCTGACATTCTCCGCCCGTCGCTTTCAAGTTCGTGCCCACCCGGCTTTCATTGGCTGATATCCATCGAGAAGATTCTATTCATCACAGTATACGGCGCGGACATCGATCTCTCCACGAACGGCGCAGCACCTGCAGTTCTCATCGCAACGGCACCCCAATCCCAGCGCTTCTCGTCTCACCGCAGGTACCTCCCTCCGAGCGCAACAATCTCGTAGCGGTAGCCGGTTCCATGACATTGTGAGCATACACGAGTTTCGCTAGGTCAGTGGCTAACACAAGGCACATAGTTTTTGCGCGATACCAGAACTGCGGGCCTAAGGCTTCCGCTCATCCCTCACGCGCGAGTGCGTGCACTACCTGCACAGTGACACATACCGCCCATGGAGGGCCTTCCATCCCGAGGCGCTCGACATCACATGCGCGAGCCGAGTGTTCAGTTCGCTTGCGGAGTGACGCCCCGCCCGTATGCGTAGCAAATGTTCTTCCGAACCGACGCAGGCCACCTTTCGATCCATGGCCGAGCTGGTGCGGCGCCTCGAGCAGATGGTCGCCAGTGTAACGCCGTTGTGCATCGTCCGCAGCCGCGAGAGGAAGTTTTGGTGCATGCGCATGCAGATTGCTAGAGGACGTGACTTATACATGGTCTGGTGAGCTGGAAGACTCGGAGGCAGGCGCTGTCTAGTCATCGAGGGGGCTGGACAAAGTGAGTGGCGACTGGAAGTGAAAACGCACTAGATTTACTGAGAGCGGCTGCAGATTCCTCAGGAGATCTAGGCTGGTTTGGTGCCGGTGCCGGTGCTGCAAGAGGTGCCGGTGACTTGGCAGTGGTGCTGACTCTGCTGAGTCACTGACGGGCTTTCGGAGCTTAAATACGCCGGCGGCCAGTCACTGTGGCAAACGCTACCATCCTCACTTCTCACCTGCACCATGCCGCGCCCCACTAATCTCTTGGTGGACGGTATTGACTATGGCAACATCCACCCCTCGAAAGAGACGGATTACGGGAACCTACTCATCCCTCAGTTCGGGTGTTACATCGCGTTCACACTGGACCCTGTCGCGACGGTCAGCATCTACAAGGACGCTATAGCGACCGAGGAGGCTAAGGCGATGCCTAAACGAACCTACGTGGGCTTCGTTGACACGGTGAGCTCTTCTGCGACCTTCAAACTGCAGCGGCTGAATGGTACGTTCCAGACCTTGGGCTTACCATCACCTCTTCGCCGCTACCATAAGTGTAGATGCTCTTTTCTCAGTCAAAGCCCCCCAGCCCCCGACCCCATGCGCTGCATCGAGGACGGTTTCTGTGTCGCGATTGGGTCTTCAAAGCACCCCAACGGACGCAGGAATATATATCCGTCGCCCCCTCTGCCCACAGGCTGGGGCACGCTGTATCACCATACAACCCAATCCGTCTCTCTCAGACTCCCCACAATATCGCAAGGTTATAGCGGATGCTCGAGACTGTCCAACATTGATATGGCCGTTCTCTACATCTCCAAACAGAACGACCGCCACTCTCAGCGGTTAAGCTTGCAATCTCGGTCTTTCTCTTCTCCCCCAGTTATTCCAGATCATCCAAAATCTCCCCCAATCGTCGTACGTGCACCAGACCTGCTGCAGCAGATCAATGCTAAACCATGCCTACAGGATGTGAGCCCCAAGATCGAGGGCAAGGAACGCCTTCTCGTCGATCGCTTCCTGGACGCGACCGATGCTCTCGGGAGAGATGTGGCTGGAGGCAGTGAACTGGGCTTGAGCGACGCCGAATCTCGACGTGACGAGACGTCGACTGCCCCTGAGCCCGGAAAATCTGCTCGTGAGGTCACACTTGACGGTGTGCTTGACAGTGTGGGAGATGTTGCCGTTCAAATGGCGCAGGATTTCTTTGGGTTTGAGGATACAAGGGATCGATTCGTGCCTGTTGCTAACTACACTCGTGACTTGTCGACTGTTAACGTGCTCAGTGATGCACGGTTTCTGTTCGAAGACATTGCGGCCTTGAAGAAGTAAGCTTTTTTCGTCTCAGCGTCATCAAAGTGCGAACTGATTCTCCATCTCAGAATTCAAGACGAAGCAGAGGAACGGCTTCAGCAGAAAGCAACAACGGCCTCCGCATCCGCTGTATCGGAAAAGCACACGCACAACTGTAAGCTCGTC
The DNA here is from genome assembly GCA_019914985.1 of Auriscalpium microsporum. Classification (NCBI taxonomy): domain Eukaryota; kingdom Fungi; phylum Basidiomycota; class Agaricomycetes; order Russulales; family Auriscalpiaceae; genus Auriscalpium; species Auriscalpium microsporum. Next base: position 344,330 of record JAHLMG010000007.1, on the reverse strand, counting down.
CTCGTGAACTGCATGGTTCTCCGTTTCTCATTGCATATCCTTAGGCGTCAGTTTCAGCAGTGTTCCTCCCGCTTTCCGTGCGCCCACATACGTAGCGGCTGCCGCAAATGCCAGCAAGGCGCCAGGAGCGGGTCAGGTTCCGCCTCCCATTGAGGAGGGGACAACAGTGCTTATGCCCACATACGCTCACGTCGCTGCAAATGCCAGGGCACGCGTCAGGGCACCAGGAGCAGTTCGGGCTGCCGCGGATGGCGGATCGGCAGTGCACAAGACGAAGAGTCAATGGGTACAAGTCTCGAAACCTCGGAAGCGAGGCCCGTGAGCCAAGCCACGCTCGTCTTCGACTCCAGACCGCCCACTACCATTCCCTCAATCCCACCGGCACCCATGCTCCAGTACTTCGAGTGGCTCATTTTCCACTCCACCGCTCGCTCTCTCGTTGCGGGCGCACTCGACCGAGCACCATGGACCAAGTATTGTACTCGCACGTAGACTTCGACCACATGGGCGACCCTGCGCCGTTTACGAGCATGCTCGAGCCCGCATACCCAAACTGCCCACCGAGAAAGATCCCTGCGGGGCACTTCCACAGCTCCTCGACAGCGCGGACTGGGCGCCGATCGACTCGTTCCCGCCGAGCTGTACGGGGACGGGAGCCTGTACGTCGTCGACGCCATGCCCGGCCGCGGCGACCTGCTCGCCCACGTTGGCGGACTGCGCACCTTGCGAGTCGCAGGGGACAGCGCGCATGTCTGGCGCATCGTCACGGGCAAGCGCGCAGACCGCGCACTATCGTGAGCCGAGGTCGGACGTCGATTCCTGCGCGAGGCTGCGTGGCAGGCGGAGGAGGTAATGGGAGCTGCGGGCGTGCCGAGGGTGCAGGTGGTGCTCGCACACGATGCGCCGATGGACGAGGAGAACCGCGGTGGGGCCATCCCGCCGCTGTCTGCTGCTGTGAGAGCTAGTCGAGGAGAGAACATGAGGACAGGCGAATCGCGATAGGGTGACGGACGTAAGATTGTTTGGTCAGGAAAGGCGAGTATTGCATGCGTAATGTCAGGAGCACTTGTCTATGCTAGCCACATGACCGTCAAGGGCGTCCTTGATTGTACCGAGCAGAGTGCCAATTAGGAGTCTGCGGATGGCACCATGGATCCTTGCGGCATTGGCTTTGTCACACAAGGGAGGAGTCAGGACACGCGCGTCGGTCCGTGCTGCCGCTTCCACGAGAAGATCTAGATCAGGCCGGCAGTCCCATCCTCTCGCACCATCGCCAGCTCGCTCACCGTGCTCTGGTTCGCATCATACACCTACCACCACATGCTAGGGTTTTCTTGCCGCTAACTCTCACAGACCACAGTCCATTCGTCTCCCCGAATCCCGCGCAATTGTCGCCATCCACCCCGTCCCACAACAGGAAAGCCCCGTGTCCGAACTTGCATGGTGCCTGTACAGACAGACGGGCTCGGGCAGGACTAGGATTGTGCGCGATGATGCAGGACGATGGGGGCGAATGGTGTGCGCACTCTGATTGTCTCTCGACTCCGCTGACACCGTCTGTAGACCCCGCGCTCGCAAATCAGGACGTGCACCGCTGCCCCCGGGCCCGCCATGGTGCACGGTTCGTGAGTCCGGGCTGCCATCCTCATCTGACACGATATTCAACGTCCGTGCAGTATGTCGCGCGCGAACAAGACCGTAACTTTCACCCATCGAACGCCCAGCGCCGATCGTCATCGAGCACTCAACATCGCGGCTCAGGATGTGACACTGCGGCCTCGATCGATGGTCACCGACGAGTCATGCCAGGCCATAGCATGGCGCGCTCGACACCGTAGACCGCCTCGTTTCCACAGCCCCGGCCGGTGGACCACCATCGCCGCTTAGACAACATGTCTATGATGCACGACGTGCGTTTTGTCTTTTCTCGATTACTTCCGTTGTGTTCTATCACTCTCACCAGCACGCGCCACGTCAGCTGCATTGCCCTGTCCACCTGCACCTTCTCGGCAACCCGTTCTTGAGCCTAGGAACAGCTTGCGCACGATTGGATCTTGGTACCTCCCTATTGAATCCACGCGGACGCCCTGTTCTGGCCTCCTGGGCGGGTGTTCGATGCCTTCAGGTTCTTTGAAGATGAACGTTGAGGCGTGTCGAGCGTCGCTCAAGCACTGGACCGTCTCGTCGATACAATGTACAGTAAGTAGGTTAACATAAACTGAATGTTCTGTTCATTTTGCTCGACACTTCACACGCGAGCCGAAGAACAAGGGAGGTGTGGGTTAAAAGGTGCCAGAGAACCTCTACTTCACTTCGCGACTGGGACAAAAAAGCAAAGGATCGAATTCTTCGCCCGCGCATGATCTCTCGGACCACGATGTCTAGCTTCCCCGTAGAAGCGATTACATTGTAGGCTGGTATGCATAGGCATAGCCGACAAGCGCTAGTATGAAACGGTGGGCATCAGGCGCGAGCGGTAGGGGCAAATATTGGGGATTGTAGGCGGAGGCGACCAGGTAAGGAAATATGGCGACGAGGCGCACCGATGGCCGAATATCGAGAAGGCGAGAAGGCGATGTCAACCAGGTTACAAGGCCAGCGTCCTGGAGCTCCGTGCGGTTGTACCAAGTACCCTGAGCGTGCGACATACTCGGCGTGAGCATTGTTGCGCATAGTTTTCGACATGGCGCCGCCAGACAACGACCATAGGAGAGCTGAGAGTGCGGGGTAGCTGGTCCGGATGGGTGGAAGAAGCTCTTGGGGAGATGCTGAGGGGCGTAGCAGCAAGGCGAAGTAGCTGTTGCGCTAGCTGCGACTCGGATATGTCAGTGAATCGGCTGGGGACGGAACTGAGTGCCGCAGCGCACCTTCACGTCCCACAGCTTCTTGCCGTGGGCGGGGCAAACCAGCGAACGGCTTCGGTATGGCCAGTGCTTGCAAAGAGCGACATGTCTTAAGCATGGCTTGTATGCGACCTGGCGTGTTGAAGACACCAACCACCGGCACTAGTGCATTCGCCAGCTACAGACACGAAGAAAAGGTGAAGCCACGCACGAGGTTCGAGCTTGAACTTGAAGGTATATTTGGTCCTGACTAGTTGACTAGGACTCTTGTGACCTGATGCATTGATGTCCTCGTCGATGTCGTCGTCAAGACGCAGACATCGCAGCCGACGATGCGTGGGAAAGCTCTGAGTCACCGAACCGTCGCGGCCGACCATGACATCGTTCCCAAACATTCCAATTAGCTACTACTATGTACTCATCTTCGGAATTGTGCCGAAATGCGGGGAGCGTGATCGTGCAAACCGCAGAGTCTTGTCGATGCCGCCGTGTCCAGCGCGGATCTAGAGTGAGAGGTAGGCTGTACTCGACGGCATCGGGCGCCACGGCAAAGCGCGGAACGCGCGAACAACTTTACAGCTGGCAGCGCACGCGACACACCCAAGCCATTTTTTCGCCCTTTCCCACTTCACAGACTGCCAGTGCAGAGAGACACTACTCAGCTATGGACGATACCCAAGTAGTCTTGGATGCGGGGCCTTCTGTCTTCTTCACAGCGCTCTATACCGTTCGCAAGAGCAACGTGTGCGTACTCTTCAGTGCTACTTTGACGCGTTTTCACCCTATAAAGCAGCATCTCGCTCCACCCTTTGGTATTCCCTGCGTATGTGGCAGCCGCCTCCGCTCTTACATGGGCCATTGGGCCGCTGTTCTCCTTTGGTCCACTCAAGAAGCTCGCGGCGAATCCCACCGAGGCGCCGAGTGCCGACGCAACGGGGTCGAGGTTCGGGTCTGAGGTCAAGGCGCATATCAAGAAGCAGGGTGGCAACTCCATCTTCGTCTTCAAGTTTGTGCGACTCTTGTCTGTCCTCGCCCTCCTCGGGCTCCAGGTCGCCAGCCTCGTCCAAGATGAGGAGCATCGCGCGGGGATGAGGAAGCACTGGGGGAAGGACACGCATGTAGGAGATACTAAACCCGAATGGATTGATTACATTCTGTCGATGACATACGTGAGACGCATACAACCTTCTCGTCACGCTCACTGCTCTGATCACGCTGCCATGGTTAGCTCTACGCGTCCTTCTTGGGGTTGTTGTCTGTCGCCGCAGCATACAGGCGCGCCATAACGGCTGCACGGCACCTCACCGTCGTCCTGCTTTCTGCGCTAGCGGTGTACGCATACCGGGATCTGTGGCCCTTGGCGACTTTCACTCTTACTCCACTCGACAAGCGCGAGGGTTTCTTGCTTTGGGCGAGGATCGCTGTCCTCGGCATCGCTTCGATCTTGATCCCACTCACTATTCCTCGGAAATATATCCCTCTTGACCCCCAGGTAAGATGAGATTACTGCCGACTCGCGCAAAAAATAATGTCGAGATGCAGGATCTATCCCCTGAACCCAATTTGGAGCGAACAGCCCCCATACTCTCGATGGCGTTTTACACCTTCCTGGACCCCATCGTCTTCCTAGCGAACCGTGTGCCGCACCTTTCACATGACCAACTTCCCCCACTCGCAGACTACGAGCATGCGAAGAATCTTGTCCAAAGAAGCTTCAAGGTGGGCACCCACTCATGCCCAATTGATGTCGTCTTCAACGCTCGATCCACAGCACTTGGATGTCTTCTCGGGTGGTCCCAAGAGGCATCTATTCTTCGGTTTTATGAAGGTGTTCAGTGAGTCCGCAGATATTGGGCTGATGGACCCTACTGACGAGACTCAGTACGCGAGTATATCGCCCTTACCTTCCTTATCAGCTTGAAAGTAGGCGTTATTGCCAGTCGCTAGTCAAAATCATTCTGATTAAGTGTTATAGGTCCTCACCGGCTTCTTCGGTCCTGTTGGGATCAATCGTCTGCTTGCGTGAGTGCCGTAGCTTCATCGACACGGCTAGTTCTCAGTTTGTGCTCCAGCTATCTCGAGACCAACGGAGAAGGTGCCGTGGCACGCCCATGGGTCTGGATCTCCTGCCTTTTGCTCGGGCCTTTGGTTGGTTCGCTCGCCATGCAGTGGTACACTTTCATCGCCGTGAGTACAGCAATTCTACGCCTCTGTTTTGTTTCTCACGTGCACGGCAAGCTCAGACTGGCGTCCTTGTCCGGGTTGAAGCGATCATCACGCAACTCGTCTTCGAGCACGCGCTGCGCATCCGCATGAAAGCTGAGACGCCAAGTCGCGCGACGAGCACGGCCAACACCCCGGACAACGGGAGCGAGGCTAGTTCTTCTGAGCTGGAATCGGAAACCCCATCCGAACTCAGCCATTCCGTCGAGGAGGGCTCGATCGAGAGCGGTGACGAGACTCTGCGCGCTAGCGCGCCGAGCGTGCGTTCCTCGACTGCCAAGGGAAAGGGAAAGGCGAAGGAGCCCGAGGCAAAGACTCCAGAGTTTGAGACCGAGAAAAAAGAGAGTAACTTGGTCGGCAAGATCAACAACCTGGTGTCCACGGATTTGAGCAATATCACGGACGGCCGTGATTTCCTTCTCTTGAGTACGTAACAATATGACCTCGCGATGCATTCGCTGATATGTCCTTGCAGTCCTGTACATGCCCTTCCAGCTCGCCCTCAGCATCTGGTTCTTGTATGCGATGCTGGGCTGGAGGTGAGTTTGCTGGTAGCTCGCTGAGAAGACAGCTTCTCTGATACTCCGTGAAGTGCGTTCGTCGGCACGGCCGTGATGGTTATCTTGTTCCCAGTCCCTGGATACGTCGCCAAGACGATGCAGACTGTTCAGCAAGAGGCAATGAAGAAGGTGCGTCTGGCTACGCACTGTTGGTCTTGGGCAGTGCGCTTAAGACGATTTTAGACCGATGCAAGAGTCCAAACGGTATCCGAGACCATGGGTGTCCTTCGTATGATCAAGCTTTTTGGCTGGGAGCCTAAGATCGACGGCAAGATTGCTGAGAAGCGGGACTTGGAACTGAAATGCGTCAAGAGGCGCCAGCTTCTCAACCTTTTCAACGGCACCTTGAAGTATGTTAGGCTGTCGCATTTCGTCCTTGGTCGGTTAATGACTACTAATCTCACAGCAATATAATTCCTGTGTTAGTCGGAAGTAACCTTCGGCCTCCGACCCTGCACTGTACGTTGACGAATGTTCCATTCAGATGATTGCAACCTTTACAGTCTATGTTAGTCCATGATTCTACTCAAGTAAAACTGAGCGACGCTGACGTGCGACCAGACTAGCATCATGCAAGAGAATCTGAAGCGTAACCGTCTCCTCCTTCACCAAGTTGTTCAAAATTGACGACTCCCGATAGCTTCTATCGTCTTCTCTTCTATGGCCGGTACGTCGTCGCTGCCTTTGCGCACCCATGTCGAGCTCAGAATTGGTTCGCAGTTTTCGAAATCATGAGGGACCAGCTTCACAGTATATTCTACATGATTCCGATGTTCATTCAAGGTCAGTGACTTCTGCACGGGCTACATTTCCCAAGCACTAACTATTCCAACGCAGCCAAGGTTTCTCTCGATCGTGTGGACGAGTTCCTGCACAAGGTAGGCGCATTTCACCCGAAGCAGCGAGGCGCTTATTTCTGACTTTATATGCAGACAGAGCTTCTTGACGAGTTCACCCGCTCTGGGGAGGACGCCACTCGTTCCATGCTCGCTGAAACCTCGCGTTTCGACGAGGACCTGGTCGGCTTCGAGAACGCGAGCTTCACCTGGTCGACCGACGATGCCAATGACTCTACGCCTAGCCGCAAGTTTTCGCTCCGCATTGATGACCAACTGCTCTTCAAGCGCGGCGCAATTAATCTTATCATTGGTCCGACAGGCTCCGGAAAGACTTCCTTGCTGATGGCACTGCTTGGTACGTATGCTCGGCGTGTTTCTCAGTCCGCATGTTGACGGTGTGGGGCAGGCGAGATGCACTTTGTTCCGCTCGGACCAGGATCTCGGTACTACCGTCCCAGGAAGGGCGGTGTGGCGTATGCTGCGCAGGAGTCCTGGGTTCAGAACGAGACGATCAGAGTAAGAGCGGTAGCACCGATACCGGAGAATTGGTACTGACAGAGCACTGCAGGACAACATCCTGTTCGGAGCGCCTTACGATGAAGCCCGCTATGAGAAAGGTCGGTGATGGATGGTGAGTTTGCCATCCGGTCTGCTGAACAGCGACACAGTTGTGCACCAGTGCGGGCTAAAGCGGGATTTCAGCCTTTTCGAGGCTGGCGACAGGACGGAGGTCGGAGAAAAGGGTCTCACCTTGAGGTACGCGTATAATCTATGTAGCAATTGGAGCGCATCACTGAAAACTTCCTCTCCGTCAGTGGCGGCCAGAAGGTACGCATCTACAATATATCAGTGCTATCGTCTGCTCATTTATGTCCAGGCTCGTGTTACACTAGCGCGTGCCATCTACTCGTCAGCCGAGACCATTCTCCTCGACGATGTAAGCCCTATGGTCGTGTTCCCTCGCCTGGACTGACACTGCTGTGTAGGTGCTTGCTGCGCTGGACGTCCATACAGCTCGGTGGATCGTGGACAAGTGCTTCAAAGGCGATCTCATTCGCGGGAGGACCGTGCTCCTTGTGGTGAGCGAGGTATACTGTCCGGTCTCGCCGGCACTCCTGACATCCATTTCCAGACGCACAACGTTGCAATGGTGAGCCCGATTGCAGAGTACGTCGTGTCCTTGAGTCGAGATGGCACCCTTGCGAGCCGCGGCTCTGTTTCTGAGGCCCTTGCGAAGAACCATATCCTGCAGGAGGAGCTTGCAGAGGAGATCCAAGAGATCCAGGCCGACGACAAGGAGATCTCTGCGCAATCGCCCGATAAACCAGCCAAGCATGCGGACGACAAGCTCATCCTTGCTGAGGAAGTCGCGGAGGGTCATGTCAGCTGGGACTCATGTGCGGGCGACCGCCATTCGTGACTCGTGCGGTGGCGGCTGACGGGGATCGCTTGTTCACAGTGAAACTTTTCTTGAATGCCCTCGGTGGCTCGCACGCCATATTGTTCTGGGTCCTCTTCTTCGGCGGTATGCTTTTATGTGATGTGGCTCGATCAGTTCAGACTTGGTGGATGGGATACTGGGCCGAGCAGTACGATGTCGTCGTGGACCCGTCCGAAGTCAACATTGCCTAGTAGGCTATCTTACATTCCAGAAGCTCAGCGTGTGCTGACTAACTTCGCCTAGCTATCTCGCAATCTTCTGCTTGGTCTCGGGTATGGGCATCCTGGTGTATTCTGGCGGGAGCGCTATCTACGTGTTTGGCACTTTGAGGGCCTCAAAGAGTATTCACCGCCGCCTTGTGCGGTCCGTTCTTGGTGCAACACTACGGTGGCTCGATACCACCCCGACGTCCAGAGTCATCGCTCGCTGCACGCAAGATATCCGCGCTCGTATGTTCTTCAAAGTCTAAGAACCGTTTCTATCACTGATAAGCTTCTTCAAGTGGATGGCCCGGTCGCCAACAACTTTGTTTGGCTCGTGGAATTTTCAGTCTCCATGTTGATTAAGCTAGGTGCCGTGGTCGTGCTAACGCCCGTGTTTCTCGTTCCCGGTGTTTTAGTTTTCGCGCTCGGAGGCTGGTGCGGCCAGATCTACATGCGGGCCCAGATCGCTGTCAAGCGCGAGATGAGCAACGCCCGTGCCCCCGTTCTCGGCCACTTTGGTGCTGCTATCGCTGGACTCAGTACGTTTTGCTCGGTCATGGTCTTAACATGTTGTCTGATGCACGTATGTCCACAGCTTCCATCCGTGCCTACGGCGCGCAGGTGCCCTTCCGGACGGAGTCATACAAGCGTATTGATCGCTACACCAGGGCTGCGCACACGTTCTATAATCTGAACAGGTGGATCAGTCTCCGAATTGACATTCTCGGTGGCGTCTTTACTTGTGCTCTTGGGTCGTGGTTGATCTACGGACCGAAGGGCTCGACTGCCCTGCCGTCCAATACCGGTTTTTCTCTCACGATGGCCGGTCCGTCAGCGTCGCTACGAGCCGCTCACCCACTAACGTTCTTTTAGTCGGTTTCAGTGGCATGATCCTGTGGTGGGTCCGGATTCTCAATGACTTTGAGATCCAGGGCAACAGGTGCGACTCATCGGCATACCCGTGAAGGGCAGCGCTCATCGTTCTCTACAGCTTGGAACGTATTCTTGCATACATCAAGATCGAGCAGGAGCCCAAGTTTACTAAAGATGGCGTGCCTCCTGCGTACTGGCCGGCGAGCGGGGATCTTCGCGTCGAGAAACTGTCTGCGCGTTATTCGGAGGTACGCAGCTGTATCCTAGTGAAACTGTGTTGTGCTCTAACCGATGTGCAGGACGGTCCCAAGGTTCTCCATGATGTGAGCTTCCACATCCATTCGGGTGAACGCGTTGGTGTTGGTACGTCATGCGGTGCATAGTCCCTCGTTTGAGACACGCCCACTTATTTCCTTTGAAGTTGGTCGCACCGGAAGCGGCAAGAGCTCTCTTACGCTGTCGCTCCTGCGCTGTATCTCCACGGAAGGTACGGTCTACTACGACGGTATCCCGACTTCCTCCATCAACCTAGACGCTTTGCGTTCGAACATAACCATCATCCCGCAGATGGTAAGTGGACACTGGACTATTTCAATTGCCATTCTTTGACTTTGACCTGCGTCCCTAGCCTGAGCTGCTCAGTGGCACTCTCCGCGAAAATCTTGATCCGTTCGATCAGTACGACGACGCCACGCTGAACTCGGCCCTCCGCGCTGCGGGACTTTTCTCCCTCCAAGGCGAAGATGACAGCAGCCGTGTCACCCTCGACAGCGCGATCTCTATTGGCGGCGGCGACCTCTCCGTTGGACAGCGCCAGATCATTGCATTGGCCCGGGCTATCGTGCGAGGCAGTAAGCTCCTCATCCTCGACGAAGGTTAGTGGACGCCTTTTTGGTTATGATACAAGGCACAGCTGATATGTTTCGCCATAGCCACTTCTGCCATTGACTACAAGACGGACGCGATAATCCAATCGTCACTGCGCAACGAGCTCAAGGGCGATGTCACGCTCATTACCATCGCGCATCGTCTGCAGACCATCATGGACGCTGATAAAATTGTGAACACCTTCCTACCCAGCGCAGACAAAAATCTGACGTTTCGCAAACAGATGGTTTTGGATGCCGGACGCATCGTAGAATTTGGCAGGCCCAGTGATCTTCTCAAAATCGAAGATGGGTGCCTGCGTTCGCTCATCGACGAGAGCGGCGACAAGGAGGTGCTCTATGTTATGGTTTCCAGCCACGAACACGCGACACCGTTACTCGGCCATGCCCAGTCAAGTTGATTCAACGTGCTGTGATATATCCGTGGACAGTCTATACAGAATGGGTAGGATCTAATGTTATGCTACTATACGCTATGATCTATGCTTTGAGTACCTTTCGCGTCACCGGCGCTGGTACCACTCCGGGCCCTCTTGCCGCATGCAGCTGACATCGGGTCGACCATATGTAGGCCGGTGATGCAAGGGTAGGTATGTGCTATCTGGCCCGCGCACGGTCCCTTGCTTGCGGACGGACCAGTCATGATGCATGACGAGCCCGGCGCTGATGTTAATCCGGTGGCACCTGGAACCTTGCCTGTCCCTGTGTGCTCGATGCCGTGAGTTGCTGGGCGCGCCTCGTTGCAACTTCTGTCTCTCGTGATTATACCGTCAAGCGACGGATGTTGAAGAATCGGCGAGGTGGTCGCCTGTTGATACGAAGGCCACTAGATCTTGGAGGCAGGGGAAATTTTGCGCGGACGATGATCACTGGAATGTCCGAAGGAATGCGAGGTCAAGAAGGAAATAAGCGGCAATAGCTGAGCATGATCTGAGGGAGAGTCGTGGGCTCGTCGGAACGGCTACAACTTACGACCAAACTGTTATGGCAAAGTTCGGCCGGGGAATGCCGGCTCGGCCACCTCTGAAAGTACCCGATGAACATCGATTGGCCCTTCCATCCACCCTCATCCACTCGTCCGCTCGCCCGAAATCACTCAACATCCAACATTCTCACTCTACGGGCGCCGCCCGGCATATTTAAACGCGGCCCTGATGGCGATTTCGCGCCACGAGCGGTGGCAGCGCGGCGGGACGTCTCATCTCTGCGACTGACGCAAATGCTTGAGCCGCTCCGCCAACAGCGCAATGTGCACAAGGTCCTCTACTTAGAACCTTAGTTGGCTGGGCATTGCATTGTTCTGCGTCGCGCCGGTGGGTCTGAATCCTGGCACGTGATGCATGCAAACCATCAGGTTCGCGTCTTGAGTCTTGACTCAATCCACCATCACCCCCATCGACTCCATCGGCAGTTCAAACATCAGCCATGATTAAATTGCGCGCGCCGCCAGCTCTATATGCACCAGGCTCTGAAGCTGACTTCCTGGCAGCGCGTCGGGAGGTGAGTAGGTACCTTTCCACGCCTGCGACTGACCTGAACACCCGAGCTTCCAGGCTCGCGCCAGGCGCAGTGCGCACAAGACCCCTTTTGACCAACTTCCAGCTGCCTTTAACGTACAAGCCCACTCAAAGGCCCCCAAGCTGATCTTCGGTCTTGAAGTGTCCCACGCGCAGTTTGTCGACTTCGCGGTCCGCCACAACCTCATTCGAGACTCTCTACAAGCTCCCTATGTCTGGCTGGACTGCCCCTTGGAGGTTTTGCAGTACTTGGAGGATAGGAGTGGGGGTCTCCTGGCAGTGGAGCCATCCTACGCAGTTGATTTCGACAAAGTGGTGATTACTCTCTATTCGAACTACAGCATGGACGACAAGCGGTACAGCGAGAAGGACGAGAAAGAGGTGATTGAGGTTGTGCAGCAGGAATTTGGGACGGACGAGCCATTCAGATGGTATTGGCCTGCGTGACGAGCGCGCGCGCGATGGGCTCGCAGGTGCGTGGCTCGAATTCTTACGTTCTCGGTAGGATACTAATACTTCATTTGCAGTGCGTGTTCGCCTGAATCAACACCGTTGTGCTTTCTGTATCTATATCATACCTCCGTCCTGTCACGCTCTGCAATTGTCACTTTCTGTATTTCTGTCGCACTTCTCGACGTGTCGCGTGCTTTCAAAGTCCATCTTTCCACAGGTATGACTTCCTATATTACTGCAGCTCCCTGCTAGCTTGCGAGGGGACTGGAAGAGGCGCGGTGCAAGTCATGCGCCACGGATAGCGCGCCCACAGGATGCTGCAACTGAAGCAGGCCAGAAGAACCAATCCCTTACATTGCACCCAGCGCTGTCATACTGGTCGCCAAGCTGTCGCGCTGATTCACCCTGGGAAGACGCCAATCTGGACGCCGCGACTCTTTCGAAATGAGGACTTTCAGAGTACCGGAGGTACGCTGTGCGCCCACGCTCTTTGCTAAAAAAAAGTGGCTTATCCGCAGGAGGTTTCTGTTAACGCCCAGACGACCCGGTGAGGCAGCTATCCTCTACGGGTTCGCACTTAAACCCGGTCGCCTGTGCTGCAAGCTCGTGAAGATGTGGGTTAGCAACAAATATCAAGTGAGCGATTACTACATGAGCCACAGTACACAGCACGAATGCAAGCAAAGACGTCCAGTCCATGGAAACAGCTAACTTATTGGATTTGCAGACGGGCACGTACTATAGTCGGCCCAGACACACCCAGATGACCAGCTCTCCGTGTCAGCCACGCAAACCAACGTGCAAGCCATTGGCTTCAAAGAATGTAGAGAGCTACTTCACTTCCGAGCCACACCATCCTATGTGCGCGGAACACGTCAATTCGGTCTCATTATGCGAGCCTTCTACAGAATTTGATCGCGTCCGGCACAGCTCGTCATGACTGCGCACAGCATTCACTGGATATAGACTAAGCGTTCCGAAACGTTCAAGTATAACAGAGACTCAACCAAGCGCAGAGCGCGCGGCCGTGACTCCTTGCCTCACCACCTCCTTCGTCCACCAACTTGGCCACAGATCCATCACTGCGGAGCCTTCTCTTTGCGTTTATCACTCCCGCTGGCGGCCTGGGCCGGACGCGAACTGGCACTGGCAGCACGCACAGGCCGCTTGCGTGCCGGCTTGGAGCGGGGCTCAGCGTCCGACGAATTCGGCTCCGAGTCAGATTCTGACGGCCGATAGGGATCGTCCGCTTTTTGAGGCGACGACAAGGGCGCGTTGAAGTAATCGTACTCGTCCTTCCGAGTTTTGTCCTCCAAGCGCATTATCTTTTCCACACGTTCGATTGCAGCTGCCTGGCCGTTCGAAGCCCTTTCAGCGAGGTGATGAAACTAGAATGATATTATACATACCGAAGGGTTGGCAGGGGGCACGAAATCAGGTTCCGGTTGCATGAATGATGGTTGCATGTCCGTCTGGACGTGGGCGGAGGCAATCTGCAATGCATGCAGCAAAAGCGGGTGGACCTCGAATGTCACCCAGTTGCCCTTGAACATAGGTTCGCAGAAATATATAAGCTCGAGGTCGGGGAGCTTGTCTTCGCTGAGGTCGATGAATGGCGAGGGCTCTTCCGAGTCCTTGCGCGGCCGCTTGCGCGACGACGGGCCGGGTTCATGGTCGGCAGCGGGCAGCTGCTTGCCATCGTCCTGCGGCCCAGTAGTCTCGGAATTCTTCTTCAGCTTGACCAGACTCCAGAAGAATCCCAGGCTCAGGAATGCGTGGTACTCGGTGCCACCGAAATGCCGGAAGGCGTACACCGCCTGCCAACGCAGTTGAAGAAGGTGGGGCACCATCTTGACGATACAATCGAGTTGGGACTGTCGGGAGCTCCAGTTACCAATCTCTGCATCTGCGGCTTTCGCCTCCCAGAAGAATGCGAGGATAGAGGGCGGGATGTCCGTGAGATGGGTTGGGGTTGGGAAGGTACCACGGAAACTAGCGATGGTTGCGACGTCGGGAGTGCGCTTGTGGCGAGATGAGGGTGCTTCGGTCGTGGGATTTGGGGTATCCCAGAAAACTCTCTGCGGCGATGGCGCAAGGCTGGAGCCCTGAACGTGGATCGCGAGACAGTAGACCTTCAGTATATGTTCGATGAGGGGGTAGTATGGATCTTCGAGCCAGGCATGCTCGAATGCCGCAGCGGTGAGCGACATGAGCTCGTCATTGAAATGATCTTTGTGAATGACGATGCACTATCCGTAGTTCACAAATGTCAGCGAATCTCATCGGAACGGAACGGCTGCAGAAAAACAAGCCGAGCTGCTCACCGTTCTATTCTGCCTGAGCTGCTGGTAGGCAGGATCGTCGAGGGGGTCAACAGCCGCCATCGATATAACGAACAGAGGGGTGGGCAAAGACGCGACTGTGGGAAGGCTTTTATGCGTAGCGGAAGGGCAAGCATCCAGATATGGGCCAGCGCTGACAGCCTCATTGCAGCATGGCATGGCAAAAATGGCTAAATACCTTTATCGATGTCCGTCGAATGGCGAGTCAAGCAGACGCGGCATTGTCCTGCGCACCTTTGTTTGGGGATTGCATTGTTCTGCGTCATACTTCTGTTGGGTTCTTGCCTCAAGCTGACTTGCGGCGCGGCCGCCGGCCCAAGTGGCCGCCGCGTGGGCTGACCTGGCACGTGATCCATACAAACCATACATAAAGGTGCACGCGCGCGGCATCCTGATTCAGCCCTCATCGCCAACCCATACACCAGACATGCTCAGCTTGCGCGCGCCGCCATCCCAGCATGAACCAGACTTTGCAGCCAAGGGCATTGCAGCGCGCTGGGAGGTGAGTAGGCAACCTTTCATGTCTTGCGCGTCTGACGCAAAACGCCCCACTTTCCAGGCCCGCGTCTTGCGCAATGCGCACAAGACCCCTTTCGATCAGCTTCCAGCACACTTCAACGTACAGGATCACCCAGATGCCCCATCGCTGTATTTTGGCCTCGCAGTGACGCATGAGCAGATTGTCGACCTCGCTGTCCGCCACAATCTCATCAAAGACTCTGCACCGTTTCCCTATTTCTGGATGGACTGCATCTTGGAGGTGATAGAGTATCTGGAGGATTGGAGCGGTGCTCTCCTGGCAGCAGAAATGTGCTACACGGTCGAGTGCGACAAAGTGGCGATCACCCTGTACTCCAACCACAGTATGGACGCCAAGCGGTACAGCGAGAAGGACGAGAAGGAGGTGATTGAGGCTGTGCAGCGGGAGTTCGAGACGGACGAGCCATTCCGATGGTATTGGTCTGCGTGACGAGCGCACGCGCGATCTGCTCACAGGTGTGTGGCTCAGATCGTTACATTCTCGGTAGGATACTAAGGCTTCCTCTGCAGTGGGCTGCTAGCCTTTGCAACTTCAGTCAACGTTGTTTTGCCATCTATCTGTATCATAGCTCCGTCGTACACGCTCTGCAAATGTCACTCTCTGTGTTTCTTTCGCTTTCGCTCTGCATGTCGCGTGCTTCCACGATCTC
Organism: Auriscalpium microsporum; assembly: GCA_019914985.1. Taxonomy (NCBI): domain Eukaryota; kingdom Fungi; phylum Basidiomycota; class Agaricomycetes; order Russulales; family Auriscalpiaceae; genus Auriscalpium; species Auriscalpium microsporum. The sequence continues at coordinate 328,959 of JAHLMG010000007.1, read as the reverse complement.
TGTTTCGACCTGGAGAACTTCCTTTCCAACGCGTCACTAGTAACCTGACTGCGAGGAGGATACCTGTGGCGTCACGAGGTGGTACATTAGCTTGGGGCTCGAACTGTCGGGTACGCCCCCAAAGCCAATCGGCTTCGCCTTGTCAACCGCTCCCCGGTTTGCGGCATTTCTACCCAATACGTGGCATCCCTTTCAGATTCATGAAATCATATGGGCCGGTGACTTACACGACGCAGAGACATCGACTTCTATGTAGAGCCTAAACATCTCCTTCCCTCCAAGCCTTCCAAGAGCTGGGAACGGAGCACTCTTTGACCCCATCCGTCGATTCTCCGCATAGCCTTCGAAATTTCCTAGCTCACCGTCGCCTCGCCTCCCGCGCACAACTTCGCACATTCACTGCGTTCAGGGCCCGGATACTATAGATTAAAGTATCTCCGACCACGTCAGCTACTCGGAGTCCCGGAAGCGGGGAGTGAAACTCGGCAAGTAGACCGAACAAGACGGGACCACGTCAAACACTAAGGGTTCGAGTAGACAGCCTGCTCTTACCGTAAGTAGGTAGTCTGCTAAGATTCAAAGTAGCTGGGACCAGGGCGTAGTAGGCTCTCGTGTATTTCTCGTTTTCTAGCTGCTAGTAATCCTTATATGACACAAAAAGGACAGCAATTTATTTCATACTAATTAATACACATATCCCAGTACTGACTCGTGCGCCGGCGTCGCATCGACGCGCTCTCTAGAAGTCGTCCAAAGGGTGGGAGGGAAATCGAAGCTTGACGCGCTTGGGTGTTCGAGCGCGTATGCTTGTGCGTAGTCTGTGAAACGACAAGATGAGAACAACACTAAGAGGAAAGGAGAGTTAACATACAGCGCATATATTCAGCTCCGATGGCCGACAGAGAGCCCTCGTTTCCCGAATCGCGACGCAAGCTCCGCAGGAAGACAGGCCAGTAGCAAAGAGCACATAAGCGTAGTGCAGACCAGGGACACAGCAGAGGGGTGATATCCTGGCAAGTGCAAGGCGAGGTCCGAGTGGGCGCGCGCTATGTAGCTCGAACGCATAAATGTTCGACATATTTACGCACCTTGTTTTTCGATCCGAACGTCATATGCGCACCTTGACGCGTCTCCTCCTGCTGTCTGTGCGCTCCGAGGCACCCTCCTGCTCGTTGTCGTTAGACTGAAGGTCGGAGCCGTCGTCAGCCTGGGGCTATGGACTGCCGCCTGCGCCCTATTCCACGGGTGTCCTCGTCCACGGGTCCTTGATTATAGGATGCGAATGCGCGTGTAAATGCCCTCGTGGCCAGGGAAAGGGGCGGGAGGGCGGTCGTGACTGGAGATGCATGGAGGGAGAAGGTGGAAGTCGAGAGTCAAGCAGAGCGCCGGCGCTCGACTTGACGAAATCTCTTGCCAAACGATTGCGTCACAGCCCCACACCTCCTACAAACCGTAGTCGTCACAGCCCCACACCTCCTACAACCCATAGTACATCAGCTACTCAGACATATTCAACGATGAGAATAACCAGGGAGTTACTCCAGCTACTTGATCTCTGATCAGCCGAACTACTTGCCGATACCGTGCCCATCTACTTGAATTCCTAGTATGTCGACAACTCCGAGCTACTACCGAGTACTTTTACTTTGAGTACACTATCGACTACACCCGCCTCCCACACCTCGAGTAGCTTGTCTTCTTTATATTGGGGAATTCGGGCCCTGAACGCAGTGATTGGTCACGCTCTGCGCCCCGCCCGATACATCCGCCAGCACTCCGCGGAGCACTCCCGCCGTTTCTCGACCCGCACCGCCAGCTCGCTCTCGCCCGCTGCCCCAGAAATGAAGTCGGTACGAAGCTGACGCTTGCCTTCGTCACCGACCAACACTGTGGAAGGCCACCGCTTTTCGTTCATAAATTCTTCGCTTTGGATCGGCGATCAGGCATTGGCCTAGCTAACACCAATGTTGAAGAAAATTCCGACTCCACGGTGCGTCGGATCGTCCCCGGATTATGGTAAGCCTACGTCGTCAGACGAGGCCATCTTGGATGATACTGAGAGGATACTTTCAGGAAACAATTGCAGACTTGGAGCTAATCCAGCGCGAGCCGAAGATACTACACCTGGGTCGTCGTGGCTCCCCTAGCCTCCTTTGCCGACCTCGCGTGGCAGGCAGTCGTTATATGCAGCTACCCGCGCATGAGTAGCGGATGCGCGCGCCGGGGTGAAAGCCAACTGATTCCTGAAGACCTGAAGCTAGGAAGCTTTGAAGGACCAGATCTAGGGCTGGTCGGACCTGGTGGTCGCGGCAGCTTGTGAAAAGCTCGCGCACACGTTATTGGCCCAGCGTGGGAAAGCTGCCTCGCACCGCGTCCGAGTTTACTCCGAGTCGCTCCAGAGTCCCTGCCTCTTACCTCTCATAACTGTAACCATCCCTGCATCACCTCCCGACTCGTCAGGCATGATCCAGTCAATATCCTATCTTTTAGAACGGCTTTCGCTAAGGTATCAATCACAGAGTGTCCTCCGAATCGACAAGGCGAGCACCGGCCCTATCCCAGACGCCATTGTCTGCAGCACGGCGAGGAGAGGAAGCCGAAGGTGCAGCTGGAAATGAGCTCGACGGCGTCAAGTGCACGGATGGCACCCTGCAAGGTGCGACGGGATCTTCGTCAACGCCTGGCAGCCTTACCACGCTGCTGAGCGCGTTCTGGTCCCGCTACACATCGGAAAATCACCCCGAGACAACACAGGCCCTTTTGTAGGTGGGTTGCGAGGGTGTTCGTGGACGGTGGGGAAACACGGGTGGGTCAACTCGGAGAATGCCAGCTGTACTCCGTTCTTACGCGTCGCTCTCCCCAGCAGACTGAGAGAGTCGGCCCCGCATCATCATCACCCTCCACGCTCAGAGCTCAGCGGCGCCCCGAAGCAGTACGAAGTACACGCCCTGCACTTTTGCTGATGGTGCGAGCCTCGCTGACAAAACATTGAAAAACCACACGCGGTCGGCCCTGGCATTGCATTTCCCAGACTCTCACACACCGCTCGCATCTGCCCCTCTTACTCTGATAGCCCATTGCCTGTCAACTCCAACCCCTCCCAGACGAAACTCGTGCACATCCACAGCCGTGATAATTAGCCGCTAGCTGCACTGACGAGCCAACCTCGGGCGGTCGCATGCTGTCAAACGGTGCGCCGTACCCAACTATCATATCTGCGTCCTTTATCTGACGCTGTAATATCACCGTCTGCACAGACCGCGCAACCGCCTGCGCCCTGTGCGGCAGACACGTCGCGCGCAACGAGCAACTTGGAACATCGTATCGCACGTCGTCATTGGGTGCGCGCGTTCCTTTCCTCAAGCCGAGGTTGTCAAGGAGGAAACACAGATGAGCGCAGGGAAGAGGTGAGCACTTTCATGCCCACGGCCAAGGACGGAGGCTGCAGGATGGCGTGCGTCGGTAGCGCGCGCGCGTGGATTTCGGTGGCCAGGTGCGTCCATGTTCTACTGTTGACATGCGGACGCTGTTGAGCACATCCTGACAATAGTACGCGGAGCGGCAACGAGCGGCGTCGGGGGGCAGCACTGATGGACAGTGGCGAATGCGGCGATCATATGGAGACGTCGGCGCACTCGTCCCATGGTCCTGTGCCCGCCGATCCGATAACACCACTGTAGCGGCAGGCGGGCAGTCGCAAGCGCGTTGGCTGCTGCTCACCGGCCTTGTCCAAACAAGCGGGGGCCGGGGTGTGCGTGCCGAGGATGCCAAACCTGCACGCTCGACGAGGTGTTGATGAACGCTCGCGGGGAACTACGAAAACGGCATGTGCAGAATATATTGAAGCAAATCGACATCATATGCCCGTACACGTGTCGACTCGATGGTATGTTGTCCTGCAGCAGATGTCAGTACTTACTCGCGCAGACGGAAACATGCAGACACGTACCTGCGGCCAATGTCCAGGTTCCTCGTCCACCTCCACATCCCAGATGAGGGCCGTTGCATCCAGCAAGCCCGATGCGACTAGCATACCATCAGGCGATTGCACAAGATACTGAAACGAATCATTCTGCCCTCTCAACGGCCCCACCACCGCCTTCCCCGTCTGGGAATCCCAGTTACGAATGTCGAACTCTAATAGAGGGCGGCGAGGCCGCTATCCCGGATGTGCCTCTTCTGGGCAGCAGGCTTCATCTTGTCGAAGTTGGCGGCTTCATCCCGGGTGGAACAGTAGACGGCGCCGGACCCGTATCGAACGAGGAAACGTCCAAGTTTGGGGCATCCGGCATCCACATACTTGCCCCATTTTCCGTTGATGCCGGCCTTGACCTGAGCAAAGGTTTGGCTCTGGACGTGGTTGACGGCAAATGAAAATGGCTTGTTGGTAAAGACGCGTGCGTTGGAAAGACCCTCGACGTTGTTGAACCCATGACCGTCCTTGATTGACAGACCAGCGCTGTAGGCACATGCCCACTGAGTGGCCAGATCAAGACGCTTTTCACCCGTCAACTGAGACGTGAAGCTGATGCCGGCGCAGTCGATATCGGTGAAGGTGTGTTTGTCCTTCATGCTCCTGGAAAGCGCGATCAGCTCGGCTTCACCGGGAAACTCCGCGCGATCGGCCTTTCCGGCAAAGGATGGATGAACCGCACCGTATTGGAGGAGACGCCATGGGATGTTCGTCGTCTTAACCGTTTCCGTGAACTCCATGAAGCTGTCCGAGTTCAGACCAATCCCATCTGAGCCGCGTTCCGAGGTGTGCCACATGTTATCATAGGTGACGACTTGGTTCTTCTGTCGCTCCGTCGGTTCGGCGACATAATCCCATGAGCCGTTGTTGTTGGGTGCGAAGAGAAGAACCGCGGTGCCGTTCCATACAACGTGATCGTCGGCGATGGACAAGTGGCATGCTGAAACGACGAAGGGGCGGCGGGCTAGGTAGTCGAGGTAGAGGACGACGAGGAACAGGGCGTAGACTTGGCCAGCTTGGTACGTCGCGCCGTTGCCCAAGTCGATCACCGCACGGTAATCCGAGTTCGAGATGACCCAGGCTGCCTCCTGCTCAACAGACTTGGTGTTCCGCATGACGTTGCCGATGTTTCGAGTAAGGTACTCGATATTGTTCTGGCCGAGATGTGCCTTGAGACTGGCGTCCAGATTCGTGCGGTCCGCTGCCTTCTTCGAAGTTTCAGCCTCCGGGTTGGTATGGAAATAAATTGGGTTGCCCCGCTGCGAGTAGTAAGTCTCCCAGATCGTAAAGCTCTTGGTACTGTCGACCGTCTTGGAGAAGAAGTCGCACAGCAAGCGCCAGTGGCGTGGATCGAGGAGGCTCGTCAGTTCTGTGTAGAGAGCCTCGTACTCAGACGATCCAAGGCCACCGTCCTTGAAGTCGGCGACCTGCTTGACTTTGCCATCGGCACGATCGTTCTTGTGGAGGATCTCGTAGGCCTGGACCTGCTCGAGAGCATGCTGTGTCTTCCCTGTCTTCTCCAGGTAGGCGTGAACAATGCCAGCGCCGTCGGTCACGACAGGTGGGCGTGCGTGGCAAGAGGCGTCGCCAATCGGGGCGTCAAAAACATTCACGTTTTTGGTGGTCAAGGCGTTCAAGGCGCGGCGTGGATGGGAAACATCCAACATCGCGTCCATGGCCTCTTTCGCCGCGAAACAGCTCTTTTGAGTCATGAGGCCGGGGTGAAGATCGGTTGTTGTGTTGAGAGGATGATGAGAAATGTGAGTGTGAGAAAGGTGCGTGGAAAGGTGTGCTTGAATGGGTTCTGGTTACGATTCCTGAGGCCTATCTGAGGTACGGAGGTTATGATCTTTATATATGTGACCCTTTCTATCATTTCTGTGGCGCACCTTCACTCGGTCGGCTTGTTCGGCCCGCAGCCACGCAAAATGTTACATGTTACACTATGCTATTCAGAACGACTATCTTCTGATCTACGCTAAGGTCGAGCTACGGAGACTGCGCATATGCATATTCCGTGTTACGCATATGCTATTCAGAACGGCCATCTTTCTGGTGATACGCTCAGGTCGAGCTAAGGATACTGCGCATCTGCATGTTACATGTTACAGCACGCGCTCAGGGTTGCCATCCTTTAGTAAAGGCCCGCACACCCAGGCTCCCGTTGTTCGCGGAGAATTCAGCATGACGGAGGCTAGGTTTCTGGCCATACCGGCTGCGAAGAATAGTATTGCGTACATCATATGCTTACAATTCGCACACAATATGTGTGCGAGAGACAGCAGTGTCCAGCATTAGATCGACAGTGGGAATGTGTTCAACATTGTCCGCTACGTGAAAGCAACGGGACCAGTAAGGACAGTACTTACGACAAGTAAATAAACATTGGATGCCTGCACAAGAGTAAACGACTCGGATGGTATGCAATGCCGGTTGACCTACTACAGGACAGCGAAAGAATGTCGAAGAAATCACAGATGGAGTATGCAGATGCAGCACGACAGAGTAAACCCAAGTTAACCTGTATGCCCCGTGAACAACCCTGCCACTGTCTCCCCCGTCTGGGCATCCCAGATGCAAATTGTCCTGTCGCCCGAGCCGCGGCGGAAAAGTTGTGCATTCCCCAGGGAACTGAGCCGCACGCATCGACGTCGTCGTCGTCGTCAAGTCCGGCGGTTCATCGCAGATTTCGGCTCCAGGCTAGAGCGTTCAGCGCTGAACGCTCTCTGCTTTTGAGTTGGCTCCAACAGAGCCGCGCGCGACCCGTGAGCATATCAGATGGCTAGAAAAAGGGCGGTATGGCGACAACTGGCATAGTGTCTGGCCAGCGAGCGGTCCTTCCTCAGCCTCATCCTCCCTGACAACTGCTATTGACGCTCCTCCGGACGCGTCCATAATCATCTGTTGATAGTCGGCACGTACGAAGAGCGCTCTGGGAGGGCGTCGACGCAAGATCTGCGGGGGGCGAGGGTCATCAGTACTTCCCTAAATGGCTGACTTGTTCTGACCCGTTCTGACTTCGCTGGAAAGCTCTGAGGCACTGACGCGTGACCGACTATCATGGCAAGCGGGACTGTCTACGACACACTTTTGCTGCCAGCTGCTAATAAGCCATGTAATCCTTTTCTATAGACTGACCATACTAATAATACTGTAATGGTGTGTGCCCTCGCGTTGTTGGCCGTCGGCAGGGCTGCGTTCAACACCACGATGCTCACCACTCCACGGGACAGTGGCGCGGGTGGCGGGTGGGCAGGGTCCAAGTGCATGGTGTATGCCTGCGCAGAGTTTACGGTGCGTGCGCACAAGGTGATGGGGGCCGCGGCAAAGAAATGTGCATCAACGTACAAGGTGCGGGGAGAGGGTGCGCCGTCTTGTGCCCAACATGAGCTAGTCGACAGGCGTCGCTCTCGCGAGCAGTTTGGAGAGCGCCTGCGGGCGCAGCAGCGGGACGTTACCATCAAGTAGGGGCGCACTGGCGCGTGCTCGGCGACGAGAGCGAGCTGGACAGACACTCGCTGAGATGGCAGCGGAGGCCGGATGAGCGCAGCGTAGGCACAGTGTCTGGGCGCATAGTGGCTACGACGTGTGGTGACGGTGGTTGGGGTGGATGGTAAATGGTGAGGGGCATGCGAGTCAGTACAGGTGTGTCGGAGGTGAAAGTTGGCGCGCATGTGCCTGACTAAGCCGCATATTTCGCAGTTGTCTTTTGATTCCCGACTCCGGCATCTTCAAGTTGTCGATCTCAGCTGGACACCCGAGAACGTGCTCGAAGAGGCCGAACTCTTTTACCTCTGCCCATTTCTCTGACCATCATATGTACTTATTTGCTGGATAGTGATACCTGTATTTACGTATTATATACAAGTACTGGCAGAAATATTGCCGACGGCAGATAAGCCTGCCGGAGGCTGACATGAGACACGGTCTCTAGACGGGCAATTGATCTCTGTACAGAGATTGTGTCTCTGTCATAGCGGAAATTCTCTGTCCGGCTATCCACAGAGACAGGAGGCATCTTTGTCTGGGACGAACCGTTTTCCTGATGGACGGGCTTCGCAAGGAATAGGTATGCGCCACGGGCGCCGGACGGTCCCGACGAAAATGTACAAGAGGTACTGACTATCCATAAATAATGTATCATGGCTCTCTCCTGCGCCATTGTGAGGGTAGGTTGAGCAGGAGGAAACACACTCAGGCTCGTCGAGTAATGACACTGAGTGCATATAACAATATTTCTGCAGGGAATTGGTTGATATCTGGGTTGTCTGGGTATTAAATTTCTCCACCCAATTTCTCGCAACCAGATGTTGGATTTCTAACTGATAGAGTTTAAACAAATGCTATTTATATCGCATAGACGTTGAATAAATTCAGAACTTTGGCATTTGTTTAACCTCTATCAGCGAGAAAACCAACATTTTGTCGTAAGAAATTGGTTAAATAAATTTAATACCCTGACAACCCAGATATCAACCAAATCCCCACAGAAATATTGTTCCATGCACCCAGTGTGAGCGTACTCGCGCTGATTGAATAATCGGCCGCACGTGGGAAAGCTGCCTGGTACCGCGTCGCTCCAGAGTTCCTGCCCCACTATAACTATCCCATCACCTCCCGACTCGTCAAGCATGGTATATTTAATATCCCATCTTTTCGAACGGCTTTCACTAAGGGATCAATCACAGAGTGTCTTCCGAATCGACAAGGCGAGCACCGGCCCCATCAGCCTCCCAAGGAGCTGGCGGCATCGTCTGCAGCACGGCGAGGAGAGGAAGCCAAAGATGCAGCTGGAAATGAGCTCGACGGCGTCAATTGCACGGACGGTAGCCTGCTAGGTGCGACCGGATCTTCGTTCACGCCTGGTAGCCTCATCACGCTGCTGAGCGCGTTCTGGATACGCGACACATCGGGAAGGCACCCTCAGACAACACAGGCCCTTTTGTAGGTGGGTTGCGAGGGTGTTCGTGGACGGTGGGGAAACACGGGTGGGTCAACTCGGAGAATGCCAGCTGTACTCCGTTCTTACGCGTCGCTCTCCCCAGCAGACTGAGAGAGTCGGCCCCGCATCATCATCACCCTCCACGCTCAGAGCTCAGCGGCGCCCCGAAGCAGTACGAAGGAAAGAAGGGGCGGTCGGTATCTATGACCCATCCCCATCCGTGGCGGTGGGGGCTCATCGGGACCTGTCAGGCGCGGACACAAGCAGGTACGCATTGTAGATTTTCGGCGTCCAACAACCGTTCCAACCTCGTTTATACCATCCAGCAATGCTCTCGTGCCTCATCAAATTGGACTTCCCGCTCTGGCGCGAACTTCTCCAGCTGGGCGCGGCGTTGGTGCCATTATGTTGATGTGCGTGCACTCCGAGTCTGTTTGTCTTATCACTGCGCCTCTGATTCTCTCCTATGACTACAGAGTAAATACACATACACTCTCGACCGCCAATGAGCAGTGCCTCCCGAACGCCTCTTTACCCCACCATCACTAATCTCCTCGCGCGCGCCTCCTCGGTATCTAATCCAGCTTACCTCTTCGCGCGCTCCCGTAGCACCAGAGGCCGCAGCCCGTAACTAGGGGAATATTCGCGCTGCTACAAGTGCAGTAACCTTGTCAAGAGAATCCGGGAGAATATGTCGTGCGTCTGATCAGCCAGATAATCATGCGCTGGCTTGCTGATGATCGTTGGTAGAGAATGAGGAGCCAAGCAAGTTCGTCTTCTGCAGGTGGCAGTCGTCGCCGGCGTGCTGGCCCAACGACTTCGGGCACGCACCGGATGAGAAGACGTGCTGCTCCACAAAGCCAAGACACACAGACACACGCGCGGTGTCGAGATGAGAGGTACTGCATAAGTTATGGGTGCATGCCTTGGGCACAGGAGATGGGACCTCCCTAGCCTTTGTCCTCCAACTCGTGCTCGCCCCGCGGCTGTACCGGAAGGGTTAGGACAGCAGGTCGTGTGCCAAATAAAGTTGACAAACGAGTATGACGTCACTTGGAACTCAACGTGTTGGTATATAAAGATACCTCGGCGAGCAAGTTCTCTTCTCTTCGCGCCCTTTCCTCTCCTCTCGCCATCGCGGACGCCCTCGGTGAACGCTGTAGCAGTCTCAAATGTCCGTACCGTCTAGTCTTTTTTTGCAATTTCTGACACCGTCTCCGATAGCTCGGCTATCCGTCATAGCGCTTTGTCCCCTCGGTCATCATTGGGCAACGTTGTGCGCAGCAGGCGCGTGCCCGTTGGCAGTGCACCAGCGCTGCCTTGCTGGGTTTTCTCTCTCACCACCACCTCTCCTCACTCTCTCTATCCATGGCCCGCCATCACTATCTCCCACTTTCCCCGGACTGGTCGACGACCGCGCCGAAATGGCGCACCAAGGAAATGTGGATCCGCATTGCGCTGGGCACGATGACCGTTTTGAACTTGTACCTGCTGTGGTTCTGGTTCAATCCGATCGTGCCCACACCGCTCGACGACTACCAGATCTTGTACGTCCCTCACTTCTCCGACTGTCGATCTCTCGACCTGACTGGCCTGTCAGGAAACCTTCCTTGAAGTTGTCCGCGCCCATACTACACACGTCGGACAACTCATCGCGCGCTGTGGTCACCACCCTCTATAATGACCTCTATACGACCCCCGTAGCAACGCTCGGCCACTCTCTTACCGCCGCGTCCGTCTCGGCACGCCGCATATTGCTATATATTCCAGGCCGACTCTCGGAGCGCTCACTATGCATCGTGCGAGCCGTCGGCTGGGAGCCGCACCCAGTCGCCCTCATTCCGCCGCCCCACGCCGGCAAGGGCGTTCACTGGCGTTTCGTCGATCAGTACACGAAGCTCAACATGTGGACGCTCGACACGCTTGGCATTGACCGCGTCGTCTACCTCGACGCCGACACGCTCGTCCTGCGCAACTTCGACGAGCTCTTCCAGCTGCCGTTCACGTTCGCCGCGGTGCCCGACGTATGGGACGTGCAGTTCAAGCTCGGCATCAACGCCGGCGTGCTCTCCGTGCGCACGTCGTCGGACGAGTTCCGCAACATGATGCGGCAGCTCGGCCGCGCGCGCTTCCCGCTCCTCGAAGCGGAGCAAGCCTTCCTCAATCTCTACTTTGGCGCGGAGACGGTGCGCCTGCCGTACGAATACAACGGCAACCTCGTCATTAAGGAGCGCAGCCCCGTCATGTGGGCCGCGATGCGCGACGCGCTGCGCATTGTGCACTACACCGTGCCGAAGCCGTTCCCGAAGGTCGGCGTGGGCATCGTCGAGGGCGAGCGGCTGCAGAAGGCGATCCTCAAGGCGAAGCGGGCGAAGGGCAAGCTGTTTGAGACGGAGATCGGGTGGTGGGAGCAGGCGCATGAGGAGATGCAGCACGAGAATGGAGACGCGTTCGCCAGCTGCAGGGCTCTGGCATTACCATAGACGCTTGGAGTTACACGGCACTGGTCGGCGTTCGGAACGTTGCTGATGTCATTCACGTTTACGATGTGGTTTGATGTATTGACGCATATTCATACCCAAGCACTTTTACTCATATTTATCACGTTAGCTTTTGCATATGCGGACCTGGAGAGAACGATTTACAATAGGTTCGGTGAAATGAATAGACGAATGCAAGAATATTGTGTTCGGTGTTTGACCGTTTGGCAGTTTCAGCGAATACTGTATAGGGCGAGCGCCGCGGATGCGTATGTATGAAGTCCTGATCGTGGCACTTTGTGATATGGAGATGGAGATGATCAGGACACCGCAATATTGAAACCAGCGCCGAAGCAATGCTATGACAGGCGCTGGACCCAAGCGCCAGAGAACAGCAGCAGTCGCTCAGGCGTCCTGAAAGGCAAAGCACACGTTGGTCAAATTGAAGCAGGCGCTGCCTAATGATTTAGCAGCTCACCTCATTTCTTATGGTTGTAGGGACCGTCCAAACCACGCCCTCCCAGAAACCTCGTTCTCGCCGTGTACGAACTTGCGAGCCGTTGATCGCGCTCAAAGTCGACGAGGCGGTACGACGGCGTCCGCATCCGCCACTCATGCGCGGGTAGCCTCATATAGCGACTGCCTTCCACGCGAGCTCGGCAACGGAGGCTAGGGGAGCCACAGCGGCCCCGGGTGTATCTGCGGTTCGCGCTGGATTAGCTCCAAGTCTGCAATCGTTTCCTGCAGTACCCTCTCAGCATCATCCAACATGGTCTTGTCTGACGACGCACGCTTACCATAATCCGGGGACGATCTGACGCACCGTGGAGTCGGAATTTTCTTCAACATTGGTGTTAGCTAGGCCAATGCCTGATCGCCGATCCAAAGCGAGGACTTTATGAACGAAAGGTTCCATAGCGTGGGTCGGTGACGAAGGCAAGCGTCGGCTTCGTACCGACTGCATTTTCGGAGGCAGAGGATGAGAGCGAGCTGGCGGTGCGGTCGAGAAACGGCGGGAGTGCTCCGCGGCGTGCTGGCGGATGTCTTGCGCGGAGCGTAGATCGTGCCAAGTGCGAGGTTGTGCGCGGGAGGCGCGGCGAGGGCGAGCTGGGAATCCTGCAAAGGTATGCCGAGAATCGATCATTGGCCCCTCACCACCGTTTGCCCTTCAAGTTTGCCCTTCTCAAGACTTCACTGGCCTTGATGACGGCAAGGTACACGCGCGATCAAGCGTACGGCGTTGGTTGCTGCGGTGTGAGTCCCGGTCCGAGAACTTGAACGTGCAGCACACGCGCTGGCGGTTGCACAGCCTAGTAGAGAGATAAAGCTTGGTCTGATGAGGGTCGTGGTATGACCGTCTACCAACGGTGTGTCTGTTGAGAGCAGGGCAGTGGCAGACAGCGGTGTCGAGGTGAGACCGGGGTCGGAGAGACAGATGATCCTGAGCCTGCGAAGGTTGAATCTGTCTACTGCCACAGCAAAGCACAGCAACCGGCCACGCCTGCTGCCTCTCTTTTATGTCCCCTCGCCCATCCCGGTAGACGCTGGTACTCGTCTGTACTTCGCCTGGTCCCCGTCACTGGCGTTTGGATCAGAGTGGGCTCGAGGCTGACCTTTATGAGCAGGAACTGGAGGTACCTCTGCGTTGGAAGTCTCGTGAAAGCAGAGAGGGGCGCTGTCACCAAAATTGTGAGCCAGCTGGGCGGAGAGGTGCGTAGTATTCACGCTTTTGAAGAGCTTGAGCTGCAACAATGTCGAGATTTCGACAAAGACGCACCGGCCGGACTCCGAGACGTCGCGTCACATCTTGAACTGCAGCGTCAGCCAGCGTCTTGAAACTGCCTTTGCACGCCATCCAGGACTTCTGCGACTGCTCGCAAGTCAACGAGTACCATGGCTTGAAGCAGCAGAAGCTCGACGCGGATACTAGATTATGCAGAACACGGCTCTATGCGGCCGCGAAGGCGACGACGCTTGGCACTGGGTTGTCGGCCTAGGTCACGGTAACAGGTTTTCGTGTCAGTTCTCAGACTTCATCTCTATGTGACCTGGAGCAATTTCTAGGATTAATTTGCACGTTCATGCCCTATGATGCGGACACGACCAACATCTCCGCTTCCAGGGTGTCATTATGGAACGGAGGTAGGTCAACCTGCAGTCTGTGCAATTCAAACGCTTGGGCTAGTGGATGTACGACTAGTTGTCTCTATTCTGTGGCCGCCCAAGCCCGACAACATTCCATGGGAATTCGAGAGCGTGGATCTGCCATGCCCATCGACCTCGTGCGGTCGCCTGGCAACCTCGACGAGATCTCTTGAACCAACGTACGACACGGCCGCTTCGCCCAGAGTCTCAGCGCACTCCTCTCACCGTAAGGCCCGGGGCGGATGAATCTCACACGGTAAACCCACCGTTTTGCGGGAGAACTTCAGCATGGGTTCGAGGCAAAATCACCCGGTCTGGTGAGATTTCATCCGCTATTGACCGGGAGCTATGTGGATGGGATTTCATCCGAATGAACGCCCGTTTCATCCCCCTGCTGCTGGACAGATACCGCGTACTTTCCCCCGATTCCATTGTATTTTCTCATCATCAGAAACGGATGAAATATGATATGTTGTTTGTAGGGTACTTCACACGAAATGACATTTAGTTTCGTGCTCATAACCATCCAGTTTGCTTTGGAAAATGCTCCGCATACCGTAGATCATAGATCATGTCATATCATAACAGGGCACTACATTTCGACGCAGTATTGGCTCAGAAAATGCTCAAGAGCATACTGAGTGAGGTACTACATGATTACTACAGATAGATGCGCCCGGGGGTCATTGGATGAGTTCTGCATAGCGGGAGTACCGTGAGCCTACTCGGCGAGGTTGTTCGCGTTTTCGCGCGGTCGTCGACCTCGTCATAGTTCATGCGCATGTGGTAGGCACGGCGATTCTTCACGGTACTCCTTACGAACTCCTCGTTAGCCGGGTATCCCAGTCGTTGAAGAGACGATGGAGATACGGGTGGCGGCCGCGATCCTATGACATCGTCAGTATTTGCGAGACATATTGGAGCAGAGCCACGCACCACTCTAAACAGGCGGCCGACCTCCTCCTTGTCTTGATTGTGCTAGTGGATGCGATGTACGAGCTGAGCGCTAGCTTCGTAGACAGAATGTCTGATGCCGCGCTGGAGAGCTGCGTCAGCATTAGCCGTGCCAGACACATTTGGTACACGTACCCGGATGGAGAGATACTCTTCGTCGTTGCCCGAGAGGCGCATTTCTAGGTTGAACCCGTCGCCAGCCGAGCCCTGCGGACGAGGAACTAGTTGCTGCGCGCCGCCGGCAGAGCGGGCTCGGAAGTTGAGGCAACTGCAGCAGGCATGTTGAGCACCCCTGTCTGAGGCTCAGCGGGCCCTGGCGTGGTGTGTGCAGATGTACGTGTAAGGATAATTAGCAGAATCTCACAGTCAGTGTGATAATACCAGCATACCGGATGAACCATCAATGGCAGTGGATGTGACAGCACTGTTCCTGACGCGTGACGGGAATCGGGCACGGGAAGGAGTAGAGCGGCCAGTACCGGTATTGCTAGGCATGGTATGGTGGGACTGTGATAGATGGATGGGTGGAGGTCAACTCGGGGGTGGGTAATGGGTTATCGCCGTTTGCTGCGAAGTCGCTGGGGATTTATACTAGGCAATTTGATATAGCTGATGAATCATGAGCCAGGTGGAGCTGATAATCAAGGAGACCAGGAAACGGATGAAGAACCTGCCGGTGCGATGCTATGATGGTGATGAGGGTACAGAAACACGTCTTTGTTTGTTTACTCTCACGTGATCGTGCACTGGTGTGC
Organism: Auriscalpium microsporum; assembly: GCA_019914985.1. NCBI lineage: Eukaryota > Fungi > Basidiomycota > Agaricomycetes > Russulales > Auriscalpiaceae > Auriscalpium > Auriscalpium microsporum. Next base: position 313,710 of record JAHLMG010000007.1, on the reverse strand, counting down.
GCGTCGTGTGCAGTCGCATCTTGGTCGACATCTGCACCTGCCTCCATCCCCCTAATAACACAAGTCGTTGCCAAAGACTTCTTTGACCAACTTCAAAACATATTTTTTATCCCGATTGTCTCCTCACCAGAGCTCTGTCTCCAATGCAGTGAAACATTCGCGCTCGAAGTCATCCGCCAGGTCGAGATCCTTTCGGACTGAGGACGGCACCCCTTTCATCCCCCATCACACCGAAGACATATGTGATCGGAGCGGCCCGCTAACTCAGGCGGTTCTTGTGGAGGATGAGCGACTGAGGTATGTCTTGCTCATGCTCTGCAACCAGTTCCTCACCCGGATGCGTGAAGCGTGGCCTGTTGACGCTCTGTGAATGAGTCACGCCAAGGCACTGACGCGTCTGCCACGGAGCTCTGTCGCGCATCCGGGTCTTCTCATCTTAATATTTATCTGTTATAGGGCGCAACAGTAAACGCGTGAGGCTCTCGACAGGAGGTTGACAGAGCGGGAGGAGGGGCACTTCAGACCCCGAACAGGTGAGTCATACACCAGTTGCTTCGACTCGCTCGTCTGCCCGACGTGTGATGTGCGTGTCCCTCTGTTCATAGTTGCATCATACTGACATCTCTCCAGCTGCCAGTCACCCTGTGCCCGGCTGCCGCACGCTAAAACGAGGCTCCTGCCCACTCACCTCGCCCACGGAGCGCCCCCACTCACTCCCCCCATCCATTTCACCCTGTGCGCGCTCACGGCCAACCGTAGCGCCATATGCGGCGCCGCCGGTCGCGCAAGTCCAGGTGCACGTTTGCGTGCTGCTGCGCGGCAATATCGTCGCAGGTGTCGCACTGCTCAGTCCGATGAATTCGACGGCGTTTGGACACGCAGCTGCAGGTACACACAGAGCAGCTGTATTGAGTGCTCACGACTATGTAGTTTACAATGTTGTAAGGGGCAAGCCGGATGAAATTGCGGCGGGTCTCCTAATGACCGTGAGGGTATGAAATGTCAGCCGGCGACCTGATTCATCGCGAAGTACCCGTTCTCCGTGTGAAATGAGCCTTTCATAAGCCTACCGGGGGATATTCATACGAGCGCGCCTTTACGGTGTCTGCAATTTCAAGAACTCATCTATTCTGCACGGCCACAACCTACTCGCGCCCACCGCCTTTTCCTCTCGTCTAGCTCACACGTAGCACGCTTCTTCGATGCAAATCAAGTCTATTTTCGTGCTCAAATTGCAAACGGCCTCTGAGCTATCACCTAAAGACATACTACGTACTCTGTACGCGGCACCTCTCCCGGCCCGCGCTGTAGGGCGCTTCAGCGCTGGCCTGGCAACCGACAACGGTGGGAAGATCACTGGAGGGCCTGCATATAAAATCTGCCGCACGTCGAACCCCGCCTCCAGCCTTGCAGCGAGCCGGACACGGCCCTCTTGGCGAAGACGCAAGGTTCGCGCCATCCACTGGCTCCAAGGCGGCTTCAAGACGAGGCGAGCGTGGGCGCCGCGAGCTTGAGGCCCTCGGAGAGGCAGGGGAAGCGGCCAATCGTAAGTATAGCTCCCGCAGGACTGCGTCTGTGCGCCCACGCGTTGGCGGCTTGAGTGGCTCGACTCACGTCGCTGCTTGCGGTCGGGCGAGGAAGGCCGCGGAGATTTTGTTGGGTGCGCAGGCGCAGGAGGCGGGGTGAGTTGGAGACGACGTTCGCAAGGGGAGAATCAGTACCATTGTCGATGGGAAGGAACGCACCGCCGTCACCCTCTAGTTTTGCACGCCGTAGCACTTGCGGAGGAGGGGAAAGCCGTGCAGTTAGGTGATCTCACACGTGGGGCTGGGCTGGAGCGCAGGGTTCTGGGGGCGCCGGTGATCGCCCTATATGCCTGTAGTACTGGATGATCATCAGAAGTGACATATAATAAAGCTGCGGCAGACTTAGCAGAGGAACGACTGTCTTCCGCGCGGGGTCGGCAATGGAGACTACGGCAGACTCAACACGCGTACGTAGCATGGCATGAGGAACGTAGCGTTGGCGTCATGCCCATGCGCGCCCTCCGCCATCCGAAGTCCTTGAGGTAGAAGAGGGGGTGATTGGGGCGGTATGAACGAGGGCTTGGGCCAAGCTTGGGCCGTTTGCTGCGAGGCTGAGCTGTGGGATGAGCTGTGTCGGGCGCACATCATATCGCAGTGCGTACTCGCTAAGTCCGTGCCGCTCCCGTCCAACGATGCTCGCGCCGCGACTGATCTCTGCGAGCTGGCGACGGTGCACGCACGCTGCGCCCATCCTTGCAGTCGGTTAACGTTGCTAGCCCACCTGGGACTCGGACGAGGTCGGCAGGACATCGGGACTCGGAGGCGCGCCACGTGGCTGCCACAACGCTTGTCACAACGTCGGTCTGCATCCACCACCATGCCTCCTCGCTTCATCCTTGCAGTCGTTGCTGGCAGCGTCGGCAGCTCACTTGGTGCGTCACTTGAATATCCTCGTGTGCCTGAAGCTTATGCTTATGTGACTTCGTTGTGCGCAGGAGCTCCGCGTTGGATTTTGGGCCAGGGCAGTGAGTGACGCGCTCACCAAGGAGGCCGGGTCGGCATACTTAGCGGTGCGTAGTCAAGATTCACAACGGAATATCACACCCTGACGCTGCTCCCGCAGAAGCTCCAGCCCGGCGGTGCTGGCATCCTGGCCCAGTCACCCTGTCGCAAACTGGAACCGCGGAATGCTGGCATGGAACACCGGCATGATGCGGGCCAGGTCAGCCTCTCTCAAGATCGCATTGCATGGCATTCTGATTCTGGTGCGTTGCAATGGGCGCACCGGTTTTCTATTCCACTCTCGGGCGAATGTACGATGACGCGCCGCGAGGTCCGCTTACTTACTGGCGTCGGCCAGCAGACGTGCTCCAATATATGGCTTTCCTCGGTATGACCATATGTGAGCCGGGGATATGCGCAGGTGAGGCGGTGGAGGCTGCCGTCGACTCGGCGACGTGTTCTCGGGATGGAGGGTCAGAAGTGGCTCACCGCCAGAACACTAACCACCTGGCGCTGCAAAGATCCCAGACACAGTCATGCTCTCGTTATGTTGCATCGACATCGGCAGGTGCATTCCCGAGCCTTCTTGTGCCCCTTCCCCGGAATGTTGTACAACACAAGCTCGGCGGCGTACATGCGGCGTACATGTGGCACATTCCGCTCCCACATATTTTGGTGGGGGCGTCATTATGAGGCGCCAATATCTCGTCTTCCATATACCTTCCTGGACAGGAAATATGTCAGCACAGCACAACGTGCATGTCGTGCGGCTCGTCTTGCCATTTCCCCCTCGTTTCCCCCCCACTCTCTCCTCTGAATTTTCATGCCCGTCTTTTCCTCCTTGAAAAAGCTTCTCAGTAAGCGGCGGGATCGGCCACCTACGAGTACAGAAAGTCGTGCCGATGCCCCTCAGCCGTCTGTGCCGGTGCTCCAAATACAGACCGAACGTCGGCAGGAGGGTGGTTGTAGGTGCTCCCCACATCCGAAAGGTAGGAAAGGCAGAAATCTCGCCGTCTGCATCGACGGCACATCCAATCAGTTCAGCGAAAAGGTGCTCCCGCTCTTCTCTCATTTGCACCGGACTAACGCATCTACAGAACACGAATGTCGTCGAGCTCTATAAGAGCCTCATCAAAGGCGAAAAGCAACTCACCTACTACGACAGCGGTATTGGCACTTACGTGCCCGAGGACGCCAAATGGTACAATCCGCAGCGCTGGAAGCAGACCATTAAACACCAAACGGACTTGATGTTCGCATGGTATGCTCCATCATCCCTCTGGCACATTCCTTCGACTAACTCATTGTTTAGGAGCTTCAAGAAAAATGTCCTCAACGCCTATCAGTGGCTGTCCGAGAACTATCAAGATGGCGACAAGATATTCTTATTCGGTGCGCGATACGAAGTTGTCCCGTTCGTGTGGGCTCACCTCCTTGGCAGGGTTCTCTCGTGGAGCATACCAAGCTCGCGTCATCGCAGGTATGATAGAGAAGGTACGGCCTTGTGCTTGTGATTGGTTCGACCTCGCGGCACATTACGAGCGAACGCCATATATAGGTCGGCCTCTTGCACAAGGGCAACAATAACCAGATCCAGTTGTGCGTCATTTCCTTTATCACATCTCCTTAGCGGCTTTAATTTCAGTTACGACAGTGCGTACGAACTGTATCTCTCAACAACCTCAAAACAACGGCGGCCAGATCAAAGAGAGCCCTCGAAGACGAGGAAAGGACAGAATCCCGAGACTACGAAAAAGCAGGACGACCTATGCGCTCGGTTCAAAGAAACACTGTCGAGGAAGGACGTGAGGGTCCATTTTGTGGGCGCATGGTGCGTACAATATGATGTGTTTGTAGCACGATGTCTCATGGTCTTTTTGCAGGGATACCGTCTCGTCAGTCGGGCTTTCTAAAGGGCCGAGCCTTCCGGAGACGACAACAGGCATGCGACATGTCTGCTTCTTTCGTCACGGTCTTGCGCTCGATGAAAAACGTGGCAAATTCCTGCCGGAACTTGCTAATGGAGGCGATGGTCCGCTTGCCCTTGATGACATCGTAGTCTCGCATTCAGATGTGTACGTACCATGGTTACCACAATTGAACTGTGCCAACTACCTTCTTAGTGGCGATGGTGGTGCTCAGGCTAGTCCCTCTGCCACGGATGGCATCGGAAGAGGCCCCGGCGTCAGCCTCAACGTTGAGAAGGGCGGACATGCTCGGGATACCGTAAAAGGCGGCGACTCAAAAGGGAACATCAAGGAGGTCTGGTTTGCTGGCTCGCATTCCGACATGTACGCACCTGAGATTGATCTGCTTTGCGCCACGCTGACCGCCTGCATAGCGGCGGCGGAAATGTCCTCAACCCTGAGGCCAATCACTTTGGGCCTGCCCTGCGCTGGATGAAATACGAAGGCATGACGAATGGGCTTCGCGTGTCGCCGCAGACAAATCAATGGAAAGAGCTCGAGCTCAATCTCTCTGTCGGACGCTTCTACAAGCTCGTTGATCTGTTGCCTTACCGTCGGCTGTCGTACAAAGACCGCGAGAGTACTATTCGTTGGTTTGTCTCCTTCTTCTGTTTGCTTCTCTCATCGAGGGCTTATACATGGCTAGGCCTCCCCATCGTGGCGCTGCGCGCCAGGTAAAGCCAGGCCAGATGATCCATGAATCTGTTTTCGAACGCATGGGGATCAACACGGAGAGTACGGAGAGTGTCCCGACCACCCAAAGCACACAGAGGACAGACTACCAGCCCTTGGCCTGTTTGCCCGCCGGTCAAAACTGGGAAAACTGTCAGGCGCTCCTCGAGCCTGACCCATATCGCTCGGCTCTCACCACTATCGATGAGCTCCAAGAAGTAGCTTCTACAGAGAAAACATCACTTTCTACCTCGCACCGGGAGATTCTGGAAGGGTTGGTTCTTTCAGGTGAGTTTTCACTCCATGTTTTTCGTGTCGATCTGAGTAACTGAGGCTGTCACAGAACCTGGCCGAGTCTCGCTTGCAACCGCTCCCGACGCTGGAAAAGTCTTGCTGGATACTCTTGAGAATTCGAGGGACGACGTGACCTCCTGCCGTGTCTTGGCTACGGCAATCATGGCCGTTGGCCCGCTCGCAGGTTCTAAATACTCGGGACGACGGCCGCGGGAGCTCATTTCAGCACTCGAACACTCTCCGGATACTGCCAAAATCTACAAGGACTTCGTCAAAATGTTCCGCCGTAAGTTTTGCAAGCAGTTCTCATCTGCGCGCTGTGTTGTTGACCGATGCGGCCTTCAGAAATCAGGGTATGTCGCGGACACAATCACTATGTCCGCTCGGTAGCATTCTCTCCCGATGGAAAGCGCATAGCCTCGGGCTCGGACGACCACACCATCCGAATTTGGGACGTACATACGGGGGAGACGGTGGGAGTGCCGTTCACGGGACACACACACTGGGTTCTGTCTGTCGCGTTCTCCCCCAATGGCACGCGCGTCGTCTCGGGCTCGGCCGACAAAACTATTCGGATATGGGATGCCCAGACGGGGGAGACGGTGGCAGGGCCGTTCACGGGGCACACAAGTTGGGTTCTGTCTGTCGCGTTTTCCCCCGATGGTACGCGCGTCGTCTCAGGCTCGGCCGACATCACCATTCGCATCTGGGATGCCCAGACGGGGGAGACGGTGGCAGGGCCGTTCACGGGGCACACATCTTATGTTCAGTCTGTCGCGTTCTCCCCCGATGGCACGCGCGTCGTCTCGGGCTCAGACGACAGCACCATTCGCATCTGGGATGCCCAGACGGGGGAGAGGGTGGCAGGGCCGTTCACGGGGCACAGATATACGGTATGGTCTGTCGTGTTCTCCCCCGATGGCAGGCGCGTCGTCTCGGGCTCGGACGACAGCACCATTCGCATCCGGGATGCCCAGACGGGGGAGACGGTGGCAGGGCCGTTCGCGGGGCACACAGATATGGTATGGTCTGTCGCGTTCTCCCCCGATGGCACGCGCGTCGTCTCGGGCTCGGACGACAGCACCATTCGCATCTGGGATGCCCAGACGGGGCAGACGGTGGTGGGGCCGTTGAATGGGCACACAAATTGGGTTAATTCTGTCGCGTACTCGCCGGATGGTAAGCTCGTCGCGTCGGGCTCGAAGGATGGAACTGTCCGTATCTGGGATGCGGAGGTTGCTTGAGGTACGTGCTTGCATGTTTCCGTGAGCAAGTACTGACATATGCTGCAGGTCAATTGACCCACAGCCGACGCGTGTGCAGGCGTACAATGTCAATTTACTAGCGTACAATTCAGTGAACGTAATGTAATTACTTGCGGGTCGCGTTGCTTTCACGTAGTGGACAATTTTGAACGCATACTACATACCCAGAAGTATACATACAATTCATCATACTTATAAAATGATGCGACAACCGCTGCCCTTGCATTGATAAGACTTCGCTCGAAGATCGCGGCTTGTGAGTCCCTAGTCTCCGTCGGTTGACCTTCTGCGCCGGCTGTCGACCCCCGGCGGGCAACCTCTGGCTGCGCGCCCGCCTAACGAGTCGCTCCGCGCGAGGGCATCGCGCGCCTCGTCACTGCGGTCGGCGGCACCTCGCAAGGACATGACTGCGTCCTCTTCCGCGATTCCGGCACCCGCAGATACCGCTGCCGTCCATTGCATCGTGTGGCATGCGAGGATGTCTGATTCGTTCTTGCATCGTGACGGCTGCACGCCCTCGGACACGCCGACGAGCCTTGATCTTGCGCCCGGTCGCCCGGTCGCGTCTATACACATCGATATCCTACATCAGTAAGCGAATGCGTGACGCTGCAGTCCATGACCATGACATACCTGGCGTAGCGCGACGCATACTCTGGGCACTCGCCCGCCATCAATGAGAAAGGTTGCTCTCATATCCGCGTATCGCCGAGCGCATACGCCGCAGATCTTTTCTCGGCTCTTGGTGCTGCGCAGAGATAATACCGAGCATCAGTATGCGCAGGAACAAGATCTGCCGGCCGTGCTGACCTTGCTCCTGCTACGCCCTCCCCCGAAGCTGGTGTTTCTTGCTTGTGAGCGCGCCGTGAATGAGGCGCGTTCCTTGCGTGGACTGGACAACACGCAAGGATGTGTTAAGTGTCGCTTCAGAGCCAGGATTCGTCGCAGGAAGACATAATGCGACAGGAAGATTGATGGTTCGTTGAGGTCGCGGCAGGCATCGCTGACGCCTGGTAGACCCGCGTTCATTACCGCGTGCACCAGCCGATATAGCATGGCGGATTCGAGATCGCAGCGTCCATGCAACGCCGCGCGCGCTACTTTCTGGTCGATGGTACGATAGGCAGAGGCATCTATCACGATCGAGCGTCCGCCGGCAAACAAGAAGGATCGTGAGATGGTGGGAAGACGAGGGAGCGTGCTCGCTGTCGGAGCACCGAACACGGGACCATGGCGCGCGCGGGGACGGCGGTGGAGTTCCTGATGCTGCGCGCAGATCTACAGACAGTGTCAGCGAGGCCGGGAGAAAAACCACAGTGCGCGCACCATTCGCCCGCGTCGTCTTGCGTGCTTGCGCGCAATGCCCGAGCCCGTCTGTGTACAGGCGCCATGCGAGTTCGGTCTCGACATGGGGCTCTCTTCCGAGCGACGGTGCCGTTTGGAGGGGCGGATGGGTTGGAGGCTCAGGCGGCAGTTTCGGGAGACGTTGACAGTATACCGTGACTGGATGTGTGAGACGTATGTGAGTACCAGCAGGAAAAACAGGTACAAGTACCGTACATTCGGTATTCTTGACATGGCCCGTGTATGGTGCGAACCGCGCTGGGAATGGTGCACGGCTAGCAGGACGAGTCCAGAGTCCGTGGCCATCGTAGATGCGTGCGCTGGATGCAGTTGGAGTCGGACGTCGCGGCAGAGGGCATCGATCGGGACTCGGAGCCCTTCGGAGCCGCGTCACGTGGGCGCCACGCCGCGCGGCACCCTCGGCCGACCGTGTCTTCTGCTCGAATGTCGAGGACATCAAGTCCATGGCCATGAAGACCTCCAGGCTCTGATGCATGCTCTAAGCACAAATGCCCTCAGCTACGCCTTTCTTTGTGTCTGTAGAACTGGTCTGCTCGCGGTCAGCCGCTGTCTCCAACAAGGAAGGCCGCGTACTTGCAAGCTCTCTCGCTCTTCACAGGCCCTGACCCTACGAAACACGTCGGTTCGCGCAGCCGTGGCAGGAGACGGTGGCACGTCGAGCAAGTTCAACGTGGAAGGTACGCCGCGATACGATAACTACTGACTTCCGACTCGCTGATCGCACCACATCGCCGCTAGAGCCCTCCGCACTGTTCTTCCCCCAGCTTCTCCACCAGACACTCGCTCTACCCACCCGGACCAGCCGCGTCCCGCACCTTCGGCACTCCTATACTCGCTGTCGGACATCGCCAAGACGAAACTATGCTCACGCCTTCCGCTAGCCGCCCCGTTCACCTGCGACAAGACAAGGATGTGGCTCCTGCTCCATGGTGAGTATGTTGTATGCGCAGTTGGTACCAGTCGCCAGAGGTTTCACGCTGGACTCGTAACCTCGGCGGCGCCGCTGCATAAAGACGGCCACTTGCTCGCCTGGCGAGTTCTCCTCAGACACCCTTGCCCGACGACGACGACGTCTGTCGATCGCGCAGATGCACTCAAAGCCAACATCGGCAAGCAACCGGAGAGTCCATGTCACAGTGCGTCGGTGGAGCCTGTGCTGAATATCATCAGCTGCTGTCTAGTCGACTTGGTGGAAGCGGCGCGTCCTTCAGTCGAACAGACGGTCCGAGGTGTGGCTACAGGTCATCGTGCACACAAGAACTCTACATTGCCGCATCGCAACTGGGACAGCAGATTACAACATCTGAATAACCTGAAGGCGTTCGAGCACCCGTCCAGGAGAGGGCGCCAAGAGTCGGGCCGAGAGGCTTTGATTTGAAGGAGGGGCCAAAACATATCCGCGCGCCAGCTCAGAGCTGTTCCTGGGCTCAAGAGGGGTTGGTCGCGCTGGAAGAGCGAGATGGTCCGGGCGATAAGCCGTGGGTGTCCACATCCCGTCGTCACTGTTGATATAGAGCTGGTCACTAGGCTAGTGGGATTCAAGGAAGGTAGCGTACTACAAGTTCACTGCCGAGTTGCGTTCAACCGCAAGGCACCGGACCCGCATCTTCATGAGTTAAGAGCTTGTGGCGACGGCGACCTGGGCGGACCGGTAGAGGACAGCTGCTCGAACGGGGTCTTCTGGGTGTTAGCAAGATCGAAGCTAAGCAACTCCGAGTCTGTTATAGTAAGAGTCAAGGGCGTGGGCACGCAGCGTAACTCCGGTACTTACTCGTTTCGAAAGAGTCAGCGTCCGTTTCAACGTCTTCCCAGGGTGGATCAGCATGTCAGCTTGGCGACGAAGAACAACGACTGAGCATGGCAGCGCTGGAAGCGATACGAGGGTAAGAGAGTGGTTCTTCTGACGGCAGCGTCCAAAGAGATGTGAGAACTCAGACACGCTATCCGTGGCGTATGATTTGCACCGCACCTCTTTCACACATCTCGCAAGCTAGCAGTGACGTGTAAGAAGATCGACAGTTGTTCGGAGGTGGAAAGAGTAGCTGAAGAAGCACGCAACATGTTGAGAAGAGCGGGAGAAACCCAGAAACTGACATTCGCAGAGCGTGACAGCGAAGGTATGATAATATACAGAAAGCCAAATGATATTGACCGAGGCTGTGCAGGCCAGTGATGAACTGCGGATGGTGCGTGAGTATCCTGCTGAGAGGATAAACACTCGAGCCACGCACCTATGCATAGACGGCGTCACTGCGCGGGCCAATACCACCGGAATGGCTCGTCAGTCCCGAACTCCCGCTGCACAACCTCAATGACGTCCTTCTCATCCTCCTCACTATACCGATATTCCTCCATCGTGTAGTTGGAATAGAGGGTGATCACCAACTTGTCGAAGTCGAGCGCAAAGGATAGTTCTGCCCCCATCTCACCTCCACTTTGGTCCCGCAGATAGTCCAGGACTTCTTTGGCGCATCGAACCCACGCAACGGGAGGTGGAGGAGGGGCCGTGATGAGGTGGTGGTGAACAGCAAAGTCGACGAATTGGGTGTATGTTACTTCGAGACCGAAGCAAAGCCTCGGCGCGTGTGGGTTTTCTTGTACATCATAGGCCGCCGGAAGTTGGTCAAAAGGAACCTTGTATGCATTGCGCTGTTGGCGGTACTGAAAATTCGTGCGGTGGCATCAGTGGCAGGCATGAGATGTTGGCAGCTCACGTCCCGGCGCGCTGCCTTTGCTCGTGGTGTGAAATCGCCGTCAGGGCCGAGTTCGAATATGCCTGGTGGCTCCCGTAGGGTGAGCATGTTAGATGTTGAACGCTGAGTGATTGGGGGCAAGCGGACGAGGCTCAGGTAGTCAGCTAGAGGAAGTAAGTTCGGATCGGGGAGGCCGCAACACCGCATCGGGACTCGAACACGTGGCCGCCACAACGCGCCGAAGATCTACAGTAGATCTTTGTCTTCCGCACTCGCAAGCTACCAACCAGCTACTAGCTTTCGGCGTATGCTGGCAACCACCGGCAGGCATACAGCTGTACTTGCTGACGCCCAAGTTGATATTGGATCCCCAGCAAGAGCAGCACATGTTTCATGCCGCGCATGGAACCAGCTCTGGCAACTCTGCGCCAGTCTAATCTCAACGGCATGCCTCTTTGCCCCATCCTTGCAGTGGATGGCGTTGGTAGACCACCTGGTACGTCACTAGCATCTCTTCGAGTGCGCCGAAAGCTGAACTTCGCCGTGAACAGGGTTTCTGGCGTGCCTAGTAGGCATTCGACATCTCGCGAGGAAGGAATTCGCGCGCTCAACCAGTTCGGCAAAGAGGTGCGTAGGCAAAAATGTCCTGACGGGATATCACACACTGACGCTGCCCCCATAGGAGATGCAGCCCTTCTTCTCCGCATCCCTTGACGTCTCCTGCCGAACCCACCGTGGGCGCCCTGCCGATTCCTACCTCTCAAATGAAAGATGAACTGCGACCAGCTGCACACGATGGCTCTGCCCCGTCCAATCCGGGTACGCAAACAAATGGGGCGTCCTGCAGGTGTCCCTCCCCGCTGCCGGGAAAGCGCCGCAGAAGCCTTGTCGTCTGCATTGATGAGCAATCAGTTCAGCATGAAGGTCCGTTTCTCTCTTTATCAGTCCGCGAGTTCTCACCTTAGCATCGTCAGGTATCTGTTCTTCTCACATCACGCAGCGGCAGCGATCTTGACCCGCACTTCTTTCATAGTCATTGGCCGCGATACGCTCGCTACGGCATCTGAATCTGGGGACATATTATCTCTTGTTCTTTAGAATTCGAAGGAAAGTGCGGATCCTGAACGATGCAAGGTCAACATCACAGCCTTGGCGACAGCGTTGACAGCTGTCTCTTCGCGACCGGCTGCAGCCAACGGTTACACAAGCCAACAATTACTGCATCTTCTCTCTGTCCTCGCACGTACTCCCGCAAACAGCAAAGTCTCCAATGCTTGCAAAGACATCATCGGCATCCATGGTTAGCTCAGTGATGTATTCAGTCTGCTCACAGATTTGCTGACCATACTATTACATTCAGAAATTCTGTCATTTCGCGGTCACGAGTGTGCCCGGGCCTCGCGCAGCTCAAGATTGCCAATGAGACGAACCATCAGCTGTCTCCGGAGCACCAAAGTACCCTCGCTACTTGGCGTCGTCAGGTGACCATTCTCTCTGTATCGCGCCGCACTCCACAATGACATCGACTCACCAGAAAATGGTCGCGAGTCTCTCGCCAACACACCTGATGCGGGGAACATCCTCTTTCGGGCTCTTGTGCACCAGAAAGGAAACGAAAATCTGGTGCAGCGGTCCCAGAACATCAGAGCATTGGCTTCCGCAATAACAGCTGTCCCATCGCGTCCGAGTAAATCCGCCGGATACACAAAGTCGCAGCTACTGGACCTTGTTCCCGTGATCGCACGCAATCCCACGAATGCCCAAGCGCTCAAGGCCTTCAAAGACGTATTCCGTGGTGAGTTTGACGCAATCCGTCTGCTGGCTTTTTTTGTTTACCGATGCGGCCTTCAGAACTTAGGGTATGTCGCGGACACGAGAACATTGTCACATCCGTAGCATTCTCTCCCGATGGAAAGCGCATCGCCTCGGGCTCGGACGACTACACCATCCGAATCTGGGACGTACATACGGGGGAGACGGTGGCAGGGCCGTTCACGGGACACACACACTGGGTTCAGTCTGTCGCGTTCTCCCCCGATGGCACGCGCGTCGTCTCGGGCTCCGTCGATAGGACGATTCGTATATGGGATGCCCAGACGGGGGAGACGGTAGCAGGGCCGTTCAGGGGGCACACAGGTGCGGTATTGTCTGTCGCGTTCTCCCCCGATGGCACGCGCGTCGTCTCGGGCTCGGACGACAGCACCATTCGCATCTGGGACGCCCAGACGGGGGAGACGGTCAGGCCGTTCGAGGGGCACACGAATTGGGTTCGGTCTGTCGCGTTCTCCCCCGATGGCACGCGCGTCGTCTCGGGCTCGGACGACAGCACCATTCGCATCTGGGATGCCCAGACGGGGGAGACGGTGGCTGGGCCGTTTACGGGGCACCAAGGTACGGTCCTGTCTGTCGCGTACTCGCCGGATGGTAAGCTCGTCGCGTCGGGCTCGCGGGATGGAACTGTTCGTATCTGGGATGCGGAGGTTGATTGAGGTACGTGCTTGCATGTTTCCGTGAGCAAGTACTGACATATGCTGCAGGTCAATTGAACCACAGCCGACTCGTGTGCAGGCGTACAATGTCAACCCACTAGCGTACATTTCAATGAATGTATGTGCTTGCGGGTCGCGTTGCTTTCACGTAGCGGACAGTTTTGAACGGTCACATACCCAGCCGCGGCGCTCTCATAGTAATACAGACAATTTATCATATTATCAATCCATGCGACACTTCCCTTGCATCGAAAAGACTTCACTCGAAGTTCGCGGCTCGTGAATCCCTAGTGAGCCCGTAGTCTCCGTCGCTTGACCTTCTGCGCCGGCTGTCGACCCCGGGCAGCCTCTGGCTGCGCGCACGCCCAACTAGTCGCTCCGCGCGAAGGCATTGCGCGCCTCGTCACTGCGGTCGACGGCATCTGGCAAGCACATGCCTGCGTCCTCGTCCTCCATCCGCAGATACCCCTGCCGTCCGTTGCATCGTGTGGCATGCGAGGATGTCTGTTTCGTTCTTGCGCCGAAACGGCTGCACATGCTCGGACACGCCGACGAGCCTTGAGCTTGCACTCCGTCACGGTCGCACCTGTACACAACGATATCCGTTCATCAGTACGCGGTGCGTGGCGCTGCAGTCCATTACCACGACATACCTGGCGTGTATACTCTGGGGACTCGCCTCCTTCGATGAGATAGGTAGCCCCAAAACTGCGAGTCGCCGAACGCAGTCGCCCAAATTGTTCGCTCGTCTCTTGGCGCTGCGCAGAAATAATATCGAGCATCAGTATGTGTACGCGAGCGATACCAGGCTGACTTTGCTCCCGTTACGCCCGCCCCGGAAGCTGGTGATGCTTGCTCGTAAGCGCGTCGTTAATAAGACGCGTTCCTGGCGTGGACCGGAGAACCGTCGCAAGCAAGTGGTCAGTGTCGCTGCAGAGCCAAAATTAATCGCAGGTAGACATGATTCGACAAGGAAATTGACGGTTCATCGCGGGCTGACGTTCTTCATCATCGCGTGCACCAGCCGTTCAACTAGCATGGACGCCTGGAGGCTTGAAGATTACAATGGCCATGCTCCATCCGGCGTGCGCTACATGGTACGATAGGTAGAGGCATCGAGTCGTCCGCCGGTAAACAAGAAGGATCGTGAGATGGTAGGAAGACGTGGAAGCGTGCCCGCTGTCGGCGCACCGAACACAGGACCATGGCAGGCCTGGGCACGGCGGTGCAATTCCTGGTCTACAGACGGCGTAAGCGAGGCCAAGACAAAATCAGCGTGCGCGCACCATTCGACCGCATCGTCCTGCGTCATCGCGCGCAATCCTGGACATGCCCGAGCCTGTCTGTCTGCACACGCACCGTGCAAGTTCTCGGCATGGGGCTTTTCTTCCTAGGAACGGTGCCGTTTGGTGGGGCGGATGGGGTGGGGGCTCAGGCGGCAGTTTCTGGAGACATTGACAGTACACTAGATGTGTGAGACGTATGTGAGTACCAGCAGATAAAACAGTACTGTACACACGGTGTTCTTGTCATGGGTGTATGGTGCGAAGCGCACGGCGAGCGAGCTGGCGATCGTGCACGGCTAGGACGAGTACAGAGTCCGTGGCCATCGTAGACAGAGGGTGCGCTGGATGCAGATGGAGTCGGAGTCGGACGTCTGAGTTGCGCCAGACGGCAATATCGGACTCGGAGGCGCGCCACGTGGGCGCCACAACGCTCGCCCTCTGCCCTGGCTAGCGACGTCTGGGTGTGGATGTCGGATTTGCTCACAGTACTTGAGCAACCATCGAGCTAGTAGCAGTGTACCCGCACCGAGACCGGGTTCGCCGTTCAGAGACTGCTGTCGCGGCGCGTCGGGTACTGCTCGGGATGCCTCATTGAAGAGACAGGCAGAGGACAGGATGTCCCCACATACATGCCTCCGTCTGCGCTCACAATTGCAGAGGACGTGTTCCGCGTGTCGTACGAGTAAACTGTCCATTCAAAATTCCAGTAATTACACAACAATCTATCGAGCAATCGAGTAACTTACGCGGGCTCGTCAACCCTCCAGCAGAGTGTGGGCGCCGTTGTTGAGGTGTTGCTCCATTAGGATGGCCTGCATCGCCAGCATGTTTGTCGCATACGAGCAAGCCAACTTGACAGTTGCGTACGCACCAGCTCCAACTCAAACAAGAAGTATGGATCGCAGGGTTACATCGCGCATGTAATGACATCGATCAGCGCGGGCCGAGGAAGCGGCGTGGGGATGAAATTCCTGCGACAGAGGCGAGTATGTGCCGTGGGTCCTCGAAGGTCGGGTGGAAAGGCGAGGTGGCGAGGGGAACAGGGCTTCGGGACGTCGATCCATCGTACACTGTGACGACCGCGCGCAGGTCCTAAACGCTAGCCCTGGAGCTCTTGCGGTTGGTGAAAGCGCTGGAAAGGAATCAGAGGCGGCGAGAACACGAATAATGGGACAGAACTCACCCAGAATGAGCGACGACGCGCCTAGCTCGTAAAATGGGCGTCTGACACCGTAGACCTTTCCATCTAATCCCATTGAAAATGCGAGAGGACCTTCTTGATGGCATGAGCTCCGTGGATGGGGATCTAGGCGAAGCCTTGTTGGGGCGATGGTGAGATCGTTGTCGGGCGCGCCAGTGCCTGCGCTGCGAGCATCAAGGGACGAGATTCAAGCGGCGATCCCCACACGTTCAACGCGACCTGCGTGCAGGATAGCTCGAGGTTGCGCGGAAAATCGATCGCCGTAAAAGCACTGCACCGACAGTTGAGCCACAGTACCGTTGTCGATGGGAAGGAACGCACCGCCATCACCCTCTCGTGGGAAGGCCGTCGCATTTGCGAAAGAGGGAGAAGCCGTGCAGTTAGGTGATTGCACATGCGTGGGGCTGAGCTAGAACGCACGGTTGACCAGGAGCGCTGGTGTTCCCCCTGTCGTACTTGATGAGCATCAGAGGTGGACGTAGAATAAAGCTGCAGGCTCAACAACACGCGTACGTAGCATGGCCTCAGCAACATAGCACTGGCGTCACCCCAACACGCGCCATCGGCCATGCAAAGTCCTTGAGGTAGGAGAGGGAATGATTGGGGCGGTATGAGCGAGGTGGAGTTGAGGCATGGGTCGTTTGCGGCGAGGCTTCGCTGTGGTGCACATCATAGAGCAGTGCACACTCCCTAAGCCCGCGCCTTTCCCGTTCAGCCATGCTCACGCAGTGGCTGGGCTCTACGCGCCTGTTCGACGTGCGCAGAGATCGTGAGGTCGGTATCGAGCGTGGTATGTAGGAGCTACATGCGCAGGAGACGACGCGGTTGCGACGCGGCCTGTCCAAGGCGAGCGGTGGGCTGTTGAGCATGGGAGTCTTGCTTGATGAATAAATGATGAATGATGATGGCGAGCCGTGTGCGATGCAGCGTGCCAGGGCAAAGGAGCGCGAGATGTAGAGTTCAGGACAAAGTTCAAGCGCTTACTCTACGATACTTGCGCACTATCCTGCCATGCGCTTCGGTCTGAATCTTCAACGGTGTTTTTCCCCTGCGAACGAGAACTGTGATACAGCTCGGAAGACGGACAAGCAAATTCAGGTCGACCTATGCGTATTCAAACTTGTCTCCCGGCGCGCACATGTTCGCACACAAGAAGATACTACTTATCCCACTCTGCCGCAACTTTTCAATTAGCTCTGAACACGCGGAAGCATGGAAGTGTTCAGCCTTTGGCATCTTCATATCTCAGACGCTGGCAGGCAAGCCCTTCGTTTTTGTCTTCTCGGAGACGTCTCCCGACGCTGCCCCTCGGCGTCCTCTCTTCATGTGCGCGTGGCAAGCATGAGGCTGGGGTTCGATCCATACAAACATACCACAGCCATCCATGCGTATCACTCACGCACTGATGTTCCGCCTTGCACAGAACGCGCTGAACAGGAGCGTCTTGAAGCAGACGTCGGTATATCTGCTGCATCGTCTCCCTTCCCCGCCACCATCCTCGCCCCATTCCCTCGCACGCGGATATACTGCTGACTACCTCTTCCAAACTAGAGCGACAACGACAGAGCTACTTGCGACAGCAGTTCACAATGGAGGACTCCCAACACGGAGGACGTGCGTGAACCAGCGGCTCGTCTGTCCCGCCCTCGCTAACTCTCTCATACATTTTCCCGACAGCCTCTCCAAGGACAGAAGCACCGCAAATGAGCACACAGGGTGGTCCGATTCCGACGAACGCCGCAGCTGGGGATGCTGCGGGGAAGCAAGCAAATGGGCGGTCTTGCAAGTGCTCCCAGCCTCCTACGGGGAAGAAGGGCAGAAATCTCGTCGCCTGCATCGACGGCACGAGTAACCAGTTCAGCATCAAGGTTTGTTCTGTCCATTTCCCTGAAGCAACTTGTCTCATGCAATGCCGTTCTGTAGAACACCAACGTTGTTGAACTGTACAGCCGTCTGCATAAGGACGACGATCAGCTCACATACTACGACAGTGGGATCGGGACATTTGTCAAAAAGTCCTGGGCCTCTCCCGCTTATTGGAAACAGGCGGTCGACAATACGATCGATACTGCCATTGCGTGGTCAGTCTCTTTCTCGTTCTGTTGCCGCCGCCCTTGTTTCCCTCACTGATATTGCGACAGGAATTTCAAGCGCATCGTGCTTAGCGCATACCAATGGCTGAGCGAAAATTACCAGCCTGGGGATCGTATTTTTCTCTTCGGTGAGTGTTCCGGCCAGTTACGTTTGACGCATCACCAGCTGAAGTCTATTAGGGTTCTCTAGAGGAGCGTATCAAGTCCGCGTGATTGCCGGCATGATCGAGAAAGTGAGAAGCTCAGTCACTCGCAGATTGACCAGCGTCGTGCTCAGCGCCTTGACCTTCATGTAGGTTGGCCTCCTCCATAAAGGCAATAACAACCAGATACCATTGTGCGTCGCCTTCATCTCTATTGCGCACATTGCCTGATATACATGCAGCGCATATGAGCTCTACGTTTCGACTACCGCGAGTCGAAAACGGAATCCGAACACAACTTCCGTGCAGCCACCGGAGCAGTATGACGAAGTCAAGAGCCCGAAGGACGCTGGATATGCGGAGCAACTCTGCAGTAGTTTCAAGCAGACGCTGTCCAGGAAGGGTGTCAGAGTGCACTTCGTCGGCGTATGGTGCGTCGCATCTGAGACATGCTCTCTTCTGGTACCGACGATTCAACGGCAGGGACACTGTCTCATCCGTTGGATTTGCTAGGGGAACCAGCCTTCCGGAGACAACAACAGGCATGGTTCATGTCTGTGGTTGTTGCCATGCCATCGCGCTCGACGAGAAACGGGTGAAGTTCCAGCCCGAACTTGTTAACGGCGGCATTGGGCCTGTTGACGATGATCGTGGCAAGGGATATGTCAAGGAGGTCTGGTTTGCGGGCTCGCATTCCGATGTGTAAGTGCTGGAGCCATCAGTTAAGTTAGGTCGTCCTGATTTCTTCGACAGCGGGGGCGGCAATAATCCCAACCTGGGGCTCCGACAATTCGGAGCTTCGCTGCGCTGGATGACGTTCGAAGGCGTGACCCATGGGCTCCGCATGGAGGCCTTCCAGGGGACTCAGTGGCAGGCTTTCAAACCTAATCCATCTCTTACCGGGTTCTGGAAAATTATGGAATTGTACCCCTTCCGCCAACTGTCGTACAAAGACCGCGACAGTACAGTACGTCGGTCTGTTGCCCTAAGTGTGTGCATATTTAGGGAGTACTTATATTTGACTAGACCGCACCTCGGCCGTGCTCGTCAAGTGAAGAAAGGCCAAATGGTCCACGAGTCCGTGTTCGAGATCATAGAGCAGCAGTCTGATGACCAGGGCTCATATCTCCCGCTCAAGAAACGTTACAAGCCATTTGCTTGCCTGCCGGAAAATCTCGGAGTAGGCTGGGACAGAAGTGCCCTGAGGGACTTGAACATGCTCGAGGGCGACGCATATGCCTCGGCGGCCATCACCCTCTCGCAGCTCAAAAGCGCCACTAAGAAGAACCAACAGCTGTCTCCGGAGCACCAAAATGCCCTCACTACCTTGGCATCATCAGGTCACCGTCATTTTCCGCACGTTCTGTATCGAGCTCACCTTTCTTCTTTGTAGCTGTCGGCCGGGATTCGCTCGCCAACACACCTGATGCCGGGAACATCCTCTTCGGGGCTCTTGTGCGTCAGCAAGAAAACGGAGATTCTGTGCAGCACTCCCTGAACGTCGCAGCATTGGCTGCGGCACTCATGGCTGTCCCATGGCGTCCGAATGAATCCACCATATACACAAAACCACAACTACTGGACCTTGTTTCCGTGCTTGCACGCACTCCCGCAACAAGGCAATTACGTAATGATGTCAAAAACTTGTTTAGCCTCTACGGTGAGTTTGACGCAATTAGTCTGCTCGCATTTTGCTGATCCATGCGGCATTCAGAAGTTAGGGCATGTCGCGGACACGCCGCTTCAGTCTTCTCGGTAGCATTCTCCCCCGATGGTACGCGCGTCGTCTCGGGCTCATCCGACAGAACAATTTGCATCTGGGACGCCATGACGGGGGAGACAGTGGCAGGGCCATTCACGGCGCACACAGATTGGGTTCTGTCTGTCGCGTTCTCCCCCGATGGCACGCGCGTCGTCTCGGGCTCATCCGACAGAACAATTCGCATCTGGGACGCCCTGACGGGGGAGACGGTGGCAGGGCCGTTCACGGGGAACACAGAAGGGGTTAGCTCTACCGCGTTCTCCCCCGATGGCACGCGCGTCGTCTCGGGCTCAACCGACAGAACAATTCGCATCTGGGATGCCCAGACGGGGGAGACGGTGGCAGGGCCGTTTACAATGCACAGAGAATCGAGATTATTATACCTCGATGGCACGCGCGTCGTCTCGGTCTCGCGTGGCAACACCATTAGCATCTGGGATGCCCAGACGGGGGCGACGGTGGCAGGGCCGTTCAAGGGGCACACAGGTTGTGTTTGGTCTGTCGCGTTCTCCCCCGATGGCACGCGCGTCGTCTCGGGCTCATCCGACGGGACGATCTGCATCTGGGATGCCCAGACGGGGGAGACGGTGGCAGGGCCGTTCAAGGGGCACACAAACTATGTTCTGTCTGTCGCGTTCTCCCCCGATGGCACGCGCGTCGTCTCGGGCTCGAGTGACGACACGATTCGCATCTGGAATGCGCATACGGGGGAGACGGTGGCAGGGCCGTTGAGAGGGCACACCGCTAGCGTTCGATCAGTCGCATACTCGCCGGATGGTAAGCTTGTCGTGTCGGGCTCGCGGGATGGAACTGTTCGTATCTGGGATGTGGAGGTTGATTGAGGTATGTGCGTTCATGTTTCCGTCTGCGTGAGCAAGTACTGACATGGCATGCTGCAGGACCCACGTACCATCGAGTCGGCATATGTACAAGCATACAATGCCAATTTGCCTGTTTACATTCAGGGAATGTCGTCCGCTGTACTGACGGGGTCCCGTTGCCTTCACGGTGCGGACAGTACTGAACCCCTAAGTAGGTCTCTCTATCACCTGAGCTTCGTTCTTGTGCTAAAGATGTATATATACGGTCCATTATATTGATCAATACATATTGTACGCAGTCTCGACCCAGGCGACAGACGCTCATGTAGTTATTGGTCCATCGGCGCCCTACAGGACTATTCATCGCTTGTGCGGTGAGACGCAAACAAAGACGTACTGGTCGGGGCTGCACGTACGGCAGTGCCGTGCGCACCGAGCAGCTCAGCCCGTACCTTAATAGCCCATTCTGCGCCGAGATGGCTGGCATCGGTAGACTCTCGCCGGTTTCTTGTGTGCCCCGGCAACGCAGATCGTCCTCTAGCGTGCATCCCCACGCGCGCGAGCCTCCTTGATCAACTCTTCGAATGTCGGTAGAAAATACGCCGAGCGCAAGAACGTCCCCGACGTCCGCCGCGTCCTACTTCGCCAAACAATGATGTTCTCTGCCACAGTCAAGTGTCCGCCGGTGAACGAGAATCGAAGGATGGAAGGTGAAATGGTGGTGCTGCGGATGGAAGAGAAGGCATGGCTTCCGAATCGCATAGATTTCAGAACCGTGACGGGGCGGCATCAGTTCAACTCATGAACAACAAACATCACGCACACAGGTCTACAGACGGTGTCAGCGAAGCAGAGATACAATCGGAGTCTGGCGCACCGTTCAATTGAGTCATCGTCGCCCGCAATCCTAAAACTGAACCATGCCCATCCCATCTCTCTCGACATGCACCATGAAGACGAGGCCAGCTACTTATTTTGACGTGGCAGCTCGTGTACCAGGGGGCAGGGATTCAAATTGGTATGGGTCAGGCAACGCTCCCGCAGGGATGTTGGAAGGTGAGCGTGAGCTGGCGATTGCGGTACTGCCAGAGGGTGGACTCGGAGATCGCAATCGGGCGAACACGTGCGGGGGCTATCAACGTCACCCTTCGACTTCAGCTTCACCCACCTGCTCTCCTGTCCGTGCACCTCATCTTACCCGCCTGTCCATTGACACCGTCGCTTACACTTTCTAAGAACGTCATGTTCGTCATCCTTGGAGGCTATATTCTACGACGGGAAGACGTTCGGGCACTGATCGGACATGCCTGCAGCCCACCGGTCCAGCCACCTGAAGAAGACGAGGAAGAGGGGGTGCCAATCCCGGAGGATACGAAGTTGTTCATGGACTTTGACTTTTGCTACTCTCGCCAGCCTGAGGAGCTGAAGCTTCCGATTCCCAACTGTGCGTCTAGCGGCCCGTCTTTGTGTGTAACACCTGCTGACACGACCTTCGCAGGCTTCTACAACGCTAAGGAAGAGATTGTCTTTTACCTGCCGATCACCGTCACTCGCGCCAGAAAGGAGTCGTTTCGCAAACCCGAGGTGGCTAGCGCACATCCGTTCCGTGACCGCTTCATCGCCGCGACCGGCGGGAAGTTCTCTGCCGAAAACATGGTATGGCGTAGCCTACCTGTGGACGCCCTCATCGCGCCTTTGTCCCGACATTATTGATCTGCAGGCAAGTGGACATCATCTTCGCACCTGCAGATGTCTTGATGAGCTGTAATGATGATTAGTCGGTTGATCTGCGATATTGGGATTGGGACCCGACAGCCATGGACTACGCTATCGCTTTGCTACCGCTTTGTGACTGTTTTCTGTACAATTAATGAGGCAGTTTGCCAGTAACAGGCAGCTATTGCACTTGATAGAGTCGCAACGTCTCGGTGCGACAGTCATCTCGGAGTCTCTGTCCGACGAATTCTCTCTACTACAGACACGGATATTTCACAATCGCAATTCATTCGTCTCTGCTCACGGAACAATGTCAAATCGTACAATCGAAAAGCGTACTTCGTCTGCTCAGGCGTTTCCCTCCCGCTTCCTACTCAGAAGACCATCCCTATTGAAATCAGATCCAATGTACTCCAGGTCGAGCGAGCTCCGCGCAGAAGTCTGCGTGCTTCCCGCGGTGCCGGCAGGCTTTTTGGCAGCTATAGCCAACTTGAACTTGAGGTCTGCGAGCAGGAATCGGAGGAACTCGATTGGAATGCCGAATGGCGGAGGATACCAAGGGTATATGGTCGCGTGGCTGCCAAGCAGCAAGAAGTTCGGCACTGCCGCTTCTGCGCCCGTGGCCTTGCGCTTCTGAAGCCATTCATAAAGCTCATAGCAACAATAGCAGCATTTCTTGCCGACCCCTATAGCCGCTTCGCTGACCTGGCGCGAAAAAGTGTCAGTTGTAGAGATGCCGCGGCTCAAGAAAGCACTGACCGTGAAGATAGAGGCGAGAACATTGTCGTCGTCTTTAACATGCAGTCGCTCCCGGGAATCCGCGGCGGCGGCGGGAGAGCAGAACGCACAGGCCAGCGCCATCATGCCTGCCTCCGCATGAATTGTGGGCTTGTCCTCGAGCTTATATTCGAGGTTTAATTTCTTCTGCACGAACCCTCTAGCATCATTTTGATCTTGCGACGTGCCACTGACGAGCGCAACGACGGAGTCGATGAATGACGTCCTTTTTGACTCGAAGGCCGCTCTGCTTAGGACCGGTTGCGGAAGGGTGACGAGGTGCGCAGTGATAGGTTGACGGGGCTTAGCTACCCTGGCTAGGGAGTGGATAGCGGTCATAGGAGCGGTTATCGTCTTCAGATAACGAATAACATGGTG
The DNA here is from genome assembly GCA_019914985.1 of Auriscalpium microsporum. NCBI lineage: Eukaryota > Fungi > Basidiomycota > Agaricomycetes > Russulales > Auriscalpiaceae > Auriscalpium > Auriscalpium microsporum. Next base: position 290,260 of record JAHLMG010000007.1, on the reverse strand, counting down.
GCCGAGCGACTCTTCTGGGTCTTGGCGGTCGTCGGGATCGACTGCAAAGGGCGTTTGAGTGTCAAAGCCCGGGCAGAATGTCATGCGCGTACCGTTGTCTGCTTCATCGACGTCAGGATCCCCGTCACCACTCGCATCGGGATCACCATCACCACTCGCATCGATAGTTCCGCTTCTACTGTCGATGAATCCTAGATCGCGGGATCAGACAGCCGTAAGGTGCCGTGAGATGTAGACGCATACTGGGATCGGGCTTGGAGAGCCGAGCTTTGGGCTTCTGCAAGGCGGCCGACAACGCATCATCATGGAAAAGATGATGAAGAAAGTCTGACTGGAGGAACCCGCGGAGGCACTCAAGTGCCACCGCAGCGTCCGCTATGTTGACTTCAGAAGGGGGGTCTTGGAACGACGAAGGGGGGCCTTGGGACGACGACCCGTCAAGGAGGCATTGCTCGAGTTCGCGGTATGTCGAAGTGAAGGCACTGATCCATTGAGGAAGGTTCTCTTCCGTGACTGTATATTCGACGGTGTGTGCCTCAGACGGCTGAGGAATGTCGTAGTTCTTGAGCTTCCTGAATGTGGCACGACCATTGACATTGAACGTCCAGGGAAATGCTTGGGTAAAGGGCGTCGAGGACTTTAGACGCTTTTCGAGCGCAAGGATAGGGTGCTCGCGCCAGAGGTTTTTTTTTTGTCGTAAAGGTCAAGCATACGACTGGCAATCTTAGAATGGCCATGGTTGAGGTAGTGCGCACAGAACCGCCCTACGTTGTTGCTATCAATGGGGCAGGCTCCGTTCTGAAAGTCCTTGATGATGGTAAAGACATCTTGAAAATGTTGCTCCCGCTGTTGGCGAACAAGTGTTACGAATGGTCGTCGATCAAAAGAAAGAGGACGCACGGTCGCATCGACCACGCGCTGAGAATCTCCTCTCCCGTCAACGCCGAATTCAGAGGCTCTACTGTTATGTTCGGCTTATTCAACTGTTCCGACCGGCTATGAGTATTCCTGTCCCCGAGCACAAGTCCGTCTAGTCCCCCGGCCGCATTCGTGACCCCTGTCGTTGCGATGACTCGTGAAGCCCAGATGTCTAGCTCCGGAGAGCTGAGTTTCTTCGACGTCCCAGTGGTGAGGAGTGAGGCGACATGTTGCATGACAGTAAGGCTAGCTGAAGGGCGGGCAACGCTGTGCGGCATGGCCGGCCGAATGCCCTTCAGGGCGATTGTCGCCATGCTGATTTCGAGAGCAAGGTCATGAAAATCGGACGACAGATGGGGCGACGGTTGCGAAGTGGTCGATGCGTCGGGCAGAGACTCGTTATGACCGTCGGCCATGGCGACAGTACCGGTAGGTCCTGGGATGTGCAAGCGCGACTGTAGAAAGTGAATCAGATTCAGAACAGGCCTGCCGCAGTTGCAGTCTTTTTCGGGCTCCGATCAAGGCGCGCCCGGGCCGGTTAGCGAGTTCCTCGCAATATTGAACAGCTACCGGGCATACCCTCAGGCTACGTAGTCTCTTGAAACTTGAGCATGAGGCATCATGCTTCGTCGACTGGTAAAGAGTTTCACTCCAAGTTTAATAAGGGCATTTACTTTTCCAAACTAGGTACGGCATTATAAGTAGTTGCATCGCGGGACGTGTTAGTAGTCGCGTTCGGGCGGTTCCCTGGACGCTACGCTCGTCGCGTTTGCTCTCGGGAGCGGGCCCAGGGTGCACGTGGAAGTATGGCGTCGACTTTGTGCGGGCGAGACAGCGGCGCTGAGGATGCTGGCACTCTGTCGTACGCGTTGGGCGGGTCACGCCGGGCATACAGTATACTTGCGCGCCGAGACACCGAGATCTGCGAGGATTTCAGCTTTCTGACCCAGGAACAAGAAATAGAAATTTACTCACCAACAACGCGTCACCAGCCCCTCCCAACACGTCCGTGCATTTGCAACTGCCATGAACAGGTGGATGCTGCCCTTGCAGCCGCGCGCTGGCTGCGTGCACGCGTGCGTCAGCGGGGCCATGGATCCATCATCCGGCGCCCAGTTCAAGTTGCCCTCCATCACTTTTTCTCGCGCGTGCTCTGTGCGTATTCTACGGCGTGTTGGACGCCGCCGCTCGCGGAGCGTACTAACTTCTCGCCCGCGCACGCGGCCGCGTGCTCAAAGTCGCCTGTAGTCACCACGCGTGTCGAGTACGGGGGAAATGCTGTAGAATTGCAAACCGTCAGTCAGCCTCGGGCCACATGTGCTAGTTGGTCCGCGCTAGCTATCTATGGTGACAGCCTGTCCGTGCGTGCATGATTTTCACTCGGTCTTAACATACTGTGCTCACGGCTTATCGTGTAGTGCTACCTGCGCAAACATCGTCGAGTCACAGCCGCCCCGGGCCAGTCGGTCCAGCACCTCATCGTGCGCCGCGCCGCGACGACGCACGCGACAAGCTTAGCCTCGCCTCCGCAGTGCAAGATGAGAGGTTATGACTGAGCGCTCCACATCGCCATCGCCCCCGACAGTCGCACCCGATCCCGCAGAGGATGGACACAAAAAAAGCCACGGGCAACACTCACACGACGCCTCGCACGCGCCAGCACTGTGCGCATTCGCCCGCAGCCGCGCGTCGCACATCCGTCGCCGCTGAGCGACGCGCTGCCGCTCGTGCGCCCGCAGTCCCTAGGGCCCGACGCCCAACCGCAACCTCAAACCCACAAGCAGCAAGACGGCCCTCCACCCGCGCAGGATCTCGGCGCAGAGGCGATGTCGGGCGTGCTGCCCATCATGCCCGCCGAGGAGCGATAGTAGGAGGAGCAGGGCGGCGGGGTCGCTGCATGCGACGCAGAGGGCACTGTGGAGGCGGTGGCGATGGAGCGCGCCTCACGGAAAAATATCAAATCGTACGATAGAAAGGCATACATCATCTGCTCGCGCTTCTCCTTCGTTTCCTCCTACAGAAGTTGATCATCGGGATCATATGCCTTGAACTTCAGGTCGAGCGAGCTCCGCGCAGACGTCTGCGTACTTCCCGCAATGCCGGCAGGCTTTTTGGCAGCTATAGCCAACTTGAACTTGAGGTCTGCGAGCAGGAATCGGAGGAACTCGATTGGAATGCCGAATGTCGGAGGATACCAAGGGAATATGGTCGCATGGCTGCCAAGCAACAAGAAGTTCGGCACTGCCGTCTCTGCGTTAACGTCAGGAGAGTCCTTGCGCTTCTGAAGCCACTTAAAGAGCTCATAGCAACAGTAGCAGCATTTCTTGCCGACCCCTATAGCCGCTTCGCTAACCTGGCGCGAAAAAGTGAAAGTGTCAGTCGTAGAGATGCCGCGGCTCAAGAAAGGACTGACCGTGAAGATAGAAGCGAGGACGTTTTCGTCGTCTTCGACATGCAGCTGCCTCCGGGAATCCGCGGCGGCGGCGGGAGAGCAGAAGGCGCAGGCCAGCGCCATCATGCCCGCCTCCGCATGGATCGTGGGCTTGTTTTCGAGCCTATGATCGAGGTTCAGTTGCTTATCCAGGAGCCCCCTAGCATTATCATGTTCTTGCGCCGTGCCGCTGACCAGCGCAAGGACGGAGTCGATGAATGATGACCTTTTTGACTCGAAGGCCGCTCTGGTGAGCACCGGTTGCGGAAGGGTGACAAGGTGCGCAGTGAGTGCTCTACGGGGCTTGGCTATCCTGGCTAGGATGTGGATAGCAGTCATCGGAGCGGTAATCGTCTTCAGATAACGAATAACATGGTGGCCGAGCGACTCTTCTGGGTCTCGGAGGTCGTTGGGATCGACTGCAAAGCGGCGTTTCAGCGTCAAAGCACGGGCAGACGTTCATGCGCGCACCGTTGTGTGCTTCATCGACGTCGGGATCCCTATCATCACCCGCATCTGGAGTCCCGCTTCTACTGTCGAAGAATGCTAGATCGCGGTATCAGACAGCCGTAAGCATGAGATGTAAGCGCATACTGAGAGCGGACTCGGATAGCCAAGTATTGGGCTTCTGCAGGGCGAGCGACAACGTTTCATCTCGAAGAAGATGATGAAGAAAGTCTGAGTGAACGAACCCGCGGAGGCACTCAAGTACCACCGCAGCTTTTGCTATGTCGACGTCAGAAGGGGGGTCTTTGAACGACAAACGGCGGCCTTGGGACGACGAAAGGGGGTCTTGGGACGACAACCCGTCGAGGAGGCATCGCTCGAGTTCGCGATATGTCGAAGTGAAGGCAAAGATCCACCGTGGGAGGTTCTCTTCCGTGATTGTATATGTGACGGTATCTTCGTCAGACGGCTGAGGAATGTTGTTGGCGCTGAGCTTCTTGAACGTGGCACGACCAGTGACATCGATTGTCCAGGGAAACGCTTGTGTAAAGCGCTTCGTGGACGCCTGCCATTGTTCGAGCACGAGGATAGGGTGCTCGTCCCACAGTATTTTTCTTTTGCTGTATAGGTTAATCATGCGACCGGCGATCTTGGGATGGCCATGCTGGAGGTAGTGCGTGCAGAACCGCCCTAAATTGACACTATCGATGCGGCAGGCTCCGTTCTGAAAGTCCTTGATGATGGTAAAAACGTCTTGGAAATGTTGCTCCCGGCTGTTGGCGAACGAGTGTTACGAATGGTCGTCGGTCAAAAGAAAGAGGACGCACGGTCGCGTCCGCCACGCGGCGAGAATCTCCTCTCCCGTCGACGTCGACTTCAGAGGCTGTACTTTTATCTTTGGCGTGTTCGACCAGCCCTGAGTATCCGCGAGCACAAGTCCGTCTAGTCCCCCGGCCGAATTCGTGACCGCTGTTGTAGCGATGACTCGTGATGCCCAGACGTCTCGCTCCGGAAGGCTGAGTTTCTTCGACGTCCCAGTGGTGAGGAGTGAGACAACATGTTGCATGACAGTGAGGTTAGCTGAAGGACGGGCAACGCTGTGCGGCCAAGCCGGCCGAATGCCCTTCAGGGCGATTGTCGCCATGCTGATCTCGAGAGCAAGGCCATGAAAATCGGACTCGACAGATGGGGCGGCAGTTTGGCAGTGATCAATGCGTCTGGCGGAGACTCGTTATGATGACCGTCGGCCATGGCGACAGTCCTGGTAGTGGTACAGCATAAAGCGCGACTGTCCCGTTACTAAACTTACCTAGTTACAGGCCTGAGTCTGAGTCACAGTAGCCCGCCGCACCGGGTAAGCGGGCCGACTGGTAAGCGCTTGAGCTTGAGCCAGTTGCCGCCTCTCAGACTCTAAAGCCATGCTACTGTACAGTACCACGTTCCCTCGCGATGAAGCCGCACTGACATGAATCCGACTTCCGCTTCGATGCTTGCGTTGGCATCTTCCGACCCTTGCTGCACGTCAGGTCCGTTGTAACTGGTGAGTACCCGCACCTCCCGCGCCATATCTTCATTGTCGAGTTCTACTGTTCTCGTTTCCATTTAGTAAATATCGCATGCGGTGGCCATGGTCTTGGCCATGGTGAGCTTTGCAGTGCTGCATGCGCAATCAGTCGCTGAGTGATCAAGCGCTCACGAGCGACACGGTCCCCTCTCCTCCCCGGCGGCAGGTCTCGGCAAGCCTCACCATTCCACCACCGCCATGTCACTGGTGACTGATGGCTCCATCACCATGGTTCTCCGTCGGAGTGTGTTCGCCCCTGATTGATGGACTACGACCAGGCAGTGGGGGTCACGACTGCTCTCCGTATAAAGAGTCTCGGTGGAAGATGAGAACTCCTCAGCCCTTGCTCACTTCGTTTATTCCACGGCACTGGTTGGTGAGTCGCACTTACCCACTCATATCTCCGGATCGCGTTAAACATGCCCATGCCGCCTTCGCAGCCTCAACTTCTTTGTTCATCAAGAGCCACTCTTTTGCACTCACCCAACAACTATTTCAAGTCATCTTAACGCGTTCATAACATGCACTCTTCCACGACCCTCGCTGTTATCCTCCTTGCCGCTTCTGCTGCGTCCGCGGCTCCTGTGAAGTGCGTTCCATCCTCCCCACAAGCTCTTATCGGTCACCTGATACTCTACTCGTTAATTCCTCAGCGTCAAGCAGGCCCGTGATCTGTCCCCTGAGGAACTGACGAGGATCTTTCTTGGTGGTGAGCAGAACGAAGAGTCCTTCGCCGGTGATCCCGGTATCCATCTGCCACCGAGGGACCTGACGGAGCGTGGGTCCGCTTTGCTGAGCATCCTGAAGCCCCTCGGCACTGGCTTGCTCGGTGGCGGCGCCGTCGCGGCGCTCGACCACTTCATCGGCGGCGGCGGCGACTCGTCCGGATCCTCCAAGTCAGTCAAACTCAACATAAGTCTTCGTTGATTGGTACTAACACATGCACAGGCGTCAGCTCCCACCCCCTACGTTCTCCCTTGTGGATGCCGACAAAGCCAATGCTCAAAGGATTCATGACGAGATTGTCGGTCACGTCACGCGCAGCCTCGTCGGCAGTTTGCTCGGTGCAACGGAGGACTCCCTCGGCACGGTTCTCAAGACCAGCGCCGCGGCTGGCCTTGCCTCCGGCGCCGTCGGCGCTGCGGGTTCTGCGCTCGAGGGCCTTTTCGGCCACAAGGACTCGTCCTCCAAGTCAGTTGAAGTCATCTGTCGTTTCGATCTGCTTGTACTGACTCTCAAACGCAGGCGTCTCATCCGAGATCCCATCGACCTCCCCGGCTTCGGCGGCCCTGCCACCCCCTCTTCTGACGTCCTCCTCAGCCACCCCGAGTTCGTGAACGATCTCCCCGCCGACTTCTTTTCTCCATCGGCGGCTCCTGCGCCCGCTGGGTCTGCATCCCGCCGTGGGATCATCGCACTGGGCACCGAAGGCGTCCCGCAATCAGGCCCGACCCTCTTTGACCTCCTCCGTAACGGCCAGTTCACCGCTCCCGCAGCCCGCCGTGCTTTAGATGGGATCATCAAACTGGGCACCGAAGGCATCCCGCAATCATCAGGCCCGACCCTCCTTGACCTCATCCGTAACGGCCAGTTCACCGCTCCCGCATCCCGCCGTGCTTTAGATGGGATCATCGCACTGGGCACCGAAGGCGTCCCGCAATCAGGCCCGACCCTCCTTGACCTCCTCCGTAACGGCCAGCTCACCGCTCCCGCATCCCGCCGTGCTTTAGATGGGATCATCAAACTGGGCACCGAAGGCATCCCGCAATCATCAGGCCCGACCCTCCTTGACCTCATCCGTAACGGCCAGTTCACCGCTCCCGCAGCCCGCCGTGGGATCATCGCACTGGGCACCGAAGGCGTCCCGCAATCAGGCCCGACCGTTTTTGACCTCCTCCATGGCCAGGGACTCAACCGTGACGTAGTCCTCCGTGAGCTTGACGAGCGCCTCAACTTGGGTCCCATTGAGAAGGGCCTCCTCGGCACCGTGACCGGCCTGGGTGTCTCCAGCGCTGCGTCCGGCCTCCTGGGCAAGCTCTTCGGCAACAGCGATAGCTCTTCCCGTCGTGCTGTCACGTATGTGCTTTTACCATTTCTTCACGCCCCCGCGCTGACGGTCCCCCACAGTCCTGAGCAAGCGCTAGCCGCGGTCCTCCTGTCCGGCCGTTCATTCAACGAGCTTGACTAGTGCATTTTATGACGATCGTTATGTTTTATGTTGTAATAGTTTGTTGGTAGTGGAAATGACAGAGAGTGTTTAAGGGCCACATCTGCGAACGCTGACCGCGACGCGACGGGTATCGTGAATGCATTGCGAAATTCTTAAACTGTAGCAACACTAGACCAGACCTACTACAAATAGTATGGGTAACAACCGAATAAGACGGAACCCAGTCAGATGCTAGCGCAAGCGGATCTAGCCCACATGGTCGGTTCTTGGCCTTCATCTACTGTAGGTCGTTCTGCACTGGCTGGATGAGCGTGAGCTTGGGACGTATGGTTCGAGATAGCTATATAAAGCGGGGCAGGAGGCGGTCCCCGGTCCGCACATCAGAAAGCATGTAAGATGTTTTTGATGGTATGAGCGAGGTATTATGTTGGGCTTCGCTAGACGTAGATGAGCTCGCTGTCGGGTGCAGAATGCCTACAAAGCGTACCTACTGGCGCCTTCGATGCGTGCATCAACTTGAATGAACCAGGTCTACGTGGCGACTCCCATATGTCCGAGGCGGGGTATGGGGGAGCTCGATCGCGAGGTCATGGCAACGACCGAATCGATCGAGCACTGAGGCTGCGCTCGCAATTGAGTAACATATATCAATTGATGATAAGAATGTAACGCACCACCAGGGCCTGCCCAGAATGCCCGGGACGAGCGTGTTCGATATGTCCCCCGTCCGATGCGGCGATGCGCCTGTGAAACTCGCAAGATATATCATGCGTCTCTTGCCTTCGGTGCGTTCGGAGTCAGCGCACTTTGCAAGTTGGCAGTGCGGATTGGCGATGGCGCTGCTTGCTGATGACATGGGCGAGGAAATTGGTGCGCGATGAGGTCCTCGAAAGCCTTGCGAGGAGATCGATTGCGAGTTGAGCCTGCGGGGTCGGCAACGGAGACTAAGTTGAGCCCTGTTGGGCCTTCCGTGGACTTCACGCACGGGGGCTGGGCTGGTTGTGTACGACGAGCCGCTGGTCTTTGGTCTGCAGCGATGAATGAGAATCAGGAGGTGACATATAGCGGTCGATTGCAGAACATACGTAAGTATGTAGCATGGTACATAGGAACGTCACGGTAGCGCCGACATGGCGCCTAGCTCGGGAGATGCATGCCTTCAGCATCATAAGAGCGAGGGATCCAGAGGCCTTGGAGAATGTTTGAGGCGTTATGAACGAAGTGGATGTGTGCCAGCGAGTGGAGCTGTATGAGCGAGGTGGAGGAGAAATTCCGTGGAATTGGTGGCCGCTGTGGGGAGCCGGATGAGATCGCTGGTGGGGCACGATATCAAGAAGTGCGTACCGGCTTGTGTCCGCGCAGCTCCCAATGAACCGTACTACTCACGCGGCGACCAGCTCGAGCGCGTGTCCGACCGGCGACGCGTGTAGGAGAGCTTGAGTTGAAGTCCGCCAACATCACGGTGCGGTATGTGCATTGAGCGTGGGTGTCTTGGTCGATAAACGTTGGCGACCTGTGTGCGAGCGATGCAGCGTGCCAGTCGACGTCTGGACTCTAGTAAACGAGCACGAGGATGCGGAAACTAAAGTCGAGGACAAAGTGAGGCCGCGTACTGTACATATGTAAACATCTGACAGTGGTGACACGCGTTCTCGGCACTGGACGCCGCCTCGACTTACGACGGTCATCCTCGCTGCCACCTGCTTACTGCGGTTGATACTAGCTGTGCCACATCCGCTCGGCGAACTGGGTTAATGGCATTCGCAGGTGACTCGGTGCTGCTCAGACAAGCCTGAGGGAAGTTCGACCTCTGCGGTCTTCAATGGTCTTCATTGCGTCCTTATCTTGCTGATGTTCCGCAAGCGAGAATATCCTACTCTGCCGTACTTTCACTTCCGAGTCAATAGGTGGACAGGCGGAAGCATGGAAGCACGTAGCCATCGACGTGTTGACATCGTTCGGCGACGCCTTCACAGTGACACCTCCCGGCACCCCTCATCGGCTCGCCTTCCCCCATGTCCTCGTGGCAGGCTTGAGGCTGGGGCTAGAACACGCTCAACAAGAGTGTATTCTCGCAGGTATATCAGACTACCTAGCCGCCGCTGCATCGTATCTCTTCCACATTCTCCGCCTGTTTTTGCCTTCTAGCTAGATTCATGGCTTTCTCTCCTATCCTAGTGCGACGTCGAATCAGCAAGGTGCGCAAGTGGTTCACGAAGGCGGGTTCCCGGCATGGAGACGCGCTCTCACCGTCCGTCCAATCCTCGCCCACTTCCACCAACGTCCCGACAGGGGTGGAGTCCAAGAAGGAACCAATCGCTCTTCCCTCTGCTTCTCATCTGTCTACGTCTCTCGCAGGACCCGTAGACGCCGTCCTGGACTCAACCTCGCCATTAACAGAAAAGCCGCGACTGAACCCGCAGGATGGTGCCATCCCGCCCCCAGGCACCGGGAACGCACCAAAATTGCACGCCAAGGCGTCCTCTTGCAAGTGCTCGGCGCCCCCGGGTGGGAAGAGCAGAAATCTCGTCGTCTGCATCGATGGCACAGCCAACCAATTCAGCATGAAGGTTTGCTTCTCTTACTCTCCGACCGTGAGCTGCTTCACACTATATCATTCTACAGAACACGAATGTGGTCGAACTGTACAGTCGTCTGGCCAACGACGCCGAGCAACTCACATACTACAATAGCGGGATCGGGACCTTCGTCAAGGAATCACGAACCTCACCCGCCTATTGGAAGCAGACAATCAACCATGGGATCGATACTGCGATTGCATGGTGAGCGTTTGAAGGCAATACGATGATCTCTCTTAACCGTGATTACCGCAGGAACTTCAAGCGGATCGTGCTCAGCGCGTACCAGTGGCTTTCCGAAAATTACGAGCCTGGAGACCGTATCTTTCTCTACGGTGAGTCGCTCTACATGTTTCGTTTGATGCCTTCTGACTTCCCTAGGGTTTTCTAGAGGGGCATATCAAGTCCGCGTGATCGCCGGCATGATCGAGAAGGTGAGAATTTATTAACGGTGCATATCGTTCGTTGTCGTGCTCATCTTGTCGATACAGGTTGGTCTCCTCCGCAAGGGCAACAATGATCAAATACCATTGTACGTTTTCTATGCTCGCATCATCTGCATCGTCTGAGACTCCCTTAGCGCGTACGAGCTCTACATGGCCACTACCTCCAGTCAAAAGCGAAGCACTTCGGCCTCACCCCCGGCGCCGGATAAAGAAAGCAAAATCAAGAGCCCGAAGGACACTGGCTATGCGGAGCAGCTATGCAGTCGCTTCAAGCAGACGCTCTCCCGAGAGAACGTCAGAGTCCACTTTGTCGGCGTATGGTGTGTCCTGTTCGTGAGATCTACTATCGTCTTTTGTCTCAAGTTTTTGTCACAGGGATACCGTTTCCTCTATCGGATTTGCGCGAGGGAAGAGCCTTCCAGAGACGACGACAGGCATGCTGCACGTCTGCGTCTTTCGCCACGCGCTCTCGCTGGACGAAAAACGAGCGAAATTTCAACCCGAGTTTGTGAACGGAGGCAGTGGTCCACGCGAGGAGGACCACGGAAAATGCGACTGCAAAGAGGTTTGGTTCGCCGGCTCGCATTCGGACGTGTAAGCGCAGGAGTGCTACGTTGTGTTTGTGACGCTGATAATTTGTTTTGCAGTGGCGGCGGAAATATCTCGAACTTGACCTTGGATCAATTCGGAGCTGCGCTCCGCTGGATGTCGTACGAAAGCATCAGCCATGGGCTCCGTATGGCGCCATTCCAGGGCAGTCAATGGCAGTCCTTCCAGCCGAATCCTTCTCTCACCTGGAAATGGGCGATCCTCGAAATTCTTTGCTTTGGCCAGCTGTCGTACAATTATGCGGACAGTACGACACATCGGTTCGTCCTCGTGCCTTGTCTCAACCTGTAGGAGCACTCATTTTTTTGGCTAGACCGCATCTCGGCCGTGCTCGTCAAGTGAAGGCTGGTCAGATGATCCATGAATCTGTTTTCGAGATTATCGAGCATGGGGATTACGAGCCTTTCGCTCGTTTGCCAGGTGAAATACAAGCAGGCTGGAACAGAAAGGCTCTCAGCGACTTGAATATGCTTGAGGGCGACGCATATGCCTCGGCGGCTATTACACTCTCGCAGCTCAAGAGCGCCACCGAGAACAAGCGATCGCTCTCTCCGGAGCACCAAAATGCCCTTGCTACGTTGGCGTCATCAGGTACCGGTTCTCTCTATATCGCACGGCGATTTGCAATGACCTCAACCCTCTCATTTGTAGACATTGGCCGTGATTCGCTTGCCACGACACGTCATGCTGGGGACATCTTGTTCCGGGCTCTGGTAGTTGAGCATGCAAAAGGAGGCGCGGATCCCAAACAGCGGAGGCTCAACGTCGCAGTATTAGCTGCTGCAATTTTGGTTATCCGTCGGCGACCACCTGCAGCCAAGGGATTTGAAGAAGCGCGACTGTTGGAGCTCGTATCCGCGCTATCCGATAGTCCCGAAGATGTCAGACTGCGTGCGGAATTCGTTGGCCTCTGTCTCCGTGGCCGTGAGTTTAGCAGGCAATCACCATACGCTCGCGCATTTGCTGACTCCAAGTGTAATTCAGAAATCAAGTTATGTCGCGGACACGAGGACGACGTCAATTCGGTCGCATTCTCCCCTGACGGCAAGCATATCGCTTCGGGCTCGTCCGACGAGACTATCCAATTCTGGGATGTCCAGTCGGGAGCGTCGGTGGTAGGGCAGCTCGCGGGGCACACGGCTCAGGTTATGACTGTTGCTTTCTCCCCCGACGGCAAGCGGATCTTCTCTGGCTCATGCGACAGCACCATCCGAATCTGGGATGCCCAGACATGGGAGACGGTGGTAGGGCCGTTTACGGGGCCCACAGATTGGGTCTGGTCTGTCGCATTCTCCCCTGATGGCAGGCGCGTTGCTTCGGGCTCAAACGACTGGGCGGTTCGAATTTGGGATGCCGAGGCGGGGGAGACGGCGGCGGAACCGTTCACGGGGCACAACGGTTGGGTTTGGTCCGTCGCCTTCTCCCCCGATGGCAAGCGCGTCGCCTCGGGCTCTTTCGACAAGACGATTTGCATCTGGGATACCCAGACGGGTGATAAGGTGGAAACGACGTTCATAGGGCACATAGTTCTGTCCGTCGCATTCTCCCCCGATGGCAAGCGCGTCGTCTCGGGCTCGGCCGACAAGACGGTCCGGATTTGGGATGCGCAGACGGGGGCGATGGTGGCAGGGCCGTTCACCGGGCACAGACACTGGGTCATGTCTGTCGCGTTCTCCCCGGATGGCAAGCGCGTCGTCTCGGGCTCACGCGACAAGACGATTCGAATTTGGGACGCTCAGACGGGGGCGATGGTGGTGGGGCCGTTGAGAGGACACACGGGTGGGATTTGGTCTGTTGTATACTCGCCCGATGGTAAGCTCGTCGCGTCGGGCTCGAAGGATGGAACGGTACGCATCTGGGGTGCGGAGGTAGATGAAGCACCTGAGAGTTGATGTACGTGGCTGCGTGGCTTCTGCGCCAGTACTGACATTTGTTGCAGGTCAATCCTAGTACCATTATTACTCTTACTCTCGGGTTTCGTCGGTTTTAGACTTTGTTTATAAGAGTCCAATCGACTGGCCCTAACCACACCGAACAAAGCACACGGAACGCACCGGTCGCCTTCCCTCCTCGCCATGACGGCGCCCTCGCTGCACGATCAACTACGCGCAGTCTAGAAGACATGGTGAGTAAATTTCTTGGTCAACAGCTGTACATCACTGAGGCACCGTGGTAGGATGCACCGAACATGCAGCCGCCAGCGGATCGCTGGATAGGCAAACAGTCAGTCAGCAGGGCGCAAATTGAACGATTCGGGACGCGCAATCACGGCGCCATTAACACCTCTCGCCGCCCAGCTGCGAAAGAAGCACGCACCTGCAGCCTGACGGCGGCCAGGTGCGAGCCTACTTGGATAGCGAGGAGGCGAGCGGGCACGCCACCAAGACCGTACGTTGCGCGCGTCCGACCTAGTCCTAGGTCGCGGTCAGCTAACGCGAGCTGGCTCACGAACAAGACACGTACGAGGAGAACACTGAGGCAGCGCACGCATCATCGACGAGCCCTAGAAAACGCAAAAAAAGGGTCAGTGGAGACAAGACGGGCTGAACGCGAGGACGGACGCGCGTGGCGCCGGCCGCGACGGTCGTACGAACCTGGGAGCAACATGGTCAGCGCACGGCATGGCGGCCGTCGTCCAATACGAGACGTACAGCGCACCAACGACGAGCATGGCGCTGCGCGCAAGCGAGCGAAGAAGCCGAGGCCATCGAGAAGAGGAAAAGGAGTGGGAGATGGGAGATGGGAGATGGGAGATGGATGGGCTGCAAGGTGAGCTCGCTACCGTCCCCTGCGCACACCTGCTCACTATTATACCCCAGCCTGGCTACCCGCAACGTCCCGGCGAGCAGCAGAAGGGAGGACGGCGAGCAGCAGAAGAAATTGCAGAGTGTTTTTGGCTCACAATCTGCGACGCTGAACGCGATGGATGCGATCCGACACCTGCAGATACACTCGACTGAGAATGCAAGAAACATTTTTGCTTGCTTGCGCGAGACGACCTACTACAAATACAGATAAGCACCGAAGAAGACATGCTAGCGCAAGCCTAACGACGAGTCAGCGCCACCCTCTGCCTGAATCTAGCCCTCCATCCAAAGCAGCACGTTGGTTCTTTGCCTTCAGCTAAATCTCTCGTTTGAGGCCCAGTTAGCCTGGCACTTTGCCGCTGTTATCAAGCTCGTGATTCGATGCCTGCGCTGGCTGGACGGGCGTGAACGTGGGACGTGCATATGGTTCGAAATAGCTGGTTCCCGGCCGGCATCAGCAAACATGTATGATGTTCTTGATTGTATGAGCCATGAATGGATGTGTATTGGGTAGGTCAATCCTGGCGCATCTCGGGTTTCGGAGATGTACATTGCCCTTCCAGCGACGATAAGCCAACGCACAGCCTCTGACGGAAGCGTTGATGGATGACCAGGACGAATTGAGGAGTACAGTATCGGCCGGGCTCCGAATGAAAGTCGCAGGGGTGGTTGTGGTGTGAGGAAGAGGGACAGGCCGGACACTGGGACAGCGTGCGCGCCGCGCGACCTGCCTCATTCGCTCATTTTGTTCTCTTGATTGCACCTCTTGCCTCACCTCGACTGTCAGCACCAACGGGTCAAAAATGCTGGAGCCCCTCGCTTACCAGGCAACGAGCCCCGAGGGCGAGTCGGAGATACAGCGTAATCTGCGCAAGCACCCAGCCGAGGTACGCATCGCTGTCCCAGTTTGCTTTGGGCCATTTTCGCGGCCGCTGAGCTACAGTGACCCCAGGTCATCAAACGCGCTAAGGCTGGCTCCGTTGTTGCCGTCCGGGCTATATCACAGTCATGCCGTTCCATGCGGACTCTCCAGACAAGAGAAGTCGTCGACATCATGTGCAGTCATGTCTCGATGTCGAAAATACCCCATCCCATCGATAACTTTTCCCCAACCTCTTTCTCCGCTCTCAGCTGTGCGCTCTGGAGCTTCTCAGCCATGCATGAGCTCACAGACGTCTCACCCGAGTCAACTCTGTCAAGTGTTAAAGCTGCGCGCTTCACCGAACAAATCGCCGGTTCTTGGGATGGGATCTACCGCTGGGCTGCGTTCTTCAATGAACTCTATCCCAGGATCTCACCGAAGGAGCAGAGAAATGTGCACCAAATCATCACGAGGACGCTCTTCTACTTTGGTCGACACGCGTCTAGCCAACGCGCGCTGGCGGACCTCCCAGCCATCGTCGAACTCACCGCGTCGTACTGGGAAATCCTCGATCTCATCGCATCCTACTGGATCAAGGAACCCAGCTACAATATTGTGACGGGCCAAAGCCATAGTTATGCATCCGCCCTCGCGGGGCTTCTTCTGAGCGAAGGAGACGCCGCTCACATCCAGCGGTTCGTCGATGCAGCCGGTGGTCCCCCCTCATGCATAGCACGAGTCGCCATATCGCACCTCCATGCCGCGCTCAAGGAACCCGATGCTACAGCATGGACATTGAATGTGCACCTACAATTACTCTATCTCCTGGCTTGCGATGATCCGTTGCGCTCTGCGATCGTGGAGCAATGTGGAGTGTCGGTCGTCACACGGGCCATCGTTACACTGGTGAAGACAAGGGACCATGCCATAGAGGAGACACGCAGCTTTCTTGATCTGGCATTCATGCTCCTCGCGAGGATCGTTGGACCGGCACTGGCATCCGCTGGGTGCAGATTGCTATGCGCGAGGGCATCCTGCACGCATACAGTTCGCTTTTCCCGGTGCTCAAATACTATGACAGAGATGAAATGCGACCTATAACCCATCTCATAAGCAGAGTACTTCCGGCGTATCTGGTGTATCGGTTGCCTCTCAAGGCCACTGTCGCGGCTTTGCACGCTCATAACACGGTCATCACGTCCAAGCTGGGGGAGAGCGCGGTAGGCGGAGCGTGGCTACGCATGGCGAAACATGCCAAGATCCACGCAGATCTCCAGGACAGTGTTATGCGCACGATTTGCTCGCATGTGGGTACATTTGAATTACCTCACGAGGATGTGTTTTTGATGACAGCGATTAGTGCCATATGGCCAGCGTCGACAAGACCGCCTTCAAAAGATGCGCTCGATGCAAGTCCGTCGCTTACTGCTCAAAATCCTGTCAGGCCGCTGGGTGGGATACGCATAAGGTCGATTGCTCGGTATCGCAGCTTTGTGTGTGGAATCACCGTATTTTCATAACTCTAGGCTGATTATTTGTGCAGATCTCATACGAGACGACCTCCCAACCAGACGAGACCGCATATTTCTTGAACGGATTGCACTGCATGATGTTTGTAACCAATCTGCAGACCTTCGGTCCCTCACGGCAAAGAGATACCCCGGAGTCCCACTCTCCAGAGTTGTCATTACCATCGATTACCGCCATTTACCCTCGCTTGACACCTATGTCATCGACGCCAGCAACATTGGGAACCGCATCGCTCCGACCGAGGACCCCAAGGTGAAGGGGCTCATGGAGAGCATTGCTCGCAGGTCGGAGCAGGGCACGACGCTGATTGAATGTGTCACGAATTTGGGAGAAAGGACGTTGATTTCGCTGGCATTGGTTACGCCATCGATCTGGGATCCTTCGTCCGACCACCTAACCGAGTTTGACTTCTATGTCACTGCTTCAGCGGTGGCGGAGATGGCGTTACCAAAAGAAGGGTCGAACGTACGGTCAGGATGATCGTTGCGGAATCTCTTCTCGACGTTGTCGGACCGATTCACACTTTGCGGGATCATTATGCGTACCGTGTACTGCACAAAATGCATCAGCCCGCTGCATGTGTACATCTCCAGGTGTCTGCTAAAACACAACCGAAAACGTGCAGGGCACACTTGCAGGCTGTTCGCATCCTGCTACACGCTGTCCTCCAACCACACTATATCCACCCACGCCGCATCGACCACTCTGAAGTCTGAGTCCTCCATACGGATTCCATCCCAGATCGACGGGCAGACAAGCAGCAGGCCTAATAATGTGTCATTCCCTAGCATCGTGTCCGTCCGAAGGAGCGTGCTGCTGCCCCTCATCGTGCGCGCCTGCTCCAAAACATTCCTCGCAAGCGCCGCAGCGTCACTGCCATCATCGCGAAGGCACGGCAATGCTGCTACCTCCTCGATAGGGATCACTGAGACATTCGCAGTCCAGAAGTCCAGAGAAATGCCAAGGTCGGACAGAGGAACACCGGGATGGTCCTTCGGTGCGTCTTGTGCCATCATTGCCTGACGCGCACTCTTCAATGCGAGTTGGCGAAGGCACATCCAGTCCGCTTTGCTAGGCCCATCGTGACCCTGCGACCCTGCGGTAACATCAGCATAAGCGTGTGTGCACGCGCTAGAAATACATACCGATCCGCCGCCGGAGCGCGCATGTCTTCTTGTGAGCAGCCCATGCCGTCGCCTGGCATGACTTTGAGCAGTACAGGACGGCGTGGCAGTTTGCGCATGCCTTCAATGCTTCCTTGTGGACACGCGCCTCGCACTACGGCCGCCCAAGGTGAGACGACTCGACAAGTAAATGTATCAAGGGATGTCACTTACAGAGTCGCAATTCGCCATATGTTTTATGACACCCCACTCCTTCATGAACTCGCCGCGCTCCTTGACGAGCTGACTTAGATACAACAACGCATTTGTAAGCGGCGATTCTGCGATATCCTTGCAAGGCAGACCAGCGAGGATCTCGCCTACGGACTCGACAGCCTGCTCGACGACAGAGCCATAGGAAAGATGCGGCGAGACAATATCCATTAGCAGGGCGATGATCCTCTGCTGATGGAACTTGTGGTAGTGCGCGAACGCCGGAATGAGCTTGACGTAGGCAAGGAGCAGTCCATTGCGTATGGCAGAGCGCACAGAGTGGACGCTGCCCCTCGTCTTGAAGTACCGAGTCAGTACGCAGAAGTTGAGCGATATCGTGGCCTGCGTCTCTGCGTCTCGGCCTGGCCGGTCCACGAGGGCGAGGATCGATTTGGTAAGGACGAAGACGCCATTTTCCCGCACAATTGCCCTGCGCAAAGTGGCTCTCTGTCCGCCGTGTGACAGCCACATGAGCATGTCCGTGTGGGTGGAAAATTTACTGAGGGGGCTGGTCGGGTCTCGGGTGACTGCCCGGAGGCGAAGAAGTGCCAAACGCGCGACCGCGGCCGGGGTTTTGCCTGTTGCTGTAACGAAGCGCACTAGGTCCTCGTCATTGGGAGTTGGGAGGAGATTCATAAGAAGACGAGGGAGGAAGCCCGGTGGAGAGTATATTGCACAGCCCTTAGGCTGGGGCTCGTACTTGGCCCAGATTGAAGCTATAAGGCGAAAGACGCCCGGAGTGTCGCGCACGACTTGCCCCGTTAGCTCGTGGCGCTCCATAACAAAGATCGCCTGCCCTAAGATGTCGTACGCATGCGGCTTGTCCTCATTGGCCAAGGTTGGGTAGATATCGGCGATGAAGGCGGTCCACTGATATATACCATCCCATCTGCGGGCGATTTGGGGCATGAAAAGGGAGTCAGAGGCCTTGGCGAACGTCAGCGCCTCGATCATGAGGAGGCCTGAGACCGCACGACTGAGAGCAGAGAATGCGGATGGGGTAGGCTCCTCATGCGTAAGGAGCGAGCGAGGGATATTGCTCGCATCAAGGCCGGCGCAGGCCATCTTGATGACCGTCCGTTGTTGAATCGTAGGCAAGTCCGCACAGTGCATTGCTAGTGCTTGAAAGGCGACACTAGAACCTTCCTGCGCACGCTTTACGACCTTGTTAAGTCCACGTCAGTATGACTTGAACTGCAAATGATGGATACGACGCACCAGTGCCGGATTGCTTCTGGCGAGACGCTTCCATTTGACAAGCTCAGGCCCCCGCGATGACGCCGGATCGTATATGAAAGACTCGAGCATCGTAATTATCGCCTTTAGGGCTGGTTGATAGGTTGCGCTGCGGTCAGAGAGCACAACCAGATAGCTCGCTTGCAAGGCCTGTGGCAGTCAGCTTCATGAGAGAGGTGCCAAATCTTCTGACCTGAGCTAGGAGTTGCGCAGATGCGCCTCGCACGTACGTATATGAGCGAGCGGAGAAAGCAACGACCAGAAACTGGCCAGAAACAACTGGTCAACGACTCGTGCCACAGGGAATGGAACTGATCAGTGGCAAAGCGCGTTGAGTTTGCGCTTGTGCCGACGACGCATCTTATCTTATCTTATCTTTGCCTTGCTTTGTCGCCTTCGTTGGACGTCAATCGAAATACTAACCCACAGAAAGCTCTCAAAACAGGCTGGCAGTGCGATCATCGATGTGCTGGCATTATATCATTGTGCGCCGTGGCAGCCCATCCGCTCGCTCACGCTGCAGCCTGCTGATCTATCCGCTCATTGGTGCGTACCCGCAGATCATGCATTGAAGAGCGCGTCCAATCCAGCGACCGTTGATAGACTATCTCCCGTGTCACATTCCGTAGACCACACTGAAGGGGCAACCAGGTAGGAACCATTAGTATTTCAGGGGTAATTACACAAGAATTGTCGAAACATGCTGAGAAAACTCGTATCTTGTGCTCGCAATCGACAAACCTGGGCGAGATGGACCAGGCGCGACCAGCAGGTGACAGACGGCGAGCATCACCAAGACCGGGGGTATGTGACATTGTTGCACACCGAAATTTGATCTGACGAAGACAAAACGGTCAACGAAAACCCAGCCAACAGAAGACAGACCTAATGCGCCGACGTCTCGCGCCTGCTGCTGCTGTTGACACGTCATCGATATCTTCTACCAGGCGAAGCGACGGGGCGACTTCTTCGGTTGGGAGCGTGTCGTGGGCTTGATCAAAAGTGGCCGGCGCGAGTCGTGTGGTGTACTCGAAGGGCGGTGAGAACTTTTCTATGCTGATGAGGACGCACATTTTCCATGTTCGTCGCGTTTGCCCGTCTAGAAACCCACTCTGGAGTGACGAAGCTGGAAACTGGCCTCTCGACGATATGCCGCAGTCTTCTCCTCGGACGCTGTGCGGTGCCGCGAACTGCGTGCTCGCCTACTGAATTCGATGACAGCCCGCTCGTCCTGGACATTCGGCAACGACGCCTTTCGTGATCATTCATGCCATCTTATACGGAGGACGCACCATGGCCAACGCCTCTGGCAAACCTGTCGCCACCTCTCTGTTTCGTCCTACGATAGTAAGCTCATACGCCACGTTGGTGATACCACTCGATGCGCTCTGTTGCATGCGTGTTAGTCGTGCGGAAGACGCCTGACGAGAGCGCAGATGTCGTCAGATTCGCAGCAGCATCGAGAAACGTGCAGATAGGGCCACGCACCACGTTGGGAGGAGATGGCGCAGTACCCTGGTCCCTTAGGACAGTGCGTGCAGAAGCCTCGTAATCGGAGCACTGTCGGGCTCATGAGTCGATGGAAGTTGTTGGCGGTTGCAGCGAGAGGATAAGGTGAGCGTGGGAGCAAAAAGATGCGGCCGCGCGCGTCGCTATTACATACTGTACCCTCAGGCTATCCTGTCCTAGCTATGCCACTAGATGCCTTCATACACCACAGCTTCCCAGTTCTACGAGTCTCCTGTGGTCGGGCAGTGCGCGAGAGGTTGCGATGCGGTGAGGTTGACAACGAGATGAGAGGCTGTCACAATTTCGCGGGCGACGTCAGGCGCTGATGCATATTTCGCCTCTCATCATCTTTCGCCCTCATAATTGTAACAGTCACTGATTCTTTTGCAGCGCACATAAGGCATCTCAGGTGTCCAGATTGACAACTTTGTCCCTTCTTCCGTTTGCTTCCTTTTCAGCGCAACGACTCATGGGTATATTTTCCTCCCTGCGTCGTCGGTTGCCCAAGGTGCGCGCAGATGCATCAAGCGGCCGCTCTTCATCCCCTCCAGTATCGACGTTCACGGATGCCCCGCTAAATCACGCCATACCTGAAAATGAAAAATACAGCGAAGGCGATAGTATCCTGCCTGGCGCGGGAAAGGAAGCTCCGAGGGCGCAAGCAAAGGGGCAGTCTTGCAAGTGCGCCCCGCCTCCCAAGGGACAACGCAGCAGAAACCTCGTTGTCTGCATCGACGGTACGGCCAACCAGTTCAGTATAAAGGTTCGCATCTGTACAGCTTTGGTCATTCTCCATACAACTCATCTTCATTTAGAACACAAACGTCGTCGAGCTGTACAGCCGTCTCGAGAAGGACGTCGAGCAGCTCACGTACTACGACAGCGGGATCGGCACGTATGTGAAGGACTCCAAATGGTCGCCCGGCTACTGGAAGCAAGCCGCCAGTCATGCGATCGACATGGCGATTGCATGGTGAGTTGAATTGCTTGTTCGTACGTCCGATGCTCGAGCTCACTCTCTCCCAAGGAATTTCAAAAAGATAGTTCTCAGCGCCTATCAGTGGCTGTCCGAGAACTATCAAGAGGGCGACAAAATATTTCTGTTCGGTGAGTGACTCGTCTATATGTGAGCCGTGATCATATATCCTCACTACTGTGTCAGGCTTCTCTCGTGGCGCTTATCAAGTCCGTGTCATCGCTGGCATGATAGAGAAGGTACACGGAAACACCGCTTTTTAAGCAGACATCATTGATCCTCACGACGCGCTCGATGTCCTTCCTAGGTCGGGCTCCTGCACAAGGGCAACAACAATCAAATACCGTTGTCCGTCGTTCTGGATGTCTAGCTGTCCGCACTCGCTAACGTCATTCATCAATCTCAGCGCGTACGAGCTTTATGTGTCTACAACCTCCAACCAGATGCGCTCCGACCGAAAGAAGCCCGAACACCCGAAGACGAAGAAAAAGAATGCGAAGACTGCAAAGGATCAGGAAGCTTTATGCTTTCGATTCAAGCAAACTCTATCAAGGCGGGCTGTCCGGGTCCATTTTGTGGGCGCTTGGTGAGTGACGATTCCGTTTCTTTGCGCTCACTGCGAGCCCTTACGCTTTCTTGCTTAGGGATACCGTCTCGTCGATTGGAGTAGCTCGAGGACCAAGTCTTCCAGAGACGACGACAGGCATGACGCACATCTGCGTCTTTCGCCACGCCCTCGCCCTCGACGAGAAACGGTGCAAGTTTCTGCCCGAGTACGCTAACGGAGGGGACGGTCCGCCTTTCGGAGATGGCGCAGTGGGAGATGTCAAAGAGGTCTGGTTCGTCGGCTCGCATTCGGACATGTGAGTGCTCGAACAACCATTGCTTCGTTGCCATGCTGACTGTTGCACAGCGGAGGTGGCAATATACCCAACCTAGAGCTTGATCATTTTGGGGCTGCGCTGCGCTGGATGTCATACGAGGCGATCACACATGGGCTCCGCATGTCGTCACGGCGCGGCGAATGGCAGTCATTTCCACCGAACCTCGCTCTCTCCTGGGTATGGAAGATCATCGAAATCCTGCCTCTCCGCAGGCTGTCGTACAAAGACGGGGATAGCACAACGCGCCGGTAAGTGGGGTCATTTGTCTTTTCTCACAATGCTAATATCTTGCTAGACCTCACCTGTGCCTGGCCCGCAGCGTGAAGAAAGGACAGATGATACACGAATCTGTTCTGCAAAGCATCCTGCACGGCCGATACAAACCCCTAGCCCGCCTGCCTGATGGCTTTGCCTGGGATAGAGAGACGCTGGACGGCAAGAAAATGCTTGAGGGTGACCCATATGCGTCAGCTTTGATCGCTCTCCCACAGCTCGAGGCCGCCACCAAGCAGGGCCACTTCCTTTCGTCTGAGCATCGGGATGCCCTGACGACTTTAGCTTCCTCAGGTGATTATCCCCTGTCTTCTGAGCTCACACTTCAATCTCAACGCCGCATTTTGCCTCGCAGAAATCGGCCGCGAGTCGCTTGCCGATGCACAAGACGCTGGGGATATATTGTTCCATGCTCTTGTGCTTGAGCAGTCATATCCTCATACGAATTCCGAAGCGCACCACCAAAGTATCACAGCCTTGGCTGCAGCCATGACCGCCGTTCCCTCGCGGCCGTCTGCATCAGCGACGCATACGAGAGCGCAAGTACGGAAGCTCTTTTCTGCGATGGCAAACACCCCCACAAATCAAAGTCTCATTGCCGGCGTCATGGAGAACACCTTTCGCAGTGCGTTCTCTCTGCATTTGTTGTCTGCTCCGTATGTCCGCTGACCCCACGTGTCACACAGAAATCAGGTTGTGTCGCGGACACACGCACGAAGTCAATTCTGTTGCATTTTCCCCCGGTGGAAGGCGCATCGTCTCGGGCTCGGAAGACGGGACGCTCCGAATATGGGATGCGCAGACGGGGGAGACGGTCGGGGCGCCCTTCAAGTGGCACACATCTTACGTTCGGTCTGTTGCGTTCTGCCCGGATGGCAAGCGCGTCGCCTCTGGCTCGGTCGACCAGACAATTCGTATCTGGGACGCTCAAACTGGGGAGACGATGACAAAGCCGTTCAGGGGACACAAAGGCTGGGTTCAGTGTGTCGCATTTTCGCCCGATGGCAAGCGCGTTGTCTCGAGCTCGGCAGACCAGACAATTCGGGTTTGGGATGCCCAGACCGGTATGACAGTTGCAGGGCCATTCACGGTGCATACCGAGTACAATCTGTCGGTTGCGTTCTCGCCTGATGGAAAACACTTCGTCTCAAGCTCGGACGACCGGACCATCCGAATATGGGATGCGCAGACGGGGGAGACGGTGGCAGGGCCGTTCATGGGGCACACGAGCTCGGTCTGGTCTGTCGCGTTCTCCCCGGATGGCAAGCGCGTCGCGTCTGGCTCAGCCGATGGCACGATTCGAATATGGGATTCGCGGACGGGCGAGACGGTGGCAGGCCCGTTCACTGGGCACACAAGTTATGTTTGGTCTGTTGCCTTCTCCCCTGATGGAAAGCGGGTCGTCTCGGGCTCCCACGATGCTACGATCCGAATCTGGGATGCCCAGACGGGGGAAACGGTGGTGGGACCATTGACAGGGCACACACGTTGGGTTAGGTCTGTGGGATACTTGCCTGACGGCAAGCTCGTCGTGTCAGGCTCGGAGGATGGAACGGTTCGTATCTGGGATGCGGAGATTGATTAGGAGCCTAAACCCCGAGGTTCGCCTCTACATCTGTCTGGGCGAGTTTTGACATTGACTTCATTTTGCCGTAGGTCAAGTGTATACACAATTGCATACAAATGAGTCGACTCTAGGAATATGATATGCTGCATGCGACTCCACTCCGCGCAGCCTTCTCCCCGATTCGAATTGCTCGTCTCAGTCAAGGAGTCCACGAACGAAGCGGGAGCGTGCGGGCAGTAGAAGACGGATGGCATCGTCTCGGCTTCTGAGTCGACCGGTTTCTCTTCGGCAGCCAACCGACCATCCTCTCAGCTGTTCCGTCAAGATACGCCCCCTCCTGCTTACCCACACTTCGCTGTACTGCTCAACAACAGGCTGACTGGGACAATAGTCTCGTATATCACTCGTCCACATTTATTCTTGACCCAACCCAATCTCGTCGATGATATGTTCTGGTGCCCAGCAGGCGAGTCACACCGCCGATGCGTATGGCTTGTATAGGTCCGGCTTCGTCAACCCGGGGCTAGACGCGGCCAGTGCTTGATCGAGTGCGCTTGCTTGGACGCTGTTCTCGCTGCCGCGTTCTGCACCCGGGTTAGTACGCAACCTGGCCTCTGCTCGCTTGATAAGATGGGTCTACCGTTATGACACGGCTGGCGAGGAGGCGAGAGGGCGCACAATGTCAAGGAGGTGATTCGGTTCAATATGAAGTAAGGTCTGCAGCTGCGATGTCAATGGAGCATATACTCCTTGACTTCATTCTCCGCGAAAACCACCGTCATCGGGGCAGATACCGACCGCTGGAATGATGAGTTATCAGGCAAGACTCTGGTATCCCATATCGGCGGGGTAATGACCACGGTCGAAATCAATAACAGCTTTCCGGCCTGTGTGACCCACTGGAGCAGTGTTGCCCCCCCTTCTACATCCTGAGCGGCCTGAATCATGCTGGTCATGACTTCTTGAGCCTTGCCAGCCTTGCATGGTATGTAGACGGAGTCGCCTGCGTAGCAGTTTGGAGGATTTTCAGTCAAGAAAATTCCCAGGGCAATCCGGGACAGCGGGACACCAGGATACCTCTGCGCAGCCTGGGAGGCAAAACCGTTTTGCGTGTGATACAAGGCAAAGTTCATTGCGAGATGGAGTGTGTATGCGATGTCTGATCTTGTCGGGACATCGTTTCCGAGTCGTAGAGCTGCGTTTTGAGTTGACTTACAGTTGCGGCGGAAAACGAGAACTCGGAAGACACGTACAGAGTTGGCGTTGGACCGAGCAACGCTTTTTATGTTCATCCCATCCCGCGGTCTGACAGGCTGGCGAGCAATAGAGGCCAAATTTGCAGCGAGAGCATCTCTTCAAAGCGGTCTTCTCGACGTATGTGCGGCACTAGGCGGGCACCGTCAAGTCAAAATTCGCGCCACCAAAATGAATGTATTTACTAGTAATATCACTCACATACTGGCACAACTCCTGCAATCCACGATCCACTTTCGCCTTGATACCGGCGTACATCCTCAAGTCGCGCTCCAAGCATAGCCATGCCTCCTTCACTGCACCGGCCTCCGATACGATATCCATGCTGAGAGTGCGGATGTTCCCATCAATGGCGCCGACGACTGACCGGTCGGCCAGATTCTGTGCGATGGTGCGGAGAGGCAAGGCTATTTGCTGCTGTTCCTCCGCGCCATACTGTTCGAGCACTGGAAACAGTGCGATGTATGCTTGAAGGAGGCCCTCGCGCAGGGAGCTCTTGAGCCGACGGGGGATGACTCCAATGGTTACAATTTGTGAGAGGATATCGAAGGTCAGACACACGGCGGTGCGCGTCAGGAGCTCATCATGGTCGCGCCTATTTGCGAGCGCAACGGCCGTCCGTGTGACGACTGATACCCCGCTTTGGTTGGCGATCGCAGCTGGCATCGGGTCCCATTGATATGCCAGAGAGAAAATCAGGTGTAGATGAACGCAGATTATGCCCGCTTGGCAATCGCGATCCTTGAGCACAGCATGGATGTGGGACAGGGCGACTCGCGCAATGCGGGCAGGGAGCCCAGCAGCGTCTACAAATTGCGGAATAAGCGATTTGTCTGCGGTGAGAACTTCACAGGCCAGCGTCGTTGAATGAGCATCAGTTGGGAGCTCTTTGAGCCAGAGCCGCGCGGCGAGTTCCGCAATGCCATCGGTAGCGACCATGTGTCCCCGCGCTAGGCATCGAATGGCGGAAATTGTACGTGTGATGACTTGGTGAACAGTGCGTCTTTCTGTCGCTGTCATTCGAGGCAAGAGCTCTAGAAAGAAAGTGGACCAGTGATTGACTCCATCCCAGGCTGTCGCGAGCTGGGCTGTGATGCCTTTGGAGTCGGAGTCCGAGTTGGTCGATGGGTCTGTCGGCACCTCCTGCTTCTCAAAAAAAATATACCAAGCCTGTAAAACTCCAGAATGCGCATCCGACAGCGGAGAGAGTAGCGGGGGAGGCCCGGGAGGGATCTGTTCGGAAGAGGTGTGGTATCTTTGATGGAGCAAGATGGTTGCAGAATATGTCAACAGTGATGGAGTTGACGGGATTTGACATTGGTACCGTCGCGATAGCCTGTACAGAGACGACGGAACCGGCCCTTGCACGCTGGATGATCTGGGGCGACGTATCTCGTCGGACCTCGATGGACCAAGCAAACCTGCGGAACTTCAACACAACGTACCTGAGGGCTCGACATAGCACGTTGGACCTCCGGCAGCTCAAACATAACGGCCTCCAACATATTTGACGTGTTTGTTGATACGGTCGTAGGACAGAGAAAAACAGTGAGGCGCTGCCAACAAGTTCAAGTGGGCGGCCGCGGCTCACTACGGCCCGGTCTGAGCGCGAAGTCAGAGCTCTCTGAGTCTCTCTCAGGCTTGGACTACAAGTACAACGAGGATATCGACCATTACGACAGAGGGTAGGCAGATATTGAGGTGCGTTCTCAGCCGTGGACGGCTCAATTACACCCGCGCATTTTTTAAGTGCATTTATCTTATTTATTAATAAATGTTGGCGGAGTAAATGCGCTCGAACTGACGTGCACCCATGTAGACAAGACCTACTTCCTGGAGGTAGTACGCTTTAATATAAAATCATCGACGCACACGCATGTCATGTTCTTCGAATGTGCGGTGCGTAGGAGAAGCGCGGTACGATACTGCACTTCAATGGCCCGGGACGCCTGCAAACTAAGCGTCAGCAACGTCCAAAGCAGCACGGAACGCAACTCACACGCCAGTCCATTGACGGGTCGCTTCTATCGACATCCACAGGAATATCTCCTGTCCCGCTTCGCGAGACTCATCGAGCACGCCCGGTTATGCCGCGTTGGGAATAAGGAGGGCATTCTTGGGGATGAACATGCCCTCGTACCAGTCGTCCATGTGCGCGGTGCGCAGGCACCGCGGGCGGGACGGGGCGCCAGCGCAGCGCCTCGCGCATCGTCGCGCGCGCGTACGGAGGGTGCGGCAGGTTCGCTGCGGGGTACGCGCGCACGTCCGACGGCCGCATGGAGCTCGGCTTGGGCGCGTGCCTGCGCGGGGTGCGTGATCATGCCGAGCATCCACCATTCGAATGTGGTGGTGCGGGTGAAATGATGGGGAGGCGGAAGGCGAGGCGGACGCACTTATAGGAAGGCTGCCGTCCACGCCTTTGCGAGGCGGGACAGACTGTTGCGCGTTTCGACGACGACGCTTGTGAGGCACGGCCGGTCAACGCACGCATCCAGCATGTTTTGAGAGATCATAGCAGGCTTCCAGCATAAGCGCATGCGCACCACTTCCGCTTCCACTCCTTCCAACAGGCCGAGCAACCTTCGCGTGTCTTTGGCAAACCACGCCTCGGCCTCTCGCTGCCACTTCGAAATCGAGGCAGCCTCTCGGTGAGCACAGCAGAAGCAGTCGTCGATTGGATGAGCAAGCCTACCGCCTCGGAACGTGCGTCAGCGACGGAAACGTGTCGACGAGGTGCGCGCCGATACCAAGCGTCCGCCCGAGCCGCTCGCTCCTTTCTCTCTCGAGCTTCATCGTTTCGTCATCCTTCGACGTGGCAGGCGGCTTCCAGTACGTCGTCAACGATATCAAGGACGCTGCGGCGTGGTGGATGTGGTCGTGGTAGTGTGCAGAGGTCAAGACGATGGTGGTTAGATGGTGGTAGATGAAAAAGCCGTAGGACTCGGAGGGAGCTCCCGGATTGGCGCGACCCGTCCTGGAAAACTTCAGAGTTGCCTCCGCACATCCTCGTCCTATGCGTACACCATTTTCAACATTGAAGCTTGCAATAATCTCGACATAACATCCTTTGACGATGCTTGAGGCCTTCGTTTATGACCGAGTCTCAAATCCGGAGTTTCTGGCGATTGAGAGTACTCTGCGCAGGAGTCCGGCCCAGGTACGCAAGCCACTGCCCGTCGTCCTAGTTTTTGTCCTTAAATCGACAATAACAGGTCATCCAACGTGCTAAGGATGGATCTGTGCTAGCTGTGCAGGCCATCGCGCTGTCATGCAGCGACATGCGCGCTCTCCAAACGCACGCGGTCGTCGACATTTTCTGCAGCCATGTTTCTGCCTCAAAGATCCCACACCCCTTCATCGAGTCCTCACCTCCCGCTCTTTCCGCTCTTGGCTGCGCGTTTTGGAGCTTCACTGCCATGAACGAGCTTACCGACATGCCCAATATGTCGACGTCCAACACAGGCTATAGCGCACAATTCGCCGAAGCCTGGGATGGGATCTACCACTGGACTGTATTTTTTGACGAGCTATCTCCCCAGTTGACACGCAAAGAGCAAAAGGTCCTTCACCTCATCATCAGCCGTGCCGTCTTCATCGTTGCACAACATCTGCCAGCCGGCCCGCTCGTGCTGCAGACGCCGGGCATCCTGGAGCTCGCCGCCTCGCTCTGGGTCAAAGAACCCAAATACACTTCGGCGCTGGAGAGAATTGGTCAGCCCACAAGGCTCGTAGCGCTTATCCTGAAGAGCCCAGACGATGCAATGCTCGACCGGTTCGTCGACGCCGCTGGCGGGCTCCCAGCCCGCGTTGCACGCGCCGCTCTTTCACACCTCCATGGCGTGCTCAAGGTGGAAGGGCCCGAGGATCCTTCTTGGCTGATCACCCCGCATCTGTACGTGCTGCGTTGCCTGACAAGTGGAAAGTCGGACACGCTGCGATACGAGACGGTGAAACAATGCGGGGTGCCGGTGGTTACGCAGGCTGTTGTCGCTCTCGCGACCAGGGGCAGCCATGAGTTGTCCGATACCCGCGGTGGTATTCAATTGGCGTTACAACAACTCTTAGTGGCCACCATGGCTGGTGACGGTATCCGCTGGCTGTGCAGCGCGCTGCATGAGGGTCTTCTGCGTGCATACGCCGCAGTCCTCCGGGAGGCTAAACACTATGACGCGGCCCAATTGCAGCAAATCGCCGAAATGCCCAGGGATGTACTCCCGCTTTATCTCGTGTACAAGCCAGTTGTCAATGCTGTCGTCAAGAGCCTGCATGATCTCAATATGGACATCGCATCGATGAGAGTCGAGGGAAGCGTGCTGAAGGAGGTGTGGTCAAACCTGGAAAGCCGAGTGAAAACCCATGCGCGTCTCAAGGATCAATGGGATGCCGACAGACGTGGATATTGTGATAAAGTGAGTAGTGTCAAGAGTCATTGTGCGCTGGCGTGCGTTTGACGGCGCGTTCGGGTATGATCAGTGTCGACGTTGTGCCGATAGGACTGCCTTCAAGCGGTGCGCTCGATGCAAGGATGCTCTTTATTGCTCTGTGGTCTGCCAATCTGCTGATTGGAACATGCACAAGATGCACTGTTCTATCCGAACCCACTTAGGTAGGCCATCTGCTAACCGTCACTTTCACGCATAAGCTAATTGATGAACACCCAGCTCTACGTCCCAACCTGCCGACCAAGGGCGCCCACTTATTTCTTCAGCGGCTCGCGGTGCACGACGCTCGACAAAATCTCGAAGTCCTGCGTTCTGCGGCCCGAAAGGAATTTCCCAATGCCTCACTCTACGAGGTCGGCGTCTCCCTTGAGTACAACTTGCCATCACCCCGTCAGTCCGTATTCCTTCTCGACGAATACCAAGTCTCTGCGTATATCACGTCGACCGTGGAAGGTATAGCCGAGGCCAGGATGGAGAGCATCGTCCATATCGCTCGAACTACGACGCAACGCATGACACTTATCGAGTGCATGTCGGTATCTGGGGGCAAGCTGATATTGACGCTAGTGCTCGTCTACCCATCAATCTGGGAAGCTCCAGGGGAAATGGGTGACCTAGACTTTCGGGTTGTGGATTTAGAGATGGCCGAGATGAGGACTTAAGATCTGATGTAGAACATTCTGATGCGTAGAGGAAGAAGAAGTCTGAAGGCATATTGATTCGTCCATCGACAAAGTACGCGGTGCCTACGTGGGAAGTGAGGAGAGGCGTAGACGCCATGTCTGTTGTTGAACATTTGCAGCAAGTGCCATTTTGTACGAGGCCGCAGAGTAGTCACACGCACGCGGGTCGACACCGTGTCGTCCGCTGCTGGGAAGGGAAGTCGATGGCGGCGCTTGCGCTGAAAAGGGAAGATAAGGGCAGTCCTTGAAGCTTGAGAGAGTTGAACTTCAACGACTGTCTTGCGCTCACGGTCGGCAACGGAGAGGCATGACTAGATACCACACACAGTCTATACCGATCAATATACATCATTGCATTATCATTATTGACAATTGAGCGTACAGAGGAGACCTCGGTCGAGTAAGTGCCTTAGAACTCTGTAAGCCTGTAGCCCAAGCATCAACGCGCACGCATGTCACGTTCTTCGACCAGAGTACCGATTGCATCGGAGAAACGCGGGACGATGCTGCACTTGAACGACCGGGGGTGTCTGTGTTGTGCACTGTGCATGAGGGAGGTGACCAACATGGCAAGCAGAACGGCTTACATAGCCAATCCCGCAACGCAAACCTCATCGACATCCACAGGGATATCTCGTCCGTCTTCATCCTTAGCGTGGCCCAGCATGCACGCCCAAAGGGTCATGGCAGCGTGCATCGTGAGCGCAGCGTTCGCCAATTGCCGTCCAACACATATGCGGCGCCCGAACCCAAAGGTGACATGGCCCTCCTCCCGCGTATCCGCAGGTGCCGCCGCCATCTCGCCCTGCGCGTCCAGGTGCCGCGCGGGCTCGAAACTGTCCGCATCGGCACCGTAGGGCTCGCGGTTCATCGACCACACGTTGGGGATGACGGTGGTGCCCTTCGGGATGAACATGCCCTCATACCAGTCGTCTTCGCTCGTGTGGTGCGGCAGGCCGGTGGGGGAGACAGGCCGCCAGCGCAAAGTCTCGCGGACGGTCGCGCGCACATACGGCAGGTTCGGAAGGTCCGCTGCTGTCGGAATGCGCCCGCGCCCGACGACGGTGTCGATCTCGGCTTGTGCGCGCGCCTGTGCGTCGGGGTGAACGATCATCGCGATTAACCACCATTCAAAGGTCGTGGTAATTGTATCAGTGCCGGCAGCGCTGGGAGAAAACGCGAGGGTGAGAATCAGAGGCCCTAGAAGAGAGACAGACTTACTACATGAAACCCGCCGTCCAAGCCTTGTCTAGAGGAGATAGATTGTTGCGAGTCTCGTCTGATTGAAGAACGACGCTTGCGAGACAATGCCGATCAACACCTGCATCCTGTGCATTATCAGCAAGGCCTAAAGCCACGTCCGTTTCGCGTACGCATACCATGTCTGTTTGAACACCCTTCAATAGACCAGCAAAGCGACGCGTATCTCGTTCGAAAAATGCCTCCATTTGTCGCCTCCACTTCGCAAATCTAGGTAACACGTGAGCAGATATCTGCACTTGATCGAAGGATGCTTACCGCTGGGGAACATGCTCGAGCAACGGGAACGTATCAACAAGGTGCGCTCCGAGAGCATTCTCTTTTGCGAAACGTTCGATCCATTCATCCGAGACCTTCACCAGCGGATCATCCTTTGAGGCGATGAGGGGCATTCCGTAGGTCGCTGACAGAATGAAGGACGCGGAAGTGCGATGGATGTGATCTCGGTAGTGACCAGGCTGACTCAGAAGCCCAAGAACAAGCACGATGGCTTCGTTGACTTTGTCGTGCTCCATCCGTTCCCAAACGCACTTATCATTCAGGGCCTCGTGAGTGGCCTTGCGGATGCGCCGCCAGCTGTAGATAACATTTCAGATGATCAGACAGACCCTGCGTGGGACTAGTTTGAACGTACTGAGGGCCGGAGCTCTGAAGGGCAAGGACTTGCCCACCGCACATGACCTCTCCACCAGCAATTGAACGCGGACGATCAGAATAGATTGCCGCACGGCGCTCAAGGAGGTCCGTCGCCGCCTTCAAGGAGTTGATGACCAGGATCGGATTCCCAAACGCGTTCAAGGAGAAAACATCACCTGAGCTGGCGGTCAATCAACGGTCAACGCGGGCAATTCAGTCCGGAGCTCACCATAGGCACGATTCCAGTCAGCGAACTTCAGCCAGTACTGCCCACGCATATCAAGCGCGTTGCCGAGGATAGGAAGGCCGCGCGGGCCTGGAGGAAGCTTCCGCCATGGGCTGCTGCGATACCGCACTACGAAAAGGAGGAGGATAGCCACGGAAGCACCGTATACGAGAGTGAAGCGGTCGTGCAAGAAAACGCTGCTAGCAGGGATGAGGAGAATTCGCTCAGAAGTCATCGCTGCGGCGGACAGAGGGAGGATGCGCACCGTCTTATACTTATAGCTCGCGGCGTACTCGGTAAATGCGCAGCACTTCAAGCATTCCAAGAGCTGCCCGTCGCGTGGGGGAGGCAATTGAAGCACCCTTGCGGCTGTATAAGGCAGGGTTCAAGTCAAGTCTGCGCTACCATGATGCCAAGCACAGTTCCTCTGTTCGCAAGCATATCGGACGCGCAAAGTGGCGTGAAAGATGCGTTCGAGCAAATTCCGCCATGGCGATGGCAGTTGGCGGTAATCGGTATATCGCGCGCTTCCGAGGATGAGGAGGGCATGAGGGAGCCTGCGCTATGTAGTATCGCACAAGTACGATCGGGACGGCGGCGCACATGAGGGTACAATTGTGGCGCGAGAGAAGCTAACGATTGTGTCAGAAGTCGTGGCTGGTAGGTAGTCTGCGAGGTGCGCACCAGCTTATATGTATGCGGACCGTGGAGGACCAGACGAGAGCCTGGGAGGACTGAGATCCGAGTCGCAAGCATGCCGCGCCGTGACAATGGGGTCCTGGAGGATGAGGAGAAATTGGGTCAGCGGTCATGGCTGGTAAGGGATTTTGCGAGGTGCGGACCACGCTGAAACCCAGACTCGCTGGATTCTGGAAGACCATATCTGTCGACGAGCATGCGACTTGCTCCCAAATTATTTCACGCCGGCGACAAGATGCCAATGGATCGACCAGGCACTCTGGAATGGTCACCTCGGTTGGGAGGAGGTGGCTCTTCGCAGCGGGGGTTTGTCGCGAGTTTGTCGCGCATGACATCAAGACGACGGAAGGGGATGGCGGGTTGCTGATCGCTTGTTTGCGGCACGTCGAGGACTCGGGCTCGCGTGTTTACCGGGTCGATCTGCCACGATGGGCAAGATGCGTTGTCGAGCTGGGCCACATCCTAGTTGGATTGCCAGATATTTGGAAGGCGGCCGGGCCTACGACTGTCGCACGTAGCCTCATATGAGATGGACGATGGACGCATAGGTACAGACGGTGGTGGTGGGCCGGGAGAAAAGGCGAGAAAAGGCGGGGTATCAGTAAAATCACAAGCGGACTTTGCGGAGCCACGTGGGCCGTCTGCAACGCTTGCACTCCGCTCGCATTTTCCTCTGCTGCTCGCCACCAAAGACCAGCTGCCCAAGTTCGCCCAACGCCCAGCAA
Organism: Auriscalpium microsporum; assembly: GCA_019914985.1. NCBI lineage: Eukaryota > Fungi > Basidiomycota > Agaricomycetes > Russulales > Auriscalpiaceae > Auriscalpium > Auriscalpium microsporum. The sequence continues at coordinate 256,151 of JAHLMG010000007.1, read as the reverse complement.
ACGCACTGCAAACGCCCATTATTATTGTCTGCAGCGCGCCGTGCAATCTGGGCGTTTGCTCTCATGACGTAAATTCCGCCAGCCGTGCCAACGCCCACGCACGCCGGCCCAAACTGGCGTACTCGGAACTGCCCTGCAGCCATCCTCGCCCTGCGGCCCCTGCCTTCCCCCACCAGCTCTCTCTCTTTTCCCGCACAGCCTTCCCTATATAACCGTCTCCCCCACCGCCCCCGCCGCCCAATCTTCACCCTTCCCTCCGCCACGCCTGGAAAAATTGCAGCATGACTGAGTACGACTACTCGCCCGAGGCCTACGAGCGCTACCTCGCAACACAGACCCGCATCGCGAACTGGGCCCAACAAGTCTCGCAGGAGGTGCAGTCGCCCTCGGCGGGCTCCCCGGCGTCCTCGCGCAACGCCTCGCGTCCGCCCCCCGCGGGCCGCCCGCACCACCGCTCGCGCTCGCAGGACCATTCCCAAACACACTCCCGCCCGCGCTCGGGCTCGCACTCGCACTCGCATTCGCACGCCAGCCGCCCCCCGTCGTCACGAGCGCAGACGACGCCCACCGCACCGCAGTACTCGCGGACATACTCGTATGCGATGAACGGGCCCCCGGCGCCACAGCCCATCCCCGTGCCCCCAGCCATCTCATACCCCAGCCGCTCGTCGACTCTACCGCCACTGCCCCCAATCCCCCCGATGGGCTCACAGGGTGGACCGCCGGTGGTGCAGTACTACGACCCGCGCCGCCCGTCGACGATCCCCGCGCCGTTGCCCGGCCAAACATACGTCATCGTACAGCCCAAGGTATGTGTCCGCCTCGTTCCCGCGTGCACAGTGCGCTAACGGTCTCGCGTGTCTCGCTCCTCCCGCTCGTCATCGCCACCTCGGCCTGCCGCCTCGTTGCTATGCGCACACAGCCCGCGAAGCACTCCCACTCTTCGCATCCGCACGCGCCCCACCAGCAGGCGCCGCTGCTCAAGCGCCTCCTCACGAGCTTCGCTGCGCCGTTCTCGTCGACCCCGTCGCCAGCCAACGGACACAAGGGCCGCAGGCTGCGCCGGCGTTCGAGCTACTGATAGGCGATGGGTTGGAAGGGGTCCCCCATTGCGGCCGGCCGGCGTCAACGTGACGTCGGGCACGGGCGCTCGGACATCGTGCGCTCTATCTTATTTTCTGTGTTCAGACTTCCATATGTTATTGGTCCGCTCCCTGCCCCGTCTCGATACCCTATCCCTCTGCATAATACCCCCACAAAATCCTCCCCGACGTATACGCTGCTTTTTCTGTCCTTGCATTTTTCTCTGCGTGCGTTTCTTGCTCGTCCTTGTATTACTTACGAACCGTTTAGAGGGTCAATCAGATGTCAGATTTGTCGCGAGATGTCGGGATGTGTACAGTCTAGCCGCCTCTGGGTGATGCTCTCGAATTTCCGTGGTTGTACCTGCATGTACTCTGCCAACGACATGGGAGAGGTCGGATGGACTCGGCGATGTGCGGTGAGCGTGCCAGAGCAGCCCAGGATGGCGAGATGGCGCGGTGGCGGGAAGGCGCATGGGAGCAAATCTGCTCCCGTCCGGACTCCCGTGACCCCATACATTGGCGCAGTCGTTTCGGAGGTAAAATACTACACGGATACACAGACGCGTTTTCATTCAATCGATCTACTGCTTACCGTGGCCGTCGTGTTCAAGGACTTGAAAGAGAAAGTTCGCAGTGTCGTGCTCCCGCCGGGCCGTACCGGGCCGAGCCTCAGGTGCCACTGGCAGTTCGAGTTGGCAGCGCCGCGCAATTTTCTCTGTTCTACGATCGCATCAATATTCCAGCAAAAGCATACACGTATCAAATATGCTGGAGGCCTTTTACTTTGCGATGTCTGAGGTCGTTGATGCTATGAGGAGCCCTCAAGACCTCAGGTACGCTGTGTTGAAGTTCCGGCTTGCTTCGCCCGTGACGACAAGAACGTCGCCCCAGATCGTCACGGCTGCATGCGCAAAGGAGGGTTGTGTTGTCTCTGTCAAGGCCCACGCAACAGTGACGATGTGTGATCCCATTGAACTCCGGAGCTTCATCAAAATGGAGATATACTGCAACAATCTTGCTCCTTCACAGATCCCGACCCTGCTACTCTCTCAGCTCTCGGGTGCGCCCATTGGAGTCTACACGGCTTGCAATGCCTTGGTGGACCCATGGATAAGAGGCCTACCTCCGACTTCGACTCCGAACTCTTCACAGCCCAGCTCGCGACCGCACCTCCACCTCGACCTCCTTGCCCGCGGCCGCGGACAGCGCGCCTGCGACGTCGGCGTACGTCGCATTCTCACAGACGAACTCGTATCGCGCACGCGAGTGCGTGGCGGGCGCGAGCAGGGCGGCGGCGGCGACCGTGCCGAGGTTCGCGAGGTCGAGGAACCCGTCGAGGATGAAGTCGCCCGCTATGACACGTGGTCCTTGTGCGTGGACCCCAGGCGCGCCTGGGACGCGAGTACGCGCGCGAGGACCGTGAGAGGCACGGAGGAGGAATGGGGCGACGGGAGGAGCGCGTCGATGACGAAGGTGTTTGTGCGCGAGGTGGCGGGGATGATGAGGATCCTCGTGGTGGGGTCGAGAAATGGATGGCGGCGCGCGAGTTGGGGAAGTGATAGCGATGTTGACGTTGAGGCATGCTGTCGATGAGCGATAGGAGCGGAAGCAAATTGGCAGTCGAGGAGCAGAGGGGGGCGCAGTGATTGCTGAGCGCTGCCTGCCAGAGATGCAACGTCTTGATTGGCGCGAGCCTAGCCTTCGATTGTACTGTACAAGAGGCCACCGATCAAAACCTATACTTTCGCATGAATCAATGCAGGCTCTAGACATAACGCCGACGAGAGGCAGCGTAGTTTTGATAGCCGCCGTGGTCCTCCTCCTCCTCCTCTTCTTCTTCCTGCTCAGGATCAAATTCCGAGGCCTCATCCTGCCCATAGCCATACGAGTTTCGGTGCCCATACGAGCTGTGGGTCGGCTGGCGTGAACTCATGGGCGAGCCGCGCGGCGGCCTGCCGTACGACGGCGCACTGTCCTGGCCGCGCCCGTACGCGCGCGGCGGCGACCCAGAGTCGTCGTAGCCCTGCCCGAACCCATATGAGCCGCGCTCCTCGCGGGAGCTCGCATACGCCTGACGCGGCGAGGCGCCATGTGACTCGCGAGGAGACTGGCGCGGCGACGGGTATGCTTGGCGCGGCGGGGTCTGCGACGGGCGGCCGTAGTCCGGCTCGCTCTCCTGCGCGCGGCGGAGCGCCTTCGGCACGGAAGGCCACGTCCGCTCGCGTTCACGCGTCGTTTCGGACGGTGCGTCGGCGGGGCTGCCACCGTCTCCCACGAGCGCACGCAGCATGGATTCAATGTTGCCGAGGCGGCCGTCGAGCGCGCCGAGGCGCGTGTCCAGGGAGTCCATGCGGGTGTTCATGCGCGTCCATACCTCCTGCAGCTGTTCGAGTGCGCGATGGAGCGTCAGTGTGGATGCACATCACTAGATGGATTCGGATGTGACGAACCTTCTGGTCCACATCGCCCCGGAGCCGCTTCATGTTCTGAGAATCACTATCAGGTTTATCCTGCTCATCCTCGTCCTCTTCGTCGTCATCGTCATCCCCGTCGACCATCGTTGCCAACTTCTTGAGGATATTATCCGGCTTCTGGGACTGCGGCAGATTGGTTTGTCGGTGTATCTTTTTCGACGTGGAGGCGAAATGCAGCGTACCTCGGCATACCACGCAGAGAACACGCCGCCACAGAAATTCTGTATCTGCTGAGATACGCTCATGCGCTGCTGGCGCCAGACACGCGTTAACTCGCACATGCGCGCGTTGAAGACCCACAGGATGACCATCATGGTCTCAAGGACCTGCTCCGGGTCGAAGTCCTCGTCTTCTTCCAGGTCCTCCTCTTGGGCACGGACAACGAGCTCGTGTACCCGGCCAAGCCAGACGTATATAAGCGGCAGCAATGACTGTGGTTCAGTGGTCAGGGCCGGTCGCCGGGAACCAGCACGGTGCTCACCAGCTCGATGCGAGGCTGCCCAAGTACGCTCGTCAGGGACGCGGGATCGTCGACCACGGTCTCCGCGAGGTTGCGTTCGAGCCGTTCCTGCTCGAGCTCGTGGTACTCGTACTTCAGCCGCCCGAGCTCCTCTGCGTACTCCTCGTCGTCGACGCTGTTGTCGAAGCCGTTGTCCGAGTCATCGTCGTTGTCCTCCATGGTCAGGGACGTGGCAAACTGCGCCACGATCTGTAGGAACTTGCCCAGCCCGTGCTCATTGGCCTCGGGCACTTCTTCCGCATCGTTCATAATTTCGTCCAGGCGCCCGGCAATCATTTCGCGGTACCTGCAGGCACATCTGTTAACCACGATGAGAGTCCTATCGATGGGAGGAATGCGTACTCATCGTTTGTCTCGCTCCAGCCTTGGGCCCAACTATGAGACTGCTGTCAGCTATGGACGAATGCGACGAAAGATAAGATGTGCGCACAACGAGAGCCACTCTGGGACGCTCCAGTCGGGAGGCCGTCGAGATAGAAAGTGATTTGTCTCATGCACAGAGATGAATCCGCTGCTGTCCTCGTCAATCGCATCGGCGATAGACGAGTGAACTTTATATTCACCAGCAGGCCTGTCAGCAAGTGCAAGCAACATGGAATTCTGTCCACGTACACATAACCTTCGACAAGATCTTCAGCGTCCACGAATCGGGATGGAAGGATTGGTTTTCGATGTAGAATCTGCGGAACTTAAATTCGAAGCGATCGTGTATGGCTGATGGGGAGCATAAGTAAATATAGATGTTACAAACAGTGAAACACCGTACCGTCTACCAGGATACGTGTCTTCACACTGTTCCGCCATTTCTTACCACCCTATTCAGTCTCTGCGTAGAAGACTGGATCGCAACGCGCACCATGTCATGCCAAACGACTTTTAAATCTTCGTCTTCGAGCAGTTCGTGAGGACCTTCGTCGAGCTATGTGACCAGTGCCAGTATCGTCAATTAAAATTACAGGGGGTAAGATTTCAAACGAACCTGCTTCAAGATCGCATCCCTTGACTTCACAACCGCCTCTTCGATCTGCATCACAGCGCCGTCAATCTTCTTCTTGAATTGCATCCTGGAACGAAATGAACATCGCCAGCCCTCATCAGTGTCAACAAGTTGACGTACTCATTTTCGCGCAATAGGTATTCGACATCCTGGCGCAGGGACACTTTGATGTTTTGGTTCAGCTTTTCGCCTAGCTGGCTGGCGATCTCGGCCAGCTTTTCCTCGTCCTGCAAAACCACGTAAAATCAGCGGCTCGTCTCATGACAATATAGCGTGCCGACGCACGCGTAACACGGCCTCTGCGCCGCCGTATCGCTCGATCGTACGCATCGCCGCTTGTTCCTTCTGGTTGTCCTTCCCAAGGGTAGACAAGATCTTATCGATGTTCCCGCTGACGTTGGCCACCTCCTGCTTGATGTCGTGCACGTTTATGGCGGTCTGGTAGCCTATGAGCTCGTTGATCTCGTCTTTATACTGGGCAAACTGTGAGGTGAACTCCGCCAGGCGGTCCTTGTATTCACCCGCTCGGACCACGCGGACTGTCATAGGATGTGAGAAGAGTATTGTTCATCAAAATTGAGCAACTCACAGATACTCTGTTTATGGGCGTAGTACAGGCTGCGATGACCGTCAGGTACAACTCGAACACCTAGCCAAAGTACATACGATGTGAAATTTCCTGCGTAAGGCATTCAGGATGAGCAGAGGAGGATGTACGCCAAGGAGCATACCGAAATCATGCATGATATTCTGCAGTCGCGACAGAGGCGTGCGCAAGTGACTGGCGATGGGCTCCTTTTGAACGACATTGGCGAGCAACTTGATGGAGAAAAGCGACAGTGCCTGTACAAAACGAGATACAATGAGACCTGTCTCCTGGAAGACCCAATTGATGGCGCACCATGGTATGATGGGTAACAGCAATCCGATCATCGTTCTCGCGCCTATCCGTTTCCAACTTCGTGATAGCCTGTAAACCCCATGAGCTCCTGCCCTGTCGTCGGGGGAAATATGAACCTTAAAGACAGAAACGACGGCCTGTGCACCATAGATTAAGTACGCAGCTCCAAGATCGTCCGATTGTGACGCACCTGAGTTATCGGGTGTATGTTTGCGACGCTCTCGAGCACAGGGATGATCTGGTTCGATGCGCCCAGAAGCTTGCGCGCAAAATCTTTCGGCTTGCTACCCTTCCCTGCACATAGACGTCAGGCACGAAGCAAAGGCAACGTGGAAGAGCTGCTCACCGCTCGTCGCCTTGGTGATAACGGAGTCGGCCTCGTTCAGACTGTGAGTTGCGGCATTGATGTATCGCACTGCATGGGGAGATAAGCTTGAAGCAGATCGTAGAAGCGTAGCGTACTCACCGACATGGTCTGGTGCTGGTGCGGTCGACATTGGTAACGGTTGGCGCAGAAGATATGACAATTCGCACGGGGTGATGAAGTGGAGTGGCTGCCTGGGGAAGCGAGACACGGACAGTCTTATAGAGCCTTCAGTGGAGGTCAAACCTAAGACACGAGATTAAAGATCAGGCGCCAGCTGAGTAACTTTGGCAGGATTCTTTGCCTACCTCTCAACGCGTCTCCGCCCCCGTTCCGATCATGATCAGACAGTGATATTGTCCGGCGAGCACCTCGTAATTGGTCTGGAAGGTCGCGCCCTTATTGAGATCGACTGTGCTGTGCGCTGAAAGTTGGATCCCACGTATCAGTCGTATGTGCCTGCACCGCCGGGAGCTGAGAGACTGTCACAGTTTCTGCTCGTTTGCTCTCAAGTAGAACCTTCCAGGACGAAGCGTGAGCTGGGCATTGGCCTGGGACCTGAACGGACACAAAGTTCCGGAGAAGTCTTCACGCCTCAATCGCGTACTATTCTGTTGTGGCATGAGGGCGTTCAAAATAGCTTATCTCACGCGGCAAGAGGGAAGGCTCTCACAATAGTCTTCAGTGTCCGATTGCTCATGTATTCGACGTCTTCCATGCAAGAGAGGAGTTGAACACGTCGTTCATCCTCACATGGCTTCAGCGTCAGACTTGGCAGTTAGCGCTCGGAGACGTCCCTGGGTGAGGAAATGGGCCCATATCGTCACATACGAGAAGTGTGGTGCACTCGCCTGAAGTCCCGTGGTATTCAGAACATGAAGCACCCAGCAACAATGATCGATGATGCGATGCTGCAGACAGGTCTGCTGGCACGCGACTGCTGTCGCACTGGCCAGTCAACGGCATGATAAGAGTCGGATAAGAACTCGGACAAAGCTGGCTTCAATATGCCAGTAGTGGATGTCATGGTAAGCCTGAGAGTAAACTTGCTAAACTCGGCCAGGACAGCCATCATTTCTTATCTGATTAGATAGCACATCGTGGTTGACAGCTGCCCTCGAGAGGTCCGACTCCGAGTTTTACACTCGACAACTCATCCCCTACACGATGCCGACACTGCTCTCAAGCCTCCCGGTCGAGATTCTTCTGAAGGTCGTACTTTTCCTTGGCCTGCGGGACATCACGTCGTGTCAGCTTTCCTGCCAGCGCCTTCACGACGTCGTCAGTGGATCGGCCCACGTCCAATACCGAAGACTGCTCCGAAAGTCTGGCCTGTGCGACGATATGGAGGCGGGAATGTCGCCTGCTGAACGCTTGCGGGCAGTGGAGAGGCGTGAAGTGGCTTGGGGCGAGATCACATTCCGGGCGACACATGACATCGATGTTCCCTTTGAGCCGACAGGAATCTACGACTTTACGGGCGATGTTTTGCTTCTCGGAACGGCCGTAGGAGATCCCCAGAGACGGACGACAGGTTACTCGTACATGCGTCTGCCATCGGTCGGTGACGACGGCGCATCGTCGCTTAGCTGGGTGCACAACGAGGTGCATAACGACCTGGGCTTGAGGATTGTGGACATCGGGATGGCCCTGCATGAACACGATATGATTGCACTTGTGACATCGTCAGTTCCTCTCATCGTATTCTCATCTTGCTCTTACTGTAACATCTGTGCAGGAGAGAGGAAGAGACGCAGGACAGTGACTGGGCCATCTCGGCGCTCGAGCTCCGATTCGTGCAGTTCTCGACCAGCGCGCCGCACCCCGCGGCATTGCTGCCTGTCATTCCAATTGCGCGCAAAAGCGTGCTCCTCGGACACTGCAGTGTGCTCATAGAGGTTGTCGGCGACCATCTTGCGCTCCTCGTTACTTATCCCTGGGCGCGCGGCGAGATGGAGGACATGTTTTTCCTGGTCAACTGGAAGCGCGGCATCGCTCACTGCGTGCGTCCCTTTTCCTCACATATAAATGCAAGCCTCTGACAAGTTCACTGCAGTTGCGTGTCTCTGATTGGGGCATGTACTCGCATTTCGCGTTCCTGTCTGAAGACACGTTAGTCTTCCCCAACTCCTCCGCACGCACGCTTGAGATCAACAAGATCATTCTACCACCCCCGGGAGACCCATATCCACCCACCCTTCGCGTCGTCTGCGTACTCGCTCTGCCCACCATGACCGAGCATTCGCTCATTACACGCGTCGACTGCCGCGGGGAGCCCGGCCTGGCCTCCTCACCCATGCCTATGCCCGCCCCACGCCAACGCCCGTTCCGCAACTCGTCGGAGGACGCCGTTATTCTGTTCAACTACCTTGTCCAGGATGCGCGTCGCCCGCTTTTCGGCAACCTGCGCGCATTCTCCTTCGTCGTCCACCGGCGTACGCTTCTTTCCCACGCTTCCCGCGCCGCTGGTCCGCGCGGCCCGCCGGCGCGAGAGCGCGGCATTCTCGATCTCAAGGACGTGCACCTTGCGGAGGAGCCACGTCTCCCCGCTTCCCTCGAAGTTACGCCCCCCGAAGTTACGACATGGGACGCATGGGGCCCGGCGGCGACTCGTTGGTTCGAACACGAATTTCCCGAGGCGCTGAGGTGGATCACGACGTCCGCCGGCCAGCGTTGCGTCGCCAAGACCCACACCGGGCAGTCCCCGCTCGTCGTGCGCGACTTCAACCCGCACAATGTGGGACAACTCACTGCCCGTATTGGAGAAGCGGCAGGCTCCCTTCTCTTGCCGAATGGCAATACGACACGCGTGGTCATCCAGCCTACAATCGTCTCGAATCCTGATGTGTTTACTAACGATTTTGTGTCGGAGTTGCCGTACTGTGAGACTACGACAGCCGAGAACTTTGGGTATGATGGGGTCCTGATGGACGAGGAGAGGATCCTGGGCCTACAGGTGCGTGGACAGATGCCGCGGGGAAGAAGAGTCGCTGATGAAGTGCACTGCAGGTACGAGAAGACGAGATAGGAATACATTCGTTGGAAGTGCACGTCCTAGGGTAACCCATGAAATTATGCCTTCATGATATTCGACAGAAGTCCTCCAAGTGCCTATTGACTGGTGGATGCTGAGTCACAGTATGAGAGCGCGTCGCCCTTAACGGTCCTTACGACGAAGAGCTCTATCTCATGGAACCTTTCTGTATCTCAGTCAATATCCTCAGCCGCGGGTTCATCAACACCATCGCCACTCTCCATCGGGACGTACATTCTCAGTGCTCTTTGCAGATGGATTCAACCCCTACGGCAGACTCGTTATTATTCTGGGAGGTTGTCGGCCGTTTCTGACAATATACTATCCTTTGTAGCTGAACGGCAGCAGCTGCTACTACAACCATTACCGACCCTGCTGCTGCGTTCTCCGCTTCCGGCAGGGAACATGGTGCGTCTCATCTCTTTATTGTTTGTTTCTCTGCTCATGATACTCGTCAGTGGCAACAGCGGATTATGCTGCATTTCGCAGGCGGTCTGGCCACCTTCGTTTAACCGTCGTGTACAGCCTGGAGTTCTATGCTTTTCTTTTGTCCTGGACTCCCTGATACGCTGTGTGCATCTCGGCGCACTCGTTGTTTCCATCTCCTAAATTACGTATCGCGACCTGCAAATTTATACCAACATCGCTCTGCTCTGCTCTGCCGACGCTTGACTGAATTCCTTCAATTCGTCACAAACTGGACGCGCTCCTTTGCCCGCTCCCTCTCATGTTTCGCCAGTGTCGATGCACAGAGCCACTTCGGCTCAACGTCATGATTGAGCTCCAAAAACAACCGCTCAATCGTTGGATGTTGCGTCCAGGTCTTGCTCGTCTCCCATCTGTCTTCCCCCCATATCCACGCCTGCACACCGTTCGGCATGTAGTGATGTACGAAGAGGTCCCCGGGCTGCGGTGTCTGCGAACACATGGTGGGCTTGTCCAGAGGTTCGACGCCGTGGGAGGTGAAATAGTAGTAATACTCATCCCTGCCACGGTGCTTGCGGCGGGAGCGCTCGGAAGCTGGCGTTCTGTGGGCTGGGTCGTTGCGGCTTGGCACCACGGTGAGGCTTTCGTCTGCGGCCTGGGTGCAGCTGTATGGGCATATTTGGTGAGTTGTTGGAAGTCGTGGTATACGACCGGTCGTACCTCGCTGGACGCCCATGCCAGTTCGACGACTGCGCTTCTCGTTGCGAGAAATTCTGGGAGTCGTCGCTCTTTGGGCAGTTGCTTGTAACGTACGTCGCCGCGCGAGTTACAGGAGCCGGGAATTGCCTACGACGCGGTGAGTACCACTGTTGACTTGGGCCCTGTGCGTACTTACTCCGTTGGCACCCAGCCAGCCATCCCTGAATAATTCGCAGGCGTCGGACAGGTAGAGGCCTGGTCCTCAGCGAACGAACCGCTGTGCAAACCGTGCCCTGCACTGTGTTCCATTGTAGTATTCACTCCTTCATGGTCTGGCCGACCTTCCGCTGGCCCGCGAAACTTGCGAATCAGGTAGTGGACCAGGTCCATAACCCCAGCTGCCGACCTCTGAACTATCTTGAGCAAGATGAGCCCAATAATGGACGCGATCAATGATATACTATACTCGAGTAGAGTGCATCAGTAGAATAAAGAACAAGGTGGTACTGCAGCCCCTTACAAGCGCCAGACGAAACGCCAAACGGTGCCCCAGCGGCCAGCCATCGTCGCTGAGGAATGAGGGCGGAATACTCAAGCAGGTTATGTCTAAGAGGCGTGGAGGCGAGAAAGACGAACGCACGATCGATGGCCTTGCTCTACGATCGTATATGTGGCAGATAAATCCCTGGCGCTGTAGCGAACGCTCCTTTGTTCTTTACCATGAGGTAGAGGCCTGTGGTAGGCACAGGGCCGACCCGCGGGGAGCCGAAAGGAACACGCCCTCAACGCGAGGCTTATCTGTGGATCTATCCGTCATCTTCGGGCATCCAAAGAAAGTGGCCAGCGCGCTTTGTATTCGAATCGTAGTATCCAAAAATCCAGAAACACGTCCATGTCACCGGGCGAGGAGTAATGTATAGCAAAGCCGACCAGCGGCGAATCAAATAGTTGGTTACAGCAGGAGTAGAAACTTAGGTGGGCAAGACTAAACAGATCAAAACGCAAGCGAGACGTCGTACACGAGGTTGAGTAGTTGATAAATGCTATGACAAAGAAAACTCACCACGAACACATGGCGCGAAGTAAAGGAAAACCTGCGACAAGGGTCAGCTATCAAATCCCCGCGTCCGCCACGAGCAGCTCTCACAATTTTTCAGTCGTGCTCGGCATCATACAACAGTGCTGAGCTCGAGGGTCCCGCTGCGGACACAACCGCAACTCCTCGGAACTCTAGCCCCATAGCATACATTCTGATGGGAAAATACAGTACCGACCTTCTCGATGGAGTGAGCTGCGGGGAGTTCGCAATCGATAAACACAAGCACGCACCCGATAAGCGTCAACGTGTTACCACCGCCATTCTGACCAGTGACAACAGAGACATGATCCTGTGTAACAATTAAGCGTGCTGGGACCCAAGTGTAAACGCAGTCGACGTACATTCCCATCGTAGCGCGAACTGCAGTTGGTCGACGGAGGCCCAATTTGCAGTCCCCGTACAGCGGCGGCTTTGGAGCGCCTTTCAACGATGCGGCCAAGCTTGAAAATGACCTTGAGCGATGGTCCGCCATCAGTTACGCCGATATGCGTGAAAGGGACTCGACATACACAGAGGAACGAAAAGGCCACTACGCAGACCAGAAGTCGTCTCGCCATGTACGATGATTCAATCGCGTCCAGCACGATGCCTCCGAGAGCGCCAACTAAAACGAACAGCCGTACAGACATGCTGCTGATGGTATGGAGACTGTACTATGAATTCAGATGCGTGATAGTGGTGAGAAGAAGCGACGACGACTGACCAGCTGTCGATGGAGTCGAGCATGACGATCACGTTTCAATATCCGTGGTGAGCTGCGTGGACGTGAACTTCAAGGTGGAGGACGACGCGTCCAGATATCGACGATTCTGAAGTTAAATACCCAGCCAGCCCTCATCCTGGCCGTCGCCGACTCCCTTTGTTCGAAGAACGTCCGGATAGATGCCGTGACGGCAATGCGCAAAACGCGTCCCTTGCGGCGCGATGTTCGCCACGCCCTAGACGCGAGGCAAGCTTCCCACCGATATACCTCAAAGGTACGAGGCGACCGTCATTCACGTGCGCCTTTTGCTATTTTCTAGGATTTTGCCAAGCAGCTGGTTGGTACAGAGGGAGGCAGTATCGAGCCGTCCACCGGACATCTTCGTTCGCCGCCTCTCAGCGAGTGGTTTTCTGAGACGCCAGGCTCTAAATTAACTCACCGGCATGTTATATTGATAATTTCTTCTCATATGCGCGACGGAGACCGACCAAGCGATAAGGGCGAAAGATGAGTCGGCGCCAAAGCACTTTGGCGCGCCGGCGGTGAGCGTCCGAGCCACACCGCCGTCATCAAGCCCCAGTCCATCTCGAGGACTTATATCACGCGGTCAGGATCTGGCCCACTCGTGTTGGAGACGGCGGGCGAATGTGGCATGCTCACCTCAGACCTGAACGGCCAACGTGGCAGTCATCTTGTCCAGCGACATCGGCCAATCATATGTTATGATCTCGAGTTCATATTTCACACTAGAGTGCAATGTGTTGTCCAAAAGAGATGGTTCGATAGGACTCTCGACTGGGAAGTGAAGACAAGTCCGTCTTACAACCGTGCACGTGACCCAAGGAGAACTGCCGGGCAGTGCCGGGCGGGCCGGCCCCTGTGTCATTCGGTCGTCTCACAACTTTCTGCACCAACGGCGACAATGTTTTTGCGACTTCTCACAATCTAAGGGCGAATCGAAGCCCTCATTTACCTACCTCCTGTCTTTCATTACCACCTCGTTACACTTGCTTGGCTCGCACGCCCAAATTTCTTGGCCTCTGAGTCACCGACTGTCGCCCTGCTTGGGTACTTGACCTTCCAACAACACCGATCGACGACTCCTCACCCTTGCCACGAGGATGCCGGCTATAAAGACTACAGCAAACCCGCAGCTGCAGTTCTCTTCTTTGCACTCGTCCTCACTCGCTCGCTTCGTGCATCTCCGCTCCATGTCATTCGAGGACCCTCAGCTGACGATCTGTTCACCGTCGTGGCATGGCCTCCCAGAAAGTCGAGATCTGCGGGAACGGCGAGAAGCCCGTCGCCACACCATCGAGCAGCGCGTGTACACGCAACGTTTCCTCTTGGCACTCTCTCGCCGCCTCAGGACAGAAAAAGGTTTCATGGACGCATGCTCTCTGAAGCACCTTCCAACGCTGTGGCGCGTTACTCAAGCGTACATCGTGCAACACGATGGTGATGTTGGCTACTCGCCTAACGTGCCAAAAAATGAGCGTGTCTTATTGCGACAGCGTCTGTCGTGGCCCGTCGGCAGGCAGCGCATCTCTGATGTCGGGATCGAGTTGGACTTCAGCCCAAAATCAGAAGTTGGATCCCTTCTCTTCATGTCTGACTCGATAAGCGATCATGGTGCGTCCATCCACAGTATTCCAGGAGCCCTAATAAATGGCCCCCTTTTAGATAACGCCGCACTGTCACAGAAATCAAGTTTTCCGCCGCCCGCAGGCATGCCTCCATGTCTGCAGGAGTTCATCCCACAGGACCAACTTCCTGACGCGCTCAGTGTTCGCTACCGCGATGGTTTGTATAGCAATGAGAACCCTTATCATGGCCAGCGGGTTTGGGAACATTTCGTCGCGAACAACACCCTAGAGTTTCGAAGAGTGAAATCTGATTTGACTTCGGGTATGTTCGTTCCTATGCCAAAGTGGTTCAACGGATGAGCAACTAATCGTAGACAGATCCTGGCGAGAAGCCCAATCTCCGCATCGCCTCCATCAACCTCGAAGAAGCCAATCTCCTCGGTGTCGGCAACCACTCTCGTGTGTACCTCGCCCCTCTCCAGTTACCTCCCCCACTTCACCCATCCACTCCGTCTGGCACCGTCTCCGTCGCTTGCAAAACTGCAATCAGCGACAAGGAGCCGCGGTCGTTGCTTGAAAATGAAAGCAAGATATATGCGCAGTTCCCAAGAAGTCTGCAGGAGGAATTGCTCGGGCGTCACTCCGCTCGGCCCGATGACCGGCCCGAGTTCCTCGCGGCAGTCGTGCCCAAGAGTTACGGGTACTACAAGATCGCGTTCGAGGAGTCGAGGGCGGTTTTCGAAGAGAATGTTGACGAAGAGACGAAGCAGGGACTATCACGGTACGTGCGGTCGTTGAGCCCTATGCTCCTTATGGAGAGCTGTGGGGACATGATTGTACCCTTTCGGATGCCAGACCATCAAAAGTAAGGCCCTTTGTACGCGACGGGATGCGTGCTCATCTCACGGTTTACGAAATGCAGGAATCATTGCCTCGAGCTCATTTCTCGATTGCATGGAGCGGGATTCACGCAGGGATCCCTGTATCCGCGCAACATAGTTGTGCAACCAGGCCCGCTGACACTCCCACCTGTGGCAAGGAGATTGCATACACCGTCGTTCCGGATCATTGATTTTGGCAGGGGGGTGCATTTTGACCCGGAGACATGCAACGAAAAGGCGGCGGATTTTGAGTCATTCTTGAACGACATGCTCACGGAAGAGGCGCGCGCGCGAAGGGAGTTCAAAGTTGACATGCCAGATGGTCGCTTTGAATTGTGTTCCACAAGCTATTACTATAGATGATGTTCGGAAGTTTTTGCAATCCGTAGATCAGACATGTCTTCTCCCGTTAAAAACCGCTACGATACGGTCTCGGCCATACATGCTGCTATAACCCGGGTTACAAATACACCGCGACGAAGCAAAAACAGAGCGGAAAGATGTGAGGAAAGCGCGCTGAACAAGTTCTGTACTGCCCTCGCAGCGTGTATCTCTGACGTGCCGCATCATCTCAGAGAAAACCATTCACGATATCATTTAATCAAACGCACAATGAATCTAGGATGCGAACAAAGTCCCCAACGTGTATGTGGCACAGTTGTACGCGTCAGACTCTTGTATAGCAATGATGACAGCCAGCAACAGCAACAGGCATCAGTGCAGCTCGGGAATGGGTCGGGCCACCGCCACCGCCACCGCCCGGACAGTCAGCGCAGTGCTTGCAAGACCGGAGATACACGCCGCGGACAGCCCAGACATCGCTCGCGGAGTGGCCACGGCACCTACGTCCTCGTGGCTCGAGCCCAAGAATAAGTCACCGGCAGCCTCACGCTGTGTCGGACAAGGCGCCCGCCCATACAATCCTGTGCTCTCGCCCGCCTATGAAAGATCCCCCTGGGTAATCAACTCCCGGGTCGCGAGTCGTGATTGTCGTCTTCTTGGGAGATTAACAGTGGCACTGCGTTGATGCGTTGGGGCGTCGATAGGCCAAGGCTGCTGGTGAGTCTGGGCCGCGATCGGCGTTGCCATGATGGTCGTTGGCGCGCGCCTCGTCGGCCTCGAGGACTGGAAACTATTAGAGAGAAAAGTTTGAAAGAGTTTCGGCGCGTCGGGGGCGAGAAAGAGCGACCGAGGCCACGTCAGCTGGGAGCCGGTCCTAAGGGGGAGATTCATGGAACGGCGCTTGAACGCCGATCACATCAAGTACGCGGCCGTGAACAGGAGTGTCAGTCAGTAGGCACCAATACGCAGTCAGTAGATGGAAGAACAGATGACCCTTGACCAACAGTACGGGCCATCTTGAATGAAAGTGATTATTATATCAGAACAACGTATCAGAGATTCTATTGGGGAGGTCGAATTTGGATATCGCGCCGACCAGAGCCCGCGATCGAAGCGTGACAATCAGTCTGGGTGGGAAGGATGGAGTTGCAAGTGCGTGAGTGCCTGGGGTCTTGCCTGCCGTGTGGGAGGAAATGCGAAGCGAAGGGAATCAGATAGGAGAGGCTGGGGCAAAGAGGCTGTCGGCCGGAGCCCGCGGATAACCGGAACCAGGAGTGGAGACAGAGTACGGGTGCGCGGTGTCTGCGTCGGCAGCCGAAAGATACAAAAGAAGGCTGTACCCGCCAGACAGCCGATGGGTGACAGGCTCAGTGATAGACCTGGACGGAAATGTGGTCGGTCATATGAGTCGGTCGCACGTGAGGAATGAACGCCTACTAGTACTAAGTAGTCATCACAGCGAGAACGTGAGATTCCAAATCACCAAGACGCGGAGCATTAAAGGCCGTTGGGATAATGTTGCAACAGTACTGAGTTCCGGTCTTATTTTAGCGGTGCGGTATACGAGGAATATCTGAAACGTACGCGTCATCCGCAGGTACTACTCAGGACCCAGGCCGATCACAGCTCCGAGCAGCCGCCTTATATTCCTCTTTTTCGCAGACTTGAACAAGCCTGGCGGAGAACAAGAGCAGGGGTGAAGTTCACGGCGAAGGAGGCCGTTCCATGACGTTCATGCCGTAGTGGACTAAGAGGCGGACTAATTTCTCCCGCGTATTAGAGCTAAGCGGAGTTTCCTCCTGAAAACTTCCATCTCTATTTGCGAAATACTGGAACAGCGGTGTTATTGTATCATGGCGGGGGTGTTAACTCACCTCACATTCCGATGGAAACCAGGATATTGACCCGTCCAGAATATAAAATCAGTGGTATTAATGTGCATGATTCTGGGCAGTGAGAGCGTGAAGGTCGGGCCTCCATGGTATTTTGCCGAGCTCACCGGCGCCTACCGACCACTATCCGTCACGCGTCACGCGTCCAAATATCTGTGCCCACAGCCACGACCTCTGGATCCTGAATCCTAGTACAACCTCTGAACCAGACGGCTCATAGGCCAAAGAAAGTCCCGCAGCGGTTGAAGCTGTCCCACTATCCCAGACTATGTATCGTCTCATCAAGCCATCGAGCGGCGCCTACAGAAAGAATCAGTCTCGGGAGGCGAGGCGATAGAAAATAAAATGCTCCACAGACCTTCGGGCACGGCAAACGCGGCGCAATTTTCGCGGCTCACATTCACAGATATATGCGCAATTCATGAGCGTATAGGACGGGGCAGACGCGCCGATAGGCTCGGGTGCCTTCGCTGTGCCGCACCGCCCGTCTCCGCATCGCCTCAACGTCAATACCACCAGCTCCACAGGCCAGCAGCACTGTACGCCAGTTCGACGTTGCTGGCCACCGCCGCGCGCGCTGACCACCGCAAAAAATGACGTATATGCCGCCGCGAGCAGTCACCGCCACGGGCGCCCCACATCCCCTTCTCCGCGCGCGTCGGGCTCCCTGCCCAGCACAGCGGGGGCAAATGCGCGGCTGTGTGCTATACATAAATATTGTGGATGGCAGAAAGCTGGGGTGTGCGGTGTGCGGCGGGGTCGGGATGGCCCGCGATATGGAGGCGCCCGGCGACGGGGCAGCGGTCGGTCGGTCGGTCGGTCGACCGGCTCGGCCGCCATCTTCACAGGACGTGTAAGAGTCTATACAAGGACACCTGGGATCCAGAGGCAGCTATCCAAAGGGAAGCCTGATCACGCCAGTCAGCAATAGAGTTCGAATCCGAACAGACGTAAGAAGAGAAAATGGGGGTGTGATGGTGGGGACGCACGCATGCGTGCGCGGGATAATGACTCGGACAGAACAAAATCAGAACGCACGGGGACGTGAATGTCGGAGGGCGCTGCACCCTTGGACTTGCCATATGGGTTAGGGCGGATGCGGAGGGGCAGTGTGGGTGGCAGGCGTCGGGGGGCGGGGGTCGGGGGGCGGGAACGGCACCGCCTCGTCTGGTGCAATTAAGCTGCATTGACGTATTGCGTCGGCGATGCAGGGGCAATGTGATTTTGCTGTCCGTGGTCGGTGGGCCGCTCGCACCCAGGGGCGGCTGTGCGTCGGTGCTTTGAGCGCCCGACGCGAGGCTCTGCGGAGATCTGCTGGTCGCCTGGCAAAGGTAATATGGCACCTAGACCGGACAAAAGATAATATTTATGAGCATCTGATTCGAAGAGAGACGTTACATAGAGATTGTCACCTAGAGCTGTGTGAGCGGTCTTGCTCAGCCAAAAAAAAGACGTATATGCGACCCTCGTGGACACGCAGCCATTCTCGTCCCAAACCGTCCTTGAACGAGCCTATGCGGCGGTTGAAGCTGCCCGTCGCCCTACAGCTGGACTGTAAAGCCGACGTTGCCGACGGAGGCTCCGCAGAATCGTGCTCGTTCCCGCAGGGTTGGCGTCGGCGGAAGATACCGGAGCAGCGGTTCCCAGCCCCACCGATAGAGTTCTGCAAGGACAGGTGCTCCTGCCTTAGGTTGCGCATGGCGGCACCCGATAACGCCGCCGACGAGCTGCCGCGATAGTGATAAATTGCCTCCCTCTGATGCGCAGCAGCTAATGGAGTACCCGGATACAAGACAGCTTTAGCCATAGCCAGAGTAACGAGAAGCCAGCGCGGAAGGGTCCAGATGCCGAGCTGCAACGCGTACCGGATCGAGGAAGATGCCTAAGGCGGACCTGGGGCCTTTTCCGAGGCTAGGATGTCCTGTCAGAGACGCTGCGGACGGGTAATGCCAGAGCCCAGTGACCCCAGCAGGCGGCAAAACACGTCAGCCCAGATGGAGCTCCTCGCCCTGGGAGACCCGCGAACACCTGCCACATAACAATCATCAGCTATCATGCATTATCGTGACTCGTCGAGGGGCCAAGAACAATACGGACCTGGTCCTATGACAGACAGGCGGGTATACCGGGTGCTGGCTTTTGCGTCTACGATGTGCCGAGCGAAAATGACTCAAATCCTAATACACGAAGTCTGAGAGGAACGTACCACGCCCTGCCGTTTCGGGATAGTCGGTTTTCTGGGGGCATCAAGTCTGACGGCAAGCTCATTTCCGGGGGCGGATCAAAAGAGGAAGGCTTGGTGGTGGGGGGGGGGGAGGATGGCGAGCAGCGCGCCGCGACCCTTGGATGTTGATGCTCCGCGGGCGTTGGGGCGGCGAAGTTGCGCTGGTGGCGGCATATGTCCACGCCCCTGCTTCATGATATGAGGCGATAATGAGAGTGTTCGTTGGAGGCAGTTGGGTGGTAGAACGCAAGACGAAGGTGGCGCTGCGCCAGGCCGAGTCGCCCGCCGCGCGTGGCCCGTGCGCCTACGCCTTCCCGATTGAGCGGAGTTGGGTTCGCGTCTTCGACTCTTCGACAGAGCGCGTAAGCGCTCATCGTCGGTGTCAACGCCCTTGCTTCGCAGTGTTCATCGTCTCTAGCAACGAGCTCCGAGTCCCCGGCCAACCGCCTAGTATGAGGATCCAGCGCCAAGCGCAACAACAATGTTACAACTTTGTTTTCTTATTTTCTACACTGTTGCTACTCCGCGTAACCATCGTAACTGTGCGTAGGCCGACGTAATATGTAATGGAACATGGTATGCGTTACTGTAAGAGACGTGATGATGGCCTGGTTGGACCGTCAGGCCGCCGGGGATAAAAGTAGAAATAATGAAGACAGATCTATGCAGGAACGACGAGATAAGTTTAAACGAATAGAGATAGAAATAGAAAAGGCGGGGCAACAACGTCCGGGCGTCGAGGGAAGAGGCGAAACGGCGCGCGCAACCGCCAGCAACTAATGCGCAGGAGCGTTGATACGGGGCATGATGGTGAGATATTGCGGCGGATGAATGATGGCGTGATGGTGGATGCGTATGCGGGATTATGATGCGGGGAAGGATGGGGTATGAATACAGTACTTGCGCGCCCGTGCCCGGCGTCGTCGAGGGCGGGGGCTGTTACATCTTCTTCGGCTTCTTCTCTTCTTCAAGCGGGGTCTCCAGGCAGCGGCGGCTCACCGGAACAGAATCAGCCACTTGCCCTCCGCAGTAGACGTGAGGCCCTCCATGGACGTGCGCCCGCACAGGACGTCCACGCGCCGCACGCCCTTCGCAGCCTGCGACGGGTCCACCGCCTCGCGCGCCTTGTACGCGCTCGTGGCGCCAGCGCGCAGTGCCGGGGCGAAAGCGTCGTACTCGCGCCGCTTCACGCTCTTCCGCAGCTCATGATAGATTGAGGAGAGCACGTCGCCGACCGTGACGACCAAGCCGGGCGGGGGGCAGACGGATATCTGCCATGGGAGGAGGGGCGTCGCGAGCGTCATGGTGGCGACGGGGGGCTCGGTCGCCGGCTCCGCGAGCATGGGGTCGAGGAGCGGCGGGATCGCGACGTCGAATTTGATGCCCACTAACACGGGGTGGAGGCGAATGCTCTTCGCCTGCGGCGAGGGGATGGACACGCTGGCCGCCTGCGGCGTGAGCATCTTCGAGTGGTACACCGGGGACGGCGTGTACACCTGGGGGACGGGGACTGGCGATGGGTATGGCGAGAGGTGGTGCGGGTGCGGGTGGGGTGTGTATTGCGGTGAGTATTGGGGGGAGTAGTTGGGGGAGTCCATGAGCGGCGGGGGTGTGGATGGCCCCGGCGAGCCTTCTAGCGACGACGCGGAGGACGTCGGCGACGGGGGAATGGTCTCCACGACGGGGTTCTCGTTGAAGCGTGCATGGCGTGCACGAGCAGGCGACATTGTTGGTTGGTGCAGAGGTGTGGGTGTTGGTGAGAAGAGAAGGGCGGCGGGACGGGGGTGTTATATATGTAGTCGGGTGGGGAGAGAGCAACGGGTACACAAGAGCCTATAAGCACGGCAACGTCAGACTGGAAACGAGGGACTGGCTCGGTGCACTGATTCGGGGCCGTCCTTGGGTGACAGTCACCGCCCCTGCGCTTCCGCCCGTGAGGAGGACAGAGAGAATATGTAGATGACACCGCCCGCCAGCGAGAAAATTTGACTCAGATACTGCATCCACCCGAACAGGCAACTATTTCGGCATCGCCCCGCCGCCTCCGTAGCTTTGTTGCCTCGTCCGCGTGGTGTTTGATCCTGCGTATCCGACTGCAGTTTGATCCACGCACTCTGCTTTGTCTCTCGGACCATTTCCACGTGCTGCTTTCTCGCAGCTTGCAGGCGCAGCTGCAGGGCGAGCGCGTCCCAGGCACCTCGACCAGCGCGCTGCACCGCCCACGTCCCGAGATATCGAAGTGCACCGCCAGGCCCCGACAGTCTCCTTCTCTCGGCGCTCTTTCGTATCGGGCCAGCACATTCTATTTGACTATTCTCAGCCTAGGATCACGCCCTAATGACAATCTGTGACTCCCCGACGCCTTGATTTTCCAATTGCCCGCTGCGGCTGTCCGCGCGCAGTCGTCGCTGCCACGTTTGCCATCGTCACGCGCATATCGTGCGGAAATAATGCCGCCTCCTCATCCCTCGTGTTTACCACTGCTACAATAGTGGGATTCAAGCACCGCATTTCGACTCCAGTACAGCTGTACGAGGCGCCCGACACGATCCTTACAACGGTAAGCGGTAAGCGTATTATTTCGACCGCAGGACCCTCGCAACTCCCCTCAGGGCGACTGCCTTATTATTTCCACCCCCTATCTGCGCTACCGTCTAACCGCTACGCGATGTATCTCAATGGACCCGCAGGTCAGGTTACACTTGGTCCTTTCCTCGGGGCTCCGGTCTAGCGCTCGCTGCGCCCTTGGGGGGTCCTGGTGCACCGCACATAAGTAATCTGTACATCAGTCGGCGGGCGCTGCGCGCTAGTGCCGAGTATCCAGGTAAGGCGTTCCTTCTTGGTTTCTATCCGCTGCACCCAGATATGAGCTGATGCAAAACCGTGACTTGGTAGTCCTGGCTCTCCATACCCATCGGATCCTCGCCGAGCACCTACGTACCCAAGGATAGGTTCCATGGTAGTCAGCAAGCGATCCCCAACCGCACGCTCGCACTCGATTGGCGACGTTGCTCGTAGATTACCGACATGAGATGGCAACGGCCCTTCCCATGTGAATTGATCGCCCCCGCCCACTGTACCAAAGTGTACTAACCCCACATTTGGCCCATCTAGAGGTGCCGGCAGTGCGGCACGACCCTGCCGGCGATGCCGAGTGCAACGAAACAGGGCACTTCCGCACCCATTCTCCCCTCGGAGTGTCTCGATTCCCGCGTCAATTCCTCGCCCACCGAATTATCAAGACACTGCCAGTTGCTGTGCCCGCCTAGTACTCTAACCATATACCGCCTCATCAATGGCGCCCCAAGCGCGAGGAATGGACACGTCGCCCGCGCAGCCGCAGCCCCGCCCAGTGCGCCTTGGCCAATATTGACGTGCGCACTGTTGCGCAGCGCACGCGCCTACTCCTCCGGGTGCGTCGCTCCACGTTACTGATGCTCTTGGTTTCTGAATCTGTTACAGTCCGACTGCCAGCATCTAGACGTATGTACGTGATCGTCACCCCAGTCACCGTATCGTTTCGCCCCGCAGCAACGACCCATCTATCATCGCGTCACTGTCGCTGTCACCCCGCCCTCCAGGACGCCCTCGTCACCCCGAAAGGGGATACCATCCTCTAATGATATCTCGTGCCCGGCGTCGGCTTGTCACCGGCACGTCCGCCGCCGCCGCATCGGTATGTCCTGTTGCCAAGCAGCACCGTGCCATAAATTGATTTCCTGTGTCTGCGCAGGGCAAGTATGCTCGAGGCGTGCTCAAGCAGCGCGGCGGTGGCGAGATACAGCTATACGCCCACGTGTCAAGCTCCGGACGCGGGAGATATAGATCTCGGCGCGATCTTCCCCGCCACCCGTGCCTGCTGGCTGGTACAACTACGCCTGGCCGCCTCGCCTCGCCGATCGGGCACGCCGCGGCCCAAGAACTCGCCTGCCCGCGAGCCACCGGCTGCGCGAGGATTGTGGCGACGCCTCGTGTCCGCGTGTAGCTGTATCCGCAGCTTCCTCCGATGGCGCAGCGTCCCGGAAACCGCGCGGACCTGTGTGGCGCTGCGGAGTGCTCTTCCTATGCATGATGACCGCCAGTATGCTGACACGCCTCGGTGGCTCGACCCCGCGGAGGACGGCTGTGTTTGTCCCGTCAATATTCCCTTCGTAGGCGACTGATTTGGCCCTTGTCACGCAGGGCATTCATTCGGCGCCGGCGATTCGTGCATGTCCACAGCTGAACAGACAGACAGACAGCGCCAATTCACGTCTGGGCACCACCAGTCTCCATCGCAGGTCGGCCATTCCTTGCGTCATACCCATATCGCCTTTCTCACTCACGTTCGCCACAGGTGCTACTACATATGTGCCCAGGAACAGCCGACGCGGACGACACTCCTGGGAATGCGAGCCGCTGCGATTCCGGCTGGGGACTCGTCGAGAACACCCCGGGCTTCCTCGTCCTCTGCGCAGGGAGTCGCGCGCGGGCATAGGGATAGCACCCCCGCAGGTGCGTCTTCGGGCGGGCGCGTCGTGCTCGAAGCTCCGGTGCTTGCTACCCCAACAAGATCGCGGGCCCGCAGAGTGCGATGCACGGCCGCCGCGTGTGGGCGCTCCGAGCGGTGACCGTCTGCCGCACAGCGTTATTCTTGGTATGCGGCAAGGCAAGGCGCACGCACGGAGAAGTAAGTACATGCTATGCATCGGCGCCCCTTGCCCGCGCTCTTGTATGCTTCATGCCTTCTTTTTGCTCCGTGTTGTGCCTGATCTATCCGCTCTCGTCGACGGACGTCAAGATTTGCTACTACCGCTACCGTTTTCCAGAGGGCACCGCTGATACTGGCCCAGGGCTTCTGGGCGATGATTGTATGTTCAAGGCACAGCGCCCTTGTTGGCATGTCGGTACCAGCGCAAAGTCGCTTTTCGGCATCCGCACAGGTCCCCATGAGGTTGGGCACTCTTTGCTCTTTATGTACTTATGTAGAAATGCGTATACGTACTGCCATATGTCCGATTGTGTGGTTTGAAAGTTGGCTTGCATCCCACAGTTGTCGACGCCCACGTGATCACGCTGCGGGCCGGGCGAGCCCCCGACGTTGCCGACCCGCCCGTCATTTTCAACGCTCCTGCCTCCTTCATATCTAGACTCTGCTACGCCTCAACATGGCTGCCTGACACTGCTCTTGCCATTCATTCTGTAATACCCCGGACCTCAACTTTATCTGCCGAACTAATACGAGCCACAATTGTATGTGGATTGAGTCCGGGGCCAACTATCGGAGTTCCTCGACGGCCGATGATCGTCGGGCAGATCGATCTACGTCTAGCTAAGTGAAGGGGTGCGTAGTAGCTCCACGTAGCCGACGTTTGAATAACAGGAGAGTCGTCTTGCTCGGCTGCGCGCTCTAGTTTCAACGTGACGGCCGGCTCAGTCCCGAGTCTGTTGAACGTTTTTCTGCACCTCCTGGCCACATATATCCGCCCCTTCAGCCTCCAGAACTGTCGCCGTCAATTTAGGGCTTGGTCATGCTGAACGCTGTTCATCTCGTGAGTACATCCATCCTCATCCGCTGAGTAACGGCGCTGAAGCAGCCTCCTGTAGGGGCACTATCCCCGCTCTTGGTGAGCCACATCTGAAGAATATGGAAACTTTGAAAGCGCTTCTCTAATTTGCCTCAGTTGATTGGCGCGCAGTCCGGCCAGATATGCACTGCACAGTCCTACAACCTGCCCTTGGCGAGTATTGGCCAGCAGCTTATGCCCCATCGGAGGAGACGTATAGCCCATAGCACAAGACTGTAAAACCCGACGGTCTCGCGCCACTGCACCTCATGCTTTGAATTATCTATGTATGTGGTGTACAGTCTTCTATGGAAAGCCTATTGGCGTTATTATGCTTCTAATTGGCACGCTATGCAGGTCTTGCTTGCGTCACCGGAGGATCTTCCCTGGCTTAGTAGCCTCGGTGCCGTGTTGGCTACCCTGTATCGACGCGCGACAAACTCTATGCTGCTAAAACATCCGCCACGGTCTCCTTGCCGCCTATGGACGCGGTTCCGCAGGAGCGCATCACAACCGTCGTCCCCCCGACGCGCGCCAACAACGTAGCAACCGGTTTCGCGACCCCTGCGCGCGTGATGCACCTGTCAACTGCGTCGCTCTATTGTCATTGTGCATCAAGACGACAGTGACCTTTAGGCGTCGGGCGTTGTTCGTCCGGAGGATCTCTGATACATGACTTGTACTGAACAACTATTTTCTGAGGGTATCAGCTCCCGAGTTCTGGGACATTCCCGCTGTTAACGCCGCTATCCTCCGCGGCGGTTGACAATGATTAGCGCGTAAGCGTTTCGTAGGTGCTTGTCAGTTGGAACCGCTGTGCCAGCCGCTCGAGAGGTAGGCTAGCAATTACACCCATCATGCTCTATACTACTAACTCTCTTCCAGTCAGCTGCTCTAGGTGCCTCTGTTGGCGTTCTGGCGGCCAGAACTTGCCCCGAACGGCTACCTGAGGCCATCTCAGGTACTGCTGCCACAGCGGCCCCGTGTCACCGAAAGCAATAACTTCGATCGCACACGCCTTTGTATAAGTTGATTTTCTCGGAACAACCACTACGACTTTCTTCCCTGTGTCCAGGTCTCCCCATTCCATTACAGATGGGTGGCTACGCCGTGTCCACTATTTTTACTCTTGTTTCGGTCACCTATGTTCTAGCTCTGCCACCCGCGATCGAGCCGACGCCGCTGGCATCTCTGCACTTCAACTCCCCCGCAAACCTGGTGAGCAACCACACGGTGCGTTGCGTTTGAAGATGGTCCTAACGTTCGTTTCTCAGCCGTACCAAGCTGAACCCAACCCAGTCCTACGCGGCTCTCAATTCGGCTACAACATCTGCAACTCCACCACGCTGAATCAGCAGTCACTTTGCCAGACGATGTACGTCAACCACCTGGACGGTACGTCCCAATGCCCCTCGCACTGAAATTTGCTCAATGTTTGCTCCGCAGATTTCTGTCTGTGGGGGCCGGATAAGCCCAATTCCAAGATCCAGGACACGGAAGGCGAGGAGGTCGCGTGGTGCACGAGCAACAAATACGGCACACGGCAGATCCCTGGAGGCGCGCTCCACGGCGCGCAATTACTCCGCGCGCCCAACTACACGCTCATATCAGGCTTCATCGACCAAACTCAGGTTAACATTCAGGATGGTGACAGTGGCGGAGAGCTCGATCCTCACGGCCAAGATCTCGCGGGCAACCCTATGGGCGGCATCGTGTTCTCGAACGCTTTCAGCGGGAGCAACACGACGTACCAGCAAGTGCCCGAGTGGAATATGTGCGCCTATTCCCGCACTCATTGCGCGCCACGACGCTGATGCTGACACCGCGCAGGTTCATTGGCAGCGGCACGTTCTGTCTGAAGATCTGCCCCGACAACGGGCCCGCGAAGAACTCTGTGGGGTTCTGCCGTAACACACTTGACCGCCTCGGGTGCTTCTACAACTCGCCCGCAAACCCGCAGAATGGGACATTCGAGGCCTGCGACAGCGCAAACATGGACCTGCCGGGTGTGTACGTCGCCGACGGGCAGACGCTCACGTACACGCAGCCGGCCGAATCGTCCGCGCTCGGCGCGCTCCCGTACACGCCCACCGTGCCTCCCTCGTCGAATTGCACCCCGTTTGCATCAACAGCATTGTACGCCGCGCTCGCCTCGGCCAGTGGCAGCGCACCACAGGGCAGTAGTACACCCGCCCCGTCATCTGCCGCGTCGTCGTCAGTTGCGAGCGGCCGCGGGGCGTCGACTAGCAAGCCTTCGAGCTCAGGTTCCGCGAGCACGACGACTACCCCTGCTAACGGTGCCAGTGCCTTTGGTGTCTCGCTCGCCGCGACTATCGTTGGCGTCGTGGTTTCGGTCATTTCCCTGTCATAGTGACTACAACTGCAGCTTTTCTATTCGGGTTCGTGGGCGGCAGGATAAGGATTTTCGGCCTATTACTAGGATCAGTTTACGCCAGGAGTTGAGTAAGGACCTTCTCGATGACTACTCCCGACGTGCCCGGCGATGGCCGAGCTTAGTGAATACCATTTCCGCACGACATCTCTGCTTCGGGGAGTGGGCCACGATACCGTCGATACGTATACTATGTAATAGTGCAGCGGATGGGGCCTCTTCTAGGAAAGAGTGGACGGCACAGGCCCTTGAACTAAGTAAGTAGTCCCCCAGAGGCAGCGACCAGTGCCGAGCTTATTCAATGACTCACTACCATATCCCGGCCGCACTGCCAGTGTGCGACGTGTCTGCCACGGGGAGTGGGCCACAATACGTATAGTGCAGTGGGTGGGCCTTTTTCGAGGAAAGGGTAGAGGGCCACCTGAGGAAATATCGCAAGCGGAGTGCGGCAGAGGCCGGCACGTGGCTGCAAAGTCCGATTGTGATTTTATTGGATTGCCTTGCCTTTCCTCCCGACCACCACCACCTGACCACCATCGTCCTTTCCTCTGCGTCCATTCCTCTGGTATCCATCTCATATTAGGCTACGTGCGACTCATCGTCCATGCTGACCCAGCCGGCTTCCTTGACAACTCTACACCGTCGTGACCGAGCCGCTTGCGAGGCTAGTGTAGCGCTATAAGACAGATCTACTATCATCTGTCAAACTGAGCTACGGGGACTACTGTGGCGTGTGGCGTGCGGCGTGCCAGGCGCCTGCATGGAGTGCCGCAAAGATGGTCGAGCTATTGCCATGTCGTTGCCGGTGAGGGCTTGGCAAATAATCCGGGATCAGATTCCATGCCTATCAACTTGACACAATCCAGCGGGTCTAGCGTCCGCGTACTTACATATAATATGGTGCGCAACTCGCAGAATTCTATAGGCAGCCATGAGTTCTGACCCAATATTTGCCACAGGCTTCCCCTTGCGCGACCATTACACTCTCATTTGTGGTGCCGCTACAGCCGCTTTCTTGATCATCGTGGTGCGATACTACAACAGCCCATGGCGCAAGCTCCCTCCAGGTCCGCCCGGTCTCCCCATAATCGGCAACGCGCTCGAGATGCGCGGGCCCTTTTGGGAGAAATTTGCAGACTGGAGGCGAACGTATGGTGAGTCCTCAATGCGCTGTTATAATCGGGAGCCGCTGCTGACCGCCAGCGCAGGCGACGTGTTCTACTTGAACGCGTTGGGAGACCCGGTTGTTGTTTTAAACTCTCTGAAAGCAGCCACGGATCTCTTCGACCGCCGTGCGGCGAACTATTCCGACCGCCCGCGTTTGATTGCGGGCGCTGAAGTTATGAGTGGGGGGCTTGTGGTCGGCTTCCAGAGCACCGGGCCACTGTACGTTTGAATTCCCCTTCCTGCGAAGCCTGCTTATAAGAACCTACAGCTGGCGGCGCATGCGCAAGGCGAGCCACGAGGCCTTGACCAACAAAGGTGTCTTGGAGCAGATGGATCACGACAAGGCCTACGAGGCCGTTCGCCTCGCCCTAGATCTCCTGGAAGAGCCCTCGCAATATCACGACCACATCAACTGTGTCACAGCATCCTTGATATTATCGACGACGTACGGGACGCCTGCCACTTCGAAGGACGACGAAACGATGAAGCTCTCAAGAGAATGGAGCGAACGGCTCGAGCGGACGCTTACTATGGGCGCGCACCTGGTCGACACGTTTCCATCGCTGAAGCACGTTCCGAGGCGGTAAGCTTGCTACTTCTCCAATCGACGACTACTTATCCTAGAGTCTATCTAGTTTTTCGAAGTGGCGGAGGGAGGCCGAGGCGTGGTTTGCCAAAGACACGCGAAGGTTCCTCGGCTTGTTGGAAGGAGTTCAAGCGGATATGGTACGCACGTAAAGGTGGAAGCTTGCTATGGTTGCTGAAATATGCAGGATGCGGGCGTTGACCGGCCGTGCCTCGCAAGCGTCGTCCTCCAATCCGACGAGACGCGCAACAGCCTCTCCCGCCTTGAAAAGGCGTGGACCGCAGGCTTCATATAGTGCGTCCGCCTCGCCTCCCGCTTCCCCTATCATCTCACCCGCAGTCCCAGCGGCGCCGGCATCGACACCGTCTCCACCACCTTCGAATGGTGGATGCTCGCCATGATCGCGCACCCTGCCGCGCAGGCCCGCGCCCAGGCCGAGCTCGACACGGTCGTCGGGCGTGCGCGCGCGCCCACCATGGCGGACCTGCCGCACCTGCCCTACGTGCGCGCGACGGTGCGCGAGGCGCTGCGCTGGCGGCCCGCCACGCCCGCCGTACTCGCGCACCGCGCCCGCGCGGACGGCTGGTACGAGGGCATGTTCCTCCCCGCGGGCACCATCGTGATCCCGAACATCTGGGCGATGAACCGCGAGCCGTACGGCGCGGGCGCGGACGCGGACGCGTTCGAGCCGGCGCGACATCTGGACGCCCGAGGCGAACTGGACACGCGGGGCGAGGGCCATGTCACGTATGGATTCGGGCGCCGCATATGCGTGGGGCGCGGTGTCGCGAACGCGTCACTGGCGATGCACGCTGCTGTGACGCTGTGGGCTAGCGTGCTGGGGCTGGCGAAGGACGAGCGGGGGCGGGCGGTCCCGGTGGATGTTGACGGGTACGCGTTGGTGGGGCTGGTGATGTACGTCGCATGTTTTGGTCGCATGGACGATCGGCGGGCTCACGCTCTTATGCAGGCGGCCCGTTCCGTTCAAATGCAGCATCACCCCACGCTTCCCGGATGCACCGCATATTTTGGCGGAGGAACGCAACATGCGCAAACGTTGATGTTTTTTTGTCAATATTTTGCAGGGGCTCAAGAGGAGGGTTGCACAGTGAAGGCACATGGACAGATTTCTGGCTAGGTTTTTGTTCTGCACGCGGCCACAATAATGCTCTTTATAACAAAAATACAGGCATTGGCATTTTCCATTTTGCATGCCTCCGCCCTGCTCTGCTCGTCGTTCGCGCGCAGTTGCTCCTCTCGCCTGACTACACGGTCATCTCAGGCGGTGGACACGCATGACGAGGGCCACGTCTCGTACGGGTTCGGGCGCCGCCTATGTGTCGGACGGCACATTGCGAACGCATCGCTTGCGATGCATGCCGCCGCTGTGGCGCTTTGGGCGTGCTCGATGGGTCTCGCGAAAGACGAAGTGGGACTGGATATCACTCTGGATATCGACAGGAGGAATGTCAATGGATTGAGCTTGTGCGTTCCGTTCTTTTACGTACTGCGCTTCTCCGATGCACCCCATATTCTGGCCGAAGAACAATGACATGCGTGCGCTTTGATGATTTCAAAGCACTACCTCCAGGAAGTGGGCCTTGTGTGTCTGAAACGGGCAGCCGGAAAGGGGACACGAGCAACGGGATGAAGGAGTTAGTATCCATTCACTCGGATGATGTTTGCGACAGGTCTATTCCGTTGATCGAGTAATGAATTCGAATTTAACTGACGTCAAACGACTAATATTTTAGTATTGTGTGGTATATTTTCTGTTTTGATTGTTAATTGTGTTATGTTTCTAACTACTTGTGCACTGCGCAAGGGATGAGAACTTATGTTTTGGGGATGTTAATGGATGTGATGTGGTTTTCCTTGATGTGGTACATTTTTTTAGTGCTATTTCTGTAATGGTTCTAACTACTCATGCAATGCGCCTCTTCTTTGAGGCATTTAAATCCATAGTCTGAGGATGAGAGCGCTTCGCCGTGCCAGGACGAGCGCGCCCCCTCATAGGAATCCACTCGTGCTCATCTGGAACTAGCATGCGAGGGTCCCGGGTGGGCGCATGCGCGGTCGCAGGCCGCTTCAATGATTCAGCGCGACACACGAGATATGCAAGCTCCTGCGCATATGCGTCGGCTTCAGGCGAGACAATCGTGTGCAGCATGGAAGGAGGCACGCTGCACGCCGGAATGCCCATCGAGAGCAGCGTCTCGATGTATCGACGAGTGTACAGCGCCTGCATCAGTGCTGCTTTCTCGGAATTGTAGTTCGCCTTGGCTTCTACACGCGGCTTATGATGGGGCATGGGCGCGGAGTGGCGAGGTCGGCGGGCGGGTGTCGCAGCAGCTCTGCTAGACTGAGCAGGTGTAGCTCTCGGCGCGACGCGATAGGGGCCGCGAGAGACAGGGGTATATGGGGTAGGCGCCGGCGCATACTGATAGTTCTGACGAGGTGGCGCTGCTCGCCTCGCCTTGACTTCGTTGCGCGAAGGAGTGTGAGGAGGTGAGATGAGAAACATCGCAGGGGGTAAGGCCAGGTCCGCAGGGGGGCTCGAGGCGGCCGTCGTATACGAAGTAGAGCAGCTGTCGAGAGTCCAGCTCTGATCGACAGTTGGGTCAGCCTGCTCTCCAGGAGTGGCGCCCGTGCTCATTTCGTACTCGGCGGCCATTGCCAAAAGCTGAGAAAAGGCGGCGTCGATGTATCTCTCCGCGGCTGAGGATGATGATTGCGCGGTAGGAGAGAGGTCGAAGAATTCCAGAGAGGAAAGAGACGACGCCATCTCGAGAGACATTTTGGATGATAAAGCAGGCGGGTGGGCTGAGGCTGCGTGGGTATCGGTTGAGACTGGTAGTTGTGGGTGGGCGGATATTTTGTGGCCTACAAGAGTAGCAGGACGGGCAGCTTTATACTGGTCGGGAGGCGGGTCGGAAGGCGGGTCGGAAGGCGGGTCGGATGGCGGGTCGGATGGCGGGTCGGAAGGCGGGTCGGATACTTACACCGCCTCGGTCGCTCTCGTAAGGCCAATGACGAACCAACCGAGCCGTGGTCCTCCATCGAATAGCACGCGCGCCGAATGCATACATCATAGACCAAAAAGCCAGTTGCTTGCAGTAAGCACTGAGGAAGGGGGCAAAGTGAGACAGTGGCGGCTCGAGTCCGACGGCCCGGTAGTCCTAGCTTACATAATGAGCATGAGGACCAGCGCTCGCGGCCGACCTGTAAACTGAGTGTCGCGCATCATGGCGCTGAACGTTGGTATCGAGCGCGTCTGGCAGTCGGCGTTTCTGTGGGTAGATCTTGTATACATAGTCGACTCGAGGGCTGGGCCATGACACACGAAGACTTCATATCTCTTTATATTCAAGCAAAACCGGACCGACACGTGGCAGACCAGCAACTGTACAGTCCGGGCTGAGTACAAGATGAGTCTCGTTCTGCACGACTTGCGCGGCGAGAGATCGATATCGTCTTGAAAGAAGGCCGGCCGAGCGTCGAGAACGACCGACCGGGATCGGACGTCCAGCAGCAATCCTAGCACCTGCTGAAGGCGCGCATATATTAGGCAGCAAATCGCAGCGGGACTTCAAGATAGCTCACAAGGGTCACTAACGAGGGATCTTTCCTCGCCATCCAGTACGCTGGAGCGTCTTGTACGAGTAGTAAGAGTCGTCTTCGCCGAGCTCGAGCGGAAGGCTGATTGAGCGACGAAGGGTGCGATGGTGGGGACGGAGCTCGGGGTGAGGCGCATCGATGTATGCGAGGGAGGAAAATGTTCCTCACTCGGCGTAGGGTTATCCCTGAACCCTCGCACAAATTTTCCAGCTGCATGGGAATGTCAGGTTGATGCTCTCAGGATGGCACCAAAGAAACGTACTGTTAAGTGACATTATTGGCGCTCGGTCAGGTGGTCATAGCGGGGTATATGCGGGGAGGAAGCACAGGACGACGCCCGAGAAGGTGTAGTCCATGAGGGTGAACCGCGTTCGACATGGGATGGTGATGGGATAACGTGGAAGGGCGACGGGAACTGCATTCGGAAGAGTAAGAGCGTGCGCGGGGGGGGGGGGGGGGGGGGGGGAGGGGGGATGGGATTGAAGATCGTCGCGCGACATCGAACAGGGCGGCGTGGCGGAGGGAGAGTGTGCAAAGCCCATTTGGATGCCACATCGGAACAATCAATTTCATCGCAAATGCGGCTTTCCTGGTGTACCAAGGTATTGATTCATACGCGTCTTGTATGAAGAGATCGAAGTGACGCTCATGGTGCCAGACCCATAAGTCGTTACGCTCGTCAACGACTCCACACGCGATCCATGCGTACTGCTCCCGACGGACGGTGAATAACTTGTCGCTAGCGCAAAATATCAGCGACCGCATGACGGAAGAGAGCATGGTAACGAACATAGGCTTTCACTTCGACTGGCGCTGAACTCCGAATACGACTCTTCATTTTGATCGAAATGCACATGGCCTTGCGGGGAGAGGCGGCGCTCCCTCTGATCGCGGGGAAGCAAGAACGCCGATACGATCCAGCCCAACTGCCCCCGCGCGTTGCGCGCAAGCATCAAGCTGCCGTCCAATCGCTGTAGATCCGGGTGCTCGGGGAGACGCAGCCCCTTGTTCAGCACCTCAAACGTCGCGCCGACCAGGAGCTCGAAGAAGGGGATCCCGAGGTAGAGACCGCGCAGCCGTGGTTCGTAGATCGTTATTTCGAGCGAAAAAAGAGCCGGTGCATGCTGCCATCGTGGATTCGCCACTTGAACGGCACGCCGACGCCGTGCGGATGACGAGGATGTGCGGGCGGTCGATTTGCCAGAGTGCGTGGATGATGCACTGGATACGGTGATCGCGGGGAGTTGGTCTGCGGGAGTCTTGAATGGGGTCCAGCGCTCAATGAGCGACGACCAGGATGGGGGCTTGTCCTCTGGTATCTTCGGAGCAGACGGTATAGCTTGCGATGGCAAAGAAGTTGGCGAGATAGTGCTGAGGTATGTGGGTTAATCGCGCTATCCTAATAGATAGCCATAGAGCTGAGCGACGTACTACTCGCCCTCTTCTGGAAGGCTTGCGAGCGTCGAGTGGGCCGCGCGCACGCTGCTAGTCCAAAACGGCATGCCGGGGTCGTATTTTGCGAGCGATGGAGACGACAAGTTGAAGGAGGGTCAAAGACGAATATCCTGGGGCTATGCTGTCAGTTTTGTGGATGTTCGAGTCAAAAGGCGCGCACACACGTTGCATGCACGAGACCCCCTTCATCGCCTCCGAAAAACCCTCCGCTAGGACTGCAGAACCCACGCCAGCTACTTGCATAGCTCACACGCTCTGCACGAAGTCGAAGGCATGGATCAACCCCGGCGTTCGTACGATTTCGAAGGCGCTTCTTACCAGTGAGACTGCCAGCTACTTTTCTCAGCACGTCGGAGATGTTGCCATGACATCGTAGGAGGATGGACGGCGAAAGAGTAGATGATGAGAGAACATAGGTTTGAAGACTGAAGTGAGCTCGAGAGTCGCCATCATCGCCGTCAACGGTCGCCCGACGCCGCATCCGGCAAAATCCGGCTGTAGCCGGAGCCGCCTTGGATTCAGGAAACGAAGCGTATGTTTCTCATGTTTCCTTGCGCTAACGTCGCATTATCATTATGGGCGTCCCATCAAATCGACACACACAAAATTCCCCTTGGGCAATTCAAGGAATCAACATTTGAAGAAAGGTAACGTGCAGCCATGGGCGCACTTGTCAAGTCAATCAAACGCCATCGAGAATGGACGCCCAGTGAAAAAGTCGATATTATTATATGTAGCGGGCCGCCGATGAATGCCACACCAGTCGGCGCCGGCGCCGTTGGCTATGCAGGTCCATTGAAGGACGAACGATAGGGCTCAAGGAACAAATGGAGGATTTCCAAATTTCCGTGCGACTTTGGGATCCAGTGGCAACGAGGGCGCTTGTGGCGGCGAGAGTTCCAATTATAAGACCGCTCTGTGCCGTGTGAGTACATGATTCCAACGCCATCATCATGCAAGGGGATGTGAGCACACCTGACGATAGCATGGCTCGTAGCGACGAGCCTACGCGCGGTCAAACCTCCAGCCGGACGTCTGAACCCGCACGCGGTAAAATCGGTAGGCATTCCCACCTCCTCCCGGCTCCGGCTCCTCTCTCTATCATTATCCCGTATTTTGATCATCTGTGCATGCTCATACGTACCACCCGACAGCACAGAAGGTCCGGCGCGTGCTTCCGTTGAGCAATAAAAAGCTGCAGCGCACGCCGACGTGGTCGACGGTTGGCTCGAACACAGCGAGCTTCGTGTCATCGACGAACTCGATCGCATCGTACAAGGAGCGCATGAACGAGACGATCTTGCCGCCGTGGATGGCGTCGCTGCGCTGAAGGATACTGGGAAGTACTGCTGAGAAAATGCCTGGTAAGTTATATGGACGAGTATAGCGAAATATGATGCCCACCATGCGTAGGGAGAGAGCGTGGCCAATCGGAAGTACGGCTGTATTGGAGACCGGGATGGTGAGACATATCAGGCACAAGGTTGAAAGGCACACGAGGTAGCGATTGCGATGTGGGGGATTTTGAGGGTATGCATGCCTGAGACGTCTTTCACGCGATCGGGTAATTGTCGCCAATAAAAGGAACAAAATGGGACCATCTCTGGAGTTCCTGCAATACGCGTCAGAAAACGGAGCACCGCGTGTTATACTCACCTTCGCCCGCACCGTGACGTCCAACGGGCAACACCGCGCCATCCTCCAGACTCTCCATCTGTGGCAGCAATAGATTGACCTTCGACGCGCGACAGGCGTCAGTCTCCACTTTGCGGTTATCCATGCTGCGCTGGTGTTCGAAGATGACCGGCAGGACGAACACCGTCTCGTCACAGGGGTCAGGAACACTAAGAAACGATTACTTATCTTGGGGTGCACTGACGGGAGAGCAGGTGAGGCTTGGGTTGAAGGCCGACGTCGTCAAAGAGATGCGATTTACACATGATGCTCGCAAACTCAGCACGCCAGCGTGCGCGAGACACCGCCACTCGGCGTCACGCCGCCGCCCGGGCCGCGCGCGCCGCTCCGGGCATTCAGTTATTATATAGTCACGTACAAAGCGCACTACAACAACCTTCACCCGTTCTCCCGTTAGTGCACTCAAAGAGACCCGCCTCCCATCGTCACCGTCGCTCAATCTCTTCAACACATGATCGTCATCCTTGGAGGCTACATCATACCACACGAAGACGTTCGGGCGCTGCTCGGGGACCACTACAGCCCCCCGGTCGAGCCAACTGAAGAGGACGAGGAGCCAGTGTCGGAGGAGTTCAAATTGTTCCTCGAGCTCAACATATGGTACAGTCGCCAGCCTGAGGAGCTGAAGCTTCCGATCCCCAATTGTGAGTCTCTATCGTTCTCTGTGTAACACTTGCTCACATCGACCCTCGCAGGTTTCCACAACGAAAACAACGAGCTTGTGTTGTACCTGCCGATTACCGTCACTCGCACCAAGGATCCGTCTTTTCGCAAACCCGAGGTACTTGGTGCACATGCATTTCGTGACCGCTTCCTCGCCGCGACAAACGGGAAATTCTCTGCCGAACGCATGGTGTGGCACAGCGTACCTATGACTGAGCTCATCGCGCCTTTGTCCCGGCGTTATTGATGTAGGTAAGTGAACATCTTCTTCGCAACCAGCAGATGACCTGATGAGCATTAATGCGTTCTTCGATTTCAGGATTGGGGACCTGAGCTGCGACAACCATGGATGATTTTCTTGCTTTGTGACTGTTTTCTGTACAACCAATCGGAGGATACGGCTTCGCCACCAGCAGTTATCTTATAGTGATGCACGATGTCTTATACTCGAATCTCGACGTTTCTCGACGCTTGCACCGCGATCATGATGTCCCGGAAAATGAGCAGCACGTGATCGCGATTGTTTTGGAAAGTTGCCAGGACTGAGTCACTGAAGTCGCTCTGTTCTGATTCATCTCCTTTGGACCGGCTGTGGCATCCTATCCTATCTCGCCTTCAACCCAAGCTTCACTTGCGCTTCCGCGGTACTGCACACCCTAAGATGCCTGCCTGCCCATTTCAATGTCATCGTCGCTTACATTTTCGAACCTCAGAGTCATGGTCATCATCCTTGGAGGCTATATTATCCCAGCCGAAGACGTTCGGGCGCTGATTGGGGACGATTACTGCCCACCGGTCCAGCCGACTGAAGAGGGCGAGGAGCCAATTTCGGAGGAATTCAACTTGTTCATGGAGTTTGACGGGTGGTACAGCCACCAGCCTGAGGAGCTGAAGCTCCCGATCCCCAACTGTGAGTGTGCAGCGTCGATAATTGTATGGACCGGTCACATCGACCCCCGCAGGCTTCTACAACGAGAACGACGAGCTCGTCTTCTACTTGCCGATTACCGTCACTCGCACCAAGGATCGGTCGTTTCGCAAGCCTGAAGTGGCTGGTGCACATGCATTTCGTGAAAGCTTCCTCGCCGTGACCGCGGGGAAGTTCTCTGCCGACCGCATGGTGTGGCACAGCTTACCTGCGGACGCCCTCGTTGCGCCTTTGGCCCGGATTTATTGATCCATAGGCAAGTGCCATCCTCCTCACACCCTGCAGAAGACCTGATGTGCTGTACATTGAAGCGTCGTTCTTCGATGTGGGGGTTGGGGAGCTGAGATGCAAGAACCATGGATTAGCTCTGTTACTGCTCTGCGACTGTTTTCTGTAAACTATTCAGGCGAGACGGCGCCGCCACAGGCAGCTACTCCATCACGATGCCTGACTAAGATTCTCGATACTCAACGATTGCAGTTCGGAATCAATGTCCTGGAAAATGAACACCACGTGATCGCGATTGACGACTTGCTATTAGTATTTTCCTAGTCGTCTGACGATTGTTTCAGAACCCAACGCCAGCGACCAATCCATCTGTCGATATCTCATGTCGCCAATCTCATCGCGGTTCGCCGCGTAGCACCTGCCTGGAAGCTCGCAACCAGGGTTCAACGAGGATCCAATTTATTGTGAGTGGAGCGAGAAATGAATCATTGCATTTGGGGATGTATGACTATCTCGAATGTAGCGTACGGAGAAGTGTAGTGGGCCGAGGTCATAATCAATTACGCGGTCCTCCACCGACGGGCAATCGGGCAGAACCGAACGAAGTACTTACCAGGCGAGAACGAATAAGTTAACAATGAAGCAGCGAGAGCATGCGATGTCGAAGCCCACGAACCCCAGTCGTGATGATGATTGGGTTTTCATTTGGGCCGTGCTTATCGGAGATCACAAAATGAACTTACGCCAGGGAGGATAGCAATTATTGGATTATCGCGCGCCGTATAGCTTACTGTCATGACTTGCAGTAACGACGAATCATCTCACCATCCTAACAGCAAAATGACCTACCCCCTAATAAGGAGCCGCACTCTTCAATTCATGGTTGTACAGAAAACATTCGATAGCAAGTGACAAAGCAGGTGCAATATATATTTCCCGACAGGCCGCAGCAAGGTCAGGAAGGCTCCGACGTTCTGTGGAAGCGGCGCAGTCAGCTCGGCAGCGTAGAGGTAGAACACAGGAGCTTACTCACCGGTACCCAAAGCCTATTTTCGCCAAGGACGTTTAAGAGGAGCATTGAGCTTCTCCCGAGGCAAGCTAATCCACTCCAAGTTCTCGAGCGCGAATTTGCCCCCAGTAGCTGCGAGGAAGCGGTCGCGGAACACGCGCGCCGCATCGGTCTCGGTCTTGCGATATGAGGGATCCTTGTAGTACCCCGCGCTGACGGGCAAGTAGAACTTGAAGTCGTCGTTGTCATCGCGAAAGCCTGCTTTAATCATTAATCGTTGCCCAGGATGACGAAGCCGAGAGACTCACAATTTGGGATCGGAATCTGTTTCGCCTTCGGTTGCTGGTCGTACCAGGCAGCAAACTCCGTGAAGAGGTCGAGAGGGTCTTCATTTGGATCACTGGCGAGCTGGTTGGGTCGGACGAGGGCTCGCGCGTCTTGCTCACGAAGGATATAGCCGCCAAATATGAGATGATGCATTGGTATGCAGAGTACGCAAGATGCGTGTGCAGTTGAACGGACGGGTCGGGAAAGGGTGGGGGTAGAGATACGTCCGAGTAGAAGTGCAACCTTATATAGTAGCGTCGCCACACGAAGTCACATGACGCCACAGTTGTGGGAGCGGCCGGCCCCGCCGAAGACCATGCGACTTTGATTCTCTTGCGCATGCGCACGTATGGAGAACAATGCAGCACGTTTGATTCTCAGTCGCGAGGTCTTACATGCAGGCCGAATGAATAAGGCGGCCGAAAGCAAAAATATCCGGCCATGGAACTTTGGAAGGCTCTGGGCAGGTGCTAGTCTCCGTGGCTGACCTTGGCACAGAAGATAGTCGTTCTGTTAGGGCGCTCGCTAAGAGCGCTAAGACCACAGCCGCCTCCGAGAAATCGCAAGATGATCACCGACTGACTGGAAAGGCATCGATGACGGTCACCAACCTGGAAGGACCAAAGGGTGAATGGGGAGAATCAGAGCTACAGCGAGATCCAGTGTAGAATGACCAGGCCTGCGCATGCGGATGGATGCCAAGCCAACATTAATATTTACTGCCGGCCCGGCGCTCGATGTACTGTACAAAAGGTTTTGCAAAAACAAACGCTCCATCCCCCCATTCTCCTTGTCCGGTGTTGTCCTCCCTCAAGTCGCCCGTCGGCACTTCACTCTCTTTCCTCGCCCGCCATGTACTCCCCCGTCGCCTTTTTCCTCGTCCTCTTCACCCTCGCCTCCATGTCCTCCGCCATCCCGATCGCTCACCGTCACCGGAGGTCATGCACCCACCACGTTGTCTCCCCACCCTCTGCCGCGTCCAGCTCTGTTGCTGTCAAGTCGTCGTCGACGGCCAACATTAACCTTGCAGCCGGCCTCTCGACATCTTCCTCCGCACCCAAGCCCTCCAGTACCTCCAGCACTTCGCCTGCTTCTACCCAGTCAGGATCCCCGAGCGTTGGTTCCTCGCTCATAAAGGCCCTCTTCCCCGTTTCCACGGGCTTGCACTCGTTCACCACGGTCGCTGGCGCATCCGGTGCCCTGCCTCTCTCCGACAGTACCCTCCGTCCAACCAAGGAGATTTCCAGCCTCCCCCATCCCTACGTGCAGTCGCCCGGACCCAACTCCAAGCTTGCCATGAAGGCCCACTACAGCAAAGGATCGTGGACGTTTGGTGCCGGTACCGCTGGTGGCTTTTCCATGTACGCGTCCGGGCCCGAGAGCCTTAATGACGCCCTCACCTCCGCGAAGGAGGCGACCTTTGGGTATTCGGTGTTCTTTCCCGAGGGCTTCGAGTTCAACATGGGTGGCAAACTTCCTGGCTTCTGTGCGTAATTTCAACGTTTTAACACCATGCATGCCCAACAATGATCTTATGTTTGCCTTTTTCTTTCAGACGGTGGTATCAACCCCGATGTTGCTGCTACCTGCTCTGGTGGTAGCCGGAACCCCGACTGCTTCTCCACCCGCCTCATGTGGCGTGCAAACGGCGCTGGCGAGGTTTACACCTACCTGCCCTCGTACGACGAGCCCCAGTTCGCCGCGAACAAGAAGCAGTGCGATATCAAGCCTCAGTCTGATTGCAACCCGACTTACGGCGCGTCTGTGGGTCGCGGCGCGTTCCACTTTACGCCCGGCCAATGGACCACCGTCAGTCAGCGCGTGCGCCTCAATGACCCTGGCCAGGCGAATGGCGAGATCGAGCTCTTTGCCAACGGCCAGTCTGTAATTCACGCAACGGGCTTGATTATCGCCGACAAGGCGTCGTCCAGGCTTCATGGCATGCAGATCCAGACCTTCTTTGGAGGTATGTGCTTCATTGTGCTCTGTAAGATACCCGATTGATGATACAATCTCGCGCTGTACAGGCCATACCTCTCCTTACGCATCTCCCAAGGACCAAGACGCGTACTTCGCCGATTTCTCGGTCGCCGTCACAGAGAAGTTCTAAGTGCTCAACACCATCCACTCACATCCCACTTACGACCACCGACTCCCGACTAACGACACTGACTCGACTGCATCACATGGCCCTAGCGCCCACCAACTCTCTCTTACACTATTCGCACCACGCGAACCTCGATCTCTACATATCTATACCGGTCAGGCCGCACGACGCGAGGCGCCTATGGACAGTCTGATCGCTGCTTTGGTATATTGCTTTGCTTACTGCTGTGCATGCGGTGGAGCATGGTCGCCCGGCCGACCGGAATCTGCTACTGGATTGATGGATTTTATAATGGCTTGATGTCAATACTTGAGGAGAATAAAGCATTAATTATTTCTTCCCTGTCTTGCAGCAGCCAGTTTCATCTGGCCAGTAGTCTCATCGCAGTCATGAATAAGTTGCTTTCGATGCGAGATCTCATAACACAGGGATTAAATTATGCGTGCTCCGATAGTCAGTAGTAATGCAGGAACAGCAGCGACAGACTGGCCCCGATCAAAAACAGCAAAATCCACTTTCTACCATCCCTCGCGCGCCTGCGCGCCTCCCGCAACTGCACATTCCCCTTCTCCACATATTCGCTGCTCGCAATCGCGTCCTCATACAGCTGGTCTGTGACCTCCGTCTGGCGAGTGAGCTGCGCGACGAGCTCCATCTGCAGCGCGCTGATCTCGAGCAGGCGCGCTTCCGCCTGCTGCACCGACGCGAGCGAGTCCTCCACCGACTGCAGGATCTGCGCGTTCTCGCTCTCAAACTGCTGGATCTGCGACGCGGTTAGCTCCACGTCGTCGTCGTCGTCCGAGGAGAGTTCGTCCGGCGGGAGCGGCGCATACGTTGGGGCGGCTGGCGACGGCCCGGCGAATGCCCAGCTGCTCGCGAGCGAGGAGGACGCATTCTCCAACCAGCTGCTGCCCCCTCCCCGCCCTCCGTCTTCTCTTCCTCAGCCATGTTCATGTAGAGCGCCTCGCGCGCGGCACCGGACCCGAGGGTGTGCGTGCGCTCGGTCTGACGTCGCACGCGCTCTTCCTGGAGTTCCTTCTGGCTTTGGCTGGCTTCCGTGAGGCGCCGCGTGAGGCTGAGCGGAGCGTATAGGCAATGAACACTATTTTTATCCGCATAAGTACACACAGGGCAGAATTGAAGCGCATTGCCTCCGCGCAGACGTCATTTATGTGAGCTGTCAGGAAATATGCAAAGGGAGAGCGCGTTGAGTCCGCGACTCTGTAAGGGTAGGGTCAACGCCAAACAGAAGTGCGCACCCATGCTCAAGACTTCCCAAGCGTTCGCTGAGCATTGCACGGTTCGCCGCGTAGCACCTCCCGATTTCTTGTCAGGGCAGCGAGAAATAAATCATTGCATTTGGGGGTGTATGACTATCTCGAATGTAGCGTACGGAGAAGCGTAGTGGGCCGAGGCCATGATCAATTACGCGGTCCTCCACCGACGGGCGATCGGGCAGAACCGAACGGAGTAGCGAACAAATATAAGTTAACAATGAAGCAGGCGCATGCGCTATCGGAATGGTTGCCGCGTGATACAGTCCTGGGCGAGTACGAGATGCGTTGATACATAGCGTCGGAGGTGCAATTAGATCGAGTCGTTGTAGATTAGGCAGATAGAATAGTGGGGTTGGAGCTAGATGTGGATCGAGTCGTCGATGTCGAGCTTGAACAGGCTGCTCAACTGCACACCGAGTCTATCAGCTCGTGCATAAGCCCACAGAGAGGCATTGACGCACCTTGGGCGACTGAAAGTCATTCATCTCGCCGTCGGTGAACAGGACGCCTTTGCGCCCACTCGCCTCATACGCGGCTCTGGCG
This sequence comes from Auriscalpium microsporum, assembly GCA_019914985.1. Lineage (NCBI taxonomy): Eukaryota > Fungi > Basidiomycota > Agaricomycetes > Russulales > Auriscalpiaceae > Auriscalpium > Auriscalpium microsporum. Next base: position 213,383 of record JAHLMG010000007.1, on the reverse strand, counting down.
ACCCTTTTCTCATTGACAGTCCAGCGGTGAAGCGCCATCGAATTGGCGTGAAGCCGGTACCTAAGATTCGTTGAGCTGAAGTATTTGGAGTGAAGGAAGGCTACGTACTGGACCTGCGTCATCAAGTCCCGGTACGAAGAGTGCGGGTATTGTTCTGAAAGGAGTTAGCCTTTGAGCACGGCTCATACGGCGCAGGACCTACGGAGATGCTCGCATACAATCTGCGTAGAACCGCATTAGCCACCATGAAAAAGCGATCGCAGGGCACGCACGTTCGTAAGCGTGACCCCGCCCTCCCACGAGCGCTGTGCATCCGCGCACGAGCTCACCGACACGACCGTCGCGGCGTCCGCCGCCGCCACCGCATCGCGCTTGCACCATCCGTTGCACAAGAACATCGACAGCGGAGACTCGCTGCGCGGTATGCTGGACATGATGCTGTCTCGGCGCCCGCGCCGGGGCACGTCGGTGTCGAGAGACAGCCCGCGCAACTCTCTTATGGCGCGATTTGCGGCGACGTGGGCGGCCTCCCTGGCGGCGGCTTGGATGACGGCGGTAAACGAGGGTAGTTGGGGCACTGAGGCGGCAAGAGGCTCCGTCAGTGGCGGTCATGCGCTGGAGAGCGGTGTACGCACTGTCATTCGCGGCCAGTTGGGCGAGGCGGCGGTCTGCGCAGCTGGTGTCAGCATAGTGTACGACGCGACGCGGGGGGCACGCACATATTTTGTTCTGGATGGTGTTGGTCTTGCGGTTTCCCTTGGACTCCCATGGCGTGTAGATGTCGTTGCATTCCTGATGCGGGAGGTCGAGCATCGTGCCGGAGTGGCAGGAGTCGAAGAAGGCCTGGGCGGGGGCAGGTTAGCACGCAAGCGTGGAGAGTCGGGGGCGACGCACGGTGAGCGAGCATCCTGCGGGAAGACGGCTGACGAGGATGAGGTAAAGGTCCTGTCAGACAGTGAGCGGGACAGTTCTCGGGCAACAAGACTGGGCGCATACATTGTCGACTATGCGCTTCCCGTCACAAGTGATCAGGACTTCATCCTTGCCGTCGACTTCCTGGCTGGGATTCTCCGTCGTCTTCTGCTGGTCAGAGTGACCGGAAACTGCGAGGTGATGAGATGGATCGGATGAAAGGCGACGCTGCCAACGCACATGTCAAGACGAACTGATCGCCAGGCGCAGCATCCCGGACAAGATTCCTGAGCTCTCGCAACTGAGAGAAATGAGGCTCGTCGACGATGAAGGAAAAGCGCGAGCACGAACCAAATTCGCTTGCGTGGGCCAGTACTCCGGAGGCACAGCCGCGTCGTCTTTCATAACCACGATGTCCTCCATTCGGTACCCATACGTTCCTACAGCTCATCAGCACCGCACCGCACAGCAGAACACCTCACGCACCGACGAGCAAGTCAAAGTACTGGTCGACGTCGTCGAATGGGCCCTTGAGGTCCTGAAACTCTGGAAGGGTGGTACTCTGCACGCCAATGAGTAGCGCACGGCGCTTCGGCAAGGCCTCCGCAGCCTCGTCGCACCCACGCAGCCTCTCCGCATCGTCGGCAGAGTAGCGTCGGAATCTGGAGGGCATGCAGGCCCGGAGAAGCGTGCTCCAGAGGTTCCCCGTGGTGACTGTGGGCGCGTGGGCGGGGTGCGGGTTGTTCCAGTGGGGGGAGTTGAGTACGGTGCGCCCCTTTGCGGTGAAAGTTGATATGATATAATGTTTCGTTGGGAGCAGAAAACAGACTGGAGGCCTTCATGACATCCGTCATGGATGTCATGGGTGCGATGATTCAGAAGACGCCGGTCTACTATGTTGGTCTAATGAATCAAATTCAGCCCCAAATGTACAGCCAGGCAACCGCGCGCTTTCAATTCGCAACCCAGCGGCCCAGCCTCTCCCAGCTTCATTGTATGCATCCTTCTCTGGACTCTGGATCATGTCTGGTACCGCCTCTACTTTGCCCACTGCTCTCCGCAGTCCTTTTCGCTCAGGCAAGTCCTGCACAGTTTTCAATTAAGGCAAGGCACGACTCATGGACCCGTCTGGCCTTCCAGCGCCCCGAGGCCGCTTAGACCCGGCCCACCAATCAGACGCTTGAGACTTTTGACTCGCCGGCCGCGGGCGCCAGGAGCTTTTGCCTGCCTATAGCGACCGCGAGCATCAGCGCCGGACGTGATCGCACGCCATGGTCGTGTCGACTACGGGCGAGGCACGGCGACAGATGTGGGGACGACGACGCATGGGGAGGCCACGAGCCGCCAGTGGGAATTGGTGCGTCGCCGCGGCATCAAAGGCGACGGCTTGATGGACGGAAGATGGTTATGTACATCTCCTCGACATCCTTGTGCACCGCCTGACGTCGATCTCAGGATGTTGCAGGACGTTGCCATCCGGGGCGGTCGCCAGTGGCCGTGATGCCGCGGCGCACGAGGAAGGCCATCCAAGCGCTTGCTCAGTTGCTCTCCAGGCTGGCGCCCTCGTTGAGTCCTTCGCCATTCAAACGTACTGTACCTGCAACGTCGCCACTTTCTTGCCAGCCCCGCGTTTCAAGACTGCAATCACTCCTCACGGTCCATCAGGATGCTCCATGTGCGCCTGTGTGGTTGGTGGCGACGTTGCTCAGTCATTGCCCACAGTACGTGTGCAGTGATGCCGCGTGGGACTGACTGGGCATATTCGCTGCATCCTTGTTCCTTTTTCTGTTTGCCGCTCAGTCGAAACAATGATCCGGCACGCCACAGGGTGGTGGGGCTGGAGGACCTCGCCGTTGACTCGTTCCGCCCTTCCCGTTTTCAGAATCAGAAGCCCAGCACACAATAAATCACTTGTATGGACCTGGCCAAGACCTATCGGCTGGGCCATCTCTCTCGCGCCCGCCGTCGCATGCCGGGACATCGCACAATTTGTCGCTTCCATAGGTACAGTACAAATTTACTTTTGCCATTTTCTGATGATCGAATGCATACGTAAGGGAAGGCGGGGTTGTCCGGTGGCGATACGCTGTGGCGCAGGGCAGTGTCGACTGTACCGTCAACGTCAAGTTCGACCTTGTCAAGGTGTGCTTGACATCCGGCGTGTGATGGGCAGTCATGGTGGCGTATTCGCTGCGTAGCACGTTTTGTGCACTAGCCGTCACCAAGCTATTCAACACGATGCCATTATTCTACTCATGTCGTTCGAGATGCGCGATGAATTGTTTGAATTTTCCAGGACAAAGTATACTAAACGAGCGGCTTTTCAACGCGAGGAGACGCTCCCAGATATACACGAGAACCTGGACGAGCGGGACGCCTTCATCATGATGCGGTGGATCGGCAAGACCCGCGCTTGCCAACAGTCAACGCGCGCAAGAGACGAAGCAGGCCCTTCAAGCGCAGTACTCTAGATGCGAGTGAGGCGCAACAGCTTTGAGATTGCATTTTCGCAGGCATCCAGGTGGCCAACCGGATCAATCTTCAGGGATGGAAGGGAACCGCGGGGTATCGATCATTATATATGGATGGACTCGTTCAGATCCTGCGCAACGAGACATGTCAATGGCCATGATTTCTCGCTAAAGACGCGATACTCACGAGCCTGAAGAGCTTAGTCCTCCGGACACGGAAGAGGAACACAGGCAACGTCGCACGACGGGGATTTGACAGTTCGCCATCTCTCGAGATTCTCTCGGTCCTTGCGCTTCCAGCAGCACGTCCATCTGTGCATAGAATTCGCGTGAAGCTTATATCTGCGACGAAACCCAACGGAGGCCAACGAACCGCCCGAGCGCCCGAGTAAATGTCTGGGAGCCAGTCGCTGTGTGGAGGCGGCGATGCTTTGGAGATAATAGTGCGCGGCGGGTGCCGGAGTAGGAGCTGCCATCGTTACTCGTATATAACCGCTCATGTGCCACGAATCATGCGCCGGGTGTGAACATGGTCATTCATTCGTACTATGCGCAACGAGGGTACTATATGGGACTAGGTATACTGACTGTGATATATGCGCGAGGAATAATGATACATATGCGGGTGTTAAATCAAATGCGAGCATACAGTAGATAGAAGCAATAGACTTGTAGTTCGCGCAGTGGATCGGCATGGTGGATTCTGGGTGGCTGCAGATCTCAGAAATACCTCGGACGGACGCGAAATAAGGCGTCGGACGCTAGCGAGAAGCTTGCGGGTGTGGAACCTGGGCTCCAGTCGGATGAATATCGAGAGACCCGCCAGCGCGGTTGGCCGGCAGGGCGGTATTAGATGTGGACCGGCTCGTCGAGATTCTGTGCAAACAGATTTCAGCCACGACGTCGCGCGGGGGGCTCTTGATACTCACGAGCTTGAAGAGGCTGCTAAGCTGAGAGCGAGACCGACGTCGCGATGAGCTCGCTGAGTGCAACAGAAATGCGGCTGCGACGTACCACGGGCGTCTGGAAGTTGACCATCTCGAGGTCTGCCCTTCCGTTGCGATCGAGACTGCGCGTGTACTTGTGCAGCACCATCGAGTTCTCATGCAGGCTGTATCTGTAAGAGAACATCAGCGAATGCGCACGAAGGCGGCGCATGGGCGACGCACCCGATCGTGGTCATGAGTTGACGGTAGGACGCGTGCGGGTTCTTCGCTGCAGCACGACCCGATCAGCACCCGTCCCAAAGCGCGGCGGAGACAGCTTACCCAAGAACGCGCAGGCGATCTTCGTGAGCGTCTGCCCGCCCTCAAACGCCTGTTGCGCATCGGTGCACGCCGAAAAGGACACCGCGGTGGGCAGGTACGCGCGCTGCAGTACGTCGAGGGCGCAGCTCCCGTCGCACATGTCCTGCGTCGGCGACCCGCAGCGCTGGATTCCCGCGCCAAACAGCGAGCGCAGCATGCGCACGCGCGAGAACATTCCCGGGAGCGAGTCGACGTGGGCGGGCGCGGGCGCGGCGAACGAGGTGTCGACGGACAGCTTCATGCGCTGGCGTCGGCGTCGTGGTGGGTCGGTGATGTTGCGGATGGCCTCGGGGACGGGGATGATGCGGGATACTGTGCGCGCACACATGAGCTGCGGCGTCTGCTTAAATCCGTGGAAGACTTACGGGGATCGCCAAGCTTTGCGTAGCGACGGGCTATGGGCGGTGGTTCAGGCGCGTGAAGAGGGTAGTGATGGTGTAGGCACTTACATACAGCCGCGCGCAATGTATGCTGCTCGCGGTAACCCCTCGATACCCATGGGAAGTAGATCTGGTTACACTTGTAGTGCGGCAGATCGAGCAGGGTGCCTGAATGGCAAGAGTCGAGGAAGGCCTGCGGGGTTGGCGGTGAGCACGGGCCGACGGGCCGGGAGATCCCGACGCACGGTGAAAAAGCAGCCAGCGGGGAGCGGGTTGATGAGCATGGCTTTGAGATCCTGGCGAAAGCAGCTGTCAGCTGCAGACCCTGTGACAGAGGCGACAACGACGAACATTGTCCACGATGCGCTTCCCATCGCATGTAAGGAGAACTGCAATTGTGGTCAGGACGCGATGCCACTGCTTCGAGATACGAGGCGTACGTGCCTTCATCCTGGTTGTCCTCTTCGAGGTTAGGTACTTCCGTCGTATTCTGTTGGTCAGAGTGCCCCGAGACTGCGGGGAAATGAGCGGGGAAATTATAGCGCAGAGTTGAAGCGTACATGTGAAGACAAACTGATCCATAGGCAGCGCGTCTTTGACAAAGTACTGCATCTCCCGGAGCTGAAGGCAGAACGTTAGTTTGCTGGGATATCCGTAAGGGCACTGCGACGTACGAGGTTCTCCCTTGTTGGCCGCAGCCTATCTGGGACATCCGGACGGTCCATCATAACTACGATGTCATCCATCGAGTATTTGTACGTTTCTGCGATGGCGGAAGCTGTCAGTTCAGGACCGTGGGGATACAAAGGGCAACGCACCTGTGAGCAGTTTGGTCCAGAGCTCGACATCCTCCCAAGGGCCGATAAGCGCCTCGAGGCCCTCGATGCCAGGATTCACGACAGCGATCAGCAGGGCGCGGCGCCTCGGTCCTCTTTGGGGGCGGGGGCCTCCCCTGGCGACGAGAGCAGTTGGCTGAGGGAAGCTGACGGGTACGACCAAGGGGCTGTACTTCGCGTCGTTGCGGATGCTGGGGGTGAGGAGGGCTTCTTCCTCGTCGTCATTGTCGCGCTGAAGCTGGATGCGAGGGCGGATGGGCAGGCATTGCCCGAAGACACGTCGGATGAAGTTGGCCATTGGGGTACCTCTGGCAAGGCAGATAGCCTTTGACGGCCATGGTGGCTTGCGTATATATACGAAGGAGGATAAGGAACAATCTGCAGCTGTCAGGATGCGCCTGGATGGCGGTGCGAACAGCGAGGCGCCTTCAACTCCGCGTTCGGAACCCGAATAATCCTGCCTCCTTTAAGTTACTCGTATCACTTCATCGCATTTCTTAGCCCACCTTCCTCTCACATATTCACAACCGCCTTCTGAATCGACGTTGCAGTAGCTCGACGAAGAGCATTCACTCAAGGCACAGAGACTTGCCCTGAGCCGCAGGCGCTGGAAGCCACACGGGGCACGTATCGCCGGCCGAAGGCGCCTTCCATACACCCCTGGGGACACGCACGGTGGAATTAATACCGGCGGATTCGATGATTGTCGACCCTGACCGCTCAAAGAAGGCTAGATGAGAGGGGAAGCTCGGGGCGATGACTGGCAGAGCCTCGAGGCGGCGGGAGGTGCGTCACCCGGCATGAGCTGCACATGCAGCTGACGAACAGCTACTCGCCACCCATCTAGAGTGCCGCCAGAACCCCAATCGAGTACAGGTCGATCGTCTTCACAGCTGTGTGGGCCTGGAGGATCGAGGACGTTCTCATCCTCTGCGGTCAGTGATCTCGGCCGCGCTCTGGTACGTGCTCTTTCCAGCTCGCGAGAGTTACCGTATGACTAACATAAAGTACTTGCTTTTCGTCCCCACAAGCGACGTCAATGTGCTCTATGCAGAAGGCAAAGACCATATGTACGCGCTTCCCATCTTTGAGTGGCGTCTTCTGTAAACCTCTGACCTCGGCCTGTTTCTCCGCTCAGCTACATCGCGACGGAACGCATTTCCGAAAACTCTTCTGCTTCCCATCGGCTGGAGCTATGGCCTCGCCGTCCGGAAGGACCCCTAGAACCTCGGTCTCCTACACGTAGGACAGTGTACGCCAAGCGTGCAGCGCCCATGGCCAGGCGATCTGGGTTTGAGCGTCACTTAAATACAGCTCTGACGCTCGTGCCCGAATCCGCTTCATCCCATTCTAGGCGCGCCATACTTCGGGCTGATCCACGTGTCGAGAATGTGTGCGGGCCGTTTTCGTCTCGACACCGATGCTCGGTCTGGCTGTGCTCTTGCCCGCGGCCTTGCTTCTCGGCAGGCTGTGCTTTAGTGCCAATTCCGAGTATATGGACTATCTGTGTGGCGTGGCGTGCGAGGATGTCGAAGGTGTGCTCTTCAAGCTCTTGTTGTTATGCATAGCTCTGACTTCATAACAGGCCAATCTTCACCCATCTTCAATAATGTCTTTGGTACAAGCGCAAGCTCAGGTAAGCGCACAGTTCTCGCCCTTGTATATCCTAAGTACCCAGCCTGCCCGTCGCTGCGTATTACAGCTGGTCACCAGTCTACGCGCCCTTAGTATGTGGCTGTTTCGCAGCTCGCTCCCGACCCTCCGGCGCACAGCCGCATCGTCAGTGGCGTTGACCTTACGAACAGCCTACCGGGCTGTGCTCTTCTGAGTCCTGACAGAGACATTGATTACGCACTATCACGCACTGCACCGCACAGCCATTGAATATGACATTGCTTTCGACACTATATAACCCCACGGGGCACCGTAGACCGCCAACTGAACCCACATACGCTTCTATGGCTCCTCCCGACCCTGCCTACCAGCAGAAGATGCTCGACTCTAACGAAGGCGACTGGCCCATGCGCGAAGAGCGTATGATCTACATGCCCACGGTATGTGCTGCTTGCCTATGCGCATCGACGTCCGTGCGGGCTCACACCAACGGCAGCCCACAACGCGCCCGCACCCCACCCCCAAAGCCAAGCAGGGGAACAAATCGCAAGGTCGTTCCCCTGGAAAGGCCTCCGGGAGCTCGACCCCGACCTCTGTGCGCAGCATGCTGTCCATAGCGAAGTCAATCATCTCGCAGAACTCGAAGAAGTCGCGCAACAATTACTCGTTTAATCCGAATCCGGGGCTTCGATGAGATGCGCGGACTGGAAACGAGCAGGGAAGGCGTAGGCAGGTGGTAGGGAGAGCGAGCGGGGCGAAGTTCAGGGAATGGACGACGTACTAATCGCCCGGCCGAGCAATGTTGTCGAAATGAATTAGCTGGATTGAGATTATTCAGTGTTCATGACTATCATACGATGGGTCCTACACATTGCACAAACCAGCTCCTTCAAGCTTCAAGCCTTAAGCTTCGACACGCCCCAAACCAACATCGACCGTTCTCCACTCTAAATCGCTCCGGTAGTATACCCGCTCCAGTGCATCGTGCAGCTCATTGGCCAGTCATGCATCATAATCGTGTAAGGAGGACCCATGCAACGCCACTTGAAGCGACACAAGGTCCGTAGCGATGCCCACGGAAGCCGGTCGGGCTTGACTACGCGCAGATGTCGCAGGGCCTGCACGTCGGGTCCATCAGCGAACAGGTCGTCCGGCAGCGGTCGCGTTGGAAGCTTGGAAGCTTAGATTCCCAGCGCGGGCGAGGTGAATGATGAGGTGGGCGAGCTCGAGCGGGGGTGGGCTGGCCGGTGGATTTCTGAATGTGTAAAAGGGCGTCATAGCTAAACTGGTGAGCAGACTGTTAATGAGAGAGAAGGTTCTAAGAGTAAAAATACAAAAATGACATATCAGATACGTACATCCGTATCGCGCGAGCGCCTCTCGCGGTCGTCTTGCCCGAACTAGACCTCCCCAGCCGCATTAAAAGAGGAGGACTCGCCCTTCTCGCCCTTCTCGACTACATCGGTCTCCTGATCACGCTCGCCGCCATCCGATGGAACCTGAGCGAGCGCGCTTTCCCGTCTCTTCGCTCGCTATGAGCACACTGTCAGCATTCTGCATGACGAGAGCAGACCCGGCGCACCGTCTCCCGAAAGTCATCGACGACGATCGCGACCTGCATGCCGCAGCCGACATAAGACGCAGCCATGTACAGTGTATTTGTCGCAAAAGCTCCTGCAATTGCATGATGTTCAGTTAGCGACAGCGGTGGAGGAGATCGAACTGACGGCGGCCTATCAAGATGAGACGGAAAGCGACCGCCGCGCAGGCGAAGTTGACTGCGATGGTGACGAGGGAGATCCACTTGTTCACCCATGGCTGGCGGTACCGTCGGAGGGCGAGTAGCGTGAGTTTGTACCCGGTGCACGCCGCGAGAACGGGCACGACGCAGTAGGAGAGGGCGGTGATGAAGGAGAAGATGGCAGCGGGAATGCGGGACTCGAGGGTGCTGGGAAACGAGGACGAGGCAACCGCTGGGGCGCTGAGGGTGGTGAACATTGTGGCGAGAAGAAGAAGGGGCTATAGCCGCTGGGTCGCGATTCCCAGTGGGCGCTTCAAAATGTCTAGCCCGCGCGTCGAGCATGCGTACAAGCGCTCCATGTTGTGTATGTGAGGAACTTGGCCGCGGGCGTCGAGAAAGAGCTCGAGTCACCGTCCGGCGTCGTCCTGCCAGCGCGTCACTGAAGTACTGAATCTTATCTTATCGGGCATTTTCCCAAGGCCGCGACACGGCGCGGCCCGCGGCCCCCAGTCCCCAACTCCTAACCAGTTACCACCACCATCCGACATCGCCGTCCTCCTTGCGTCAAGATTCAGGATTCTCCCCAGCCATATACCTGTCTCCCCGTGCAGCTGTCGGAACGTGTAACGAGGAGGGTCAGAAACCACTAGGAGTTGGCTCAGCCTGGTCGATGGAAGCCAACTAGTTACTACGACGACCTCGCACCAGCTGCGCATACCCAGAGCTAAACAACACGCACCACGCCTTGTCTGCCAGGGAATGCGCCTTCACAAAGCTATGCAGGACAGCGGACTGCGGAATGATTTCGCTTCTCCTCGCGAACGAATGCGGCGTCCTTAGTATGGGCTGAAGGAAAAAGGCGGACGAGCATAGCTGGCCTCTAGAGTGGGGGGATAACGCACGGAGGTGGCGACGGATGCGGCGACGGATGCGGCGATGGGGACCTTTGGTGCGCTCTTCGCGGCTCCTTTTCTGTCTCTCCTCTCATATCGGTGCCCACAAGCCGCCCGGCCTGTACCGTATGTCTCATCTCAAACGTGTATGGCCGTGACTCTGGACGAGCGCGCCCTCGTGACCCACTAAAGTCTGTGCTTTCGTCCCCGCGGGTGACGTTGAAGTGCTTATCTCCCGAATGCCGAAGAAAAGATCATATGTGCGCCCTTCCCCATCTGAGTAGCGCTGCTGCAGACCTCTGACCTCGGCACGTTTCTCGCACAGCGGGCCAGCTCATCGCGACGGAATGCATCGCTTCTGGTTCCCACCGGCTGGAACTACGGCCTCGCCATCCGGCGGCAGGGCCCCCTGGATATGTTCTCCTACACGTGGAACCGCAATTCCCAGCCCAGTGGGTGACCAGGCTAATTATATCTCGTTCTATGCGCTGCTTCGATCGTATCCACGTGCAAGGAACCTGGGCGGTTCGTTTCGTTTTAGGCCGACATTTCCCAGTGCAGCTGTGCTCCGGCCCGTGTTTTGGATTCTCCTGTTTTCAACTCGGAGTACAATGCTTGTGGCGCGAGCTCGATCTGCAGGGGGTTTTGATGTCGAAAGTGAGCCCCCCTTCGTCGTAATTCTGGAAAAGCTCTCATGATTTCTTGCAACGCAGATGCTATCGTTAGCCCTTAATTCTGCCAGTACAGTTGCCGCAAGCCTACAGATGCGAGTGGTTCTCGTCCATCTTTTATATCTGTACTACGGCATAACACGCACAAATGCGTCCTGTCTTCTCCGCATATCGATGAACGTGCTGTCGGTGACGAAGCAGACGGTATCACGCGCACGGGAAGAACTTCAAGTCCATAGTATGCGTCAGCCCTGTTGAGTGCGTCTGGAACTCACCCCGGCCTAGTTCTGTCTGCCACATAGTGCATCTCACTCGTGGCCCACCGCTAAAGGCGCTATCCTGACGTTCTGCTAGGTTCGGATGAAACCTCCGAGACCCCTTGATTACCTCGTCCCTCTTCTCAGACTTGCAACGAGCATGGGTCCTGTGATAATGCCTTCTGAGCCCTTCTCGACTCGGATCTGTGTCGTCATCTCGATTCTTAACAACGTGCTCTTGCATGCTCTTGCATCTGCCTTCGTTGACCCTCTGTGACTAGCGGTTTTCGTGTGATCTGATCTGACCGCTTCTGCCCGCCGCTTTTGTGTCGTCCAGTCACCAGTGCACTTATCGTCTCAAGTTCGGAGCCGTAGATGTTGCAATTCAGGGTTAGGGCTATCATCTGATATCCCTGAGAGCTGCTTCGGTTGGTTCTGATCAAATGCTTGGCACGCTCGGTCGAAACTCCTTTACTCCCGTGCTTTAATGACCCGCTTCTCGTGCGAACCAGCCAGCGAGTATGTCATTATGTCCGCTCATCTTGGTGCTGATAGTTGCCTGGTTCGACAGCAAGGAGCCTCACTAAACACGGATGATCTTGCCTTTCGTATGTACAGCTATCCCGAGGCATCTTTCCCGGTATGTCTTCCCGCGGTCTAGATTTGAATCAACAAGATCTAAAGGTCCGAAAAGAAGCGTATGGTGCACATGGCGAAGTATCTCGCACCTTGCGAGCCCGGATGTGCGCGATACCGTGCGTACATAAAATGTAGGAGAGGCGAATTGTTGAGCCAGGCTCTATCATGAAGTCTCTCAGCTGCATCTTCGTGCAGCTCGCATTGGCTAGCCATGTTTTGGCGACCATCCCGATATCCAGCGTCGAGAGGAAAACCAACCTCCCGTTCATCCCCAACAGATTCATTGTCGAAGTCGATACCGCGGCAGACATTCCCGGGAAGCGATCCAATGAAGCGGTGAGAAGTTCATTATTGTGGCTATCCCGCCGCCTTGCTTATTGCCATGTAACAGCCCCACGCGCACGTCCTTCGTTCGTTGACGGAGCGCGGTATCGGCTTCAGAGTTGGACATGAATACAATGCGCCCGGTCTGTTCGTCGGAGCGGCCATCACCCTGAACGTGAGCAGTCCCGAGAAGACTGAATTGGTTTTACTCACTGTTTTTTTGCGCGTTTTTAGAGCACCAACGTAAGTTTCTATAAGGGTTTGCCATGTTGATGTCCCTGACGCGACAACCTATCAGGATGTGAAAGAGCTTGAGAACACCCCTGGGGTCCAGGCGATTCGTCCCGTGGTCTTGTATGATGCTCCGAAGTGAGTTCTGGTTCTGTATCACGCAGTCTATCAATTACTCAGTAATTTCTCTAGGCCCGTATCCTCTCATGTCGTCTCAGGTCAGGACGACCCGGCCGTCCCGCCGGAGTCTCAGAGCACGCACGTCTTGACGGTCCTTATCACAAGTCTCTTGTTCGCTCGGCCGAGGCTAACGCGTCTTTCGTGAAAACTTCAGGGCGTCGACAAGCTGCACGCGCAAGGGATCTTTGGTGCCGGCGTCAAGATCGGCATGTGAGCCTTATCAAATGACGATATCATGCTGGAAGTGCTCACCTCGTATGCGTAGCATCGACACAGGTACTGACTACTGTGATGCAATGCTTCGCAGACAAACGGACTAATCAATTCTTCCAGGCGTCGATTACACCCATCCTAGCCTCGGGAGCGGGTTTGGTCAAGGTTACAAGGTTGCCGGGGGGTATGATTTTGTTGGCGACGACTACATTGGTAAGTGGTTCAAGCCTCTCTCTGCGCATTTCTTCATCTCACATTCAAAAAATAAATAGGAAGCAACACGCCTGTACCCGACGACGATCCTCTTGACCAATGCGCCGGTACGCTTCATATGCTGTATCGTTGTATTAATGCTCATCTCTTCTAGGACACGGCACTCATGTCGCTGTAGGCATACACTCTGTTATGTGAGACCCCGGCTAACCGAGATGCAGGGCATTATCGGCGCCGACCCCGGTAATGAGTACAACATCAGTGGTGTCGCATACAAGGCCGCGCTCTACGCATACCGCATCTTCGGGTGTGAAGGCTACGTTGGCGACGACAGTATGTTCTGTTTGTCTGAGTTCACTTGTCAGCGTCTCACGGATCTGTGATTCAGTCATCGTGGCCGCGTTGTTGCGCGGATACTCTGATAAACTAGACGTGCTCACCCTGTCTCTCGGGGCCGCCAGCGGATGGACGGAAGCAACGGGAGCTGTCGTGGCCAGCCGTATCGCAGCTACAGGCACGGTCGTCACTATCGCCGCAGGAAACGACGGCCAGTACGGCGCTTTCTTTACATCAAGTCCCGGCAACGGTGTCAATGTCATCTCGGTCGCCAGTCTTGATAAGTCAGCCGCTGTCTTGTCCATGGATGTTGCCGGATACTAACGTATTCTCTTCCAGCACGGTCACGCTGCTACAGAACGTCACAGTGCATGGTCCCGCACATCCACCTATCACATACTACTCCGCCACGCCCGTCCCTTCCACTGCAGAATGGCCTATCTACGCTATCTCGAATGACACCACCGTTGTCAACGACGCTTGCAACCCGTTGCCTGACTCCACTCCAGATCTATCAAAATTCGTGACTATCGTCCGCCGCGGAACATGTACTTTTGTTAGTTGGCGCCTCGTGGATAATTCCACGCCTCTTGACTCGTCTGTCGATACAGGTTCAGAAAATAGGGAACATACAGGACAAGGGTGGAGATCTTATTATCATTTACGAGTAAGTTGTCTTCAGCGACTCCATCACATTTTGGACGCTTATCATGTGCACAGTAACGGAAATGGCTTCGTACTGATCAATACCGGTGGAGACGAAGACGCGGCATTCATCCAAGCCGCAGACGGCGAATGGGTATGTTTCATAACTTACTTTATCTGCAACTGTTAGGTTCAGATGCTCAGCTATTTTGTAGCTAGTCTCGCAATTTGTCGCCGGCACGGGGGTCACTCTCAATTTCCCGCAGCAAGGGGGGTCCGTCGAATTCCCCGACCCGACGGGCGGTCTCATATCGTCCTTCACGAGCTATGGTCCATCCAACGACTTTTTCTTCAAGCCCTCGGTCGCCGCTCCTGGCGGTAACATTCTCTCCACCTTCCCCGTGCCCCTAGGCTCGTGGGCTGTGCTCTCGGGCACGTCGATGGCGACGCCTTTCGTGGCCGGCAGTGCCGCTCTGCTCTTGGGTTATAAGGGGAAGTCAGCTGCTGTTGGACGTTCCGTGCGCAGTCTCTTAGAATCGACGGCGCACACCATAGCGTCGGACCACACCGACGCTGGTCCTCTGCAGACCGCTGCGCAACAGGGTGCGGGTTTGATTGACGTGTACACTGCACTCTACACGGAGACCTTGGTGACCCCTACGGAGCTCATCCTGAACGATACAGCCCATTACCAGGGAACGTAAGTGCATGATATACTCCTCTAGGTGCTTGCTGATCCACATTGTCGGATAGCCAAATCGTCACCATCAGGAATACAGGCAAGACGGTCAAGAACTATACTTTGACTCATGTGCCCGCAGGATCTGCCCTCACATTTGAGCCGGTAAGGATTATTCGAACGCGACCGACATCCGTTGGTGTTAACCTACCACTTATCAGGGCACCATTTTCCCTGCCGATGGACCTGTGCCGCTCTCCACGGACTATGCTACGGTCCAGCTCAGCCAGACGAGACTTGTTCTTTCCCCCGGCCAGTCCTGGCCTATCTCTGTCCATGTCACACCTCCGACCACGGGCGATTCGACGACGGTCCCCATCTTCTCCGGCTTCATCAAAATTCAGAGCGAGACCGAGATCACGCATGTGACGTACCTCGGCCTCAAGGGATCCTTGAAAGACGTGCAGGTCGTGGATAACACCGACGTCACCTTCGGATTCGATATTCCTGCTCTTATTGGTTTCGCCGGAGAGCCCCAGACCGGTCCCCACAACTATACTTTTGTCGGATATGACTGGCCCCTGGGGATTTTGCGGTGGGTCATTCTGATCGTAGCCGTCTGGAACCTGACACGATATGGACAGTCTGACCTTCGGCACCACGCTCCTGCGCTTCGATCTCGTCAAGTCGGACATCGAGCTCGTCCCTACCCTGAACCCTCGTAGCCTCGAAGAACGAACACCCGTGCTGGAGAGAGACTTCTTCTCGTTCCCTCATGGCAAGCCAAATACCTTTGCGCAAGTCTCCATCGTCGGCCCATTGCTGGAGGCCGATTACCTTACGCGCGACCCTGTACGTCCCTCTCCTCGTATGCATAGCTCAACGTATTCATGCTTCTCCACAGAATTACCATTACTCCACTGTGGCAATCTCCAATCAATTCGCGAACGGGACCGACATCCCGAATGGCAACTACCGCATCCTGCTGCGCGCGCTGCGGGTGACGGGCGACATCACGCAGGAGAAGGACTTTGACAGCTGGCTCAGCCCTATCGTGGGCTTCTGGCATCCATGACCTTCAGCTCTCCTTGATTTTTTGATAGCCGTACTTTGTACCAACGTAAGTACTGCGGCGCTGTAACGAAACCGAATGCTGTGTGATTACTATGACGGCTTGTGGCTTGGTGCGATCGATGAGACATTGCCTCCTCAACGCCATTTGGCCCACGTCGGTATACTTGTCATTGTCACCGAGACGGTGTAAAACAGTGCACATTGATATAAAAGAGGAAGAAGTTTGAGAGGAAAATGCTACGTACCCTGGCAAGCGAAGTCAGCTGGAGCTTAGCGTGCGAGAGCGGGGCCCGGGGACGCCTCAGGGGTGTTCGAGTCGAGTCGACGACCAGCCTCATGAATGAGTTTTTTTTTTTTTTTTTTTTTTTTTTGAATCCAATTATAGTCCTGTTGCGGCGCACCGTATGTCGGGACTTTACACGCGTTGTATCGTACTGCTCCGGTCTGCCAATACTACTCTCTTTTCCCCGTATCAATGGACAGACTGGTGCGGAGCAAGCAAGGTTTATTAGATACTCGAGACATGAGAATACAATGAAATAGAGATCATACCTGGTGCGGAGCAAGCAAGGTTAAAGGGGCTTGTGCTCCGCCCCAGGATCTAAGTAAGACTTCATCCACACAGCCTCCGGCCCTCTGTCTCAGTCCCTACGACTCACGTCCCTACGACGCTAGTCATCCTTCGACACCCCCCCTTGACTAGCGTCCAGTCGCAACATCTGCACCCAGCGAGCATGAAGAACACGATGGAGAGGCTTGGTGAAAAGATCTGCAGTGTTCTCTTTGTTAGAGACATGCACGACGTCGATAAGTCGCTTCATGACGCAGTCTCGGATGAAGTGTTCGCGAATGGAGATATGCTTCATTCTTGAATGTGTGTGAGGATCATGAGTGCATGCGACGGTTCCTTGGTTGTCGCAGAACATTGTGGTTGGCTGGATCTGTGGGTATCCAAGCTCGGAGAAAAGATTTCTGAACCAAAGAACATCGCGTGCGCAATGTGTTGTGGCCAAATACTCAGCCTCGCATGATGAGAGAGCAACTACAGCCTGTTGTTTTGAGCTCCAGGACAACGGCGACTCATCCATGAGGATGATGAAGCCTGAGACGGACTTCCGCGTGTCTCCCATGCCCCAGTCTGAATCAGTCAGCGCCTTGAACATCACATGCGGGCTGTTGGATCCTCCAAGAGTGATGCCGTGTGTGGCAGTTCCCTTCAGATAGCGTAGAAGGTGCTTTGCGGCTGCGACGTGTGTCGATCCATAGTTAGACATGAATCTGGCAAGTTCCCGCACAGCGTACGCAATATCCGGGCGCGTGCAGGTTGACAGATACATGCATTTGCCTACGATTGCAGGGTAGGGAAAATCCTTGGAACGTCCGGCTTCCTCAGCAGTCGCTGGTAGTAGCCGCACACCTGGATCCATGGGAGTGGAGACAGAGTTGCAGTTCTCATACCCAAATTCCCGGAGGATTGACTCGATGTAAGATTTTTGATCCAGCCGAAGAGTTCCTCGAGTCTGATCTCGATTAATCGAACAACCAAGGTGGAGCTTGGGTTCACCGTTATCTGTGATCTCAAATCGAGATGCCAGAGCGGCGACCACAGCGTCAGACTCCACTGTCGAGCTCGACGCAATCAGCATATCGTCGACGCTTGTGGTGATTACCGAGTGTTCGTCGCCTTGGACACGTCTGTACACGCTCCAGTCCGACTTGGTCCTGGTGAACCCGATAGCCTCGAGCATGAGATTGAGCTCCAGATACCATTGTCTGCCAGCTTGTTTCAAGCCATAGAGTCCCTTCAGCAAGCGCCAAAATCCTTCGCCGAGGATCGATGGCTTTCGCATATATATCTCTTCGTCCAGCGGGCCATTCAGAAAGGCCGTTTTGACATCTACCTGGCGAAGAACCATGTTCTGCTTGGCAACCAGAGTAAGGAGCAGACGAATGGACTCCCATCGAGCGACCGGTGCAAAAGTATAATGAAAGTCTTGACCAGGAATTTGTGTAAATCCTTTGGCAACCAGACGCGCCTTGAATCGTGAAATAAGACCGTCACGGTCGCGTTTGATATGCAAGACCCACTTGGACTCTACAGCTTTTCGACCTGGTGGGAGCTCGGAGATTTCGTCGTATACGCCTTTCGCTTTGAGCGACTCCAATTCCTCGTAGATGGCAGCAAGCCAATAGGTCCAATAAGTCGAGGATTTTGCCTCCTGGATGTTTTTGGGATCTTTCTCGGTTGGGTCATCGATAGGATCTGTGAGAGCGGCGCTCACAAAGGCAACTTCTGCCTGGATGAAAGCCTGTGCAAGTCCTGCAAAGTCGGACTCATCACATTCGACTTCAAGCTCTCCGTCAACGGACTCCAGGATGGTGCGTAAGAGATTGTTCTCCCCCCCTTCATCCTGGGCCGCGTTGACAAGGTAACGTGCGGGTATACGTTTGGAGCGAGGCGACCGACGCTGCGCAAGAGGGCGGTCATCGACCGGTTCCATCTCGACATCGCCATCACCATCACGCTCAGAATTCGCTCGACGGCGAGGGAAAGTAGTCTCAATGGACGGCCTGATAGAACAGGTGAGATAGGTTCAAAGACCGGAGTCGTGACTAGCACGTACTCAATATGCTCAAAGGCGGGATTACGCTCGATGGCGGGGTTACGCTCAATGGCGGGATTACGCTCGATGGCGGAGTTACGCTCGATGGCGGGAGTGGGCACCGGCGGTTCCAAAATGACACGGCGATGTGCATCATGGAAACGTGGCTCCAAATCCATGGGAATGTCATCCCACAAAATGTCTGAAAGTGGAGGAGAAGGTAGGAAATCAGGGAAGCCATGGAATTCCACATCGCGTCGTGACCGAATCACTCGAGCCGAGGGAAACCAGACCAAGTATCCCTTGGAGTCGCGCGCATAGCCAACGAATCGGCCTTCCTCTCCGCGCGGAGTAAGTTTCATGGCGGTGGTCGAGTCAGTTTTTCTGGCAGTGACCAAAGCGCCAAACGGACGAAGATGAGAGAGATCAGGTTTGCGCTTGAACCAGCCTTCGAAAGGTGTGACGCCAGATGGAAGGGAGGCATGAGGCACACGATTCTTGATATGCACTGCTGCCTGTGCGGCAAGAGGCCAGAACCAGACCGTCAAACCGGAGTCAACGAGCATCGCACGAGTCATGGACTCGATGATCTGGTTAGCGCGCTCCGACACACCATTTTGTTGATGAGCGTCGGGAACAGTACGCTCATAAGTGATGCCATGCTCTCGGCAGTAGTTGGCAAAGTTGCCAGAGACCAACTCCGGAGCGTTGTCAACACGTAGGAACAGAACAGGATAGCCAAGATATTTCTCGGCAGCAATGCGAAATTCATGGAAGCACTTTAGCGCATCAGATTTGACTTTGAGAAAGAAAATTGTGATCCAGCGACACGCATCATCGATGAAGGTGATGAAATACGTGAAGCCGCCATAGCCAACAGGAAGCGGGCCGCAGACGTCACAGTGAATTCGGAAGAGGGGATGATCGGCACGATGAGAAGCTTTTCTGGGAAATTTGAGCCGCTTGATATTGGCGAGAGCGCAGATGCGGCAGTGCTGGACACGAATGTTGTCGATGGGAAGTCCAGTGGTGGAGCGCTCAAGCCCTTTAACGTCGATGTGGCCCATTAGACGATGGAAAAACCCAGACGCTTTGTTTCCTCGCTGTCAGCGCTCGGGCCAAACAGCGACGTTACGGATGGAGTCAAAGCCGCGATCACATCCGCGGACGGACCTGTCGAGTCCGTTGGCTTCATAACGGCGACGTCCATTTTGTAGAGGTCACGAACAATTCCGCCTGTAGCGAACGGCACGTCAGCCGCGTTCAGGTAGACAATTCTACCTTTGCCGGTTTGTGTATTGACGCCCTTGCGGTCGAGCCGCGACCCAGATATGAGGTTGCACCGCGCAGATGGGATGTGCAGCACATTGGAGATGGAAAAAGTCCGCGGGGTACCATCATACGTGGCCTGCATGACAATCTTCCCTTTTCCGACCGCTTGGGCGCATAGACTGGTTCCGAAACCATGGACGTCAAGTGGGGAATCAAACGTGGTGTACTCATGGAAGATGTCGGCGTTGTGGAAGATGTGACGAGACGCCCCAGTATCATGGTTCACCGAGTCGTCCTGATCTGCATGGACGTTGAGAGCAATCGCATTGACGCGGATCTCTTCATCGAGGTGAATTTCGTCATCCAGATCGTCGTCTTCTGGCAAAGCCAACATAAACGCAAAACCATCGCCCAAACCTCCGACAACGTCCTCGACCTCTTCATCGCCATCCTGAGTGCAGTCGGCTAAGCCAGCAAAGCGCACCCCAGCATTAGATCCAGCCTTAGCATGGCGTTCCAGAGCCTGCTTTCGGCGTGCAGCAACGCGAGCCTCCGGCGCAAGATGGATGTCACGTCTACCTTTGTAGATCTCTGGGTACTGTCCGGCCTTCCCTCCACCGTAAGAAAAACAGTCGGACTTGCTGTGACCCACCGGCATCTCGCAATGCGTGTTCTCGCAGATGATGCGCACATTCGAGCGTTGCTGCGCATTGTAGGGAGCGGGACGTCTGTTGTTGCGTTGCGCACTCCTGTCAGCACGGCGATCGCCTGAATTGCTGGAACCTCCAGCAGCATAAGCTCCAGGGACCGCTTCACCGCGGTCGTGGCTGACCCGGACCTTGCCTCTTGCAACGAGCGCATTGATCGACACGACGGATGGAGCGATCTTCTGCTCAACTTCCTCCTGCTTGATGCGCTGGAGAACAGCAGCAGATGTCACCGGGCGATTCATTGCATCGCTCTGTCGAACTTTCTCCCGAAGAGAATCACGACAGTAGCGCCAGTTGTCGGCCTCGGTCATGAGAGTGACGAGATGCTTGGCAAACTCCGTGTCCGGCATCATGAGGGGATCGGCCTCGCGAAGCTTCTGGTGCAGCTGAACCATGATCTGTCGCCACAGAACCGGATCGTCATGAATGCCGCACTGGTTCGCAATGATCTGTTGTTTGATGCTGATCGCAGTGAGTGCATTCGCTGGTTCGTACTCGTTCTTGAGAGCGATCCAGGCGTCGTGAGCAGAGGTGCATCCACGGACAACGTAGAGCTTGTCGCTGGGAACGGCACGGACAATGACAGCTAGAGCCTTCTTGTCGGCAAGGAACCAGCTCTCAGCTTTCTTCTTGGCGGCATTGACTTCGTCCTCGTTGCCTGGGATTGAGACACTAGCGGGCGCATCAGTAGAACGTCAAATCCACTGACAGCGGCTGGTCAGGGCAGTTAAGCGCGTTCAGGGCGGTTTCAGCCGCTGTCAGTGCCGGGGCCGTCAGTAGCTGAAAAATGGACGGTCAGTAGAACCGTGTCAGCGTGCCGTCAGAGAATCTCGCGAGTTCAGCGCTGTTCAGTCGCTCCAGCGCGTTCAGCTGCCTCCTCGTGTTCAGCGCTCAGCTGTCGTTGGTTCGCGTTCATTCGGTTGTCCTGCACCACAAGCTATGGAACAACTGATATTCCGTAGTACTCTGAACAAGTGTGGTAGTGTAGTAATACTGTCAAAATGGCTTTGGAACGTACGAGATTAGACTAGGACAAGAAAGGGAAACAAGACAGAAACTCGAAAGTAATTAGAAAGGCCATGAGCATATTCTAGTAGGGAAGGAAACGGTCGACGTGCACGGTCAGCGTGCGCGCGCGGGGAGCGATGTCGATCGGAGGTGGCGTGCGGGTGCAGGGCGTGCTAGCAAGCGGGATCGGGGGTGGCGTGTGTTGGCGTGGCGCGCGGACGAGTGGGGTGGTGTGCATGGTTGGGGGTGGCATGCACGGGCGCCGCGATTGTCGGCTGGTGGCATGGACGTGGGCGTACATACATGGGCGACAGCTGTGCGCACCCGCGCTCGACGATATTTCTCACCCGAGAGTGAGGAGAATTCCTCGCGTACGTGCTGGAAAGATTTCATGGTGGGCGGGACACAGCTGCACATGGGTGGGGCACGCTAACACATTGGCGGTGTTTCGGTAGCATACCGACGGGATCGCGGGCGGCGGGCGTGCGCGGGCAGCGGGCGTGCACAGGTGACGGGGGCGAAGGTCTACGTGTCCAACGGGTGCTCAGGCGAAGCTGTCAAAGATATAGTCAGCTTCAAAGTTTGGCATGTGGAGGAGACTGGAGGGACAGGGCGGCACAGATTGGAAGGGTATGTAGCGTGCGGAGACTTTGGAGATAAACTCACCTTGGTTCCATGGCCTCAGCCTGTTGGTGCCTCTCTTGTAGGCTCCATGCTTCTCTGGGTGCGCCAAATACTTGCAAAGTGGTCGACGGTTGGGAACTATCGAGGGGAGTGTTCAATGGGGTGACTGGGATGATGGAGTACAGCCAGCGGCTGCCAGCCGCGGACGCCAAGTCAGTTGTTTGCTCGTGTTTACCTCAAGTTGGACTTTTGCCAGCACTCGAGCTGTTTCTTCCTGCTCCTCTTCAACTCACCTCAGTTAGCAACTATCCCAGCGTCGCTCTACACTAGCTCCACTGGCGCTCTCGGGCAGCTAATCTCATGAAGCTCAGCAATGTACGTGCCCCAGAAGCTGGTGCACGATGCTCCGACAGGCGCGCAACAAGGCCGCGCTCGTGCAGGCGCTGCGTGCGCGGCACGCCGTGCTCGTGGCGGTTAGCGAGGCGAAGGACGCGGTTGTCGCCACCGTGACGGTGCTCGAGGGTGTACGTGTCTGCTGTATTGTGTGACTCTGGCATTCTAATAACATCGCGCAGACAGCCCGTTGTTCAACTCGGGGAAGGGCGTAGTGTTCAATGCTGCCGGAGAGGTGTGTGTCTTCCCCATATCCTGTGACCGCTCTATGTGTGTGCTTACATCAAATCGACGTGCAGAACAAGTTTGAAGCGTCCCTCACGCTCTGGCACCCACCCGCCCCCACCACGCAGACCAAGATCCCGCCCACGTGCCGCGCGCACGCTCAACCCCTCGCACTCGCCTGCTCTTCCTTGCACAGGTCCCACCCCTTCTTCTCCGGCGCGCACGCCGAGGTGCTCTCCGCGGAGCCGTCCATCGCAAACGCGTACTTCTGGACCGCGCAGCGCTGGCGCGAGCATCGGCGCAGGCTCGGGCTGCCCGATGAGGATTGCGCCGAGGGAGCGGAAGAGGGAGAGAGCGACGCGCGCGGGTGCCTCGCGGTGTGCACGTCCACCTGCGGGCTCACGAACAAGGCGCCCGAGTGCATCGGCGACACACCACACCTCGGCGCGGGCTTCTGGGCGGGCGAGTGGTGCGCCCGCGAGCGGCGCTGATGGCCGTTCGCACACCTCGACGACAGCCGCGAGCTCGAGCAGCGGCACTCACGACGCGTCGTCGCGGTGGACGAGGCTGCACGGCGCCGTGGACACTCCGGCGGTGGACGAGACCGTCAAATCCTAGTCGGGGACGTGCCACCTGCCAGCGCGGGGCGCAAGATGCAGCCCGGGACACACTAGAGGGCGCCGGCGGGAAACTAGGGCAACAGGGCCCAGCGATGGCGGGTACAGAGGCCGGCCATTGTAGATAGACTACATGATAATAAATAAATCATCATATGCTCGAGCATATTCAGCAGCTCAGCTTCGCGAGCTGAACAGCACTGACCAGCACTGACCGAGCTGAACAGAGTTGACGGCACTGAACGAGCTGAACCGACTTGGTCAGCTGGTTTCAGCGCGTCAGCCACGGACAAAGTACTGATGGCGCACCAGCGGCATCTACACCGTCGACCACCTGACTCGAACGGAGCACCGGAATGGCAGGAGGCCTGTAGTCCTGTCCGTCGACATAAGGCCAGTACCCAGCAGCGTCGAGATCAAGAATAGACTTCTGCTTGAACTCGCTGTAGTTGTTCGAGCCATCTTCCTCCTCTTTGATAGGAGTAAGTGAGATCTTCTTCCAGTCCGTCGTCTCCTTGTCTGTCGAATTGTTCTGATTGCTCGACATGTGTGCTGTGAACTGAGAAGACGTAGACAAAGGAGAGATATGGAGGAAAGGGATAGAATGAGGTGGAAACAGGCGATACGACGGCTGGGAGATCTGTATGTCAAGAGTTGTTGCAAAGTCGATTTCTGTTGGGGCTTTAAGTCACAACAGGGCCCATAACCTATCAATGGACAGACTGGTGCGGAGCAAGCAAGGTTTATTAGATACTCGAGACATGAGAATACAATGAAATAGAGATCATACCTGGTGCGGAGCAAGCAAGGTTAAAGGGGCTTGTGCTCCGCCCCAGGATCTAAGTAAGACTTCATCCACACAGCCTCCGGCCCTCTGTCTCAGTCCCTACGACTCACGTCCCTACGACGCTAGTCATCCTTCGACACCCCGCATAGTCTCGCAGGTGTGACCCCCGAGAACGTGTTGACCTTGGCTGAAAGGTCAAGTGGCCGCTTTTGACTTGATGGGATCCGGTGCGGGGTGTGTGCGCGACTGCTCCGTCGCGTTTGCCCCCCGGTTCCTGGCCGTGGCCGGTGCAGGCTGAAATCCTGCGGCCCTATCATCGTTCCGTCCCTCCTACCCTGTCCATCCGCTCCTTCGCCGTTCGTCCGTGCCCCTCCGACTCCCGTCCGTTACCTGCCTCCGACTTCGCCTGCTTCTCTATCCTGCGCGTATCCTCCGCGTAAGCCGTGCGCGCCTTCATCCTACGTCTTCTCCGCGTTCGTGGCCTCCTTGTCTCGTCCGTCATCTTGCCGGGTGTCGCGCACGTCTCCAAATGCGTCCTCGAAGCGTTTGGTCTCGTGTATGAACTGGAATAGCTTGGGGAAAGCTTTCTTGTTTGCTAACAGGTGATCCATCTTCATCTTGGCACGTCCGACCGCTTGCCCAAGGCGTCGTCGTGGCTCCTCGTGCGCTGGACACTCCATTAGGAAGTGAAATACTGTTTCATCGCTCTGTGCGCATGCAGGACACGTTGCGTTGTCCGCCCGTTTGATATGATGCAGGTACCGCTGGAGTGCGACCGTCTTCGAACGGAGCTGAAAGAGGAGAGATGATTGTCGACGGGGTAAGTGAGCTGTAGCTTTTCGGAATTTGTTCGAGGGGGTGGAGGGGTCGATCCGACGAATGTGTGTGCATCTCGGAGAGGCCTCGAATCGTTCTACACGTTGCGCTTGGAGTAGCTTTCGGAAATGTTGCTTCGCCGCTGACTTGCTGACTGGGAGTCGACCTCGGAGAGCCGCGGGTAGGTCTTCACGCGCACTGGAGCGGCCGTGCGCCGCCGCTTTCGCTTCTTCGTCACTAACCTCATTCCCTTCCACATCCTCGTGTCCCGGAACCCACTGTATCCTCAGCTGCATCCGCCGATGTTTGCCTTTTGCTGTCTCGACGCCCCTCTGCGCCGCATCTACGAGGTATGAGCCCGGAGTTGCCTTCGCATTTTGTGTTGCTTGTATAGCGGCAACATTGTCGAGCCGTATCGACGCGTTAGATACCTGTGTCTCTCGGAAGATGAGTTCTGTCCCCAATACCATGCCGGCGAGCTCGGCCTCGTATACCGTGTGTTCCTTATCGCTCCCAAGGTGTTTGTGCAGCACATTTACCTTTCTGCCGTTCCTATACAGCACGGCTGCAGCCCCCACTCCTCCATCAATGCTTGAACCGTCTGTGTATACCTCGATTTGGTCGCGTCGTCTCTGGTTGTGCACCACCGCAGCCTGTTTCCCTCGCACGATGACTGCTTGTACCGCAGGTTCCCATTTCGGGCCTCGCTTTGTCGGCCAGATTTTTTCGAATCGCGACGGACGCAGTTTGTATGCATATGCGAGGCGTTGGATCGGCGATTTTGCGGACAGAGCGTACGGTTTGAGCGCGGACGTTCGGATGTGGTGATGGAGTGGGTGCCTGTACGGCAGCGTGACGAGCCGCATTGCGGCGTCGTGGCATTTGCGGTCGACTAGTAATTCAAATGGGACGAGATCTGCATGAGCATCGAGGAGGTCAGTCGCTGTCGTGCGCATGGCGCCGGTGATGTGTATCGCGGCTGCTCTCTGGACCTGGGCGAGTTTGCCAATTGCACCCTTGGATCCTCTAGTGCGTGCCTGGGGTGGAGTCAGAAAAATCTCGACGCCGTATAGCATCTTCGGGACTGCAACAGTGAGGTAAAACTGTCGCATGAACTTGGGGGAAATCCCCCGCGACGGACGTGCGAAGCGACGGAAAGCGTCGACCCACTTCATACCTTTCTTGTGCGCGTATGCTACGTGTTCTCGGAACTGTAATTCCTGGTCAAGAATGACCCCCAGGAATTTGTGGGATGTCGTTGCGTTGACGCGTTTCCCGCGCAGGGTGATGTGTGGGCGCTCGATGGGGAGTCTCTTGTACGTCGTCGTGAGGGTCGTCTGGCGGCCATTGCGTTGTGTTGTTCCTCTCCTGTCCGCGTGAGTGGGGACCGTATCTATGCGTGTCTTCTCGCGCTTCCGCGAGAAGCAAACCAGGGCGAACTTATCGATTGCGAAGTCGCACATGTGCGTCGCGGCCCATGCAAAGGCGCCATTCTCGCGATGCATCATATCTTCGAGCTGGGCGACTGCTCGGGCTGGAGTGCGTGCCACAACCAGGTACGCGGTGTCATCCACGAATGCGACACCATGTTCGCCGTCGCATTCCTTTGGCACGTCCAAAAGGTCAGCATTGTAGAACTGGAAGAGTATACCCGAGAGTGGGCAGCCTTGGTCGGTGCCACATGGCAACGTCAGTAGCGCGGACTCGTATCCATCGAAGACCATCGTAGTGCGCCGTCCGCTGAGCTTGCTGCGTATCCAATCTGTGTACTGCTTTGGGACGCCGCGCTTGCGCATGTCATGGACCAGTCGATCGAGGTTTATGCTTGGGAAGGCACCCTTGATGTCCAGAAACAGAGCCGTCGCCACCTTGCCATCCTTCATAGCTTCCGCAGCGGTGCTCGTCACATAGTGCAGAGAGTCAGTTGCTGTGCGTCCAGTGCGGCAGCCAAAATGGTTGTCCGGGAGGAGGTGGTGCGTCTCTGCCAATTGCATTAGTTCGTCCGCAACACAGGATGACAATATCTTGCTGATCGTGCGTATGAGTGCGATGGGCCGGTACGCCCCTGTGACCGTGTAGTCGGCCTTGCCGGGCTTTCGCAAAACAATGGTTCGAGAGTCCTTCCATTCCTGCGGATATCGCTGGAGGCTGAATGTGGCGCGGTACAGGGGCCCCAGGAACGGGACTAGGATGTCGGTGCACGATTGGAAAACCACATTCTGTATCTCGTCGCTGCCGGCGGCTTTGAACGGTCGCAGCCTCTTGATAGCTCGTCGGATTTGTGCGTCGGTGATCGGCGTGAATTCGAAGGCAGGCGCGGGATACTGGGAGCTGTCGAAGGTGGTAGGGGCACTGTTGGCGGCTGGGAAAAAACTGGTGAACAGCAGCTCAGCCTTGTCGTCGTTACTCTGCATCTCGTGGCCTTCGTCTCCGGGTCGCTGAGCGGCGTGACGTAGCGTCGGTATTCTCGTGCGGCCTCCTCCCTGCGACGCGGCACTCAGATACTGGTGTGCCGTCCACGCGCTGTCTTCTTGTAGGTCAGCCAGAAAATCGCTGAAGTGCTCCCCTTTCGTGCGTTTGATGGCCTCGGAGTAATCATTGCGGTTCCGACGGTACTCTTCGTGGATGGGGTGGTCCCGGTCGAGACGAAGCTCATACGCTTTCCTGGCAAGGCGTTCCACAACTTTCCTCTTGTCCGTGAGGGACTTCGTCCACCAGCGTTTTGAATATGGTGTCGTCTTGGCGTATGGGACTGCGCGCCGTACAGCTTCTTCGAGTGCGTTTGACAGTGTTTCTAGGCATCTGTCAAAATCAGCGTCCGTGGTGATCTCGTGCGCGGCGCCCGAGGCTCCTAGGCGCGTCCGGAGTGTGTCCTGGAATACTTCCCAATCCGTCTCGCGGAAGTTCCGCCGTGGGACTACGTGCGTTCCGTACCGGCATAGGTCCAGCTCGGTGAGAATAGGGAAATGGTCGCTGTTGACCGGGCATTGATCCGGTAGCGTTCGGCACTGAACGATGCGATCAGCTAGCTCCTCCGAAACGAAGACGTTATCCGGTCTCGTGTAGTTTCCCGTTGCGAAAGACCGCAGCGTGGGGATGTACCTCGGCAGCGCCATCTGCATGCAGTGATCTGATGTTAGCTCTATCAATCTCTCGGCGGCTCGGATGTTCTCTGCAGTGAAGAGATGGTGGTTGCGACGTTCGTCCCAGAGAGGGTGATGCCTGTTAAAGTCAGCGCACCACACGAAACTGACATGAATGTCGATGTCGTGCGCCTCCGCCCATTCTTGTCGTCCCCGGAGGTACGTCTCGACCGCTTTCAGGGACTCGTCGTGGTTGCAGTCGTTGTATATGCTGAAAATCTCGACAACACCCGACTCGCCCGTGAGGCGGACGGCCGTGACGTCCGGGCAGTTGATTGGCACTGCTGTCCAGTGGTTCGTGTCAAGGTTCTTGTGTACGAAGATGACTGAGCGGGTTCTGTCGGGAGCGGTTTCATGGGAGGGCGGGTATATCGTTTGCCAGTGTGAGTTTGCGGTCGCTACCCGACTAGGGTTGATATACGGTTCCTGTAAACATACGAGGTCAATTTTCTGGCGCTTGAGCGCCTGCAGCATGTCTAACTGTGCCGTGTTCGAGGCGTTGCAGTTTTGTTGCCATATTCTTATACCCGTTCGTCCATGCTGTGCTCGCTCGTTCATTGACGACGGCCTTGGAGGTTACCTTCGACTTCTACCTCTTCATCCGATACTTCTCCGGGCTCCGGCGTCTTGGATGCAAAGTACGAATCCAGCGTATTGGACTGACTCGGTCCTGGGGTGCGCGTCCGCGAAGCCCTCGATTTCCATCCGCTGTCTGTGTTACCCACCGGCGGATTCGTGCTCTCTCTCGTCGCCGTCCGACCTCTCTGGTTCCTCTTAGCTCCCGTGACCGTCGTCCATTGCGCGTCGGCCAAAGTCTTC
Organism: Auriscalpium microsporum; assembly: GCA_019914985.1. Taxonomy (NCBI): domain Eukaryota; kingdom Fungi; phylum Basidiomycota; class Agaricomycetes; order Russulales; family Auriscalpiaceae; genus Auriscalpium; species Auriscalpium microsporum. The sequence goes on along the minus strand of JAHLMG010000007.1, from coordinate 184,750 downwards.
TCGTTTGGCGGGATCATGAATGAGTGCGGCTCGAGTATGCGACGGGAGGCGAAGAGGGCGACTGTTTTCATGACTCGGAGGTGCCAACGGTAGTAGTGTGGACACGTGGCGCTCGAGCGACGTGGTTACTCATCTGATGACTATACTGTAGGTCCGACCGACGCTCTCAGTCTGCCTCGACAATCCCCTCCTCGCCTCACTGCTCCAGACACTTTCTCCTCATCCGCACACTTCTCCTCACAACTCGCGCATGCTCGCAGCGAGCTCCAGCCGGCGACTTGGATGACTGTGCTGTTGAATGATTGATGCAATACGCGCAGGACGTCTGTGCGAGACGATCTCAGCGCGAGCCTCGAGTTAGTCAGTCGTCTCCTGCATCTATCCCTGCTCTGCTCTCTATGACTAGGCTCACTCAGTCACGCTCCCCACCCAAATCCTCACCACCGGCACCCTCCTTGCCGCCGAGCTACGTCATTTCCTCGCAGCGTGCGCTTCCTTGTCGACTTCTCGGCGCATGGCGCCGTGCAGGAATCGCACCCGTGGATCCGCCTGCATGCTCGGTGTCGGGAACACGCTTGCACGCGCTCAATCTCGACCTCGCACTTGTGAGCCTGAGGACAACTGCTGTGGAGGTCTGCAGAAGCTAGCCTGCTGGTGGCCGAGGTTGTCAGCTTAGAGACACCGACGGGTTTGCATTTAGGCGTTACTTTTACTGCATCCCATGCTCCAGGTTACGCTGCTGGTCGACTTGCGTGAGTATGTGAAGGAGGCAGCGAACCGGGCAACTCGCACCATGACGCCCTCAGCTGTGCGGTGCATCTACATCTCTCGAAGTTGTTGCGGGGGTTGCATTTGCGCGCGTACTCGTGAATAGTTTGTTGCAGTGGGTTTGCAGACTGGATCACCATGTCATCTATTCCCGGTACTACCGCCGATGTCACGACATCCATCTCCAGCGACTCTAGCGTGAACGACATCGCCTTTCTCTTCGGCGCGTGCGCCGCATACCTCCTCGTGGCGGGGTCCTCCGCGCATGCCAAGCCCATCGAGCCGGGCTCTACGGTCACCTGGGTGGACGTGTGGATCTTCGTAGGCGTTTGGACAAGCATACTCCTCCAACTGAGTGTGCCGGACCTCCCTGCAGACAGCTTCTGTACGTCGTCTCTGCGTCTGCTGAGTCTCCTGGCGCTCGCTGCTTATGGGTTTCTTGCTGGTGGTAGGGACCGCCCTGGCGGACGCGCTCTCGCAGCCCGATCCACGAGGGATGATCGCTAACGCCTTGCTCGCGAACATCATCAAGTCGCTGCCTCCGGATCCGGATCTCTCGTAGTTGCTGCGGGAACTCCATTCGCGCGCGCAGTCTTGAAAGGTGTGATGCAGTGGATTTTTACACGGGAAAGATGGAGAAGCAAACGGCCGGGCAAACGACGAGGTGCACTGGAGTCGGGAACGCGTCGCCCGCGGACAATACCGAGTGCCACGTGCGCGGCCGTTTGCCTCCACCCTCCTCCTCACTGTGGTCCCGGTCAACTTCCATCCCCGCGCATCAAGTCGCATTTCGTCTTGCTCCCCGCCAATGCTCCAGCAATTCCTCTGTTGCCCCGCGCTATGGTCACCTACCTCGCAGCGCTGGCCGGGGGTCGGTCCCGAACGTTATGATAACGCACGACTCGTCCGCAGAAGCCATCGTCGCATTAAGCTATCAAATTCTCGTCAAGCTGCGAGCCGGAGTCGGAGCGCTATGGAGAAGGGGCTGTTGACACACACATAAAGTCAGTAGCTACATAGGTGCCTTACATACGATGTGTCGATGACTTTACATTCCATGTCATTCTTGCGGTTGTATGCATGCAATTGCAATAATTATTCTGCTCTTGCTACAGCTGTCTACGACGTGAGGCTTCTTCTCTACGAATTCATGCTCTACGTACACCCTATGCATTTATGTTCGCGACAGCCCTGTCGAGAGCAGCGCAAACTGATCTCGCAGGCGCCATTCATTTGTATTTTTGTGTACACCTGCGCGCAGAGCGCGGCGAGATCGGCGTAGAGGGTCGGCCGCGTGTGCAGCCGCCTCGGACGCGCACGCGTCGCAGGGCCCGCCCAGCTCGACGACCTGGCTGACGACACCGCCAACGACCATCGCGCCAACAAGCTCACACGCCTTTATCACCACTGCGAGCCCTACACCTTCAATCAGCATCGGAATAAATACAGATGCGCAGGCGCTGCTCACCGGGCAGTGGGAAACCGCGGGGGTTCAGCATGGCGTCCGCCCAGACGAGCGCGCTCGCGGTGCACACGCCCGTGGCCCACACGGTGCTTGGTGTCCAGGTGCGCGAGGTGAGGACGGCGTCGCCGGCCCGGTGGCGCACGCACGGGAGCAGCGCGAGCATGGCAAAGAGGTACGATGCGCAGAGCCCGAGAATAAACGCACTGTTCTGGTACCATGCGAGGGCCCACAGGACAACGGGCACACCATATACGAAGGGGAGATGGGCGCGTGGGCCACGGTGGTGAGTCGAAGGCTGCGGGTCGAGGACGGCCGGCGCCTTGGTCTCGCTGGAGCGCTGGACTCCTGAGACGCCGCCTCCCGCGGGCTGCGGTCGTACGCGAAGGTCAGCATGCGTCCGACAATCCATACGCACTGGCGTACCGGGCGTACCGGGTGTCCAATATCGGCAAAAGCGAGATAGATACACTGCCGTCGAGACGCAGCGGCGCGTCGATTCTCAGTTATGGGCGCGCGCAGTAAGTCCATCACCCCGTCGACGACGCCGGCAAACTGCATGCTGCCGAGAGCGATGAACAGCAGCAACTCCGACTGTGCGTCGAATACCCCCGCTGCACGCCATTCGGTGAGAAACAGGTGGAAGCAGAAATGGGAGGAGACACTGACCTTGACCATTTTTGCTTGTCCACCTGTCGACCGCGATGACGGCGAGTGCTGATCCAACGAAGATGGAATTCCGCGCGAGGGAACGTGACGGCTCCGTCAGGGTGAGGTTGAGGCTGATTAAGCCGCGCATTGCGAGGCGGTACGCGGCGCACGCAACGAGGAAGAAGACGAGGGTTCGTCCTTGGACGGCGACGAAGAGACGTTGGACGTCGAGAGGCAGGGAGCGGGTGATGGGGGCCATAACGTCCACTGTGGATCGCGCTGCGCCTGCGCACTGCTCCTTTATACGTCGAGGGCACCGGCAGACGGCGGGGATCGTCTTTGTTCTGCTGCACGTGCTCGCGCCGCAACGGGCTGCGGCATAGTCCGGGCCCCGAGGCTCGAGACAAAGTAAGGGACGATGAATAATAGCAAAACAAAACAAGGAGATGGGATGAGAAAGATAGGTAGAAAGCAATAGGGGACATGAGAATGAGGGCAGGCGTATGTGATGTGAGAACGAGGCAGGAGAAAGGGATAGGGACGAAGAAAGAGGAAACACGCAGCACTTGGGTAGCACGCAACCACATTCAAGGGTTTCGGGCCGGTGCACTAAAAGGACATTGTCCTTTGCAAAACATCCTTGCACTCTTTGTATCTATCCAAACACGCTCAGCAACAATGCCTTGAACGACGTAGTTAGCATGGGAAGCAAGTTTTACGCTGCGGAATAGATGCCTGTGCTCCAGGTGATGAACCCGAGGACAGCGATGACCGTGAGCTTGAGCACGAACGCATCCGAGAGATGCCCGACACGAGCACCTCAGCGGCCAACCGCGTCCAAACAACACTCTCATTCAGCATCGTAGCGGCGAAGAAGAGGAACGAGCTGACTGGGGCCGACGATATTCGCTGTACTACTTCAGTTGCGTCCCGGACCAGGCGGCGCTCGTATGTGCAGCCCGCCCGGTCATGGCGCAAATCCCGCCCGTACCGCGCGGACTCAGCGCACCCAGCAATGCTGGAGCAGCTGGAGCCCGTGCGTTGTGAGGGGATCCCGCCATGACCAGGCGGCTTGCACCAGGCCCCCGCTGGTGTTCGCCCCGGCCGCGCGCCCGCCAGCTCTGTGCGGCCCCGCCTGGTCTGTGCGCGCCCGCCCGGTCCTTGCGGCGCCCAGTCTCGGCGTGCTGTCCCCACGCCTATGTCCTCGCGCGGGTGCGTCGGTCGTCGTCGCCGCGCCCGCCTGGTCTGTGCGCGCCCGCCCGGTCCTTGCGGCGCCCAGTCTCGGCGTGCTGTCCCCACGCCTATGTCCTCGCGCGGGTGCGTCGGTCGTCGTCGCCGCGCCCGCGCCTATGCCGCCAATATGGTTCCAATGGCAAGCAGGCAGGCGGGGCTTGAAGCCAGGGACAAATTGCGCAGGGACAAATTGCGTAGCGAAGACGTCAGCGAAAATGAACAACGCGTCGGCGCAATGACGACGTACTGTGCAGCGTCGCCAGCGCCGACGGAGGTGCTCATGCGCCGTGTCCACCCACCGTCGGACCTGGGCACGCTGCGGTCCGCGGCGGGCGGCATGCCCGCGCAGAACGCGTCGAGCGTCTGGCGGCACGCCCACACGGCCCACGCCTGCACGGCGAGCTGCACTACGGTCGCGTCGTCCGCGTGGTCGCCGTCGCGGAGCAGAGCGAGCAGGCCTGCGCCGAGCGCGTCGCCCACGAGCGCGCCGTCTGCGCTTGCGTCCCCATCCGCATCCACGTCCGTAACCGCGCACCGCGTGAGCGGGAACTCGTCGGCGACGGCTGCGGCAAGCTGCATGATCTCCGTGTTGAGGTCCTGCACAGACTGTAGGAGCTCTGCGCCGGTGAGATCGTCCGTCTTGTCGTGGAAGGAGCGCAACGCGGCGAGCTCGGCATCGCGCTCGTCCGTCAGAGCAGGGCGAGAGAAGTACAGAACGAAACATTTGCAGAGCGTGACAGAACGGAGGGATGATATAGACCCAGGCGTACGCCTCGGCGAGCTGGCGGTGCAGCTGGCTGTTCTGGTGCGCGAGCTCCTCGTTCGCCTCGCGCAGCATGCGGAGCTCCTCGCGGTCGGCGAGACGAAGCCACGCGAGCGCGCAGGCTCTGGGAGGCGGGCGAGGCCGGAGGCGGGGGAGCGGGGGGGTTCGCAGAGCGTCGAGCGGGGGTAGATGTCGGACATTCGGTCGTAGTACTGGCCATGCGGGGACGCCGAGGCGTATTCGGGGCGGTGGGGGTCCAACAGGTAGTCGGGCTCTGCGGGGTGGATGGCAGGAGGGGAGATGGGGGGTGGAGGAGTGCGGATTCGCGTCGGGCCGTACGGTGGGAACGGGCTGCGTGGACGGTGTATGGGGAGGTCGTAGGCGTCGGTGTCTATGCTGGCGGTGCCGTCGTCGGACTCTGCGTCGTCAAAGTCGTTGTGGACGCGGATGGACGGGAGGTAGGAGGAGATGACGGTCCAGAGCGCGGTTAACGACATGGCAGATGGCGGGGGAGAGTAGCAGGGCGGTAAGGACGTGGAGGTCGGGAGTGGTAGTGCGAAAGTCGCGCGGCTGCCGCGAACGGCACATTCGGTCGCCGCCACGAGCGTAGGCGCGCAGCGCCCTCGCAGCCTCGCCTCCTGCTCATTCCCCGTCTCATTCTTCATCTTCTACCTGTTCTCCCTCACAACATCAACACCTCGTACTCCTCACAGGGCTGAGGACTAACCTGTCGTAAACGAAGCGCTGTCGACGACGAACCCCTGCCTGCTCCCTTGCCGCGCTAGCAGGTGAGTGGACCACATATTTTTCCTCCTCCGCCCGTTGACCCAGTCTCTTCAGACGCCCCACCCGCGCGCTGACGCGATCCTCCCCACGAGATCGTGGATTTCTCCCCCCAGGCAGGTGCGTTGCCCACTTGCCTCGTCCATAGCCCGCGTGCTGATAGAGACCTCTCCATACGCAGCGTTCTCTCTCCTCGTACGTCCTTCTTGTTCACACTGCTGTCCCACATGCTTACGTCCACATCCCGTTTTTGCCCTTCTCTTCGTAGTGCAACAGGTGCGTCCTTTTCTTCTGTAGTCATTCCTGCGCGCGCTGATCGTTCCACATCGCGCACACCTACCGTGGGTCCCGAACCCACCCGCTCGCCCGTCACGTAGGCTCACGCGCCACGGCACCACCTGTTCTTCGGCCACATCTCCTCGCCCGCCAGGTCCGTCGCCCCTCCATCTTCTCCCGCGCGCGCGCGCTGACGCGTACCCCCACCACCAGCCTCTCCGTCTCCTCCAGTAGGTGTGTCACGCCGTCCACTCCTCGTCCCACCCTCACCAGGGCTCCTCCGCCCGCGCCTCCATCTTGTGCTGCACACCAGACGCGAGCTCTCTGCCGCCCCCATCTTGTGCACCAGGTGCGCACCGTCCGTTGTCCGTCCCGCCGCGCGTGCTGACGCACCCTCGTTGGCCCCCGTCTTGTCCAGCGCATTGCGTGCCCGCGTGCTTGCTCTGCACCTCGAGCACCGACTTGTGTGCCCCCTCGCAACTACAGGAAATCCCGAGAATGTCGAAAATCGTGCGCCTCGCCATCGCCGATTTCGAGGCGGTACGTCGCTGTCCTGCTCCCGCGCTCACTTAGCCATATTCTCCCAGGATGAGGCTGGGTACGACGAGTTCGTCCGCCGCGTGTCCGTCGGCCGTGCTCCCAAGCAGGTCTGGCCCCCAAGCAGCAAGCAGGCCCACAAGGCTAAGGTCGCCTTGTTCCTCGGAGGATCGAACAAGCTCGAGCAGCGTGTCCTGATCCTTCGCGTGCTCCGCGACGCCGCCCGGCTGAAGAAGGTCCCAGACGCCAAGATCGGCATTGTGCATTTCGATGTAGCCTCGCCGCCAAACCTCGCTGCGTTCGTCAAACAATGGCGCGCGATGGTTGCTCTGAATGAGGGCTAGGAAAGGTCAGCAAGCCGGCATTGGAGGGCAAAGACGACGAAAAAATGGGGAAACTACCACGGTGGTTCAGATCGGTAAAATCATATACATTGCACCTTGCTCGCGCATGAATGTACATACAGAGACGATGGTGGCTGGTAAACGCGGCTCGTGACCTTCTTTACGCGCCATCGGCGCATTCCCTTGATCACGGAGCCCCTGCCTGTCGCTCATGGCGCGTTAGCCGTCGGTTGTCGCTCTTCTCCCATTCAACGCACCTCCTTCAATACCCGGGCGCGTTTCCTTCAGCACCCGCGAGCCTTGGTGGTCCTCGTGGTGTATCTTCGAGATGTGAGACGAGAGAAGTCAGACGCCCGAGCTATGGACGACGTCAGTTCGCATACAAGACCGATCATGAGGACGTACTTGCACCGTCGCAGCCCGCCCCTCGACACGCATCCGTTCACGCGCGCCTTAGAAGCGCGGGACGGTTTGCATGACGTCCGTGCACGCGCGCATGAAAAACGCGGGCCAGATTGTGCGTCCTCCCTGCACGCACGCATGAAAAGCGCGGGACGGTCTTTTGGACCCAACGGCGTGGTCAATTTGCGGCCACAGCGCACACAGCTGCCGCGAGGCACACGTCTTAGCGGTGAGACTGGCGGAGTCGACATGACACACGGCTGGGGATGGAGGACGCCTTCACTGTGTGTCCCTCCGCCTCGGCACGAGCTTGTGGTGCATGGTGATGACTGTCACATTGTCAGACAAGACGCCGACCAGAGTGACCTGCCCACATACTGTGCCCGGGTGGCCGGTTTGTTGCGAAATCCTGCAGCGATGAGCCAAGGCAACAGCGGGAACTGGAAAGGCGGCAGGCCAGTGGGAGACGCAATCCCTGAGTCAGCACAGTCAGCTTCCCACGCGCGACAATCAACAAGGAAGTGCGCACGTGATGGGAACCGCGGACGCGCCGCACTACTTATCAAGACGCGTGCCACTTGCCCTGACCCGCTTGCCCTGAAGGCTGTGACACGGTGCAAACGCATGAGTGTATTGCACGCAGGCGTGTCAATCTAAATACCGAGAGTATAACACCCCTATGACTCGCTCCCGTCTACTTCCCCACGCGCTGCGCGAAGCGCCGACGTTGAGTTGTTGCGCTCGGCGGCCTCAGCGGCCTCGCGCTCAGCGGCCTCGGCACGGTCGTAATCGGACCATGTCCCATGCGGCTTTTCCCAGCCTTCGCCGTCGCCACCACCCGAGACACCACCCCACTTACCATCCCAATGCCCCCAACTACTAGCGGCATTCGACGACCGTGCATTCTCCTCGACATCCCAGGCCCAATCCCCGGAGGAACCAGCGGGCGACACATGGTTGCCTCCGTGTGATGACGAGGCCGCTGCCGCGGATGATGACGATGCGCACGCGCGGACGGGTGTGGATCGTGGAGCTGTGTTGGCAGAAGCCCGCTGCGGCGCAATATACGGGGGCGGGGGGGTTGGGGATACCAGCGGAGGTGGGGAAGAGGACAGGCTCATGTTCACGATACTATCGATAAGGTCGTTCGTTGCCCGCCCGCCCTGTACTGCATCAAATGCGGCGGAGTAAGTCGAAAGCTTCATGACACCGAGACCGGGGAACCGATCGCGCAGGGTACAGACGGTACTCCTGCACCGAGCTGTCAGCTAAGAGCGGTGAGCGAGAGGCAAATCCTCACCAGCTGGTGTACACGCCAGCAAACTCCGTGTTCGTCACTGCATAGTACCACGATGTCCCGCTGATTGGGCCGGTCACGTAGCCTGGGAGAGTCGAGGACATGGCGCCCGGGCTGAGCGACCACAAATCGTCAACGGGGTGAGGAGGGAGCGAGGCGGTGGCCTTGTGCTCTCCGTAGTTATCATGCGACAGATCATATTTTGAGGTCCGGTGATGGACTGTGACTGCCGCTATACCCATCTCTCATCGTCTTCGCGTCCTTCGCCGCTGAGGGGCCGTTGATTCTTAGAGGCGAGAGACTCCGCGATCGTCGCCGCCAGGTCAAAATGTACACCGAGTCCGCCTTGTTCGAGCGGGACTGGACCCAGCATCAGATCCGCGAAATCTCGCACTGCACTATGCCCGCACCTTGCTTTCACCTCCCATCCTTTCGTTTGCCGCGCTCATTGCCAACTGCCCGACCGCCGACTGCCTTTGTCACGGCGGATCCATCCGCGACATCCAGCGCCATCGAACAATCCTCGCGCGTCTGAAAAACGCGGAGGCAATTTTGCAACACTCGCTCGCGCGCGCCTGAGAAACGCGGGGGCGGGTTTTCCACAGCAGGGGTGTGTGGAAGAGGTAACCTGTAGACTGTTGACAAGACGGCCGTCAGCAAAATGTTTCGTTCGGGGCGATGGGCACCCGTGGACGCCATCGCGATCTGGCCACGGCAGCACGCGGCACTCCACGCGTCCTCAAGCGCGTCCACGCTGCCCGGAGACACCTGGTGTGGAGCTTACCTTCCGTTCCACCATGCGGGCTGTTGAGGTGTCCCTTGAGCCCGGGGATGGGACGCTAGGGGCGAAGGACGGCGACCTCCGAGGTGACGCCGCCCCGGCCGGGCGCCGCTTACATCATGTGCCGGGGCCGTGCTTCACCCAGTTTGGCAGTCGGGCGGGTGGCCCGCCGCACGCCGGGGCAACAGAGACTAGCCCTCCTTTGCAGCCAGCACGATTGCTGTAAACGTAGTTGACTTAGATGCAACATCCGAGCATACTCCTCCTGCCTACGCGACCGTGTTTTCATTCAGCAGCAACCCAATAAATAAATAAAATCGGCGAGCGTGCGATAATGACGGGTAATCTACAAGGACGGGGGTGGGTACGGCGATAGGGTCTGCTCACTCGACGTGGGCTCTGATGCGTCGTCAGCACCAAGTAACGATTAGCAGGGCCCAAACTCACAAATGACCACCGGGTCCTACACCGACGCTGACCTCCGCCTCCCCGAAGCTGCCTAAGAGCTGGCACCCCGCGAGGTCGGAGGGCCCCATACCATGGGGACCCGTCGCGCCAGGCGACCGATTGCCTTGAAGGGGATGGCCGAAGCCCCCCAGCGACGCGGAAGAGCCGCAGGCCCTGGGGAAGCCCGCGAGATGTTGCGCCGGGTCCTCATAAAGGGATCGGGACGCGCCGCTGCTGGGGAGCATTGCGTGGGGCAGCTGCACACGTCGCCCGTACGCTCGTCGAGCAGGAGCTCAAAATACTCGAGCTCGGGGATTGACAGCACCTGCATTCTCCAAACAAGTCAGGCCAGCTCGTGCACGACACGGTTCATACACACGTAGCGTCCAGGGACCCTCATAGTGACGTTGAACGCGAGGGTGATGGTAGGCGACGTGGGGCGGGTGGATGACATGGGGGCGGTGGATGACATGGGGGTGGTGGATGACGTGGAGGAGGTGGATGACATTGACATGGGGGCGGGAGGCAAGATGTCCTGGTGGCGCGCCGTGACCCTCGCAGTCTCTCTAGCCGACCGTGCGCGGACGGAGGTGGACGGCGAGCTCCGGACGTCGTGATGAAGACCAAAAAGACGTTATTGGTGTACCTTGGCATTCGCTAGCATTTGCTAACCGGCATCTAAATGAGTCTGTGCCTGCCAGGGTCGTATAGGTGTTCGCTATCCTTTGCTACCCGAGCACAAGCGGCACTCGCTGATGCCCAATTCGAACACCTCTTTGTTATTCCGGCACAACACGGCGACCTGAAGCGAACTGAGCCCCGTAACACGATTCCGAACTGATAAGCCTCGGTAGGTACATTACGCGAGATAGCGTCTGGCAACGTGACACCTCACTCAACATTCAACCACTCCGGCGGCTGGCATATGAGCGGGATCATCTTCCACAGCCTCAACTACATGAGACGTCAGCACGACGCGTTCAGGATGCAATGCGCACGTACACGCGGATAGGTGGCCGAGAAGCCACCCGGGATGACGACCTTGCGTTTGAACACCGACGCCGGGTAATCGCCCTCGCCTGCACGGTAGATCAGGCTTTGTTCATAGTGAGCCTGCGTCTGTCGGCCGACGTCAGTGCATGCGTGTTGGATCTGCGAAGGGATGCTCACCTGCGCCGGGAGCTGTAGGTACTGCAGCACGCTGAGTCCTCCGTTCCAGATCTCCTCGAACTTGTAGACACCCATGTAGGTGTACACGTTCGGATTGGCCCCGAGCCTCGCGATGACGGTCTCGACGGGCGGGAATTGTTCGTCCGGGCTGATGAGGCCCATCATGATGCCGGCCATCCCAGGCTCCGGAGGCATCAACGGCTGGCGGTCGGACTGGAAGGTGTAAAGGGACTGCAAGTTGTGCTTCTTGACGAAAGCATCCATCTGGAAATTCCCTCCCCCGTAATTTATCCTCAATTATGCCAAATATACCTAATTTACTCTAATATATCTGTAATCCCCATTATCATTATAGTTAGCCATACCCCCCTTTCACATGATGATAATTGAACATAATTTATCCTCAAATCATATAACATGAGGCCTGTATAGTTTTACCTGCCAACCAGGCTTTTTACTATCTATTTACCAGCATATTTCCCTCATATTATTGTAATCTTAGGCAAATATTATTCTCACAATGCAGAAACATAACCATTAATAATTCATGACATTCTGTAATCTAAATGTAATGGCAAGCATGTGAGAGATAATGAGATCATGAGAAACAACACCAGCCCATCAGTTCCCTCGGGCCCACTTCTTCTTGATACCAACCTTGGAGAAGTCCACAGCAGAGGAGCTCCGCGACTGCCCAACAGCAGAGGGGTCTGTGTTCTCCTCCACAGATATGCCCCTGCTAAAGAGTCAGTTACAACACTGTCAAAAGACCCAGACACGCACATAACCTGTCTGTACAGGTCATTCATAATCTCATGGAACCCCTGGAAATTGGTCCTCTTGATTTGCTTGAGGTCGGCAAGGAGGTCGTTGTACATTCCAGAATAGGTGGTTGTGGAGAACTGTACCTTCATGAAGGTCCCACTCTGATATTGCCTGAGCCAAGCTCCGACCTGTGAGATTAAGAACAGATTAGCATAGTCCACTTCAGAAAACAGGGCCTTACTATTGTGGCGGCATAGGCTACCATCGACATTGGCAGCTCAGGCTCATCGGCTTCCTCCCCTTCGTCATAGCTCGATGTAAAGAGATCTTCAGGAAAGGCTTGGTATCTTTTCTTGCTGAAGAACAGAACACGAAGGACGGCGACGATGGCGGCATGACAGAACGGTTCATCCTTGTCGTACTTTCGAAGCTGCCAGTATGGGTTAGTCTCGACAACAATGAAGACAACACTGCACGCACCAGGGGATCCCCGGAGTATGTGAATGTGACGATGGGCAGCTTGAGCAGCTCCGCCACCGCATCAGCGATCTTCTCGGGCGTCTTCAGTTTGCCCATCTTGTATAGTTCGTAGAAGTCGACCTCTTGCGCCTTCTTGTACGATTCGCTGCGGAATGTGCTGCAACGGGCCTGCGTCTGGTACATGTTGTCATCAGCCAGCAGCGAGAGACAGTGGATGGACAGCGGATATACACATACCGAGATGCTTCCCATCGCCCTCGCGTACAGTTTGTCCCCCTCCAGCCGCATCTTGATGTCCTCCTGCCCGCACTCTTCGGCCGCGTTGATGAGTGCCTCGCGCACGATGTCGTACAGGAGAGGCGGGGCTGGCATGGTGTGCCTCCAGCAGAGCGTCCTCGGCAGCTGCTTTGTGTTGGCCTCCGTGATGACTTGATGGACTTCGGCGCTCTGCTTGCGAAGGACGGCAACCTTGTTGTCGGTGTACACCAGATCGGTGCACGCGGGCCACTCACTGTTGGCAGCCTGGCGTTGGTGGACCCTTGGATCGACCTATCCAGAAGAAAAGGATGTTAGCATTCGCAATACATGGCGAGTACCAGACTTGCGCACCGTGACTGCAGCCGCCACACCCTCATGGCCCTCACCCTCTTCTTCTTCTGTGAACCCCCACCCTCCCGAGACGTCCTCCTCGTCACGATCTCCCCCCTCCTGGCTGAGTGAAATGTTCTCGACGTGCGCGGCATTCTCCATTCGCGCCGTGTCCTGTCTGCCCTTCCCCTTTGGCCCCGGGCCAGCGTGCATCGCGGCGCGGCGACGCTTAGCTGCCGGTGCGGATGGCCACGGAGTTGACGTGGTTGCCGGTGGTGCGCCATTCAACTTTGCTGCGCCCATGCTGATCGGGGTGGGGGCAGAAGTTTCGGTGGGAGTGGCGAGGGTGGCAGATGCGGAGCGGGCGGTGGCACTGGCCGTTGACCGGGCAACGACTGCGACCTGCTGAGCAGAGATGTGCGGGGGGGATGCAGCCTGAGATGGCGTCTGGGACGCAGGCGTTGTAATGGAAAGGGGGAGGATCTTGGCGCCAGCTGACGACTTGAAGACTGGGGTTGGCTTCATCCTGGCACGCGGCTCAAGCTGCGGGGTCGTGGACGCTGCTGCTGCCGTTGCTGGCGTCGACGGCGGGAGGGTGGTTGATGCGCCCGCCTTGCGCAGCTTCTGTGCGCTTGCTGCCTTGTCCTTGGGCTTCTTGGCTGCCGTTGGCTGCAGCTCATCTCTGGACCTGCCCGAGTCCGTGTCGTCATTGTCGATGCGCGGCCTCTTGCTCGACGTCTTCACCTTCTTGTGAGGAAACGGGACTACGACCCGACGATCGTCGTCTGCCGCATCGTCGTCCGACAGCTCGACGAAGGTGGGTACCTAGACATGTCAGATAAAGCCTCGCAGCAGCTAGGGATCAACGCACCGCGTCCTGCAGCCGGCGGGCAGCGGCCTTCCCCCTCTGCCTGCCTCCAGGTGCTCGGGCGACATAGCCAGCTTCTTCCTCGCGCTCGCTTGCGACGGCGCTGCCCTCCTCGGACTCTTCAGAAGCAGACCCGGCCGAGCTTGTCGTTGACTCCAAGCTGGGCTCGTCGGTGACTGCCTCGCCGTACTCGCCGTCCTCATACTTGTCCTCGCTGTCCTCATCCGCGCCCTCCGCGTGGGTATGCGCTAGGATGTCGTTGACTTGAAGCCCGTTGAGCCCGTCGATAACTGCCAACATGTCGTCAGTATGTCTGCATGCTGCTGCTGTCAGGGTGCTCACCTTCGTCCTCATCAGGCGGTCCAGCAGGCTCGTCTGCTACGACGATGACGTCGTCTTCGCGGCCACTGGAAGGGCGTGCAAGAAGCGCGCCTTTTTTTGGCTTCTTCGCCTCAGCCGGCGCTTCACCCGACGTCAGCGCGCGCTTGCGGCCTGCGCTGCTCTTCTTCCGCTTCGCAGCCTTGTCTGCAGTTCCGTACGCAAGTTTGTCGGTAAGTCTGCTATGTTACAGGACGGAATTCGAGCTTACTTGGCGCAGGCTCGTGTGCCACGTCACCCACACTTGCGGGCTGTTCAGCGCGGGCACCTCCGTCTTGCAGAGCGGGCACCCGCGTGGCCCCCACCTTCTGCGTTGTAGCGGCTGCTGCCTTGGTGAGAGCACCAGTTTGCTGGCGTGTCCGCCGTTGCGGTGCGTTCTCTGCGCTGGGGGCGGCGTCCTTCGTACGACCTCGCGCCATGCTGTGGGGCAGTGAGCACTTGGCTGAGCGCTCCAGGGCAAGACCTCACCTCTGATCCCTTCTCGCGGCTCGCGGCGAGGTGGACGAGCGAGTGAGAGGCGGGGATGGTAGTAGTAGAGAGGTGGCAAGGGGCTAGAAAAATTAGGCGAGTAATGTGCAGCCCCTCTACTCCGACGCCGCCCATCTTGTGGTCCAAACCCCGCACAGATTAGATCACGATACTGCCCTACTTTGTCTCTGACAATTGACTGTCTCTCCCAATGGCAGCGCCACCCCGCGACTTTGTGTGCATGGGCTGCGGCCGATCCTTCTCGCACGTCGGGTTGCAGCGTCATGTCAACACCACCACAAACAACAAATGCCGCACCTACCATCGCAGGGAGCTGTATCATTATGCCGTGCCCCCGCGTCCCGCAACGTCGCCTGCGCCTGGCTCACCCCGTGAAGCTCGAAACCGCTCGCCGTCACCGGATATGCCAGTGGACGTCGCACCCGATGTCTCTGATCATAGCCAGTCCGCCATGGATGTGGATGTTGACGAAGAGCGAGCGGACACGGCCTCTGAGGTGCGTCACGACTGGGGCCCTCAAGACGAGGAGGCAATTATGGGCGGTGGTGACGAAGAGGAGGGGCCTCCAGACGAGGAAGACGATATCCCAGCCGATGAGCTTGCTGCACTTGCGCTGGATGGCGATGCTGGACCGACTCGCCCGCCGCCTATCCCAGCTCCCGATGACGCAGACGCAGACATGGACCCGGAACCTGCTGAAGACATACCCAATGACGCACCAAATGCCAACACGCTGTGGGATGACCCGGTCATTGTGCCGTTCCCCATGGACACTGCAGGCGCGCCGGTCGGGGACAACGTGCAATCTGGTTACAACGAGTATGGGCAAGATGTCTCTGAGGACCAAGGCAACGAATACCACCCATTTCCATCAAAGATGGCCTGGGAAATTGCGCGATGGGCAAAACTTCGCGGCCCTACTTCGACAGCCCTCACTGACCTGCTGACCATCGACGGAGTACGTCGATCGAGTGTCTGCATCGCGGCCCAGACTAACGCCATCTAGGTCGCCGACGCGCTTGATCTGCCATTCAAGAATGCCAAGGAACTCAACACAATCATCGATCATCAACTGCCACAGCGCCCTGCTTTCAAGCATGATAGGATCCAAGTGGGCGGTGAGAAATTCGACTTCTACTACCGTGATGCCCTGCAGTGCATCAAGGCACTTTATGGCGATCCCGAATTTGTGCCATACATGGCCTTCACGCCGGAACGACACTACTCCGATCCAGACCAGACCATTCGCATGTACAACCAGATGCACACAGGGAAATGGTGGTGGCGCGTCCAGGTGAGCACAGCTTGCGCACGATAGCCGTTGATCCGTACTAATTCACCTGCAACAGGCCACGCTCGAGCGGATGAAGCCCGGCGCGACGGTCGTTCCGTTGATTGTATCTACTGATGCTACCCAATTGACGATGTTCCGCAACAAATCGGCGTACCCTATCTATCTCACCATAGGCAACATTCCCAAGGAAATTCGCAGAAAGCCATCTCGCCGCGCTCAAATTCTTCTGGGGTACTTGCCGACCTCCCGCCTGACGCACATCAAGCACAAGGAGACCCGGCGTCTGGCCCTGGCAAACATGTTCCACGCTTGCATGCGGAAGATCCTACGCGCTCTGAAGGACGCCGGGCTCCATGGCGTGCGGATGGCCAGCGGGGACGGTGTTGTACGCCGCTGTCACCCTATTCTTGCTTGCTATGTATGCGACTATCCAGAGCAATGCCGGGTCGTTGGATGCAAGAACACGCAGTGCCCGAAGGCATGCATAGCGGAGCCGGGCGACTTGGGAGAGTGGATGGAATTTGACAGGCGCGACTTGGACGTCGTCAAGGACGCGCTGGGCACCCCACAAGATGACCCACAGGCGTACATCCACGCATGCCAGGCCGCCGGGATCAAGCCCATAAACCATCCCTTCTGGGAGGACCTGCCATTTACCAATATCTATGACGCGATCACCCCAGACATCCTGCACCAGCAGTACCAGGGCATGGTGAAACATGTCATTGCCTGGCTTCAGAAAATATTTGGGGAAGCCGAAATCGACGCTCGCTTTGCCCGGCTGCCTCCGAATCACAACGTGCGCCTCTTTGCGTCAGGAATATCACATATGTCGCGTGTGTCGGGCCAGGAGCACAAGGACATGTGTCGCGTTCTCCTGGGTGTTATCGCCGATATTCCCCTTCCAAACCACGCCAGCTCCGCTCCCCTCGTTCGTGCCGTACGTGCATTGCTTGACTTTGTGTATGTTGCGCAATACCCCACGCACTCCACGACAACCCTTGGGTATCTCAATGATGCTCTTGCGCGATTCCATGCGGACAAGGACGAATTTTACCTAGCAGGTGCAGTGCATAGTTTTGAGCTGCCTAAGCTACACTCTATGCTCCACTACGTCGAGGCCATCAAGTTGTTTGGAACCACTGACAATTACAACACTGAATACTCAGAAAGGCTGCATATCGACCTGGCCAAGGACGCGTACCGAGCGAGCAACCACAAGGATGAATACCCACAAATGACCACCTGGCTTCTTCGTCGGGAGAAAATCATGCGGCATGACCTGTTCATCAAGTGGAGGCTGAGCGGCATGCCAGCAATCGGGACCCTCGAGGCAGCACAACCGCCACATCACCTCCGCATGAAACTCACCCGGGCGCCCAGCGTGAAGGCTGTGTCGTTGGCCAATGTATCTGCTCGCTACGGGGCAGAGAGGTTCGAAAACGCAATGGCGCGCTACATTCTGGAATGGAACAACCCGGCATGGACTGCAGCTCGTGTTAAACGCATAGCCACCACATACGCCCTCCCATTCCGCTCTGTCGCTGCGTATCACAAGGTTAAATTTTGGCATCCGGACGCACAAGGCCTTGACGATGCCCCACAGACGCTGGACGTCATCCACGCTCGTCCCGAGTACCGCGATACGCAGCGGCGCCGCCAGGAGGGACGATTCGATACGGCGCTGGTCGATGACCGCGAAATTGACGACGATGACTCGCCTGTTCATGGTAAGTGTGCTTACATTGAGAGCGCGGTGGTTTCCCTAACGGCCTTGCGTCTGCGAAGCTTTCAGGGCGGTGCAGGTCCGCATAGTATTTTCGCTGTCCAAGACAGCCGCCGAAGCAGCCTTCATAAGCTCCTCACCGACGCGCAAGCCGCCTACGCACTTCGCGTACATTGAATGGTTCTCAAAGTTTCGTCCTGTGGCGGACGCTAATCATAACATGTACCGCGTCTCTCGCGCAATTGAGGACGGCGAGCGCATGGCGAGCATCGTGCCTGTGTCCCGGCTGAAGCGCAGCGTGCACATGCTCCCTGTCTTTAGCATGGCAGAGGTCCCTCGCGATTGGAAGAGCACGACGGTTCTCGACAGGGCAGCACAATTCTACCTCAACTGCTTTACAGACAGGACAACGTACATTACATTGTATTAGACATGCACCGGCCTGCTAATTGAACGAACGCATGTCGTTCCTGAGCTCCGTCCACTTCGAGAAGAGACCCAACATTTGCTTCCAACGGCCGGCAGCCTCGCTTCGAAGCTTCTCTGCCAGCCCAGGGTCCTCAAGCTCCATCGTAGCCTGCGTGCGAAAGCCATAGGTCCACCATCGGACCAGCGAGCCCGAGCAGTGCTGGGTGAACGACCGCCGCGTCTCACCAGGCTGAATTGAGGTGTTCGAGTGCGTTAGCACGGCAGATGGCAACAGAATGGTTGATCCGGGGGGGAATTCAATGACTAGCTTGAGGTCCCAGAGGACAAGATGGCCACCAAGCTTGTAGTTGAAATTGCCGAGGGCGGTGACGGCGCACCAGCCGTAGGGGACGTTGCGCGAGTCCCGGTGAGGGATGGTGGCGGCATAGGGCCCGAAATTCCACGTGGCGGCTGGAAAGACACTGTCCTTGAACGGCTTCTGGAGGGTCGGGTCGTTGCGGCGGATGTCGTTGAGCACCTCGTCCAGGTGGCGGTACATGCGCGGCCCTGCGGAGGACGCACCAGCTGAGATGCTGTCAGACACGATCGCGTCACAGAAGGCTCGCCGCGTACCGTTGGTATGGCCGGAGAGTCGGCGGAAAGCCCAGTGCTGCATGAGTCGACCGAGGGCACCCTGGTATGTCTTATTCTTGATTGGGACGTTGAATGGCTTCTGCAATGGGCTGAATGAGTGCGGCCAGGCGAAGGAACACGACGGCCACGAACCGTGGGCCCCCCACCATACGAAAAGCCCGTGCTGAGCACGGGATAATTCCCCCTCGCGTTCTTCGGGTTTGACGTCGGGAACTTGCAGATGCGCTCCTCCGCTTCCATCGCTGCGTTGGCAGCTGGCCCTACGTCCTTCCAACTGGGGTCCCCTTTCGGCGCTCCCAGCATGTACCCCATGACGCGCTGCTCTCGATCGACTATGGCATGGCTGTCACTGCAGCAGAGAGTGAATGAGTGAGTGAGATCATGCCAAACCAGATATTCGGCTCACCCGCCGTCCCAGAGCTTCAGTTGAAATGATGGGTCGGCGAGCAGGGCTTCCGCAGAGACGACGGTGGCCTGATATGGTGCAGCCGCAGGCGCTATGCCGAGCGCTTTGGCAACGAAGGCGCCGCGAGCCGAAGGGAGCGCCTCCGCATCTTGAAAGACGGACATGGCGGCAGGCTGTCCGTATTTTTTGATGATGTGGTCGGAAGGGGCGCGAAGGCCAGACGAGCTCAGCACCTGGGCTTCCTTGGCCTTGGCATCCCGAGCCTTTCGGGCCTTGCGCTTGTGGTAGTGAGCAAGCTTCTCACCAGCTCTCGGACCATCAGAGCTGCGCGCTGCCCCGCTCGCATCACCGCTGTCCCCGGGCAAAGCGTTGGGGACTGGGAGAGATGCGGCAGCCTGGTCCGCAAGAGCTGAGGAGGGCGGTGAGGCC
This sequence comes from Auriscalpium microsporum, assembly GCA_019914985.1. NCBI lineage: Eukaryota > Fungi > Basidiomycota > Agaricomycetes > Russulales > Auriscalpiaceae > Auriscalpium > Auriscalpium microsporum. The sequence continues at coordinate 165,351 of JAHLMG010000007.1, read as the reverse complement.
AGCGTGGAAAGCGGTGCGTCTTGCGGGTTGGGGCTGTGGGCTGGGATGTCTTCGGGGCCGGTGATTGCGGTGAACACGTCGTCATGGTCCATGTCGGTGGGCAACAGGATGGCACTGTCGTGGGCCACCGGAGCCACAATGCTCGCTGCGTGCGCCGTGTCATCTTGCGAGAGCGAAGTCTTGACGCCTGCCGCAAAGTCGTAGTCGTCAGAGATCCTGTGGACCCAGTAGGGCGTGTATTCCTTCTTCGAGCGAAGCTAGTGGGGTAAATTGCAGTTAGCAAAGCAAAGCAGAGGCCAAGTAAAAGCGCACCATTTCTTTTCGGCAAGATACAGCAAGGAACAAGAGCAGTATACCTGTTGATGAAAGGAGTGGTCAGCATATGCTCAGTACGGATTTAGGGTGCCAAGAGACGTCTTGAGTGACATCATACAAGGCAAATTGTGGACTTCCCTGGCTCGGTTGAGTGTCTTTGTGGATGGGATGTAGATGACTGAGCACAGAGGTCGCAGACGCGTTCACGGTCTGTGCGTCTGTTGATCCCGCCAGCGCGGCCCCGTGATGCGTGACCAGAGCACAGCCACCGGGGCGCCTTTTCGACTTGGCTTGTCGCCCTCGCCAACCCCATCTTCCCACCATGGCGCATCAAATCATCCACGGGGGTGTCAATATCTTTCTCACTGCCCCCGGCGACTATGTGCATATTTAGTCTGTGATGTGGCCGTCTCACAATGCTGACTATTGCTACCTACAGACCTTTAACTTCCCAGGCCTGCGCACGGCGGTGTGGGTGGCCGAGAGCGCCCTTCCGGCCGCCTTCGCAACGAACGCGGGCGCTCCCTCGTCCACGGCGAGCGGCCAGACTGTGGGGAGCACAGGTGAGCCAGGTGTTGCTGCTCAGCCTGCCACCCACTCCAGCGCTGCCCCGGCATCCACGACGGCCTTCGCTGCCCCCGCGTTCCACCTCGTATTTGCCGCTGCTGCACCCACCCCCGTCTTCGCCGCCCCCTCATCCAACCCCACCGTCCCTACGCCTGTGCCCGACCCCACCGTCCCTACGCCTGTGCCCATTCCCGCACTCCCCGCCCACATATTGGCAGCTGGGCCTCCTGCTAGCCCCGCGTTTGCTACCCCCATACCGACGCCATTCTTTGCAGCCCACGCATCCCTTGCCGGCGGCTTGACAGGAGCCGCTGGGGCTCCCTCCAACGGTGCGCTGCCCTCCAATGCACCAAGGACGCCTCCGCCGTCGCCCACATTCATTGACTCGACCGCGCTGCTCGCCTCGACCGCGCTGCTCGCCTCGACCGCGCTGCTCGCCTCGACCGTGCAGCTTGCCTCGCCCGTCCCCTCCCCATCGCCTGCCGCGCCTCCGTCGCCCGCGCTAGCGCCCTCCGCATCCCCCGCGCCTTGGCCCTCTGCATCGCCTGCCACCCCCGCATCGCCTGCGCTACCCCCCGTGCCGTCGCCGTCACCTGCCCTCCCCGCGCCACCGTCGGTTGCCCGACCTGCGGTCATAGCAGCGACGCGCAGCGCATATGTAGAAGATGATGAGGACGTCCCCATCAGGCCGCTCACTCCCGCTCCCAGGCTCAAGAGACCGCGTCGCGCCTCATCTCCACCGCCGGTACCTGCTCTGGTTGCCTCGCCACGCCCGCCGCCCATGAGCCCGTTCGGGGGAGCCAACGCGCTCTTGCTCTGGGACACGTTGGATCCTCTCACCATCTGAAAACCACGCTTCGGTAAGTCCTGTAGTCATTGGCTCCTCGCATTCTGCAGTGACTTATGTTTGTTGCCCCCTAGGTGTCTATGTGTTTTGTTAGCAGCAGGTATCTTTGTGGTCTGCTTGGTCTATATATATATATACCTTCGTGTCTTGTTACCTATAGCGGCGCCTCGCGGGCCCTCTTGCTTGTTAGTTACCGGTAGCCTTACATGCCTTGCAATACAATTAGATTGGTGCTATGATGTCTACGAAATGAAGTGTGCAAACTGCAAGGCTGAAATCAGCGCGATGATGACTCAGATCATGCGTCCCTTTCTTCAGGCGACTTCGACTTCCACCATCTATTGCACTTCCTACTTCCTCCATGCAGTCCCGCATCCTACTCAACGTTGAGGTCTCTCCTGGGCGCGTCATTGTAAGTCTGTGTCTCCCATCTTGGCTGTCCGTACTGACCATGAGATGCAACCCTAGGTATTAACTCTCGATGTTTTGCCTGGTGAATCACAGGCGTACGCGTCCCACCACGACGTCCCCGACCCTTCCCTCGCCGCATGGAAGCCCACTAGCTACGCTCATGCTGCGCTCGGCGGCGTTGCGGGCGCCAACGTCGCACACTCCAATGTTGTCGCGAACGCCAATGTCATTGAGCAGTCCAATGTCGCGCGCCCCAACTTCGCGCACGGCGAATCTGATCCAACCGCGACCATCGAGGGATTGATGCGGAGGCTGGAGATCTCACTGAGGCTTGGAGGAGGAGAAGGAGGGTGGTCCGAGGTTGCGATGGAGGAGGAGGTGGAAAGACTGAGGTGCGTCTGTCAATGAGCAGGATAGAATCTTTTAAGGCTAACCTGTCTTCTGTCGTACAGGTGATTGATCACTGTACAGTACAGTACTATACACCCATGGCTCATGCTTTACCTGTCTGTACACATCCCGCCACCTCCAGCCACTCCAGTCCCTTCTTCTGGCAGCTTACATCTCCGGGGTCTCCCTGTGTGAATTCAATGCATGATCTCCCACTCCGCTGCTGTGTGCCTCAAGAAAATGTCCATTGGAAACTGGTGCAATACAAGACGAGCTACAACGCATTCTACTCAGGACAGGCCACTCCCATTTTCCTCCTAGCCGCAATCCACTTCAGTTGGCCTTTGAGTCAGAGCAGCGAAGCTGGGGGGAAAGAGGCGAAGTATCGTCATCGTCGTGTCTGAGAGGTGATGTGAGCAAGGGACAGGAAGGCAGGGAATGAACCGCACGCACGATGAGGTAGCGGTGCCGGAACCATGGCTGCTGCCATCAAAGAGGCCGAGCGCGGGGGGATTGTGCATGGTGAAGTATCCGGGTGCTGCATCCACAGGGACTAGCTGCGCCTCGGACGCGCGGACTAAGAGCATGCCGCCTGCGAAATCCCCATAGTCGGAAGGCGTCCGGGTGCCATCATCAGACGGCGCACTGTCGTGCGGGTCTGACTGGTAGGCGTCCGGGTCAACGTCCATGGCTGGGCGTGCAGGCGAGGAGATGACGGGCTGATCGAGTTCAATGGATGCGTGGGTGCCGGCAGGATCAACGGGCGGGTTAGCATCGATGTCTGCTTGCATGCCAGCGGGGTTAGAGATGCCGGGCGCATCAGCGGCGATGGGTCCGTGTGTGCCGGGATGAGCGGGGGGAGCTGCTGCGGCATGAGGTGGACCGTGCGCTGCGGGGCGATTGCTGTCCTCATGGGACTGCGGTAGGGCAAGATGAGCGGGGCCGTCCTTTTCGGCATTGTGGCCGCTTTTTGGCTCACACGACGGTTTTGGCTTTGACGTGACGCGCATGTGCTAACAGCAGGCAGAAAAAAAGGATCAGAAGGACGAATCAGCGAGTTGCAATGTGTTGTACGCACCGTTACAATGCCCCCGTCCGCTGGCCTGAATAGCACAGACACGGTCCCATGGCCGCGTATGATCACCCCCACATCTTCCAGCATGTCCTGGAGAGCAGATTAAGATGTTTAAAATGGAGCTGAGGCCCACAACTCACCTTATCTGCCATGCTGCACGACGGCAGGACTTGAAGACGACGCGCAGGCAGGGTGTGACCGCGTGTGACACCAGCGTTGTGCCCTTTATAGAAGCATTACCTCAGAATTATGAGGGGCGGGATTTCCAGATGTCGTCTCCGACAATCAAGCGCTCCCTGTTGGCCGTCGTCTTCACGGCGGCCGCCCGTTCCAACTGCGCCAGGTTGAAAGTCCGATGCTCGTCGAGGTAGTAAGGAGGGGGGTGGATCTCGTCGGTGATCTGGGTGGCCCAGGGCGGAGCGTACACGATTGTTGGCATCTGCTGGAATGGCGTCAGAAAAGACAATACGACGCACGCATACGCCACGTACCTCGTCCGGCCAGGTGTAAGTCTCCGTACTAAGCGACATTTTCGTGGCGACTACACGAGGACTTGCGTACAATGGTAGGGCAGCGATCTGCTGAGGTGGATGGGGAGGCGGAGGATGAGCAGCTTGTCCTGCATTATATAGCTGAGACGGGCCACCAGCAGTGACCAGAAACGCACCTGTTAGAATATGCGGCTCGGCCTCGATGCTGGGTGCGAGGCACGGAGAACTGGGCGCGAGGCACGGAGAAGTTGCTGCACCCTCGCAAGCAGCATTCGGCTTGACTGAATCGGCCACCGGCATGCGAAACGCATATCCCGCACTGCGGATACCTAGGCGCGAGGAGCACGAGGAAGGGGAGCTGGTACGGGTATGGAAGTCAGCAGGCGCGCGAGCATGAGAATGAAGTCTACGCACCGTCGTCGCAGAGATTCCACCGAGATGATCCACCGTATGCGCGCGCGCCTGAAAAGCGAACGCGCGGCATTGTAGGAAACCCGTCCACGCACGTCTGACAAACGCGGGGCGGGCACATATCGTACATGCTCAGGAGGTTAGGAGTGATGAGACGGAAGAGTGGTCGAAGTGTGAGGGGTCATAAGGTCGAGGGAGATGGGCAGACGAACGGGACGGAGGCATCAGTGAATCAAGTCGACAGTGCTTGCAGGATCACCCTGCAGGATCGCCGTGCAGGAACAGGCCATCTCTGATCGGCCGGGACAGTGTCGTCGAGCAAGGGTTGCGTAGGGTGGGATCGGACAGGATCGTGGGCGATCCCTGTTGCGACGCTTGTGGGGGATGTGCCGCGCGCGCCTGAAAAGCGCGGGGCATTGGAGGCAGGCCGTCCACTCACGTCTGAGAAACGCGGGGCGGGCACCTAATCATGCATGCTCAGGAGGTCACCGGCGATGAGAGTGAAGAGTGGTCGAAGAGCAAGGGGTCCCAAGGTCGAGGGTGATGGGGGCAGACAGATGGGACGGAGGCGTCAAGTGAAAGAAGTCGACAGCGCTTGCAGTAAGCGCCCCTTAGATGGCACGTGGAGTGAGCGCCCATGATATGGCACGTGGAGAACAACGCGTCGGCGCGTTCAACATGGACACGGTTGCTGAACAGAGGTGGGCGAAGGCAGCCGAAGCACGCTGTCGAAACACAACACGTCTACAATATCCTCGCGGCCCAATGACCAGCAAAAGGATCAGACCACGCCGAGCGACAGCTCTGAAGCCGCCATGTGCTCGACGCAGAAAGGCATCGGTGAGGCCTTGAGGAGCGCAGGCCCGCAGAGGTGTTGATGGAGGTGGGCGAACAGGTTCCGTACACGCGCGCCTTAAAGGCGCGGGATGGTTGCATGACGTCCGTACACGCACGCATGAAAAGCGCGGGAGGGGTATTTTGGATGGAGGTGGGCGAACAGGTTCCGTACACGCGCGCCTTAAAGGCGCGGGATGGTTGCATGAGGTCCGTACACGCACGCATGAAAAGCGCGGGACGGGTATTTTGGACGTATTGGCGGCGGGAGTTGATTCTATGGTGGGAGGAGAAGCGAAAGGGCTCGCGCAGGCCCGCCAGGTGCCAGCGCATCAGCCAGCACAGCCACTGATGCGGACTTGCCAGCGCATCAATCCGCACAGCCACCACTACAGCGCACTGCCGCCGGCACGTCCTATTCGAATTTCTTCCCCTCTACCCTCACTTGATCTGTGCGCGCTCGATGACGGGACATGGCAGGCAACCGGCCTCTAGCAGGAAGTCCACAAGTCGTGGTCGACTTCGCCTACCCGAGGTGATTCCCGATTCTGTCCCTGGTGCCCTCCCGCTGCCTGCGCGTTTGCCCCCGCTTGCTGGCGGCTCACGGAACTCCGGCCGGAAGGTTAAGTCTGGCGGCTCGGGGCAATCAGCCATTAGGTTTCGGCGGCCGAACGCCCATGGTGCGTGGCTTGTGACGGCTATGCTAACCCATCTGATGTTTTGCATGTAGACGCGACTCCGCGGCTCAAGAATCGCGGCATGGGCAAGGTCTTCAAGAGCTTCGAGCAAAGAAATGAAAAATTGGTGCGGACAGCGCTGGACAACGCTGGTAACATTCAGTCTCAAAGCTTTCAGGCTGCTCATATTACTGACCGATCTATTAGTTACTATTGATGTGGACCTGCGCCAACTTGCCGCCATTGCAAAGGCGCTGGACGAGGAAGGTGTCGACCAGCTCCTGCAGGGCGAGTTGTCCCACCTTCTGCCGCAAAGTTTCGACGACGGAAAGCCCAGGGCCTTTTTCGACCGAAACGGCCTGCTCATCGCGTTCCACTTTCCGGGGTTCCTCTCGCCCGACGTCAGGGTGCGTTCCCATTCTGTCCTTAGTCCGCCGCTGGCCTGACTCTTGTTCTCTTCTCAAGCGGAACCACGCGAAGTACCTCGAGGAGTACGCGGACGCATACCCGCCCACATTGTCCGCCGATAAGAAGGGGCGCGGCGCGGCAGAGGGCTATCGCGCCGAAGGGCACAACAAGTGGGGGTGCCACCATGTCTCACCCGCCTGGCACGAAATTGGCCACCCAGTACGTCACCTGTTTTATTTCACCCCGCCGCGGCCACTGAACCACGGGGACAGCACGATCCCGCGCTACCCAGCAAGACATTTGCCGGCACGAAGCCGCACGCCGCAGCCACGCAGCACCTGCTTTCCCAGCTGCAGATCTTCCAGATGCGCCTCGAGCATTTGATCACCATCGCCACACCCGACGCCCGGCGTGCGTACAAAGCCGCTATGGACCACCTTCGCAAGGGCACGACCACGGCAAATCACGCGAAGGGTTGGTCGTCGTCTTTCGGCGGCATTGCCATCATCTACAACCGCGTGACACCGGCCCATCGCGACGCCAAGGGTTGTATGGCGGGGGTTGACGCACTGTTGACCATAGGCCCGTACTCGGGCTGCTCACTGGAGCTGCCCGTCCTGCGTACGAGCGTAAGCTATGGATCCGGGACGCTCCTTCTCCTGGTGGGCTGCATTATACCTCATAAGGTCACGCCCTGGAACGCGGGAGGACAGCGTCTGTGCCTAGTGCACTTCACTCACAAGGACATCCTGGATGACTTCGAGGTTGAGCATCCCCAGTTTACTACGTTCGAGGCCCTTCGTGCCGCCTATCCATCTCTCGCATCCCAGTAGAAACTTGTTCACTGTTAATTAAATTTCAAGTGTGCGCCTTGCCGAGCACCGGACAGTGGATGTGTGCAAAGCAATGTGTTCTTTTTACTCAAGTCATCCGTTCCTTGCAAGACACAATGACAAGCTCACAGAGCGCATGCACACAATATCTTCGCCCAGTCCCATGCCGCTTCGATCTCCCCGTTCCCCACCTCCTCCTCTATCTCGAAGCCGCTGTAAACATGTCAGCCAAACCCCAACCGAGATCTGCGGCAACATGTACCCACCCGGCCAGCCCCATGACGGGCTTGTAAAGCTCCTCGTTGACAAAGGAAGGGCCCACACCGCCCACGCTGGTTTCCCGCAGGTCTGTGCGCGCACGTCTGATAAACGCGGGCAAGAGCACTGAGCATGGTGGGCGTCCTCTGAGACTCGCAGGAAACCCGCATGCGCGCAAGGCATAGAAATGCGGGACTGGTGCAGGCCGTGGACGTGGTCGGGGATACAACGCTATGCGCGCACGTCTGATAAACGCGGGCGGGGTTGCACGATCGCGCCTGCGGGGGAGAGCGTTGTAGATGCGACAGTAGTGCGGCCACGTGAGGGTGGCCGTTATATCGAATCGAAGAGGAACGAGGGGGATGGCCATGGACTGCAGAGGTTGGCTGATGGGGGAAGACATCAAGCTATTCGCATGCGTGCTGACGGTGCAAGTCGTTAGCGCTGGCCGCGCTAAGCGCTCTGAGTTCTCGGACCGGCGATAAGCGCTCTGATGATCCGATCGTCCGTCTTCTCCGTCGCCTCGTCACTTCACCACTGCTGAGCTCGCGCCCTATCGCGTTACCCTCGCTCGTCACCCTCTCTCACCCTCATCACCTCACTCCTCACCCAGGACAACCAAGGTATGTGACCAGCATCTTACATGTCGACATTCTGACCAGTGACGCGTGACGATCGGACAGCGAGCTGCACCGCCGCCTCACCACCTCTCCCCGTATCCCCTCGCCTCCGCCCGCCATCCAAACCTCCCTCCCCCCCACCAGAGCCCCCGCCCGCGCTTCTCAGGCGCGCGTGCACTCTTCCCCGCGCTTTTCAGGCGTGCGTCGACATCCCCACCACCTCTTGCTCGTATCCCCTGACCTCCGCCCGCCATCCAACCCTCCCCCTGCCCCGCCATCAAAACTTTGCTGCCCCCAACCAGACCCCCGGCCGCGCTTCTCAGGCGCGCGTGCACTCTCCCCCGCTCCCCCGCGCTTTTCAGGCGCGCGTCGACATCCCCGCTAAGCGCTCAGTGCACCCAATCCCAGCATGGCCCCCGACACCCTGAAATCATCCGCGGAGGTCAGTAGCAAAAAAGGCGACGACAGCAGCGTCAAGACAGCGCCCACCACGTTCACGTATCAGGATGTTGTCGCTGCGGCGAGTCGAAGCGCCGCCCGCGGAGCCCACTTCGTCCTCCGCGCGATGGATTGCGAAGTCCTCGCATGCTGGGAGAGTGGACGCGGGTCCGTGTGTGTCTCCAGTCCGAATACGAAATGGATTCCGGAGGTTCCCACCCACCGCGAGCATCGTACCTTCAGTTACTTCGCCGACGGCATGTTGGGGCCATTCGAGCTCATGAAGTGGCCCCAGGTCTACGACGCCATGTATCCTCATAGCTGTGCTGCGCCATTGAACCCGACGCTTCCCCTTCCCGTGTCCGACGACAGAGATGTGCCGGTCACATTCAAAGACACGGCCGTGCCATGGATGCAGTGGTCGCCAACGCTCCTCCAAGAATGGAGCCGCACGAGCAGCACGACGATAGGGTGCCTAGCACAAGATGCCAAGCTCCGCCTGCAGCAGGCCCACTCTGAAGTCGACGAGATGGTCGCAAAGATCGGCGCGGAACTCCCCAAGCAGTCCAAGCGCCCAGTGGACGGCAACCAGCTAGACCCCGCTCTGCAGTTCGCTGAGAGGCTGCTCTCGAAGGCGAAGTCAGTGAGCGGCGTCCTGGCCGGGGAGCCGATGGCGTCGTTCGAGGTCCTCCAGTTCTTCCGGGAGAGCCAGCGTCTCCTCCTCGAGCTGCGGGCCTGGGTTATATACATGCTCGTCGTTAAGCCGAGGGTCGAGAACCCGCGCTTTAACGCCGTCCACTGCCTGCCTGTCCGCGGTATCATCACGGAGAAGATACTGCTCGCGGAGACAATGTTTCGTGTTGGAGTGCCGGTCTGGCTGGTGCGGGAGCCCTACACCATCAGCGACGCGACGACCGTTCTCATACCCGTGCGCCCCACACCGGTTTCGAAGTACCTGAGCAACAAGCAGTTCATGATCGAGGGGAACAAGTACAGGAGGGCGCCTCCGTGGGAGGATGGACTGAGTCTGGACGCCATGATGGTGGGGTTCAGCGAGCAGCTTTTTCGGTTCAGCCTCAGCAGTCAGCCCCTTGTGAGCGCAAAGGTAGCGCTGGGAGCGGAGGATCGCCTCGAAGCGGCGAAGGCGGAGCAAGCGGCGCTGGAGGCGACGGCGACGCAGCATGGTCCGGACCCTTCCTCAGGTTCAGGTGGGTCAGGGTTCCTGTCCATGCTAATTACACGATTTGATCGCTATCCTCATGCTAGTACCTCGCCCGCCCGTCGGGCGCTCCCAGAAGACCGGGTCAGAGCGTTTGGCGAAGGCGGAACCGAAGCCTGCCTGGCTCACAGCGGAGTGTGCCTTCTTGGCCGTTGTCATCGCGCGAGACCCTGCCCTCGCGGTCGCACATCCGCACCGGCCGCAGCTCTACCACCTCCCTCCCATTCATCTTTTTTTCAATGAAGGCAGCATCCAGGGCGGCAGAATTCACAATTGGTTACGAATCCGGCCATGGTGCATCGCGCAAACCATCAGGCCACCGGAGGGGGGAAGGGTGGTTCTTACGGCTGGCCAATGGCGCGTAGCCCTGGAGGGGCGCTACTACCGGATCGACATCCCCGCCGACCGTGACATTCGGCCGCAGTCGTCGCCCGTCGACATCGCCAAGCTGCCTCCGCCCCCTCCCAAAACTGGCACGGCCGCCGGGCCGCAGCGCGAGCCGGACCGGCGCGCGCGGCGGCGCGCGGCCGACCGCATCGACGTCAACGTCCGCTTCGGTGTCCACGGCGGCTTTGAACCCTACCGGGAAGAGTTGCAACCACTCTGGGGGGCGCGGGAGCTTCCCCGTGCGCAGGTAGATTGCGACACGCGCGTTTGGATGGAAGTGACGTGGGAGTTGTCTTGCATGAATTTCCGTCTCGAGCTCATGGCGCTCGACCGCATCATGGATCCTGCTGCGTACTCGGAGGAGTCGGGCTGGGGCACGGCGCGCGAGGAGGAGGTCATGCTGATTTGGGAGGGCGACGGGAAGGTGCGGCCGATGTGGGATCGCCGTGAAGTTGTGTGCGGCATTGAGAGTCTTACGGACAGCAGGCGACTTGGGGCGTTCACGCGATGGGCGCGCGTGCTGAATTCTTGGCCTGCCGCGAAGGGGAAGCTGCCGCAAACACCGGAGGGCACCACGCAGGACCTTTTCGAGGCACAGATCGCCCGTTTCTACTGCTTCCAGTTCTATTCCGTGTCGGGTCGCCTACCGTCGTTCCCCCTGGTCGCTCCTAGCTCGCTGTGTCGTCATTATCAGTAGGCCGGCTTTGGGCCTGTATTTGTAATGCTCTATTGAAATGCGTCGGCGAAAACGCCGTGTGACAGATCGAGTTGAGTGATCGAATTTGCTAACAAGGACACCGACGGCGTCCGGACCTCTTGCTAGCGGCAGGAGGGGGCCGGGCGGCGGGTTATGAGCTGATGCGTCAGGGCGGGGGCGGGAACGGGAAACGGACTACGGACTTGTTTGAATTCAGGGCCTCGGTCACGTGGCGCGGTACGGCGGACAGGCGCAGAGAGACAGTGCAGAGTTAAGTCCTCCCCCGCCGATCCCTCGTTCGCACGTCGCTCACTGCATCCTTCACTGCCATTCTCCATGCCCTCCTCCTGGAAATGGCGCAAAGAGGAGTCTGCCTGGCTGGCAGAGGTTTCCGACAAAGAATTCGCCGATCGAGAGCTCGCGCAACCTAAGGCGGTGGAGTACTCTCTCGACAACATCGCTGCGAGGATCACCGCCCTCTACGAAGAGCAGTTCAAGCACGCTCACCAGGGGGAATCGGAGGAACAGTACCAAGCTCGCGTCAAGAAATCGCACAAGAACAAAAACCGAATAGTCCGCCGGGTCGTGGGAGAGACCGAGGAGGAGCGTCTCCTGCGTCTTGCCGCGTGCCCCAAGGTGAGTGGCCTGTCCGCATCCCTGTCGCCAGCGCCTGACCTGTATCGCAGAAGATCAGGGGCTACCTCGATGGGCAGAGCGCGAAGTATCGAGAAGCGCTTCTGGCTGCTCCGCAGATAACTCGCCTCCCACCAGTTGCAGCGAAGGCGGGGTCCGCGTGGAAGGTCTGGCAGAGTGCAGACTGCACTCACGGTGACAAACCTGCCATCCAACCGGGGGAATCACCTGCAACATACCAGAAGAGGGTCTCGGCCGCTTACCATGCTCTGAGCGCGGATGATATCAAGGCGCTCGAAGCGCTCGGTGCGGAGGAAGCGGCGCCCAGCAACAGCAGCTCCGAGTTGGAGCGCCAGAAGTAATGCCCCGTCCATCACTTTCTCGCGCAGTGACGCTGACGCCTTTGCCCCCCAGAAAAGCTGCCGGCATGGTTGAGGCTATTAATCGACAGGCACAGCATTGGTACGAGGAGACGGGCTGGGTCGGTCTGTACATTGCGGGCGGTCCTTTGGAAGGTGGACGTACCGGAGCTCACATGTATGTGTTGAGCCTCCCACACGCTAATCACCTCTCATTGCGTTATTGTAGCATGCCGATAGGTCAGACGCCGCAAGAGGAAGACTTCGAGCAGTGGCTTGTACGGCGCACTCCAGATTGGACTTCGCAACACATCCGGATAGAACTCCTCGCGTTCATGGAGAAGATCTTCGGTACGCAGTCACCCTGAGGGACAGTGCAATAGCGACTGACGTACCGATGCCAGGAAACCGACCCGGACTCGACACGACGGCCGCGCCGTCAGCGGAGTCCTCAGGGAGCGTGTACGTGCCTGTTGCAGACACTGCGACCGTTGACACCCCGCTCAACAACATGGGCGCTGCCCCCGACACCGCGCCCGCCACCGCGCCCGCCACCGCGCCCGCCACCGCGCCCGCGTCGGACATTACGCCTGTGGCCGACACCACGCTCGCTGTTGCAGACACTGCGACCGTTGACTCCCCGCTCAACAACATGGACGCTGCCTCCGACACCGCGCCCGACACCGCGCCCGGCACGGCGCCCGGCACGGCGCCCGCGTGGGACATTACGCCTGTGGGCGACGCCGCGCTCGCTGTTTCAGACACTGCGACCGTTGACTCCACGCTCAACAACATGGACGCTGCCTCCGACACCGCGCCCGACACCGCGCCCGACACCACGCCCGGCACCGCGCCCGCGTGGGACATTACGCCTGTGGGCGACGCCGCGCTCGCTGTTTCAGACAATGCGACCGTTGACTCCCCGCTCAACAACGTGGACGCTGCCCCCGACACCACGCCCGTGTCCGACACCTCGACCCTGCCAGAGGCCGGACCGGACGGGCCGATTGCCATGCACACTGCCGACACGTCGGAGCCCCAGTCCGCTCTGGTCATGCTCCCCGAGGCTCAACCTGCTGCCTCGCACAATAATCGCAAGGGGGCCAAGAAACGGAAGTCTGCCGCGCATGACCCTACGGAGGCCCCGGCCACCAAGAAGCCGCGCACGAGCGAGAAGCAGGGCACAACCAAGAAGCCGCGCACGAACATCCCCGCTGCGGTGCCTACCGCGCCGCCGGTGGACCGTCCTGGAGCGCGGGTGCGCAAGGCATCGGACAGAGCGGCAGGACGTGAACTGTGCGTATCCCTAGCCGTCATTACTCCCCGCAGCACACTAAGACGTTGCTAGTCAAACATTAGCCGAGAGGAAGGAGGCGGAGCGTGCGCTCGTGCAAGCGCAAGGGGAGGCCAAAGTACGCCGAGGCGCCAAGGCCGGAGTGCGCAGGAAGACGACGCCCGATGGCCGTGGGAAGTAGGCCGCTCGTCGATGATCAGCGGTGTTATCCCCGAATTTGTGACCAATCTAGATTCTCTAAGCGTCGCTTTGCTACGTCTACCTGCTCTTTGCTCTGACGACAGGGCCGCATTCCCGCCGACTCAGCGGACCAATATGCCCTGAGTTTAGCTTTAAGGCTTCGGCAAGACGTCGCGTATCGAGAGATTCGCGTATCGAGAGATTTGGTTTTCGTAAGGCTCCAGTGGTGCATGCAAAGGCACTCGCTCACGTCGGGCACTAGGGCAGGGGAGGGTAGGGGCAGACAAGAGACAAATTCTTCGAAATGCCGCCGAACCGCCGCCCAGGAGGATGGCTGGCCGCCCTGGCGCTGGAAGGTGCGGGTCTCTGTGATTCATGCGCGACGGGGATGGACACGTCAAGACATTTAAACGGATGGATTCTGACCAGAGCTCAGCACCAACATTCCAGAACACTTGCCATCCTTCGTCGACAATGGTCCACCTCGCACGCACCGTCCTGCATTCGTCTCTCGCGTACAGCTCCCGTCTCAAGAGAGCTTGCTTCGTGGACGCGGAGGCCCGCAAACCCGACATCGTGTCCTCCGCCTGCTTTCACTGCGGCGCGTACGGACGCCTGGGGATGACATACAAGCCTGAGCATGCCGGCCAGTGGCACGCAGTGGTGAGTGACACTTTACCGGCTTGCCTCTTTGGCCGCTGAATGGACGCATTTCGCAGTGCCTGAACCCGCAGTGCCCGTGGCGCAAGGCGGGGCGCAAGGCCCGAGCGTGGTACCCGGCGCAGGAGTTGCCTACGGCTGACAGGGTCGCTGCCATCGAGGCTGTCCGCGCGGCGGATGAGGCGGCGAAGGCTGCGCACAAGATCGCTAGGGCCGCCGAGGCGAAGCACGCGAAAACGTTGAAGGCGAAAACGTTGAAGGCGAAGGCGAATGTATGTACCACTCTGTCCGCTTCACGCCACTCTCTGACCACGCCGCAGGGTGGACGCGCGCGCAAGAACCGCGGGTCGCGCGGCGAGGGCAGTGCGCTGCGCGATGAGCAGATGGACGGCGACGCGCGCCTTGCCGCCTTGATTGCCGAGGAGGAGGTCACGGGTGTGCGCGCTGCAGCCGAGCAGATAGACCAGGACATGGCGATCGCGCTCGCCCTCGTCGACGCTGACGCTGACGAGGGCGCGGAACGCAGCTCATCTGTTGTTCCAGAGTCCGTCACCCAGGAGGTAAGCAGTCATCCACGCGCCGCACCCCGGGATGCTCTCTGATGGCAGGTCTTGCAGACGATGCGCACGAGCAGCGATGGAGGAGAGGCGGATGGCTCGCGGGACCCGTCGGGCGACGCCGACGCTCCCGCCGACGGCGACGCACCCGGCGATCACAGAGACGACGGCGATCGGAGCGATGGCGATGAGGCTGGCGGTCTTCCTGTGAGCCCGCCAGCGTACAAGGCCATGCGGATCACGTTGTGGCGGGCGGTGCGTTCTGACTTCCACTTATGCTGTAGGCTGATGCTGACCGGCTCCGTCAACAGGGACATCTACGCTACGCTTTTCGACACATCCTGTGCACCGCCGAGTTCATCCCTGCGTACGCGATCACCTTGGAAGAGATGGAGGCCGCCGGGTTCGCAAACAACACCCAGACCCAGTACTGGGACCCCGCTCGCACCAGGTGGGCTCCGGATAACTACCAACGCTTCGATGACCCGATCCCACTCCCGGATGCGGCGCAATACGTTCTGATTCGCGCGCGAGACACCCACGGCGATGTCCTCAACAGTTTCGGCACGGAAGTCCGGTGGCTGGAGAGCCAGACGCCACTCGAAGGGCTGCCATTCACCGTCGTCGGACTGAACGGCTCCGCCGAACCCCTCCCGGAGCCCACCCAAGACGCAGATGGCGCCACTGCCGCCGAACCCCTCCCGGAGCCCACCCAAGACAGTGATGGTACCACTGTCGCTACCGAATCGCCTCCCCCTTCATCGCCTCCCCCTTCCCTGCCGGCCACCGCCGGTTCTACGAGCGCTGACACCGCCCAGGCGATTTCCCCTCCACCGCCGTACTCGTCTGTCGTCGGAGGTCGCGGTCGTGACGACGCGCCGATGGTCGACTTGGAGGCTCTGCGGGGTCGTCAGCTCCGGCGTCACGACACGGCGTTCTACGGAGAGGATCAGCTGGGAAGGGGCCCGTGGAGTTCCGTAGTCCCAGGCGCCTTCAGGCCCACGAGGTCGCCGCCGATCGAGAGAATCTGGGCTAACACTAACGCAGCCGGGGGGCGTGTACAGCCGATGGGGCGAGGCGAGGGCTCGTCGACTGGACCGCAGCAAGGACGTGGTGTCAAGAGGCCGGGCGAAGACGACCACGTGGAGGGTACGTCGACTGGACCACAATCTAAGCGACGTGCGCTCGATGCGCCGCCTGCGAGCGATGTCGGACGGCGTGAGCGTCAGGCTACGGACAGAGCGGCTGGGATTGGACTGTGAGTACTTTGGTTTGTGTGTGTCAATAGCAATCTCCTGAGCCTTCCATCAGCCGGAGCCTGCTCGACAAGAAGACCGACGCCGCCCGCGCCTATGCCCGATCGCCCGCCGCCCTCTCATCCGCCGCGCCGACGTCCGCCGCCCCGTGGTCTCGTGTGCCCGCGCCCGCCGCCGCGCCCTCCGCCGTTTTTGGGGCGCGTGCATTGGGGGCAGGCACGTCCTCCGCCACCACGTCCTCCGTCCCCGCGAACGGTCGCCCGTCCACCCGAGTGTTTGGGGCGCCGACGTCCTCCGCGACCAGGTCAACGCCCTCCGCCGTTTTTGGCGCGCGTGCATTGGGGGCAGGCACGTCCTCCGCCACCACGTCCTCGTCCACCGCAGGCACGTCCTCGTCGGCCACGTCCACCGCCGTCCCATGCACCGTCAGCGACAGCGACGACGACGACGACGTTCACTCCGAGTGGGTGTGGATTCGGGGCAAGTTTGTGAGGGTTTGGGACCTCACAAAGCCTACCAAAAGGAGGCGTACCGACTAGGCCACTGGCGATGCAACGGCGCTCACGGGCGCACATAATTATTTTAGCACAAATTCCATTTCGTCTGTTCTAAAATACAGTTGGGTTTTTAATGAGAACTTGTCTGTGCCAGGTGTGAATGTGAACGTATGTATTATACCAACTACGCTACGTTGTGATGTGAAGTGAAGACAAACGAACACGTGGTTGCGGAATATGCCGGGACCTGATAAGCGCTCGGCTTCTCCGTCGCCCACCACTGCTGAGCTCGCGCTCTCTAGCTTTGCCCTCCCTCCTCACCCTCTCACCCTCTCATCACCTCACCCTTTCATTCTTATCACCCAAGGACCAAGCTCTCCAGCCAAGGTATGTGAGCACGATGCGGTATGTAGACATTCTGACGATCGGACAGCGAGCTGCACCACGGCTCCGGCCGTATCCCTGACCAGGCTGACCTCCGCCCGCCATCCAACCCTCCCTGCCCCCCACCAGAGCCCCCGCCCGCGCTTCTCAGGCGCGCGTGCACTCTTCCCCGCGCTTTTCAGGCGTGCGTCGACATCCCCACCACCTCTTGTTCGTATCCCCTGACCTCCGCCCGCCATCCAAGCCTCCGTGCCTCGCACCAGAGCCCCCGCCCGGCCCCAATCGCCATCCAACCCTCGCTCCTCCCCACCAGAGCCCTATCTGTGCTCCCTGCAGATCACCCGCATGCAAGCGAGACAAGGCTGGCAGAAGGGCCGTCAAAGGCGCGGTTCCGGCCATGGCCCAGCGGAAAAGGGGCCGAATTACGAGGGCATCGGGTGCTACTACACGCTCGATTCGCGTGCTAAGACTGGCCCGGAAGCGTCGGAGCCGGAGCTCATCTCCAAGAAAAAGAGAGGGACCTACTCCAAGCGCAACGTCTTCCTCCGGCACTACCCCAAACGCGGAGACGGCACATTTGTGTTGGACGAGTTCCTGGAGGGCGCACACGACTCGGACGACGACTACTGGGGCGATAGCGACGTCGACGGGACAGGTGCGTAGTGCATTCAATAATCCGACTTGCGCGGCTCATCGCCATGCAGGGTTCGCGACGGTCTCTGTGGCCGCCCCAGCGCCGGCAACCTGCGACACAGGTACCTCCAACCACCCGAATGTCGCACCCCCGGGCGCAGCCCCTTCGACGACCGCGACGAGCGCGACGACCACGACGACCGCGACAACCGCGACAACCGCGACGAGCGCGACGACCATGACGACCGCGACGACCGCGACGACCGCGACGACCGCGACCTTGACCGCCGCCCCGTCGACGGCCGCCCCATCGATTGCCACCCCGAAGATGTCAGTGCAGGAGTGGAAGCAGCGGCGGCGCATGGGTGGTGAGCCCGAGGACTGGACAGGCCCTGCCGCGGCGCGCGGGCAGTTCTGGACGCCTGCCGGGCAAAAGGCAGGCCCGGAGGCACCTGTGCTACATGGGCAGATGGGCTCAGCATCCCTCCCTGGGTTGCCCCTCTCACCCACGGGCGGCGCGCAGGCACCCAAGCGTCGCAGGCCGCGCAAGCGTCGCAATGGGTCGCCGGACCGCTCTCGCTCCCCCATCCGCCGGGAGTTGTCTCCGGCGAGACGTCACGGTTCACCCAGGCGCAGCTCGTCCCCTGGGCGCGGGGACAGGTCTTCAGCGCGTCGCGGAAGGACCCCTCCGCGCCGCGCCGGATCGCCTGTGCGGGCGCACGGCCATCCTGGGGGAAGTTCTACTCGGCCCGCGGGAGCCGCATCCACTTCGCGCATTCGTTAGTACTTGAACTGGGGTGGGTTGGATGGAGGCGCGGCCCTGAAAACGTGTTCACCTATGCCACTAATAAATATGCAGCCTGCCGTATTTACATGTATAAGTAGTCGTGGTCACAAAAAAACGCCCGTATTGTCGCCAAAAAAGAGTGTGAAGCCGGCACGGCGGGAACCCGGCCCGATGCAGATGTTGACGTTTGTTTGCGCCGCGTCAACGGCGCCCGCGACAGTCAGAGCTCGCCATCCACCAGCAACCATCCCCGCCGTCAATCGTGCCCTGCCTCGCCGCGTTTATCAGACGCGCGTTGAGCGCACCCTCCGCCGTCTACGTGCCCCGCCTCGCCGCGCTTATCAGGCGCGCGTTGAGCGCACCCGCCACCGTCAAGCATACCTCGCCGTGCTCGGAGCCCCCGCGACTCAGAGCTCGCCATCCGCCAGCAACCGTCCCCGCCGTCAATCTTGCCCCACCTCGCCGCGTTTATCAGGCGCGCGTTAAGCGCACGCACCACCGTCAAGCATACCTCGCCGCGTTTATCAGACGCGCGCTGTGGGTTAGAAGGGTCCGAGCCAGAGAAGACCCATGCGGCGGACTCCTAGAAAATCAAAGGCGGCTCGTCTGCAGCCGACTGGCCAACAGGGCTTCAGCCTTGAGAGCTGGTTTCATGCGGCAAAACATGCTCGCCCGTCGCCAGTGGAGGCCGCGTCGACTTCGGCGACCGCCCCCGCGACCGCGACCGTACCTGCAATCGTACGCGCCGCTTCTCCTAATCCATTTGACACCACCGGCACGGAAGGCGATACCCAGGAGCAGGCGGAGGGCATCAGCGGGGAGGCGGGCGAGGATGGGAAGGCACCAAGCAATACCATTGTGCGTACTGTTGACAGACCTACTGCGCGGTTTGAATGCTGAGAGGTCGCGCGTCGCTACAGAAACCTAACGAGCGCATGACGCAGTTTCTTGGGCAGTACGCTCAAAACGCACAGGCCGCACTATTCCGCCGCGAGGTCGGCCCCGAAGACAAGCGATGTGCGCGGTGCCCCGCGGAAAGCAAGGGTGTGGCTACGGCCCGCTGTGTCGACTGCTTGCACCGCCGCCCCCTCTGTCGCGAATGCCTTCTGGATGGACATCGGTGGCTGCCGTTCCACCGCGTGGAGGAATGGTCGCCCTCTGAGCGATTCTGGCAGCGAACGACCTTATCCAAGCTCGGCCTCGTCCTTAATCTCGGCCATGGAGGCCTGCCATGCAAGACCTTCAAAACCAGGGGCGATCTTCGAGTGATGACCATCGTACATGGGCGAGGTATTGAACGCATCCAAGTGAAATTCTGCGCGTGCATCCAGGGCAATGCCAGAACGATCGCGTCCGACTTCGATCAGCTCATGGATTGCGACCTGTTTCCGGCGTCCTGGGTGCGACCGATGACGGCGTTCACCTTGGCGGTGATGAAGGACTTTCAATTACTGGCGTTGCAAACACAGGCGCCCGCCGGCGATCTCATGAGGTACCTGGCGAGATCGAGCGACAACATTGACCCCGATGACGTGGACGTGAGTGGTACGGCGATATCGGCGTCAGCACACCATTGAAATTGGTTCGCAGGACCGATACCGGGAGTACATGATCTCACAGCGAGAGTTTGCGTACCTTTCTGCCACCAAACGCGCGAATGAACAGCCGCGTCGCGACATGAACGCGGGTTCTCTGGCTGTGCTGTGCCCGGCATGCCCGCAACCTGGCATCAACATGGATCCTCACTGGCAGACGCGAGAGGATGCTTTGCGGTGGGTGTTAGATTCTTTTGGCGCTTCGAGCGCTCGAGCTGAACCTGTTGGGCAGATTCCTGGACGCCATGTACTACGCCACAGATGGCAATTTCCATTTGAATCAGAAGATCAAGCCCATGGACATGGCGGACACGCCTCTGACCATGGGCGCCGCTTACTTTGCCCACGAGGGGGACTACACGAAGTTCCTGCCGCGGGTGCCCCCCAGAAAGGAGCCAGAGGTAAGCGGCGAATATCTGCAGCGTTGCATGGCCGCAAGGCGCTCATGAATGATAATCGCAGGAAACGACATGCCATGAGTTCGGGGCGCTGGGATACGGCGCGCATACCGGGAAAGTGTCTGGCGTCGTCGGTCTCTACTGCCAGAGACACATGTTCGCGTTGGCGGGTGGGCTTGTGGATCTACAGAAGGGCGAAAGGTGCGTACGTGGCTGCGTTGGAGGATTCGGGATGCTGACAGGGCCTTTGGTGTGCCAGATTCGCCAACGTCGACTACGTAATGCTGACGGCGCTGCAGCCCTACATGGACTTGACGACGCACGTATCCGGCTACGACATAAACTGTCAGTACCGCATCAACCTCGAGGATCGATTGAAGTGGATGCGGGAGAACACTGCCGATCTAGGGTCAATCCAGAAGTACCGCATTCCGTTGACGTTGGCGGCGGTGGGAAAATTTCATCTTCCCGCCCATTGCGCGGAGTGCCGCATCTTCTTCTCCTTCCACTTCCTGCCCTGGTGTGCTATGACGGACGGCGAGGCCGCGGAGCGCCTCTGGGCGATACTGAATTCCATCGGGAATGCCACGAGGGAGATGACGCCGGGCAACAGGCACGACTTCATCAACGCGATGCTTTCCGACCTGAATGCGCGAAGAGTCCACGGCATTGGTGCGGACTGCTGCTCAACTTACGCGCGTCGTGTACTGACGTTGTCGCAGCGAAATACCTGGCGAGGAAGCACAACGAGGCCGCGGACGCGTTGGTGTGGGTCCGGGAGGAGCTCGACCTCGTGGAGCGGGAGGCGAAGGAGTCGGTAATCGAATGGAGGCAGGAGCTGGCAACCTGGCAAGCCGACGTCCTCAACATCAAGAAGCACAAGGACATGAGCAATCCATTCGAGCCCGAAAAGTCGGCAGGTGCGTTGGCGGGCGTCGCCCATGATTAGCTTTCGAGTCGCTGACGCGCGTCGCAGTGATGACGAAAGCGGATGCGTTGGCGGTCCACATTGCCAGAGTGGACAAGAACTCCGGGACGGCGGGTCTGGCGAGAGCCATTTCAGATGGCGTGGACCTCGACGCAAGGAGGTAAGTGGCCCCGGCGAGTCATATGCCCGTGTGCCTTTGCTAATCGTGTTGGCGTAGGTCAAACTTGATCCGGCGGCTGAGAACGAAGCATATGGTCGGGGACCCGTTGGTCGCCGAGGAGTACAAGAAATACATGGCGGACATGGCCGCGTGGAAGCTCCGCCACGATATGTACATCCTGCCCCTCCTGATAGCTGCCACATCGGGCAAACCCGGTGACCGGATGAGCGCCTTCATGTTGGATGACGAACAGGCCGCTGCAGGGGATGAAGCAGACGACGGGCGGGACAGCGGCAAGCGCAAGCAGAGCGATGACGTTGAGGGAACGCAGGCGGGCACAAAGGAAAAGCAGACGAAGAAGGTGGCTGGCCAGGATGCGACGGACGACAGAGGCGATGGAAAGCAGGACAAGCCGTCGCAGGACAAGGAGTCGAAGCCGGCGCGGTCACGGCGGGCGCGCAAGGAGGTGACGAACGGGGAGATGCTGGGGAACGTACGCGACCGCCGCGTGCTATTGCCATCGTGCTTCAACAAGGGGGTCATAGAGCACGTCTCGATGACGGAAGCCGCAGACATTGAGCGCGGTCTACGGGAGGGGCAGTGCAATGACGCGCTCGACGGGCTGCGGGTAGGGCTCATCAGCAGCTACAGCTTCAACGTGTACAAGAAGGAGAGCAAGCATACTCAAGGCATGGCCACGCGAACGAAGACCATGGACAACCGGAAGCGAGACACCATCGACCAAGACACGACGACGTACCGGCGAGCCCGGCAGGCCCGCATCGCCCTCGGCATGTCGGAGACGGACGAGGATTGTCCGCGTTTGAAGAAAGAGGACATCAAGAGTTTCACGGTGTACACCGCGGATGCGAAGCTCGGAGAGAGCAGGTGCCAGACGTCGTGGATTTGGTCCAAGTTTGAGAACCTGCTGACGTCCAAGAACAAGTCTTTGAGCACGTGGACGAGAAGCGGTACGTCGTTTGGTGCGTCGATTGGCGGCTCGGCTCACGTTCGCGTCGGCTTGCAGCTCTGAAGGCACTCTGGTTCCGGCGGACTTCGCTGTACAAGAGGTGGTGGGAAGAGAGCCTGCTGGTCAACGAAGAAATGAGGCGGGTCCGTCGGACCTTCGAGCATTTCCGGGATTCTTGGCTGGACACTGCGCACAAGTGCGATGATAGCGACCCAGGACGCGCAGCGTACGCGAGGAGGTGGGTGTAATCGGCAGTCGTTGGTATCTGGCGGCTAACACGCCCCTGGTCCGCAGGCAGGCGTTCAGATACAGAAGGCTGCTGGAGGGCGCAGACGAGGCGTTCAAAGACAAGATATCAAGCCCTGTTTACCTGATAACGTAGGATTTCTCTGTATGTACAATGAGGAGCTGGGAAGGCCGTATGTACAGTTGCTTCGCTCCGCCGTGCTGCGTGTCCGCTTTTGTCTGGGACCGTGTCTTGCTAATCTCTCACAGGTGCTTCAGTGCTCTTCAGGCGAGGGCGCGCGGATTTTGGCCTGCCATTGCTCGACGAAGCGCTGGAGGGTAGGCGGCGCGTTGGTGTTGAAGTTGATGGTAATGGTCCCGCGACGCGCAGGAACTCTCTTTAGCGCGCGGTTTTGGGCGAACCGACGGCGCACGCGCAAGACGAGCACGCGGACCGGGCTGCTGTTCGAGCCGCCGATCTCCCACTTCACGCCAAGCTTGCTGCCTTGCTGTGGCCAAAGGACTTCATCGACGCGGCCCTCGCACGCTCGGCGCACGAAGTCGGGGTACATGTCCGCGTCCTGGCAAGATAAAGGTCAGCGAAGCCCGGTATACCCAAAGGAACGGCGATAAACCTCAAGGAAGGCGCGGATCGCTTTGCGCATGTCTTTCGACATTTGGAGAATTGCTGGTGACGGCGAAGGTCGAGGAGGAGGAACGGACGTGGCGAACTGGCAGACGAAGTGGACGAGGAAGCGGCGTCGGCGGCGGGGTTCGTGTCAGCGCGTGGGCGAGCGACGGAGGAAGATGAAGCACGCACCTGCAGACGCGAAGACGCCGTTGGCGACGATGCGGGGCCGTTCGCGTGAGCGGGTGGTTGGGGTTGGAGAAGATCGAGCTACTGGGGAGGGGCGCGTGTCAGCGCGTGGGCGAGCGGTCAAGGACTAAGAACGCACCGACGTGGAGGACTAGCAGACGAGAGGAACGGACGTTGAAGTGGACGAGGAAGCGGCGTCGGCTGCGGGGTTCGTGTCAGCGCGTGGGCGGCGGGTGGTTGGAGAAGACCGAGCTACTGGGGAGGGGCGCGTGTCAGCGCGTGGGCGAGTGATCGAGGAACAAGAACGCACCGACGTGGAGAACCAGCAGACCAAGTGGACGAGGCAGCGGCGTCGGCGCGTGGTCGAGTGATCGAGGAACACGAACGCACCGACGTGGAGAAGCAGCAGACCAAGTGGACGAGGCAGCGGCGTCGGCGCGTGGTCGAGTGATCGGGGAACAAGAACGCACCGACGTGGAGAACCAGCAGACGAACTGACCGAGGAAGCGGCGTCGGCGGCGGGGTTCGTGTCAGCGCGTGGGCGAGCGACGGAGGAAGATGAAGCACGCACCTGCAGACGCAAAGACGCCGTTGGCGACGATGCGGGTCCGTTCGCGCGCCGTTGGCGACAATGCGGGGCCGTTCGCGTGAGCGGGTGGTTGGGGTTGGAGAAGACCGAGGTACTGGGGAGGGGCGCGTGTCAGCGCGTGGGCGGGTGATCGAGGAACACGAACGCACCGACGTGGAGAAGCAGCAGACCAAGTGGACGAGGCAGCGGCGTCGGCGCGTGGTCGAGTGATCGGGGAACAAGAACGCACCGAGGAGGAACGGGCGTGGAAGAGGACGATGAAGCGGCGTCGGCGGCGGGGTTCATCTCAGTGTGTGGGCGAGCGACGGAGGAAGATGAAGCACGCACCTGCAGACGCGAAGACGACGTTGGCGACGATGCGGGGCCGTTCGCGTGAGCGGGTGGTTGGAGTTGGAGAAGATCGAGCTACTGGGGAGGGGCGGGCGTCAGCGCGTGGGCGGGTGATCGAGGAACAAGAACGCACCGAAGACGGCTGCTTGGGTACAGCGCAGGGTGGTGGCGGTATTGGTGGGGGTATGGAAGCAGAACAGGTCTCAGCTCGCGCTCGACAGATGGAAAAGAGAAGAAGGTGGATATGAACGGTGGCGGGACAGTGAGAGGACGAAGGCGGTCGCACGCTTGAGGGCAGGCAGGTCGGCGCGCTCAGTGGCACAGAGGAAGGCTCTGGCCGGGTACGCCGCGACGAACTCTTGCATCGGTGCATGCGGGGCTGTCTCTGCACGTTGCCGTCGACGTCGCTCCTCAAGGTTCGGGCACGGACGAGGCGTATGTGCGTAGTTATTGACCGTTCCTCCTATCTACCTACTTGACCTTCCAGTATAGACGCATGGCCTTCTTTATCTGACTTGTCTACTCCACCAGCGAATGCCACCGGATGCCCGTCGCCGCAGCGCCCCTCCAACCCCTCGAGCCTCGACGCACGGGAAGATCTGGCAGAGGCAGGCTCGAGGTAAGCACACAGTCTGGGGCCGATATAACCCGCAGCGCACATTCTGACGACCGACGCGCTCACCAAGCACGCACAGACAACGAAGACGGAGCACGCGGCGCGGTTACTGGGGACGGCGAGAGGGAGGGCGACGGCGAGGGGGCGTCACGACTGCGACGAACGCGCGGGCCTGGATCGACGGCATAGGCGTGGGGACAGCGCGCCGAGACTGGGCGCCGCAAGGACCGGGCGGGCGCGCACAGACCAGGCGGGGCCGCACAGAGCTGGCGGGCGCGCGGCCGGGGCGAACACCAGCGGGGGCCTGGTGCAAGCCACCTGGTCATGGCGGGATCCCCTCACAACGCACGGGCTCCAGCTGCTCCAGCATTGCTGGGTGCGCTGAGTCCGCGCGGTACGGGCGGGATTTGCGCCATGACCGGGCGGGCTGCACATACGAGCGCCGACCGGTCTGGCACGGTACTGAAGTCCCTCATTCGCTCATGTGAGGGCGCTCCCGTAGGAGCCACACCTCGTCCACACATCAGTACTTCCGGCATTTCCTGACGCCCTGAGGCGTCCTGACAAAGCTTCGTCAGGAGCGTCAGGAGCGTCAGGACGCGCCAGGTCCCTCAGGTCTCCAGGCTTCATAGAGTCAATTATTAAACTATTAGGAATCGGCAAATTTCATGCTATACACTCGTGACTATGGTAATCAGCATACTTGTTTACATAGAAGCTACGAAAGGCGTCGTGAGTGAATGAAAAGTGAAAATCAAGCGGAAGGTGATGGGCACTGTACACGCCAATCAGGTGGCAGGCACGTACAATGCAAGCAGTGTCTACGAGGCTAAGCACACGCTCGCCGCGAGAGATCCTCGCCTTTACAATCCACATCCCGGTCACAGGATCCGGCGCAACTCCCACCGGGGAGAACGTCTCGACCAATGCGCACGGATAGCGGACATCATCGTGAACAAATGAGAGAAAGCGGACGATGCGGGCAACGATTAGGCCACCCATAGCATCGTCCCGGTTGCCCTCCTGCATGAGCACTGTGTCACGGCGCTCAAACTCGCCGTACCATTTCGGATGGCTGCGGATCATCTCCGAGTGCATCCCTCCGGGGCCAGACAACTCGCTCGGAGCATAGAAGACGGCGCGCGCACTGTTGAACACTGCGACATTGCCATAGAACTGCGGGCATTCGTTGATATGAGCTGTGTCCGCATCACGATCGGGATAGTGCTGGGCGAACAAGTATCGGCGAATGAGCTCGGTCAGGATGTCGGCATGTGTCAGCTTGAGATCCAGGCGGTGTACTGGGCGTGAACAGACTGGAAATAGATCAGCATTAACGCGGGCAGAATAAAAAGGTAACACACCCGGTCGCCTGGCAAGTTTCAGTGTCGGAAGCTGGTATTCGCCGTCGACATCAGCGTTGTCGAAGCGGACTCCCGTTCCATTTATACCATCCTCGGGGTTGGCCTCCTCCTCATCGTCATCGCTGTCATCATTGGCACCGAGTGCGACAGAATGATGAGCAGCTGTCAAGACATCGTGACGCAGCATGCCTCGACTTCCGAAGTCAGTGCGCGCCGCTGCCAGCTGGCTCAAACGTGTGTTTGTGCGGATGATTTGACCGAGCGGCTTATTGCGGCTTGAACGTCGCCACGGTTTCTTGACGGCGCGAATGTGCTTAGACTCTGTGATGGAAGAGCAAAGGCCATTGGGGGATCCGAAGAGACGAATGCTGCGTGTGTAATGGACAAGGGAGTGCTGCCTCGGGAGGGAAAAGCCATCTGCTCGGATGCCTTCTTCGCGAAAGACTTCTCGGTGCTCGTGAAAGCTTGCCAGGGCCTCATCCATGGTGTTGAGAGAGGCTGTGTCGTGGGAGGAGCGACGTGCAACATAGCAGAAGTCAAGAAATGCGGTGATGCACTTGACCATTCGATCGGGAACGTGGCCGACAATTGCCGGGAGGAACACCTGCGTATATTTTCAGCATCTCGCTACATGGCACGTTCAAAAAGGCGGACCTTCATGAGGGCTTTTGAGTCGTCTCCGGTCCATTGCTTGAAGTTTCGGCCCTCGGGAAAGCGACGCAGCCCCGGAAATGCGGGAACGGCAGCAATTCTAGGCCACCAGAGAAATGAGCGATGAGCTTCCATCAATATATGTGAAACATACTTGCGATCAATGTCGTCCATGATCATCTTGGCGTCTCGAGGGGTGTGGATGCTCTCGATGTACTCCTGGACCCATACGACGAGATGATCCTTGAATGTTCCCTTTACCATCTGATGAAGAAGGTCCGGCGATAAGAGCTCGTAGATATCGGCCCGTGGAAAGTGCTCTGTGAACGGCTAGTAGGGAGACAGACATGTGAGTAATATGAGGGCAATTAAAGTTGAATAAGACTCACACTAATGCCCGCAACCAGTCCGAATGCATCCCATAGGATGCCCGGATCATGTGCATAAGTCTCTCTGAGAATGTCGGTATGCTCTCGAAAGCGCGAGCAACCCTTGGCGTCAAGGTCATTCGGCATTGCAAAACATCTATGATTTTGCGTCAGCTCGTCAAGGCGGCTATGGACTAATGACTTACTTCGGGCACCAGCCTTGAACGATCCCAGCAAGCACGACCTGCTCCGGATAGTCGGCAATGAAGGGCCCGATGGAATAGACGGCTTTGCGGTAATGCCCATCAGGGCACAGGGTGACTTCGGGTGTTGTCATAGCGTCGCGAAGGGGGAGAAGGATCCGTGCAACGGACGCATGATACACCTGCTTCTTGAAGAGGCGGAACTCGGTGTCGTCATCGGCCTCTCGAGGAGCTACAGATCGTATCAGTAAACATTCCTCAATATCATTCAAGCACACATACCTTTGGGGATCGAAAGGAATGCGATAGGCACCAAGGCATCTTGATGGGCACGGCGAAGCTCATTATGGACGTTCCCAATGGAGGCATATACTGGGTGAAATTCCGTGTTGCCAGTCGCAACGGACACTGTTGTTTTGTCGGCGCCAAGGATGATAGGAACTAGCATGGCGCCGTGCGTCGCAGGATCACGAGCAATCTTGTCCTAGAAATGAAATGATGAACCAACATAAACATGTGCTGATGTTACGCTCACACACCGCCTCCTTGTAACTCCACTGCCCGGACATAAAATTGCAGTAGCGCCGGTTCTGCGCGCCTGCATACTCCTCGAAAGGGATGTAGTCGAACTGTCCGTGGTATTCACGAGTCATGAGCATGTTCTGACACTAAGGCTCCAACCATATAGTTTACGTGTACCAAAATTCAGTAAATACACGGTATACAGTAAGTACACAGTATATACACAGTAAATACACAGTTTAAACGGTTGCTGAAGCACCTGAAATGAGTGCGGGTTACACCAAGGACAACATGTCCGTGCGCAGCCAATGCTTCGCGCACATCAGCTCCGTGATCGTGCCTGCCTTGAAGGATGAGCGTGTCTCAGCGCAGACGTGTCTAGAGCTCGAGAACATCCGCTCAACTGAAACGGACGTCCCGGGTATGGCCAGAAAATCGCGCGCCATACGTGAGATTGTTGGATATTCATGAGCATGTGCCTAGCCAGCGAGACTATGTTAATACTTCAATGACACAGAGTGCACAACGCGGCGTACCTTCCACCATATCAACGGATGATGCCGATCACCACGCCCTCCCTCCATCGCGATCCAACGCTCCAGCTCCGAACGCGACGGGGCGACAGGCTCGTCGTGAGGGAGGCTCCCTGTTACTTGAGACACCTGGGCAAGGAAGTCATCGGGATCATCTTGTGCGGGCGTCGGATCGGATGGGAGGTCCTGAGAGACTGGATTGGTGGCCTGGTACTCGGAGAAGGCATGCGCAAAAATTGTTGAGGCTCTCTCGTACTCGATAGGCCCTAGATTCTTGAACCATTCGAGACGAAGGCTTGGATGACAGACTGCATGATTGTAAGCCACAGCTGAATGTGCACGAAAGACTCGGAGAGCTTACCCGTAGCTATGACAACATAGTGGGATGCTTTGGCGAGCTTGTAGTAGTGTTGTAGCTTCTCGAGGCCAGCCGCGACCGCCTCACGGAGTGATAGCGGCAAGATTTCATCAGCAGCGTGCCTCTCCAGCTCGCTCCGCATCCGCTCGTACATTGGCAGAACCCATGGGAGCGTTGGCATCTTTGAACGCGACATGATGGTGGTCACAGACGTGAAAACCTATCGGACATGATCAGACGTGTTCAGTTGTCAGTCGAAACAACACACACCTTCAATATTGACTGGAAATGCTCGAGAATCTTCCAATCCGCAGGCTTCAGCGCCAGTGCATCAAGCTCCGCTCGCTCTCGCACCCACGCATTGATGGCCTGAAATACTGTAGTCAGCTGTTTTGCTACACACTTCAGAGCTTACCAGTTTCAGAATCGCGCCACGCTCGACCATGGCATGCGTGTAGTTCCATCGTGTTTTGACATCGCGTACCGGCATCAACAGACTGATCTTGTGGCCATTCGGTAGGCACTTGTCCGTGTAGTGTTTTGCTGCTAGCCGTCGAAATGCTGCGCGCCGAGCAGGGGAGGAGACGATCTTGCGGCAGATGGTGCGAAGCTAGAGGTGGGAGAGACAGTGAGGCCGTGGGAAGGAAGTCGCACGGGAGAAGATCACACCTTCTCGAGCGCGCTCATCGAGCTGTATGTGGTTTCCAACTCATCTTCATCTTCATCTTCCGCATCTGACTTGTAGCCCGAGTCTTCTTCCTCTGGTGACTGTGCTAGGGCTTCTGCCTCGAGCTCTTGAAGTTCATCGTCGTCGGCTAGATTGTAGTGGAATGGTAAGTGCTTGTTAAGTTGCATATAGTAGTCATCGATATCCGGGTCATCTGCCTCCAATGCGACGCTGAGAATCTTCTGAACAATTAGATTGACAACATGGGCGAGACACCGGATCTGCCCATTTGCAGGATGGAAATTAATTCCATATTTTGCCATGAGTAGTCGCCCGAGGACACGAGCAAGGACGTCGTTCGTGATCGCGTTGTCCATCGTGAGGGCTAGAAAGTGAAGGGACATAAGGCAAAGTTCTTCAGACATATTCAAAAGCTCGCTTATCTTATTTACAGACCCACGTCGAGTGATCGACTCGAAGAGTGCCTTGGCAGACCCATTACCCTCGTGCTCATGGTCGCCGAGGTGCCGGAAGTCAATCAGGCGTTCCACGAGCAACCAGTCATCATCAATCCAGTTGGCAATAGTCCCGGCAAACGAGAAGATCATGCCTCGAGTTGTCCAGGTATCGTTTGCATATGATATCTTCGATTTTACGGCCTGAAACGGTACGATTAGCAGGAAGCAGCGTCGGACAGATCGCCACTCACCGCCAGCTCCTTAACCACGGCACCATGCAGATCCGCAAAAAGATGCGCAACAACATTGCGCACAGCTGTATCTGTAGGAAGCTGATACGAGACCTGCAGGTAGTGAAAGAGTCGCTTGAGTGACGGCGCCTCGCCAGTCGTGAACGGTAAATCCTCTTCGATGAGCCATGCGGCAAACAGTCGCATGAAGCCCTTGCGATCTGGATCGCGTTTTGGGTTGAGGAGCCCTTCCTCGAGGTATTCCCGCATTATCCGGTGACTCGCTAACGTGTAGCCAGTCTGAGGCGGAGCGGTCTCGGCGGTGGGGTTCGCAGCGGCATCTTTGACTCGTTGGTCATGGGCTGTGTTTGTGTGCGTTGCCAGGTTACCCATTGCGGGGCGCTTTGGCTCGTCCTCAAATGAAGCACTGTCCACGGTGCGTTTGACAGTACGAGATCTGAGAAACACGAGTGAGTCTGAGCCTGACAATTGGAGCGAGTGTTTGCGCCTTACTGATTGCAGTATTTGCACTTAAAAAGCCACCGCTTCCCCGCTTTCGGCTCAACAGTAGGCTTTGGAGGGTGCCAGTGCTGTAGGGTTGCATTTTTTGGACCCCGTGTGCCTCCTGTTCGTTGACGGTGCGCTTCTTGCTCCTGCACGTTGCGCAGTGCAGACTGACCGTCAGACACGCTGTCCTCCGACTCCTCTTCAGATGCTGAATCATTGGCATGTGAGGCAGTATTGGCCTTCTTCGCCCGCTTCCGCCGCCCCTGCGATGTTTCCTTGTGGCGCAATGTCAGGATGATGTCATTCGGACGTCACAGTATGCATGTAAGCTTACCTTGTTCTTCTTTTTTGACAATGTAGATGACCCTTTGGCGGAAGGGCCTGCGTTTGGACGCCCAGTTCCAGAGTCGGAGTCTCTGACAACAATGTAGTGCTTGCGCTTTCGGGCCTTCTAAATTTCTACAGGTGAGTCCCTTGAACTCCGGGCACGCACAGACGCGCGAACTTACAGCTTTCACAGGTTCCGCTATTATTTCCAACCCATCATCATCTATATCGAAGGATGATAACGAGGACTCGGATGCGTCTTCCGCTGCCTTCGTTGGTTTGTACGACTTGTCCTTGCGCGAGTCACCTGGTAGCTCTGCCGCTGGTCTACGGTGAGTAATACGTTCGCTTTCTCGTATAATTAGGCTTGCTCACCTTCTCTGCCATGTAAATGCGCAGCAAGGTGTCCACCAACGCTCTCAATAACCCGACGCTTAGCCGCTTCAATGGTCTCCGGAGGTTGTACGGCGGGCACAGTCGTTGTCGACAGTGTGCCGCGTTCGGAGGTGCCGATGTCCGAGTTTTTTGCTTGGGCATTGGATGAAGATGCGTTGGCCGAAGCGTCCACAGCACTGTCATTGACCTTGTCGCTTCCGGTACTATCCTTCGGTGATCCCCTGTCCCTCCGGCAATGAGCACAAAATAGAAGTAATGGGTTGAAATGATACTGACAGTGAAGTCAGGAACTCGAGTTCAGAACACAACCGCTGCAGCTTGATCATCATTGGTGCGTGGAATGCATCCAGCCCTTTTTCATCAACTATCCGCTCAAGATATGCACACACAGCCTGCATGCCATAGCGCCCTCGACGAACGTGCTGAAGCCTTCCCGAGCCACGGTCGCGGCAATCCTCCGCAAAAACAAGATCAAAACGTCGATTGAATGTTCCCCAGTGCGACTCGCCTTTGACGCTGGTCATTGTATGGTATAGAACGTCCGACTTCTCCCCAACAGGCACCGTTTCGGGGAGGGCTTTTGAGAGCACGCCTATGCGTGTGGTGATAGCACGGCGCTCATCGACGGGAAGCGACATATCGTGTCGGATGTAGATGCGGGACAGTGAATGGGAGAGAAAACTTATGCACATTGGTTTACTGTATCCAATGCCTTTTAGTCTTTCGTCTATCTCATGGAAAATCCCCAAATGTGAGCACATTTGGCAGCGGAAATCATGGTTTTGCCGAAGAGCAGACTGGGTAGCTGGTCCGAACCTACCATATAGAGCTACATGGAGAGCTTATTTAGACTTCTGTCACACATCGGCATCATATCAGTATCTGATGTGATCGGGAGGGCATCTGGCGGGACAGTGTTGTGGCAGCGAGCGGCGAACCCGCAGATGCAGTCACGTGCTGTCACTAGCAACTGCAATATCAGCCCATGGCACCAGAACTACGAGCATTTCCCATGGTTTGACTTTAGAGGATATGGTTTTAAGGTAGTAGAAAACCTTTGGACAGCATCCGAAGGCTTAGCCGTAGATGCCCCGATCTGCATGAAACAGCACTTGTGTCACAAATTTTGTGATGTCACAATGTAACCCATATGTGACTGCACTCGCAGAATCGCCGCTCGGGATCAGGGTGGGCCTGCACTGTAGCATCTACAGGGCTCTGGGACACATAGGATACAACCATTTACTATTTATCTTACTGTTTATTTACAGGCTACCATGCCTTGAGTAGACAAATGGTATATACAAATGGTAAAAACCGTGTATACACGGTAAATAAATGAAATAGTTGGAGCCTTATCTGACACACCGTTCGTATATCGCGCGTGTGCACAATGCACTCCTGGCGCTTCCAGGACGGCGCGTCGGGTGGTAGAGCGCCACTGTAGCGCACTGAGAAAGTTTCCCAGGGCGCCTCGCCAACCGTTATGCTGTCGATTGTATCCAGCATGTCGGCGTTGTCCTGGAATACCGGACTACCGCCGCCGTCGTGGATATTCTTTGAAGCCCAGATACGGAGCACTTGATTGATGTCGTCCTCTGACGACTGCATCTTCTCAAAAAAGAGCTCGGCAAACTCGAATGACTCTCGGTCAGTGAATGGCGACCAGCTCTTGTTGGGCACAGCGGGCGGAGGAGGCGCTCCGCGTGGCAGGAAATTTCCGTCAGCGTCGCATGGGTGAGCTGTTTATGACCGTTATTTAGCATGTGCAATGGACAATTTAATAGATGGTGTACCGTTCAGATGCGGATGGTAGCGGAATTGTGACTGAGGTGAGCGAGGCTTTGGATGGCGGTGGACTTTTGCGGTATGAGCGGCCGATGCTCGACGAGTAGGGAAGGAGAGCGAGCAAAGAGTGCAAAATAATGCCATTGAGGATTATAGATGGGCAACAAGGCAAGCAAGGTAGAATGTGTGGGCAGGTAATGTGCTGGCAGTGGCGGTTCAACTTCAGAAATGCTAAGCGACACGGGACATGTCAAATGCTGAACGGCTGACTTAGCATATTCAGCACTCACTTTCCTCCCTTTGCCACGTTGCACTGACCCGGAAGCCATGCCACCTGGCAAGCGCAAACAGCCCTCCACGAAACCCGCATCCTCTCGCAAGACTAAATCAAAGGTGTCAGCTGGACGACCTGCTGTATCCGATGATGATCATGTGGCACCCGCAGCGGCAAAACGACAACGTACGACACGGTCCTCGAACGTTGCCGACATCCCACCGCCTGAGGACGACGGCGATCAGGCCCCGTCCCAAGGGAAGTCTTCAAATGACAATGTCGTCGCTGTTGACCCTGTCCCAGAACCGTCAGTGCGTCCCTACAACACCCGGACCACAAACAATCTTCACCCTGCTGGCGCTGTTGGGCTCCGCAAACGAACACAAGAAGAGATCAGTGCTCACGCTGCCGAGAAGAGGGCGGCAAAGGATACCCGCCTGGCCACCAAGACTCAAGTCAATGAGGAGCGCGCAGCGACAGAGACCGCGGGCACGCTGAAGCTAGCTCGTATGGTGAGGGATCGAGAGCAAGAGGAGGAAGACGATAGGAATAGAGACAAGAGCACACCACCAGCAGTCGTCGTTGATCGCATCATTGATGTTTCGGATAGCTCGGACGACGAGCGTGTGCAGGTTTCTGGCCCGATTTGTCCCTCATCAGCGCACCCATCTTACCTACTTCTTGTTGCACAGCCGCTAAAGAAGACTGCGCAGCCGCCGAAGAAGACCGCAGCCCAGGTTGCCAAGGAGAAGAAGGACAAGAAAGACGCTCGAATCCAAGATGTCCGTGCCGCAGCCCAAGTCAATACGCCTCGTCCTAAGTTCACGAAGGTCTCTGTAGTGCAGTGAGTGACTTACCACATCTAACTTCACTCTTGGTTGTTGATTAATGACCTCTCTCGAAGCTCCAGACATACATCAGCAAAAGCGCGGCCCGCTGCCATCGCGGCTGGCATACAAGATGACTGGCGCACCAAGGTTGGACTCTTGAATACCGGGACGCCATCGGCACGCACTGCGAGCAGCCATCCTTCGAGTCGTTCACGAGAGAGCTCAGAGGGTGTCTTGAGTATGTTCGGTGGTTTTGGAGATGATGACGTGGCAACACAGAGGAAGGATGTCGAGGTGACCGGACGACAGACAAAGCAGGTGCGTATGTTGTCATTGCGCGCTCGGACCTAGTTACCAATGTGAGCCTGCACAGATGGTTGAGATCATTGAGGATGAAGCACAGTCAAACCAGCGCAAGAAGACTCGGAAGCCGAAGTCCGTCGTTGCTGCCTCCAAGTCCCTCTCCTTCGAGCAACTTCCATCTTGGATCAAGCCTGTCTTCCATACGACAATCATCCCCACCCTCGTCGAGTTCTATGGCACCAAGGAGAATCCATGGGACCTGGATCTAGGTTGCGAAGACGGCTTCCTGAAACTCCTTCAGGAAGTGATAGATTTTGTGTGCCCCGAGCAGTTTCATCAGGTGAAAAAAGGCACTAATGTCTATGCTGTCGTACGTCTTCAGTAAACTCTTGATCTTCCCGCACTCACAACGAGCTCAGGCCAGGCAGTGCCTTTACGACTGGCGCGGCGACTTCCAGAAGAGAGCCGTCATCATTGTCAACAAGGCTATGCACGAGCACGAAGGTGTTCCCGCTCGAAGGGCCTATGCGCGCAGCGCACTTGTCCGCAGTTCAGGCGCTGCCTTCTGGGCTTGTCCGCATCCCACCGTGAGTCCTCGCACCATTTCTAATCTTTCCGCGCTAACTGTGCAAAGGAGCCGGCGTCAGGAGCGCTTCGCTCGCCATACATTCTCGACGTCTTCGCCCTCCATCTGAAAGCGATTGAAGGGTCGGTGTTTTATGCAATGAGCAAGTCTGGCCCGCGTCCCGGGGGCGCTCTTGCCTTGGCAGTCGCTGCGGTATGTTGCCGTCGGATAGCACGCACTTACTACCTGATTGACACTCTCAATTTGACAGGTGCAGCGTGCTTTTGAGGCTTGGGAAACCGGGATCAACCAGCACGTCATACAGTTCTCTGAACAGCACAACGGCGCCCTCACCCGCGAGCTGCAAGGCCAGACCATCAAGAAGTTGTACGAGAAGATTCATCGCTTTGACACGCTGATCCACGAGGCCATCCCCTTCATGCGCTCTGGCCCTTCTCGTCGTGAACGCGCAGCAACGTCGTCATGCGATCGCAGTGATCCCATCTGTGATCGAAGCAGCCCGCCGGCTCCCGAGAGCGATGACAACGAATAGGCTATAGCAACGCGAGTTGATCCTCCGCCAGTGTGCCCGTGCTAGGTTCGTATACCCTGTGATATAACCTCGAGCTCGTTCAGCTCACTCCCGTCCTTTCGAGCCCGTTCCCTCTCGTCTTTGACGCTGTCCAATCATTTTCTGTGTCCCGTCCGCTCTCTGCACTTCCTTTCATCATTACACATACACAGCTCTCTTATATTGCTTAGGTTTCGCTTTCAGGGCTCCAGGATACATTGGATCACCTTAATTACGGCTCTACAGCTTACAGTGATTACAGTATCGTACACTCGACCTGCTCGTCGTCGTGAATAGACACAGGTTCCTAGTCCCGTGGGCCCCAGCATGTAAGCTGCCGCCGCGATGCATTGTACAAGAGGTCTGGCGCACCCTGACAGTCCTGACAACTCCTGGCAACTCCTGACGCGGAGTAAGCGAGCAATCCTGACAACTTAAATGGAACTGTCTGACTGCCGACACCTGAGACGTCCTGAACGGTCCTGAGAGCGCCTTCTCAGGGCGTCTCAGGGATATGCCGGACTTACTGATGACGGCGTTCACCCACTGGAGACTCGGATACACCCGCACTATGTTCGTCTCATCGCGATCCTCTCAGCGCACTATGATGACGACGTGCCGAGATCAAGGTTGTAACCTGGACGGTGTGGCACGCGGTGTAGCATGAGGCATCTCTAGGTTGCGTTGCTGGTTTAGTGAGTACACCTCAAGAGTGCCGAAACAGGGAAATGATAAGGGTGGTTCAGCCGGGCGGCGCCTGAAGCTTCATGTGGCTGGAGCATGTAACCACCATTGTTCTATATAAAACCTGTTTATATTGTTTGCCTGCCAACGCACGGAGTCCGGACAATGGCAGCCGTCTGCGGCGTGGGGCCAGGACAATTGGTGCTGTCTACGGACAATGATGGCACATTTTCCTGCATCCGACCGACCTATTGTCAGCAAACACGCCCGCACCATGCCATTTTTATGGTCACCAGCTGTGAACACGCCCGGAGGAGATGCGGCGGCGGCGGCGTGGCGGCCACATAGGCGATGGGGTAGACGCCTTGTGATGTCGACTGTCGACATCACAAGGCGTCCACCCCAGCGCTTGCTGGAGATCTTCACAATACCACATGCACTGGCACATAATAGCTCGTTGTCAATGATATATACAGAGTCGCAGTAATACTAGCCCAAATGTCGCCTTATCCACGCCCCCTTCCGCGTGCTCGTCCACGTGCTCGCCCTCTCCCTCGCCCCTCAGGCTGTCCCCGACCCCGGCCTTCTGCCCCTTCACAATGACTGTGTTCCGCTGTTGTCATTGCGCCCATCTGGCTGTCTCGGAGCTGGTTCTCAGGAACTGCTTGTCCTGTTTCTTCGTCGGGCTCACTGTCGGGGCCTGAGTTGTCTATCTCTGTGTGAGTACGCTTCGGCTTTTTCTTGCTCGCCGCTGCTGCACGCCGTGTATGCTGCGACTCTCGGAGTTGGGCCGCAAGCTCATCATGTTTCGCACGCCGGCGAGCATGGTCTTCAAATAGTGGGATAGGTGCTGTCAGATTTCGGGGGAGGTGCCGTCTAACAAGGTGGGCATTGTGGAGGGCGTGCATGTTGATGACATACTCGTCGAGCATCCCGTGTTCAACGAACGACTCCGTGCGTGTAGATTTAACGCGTTCTTGCATTACTGGGCGCAACCCAGTTGCCGAACATCCTGCTGCACGGCAGTCATGCTGCACATTGACGATGAATTTGACATGCTGTACTATATGTCAGCCTAGCTGCATATAACACATGGGTTTCGTCTCACCATACAGCCGACAATCATTGTCTGAGCCTCCGCATAGCGCCGGACCAGCCTTGGCATATCGAAGATTGGATGTCGCTGCAGCGCAACCTGAAAGACGTCGAGAACCGCGATCGACGATTGTACCGCCTGCTCGGGAGACTCGTCGGCTAAAATCTCGATGACGCGGCCAATAATAGTATCGTTGTTATCCTGCAATTAATGTTAATGGGTGTAAGAGCACGGAAGAGAATGAATTGTACACATACGACTGGCGACCGCGCAAAAACCCACGATCCGACGTCACAGCGGTCCTCCGATGCCGCAACGAAATAACGACCGGAGGTCCAACAGTGCAGACTTGTCCCGTCGTTGTATGAGGCAGCATTTAGGGCTTTCGAGGCCTTGGTTGAGTGCCAAGGAACAGAGGCTCTCATGCGAGTCTTGCGGTCCGCTGTGATGAGTTTGATACGACCTGCAAAACATGCATGTCAGTGACAGACCGAAGGAAGAGAGATTAATTACTCACCTGCCGTGTCGGGCTTACTGTCTGTCCACCCAAGACGATTCTGCAGGGTAGGATGATGGTGGATGAAATCGCGTACAAGAGGGCCTGGCTGCTGCCAGTCCCCATCACTTGTCGGCCACCATCCGCCGGTCACGCGATGCTTGTATCCCTCTTGGTCGGCCAGCTGGAGAGCGATGTCGCGGCTTGGGGCTCGATGATTTGATAGGATTGAGCATTGCCGGAAAATGGCATTGTAACACTCGAAGATCTCTGTGGCCATTCCAACAAGAGGACCAAATCTACGAGTGTCGCCAGGCGTGTGTGCTAGGAGATGCAGCTTCACCTTTGAGAGAAGCTTTGTCGGGTCAAATTCTGCAAATAGGTCTAGTGCATTTGCGACTGCAACCTCTAGGTCGCGCTGCTCGAACGAGCAGGTGAGCAAATAAGCTCGGAGGTCAGGTGTTTGGGTTGCTCACCGAGTATTGATCCATGTCATCTATTTCTGGAATCCATAGAAGTGCCATGAGAAGACCGACAGATTTCCACAATGCGAATATGACCGGGTTTGTCATATCATAGACGTGGAATACACTCGTCTGGCCTACGGTCTTGAGTTGACGACCGATCAATGAATTTGCGTACTGCATGATGTAACCAGCACGAATAGGTGGAATTGTGAGGCCGCGAGCATCGGTTGCTTGCAATCGCAGCGAATATGTCTTCTTCTGGTCGTCGGACCAGGTCGAATGCGAATAATACCAGACGTACTTCGTCACACCGAGAAGAATTGTGTGAAGAATCTCCACCGGAGTATCTCTATGGACGTCAAAACCTGTGGACATAAGCATGTGTTGGCCCATTTAAAGACGAAGAAATACCTCGGATGCGCAGATTTCCATTGAATATCTTGCCGTGATTGTCTCCGACCCAGTCCATGAGCTCGCTGTGAATTTCTGCCGTCGAAAGCTCCGGATGCTCTCTCTTCATATTCCTTGATCGCGTGATAAGGTCGTCGAGGAATGGCTGTGTGTATATGTCCTTGACGCCGGTTTCCGTCTGGAGCTCTGACACCCGCGCAGCAACCCCTTGACAGGCCTTGCTGACCTGCTTCATAACCTCGCGCAGCGTATCGCTGGTTGTGCGAGGCTCACCTGGCTACAGTACAATAATTTAGTAGCCTCACTTCGAGAACCAGATGCACGACATACCACAAACAGGCTATCGAAGCCGTCATCTGTCGCCTTTTGCTCCTGTGTTCCGCCTGCCTTGCACTGTCGACAAAAGAGATTGGAATGAACACCGATGTGGCCCGAGAGTTCAGACTGCATGGGATTGTCTGAGGGCTCCGCATTCAAGAATATCCGGAAGCGGACATTCTTGCCCGTGACAGCATCGCGCACTCTAATTGGCTTCGTGTGCGTGGCACTAGAAAATTTGCTGAGTCGTAAGGGAAATGACCAGAGACGAAGGAAAGGAAGCAAGACCACGTACTCGACCATCTCCTTGAAAGCCTGAATCTGCTCCGGTGCTGATGCGTTCGGGGACGTTGAGAGGAAGTGGGTATGAAACTCTTGCTGGAGAAGATGTCGTGGAAGGTTCCGGTGGGTGAAGTAGGTGTTCAGGTGCTTGTTCCATGACTTTGAACGATTGCCGGATACGTCATCGGCGAAAAGGTCGACAAAACTTGTGTATAAGGGTTCGCCTTCAGCTAGTGCCCGGTCAGGATTTGGCATCTGCGCCAGAGCAGCGCGATTCTGATCAGTCTCTGTAAATTTGAGTTAGAGCAGGAGAGCCAAACACCTTGCCATCATGACAGACCTTCAAATGTCGGGAGGAGTCCGTAGTCCTCAAGAGCCAGGAAGTTGTGCTTGAGCTCAGACGCCGGTATCAGATCAACTTGGCTGGTCTGTATACAGGCACGCGACTGGTATGAAACATACGGTCATGAGCCGATGCGACGGTCAGAGCGCATAGATCAACGTACATCCGCATCCATCGTTACATGGTAACAATCAGCGTACATCTTACCGCCTTGCATTACCCACCGTACGGGAATGACAAAGGCGCCGGAATGAAGCTGTGCAAGCTCGTTGATGAAGTAGTGGTTGATGCCATCCGCATCGTACATCGGAGACATGATCGCGGGATCCATATCTGTTCGCCACTTTGCAGCATGCCAAACCTCAGAGACAGGGCCATCTGGGATTTCAGGATAGAACCGTAGATGTGGACGGACAAGTGGATTGGAGTAGTCCTGATGCACGCGGCACATTGGTTAGAGTCTACAATTATTTAAGAACATGCACTTGGGCACGACTCACCTTTGCCACCAATGTCCGGATGTCATTCATATAGAAAATGTTCCCATGTGCCGATTTGAATTGATGCGTTGGGACACCTGAATGCTTTCGGAGCGATGCTTGGACCTTTCGCAGGTGGTCCAGGCTTGGGACATCGCGCACGCCGCTTTCGGTGAGCGTCCAGAGGAAGACGTTCATAAGGGCGTCTGAGATGCGCAACCGGGGAAGATTGTCCATTGTATCGAGCAAAAAAAGCTGTAGGGCTATGAATGAGCAAGTTGTTCTTCCAGCTTCAAGTCCCAAGGCACATACCGTCTTTGTCTCATATGGAAACCAATCTGTGTTACCTGGCGGCAATATATCTGCATCTGCGGACAAGACACGGCGAATGTCTGAATCTTGAGCACCTGTTAGATCATCAGCCTTGCAAGGCGGACCGTGTTTTGGGCCTGCGCACCAATATTATGATAGATACTCGTGCAAGTGTCGTCGGTCTCGTCGAGAGCATTTCCAGAGAAATCATTTTCCTCCGCGTAGAGCTGCGCTGCAGCTGCATCAGCATCCCATAGTCCAAATTCATTGGCGTTTGCAACCACACGCTGGATATCGGGGTTGCTGGATTGCGGCGGGAGGAGGAAGTCGGCAGGATCATACTCGTAGTTCTCCCACATTGCCCCTTCTTCTGCCAGCCTAAAAGCGCTATCTCGGTGACGCACTGAGCTGGACAGTTGGCCTTCACGTGAGAGCCGGCGAGCCTGTGGATGCAGAAATGGGTTCTGTGCATCAAGCTCCATTGCAATGGCCTCGGTTTCAGCTGCCGATCGAGCAGCGCGGGCGAGCCACTCCTGATGTCGGGACTCAGCTGCTTGAGACCTCTCATGGGCCTGAGATGCGATATGATTCCAAATAGCAGCACGATCGATCCACTGACGCTCTTCTGGCACGG
Source organism: Auriscalpium microsporum (assembly GCA_019914985.1). Lineage (NCBI taxonomy): Eukaryota > Fungi > Basidiomycota > Agaricomycetes > Russulales > Auriscalpiaceae > Auriscalpium > Auriscalpium microsporum. The sequence continues at coordinate 124,168 of JAHLMG010000007.1, read as the reverse complement.
TGGATGACTTCGCGCAGAGACGGCATCGGACCTTATAACCGTCCTTGGACAGGATAACAACTATAGACATATAAGCTGAGCTATGTCTTCACCATGAAAATAAATACATTTAGCTTACAGTCTGGAAGCTTCTTTTTTGGCGGCATGTGGGAGCTGAGTGGGTGTCGTCGTTGTCGGTGAGGAGGACACGTCAGATGCCGAGACGCATCGGACGCGTCTCGCGCAGCACGCGTCGCGGCCATGGCCAGGACGTCATTGTCACAATGCAGCGCATGCCGGCCACACAGAATATGCTCACCATTATCTGCTGTACTTATAATCTCTGCCCGCCAATTCTTAGATCAATCCCCCACGTCTGAATTTTCCCTGCCCTTTACGACTTCCACCTATAGCATCATGACCACCGACAACTTTCTGGACGACATCACTGCTGCTATGGAGGCGCCGAGCTCACCGCTGGTGCCATCGAGCCCCTTGCCTTACCAGCCAAGTTCAACTCTTGGGAAGAGACAGCGCAGCATGTCTTCTGCCACAGGAGGGGATTCAGTTCTCGGAATACATTAGGCGTGTCAATTGACACGAATATAATGCATTCGGCTCTGTGTCTGAGGGCAGTTGTTTGTAGATGATAGCTGAATGCACAGGCGTACGCGCGCAATGCATTGGTTCCGGGCAAATGCATTGGTGAACGCGCGATGCATTGGTGAACGCGCGATGCATTCGTCCCGCCAAATGCATAGGCCCATACGCGATGCATTGGCCACGGCAAATGCATTCGTCCCGCCAAATGCATTGGTCCCACCAAATGCATTGGGCCATGCGCAATGCATTGGTCACGGCAAATGCATTTCTCACGCGCAATGCATTTGCGTACGCCCGATGCATTTTCCCGCCGAATGCATCGGTTTGCCAAATGCATTTGTCGTGCACAGGCAATCCAATAGAGTCAAAATATAGTTCCTTGCGTCTGAATCGAACCCGCGGGTCCCGAGCGAACGTTAAGTGAACAATTACCACTAGACTATCTCACCGATGCAATGGCTACCCTATACCTTTGTCGAAGGCACTACTTGGAGTCAAAATAAATTAGCAAAACACTTAGAGCAACGCACACACCCCTACATTGAGTGTGCCGAGCGCACCAGCGCTGCGCCAGGTACCTGCGGGACACGTTGTGCTGTATGTTGGTTGTGCTGTACTACTTGGTAACTTTGCCGCTCGCAGCGCCACGCACATGCGCACCGCGCGCCGCCGCCACCTCTCTGCCTCATCCTTGCACAACCCACCGCAGCACCGCTCGCAGACATCGCCCTGCGCCGCCTACACCCGCCAAGGAGCCATGGGACGGCCCAAAAAGCCAGTGGGAGGAGACAGGAAGACCGCCGCGGCACCCCGCATGCACGGCCGCCCACCACCGTCCCCAGACGCCACCCTGCTGCAACGCATCAGACCTTCACCAGTGACCCCGAGTCAGCATGATACGTATGCCAGAGACATGTGCGTACTTCTCTGTGATCCACCTCCCACTGCGCGCTGACCGCCGCGTCCCAAAGACGCCGCCCCACCGCCGCCGCCGCTGCGCCCCCTAAAACCCGGCAAGTCAGCGTATCGTCTGCACCCAGACGAAAGGTGCGTACCAGTTTTGCCCGCACATGCCAGGCGAGTGCATGCGCCCCCACGCCGTTGATAATATCTACCAGCGCAGCTCCGCGCCAAATGGTGCCGCCTCGACTCGCACGAAGCTAGTCAGTGTTTCGTCTGAAAACAGGCCCAAGGTGCGTACCTTGGTTTCGCCCGCGCATGACACGCGCGCTCGCGCACCACATCGACGGCATTCTCCAGGCCTCTCCACGCTTTTCCAGCGTAGACGCGCTACACCTGCTACCACCTCAAGAGCCCGTTCCCCTGCCGGCGCTTCCACGGGCTGACCGGCCACCCCCGCCGTTGCGCACCCGACTCCCAAACGCACCCGGTAAGTCAGCGCATCGTCTGAAGACAGGCACCACGTGCCTACCTTTTTTTTCGCCCGCTTATCGACCGCACCGCTGCCACCAGCTAGCTGTCGACCAGACATCAGCGACCCTTCGTGCGGCAGCCCCCAGTTGCATCGCCCCAATCCTCCGCCAACAACTCGCGCACCACCTGCAAAAAACATGAGTCAGCGCGGGCTCAGCAGCCTGATCGCCGGTGCGTACCGTTGTCTTCATCTGTTCCAACTTCTTGTGCCCGTGCACATCTGGGAAACCATCCCCCCATAATTTATAGCTAAATAGTACCATTTAGTGCTAATTCCCCCAATGTCACATTATGGTTAGGATTACCTTAGCCCCCCCATATTTGTTGGACCCATTAGTGCCAATTAGTACAAATACATACCTAACTGTCAGTAATTCACACCTGGCCCATAGGTACTCAGCCACCTAATTAGCCATAATTATGGGTAACCACATATCATAACATTAGGCATAATTTGGCGTAATTAGCGGACATTGGGGACATATGCATATAGTAAAAACTGCGGGCAGGCGTCCACCCCGACACACCAATGGACCTAGACCCAGCCACATCCAGAGAGTCCTCAGCTCAAAACCCCACAATGGAACACATAGATGCTCACCTTAGGCACATGATACATAGCAAGGTTTCATCCACGACGACGGAACTTCAGTGACGAGCCCATAGACGAGAAGTCCACAGCAGTGCTCGCCACCCCTGGGACCTGCACAGCAGGGTCTTCACCACCTTCAGGGATCAGTAACCCCCTAGACAGAACTCAGAATCATGCACAATACAGGCCACAGACACGCACCGGACAGCAAGATAGATGTACTCCATTGTGGCGTGATAGCCAGTCGGATTTTGCTCTCGCCCTTGAGAGAAAGTTGCTATGAGATCTTCGTACACCGCCGAGATGCTGTCGCCCGATACGCTGTCCTTGCTGAAGGTGCCTAGCTGCCATTGCTTGAGCACCGACCATACCTGCAGAATCAGAGTCAGCGAGACAGCATCAGTGGTAGTCATGGCGAGGCCAAGGTTGTGCTTCCACTGGCACACACCAAAGCTGCAACGTAGGCGATCATGGGTGGCGGCAGCTCGTGCTGCTGACCTTCCGAGTCCTCCGTCTCATAAGAAGGGTCCACGTCGACCAGGAACATGTCATCTGGGAAAGTGTGGAGGGCTTTAGGCCCGAAGAAGATGGATGAAATTGCCTCAATAATGACGGGGTGGCAAAAGGGCTCGCTCTTCGAGACGCGGCCAGTCTGCAAACATACGGCATCAATCACCGTGTCTCATGGGAGGGCCGAGCACGACGCACCTTTGGGTCCTTCGGCAAGATGAACAAGTAATTTGGCTTAGTCGTTATCTTCGCAACCAGAGCTGCTCGTTCCTCCGCCTTGTCGGAGGCCTTCAGACCGTAGCCCTCGCTGACAGCCAGGGTCGACACCCGGGCCTTCATGACGCTGCGGATATTGTTCAAACGTTCCTTGACCTGCGCACTCGGAACAATTAGCTAGGCAGAGCGTAAGTCAGAGGCTGCTTACCACTTCACTGAGGCTATCAGCGTACGACCTGTCCGATGTCAATCGCCGTGCTAAGTCATTGTCGTCGAGGTCCTGCGCTGCCTTGAGGAGCGCCGCGCGCGCGATTTCATACCGATACGGCCCCGCGGGAATGGGATGCTTCCAGAACATCTCTTGGGGCAGTGACTTGGTGCAGGCCTGCGTCAGGACTTTCTTCACCCTCGGCTGCTGATTTGAGTGCCTCGCAAAGGTTTTGTCGTCTTCCAAGACCAGGTCGATATCTTGTGGCCACGGGCCCCCGCGCGCAGCCAGTGCCTCAGTGTTCTCCGTCGGCCCTGTGGACACTCGAACCTCCTGGGCCGGCCGCCGCGCGTTGAAAGGGTCTGTCAGTACGGGCCGTAATGCGTATGAAAGTGCTCACCATTTCTGAGGCACCGTCGACCGCATCTTCCTCTGCGCCCGAGGATCCCAATCTGACAGGCTGTTGATGGGCGGCCACGGTACCTAAACGAAGTCCCTGTTTTGAGCGAACGGCAGGTGGTCAAAGAGAATCATACCTTGCTTGCGCCGCGGTGCACCCTCGCGCATGTCATGCTCGCGCCCCTGCACGCCACGCTTCCGAGTCGCCGTCAACCCACTTTGCAGCTCCACAACCTCGTCCAGCACCACTGGTTGGGGCCCAGAGGAGACGGACCAGCGCCTTGGGGATGCGTCCCGAGACAGTGCGGGCGTCGCGGGCGGATCTGGGACGAGAAAAGATCACTATATTGCCTGCAAGATCGCACAAGTCAGACGAACCTGTCGCTGCAGGTGTGACGCGCCCGGACGCGCCCCTCGACAAGTCCCGGTCGCGCACCTGGGTCGCGTCGCTCGCCTCGCTCGCTGTCTGTGCCACGCGCTTGGCCTTGCTCGACTTATCGCTCCTCGGCGCGCTCGCGGTGGTTGCCTTGCGGTTTTTCTGCGCGCTCGCCCCATGGAAGTCGCTTGCCGTCGCCACGCTCACAGCGCCCGCCGCGCTGGCATCCGTCACCGCCACTATGTTCACCTGGGACGCTGTTAGCATGCTCCCGGTAGGTGTCGCACTCACGCGCACCCTGCTCCGCGTCACCGCCGCTGGCGCGCTCTTCGCCGTCTTGGTTGCTCTCACGGGGACCTTGCTCGCGCCCTTGCTGCGACTGCGCACTACGACAAGGTCAGTGACTGGCCCTTGATTTGTAACACTCTTACCAGATGTTGCGCCGCTCGTTGCAGTTGCCGCCTGCTTTCCCTTGGCTGGCCTTGCCAGACGTGGCCTCTCGTCGTTTTCAGATTCTGTATCTGCGTCAAGAACGGCGTTGTGCACGCGGTTACCAGCGCGCTTCTGTTGCGTTGTCAGCTGGCGCACGGGCACGTCGTCCTCTCCGGAGTCGGCCTCATCGTCGGGCACGCCGGTCGAACGAGCCGGCGAGGCCTCAACAAACCGCGGGATCTTCCCCCAAGTGGTCAGTACGCGGTGAAGATTAGCGGTGCGTCAGACTTACCGCCGCTTCAAACCGGGCAGCCGCGGCCTTGCCCATCTTACGGCCACGTACAGGGTCGTCTTCGACCTCGAAGTCTTCGCTGCCTTCCCTGTACGAGCCCGCGGCTGCGTCCGCGTCCTGCGAGTCCGACGATGCATCCCCTACAAAAACGGCGTGGGCGCGATCGCCGTGTGTGTACGCGTCAGACGCGCTCACCTGAGCCTGCCTCGCGCCACGAGGCGTCGTCCTGTCGCTCGTCGTTCGCGTCATGCTGAAGCAACTCGTTCACGTCGAATCTTCCCTCCTCGTTAACGTTGAGGGCGCTGTCGCCGTCGTTGTCGCCAGGCTGCTGTCAAGTGACAAGGTGAGTGACGTGTTCAACCTTTAGCGCCTTCGCGAAGCACACGCCTTCTTGGTCTTCTTAGACACCTGCGATAGAGCGCTCGTAGTGTTGGCCCGCGGGCGCTTGCTGGCCTTCTTCGCGCTCTCGTCTGGTGGACCGTCTAGGTTGCGTGCAATCCGTGAGTCTCTCCCTGCAGCTCCCCACAGAACGCTGAAGACTTCTAGGACGCTCACCTTCGACGTCGACATCCATAGGCTGCACGGACGTCTTGCTGACTGGTGCCTTGCGACGCTTGGGGCCAGCGGCGGTGGACGTTGCGTCTCGATGGGCAGTAGGCTGGCTGCCAGTCCCTGCTGCTTGCCTTGTGGTGGCGCCACGCGTGACTCTACCCTCTGCAGGAGGGCCCGGCGCTGGACGCTCCAAACTCTCGTGTTTCTTCCCCTTTTTGCCGGTGGCCATTCTCGCAAGCTTCGACGCGGTTCGTGAGAGGTAGGATGTGGAAGTGGGGAGCAGAGTGGGACGGCGGTCTTGTTGGCAGGGCGGGCTGAAATTTGTCAGTTCAGGCCCCGCTCTGATTTAGGACTCCCTCCAAGACTCACATTGACAACGCCCGACCGTGCCGACAGCTCCACCCCTTCACCCAATCCCTTTCTTTCGTGCAGACAATTAACGCAATGTCCAAGAACTTCCAGTGCGCGGCCTGTGGCGTGTCCTTTACAAGCTCCGGACTGGCCAAACATCATGCCATGAGCCCCAACCCTAAGTGCCGCGCGCAACAGCGGCAGCAATTCACCGCAGTCCGCATCGACACGCCCTCCCACACCCCCATTCCTAGCTCCTCGCGCGCGCAACCTCTGTCCCCGATCGCACTCCGCAATGACGAAGAGGTCGCGCAATCATCCCGGCGTATGTCGCCCGCGAGCGCAGGACCCGCGGCGATGGACGTCGATGCAGATGATAACACCCCGCCGCCACCTGCACCGGCACCTCTCCATGACCGCTCCTCGTTGGACTTGGCCGACGACGCCGACACCCATGCTGCGCATACGTTGGGAGAGGTTCAGCACCATATCTCCGCGCAAGATTACTTCGGCGATTATGAACTTGAAGATGCCGATCTCGGCTGGCATCCGGAAGACTTGGACCAGGAAGACTCAGACTTGCCTGGAGCAATGCGCCATGAACCGTTGGGCGACGAGTCGGACGTGGACATAGAAGAGGACGACCGTCCTGTAGAGTGGCTGGAGGAAGAATTTGGCGCTGACTTTGGGCCACCGTCTTCCCCTGCGCTGGTAATTACCGGTACTAATACTTATTGACCTACAGGGACGCCTGGCTCCGAGTCACAAAAGAGACATACAAAGGGAAACGTAGCCTCGCCGAAGAGCTGAACCCATTGTGAGTCCATTCATTTACGACTATGGAATCCACGTGAGATGATAGGTCGCCCATGAGACCGCGCGGCCTCACATTTATAAGTCTGTCACATCTATTCCATGTGTCGGCAAACTTGAGGTGTAAGCGAAGGACAGAACAAAGGCGAAGCACGCACCGTGACGCCCTCAGGTGTGCGGTGCCTCGCTGTTGCTGCGGGGAGTCCATTTTAGAGTCAGACTCAGATCGGAGCATCGGACCAGAGCGTTGATGGGTACCAGCCGGTAGTAGGGCGGTAAATGTCTTGTATACCTGTCCCTAGAGCGCAGCGCACTGTACCGTTGTGTGTGTGTGAGGGGCGAGTCGTCAGTGGTCCCGAAGTCTCTGGGAGTGTCTCCGAAGTGGGGGAAAGGTGTTCGAAAGGCAAAGGCAAAGTGTTCGGGAGTGATCCGAAGTAGGAAGGACAGGGAAGTGGGGGGGATGTTACGATCTGTGTGTTCGGAAACAATGCGTGGAGCGTCGAACGTTCGTGCGGTGTAGGCAAAGTCAAAAGCCGAAGTGTCGAAGCGTCGAAGTTCCGAAGTCGAGGTCTCGAAGTCGAAGTGTCGAAGTGTCGAAGTCACGAAGTTCCGAAACGTCGAAATCGAGGTTCCGAAGTCGAAGTCGAAGAGTCGAAGTCGAAGTGTCGAAGTTCCGAAATGTCGAAGTCGAGGTTCCGAAGTTGAAGTTGAAGTTCCGAAACGTCGAAGTCGAGGTTCCGAAGTCGAAGTCGAGGTTCCGAAGTTGAAGTGTCGAAGTGTCGAAGTCGAAGTTCCGAAGTCGAAGTCGAAGTGTGGCAGTGACGAAGTGGTGAAGTCTGGGTTAGAATCGAAATCGAAGTTGAAGGGCAAAGGTGGATGCGAAATGAGAATAGGATACGTGCGTCGAAGGCGAAGTCAAAGTCAAAGGTGAATGCAAAATCGAAATCGAAATCGAAGTCGGCGTCGAGATCCGAAGTCAAAATCAAAGTCGAGGTGTGAATCAAAATCGAAATGGAAGGTCAAGGGTGGAATCGAAATGAGAATAGGATATGTGCGTCGAAGTCGAAATCGAAATCGAAGTCGGAGTCGAGATCCGAAGTCAAAATCATAAGTCGAGATGTGAATCGAAATCGAAATCGAAATGGAAGGTCGAGGGTGGAATCGAAAGGCGAATACTATACGTGCGTCAAAGGCGAAGTCGAAAGTCGAAGTCAAAGGCGAAATCGAAGTCGGAGTCGAGATCCGAAGTCAAAATCAAATACTATACGTGCGGTGTGCGGCGTGCGGCGAAGTCGAAGTCGAAGTCGAAAGGTGCGAAGTCAGAAGCGCTTTGACAACACAATTGGTCGAGGAGAGGCTCTAGCGAGAGTCTCGAGATGTGGGGGACGAAGGGGGCATAGGATATGATCAGGGGGATTGATCTGATGCTAAATATTGTACTAACGAGGCCTATATATACTCCAAACAAGTCCGAACCAGTATCGTACTGTGCGAACATAGGTAGGTATATACGGAACGAAACACGGACGAAGTGGGTAAGTATCACGAGTGGCAAGTGGGAGGTGTGCGGAGCGAATACATGAAGTAACGAAGGGCTCACTACGAGCTCGACAGCGGTGGTATGAATCGTAAGTACGCCTCAGCGGCTCGAAGCGCGCCAAAGGTGTATTCCGAACGCCGAAGTCGCAGCGAGGGGGCTACGAACTTCGTAAGTGGTTCAGTGCGTAGTCCTGGCTCCGGGCTCGGATTGCCACGGATCGGAAGGGTCGAGACGTCAGAGGGAGCCAATCGGGAAGCCGAGATGTGCGTGGAAGGGAAGGGCGTTTGACAGCCGGCTATCTCGGGAGTGGCGCGCCCGGTGTGTTTCAGGACTCGGGCTGTGCGCTGATTCGCTTCGACGATGATTGCGGCGTGGTCACGGTCTGTGGGGCCTCAGGCCTGGGCCGAAACACGTGCGGGCGCCTCGAAGTGACTCGGCACTGCGCGGGAGACGCTCGAAATGTGGAACCGACGTCACGTGACTTTGTTTCGTGCCGAAGTGGCGGTGGCGCAAGGGCGGGAAGTGGCGGTGGCGCAAGGGTGGAAACGACGGTCCGGAGACCAAAGTCACGTGACTTTGGTCGAAGCGAAAATCCGAAAAGTCGCCGCGGAATCCCCTCTCGACGGGGAATCAGGCGTATCAGCGTCAAAAAGAGTTGGACTCGGATCTGAGCATCGGATTGGAGTGTCATTGGCAGACCGGAGTCAGACTCGGATTGGAGTGTCGGACCGGATTTGGAGTTGGAATCAGATTGGAGCATCGGACCAGAGTCAGACTCGGATCGGAGCGTCGGACCAGAGCGTCAAACAAGAGTCGGACTCGGATCGGAGCATCGGATCAGAGTGTCAGACCAGAGTCAGACTCGGATTGGAGCGTCGGACCAGAGTTGGACTACTTGGATCGGAGTGTCAGACCAGAGTTGGACTCAGATCAAAGCGTCGGACCAGAGTCGGACTCGGATCGGAGTGTTGGACCAAAGTCGGAGTCAGACCACAGTCAGAGTCAGAGTTAGGGGGAAATTGATGTGTAGATAAAACCTGGATAAAGCAGTAAACGGAAGGCGTAGTATGCTCAGGCTTCCACACTCGGAAGGTGCAATGTTTTTCTAAGTCCTTCAGAATAAAACAGAAATTGTGTTGCCACACTGAAACACGGGGGTCTAATTCCGAGGTGGTCACGTGATATTGGACTTGCATCCTCCTCAAGCTCGGATCAAATTAAAAGCTTGGAAATGTAATACCAGGTTAGTGAGCATGCACCACTCTGCCATACCACCTGATAAGGGGATTCACTTGGGTATTTCTGTATTAGGAAGGTAGATGTCACATTTGTAGTGGCTGGGGTCCTGCCACTGATGGGATCAATAATTTCCTCTTATGGGCTGATCTCTTAGAGCCTCCATAGTCGACCACCCGTGCCGCCCCGAACACGCCATCCTCGACTTCCTGGACCGCCATCATCATTGCCTCTATCTCCACAGCGTGCCTCGCATACAGCGCACCGTCTCTCCTATCCTTCTTCACCAGCATCGTCCCCGCGCTGCGTTCCATCGACGTTGCCGAGACTACGCAGTCCGCCGCCGCCTACGCCATGTCCTCTGTGCTCCCCGGATGCGCGACATTCCTCCCCACGATGTGGGCGTTCCGGCGCTCCGCGCCCGTCCTCGCGAAGACCAGCCATTTCGTCTGGGCGCATATATGGGTCATGGCGGGCCTCGGCGTGTGCAGCGTGGTGGAGAGGCTCGATTACCCCGCGCACGGCTTCTGTCAGTCTATGGTTCTCGACTCGCCGCTCTGCGCTGACGACGGCGGCGTGCTTTGGGTGGGTTGCAGATGCCCGCGTGACGCGCGTGCTGGATTCGCCGTTGTGTGCTCCTATGCGCTCCGGCGTGATTGCCGCGAGCCTGGTCGACCAAGGCCGATTCCTGGCGCGTCGGAGTTGCTTGGGTATCCTGGGGTGCAAATCCCGACGCACGCGCAGCGAGGCAATGCGGCCGCGACTCGCCGGCGATGTCAACTGCCATGTCGATATCAATGCCAACGTGACGGCACACCCAGAAGAAGACCCGGCGCCCATGTATGCAGGACCAGTCTGATTGAAGATGTGAGGAGCGGTTCTCTTCTGTCGACCCGAGCAGCGTGTTTGACAAGCATACGACATGCGACGGGCACAAGCCCAGAACGTCATGTTTTCCTGACTCTTCTCCGTCCTCCCAATCTTCTAACATTATGTATTGATCTCGCGGACCCTACTCTGCGACAAAATTCGTACGCTCGGCAGGCGCACGAACGCAGGTACCAGCCCGGAAGCGATGAGAGGTTAATATGAGCAGCAGTCAGTCTAGAAGTGAAGTGCAACGGACCACAGATTCATGCTCATCCGTCTATCCTGCACGTTGATCTCAACACAATAGAGTGCACGAACAAGCACAGAGCATAGGCCGCGCGTCCCAAGCACAATCGCATTGTTTCTTTCCATGTGCTCCTTGTGCACACCGCGCGAATAGACAGAATAGCCTGGCGCGTGTCAGTATTCACCTCAGGACTTAAGCTCATCTGCAGACTCACCAGCCGGCGCCAGATATATGCACACTACGCCGTCGACGCCATTTGCAGCTACCGCACACGCCTCCGAGTCAACGCTCCCTTCACGACGTACGGCATCCCTAGTAATCAGTGATGGGCAGGGCGGCACTCACATATATTGTCCTGGAGGTGTGGATGAGCTCGACGTGACGACCACCCAGCGGCGAAGACGATGACGGCCGTATGTGCGGTGCGCGCGTCTCGTCTCGTGACTGACGGATCCGGTGATGCTGCCAGTGCCTTCCGCAGAAGGCGCGCCCACGCCACCGTGACGCGGATCGTCTTAGCAGACGGCCGAACTATAACCGCACCGTCCAGCACGCGGCGCGCCTCGATCCCCGACCACCAATATGCCCCAGCCCATCTGCCCCGCGCTCCCCGTCGGCGCGCAGCTCGCCCGCACCAAGGCCCGCCTTCTCGCCGCCGCCGCCGCCTCCGCCAACCTCACTGCCTCCGCCAACCTCACCGCCGCCGCCGCCGCCGACGCCCTGAGGGAAGGCTACGAATTGATCCTCGAGTCCTGCGACAGCCTCATTGCAAAGTGGGACGGCATCAAGGACTTCCTCACCGCGATGAAAGACAACCACGCTGCGCTGGCGGATAATCAAGCTGCGATGGTAGACAGCCTCACCAAGATGGTAGACAACTCTGCCGCGATGTTAGACAACTCTGCCGCGATGTTAGACAACTCTGTCGCGATGTTAGACAACTCTGTCGCGATGGTAGACAACAAAGCTGCGTTCCTCGCCATGTTCATCGGTCTGGGCGCCGCATACATCGTGTACACCGTCGGCGCGTACATGCCCGCCCGCCCGCGCACGTCCGAGTGGGACGTGCGCCGCCACGTGCTGTGGCTCGGCGGCTACGTGCTCGCCGCCGCCGCGATCACGGCTGACCGCGCCTGTGCGTCTTTCCTCTCCATTCACATGTGAATCGCACCGCTGACCCGACTGGAACCGCGCGGGCAGGGGGCGCCGCGGTGGACTTGCGCGTCGCGGGGCTCGCGGTCCTCGTGGTCCTCGTGCTGCTCGCGAGCCTCGTCGTCGCCTCCGTGCGCCGCGCGCTCGTGGCGCTCGTGCGCTCGGGAGACATCGCCAGCATCCCCGGGAGAGCGCTCACAGCATACGCGCTGGCCGCCGTCGCGATCACGGCGGACCGCTGCTGTGCGTTGCTCTCCTAGCTCCCGTCACGTTCTGCCGCTGCCGCGCACTAACTGGAACGCATGCTGCGTGCGCAGACAGCGACGGGCACGTCCGCCTGATGGGGTTTTTCTTCGCCACATGCCTCACAGGCCTCTATGACGCCGGTACTGTACTTGAAGTGCGTCTCTCGCTCGTGGTGCTCAAGCGCGCAGTATGCTGACTTGCGCGTTCCAGACAAGGGCAGCCGCTGTGCGCGCACAAGCGGAATTGAAAGTGTTCTCCAAAGACGAAGATGAGGTAGATGAGAGATTGAGGAATTGATGGGAGAGGTACCAGTGGCGTCGGCGAAGCGAGATTCAGGGTGCGGGATACATCACTGTTGCGCGCACTTGCTGTTGGTGGGGGTCGGCCCTGGCACTTAGTAGGACAGCGAGGGAACACACCTCTTCCGCAAGCACGTAGTGCAGAACCCAGTTCGCATTCCGTCCCCTATCCATCGAGGCAGTTGGCCCCCAAAACAGCGCAGCGTCCAGCGGCAGCTCTCTCCGAGGCGTGGTTGACTCAGACTGCGAGACTATGTCTCTTGCCGGTCAGCGGTTGCGACATGCGCACGGCCCGACGTAAGGGGCAGGGCTGCAGCTCCGAGCAAGAAAAGCGGCCGAGGACGATGTGACGGCCATCCTAGACATCGCGGGCATCCACTGTGTTCGCAAGAAGAGGACGGACGCACCATGCGGGTCTTGGTCCGCGAGTAAAGGGGCAGGAAAGCGTATGATGTCACTTGCGGAACGGCTCGCCTCTCCCCCTAAGTAATATACATAGCGCACTCGTTGCAATTGCGCACCGCGCTCTCTCGTAGACGACTGGGCAGACGACGAGGTACGCGTAGAGCTCGAGTGAGGAAGTCTCGGAGCGGACGCGCGTCGACGGAGGACGCCGAGCACCACGTGCTCGCGCCTTTTCCGAGCGCTCGCTGGCCAACTCGCTGCCATCGTCTCCCGCCATTCCTCTAGGAACCTCGTCGCTGTAAATCGCTCCTCAACACACCGCGCGACTCGCCCGCAGAATCCATTGGCGAATCCGCCGAGTCCGGCCTGAACTTTTCACGAGTGGTCGAGCTGCGAGAGGGCTGTCGAGAAGTGGGGTTGCGGATGGAAAGAGAACCCGAAGCTTGGGGCACACGCTCATTGTCTGTATGTCTGCCTGTATCCTATTCTCATGTATTTTACATATTTAATATCAGACGGCATGTATCATCCACGGAGACAGCGACAATTACGCTCATACGATGGGAATCGCCGGATCTCGCTGGAATTCATGACCACGAAAATGCGGGGCGGTCATCTACGAGACCGAAATTGAGATCAGCCGGCTACAGTAGCGACCACCGCGCATGTCAATCTGGGGCACAGCTCTAGCAGAGCACAGTCGACGCACCGGCGCGCACTCGCACTTCTCCTGCTGGAACACAGGCAACACGGTAGGCGGGTCCTCGCGCACACCGATCCACGCACCGCCCCTGAAGCATTCGCCGATGCTCACCGTGGCGAGGTAGACGCCGCCTGCTGTGACGAGCGCAATGCTCGCTTTCGCTACTGCGCACACTATGACCATCAAAATCACTTAATTGGAGTCCACCGCGCGAGAAGAGAATTCGAAGCGGACTTACTGTGGGCCCCGGGCTGCGAGACGACGTCGACTTCGAGCAGGAAAGCGACGCACAAGATCGCGCTGACAATACCGGCGACACAGAGCCACAACCGCAGTGACTCGCGCGCGGGCGGCAGCGGATCGTCGTCGTCGTCGTCGTCTGCCCACCGGGTCATGTGGAGCAAATCGAGCACGCAGTAAGCATGGACTGTGCACATCCCGAGGAAGAGCGCTGCCACGCGGTGCTCAGAGGGCGCTGTGGTCCATGCCGCGTACCATGGGCCGAGGAAAACGCCATGGGTGATCAAGAGGGAGTGCGCGATGGAGAGGTAGTGGAGGAAGGGGGCTGTGGTCTGCATAGTGCGAGGGTGCCGGGGCATAGGGGGCGTCGGCGGCGGCTTTATAGGGTGTCGGGAGAGGGGACTGGGTGAGACGTCACGGTGGTGTTTCTTCCGGCGCGCACGCATCCATATTGACGGCCCGCGCCTCAGTGAGACATACAATTGCAAGTACGCACAAGGCAGCATAGCGTCGGAAGCGAGGGAAGTGACCTTCCGGAAGATTGCGACGTTTCCTTTGTAGACAAAGGGAATGGCATTGATCGCGAGGCGGGAAGCCTGAGGGGGAAGGGTAGTGAGCGCGCGCGCTGTCGGGCGCGCAGGCCCACTGATCCAACTACAAGGAGCGAAGATGGTAGGGTGTGTGCTGACTGCAGCGTGCCCGGGACATGACGGCGCCGCGTCGGCGCGCGGGTTTCTCGCGTATGAAGCAGTTCATCTATGCTGGAGCAGATGTATGTGCAGTGGACCTGAGCACTTGGAGCTGTTCAAAAGCAGGACATCAAATGAGCAGTAGAGGCAGGACAACGAACACAACGCACCGGCATTACTCTCCTATATCCACACTTCCCCGTTCCACACAGCAAGCGCAAGCGTTCAGATTGATCTTGCGGGGAAATTGCCAGCTCTATTCTATTCAGGCGAAGCGATGTACTGAGCCAGCTCTTGGTATTGATGCCAGGTCACTAGGATGTCTGCTTGCGCGGAATGGGATCAGGGCGGCCGCGGAATGTGACGGTAGTAGGGGGAGCTCGGTCAGACAGAGATCCGATTTCGGAGAACATGAATCGCAAGAGTCTTAGTTGTGCGACCTAGAGAGACATCGGATTCGAAAGGCGAGCCATGGCAAGAGAGCGCGACGTGGCAGGGCAGGCAGAGTTTATCCTGACTAAGCAAATTTGCGAAAATTGTCAGCCCGTCCATGCCTTTCAGCTCTCTTTCCACATCGTCCAGTTCACTACCTGCTTACCAGTATACATCGCCCAGAGAATCCTTGCGGCCTAGCATTATCCCAGGCAGTCACACCCTTCCATAGTACCCAACTCATTCTCTTCCCGGACGCTTTCGCCGCCTCAATCTGCTCTTATCACTGCAGTCTATCCTGCTCATCGCGGTCGAGTGGGGCTAGCGTTCGTCTCAGGAAGCATTCATCGACTGCACAACGCTCTATGCATGTGCTCTCGTCTGCTATTCTCGGACAACGGCTACACAGCGTCTTCTCTTCCCGAGCATCCCACGTCCACATCTAGCCCCAGTATTTCCTGCCATAACAGGGTGCCTCATCTGCTCCCTCCGCACAATTCCCCACGTCGCCATATGTCTGCTCTCTGGGCGTATGATTGGTATCCGACGAAGAGAGCCTTGCGTAACCCCCACTGCTGGACCTCTGCCCACCCACCCAACACATCTACTGCAGCGTCTTGCCCTGCTCTGGCTCAGCGCGCATCAATGCGATGGCCAGCGTGAGGAGACTTTACACGGAGCCGCCGCTGCTCCAGATCTCCGTCTCTCCCGTCATGCATTCCCTCTCCATTCAGTCAACAGCAATGCACTTGCAGCACCCGCACCCGCGCCGCGCGAGCTCCACATCGTCCACAGGCCCTGGAGAGACAGCCGTTGGTAGGCGGCGCTGCCCGCGTCGGGTAGTCTCTCTCAGCTCCAGGTGCTCTCAGTCAGGGGGCGTTCTCGCCGAGCGACGTCCTCGCACAGTTTGAGCGGCGCGAGAGCCTCGCGTTCACCAAACTGTCCTCGCACGGGCGACGCTACTACCCGCCGCGCCTCTCCATCTCGGGTACCACACACACTGGGATCGACTCGGAGGAGCCGGAGAACCGCATCGCGCACTCCCTGCTATCTGTACGCACTGTTCCCGGGTTCGCGGCCGCACACGACTACGACTCCCCAGCGGTTTTATCCCATAACGGAGTTGGTCGGTACGGGCATGTCACGGCCGCACGTAGGACAGTGCGCCCTCGCGGCGGGTACCGGTCAGAGGAAGCGGCGCATGGAGCATGGCAGACCGCCCGCATCCGAGGTCTAGGGGCTGATTCTCGAGCGCGACTCGGACCGCAGCGCATACAGATGCAATCAGCAGTGCCCCTATACCCCGCCTCTTTATAAGAGCGCAAAGATGGGTGAGAGCTGTTTAATCCCGCACCATGTCGACGGAAACTCCTGATTCTTCACACCTCGTCGCCGTGACCTGCAAGCATATCGACAAACCTCGCTATCTCAGAAGCTTCATCCTATTCCATGGCATACCAGTGGCCTTGTGGGCTCTTGCTTGGCAGCGCCAGAACCCCTCATTCCTCGCGGGTTGCGCTCCATACCTGCTCTTCGTCGCGGTGATGAACTTGCCTGAAAGTCCAGACAAGTCGAAAAAGCCCGATCCGGCGGATGTCAGCTGGCTGGCCGTGTGGGTACTCGTTGTCTGCCTTGGGAGCGCACTCGCATGGGCTATGCTCGTCGGCCCCTGTCAGCCCTTTCATTTCTTGCCCGTAGTCCGCACTGCCATACTGATCGAGAGTGTTGTTTTGCTTTGCAGCGAACACGGTGGTGCAGATCGTGTTGGCACTGGTCGCCATGCTTGTCGGCGGCGTGTTCGTCGCGAGCGTCGTCGAGCTTCTCGAGCCCTGCTCCAAGTGCACCCGTCGTTGATGCGAGCCATGGTGGGTATTTTGTAAGTCAAGTTTCTCAAGGATTGACATGCAAGCAGCAGATTTGATCGCAGACGATGTGCTGGACGAATGTCGCATGTACTTCCTATGTCGTGGATTGTACAAATCGCTGAGTAACACAGCATACTATCACAATACATCGCAATTTCCGAGCATCGATACAGCACAGAATCTGCATTCATCTTGACGCACTGCTTACTCTGCGTGTGCGTTCGTCTTACTCACATCTTCGGCTGTCGAACTGCGCGCTCCCAATCTTGCTGTCGAGCTGCCGGTTTCCAAGCCCGTCACTCTGCCTCGCGACATAATCAGCATATACACACTCTTTGAACGTTGACACATCCCATGCACCAAGATCCGAATCGAGTGGACGACGTTCGCGAGATACATGCCACTGACCGCCGCGATGAAAGTAGTCGGCGAGAGCGCGCGCGCCAGGGCTGCCCCTACACATCACACTCATGAGCGGCGACAAGGCGCGCGGACGACGCGGACGTACAGAAGCTGTCCGCAGGGAGGCTGAAGACAACCGGCGCCTACTGGAAGAATACCAACAGGCAGCCCGTATGGCTACTATTTTGTACAAAAATCCCAGTTTCACAAGTTGTTAGATCTCGCCCACGTTGTACGCGCGCCGCACATGTTGAATACACGCCACACACGTTGCACATTTCCGCACATCTTCGAGAAAGACACAGGTTATCCCAGCTACCACAAATGGCCATCGCACAACGGCGGGCGAGACGGACGGGCACGTGCTGGGAGCGGGCAGTGCCGCCAAGTCCGGGTGGGCTGGGGAAGAGAACGGCGAGCGCAGACGGGCGGGCTGTGGAGCGGACAGCGGCGCTTGGATCGGGCGCGCGCCCGCCAGAACCGGGCGGGAGGGCAGGCAACTAGGGCGACGGAGACGGGCGCGCTTTGGAGCCGTGAGCACTGCCAGGACCGGCGCGCACCCGCCAGGACCGGGCGGGATGGTAGGAGACGGCGTCGAGGGCAATGGGCGGGCTGAGGCGCGAGGTGCGCTGCGAGGACCGGGCGGAATGCCGCCAGGACTGGTCGGGGTACTGACGAAGTACAACCGGCCGCCCCAACCTGTGTGCGCGCGGGAACAACCTGTGTGTCCGTAAAAAAAACATTCACAGTCGGGTAGAAGGTGAGGAGTTTCTGCAACAAGTTTTTCAACATGTGCACACTGATAGCCTGTGTAACGGAACCTGTGTGCATTTTCAACATGTAAAGTCTCAACATGTGTGAACTTTGAATTTTTGTACAGTATAGTTGCCATAAGCCCGCCGCGAGGACCCACACGTTCGCCCAGGTGGTCGCAAACTTGTCCTCAGGCCGAATGCGCTTGGAGTGCGCGAAGCCCCAGATCGCGAGGCAGTAGGAGGCGCATGCGGCGAGGATGGAGGTGATGTACTCGGTGGCGAGAGTGTAAGAGGGCGGCGTGGCGGCGGCGGCAGCGGCGACGTCGAGGAGACGGGAGCAGAGAGCGGGGAGGGCGGGTTGGTTGGGGAAGAGGTGCGCTACGTGTCGGACGGTGCGCTTTTATGGCGTGGCGGACGTCAGCTGCGCTGTCCATGCATATGTTGTGGCGCACAGACCACATGGGTTCCCTCCGGCTGACCTGAGCACAGAGTCCGCCCAGCTCATCCTCTTGCGCTGCGCGCAACATAGCAACACTTGCAACGCACAATGCAGACAATCTTATCTGCCGTGAATGCGCTGGTCTGGGTAGTCGTCTCATCGAGCTCGCTCATTGTCTACATCGCGGCGCATATAACCCGAAGCAATCCATACGAGTATATTGCAATTAATACATACTCTTGCGGATTGCTTTCGTGACGGAGATTGACAACGAACAAGAGGCTACACGCCGTACGATTCTACTAGTATGCTTTTCTACCGATGGGAATTTCTGCTTTGCGAACACCTTGGCCGACTTTCACTGTTTTGTTTTCCAAACGTGGTCTCTCTGTTATGCGGGCGTTACTGATTATGCACCATGTACCTGAACAGAGGACGTACGAGAGGGTTTGTGAACTAAAAGTCTAGCGCCTTGTCTATAAGCACCCCCGCTGCCACAGCGCCATCTGTCCGAGCACGCTCAGTCAACAACAGCACAGTATGCATGGGAAGCGA
Organism: Auriscalpium microsporum; assembly: GCA_019914985.1. NCBI lineage: Eukaryota > Fungi > Basidiomycota > Agaricomycetes > Russulales > Auriscalpiaceae > Auriscalpium > Auriscalpium microsporum. The sequence continues at coordinate 105,336 of JAHLMG010000007.1, read as the reverse complement.
GCTTACAGAGCGGGTGCGGGGCATAATAGACCCGATTGCCTATGCTCCAGGTGATGAACGCAAGCGTGAACAATGACGACGCAGACATGCGCCCACCAAGCATGCCCGGGATGAGCGCATCTGAGAGGAAAATGACGGAGAGCGCAGAGACAATGGGCGCGCCGCGGGCGGGCCAGAAGAGCTGGAGGTAGCACACGGCGATGGGCGCGCAGCTGTGCAGGGCCTGGCCGGCCAAAGCGGCACATGCATCGCGTGTCGTCGGGCGAGGGGCGCCAGCGAGACGGAGGGTGGGTCTGACTGCGGCTAGCTGACTGGTGATGTCAGCTCGGTATGATGCGTGTGCGGCGGCGGGTGATTGGTGGCCGGGTGGCGGCTGCTGCGTGCCTGCATGCGTGACGTGCTTGCGAAGGGCCGTACGAAGGTAGCCTGGACAAGGGCGCGGGTCGTCAGCGCCTGTTGCGAACGGCGCTGGATATTCTTACCATATGCATCCGGGGGCAGGACGTACCGAATAGCGGCCGCAATGACGAGGCAGACCAGTGCCATCGCCAGGCCGGCGAGACCCGTCGCTGCCGCAGCGCCATCTGTCTCGTGTAAGCGGACGAACACGATAAGTGGTAGAGGAGCTTACATTGTGGATAGGACATGTAGAATACACCGACACCCACGCCATCACAGATGAACTCGAGGAAGCCTTTGTTCAAGCACTTGTGCACCGACTCGTCGTAGATGTTGCCGGATCCGCGGCGAGTGCACCGAGCGACCAACAAGGCGGCGTAGAGAAAAGCATGGACAAAGACAGTAGCGAGGGCCTCAGGTGTGTCGAGAAGACAGAGTAGGTAGCAGGACACGATTGGCACGCTGCGGGACAGGAAGTTACGTATCGTCGTACGGGGAAACGCAGCAGTGAGTTCTACAATGGCGGCAGCGAGGTCGTCAAGGGCGGCGGAGATGACTCCATACGAAGCGGCGAGTTCTTCAGGAGTGAGATTGAGCGCGTCATAAGCAACGTCTACTCTGGCATAGAGTGCTTCGGCCCTGTTCAGCATCGTCCTTGCCTTGTCTGCTGCCGCAGTGTGCCGGTCTGATGGTCCGCTGCCGCCGCGATGCGCTTGCTGCGAGTCTAGCGGTGTATTCGGGTCGGTTTGCATCGGACAGAGTGTACTGAGGGGGTACAAGCTGGGTTGGTGGAAGTGGTTGAGTGTTGAGTGTTGAAATGAGAGCGGTGGCTCGTCCGTCGGCCAACACGCCGGCCGCACCGGGATCGGCGACACAGCCACCCCGCCCGCCGAAGTTCTTTGTGTCTTTTCTCCCAGTGCGATGGTATACCCGTCCCAGCTCCCTTGAGTCCCAACTCCCTTTCACCATAATATCTTGCTCACGCTGGAGGCGCAAGCAGGTCGCGAGGGCTGGTACTTGTGCTCGAGTTGCATGAGGTAGATCGTGTCCTACTGCCATCTCCGCACCGCGCGCGACTGAGCACGACGATCTCACTCGCCTCGATATGAGGCCTCTGCCTTGTTGCGTGCAGTTTGTATGCTGAATGTGATAATATGGACTGGATATGGAGGGTATGTCGGGCTCCGAGTTACCTTGACTCGAGTAGGTTCGTCGGCTAATCGTGCGTCTGTTCAGATGGCGCGCAACTACCACCCCTGCCTTTTGCTTGTCATCCTCATAATACCACCAGGTGGTAAGTCGGCGTGCGTTTGAGCTCTTTCCAGCACCTTCTGATCATATCATCGAGCAGCAGACAGCCGCGGAGGCATCGCATCTAAGTATTAAGTACCGCTTCGCTACGTCCTCGCCCAAGCACAGCCGGTTCGCCGCAATCGGAAGTAGTATGTGGGTGATATCGGGCATAGCATGTATTGGGAGGGAGGACTTGAGCTTAATTCCAGGAACTCGGTGCGCTGCCTTTGCAATCGGGCCTTCACAAGTTTCCTGATTCTTCGAGCAGGGCCGCTGCTAGGACTTCACCAAACGACCTGCGCAGCAGCGTCCGAAGTTCCAGAGCTTCTCACAAACTCCTCCTCGGGAGAACATCTTCTGCACGTCACAAGAGCCGGCGCTGGCCCCGCCACCGACGGACATACGTGTACGAGTTTTCGCACACGGCAGCGACGGCCCTCGGCGGCCTGGCACATCAACTGGTCTTCCCTGTCCTCGGGTGCGTTATCCAGTATTTCTTGCCCAACGATGCGTCCAGTAATTATACTCGTCATCTTTCAAAACAGTCTCTGACGCCTCGCGCACCGGCAGCAGACGACGATCCTCATACGACTTCCCACAAGCCCGCCACGAATGTAGGCGTGCAACAGCTGCCACTAGGCCGCATCCAACTGCTCGCCGTCCGCGTCGTCCACGTCCATCCGAATCAAAGCCACTCGTGAGCTACCCCGACGCAGACGTGCCTTCGAGTTATCCTGCGCCCACGCCCTTCCTCAGACGAAACCGGACGCGTGTGCCGAATACCTCGCGCTCGCCCGGTATCACAGCGCACCCGTCGCCGCGTGCCACCTCGAGCTCTGGCCCGCCAGCGCTCGTTTCTGCGCTCTCCGCCCTCGTTCTCTCCGAGTGTGTGGCATTGATCGAGCCACGCCGTATTCGGCGCATACTGCGGGCGTTGACGGTGTTGTGGAAACGGGAGCCCATGTCGCCCTCGCGGTCTGATTGGCGGCCCGGAACCTCACGGTTATATCTTTACTCGCTCGCATACATACGTCCTCTGTTGGTATTCATCGCGATTTGTGTCTAACGCGCGCATTTCAGATGTACCGCGCATCGTAGGCGAAGGTGTTAGCTTCACAAAGGATAAAGTCGCGTGTTTGCCAAGCCCGAGAACATACTAGTGCAAACGTCTATGCACACACACTCCGCGCGACCTGTCCGTCTTTCGCAAGCAGACTGGAAGAAATCAACGTCTATTAATATGCTGGTATGATTTGCTCCTCAACTCAACGTACATGCCGCTCCTCCTTGTGTTCCGACTCGTCACGCATCACCCCCGTTGAACACGTCAATGAGCACGCCGACGAGGAGCGCGGCATCCAGCTCCAGCAGCGCGAATTCCCCGGGGCTCACTGCCGGATTACATGATATCATTCGTCAACGAGAGCGCAAGAAGAGAGCAACTGCGGACGCACGAGGGGTCTTGCCAAGGCCGCGCTGGAGCGCAATGCACACGAGCACGCCGACGCTCACGAGCTGCGTGTCCCTCATCCAGCCAGAAACCCGTCCCTTCTGCTCTGCTATCCACTCCACCCACTCGCATACGACGAGAAGAATGAAGAGGGCGAAATCGACGAGCTTGAGGCCAACGATAGATGCTGCGCACAGGACGACGGTGAGGGTGTGCCACCCCGTGGCATTAAAGAGGGTGATGGGGGCGCGGTAGACGAGCGCGAGGAAGAAGATGTATCCAATGCTGCTGGTAGCATATTTCTTCAAAGACGAGGGCAGGGGGGTGGATGTGGTCATGGCAGATAGTCAGGGAAAGATGAGAAGGGTGCGCTTTATACGATGCGGGGAAGCTGTAAACACAAAGGGGAGGCTGGGTAGACAAAGGGATCGATGCCACCCGCTTCGAATCCGACGGCCTGGCTGCGCGCGAGCGCGATGCGTGATACGCAGGCGGTCGACCGCCCAGTGTGTGAAATGTGCGCAGTGCGACGGTTGCTTTGTCTGGCTCGGATGCTTGCGGCGCTTGCCCCTGGGCCTCGAGTCGGCACCTCGCTGGCGTACAACCAGCGCGATATGGAGCCATCGATGCGCACTGGTACATGGAGGACAGCGGTGTGCTCTGAAGGCGTCGACGTGACCAGCCAGAAGGAGCCGGCTCGGTAGAGGGCGCGCGAGGCGGCTGGCTGGTCGGGCCATGATCCATGATAGCAGGTATGCATTGCTACGTGCGGCGAGAAAAGCGTGGAGAGCGTGCCGTGACAGGATCCTGCAGCGGAAGATGCTGTGACTAGCAGACGCTCATTTCAGAGCCACGGTCACGCACCGAGATTTTGCACGACTGGCGTCGCTCGCCCCACCAGCCTGAGCCCGAGGATTGAGCACGTCCCACTGTATTTTCCTCCCTGCGGCATGCCAGCCAGAACGCAAGGACGACTTGTGGACGAAGTCACGCTGGGAATGATTGAGCACTAGTACTGCGGACGGGGCGCCCGAGCGACGAGAGGACGCGGACTCGGAAGAAAGGAAGCGCGCAAGCACGTGCCGCAGAAGCGCGCATACGCGTCGACGGTCGCCGCCTCTCCCACCCGCGAGCACATCCACACATCGCGCCATGGCCTCCATGCCAACTCGGCGATCATCAGCGTCAGACACAGTCGCACAGGACAATTCTCAACAACAAATCCGTATGTTCATCTGTATGGTGATAAGGTGCACGCTGACAGGCTCGCCCAAATTTCTCGAGGGAGACCGTGGACCAAGTACCGGTGCTTATTTAAAGCTTAACCCCTCACGCGGAAGATATACTTATAACATGGATGGCAGATAGACAGCATGGGATAATGGTGCGCGTGCATAGCTATGCGACGGGCTGCTGCTGACACGACGTCCTCAGCCCTGCGCGCCCTGTACCATTCCTTTCACAGCAACTGTCGCATACCCACAAGTACTTATCTCCACCGCGGTCGGCGTATATGCAAGAATCTCGCTCTACTCCATGGCTGCTCGGGGACGGTAGCGGCTAGTAGCGAGCGCCAGCACAGCTGGTCGACAGCAACTGCAGCGAGCTTGATTCCTTGTCGCAAACAATGCATGCTTCAACTCCACCTCGCTCATACCACCCCGATGATCCCTGCGCCTCCCTCGAGGAATTCTGATTGCTTCCTATCACGAAGCAGAAGCAGCGCATGCCTGAGCCAGTGGGCGTGACGCCAGCGCTAGCTTCTCACCAGCTGTGTATGGTACGTGTGTCCTGCAGCTTTTTTCATATCCACTTCTGATCCTCGCTGATCCATGACTCCAGAGCGGACGCCAGCGCATTTTTGACTGCCAAGTTGCACGGAATTCGTCCCACGCAGTCGATCTCTCGTAGATCTCCTCGCAAGTGCATCGGCCTTCGTAGATGCGACCGTGCGCCAGGTCACCGATTTCCCGAAACTAGTCCAAGGCATAACCACGGGCAGGCCGCTACGTTCTCAATCTGCGCCGTCGACCGGCCTTCCTTTCTCGCTCCGCACGGTTGAAAGGGTAGGAGGATGGGCCTTCTTGTCGCAGGTCGGTGATTGGGCACTGGTGTGTTCTTTTGTATTGACCGAGTCATCGTCATTCACTTGTCAGCGCAGTCAATCTACATACGGCGATAAATTTCTCGCGCTACTCTGCACGCCGCGCTGAGCATTTGGGGTTTGCCGCTTGCCAGCTCTGGTCCATCAATTCTATCGTGCGCCCGACAACTTCATTCATATGCGCATATATTCTGGATGTTTTTATTCCCTTCTATCCGTCCAGGAGATCAAGATATAGATAAACCGGCGGGGACCGAAACACTCTTACAACACAACCATCTATACTTATTCCGCGAAGCCTTTGAGGATGCCCGGCTCGCTCTCGCATCGCCTCTTGCGCGCGACCTCGCATCTGGTCAGCAGGCTCTCCTCCCCCTTGCGTACGCCATGCGCTGGCTGCTCGACGCAGCGCATCTGCTCAGCGAAGGGACGCGTGCGTGGGCATGCCGCCATGGGTGGATGCAGGACGGCGCACCGAGAGTCCGGGGCGAGAACAGCGGCGTCCTCTCGCATCACGAACAGCATGGTTCTCAGCAGGGCAGCGCGCGACAGTGGCAGGGGCAGCGACAGCGACAGCGACATCGTGTCGCGAGTGGTCTGCGCGGCATACAGGCAGCGGCAGCAGCGCCCCGTGCATGTCCGAGTCCGCCGGGGCCGGGCATCTGCGCGGGTCGGCAGAGAGGAGACATCAGACGGGCGGACGCCCACTGGCACGCGACGACTCCTCCGCGCCGTCCAGGCGCAATCTGCCCGAGATCAACGAGTCGGTCGACGGATTTTGGCACGGAGGGGCGCGAGCAGCGAGCGCACGGTTGGCGGCATACGCGCTCCGCGGAGGTCCGCAGCCCGTGCTCCGCATAGCACAGTCCGTCGTGCCCGGCCGTGGATGTGGTGCTCTGCATCATCGCGCGGAACGAGTGAATGAACGGGGTGAGGCGGGGTGGGGTGGGGTTTGGTAGCAGCGGGCTGGTAGGCACGGGCCCGGGCCCGGGCTGGGTGGCGAGTTGACGGTCGTGCGTGCGGCCCGACGCCGTGTACTATGATGGCTGACGAGCCTGCCGATGGAGACGATGGACGCGGAGGGGCTGTGGTGCAGTCGACGGCGGCGGGTGTTGTTGTCGTGGGGCGCGCTGCGGTTGCGCTCAGGATGAGTGAGCTGTTGAGCAAATGCAAGGAGTACACGCACCAGCTAGATCCAAACGACTGGAAGCACCCTATCGCTTCCCTCCGCCTCCAGTACGACAAGCTGCTCGTCCAGCCCGCTCGCGAACGATACGCGGCGGCGTCTTCAATTCATGCGAGATCGCGTGGTCGGATGCCCTTGCAGTTGAACAGCGAAGGAGAGTGGTTGTGTAACGTGCGCATAGTGTCGAGGACAGACGAATCGGACTGGGTGATGGTGGGTGGTTTGCAATGGGATAGCGAGTCCGAGTCGGACGCCGATGCCGGCCGTCGCCGGACCGCTGCTCTGGGCACAGAAATCCTCGAAGTCAAAGACATGCCGCACGGTCAAGGTGAGTATATGCGGTGCCTATCGAGGTTTCCCATTTACAACTGACGCGACAATATTTCTGGCAAGACTAGGAAGCCTACGACGCCCTCAGCTGCCCAGCCGTCTCCGCACGCGATCGCCATTCGATTCACGCTGCCGTCACCCCGCAAACGGTCTACTGCATGCGCACGGACGACTAGGAAGCCAGGCCAGCGAGCTCCTTCAGACGCATGAGGAGCGATACGCTCTCCCCGCGCTCCTTGGTGCGACGAAACTCGACAAACTCCTGGCACGTCAGATCCCATGGTCAGCATTAAATGGTCCACCAGCACAACAAGCAGAACACAACACAAACGCACCGCATCGCGTCTACGCGCCTCCTCCCTGGCTGTCGCTTTGACTGCACGGATGTCCATGATGTCGGGCACGAGCATCTCGATGACGCCCGCAATGAGTATACAGCCGAGCATGGTTGCGGAGGCCACGATCGACGCGAACTCCGCGGTGCGCACTGCAACACGACGACGACGACGACGAGGAGGACGACGACGTATCAGTCAGCGCCGCGAAGAACATACACAGCACGAGAAGCGCGGCGCACGCACGGGGAGCGCCATAGTAGCCGTACTTGAGCGCGGCCCACGACGGGTGCGCTGTAGTAGAGGATGAAGATGGCGAGATATGTGAGTGCGCGGGCGGGGCTCGGGTTTGCGCGGGCGGAGGTGGGTCTGCTGAGGGTGGCCATGGTAGAGAGCGACGCGTGAGCGGAGGGGGAGTCGCGTAGCTTAGCAAGGCGGAGGCTGCATGGGAGAAGCAGCGGATGGATGGTCGGCGTGGTGGCGGCCTACGTTGCGGGCAGTGCACGTGCCACGGAAGCCAGCGCCACATCGCCGCCCGAGAGCAGCGCAAACAGCGCTCGACGCAATTCCCCAATGTCTCCCGCCCCGCCGCTCGATGTCCAACTCCTCCGTCACCGCTCTAGGCGCGACCGTCGTCTCCTTCCTCGGTGGCCCGTCGTCTGCATCGTAGGAGACGCCGTGGTGCGGGGTGGACAGGGAAAGTCACCGGTGTTCGACGGTGCAGATCGCTTCGTGGCGCCGCCACCATCGTCGATCGGCCGTTGCATCGCATCCATTATCCACGCCCTCACAAGCCATGTCCCGCGAGATGGAGGGTCGTGGCCTCAGAGTCTACGTACTTATATCTCGGCGGCAAAAGCGCGGCCGTCCGACAAGTGACAGTGCGGATCCCTTGGTCTGCTCGCACGCCTGCTAAGTAGCACCATCGCATCGACGTTCAAAGCTCTCCTGCTCTCCCCCGCCATGTCGCTCTCCTAATGGCTGCACGTACCTCCTCGTCAAGTCCTACCCGCACGACCACGCCCTCGCCCTCGCCCTCGCCCTCGCCCGCACCTTCTCCTCGCATGCACCCGCCCCTCCCGAATGCGCCGCATACATCCTCACCACGCACGCCCGCGCACACATGTCGATCAGCCCCGCCATCGCGTCGCCCCTTCCCCGCCACCGCGTGCAGCATCCAGCTCCTCCTGCCCTCGATGCGCACGGTACGCATGCCAGCATCTCGCTGACGCAGCGCGCACCGGCAGACTGCCTCCCTTCGCACAGCCCCCCACAAGCACGCCACGAATTCAGGCGCGCAACTTCTGCCTCCGCTCGCCCAGCCGTGTGAGCGAAATGTCAAATGTCGCTTTCTCCTTGGATGCTACTAATATTTGATGTGTCTGATAATAAGAATAAAGTACACGGAGGGGCATAGAATTGGTGAGGACACGCCCGAGGGCTCCGCTCCTCGTATCTTCAAAATGTGACTGCGAGTGAACGAGTCCCCGGCCGTCTACCGTACGTACGCGGGCGGCGGGTGCTCTTCGGTGCGTGCATGCTCCGGCGTCATGATGACATGAAAATTGACATGGACATTGACGTCGACGACGGGTCGCGCCCACATGCTCTTGGGGAATGGCACCTGCGCGTGCGTCAGTACCTGCACACCATCGCGGAGCATAGCGACCTGAGAAACAGCATACCATGATTCGACAGCGCTCGAGAGCGTTGGCAGAGGCCCCGCCGCCGCCGCGGATCACAGAGATACAGATACAGAACGGCGACTGCCCGACGCGCATGACGAGGCCATCTGCAGTCCACATATACAGCAGCGTCGATAGGCGTGCCAATGCGATAGGAGGGCGGAGACGGAGTCGACAGACGCCGTGTTGCGGGAGATGGCGCCTGTGTGTCTGCGAGCGTGCACGCGGAGAGGACGGCGACGACGACGACGTGCGCGCGGCTCCAGATTCTGCAGAGGGGCGTGGCGTGCCGGAAGATGATATCCACGTCGTGAGGAGGAATGCGGGGCCGGTGGGAGGACGTCGGTGGCGGCGAAGGCGGCGTGGGCTCGGGAACGTAGCGGGCGTTGATAGAGTGCGGCGCGGGGAAGAAGGAGAGGACGGACGGCGCGATGTATGCGAGGCACGCGGTGAAGAGAGGCGATGAGGATGGCGGTCCGGGATACCGAGGACGGCGTGGCAGAGGCGGTGCGGTGGGTGGTCGGGATGTTGAAAGAGCGCGGTGCACGTTCCGATCGAGCCGTTGCGTTGGTCGATCGTAGGCATTCCGAACACGATATACAACGCTGTGGCATTAGGAATAAGTATCCAACCACGCTTCAAGCATGTTGTATGCGCACGAATGAAGTATACAGACCAGACTGCAAACAGATCTACGTACATCGAGGGCGTGCCCCAGCTGGCTTCCGACTCTCTGCGTCCACAGCCCCGCTTCTCGGCAACACTCTCCCAGCTTGACTGCCCCAGAAAATCCTATGCCTGGACTCGTGGATGCGCCGATGGATTGATTCTGCGTGCGAGTCGCGCGGTGTGTTGAGGAGAGATACACCGCCGCTGCGGACTAGGAGGAGAGCGACAGCATGAGTCCTGGAGGAAGGCGAGGGAGCGAAACGAGGGGTGCGTCTTGGTGGGCTGCTGTGTGCATAATTATATGGTAGCTGGCAGGGTCCAGCGAGGAGGAGTTGGCAGCGACGGCCAGCGACGTGTAATTAGCAAAAGCGCGAGGGCGGAGAAGAGTCGGAAGAAGCGCGAGCACGTGGCGCTCGGCGTCCACCGCGCGTCTGCTGCTCAAAGAGATCTTCTTCCTGACGATGCGTACTTCGCCGTTGCGGTCAGGATCTTCGTGGCTACTGCGGGAGCCCACAAACGGCATCCGCACCTCGCACCGGAGAGCTGGTACGTCGAGTCTGCGCGATTTTTCTTCGTACTGACCCACTAATTGGACACGAGTGACGGCCGGGTAGGTTGCCGCGATGCGCTGCCCGCCACTTTGACAACATCTCTTGCTCTACGATGCCTCGAATGTACTCTCCATGCATTGACAATGCGGCATACAGCTTTGGCGACGCTCAGGACATCCCGCTGCCGCGCCCGACGCTCAGTACCAGGCCGCACGCAGCGCAAAGGTGGCCACAAATCCAGGCTATATGCTGTGCAGAAGGCAAGTAAGGAGGAATGAATGCGAACTGGGTTCTGCGCGACATGCTCGCGGCACTAGAGGTGCGTACCGTCGCTGTCCAATCCCACCAACAGAGTACTTGCACGCAACAGTGACGTATCCCGCACCCCGAATCTCGCTTCGCCGCCCATCCAACTCCTCACTCTCCCTCATCTACCTCGTCGTCGTCTTTGGACTCGTAAATCTCTTCCAATTCACCTACGCGCGCACAGCTGCCCTCGTCTGCAACGCGCCAGTCAGCCTTATACTGCGCAAGAACCACAACCAAAAGACGCACTATACTGGCGTCATAGGGGCTTATGAGAGTTATGACAAAGTAGAGCCCCACCAAGCGGATGTGCCCGTCTGCGCCCGCAGCATGCGTGCCAGTCAGCGCGGGGCAGAACGCGACGAGAGCCCGAAAGCAACGCACATCGGCGGTCCGCCGTGATCGCGGCGGCGGCGACCGCGTATCCCATCAGTGCGCGCGCGGGGATGCTGGCGGTGCCGCGCAGGCGCGCGAGCGCGCGCCGCCCGGAGGCTTCTGCGAGGCCCGTGAGCAGCACGAGGACCACGAGCCCCGCGACGCGCAAGTCCACCGCGGCGCCCCCTGCCCGCGCGGTTCCGGTTCCGGTCAAATCAGCCGGACGATGCGTGTGCGGATGGGATGGAAGACGCACAGGCGCGGTCGGCCGTGATCGCGGCGGCAGCAAGCACGTAGCCGCCGCACCACCGCAATTTGTAGCGCGCGTCGTACTCGTAGGCGCGCGCGCGCATGGGCATGCACGCGCCGACGGCGGACACGACGTACGCGGCCCCAAAACCGATGATCATCGCGAGGACAGCGGCGAGGCTGCTCTTCATCGCGGCGTTGATGTCTTTCATCGTCGAGATGCTGTTTTTCATCGCGGCGAGGCTGTCATCCATCGCGGCGAGGCTGCCTTGCATCGCGGCGTGGTTTTCCTGCATCGCGTCGAGGAGGTCGCCGAGGCCGTCCCACGCTGCGAGAAGCAACTGACAGCCTTCTCGAAGGGCGTCGGCGGTGCCGGTGAGGTTGCCTCTGGCGGTGAGGTTGGCGGAGGCGGCCGCGGCGACGAGGAGGCGGGCCTTGGTGCGGGCGAGCTGCGCGCTGACGTCGACGGGGAGCGCGGGGAAGATGGGCTGGGGCATCGTGGGCGCACGGGGATCGAGGCCGCGCGCTGGGCGGTGCGGTTACTTATATGGCGCGCGCGGCTGTCACTGTGCGCGGGCACGGGGTCGATCCGCGTCGTGGCGTGCGCGCGCAGCATCGCCGGATCCTCCGAGTCCAACGGTCACAAGATGGCACCGTGCTGCAGGGGGCTTCCATGCGCCGACGTTGACATCGACCAGCTGAACAGACGACCAGTCCGCCCGCTGGACTCGGCCACGCCCTGCGAAACGCACCGACCCGCCTCTCGACTTCCGGACTGGTCCTTCTCCACTACGCGCTTGATCTATCGCATACCGTAGTATTGAGATGGTTGACTCTGGGAATGTCGACGCACGCTTCTCTTTTACTGTGGGTGTCCTTTCGCTGACCTGCACATAATATTATTGGAGCCAGAGGCATTGGCGACGTCTTGATCGCCGATCCGGCTCAGCAGTCGACGCCCAGTTGAAGGCACTGGCGGAGTCTCCGCGCGCGGAGAGAGCAACAACGACTTGGGTTGGGCTTTAGCAGCCAGAGTCGTACAATATTTGATCGGATTCTAGATGCCTGTGTATGCGGCTTCCTGACGTGTGCTCGTTGCGCAGGCGCAGGATATGTCCGCAGCGTCGCTGGAAGTGAAGTGCACAACGCCGGCCTCCCCGTCTCACGCCCGCCGCCGGTGGTCTTCGCCCATATTTTCACCACCCTCGCATCTATCGACCAGCCTACTGAGCGATACGAACTCAGGCTAGAGCGGCCTGCTAATATCGGATGGATCGCGTTACCCATGTATGCCAGCGCTGGCGTCATATCATATCGCTCTCCAGAATCCCATCATCTGGGCATCGAACATCATCCCCGTACCATTCGCGCTCGGTCCGCGCTGGGCGACGATCTTCCTCTCGCGGGCTCAAAGCCAGCCCCTCACCATCCAGACCAACCCGCCGCGCATATCCGTACCATGCCGTCCCGAGCTCGTCTTCACCATCGCGAACCTCGAGCGCACGAGCGTCCTGCGCCTCGACACGCTGGAGAACGCCATGTGCATGCCCACAGCACCTCCCACCCGCGCCCCGCGCCTCCACACGCTCGACCTGACCTTCCTGACGAGCCCCTCCCGCCGCCCTGCACCTCATCCGTGCCCGTGCCCGTGCTCGCGAGCCCCGCCGGCGCTGCGGCACCTGCGCGTGCGCACGCATGCGCGGCTGGCGTGGACGTCCCCGGGCCCGGTGCTCGCGCGCCTCGTGTCGCTCGACGTCGCGCAGCCCGCACGGCACGTCGACACCCGGGAGCTCGCGGGGCTCCTCGCCGCGCTGGAGCGCATGCCCAAGCCGGAAAGCCTCTCCCCGGCCTTCACCCTCGTCTTCGAGGCGGAATGCGCGATCCTCGCAGACATGCCGCGCCGCCGTATGAGCGCTGCGCAGTCGCCCCGCCGCTTTCACCTGAACACAACCCTCACCGACGCGTGCTGCGTCCTCGAGCGCCTCTCCTTGCCTGCGGACGTCCGCGTGCACTATTTCTGGAAACCCGGCACGGACCTTCACGACCATTTTGAAGCGCTCTTCCACGCCATCACCGCGTGCATCGATGCACGAGCCACCCCCATCACACATATCAAAATCGCGCGCGTTGCGTCGCCGTCACGCCTCGTGCAAGTGGCTGCATCGCGCATCGGGGATAACCACGATACACCCACGGTGACTTTCCAGACACCGAGCCCGCTCGACGTTCTCCGCGCTGCGCTGCGCGCCTTCCCACCGGAGTATTTCCAGGAGCTACACGTCGGCATCCAGAATGTCGGCTCCCAGCCCTGTGGTGTACAGGGTCTACCCAATCTACGGCGCATCGTGGTCCACGGCGAAGGAGTGCACTGGCTGTATGAATCGCTCACTTCCTGCTTGTTGCGAGAGCGGCTTGCGCTCGAGTCGCTCGTCATCGTGGGTGCGACATTCGCAGAGCATCATGGAGATGGAGGGAGTGGCCGGATGGCGGCGAACGGACTCGGACTCCCGCTCGTCCTGTCGAATTGCGCGCCGGCGCTGAACTTGGGGATGGATTTGGTGGGGTGCCCGGTGGAGTTGTCGTTCGTGTGCAGGATGCAGGAGATGATGCCGAGGGTGGTAGTCAGGCTCCATCGAGAGATGCGCGAGGTGGTGTGATTGTAGTCAGGCGTATGGTATCTTGCAAACGTCGCGCACAGTTCGATCCGTGTCCGCCAATCTCTCTCCTTATAAACACATTCCAGAGTCGACAGAAGAGAACTGCTCGTCGCATGCATATCCTCGCTCAGACCGGCCCTGCATAGGGCGGCGGCGGGTCCTCTTCTGGGCGAGCCGCCACGTCGACATTGACATTGACATTGACATCGACATGGCAGTTCACCGCGACGATGCATCGCAGCCACATTGCCTCATAGGCATCCTGCAACTGCGCGTGCGTTAGAACTCGCACCATTAGATACCCAAGCCACTCCGACGCACCAGGAATCGGCCCTGGTCGACCAGGTTCGCCGCAATCACGCCGGAGCGCATAGGGGCATACAACGGCGACTCCAGCACGCGCGTCACGCGGGCATCTGCAACCCAAGCACGCCGCGACCGTCGTCGGCACTGTTTAGTGAGCGCATAGCGGCGGGGGAAAAACCGATGGACTGACAGAAGCCGTGCGCGGGGTGATGGTAATCAAGGCTCTCCACTACGAGGCACACGCCGAGGGCCGCCATGACCCATATATGCGCCCAGACGGGATGGCGGGTCTTCGTGAAGACGGGCGTGGAGCGCCGGAACGCCCACATCGTAGGGAGGAATGTCGCGGTTCCGGGGAGCACAGAGGCGATGGCGTAGGCTGCGGCAGACTGCATGGTCTCAGCGACGTTCAAGTTGACTGAGCGCAGCGCAGTGACTGTGTTGGTGAAGACGGATGGGAGGTGCGGTGCGCCGTATGCGATGCACACGGTGGCGAGAGAGGCGATGATGAAGGCGGTGGTAGATGGTGTGGTAGATGCGGCGCCGTTCATGGTGGTGGTGATGAAAGAGCGCGGGGCGGGGCGGGGCGGGGCGGGGCGGGGCAGGGGCAGGGGCGTTCGTATATGGACTCGGAGGCTCCGCGCGAGCCGTCGCGTTGATTGATCTTAGCTATTCAACAAAATTTGCTGCATATGCAACGTGTTGTATGAGTACGAATGAATCATCACGGAGGGACAAGACGTACATGGAATGCCTGCCCCGAGCTACTGACCCTCAGCTATGCCCACTTCGCGATCGCGCCCCGACGGATCGGCACTCCCAATCCCAGGCGGGAGGATTCGTCAATGGCTCCTTCGGACGAGTCGCGCGGTACGATCCACGGCCGGCGCGGCGATGGTGGTGACCTGGAGGACCATTGTGACTCTGAGCGAAGCGACAGCGCGATACGGTGAGGAACGGCGAGCGAGCGAGACGAGGGATGCGACTCCATGCGCGGTTGTGTAGATGACCAGCGAGGAGTCATGAAGGGAATTGAGCACGAGTGCCTAGAAGAGTCAAAACGACAAGGGCGGAGAAGTGTCGGGGAAAAGCGCAAGCACGTGGCGCGAGGGCGTCAGACTCACTAGTCACTGTGCGCGCTTCACCTTTTCCTTTCCCTTCGCCATACTCACCAAGTCGACCGGCAGCGCTGCATGGAGGACGGACTGCGGTGAACGTGCTGGCGTCTCTGAGCGGATGACTTCGGCCTCGGCACGTCAATCAACGAACCCCCAACCCCTCAGTCCATCGGAGCCGCTTCCAACGCCCTCCAAGCTGTCCTTTACGCCCCACCAATGAATTAATACCCATCCGTGTCATTTCTTCCTGCGCCCTCGTGGACGATTCGTGCGCTTGTGCTCGTCTTGGCCCCCCGTGTCTTAATCTCGTTTGTGCGCAGTGTGGTCTTTGATTCTGTGGCGCTCACGCTGCGTCTTCCAGTGAAACGTGCGCGCCGCCGCTCTAGAAGACGCCATAGCTATTGTCGAGATCTTCACTGGCCACTGGGCACAGCATGCCGCGCTGTATAGTACTGGTGCGTCAGGCCCGCCTCTATCTACGCTCGCATTAACACGGACGTCTGCAGCTACACGATAGCAAACCCCTCGAGGCCGTGGCTGCGGCCGTCTCTCTGGACTAAGTCCTCGCTATTACGCATGTACTCTCCATACATCAACAATGCGACATGAATCTTCTGCGACACACGCCTGGGCCCCGACGCGCCAGCGAGCGAAGATCAAGCCACGTATATTTAATACAGAAGAGACGGGCTGTGTACTAGTAAGCGATGCACAGGATATCCTGCTCCGGCTACACGTCTCCGACCTCCTTATTGTGTATTGCGCCAGTGCTTTCCATGCGCACTCGCGCAAGATATAGGTCTACTTTATGTATCATTCATGTCTCAACTGTCATAATTTTGAAGTTCACGACCCCCCACCCTATGTGCCTCAGTTGTTGAACGGCAGCCGCTCCGTTGGTCCTCTGCAAACACCCGGAACAGCAATGTTTCACTGAGTCATGCGCCGCAGTGCATACACCCTGACATGGTTGGTATAATTCTTTAGTCTGCTCTCGAACGCGAATGACGGTACAACGTAGAAGGTAACGCGCTACAGGGACAACTCCACAGCCACTCGTATGCTCTCGGCTTGTCCACCGAAACAACAACCTTCTTTGCGACAACTCTCGGCTGACTTTCACTGTCTGTTCTTCATGTGATCCACTTCCCAATGACCGCGTTATACGCTACTCACGGTATATGCAACTAAATGCGAGTCGTCAGCGATGGCGATCCGCGGAGAGGACCTGGGGACGGCGTACGGAGTGTAGCATTTGCCGAGGACCCATCCTACTAGGACGGCAACAAAAAGCGGAACCCGGTTGTATCAGCGCCATCTATCCGACCCCGGTCAGTCAAAGAGAGCTTGTAAGCAAGAGGGGCGAGCTCACAGGCGAGATACGTCGCATAACAGACTGCCATGGCTAGGCTGCCAAGGATGCGCCAGAAGACAGGAATAGCCGCGAGCTCGAGCACCAACGCCTCCGAGATTCGAAATTGGAGAAGGTAGGGAGTGAGCACCTCACAGAGAAACATTGGGAGCGCGTAGAAGACAGGCGGGCCGCTGGCGGGCCAGAAGATATCGAGGGAGCACATAAAGACCGGCGCGCCGAGCCACAGCGCGTGATCTAGAAGAGAAATACACGCGTCCTGTGCCGTCTGACCTGGGCCGAGGGCCTGCGCGACGGCAATTCTGCCTCGGATGATCGTCGTAGCGGCTAGGGCTCGGAGGGCTGCCCGGATTTCGGTGGGCAATAGAGTGGCGGGGTCTGGCAGCGCGGCCTCCGTATCATCCTCGCGGACGGTGGTACGGAGGTAGTCTGTCGGTGCGCGTGTCGTCAGCGAGTATTGAATATGACGCTGAGTAGTGGACTCACTGTGCGCATCGTGGGGCAAGAAGTACAGGATAGTGGCTGCAATGACCAGGATGACCAGTCCCATGGCAAGTCCGCCGAGGCCCGTCGCCGCCACGGCACCAACTGTCTCAGATCAGCGGAGGAGAGATATGCATGCGAGCAAGAGCTTACAGAGGGGATACGAGACGGAGATAACACCCGCGCCCACGGCACCGCAGAGGAGCTCGGTGAATCGAATGGCCATGAGCTTGCGAGCATCGTCGTCGCTATTGTGGAATGCAGAGCCAAGGTACAGCGAGACAAGGATAATGGCGTTCATTAAAGCGCGGCCACAGAAGACAGAGAGAACCTCCGGCTTGTGGATACGCGAGAGGAGGTAGCAGGACACAACCGGGATACTGTAGTGCAGAGCGACCTCCAGCGGCGACTCTTGATCAGCAGCAGCACATTCGTCCAGGGCATGGCCGAGTGCGTTGAAGATGTTGCCGAGTTCGAGGTGAGCGGCGAGTTCCTCATCGGAGATGTTGAGCTCCTCATGCGCAACGTCAAGTTTGGCGTAGAGCGATTCGGCCCTCTGCAGCAGAATGCGCGCCTTGGTAGCCGCTGCGGTCTGCCGGTCGGAGGTGCTGCCGAGCTCTGCGGGCTGGGAGTCTGGGGGTATGCTTGGGCTGGTGTCCATCGTTTGGATTGAGCGAGCTCGAGGTGGGGGCGGGTGGAAGGTTGTGTTGAACCGTGCAGCGGCCCGTCGAGCGGCGAACATGCCGCCCGGGCCGGGCGACCGCCGAAGTTTCTGTCAAATTTCTCTGCTGCCGTCCCACAGCACAGCACGTCTCGATCGTTCTGCCCCGTTTCTACGGCGTCGCCCCGCCCCGCGCGCGACTGAGCACTAAGATCTCCTCACCTCGACTGAGGGGATTCAGTTCGCGGAATGCATTATGCGTGTCAACTGACACGTAAATAATGCATTCGGCCCTGTGTCTTGACCCAGCGAGTCTGAGCGCCAGAACTGAGAATGTGCAATGCATTGGTCATCCCAATGCATTGGTCGCGCACGATGTATTCATCCTAAGAGGCATTGGCCGAGTCGTCAAAATAATGCAACGTACGGGAATCGAACCCGAAGACCAATGTGTAACAAATATCACGAACTCGTTACAACCACTTTACCAAGAGAGAATATATATACCATGAGAATGTTTAGTATATATCTAGTGTGTACGGTCCGCATATGACAACTTCTCAAAAATTTTCTAAGTCGTGCATGCTATCACTTGATCTGCCTGTTGCTGCACCAGCAGGTCTAGCATGGCTACAAAATATTTGATGCTGGATACATATTGATGGCGCATTCCTCATCAACAGATAGCTATTGCAAAGAACAGAAGGCGAGTTCACAATGATAGCAATCATCGGGTTCGGTGAACTGGGGTGATAGTACGTATATATTTGCCGTTTTAGAGGGAATATATAATGTCTTCATAGTGAAGTGGTTACAGTATGCAAGCGGGCAGCACTCTTGTTTACACGAGTCCTGGGTTCGAATCCTGGATTGGTGGATATTTTGTCATAACGCAATGCATTGCGCTACGACCAAATGCATTGCATGCCCAGTCAAATGCATTGGGAGGCGCGATGCATTGGTCCTCAGCGGGTCTGTTGGCTGTGTGCGTGTTGACACGGCGTAATGCATTATTTCTGTGTCAATTCACAGGCCTAATGCATTGCGCGAACTGAATATCTACCTCGACTTGCTACACACTCGTCCAAGCATCATCGCGACGTATGAACGTTTGAACCCTGCGGGTTGCATCCTATCATACCCCATCCTATCCCAGCATGGCTGGAGTCGCAGGGAGAGGCACGACTCTACGGTACGCGACTCGCTCTCTGCCTGGAAGCTGTCGCCTCAAATCGCCCTTTTCACTGCAGTCTGTCTGTCGATAATCAGCTCCTTGTGGTCGAGTGGGTGTACCGCTCGTCTCAGCAAGCATCCATCGACCGCACTACAACGCTCTCGTCTGCAGATCTTGGACAACGACTGCACAGCGTCTTCTATTCCGGCGCATCCCTTGTCCACATCTAGACTAGTTTACTCCTGCAATGAACAGGGCGTCCCTCGACCAGCTCATCCGCTCCCTCCGCACAAGGCCCCACTTCACCACGTATGTCTGCTCTCTCGACGTCAGGACGCGACCGATGGTCTCTGGCGATGAGAGTGCGTACCTCCCACTGCTCGACCTCTGCCCGCACATCCAACATCTCTCCCTCGCCGAAATTGAGAGCGACTGATGGTCCGACGCGCTCGCGCAGCGCCTGCGCGCGTCGTACCTGCAGCCCATCTACGTGCGGCTCAAAGGAGACATCAGGATTCTACGGCGTCTTGCGTTGCTCTGGCCCAGCATCCGCGCGCTCAATATCAATGCGATTGACAGGGATTGGCGGGGCAACGACTCTGACACGGAGCCGCCGCTGCTTCAGATCCTCGTCTCTCCTGCCATACAATTCCTCTCCATCCAAACAACAGCAGAACGCTGGCATATTGCGCCCGCACACGATCATTCCGCGGTGCGCGAGCTCCACATCGTCCACCCGCCCTGGCGGGACGGCCGGTGGTTTGCGGCGCTGCACGCGTCGGGCATGCTTGCCCAGAATTACAGGACAGTTCCCGCCGCGCGACGTCCTCGCACAGCTCGAGCGGCTCGAGAGCCTCACGTTCGCCAATCTGTCCCGGCACCGTCGCCGCCACTATCCGCCGCACCTCGCCCACTCAGGGTACCACGCCGCTCATGTGGGATCGGAGAAACGCATCGCGTACTTACTTCCTGCAGGCCGTGGCTACAGTGCCCGCCCTGCGACTCGTCACAGTGACAAAGACTGTGTCAGTGCTGGTGCGGGACGAACTCGGGAAGGCATGTGCTGAGCGTGGGGTTGAGTTTACCGTGTATAAAGGTGTCCCCGTGAGTCATCTCCGATTCCATCGCTGCTCTGGCACCCTGACCTGTACCTAACAGAGCTCTCATATTGTCGACTGGATATGACAGCCGGTATGCCGGCAAGCTTCAAGGCAAAGTAACCCATTGTACATATGTACAGCATACAACGAGCGGGAGACGAGTCTACATTCGATCTGTACCACGACCTGCGATGCTGTTGCGCCCCTCTGTGGGACTCCAATCTCTGCACCCTGCTCATCGCGCGCCACCCCAAATCTCACCGAAGATATGGCCCCTGATCATAGTAGAAATTATTGCGCTCTATCTTCGAGTTCTGCGACGTCACCGACTTGTTAGTGGACTCCGCACTGTATCCCGAGCCCGGCGTAGTGGTCCCCGACGGTGCCCTGTCGTGGCCGTCAAAGTGCCAAGGCGCCGGCATATCGCCCATCGTATGAGTGTGCCGCGCATCTGTCTGCCCATATCCTACAGTACGCTCTGGCGACATACTGTGGGTGTAGTCCCCTCCGGTTGGCAACCAGCGCTGATACTGCCGATGGCTATTCTGTTGCGGGTTGCGCGGATGGGCGGGCGAAAATTGAAGACTGCCCTGTGGAGGCGTGAGCTCTTCATGGTATACAGACAGGGACATGAGGACGCACGATCGCTGGTAACATATTGTCCTGGGGCCCGTGGTGCGTTGACCAGTCCCCGTCGTTCTGTGAATGCCAATATGCGCTGCCTATGGCCCTGTCTGAGCCCTATAGCATAGTGAGCTCTCGCATATTCGGTACACCGGCGCTAGTACGCACCATCTGCGGCTGCTGTATATACCCAGGTGGAGGGCCAGGTGGAGGGCCAAACTCGATATACGCGTCGGGCTAATGATGACCATGAGCCACTGCGGGTTTGCGCGCACGAAGAACCGTGCTCACGACTGCCGATGGCAGAGCATAGGCTGCGACGCGTTGGCCTAGCGAGCCGTACGACAAGCTGGGCGGGTAAAGAGGCTCCAAAGTCTGCGACGGGAACGATTGCACGTGGTTCGTGGACTGCTTGTCACCATAAGCTTCGTACGCTGCGCTAGGGCGGGTGGACGTACCGCAGGCGCGTGACCGGCGCGCTGATCGTGGTCACCCCTGCTCGGCCATCCCGACATTGTCGAAGATGGGCGTCGAAGGCAGGCCGCAGTATGCTGCGATTTTGCTTATATAGTGGGACGCGGCGCTTTAATGATATGGGCTATACAAATGTGACGTGAGAGATGATAAGGTGTCCTTGGGTCTCATGCTCTTACCAAGTATGGGGCCGACCAAGTAGCGCGCGGTACCTTGGCCCTCCGCAGTTGATCGAGAAGACAGGATGTGCCGGACCACCATCGCTTTCTTATCACGACGAAGATCATGGCGTCCTGAATTCTGAGCGGGCGGGAAGGAGCGAAGGGTAGCGCGATATGTTCATGGGAACGTGCCGGCTTCCAGTCCCTAAGACCTCAAGGGCAACTAGACGACGGGACACGTTGACTGTGCGCACAGCCGAAGGCGATAAGTTCGTGCAGGCCGGTCCGACTTTGCGTCAACGGTGTCAAAGTCCCTGGAGGGAGGAGGTCAGAACACGGCCGTCGAAATATGTGCATTGTGAATGCGCACCGTAGGACATACGTTCAACTCGGTCTCTCATGTTCATTTCAACGACGCCCATCCTATCGCGTCGTTTAACCTGGATGTTCGATTAATGGACTGTGCATGCGTTGTCCAGCATCGAGCGGGCCACACTAGGCGACATTCGTCGTACTAGGGCATACCGGGCGTAGAGGGTGCGGAATTCGAGTCAATGGGAGAGGGTGGAAGAAGCGCATTTCGCTGAGGCATCATACTAGTAGATGAGGAGAGATATCGCGGAGGTATAGGCCTGAGTGACAGCGTCAACTTGAAGGTGCGCGCGAGGTTACAAATATGACTCACCGGCGAAGTAGATGCGCACGTTCAGCGCGGTAATTGTGTAGTTCCAATAGGTAGCAGATGAGATGTAGATTGCGCAGTGTCAAAAAAACGTCAGAGATATCCGTCTGAGGCGTCTACACCGTACGCACCTTGCATACATGCCGACGTCGTTGCACGCGATCTATCCACACGGCTACGTCCTTCCCGATAAGTTTTCTCCCAGATTTAAGTGCACAAGTCTTGGCCGTCTTCCTGATGGCGCAAGGATAGATGGGATAAGTTGCAAAGTGGTTGCGCCATGTATGAGCCGCCTGGGTATCGGACAGATCCGCATCGCACGACGAGCCAAACGCACTTGAGGTCGGGTTCTGCTGGTGGAGAGATCGGGGTGCCGCAACTTGGAGAAGACATTCTTGGCACAGTGAAAGGCTCGGAAAGCGTGAGGCGAAAGTCGCGGGGAGACGGACGCTCGGGAGTGTGACACTCGCAGAGGGTGACGCTCTGTGATGTGACCGCGCAAGGACTAAGCCTGCTTACTAGAACGACTGTCTTCCGCGCGTGGTTGGCAACGGAGACTAGCCTGCTTACGACTTCGGAGTCGACTTCTTCTGCAAACATCTACATCTACATGAGCCGTCCCACAAGTGCTAGTCCTTTGAGGCGACTCGTGTCTCCCGTGAATGAGCGCGGCGCCGTTTCGTTGGCATAGGTGCGTCTTGCCATGCGGTGCGCACAGTGGCTAATCGTGCGTCCGTCCAATTCAGATGGCGAGCAACTACCCCCTGCCTGGTCCCACTACCAAGCTGTAGCGATGCGTCAATGACTGGTCTACGTCCTCGCTCGCAGCCCTGCCTTTTCGCCTCAATCTGAAGTTATCTTTGATACGTGGAGTGGGTCGGGATTGACCGCTAGAGTTCTGGTTGTACGAGCTCGGTGCGTTGTGCTCGCTATCGTGCCTTCACTAGTTCCTGACTCTTCGAACAGCGCAGCCACGACTTCACTAGGCGAACTGTGCAGTTGCTTCAAACCAACCCATCCCCGCGAGGACGTCTTTCACGCGTTTGAGTAGCCCACGTTACCGACGAACATACACGTACATTACCCATGGCGAAACCGATCCCTCACGCGCACAAGCTCATCACCTTCCTCCACGACCTCCCTCACTTATTTGCGCACACCCAGCAGCATACGTTCGCCCGCTCCAACGAAGGCAAAGTTCTTGCTCTTTCTCCACGCGTCACCCTCCCCTATCGGCGATCGGACTCCCGGGGCACGCTGCAACTTGCCCCTCTCGAGCTCAGGAGCAACGCAGCGGCCCCCAGGATCGTATTCCCGCAGAGCTCATGCTCAGAACCCTACGCATTCCCTTGGACCGAAAATGCGCAGGGGCGCTCGCTAGTCCTGCACGACAATCGCGCTGCCTGCCGGCCCAAGAAACGACTCTATAGCCTCCGCGACGCGGCACTGCGCATAAATGTCCTCCCATCCCGGTGACCGCACTCCACGTGCCTCCCACCGACAGGAGAGACTGGCCACTGGCGGCCTCATATAGCCCGGCCCCTACCACGCCACGCCCCTACCACGCCACGCCCCTGACCGCAAGATGGCCATACTCCTCAACATGAGTAGCGTCCCCACCCGGAAATGCATCACCGCCCTGAGCCCTGCCTTCGTCTTCGGCACACCCTCCACGTTCTGCATCCTCGCATGGACACAGCACAAGCCGCTCCTCCTCGTCGCCGCTGCGCTCAGCTCGTTCGCGCTGCTGCTCGTCGCGCCCTGGACCGTGTGCCGCGGCACCCCGCCGCTGGTGCCTAAGTTCGCGCTGCGGTGGCTCGGCGCGACGTGTGTGGCGAGCGTGTGCGTCTACACCACAATCTCTCTATACCCGCACTGTCAGTGCGCTCCTGCGTCCCCTTTCCTTCTCGGCTCGCCAGCGCTGACGGCACATCATCCTCACAGATGGGGCCATCCCAACGGCATGCGTGGTCATCGTGGCGCTCCACATCCTCGTCGCAATAGCGCTCATCCTCGACAACCTGGCCCCCGGGATGTACCGTGCGTATATTTGTCGGCGCGCTCGGGGTCGTGATGGCCGCTGATGCTTCGCAGAGTATATCTGGCATCCGTTTGCCCAGCGGTCTCAGCAGCCCCCTGCTCCCGCCGATGGGCCAGCGATTCTGCCCGTGTCGATGCCCCCGCCGTTGCACGTGCGTCTTCTTTCTCATAGCTTTTCCTGCCCAATACTGACGCGCGGTTGGGTCAGTCGACGGACGCCGATGTGAAGGCGAGTTCCTCTGGGAAGGAGGAAGTGTAGGGTGCGTTGCGGGCTAAGCACCCATCATTGTTCCGCCATTCTGTGTAGTTTGGTGGGCAGCTAGCAATACACCGCAACTGCACAGGGCGGACCCCACCCGTTCTGATGACCTGATATGTTACATGTTTGTTCTCGTCGACTGTGTATCTTGATTGTAATTGAATCATAAGCCATCGCTGCATGTCATTCAAAAGGCCTGTTGTATCCAAGGGCCTGTTGTATCCGTTCGGGTTGCAGGTATCATGTCTGCGAGCCATTTACGTAAGGACTGCTGTCGACTTCAATGGACTTGCAGCCTCTGCACACCTTCTATCAGTCCCATCGAGGGCCCCATCTCATCTTATTCAACTTCCGTACACAATACTTCGCCCCAGGTGCTGTCTTGACAGGAAGCGATCGCCGTCCCTGCAAACTCGAAAGTGGCCAACTCCAAGTGCGCCGTTGTACCTCGTTTTCCAACAGAGACATACTCATTCAAGTTCTCCCGTAGCATGTCTGTCATTCCTGTGGATTCCCAACTCATTGTGATCGATTGGGTCTACAGGGCGTCACAGCGCTCGGCTGTTGACTACCAGACGCTTCGCGCATGTGCTCTTGTCTGCAAGGCCTGGACACCCGTCGCGCAGCGCCTGCTCTTCCGACGCGTCCCCGACACCATCGGTCTCATCTTCAAATCATCCGCGCTTCTCGTTGAGTCTCTCCTCGTCACCCTCCGTGCGAATCCACACCTCGCTTCCTTTGTGCGCTCCATTCATATCAACATAAACCCCGAGTCAAATGATCCTAGCGACGCCGCCGAATCGCTTGCTCTACTCGGTCTCTGCGCAGACGTCCAGCATATTTCTTTGGACTGTTCCGGTCCCTTATCGGACTTAACACCCAACCTTGAAGAACAGCTGCGCGCCCTCCCAGTTTCCCCCGTTTTCCTTACTCTGTTTCCCGATGTCTCCATCGTGAATCGCATCACATCAATCTGGCCGAGTGTGCACACGCTCAAGATCGGTGACCTCTTCGGTGATAGAATTAGGGAGCACGGTTCGCACAACCCGATACTGATATCTGTGCCCTCCACCGTGCGGTCGCTATCTGTCGACACCAACGGATACCCATGGAAATTCACATCGAATTGTGACCTTTCAGGGCTCCGCGAGCTCGAGATGCAGCTCCCGCTCTGGCGGACCGAATTTTGGGTCAACATGTTGCTCGAGTCCGGCGTGCTGCCACAGCTCCGTTTCTTAGGCGTCTTTGGGTGCATCCCGACGCAGGACACCCTGAACCAGCTCACGCAGCTCCACACCCTCGTATTTACCGACCTGCCCCAGCGCGCGGTCGTGCTCCCGCACAGCTTGTGCAACCTGGCGTATCACGGAGCGCCGTACAGCGAATTGCCGCCCGGGTATCGGGACAAGACCACTCCGCACATGCTGGATATGCTGGGCAAGGCACCCGCTTTGAGGTGCTTCACCGTGCCGGAAGGGATGTCGGACCGCCTGCGTGCACAATTTGACGAGGTGTGCGGCAGCCGTGGTATCGAAATTGAAACGTTTGCGGGTCGGAGGTCGTACGAGGTCGGTGTTCAGTTTGTGCGCTGTCTGCGTTGCGCTGAACGGATTCTTCGTAGCGGGATGTCGATGTCGACTGGATATGAGATCGTCGAAGAATTTATAGTGGGATACGGACGCTTTCGCGGGGATGCAACTCGAGCTGCGACGGCGTCGGAGGCATCTTGCACCCGCGCTCAGAAGATGGAACGCACCCGTGTCCATCACCGTAGTATGCGTTACCTGTTCTCGTCCAGTGTGTATATTGAGTGGTGTCCAATTCTACGCTGTTGCTGCATATAATCTTCTCGTTACATCCGTCCGGGTCGCGCATTATCCGTACCCCGCAGTCAATGGAAGCTGGATATATATCGATGTAATGACTCCTGACTCGGAGCCTCGCGTGCGTCTTCTTTCTCAGACCTTCCTACCCAATGCTGACGCGCGGTTGGCTCAGTCGACAGACGCCGATGTGAAGGGCAGTTCCTCTGGGACGGGAGAAGTGTTGGGGGCATTGCTAACTAAGCACTGACTGTTTGTGCCATTCCGTCTTGTATAGTTCGGAGGGCAGCGAGGTGCAACTGGGCCGAAAACATATATATCGTCGTGTAATTTATGCTATTGACAGTGCCCGCAACAATGATGTTACGACTGATTACAATCGCACCACCTCGCTCAGGAGCCTGATCACTAGCCTCGGCATCTTCTTCATGGTGCACACAAACGCCCAGTCCGTGCAGCATCCCGCAGATCCAGCTCCTTCAGCGCTGGCGCGACCAGTGACAGGAAGCTCGGGAGTCCGAACATCGCTATGCTGTCAGAAGCGCCGACGCCCACGCGCCCTGAGCACTTCATCAGCGTCCACCAGTCCATGTAGTCTAATTAAAAATAAGACCGGTAGCTACCGGTCGGACCATTATTGGGGAGTGGCAGCGCGCGCCGAGATTTCAACTCCGACGTGCAGGTGGCGCGCACTGTACTTGCTCGCAGGTATGGTCCTAAATAACATCTCGCAGTTGCGTATGGTTTCCGCCAGAGCAAAACATGGACTGATAGGATTGCGATGCATTGAAAAATTTGTCCGGGCTGGAATTTGTCGAAGCGGCTTCCATTGATGAGAATCAGACACGAGGTTTGCTGGTATCTTTGCACAAGATCCAATAGCATTTCACTGAGGCCGTAAATAGATATTCTGTCCCGGAGAATCTCATTCTAGCTATGTCAAGTAATATATCGTGAATTCTGTAGTATTTATATGGGCAAGTTGAAGGAGAGCAATGCTGAATTGTACATATGCGCCGGATAGCTGACGTAACAGCGTTAGAAGCGTCGAAGCGCGCGCGCAAACCGCCGCGCTGGCACCAACATACCCTATCCGGGACAACTTCCGATGCCGGCACGCCGCTCAGCCGCTCAGCGCCAACAGGCAATGCGGAATCTCGCCAGGATCAAGAAGGACAAGGAAAATATAGAGCTAGAGAGCCAGACAGGATCAGAAAGTGAACATGAACATGCTGAGGCAAGTGCAAATTGAACTCACTGATTTTCTGCAGCTGAATGTGCCTCTACAGCGTGCTCGAGGCGACAAATACCAAGCCTTGCTTAGGAATACTCGGAGACGGTGTCGGCGCCTCGAGAATTCGCGAGCAACGGCAGTGGACGAGCTGTCGTCAGCACGGGAAACTGCGGAGCAGGCCAATGTCGAGCTCACCATTCTGAAAGCTCAGCTTGCATCCACATTCGAGAACACAAAACTCCTTGAAGCGCGTCGGGCGGTTCTCGAGCGCGAGAAGAACATGCTGCGCATGCGCGATTTGCGAGCGCCCGCAAAACAGGATCGTGCAGTTCAGCGTGCCATCGAGGAGATCAAAACAAAGCAGCATACCTTCAGACTCAAGGACGACGGAATCATCCCTGATGGCGCTCGGACTCTCATTCGAGAGCTTGTCTCTAACGGGACACCTGCTAATCATATCGAGGAGACAATAAAGACGACGGCCACTCACTTTGGGGTCGCAGTTGAAGGCACTATCAGTGAACGGTCTATTGGGAGGATTGTTCTGGAAGGTGGAGTTGCCGCGAAGATGCAACTTGCGCAAGAGATAACGGCGAGCCAAGGTGAGTTGCACAATTGGTCTCACGTCCTCGATGCGTCTGACAGGATCCTAGGATACACAGTCAGCGGCGATGGCACATCGCACAAGCACATCCAATACGAAGCCAAACACATTACCTTCATGCTGCCCGGTTCATCAAAGCCAATTACAAGAACCCTCGGCATATCATCTGCACCCAATCATTCAGCAAACACTCAGCTCGAAGGCTGGAAGGAAACACTTGCTGAATTGTCAGCAACATACAATGCTGCACCACTCAGTTCATCAAGCACTCCCGGCGGTACCGCGCGGCCTCGCATCTCGCCAGCACGTCTAACAGCGAAGGCAACCTCGATGAATTCGGACCACGCAGAGGATCAAAAAAGTGTCTCACGTGGATGGGTCAACCTCAAGAGATCGGCAGAGCGAGAAGTGCGCGGTGAGGACGTCTTGTTTTCGAAGCCACTAGCAGAGCTCTTTGAGATTATCCAAGAGGAGACCGCACAACGACTCGCAGCCGTCGGGGGACAGAGTGGCTGGGATGACCTATCAGCTGCAGAGCAGAAGAAAATTCTCGAGGTAACGCACCGCAGAACATGCGCACGCTTGGGAGAAGAAGCCTACACTGCATTGCCCGATGAAGACAAGCAGCGCGCGGACCTCTTCATCTGGATGGGGTGCTGTATGCATAAAGAACTCAATGCGGTGAAGGGTGGAAACGTACGGATGATGGGCTCGTGGGCTCGAGCCGGCCTCGTCGGTCCCGTCTTGCTGATGAACAAGGACAACGATGCAGCTGCCGCTGCGGGTACATCGGAGGTGAAGAAGCGGGCGGAGGAGGTGTCCCAGGCCGGAGCTGTCAAGGCAACAAGTTTAGCTGGCGCGCTATTTCGTCACAAGGATGACAAGAAAGGACAACAAGACTCACTTCGTGTATTCTTCGAGCTCAAGTTGGGCTATAGCATTCCATTCCCGGACACAAGCAACACAAGATTTGGAACCCACCTCCGAGCATCGGAGGAAATGATTGTGCACCGTGCATACTATATCGAGTTCCTCGAGCTTGTCCGGGACAAGAAGGACACGCGGGCATTCAATCATCTAGAAGCTAATGTCTACAAGGCCCTGCATGATATTGCAACGCTTACCGAGATGGCCGTCCTGGCTTTGTACTCGCAGGCAATCAGCCAGCCATATATTCGGACAGTCCGCGGGCGCGGCTTGTCATCGACAAATATGCTGGAGCTCGGCCCCTTCCATGAACACGTCAAGATGCACTGCCGTGCCGTGATCAAGAACGCAGACCTCCTATTAGCTCCAGATGCATCGTACGAGACAGGGGCGCTTGACGGGAAACCGTGGGAGCGAGCGGATGCATTCTATGCTGTCCACAGGATGTACCCAGAGCTGCCTCACCTGCGTGCAGCATTAGTAGCGTTCTTCGAGGGAGCGCTCGAGACATGGACCCGATTCACCTCGGAATTCTCACCTGAAAGCGCCACAGTACTAGCAGCTGCCGTTGAAGGAAACCAGGTATTCATCAATGCGACCAACGATGAAAACGAAGGCAGTCTTGGGGGCTTCCGCGTCAAAATACGCCGTAACCCTAGCATGACAATGCATCAGTACAACGCACGGACGACATATCAGAAGAACGAGACAGGGGCTTACATCAACACACTCACAGCCGAAGATCAGAAGTTTCTTCGCAAGGAAGCCCGTGATCTTGACAGCGGTGGCTTGGAGCGGAAGAGGCGGCTGGAACTCGCAGAGGCGGATGAGGCCGTCGTGCTTGAGAAAAGGCAGAAGCTTGAGGTGGCCAGGGGTAAAAAGCGTGCAAAAGATGAGCTGTTGGACGCACTTTCAGTCAGGCTCAATGAAGAAGACATTCAAAACTCGCCGGGAACAGTCAAATCTCTCGACCTGCAACTTGCTTGGCACCGACGAGCTGGAGACCTCGAGATCCCAAAAACCACTACACTGAAGGTGAAAAAAGACAAGATTGAGGCACTGAGGGCTGCTGTTCATCGCTATAACCAAAGGGCAGCAAACGGAGAGGTTGACGAGCATGTGGGGAGTGCTGAAGGGGAGCCGAGTAGTGTGGTGCCGACAGGGACAGAGTATTCTCACGAAACAGACGCCAGCGAGGCTTCTGATGGCGAAGACCTTTGAATAACGCGTGCCTCGTACTGCTGAGAGGTTTGGTAGGAGTTCCGCAGGTTTTTCCATAGTGTTAACATGTACAGTGGAGAGGAGACACGCCAATATACACTAATTACCGCGTCGGACCATGTCGACGCGCGTACGAGAGTCACATGACCTGCACAGAATTTTCGCAGGAGCTGCCACTCCCCACCATTATAATTACAGACCGGTAACGATTTGGGGCGACGCACACAAAGTCACGTGACTTATTAGGAATAGTAAAAAATGTCATGATACTACTGGGTGCGGAAAATTCGGCAAAAATCGGCATAAATGGTGAAAAAATTTAGTCAGCATTGGTTCCCACGGGTACGGGACAGAAACGAATCATTTTAAATGCTTCCCAGTACTACAAATAGCCACCCGTAGGGCTTGCAAAAATAGGGATAAATAAGGTGAAATCGGAGTATATTCGGGAGTACTGATTCTCAGCCGAAATCCATTCCCACGCGTCGAAATACTCCCACGGTCCCATAGAATTCCATTTTTCATTGTTTGCGCTGATATATAATCCTTTCTGCAGGCCTTTGATAATTAGGGATAAATAGAGAGAAATCGGAATATATTTGGGGGCACCGGTTTTCAGCCAATATCCACTCCCATATGTTGGAATATTCTCACGGTCCCAAGAAATTTCATTTTTGATCACTCGCGCTTGTATATAATTCTTTCCGTAGGCCCTGGGAAAACCCATTGAGGACATAACAGTATATGTATGATGTAGACTTAGATGCTGATGATATATACAGACTGTTCTAAGCTCAGTCCATTGAACTGTGAGCTGGACGAAGCCACAAACCGAGAGAGTATCTGATAAGGAATATCCTGCAGTCATGATCTTCTTTACCTAAGCTACCAGAATTTGTACATAAAATGGAATTCTATGGGACCGTGGGAGTATTTCGACGCGTGGGAATGGATTTCGGCTGAGAATCAGTACTCCCGAATATACTCCGATTTCACCTTATTTATCCCTATTTTTGCAAGCCCTACGGGTGGCTATTTGTAGTACTGGGAAGCATTTAAAATGATTCGTTTCTGTCCCGTACCCGTGGGAACCAATGCTGACTAAATTTTTTCACCATTTATGCCGATTTTTGCCGAATTTTCCGCACCCAGTAGTATCATGACATTTTTTACTATTCCTAATAAGTCACGTGACTTTGTGTGCGTCGCCCCAAATCGTTACCGGTCTGTAATTATAATGGTCCGACCGGTAACTACCGGTCTTGTTTTTAATGGTCCTACAGGTACGCCTGCAGCGTCATGCCCACGACGACGAGCGACTCGAGCGCGGGCAGACATCCCGAGAAGGACTTGCGCGAAGAGAAATGAAGCCAGCAAATACCTGCGCCATGGACCACGATACGTCGCAGGTCACGGGCTGTAGAGCGCCGGGACAGCACGTGTCGTCCATAAGGCCCACATATAGTTCATGGAGATGCTCCGATGCGAATACATTCAGCGCAGCCTGGACAACATCGGTCGTGCCCTTTGGGATATCACGCCCAGTCAAAAGTCCGGCGGTCCCGTCGCGATCGTGTCCGTTCCTGTAGGCCAGTCCAATGGCAACCAAAAACCTGCCATATAGCGAATTTGAACCGATGGAAAAGTTGACAGCATTGTATGATATCGGTTCTTAGTGAATCAGTATTCCGCTGGCATCTGATGCCATTGATTTCTGTCTGCCGGTCGTTCATTTGCGCACGGGTCCACTGCCATCCGTTGGTAACCATTTTAAACCGTTGTCATTCACTGGCAACGACTGGTAACCATTTACTTATGCCCTACTGCTCAGCCCGCTTGCTCGCGCCCCCCGCCCGCTCCGGGCTCCCCCGCGCCCGCTTCCCCGCTCCCCCGCTCCCCCCCGCTCGCTCCCCGACCGCTTGCTCGCCCTCCGCTCGCCGCTGGATCCCACGCCTCTACCGATCTCGCTACCACTTGCTCCGCCGCCACTCCTGCGCACCGTTACATACCTGTCGAGCCTTCTCTCTGCGCTCCTCTCGTCTTCTTCTGTTCGGCTTTCTTTTTGGCGCTCTCGGACTCGTATTTCTGCCAGGGTGAGTTAATACAATACAACGGTAAAGGCAGACCATGCACCTACCTTCTTGTCGGCGACAGACAGGTCATCCCACACCTTCGCAAATGTCGTTGTCTCCACTTGACCGTGTGCTTTGATGTATGCTTGCGCAAACAGATTTCTACGTCGCATGGGGTCAGCAAAAGATATTGTGTGATGGAAAGAGACAAACCGAGCAGTTAGCGAGTTGCTAGGCCGCAGCATGGCGGGTTTCTTCATCTTGACTCTTGCCTTGTCTTCTGGGCCTTCTTGAGGCGCCTGGATCCGTCCTGTCGGGGCATCGGCAGAGCCAGCAGGCGCAGGAGGCCCAGAGTGCGCCGAAATCGACCCCGAGCCAGAAGCCTGCCGCGCTGAGGTTGCCAGAGTGGGTTCGCTAGCGGCTTCAGAAGACGTAGCCGACGATGAAGTAGACGCAGCCGTAGACGTAGACGTAGCCGACGTGTTTACCGTGGAGGCAGATGCAGCCGGCACTGAGGTTGCCGAAGCTGGCCCGGAACCGAGCACTGAGGTCGAGGGCGCAGGCGCTGGAGCCAAGGAAGCGGGTGCTTGGGTAGAGGAAGTCGGCGAGGAGGTCGAAGATGTGGCAGACATGGGCGGGTCGGATACGGCTGTGTCATGGACGGCCTCAATCGTTGTCGGAACCTCCTCAGGTTCCACAACTTCCATGGGCGATTCATCTGGGGTTCTCGTCACATTTGTCATTGCGGAGATCTTAAGGAACGTCACGCTTACCGGGGGAAATGGTCATCGGAGCTGGAGTGCTTGAGTCAAGCACAGCTGCGGACGCGACTGGTGGCATGGCGGACGCAACGGCAAGCGCAATTTTGGAGCGTAGATGCATCCTTGCGCCGCGCGGGTTTTTAGCATAGCGCCGCTCGAGCTCGAGAGATGCTGCGACAGATGGCATTCGTCAGCAAGCTAGGGAAGAAAGAGAAGGGCTCACGTCTATGATCCAGATGCACACGCTTTGACGAAGACGGCTTGTCGTCCTCGTCACCCTCGTCCTCGTCGTCCTCATCCTCGTCCTCATTGTCCTTGTTCTCATCACCCTCGTCGTCATCCAGGTCCTCTTGAATCGGTGGTTGCGGTTGTGGGGTGTATCGCTTCTGATGCCACTTAGAGTACTCACTGATTCCTACCTCACGCACCTTCCAATCATCCTCGCAATACTTGAGCTCTGGGTAGGCATGGTACATCTTCTGGAAGTAATCCTGAAGCCTATCGTCCGCCATTTGGGTGAACGTGAAGGCAATAGGACCGGTGTCGTAGGAATGGGAGGTCCAGATGGACCTGGCTTTCGCTCTGACAGCGCCAGACATATCGGACGAGAATGTCGTCCCATCCTTGTGCTCCAAGAACGCCATGCGCTCGTTGATGCCTTGGGATTTTTGCGTAGACCCACGAGCATGCCGCTTCTGGCTGTTGGCCTCCTTCATAGCGTTGCGGGCGGCGCTCCACTGCCGTTTAGTCCAGAACTTGATGTTGGGATGGTCGGCATGGGTGTCGCGCAGGACAGGCGCGATGGTTGTCGATGCAGATGGAGCGACAGTTGTCGATGCAGATGGAGCGACAGTTGTCGATGCGGATGGAGCAACACTGTGCGCTGGCGGACCGGCGCTGCCGACGACAGTGAGAAGGGCGTTATATAGTTTCCTGCGTAGAGGTGAGAATCATTTAATAGTCATGGCATATTTACTTACTGCGTCTGATTGAGCCGTGTGAGTGCGTCGCGATTGTCGTCTTGAAGCCGCATATATGCATGATTTTTCGAAGCCATGAGCTCTTCATGGCTCGCAGAGGCGACAATGAGTGCACGCGATGCGTCCAAGGGAGGGATGTGCTTGAGAAGATGCTAGGATCAGCCAAGGAAGCGGAGCATGAGACGACACCTCACCGAATGGAATGAAGGAGAGCCTATCCTAGGAGCCAAGCCAGACAGGTAAAGAGCATTGGGAATATGTGACGGTAGTGGAGGAAGGAGAGACTGGGATCTTCTGTCTTGAGTGGAAATGTAGGGAGACGGCGTCAATCGGGGTGTCGGTGGCGCCTTAGTGCCAGAGGCGGAAGACTGTACAGAGTCATGAGGCTGATAGTCAAAGTCATATGTATGAGAACGAGAACGAGAGCGCTGGAATGATAATTGGTCCATGTCGTCTAGCACACTAGGAGAGTCGAGAGTCGAGACTGAGAGACCTTGCTCGAGAGGGAATTGCAATGAGTCCATAGAGTCAGGCAGATTTGAATGAGAAAAAGAGCTCATGGTAAAGCAGGGAGCAGGAAGAAAGGATGTACTGTTTAAGAGAGGATATTGATGGTGGTGGTATGGGGAGAAGAGACGACGACGAGCGAGCACGACTTGCACATGAAAGCAGCGACTCGATGACGTCATGCGGCCGGCACGTTGTCACACCATCTTAAGAGGCATCCTGTGGGTGCGATCTTGTCGATTTAATCCATACAAATTGCACAAACTCTTCTTGAGGCTATTATAAGATCATTGGCAGCCTTTTTTAAAATGAAGCCTCCCATCTAAGAGGCTGTTAGGCCAAGTCACGTCTCGGTCACTACGCGCGTCTAGTGTGACATGTGTGACCGTCGCGCGACAACAGCTGCTGCCGCGCGGCGCGCGACTCTGCTTGCCAGCAGGACGACCTCGCCAGAAGCGCGCTCAGCTTGAGCGGGGTCTCCTGCCCACTCGTCTTTTATACTCCCTCTCATCTGGTTTCTCTGGCCGTTCTCTACTCCCAGGTAAGTCACTGTGCGCCCAAGCAGGCTGTTCCATGGTTATCACACTCCTTGGGACCGCCTGTTTCTTCTCTGCCACGTCGCGCGGGGCTTCTTCCCACCTCGCATGACTGGCTTTTTTCTTGTTCTCAGCCTGCGAGCGCGCCGAAGGACAACACGTACAAGTGTAGTTCAACTCCTTCGACGCGTTCGGCGGGGTGGCACATGACCGCGTGGCGGCGTTGCCAGTGCACCAGTGTCTAATTCGTTCTCCTTTACCCCAGCACAACCTTGGAAGCGCGACACCAAGCTCAACATCTCCACCGACGCCGCCCTGCCGCCTCCGACGATCTCCCTCGAAGGGAGTCGGCACCTCGTCGAGCATCGGGAGCAACGGCAGCTTGACGACGACAAGCCGCTGGCGCAGATCGACGGATGGACGGATGCGTCCATGCGGGCAGGGAGCAAAGGTGTGTCTTCTCTTTGACAATACACAAGGACAGCCTGACAAGACTTCCTCACAGGCACGCCGCCGCCGCAACAACACTGTCAACAACTGCTATCGGACCCAGCAGCCGCTCACAACCCTCCCTGATCTCTGCGCAACAAAACAAAAACCGGTGAGTACATCGACCAGGTCGCAGCTCGCACGGCGTCGGACCCGGTACCTCCTGCTCGCGGCCGGGGATTCTTACCTTACCACATGTGTGCTGACGGTCTCTGCATTGAACCAGGTACTCAGTCAGAAAAGAAAATGGAGCGAAGAGAGCATGGCGGCGTCGTGCCGACTCGATCCGCATGCTCACCGAGGTGGACGCGGTTCCTGCATGCCTGGTCGCACTCCCCATGCCCGTCCGCCTCAGGCTCCGGCCTTCTGCAGCCCACGTCGGCTTCGAGCCCGCGCCGACCAGCCATTCCGCCCGACCGGGCCGCGTACGTTCAAAGGCGCGCTGCGTTCAAGCTGACCGAGTCCTACTAGCTACGTACAGCGCAGCGCACACCGCACACCGCACACTCCGCACCCATCGCCCTGCCCATCCAGCGCCATCCATCGTGCCGGTCCCACCCTCTCAACTCGTCGACCGTCGCTCAATGGCGTCCAGCACGGCCGCACCGCCACGCAGCGCAGGCGTCACCGCCTCGTGGAACGGCAGGCGCAGGTGCGCGCGCGCGACGTGGACATATCGGCGCGTCCACTGGCACCTCTCCTTCACGCGCTACGCCGGCCTGTCCACCGAGCGCGTCCCGTCGACATCGTCCAGAGGCCCGCCCGCACGGCACGGTGCTTGTCGACCGCAGCGCCGCCGCCGCCGGCGCGCGATGCACGCCCAGCCAGTGCACTCGGTGAAGAGGGAAATCCACGGCGCATAGCGCAGCACGACGCCACACGTCCGCTGTTGGCGCGGGTTCGACGACGACGAGCGTGACGGCGCGCGCTGGACGAACGCTGGGAGGAATGCAGTCGCAAGGGTAGGTAGTTTGTGACATGTTGATGGAAAGCGGGGGAGGATGGCACAGAGAGACGGCGCAGAAAGACGGCGCAGAGAGACGGCGCAGAGAGATGGCGCAGAGAGGCAGAAACTCGATGTGTTGATCTCGAACAGCTGTGTGTGTGTGTTGGATTGTGCGGATCCGATCAACGCACACCGCGAACGCGCGAGCTCGCAGCCCTGTGTGTTGCGTTCACATAAGAGACACGGAGCGTGTCAACTGCGATTGGCATGCGCACGGTGTTGCAAATGTTGGTTGTTGCAAGCACAAATGCACGACGCGCGTGTGAGTTTCGAGAGTCTGATTATCACATGCTTCCTATTTCTCTACAGAACAGATAGCATCCCATCCCAACGGATTTCCGCTGACAGGTCCTCTGTAAACCCACAGGGTCGCGACGGGACCGCCGGGCTTTTGACTGGGTATCACGGCTGGTGCGTCGTGAATTTTGCCGGAATGCCACGCAGTCACTTTCATGTCGAGACCTCGCTCTGGCGTAGCTTGCAGAATTTTTTGATGGGGGTGGCACGTGAATCGATGCATGCAACGATGGCACGGAAGAGCACCTCGGCATCTGACATAAACTCCCAGCTGTCTTCGAGCAAATAACGGAGAGAAGTGCTTGAGGAGGTGGGACGCGTCGCCGGTGCTTGTGTGCAAATGAAAGTCGCGGAGCTTCGTCAGGGCGACGGCTAGCGGCATCAGTGCAACAATCTTGAACTCGGTATCGAGGGTGAATCCCAAGGCAAGTCATTCAAGCATGGGCATGCGCTCCAGCGCGTTGAGCATTTCTGCTAGCTCCTGAGAATTGACTTTCCGCTCGGGCTGCGCGACGTCCAGTGACACGAGGCGCGCGAGCAGCGGGGATGTCCACGACAGTGGCGCGTGGGTTTGCACACGCAGGTGCCGCAGCGCCGGTGCGTGCGCCGGGCCTGCTGCGAAGCTGTCGAGTACAGGGACAGGCTGCCGCAAGGAGAGCAGCGGAATGCGCTCGTCGAGGAAGGTCAGGTCGAGAGTGTGGAGGAGCGGTGCAGGGGTAGAAAGCGCTGTGGGCATAACGTACTCCAGCGTGTGTAGGCGCATGACGCTCTGCGCTCGAGGTTCGCGAGGATGAATTCGAGCTCAGGACGGCCTGGTTCCGTTCATGACTGCAGGCTGTGAGTCTGGATAATAAGAGGGCAGCTTTGAGCACGCGATAGGAATATGTCTGCCCAGTGCGGACCGAGGACAGATGGAACGAAGAAGTTGGATGCCTAGATGATGAGATCCTGGAGATCGATATGACGCCATCGCTGGCATACATGGTGATCGCGATCCATCCAATATTTGCAGGAGATTCTGCACTACTATATGGCAGGGGCGGATTTGGGTGAATACCTCTGGTGGTAGGCGAGAAACGGGAAGGCCGGCGTTGTGTTGTTACTGCGCTTCCAGTGACGTATCCTGCAAAATGAGCAGTTCAGGGAGCGACATGAATAGGCTATTAGGAACCAAATAAGAAAACGACGTACGGCACTGGCTGCTGAAGCTCGCGCAACCCTAGTCCGTGTGGTCTCCATCTCAGTGATGCTCTCTCCACGCGCGGTGACGACCAGTTCCTCCGATTGGGCGTTGACTTCTGCTGGGCCAGGCATATTGGGACCGAGAGAAACGTCGTTAAGAGCATCCATGGTCGCCTTGATGAGCGGGGCTCGGGATAGATGGCGTGGACATCAGCGAGAGAAAAAAAACGTACAGGAAGAAAGGGGCGTACCTCAACATTCCCCGCCATAACCACTGGCACCACACCAAGTCTCTCGAACTGCGCCTGCACCATCTCAATGCTATGATATGTGATGAATCAAGCCAGCAGAGGGGAACGACGGGATCTGGGGAGGTATGATAAGTGGCAATCAAAGGGGGCTGGTGAGTTGTGCACGACAAAACATACCGCCACCTTTACCAGGTTCCAGGATCGACGTCGAGTCTACAAGTTAAACCAGTCTAGCCAGTCAGCGCGTCTCACAGGGAGTGGAGCTCAGAGGGCCACGTTCAACTTGTCGAGGTCGGAGGTTGGGAGGGGACAGCCTCCTTGAAAGTCTCCTTTGTGCGCGTATTATTGAAAGCATGAGCATAGCCATTGCAGGGAGGAACAAGTTGTGCTGGGCACAGAATTCGACTCCTACGCCACCGTACACTATAGCCTTATACTAGGGTAAGGGTTGCAAGCGGGCCGCCTGTGCCCGTGCGTGCCCTCCGCCTCGTGCAGCTTGAAGTCCAACTGTTACCAACATCCATCGTGGAATGTTATCGCACGAATTCATCCTGCGATACAGCACTCGTATCCACGCCCATCCCGCGCTCAACTCATGAGGACATTCATAGCCATGCACAGGTGTTCCGACAGTGATCGAACAGCCATTCCAGCGCTGTGATCGAACAGCCATTCCAGTGCTTGCCTTCGACTGAGGTAAAGGTATAAGGGCATTCTCAGCGACAATGTCACTTCCCTGCTTCCACTTCACCAGTCGAGACAGCCCCCTTCTTCCGACATGGAAAACACCCCAGGTGCGGCGCAAAGAAAACCGCGCCCCTCCTCGCTACCCACAACCTCAATGCGCGACTCGGAGTCAAACGCGATTTTCGCGCCCTCCTCGCCGTTCAGTCGCCGACCGCGCCGCATCCCGGCGCTCTACCGCTGTCGCGTTGTGCGCGCAAGGGTGCCGGCCCATGGCGAGGAGACGTGGCACCTCTCGCTGCCATTTTTCTCGCTCGCTAAGGGCGCGCGCTACGAGGTCGTCCAGGACGCCGGATGGCACCGCGGCCTGCCCGGTCTGTCCGCGCTGTTCGGCGAGTATGACAGGCTGCTGGTTGTGCGGGACGACGCGGACGAGGTGGGCTGGGCGCTCGCGAATCACGTAGAGCGCGAAGAGGCAGCAGCGAGCATGCGGGATGCGGAGATATCATGTGAGTTCAATGAATCACAGCACCGAGGGTTCAAAGACTCACATCATGTGCAGTGCCTGGTTCCGACGCCGATGCGCTACGTGAGGCGGTCCCTCCTGACGGCCCGGGGTCGTTGGGTGGGTTGAGCAGTCCTGGGGCCAAGTCGTCGATATTCCCGCGGCTGCACCTGCCAGTGCCAGTGCCGCTGTTTCCCGGCCGTGCATCTGCAGTGTCAGCGAAAGTCGAAGAAAGCAAGTGCGAGGAAGAAGGCGATATCCCGCGTACGTTGGTGCATTTGAAATCACCTTTCAGACGGTCTCACGTGCCTATCAATAGCATCAGTGCCCCCACCGCTTGCGGGAGATCTCCCGTACACTCCGCTGTGGCGGAAAATGGGCTCCTCATCATCGTCATCGTCCGGAAGCTCCGGGAAGAAATCTACCAACAGCACGTCGTCGAGAAAGTCACGCATGAACCAGCGACACGTGGAGTCATCGTCGTGCGACTCGGAGGAGGCTGTCGCAGTTACTACATGTCCTCCAAGCATAGGCCCGAAGAGGATGAAGCGGGGATTCGTATTCAGGAGCAAATTCCGCAAAGGCAAGGCGATGCGATCGTCGACATCGTGGATGTCTCCTCCCTAGAGTAATATTAGCGCGAGGCTGAAGCGGACCAGCCAGCTCACCAGGCAAGCTGGTCTTTTTTCTACCTCGCCTCCAAATCGCCCAATCGCAGCCGGTTTGATTCACAATTTTTGTTTTCCAGTCCTCGCACTCCTTTCCTTGTATTCTGCATGTATGCGTAATAGATTTCGACAACACATTTATGGAAAACCATCCTCCAACGATGTAGATGAGCTTGCCTGGCGAGCTGGCGGGGAAGATTTGCTCTGCTGATACTCCAAGAAGGCCGCAAAACCAGCTTCATCGACCGCACTCGTTTCCTGGGGTGGGCTGCTAGTTACCATCGCCGCGCGTACCATGCGCCCCAGCGCAGATCCCCGTGTCTTCTTCTTCTTCCTCTTTCCATCGGCCCTTGGTGATACGCTTGAGCGCTGGTCATCTACTTGATTCGCAGCGTCCGGCCCTTCAGAGGACCACGAAGGACTCGGCGTGTGCCGCATGTTCATGCGCGACTTCCTCGACGACGCGCTGTTCGTCGATTTTTTTCCGGAGCTGCTTGACGACGACGACGATCCAATGGTCTGCCAGAGCGAGGTGTACGGGATGTCGCCCGCAGGTGGCGGAGGCGCTGTAAACGAGCAAACAAAAATTCGTGAGGGAAGAGCAGTGATGAAATGTGCAACGTACGTAGGCTGTCACTGATTTTCACGTCCATTGGGTCAAATAGTACTCGTCCGGCGCCCTCGTCATCCGAGCGGTCCGTTTCCAGTTCGCGCTCAACATGGGTCGCGAACACCCAGCCGATTTCGTCCTCTTCATCGCGCGCGACCAGCAGCCTGTCGTAACATTTCAACGGCATCCCCACCTCGGGAACATGGTGCATGCCAGAGTCCTGCACAATCTCGTAGGCCGTGCCGATGACGAGGGGAAAGAAGGGGAGGGACATGTACCACGGCGCTTCGCCGGTACTGCTATCGTCTGGCGGCGTCCACGTGCGTACAGCATGACAGCGATACAGTGGAGGTATGCGCCGCAGACGACGACGAGGCCGTTTTCTTATGCTGGGGTAGGAGCAATGCGACCCTTGAATCCTGGATAACAAAAGCGACCGAGTGAGTCGTCAGCCGAATGAACACATATGCATTGGCGTACCGGCTGCAAGGGCCGCAACAAGGGAGCACCTTATCGCATTTCTAAGGTGAGCAGTCGTATGAGCTATTCGAAAATGTGCAATGGAGACAGGAGACGTGACGTACGATCTTACGGGCGCGGCAGGGCGCGCACGCCCTTTCCGCACTCAACTGTGCAGAGGAATTCGATGGGAGCGCTGGATGGTGGTCAGGCGTGGGTAGCGCCTCGAGAGTGAGACTGGCGTCGGCGTTGGAGGGAACCTTGGGCATGGCGAGTGGGCAGAAGGAGGTTGCAGTGCACAGCAAGAGCGCACCGCTGCGAGCTAAATAGTCCCCGACTGACGCCCGCATCGCTTTCTCGACACTTCGGCTGTGCACCTATCGAAGTCATGTCTGCGACAGCGGCTCGCGCCGCGGTCCTCTGCGTCCGAACGACAATCGCGGCTGCCCGTTCATGGGCGAGTTTCTCGACGGCAAGGAGTCGTTCGTGGGTTTCGTGCACGGGCCGAAAGGCCGCCGAGCTGTCATAGTATTAGATCATCGCAAAACTGGTGTTGTTGGATACATCCGCAGAACCACAGTCCCCACCACCACGAGCATGGCTGTCATCCATATGATATGTGCGACCCCCTCATACCGGAACCTGGCGCGCATATCTGCGGCTGCAGTCAGACGTCGCTTTCGCCATGGCTGCATGCGTCATGCACGGACTCGCCGGTGCGTGCGGGCGTGACGTTCCATGTGGAACTTGATGCTAAACGTCCGATCGCAGCCCTCAAACGTGCAAGTGTACGCTGAGTATGATTTCACATCGTCAGCGTCCAGAGATCCCCGACTATGAGATACTGTAGTTTTTCGACCGTAAGTTCGTCACGCGTCCTCTGGGCGCTGTCGTGAACCTCGGGCTCCTCGGGTCACGCACCTGAGCCGGAGGCAGAACTTCAAAACGTGACACTTGTGCAACTCAGAGAAAAAAGCATCGGACTTTGGTAAAAAGTTCTAAATACTTCATGAGCACATTGTTTACTTGTTGGCAGGGCTCCGTTGCTTCCCTTGGCCAAGTATCTCGAAACTTAGGAATGTGCAGGCTGAAACCGGGCGAAATTGCCCGGAGAGTCGAGTCTCAGCAGAGAAAAATTGATGCCTTTTATACGCTACAGAGACAATGAGCACCGGCAGGCCATGGTTGTCAATCATGCGATCACGGCCGTGGATAACCCGCCATGGCCATTGTCTAGCGAACTTGGGGTCACACGGTCGCACCAACTTGGAACCGTGACCCCGGCGAACTTACAGGTAGGTCACGGGTCACGCAAAATTTGTCTGAACTTACGGGAAAAACTACAGTATACGCACGGCGCTCGCCAGGGTGGCTTCGGAGGTGTATCTGTTAGACGACAACGCGTGTGAGCTGCGGACATGCTCCCTCAGAACACGCGAGTTACCTGCAGAACGCTGCGTTTTGTGAAACCCTTCCCACACTGAGTGCATTCATATCTCGCCGTGGACGGCGCGCTTGGCTCCATTGTCGTCGGCGAAGTATGAGTTCCTTGGATGCTCGAAGATATACTATTGTGCCCTTCAGCCCCGCTGTCAGATTGGGATGACATTCCCGGCGTAAGCCGCTGATTCATCCGCGACTTTCTGGATGACGTGCTGTTGGTAGACTTTTTCCCGGAGCTACTCGTACCAGATGACAATCCCATCTGGTACCATGAACGATCATACGCAAAGGATCCCGCAGGTGGTGAAGGTACTGATATTTGTTAATGTGCGGTCGACACTATGAGCGAACGCCGGCTCTCACCTTCAGCGTCCATCGAGTCACCGACAGCGACATCCTCGCCTTCCTCCCCGTTTAGCAGCCCGAAGCCGACAGTCTCGCGCTTAAGGTTCTTCCCGAGCACCCATCCCACGTCGTCGGCAGCATTGCGCGCGATGAAGAGACTCTGGTAGGACCTCCCATTGGAGCCGGGCAGATTTCGATGCCACCCCGATTCCTGTATGATATCATAGCGATCACCCCGGAAAAGGCAGAGCCAGGGCAAGGAGAGGTACCATGCTCCACTGGGCGGCGTCCAATCATCGACAGCATGGCAACAATATAGAGGTGGTATGCGCTGTGCGGTCTTGGTAAAGACGATGTCCTCGTCACGATGAGATGAGAGCGAGAGCGATGAGTTGTTATAGAGACTGTCGGGGGAAGCACGGCTGCCTTGTGGCGACGATCGTGGAATGTCACCTAGTACGGAGGTGGTGCACGGGGGCGGGATGGAAGGTTGCTGGTCGTCCTCGAGATGCTGGCGGTGATTTGGGAGGCGCGGGAGGACGCGGCGCCTGTAGTTCGCGACAACCTCGGGGGAAGAGTGGCGTCTGAGCGTGGGATGCGCTGCGTGCGCAGGGGTGGTGAGCCTATGCAAGCAAGGAGAGACATGTGTACTCACACCAGGTGGAGGCGTCGGGGTCGTCGATGGCGGGATCGAGGTTGCGGAGATTGACCTTGCACATGAAGCCATAAATCTGAAGAAAGCTGGGTTATGAGGAAAAAGATAGTGCGAGGAAGTATAGAACGCGCACATTGAGCTGTCGAGAGAAGGTTGAAAATCTGGATTGACCAGGTAGGAGGTGGAGGGCGACTTGCTCTGCCCGCTCGACGATGATATGCTTGCCGGCGGCATCCCAGTGGATCATGTGGTGATTTTCGGGGCGCTCGAGAAGACTGCGGACGCGTGAGAAGACTGCGGACGCGTGAGGGACATGTCCGACGCTAAAGACCAAGACTCACTCATAGAGCTTTGTGAGGAAGGTGACCTGGTGCCGGGGCCGGTGGGGGGACTTGGACCTAAAGGGGGTTGGGGGGCGGGTGGTGTCAGGGGTATTTGCGACGGAGGACCGGGGCTGAGGGGGGAGCTGAGTAGCGGTGTTTATCATCTGGTGCTGGTGGCTGCGGGAGTATAGTGCGGCGGGGGATAGAGGTCTGCTTGGGTGGCTAGGGTGGGCTTGCGCGTGCAGAGGAGTCCAGTTATAAAGCGGAGGGTTGCGGACAGTCGTGGTGAAGGCGTGTCGATGGCTGTACGATGCTGTCCTCTCAGAATCTCGGCATCACGGCCCACCCTCTAGTGCTATTCAGAACGAGCGCGTGGCAGGAGGGAGCTAGATAGGCCCCCGACTGACGCCCGCACAGTTTTCTCGACACGCAGTTGTGCCCGCCGTCGCACGCAGCATCGCCCAGCCAGCCTGCGAAGCTCTGTTGGCTGTCAGTCCTCGGCTGACTTGGC
The DNA here is from genome assembly GCA_019914985.1 of Auriscalpium microsporum. Lineage (NCBI taxonomy): Eukaryota > Fungi > Basidiomycota > Agaricomycetes > Russulales > Auriscalpiaceae > Auriscalpium > Auriscalpium microsporum. The sequence continues at coordinate 61,200 of JAHLMG010000007.1, read as the reverse complement.
CGTGGTGATGCTCACGCACCATCGAGCAGCCTCGTGCGGCGTATTGGCCACTCGCGCGGCATCGCCCTCGAGTGCGGCCATCACAGCCGCCTTCGAACTTGCTTGTGCGTCCACTCTTCTCAGCTTATCTTGACACGATATTGATCGCGGGCTGGCCGAGCAGTCCTTTCCTTTCATAGACCCGCGCAACTGGAATGTAGAGTCTGAAATTGGTTCTTGTACTCTATACAGCGATGGATGCGAGCCTGATCATGAGGCACATCACGCGTATTGGCTTTGTCCGGGTCGCTACTTGGGGTCTATTTCGCTCTTCGTGTGCGTGCGGGCATGCCGCCGCAAGTTGCTCGCAACCGCAAAGCGCCGCCCGCACCCTTCGAATGTGCAGGCAAAAGCTGATCTCGAGCTGCGTCAGCATCGAGAGCGTTCCGAAAGAAGAAACATACACGCACGGCGGTGTGGATGTGAAGGTGGATCTGGAAGGCAACACCGCAGCATCAGTCGGCAACCGCTATGCGCAGAGGCGCGGGGCTTACCTTCAGACTGCCCCGGCGCGCAAAGCTCTTCCCACAGTGCGGGCAGCTATATCTGGACGATAACGCGGTGCTCGGCGTGTGTGAGGATCGCGGGGCCATGGCAGCAAGGCGATGCTCCCACGGGCGTGTATGCACCCCGCCCGCATCCGGAGCATCGCTCTGAGACGACCGTGACGGCGTCAATCGCTGGTGCATTCGGGACTTTCTCGACGATGCGCTGTTGGTTGACTTCTTGCCGGAGCTGCTCGAGGAGGAGCCCATCTGGTACCACCGCGGGTCATAGGCTGGAGCCCCCGCAGGCGGCGGCGGCGCTGGGCAGGCGAGCAGAGTTGTGAGTTCGGTAGAATGCGGTGCATTCGCATAACGACGTACGGAGCATTTCGCTCTCCTCCACATCTATAGGCACGCATTCATCCACGCCCTCCTGCTCGTACTCGCACTGGACGTGCCTCGCGAGCACCCACCCTACTTCGTCAGCATGACCGCGGGGTTCCCGATCCGGCTCCCGAGCGACCAGCAGCCTATCGTACCCATCGAACAGGGCATGTTCCCCAGACATATTTTGATGCCATCCTGCATCTTGAATAATATCGTAGCGCGCGCCGACCGCCAGGGAGAAGAAAGGCAGGCCGCGATACCATATTTCCTCATCTTTTCCGCCGGGCGCCTCCCATGCATGGACTACATGGCAGTGATACAGCGCTGGGATCCGCCGCGGTCGGAGGCGGCTTGACGTCGAACGCATCACAGTCAGGAATTTCGGACGGGTCTCAGGTAGCGATTCTCGAGAGGGGACTTTGCGGAGGGCGGGCAGTGCTGAGGTGGCGGTGATATCGCGGCTATACAGTAGTCAGTACACTCTAACATGCTATGGATCGTGAGACACAGACGCAGAAGCAAAGTGGGCGTCGGCGGCTGCAGTCACATCCTCACCATTTTGGCTCCCAATCTTTGAAACAGGTGCATCAGCCTAAGTGTGGCAGAATCGAGGGACTGCATACCGTAGTCTGCGCAGGCGCTGAGAGAGCACTTGGGTGGCAAAAAAAAATTGCTATGTCGGACGGCATTGTGAGACGAGCATGTGAACAGTGAAATTGCTGCTAGAACCCCCCAAACACCCACGATACTTATAGTAGTCCAAAAGCGCCGACACTGGAAAGCTGTCCGCGCATGCCCGGGACCAGTAGTTTCCTTGATCTAGCGCCGCCTTGCCATGGCCGCCTGTTGAACCCCAGCACAGAACGTGCCCGCGCATCTCGATCCTGAGGTCACTGCCCTTTGCTCGTGTTCTGCTCGTGTCCCACCGCCCGGTGTATGCGCGCGAAATTGCCAGATGAGTGTCGCTCTCGTTCTCGTTCTCGGCGACGACGTCGCAGTGGCGGATTGTCTGAAGGGTAAGGCTTCAGGAAAAAGTGAAGGATGAATATTGACGCACACACCAGTTCCGCAAAAAGACCATGTGGCAGACGTCGTGCAACTCGGAAACTGGAAGGCGTCGAGCGACGCGATGGAATGCCGAGTAGCTGGAGGGATCACGGAAGGGCTGCGTGAATCATGTCGGGCGTGCAGAGCGCACCGCATTGCCATACAAAGACACGCGTAGTTCATCCATCGTCTGTGGTATGCGCTCCGCCGTTCTCTACCGCGGTACGAACTGCTGGTGAATCCCTTCCTTCTACGACGCGATTCTGTGCGCGGATTTGTAGCCATCCGAGTCCGACAGTGTGAGCGGCATGCTGTCCCCAGACGCGAACGAGTCGCTGAGGAAAGCGCCAGTACAACGTCCCAAACGTGCGGCACTGCACAGACACGATCAAAATGATAACCGCGACAGCGAGTTGGGGTAGAGACGCACGCGGAATTCACTTCTTGATCTCGCTCTCTCAGCCACGCTGCCTATGCCCTCGCCTGAGCCCCCATCCTCGTCTGCACGCAACACGAATTCCGCACACCCACCCAATCGCGCCCGCCGCGTCCCGCACAAAGAGTAGCCTATCGTAGCCGATGATGGGAGCGCCGGGTACGCCGCGGTGCCACCCGAGTCCTGGATAATGTCCTGGCGGGCGCCGAGGGCGAGCGGGAGGAAGGCGGGAGGAAGGGCAAGCCGCGGTACGTCTCGGACCCGGCGGCGGGTGCGTGGCGCACAAGGACGACGTAGCACGAGCATGGCGCTGGCGCTGGGAACACAGGGAAGGTTGTTGGGCAGGGCGACAGTGCGGCAAGCCTGCAATGTGTGTGGGTGGTGCGCTGGATGGACGTCAGCGGGTAACCATGATCGGAAGGTGCTTGGGGGTTGCAACCACTGCGTTGTTGCGCGGTTCGTCACGAGGGACTCCCACTCGCCCTGTGGTTCCGTATTAAGTGTTGAGAAGAAGGGGTAACTTGAAAGCGAGATCGCAACGCACCAAGGTGACAGACTGCAGCCGAGCGTCTGTGATGATATGTTCTATCGTGTTGTCATTGCTCTTCGATTGCATGGTTGGTAGCGCTGCCGAATGTGAGAGGAGAGTCAAGCTGCGCCTGGTACTTATGCACGCACAGTGCCTCGTGCAACGAGCGGGGCTGGACATCCGCAGCGTCGCCAACTTGCAGCGCTGAATGGCATCTGACAGTTGACATGTCGCCTGGCAAAATGACGCATTGGCAATGGTTGTCCTCCGTGAAGAAGCCTATGCATGCGTGGTGTGTAAGTCCGGTAAATAGAACTGGTCAGTGTATGCGCTGCGCACAGTTCTGGAAGACCGGGAGCTTCGGCTTGTCGCGGTATAGGAACATGTTGTAAGCCAGGGAAGTTTCGTCGTCTACGTGTTCCTAGTGGGTGGTTACAGTCACTGAGTCAGGCAGGCGTACAAGTCAACGGGGCAGCCGACAGCGAAGTTAACGTTGGAACTTGGGAGTCGCAGACTGAGTCGGCCGGCCCGTTTGGCCCAAACCTAACCCTAATGTAAGGGTATACTTATCCACGGCGCATCGGACACCATTGAATATTGTGCATGTCCTCTATGCCGTAGCTCTACGCCTCCCTCGACAAGTCTAAGGACCGCATCCGAGAGCTGAGCTTGGCAGGGAGCACTCCTGAGAAACAGCAAGTACATGGGCCGACACCGATGCCGGTTACACGGGCAGACGCTATTTTCCGTAATTCTCAAGAGCAGCGCCTCCTAAGATATTCACTAATTTGATGCACTAAGAATTTTGATGATTGATCGCTGAAATTCTGCAAATCAACTATTCTGCGTGACTTCTCCATTCCGCTCTTAAGAAATTCTGCAAACAAGCTCGGCAGGACTCGGCAAGGAAATGTCACCAGAACAGCCGGCATGCCGAGCTTCGGCAACTTGCACAGCACACGCGTCCTGCTCTCAAGTCGCCGCGTCCACTCGCTCTCGGGTTCCGGGCGCGCAGCCAACCTGCATGGCCCCTCTTATCTCAGTAAGATACCGACGCATCGCGCTCATCCGTCGTCGCCATTTTTCGACCAGGTTGATCACTCTCAGACGACGCATACGACTCCACGAGTCCCGGCGCAACATATGCTTCATCTCGAACGTTGTCATTGCCTGCTACCCTCTCTTGGTATCTGGGCTTGCAGTAACCTTTCAACGAGATTATGAGTCTCAATACTATGCACTTGTTGCGCTTGCCTGCACTGTTGAACTGCTCGGTCTCGGTGTCCTCTTGGCATGTTAGTATGACTCTATCAGCGAGGACACATATACTCAATAAGGTGACTTCCAGGTGTCGAGCCTATGCTGTCAGTGCCGCCGCTTCACCATGCACCCGCATCGCGGCACCGGGGCTATGTGCAGAAGGCGATAGCACGAGCTCCTCGGATCAATATCTTCGTCAGCGGCCTGAGCGTGAAGGGCATCGCAGTCGGTATGTTGCATCCCAACCCGCCCATAGTGGACCAACTGATACATCGTCGTCACTAGTGAGATCATCTCAAGACACAGTCGGGGATGTCCTGTCCGAGCTGCGCCGCCGCCATCTACTTCCGAGCTCAAGCCGGCGTTCCTATTGTGCACTCGCGACGAACAGGAGTGGATGTTTAGGAGAACTACGTGACGATGAAGTCTTGGATGATGCAGCGATCCGCAACAACTCAACGATCCACATCCGATGCAAGGTTCTTGGCGGCGCACGGAATGGTATGTCAGTCGGAGACTTGCTCCCACAGGATCCGTCTCATTTTGTATGATAGGGGTCACTCCGCCACGGGGAAACGAACCTCCCTCCGTGGTATTTCGAGGGCAGAGTAGATTTCGCGCCCGGAATCCTCGAAGTATGTGAGCTCCTGAGCTCTTTTTTCTTTGCAAAGTTCTGACAGTTTGCCGCAGTATTCGTACCTAACGGAGATGGTAGATGGCGCTGTCGAGCATGCGACAGAATCATTGATATGAAATCGATATCTCGCCACGAGGACAGCCGTGCGCACAGAGAGAACATCAAATTACTTCCAAATGATAATCCCGAGCGGCCACGGCGAGCGGAGAGCAGTTCCACCGCATTCCCAATGTTGCGCGACAACTTCGCTGCGCCTCGCCATCCTAGTTCCCGCGAGCGCGCTGCAGTTGCAGAGGGTCTGAGCGCAGTCCTGGCGGAGCGCAACCGCACCCAATCGGTGCCCCACGAATCAAGTATCGCAGCCACAGAATCCTGGGTGAACGACCAAAGTGGTGTCGTCGACTGGAGCTCGAGCGACCTGCAGTCCTACAGCTATAGTGTGCCATACGACGAGCGTGGAGCCGCTGCGCTTGCTGGGGATGTGCAGCGTTTACTGCTCAACGATGACCTTGCTGAGGTTGCCTCAAACGGCGAAGATGTCGAACGCGATGAAGGGTCCGATGCAGACAGCGACGATGAAGATGATGTGAGTGGTGCGATTACTGGTGAGCTTTGCCCCTATGCAGGCATTATAGATTTACTAATATTGCCTCAATAATATAAGGAACTATGCCCCAACGACGACGGCGGACGTTTGACGAGCAGAGTCCATGGTACCCTTGGCCGGACAAGGAGGTATGCTAAGCCACACGGCCTTCAGTCATATGCTTGAACGGGAACTGATGACATCTGGCAACAGACATGCGTTCTGGACATCCTGCGGCACGTCCCGCGCTGTGTCTTCTCTGACAAGCAGAATGCAGTGATACACTGGGGCCTCGCTGTCATGGGAATTCACAATGTACCGTCAGAGCGTACCATGAAGGATATCGACTGCGTACTTCAACGGATCTGTGGCATTCAGAGCATCCGCTTTGCTGGTGCACTCGGAAATCTGTACTATACCAATGACTTTGCTGCCCTCATTGCTCAGGTATTCATATCTGTATTTTGTTGGACACTTTCAGCCTCATTTTTGCTCGCAGGAAATGGCCAATTCTCGTGTTCGTCCTCATTTGCGATTTCTCCCCGAAGATGCCGGACGCCGACTGTCTCAAGCCTGGCAAGCGGACCGGTGGCTCAATGAAATGGATCCAAGCCTTCTCACTCTCCAATGCTGTCTAGTGAAGGAGAAGTCTTTGTTTCCGGACGATCCTATCACCATCATCCCGCTCGAGGCGCCGCGCACAAATAGCCGCGCCGGCTCTCATCCTCCATCGCTACCCCGCCTCGCCCTGCCTTCACACAGTCCATTCCGTGGAGCAACATCCACGTTCAACGACAATAGGTACCAAGACGGCGTGCAAACTGTTCAGCAAACTTCTCGCCCGCGAATCCTACGCCCATCGGTAGCGAGCTCAGCCCCGGTTACACCTTACCATCGCGGGCCACAGCCCGTTGTTCCCATCGACCAACTGTCACTGCCATCGCGGTCAGTCTCCCCCTCTGTGTCACAAACAGATCTATCGCGCATCTATGCATCGAGTCCATCTGCTGCCTCTCGGTTCCATAGCCCGCCTTCTGCGGGGCATTCCTACCATGCTCGAGGCTCCAGCATCGGACACCTATTGCGCTGTGAGTCCCTCTGTTTCTATCAATCATCTTTGTGTACTGATGCTTCGGGCCAGATGACAACGATCGACATGTTCGGCGCGAGTGAAGTCAGTCAGCACTCCTAAACTTCAACCTCACTTACTATACCTATCCATATTCACTTAGTATGATATTCCCAATGACATTTCATTGATGCTAGTTTCGTATAAGCGCATAGAACGACAGCGGCGTGCCAGGCAAGAGGAACGGGGGAGCCGTGACCGCGGGATGGCGGCATTAGTCATCACAGTATATCGCCATCAGATCTCGCCAACTAAGCGAATTCAAAGCTCTGATTTTCTTAAGAATCGTCGGATTCGTGAATTTCTGAGGCGCGACCGATATCAGAATCGCTTCAGAGGTAAATACTAATATCTGAAGCCGCGGTTAATCCAGAAATTTCGCCTCCAACCGTCCGCCTGTGTACTGTAACGGCACACCGCTTATGCTAGCTGAGCGCGTTCCTGCCATCTCACCGCCACCATTCCAGGGCCCTAGACCTCGTCCTTCTTCTCTGCTGCCCGTCCGATCTATCGCACAACAAGCATGGGTATATCGTAGGCACAGTCACACGGACTCAGTGTGGCGTTGCGGGTAGAGGAGGTCGATGTGCGCCGCTCCTCCCTTTCTCCGTGTCTTTTCTGACCTTCGCGCCATCTCAGGATAAGCCGCGATGTTTGGCGACGTCCAGCCGCCCCAATTCAAACGCAGGAAGCTGTCTTTCCAGTTCGACTACGACCACAAGGGTGTCAGCGCCCGCCAGGAACAGGCGACGCTCTCCGACGGTGCTGCGAGTCTCAACGACGGGACGCTTACGATTTTCTTTGACAACATTCCAAAGTGCCAGCAGTATGGACAGCAGGCGTATGGCAGCCGAAATGGTGAAAGACACTTTAAAGACCCTTTGCAAACCCGCTCCATTCAGCTTCTATCCCCGGTTTTCCGTGCGTTTTGTGCTGGCAGCGTCGTGCTTTGTCCGAGTCGGATCTTGGTGTGCCGTTTAGCTTCCCGGCCGCCTATTTCTCTCTCCAAGTACGTCCTACTCCTCATACAGTTACTTTGCGCTGATTAAACTTTCTTCGGTGGAACTTTTGTGTCCCTGCAGGCACCAAATTGACAACGAAGGTCTTTAGTACCCTCTACATCCGCGCGAGCTTGATGTACAGCAAACATTCCGCCCTGGCGCCTTCGCAGGCTATTCGAAGTGGCGGTATTCAGTTGCTCAAGCTAACGCGTAGCGCTGTCGAATGTTGGTTGTCTTCGACTGATTGAGCGTGCCACGAACAGTCTCCAGGCGCTGTCGTTGCAAAGGCGCTCACCGAAGGAGGTGCAAGACTCCGGTGCTTCGTGCCTTTTCCCCTGGTGAGCGACATAGCAGCTGCTATAAGACCGGTCGTGCGTACTGATTGCTTGTGCAGGCAACAACTGTCTACCCATTGATCCCTATCCCGCCGAACGTATCCCAGTTTCTTTTCGTCGACACTGCTACCATACGCCAGCGATATAACGCAAGAACGGCGTCCAACATGGCCCAACCAGCATACTCGATATCTTTCAACCCGCAGCCCCCCGTCGTCTTGGGCCGCAAGCCCCGCACGCTCGTCCTCTGTTTTGACGGCACGACGAACGAGTATGGCACAAAGGTGCGTGCCATCTCAGCACGATAATTATACCCCTCCTGACGTTGTTTTCTGGCGGGTGCAGAACACGAATGTGGTCAAGTTCTACTCGCTGCTCAACAAGGACCACATCGAGGACCAGATGTGTTACTACCAAGTGCGTTGTTCTCGCATCGCCTCCAACACGCGGGTGGCTAATTGGGCTTGCAGGCGGGCATAGGCACCTACTTCAAGCCTGGCGCCGTGCGACCAATTTTCCGCTGGGCCGCATCGATGCTGGACAAGGCGTTTGCGTGGTATCTCTCGCAGCATGTCCTCGACGGGTACCGCTTTCTCATGCAGAACTACAACACTGGCGACAAGGTCTGCCTTTTCGGTGCGTGCCGTGTCCCCTCACCTCACCTGTCCTGATGCTGAACGGCTCTGCGCAGGTTTCTCTCGCGGTGCGTACACGGCGCGCGCGCTTGCTGGGATGCTGCACAAGGTGCGCGTCTCTTGCTCCGACGACGCTTCCTTACTCCTTTCCTCATTACGACGCGTCCAGGTCGGTTTGCTAGGAAGAGACAATGACGAGCAGTTGGCCTTCGCGTACAAGATCTACGCGTCGTCGACAAAGGCAAATGCCAAGCTTGCCGAGGGCTTTAAGCGGACCTTTTCGCGCGAGGTGCCGATCGAGTTCGTCGGTGTCTGGTGCGTACGCTGCGTGCCCACCGCGGACGCAGGCTGATGGTGCTGTTCACTTTGCAGGGACACGGTCGCGAGCGTCGGTGTGGTCATGACGCGCACGCTGCCATTCGTAGCCACCAACACGACGATCAGGACATTCCGACAGGCGCTTGCGCTTGATGAGGTACGTCTTTCTTCGGCTCTCTTCACGCCACTCGACTCGACACTGACCTGTCTCTCACAGCACCGAGCACTCTTCCGCCCTAATCTGTACCACCGACCGGTCCCCGCCGGCGAGCCGGCCTCTAATTCACTGATAACGCATGTAAAGAATGTGCCGTTCAACGTCAAGCACGTCGCGCATGACGTCGGCCTTGCCCTCGAGAATGGGAGACACAAACTCGCGGACAGGGTGGACAGTCTGCTCTACGGAGAGCAGGACGATGGGGAGAGCCTGCCATCGACGGAGGGCTACACGACGGACGTCGAGGAGGTGTGGTTCGCGGGGTGCCACTGTGGTCCGTCCCAGCTCTATCTGATGGTGCGACCTCCGCTGATGCACATGGGAGCAGACGTCGGCGGCAGCGCCGTGCGCGACGACGCGCCGCATGCGCTCGCGAACATCCCGCTGCGGTGGATGGTTCGCGAGGTCGCGCGCGCGCCGTGCGGAATTCTTTTCGACGACGCGGCGTTTGCGCGGCTCAACATCCCCACCCCAGGCTCCACCGCGGTGGGAACACCTGTAGATGACGTGACGGTGGAGGGTAGTGTCGCGGGCGCCGCGGCGGAGGCGCTCCAGGAGGACCAGCGCGATGCGCAGGACGCCGTGCAGCCGCTCCACGACGAGCTGTGGAGGAACCCGCTGTGGTGGATTCTGGAGATCATCCCCACGAAGTACGATTGGCAAAAACAGGCGAACGAGTGGATCACGCGGTGGGGGTGCGTGTGCTTTTCCCGTTCCGTCGCTGTTCTGATTCTCACTGTGCGCGCAGCTTCCACTTGTTCAGCGCACGGTGGGTGCCTGATGGTGCGAAATTCCACGAGAGCGTCAAGCTGCGCGAGGCGGACAAGAAACTGAAATACAAGCCGCGTGCGCAATGCAGGGCGAAGGGTTCGGAGGTGTATGTTTCGTGAGTCGACGAGCTGGGCATCCCAGTGGTTCCGACCGGCCTGGCACCGGCGACGCCGCGCTTCGTTTGGGCCAACCCCAGCCTCGGACTAAGCTTATCGTCGGCTCTCCATGCATTCATTGCACGCAGCTCTTGTCTTTAATATATGCTTCGATATATCTTTGTTTTCCCAGTGCACCATACTCTACGTGCAATTTATATGCATTGTCGGTAAAGTGTGTGCCCGTAACTCGAACAGGAGGCTCCATTTCCACTACGCGTCCCCCCAAAGCAAGCAAAGCTCAGGCTCTTCCATCACAGCAAGTTTTTCTGAGCCTCGCTCTTGATCCTCAAGTGCAAAAAGCGAGACTGGACATCCGTCAATATTGTAGCACTAAATTCTGACTGAAAATCGACGTGTCGCCTTCGAAGGACAGGACAAAGTGTAGAAGCCTTTATCCGTGGTGTTAGTTGGTGAATGAACTGGTCAGTTGTATTTGTATGAGCACAGTTGGGACGGGGGAGCTTCGGCTCGTCGAGGTATGAACACGCTGTAAGACCTGCAGTCTCTGCTGTCGTCGTACGGTGGATGATCAAGCGATCAACTTGAAGGCTAGGCGGGGGTCCGAGGAGCGACCAGTTCTGAGTATCTTCGTCCAGCGTCGTCCAGCAGATAGAGAGACGCGGCCCGGAGCAAGGGCTTGCTCCGAACCTACTTTCTTCTCATATACTCATATACCCCTGCGAGTGGCTGCGCGAAGCTCACGTCGTCTCACGCGCCGCTCACAGTGCCTCTCAGGTCTCAGTTTCTGCCCCATCGTGCCTCCCTAATTCACAATAAATCTGTTCTTACATTGATTCCTCCTTTCGTACTTTTAGTCCTTCAGGAATCGGCCTGAAGCGCCCTCTCGCGGGGGTGTCTGACGGCTCTCCCGGATCGCAATCGAGCCCTTTTGCCCTGCAACCACGTCGCCGTCCTGGTCAAAACGGCCGAGGACACGCTACTCTAGCGCCGGCCTCGGCCCCTTCATTCTCGCTCCCGCCTTGTCGACGGCGAGCAGACATTGATGCCCTAAGATGTGTGAATACGTGGTGTTCGATGTCGTGATTCGTGATAAACGTCCGATCGCAGCCTTCAAACTTGCAGGTGTATGCTGTAGATATTTCACATTGTCAGCGTCCATAGAGCCTTTGACCACGAGATATACGGACGACGCTCGCCACCGTGGCTTCGGAGGTGTATCTGTCAGATAACTGGTGAGCTGCTGACATGCATGCTCCCACGGAACGTGGCAGTTACCTGTAGAAAGCTGCGTTGCGAGAAACACGTCCCACACTGCATGCATTCATGCACATTCTCGGCCGTGGACTGCGTACTCGGCTCCATTGTTGCGGCTTCGGCCCGCGAGGCTCCCTCTTGCACCAATGGGGAGGAGGATCGCCGTGGAGCAAGCTGAGAATAGTACCGGTCTACCGTCCGAGCGCGCGTGCTTGAGGCGCCCGGCGTGTCGGAGGATGCAACAGGCATGTCGCGTCGCTTTGACCAAGGCCAGGCGCTACGCCGAATCCTGCGTACCCACGACTCAACCTCAGAAGCATGAGCGCCTTGGGTGTCATAAATGCTCAAAGGTCGCTCTGCCATCGCAACATTCGCGCCAAACTGCTTGCGCCCGTGACGACTTGGAGCGTGGGGGCCGAGATTGTGGAAGGACGGAGGCTCAGGTATCAGTGGCATGTTGCTCAGGCGCGCTGAGGTTACGACGTCGAATTCATCGATGCTCCGGGACTCAACAGATGTCCTTCGGATAGGCCCCTGGGCGGGCGATGGTGGCAAGGATGACGAGCTGTGTGGGGCATGGTGCTCCACCAGGATCGGGCGCGCGCCCGCCAGGACCGGGCGGGATGGTGGGAGGCGGCGCAGAGGGCGAATTCCGGGTTGAGGAGCAGGGTGCGCCGCCAGGACCGGGCGGGGCGGGGGGACCGGGGGAGCGCGAGGCGGCCCTCGCGCCTGCGGCTTCGCTGCGCTGCGCTGGATGCCGCCAGGACCGGGCGGGATCCCCCCCGGCGAATACCGAAAGGCCCGATCGGTCTGCCGGGGTACTGAAGTCTCTCGGCGCCTTTCTTGCATAGAACCTGAGTGCGACCGAGACGGCGAAAACCGCTCATTCATGCGCGACATTCTTGATGATGTGCTGTTGGTCGATTTTTTGCCGGAGCTGCTAGAGGAGCTGCTAGATGAAGACCACGTGCTCATCGTCTGCCACAATGGGTGATACGGGAGGGACCCTGCGGGTGGCGGAGGCGCTGTTGACAAGCAAGTAAATGTTAACTGAGTGGGTAAGGGCGCAAGTTCCGGGTCGATAACGTACGCGGGATTTCGCCTTCCCCTTCCTCCTCGTCCATCTGCGCGACCTTTCCCTCCTCATGCTCCACGTCCATATCTTCGCGCTCCACATGTGCAGCAAGCACCCAGCCCACAGCATCTGCTTCGTTGCGTGCAACCAGCAGCCTGTCGTAGTTGGTTTCCAGGCCAGGCATCGTGCGGTGCCACCCGGCGTCCTGGACGATCTCGTAGCGCGCGCCGACTGCAAGGGGGAAGAAGGGTAGGGAACGGTACCATGCCTCGTGCCTGGTGCCGGGCGGTGTCCACGCGCGGACAACACGGCAGCTGTACAGATGTGGAATTCGTCGCTCGCAGCTGGGGAGCATAGATAGACTGAGTGTTCTGGAGCTTGACTCCCCTAGCGTTATAACTGGCAGTCGCGCGGATGGCCGGATGCTTTGGAAGGACAACTCGGCAGCTTGCCCATCATACCCGGCGGCAGCTGAGTTATTCACCATATCTTGCAATTGCGCTGTACTCCTGTCAGCCTGTGTGATCGATGATAAGAGCGCCATATACGCACCAACTATAGCTTCCAGCTCTTTAATTCTGACGTGAGGGCCTTGAACATTTGGGGGGTACGAGCACTCTGGCTTCATCGGATGCCTGGAGAGGACATCAGTAAACCAATATAAAAGTGACGATATTCCCTTACTCATGTCCTGGAGGCTGACGAGTACCGATGGCAATATTCCAGCGCCTAGATTAAGTCTGTTAACCACAGTAGTAAGTGTCAGTCAAACAAAATACGGCATACCTGACGCAACCGCCGCAGTGCGGACGGGAAGCATCGCATTTCTACAGGACATGCGGCGTGTCAGTCGTAGGCGGACAAGATGCGGGGGTAGGCAATTCACCATTTTCCGTCTGCGGCATGGAACACACGCGTCGACCTGCTCGGAAGAAGAATTGCTCATCTCATCGCAGCGCACATCCCGCCAATAAGATGTGCATACCTGGCGGCGATACTTAGGACGGGGGTCGGCACTGAAAGGAGACTGGGGCATAGCTATATAGATCGGGAGGTGAGGAGAGGATTCGAGGACAGAGGAGGGCATGGGACGCACGCCTGCTTAAGTCGCATTGCTCGGCGCTAATCCAATTCCCCAACATGCGGTACACGCGCATCCTCCTGCCTCACCCACATTAATAATCGCACCGCCCAGCATATGAACAGGAGGCTGTTCTCTTCAGTACCCGCCTTCTTGACGCATCCACTGAATGAAAGGCGCTCCGAGCGACTTGACACAGGCCGAGCTTTCATAAAGGCACGATGCGCATACCGAGGACCGCCACTGTTGATGTAGTACCGACCCGATATTTAGGTACCCTGAGCCAAAGTCGTCAGCCAGCTGCCTTGTGAGATCGTCTCACAGCCACGCACCAGAATCCACCTATCTTGTCCTCAAATTGTGGATAAGACCCTACGCGCAGATGGAGATACCGGCCTCGCACTCGTGCCGCGCGCCATGTTGAGCTTCAAGAACTCGCACATCCGAGCTCAAAAATGAGGGCTTAAAAAATATGCAAGAAACCCGCGCTCGTCAAGCTAATTGAAAACCCATGGCTGACAGATGCTCACCGACGTGGCCCTCCGAAAGCTCGCCGAATGGAAGCGATATGAGCCCCATCAAACCACCGCAAAACAGCCCGCGGTAACTTCTCCACTGCCAAAGACGTCGAGGCTCTCGCAAAAGGCATGCTCAGCGCTGCGTTCAGGCAACGCATCTTTGTAGTGTCTTCCTGCGAGCGGCTGTGTAGAAACCTGTTTATGACTTGCGTTAGTTGTGGGATAGAGTAGATGCACCTCAATTGATAGGGATACGTACACTGGGGCGTCGCTGTGGGTGCGGGGGTTTCATTGTCGCTGTCGGTGGTGACAGAGCGGACAGGCGGCACACCACGCCGGGCACCGGCCCGGTTTGCCCACCCTAGCCCTAGGGCTGACTTCGTCGCCCGGAGTTCGTCGGACGTCCCGCGTCTTGCTCTTGTCTTGCTCTTCCCAAGTTCCTGTTCCCTGCATTCTGCAGCATGGGCTTATGATGTTTTCGACAATATGCGCGCAACTGAAGCCTCGCCCGTGGACTCTATTCTCAGATGTTGATGTGATTTCTTGAATGGTACGTGGCCCGTGCGCGAGAAAATGCTGAGGGACGCAGAAGGAGAAAAGCTGTCTGAAAGCGGAGCTTGGGCTTCGAGGATTATTCTCTGGGCCGCATCCTGGCCACCGTCAGCGCTGCTTCCGAGAAGTTGAACGTACGGACGGCCTGTCTCTCACCTGTCTTCCCGTCGAACTCGACACACACCGCAGACACACCGACCAAGCTAGACTTGGTATGCTATAGACTCGGCATCGATACAAGGCAGCGGTACGTTTCGTCTCATCAACCTGCTAGCTTGTCCCTGACACCGTCATATAGCCAGCCCACTCCCCCAGCCCATCATACCGCTCCAGACCCTGTCTTTCCTATCTACACGATCTATCGCACGTCATAGCGTCATTATGGCGCAGGCGCAGTTCGACGGGCTCAGCGCGGGGGTAGTGGTGGGTGAGTCGAGGTACGCCCCTCTTTTTCAGGGTGCCAACACGCACGCTTCGGGTGGTCGGCGGACCTCACGCTCCTGCAGCGCAAGCTACCCGCACTCGTCGACGGAGCGCTCGGCGTCCCAACGCACAAAACACCTAGCCGTCTGTCCATGGAGCTCAGAGACGGCGCGTGACTCGCAGGCTAGGAGCTCGGCGTCGAGGCGGTGCTGATGAGCTGCGTTCCGGGCGAGACGTTGCAGACCGCACCGTGCGGACCACGAGTGGCTGGACGCCGCTGCTCGCGCGCTGTGCGGGCGGCCATGCGCAGCGCAGACGTCTGCCGATGTCTGCCCCCAAAACAAATTGCTGCCGGCGCGCGGGCGAGAAGGAAAGGTGAACGAATGGGCATGCACTTTCGGTGGAGCTGTCGTGTTGACAGATTGGATCATGTCGAATATAGTGCAATATTATGACGCGGGTGGGCTGACATATATGACCAGCAGGGATGCGGTGCGCGAGATTGTCGCCATGATGATGTGGAGGGCATGAAGCGTGGGCAACGCGGCGTTGGGGAGTCCTGTACTATGTCGAGATGATCGTTAAAATTTGCAAGAGATATTCAAGGATTAATCTACTAGCTGTGCTTGACCGTTCGTCGGCAGCTTGAACTGGGTCATATCCAGTCAACATCTTCGAGTCGCTACGAAACCTCAGTCAGTATTGCACAGGAAGCGCACGAAAGAGGGACCTACTGGGTAGTGTGTATGATCCTGGTAGAACGTGAGCTCGATGCCACGTTCACGGCACGCGTCGTCGAACATCGCTCGCACAGATTGCGGCGTAACCGACAGCATGGTCAGCAATCGCAAATTCCGCGATGCCAGCACAGCCGCTATGAGGCGCACCGGTTCCTTGCGAGCTGGCCCTGGCCAGCGGTGGTACCCGAGGTGGTGCAGATTTTGCGGGAGCACAATTTCCTGGTTGGACTGGAGGGTAAAAACGAGGCTCCGGAGTTGCGTGAACTGTCCCATGACGTCCTGCGGCGGGATTTCCCCCTCGATGCTCACCGACCGGAGCTGGGGTAGCATGCCGGACGCGAGCAGAGACGCCACCCATGCGCGATCCGACCATCCAGGGGACTCGAACGCGAGATCGCGTACCGCATGCCCTGCCACCGGTGCTAGCACCCAGGCGATGAAGTCCGTTCTGATCGAGATTGACCGTACGTTGTGAGGAACGGGGATTCGTACCGGTGTGTTCGGGTTCCAATCATTGTCGTTGATGTCGCCGGCATTGTTCCAGCTAGTAATTGTGAGCACTTGCACGCTTGGCCAGAGAGGCACGACGCGCGTCGCCACGATGTCGGCATCTCCGCTGACTTGTAGTGAAACAAGATTAAGAGGGAGCGCGCGCAGGCGACTTTCGAGGGCGGTGGTCCAAGAGAAGTTGTCGATGGTGCCCTGAAAGATGATAGACCGCACTTGTGGGCAATGATCAAGTAGGAGGAGCGACAAATTCTCCTCGGAACTCGACGGAAAGATACTGATGTGGACGGAGTATACATATGAGGCAAGGCGTGGATTTGCGCGCAGAGAATGAACTAGATGGTGAACGCGACCTCTCATGAAGGAGGATGAGAATGTGGGTAGACGTCGGAAGAGCATGCGCTGCGCGATGGGTGCCCAGGCCCTGCAGACGATCGCACACGCACAGAGTGTCCGATAATCGATGTTGGAGTGTTGTGACGAGCGGTACACCCACTCGATAACGATGTGTTGAACGTCGAGTGGGACGCTGGGCTGCATGTCGCAGAAGCAGGTAGTGAAAATTGGTAGGTAGTTCAAGGTACGCGGCGCGCGCAGGATACGAGGTTCGAGATCTGGTAGACAAGAGGATGAGCATTTAAATATGTGATACATACGAGTGTCCATACCAAGTTAAGTCAGTGAAGCCTTCGTCGTCGTCGAGTTGTTGTCCGAGTCCTCAGGATGACTCGGCGGTCCGGCCACGTGACGCCGCAAGCGCCGGACAGTCCGGCACCGCGCCGGTTCCGGGTTTCGACCAACCGTCTTGATCTCAAGCTTCCAAGCTTGCCATTCGTCCTCAAAACGATGATATTCTGCGCGTTTGAAGCCCACAAACAGCCTTGTCATCAGCCTCCTCACCTCCCGTGCTCGTGGACCTTCATGTGGGACAACTGCTGGCGACGGGACATAAGTACACTGTTCAAGCTCCTCCATCGCAGCGAGTCTTTATGAACTTTACTCTCAGTGCTCTAAGGCACTCTCCGCCCACTTTACTTCACCGAGCGTCGCGAAATCGACGCCAAGGTGAGGCCGAACGAGAGCGCAATAACTCCAGCCGCATGCGCGGACCAATTTAGTTGAACACCAACCCGTTGCATTTTCAATAATCCATCCCTCGCACTCTCAATTGATGCACCATGGCTGGTGACGCGAAACCTGGACGCGTTCTGCAACCGCACCGCACCGTCACCTTCCACTTCCTAATCATTGGCCGCGCCATCATCATCTTCACCAGGCCCGATACCGCCATGTCGCATAACCTGGCCGCATGGCGTGCGCCCCTCGCCTCCGCGACACGCAGACCGACATACGATCCTCAAGCTCCTCCCGCCGCCACGGTGCCAATGAGAGCGCTTCTGGGGCTCGGCGGACTTCACGCTCCTGCAGCGCGAGATGCCGGCGCTCGCGGTCCCAGAGCACAAAGCGCTCTGTCGCTTGTTCAAGGAGCTCAGAGACTGCGCGCGGAGCTGGGAGCTCGGCGTAGAGGCTGCGCTCAAGAGCTGCGTTCCCGGCGAGAGCGTCGTGAACCTCCGCGCGCGTGTGTGCACCGTGCGGGATGCTGCTGCCCGCATGCTGCGCGTCGTGGTGCGCGCGGCCCACGCGCACTGGCATAGGACATTTGGATGTCTACTCCTGGAGAATATGGCTGCTGTATGCCAGCGTGTTGGCGCGTGGGCGAGACGGAAAGGTGAACGAACGGGTATGCGCCTTTCAGCGGAGCCGTCGTGTTGAGGTTGGACTGCGTTGAAATACTTTGAAATGATGCGGATGGGCCGACAGGGATGCGGTGCGCGAGATTGTCGATATGATGATAGAGAGGGCGTGATGCGTAGGCGAGGCGAGGGAAGGCGACGTTGGAAACTGCTGTACTATGTTGAGATCATCCTGGAGATTCGCGAGAAATTTTAAATGACTGACCTAGCCGTACTTGACGCTCGAATTCTGTCATATCCAGTCCACATTTTCGGGTCGCTATATAACCCCAGTCAGTAACGTACTGGAAGCGCACGAAAAAAAGACCCACCGGGGATTGCTCGAGTTCCTCGTAGAACGCGAAGTCGATGCCACGGTCACGGCACGCATCCTCGAACATCGCTCGCACGCGATCCGGCGCATCCGACAGCATAGTCAGCAAACACAAATTCCGCGCCACCCGCACAGCCGCGACGAGGGGGTCCACCGACTCTGGGTTCTGGTGCACGAGTGCCGCAGTATGCCATCGGCAGTGGACCCCGAGGTGGCCCAGAGTTTGCGGGAGCACGACTGAGTCATAGTTGGACTGGTCGGTAAAAATGAGGCTCCGGAGTTGCGTGAGCTGTGCCATGACGTCCGGCGGCGGGATCTCTCCCTCAATGTCCACCGATCGGAGCTGGGCTAGTATGCCGGACGCGAGCAGAGAATCCACCCATGCGCGGTCGGACCATCCAGGGCACTGGAATGCGAGATCGCGCAGCTCATGCTCTAGTACCAGCACCCACGGGATGAAATCCGTTCTGATCCAAATCGACCGTATGCTGCGAGGAACCTGGATCCGTACCGGTGTGTCCGTATCCCCGTCATCGTTGTCGATCGGGTCGTCATTGTTCCAGGTATAAAGTGAGAGCACTTGCACGCTTGGCCAGACAGGTGCGACACGCATCACGTTGTTGGCATCTCCGAGAATCTCTAAGGAAACGGGGTTGATAGGGAGTGCGCGCAAGCGCTTTTCGAGGGCGGTGGTCCAGGAGAAGTTGATGATACCATCGCCAAAGGTGATAGAGCGGACTTGTGGGCAATGATCCAGTAGGGGGAGCGACCAATGCTCCTCGGAGTTCAACGAGATGATGTTGATGTGGAGAGAATATACGTATGATGCGAGGCGTGGATTCGCGCGTAGAGAATGAATGAGCTGGTGAACGTGATCTCTGTTGAAGAATAAGGGTAGACGTCGAAAGAGCATGCGCTGCGCGGTGGGCACCCAGGCCCTGCAGACCACTGCACATGCACAGAGCGTCTGATAATCGACGTCCAAGTGTTGTGATGAGCGGTAGACCCACTCAATAACGGTGAGCTGAACGTCGAGCGGGGGCTGCATGTCGCAGTGGGTTGATACGGGTGCGCACAGGATACAGGCTCCGGGATCTGGTACACAAGAAATGAGTACAGCAGAAGACAATGCAGACGAGTCTACGGACCTACTTAGTCGGTGAAGCTTGAAGGCGTCGTTGTCGCTCGGGTCAAGACGTGGCTGGCCGCAGTTGCCGGGACAGCCCGGCCCCCGCGCCGGTTCGAGCATTGAGCAAAGCTCGCCATCGCTGCTTAGCTTTCACATCCGTGCTCGATATCTTGGACGTTTGTAGCCCACGAGCAGCCTCGCTTTCGAGTACTTATCTTCCTCATTTCCCGTGCCCGTGGAAGCTCAGGTTCTACACCGCTTGCCGACATCTCAATACCCTTGGCCAGGTATGAGGTCTCGATGGATTCCGCCCGCCAGTCTATGTTTGATCTTTCGCGCCGCCTTTCGGAACAAGGCAATCTGTTCCAAGGGTGGACAGTAGGCGCTTCCTATGGCAGGCAGTGCAAAGCAGTGGGCGCGAGAACTCGCGCCTCCAACAATCGATATTAGGACCCACACCCACCCACAACTCGCCAGACCTAGCGAATCACGTCGGAGTGTGGTCTGAGAGCTATGCTGGAGTCAGGACCGGGAGTCTAAACATTGAGACGATCAAGGATGCTAGGTTGGAATCATTGGCTACGGTGCGTATGATCTTTGCACGCTCCTTGTCGTCGCGCTCATACAATGTCAACGAGACACAGGGCGAGTGGGAATTTCTCGTGACGTGGGACGGTGACTCGCGCGTGAGCTGGGTGGGGCCTCTAGCATCACTGTGTGTGTGCCTTCACCGGCCTGCACGACGCGTGCTGACCGCCGACTGACAGAGCCCAGGACGTACGCCTCGTCTCGGAGTACTGGGAAAGGGTCAAGGCGCGTACGGAAGATCTCTTCGGGAAGTTTTTCTGGCCAGAGCCACATACGACCCAAGATGGCGTCGATCCGCTGCCCGGCGCACCATCCACGGACGTCGAATCAACTGTCCCCCCGTCCACCACTCCCGCACCGCAACACCTTATTCCTGCTCTCTATGGCTGTCTGGCAGTACGCGACTGGATTTCACCCGAGGAAAATCAGCACCGCCTCCTACCTTTCCTCGTCCTCGTCTCCGGTGCACGTTATGACGTCATCCAAGACGCCGGACCGATTGCGTGGCATCCCGATCGCGACCTGCCCGCCTTTGCGCAACGACCGTGGGCAGCTGCTCGTTGCCAGAGATAGCCAGGGCGAAATCGGGTGGGTGTTCGCTGCGTGCGTGTAGCGCGAGGCAGAGGACCATGCACCGGGAATAATTCGTACGTCGCTGCGCTCCTTCCTTTTTGCATGAGAGTCTCATGGGTTGGCAGCGTCTTGCTGGTGCAGCCGCTCAGTATCGCGGGCTCTTTGTCCCTCTTCCGACAGCCTTCTGTCATCATTCACCAGTTCTAGCGGGATCAAGTCTGTGAACAGCATAATGTCCATCACAGAGTCGAGGCGCCCTTTTCCGTTGAATGTCGCTGCCAGGGGTTTGAAGAAACGATCGTAGTACGATGTGCTAGGTATGTTTCGTCCTCATCGATATCGACGACTAATACATGACTGTACAGTGGCATGCTACAACGCATAGGGGGCCCGGTGTGATATGTGGGCTGCATTTGACGTACGGACGGCGACCGCCCCTGTTATTAGCTCTCTCCGATGCATCACTGCCGACCACGCCACTCGGAATGTAAAACAAGCGTTCATCATCCGAAAGCGTGCTATCCTCCAGCATGTCTGCCGTGCGCCTGACATTCAGGACGACCACCGCGTGCGTCGGGCGTTGGAAGACTGAGCGGTAACGCAGCTCTTTCACCCGGACAATGGCAGGTGGGTGCACTGCGAGAGTTGGACGCGGTGCGGTCGCACGTCGTGCATCGCTCAGACGGGTTTTCCCGGATAGGCGAGACACTACGTATACCGTCCTCCACTAAGTCCCTTCTCATCCAATCGGTGTCTTCGGGTTGCTAGGATCTGGTCAGCCCAACGCAGGAAAAGCACAAAAATGAACGCTAACCCTCAGCCCATATCCCTCATACGTGATGATCTCAATGCCGCGGTATTCGCACACCTCGTCGAACAAAACACGCATACGGCGCGGTAGATCGCGCGACATGGTGAAGCGCTGCAAAGTCGACGACATCCGCAGCACCGCCAACAAGCAGGCAAGGGACCTGCTTTGCCGCGGCTGGCGGTCCGCGCTGTGGTACGCCAGGTCGCGCAGGGTCTGCGGGACCAGCGAGACCTCCTCCAGAGGCCCGCGGGTGAACACGAGGCTCTCGAGCAGCACGAGCTGGTCCAGGGCCGCCTGCGGTGGGATGCGCCCGTCAACGCCCAGGAAGCGGAGCTGCGCCAGCACGCCTGGCATGCGCGGCTGTTCATACCACGTTGCGGACTCCACCGCGTCGACCTCCAGCTCGCGGAGCCCCGAGGGGTCGGCATCCGGTGCGACTATCCACGGGGAATCGACTATGCGCACCGACAGCGCCCGCACGGAGCCGGGCACGGAGAGCAGGACCGGGTCGAACTCAAACTGGTAGTCGTCGAACTCGCCGATGGCGTCCTCGTCACGGGCCACATAGACGCTAAGTGAGCGCGCTTGGCCAGATTTGCGCGATGCGGTTGACGGTGGATGCTTCGTCGAGGCAAGAGTACGGGAGACAGCGGGAGTGCGCGCAGGCGCTGGTCGAGCTGGGCGGCCCACGTCGAGGGGAGGAGCCAGCCGGCGAAGGAGAGGCTCTGCACCGTTTGTGTGCAGAGCTTGTAGACTCGTAACCAGCCGTACTGACGACGATGTTGAGAGGGGGAGGAATCGTCGTCTGGCGACAACACCCTCCCCATCTCGTTGTCGCCGGACAGACGGTCACCGGTCTACAGAGCTTGAGCAGAGCGAGGATTGCGTCGTTTTTGGACCTTGAGCGACTGCAGGGCGATATCCTCGATGGTGTGCACGTATGCCGCGAGGCGCGGGTTTTCGCGAAAGGTGCCGAGGAGTTGGTCGAGGCGATCATTTTGGTCGGGGACGCGGGTGTCGTGGACTCGAATGCACCGGAAGAGCAGGCGCTGCGCGACAGGTGTCCAGGCTCTGCAAACGAGAGCGCATGCGCGGAGTGTCCCGTAGTCGACATCGGAATGCTGCGATGCCCTGTAGACCTAATCGACAACGATGGCTGGAACATCGAAAGGTATGACGGGTCTGCAAAAAACCAATCGTTATACATCTTCGCGATTTCGGAATGAACTGCGCACCTAAAATCTTGGGGGTGTAAGAGGAGGCGGAAATCCGCAAGACACTTGCGTGGAGACCAGGAACTTCGGAAATATGCTCGGAGCAAGACTGTCTGGCCGAGTCAGTCAACAATTATTAGAATAGCATGCACTCGTGGAAAGGATAGGGGCTGACGGAAGACGGACGAATATGCACGAAAAGATGAGCTAGAAATCGGCGAGCGAGTGAGCCAATTTATTTAACGAGTAGAGTAATGGTACAGTTGAGAATTACAAACAGAAGGGCCGTGGCAGAGAGGATAGGGGAATTGAACAGGCCAGGAACAATAGCACAGTGCGCACAAAGAATATGGGTTCACGGGAAGATTTCAGTCTGGGAAAAGCGGGAGGAAGCGGGGTCACTGGAGAAAGAGGGTCGAACAACGAACCGAGCAGAACGAAGTCGCCTGTCTATGCCTGCCGGTCACGGTGAACAAGGCTCCAATGCAGCCTAGGGAGAGAGAGATCAAGGGACGGGTACTGACAGCGATCCTTCCCCCGATAGTCAGACTGTCCAGATTGTCGACCATCGTCATATCCAATCAACATTTCGGGTTCCCTATCAAGAGCCGGCTTAGTATGAGGAGGTGTGTCACAAACGGAAGACGCACCGAGATGAGGCCGCGTTCGCAAACTATAAACTGAACGCCGAGGACCCCACACATCTCGCCAAGTGCTGTACGCACTTTCTCCGGCACATGAGGCGTCACAGTGACAAGCTGCAGATTTTTCAGCGTCCCTATTTTCACCTGAAAGTCACCCATCTGCGATATGCTCGGACCCCAACCATCTACAGCGCGGTGGTAGCCGATGTGGCGAATACACTGCGGCAGCGATACCTCCCTGCCTGGCAACAAAGTGACCACGAGGCTTTGAAGCTGGGTGAGCTGATCCAGGAACTCCTGTGGTGGGATGCCCTCCTCGATTGTGAGGGAGCGCAGCTGCGGAAGCACGCCCGACAGGAGCAGCGGGGGCAGCCATGCATCATGTCTCAACCAGGATGGAGGCTGTAACTTGAGCTCGGACAGCTGCATATGGTCGTGCCAGATGATCGCCCGCGAGAAGTCTCCAGAGACCGACAGCGACCGCACGGTGTTGGGCACGGAGATTGTGTAATGATCGCGCTCGCCGTTCACGTAGACGTCCAGCACACGCAGGGCCGGCCAAAGCGGAATGATGTTCTTCACGAACGAGGACTTTCCTACGATCTTGAGTGCGACGGGGTGTACAGGGAAAGCGCGTAGGTGCCGCTCGAGCGCGCCCCATTCGAGCCGGGGGTCGCTATATAAAAAGACGCTCTGGACATTCGTGCAGAGACTGAGGAGAGCAATAGAGGGGCTTTCCTTTTGGGCGTCGGATTCGAAGAGCATGAACAGTTTGACGGAGCACACATATGAAGCAAGGTGCGGGCTGGTGCGGAGTGCGCGGAGCAGACGGTGAATATGGGGAAGGCGAGTTGCCTTATCGTAGAATATGTTGGGTATGCGCCGGAAGAGTAGGCGCTGTGCGGGCTGCGTCCAGGCTCTGCAGACGAGAGCGCATGCGCGAAGTGTTTGGTAATCAATGGTCGAGTGCTGCGACTCCCTGTAAACCAATTCTATCACCATGAGTTGGGCATCGAGAGGAATCGCAGGCATTCTGTATAAGCAGGGTCAATACCTATGTATGCTTCGAGGGAAGAATGCCGCACTCAGGAGTTCGGTCAAGACTCGGGATCGACGTCAGTGAATCCAGGTTGAACCAAGGGATTGAAGCACCGAGAATTGCTAACGGTCTCGACGAATATTTAAGCAAAGATTCAGGCCTGACGGATGAAAAGCAAGCTGAATGGGACTTGATAGCGGGTCAAGAGCAGGATTCAAAATGATGGCGTCGGACAGGAGTCGATGATGACGTAAACGTGTCTCGGCGCCTCGACTCCAAGCGCAACGTCTCTTCGCACTCGTTCAGTTCACCCCAAGTTCACCCTCATCGACATCTTCTCATCAAGCTTGTCCGGATCGTTTTTTCATTCCCTTGCACGCGGTCGTCCACATATATCGAGCAAATTGTTCAAGCAGATCGCCGACTTGCTTCCCTCATCCCAATAATCGACTCGAGACCCCCGCCTTCTCGTTTCCACCAATTTTCCACTCTTCTGCTCTACCGCATCGGCTACCTGCATCCTGCTTTTTCGCGCGCCGAACCGCACCAAAGTCAAACACCTGTGCGCCTCCCAGCTCGCTGGCTCCTCCATCGGCCACCTCCCGAGGCAGAAAATCGCGCTCGCGTACAACTATACGGCGAGCAATGAGCGCACCCATGCGGGCCTCGAGTGCAGAGGAAATTTTATGGTTGGGGTTTGGCGACCGGTGCGTGTTTCGACTGTGATTGATGCGCTCGCTGGCTCACCTAGGGTCCGCCTCCTCGAAGGCAGCGCCATCGCCGCAAAGTCTACGACTTGGATTTGTCTTTAACCATCCCCGCTCCTCTCCCGAGTGCTCAATCCTGTCCTTCCCCCCGCTACAACGCCGCATGATAAACTTGGCCCGACGGTCGAGTCTTTGGCCAGCGACCGGTGTCACAACACAGCGGCGCGGTATGTCGTTCTATCTACCCAGTGCGCCTACCTCTTCGTTAACCACCCCTCTGTGTTGCTATGCACCATCGGACATCGTCGCTCTGCCGTATTTCCTCCCCTCGCCACACGTCAGGGAGCTTCCCCCTCCGTCCCGCGCGCACTCTCGAACCTTCTCGAACGCTCGAATCCTCGATCGTGGCGCATACAACTACATGCCCCGCGCTATCGCTATTCTGCATCCTCGACACACTGCAACTGGCTGGCCATCGGACTCGGGCTAAGTGCACTCCACAGACTAGGGAACTGGCATGCGCAGCAGCTGTTATCGAGAATCAGAGCGCAGGTCGGACAGATGGCTTCAGATGGGCTTGAGGTGCGCCATGCAAACCCCTTTTTCTCATTTGTCATTCGCTGAGTCGCAGCTACAGAAAGCGCTCGGCGGCACACAGCAGCGCAGACTGTACGATCTTACTAGGCATCTTGAGCAACAATCAGGTGACTGTCCTCCGAGACCGAGATCAAGAGACGCACCGACAGCGCGTTCATATCCAGCTTGATCTCGACGGTGCGCTCCGCTATCATCATGGGCTCAGAGATTACTCACATAACATAACCCACCGCTATCTTCCTCCCGGGCTCCTTCGGTCCAAAATCAATGGAGGACACACACCACGTCGCTCAAGGCCGCGCTTAGATTTCACGATATTTCCTTACGCAGTCCACTCATCCACTCTTCCAACACGTCTACCGGTGCAGCTCGGTACACGCCACGCTCGACAGTCCAGGCCGTGCACAGCTCATCCATGCGCCGAAAATCCAGCACCGTGCCCCGCCCGGCTTCTAGAGAGCGAGGGTGCGCACAGGCGCGGTCCATCAGCCCTGCACACAGGTCGATGCACCGGGCTGCGCGATAGTAGTACGCGCTATGCGCGCAATATCTTCGCAGCCCGAGGCTCCCTCCTGTGCAGCCGGGCGCGTAGTTCATCATTGATGACCGTGTCTTGGCGTCCACCTTGGCCCGTAAGCGACAACGTTCCGGCCGTCGCAGCTTGTTGCCTCGCGAAAGCGGCCATAGCATTATACACGTCTGACATGTATTGATTGTTCTACAAAATAATCAATCTGTTTTCATGCGGCGCTCAACTCGTATTGTGAAGGCGATATGTGGGTAAGGGAAACCCGGACACGCGCCATGAAGACTATAAATCCTTCGACAATTCATATCCAGTCAACATCGACATCCCGCTATGAAAAGTTTGTTTAGCGCAACGCAGGCAGCACAAGCTGAGCGCTGAACACTAACCCTGTGATTCCTCACCCCCGTATACGTTATAACTTCGATGTTATGGTTCCCGCACACCTCATCGAATTTTGCCCGCAGACGGCCCGACATACCGCAGGGCATGGTGAAGCGCCGTAAAGTGGGCGACTGCTCCAACACATCCAACATGCACAAAATGCGTTTGTTATCTTCCGACCATCTCTCGAGTCGTTCGTGCGGCGCGCAGTGGTACGACAGGTCGCACAGGCTCTGCGGGAGCGAGACCGCACGGGCGGGCAGCTCGGTGAATACGAGGGAGTGGAGCTGCGTGAGCTGGTCCAGGGCTGCCTCCGGTGGGATGGGCCCATCGATGCTCAGGAATCGGAGCTGCGGCAGCACACCGGACACGACCAGCCGGTTGACCCACGAATCACGCCGCAGCTCACTCAGCTCCAGCTCCAGCTCGAGGAGCCCTGAAAGGTTGCAATCCGGCGCGAATTTCCACGGGACGCCTACGGTGACGACCAAGAGCGACCGCACGGTGGAGGGCACAAATATTGATATCGGGTCGAACATATCCTCGTCCTCGCCCAAGCCCACGTCCTCGCCTGCGTAGGGGTTATCATGGTCACGGTGCACATAATCCAGCTTGAGCGTGCGCACGCTTGACCAGATTGATGCAATCTGGGCCACGATAGAGACGTCGGCGGAGAGAGTCAGGATGGTGGGAGACAACGGGAGGGCGCGCAGCTGTTCACGAAGTGCGATTGTGAAGTTTGATGTTGGACCGTAGCAGGATAAAGAAATGTGCTGGACATCTACGCAGAGACCAAGGAGAGAAAGTGATCCGACGGCGGCGTGAGGTGTGTTTATGTCGATATGAATGGAGCGCACAGATGATGCGAGGCGTGGTTTGCAGCGGAGGGCATGGAAGAGCCACTCTTTGTGACGGGCGGGTGTGTGTATGGAATCGTTGATGCTCCGGAAGAGAAGGCGCTGCGCGACGGGTGTCCAGGCCTTGCAGACGAGAGCACATGCGCGAAGCGTCTGGGAGTCGACACGCGAGTGCTGCGACGCCCTGTACACCCATTCGATCACTATGAGTTGGGCATCGACAGGAATCACAGACATGCTACAGGATAATCAGTATGTCTACGGAAACGAGGAGAGAATGGCGCACTTGGAGTCGACCTTTCAAACGCAGCTTCGCAGGAACTGCGACTGCGAGACGCACCCTCCGGTTGATTCAGTGCGCAGACGCGATAAAGTCCTACGCAGACAGCTCCTGGGTCGAAGTATCCGGTCCTGAGGTTGTATTGGATGAGGTGTAGCCCGATGGGACTGATACTAGAAGGTGCGCTCGTCCGACAGTCATTACGTAAACGTCTCCCGCAGATGAACCGCTGGCATTTGAAGATTTGAACCCGGACCGAAGCATACGATTCCAATCAATATAGAACATGTCATTACAACGGCCAATATGCTCGACCAACGCTCAATGCACGCAATGTCTTCGCTGCCCCTCCTGTGCAGCCGCGGCGCGCTAAGTCATCGGTGGCCACGTCCATGTCTTGGTATCCGCCTGACTGCGCACGCAAGAAGCTCCCAAGGCTGTCACAACTAGTGTAGCCTCCTCGCGAAAGCGGCCGTAACACTACACAAATTTCGACAACATCAAATCCAGTCGAAATCATCATCCCGCTATGACGACTCCGATCAGCGCAACGCAGACAGCGCACAAACTAAACACCCACCTTGTTCAACTTCCAAAATATCCGACCCTTGTCAAACGTTATAAGCTCTATGCCACGGTTCCCGCACACCTTGTCGAATTTTGCCCGCAGACGGTGCGACATACGGCACGGCATGGTGAAGCGCCGCAAAGCGGGCGACTTGTCGAGCACATCCAGCATGCACGGAATGGTGCGGTCGGGAGACCAGTGCTCGATTCTGCTGCACGCCTGACCGTGGTACGCCAGGTCGTGCAGGCTCTGCGGGAGCGAGGCCTCGTAGTAGGGCAGCTCGGTGAATTCGAGGGTGTGGAGCTGCGTGAGCCGGTCCAGGGCTGCCTGCGTCGGGATGGGCCCATCGATGCCCAGATATCGGAGCTGCGGCAGCACGCCAGCCACGACCAGCAGATGTACCCAATCGTTGTAGTGCGGGAGCTTGAGCTCGAGCTCGCGGAGGCCTGAGAGGTCGGAACCTGGCGGTGCGAATTGCCACGCGACGCCGTTGGTGTCGACCGAGAGCGACCGCACGGTGGAGGGCACAGAAATCGGTATGGGGTCTGAGATGCCCTCGTCCAAAGGCTCATCGTCTTCGTAGTGGGGGAAGCCGTCGTAGTCACGGCACGTATCGAGCTTGAGCGTGCGCACACTTGGCCAGATTGCTGCGATGCGGCTCACGGTGGAGGCACTGTTGAAGAGAGTCAAGATGACGGGGGACAGCGCTAGGGCGCGCAGCTGTTCTTCAAGTGTGGTCGTAAAAGAATATGCGCAAAAATACAGATGCTGGACGTCTGTGCAGAGACCAAGGAGAGCGAGCGATTCGGCTGCGTCGCTAGTCCTCTCTATGTCGATATAAATGGTACGCACGTAGGAAGCGAGGCTTGGGTTTCCGCGGAGGGAGACGAGGATCCTTTGAACATGATGCGCGGGTTTGGAGGTGTTAGCGTAGCGGCTGGGGTAGGGGACGCGCCGGAAGAGCAGGCGCTGCGCGATGGGTTTCCAAGTCTTGCAGACTAGAGCACATGCGCGAAGTGTCTCGTAGTCGACATCGACTTCCTGTGACTCCCTGTATACCCAATCGAGCACGGCAAGTACAACGTCAAGAGGAACTTCAGGTATGCTGTAAAAGTGTCAGTCGATATATTTTGAGTCGCTGATGTTAGTGAATAACGGCGCACATAGGATCTCGGGGAAGCGACTCAAGACCCTCGAAGTTGAAGCAAAGATCCCCAAGCTTTAGGCTCTTCTGTTCAGAGTAGGTCCTGGAAAATATCAGTACGCACATAGTGGCTCGGAGCAAAGAGTCGAAAATACTCAACGAGTCAGATCTAGTCAGACTCTACATGTGCTTAGATAAGCACTTGCACGACTTGGCGACTGGCGCGACCACCACTTCCTTCCATGAACTTTCCATCTCCCAAAACACCTAGTCCCCCTGCTTTGGGTCTGGCCATTCACCGACACCAACAGCGCAGCTGCATCACCGTGCGCCGTTATGCTTGACCCAGGCTTGACCGGGTGACCTGTGCAACTTGGGTGCTACGTCGCCTTTCGTCTTCAAAGAGTACCGGTTATGATGCTGCCATGGTAGGTCACCACAAGGCGTCTTCAACCCGCTGCTCTTTCTCTACGTCTGCACCGCTGATTCTTGTCCTGCCAGGCAGCCATCTTCGCCAGCGCAGCCCTTTCACATCCTCGGTGTCTTTCCTTGGTATCCTCGTCGCGCACGTCCCCATCGTCTCTCTCTCGCGCTATTTGACTGCCCAGTGCCCGACGCGCATCATTAGCACCCACTCCTTAATGAACAATCTCACCGTCGCCGCACGATCATCCTCTACCACCTCGCCTCACATCTAAGCTTCAACCCAACCTTCGGCGCGGGACTATAGAACTGCCCAAGCTTGTCGACGCCTTCCTTCGACCTAGCAGGCCATCAGGTGCTCTTCGCGGACTACAAGATCCTCAACGTCGTGCCCTCGAGAGAGCCTTTCCCGAGGTGGAGACCGGTAGGAGTTGATCTCTTCGTACGGCCCACTTGGACGCTCACAGGCTCGTCGGTTCCCCCATCTGCGACCTCGAAGCAAAAACGGGTACTACTTCGGTTCCGTGGGGCACCCCTCGGGCCCACTCGGTGTACCCCGGGGGGACCCCTGCGGCATCCCGCACGCACCCCGCGGGCTCAGGCGCGCCCAGCCATTGCTGGAGCGGCTGAAGCTCGCGCGCAGCGCACGAGACGCCGCGAGGTCCTCGCGGGAGCCGCCAGGACCGTGCGCGACGACGACTCAGCGGCACCGTCGACACCGCCGCCATCTGCGCCCGCCGGAACCCTGCGCGACCGACAGGACCTTGCGCGACCGACAGGACCTTGCGCGACCGACAGGACCTTGCGCGACCGACAGGACCTTGCGCCACGGGAGTCGAGCGGCATCCTCCGCGCACACTCCGCCATGTTTGCGCTCCATCTTGTTGTTGTCATCGCGCCAGAAACGCGCAGGTCACGTCGTTGGTGTCCTCTGGCGGGTATTTTATCGCTCCGGCGCGCTGGACATGGACGAGGTGGAGGGTGGGGAGGCGGAGGATGGGCAAATGGCGAGCCAGCACGTGTGCTTGGCAGAGGACAATCGGAAGGCACAGGGGCAGCAGGCAGTAGGGTGGGTGCAGAGGCCTTGAGGATACTGAATAGCTATGGGTGTCAATGGCAGCAGTTGCCAGTAGTTCGTAGGTAAGATGAACACACGCACCGTGATCCATCTGAACTGTCCAGCGTGCGTCGCGCTCGTGAGGGCATACCGTCCGGCATTGGGGTCAACAGGGTACGTCTGCTAGTGAGTGAGTCTTGAGACGGAGAATAGAAACAAGCACGCACGGTGCAGTGAAAACCCTGTCCCGGCGAGGCGGCGGTGAGGGAGTGGTGGTAACTTAGTGGGAGTGGTGGGGAGACGAGAAACGAGAAACGTGTGATGTATACCAAGGCGACTTGAGTCTTGCGTACATGCGCGCGGTCACGTGCTTCTGTTGATCGCGTCGCAGCGTGGGAAATGGCGCACGCCTGCCGCCGACTCAGAGCAACCAAGCCAACTCCTCCACCTTCTTGCGTCGAGCACGCTGCACAGGGCGGCTTCGGAGCTGCCGCTCGACGTAGGATGCCCCCTACTGCCTCTCGCGCGCATTTTCGTCAAATTGTTCCGCCGGTGCGTACCCTTCTCCTCGCGGTGCTACAACACACACTCATATTTTCGTATGTCTGCGACGCCGGACGTTAGCGCTGTTATTTCTTCACCAACGTGAAGCCACGGATCCGGCGCGTCTCCTAGACGCCTCGCGCGTGCATTTTCGTCAAGGCTTTCCGCTGGTGCGTGCCCTTCTCCTCGTGGTACTATAATACACGCTCATATTTTCATGTATATGCTTCGTTGAAAGGGCGGCCGCAGTGCGCTAGCAGCGCGGGTGCTCGCGGGTGCGCAGGGTCTCTGCGAGGCGTGGACGACGGACGCGGAGTGTATGCCGCGCTGCGTGGAGTACCCGCGAAGGTCCGCGCGGGGCGACGCAGTGGGTACGCCGCACTGCGCTGGCAGCGCGGGGTGCTCGCGGGTTCGCAGGGTCCCTGCGGGGCGCCGTCGGCGGAGGTGTCAACGGTGGTGGGCCATTCGGCTCGTGGGTCACGCGCGGCGTCCTCGCGGGGCGCGCGAGGACCTTGCGACGTCCCTGCGCTGCACACGGGCCCCAACCGTCCCAGTCTGGCTGGGCGCGCCTGAGCCCGCGGGGTCCGTGCGGGATGCCGCAGGGTCCCCCCGGGGTACACCGAGTGGGCCCCCGGGGTGACCCACGGAACTGAAGTCCCTCAAAACGGATCTTTGCAAGCCTCCCCGGTCACACAGGACTATGTGGCTCACGGTAGACGACCAACGCACCTGTTCGGGTCTCGAGTAGTGGAGACAGCATTGCGTAGTTGACGTTGGGTGATCGGTGCGCGTTCTGGCAGTGATCCATGCTTCCGTTGGCTCACAGTGTACCTATCGTCGAAGGCGCCCTCCAGTCGTCAAAGCCAACCAATCTACCTCGTTCTTTTGCGGCTCACCCTCCTCGCCCCCCTCTCCAGCGCGGCCGAACCGCTATCTCCAGCAGCCGTACGACAAACCCGTGACGACTACCGCCAGGTCACAGCGCTGTATGTCCTACCTTATGTGCAGAATCTACACTTCTGACTGCCTCCTTGCCGCATGCCCCTCCCTTTTTGCGATGCAACGTCAATATCGTCCCTCCGCCATATTCGTACCCCCGCCACACCGTCCTCTAGCTCGCTGTACAGTCCCGCGTGTTCTCGAACGCCGGCGCACGCACCTGCATGCCTGACGTCTTACCGCCACTGGGAGTGCCTACGGACCGCTGCTGCAAGACGGCCGATGCACCGGACTGCGCGGCATTTCTTCAACACCCGAGCCGCCGCGCGAGGCTTTTCCCGAGACGAAGAATGGTGCGAGTTCGTCTAGGTTCCCTCTCACGACCCACATCTCTATCTACGCGACTGCGTGGGCGCAATTGGGCTTGTCGTGCCCGTCAGCCTGATTTGTCTCCCTTCTCGCCGTGTATTGTAAGGAATAGAGTTACATGTCGTTGCTCAATATTAGCGTGCGTTGACCATGGTCTACGAGTGCCGGCCATCACCAGTCAAAAGGGAAGGACTGCTGCCGCGTACAAGGTAGGATGCAGCTTCCGGGAGTCGAGTAAGTGAAATCAGCCTATGAATGGAAGTAAACGGGCGAACTCTCAACATACCGATCTCTCCCGCCCGTGACACTGCGTGCGTATTTAACTGTTCATGCACGTTGTCCGGCTTTCTAATATCCAGTCGACAGACCCTATCAACTGTTGCCAATATAGTTAGGACGGGAAAAGGAACGAGAGGGACAGGAGACGCACGGTAGTATTTGAGTGCTCACGGTAGACTACAAACTCAATTCCACGGACACCACACGCCTCTGCGAACGCCGCCCGCACCTCTTCCGGCATCTCGGGCATCGCAGTGACACGCTGCAAATGCGGCAGCGTCCTCAGTGCGCCCAGGAAGTTGCCGATCTGCGACACGCTCGGCACTGCATCATATTCACCACGATGGTAACCGACGTGGTGCAGACTCTGTGGAAGCGACGCGCTCGCCTCGGGCCACGGGGTGATTTCGCTGACCACGAGGCTCTGGAGCCGAGTAAGTTGGTCCAGGATGTCCTGCGTCGGGATGTACCCCTCAACGCTCAGCGAGCGGAGCTGCGGGAGCACGCCCGACGCGAGCAGTGGGGACCGCCAGCCTGGCGAAAGAGCGTCATAGATCTGGATTTTGAGCTCGCACAGCTGCGAGTGCTCGTCTTCGGGCGCGAACTGCCACGGAACGTGCGAGCGGACCGTGAGTGACTGTACGGTGCTGGGCACATGAATCATGATTGGGCTGGTGGTATCTGTGGCGTGGCTAAAGTCGTGGAATTCGAACGCAAGCATCCGCAGGCCTGGCCACATTTGGACGACCTCCTTCGCCATGTGGGGCTGTCCCCAGAGATTCAGAGATACGGGATGTATGAGTGGATGGGGGAGAGCGCGGAACTCTTCGAACCCGTCATCCCAGTCGTTCTCGAAGGGGCTGGTGAATAAAATGCCCTGGACCGCCGTGCAGAGGTCTAGGAGCTCGAGCGATGGGTTTTCGCTGTCTTCATCGGGTTCATCAATTGTGATGAAGCACACGTATGAAGCGAGGCGCGGGCTCGCGCGGAGTGTGTCCAGCAGGCTGTAAAATTGTGGAAGACGGCCCAATTCGTAATCGGAGATCCGGAAGCTTGGAATGCGCCTGAAGAGCAGGCGCTGCGCGACAGCTGTCCAAGCTCTGCAGACGAGAGCACACGAACGGAGCGATCGGTAGTCGACCGTCGCGTGCTGTGAAATTCTGTAGACGGACTCGACAACGGTGAGCTGGACATCAGTAGGAACCACGGGCATGCTAAAAAAGTAAGTGAATTTCTACGCTGAAGTGAAGGTAGAGCTGTGCATGCGCACTTTGCAGGAACAGGGCCCCAGTTGATCCTGTGCGGCGACCAGGGACGCGATCCTATTCCTTCGGAGGAGAGCTTTGCCCGACGTGTGGGATAGGATGAGGCGGGGCTGGATGGGACTCAGATAGCACGATACAAAGGATGTGGACCGTGGATACTAGGACACCATCACACTGAGTGCATATAACAATATTTCTGCAGGGAATTGGTTGATATCTGGGGTTGTCTGGGTATTAAATTTCTCCACCCAATCTCTCGCAACCAGATGTTGGATTTCTAACTGATAGAGTTTAAACAAATGCTATTTATATCGCATAGACGTTGAATAAATTCAGGACTTTGGCATTTGTTTAACCTCTATCAGCGAGAAAACCAACATTATGTCGTAAGAAATTGGTTAAAGAAATTTAATACCCTGACAACCCAGATATCAACCAAATTCCCACAGAAATATTGTTCCATGCACCCAGTGTCGAGGCGTTACCCCTTCATTAATCGTAAGTTAATTAGGAACTGAACCCTTCATTAATCGTAAGTTAATTAGGAACTGAACTATTTTGTGCATGATCATGGTGGCGGCGCCTGCTGCCCCCGCCGGCCCGGGTGCCCGAGTCCGAGTCGGCCTTACGAGTCGGGCCTCTAGATCTGGACCCGCGTCACTGAAGCGCTTCACATCTCAAATACTGGCATACTTATTACACCGTGATGGATAGTGCTGTCTGTGTCTGATTCAGACCGCATTCATTTCTTACTACTTTGACTAGATCAATATATTCGTATCACGGACACGTGAGATTTTGTGAAGTCCCACATCGCGAAGGGGTATGCGGCGCACGCGCCGAGGAGAATGGCGACGTACTCAATAGCGGTAGCGGCTGGAATAGTCTGCATGTGTGGTCGGATGTTCAGAGAGTGGCGCCGCTGCGCGACGAGTACGACCCAGGACAACAGTGTTGTGACGACCCGCTTGAATGCCGATCACTTTTCTCATAGATCAAGCCGCGCTCTGCTAACTCTCCCATATTTTCCGGTAGCGCGTGAGTACTGTCTTGAGTTATTGAATGGCCGACTACAACTGCGTCGGCGTGATAGTCAGTAACACACCAGTGTAGGCGTAATCTCGTTTTGACAAACTCCACACGTCCATGCTCCTGCCATCGTACGCAGCAGCAGACATGCTGATGCGTTCGACGCGATGCTGATCGCGGATGTGTGGCCTTCCTGCCGCGCAGGCCTCTATAAACCCTGTTAGAACAACCGGGGTGCAGCGAAACACGTCGACTCGTTGTTGTTCGTGGGCTGGCCAAGCAGTACTCTTCCTAAATAGCATTGCAGCTGGGATGTAGATTCAGACGTTGACTCTGGTACTTCATACAGCGATGAATGCGTACCTATTCTGACCGCGTTGCTACTCGGGGTCAATTTACCTCTTCGTGTGCGTGCGGGCGTGTCGCCGCATATCGCTCTGGACCGCAAAGCGCCGAGCGCACCCCTTGATTCGGTATGTGCAGGCAAAAGCTGATACGCGTCGTCAGCATCGAGAGCATCCCGTGCACGAAAACAAACGCACGAAGCTCGCCAGCGTGGGTTTGAAGGTGGACCTGTCAGGCAACACCGCACGTCAGTCTCTTGACATGACAACTATTATGCGCAGATACGGGGGATAGCGCTGGGTTTACCTTTAGATTGCTAGGTCGAACGAAGCTCTTCCCACAGTGCGGGCAGTCATGCTTGGCTGAGGATGCGCTCGGTGTGTGTGAGGATCGCGATCGCGGCGCCCTGACAGCAAGGCGAGGGTCTGCCGGGCGTGTGGTCAACCCCGCCGTACCGCCCCGTCTTGGGGCGTTGCTCTGAGACTCTTGGGACGACCGCGACGGCGTCAACCGCTGGTGCATCCTGGACATTCTCGACGACGCGCTGTTTGTTGATTTCTTGCCGGAGCTGCTCGATGACGAGCCCATCTGGGGGTACCACTCCGGGCCATACGCTGGAGCCCCCACGGGCGGCGGCGGGGCTGTTGACAGGCAAACAACGGTGTGAGTTTGAAGGACGAGGGGCATCCGCACCGCGACGTACGTATCGTTTCGATGTCCTCCTCGTCTTTAAACGCGCCTTCACCCGCGCCCTCGTGCTCGTACTCGCGCTCGACGTGCCTCGCGAGCACCCATCCTACTTCGTCGGCATGCCCCCGGCGGTCCACACTCGACTCTCGCGCGACCAGCAGCCTATCGTACCCGTCGAACAGCGCATGTTCTCCAGGCATGTTATGATGCCACCCTGCATCTTGTATGATCTCGTAGCGCGCGTCGACCGCTAGGGAGAGGAAAGGCAGGCCGCGATACCATACTTCTTCCGCTTCTCCGCCGGGCGCTTCCCATGCACGGACTACACGGCAGTGATACAGCGCTGGTATCCGCCGTGGTCGGAGGCGGCTTGCCGTCGAGCGCAGCACGGTCAAGACTTCCGAATGGGTCTCAGGCAGCGAGTCCCGAGAGGGCATCTTGCGGAGCGCAGGCAGCACACCCTGATTCCCAGAGTGCTATACAGCATACAGCTGAATCAGCGTACGCATGGCTGATCGAGGTACCGGCGCATACCGTAGTAGACGGCAAATTCTGCACGCTCGTCGACGGGGGGCGGCCTGCGTGCGAGTGTGAGCGCGATCGCGAGCGCGGGCGCGGGCGGGAGTGGGGTTGGGAATGGGAATGGGTCCGCAGGTGCGAGAGGTAGTGTGTGGGCGGCGGGCGCAGGGCGCTGCGCGAGGACGACGGGGAGCCCGCGGCACGCGACTGCACCTCCTGCGAGACGCGCTGGGCCGAGTTGGCGATGCGGGTGTGTATTGCGAGGTAGTGCTCGTAAGCCTCGGGCGAGTAGTCGTACTCGGTCATGCTGCAGGCGTGGCGGGAGTGAATATTGGGGGCCGGGAGGCGGTGAGGGAGACGGCTAATTTTCAATATCGGGAAGGCTGGGGAACGAGAGGGGCTGGTGCCAGTGGCGAGGGCAGGGGACGCAGGGCGACTCGATGCCGGGAGGGAGAAGGGGTTCCTACTGAGGACCAGTCAGTTCGGGGCCTCGGGCCGTGCGGCCGTGCGAACCCCAGCCCTAGCATAGGGCTACGTCCGCTGTCTCTGCTCAGTGCTCTTCTCATATTCCACTGCCAATTTAATGGCTGCTATCTCAGTGCGGCGGTGATAGTGGTGCGAGAAGGCCGAGGTGCGATCCTTGTCCAGACAATCCCCATAGAGAAAATGTTGGAATAAGATGGGCTGGATGGGACGCGAATAACAGAATACGAAGTTCCTGTGCCCTTCCGGCGCGCAGTGCAAGCCCAATGGAATATTGGCGTTCCGTGCGGCCGCACAGCTAAAGTACTGGGATGCCTATTTCACGGAATCTCTTCTGTTACCGTTCACTTCGAATCCTTTCGTACTACTTACTATGATTATATCAACACACGTTCCCGTCACTTCCACGGACACTTGAGGTTTCGCTACGGAAAGCAGTCAAGACATCCGAACGCGGCTCCTAGCTTGCTCCCGGCCCTCCCGGTCCATGCTCTGCATAATCATCGACGCCAGCTTCTCTGTAGCGTTCAAGTCAATGCTCTCGTCAGCGTCGTCGGTCCACCGCCTGATGTGGCTCCAATTCGTCAGCACCAGACCGCCCGTCAACGGCCGATGGCCTAGTGACTGCCCCTGCGCAAACGCGCGCCGATAGGCCTTGGGTGGCTTCGCATACCGAGCAATAACGTTGTGCGGAGAGAGGCCGGGGG
Source organism: Auriscalpium microsporum (assembly GCA_019914985.1). Classification (NCBI taxonomy): domain Eukaryota; kingdom Fungi; phylum Basidiomycota; class Agaricomycetes; order Russulales; family Auriscalpiaceae; genus Auriscalpium; species Auriscalpium microsporum. The sequence goes on along the minus strand of JAHLMG010000007.1, from coordinate 23,343 downwards.
TGTCTCCAAACGTCATGCGCGTCCGGCGCATGGCGTTGCAGAAATCGCGCAGCGACGATACAGCGCCGTCGCCGAGCGGGACGTGGCTAGCCCGCTCCGGGCACCGCGCGAGCTCGTGCACCCTCTCCCCCTCGACAAACGGCATCAGCGCCGCGAGCACACGCATCTCTTCGCCACCCTGCTTGTAGGACACCGTGCCAAACACTATGACCTCCGGGATAGAAATGACGTTCTCAGGGTCGTCGCAGCCCACGTCCAGGATCTCCGACAGGAAATAGTGATCGGAGACCCATTTACTGCGCCGTTCGTCGCCATCGGGGCCCGGAAAGAGCTTGAGCACCATCGACGTGCCTGTGTTCTTCGGGTCGAGCGTGGCGAAGCCGGCCCGGGTCATTGTTCCTGGGTCGCAGGCGGCCAACCAGACAGTGGATCTCACGCTGAGAGGCTCGACACCTATGCAGAGTTGGATGTCCTTGCCGATGGCTATGCCGAAACCATGGCCGCGCTGGGGTTGTTGGTGTGGGTTCAGCTCGATCCGGAAATGGACGAATTGGTCGGCGAGACGGCGGAGGTCGGGGGTTGGGGTGATAGGCATTTGACGATTCCTCGAAGAACGGTTATGGTGGGCTGACGATGGCGTATGCCTTTATACTCACAGCGCATGGCGAACGCGAGTGGCTGGGGAAAAACAAAGCGTTAGTTAGCCGATACGAAAGCGGCACAATGCCGGAGGCCAAAGCGGTCGTTTGTTATAAAGCTGCAGCGTTCTCGCCCGCAGCTGTAGTAGCCATCTCAAACATGGTTGCCTGGATACGTGTTTGCCTGCATAGATAGTATACATCGAGTCGCGCTCGTTGACTATAACGCCCGGAAGCCGCCGGTACATCCATTACTGGACCTTCTGGCGCGCGAACTGACAGAGCGACTGGTCAGAGCGCACACCACGAAGGCTGAGCCTAAGTTCGTACCAGAGTGACCACAGTGCCGTCCGACAATACATCCTTCCTCGGCACCAGCTCGTATCCGAAGGCACGGGGCAGCACGACGCGCCATGCAGCCCAGTACGCGACGCCGAAGAGCATCACGCCGATGCCGACCAGGCAGTACAGGTAATACGGCAATGGCGGCGTGTCCCCGACTTTGTTTGCGGGCCGGATGAAGGGATTGATAAGCACTGGAGCAGACAATTAGAACTAGGCGCGTGAAAATGAGTCAGACGCAGAACATACGGAAGACGGACGATGCCAGGAAAAACACCGCAAGCGGCCACCAAACTGCGATCCCTCATGCTCGTCAGGGTTCTGAACGCGTGCGAGACACCTAGAACGTGCCTTTGAACGGTCGGTGAATATGGGGTTTCTTCCATCTGAGATAGAAGAGACCCTGCGCAGAAACGTCGGATGGTCAGGCACTTGTCGGGCGATGGAAGCAGAGGACGCACGATGACGATGAAGAAGTTGATGATTTGCTGCGGGTAGCCCTCGACGTCCAAGATGAACGGATACGCGACTTGCGGGGGCGGCGCAATGATCACAATCACCTGCGTGGCCCTCTTCGTCAGCCTGTCATTGCGGTAGCTCGAAAGACACGTACGGATGGAATCAGATGGGCGATCAGGCCGGGCAGCGGGACCTTTCCTGTTGGCCAATTCGACGCCCAGAAGCGGTTGCCGAAGGGCAGTGGGACGCCCTCTTTGGCGACCTCTTGGTTGACGCGCGCAGCTGCGAATGTCTGCGCTGAACATGAGAGTCCGACGAGCTTCCATAGTGGAGTGCATACCACGGTAATCACATTCTGCAATGCAAGATGCGGATCGTGAGCGTTGAGTGAACATCGAGAAGAACGCGAGAAGTGGGCGCACCCTGAAGCATGCAGTTAAGATGGTCGTGAAATCGTCAGTCCAATTCGGTGAGAAGGTTCCACAGGGATGGACCTCACCCTAACGCACTGTGGCATGGAAGTGAGAATCAACCAAAACGGTGCAGGAAGCGGCGCACCTCAATGCGACGAATACAGTCAATGCCTTCTGCGCTTGCGTGCCGAAGACGTTCTTGAAAAACAGGGACGCAACAGTGACGCCTGACTTCAATACCTCCGTTTTCGTCGCCGCGCTGTCAACATGTCAAGTCGATGTGCCTGGAACGCGGCGTGCAAGAAAACGCACGAGAAATACGCGATGTTCGCAAGGATGTATAACACGGACGTTATTCCGAGCCCGAGCGTGCCTGCGACCTTGAGCGTGCGGACAGGATTCTTGACGTCGTTGAGGACATAGTTGACGTTTGACCATCCCGAATACGCGTAGAGCACCTTGAACGTCGCCGTCGCGTACTGCGTAAACGGTCGGTCAATTAGCAGATACGATCGGAAATTCATGTTAGCGCACGTCATTGCTGCTATGCGAGCTGCCCACGAAGGCGTGGCGGAAGTTGACGTGGGGATCCTCGATTCGTGTCTTCCCCGATAGGACGACCCAGCCGGTGACCACGATAAAGATGAGAATGACGATCTTGAACACGCTCAGAACCTGGCCGGTGTCAACAAAAGCCTCACGAACAAAAAGATGACGAGGCACGAACATTCATGAGGTATATGCCGAGGCGCGGCGTGAGGCCGTGGACCAACGTCGCAAAGACGATCACTGGTCTCGATGTCAGGCCTTGGACGAGACTGCGATAACCAGACAGCGCACCTCCAATCGCAATCCCACGCACAACCCATCGCTCCGCCGAATGCCCCGCCGAAATGAGAATACTGGGAACCGTCATCAGCCAATCCCGCAAACACGAGCTACCCGCCTCACTTCTGGGCAAACACCTGCAGCGGCCCAGTCAGAATCATCCTCCTATCCTCAAGCTGAAGTCAACGACAGAGCTCACCAAGCAGTTGCTCGCCGTGAACCCCAAGATGATCGCATTCGCCGCGAAGATGACGGTGACCAAGTATCTCGGCTTCGTGTACACCGCCTCGAGGTAGACCTTTTCGCCTCCGGACCGGGGGAACATCGTGCCGTACTCGAGCCAGATGAAGAGCCCGCAGAATGACATGACAAACCCGAGGACCCACAGCATCAGCGAGGCACCGACGGAGCCGACAGAGCCGAGGATAGATGCGGGCGTGGAGAAGATGCCTGTCCCGATGATTCGCCCGATGCTGGAACGCGATGTGGTCAGCGAGGGCAGGGCGGGCGGCGGAATGCCCACATGAGGAGAGTGCAGCTGAAAACGCCGAGGTGGCGGCCCATGCCTCCAGCGGTGTCTGCAAAGAGACAAGTCAGGAGGGCTGCGCATACACGCGGAGCGCGACGCACCTTCGTCGAACGTCAAGCCGCCAGGAGACGTCTCGAGTGCGGCATCGAACGTATCTTCGCCGACCTCGGAGCTCTTCTCATCGACGGCAGGTCCTTTCTTCAGCACGCTCGACGCATCCCCTCCAGCGCTCGCGACGCTCGCACGCTTGCCGCCCAAGCCCTGCAAGAAGGAGAACATGGTCAGAATGCAGCGCGAGGGGGGGCTTGGTGAAAGACGGAAGGGGCAAGATAGACCACCCACCTTTGACGCCGTCACCGAGACATAAATACCTCCTGGCGCACGTTGCTTTGCTATCGCGGGGCACAAGATGAACATATCAGCGTCGAAGCACAACACAAAAACGGCAATCATGTCCACTCTGACACGACACGCGACTGACCAGAGGTATCGCGCAAGGCGTTAGAGCGAGCGCCTGAGAAGCGCACGCAGTGCTTCCAAGTCGGGGGGCTGATTCACGACGAGTGTATGCGCCATTTGTGCGCCCGCATTCCGCGAGCTGTGCGTCTGCGCTAACGAAGGTCTAGAGGACCCGCGGAGGCAATTTACTGCGAGAAGGCGTGAGTTAGTTCGGCGGGATTCATCAGTAAGCTGGCTGGCTCACCTGCTCTGCCTCGTGGCAGTAGATATCACATCTCTCTGACAGTCCCAGCACACTTTCAGTTATTGGACGTCCTCGAGCGAACAGTCGAAGACGCGCAAGGGCCAACATGACGTGTTTGCGGCGGTTGGACAGCCTGAATCAAAACATTGGGAGAAAGAGCATATATCGTGCCTCTGATAAGAAAAGGACGTCCAGCGACGTCCAGTCGTCGTGATGGGAAGCGGAAGAGCTGGTGGCACATAGCGCATCGAGCTCGGAGTCGCGGCTGCCAGTTGCGCAAGGCGAAAAAGGCTCGTGGGAACGTTCACGTGACGGTGTCTCCCAACGAACGCGTCCGAATTTCGCGCTCACCTGGCAGCACTCACCCATCCTCCTCCTCCCGCCGCACCCCTTTCTATCTCTGCACGCGCATCTCTGCGTACGTACTCTCTCGAAGCCAATACCAGGCTCTCCCGTCCAGCGGCCAGCTTCTGCGCCCCGCAGCGCCGCCGTGCCACGTCGGACGCACAGCGCCCGCCCCAGCACGCGCGGCGCACGTCTCCAGAAGTTGCAGTCTCCGCTGGGCGAGGAATCCGCCAACCAAGTCCCCCTATCATATCGCTCCTTCTGCGCTCCCAGTATAGTATCTCTGCGCCAGTCCTACTTGCCTCTCCTGCGTCTCCGGACGACCGATGCCTCTCCCCGCGCGCGGTCAGCATTTCTTTTCTTTCCACTCTTCTGCAATCTGTCGACGAACGGTACGTGCACTCCGTCTAGGCTCACCTGCTGTCCTTTCAATTCTAGGCCCTGAAACAGTCGCGCTACAGATAGACGCGCTCGGTCCCCGGATCGCCTTCCGCTATCGCCCCGTCCCGTTCCCGCGCCATGCATCCCTCGCGGTGCAATTTTCCTCCAAGTCGCCCTCGGCATAAACTCCAGTACCACTCCACCACCGTACTGAGCAACCTCACCGTCGTCCCGTCCAGCACACACGGCGGGGGCGCGGGCCGGGCCCGCCGGCTGGCAACGGTCTCCCGGCAACCATCTCGAGGCAGCACGCAGGCGACGGGCAGGCAGGCATTGGCATTCTCCCATGGCGCTACCCTCCGCCCATTGTCCCTCTCCTCCGCCCCCCACAGGCCCGCATTGTCTTCTCCCTACCCGCGCCGCATTGTCCTCACCCGCATATAACGCCGCGCGAACGAACCCCTGCCTCGTACCTCGCATCGCATCGCATAATTCGGGCATATATTCGCATAGAACAGAACGTGACTGGACCTGGACTGAAGTGGATTCCAAGGTGTGTACCGCACATTTATATGAATAAAACAAGGGATAACGCAAGGTGCGCGCGGGGGTGGGGGCGTCGTAACGAGGGTATGGTAGTATCCGAAGGAGGGCATCGCAGGTGAGTAGAGATCGTCGCTGTGGGTGGGCGTGAGGGTGCTGATGATAGATAATACAGTTGGTCCGCGGGACCGCCTGTGCGACAGGATGAACAACAAATACACAAAATACATGAAGGGTCCGCAAACCGAACGCAAAGTGCACAACAACAACAGCGGGGGGAGGGGAGCGGCGCGGAGGAGACGGGGCGGCGCGTGTGCGGGGCGAAACGTGAAAAGGTGAGTAAGAATACAAATATCCGTAGCCATACAATGTGATCCTGATGCTGGTGCGTCGCAGCGGCCGCCGGGGCCGCGGGGGGTCGGGGGGCGTCAGAACCCGTCCCCGTTCATCAAGTGCTCGTCAAACCGGAACCCCTGCATGAACGGATCGCGGCCGGCATCGTCGCCCTCGCACGCCGCGAACTGCGGCGCACACCCGCCCGTCGGCGTCGCGTCGTGCTCGCGCTCGCCGCCGCCGACGTCGAACTTGGGCACGTCGAGCGCGATGGGCGGGATGAGGTTCAAGTCGAAGTCCTCGTTGAACAGCGGCTCGCCGCCGTGCGTCCACATGTTCGGCTGCCACGCGTACGGCTGGTACTCGAGCGTGTGCGGCAGCGCGCCGCTGTCCGCCGCGGCCGCGGACGGCGGGGGCGGGGCGAGCCCGAGCCCGGTGTGCTGCTGCCACGCGTCGGCGGGCATCTGGATCGTCTCGAGCGTCGTCGGGGTGAAGGGCCCGCCGTGCGGCGACGGGGGCCCGGACGACGAGTCGGGCGCGAAGGACGCGGGGGAGATGTCCTGCGCGTACATGCCGGGCGCGCCGGGGGGGATGGCGAGCGGGTCGAGCGGCACGCCGGGCTTATCGCCGAACGCGCCCGCGAACATCGAAAAGGCGTGGTTCTGCAGGGACAAGGCACGCCAGGGTGAGCACACGTCCTTTTGTTCTGCAGCATGCGTGGGAACGGGGTAACGTACGTGGAGGTCGGCAGCGGCGGCCCAGCTCGGCGGCGCCCCGAAGGAGGGCTGCAGGAGCCCATCGGCGCGCACGAAGTCGTACGCCAGATGCGGGTCCTGCAGGGCGAGCGGGGCGGGCGACGCAGACGTGCGCCGGGAGATCATCGGGGGCGGCGGCGAGGGCGGCGTGGAGGGCATGAAGAGCGTGGGGACCTGGATCGTCTGCTGGAGGTACGCGAGCGGGGGCGTCGGCGCGGACGCAGCGCGGCGGCCCTGGCGCTGCGGGACGGCGGGGACGGGGAGGATGAAGGAGATGCCGCTGCCCTCGGCGTCCGCGTCGCCGTCGGGGCCGCCGGCCTTGCCCTTGCCCGCGGCGGCCTTGCCCTTCTTGACGCGCTGGGGCCGGTAGACGTAGTGCGGGTACATGAGTTCGTGCTCCTTCTTCTTCTCCTTGGCGAGGTCCTCCCAGTACTGACGCTCCTCGTTCGCCAGGGACTTCCACTGCTGGCTGATCGTCTTGGACAGGTCGGCCTGGCGCTGCTTCTTGGTGGGCGTCGCGGGGGCCCGTCGACGCCCTCGCCCGCGTCTCCTGCGCCCAGCGCAAGATTGCGGTCCTCGCAGCACTTGCGGCGGAACAAGATGAACGCGTTCTCGGGCCGCTTGATGTAGTCGTCGTCGCCCTTCTTGGGCCTGCGCTCGTTGACGTCGCTCGCGGTGGATCGGCGGCGGCGGTGGGTGGGGGCGGCGGGCGGGGTGGCGAGGAGGGTGTCGGGGGTGAGGAAGGACGAGAGGGAGGAGACGGAGGACGCGGGGGTGTGGGTCTTGCGCGGGGGAGTGAGCGTGAGCGGTCTGAGATCGGGCTCAAACGGTGAGTTGGACGGGGACGGGGAAGGAGTGTGGTCGGCGGCGATAGGGAAGGTAAAGGCGCGCGGCGTCGGGGAGATGATGTTGAGGACGGGGGCGGCGACGGTCACTTCGAGTGCTGTGGAGAAAGGTGAGTGGTGCGATTGGGGGGCGGGGGATGGGACTGACAGCGTGCGGGGGTGTCGCGTGTGCGATATGCGGGCATGGTGATTGTTCTACGGGGGGGGGGGGGGGAGATAATAGGACGTGCGGATATGGCAGGGGGGGGCGAGATAAAGGGCTGGGGCGTGGCTGGCCTGAGACGCACGGGACTCCCGTCGCAGCAGGAGGGAGATCGGTATGTTGGGGGATGCTCGGGGGGCGGTGGAAGTGTCGCGGGTGTCTTTTGTCCTGCGGAGGAGAGCGCAGAACAATTGGAGAGAGTTGCAACGGAAGACAATTAGGCGGGGACGGAAAGACTTTATAGTGTCGCACGCGGGCAACGAAGCTCTGGGCCAGCGCGTAGCCGTAAACGCGCCCGTCGCAGTCTCACTCATTGTTGGCCCCGATCCGGATCGCCAGCCGCCCTCTTGCCCGATCCGGCACTGCATCTCCTCCATTCCCCGCGCAAATATGCCATAATACAGCCACCGCGCCTGCTTATTGTCTTGCCCCGCTGACCCTGCGCGTCTTCCATTCCCAACCCACACCCACCCTAGTCATCGTCGGCGGCGGCGAGCGAGCCAGCCCCAGCGATGAGCAGCGCAGCGCACCACCGGCAGCACCGCCGCCGCCCGGCATGCCCAGCAGCAGCACCGCGCACGCCCCGCCGTTTATCGCACGATCACCGCCTAGCTGATTTCATTCCGATAATATATTGTAGTCCACACCGAGATTAGGATCAGCTGCGCGCGAATGCTCCGTCTCCCCCGTCTTCGCGCTGGACACACAGACTGCCCCGTGGCGCGCACCTCGCCCCGGGCGGTGTCGGGCTGCCCGGAGCATCTGGTGACGCAGACTTGACAGCAGCTTTATGCCGCGATCGGATTAACGTAGGTCGTGCGTCCGCGGGACACGTCCGCCGGTCGTGGCGTGGCGTGCCTGTCTTTCATTGTGCACGGAAGTAAAGCCTCCTCCTCCCCGCATGATCCGAACACGCACACGGCCGAGCTGCACGCCCACAGCACCGAGCGCGTACGCCTCGGGGCCCGCCCTGCGCCACGCACGCTCGCCAACGCTATCTTGCCTTCCCAGCGCACGTCAACGCAGTAGCCAGGGCCCGCCGCTCCGACCGTCCGCGACAATTGTCTGTGCACAGCTCCTGTCTCGCGTGAATGCAGTCTCGCACTTGTGTCGCGTTGCCACGCCAACAGCAGCGTTGTTTCGGATCCGCCCCACCGCTCGTCCCGTGCGGATGCAAATGTCTGACTCTGCGCCGCGCAGATCGAGGAACGCCGATCGACGCGGGCCTAGACGCCCGGCGGCTATCCACATCGCCCGCGCTCCCTCGCTGCTGGCTCTGGCAGTACTGTACTGGCAGTCGGGGGGCTCGCACATAGAGGGCCCAATACGCCGCACCCGAGCCCACCGAGCCCGACGCGCTGTGCACGCGCGCGATGCAGGCTGCTTCGACGTCGCACGCACAGGCGAGTGCGCAGCGTGACATCCCGCCAGCAGCGCGCGCGGTGTGATGTGCAGATGCCGCCTGCTGCATTGCCACGGTGCTTCCGCGCTACGCCCTCGACGTTCGGCGGTGTCGTTCCACGTGTTCCGACGCCCGCTCGCCGCCGCGCGTCTATCAGCGACCTGAGAACCCGGCATCAGACGCGTTCTGGAAAGCGCACCTGCTACTAGTGCGGGCGGAGTGGAAACCTTGTTCAAATAATATCCGAGTCGAACAGTCGCGTCGCGGCGGGCTGTCGCGGTGGCGAACGGGCTGCCCTGTGTGCTTGCGTTGTGCTCGCTGCTTTGTCGTGGCGGTTAGGTCTGATCTGCGCGGCGATGACGCTGGCCGGTGTAGATCTCTCTCGGGGATCTGACCCAGTCAACAAGGATCCCGGCGCATCTTATCTTATCTGCCCGCGTGCGATCCGTGCAGGGACACCGCCCGCGGGGAACGCCTGCGCACTGCTCCCTGCCTCCCCCGCGCACCGACACTCTGCCCACACGCACCGCCGGCACGCAGGGTGGCCAGCCCGGCGCGGATGCAGCACACGCGCTGAACAAGGCGCAGCAGTCTCGGATGCAAGCCGTGCAGGCGATGCGAATATTACTCCATCCCGGACAGTCACTGCAGCTTTGCCCTCCCCGGCCGAGCGCGGCTCCGTGCTCGTCGGCGCCCCCCGCCCCTACCGCCCCAGCGACCCGTCCCCTCCGTCCACCCGGTCGTCCCAATCCCCAGCGAGTCCGACGTGCCCCTCGCCCGCCGCCCCGCCGCATGCCCGTCCACGAGGCCTGCGCACGTAACAGCCCGCCGCCCCAGCCCATACCGAGCGGCCGCGCCGCCCCGCGGGGTCGCGCAGCCCCTCTTGGTATGTCCCTCCTCGACACGAGGCGCGCTTCCCTCGCATATGTCGCCCCCGCGGGCACTTTGTCTGGCGTGATCGCGGTCCATGAGGGCGACGGCGGGCCACACACTCCGCGCAGGGGTGCCCACGCTGCACCGCGCGACGTAAACTGCGTACGCCGGGACACGACCGCCGTCGTGCGGGCGGCACGCGTGACGCGACGCACAGCGCCATCGATAGCGCAAGCGAGCGGGCGCGGTCGGCCGAGTGCCTACGAATTGTATGGGGCGGGACATGAGCGTCCCCATCAATTATCATACATACGAAATGGCCACAGTGCGAGTGCGTACCAGTACGTGACGTCGGGACACCCCGTGATAGTGTCGGTCTGGAGTCTGCCGTACCCCCCGAAGCGAGGTCCGAGGACGTCACTCCGCCGCTAGCCGAGCCCTGCGTGCGTGCGCGATATGTCCGACCGGGGGACAGCAGCGCCAGGCGCACGTACATGCAGTACGTACACGCAGGCCACCGTGCGCGGTGCGCGGCGCCCAGGCGCGAGTCCGCCGAGCAGGCGACCGTTCGAATGGGAATTCGCGGGAGAAGGAGGAGGCGCGGGCGGGACAAGCGCGCTGCGTGCGTGCGTGTGGACCCACGGAGCAGAGCAGAGCAGAGTATAGGAGCCCACGGCTCGGGGCTCGGGGTGCGGGCCGCACAGTGCGCGGCGAACGCAGCGCCCGTCTGGGGAATGTGGGATGGCCAGGACGGCCATGGGAGTGCGCGAGGGCAGAACGGGCAGCCTCAAGCAAGCTCAAGCTCAAGCTCTAGGTTCGGGGGCGACGTCGACGTCCGTCGGGGCCAAGGAGGCATAGGCACGCCCCGCCCTGTGGCGGCGATTCGACGGCGTCGCGCTGCTCCTGCTGTGAACTCTCCCACTGCCTGCGCTGACTCGCGCTGTGGCCAAGGCACGTACTCTCTCTCGGCGCGCGGAAAATTCGGCGGAAATTGCGGCGGGCGTGTGTGCGGGCGTCCTCTTGCAGACATGGCGGTTCGAAGGGGAAATCATCCATCAAGGGGGGCACGCGATAGGTAGGGAAAATGAAGGGCGGCGCGGTCATGGGGTCGAATACAAGGCTTGCCGCATCCGTCAGCCCGCGCGAGATCACGTAACCGTCCCGGCTTCCGGCTGCTGTGCCCGTACCGACTCCCTTGAAGGCCACTCGCGCTGGTCAAGGCGAAAAGACTCACCTTCACCGCCGCGTCTTTGAACCGATTTGCGCACGCGTGGGAGTCAAGCAGTACTGTCTTGGGGAAGCCGCCGGATCAACCTAGCGTGCGCAGCGACCCGTGGACCCACAAACCCAGCCAAGTCCCACATTGCGGCAACGGCAACCGTCGTCGTCGCCAGCCTCGCCATCGAAGGCCCAGTACCAGCCCCGAGCCGAGTCATCCGTCGATGGCGCCCCGACGCACAGCCGCATCTGCGCGGCCCCGGCGACAGCAACGCAGGCGCATGTGGACCCACACACCGTGCCAAGTGTAAGTCCACCTTCGCGTTCGAGGACGCGGCGATCGCGACTGTCGCCCGCCGCTTCCCCATCGCTGCCGTCGTCTTCGCCCGGCGCCTTGTCAGCGGCGGCCGCCCAGACAGCCGCTCCGCACCCGCCAATACCGACGACTCGGACAATGCAGCCGCGACGTGCGGCGCCGTGTCCAGCGTGCTCGTCGCGGCACACTCCTCGCGCAGCACGCCTCCTCCGCCCGGCGTGCGGCCGCCGCCAAGCGCCGCCTCGCCGCCGCCTTCGCCACCCTGCGCCCCTGCGGGCCCGCGCGCCGCAAGGCCGCGAACCTCTCCGCGCGTCACGCCGCGCACTCGCTGCAGCACCTCGCGGACCCCGCGCTTTTTGACGCACAGATCACGCAGGAGCTGCTCGGGCGTCGGGCGGAAGACCGCAGCGTGAGTACGACTGTTCTGCTTGGGCCGCCCCGCGTGCCCCGTCGACAAAACGCATGTGCTCCAAGCCGTCGTGGGGGTGCTCGGGTGGGGTCCGCGGGTGGTACAGCGCGGGCTCATGGTGCGCCATGGCCGCGCGTGTCGGGCGTGCAGGCGCGCGGGGGCGGAGGGGGACCGCGTGTTGAGAAGCTCCGTCGAGGGAAGGCGACGAGGGGATGCGGGCGGGAGGGGGCGGGGGCTTTATATATCCCTGCGCGTGCGGACGCTCCACCTGCGCATACTTATCGAGCATGTGTCGCCCAGGATCTCGCCCACTTTGCCTTTAGAGTTCTCGATGACGCGGTTAGGCTCGGACTTCGATGCGGCAGGGTTCACGCGCACGCCCCTTGGGCGAGGCCGCCGTAAGGACTTACTTACATAGCGTTCCATCTTGCCACGTCTCGGGTGGAGGTGCGATGCTGCGATCGGGCCGGCGACGGGGGCGTGTAGTCTATCGGAGTCTACCGCCGAATCCTATTACACGGACACTCTGGCGCGCACTGCCAGCAGTCTTTCGACCGTCACCTCGACATGCTTGACTGCAGCTGCTTGATCCCTGTTTGTGAAGAACATCGCCTTGTCGCGCTGAGCAGACACAAAGCCGCAGAGTACATGGACGCCGGACTGTGGGTCACCGCGCATGGCCCAAGTGTGCCCTGTGGCGAACATGATAACAAGACGACCATTTGATCTTCAATCTCTCGAGCTCAAGCAGTGAACTACTGGACCTTGACTGAAACCATCTCGCGACCTCGCCACCAATGAATTTGGAGCTGCTACTCTGATAACGAAGATAAGACAGTATCTGTTTGGAAGGTTTGTGACTGTGGGAGACGGCGGCCGAGCATTAATATCGACCTCGACACCGTCCGCCGGCCGGCCGTGCCGAATCGGAACATGCCGTCTCCGTCCGCTCGCCGGTGCCGCCTCCGCTCACGGCAACGGTCAACTTCAAGGCCTTTGTTCTTGCGCAGTCCTTATATTCTCGCTGCATCTCTCGCCTCTTTATCCAAACACACCCCCCTCGAATACTCCGCGCCGCTCAGCACGCTCCCTCCGCCTCGACTGCTCTTGCCAGCGCAATCGACACCGAAGCCGGACCCTCCAATTTGGCCTAGTACCCGATCCCGCAGCCGCGACCCAGCAGCCCGTCTCCAGACAACGGCGGCACGGCCATCCGCCCCGCTACTTCCTCACAGTTGTGCTCGTAGGGTCACAGCCCACGCCCGGCGAGGATGCCTACGTTGCCTCGGCACAGGAATATCGCGTGGCTGCCTCAATGCGTGCGCGAAGCTGATCTGCGTATCCGAGTCGACTCCGCTTGAGCTGCAACCCCGCCCCCCCTTTCCATCCCGTCGTCCTCCACGCCCCTTCGCTTGGCGACCCATCCGCGGGCGCACACAGGACGAGCGCACGGCGGACAGGTGCACGGTGAGTGCTTCGCTCGTGCGTTGCTCCGGGCCTCGTGGGCCGTGGGCGCTGAGCCACTTGGCCGTTTCCTCTGATCAGTGCGATAGTAGATCGACTCAGTCTTTCCATTCGCTTGACTCACTGCTCTTCCCCCCTCTTCCCCGCCCGCCTCCAGCTCACATTCGTCGCCAGGACAGTCCCCTTCCCCGCCGAACGCATTGTAGCGGGCGCACACCGATTTCTGTACGTCATTTCATATAGTTTACGTGAAAAGGTCGGAGTAAATAAGGGCGCATTTCCAGACGCTACTTGCTCTCGCTTTCGCTTGAGCCGCCACCGCAGATCACTTCCACCTGCGTTTCATGGATTTTTTACAGTTAGATGACCTCCTCCCGGGTGTCAACGAGCCGTTCGCCGAACCACTCGAGCCATCGTACGCGGACGCGCGTCCATCATCGCCTCCGGTCCCTCCAGGGCCTGAGCCACCGGAGGAGGCCTCGGGCCCTGTACCTGCACACCAAACGGGCTTCCTCTTCCAAAGCTCGCCAGGCCGGCCGCCATTGTTAAATCACCTGGCGCACCAGCAGGCGGACACTCCACGGCCGCTCAGCGCGCTCGAAACACAGCCCTGGATTACTCCTCCGGGACACTTCAGCCAGACTGAGCCACTGGACTACGCCGCCTCAGGGCCTGCTCCCCCGTCCCCAACGGCGGTCGTCCCGCACAGCTCACCGCAGAGCCGCCCGGGGTCGTTCACCCACCCATTCGTGCCTGCGCATCAGCAGTCGGACGCCCCGCAGTGGCTCAGCGGGGTCCCAGCGCAGCATGCGATCCCTCCGCCGGGATCTACGGTCCTACAACAACTTCGGACGCGTACTACGCCGCCTCGGGCTCTGCACCTCCTCCTGCCCCCGTGGCGTTCGCCCCCCAGAGCTCCCAGGGCAGGCCCCGCTCGTTCACCCACCCATTCGTGCCTGCGGACCAGAATCCCGACCCCCGCGGCGGCTCAGTGCGATGACAGCGCCGTCTTACCGTGCCGGGGAACTCGTCCGCGCGCCCTATCCGGCGAGTATCTACGATCCGCTTCAGACCCCCGTCCCGCTCACCACCCTCACCGCGCCCACGCCACCCGCGCCCACGCCGCCCGCACCCGCGCCTGTGGTTGAACCCGTATTTGTTCCGGCCCCCACGAGCTCCCGGGGCACGCCCAGCTCGCCGCGCTCGCGCCAGTCCAAGTGGTCCTTCCTGAGCGATGTCAGGACGCGCGCGAAAGAGGCCAAGGCTCGGGCCAGGGAAGTCAAGCAGAGGCAAAGGCAGCAGCGCGCCCACCAGAGGGGGCAGCAAATCGCCGTACCGAATTGGAAGGGCGTCTGGAAGGCGGTATTGGAACGCATAGGTAAGGCCAGATCTTTGTGATATTGCCACCGCGGATACTGAACATATGGCACATTCACCATCAAGCTGTGATGAACTCGGTCGCCCGTGGATCGCGACACCCCGCGCAGGCGAACGAAAGTACTTTTCTCGCTATGCCGCCGCCCACAGGTCGCCAAGCTCGTGGGCCCGCGGCGCCGGCGGCTCCGCCTACTTCTCGTCACTCACGCGTCCACCTTCGCTCGGGAAGCTATTCCAGCACCGCATCCCAGCTGCACAGCGCTCCCAGATGGTCGCCAGGGCTAGATATAACTCGTGAGGATGCGCCGCTCCCCCCCACCCGTGCACCGATCCCCGCAGCGTTCATACCGCAAGACCTACCCCCGATACCCCACCCCTCTTTCCCCCCCTCTGCCCCGCCGATCCTCCCCCCCGCTGTCCCCGGCAAGATAATCCTCCACGAAGATATTGCGTACAGTCCGCTGGGCCGCCGACCTATTGTCTGGGACATGCGCTGCCTACCCGTCACGGCGGTGCGCCCGCTCCCCGACTTTACGAGCGGGCCCCCCTTCCAGCTTCCTTACGGTTTCTTTGATCGTCCCGCGACAATCCCGCCCACGAGAAGCTTGAGCATCTCCCGTATCGCGCAGGAGGACTACACGGACTTTCCGTGGCCGATCGAGTGCACCGCGGACGACGAGCGAGGCGTGACTATCGGCGGCGTGCTCATCGGCGTGTCGCAAAATCTAGAGCAATATATGACCAGGCCAGAGCACCGGCTCGTGCCGAGGGTGCGCAGGGAGCACATCGAGGCGGCGAGCCAGCAGCGCGTGGAGGAGGCACTGCGGCACGGTGCGCCAGCGGAGGATGGCGTCCGCAGGGTGGATTATTTGGTGGAGCACCACTATTTTCTCGGGCTCAGCCAGGAGGCTGGGAGGGACGACTGGACGCTGCATGTGGGTCCGGCGTTGCGGTCGGTCACCCCACCGCAGGCTTTCGACCAGCAGGTGGGCGCCGCGTTGACTTATCTGCCGAGCGGCGCTGCCCCGGCTCACGTAGGCGCCCTGCTCTGATCTGTTCGCGTGGTATTTTGTTCTCGTGGCATTTTGCTTTTGATTCGGCTATCGGGGTTGGCGGCATTTGTACCATACGCATCACGTTTTTAGTTCATTCGCTTTCTGCTCTGTCGTTGGGAATGGTTGTTTGGCATATGCCTGATGTATGTCATTATTCAAAACCCGCGAAGAATTGTAACTCGACGGAAGGTCCTGTGTTTCTCGAAAACACGGCAGAGCTGCAGCTACGGATGGTACGTGCCTCAATGTGCGGGGCGGAATACATATACCTAGCTTGCAGCGGGCCAGGGACCAGCGATGCCGGCACATGTCTTCGTGAAATTATCGAACAGTTACGCGCCATGCTCCGCGACGTGGATGACCCGCGAAATGAACAGCGCGTGCACATGACAACCGTCGACCGCCAGATGGAAGACCGAGCGTAAGACCAGCGTAGCGATCCGTAAGTGGTTCTAGCTCGTGCTGCGACAGCCGTGATGCCCAGATACGTGCGAGCACGCAGCGCGACGGGAAGCGCAAGAATGTGACAGCGCGAAGGGGGACAGTGTGGGTCGGCGCTAAGGGATGAGAGCGCTGCGCTCGTGACGGACTGAGGCAATCAATACGAGAGACATATGACGCCTGCAGCAACGAAACCCAGAGTCAAACCTCCACAAACCCAGGGAAATATGAGCAGGCACCGGCTGCGGCGCCCATCAGACGACCTTGGCGGCGTCGCGTTCCCATGCCACAAATGCCTCCATTGCCCATCCGCGCGCGCGGACGCATATGGATTAGCCTCGAGGCTGGCAGCGAAGTCTATCGAGCAGCAGCGACGCGCAGTCGACGCGCCTGGACCCATGCACGGATCAGCTGGTAACCGCCACCGCCACTCCCCCGAGCTCTGCGGAGCGTCATGTTTCTCCTGGGACCGGCGGGGGAGAGGAGAATGGAAGCGGCGCAGGGGCAGCGGGCACGAGATCCGAGCTGGTTGATGACGGCGCGTGCGGGGAAGCAGGTAGCGCGGACGCGCTAGCCCATGGTCCGAGGTCCGCTGCTGGACGCGGGACGCAGGTGTGCATAGATTGATTGCCAGGGACAGTGGGCGCGACGATATCGCAGCCAAGGACGGAACAGGCGGCGCGGTATGCCGGATGCAGGAAAAGGGACCGATATCCAGGATTGCAGAGAATGGAGAGGCCATATGATCAGATATCACCTCGGAGCACGACATATGGGTGCCCGAGGGAGATTGGCTCGCTCCTGGCCCACCTGTGACTCGCCGACGTGGGTACAGCAGGCTGAAAGCAGGCGACAAAGATGCGGGTCGTCGGCCGGCGGCGCCGATGTCGGTCACGTGCGCACACAGCGTCGACGTTCAAACTTGGAACGCCCGGTGAGGCCTTGATGCAAAGGAATGCCGGCGGGGGGCTCGGAGATAAGAGGCGGTGGAACGCTGCAATGGGGAAGCGTGCGTGCAGGCTGTCCGCCTCGAGGCAGATGGGCGCGCCACGCCACGCGACACGGTATGCAGCTTAGCTTGTACCGAGGGCAATATCACCTGCAATGGCGGACAAAGGGCGTACTGGATGCGTGAGCGGACGGGACTGGAACAGAGGGGCGATCGCTGCTCACCGGGATGGGATTACAGGTGCCTGCCGCTGTCGCGATAATCACACTATCACCGCTGCACAAAGACAAAGCATGTGAGCATTAAGGTAGGCGGGACTCCATGTGATGACAGCGCGGTAGGACACACGGCTTGGCACCGAGAGCGGAAATGGAGGTCCATGGGAGACCGCTATCATTTGCGACTGGTAGCACGCATCAGATATGAAACTGCACGCAGAAATGCGCAGCATGACATACCTGGCGACGGAGATGGTAGGATTGGGCTGTAGGAACGAATGGACCGTCGATCCTGCTCACGACATGCAGCAAAAAAAAAACCGAGATGAACGTGGCTCTGTACATAAGGGTTGACGCACCGCGTATGTCAGCGATTTTTGATCCGGATGGGCTGTGTCGGTGTTCATCCGATGACGCGAGATCTCTAGTAGCGTTCCTGTGCGGGGAAAGGCGCGTAGTGGGGACATAGAGGGGCAGAGCTCGTCGGAGGCGAGTTGCCAGTGCCACCAGGTGGTGTGACTGGCGGCGGAGCGCGGCCCGGTGCTCGGGGTCCCTGGCACCGCCGCCACCGAGTCCGAGCACTCCCTGCAAGTGAATTTACATTTACTACTTGACATTCGCCATATGCCTTCCGTTAACGATCCATCGGATATTTCCAGTACATGGTGTAGCGCGAAGAGAACTCAGGCATCGCTGCCCTCACACACACACCCGAGTCATTTGCCACACGAGGTGCAACATAGCAGTTGGCATTCCTCATCTATTCGTTGGGGCGACTACGGAGATAACGGGAGAACACATGGCAGCACAACAAAGGCGGTCCAAGTGGGGTGGGCTTGGGCAGGGTGCTGTGGCGTGGCGTGGCGCCGCGCGGACGCGGGGAACGGCTGGGGAGGGCTGGGGCTGTACAGAGACGCCTCGAGGCAACCGGAGGAGAAAAATCGACATACGAAAGGATTTGCGGTGACTCGAAACGTCGTGAGGGAGCGGAGGATACGTTACGCATGCGCCACGTGCGGGGGGCTGTTGCCTTGTACTTAGGCCACGTCGTGAAAACAGTCTCCGCCGTCCTGACGCCGCCCCGAGTCACCTTCTGGACCCTGCAACGTTTCTTCGCTGGTGCTGTACGCCACCATAAGGGCAGAGGCGCACCGTTGGAATGCGGCAGGGCATATTCGGCAGAGTGCGCACACAGAGGCCGAATTGCTACAAATGCAGAGGAATCGTAAGAGACGGCCTGCGCAGACAGGAGATTCGGTGCAACATGTTCTCGTGAATACTCTCGGAGACGTAAACAGCCGAGGCTACGAGCACTTCCACCGACGACCACGGCCAAATGATCTCTTGAGCTGTGAGCCGAGGTAATGTCGATGGAGGCGCATCTGAACACCTTCATGTCGAGCGTCCTCTCACCGAATGACTGTTCCTTGCTGGAGCAACAGAGGCCTAGACGATGCACAAAATCAGCACAGATGTTGAGCCGAAGACTCAGAGACAATAGATACCATATGTGATATCGAACGCTCTGCGCCCAACCCCCGAATTCCGCCAGCTTGCCGAGCTATATCGATCTGTGAGCAGATAAAAATACAGTATCAACATGATGGCCACTGCGCGGTCCAGACTCCAGACGGCGTACGATAGCACTGGCTGATGGCCGCGATATCATCTCGCGCAGAAAATAAGACAGAGTTTCATGTGGACACGGTACCGCGCAGGGGAGGGTCCGCGGCGGACCTCGTGCAACGAGAAGATCATCAGCACATGAGAGGCAAAGTCGGTTCAGTACGTACTGATAGCGCGCCCAGGAAGAGCTTTACGAAAGGCGAACAGCTGTATAACAGCCGAAGCGTCTGAGCTGACGCAAAGCGCAAAGGCCTGATCCAATATCGCGATTAGCAGACTCACGCATACGGGAGACGGACAAACGAAAAACAGAGCCTCTCTCCCATTTCGTCGAGACCCGTATGACGTTGCTTGATATCAGATGGCGGCGACGTAAGATTGGGAGAAAGAGAGCACGAGGGGAGTTAAGCTTTACGGTGTGCAAGCGAGCGGGACGTTGATCCGGGCGGGTCATGACACTCGGCAGGGGGGCGAGCCTGAGGATATGGGACGATATACAGTAGATCCGCTGCTGGCAGGCGAGATAACGCTTACGATGTCCGTAAGGGGAGACGGGGATCTGAGTCAAGGAACCGGCGTATAGCGTACTCGATGTACATGAAGGAGAGAAAAAGCGAGGGAAAATAGCTACGGCGAAAAAGATGGAAGATACGAACAGTGCCTTGGCTGATGTCGGCAGAGAGCACTTCAGGGTTGAGTCCTCCGGCGTTTCTGTGTGTCGTCGAGGACAGCACCAGAGCGCGAGGCGACAGGTGATCCCGTGGCCGACACAGCGTTCATCGGCCGTATAGCAGCGCCGGTGATACCTCATAGCAATGCCGTCAAGTTGACCATCCTCGTGCTCAGCGAGCATCCCATGGACCGGAGTGATATCCGATATCTGACGCACCGGAAGCATTTCGCCTGAACGATCCACTGGATGCGCTCTGGGTGGCAGCGCGGATCCAAGATTGACGAAGCCCGCGCACCCGCCGCCTCCCCGGACGGCAGGGTATGAGATCACAGGACACCCCCGCAGCAAAAAAGTATACGTACGCACATGTCCGGAGCTTGTGCGCGCTGGGAAGATGGGAGGGATGACGCGACGGCTGGGGGCTTGCGAGAGTCCTTTTGATCGCGTGTTGCTCGTTCGGACCGGGGTGACGTGGTGCTCTGATGGGGGGAACCGCTCGAACAGAATAATAGACAGATTTTGGTGTGGTGGTGTGGGGGCTTGTGGACGACGGCGGGAGAGTGCAGCGGATCAGCAGGAACGGCGCAGTCGGCGGAGGCGGAGGGAGAGGCTCCCTTGTGTTGGACCAAACGAGCCGTTTTTGGGCGCTGCTGCCGATTCTGATCATCTCCGCCCTCGGCCGTACACGGACCCCAGCTCAGCCAGGGCCTGCGGGGACTTCGCAAGCCAGTAGCATCTGCATTGGCAGGGATATGCTTAGCACACCAGCTTTGTAGTGCTTGGTATCCACTCATCCAGGTTGCGACACTAGCTCGGGCACGGTGGGCGAAATTGCGGTGTTATTTATTCGTCAAAATTCATCCGGTTTGCATCCGTTCCACCCTACTTGACACCGAGCCACATCCAACTCAATCAACCTAACAAGCTAACCGACCGCGCTAGCAGACGACAATATTGGATGATGCCGGTCGCTCATCGACACGACTCGGTTGAGGGAACGGGCGCCATCTCGTTCCGGGCTGCAACCGGGACCCTATCGCCACCCTTGCGCGACTCTTCAAGCTTCATCTCGGCGCACAGCAACCGCGTCCTCCAGCCTCCTTCCACCTCTCCTGCGCGTATCTCAGTGGCGAGCAGACTCCGGTGCAGCACGCCTCAGCCGCGTTTTCGCCTCGGTGGGAACATCACAGCCATCCGATTCGGCGTGGTGACATACCCACTTGCCTAGAACAGAATAAAGCACAGACGCCTCCCTGCCTGTCGCCCCGCGTCCCTCCCTCGCTTTTCCTTTCAGCTTGCCAACTTCATCCTCCCACTCAGCAGCGGATCCTCAGCACTTGCGCAACTCGCTATGTCCGCAGACATGGACTTCGCACCGCCCGCCCTCGTGGACATCCCAGATGACGGTGCGTGCACGCCCTTTGTCGTCCCATCCACAGCCCCCTCCCTCCGTCCCTCCATGTTCCGTCTGCTCATGTAGTGCCTACAGACGACATGCCCCCGCTTGTCGACCAGCCGCCCGCGCTCGCCATGATGACATACACCTTCGGCAACGACTTCACCCCGCTCTCCTTCAGCGCTCCGCCCGAGCCCTGCCGCTTCGAGCTCCTCCCCGACGACGAGACCCCACGCATCTACGCCTCTCCCCCCTTCGAAGATGCGGAGACCGGTGCCGTCGTCGGCGCCGGCGCGGCCAGATCCCACGCGAAGAAGCGCGACGCGTCGTACATCCCGCGCCCGCCAAACGCGTTCATCCTCTTCCGCTCGAGCTTCATCAAGAGCCAGCAGATACCTGGGAAGATAGAAGGAAACCACTCTACCCTGTCTAAGATAATTGGTGCGCTATCTGGCTTCCTGCACGTCGCTCGATGCTCATGATCTTTGTCCTTGTATTATCTTCGCGGCTCTTTCACACACATGTGCCCATCTGTTCTTAACCCCGCTCCCGCAGGCATTGTCTGGAAGACTCTCCCCGCACCCGAACGCGAGCACTGGGAGGCCCAGGCCGTGAAAGCGCAGGCCGAGCACCGCGCGCGCTACCCACACTGGCGCTTCCGCCCCGCGTCCAACCAGCCCAAGAAGCCACCCGCGCCGCGCAAGAAGCGGAATCGCACCGACGGAGACGGCGGCGGAGGGAATGCGAAGAAGAGGAAGAGCAAGGCGAAGGTCAAGGATGGGGAGGGCGACGGCGTCGAGAGGGAGAAGGAGAAAGAAGAGCGCTGCGCGAAGATTGCGCGTTTGTTGGCGGACGGCATGAAGGGCGACGCGCTCGAGACGGCCGTCAACGCCTGGGACACCGTACACGCTGCTGCCAGTGGTGATGTCAAGACCACCACTCCCATCGCCAGCGCCAACGTTGCAGGTGCCCCTGCCAAAGCGCGTTCTGCATCCCCCATCGAAGACGGATCCACGCGCTTCACAGTGCCGCTCACGGCGATGTTCAAGCGCTCCGCTTCGGTCCCTGTCCCTGTCCCTGTGCCCGTCGCCCCGCTGCCCAGCGCGAAAGCGAGCGCGGCGTGGCTGCAGCGCCGCGACTCCGTCGGGTCCGCCTATTCCTACGAGGCGCGCGCATCGCCCGCGCTGTCCGGCGCATCCCCGGAAAGCGTCTACACGCACTCGCTCGACTGCGCCAATGTCAATGTACGTTCGTTCTCTTCAGTTTTATTGGAACGAACTCGTGATGCTATCGGCGAGCAGGGCTTGAACCAGCACGGCGACTTTGCCGCCTTCTCGCCCCCGGGCTCACCGTTCAGCGTCGGCACCGCGTCGGACAGCGACGCCGCGAGCGACCTCCTCGCACCCAGCGACGCGCTCTCCGCGCCCGGCCTCGCGCAGCCCGACTTCTTCTCCGGCTACTCCACCTACTCGTCCCTGTGCGACTGGGCCGGCGCGGACGGACGCACGTTCCAGGATCAGTCGGCGTTTGGGGGCACGCTGTTCGCCGGCGCGGGCTACGCGTTCCCCGCCAAGGACGACGCGGGGTATGTCTTCCCCGGCGGGAAGGACGGGATTTTCGGCGGGATCGGCGCATACGACACGCTGCAGGGTGACGCGCTCGCGCAATATGAGTACGCGCGGCCGGAGATGGGTCACGGTGTGGGCGGGGCAGCGTGGGCGTATGGTGGCGCTACAGCGGGCGCGTATGCGTGAGCCGCGGCGCGCGCACGCGAGTCATTTCGGCGGATGCTCGCGAAGTGTGCATCTCGCGCTCACAAAATATCCGTCGACGCGGTCGTGCTCCCACTCCCACATTATCTGTTCATTCGAATTCGTTCTCTCTCGGTCCCGCGCGTGCTGCCACGCTCTATGCGCGCCCTCCGACACGTCGCGCATGTTCTCCATCTGAATCGCCCTGCTTGATCGTCACATTGCGCTCCTCATCTCTCCAATCGCCCGACATCTCGGCACCCCTTTGTATGCCCATCCGGGCAGGCATCACACCCTGCTCGCTGGGTCCTCGGCCCACGGTTTCTTTAACGACTTTGCTTCCCTATGGTTCGCCTATCCCGGCAGGACTTCTTTTCTCTCCCCTGACCCGTCGTGATTCCTCCTTATTGTTTGCGCGCGCTGTACCCTTCCTCGTTCCTCGCTGCCGCATGCTTGCGTGGGCGTCTGTCTGTAAGTGTATATGCTAGTGCTTCGCGTCTGCCACTCCCGTTGTATGATGAGATGATACCTGCCTCGGCGAATTCGTGTATCTATTTGCCTTCCCGTGTTACGCTACGTTCCTGACTCGAGTGTCCGTGTTCTTGTACTTATGCTGTCCAGTTTATATCCCATGACCGTATGCGTTACCTGTTCTCGTCCAGCGTGTATTTAGCCCCGTCGAGATTCGACTTCTATGCCGTGTATGCTGTTTATAAACGGCGCGGGTCGCGCAAATCAGCACCATCTCAGGTGGATATTCTGATGACAGTGGGTAGGGGGCGCACATGATATTTGAGGAAGAGCTCGGAGCTCCACGAACCAGAAGTCTTCGTATAGCGTCAGACAGCTCATCCTGAGC